>CM057451.1:1188085000-1190585000 GCA_016271365.2 Neoceratodus forsteri | reverse complement strand
CTCAGCCCCTCACCCACCAGCACCATTAGAGCTTACAGTACCTTGTAAGTTCCAGAGAAAAGATAGCCATTAGACACAGGCACCAATAAAACTGTCACGTTATTAGCAGTCAAGCAGTATTTCCAAATAAACTTGTTACAAATGCAAATAAAATGTAACCACCCACGTTTTGCCCCATGATTGTCAATACAAAAACTGGATAGAGGGTTACAGGATCTCTACTTATCTTAGTAGGAAAGTAACTTTAACTTAGCAAACAAACAGATTTACTAAACAAACTCTGGTCAGAGCCAATATAGCTGCAGAGAGCTTTTAGGAACAGCAAGAGTGGTGAAAAGAATATGTGGTGCTCTCACTGCACTGGAGTCAGCTGTAATACTTCAGCGATTATAGTACTGAGCATGCATGATACTTGCACATGTGCAGTTTGCCCAGGAGTCAGCCTTGCACAACATGGCGGTGCTGACATAACTACATGTAACAACCCAGTCCCCTCGGGTTACTAGAATCCCATTAGTATTAGTCTTAGGCAGGTAGGAAAAGGCAGCTAGTTGGGAGATCATTAGGGTGCTTTCTACATAATGACATAATTGTTTACTTAGTCTGACAGAAGGATAATTATGTCATTTAGAACTCTCACTGCAGCATAACCATTTTAGAGTCAGCTGCTCTGGGAAGCTTAGAATGTTCATCAGTAAGTTCAACTATGGCAGTCAGAGTGGCAGGAGGTCTGCTATTGGGGCTCTGTCAAATGGAGCCCTGGTATTTCTCACCCTAGTTTAGTAAACTCTTTAGTTTGCCTGCAGGACTGTTTAGTTTCACTACTGGAGGAGTGAGAAGGAATGCAATTCTTGTGGATCCAAGGGTCAATCCCTGAAGTTTCTGAAGTTCACAGCTGCCTTAAGGAAGAACAATGAGTAGAATCTGTCAGCTACCAGAGAAAGAAATATGCCTTTTGTTCTTTCCATGGCTGGGAGGAAGGAACAACTAATCTGTGAGTACAGAATTGAGACTGTTCTCTGAGGAGTTGTCTGATGTGTATGCCCTAGATAAGGCTAGATCACACTGGTCAGGACCCTTTCACCACAACTGTGTTGAATTTAAAGTTAAAGTTGAGAGTCTAGCAATTTATTGGGATTGAGACTCATTTGGTGTAAACCTGAAGGAATGGCAGAGGCTGTTTGGAGCAAAGGGTGGAGGAATGCCATCTGGAGTTTCAGGCAGGGGTAAGTGGTTTGAGGATGGGCACCACTGTTTCCTGGGCAAAGACCATGCACCAGGAGGATTTTAAAGTGTGTGGTACATCCCACAGATATACACTTTGGAACAGAGATAGAGATGTTTTTTGTGGAAAACAGTACTGCCTAGCAAAGTGTCCTGCAAAAGAGAGTGTGCCTGTATTGAAATGGCAAACCTTTGGGGGACCACCCTTGCTTTAAGTAACATGTGTAAATAAAGCCAAACTGCAAAATCCCAGTTACTGCTTTGGACATTCCGCTTGTTGCTTCTAGTGTGAATGTTATTGGGGTCCCTCAGCAGTTAGGTCTAGCATATGCCTAGCATCCTCTCCCCAAGACCCAGTTATAAATAAAGATTCATTTTAGTATGCACCCCTCCTCCCATCCTCTAGATAATGAGCCTGGTATACACTCCAATGCTAGGGGTGGTACCATGAGTGTAGTTCTGCCAAAAGAAAATTGTATGCCATTTAGTTGGCAGTAGTTCTTTTAAGGGGGGTGCCAGCTAGCCAAAGGTGGTGTTGGGGTTACATATGTATGCACGATACTCGTGAATGCACAATATAAGTCAGCACCACCATGTTGCACATGGTGGCCATCATGTCTTGCAGTTGTGGAAAGGAAAAGTAGAGCACCAGAAAGTGGATATGTTTATGTGGCCCGCAGAGGGAAAAGGCTGTATAAACAGAAACACTGGAAACTATGCTGTAGTACTGTGGCAGAACATCAGACAGTGGTCCAGTTATGTGCTCAACAGTGCTCTTATCCAAATCTGATGATGGCATAACATCCGTGGAGCTTAGCCCACACAGTCATAAAAATCAGACTTATGAGGAGACTATTAATAAACTAAAGATCTGGTCTGGGACTTGCTCGTCATCAAAGTCACTTTCTCATTCTTTTCTAAGCAATAATTTGTAAATGTGTCTAACCATATTGAGCTCAGTGTTGGTAGACTACTTCTAGTATTCCTCTGATTGTATTAGGTGGGGGTAGTAGCAGTCTTGAAGTGGTACCTGTAGCTGCCGGTGGTGGCATGCTCTAAAAAGTGGTTCCTATGCTTGTATGCACATTTTAGAAATGCACCCTTTCCTTGTTTTACTGTAAACAAAATGACCCTTTAACACAAAAGCAAGGAGTCAGTTATGGCCTACATCCCTCTTTTCGCTTCAAGTGAGGAATATGATAATGGGTTTGCATCAGATGTACAGTGGTGGCCACAGATGCATAATATTGTTAAACAGTAATCAACTGTATATAAAAGTTTTTTGGTTTTTTGAATGTGTGCTTTTTTAATGTTGTCAATACCACTCCACACATTTTGTACTCTGCCCCTGGAGTTATGTGCCCCAAGTGCATTATTTTATATTTTTGTGTTCAGGACAAAAAGGCCTTTCAAATGAGGGTAGCCAATAATCTAAATTTGTTATAGTTTTTTTTTAAATAGCCATTAGAAATGTGAATATTATAAAAACCAAAAATAAAATACAAGTAATGAGATGACCATATTTTAAAAAATATAAGAAATTCAGATTAGTGGCTACCCTCATTTGAAAGGTCTTTTGTCCTGAACAACTTTCAGACTGGTTGTTATTCTGCACCTGGAATAGTTTTAAAGATATTTAGATTTGTTTGGAATGTGCACATTTGCTAAGAATTCTGCACAGTGCCTTAGGAAGATTCTCATAGAAAAGCAGTTTGGAGTTCTGTCTCCAACGTTCTAAATACACAATGGGTCTGAATGAGTTAAAGGGACAGGGATTGATTACTTATGCATAGCTGTTTGAAATTTCTCTGTTTTCATAAATTATATTCATACCCTAAAGGATCCTCTTTAACTGTGCCTGAATAAAGCTGAAGCTGTCACTTGCGTTTAGTTTTGATTTTAGATTTGTAGAACTGTTATTTAATACAACAGCAGATTAGGTACATATGGATGGTATACCATCACTACAGTGACACTGTACACCAAACCCCGCGCAGCAAAACCCCCAGCGTGTCTATATCGACAGGGACAGGGCTTTTGCATCGAGACACTATAGGGCAATGGGGGTAAATATCTAACTCAACTGTCTGTGTGACATGGCATTATATATCTTTAGTAGGGGGTGTGGGGAATGGGGTGCAGACCCCTAGCTTTATGCATAGCAATCATGACGGTTGGTTTGGGGTCTCTGCAGTCAGGGTGTTAGCGGATTTCTGTCGACGGTCAAGGACATCTGTGTTTTTGTTGTCACACCAGTGTCATAGATCCCATATGGACACATGTTGATACATGGACATATTAGGATGACAGTATCTCAGTTACAGGGTGGTCTGTGTTAGGTTTGGGTTCTGAATGTGCACATACACTAATCACTTCTTACAGAATTGCAGACATATCATATTTAAGACAGTATATGTTTGACTATTCATGAGTAATATGGACTTACTGTACACAGAGTTTAAGAAAAATGTATCTGAACAGTACACTGTGTAACATTTAATTGACACCACTGTGTGAAACAGCTGGTGAATGCTTAATTTACACTAGGGCAGACTGTCTTCTGACCTATTTTTTACTTACTGTAACATGTAGATATTTTCATATTTATAAGACTTTTGGCATTATTTACTAAGTATTTCTTAAGCTTATTTTTCCTTGTGATTTTTAATCATTGTCATTTATTATTGCTAGCACAGACACACACAGATGGTTTTAAAATAAAGCTTCAGTTGGTTTATAACTTTTCTCAGGGAGTGAACTTTCAAGACAATGACATTCGACCTTGGGACAGCTTTCTTTTGATGTAACTTTTGCTGTCTTTATTTGGGTATGTTGTTTTTTTGAATGCAGTTTTAACCAATGGGGTCCTTAACAACTTTTCATCTCTTTTTGTTTGTATGACCTGGGTTTTGAGAAAGTATGTTCTTCTAAAACAACTGCCAGTGTTTTCTGATGAAGGATTCTGTGTAATCCAAAAACTAAAATCACCTGTGTTCTTTTTTAACAACTCTGTTGGTCCAATAAAAGGTATCAAAGTTCTGTTTCTGTGGATCTTGTTTTACAAGAACCAATATGACAACAAGTTGTTCTGTGGCTTCACGGTTTCAGGAATGTTAGCAAGAACTTATCAATACAGTGCCCATGGTTCTGAAACCATAAAGTGACATAGTCAAAAATCAAAATTCTTGGTTCCATGAAAGGAACGGCACAGAATGCTGACCACACAAAGAAAACAATACAAAACACAACTGACAGCTTCAACTTTTATGCAGGCACAGTTAAATAGGGATCCTTTAGAGGTATAAATATAATTTATGAAAACAGAGATATTTTAAAGAGCTGCACATAAGGGGTGGGATATTCAGAAATGCACCAGAAACAGGCGCAAGGGCAACACAGTGCAGGTACACTGTGCAGGTGCGCAACCAGCACAATATTCAGAGGCTGAGCACCAAGGCAAGTGACAGCACAAGATGGATGAATATTGCAGTGATGCATCATAGCGCAACAGGGGCTGCACCAGGGAGCAAGTCAGCAGGCGCATCGGCAACCATGGGTGCCCAATGGAGCAAGGCAGGAAGCGCAGGAGCACAGCATGGGTAGGGCAAGGGACAGAGGCACATGGGCCATAGCACAGGGCACCTGGCACAGTGTGGAGCAGGCCACAAGAGCAGGACACACTGCAACCACAGGGCAGGGGATGACCAGAGGGGGGTAAGACAAGTGCACGGCCGCATGACCTGACTACATAATCCACTACAGTGCATGGAGGTGGCATGACACCCATGGCCACTGGCAGGCAGCCACAGGCAACACCCACAGGAAGGCATGGGACATGGCATCTGGACCAAAGCAGACATCACACAAGCCAACAGCATACAACACACTGGGCACACAGCCCAGCAGGGAACAAACGCACACCACAAGGCACACACACACAAGCCACTGTGCGTAGACCACCTGACAGAAACCCCAGGCAACCACAAACGTACCACACAGCCACCATGCACACCACTGCAGCATGGCACCAGAGCCAGCTGCAAAGCAGACACAGACATGGATGGCTACCAAAATAGAAATGTATTAAAAGCAACAACTAACTACAACAACAAACTATTTACAGGTGAACAAGGATATGGGGTAGGCAACAGAGAGGCCACAATCTGGAATGTAGGCTGAGGAAGTGGGGTGGGGAGAGCAGGGACATGGTAGGCTGTGTACAATGGAGGAATGGGAGGGGTGTCAGTGGAAGGGAGGGTGATGCAGGCTAATGGGCCCCTCGGGAGGTCCATGACTACCAGCACCTCTGCTGCCTTCTCCTCTGTGGCTAGAACAGGGCCTGCTGTATGATGTGGGTCACCGCAAGTGTGGCTGTGGTGACCCTCAAGATCCACTCCAGCAACCTGGCATGCACATCCACCAGATAGGCACCTAGGACAAAGGAGGGGACATGGATGAGTGCACACCCACATGACTGTACCCCACCCACCATGCACAGCGGACAGTGGTGGCATGCACCCTGTAGGGGGCACACAGCCAACCACAGCGTGCATGCCCACACAAGCCGCCATCCTGATGATCCACAGCCATGCACAGCACTGCACACCACCACCAGCCATGCACAGAATGCCACAGCCATGGCAGCCAATTGAATAGCCATTGCATGGGGCTGTCAGTGGCCTGGCTGGGACCTGGATGCACCCACAGCAGTCACACACACGTGTCCAGGGTGCAGCATGGTGAAATGTACCACACTGGTGATGCATGGCATGTACTGGCCATGTGCATGGGGCTCTGTGGCCCACCCCTACCCCCACACAACAGCATACACCACCAAAGTGCCTACCTGTAATCTGCAGCCCGACTAGCGCCTGGCCACCTGCACCTCCCAGCTGGGCAGCATCCCTCCACTGTGCAACACCACCGGGCTGCTGCCATCTGGCAGTGGCACCTGCCATCTGGGCTCTGCGCCGATCTTCAGAGCCTAGTCAGGAGAAAGTGAGAAACAGACATCAGCACTGGGCAGCAACACATGGCCCCCCCAGAACAGTATACCCCATGACCCAGTGCAGCAGCAATGCCGTGGCACAGCACACCTATGGTGCATTGCCATGGCCGGTTGTGTTCCTGGCCACTGCCCACCACCCACAGCAGCACAGCGTGACACCTGCTGGCAACCCACACAACACCGACATGGCATGGAGGGGGATATATGCACTCACCTGGCTGTGGCACAGTGCCCCTCCGGACACATACCTGCAGTGTCCGGAGATGGTCTGGTCCCTCCTCTGCAGGTCCCTGTACCTGTGGCGGCACTGCTCCCCCACTACGGTGCAATCCTGTGGCCTCCTTGAGTGCCTATGTCACCCCCTGCCACACCTCAGTGCGTGGCTGGTTCTGGGGTACCTGCCCATAGAGGGCACCAATATGTGGCCCCACCAATGCCACCAGGTTGACCAATTCCACCTGGGTACAATTTGGTGCTCTAGGCCCACTCCTGTGAGGCATGGCTGTATCCAGAACCACAGAAGCATAATGGCGCTGGTGAGTGCATGAGATGCACATGCGATGGATGCGCGACACGCCTGGCAATGTGTTGCCATCCCCGATCGCGCATCGGCAGAGTATGCATGATAAGGTTGGGGCAATGCTGGCATCTGCCGCAGGCACCTGGGGTTCAAGGCACAAGCCGAAGGGCGGTACACGCATCATGCACATCCGCCGCCGACAGCATGGTGTGATTGTCCAGTGTGCCCGGCGCATGTGCCAATAGCGCACGGGCACCAATGAGTGTACAGCGCATGTGCACCACTTGCCCAATAGCAGCAGAGAGCCATACCGCCTGTAGCGCACTGTGCATAGGAAGTGCCACCGCTGTATGCGACATCAGTGCGTGCATGCGCTGTACCATGCGGACTGCGCATGTCACACAGATGCGCCATGACATGCGCATGAACAACTCCACTGCACAATGCTCATTTCCACGACATTCAGCAGGCATATGCAGGTTAGCAGATCAGCATATCCGCTGCGCATCAGAGGCATTTGCATCTCATTACAGTTGCGCATTCCCTCATTTGCATATGATGCGCTATAAAGGGGCCATGTGGCAGCACAGGCACCAGACCGGTATTGCATCCTTCACAGGTAGGATGCAAGGCACTGGGCATGTCAGGACCGTGGTGGGCAGGGGGGCCTCATGTGTGACAACCAGCACTAACCACATGTCCCCACCCACAGGAACAGCATGTCAGAGCAAGAGGAAGTTGAGGAGCAGGAGTCTGCATGGAAGTGCAGGCCCAATTTCACAAGGGGGCGGAGGCGATGCCCTATATGACACCTACCTGGACCAGGATCTCCTCCTGAGTGGCTCCACAGGTACCCAGCAAGCCAGGGTGGAAGCATGGGCAGGTGTAGCCAGGGCCGTGAACCTGCAGGGTGTCCATCAGAGGTCGGTGCAGGAATGCAAGAAGAAGGTGGGCACGGACCACAGGTGGATCAAGGAGATGGTAGCAGCCATCCAGGCCACATGTGCTGCCATGGGCGGTGGACAGCCTGAGGTGCCACAGCTGACGCTGCAGGAGGAACTTGTGGCAGCGACTATGTGGCACAGTGCCATTGAGGGCATTCCCGGCAGTGGATTCCAGACAGAGGTAGCCCTTCACTGCATGGTAGGTACAGCGGTGCATGGGGATGTGAGTAAGGGGTGCATTAGGGCAGAGGTGCGTGGTGGCGGCATTGACGTGTATATGTTCCCTTACAGATCCCAAGCACCTGCGTGCGGATGCAGGAGGAGCGGCAGTGCCCACCCTGGGTGATGTCGGGGACCTGGATGAATGCACATCCACCTCCACTGGGGTCCGTGGCCCAGACCCCTGCCAGACCCACCACACTGTCTGCACAGATGCCTGTGGTGTGGGTGCAGACAAGGCCCAGGCAGTGTTTCAACGGGATGCCAGCCATGACGTCCAGTTTGCTGAGACAGTGATCAGGGTGGGGTCCACGTCCAATAACTACATGACCACTACCCAGGACAGTGGTGATGCTGTACAGGGGAGGCACCCCTACCATGCACCTAACACAGCTGCGCCAATGGTGCACGGGTGGCACTGGCAGACCTGCCAGTCGCACCACCCGGTGTTGCGGTGACCACCGTACCTGTGGTGCAGTCAAGCCTATCTGGCAATGGGGGAGCAACCTCCCTGGTGATGTGGTATACACAGTGGCCAGAGGGGCAGCGGCAGCAGCAGGAGGGTGCTGAGGGTGGACTGAGTGTAGTGTCTGCTGCCAGTGCACCGCAGACAGTACAGGCCCATGAGGGCCCCGCTGTGCAGCCCCCACCTGCATGGGGGACTGTGCCACAGTGCCGCACAACCCCATGGGTTGGCACGATGCCCAAGCTCCCCAGGGCGCTGACCCGCTTGACAAGCACACCCGTCTGCTCAGGGCATCCATGCAGCAACAGATGCAGGTCATGGCACGGGTTCGTGCACTCCATACTGAGCTGCACCAGTCTGCAGGGAGGCGTGACCGGGACTTTCAGCAGCTCCTGGCCAAGGCCACACACATGCAGCCTGGATCATCTCACTGCTGCAGTCACGACCAGCCTGGCACCACTGGCCACCCTGGTGCAGGGCTGTCCATGGCAGTCACCGTGAGTGCACTCTCCACCCCTTGGTCCTGGTGTTGTGCAACCCCAGCATTGTCATCACTGGTATCAGTTGTGGGCATCCTGGGCACGCCTAGAGCGGGCCTGTTCAGGGGCCTGCAGATGCCTGCAAGGGAATGGTTGTGTTCTCACAGCAACACACCTGGGGGTACGTCTGTGACACCCCCTGTGGCTGCCTCACAGCCTGGGTCTGCTGGACTGTCTAGGCGGGGCCATCCATGTGTCCATGGTGGCCGTGCACCTGCGCGGCAGACATGGTCTGCCACCCTCCCTGTCCGCTGCCTGCCGCAGCCCTGTATGCACAGAGGTGTGGTATGTGTGAGTACGTACATGGGCCATGACATCTGAGGCCGCACGCCATGCCGCCTTGTGCACACCTCTCGGCCGCTGGCACCGTGGCATGTGCATGATGATGCCATCACAGCACCGGCTGCCACAGTGCACCAGTATCCAGTGTCTGACACACATCTGTTGGTGGCCTCAGGGCGTGTGTGTGTGTGTGCCTGTGTGACTGTGCCTTTGTGGGTGTGGGTGTGTGAGGCTGTGTGGGTGGGGTCCACTATTCTGTCAGGGGTGCTTCCATGGTGATCTGTCCCATGTCCGTCGACCTCCCCCTCCAGCTGTGTCTGTTGTGGGGCCCTGCCAGCCATGCCTGTTTACCGTGCCCTGGTCCCTGGGACATGTGTGTGGACCTGTTCACCTACCTGCATGCACCATAGTGCTCCTCTGCAATGGTGTCCCTGTGCCGCTGGGCCATCCTGTGCAGCCAAGGTTCCCGTCGTCCGGGGGGGATTCCCACAACCATTGGCCCCGGTGTCCATGTCGTCCCCACTGCTGTTCCTCTCTTCGACCTCGACAGCTATCCCACAGTCAGTGGCCATGTTGTGTGACACAGCAGGCCAGGAATAGGCCACAGGCCTTCAAGGAGCTGCACTGTAGGGCACTGCCAGACCTGTGCAGGCAATGATAACATGCCTTCAGCAGTCCAGACACATGCTCGATGATGTTCCTTGTGCTGGCATGTGCCTCGGGGTCGATGGGTGCCGGTACGGGGTGAGCAGCCAGGGCCTGAGTGGGTATCTGCTGTCACCTGTGGGGGAACATGTTGGGTTAGCACGTTGGTCAGTGTGGCTGCACTCCCACACAGCTGAACCCTCTACACCCTATGCATAGCATCTCCCTCCCACACCCTGCCCTGTTGCGCAGGGCTACCCTTTTCTGCTGCATACTCACCTACCAGGTGGCTGGTGAGGATGTCCCCACTCTCAAACCAGTGGCACATTGAAGACTGGTGCCAGATGAAGGCATTGTGTGCTCCCTCAGGGTGTGTGGCACAGACATTGATTATGCACCCCTTGGCATCACACACCACCTGGCAGTTGACACTGGGGTAGCCCTTCCTGTTGATGTAGGCCACCCCCTCCAGCTCCGGTGGTGTGTTGATGCCTACGTGGGTGCAGTCAATTGCCCCTAGTATGCTAGGCATATGTGCAACCCTGTGGAACTCCTGCATGTTTGCTGTACGCTCCACCTGTGTGCTGGGGAAATGGATGAATTCCACAGCATGTGGCAGCAGGCATTGAGGAATTGTGAGGAGCTGGATGCTGCCAACTGGATTATGCCTGTGGTGTCCCTGTTGGTCTCTGGAAGGTGCCCATGGTGAGCAGGCACATCACGGACGTGATCTTGGTCTCCACTGACAGGGCGTGGCTCCGTCTTGTGGGTGCCTGCATCTCATCACTGCACAGCTCACAGAGCTGCCTCAGAATCACCCAGTTCAGGTGGTGCCAGCCGACAATATCAGTGTCACTATACTGTTCGAAGGTGGTGCGGGCATGGTACCACCTGTTTCGGGCATACCACCGCAGGGCCCTTCCACTGCCGTGCCACTCAGCGGCTTGCCTCCTCACACACCCTCATTACCGCCTCCATATGGAATATTGCACTGGCCATGGCCCAGCCTGTCTGACCCCCCCCCTGCAGATGTCTCCCTGGGCTTCCCCGGCTTTATGCTGCTGCTTGGGCCCCTGCATTGGGCGACTTCTGTGTTGGGGACCTGCATGCATGGTCTGCCCTACCCATGAGCTCAGTCTGGGTCATGCACTCTGTCCCACTGCCCATTGCACCTCCTACCTCTGTGACTGTCCTGCACCCTGCTGCTGTCCTGTCCAGCCAATGGCTCTCACCCTGTCACTGTCTCACACTGTCTCTGTCCCTCACTCTGTCTCTCTCTCCACTCTCTATCCCCCTCTCACCCTCTGCCCCCTGGGCACAAGCTCACTGTCCCCGCTTGTGCCATCCTTTATAGGCTCAACTTTGCTCCACATGTCCCTGTTGCTCGCGCTTGGCGCCCATCGCCTGCTGTTGAATATTGCACTGCGCTGTTTATTCATGGCTACCCCTGCACTTGTGCTTGCATTCATTAGTTGGGCATTGGTGCACTGCGATTTGTGCTGCACATTGTCACCAGCTGAATATCGCCTTGCGCTATATGCTGTTGTGCTGGTGCATCTCACTTATGCCTTGCGCAACCGCTTGAATATCCCACCCAAGTAATCAATTCCTGTCCACTTTAAATTAGGCATGACAAGAGATGAACAAGGTGGTCTGGTTTAGAATTTCACTTAAGTGGTATAGTAATTTGCAAAACTAAAGCTGTTTAGAAGTGCAAAAGGAATGATGCCAAACAAATGTAAACATCTTTAAAAGTATATAAGTTACAGATAAAAAACCAGTATGAAAGTTGTTCAGGACAAAAGGACCTTTTAGATTAGCCTATTCATTAAGTTGCACTAATCATATTACTATGGCCATCTGATTACCTCAGTTTTCATTTTTCATAGGAGTTATGCCAAACAAATGTAAATATCTCTAAAAGTATGCCTGTTACACATAAACCATCAGTATGAAAGCTAAAATTAATCAAATCAAAATGTATTTATAAAAGGTGCCTTTCCACAGTTCAAAGCACCTGTACATACAAACACAGCAACAATAAAATCACAGATTATAAAATACATAAAATCATAAGTTATCACAGTGACCAACCATTATTAAAATGATGGCACATTATTCTTTGTCACCAAAAGCTAGGCCAAAGAGGTAGATCTTCAGTTATGTCTTAAAACTTTGGACAATCAGGCATTCTCTTGTCTGATGAGTTAGAGAATTCCACAGGTTAGGGGCCACAAATTCAAATGAGTGGGCTCTGATGTTTGTAAATGCTCCTGGGAATCTCTAGCAATCCCTCATCAGTGGATCGGAGAGGCTGGGGCAGGTGGTAGGGAGAAAGGAGATCTTCAGGTAGCAGGGTCCCTGGTCGTGTAGGGCTTTATAGGTCAGCAAACCAACCATGAAGTTGATACGCCATTGCACTGGCATCCAGTGCAGTCCATGGAGCACAGGTAACATGACTGGTCCTAGAAGTACCAGTCAAAGTCTGACAGCCACATTCTGCACCAGTTGCAGGTGGGGTATATCAACCCCAGTAACCCTAGGACAGGGCATTGCAGTAGTCAAGGTGAGTGGTCACAGAGGCATGGACCAATGTTGGAAGATCCTCAGGAGGGATCAGGTATTTCACCCGGGCGATATTCCTCAGATGGAAAAAACAGGTCTTGACAATGGCTGACACCTGCGATTTTGGGGTCAAACTGTCATCAAAAGTAACAGCCAGGTTCTGCACCCAGTCTGAGGTGATATGCTCGACACCCCTGAGCCAAAGGCCCGAGAGTAGTCCGTCCGACACACTCCACCCCCAACGAGAAGGGTCTACAACCAACACCTCAGTCTTGTCCGGATTCAGCCTTAACCAACTAGCACTCATCCAATCCTGCATCTTGGATAGGCAGGGGTTAAACACTGAGAGAATATCTCCCTGCTCAGGTACAAAGGACATGTACAGTTGAATATCATCTGCATAGCAGTGAAAACTCAAACCGTACCACCTAATAATGTCTCCTAATGGCAGCATGTACACAGCAAACAACATGGGCACCAAATGGAACCCTGTGGTACCCCACAGGACAGGAGTAGAGGGTCAGAGGAATAAATTCCAGTGACAACTTTGTGTCCTACCCATGAGGAATAATCAAAACCACCTGAGGATGGTACCAGACAGTCCACAGATCACCTGTAGGTGCTCCAATAACACATCATGGTCCAATGTGTCAAATGCCACCGAGAGATCAAGGAGAACCAAGATGGAATGGGTCCTCTGATCTCTTGCTGTTAGGAGATCATTAAGCACCCGAACAAAGGTTGTCTCAGTGATATGCCTCTTCCTAAATCTGAACTGGAGAATGTCATAGACATCATGGGTGGATAAATGATCCATCTGCAGCACAATCACCTTCTCGATAACCTTCCCAACAAAGGGTAGGCTAGAGACAGGTCTGTAGTTGGCGAGACAGTCCAGGTCAAGGGAGGGTTTTTTTCAGGAGCAGTTGTACTGTACAATTGTATCCTTAAGGAGAGCAGGAAAGACTCCCTTCTCCAAAGAACTTCAGACTATCTCAGGCAGGACTGTGCTGATTTCCTCAATGCTCCCCACAAGGAGATGTGTTGGGCCTGGGTCCAAACTACAGTTGGTTGGTTGGCTGCAAATCCTGGATGATCCTCATGATGACCAGCCAGCCAAAGTCAGACCAGACAAACCTGGTGCTCTCAACCTCCCACCAACCTCTGTAATCCCACATAGAAGGGGCCGGAGGGATCCCGGACCTGACGGTTACCAATATACAACCAACATGATAGTTGTTCAGGACAAAAATATCTTCCCAATGAGCCTATTCATTAAGCTGCACTAATTATGTTTTTTTAAACTCAGACCATCTGATTACCAGAATTTTCATTTTTCTTCACAATTTTCACCTTTTGGATGGCTATATTTAAACAAATGTAATGAATTTAGATTAGTGACTACCCTCATTGGAAAGGTCATTTTGTCCTGAACAACTTTTATGTTGGTTGTATATTGATAACTTGTATACTTTATGAGATATTTACATTTGTTTGGCATGACTCCTACTGTGTTCACTCAGAGAGAAATAAATGAGGTTGTTTGGAAGACCATATTTTACAAAATATAAAGAATTCAGATTAGTGACTGCCCTCATGTGAAAGGTCTTTTTGTCCTGAGCAACTTTCACAATGGTTGTTTTTGTGCACCTTGATTAGTTTTAAAGATATTTAGATTTGTTTGGAAGGTGTGCATATTTGCTCTCAGAGAAAAGCAGCTTGGAGTTCTGTGTCCATCATTCTAAAAAGAAAGAAGGGAGTATTTTTAACCACCATAGGGATTTGCAGTTATGGATGGATACACTGAAAACTACTAAAAAATGTGTTCCATAGAAACCACTTTTTTCAAGCTAATGCAAGATGGCTGTAGGCTCCGCCCACAGCCATAAAATGAGACTGCCAGTTTTACTCAACTGGAGGATCATCACAGTGTCTGTCTGCATGTCCCATCCCAGTGACCCCACTACCATAAGTCGAAACCTGATCTCAGATCACCTTGTGCTCCCATAATGTCTGTGAAAGAATTCAGCAGAGAAGCTATAAAACAGAGTTCCGTTATAGCTGTGCTTCGAAGACTTGTTAAGTTGCGGCTTTAAGACTGCTGTCTGCAGAACTACATAAAAAAACATAATTGAAGACTTTAAGAAGTGTGGGAGCACTACACCCCTGCCAAAATGGCATTGTTTTAATGAAAATGTGTAAAAAAAGGGTTTAGGTGTACTTTAAGGACAAATCAAGCTGTCTTTGCTGTTTACACTGAGTGTATCCACTGATTGTAATTTGAGCTAGCATGAGAATGCTACATGTAAGAAAGGAAATCTCCCCCCCCCCCGCAAGTGTAGTGATTCCAGGTAGTGGAAGGATCATAGCTGAAGTCCAACATGTGCTTTGGTGGGAGTCTGAAGTGCCCTTTATTCCCAAGTGATAGAAAGACATCTGCAGGGCTCTTCCCCTGCTGCTGTACAAAATCACTATCTCTAGAGCACACAGACACTCATTCAGCAAAGGACTTGGCAGCATCTTCACAGAAGCAATATTACCCTAAGCTAGGATGTCCTTAGGTCTTGCAGTGCCCTAGGCAAACTTGGTGTTGGCAACATCCACCCCACTCAGGCCCAACCCTTGTGGTGGGTCCTGAAACAAGGATTTATTGATTTTGGATACCCTTACAATGGCACCCATAACCAGCTACCAATAATTTGCCTGTCCTGAAGGCTTGCCCTAGAATAGGGGTACCCGCTACTCCTTTTGCTGTGGAGCTGTTACTGAACCCCTTGCTGACTGAGTGCCTGAGGGCTCTGGAGATGGCAAGATTTTCTGCTTAGAATTATTCCCCCCAATGCTACACCTCTGTAAGCAGTGTTCTGGAGCTCTGTGACTGAGTGCCACAGCATGTATTGAAAAGGCAGTGTTGCATAATTGATAAACACTAGAGCTGTTTTATATACTTCATAACACAGCAGGAATAGTTGTGTGCACTAGATATCATGAAAAATACACAACAAGCCTGTATTTTCATTAAAGGTTAAAATAACAGGATATGGACTTCGAGAGCAAAGCTGTTGTTTGACCCAAGATGGAAACAGAGGGCGAGTTTTGTGTGATTGCCCGTATCTTATTTGTTATACTATATGGCTTCAGGCATTTTATTGAATTCTGTTATCTTTATGTATTTTCGTGGCGCACTGATGTGAAAGTAAAGCAGAGGCTGTAAAGTGTGCACAAGGGGGGGCAATGTGTGTGACTACAGAGAAACTGCAAGCAGTAGGAGGAGACAAAGGGAAACAGCCCAGTTAATGAGGAACATGCACAACAACTTTTGGACCTCGCTATAAATAGAATGGATAACCATGCACAACAAGTCTATGTTTCCATCAAGGTTTCCCATGCCATCGTCCGGGACCTCAAGAGCAAAGCTTGAGACATCCTATGATGTCATCACAAACTTGATTAGAGCACTGCTGTGATGTGTACAGTTATTCATATACCGTTTTACTGTATATAGTACATGGTAGCCCTCAATTGTGAATGGATTTTAGCAGACCTGTTGGGAAAAAGAACCTGGAGACTTGTTTCACTGTAGCTAAACTGTACTAAACAGATATAAATAAACATGGTTTGAGTAACAGAGCGACTCATTTCATTAACGAATGCAGCTAACAATATGTGAAATTGACATATTTAATAACGGATACATTTGACTTTGTTTTTTTCCCTTGAGTAGGTTCTGGGGGAGGAGAGGGAGAGAGAAAGAGCGTACTCAGTAACAGCTCTGTGACGGCACTGTGACTCACTGTTTTCACTTGCAATTGCTGCGGCACTGCCCCCCCCCGTGGCTCTGTCAGAATTACAGCTTGAAAAACAGTGACAGTGCACACTCATTCAAAGTTCAGAAGAGCTGTTGCATAGGTCTGCTGTCAGAACGATAATAACAACTTTTAGTACCCTTTGAACTGTACTACCACAAGCTTTTGAAACCTGTATACCCTTGATGAAAGGAGGGACGGGGGGGACATGATAGAAACTTTTAAGTACCTCAAGGGAATCAACAAAGTCCAGGAGGGTAGCATCTTTCAGAAAAAGTGATGTGTATGAACAAAGGGGCACAATTTCAAGATAGAGGGGGGACGGCTCAGGGGTAATGTGAGGAAAATTTTTTTCACGGAGAGAGTGGTGGATGCATGGAACCACCATCCTGGAGAAGTTGTGGGGTCTAAAATAGTGGAGGAATTCAAACATGCATGGGACAGACATAAAGGCAATTATAGTGGGGGTTGCAGGAAGTAGGCTGTTGGTTAACTAGAATCTGCAGCTTATCCAATAGGTAGGGAATGGGCAGACTGGGTTGCCAAGTGCTCCTTATCTGCCATCAAAGTCTATGTTTCTACGTTTACTAAAATCTGTTATCAGTCTATGGCAACCATATACTATACAAAGCTTAGGTGTTTAGTCTGCAGTGGAGTGAAGATGCTGTATGTTAAAAGAGACTAGCAAGATGTGTTGGCTATTACTGTCATGCTGTCATGCAATTGGACCATATAAGGATACCAGCCCATAGCAGCAAGCATAATCACAGAGGTGGCAGCACTGTTTAAGTTGGGGAACCTGCAGTTTAAAATTGCATTCAGGTTTGAAGCGGTAGTATGAAAGTGGCAGTGGGGAAGTGCTGAGGGAAAGTGCAAATGCTGGAGTCGTACCGGAGTCATACTGGGTGATACCAAATACGAGGACTGTGTGCAATAGAACTGTTATAATAGGGTGTTAAGGTTTGTGCATTGTACTATGGCTAATAAGGGAATTATACTGGGGACTATATATGTGCTGTGTATCCTTGGGATTGGCACTGGTCTTGTTGAGGGTATTCATCATCGGTATGCAAACACACACAATCAATGTTGTGGGTCATGTGTATATGTTAAGCAATTATAATGTGCCGTAAAGTCACTTAGTGGGAGCGTATACAGATATGTGGGCTACAACATTGGGTTTGCAATGAGATCATCTAAGGGGTTGCTGGGGATGCTATTCCTTGTAGTGGATGTTATTAAGGTTAATTTGCAACTAAGGGCTGGAGATATTGAGTGTAACCCTGGTCCAAAGAGCAACGATTTAGCAGATTTAGACTATTTTGCTAATGCTGGTAAAGGTATGCAAATTATGCACTTTAATGCTCGCAGCCTTGTCTCTAAATTTCATGAGGCTGAGGCATGTATTGTAAATTATCAGCCTGATGTTCTGGCAATTATTGAAACATGGTTACAGGCCTCAATAACCAATAGTCAAATCAATATTTCTGGGTATACAGTTCACAGAAAAGATAGATTAATAGGAAGGGTGGGTGGTGTTTTATTTTATGTTAAGAATAGTTACATTGTACATGAGATAGATATTGTAACTAGTTCTCTTAAGTATTGTGAACTGTTGTCTATTCAGATTGCTATTGGCATGGTTACGAAATTGGCTATATGCTGTGTGTATATACCCCCAAAAGTAAGCACAGAGGGCTTACATGAGTTCTCTGAGCTGTTATCTCTCAAGACTGTAGAAGAAATCATTGTGCTTGGAGATTTTAATTCAAAGTGGTCTGGGAACGGAGTACCTGGGCTGATTAATGCTCTGTCACACACTGGTCTTCAGCAATTAATTAACACCCCCACAAGACTGAGTTTAAAATCAAAGAAGTACACTGTACTCGATTGGCTTCTTACAAATAAAGTAAACCACATTTTAAGGTGTGGTCTAATTTCAGATTCACTTAGTGATCATCACCCCATCACCCACAATCTCATGCAACTCGTAATTCACCCCACCAGGCACAACTACAAGGCTGGAACCAGCACCCTCATTGACTGGGTCTTATCTAGCTCACCAACTCGATTATCTGAACTTGGTTCTTCCGGATGTGCTGAGTGACCACTCCCGATCTCCTTTATATGACCACTAAACTTGCTAAAAGCCCACCCCGCCTCATCGAGCAGGGTTCTGCGAAAGGCAAACTTGGAGCCCTCAAATTGGCCCTGTCTGCCTACAACTGTCCCCATCAACAAGGCACCTACGCTGGACCAGGCCCTTAGTTTTTCACTGAGGTCTTCAATTCCATCTGTGATATCTATGCACCATGCACAAAATGGAAAATTCAGGGAGGTAAATGGCTAGATTGATGGCAAGCTCCTCTCCTCCTAAAGAGAGGGACTGCCTCTGGGAAAAAGCCTTAAACTCAGGTAACAAGCATGACCTATACAGTGCTACAAAATGGCTAGAAATAGGTGCACCAAACTTATCAGGCTCACAACAGCCAATTTCCATAAGACCCAGCTTAACAACACATGGGGAGATGGAAAGAGGGGACAACATCAAGAACATCCTTGGTAAAGATCAAAAGCAGCACCCTAAGATGCTCAACATTAATAACTCATCCTCCTCAGATCCGCTAGCCATTGCTGATGCCTTTAACCAGGCCTTTACAGACCTGTCCTCAGTGCTGCCTCCAGACTACCTTCTGTCTGTGGAGGACCAAGGTTGAGCCAACCTGCCCATTACTAACCACCCAGTCTTCTACTTTAAGAAAGTGACGGTGAAGGAGGCCCTAACGATGGTCGGGAAAGTCCTAGGCAAAACCAGATTGGGGAGTGACGGGCTAGACATGAAGTTACTATCTCTCACACTTGATGTTCTTATCATGCCCATAACAATGCTATTTAATAAATCCTTGGCTCTAGCTCAATTTCTGGGGGTATGGAAGCAAGCCCTGGTAACTCCAGTGCATAAGAATGGTGACAAGGCACTGGTGTCAAACTACAGGCCAATATCGATCCTCTCCCCACTATCCAAAGCTTTGGAAAAAATTGTGGAAAGTCAACTCACAGAATACCTCAATAAGTACAATCTGCTCTGCCCAAATCAACATGGTTTCAGGCAAAAACACAGTACCACCACGGCACTGCTGGAATACACTGACTATGTGCACAAGGCTCTAGATGAAGGCAGATTGGTGGGGTCCATCTTCATTGACCTCACCAATGCCTTTGACACCATTAACCACCTTCTACTAGTACTCCAGCTCCAAAGATTGGGTGTGGCACCTAACACCCTGAATTGGTTCAATGACTACCTAACACACAGGAGCCAGTGAGTCAAAATCGGGCAGACGTTATCCAGCTCCTGAGATGTACTCCTAGGGTCCCTCAAGGATCAATTCTAGGGCCCCTGCTTTTCAGCCTCTTTGTAAATGACCTACCCAACAGCCTGTGACACCAAATTTATCCTATGTGATGCGATGCCATGCTGCTGAGCAGCAGCACCTCTCAGGTTGCCCTACAAACAGAACTACAGAACTCTTTCAATAAACTCAAGGACTGGTTCAGTAGGCAAAAGCTGCTACTAAATTACAAGAAAATCAAGGCCATGCTACAATCCAGCCCCTACAACAAACACAGGCATGCTCCCCTCGTAATTGCCAATAAGGCTGGTGAGCAAATTGAGCAGGTGCACTTGTTCAAGTACCTTGGAGTCACCATTGATGACTCTCTCACTTATACGCACCACGTAGACTCCCTTGTCAGAGTGGTAAACACAAAGATCAGGGTCCTCTAAAGTAATAAGAAATCCCTCACCCTGGAAGTGCTCCAAATCTTATTCTCCAGCTCCATACTCTCCACGATAGACTACGGGCTGGTGGTCTATGAAGCTGCTACTGATACAATGCTCTAAAGGGTCCAAATTGCACTCAATAAGGCATTCCACCTCACCCAGTGTGCAGATCACTACACTCGTATTTGCACCCTGTATGGCGTACAAACTGGCTTAACCCTAAAAAGACAGGATCAAATACCAAACTTGCCTCCTGGGAAAGAAGGTGCTCTCAGAAAAACCCCACCCTGTATAGAAAACCTGCTCAAGGCTTCTCTCTCATCACACATCACCAGAGGAAGAAGAATGGAGCACTGTCCATACCATTCCTCTGAACCTCACTAGGGCAGTGTGCTTCTCCTATCGGGCCCCTCTCTGGATAAATGAAATTATTAAGCACATACAACTCATAAGAGAAACGCATAAAAGTTAAAAAAGTTTATTTCACAAACAAGTATCCTGACATGTTTTGGACTGACCCCCGTCCTGATAAAGGACTGGGGATCAATCGAAACATGTCAGGATACTTGTTTGTGAAATAAACTTTTAACTTTTCTTTTATGAGTTGTATAGCTCAAACCTTCATGAATAGTAATCTGTTGGTTTCTGGAGCACTACATCCCAGTGCACACTCATTTGGAATGGAGATAAATGAAATTACAAACAAACAACAGCCTGTCTCAATTCAAAGCAGGCCTCAAACAGCACCTAATGTCTAGCTCAAAATGCACC
Organism: Neoceratodus forsteri; assembly: GCA_016271365.2. Taxonomy (NCBI): domain Eukaryota; kingdom Metazoa; phylum Chordata; order Ceratodontiformes; family Ceratodontidae; genus Neoceratodus; species Neoceratodus forsteri. Next base: position 1,190,564,227 of record CM057451.1, on the reverse strand, counting down.
TGCTTCTCAGGCCCCACTTGATATACAGGCCTACCCCCAAGGTAGCACCCAGCAGGGCTACTTAGAGAACCCTGCCTCCATTCCAGCCTAGCCAAGGGCTTAAGTAAGCTATCAGTCCTCTTTAAACACTCTTGGTACTGCCCCTCCCTAACCCCACACACATACACCCTACTCGACAAAGCCCTCTGGAGCTGCTCCCCCCGATCATAGCCCCCCTGTTTCATTATCCCACCACCTCTCTCTCTCTCTCTCTGCGGTAGGTTCAAACCCAGTCCCCCTTGTTTCACTGTCATCCAGCCTCTCACCATCTGGGATAGCATTAAACCCTATGCAGTTACTCTGCCATAATCTATCAACAGATTTGGAGATTTCCAGGGGTGTGCTACCTAGGGAAACCAATTAGAAATAGCTTAGTATTCTATTACAACTGCTCTGTTTTTCTCCTATTTGTCTAATTCTCATGTACTCACTCTTTAATGCCTAATGATCAGGCCTCTGTAACCACTGAATATGTGTATTGTCTTATCGTCCACCCTGACGTGGAACCTTTGTAAAAGCGCTCACGTTCAAAGGTCTTTCTGAAATACTAATTAAATAAATAAAAATAAATAAAATAAATAAAAAATATTTTGCCTTTGGAAACAGTCAAATAGACCTACAGTTAAATCCATGGTCTCTGAGTTTAGAAAATGTTCAGGTTTTGATGCTCTTGGGTTTAGAGATAGCCTACAGAAAATAGATTGGTCTTGTCTTGAAATAATACCTGATGTTAATTGTGCATTGCATTATTTTATAACAAAGTTTACTAGGTATTGGACTTGTATGCTCCATTTATTAGAAGATGTGTTAGAGGCAAAGAATCTAAATAGTTAACATCACCTTTATTTAAACTAATGAAGGAAAGAGACAATTGTAGAAACTTTATAGGAAAAATCAAACAGTTGTAAATTTACAGAACTACAGATGCTTAAGAAATAGGTGTAAGGTTGAGATCAAAAAAGCAAAGGCTCAATATTTAAGGCAACAACAGACAGAGGGATTGACAAACAGTGCTAAATTTTGCAAAACCATTAATAATATGATTGATCCTCAGTCTGAATCAAAGTTTCACATGAGTAAGGATAGTGAAAAATTAACAGATCCTTTGATAATGGCAAATGAATATAATACATTATTTACATATTTGGATCATTATAGAGTGCAATATGAACCTGGTTTAGTTAATGATAATGCAGGGGGCTGTATGGATAATCCAAAATTTTACATAAAGGTAGTTACGCACTTAGAGGTATATACACTTTGAAGCAAATTAAAACAGATAAATCCTGTGGTTTGATGGTTTGTCTCCTAAATTGTTACATTTAGCTTTAGCAGCGTTAGCATATCCTGTTAGCCTGATCTTTAATTTGTCTTTCTGTTTGGGAGAAATACCGGATTTGTGGAAACATTCATATGTGATACCAATACATAAAGCAGGTTCAACTAGTGAATTTACAAACTATAGACCAATCTGTATTCTGTAAGCTCTGTCTAAATTGCAGGAGAATATTGTTTTTGGACAGTTAACTGATTATATGGAAACATATGGTTTATTATCACAATGCCAGCATGATTTCAGGAAGGGGAAGGGAGTTGAGAGTGCCTTGGTCGAATTCATAAGTGTTGTCCATGAAGGTATGGAGAGGGGACGCATGACTGGGGCCGCGTTCATGGACTTGACCAAGGGATTCAATTTGGTGGATCATTCACTCCTTGTTGAGAGACTAAAGTATATTGGAGTGGGGACACCAGCACTACTTTGGGCATCAAATTATCTTTTAAACAGGTTTCAAATGGTAAAGATTGGAAGTAGTTTATCTGATAAGGCTTTGGTCGAGTGTGGAGTCCCACAGGGCTCCATACTGGGACTAATTTTATTTTCTATCTTCTTTGATTCTGTTACTTCATCTGTTAAGGTGCACATGTGGTTATGTACTGTATGCAGACAATGCTGTTGTCTTTTGCCATGGGAGAGTACTATCTGAGCTTAACACAACTCTGACCAAGGAATACAAAGCTATGCAAACTGGTTGATAAATAATAAATTAGTATTAAATAAGCAAAAACAAAAACTATGGTATTTGGTACTCAGCTGAGTTAAAAGCTACTGGTTCCAGTCAGCAAGTTGAGTCATTGGACAGGGTGTTGTATGAAAGTGTAATTAATTTTAACTATTTAGGGGTAGTTTTAAACTCCATATTAACATACAAGTCACATATACATGCCATTACATCTAAAATCCATTCCAAAATTGCTTTATTATATAGGCTGCGCAGCTTTTTGACAGATGAGGCACGTTTGACAATTGCAAATCAGTGTGTGTTGCCCATTTTAAACTATGCTTCTATTGTGGTGTATAATGCTCGTGATATTACTGTAAGACCAGAATCAGTGTTGTTGCACAAAATTTGTAGATTTTCTCTAATAACACCCAATAATGTACATCATTGCACTATACTGGAAAATCTTGGGTGGTTATCAGTTGAACATTATCATAAGTTTGTTATGTCTAAATTTATTTATAAAATACAACCATCAGGAGTACCCTTAAAATTAAAAATCAACTTGAGATTTCTAGTTCTAAATTACATACTAGATGATCAGGGGACCTAACTATGTTAAGAATCCCATTTATGCAAACTTTAAGAGGACAGCGATCATTTGCATACTATGCACCAACAATATGGAACAATATTCGGCACAAATTAGAGGCATGGGTAGCTATGGGTTGTTTACAGAAGCTTTGAAAACATGCTTTATGGATTTGTTAAAGTGTAGCTGCTTTTTGGATAGTGACACTCATTGAATGTATATATTAGCTATGGAGATACAGCTCTTGTAATATAGATTTGTATAACAGTTTAAACTGTATTAGGGCATTTTAAATTTACATTAAATTGTGATTTTATTTAGACGTGGAATATGTATTCCTATTAATATGTTTTGTATTAAGTATAATCTTGTCTGATGTCATTTTGTATGTATTTTGATTGACCACGGTCGTACCTGTAAAAGGATTGTATCCCAGTGTGCTTACCATATACAAATAAAATCAAATCACATAACTAATGAGGAAGATCTAGGATCATAAATCAGCAGTAGACATGAAGGCAAGAATGAAGAGACTTTGCACGCTAATGTGTTGACGACAATGGAAGACCTGTCCCCAGCCACCAAATATACACACATGTCGGTGGGAGTGAGCACAGTGGAGGGATTTAAACATGCATGGGATAGGCATAAGGAACCCTAGAAGTGGGAAGGAGAGGAGAAAGCTGTTGATCAAGTAGGTTGAGAGGCTGCAAACAAGGGTAGGATTTATGGGCAGACTGATGGGCCCAGTGGTCCTTATCTGCCGACAATTTGTATGTTTCTATGTGTCTTCACAACTGCTTACTGTATTTTATTGCAAAGAAAAGCCATCTGTTCACAGAACATGCAGACCAAGTAGGTTTCAAACCTTGGGATTGAAACTAACCATAAAGAACTGATATAAAACAACCTGCCAGTGAAGACAGTAGATGTGAAGACTGTACTTGCCTTCAAGGTAAATATGGACAAAATCATTGATTACTAAGCGAATCCCAGGGTACCCTGGGTAGTAGGGTGGGGAATCCCTGTACATCACTACATATTTGCTCAGAATACTTGCTGGCCCCCATTTATGAAGTGTGTGTGTGTGGGGGGGGGGCATGAGGGACCTAGACTATCTTCCAATTTTTTTTTTGTTATTAACCAGTTTTATTAGTTTAACAATAGTCAATACAGTACCCAGCAATCGTACAAATGTCAGATATCAGAACAATGAACTACAAAGGTCAAACAGCCAGGTCAATCCCTCCCCCCTTCCCCCACGACTACACATGCAGCCAGCTCTTGGCTTCCAACTCTTGTAGTAAGTTCAGCCATCAAGGCTTCCAGGCCGTCAGGAGCGCCTCAAGAGAACCCCATAGAGATGCATATATCTTAGATCTACCATACATGTAGGCTATGTGCCTCTTCCTCTAAAGCAGTAGGTAAGGCTAGGGGGGTGTTAGGGTGTATTAGTAGGGGTATCACAAGTCGTAAGAGGGAGGTAATAATCCCTCTGTACAAGACACTGGTTAGGCCCCATCTGGAGTACTGTGTGCAGTATTGGAGGCCACACCTTCACAAGGACATTAACCAAATTGAGGCAGTCCAGAGAAGGGCAACCAAAATGGTGCAGGGACTGCATCAGAAGACATATGAGGACAGATTAGCGGAGCTCAATATGTATACCCTTGAGCAAAGGAGGGAGAGAGGTGATATGATCGAGGCATTCAAACACCTTAAGGGCATAAACAAGGTGAAAGAGTCTAACATGTTTAAATATAAGAAAATAGCAGGACAAGAGGACACAGCATGAGATTAGAGGAGGCCGATTAAGGGGAATGTAGGAAATTCTTTTCACAGAAAGGGTGGTGGATGCATGGAATGGCTTACCACAAGAAGTGGTGGCTATGAATACAGTGCAGGGCTTCAAACAGGCATGGGATAGGCATAAGGGAGCAATACAAATGAGTATGAATAGATAGGCCACTGACAGAGCAAAGGCCGATGGCACATTTATAAGGTAGAAAAAGAAATGGGCAGACTGGATGGGCCTTGCGGTCCTTATCTGCCATCAACTTCTATGTTTCTATGTTTCTATGTTTCCAATTTTTTTTAATCACCATTTTTTTCTGTGGCCCTTGCTCAGGTACAGCAATTAGCCTCGACTCCCACCACACTGACAACTGCTTCCCAGGGAACTACCTGTACTCCTGTAGAGTTTCCTCTGTGGTGTGGTGGGGGGACGGTGGTCTGCCCTCGGAGCACAATCCAGCTGGTGGTCCTGTGTCTCAGAGCAGGTCAGGCAGTGGTCTCAGAGCAGGTCGGGTGGTGGACCAGGCTTCATTCACAGGAGCTAGACTTTCCTTTTTACAGATTCACACTATGTCCAGTGGGGTGGAATGATGCAGGCACCCATGTGTGCAGAGACACACATGTCACATGCCAGCCACTGGATGTCCCCCTCAGACACGCGCTGACTGCAGTGCCACCATGCCTCCAAATGGTGGCAGTCTAGAATGCGATTGTGTCTCCTCCCAAACATAGGAGAGCAGTCTTTAGATGCTTTATCCTCTCCCAACCCAGCTGACACCAAGCGGCATGCGCCACATCCAAACTTAGGTCACAGGCATGATGGGAGGTAAGGGTTCCAGTGCCTAGGCCCTCTTGCTACTGGGTGATGAACCATCTCCCCACCATCTGCATGGCTATTACTTAGCCCACTTACCATTCTGACTCCAGAGAGCTACACTCAACTGTCTGCCCGTCTACTACTAAGCCCCTTTATCATTCCAGACTCCAGAGAGCCGCACTCAGTTGTCTGCCAGGCTACAGCTCAGCCCTCACCATTCCATACACCAGAGAGCTACACTCAGCTGTCTTCTGGGCTACATCTCAACTCCCTCACCATTCCGTACACCAGAGAGTTACACTCAGATGTCTTCTGGGCTACATCTTAGCTCCCTCACCATTCCATACACCAGAGAGCTACACTCAGCTGTCTTCTGGGCTACATCTCAACTCCTCACCATTCCATACCAGAGAGTTACACTCAGATGTCTTCTGGGCTACATCTCAGCTCCCTCACCATTCCATACACCAGAGAGCTACACTCAGCTGTCTGCTGGGCTACATCTCAGCTCCCTCACCATTCAGTACACCAGAGAGCTACACTCAGCTGTCTGCTGGGCTACATCTCAGCTTCCTCACCATTCCGGACCCCAGACAGTACACTCTGCTGTCTGCCATAGTACTGTTCAGCCCCCTCACTATTCTGGACCCCAGAGAGCCACGCCCAGCTGTCTGCCTGACTACTATCCAGCCCCCTCACCATTCCAGAGTCCAGAAAGCCACACTCAGCTGTCTGTTGGGCTACTAGTCAGCTTCCTCACCATTCCAAACTTCAGAAAGCCATACTCCACTATTCAGCCCTCTCACCATTCTGTAATCCAGAGAGCCACACTCAGCTTTCTGCTGGGCTACTACTCATCCCTTACCATTCTGGATACCAGAGAGCCAGATTCAGCTGTCTGCCAGGCTACTACCAGCCCCTCACCATTCTGGTCTCCAGAAAGCAACACTCAGTTGTCTGTCAGGCTACTACTCAGCCACCTCTGTTCAGGACCACAGAGAGTCACAGTCAGCCATCTTACAGGTTACTGCTCAACTCCCTCACTATTCCAAACTCCTAAGTGTCACATTCAGATGTTTGCTAGGCTACTACTAAGCCTCCTCACCATTCTGATGTCCAGAAAGCCACACTCAGTTGTCTGCCAGGCTACAATTCAGCCTCCTCACCATTCTGGACTCATGAAAGCCACACTCAGCTGTCTGCTGGGTTATTATTAATCCACTTAACAATTCTGGACCCAGCCCAGAGATCCACACTCAGCTGTCTGCTGGACTACTGCTTAGCCCTCCTCACCATTCCAGACACCAAAGAACCAGATTCAGCTGTCTTCTGGGTTACTGCACAACCTTCTCACCATTCTGGACTCCTTTGTTTTTCCATAATAGATGTTTATTGTATCTTATTTCAGAATACAGTACAAATATCAATAATTATCGATAGCAATAACAATAATGGCGATTTCTTCCAACTGGTTAAGTCAATATTTTCATGTGTGAATACTAATAAGCTTTAACAGTCACACTTAAACAAAACTGTAGGATTCAACAGGAAACTTGACATATTCTAGGAATGTTGAGGAATGAGAATATATATTCTACAATGAACCTAAATACTTAAGACTTTATGTATGTGTATATTGCAGAAGACCAAGAACAATAAAACTTTCTAAGGTTAATTATAAATAGAGATAAAGAACCTCCGTGCATAAACACTGAGGCAAGGGTTACCCAAAGAGGCATTTGGCTGGGAAGCCAAGTTTCAAGAAAATACAAATCACACATGCCCCCACAATGCAAATCATCATGGGCTGCATATGTAAATCACCACAGAATGTTATGCTGGTCCAACTTTAAGCAGAATTGCATGGTGCGAAAGGCCTCTCACACAGTTTGCAAAGGTGCTAACAGAAGACATAGACACGTGTTTCATCCTACCAGGACTCATCAGTATGCCTCGTCTGTTTGACACCCCAGTGGAATGGACCAGCTACCCTAAGGCAGTGTGCCTGGGATATATTGTGGTGAACCCATTAAAATAAAAACTATTTAAAAGACAAAGAACCTCCGTGGTAAACACTGAGGCAAGGGTTACCCTAAAGGGCATTTGGCTGGGAAGTAAAGTTTCAGAAAATAATGATGTTAGACCAGATGAAATTATAGTTATAAAAGGGTGCCACAGAAGAGGCATACTGATGAGTCCTGGTAGGACGAAACACGTGTCTATGTCTTCTGTTAGCACCCTTTGCAAACTGTGTGAGAGGCCTTTCGGCACCATGCAATTCTGCTTAAAGTTGGACCAGCATAACATTCTGTGGTGATTTACATATGCAGCCCATGATGCTTTGCATTGTGGGGGCATGTGTGATTTTGTATTTTCTATAAATAGAGATGTCTGATATTTTAGTAATTCAATAGCTTATTGTGTTACACCTGTACTATAGGAAACCCTAATATTTCATGACTGAATTTCCATAAAGGGGGTCCAGACTTTTTGAAATATATCATATTTACCAATAATGTTACAGCTAATCCTCTCATTGTTAGCTTGAATATGCATCTGAGTATGCCATTCCCCTAGTGTAGGAACATGACCTGACTGCCAATTTCTTAATAGAATTCTCTTATAACAGGGCGTTGCTAAGCAAAGCCAGATACCTTCATGGAAGCTTAGATCTTGGCATCCTGATAAAATTCCAAGGAGGTATATGGCAAGATCAAAGGAATGTCAATTTTGTAACTTTACAGCAAATTGTATGCATTTCCTTCCACCATGGTTGTATGGATGGACAGTTTCACATTATATGTGCCAGATCTGCATCTGATTGATCACAGTGTCAACATTTGGAGTCATCCCTGTATCTCATGGTATATAGCTTCTTAGGTGACAAGTAAAAACCATGCCAGATTTTAAACTGCATTAGCCTACCCTGGTTTCCTTGAAACTGCAGCAGGCTTGTTTCAAGCTTCTTCCCAGTCATGTGAGGGGATGTCAATATGTAGTGCCATCTCCCAATGGTCTTTGGCTCTAATGGTTAGGGCTATAGATGAAAGAGTCTATTAATAGTTTGTACAGAATCCCTGCTTTCATGCCTAGCCTCTGTAGTTTAGTTATTTGGCCCCACTGCATACTCATGTGTAACTGATAGTGATACAGCGAAATTAAATTCCACCGGCGAAGTGAACGTGAAGTGGCCACTTCACATTATTATAATGCTACGTGAAGTGGCCATTGGAAAGTGCTCACTTTGCTTTGTTATTATGACTTCATATTGTTATTCTACCTTAATGCGAAGTAAGGCAGATTGACAACAATATAGGCAGCCCCCCCCACACATCACATGGCTTATGGTACTGTAAGTCACATGCTTTAGCCAGGCAGGAAGGAAGTGAGTCAAACAAGCAGATACTTTCACTTTCTCCTTTGCAGAGGTAGAGAGTGGAAGCATTTTGTGTAGGATAGGAGACTTCGTGTTAACAAGTTTCTTTCTTGAGCAAATTCCCAAAACCCAAAAACTTTTTTAAAAGCTAATTCTTTCATTTTCTTTTTTGTATTATTCTGTCAGTTCTTTTTGGTGACCAATTTCTTTGTTTTATAAGTTATGTTTTGTGTGTGTGACTGTGTGTATGCCTGTGTGTGTGAAGTCGCTCGTCACATTGGAGAGGGAAGGAGTGTTTTTTTGTGCAATGGACCAGAGACAGTATGTGGACCGTGGCCAGAGGAGAGTGTGTACACGTGGGTGTCATAGCCAGGTGATGCTGGACTGCTCCAGACTCTTTGGTCCTGCCTCCCCCCCAGAAGCAGCAGCAGCAGCACCACCAGTGCCACCACCACATTCACTAAGTCCACCACCACAACCACCACTACCAGTAGCAGCTGCAGAAGCTCCAGCAGCACCAACTCCACAGCAGCAGGTGGAGCCCCAGCTGCATGACCATGCTGCCGGCACTGCATCTGTCCCTCTTGTGCCTGGTCCCCCCTGCAGCTCCCCAGTTTGGCAGTTTTTCAACTGTGTCAGGAGGACAGCAGCCTTGTGGTGTGTTTGCTTTGTGTTGTGCAGGTGTGCCGTGGCCCCAGGGGGACACATCTTGGGAACGGGGGCCAGCACACACATATGTTGAACCACCACAAGGTGGAGTGGCAGGCTGCCACCAAACGGGCCAGACCTCCACCTGCTACCCCTTCTGTGGCAGTTGCAGAGGGTGCTGCTGTTGTGCATCGCCACAGCAGGAGGAGGGCCAGAACAGCAGCTGCTCCACCACAACCCCCACCACTGCCACCAGCACCACCCTCACCACCACCACTACCTGGACCCCCCCACCAGTGGACCCCACAATGCCTGCAACTCAGGAAGACATAGCACTTTTGTGGGCCGTGATGGAAGAAAATAATGAGAGGGTGGGTGCTGTCCGGCAGCAGGTGGAGCAGACAGAGCAACACCAGTTACAGATTGCTTCAATGCTCCATCTGCTGCTGGAACATCAGGGGATCCCCCATTAGCTTTTTTTCAGCACACCTTCCTCCACTGCTGTAGTGTTTTGTCTTTTGTTTATGTTTAATAACAGACAGAGGGAAAGCCAGAGTATTAGTTTAAAGGGAAGCAGTCAGCAACAAGAGGTCCCAACCCCTGCAAGGCTTACCCTCCGGTTAAGACTTTTAAGTATGTTGCAGCATTTTTTTTCATGCCGCAACATACTTTATTTCAATAAAGAAAAGTCAGCTATCCAGAAGTATGGCAGACGCTATGGGGGCTCCATTATGTGTAAAGGTGTGGCTATGCACCATGGGCTTCAATACAAAAGTATTGAAGCACATGGTGAATCACCACCGCACCTTTACACTTAATGGAGCCCCCATAGCATCCACCATACTTCCGGGTCGTGGACTTTTCTTTATTAAAATAAAGTATGTTGCGGCATGAGAGCAATGCCGCATCATACTTAAAAGGCTAAATTGGAGGGTAAGCGTTGCAGGGGGCAGGAGCTCCTGTTGCTGACTGTTGACTGCTTAAATATATATACATTCACATACATACATACGTGCTCCTTATTGCCCCGTTATTATAATCCAGTGCCTCAGTAATGTTTACTTTCTGTTATGGAGTGGTTGTGGAAAAGCAGGTGTGAACAGTGCAAGTAAGATGTGCTAAATTGCATGTGTGCAGTCAGTGTTGTTTCCTCTGTGTGTGTGTGTGTGAGAGACATCAGACATTGTCCAGCTTCTTGCAAACATATATATGCTGACTTGTTGCAGTGTTTATGGTATAAAGAACAGAGATAAGAATAACATATATTTTATTGCCACCATGATCATCAGCGGACTAAGTGATATGATATTTTATCAGAGGTGTCCGGCCAGAGTGCACCTTAGTCACATACTGCACACATGACTGTTAGGACAGCATGTGTTTTTTGTGTTATGAGCTGCACAAAGTCATGTGTGCACTGTGAGTGACTGAGGTGCACAGTGACCTGATACCTCTGAAAAAATATCATATCACTTACTTTGCTGGTGCTGATGGTACAAATAAAATATATATTAGGTATTCTTTCTCATCTTTATTCTTTACATACTGCAAAAAGTCACACCATATATATGTTTGCATGAAGCTGGACAATGTCTGCACACACAGGAAAGAACACTGACAGCACACATGCAGTTTAGCACAGCATACTTGCACTGCTCAGTCCTGCTTTTTGACAAACACTTCACAAGTCCCGACACAAAGTAAACATTACTGAGGCTCCAGAAATATTTCTTTTTAAATAGACATTAAAGCAGCAGTGCAACAATCTGGTGAAAATTTTGACCTATACTTTTTTATGCTATTTTACATTGCCACTTTACTTACCTCCTGACTTGTATGATACCATTCTTTCCAGTATTTGAGTCTGCTTTAGTACTTTTTCATGTCTGAAACAATAAAAGGCATTCATTTTAACACGTGCAGACCAGGTCTTCGTCCAGTATTCTCCACTGTTTTTCCATCAGTTGTTTATATATTACTTCAGTTGTAAAATTAAAATGATGCCACAGGCAGTGTTTTATGACCTCACAGAACAATATTTGTTCAAAAACAGCTGCAAATAGTGATGAAAACCTGGTCAGAGTCAGTATTAGGAGTGTGCTTCTATTTTTTCAGACATGAGAAAAGTAGTAAAGCAGACACAAATTGTGAAAGAAGGGTATCATACAAGTCGGGAGGTAACTAGTGGCTGGCAATCTAAAATAGCATAAACAAGTATAGGTTAAAATTTTCACCACATTGTTGCACTGCTGCTTTAATTTATAATTCAAGTATGACATTATGTGCTCACAATCACATCACACAAAATGCAACTGTCTTGTGTCCAGAAAATTCCCAAGTGCTGACGAAGTGAAATGGGAGTGTTACACCACATGCAAAGTCCCCAGAATTTATTGTGCAGTAACTCATGTGCTAGTGGTCACACAGAGTCCCCAGAATTTTTCTGCATCTCTAAAATGCAACTGTCTTGTGTCCAGAAAATGTACCTACTCTGTGATGATGATGTCATGATGCACAGTGTTTTGCCAAACCATGTGAAGGAGGAAAACATGACATGAATCCATTCAGTGTTCCGTCAGAAATGATGACTGTGAGAGAACTTTAGCTGGTTCACAGTGTGCTGCGATTCCTGCAAATGCAATGCGATCACCTCAACCAGATGGAAGGGTGCCCTTTGTGTGTACACTAATAGTAGCCTTGGTGAGTAGTTATATATATATTATGCATGTATGTATGTATTTTCTAGGTGAGGGGTTGACATATATATATATATGTACTCATTGTATTGTTTTGTATCACAGGTCACGTACTGTTGGGGTGCGCATTCCAGTGCTTGATGAGACATTTTGGTGTTGACATTGGAAATGGAATACTCTCAAGCCAATGAAGGTAAGTGTTTTTTTTTTTTGGGGGGGGGATATTTGCAAGTAGGTCTCATTAATGGTTTATTATTTGATTACTTCTTCACAGATTTCATCTGCATCCTTCTCCAGTCCAGTAATGATGGTCATGGCCATTGATTGAAATGACTTCTGCTTGTTGCTTGTCTGCCCCTGCCTGGGGTGGGCATGATGTTGAAGAAGTTCTTTGGATAAGGCAACTAAGACACAACAAAGCATCTGCAAGTTTCCTATAAAAAGAAATGAAGGACTTATTACAATTTGATTGCAGCAGTAAGGCATTATGTTTAAGCCGTGGCTGTTCCACCACGGGTATCTGGATTAACACAGATAGCAAGCTGTCCCACTGCAATCATCAGATCACAGTTTAATTTAGTACTAGGCTGTGCAACAAATACACTGTGTCAGTGGCCCTAAGTCTCAACTCAAGTTACATTTTAAAACCACATCTTGTCAAGTAACACAACCTGGGTCCAACTTTTTCAACACTGTCATGGCTGCACAGCTGCAAATTTGGAATACAGTGCATGGTATGTTGCAGAAATATTTTTTGCTATGTACGTCACCTAGTTTATGAATCATCAGTTGGATTTGTTGCACTCTTATGAAAAAAAAGGAAGAGATGAAATAAAATTGATATACTTACTAGTATGGATCGGAAATGGATATCCCATAGGTTCCTGTAGACAGTACTGCTACTGTACCAATGATATGGATCTTCAGTGAAGGAGAGTCGTTTGTTGTTAACCAGTAAAAAAACTAAATAAGCTGACCATATGTGTTTGACCATTGCAGCTCAGAAAAGCAACACAAAACAAAACACACAGCTAAAGGAAGTTGAATAGCATGAAAACATTACTACACATACTCACTTTATAGTTTTAATAGTAAGAAGCCTTGTGCCTGTGGCTGATGGATGTGGTCTCCTGTTCGACTCCTCTGCCTTGGCATGGTCAATGTAATGGAAAAACATTGTCACAATGGCACTGGTGGTGGGTGGTGGTGGTTATAGCTGGAGCACATGATGATAGTCCTCTCATATCTTCCTGCATCTGGTGGTAGTGGCAGTGGAAAACAGTGGTCATATGGTGGTGGTACTCTGGGGACACACAGTCACATTCCCTATGGTGGCAGTGACGAACAGCGGTCTTATGGTGGTGGTAGTCCAGGCTCCAGGATACACTGTGCTCTGTGTTATAAATGTGACGGACATATGGAATTTGAGTCACTATGAGTGGGACAGTGATTTAACTTTATGGAAAAGAAAACATGTATCATACAAGACATGTGACAGCCTATTAACCAGTTAAGTTAAAACCTGCCAACATTAACCTCATCATCATTCATCATCATCCTCAGAAAGAAAGCTGCCCTCACAGTCTTCTATGTCTGAATTCTGACCATGGGGAAATTATTTCTCCATTGTGTTATCATCTACATCAGTGGTAGGCCGCTTCATGCTGTCACTACCACCAGGATGGTCCTTTTCTTCAACATCGACAAGACCATGAGCATGCCGGGGTATGAATACTGAGGTTGCAGTCTGAGCTGGTATGTACCTCTCATTCATTTTTATGAATGTCAGCAAACTGACATTTGCAGGAGAGAGCTTTGTACGATGATCCTGAGCTATTGCACCTGCTGAGCTGAATACCCTCTCAACACTCACACTGGAGGGTGGACATGTCAGGTACTTTAGTGCCACAACAGTCAGCTCTGGCCATTCACTGACCTTTCCATTCCAGTATAAAAGGGGATCATCAGTGATTGACAGATGCCTGTTTTCAGATACATATGGCTCAACCATTCGCTGTGCTGCTCTAAGTCCAGTGGTTGATGCATCATGCGCTTCTCCAGAATCATTTATGTCACAAATTCCCACTTGGGACAAAGCCTCACAAAGTGGGTTAATGCCAACTGCTTTTGATGACAGACCACCTGGAACTGCAGTCCCCTTCCCCTTACAGGATATGCTTGATACTCCTCCAGGTTCACCTTCAGCCTGATTATGCTGCTGAAGTTTTCTGACCTTAGCACGTGACTTCTGTGCCCCATAAACCAAGTGCACCAGTTGCCCACTAACAGTTTTTACCTGTTCAGGCCCACCCTCCAGTACTGAGGCAATTCCATGTTTGTATTGTGGGTCCAGCATTGTAGCTATTGCAAAGTTGTCACTACGCTGAATGCTCAAGATGTGATGATTCAGGTCGAATACTGTCAGCATGTGTTTCAGCAACACACTGCTAGCACTGTCTCCAGCAACATCAAGGCCATGCTGTACATTCACCAATGTCTGCCTCAGCACCTGCAGCAGTGGAATTGATTGGCTAAAGGAGGCAGACTCGCCACTCACTGCCTGTGTGGCATGTTCAAAAGACCTCAAGATTGTTGTTACAGAGTTCATGAGGTGCCAATTTTTCAGTCGTCATAGACATGGAGGCCCTGGAACTGCTACGGTTAGTGTGCACCACAAGATATTCTGAGATGGCTTTGTACTGTTCATACAACCTCTCTGCTATGTATAAAGTGGAGTTCTACTGGGTGACAATTTCCAGCTTCAAGCGGTACTGCGGGAGGCTGTTTCGGATCTGCAACTGCCGAAGTTGGTCACTGGCCTTTGCAGAGCATGAAAAGTGAGAACAGATACGGCGTACAGCTGTCATCATTTCCTTTATATCGGGGTGCCACAGAAACTCCTGCACCACAAGATTTAAACAGTGGGCCATGCATGGAACCCAAAAAAAGCCACCATTCATGATGCATTTCACCACATTTGACCCATTGTCACTTGCTATGAACCCAGCTCTCAGTGACAGGGGGTTCAGTCACTTGTCAGTTTCAGTCAGTACCAAGTCCAACATGTTTTCACCAGTGTGTGAACAGGTCACATTGTGCATAGCAATTGTTGCATGCTGTCGAATTCCTAGAAGATTGCTACCATGACACTCCACCTCACTACACTGATTATTCACACTACCAACAGCACAAACAACCCCCAGCACCTGTGCCCAGTGTGCAGTTATACACAAATATGAAATCTCCGCTGTTTTGCCACTTGTCCACATATCCATATTTAAATGGATGAATGGAGAGGAGGAATGTTGAAGGGCATGTCTTACTGAGTTGTACACAGTACGGTACAACTAGGGACACAATTGAAAAGATGTCCTGGATGGGACTTTCTATTTGGACAGGCACATGCAGTAAAATGCAGGAACCCAGAATTCTCCACAAAGGAGAAGGGCAAAAGATCAATTGCCAGGATTTCAGCTACAGCAGCATTAAGTTCACGTGTTACTGTATGATTGGGTGGGTACTTCAGCTTATGCGCAAAAACACTCTGTAATGTGGGCTGACTTAAACATTTTACACGGGGTGTGATGAAAAATGGTTCTGCTCTGCAAATCACAGGTTGTTGTGGAGTGTGGACGTGTGATGAAGATGGTTGAACAGGTGATGACAAACCCAGAAATGCAGTAATTTTCCCAGATTTATCAACCGGGTTTATGTACCGCTTGCACTAGACATACTGCATTTACCACCACCGCCACCAAAACTGCTACTCACCACCGCTGGACAAGACTTCACAATCATTCTGCTCTTCCACCTCATCATGCCTGTAGTAATCCTCTGCTGTTATTTCATAACTACTGCACACGTTAAATTTTCTACTTGATGTTACAGTCATGGAAGGATAACATGCTCGTTATGGTTGATGACAAGAGTGAACCCCACTGTGTTACAGGTATTAGCTGCCATCTTGTGCTGAGTCCACAGTGCCATGTGCCTATTCTTAAGATGTGTATGCTGTCCCCTGTGCCCAGATGGCTCCCCTTTTTACCTCGACTCGCATGCACCTAGCAAATCTGTCAGATTGCATCTGACTTATCATTTGCATCTTCCACAAAAAAATTCCAAACAAGGGATTTTGATACTCTAGTTTTAACATGTCCCCCTGATGCTGCTTATCGGACTCCAATTTTTTAAGCCATGAAGTAGGGGGTGTGCTACATGATTTTTCAGGCAGGACACACTTGGACTGCAACTGACCACCATGAGTCCAACTACCTATCATTATTACTGGGTCATCATCATCAACAACTGAACCTAGTAAATCACAACTTTTTAAGGGGGGGGGGAATTGCAAACAGACCCAGCCACAGGTACCTTGAGTTTCTTTTTCTCCAGTTCCCAACAGGGGTCACTGACATCATCATCATTTTCAGCATCATCCACATCTTCTGCTTCAATGTGGGCATATGGACTGCATGTTGCAACCACAGCAACATCATCATCATCGGCACCACCATCACCCGAATTTTTTTCACCACACTGTGAATCACTGCATGGTAAATGCATGACCTGAACTGCAGTGGAAGAAATGTCACTTTGTGTGCTATCGTTGACATGATGATCAGAATCCCATGTTCAGTTACTGGGATGTTACTGGGGAGGATGACATCATCTACACTGTCACTCACTGCCACTGCTTCACACTCCACCATATTTTTGGACATAGTAAACTGGTCAGAAGTGGAACTTGAGGCAACAATATTCATACCACCACCAGCAACTGCACTAACACCACCAGCTGGGACAACATCATCTCCTCCAACTATAAATGAAGCTACTGATTGTGCTGTAAAACATTGAAGGAGAAATACCTTTGCTCACATCAGCAATGCACTTCTGCAACTGTGTACTACTACTACCACACCCACAGACAATCTTACCATTGGCAGCGGTACCATGGCAGAAACAGCTTTGCTTGCATGTCTCTTTGCGGGCATTTTTGGGGACCAACAGGAATATTTTAAACAAATTTAGATTTTGGAACGTTCACTCTGTGTGTGGGCTGGGGTGATGCTGATGTGAAGCCAAAAACAACTGTGGCTTCAACAACAGATACAGACGCAAAGTCACAACAAGTTCAACAACACCTTAACTAACCAGTGGTGTTCTCAAGTCACAAACAATCTAATCTGTAAAAGAATTCTTTTGCCTGTGGGAGGAGCACTGGCTGCAGATTACGGCAGTGCAAAACCAAGAAAGGATACCACAATGGCAGTACAAAATCATGCAGCTGCAATGGATAGCAGGTTCACACTGCTGTGCCTGCAATTACACTGTGGCACAATAAAAGGTGTATTATTTGATGTCACGTCACGCACCACACACACACTCAGACACACACACAATTTGTCTGCAAGTAATGCGTAGCAAATTTAAAACTTCAGTAATATACAACGTATTTTAAACAACCTCACTGCTGCACCAGGTCCAGACCACAACACACACAATCAGCAAAAAATGTCAACAATTACTGAAAATATTACTGTGTGTACATTAACACAGTCAGTTATACAAGAAAAATATAACCAAAAAATGAAGAACTCCCTATTTCTCCAACTTAACTCTACCTACACTAGATGCACCCCTTCCTCAAAGTACACTTCCACTGCCTCTCAGTACACAGACTGAATGTTGTACATTAATATTCAAAATCCACACACAAACAATAAATGCGCGATAATATGAGCACAGGAGGGTTTCCTACAATCGATGAACTGAAGTTTCAGAAAAAAAATGACTCAAAAAGGCTTTTTTAACAGCTTTTAGAAGGTTTGAATTACAGAGAGCTCTCAGAGCAGACTGTCTCCTACAGCTTCCTACACACGTTACCTCGAACTGAGGCTGTGCAGAATAATCTAGAACCCATGTGACCTGAAATCCCATGAATCACTGTAAAATTCACCTTTGGAGCTTAAAAGAAGGTGAAGTGAGATGAAGTACATTGTTTTCAATGTACTTTGCCTTAGAATTTGGTGGAATAGTGGTTTGGGAAGGCAGAGTAATGCAAAGTCATTGTCGTCAATGGACTTTGCATTACCCATTATAATGCGAAGTACTCTGCTTCGCATTGCAGAGCACTCCACGAATTTGCCTTTACTCCATGAATCACTCCGCAGAGTGAATTGAAGCCACTTCGCCCATCTCTACTGATAGTCTGCAGACATGACCTGTTTAGAGAAGCTTTCCCTCAGCTGTAGATATAGACAGAAGTGGGATTTATGTATGGGACATTTTTTGCAATAACTCAGTGAATGATAAAAGAGTATTTGTCCTGACATCAATCACATCTTTAACTGTTGTCATGCCTGCTTTTATCCAGGAAGGGTTATTTAGAGTTCTCCCACTATAACCTACTAGAGGATTAGACCATAAGGGCATAAAATCTGGGAACTGTTTGTCTGGATTGATGATGATATTAACTTTTTGCAGAGTCCTAACAGAGGCCAGAAGACATGGATTATCTCTGACATGTTGGTCAGTTTTAATAAAAAGATAGTTTTCATGGTCTGATAATACGTTGTTCTGTGTCCAACCATAGGGGGTGTATGGATTGACTTGGGCTCCATTCCTGAGAGATGTACAAGAGTTTAAGTACAAAAGCCTGGTAATATCTCTCTCATCAAGGGAGTGTGAAACCTTCTACTTCTTTTGGTGCCCTAAGTTTCATAATGTTGTGTTGTGTTTTTTTGTTGTCCCATAGGAAATTTCTAATAATGCTATCTAGTTTCTTAAAAAATCCAGGCTCTAGTGACATGGACAGATTTTGAAAAAAATAGAAACTTTTTGGTGCCTCAATCATCTTGATTGCATTAATTTTGCCCCATAGTGAGAGATTAGGTTTAGACCATCTGTTAAAATCAGATTCCCAATTTTTAAGCAGAGGGAGGTAGTTGTTTTGGAAGATTGAAAGTCTAAGGAGATCTTAATTCCTAAATAGGCAATGGAATGTTTGCTCCATGACCTATCCATAATCAAGTCCATTTCTAATTGGATATTTGATGTCAAATATCCATTGAGCATCTGTGTCTTACCCCTGTTAATGACCAGACCAGATATACATGCACAATTATTCAATAGAGAATGAATCTGTTTACATGAGTTTACCGGGTTTGTAAGGGTTAGTAGAAGGTCACCTGCAAAGGCCAATGCTTTATGTTGTTGTTTACCTATTTTGACCCTGTGAACCTCAGTATGACAGTTAATTGTCTGTATCAAGGGTTCAAAGGCCAATATAAATAAATAGGGTGAGAGGGGGCTGTGAGAGGGTGACCCCCCCCATTATTTTTTTCGTTTGCTTCCTTGACACATAGCACAGTGGTAATCATGGATTGTCAATGTCCTGTCATTTATGTTGTAATGTCTTATTTATGTTTATTTGTCAAGTTTGTTGGGTTGGCCACCCACTCTGTTGTTTGTCTGTTTGTCCTTTTATGTTCTGTGTTTCTCAGCCCTGGTTTAGCCACACTAGTTAGAAAACCACTAAGCCCCTCAATACAGAAATACAGGGATGTTGGGTAGTTCTGTATATATTCGGCATCATAAGTTAAATATAGTTTGGCACAAGTCCTCTTTAAAAATGGATAGCACTATGCCAAGATACCCTAGGTCAAAATAAGCTCCTTGGGCAGAATGTAATAGCCTATGATACGCAGAAGTCAGAATACGAGCTGTAAAAACCATTCCCTTGGTCTTAAAATTAGCCCGTTTGTAAAACAAAAAGCACTTCCCCTTTCTAAAGCAAACAAAGCAAGTGTTTCCTAATAAATAAACATTCCTGTTGAAATAAATAAAATGAGAGTGTAAGTACAAGGAGCAGCAAGAAACCACCGCTCGGAGAAAGCAAATGTAGTTTTAAGCTTTCCTCCTCGGCGGTGCGGCTTCTGGGACTGCGTTCCCTGTTCTCTGCTCTCTTCTGCCTCGGCTGTGTGCACTTTCGTGCCACCCTTTAAGTCTCACTCCAAAATTAAGATGTTTAACTGCAGTTCTTTTTTCTAGTTCAGCACTTATGAACTTAGTCCTGCTGGTAAGGTTATATTTTCTAAAATAGGGTACTTTACCTTCTAGGTAGCTGATAAACAAAGCGGGAATCCCCAAGTCTTTTCAGCAGCAGCAAGATGCTCTCCTTGCACTCCCACAACAGAATGCATCTATAGCACGGGGCCGGCCACTGTTCTAACCATTTTATGGTGCATTTCTGTTATGGGCGGTACTTCGGAGGTCGTTGCCTACTTAAAACATATTGGAGCCATAAAATTAAATGTATAGAAATGTGGACACCTTTATTTGAATAATAAATGTTTAAATATATATATAGATTGTAAAATGCATTGCATTAAGCATTTTTTCTGCTTTGTGAAGATGTGGGCGGAGTTAGACATCACATGATCTGCTTACCTGTATAAAGTAATACTGTCCTAGGTTCAAATCAGATCACAGCAAGGTGTTAAAGGGAGAACACCTGGAACAGCTAGCTCCTTCTAGTTGTTATGCTATAATATTTTTTTTCTGAAAGTTCTGGATTTATGGATTTATTTTGTTTGAGTTCCTCCTTTTGTTTTGTCATCTAAGTTCTTATTATGTTTATGTTGTTCTGCTGTAAAGAATAAAAATGTATGTTTTTTTTAACCTTACACTGCCTCACTGCCTGTCAGTCCATGCTTTGCCCACAGCCTGTGACATATGGTGGCCGTCATGGGATTGTGACCTGAGGGTGTGACCTAGGCCCTGGAGGACTGCTACTGGATTATTAATGCAGCAGAACAAGACAGCGGATGTCCCGGTACATGGTGTTGCCACAAAGTCCATGATAGAAAAATTCCAAATACCTCTGGTTGCTGGTCTGGACCCCGCGGTGTGAAGGAAGGAGGAAATGGTACCTGGTCTGAAGATGGAAGGCAACAGGAAGGAGGAGCAGGGTCAGGCTACTGGGGAGAGCCTGAAGAACATCCACCTATGGATTCTAATGAGTTTTGAGGTGGCTATGCATTCAACAAATTGAAATGGAAAACAAAGGGAAATTGATTGAAGGGAAAGTGAAGCCAGATGGACGGATACTTTCACGGCTATTTAAGCCCTAGGGTACAGCAAGACCTCCAGCACTCCTGGAGGAGGACAAAAGACATTAAGATGGTAAATTATCCGAGACTGATGATACTGAGGCCTACTTAATGACATTTGAGCGACATGCAGCAGCATGTGCCTGGCTGAGGGATCAGTGGGTGGTAAGATTAGCCCCCTACTTAAATGGGAAGGCACAACTTGCTTACAGCCATGTAGAGATAGCCCAAGCCAGTAATTATGACGTGGTCAAATCAGCTGTTCTAAAATGGTATGACATAAGTACCGAAACATATTGGCAGAGGTTTTGGTCTTACAGGTTTCAAACAGCAGACTCTCCTCAAGATGCCTACACACAGTTAAAGACCTCTGTGTTAAATGGCTACAACATAGAAACATAGAAACATAGAAGTTGATGGCAGATAAGGACCGCAAGGTCCATCCAGTCTGCCCATTTATTTTTCTACCTTATGAATGTCCCATAGGCCTTTGCTCTGTCAATGGCCTATCTATTCATACAACCTGCCACAAGAACTTTAGAGCAAATACTGGAGTCTATTATTTTGGAACAATTTATCGGAGTACTGCCCCAGGATGTACAAATATGGGTTAAGGAACACCGCCCTGAAGCCTCTGATGTGACAATAAGACTAGCAGAAGACTATTTGACTGCAAGACCCCATCAGCAAAAAGGACCACAACAGCTGACACATGCACCAACCCCGGTAAGATCTACTTCCAATACTTCTGGGCAGCTTAGTACTAATTCTGGGACTAAAAATAATAATTCCAACAGAATTAACAGGGGCTATATCCCAGACCGCAGAGAATGTAATGGAAAGGACCTTATAGCCAGATTTTGTCCTAAAAAGAAAACCAAACAAGCACATCTGGCTCTTGCTAACTGGGGACACTGTCTGATACCAGTTCAGACTGGGGAGAAAGTGGTCACTGGACTACTTGACTCTGGGAGCAAGTAGACAGTGCATGAAAACTTGATAGACAATAAGCCAACATTAGGATGTCCTACTACTGGGGTTACTTGTATTCAGGTGACACCCACCACTACCCCTACAAGAAAGTGTGCCAAAGATAAATGGACAGGCCCAGTCAATGAAAGTTGGGGTGGTACCACAGCTCCCAGTACCAGTTATCATTGGCCATAATCATCCCCAATTTGAAAACTTGCTCACAAATAACATCTGTGCAGTTACCACAAGGGCACAAGCAGCAAGAGAGAAGAACTGGGAATTGTTATTTGCATTTGAATCAGACATTTTCAGCCCTGTTGGGAAAACAAGGAAACCCTGAGCACAAAAAATAAAGGAGAAGAAGTCCTGGACACAATGTAACAATAAAGACATTAAGGACACTGAGACTGTTGGTTTACCAAGTATAAATGTGAATGCTGTGTGAAACAATGGGTCTGGGGAATGTAAAGCTTTGCAAAAACTGATATAACCTTGAAAACATTTTATTCACAGGTGGGAGTGTCAACTGGGTCAGCTGTGGCTGAATTTAAGCTATACAAGGACCTGCTACATAGAGTGTGTACTAACCCCCGGACAGAGGAAAAGGTAGAACAATTATTGGTACCACTACAATACAGGCAGAAGTTATTGGAAATTGCCCATGATATCCCCCTGTCAGGACATCTAGGGAGGGATCGTACCATTAGTCAGTTGCTCCGATGAGTTTTTTTGGCCTGGCATCCACAAAGATGTGGCAGAATATTGCAAAAGTTGCTGTGAATGCCAGAAGATAGCCAAAATTGGATGCTAGGACATGATACCTCTGTAACCTATGCCTTTGTTCACTGTATCTTTTGAGAAGATAGCTATGGATATTGTTGGGACCTTACTCAAAAGTTCAAAAGGTAATCATTTTGTCTTAGTAGTCTGCAACTACGCAACAAAATATCCAAAAGCTATTCCTCTCAGAAATGTTACAGCCCCAGAATTGCTGAAAAGTTAGGGAAATATTCAGCAGAATGGGTATCCCATGAGAAATCCTCATGGATAGAGGCACTAATTTTGTTCCATTCTACTGAAGCGCCTGTACCAAATCATTGATATTGAAACCATTTATACCACCCCTTACCATCCGCAAACCGATGGATTGTTTGAGCACTTTAACCAGACAATGAAAAAAATGCTACAGAAATTCATGCAGGAAAAGGGATCTAAATGGGATACCTATTTGCCCTATCTCATGTTCATGTATAGGGAGGTGCCACAAGCCTCTATAGGCTTCTCACCTTAGAAAAAGTGGTCGCCACTCAACTCACTGAATATCTTACAAAATACAACATTCTTTGCCCTGAACAGCATGGCATACGCACTGGTCACAGTGATGGCAGGATTAACCTGTATGCAAATTATGCCATGGCGTAGGGCCCTGAGGTTCAGGAGGGCCCCCACTGTTAACCTATTTACAGTTACTTTCTTTAATCCTGGTTGTACTGGGTGACCGCCGATGGGCCAAACTGCCCAAAAAGCACCCCCCTTCTTGGAGTCAGTCAGCCCCCTCGCCCCACTGAGTCAACCTGGTGAGTGGTGGCCCCCTCTCCCCCCAGCCACTCTGAGCAAGTGAGCCTCTCAGTCTCTCCGACAGGCAGCTCCGACTTCACCTCTGATCCACCCTGACCCCACAACACACAACCAATCATGTCCATCAGAGGTCCTCTGGACATGTGGCTACTGGGGAGCTGAAATCAGTGCGTTCATGTACGTGGCATCTGAGTGTGTGGCCGGGCAGTGATGAGGAGTAGAGGAGGAGAACGAGAGAGAGCTGTGGTGGTCAGTTGTTGGTGCCGGTGGCTGGTCTCATCCATCAAAGAAGAAGAGTCTCTGCCTAAAGACACAGAAGTAGAGAGAGTCTGAGCAGGCTGCGGGGTGGTCACCTGGAGTTGGATTCGACTTCAGTGCAGCGTCGCATGCTGCTGGTGTTTTCAGTGTAGCCACTAGCCAGGATCAGTTAGTGCTGCTGCTAGTTGGGCCTTTGGTCCTGCTGTGACTGTGAGGAGTCATCCCATGCCGGGCCACACTGCAGGGCCGAGTCGTGTCACCGACGCCTACGTGATCTTGAGGAAACAATCAAGAGGACAGACTGGACTCATTACATTCACATTCACATCAGTCAGGCCAAGCCAGGTATGTTGTACTGACTAGTCGTCTGTGTTCTGCAGTGTCCAACCCATTTGTGCTGCAGAAATGACTCTTTTTTATTGCATTGGAGAAACAAACTAAGTTGTGGTTGCCTCTGGTCATGGTCTGTCTGTGAGTATTCAGTAACCTGAGTAGTGTACTGAAGAGTCTTTAATAAGATTTGAGATTGGCACTGAGTGGACCATGGGGTACTGATAAGTCACCTGAGGGGAACTAACTTGTGGGACTTGCTCTTGCTGGCACAGATTTGTCTTGGTTTGATTTGAGTTACGTACATTACTGGGAAGTTGCAGTAGGTTGCTCCAGGAAACTTAATCTCTGAAGTGACTGCAGTCAACACCTGCAGGTCCTGCAGGGTTCTTAAGGCTCAGTCTTCTTGGCACAACTCTGTTTAGCTGCTTTGGCATCAATGACTTGGAGTGGGGGCAAGGATGTTGGCAACTCAGCATTGACAGCAAAGCAACTTTTAGGCTGACAACACAACTATAAATGACAATAGAGATGGAGTAGAGGAGACAGTTGGAGAACAGACAGAATTGAGGACAAAAGTAGCTGCACAGAGGGTGACTGTGGCAGATGCATTGCGGAGGCAAGGAGCTTGAGCATGTCTCAGGTTTGGAGCTTGAAGGAGTCTTGAGCAGGGAAATGATGTGGGGGAGCTGTGAGCCCCATTAACTGCTTCAATACATGCCATACCTCTCAACTGTACCACATTATGAGGAACGTTCCTCATTTTACTTCACAAAAGCTTCCCATTCCACATTGTGAGGACTTGTTCCACATTCAGTATTAACATTTTTAAGCAAAAATCTATAGTAAATGATTCAAAAAATATATTATTCAATTAATAACAGACTTTCTGAACATAAATGCAAACCTTTTAACAGTGTTCTGAACTTCTTAGGTTAAGATGTGATTAAGTGTTCACATTTTTCTTATTTGTTCCACATTTGAGAGGCAATGTTCTACATTTGGGGACAAAAGGTTGAGAGGTATGATACCGCTTCAGTTTTTATGTTTGCTTGCGCATGTGCAAGAAACATAGTGCCATCATCTGAGTTTTTCAGAGGTGTGTCAGCATCTTCCAATTCAGTCAGTGTGTTTGCAGGCATGGTCACAGTTCTCCAATCACTGCTGAAGCTGTCTATGATAGCAGTTGAAAATGCAGTGGCACACAGTTGAAAGAGGGAGCAATGCTTCAGTGAGCAGCTCCTCCCCCTACACACACACACACACACACACACACACAGATCAACTGTGTCAGTTGCCTGATAGGATGGTGTAGTCTTGTCTAGCTTAGAGAGACAAGCCACACATCATTACTTTAATAAACTGTTCCCTGCCAAAGCAGGACCATCAAAATGTGTGGGTGCCTAACAGTCCTTACACACG
Organism: Neoceratodus forsteri; assembly: GCA_016271365.2. Taxonomy (NCBI): domain Eukaryota; kingdom Metazoa; phylum Chordata; order Ceratodontiformes; family Ceratodontidae; genus Neoceratodus; species Neoceratodus forsteri. The sequence continues at coordinate 1,190,538,592 of CM057451.1, read as the reverse complement.
CCAGCTCTCCAAAGCACACCTTCATGGACTCCATGGGTTCTAATCCTCCAGAAAAAAAATACCTCAGCATTTGATGTGAAAACTTAGACTTCATTGTATGTGTAATTCCAAGCATTTTTTCTTACTAGACTCTGTCAATGGGCACTCCCCGCTGCTAAAACCTATGCAAACGAACTTGAGCGTACTGTACTACCTGCAGCTGAAGCAAAGAACAGCCAGAATGCACAAAGGAGAACATACTGCTATGCATTTCAACAGCAGCCAGTGGGGGAGATTTTCATGACTGAAGCACTTTAATGTGCCTTTTAGTGCTGTCATATACACACCCGTGTGGTAATTCACTAAACTGCACACTTAGTCTGGTAATGCAGCTTCAAAATATTTTTTTTCTCTGAATTGCCGTGAGCTGGCATTTAGATAGAATCACACAGCTCTTTCTCAAATCAGATGCTCAATGAAGTCACATCACCTTGTGACCCTAAACATCTTAGGGTTGGACATGTGCCCTAACAAAATAGCGAAAACTAGGTATAGAAAAAGAAAAACACAAATTCAACCGTAGCTCACAATCGAATCCACCCTTTTCTCCAGTGAATCTGAAGCCGCCTAACAGCCCACCCTGGCTGCTCATGCACTCCCTCCACCCACACAACATATGGCCGATGGGGGTGCTGTTGCATTTTATTTCATAATTTCCTGATCCCGTTGCTGCCACCATACTGATACAGTAATATTTTTTATGGCTTGAAAACTGCTTGACATTAGCTGAATTATAAATGGCATCCCTGTTTGACGCTGTGGTGCGGAATATGGTGGTGCTCAAATTTTAAGCCAAGTATTACATGCAGATATGTTGTTATTGACTCATGTCACTTACCATTTTATACATCTATTGATTTTTTCAATTCACTTTTGCTGACAAATGTTGATCGCAGGGATTCTGGTGTCACAATTCAATTCAGCGACGTGTAACATCTTAGTGCAGATGCTAAGTAACTTTTAAAATGCTGAAAAAGTTAACAGTCATGAAAATGCATGAACTTCTTTCTTCAGTGTCTGGAGCTATAGTGGTGTTATTGGCAAATGCATGTCCCTTTGCTCCAGATCTAACAGTGAGATGTCTATTCTGTGCAATGGACAGTGGCTGAATGTTACCAGCTGACAGTTTTCATTTCATTATCAACAGATAAATATTCAGGGCTTTGCAAATGCAACTTTGCTGGTAGCACAGTTTCATGCCCCCCAAGTGTCTCATCAGTTAGTGGTTATATCTTAACCGATGATCACAAACAGTATGAAAAAGATTTGCCGCTGAGTAATGTAAATGCCAATCCACCTAAGCACCTTTAGGCTGCAAACATAATTTGAACATATAGGGATTCTGGACCGGTGTATCACTCCGCGGCACAGCAACGGTTAATAAGTTTAAGCACATTCTCAGGACATTGTTTAACTTGCCCCCTCTCCTCACTACAATCCTGGTCACCTGAAATAAACCTGACATTTTAGTATCTGTTTTACATCTTGGCTCAGTTAGGCAATCAACGCTGTAAGAACATAAACGGACATATAAATGGGAACTATAAGAACATGGTCACCTGAAATAAACCTGACATTTTAGTATCTGTTTTACATCTTGGCTCAGTTAGGCAATCAGCGCTGTAAGAACATAAATGGACATATAAATGGGGACTATAAAAACATGCCGTGGGTGCTTGTGCCTTAGTCCAGCTGTGCAACATCAGCCTGAAGCTCAGGTAGGGCTTACTGTCTACCACTTTGTTCACCCCCATGTACCTGTACCATTTCACATCCTCCCTTGCCTTAGTCCAGCTGTGCTACATCAGCTTGAAGCTCTGGTAGGGCTTACTGTCTACCACTTTGTTCACCCCCCATGTACGCTTGCACCATTTCACATCCTCCCTGATCTACAGTGAGTGGATCCTCATTCATACGGTCAGATATGCACGCACAAAAAAAAAAGGTCTTCAAAAATTAAGATACATTTATTATGTTTGTTATGTTTGCTTGCACGTGAGCAAAGAAGAAACATAGTGCCATCATCCAGATTTCGAGGTGCCTCACCCACTCTTCCAATTCAATCAGTGTGTTGGCAGGCGCTGCTCCTGGTAAGCCAATGCATGCTGGAGCTGTCTATGACAAGCTCAAAAATGCAGTGGCATACAGTTCAAAGGGAGCTACGCTCAGTGAGCAGCAATAAGATAAACTGCTCATGTGCAGCTCCCCCACACACACACGCAGCGGCGTGCGCCCGCCTCGCACACACACACACACTGTGATGGCCGACGGGGTGCCCAATCCCCGCTGGCTGTGCTGCTCCCCGCTCCCCAAAGCTTTCCAAATGCCATGCTGGTGCCTACCCCAGTGTGGCAACTCATAATATAGCCGGGGTGCCCAATCCCATCGGCTCTTGTCCTCACCCCGAGTACTGGGTGCCACGCTGGGAGCCCACCCCAGCGTGGCAATCGATGCTTTGGGTGGCAGGGGTGCCCAATCCACCGTCGGCTGAATGCCCCCCAACCATCCTTGTGCCATGCTGGGAGCCCACCCCAGCATGGCAAACGTCCTGCGTCGTCATTGGAAACAAAAAGAACACCTGTAAAGAAAAAACGGTCCCATGTAGTCTCCCTGGCCCCCCTCCCACAACCCACACCCACCCACTGTGCACCCTGCCTCCCACACCCCATGCTTACCTCTGGACCTTAGAGCGACGATCTTGGTGGACCGGGAACACGCTGCAATCTTTCAAATCCGACCGCGAACTGAGGAAATGCCGTAAGCTGTAATGGGCTAGATAGGGGTTTTCAACTTTGTTGCATATCTCAGACATTTTTTGAATTTTTGCACCAAATTTTCAACATGGGGTTTTTGGGACCCCTTCTCATGAATGATGTCACTGTCATGGCGTTATTCGGGCCCGAAGGGTGATTTCTCAGTCACTGCATGAAATCACCTTTTGGGACCGATTAACGAAATGACACTGCCAGTGTTCATAAGGTGGGTTCTCAAGAAGCCTATTTTGAAAATTTGGTGGAAAAATTCTGTAAACGACTGTTTTACGAGCGTAAGGCTATGCAGTTCCTATGCATACTGTAAGTTCACGAATTTTCAATATTTTTCATCCAGATTTTCAACATTGCCATTTTACTACACCTTCTTATAAGTAGTACAGCTGTCATTTTTCACATCTCACCCAAAATATGTTTCCGCCCATGTAGCGCACAATGGCACAGTTGGTGTGCTAAATCAATGTATGGGACAAATTAAAAAATCACAGTGACACTGTTCATGAGCAGAGGTCTTAAAATGGCTATGTTGAAAATTGATGAAAAATTCAAAATGACTGTTTATTGACGCAGTGTTTGCAGTTCCTACGACGCTCGTAAAGTTCACGAATTTTCAATATTTACACTCCAGATTTTCAACATTGCCATTTTACCACACCTCCTTATGAGCAGTACAGCTGTCATTTTCACATCTTGCCCAAAATGTGTTTCCGTCCATGTAGAGCACAATGGCGCAGTCGATGTGCGAAATCAATGTATGGGACACATTAAGAAAATCACAGTGACACTGTTCATGAGCAGAGGTCTTAAAATGGCTATGTTGAAAATTTGGTGAAAACATTCCTAAAAATGACTGTTTTATGAGCGTGCATTGCACAGTTCCTATGCATGCTCATAAGTTTGCAAATTTAATATTTTCACTCCAGATTTTCAACATTGCCATTTTATTACACTTCCTTATGAACAGTACAGCTGCCATTTTTCATATACCGCCCAAAATGTGTTTTCGCACATGTAGCTCACAATGGTGCTGTTGGTGTGTGGAAGCAATGTTTGGGACAGATTAAGAAAATCACAGTTACACTGTTCATGAGCAGAGGTCTTAAAATGGCTATGTTGAAAATTTGGCGACAAAGTCCATAAAATGACTGTGTTACAGTGAGCATTGCTTGGATTCCATGCACCCTCGTAAGTTCATGACTTTGTAATATTTTAAGTCCAGATTTTCACCAGTGGCATTTTCCACACTGCCTTATTTACAATACAGCTGTCATTTTTCACAACATGGCCGAGTGTGTTTCACACTTTCAGCGCGAGATGCGTGGTCACTGTGGGAAATTATTGTTCGGGACAGATAAAGAAAATCACAGTGACACTTTTCATGATCGAGGCACCAAAATGCCTGAGTTGACAATCTGCTAGTCAAAAATCTCCAACCTAATTATATATTACGGTATGGTTGCACAGTTTCTATATGCGCTCATGCTTCACCATTTTTTTAAATATTTTTACTGCAGATTTACAACATTGCCATTTTATGTTGCTTGCGCATGTGCAGAAACATAGTGCCATCATCGGAGATTTCGGAGGTGTGTCACCTCCTCCTCCAATTCAGTCAGTGAGCTGGCGGTAGCCCCTGTAAGCCAATGCATTTTGGAGCTGTCTATGACACGCTCCAAAATGCAGTAACCTCAGTTGAAAGGGGAACTCACGCTTCAGTGAGCACCGATAAGCATAGCTCCCCACCCGTGGGTGTGCGGCTCCCGCATGTCCTGTGTAGCCGACAGGTGCCCAATCCCGCCCGGCTGAGCTGCTGTCGCCCCTCCCCATAGCTGGTGCCACGCTGGGAGCCCCCCAGCATGGCAATCAGTTCTTCGACCCGACGGAGTGCCCAATCCCCGTCAGCTGAACGGCCCCGTCCTTGTGCCATGCTGGGAGCCCCACCCAGTGTGGCAAACGGTCCCATCAACGCTCTTTTTTGTTTTAAACCTGTAAACAAAAACGTCCTGCCGCGCTGCCTCCGACCCCCACAACCGCGCACCCACCCACTGCACACCCAGCCTCCCACACACCCCTCACCCCATACTTACATCCGGACTCCAGCGCCGATCTTTGGTGGACCGGGAACACGTCTGCACTCTTCAAAACTGACCGCGAACTGAGGAAATGCCGGTAAGCTGTATGATGGGCTAGATAGGAGGATTCAACTTTGTGCATATCTCAGGCATTTTTTAGGAATTTTTGCAAAATTTTCAACATAGGTTTTAGGACCCTTCTCATGAATGATGTCACTGTCATGGCGTTATTCTGGCCCGAAGGGTGATTTCGCGCAGTGACTGTGAAATCACCCTTTGGGCCTGAATATCGCCATGACAGTGACATCATTCATGAGAAGGAGTCCCAAAAACCCCATGTTGAAAATTTGGTCCAAAAATTCCAAAAAATGACTGTTTTACGAGCGTGCATTGCGCAGTTCCTACGCAGGCTCGTAAGTTCGCAAAATTTCAATATTTTCACTCCAGATTTTCAACATTGCCATTTTACCACACCTTCTTATGACTAGTACAGCTGTCATTTTTCACATCTCACCCAAAATGTGTTTCCGCCCTTGTAGTGCAGAATGGAGCAGTCGGTGTGCGAAATCAATGTACAGGACAAATTAAGAAAATCACAGTGACACTGTTCATGAGCAGAGGTCTTAAAATGGCTATGTTGAAAATTTGGTGAAAAAATTCCTAAAAATGACTGTTTTAAGCGTGCATTGCGCAGTTCCTACACAGGCTCGTAAGTTCACAAATTTTCAATATTTTCACTCCAGATTTTCAACATTGCCATTTTACCACACCTCCTCATGAGCAGAACAGCTGTCATTTTTCACATCCTGCTCAAAACATGTTTCCGCCCATGTAGCGCACAATGGCGCAGTCGGTGTGCGAACTCAGTGTATGGGACACATTAAGAAAATCACAGTGTCACTGTTCATGAGCAGAGATCTAAAATGGCAATGTTGAAAATTTGGTGAAAGAATTCCTAAAATGACTGTTTAACGAGTGTGCGTTACTAGTTCCCACCGCGCTTCGTGGGTTTGCGAATTTTCAATATTTCCACTCCAGATTTTCAACATTGCCATTTTACCACACCTCCTTATGAGCAGTACAGCTGTCATTTTTCACATCCTGCCCAAAACGTGTTTCCGCCCATGTAGCGCACAATGGCGCAGTCGGTGTGCAAACTCAATGTATGGGACACATTAACAAAATCACACTGACACTGTTCATGAGCAGAGGTCTTAAAATGGCTATGTTGAACATTTTGTGAAAAATTTCCTAACAATGACTGTTTTACGAGCGTGCGTTGCGCAGTTCCTACGCACGGTCGTAAGTTCGCAAATTTTCAATATTTGCACTCCAATGACTTCCAAATACCTAAACAGCACATAGAAGCAAGCAACATTCGGCATTGAAAAATGCTTGTTTACATCTCCCCATGAACAGTACAGCTGTCATTTTTTACATCCTGTTTGGAATGTTTTGCACCTGTGGTGCTAAATGCCGTAGTCACTGTGCATAAGCAGCTTTCGGCTAAGAAACTGATATTCCCCTGTTCATGAGGTGGGGTCACAAAAACCATGTTGAACATTTGGAGTAAAATACCAATGAATGCCTGAGGTATTAGGGTTTCCAACCATGTAACCAGAGAATGACAGGCATCAGGGTGTGACTTGGGATTCTTGCCTGTAATGCTCATACCATTCCACACCTGCAGCCAGTGAGAAGCATTGAGGTATGCCTTGGACTCTTCGGCCCAAAGTTCACCCCATTCTCTTATATCGCACCCATCCACTGTATTTCCTAATGGAATGGGGTGCGATATGACCAAAGACCCTAAGGAACACCGTGACACTTGCCAGTGTCTGCAGGGTGGGTGTACTGAAATGGCATGGCCGTTATGCCTGATGACCCAAAGGCACACCCCAATGCCTGTCACTCTCTGCAGGGTGGTAGTGGGTTGGCTTCAGTTCCAATACTTCTCTGCCATTACTATTACGCAGCTCTGTAACTTCTACACTACCAATGCCAATGCCAGCAAGCAAACATTCGGCATTGACAAATGCTTGTTTGGTTTTGGCAGAAAGAAAAGGTATTTAAGGAGGCATGAACAGGAAGATTGTGGCAGCTACAATCCCCATTTTTATTTAATTATTTATGTGGAATTTGAATTTGATATCTGGGAAGGCAGGGCACACTAATCGAAGTCTAATGTCCAGGTGTGTCTCGGAGGAGGGATGAAAAGAGGAAGAAAAGAGGATACATAATTAATAATTAATCCATAATTATTAATAACAAAAATAGTTATAAGGTACATACAGTAGTGACAAGGGAAAAACAAGACAAGTTATAGGTAACTAAAAAGTGAACATTTACAAAATGTTAATACCGTACCGATAAAATATTTCTTTATGCAGTAACTGGTCATTCTAAATTGTGTTGTTTATAATCAAGGGCGTGTGACCTGTCAAGTCATGTGGCATAGCACAGCATTATAAACCACATCCTGCTTGAGTACTCTGGTCATTGCTGTCTTGCCAGCTCAGCACCGTAGAAGAGTGGGATGTTGGCATTTAGGGGCCCCCAGGCCACAAATATGACTTGGAGTAGGGCCCCCACTTTCATTAATCTGGCCATGGTCACAGTACAAGTTCAGCATTATTGGAGTTCTCCAACTTCCTGCACTCCTCCCTGGACTCTGGTTCCCTAGCTGGAGCAGTGTTCATTGACCTCTCTAAGGTCTTTGATACTGTCTCCTACTCCCTCCTACTAAATGCCCTCAACCATACAGGTTTCTCTGCTGGCCCCATCACCTGGTGTGTGAGTTACCTAACTGCCCACTCCCAGCGGGTCAAAAGCAATGGAATACTCTCAGAAACCCAGCCCATCTGCTCAGAAGTTCCCCAGGGCTCTATCTTGGGCCCACTATTCTTTAGTCTCTACCTAAACACCCTGCCCAGTGCCTGTTCTGGCAATATTCTGCTGTACGCCGATGATGCTGTTATTTATGTCGCCCACAGAAATCCCACCTCTCTCCAAGACTCCATCCAACACTCCTTCAATGATGCCGAGAACTGGTTTAAGGAAAGCAGACTAGTCATTAACCTTAAAAAAATGAAGGCAATGCTCTTTGCCCACCACCAGAACAAAGCCAGCAACAACCCCCTCCAAATCCTCCCACGTGAACAAGTTTTCTCTTACAAATACCTTGGGATCACCTTTGACTGGCCCTTACCTTTCATGCCCACATTTCAGCCCTCACTTCTGCCACTAGCGCTTACGTTGGCATCCTCTACCATCACAAGGACTGCCTCCCACCTGATGCCCTCAGACCTGTCATTACAACCTCAGTAATGTCCCTTGTCGATTACAGCCTTCCAGTCTATGGTGCTGCTGACTCCACAGCCCTCAACAAGATTTGACTCACCCTCAAACAAGGCTTGCTGACTAGTGACCAGTGCCCCTAGGTTTACCCACATTTGTCAGCTCTATGACATGGCCAAACTCCTTAGCCTCGATGAATGCTTCCACTACCAAACTTGCCTACTAAGAAGATTCTACTCAGGCTCTCAACCCTGAGGTTTCTGCCTCCATCCAACTTATACCTTCCAGAATCACCACCCAAACCTCTGACAAGGTCACCCTACTGGTACCCAGAACTAGGACTGCCCAGGCACAGAGATCATTCTGCTACAAAGCCTCATCCTGGTTCAACTCATTCAATGCAGCCATTTCCAACACCACCAAAATTGCCCCCCTTCAAAACTGCCCTACGGAACCAGTTGTTCAACACCCACTGCTGCGCCTGTCACTAAGAGATGCTCTGCTGCTCTCAAAACACTATTGACATAGCCTCTGGACCAAACTACCCCTCACCCCACCCACCCCTCTCCCCATGGCCTCCTCTACTGCCAGTACCTGCTGGTACCAACCTGTCAAGTCTGAAATGGTTTTTAATTACTCTTTGTGTTCAAGCAACCATGTAAAACTATGTTATTCTGTATGATTGTATTATGTAAGTATGTTGACTCTGTATGTCCTCTCTGTGACGAGGTACCTTTGTAAACGAGCCTCTGGCTCAAAGGTTGTAAATCAGATTATACAATAAATAAATAAATAAAAATAAATTGCTCTGTGGGTGAAACCCTAGAGGCCCTTTAGATGTTATCAAGGAAGAAATGGAAGAAGGTAGATTGGAAAACAGTAATCCCATAGAATACTGGCACCAATTAAGACAAAAACTAAACTAGTCCTCAATCACAAGAAAACCAAGTCCTTGCTGTTCTGCAGTTCACATAACCGTTACAAGCAACACCCCCTTGCCATCTCCACCAAGCAGGGGATGGTCCTTGAACAAGTTTACTCTTTCAAATACCTAGGGATTCTGCTTTACCACAATCTCTCCTATATGGCTCACATTGACAGCGTGGCTAAAGCTGCCAGCACACGCCTTGGATTACTCTACAAATACAGGCAGCACCTCACCCCAGAGGCCCTAAAGATTGCCGTCCAGAGCTCTGTGGTGTCAATTATTGATTATGGCCTCATTATCTACGGCTCCGCCACAACGTCCACTCTCCGACGTATAACAACTGCTCTTAACAAAGCATGCCGACTTACAACTGGTGCCCACTGCCTCACCCACACCTGTGCCCTTTATGAACAATCTGGATGGCTCCAGTTCTCCAACCGTATAAAGTATCTCACATGTGCTATGGTGGGAAAAATCAACCTTGGCCTCACACCCCCCGATGTTACTGCCTTGTTACATCAAAACACCAACCAACAGAACACCAGGAGCTTGACAACCCAGATTCTACAAGTTCCTCGCTGTTGAACTATGCAGGGCCAATGCTCCTTCACCTATAGGGCTCCTCTATGGATGAATGGTCTCAGTCACACCATCTCCTCTGCCTCAACACTGGGTCTGTTCAAAACCATACTTCTGGCCCATCTCATTGCCACTAGCTCCTGTGACTGCCTCTCCTAGATGATGACCAACACAGCTTAAATCCTAACTTATATACTGCTTAACCCCAGGCCCCCCAGTCCCCACCCCCAGCTCCTGAGGTGCCACTTCAAATCTCAGGTCTTCATACCACCTCATTAGTCTCTCCTTGCCCCATTACAGCACTTACCCCTCCTCATCCTGCCCCCTTTTTTTCTTCTATCACTCCTTCCCATTTATTTTTTGTCAAATGCCTCTGGCTGCATCTTCATCCTCCCACTCTTCTCTCATCCCTGTTTCTCTGCCACCCCGGGTGCCTGACCCTACCTATTCCTTGTGGGCATATACGTCCTAGCTGTGTTCACCATCTTACTATAGCTGCCTCTGCTAACTACCTACACTTCTTCTCATCCTCTACCCCTTACTCTTCCTATAATTGACCCCTTTCAATAGCACTGTTGTACATGAATTGTTTACTGTTATTTCACAGTTGCTTCCTTGTTGTTTGTTATTTCTGACGTGGAACCTTTGTAAAAGAGCCTTGGCTCAAAGGTACTTGTAATCCTAGAATAAATAGATAAATAAAATAAAATAATTTTGTGCAAAGGGCCCATCAAATAAACCAGGACACCACAAAACATACAAAGGAACGGTATGATAAAGCACCGATTTAGAGAATTTGAGGTAGAGGAAAATATTATTTATTACTGTTGCCTTCATCAGACAACAGACTGTACATGAAGTGGCAAGGTCCTTATCTGGTTACCAAACGTGTAGGTTCAGTAACCTATGAGGTGTCCCTGCCTGAGAAGACCCAAAAGAAGCGTATTTATCATGCTAATTTATTAAAACCATAGGTAGAGTGAGCTGTTCCCCCTTTGTAGCTATGTGCACCCAGAACTCCCTGAAAGTGAACTGCATGTGGCTTACCAGTGTTTGGAAGGTGTGGAAGAGATAGCTGATGTAAGTATAAATCCTGAGCTGTCACCCAACCACAATGTCGAGCTACAAGCTATTCTGAATACTTTAAGCGAGACTTTCACACAAACTCCTGGTAGGGTATGAGGGGCAGAACACCACATTATAGTTACACAGTCCCAACTCCTTAGACAAAAGCCCTATCAGCTTCCTGAGAGGTTCTGGAAAGATGTTAATCAGGAAGTACAGAAAATGCATTGAACCATCACATAGTGGGTGGAGTTCCCCAGTGGTGGTAGTAGGGAAAAAGGAGGGGGATGTATGCATTTGTCTCGATTTCAGGCACTAAATGACATCTCAAAATTTGACAGTTATCCTATGCCCTGAATTGATGACATTCTGGATCATCTAGGGAATGTCTGTTATATCAGTGCCCTGGATTTAATGAAGGGGTACTGGCAAATCCCGTTAGATCCAGATGCCAAAGAGAAAACTGCTCAGTGGTAATCCTGGGTTATGAATGTCCTGTCATTTATGTTGTAATGTCTTATTTATCTTTATTTGTCAAGTTTGTTGGGCTAGCCACCCACTTTATTATTTGTCTGTTTGTCCTTTTATGTTCTGTGTTTCTCAGCCCTGGTTTAGCCACACTAGTTAGAAAACCACTAAGCCCGTTAACAGAGAAATACAGAGATGTTGGATAGTTCTGTATATATTCGGCATCATAAGTTAAACATAGTTTGGCACAAATCATCTTTAAAAATGGATAAAGCTATGCCGAGATACCCCTAGGTCAGAATAAGCTCCTTGGGCTGAATGTAATAGCCTATGATATGCAGGAGTCAGTATTCGGGCTGTAAAAATCTTTCCCTTGGTTTTAAAATTAGCCTGTTTGTAGTAGTAGTAGTAGTACATTTTATTGCTCAGCATAAAGCCATATACAATATAAAATTTTAAGACCAAAGTGCAATACATAAATAATTAAACATTAGACATAAACATGTCAAACAGATCTCTCAATTTCAAAGTGTCAAGTTAAGAATTAGAATAAACATGTCTGACGCTTTTGTCGAAAATACTTAACACAGATCCATACATTTACAAATGAGTTGTTAGAGGAAATTTTACCAAGAGCTTAACAGTTTTTGTTATCCATAGCTCTGAACAAGTAGTCCAGCTGATCAGAGAGGGGAACTGAGACCACCAAGTAACCCTCCCAACCATTTTTCCTGGATGATTCATAGAGAGGCAAAGAGAATAACACGTTTCAAGTCATCTATTAGTTCCAGTCCACATTTACAGAATGGTGAATGCCTTGTGCTTGTATCTATACTGTATGTAGTTAGCCGTGTAACATTCAGTCCTAAATCTTGTATAAATTCTCCTTAATTTAGGGCATGTTAACAGTGAAAGATATATCTCAAAACTGCATGAAGACTTAAATATCTTATAGTAGTCATGTAGTTTGAGCATAGAAAGTTGTGAGAGCTGATAATTCCTATCCAGGCCACCAAGTCTCAATTTAACATCCTGCTTAATTTCTACAAAGGGTCTAAGATAAATTTTGTATAGAAGATGTCCCAGGCCAGCTGGCATTATAGTTTCTTTGATAAGCCAGATACAGGGACGTACATATCCCAAACTGGCCATCCTTATACTTTCTTCTAACCACATTCTATGATATCTTTTTTCCGGTAAACAAAAAAGTTTCAATAGAAATAAGATGTGTTGCTCCTGTATGAGAGAAAATAAAGAATGCTGGCCTAATTCCTGCACCAAAATACATTTGGGGTTCCTTGTGGTAACATAAGAATGTATCTATACAAATTATTTAATATGAGTTGTAGCCTATCAATCTTTACGTAGCCCCATACCTCAGAGGCATATAACATGCTCACTCTTATTTTAGCGTTTAACACTCTCGTAATTCCTTTTACTGATGCTTTCCCCATTTTATTATTGCAAATCTTTAGGGCATTTCCTGTGGATCTCATTTTGTTTTGTGTAGTATCCAGGTGTTTGGTCCAAGATAAATCATGAGCAAAACAAACTCCTAACTAGTCGTAGTGCTTTACCCTAGCTATACTTAAACCATCCATCTTGTAATTTATGATGTTGTTCCTTTGTTTTCCAAACACTACTACATTTGTTTTACTGTGATTGATCCTCAGTCTTAATTGAATATAGAGGGATTCAAACTTCATCAGTTTCTTTTTCAGACCCAAAGCTGAAGTAGAAAGTAGAACCAAATCATCTGCATATGAAAGGCAATCTATCCTGTAGTTACCTACCTTGAGAACATGTGTGATGGTCTGTAGTGCTCCACGGGGGCTCTGCTCTAAAGATAGTGAAATGAGTGAGTGGAACAACAAGGTTTGAATTATTGTGGATAAAATAAAAGTTACCCAGACAAGGAGAGACAGGAGTTGTCCATGAGATTCAGTTGCCGCAGGGCATTTATTCAGTACCAGTGGGTAGGGAGACACAGTCACAAGAGAGCTAGGCACCACAACAATAGTGCGATAGAGAGAACAGAATTACTTCTATCTAACACTGCTAAAATAATTACACAAAGTATTTTGATATGCACCTTGGCCTACTGCCACTATACTTCTAAAATTCCTTAGCAGTAACCTGTAAGTGAAGATAATACTGAGACAGAAATTAGGTGTTATTCACTACCCACAATGTCTGGTTTTACAATGACCACAGGATTATCACAAAGTCCAAATGTCTGAAGTCTTCATGCGCACGCCATTCTTCATTGGTAGCTACAAGGAAGTAAACAGAACTGTCGAACACTAAGACACAATTCCCAGCACTGACCTAGATAAGGCCACTGGGGTGGTGAGAGGTTTTGTGAACAGACCATAGGTTTCGACAAAAGCCCTCTCTCCAAGGCTGCCAGAAAGAATGAACCAGGGAAGCTGGTTCCTGGAATGAACCCACTTACGGGCTGTCGGATTCCACACTGGATGTAAAGGACCCTCGCCAAAACCCACTTCCAGGGTCGCCAAGGAAGAAAAGAAACCAGGAGATGCATGGTGGCGAATCTACTGGAGGACTACCACAACCTGGACGATGCTGCAGCACTCCAAGGCAACAAGACTTCCAAGGATCTGAGGTGAAGATGGATCTCCAATGCAACCAGGAACCAGAAGGATCTGAAGTGAAGATGGTTGGTTCTGTAGCCTTGTCACAATGAACTAGAACAAAATAAGGAAATGGCAGACGCGTCCTGAACTGGGCTTCGATGGACTCAACTTGCGGCTAATGACCAGGGGTGCAGACCAGGTTCTTCCAGGATGTGCACACTCTTCTGTGGAGCGCAACCAACTTCAGGACATCTGGAACAGGAACCATAAGAAATGACACTGACATGGCAGTTGTGATGCACTTGAACTTGTGAACGTAACTCGAACTGTAGAACAGAAAGAAGAGCGAGAGTGACTTGTACGAACAGCGACGAACTCGACTTAAGCAAACGACATGGACGGGCAGATGATCCGTGATTGGACACTTTCTGGGGATGAATGATGAAGATGTCTTCTCCCGGGTAAAGACTGATTCTTTACTTGTAGAACAGCAGACCACACTGAGGAACATCAATGTGGTAGAAGACTGAGACCGTCCTCATAAGCTGACAACAATGAAGCTATTATATACACCTTCTTGCAATGCCAAAAGAACTACATAATGACCAGATAATCTGCCAGGAGAAGGGCAAATTATCAATTTTGGGGCACAATTATTTATTTGTAGGGCAACTGTTCAGATGCATGGGGCAATAGTTCAGATGCCATGGCAATAGTTCACATGCCTGGGGCAATGGTTCAGATGCCTGTGGCAATAGTTCAGAAAACCAGGGCAGTAGTTCAGATGCCAAGTCAATAGTTCATATGCACAGGGCAATAGTTCAGACAACCAGGGCAAATAACCACAATCCTAATGTCACAATGCAGTCTTAGTGCTTCTAGCATTACACAGTCTTTCAGATGCTGTAGCAATAAACAGTAGCATGAACAGTACAGTGGTTACAGTTCCTTTATAGAATATTGTGAGCTAAGCACCCTTGAATGGACCCTTTCTGACTGTAGGGCCTTCCTGAATAGGATCTGCCTACCACTGAACGTTTTGCTATGAATGCCCCAATCACTATACTAGTGGGCCTCACTTACCCTATACCAGTCACCCTGAACACTAGAGGCCTAAATGCCTTATTTGCTATGGGGCCTATATGCCCTACTTCTACCACTAGGCTGGCTTGCCTTTGCTGGCTAGGCCTGGGCTGCCCTTACTACTACTACTGGACCAGCTTGCCTTTACTGGCTGGGTCTGGACTGCCCTTACTACTACTGGGCTGGCTTACCCCTTACTACCTAGGCTGGGACCCTTTTCTACTACTGGGCTTGCTTGCCCTTACTCCCAAGCCAGGACTCCTTTACTCTGGGCCTGGAAGCCTGCTGTACCTAGGGCATGTTGCCCTGCATTTACCTCGGCCTCATGTCCTGTTTCATATTGGGCCTGATGCCCTACTTTACTGTGGGCCTGGTACCCTTCTTACCTCGGGCCTGGTGCCCTTTAACTGTGGGCCTGGTGCCCTATTTACCTCGAGCTCACGCCCTTTTAACTGTGGGCCTGGTGCCCTATTTACCTTGAGCCTGGTGCCCTTTTAACTGTAGGCCTGGTGCCCTCTTTATTCTGGGCCTGGTGCCCTTTTACCTCGGCCTGACACCCTTTTACACTGGCCTGCTGCCCTGCTGTAAACGTGGGCCAAGATTGCCCTTTATGCTGTGTGGCCCTTTAATCTGATGGCTCAGAGAGAGCCTGCTGTCACCTTGTGGCAAGTCATCCCCAATCCGCCCCTAATGAATATTTATAGGCCTTTGCTTGGCCTTACATTCCTAGCCCTCTCTGTGGGCATCGCTAGCCTTCCCCTTTATGAATATGAATTAAGGGGTCCTTACTCCCCAACCGTGGCTCAACCGCTTCCTTCAAGCTCAAATGTACTAACCAAAAAACCAGAAACAGTCCTTTATTTTCAATGTTGGATGGCCAGCACACCTTTTCATGCTTGCCGCCTGACTCACAGCACCACCGGGAGATAGAAGGAGGAATGGGAGGCAGGAGGTCCTGCTTGCAGAGGAGGGCAAAAGAGCAGCTGGAAGGCAGGCACTGGGAGGGACGGCAGAGCTGAAGCATCTTCTGGTCATGATGTGACTCTTCTATGCACCCAACGGGAACCGGATTTAACTTTACTTAATGGGGGGCAAAACAAATAAACAATGAGGCTCACAAGCCCAAACCACAGCAAACGGCCATTTACTTTCTTCGTGGTTCCCCGATGGCACCACCGACCGCTCACACAGCAGCAGCAGCAGGATTCTTCACTGACTAGAGGAAGAGAATCACCACAGAGTCAACAGGACTGGCTTCACAACTCCAGGTAAGCCACAAGTCCCTGTTGCACTCCTGTGATCCTCTCCACTTCACAGCCAGCCTGAAACTAACTCAAACGGCCAAATCCACGTTTGAAAAAGTGCTCGGGGTTCAGATTCTGGAACCCCGAGCTTGCGCCACACAAATGCTAGGGGCTAGAACATGGCACCACGCGCTGGCCAAGGACAGCGTTCCAAGTGCTTGGGTGCCCATTCTCCTGCTGCCTGCTCTGGGAGCGGGGTGGAATGGAGCAGGCAGGCAGGCAGCAGGGAGAGAGAAAAAAAACTTTATTTTAACTTTTTATTTAAAACCCTGCCTAACGCTTTTCTAAGGGCACAATAAGGGATCCATGGGGCGTTTTAAAACCCCTAACTTTTTCTGTGATGCCCCCAGACTTTTAACTTTCTACTTTGGGGTATTACACATGAAAGTCAGAATCTGTAATCTGATCCAAAATTGAGTTTATATATACTGTATGTTAAATAACATTGGGGCCAAAATACACCCCTGTCTAACCCCTACATTCATTGGAAAATTCTTAGTTTCATGTCCATATTGATCATATCGTACTCTAGCCCAGGTGTTTTCGTGGAGCCTAATGATGTCAAGCAGGGAACTTTCAAGCTTTAACTCTTTGAGGGTTGCCCAGAGAATTTTCCTGCTGACACCATCAAAGCGGAAGAAAAATCCACAAAACAGCAATATAAATTAGTTTTTCTGATTTTAACATATTTCCAAATCAGATGCTGCAGGACATAGCAATGTTGAATTGTGGACCTATTCTTCCTAAACCCATTCTGTGACTCATTCAGTACTGAGTTTTCTTCAGCCCAGTCCAGCAGTCTACCCAAAATTATCTTAGAGAAAACTTCCTGAGATACATCTATCAGTCTAATTGTTCTGTACATCTTGGGATTGTTGGGGTCTTCTTTTTTAAACATTGGATATATGATACTGACTTCCCAGCTTAGAGGGTATGAGAGATCTTGTGCTAACCCATTGAATAACAAAGAAAAAAGAGGTAGCCACCAATTTGGGAATGCTTTTTGTAGGTCTCCCAATATACCATCAGTGCCCGGGGCTTTAATAGATTTAAGTGATTGGAAGGCCAAATAGATTTCTTCTTCTGTAATACAAATGGGCTGTGGGAAAAACAATTCTCCCTGGAGCACTTGGAAATCAGGCATTTCCTGCTCTGTTTGTGAGAAGTAGAGCTCCAAAAAATGTAAAATCCAGGTTTCTGGTGTGATGTGAGCTTCAAGTTTGTTAGAGTATCTGTTATAACCTTGGGACACTATTTTCCAGAAGCTTCTACCATCCCTATCCAGAACTGCCTGTCTTAATTTTTCCCAAAGTCCCAAGGTATATTTTTCCTTTACATTTTTAAGGATTAATTTATACCTTTCTCTCTCTCTCTTCAGCAGCTTAAAATCTGCCTTTGTTTTGTTTCTTTTATTCCTGTGTAATCTTAGTGTTATGCCAAATAGTTTTTTTGCCCGTGAGCATTCAGCATTAAACCATGACTTTTTAGCTACATGTTTACAAGGCAATGATTTATTTTTGCACCATGGTTTTAGTAGCCTAAGAATCATTTCCCAACTTTCTATGATATTAATAGGTTCATGATGAGTGACAATATTTATTTAGTTATTTAGATTTTGGTAACCGGGTAAGCCCAATGAGACCAGAGGTCCCTTTTTCAGGAGTCACCCAGAATTAGTTACAGAGAGAGACATTTAGAAACAGTTTTTTTTTTACAGTAGTTACATGTGTTACACAAATAGACATTAGCGACAGAATACAGGGCCAGATTTCTCCTGTGTTCAGTATGAGTTCAAAATTAGTATGCTGTATAGGTCCTCAAATAATTTTCTTCTCATTAACAATCTCCAAATTATCTTCCATGAGCACCTCCTTCCTAGATATTCTAAATGGACATTTCAGGGTTAGTACTATAGGGCAATGAGCAGATTCCAATCTATCTTTGACCTCTAATTTTTGAACCAATAAAGATGCCTCCAAATTAGTCGAAATAAGATCTGGGGTCAATGCACCCAGGGTTCCTCTAAAAGTGTAGACCCCTGAATTGTCTCCTGAGTTTTTCCATTGGGAGACAAAAATTCCTAGATGTGAGGGCCTCCAAGAGGACCCTACAGCTGGGATTAAGCACTGAGTCCTGAGCCTTCTGTAAGTGATATTTTCATTAATTAGAGGGAAAGAGCATATTAGGTTGGTGTAAGCATCTTCCAATAAACCAGAAGGAATTCTGGAATTAAAATCTCCCAAAACTATTATAGGGCAAGCTGCGTAGCTTTCAGAGAGATCATCAAGCAGAATTTTCAGGTTCTGAATGAAGATATCCGGTATCTCAACATGTCTAGTTCTGGGTGGAAAATAGATATTACAGAAAATCACTTTATCTGGGCCTTTGTTAGCTAGCAGAACCAAGATTCCCTCTGTGTTAACTGGAATTTTAGTTATCCCAAGGTTTAAATGTGTTTTCACAAGAGAAGTAAGTCCCCCTTTAAATCTACCAAATGTTTTATCTCTGGTGGCAGAGAGAGTTACAGCCGTATACCCTGCCACTCTAGGGATAGTATCTTCCGTACACCATGTTTCTTGCATACTAATTATATCAAAAGAGTCTATAAAGCACAAAACCTCAGGATCTGAAATTTTGAGGTGTATACCCTCTACATTCTAGGAGATGATAGAGAGGGAATCTATCTCAGGCACTTCTCTCTCGTATTTATTAATGTCCTAGATTTAGTCTCTTCAGATATCTCCACGCCAAATTCCTGCCATGACTACCATTGTCAGGCAGGATCCATGGTCTGCAGTGGTGAAAAATTGTTTGGGCTTTCAAAACTTTCAAAGTTTATTAACAGGAGATCAGTGTCTTGCTCAGAATCTTGTGATATCATTACATGTCTCCGACTAAGGTCTACCATCATTTCAGCGGGTCCATAATGTGGATTCCAGTAAATCCAGTTTGCCAGCTAGTGACAGTATCTTACTTGCCAAGCTGATGTTTTTAAAGTAATATCAATCTGTGAAGATAAGCCTAAATCATTGAGGAGTTTTATAGTCAATCATATTCCTAGAAATATGCATGTCTAATGCTTTTTCCAGGAAATGAAGGAGATCTCGGCTCACCTTTCTTTTAGAGTCTTTTTTCATAAATTTGCACCCAAACACAATAATTGATCTCCACAGCCATAATTTATTCTGATTTTCTATATGTTCGTTAATGGCTCCCAGAATCTTCCTCTGGGGTTCACTAACCAACTCACTCTCCTTGGCCACAAGGGATGACCTATCTTGTGCTCTTTTTCCTAGGCTCCCATAAAGCTCTGGAACAAGTTTTGAAACCAGCATGGGGATTGCAATGCCCTGGTCCTTTTTACCCAAAGACAATGTTTTTTCCAAAATAAAATGTTCAGTAACTAAAGATGAACAGTAGAGTAGTACAGTGTTCCTATATTGTGGATTTAATGATCTAAGAGCTGACACCTCTTCTTCTAAATCAGTGTGACATATTTCAAGATAACAAAAAATCCAAGCAAGAAGTGATCTTTCTGTTTCATTCTCCAAAATAGGAACATCTTGTACCTCAGTTATAAATTCAGCATTTCCACAGTTCTGTATAACAGAAGAGTTCCCTAAATCTGCCACCAGAGATTTGTTAATAAGTACATCTCTTAAGGGAGGGTCACTTTGTGGTCTCAGTCTCCCCCTGATACACGGTCAGTGACTCCATGCTAACAATTTCATCATAACTGATTTCATTGCATTTCCTTTTTGAACAAGATTTCACCTCCTGTACAGGTGGTGTTTTTCCAGAATTAGTACTTTTACTATACACCTCTCTGTCCTTAATCTTTTGAGCTGGGAGACTTTTCAAGTTATCATGTGCTGCATGTATATTTTGACTTTGGTCACTAGGTAAAGGCCCATGTTTCTTGATTTTTTTCACTTTAGATCTCCTTTTTGGTTTTAATTGTCCCCGGGTTAGTCCACCAGACTCATTAATATCAGGGTTTTCTAAATCTGGGGTTTGCATGTAGCATTTACATACCTTATTTTTGTCAAAAAAGGAGGACACTGAACCTGGATACCCTTGGTTACCTTACTTGCCTTATCTAGGTCCATTGATTCATCCCTAGAAGATGTTGGTAGAAGATGTTAGAAGTTGGTGTTTACTATTACCCAAAATCCTATCCAAGAGTGCTCTATTATAAAATACACCTGTTCTTAGGTGACATATTTCATCTTTGAGCATAGTGATATTCTCCAACAACAGTATATCAGCAGAGTATCTATTCTTCAGGATTTCTAGAGTCTACTTTGAAATAGTAGAGCTAGCCACTACGTACGACATATCTGTACCTTGGGGTTCATCTGTTATGTCACTAGTTTCGGGGGGGGGGGCTAACCTCCCATACAGTACTCCTTCCCTCCGTTTCCTGAACTT
Source organism: Neoceratodus forsteri (assembly GCA_016271365.2). Taxonomy (NCBI): domain Eukaryota; kingdom Metazoa; phylum Chordata; order Ceratodontiformes; family Ceratodontidae; genus Neoceratodus; species Neoceratodus forsteri. The sequence continues at coordinate 1,190,517,958 of CM057451.1, read as the reverse complement.
TTTTGTTAGTTAAATCCACCTTCTTTAGTCCTGCAATGGTGACACTCAATTCTTTAATTATAGATTTTAAATCTAAATTATCACCAGTCTTTATATCTATTTCTGGAACTGGATTTTGAAGTCTGAACTGGAGAGTGCCTGTCTCTGTATGCTGGTCCTTACATCCAGAGACAGGCCTCAGGGTATTCCTCTGAGATATAAAAGTCTCCCAAGATGGATAATTACCAGGAAGAGGAGTCGTAACAGAGGTCGGGGAGAATCCCAGCTCTGAACAAAATGGCTCTTCATTATAAGACTGGAATGTGTCCCACACATACTGATCATAAGAGATAGATTCAGCCATGTGTGTAGACACATTCAGATCTACACTGTTAGAATCCCCTGAGGAGCTTCAAGATGGTTACCAGGGTCAGTTAAATGATCAGACATCTTGAACATTTTAGCCACAGTCAGCAGAGGGGTAGCGTTATGATTAGATCCTTTCCCTGTCCCTGTCCCTATGTCCAAAAATCAGTTATTTTAAGTTGTTTTCTTTTTCATGAACCACATATAGAAACAGAGGGAAAGAGACTGCCATCTCCTTTCTCTGAGTGAAAGCTTTCTGCTCGAGATTTCTCCTTTTGCTTATTATTATTTTTTCTTCTTCTCTTCTGCTTACCTCCTCTATATTTAGAAATACATTTCTGCAAAGTGGCTTCTTTAAAGTCATCCTGTATTTCCAGAATTTCAATTATCGAGTGAGAAACTTCTCCTGCTACTGGGTTTAATAAATTACCCTTACTACTTCTAGTGACTACCATCATAGTAGGGACAAGGGCACTAGACAAGACTAAACAAAATGAGGTAGGCAAAACAACAGCAGAATTATTCAAGAACTTTTAAGATATAATATAAATGACAGTATGATAGTAGTGGCAATATGACCAATTTGTACATTAGCCAATTGCCAGTTATACAGAAATACACCATTAAAACAGTCAGCAAACTGTCATCAAATATATCAAGAACAGTAAGATACTTCACCAGTTCTTATCCAGTTCTGGTAAAGCAGCAATACTAAGTCCAAATATAAAACGAAATCAGGAGATTGTAAGTCGGTAACAGTTCCCCTTCATAGGCTAGAACCCAAACTGCAATGGGGGGTGTAACCAGGTGTTTGAACCAAACGTCTCTTCCCCTTTCAAACTTCATCAAGCTTCAGCAAAAGGAGTCGCATACAAGGTAGTCCCCTTCTGATGTATGCTCATAGCAAGAAAGATCTAAGGCCAAAATTATTCAAAACGCTGTAGGTGTTGAAGGCGTCATATATTTGTATCACCACGGCATATGTCGTATTCACTAAAAGAAAAAGCACATGGAAATGAAGAGAATTTTGTTAAAACATAAAAGCCCCCCTTATCCATGATAGTTAAAAACTAAAAATACAAAGAGTGCCATACAAAAAGTTCTTACTTGTGTTAGTAGAGCAATCTATATTATAACCCTCATCAAGAAATCTAAAGAGGTCTCCGCTTTTTCCCAGGTTTTTCGGGATTTCTTCCGTTATCGCTTCTCAGTAAAGTTAACTAGATAGATATCTTTATGGACGGGGGGTAACTGATATTCAGAAGATAACCACAGTGATGACCCTTACAAGCCAATACAGCTCTAAAGCTCTGAATTCAGTAAAATCCTTTAATAGACTTGTGTATCAGAACAAATAGCGTAGGGCATAGGAAGTTGTTTCTTAAAATAACACCAAATACACCGAATACAGCTGGTAAATTAAGACTTCTTTCAAAGTTGCCCTTCTGACGGAAGCAGCATAAATGAATGAATGGAGTATGTGCAAAATAAAATAAAATTTATACTGCACAACACCAATTAGAACCTGAGAAGAAAAGAACGTTCAAAAGTATACAAAACGTGTGAGTGTGTGGAACACAGAATTAAAGCCAAAGACAATCAGTCAGGCAATAAATCAATAAGCCAATCAATCAGCTAAAATCCTTCATCGGTTAAATTAACCTAACATTAACCTAACAACTGGGATAGCTACTTCAATTTGTAGAGCACACCAAGGCTAGGGACTTTAGTGAACTTGACTAACCAATGGCACCTGTTCCATTAAAAAACAATTTGTATAATGTATAATGTCAAATGTAAAATAATATTAAGTATTAAAGACTACTAATCTATAATCAGAACCCATTAAGAGCCCACTCATATAGAATTTAACAAAACAGAGGATAAAACAAACAAAATAAAAATGAAGTGTAAATATTTTAGACACTCAAAGGGGCTACTAGAACCTTAGAATATCAGTACATCAAAACAACAGTATTACACTTAATATCGATAAAATATGGAGATATGAGGGAGAAGTAAGCATTCCTTCTTACAGTAGCCACAATATTTTCAGCGTGGATACTCCAACCGGTCAGCTGTCCGAAGGCTGCCGCCTCTTCTCCGTGGCTGGCATGGGCTCCGCCACTGCCTGGACTCCTAGTCCCCTGTCACAGAGCTGGTGTCGGCTGGAGTTTCAACGCTGTTAAACTGCAGCACAAGTTGGTCTGGTAAGGTGCTAGACTTTTTAAACCTGAATACAGTTTTTCTTTTCTACCTGAAAATTACTAGGAACTAGTGAAATCCTTCACTGACCAGGCAACAGTGGCATGTCTGTTTCAGGTAGAAAGCAAGCTTATCAACACCCAGCTTCCACCGCTCTCACAGAGTAGCATTCAGTCGCTCCCCTCATAACGTCTATAACTGTGCATGTGATCAACCCATTTGTAAAACAAAAGCACTTCCCATTTCTGTAACAAACGAAGCAAGTATTTGTTAATAAATAAACATTCCTGTTGAAATAAATAAAATGAGAGTGTAAGTACGAGGAGCAGCAAGAAACCACTGCTTGGAGAAAGCAAATGTAGTTTTAAGTTTCCTCTCTCGGCGGTGCAGCTCTCAGGCTGGGCGCCCCTGTTCTCTGCTCTCCTCTGCCTCTTTACTGTGTGCACTTTCATGCCACCTTTTAAGTCTCGGCCCAAAATTAAGATGTTTAACTGCAGTTCTTTTTTCTAGTTCAGCACTTATGAACTTAGCCCTGCTGGTAAGGTTATATTTTCTAAAATATGTTACTTTACCTTCTAGACAGCTGATAAACAAAGCGGGAATCTCCGAGTCTTTTCAGCAGCAGCAAGAGGCTTTCTTTGCACTCCCACAACAGAATGCATCTATAGCACGGGCCGGCCACTGTTCTAACCATTTTATGGTGCATTTCTGTTGGAGAAACATAGAAACATAGAAACATAGAATCTGATGGCAGATAAGGACCGCTTGGCCCACCTAGTCTGCCCATTTTCCTACCTAACAGATAAGCTGCAGATCCTAGTTAACCAACAGCTTACTTCCTCCTACCCCCACTAGGACTGCCTTATGCCTGTCCCATGCATTCTTGAAGTCTCCCACTGTTCTTGACTCCACGACCTCCTCAGGGAGGCTGTTCCATGCATCCACAACCCTCTCAGTGAAAAAATACTTCCTCACATTACCTCTGAGCCGTCCCCCTTCTATCTTCAAATTGTGCCCCCTTGTTCTTGCACATCTCTTTTTCTGGAAGATGCTACCCTCTTGGACTTTGTTAATTCCCTTGAGGTACTTGAAAGTTTCTATCATGTCCCCTCTCTCCCTTCTTTCTTCAAGGGTATACATATTAAGCTCCTTTAGTCTTTCTTCATATGTCTTCTGGTACAGACCCTGCACCATTTTGGTTGGCCTCCTCTGGACAGCCTCCACTCTGTCTATGTCTTTGTGGAGATGGGGTCTCCAGAACTGCACACAGTACTCCAGATGGGGTCTCACCAACTCCGGAGGTCGTTGCCTGCTTAAAACATATTGGACCCATAAAATTATATGTATAGAAATGTGCACACCTTTATGTGAATAAGAAATGTTTAAATATATGTATAGATTGTAAAAATGCACTGCATTAAGCATTTTTTTCTCTGCTTTGTGAAGATGTGGGTGGAGCTAGGCATCACATGATCTGCTTACCTGTATAAAGTAATACTGTCCTAGGTTCAGATCAGATCACAGCAAGGTGTTGAAGGGAGAACACCTAGAACAGCTAGCTCCTTCTAGTTGTTATGCTATAATATTTTTTTTCTGAAAGTTCTGGATTTATAGATTTATTTTGTTAGATTTCCTCCTTTTATTTTGTTGTCTAAGTTCTTATTATGTTTATATTGTTCTGCTGTAAAAAATAAAAATGTATGTTTTTTTAACCTTACACTGCCTCACTGCCTGTCAGTCCATCCTTTGTCCACAGCCTGTGACAGGGGCACCCCTGTCTGGTGCCACAATGTAACTGAAAATGAGGAGAAACAGGCCATTTGTTATTATCTGTGCCAACGGTTTATCATATACAACTGAACTCCAGGAAAGAAACCCCTCTCCAAATCCAAAGTTTCTAAGAGTTCTGAACAGGTATCCCCACTGAAGCAAGTCAAATGACTTGTAAACATCTAACGAAAGCAAAGAATAAGGCTCTTTTTTAGACTTGACCCACCATATTATATTAAGTAGTCTATGTAAACAATTTGCAGAGGATTTGTTCTGGACAAAACCCATTTGTTCCCTGCCTATTAATTTATTTAGTATCCTTTGAACTCTTTTCGCTAGAATACGTCATAACTTTGTAATCTGAATTCAGGAGAGAAATAGGTCTATAGCTAGAGCAATCTAAGGGGTCTTTATCCTTCTTTGGAATAAGGGTAAAAAATGCATTATGCATAGAAGCAGGGAGTGATCCCGTGTCCTTAGGGAATTGAAACCCTATATATAATCTAGGGGTTAGTGAGGCTGATAAGGTTCTGTAAAATTCTCCAGGTAATCCATTCGGTCCTGGTGTTTTGCCTATAGGCAGACTGTTAACCGCTTCTTCTACCTCCTGCAATGTTATGTCCATATCTAGGGACCTGCAATCCTAGTCACTTAATGTTGGCAGATTAATATTCTTAAAGAATGCATCAATATTTTGAAGTGAGTTCCTATCATTCCCATTATATATCTGCTTACGGAAGGCTAGAAATTCCTTATTAATGTCCTTGTTATGACATTTCCTTATTTGTCTTTAACACACAGAATAATATGTTGTTGCTGAATCTGTTTGAGCCTAAGAGCCAGTAGCTTATTACATTTTCCCCTGCTTCCCAGTATTTTTATTTAGTTCTAAAGAGGGCATATTCTGCTCTGGCAGACAAGAGTTTATTAATTTCATGTTTTAATAGAACAATTTTTCCTAGCAAGTCTCCTGTAGGGGTTTTCTTGGACTTAGATAAACCACCTTCAAAGACCTGAGTTCTTGTTCCTTTATAAGCAATTCTTTCTCCCTTGCTTTCTTCTTTCTAGAAGCATATGCAATTACTATTCCTCTTATGAATGATTTGTAAGCGTCCCAAACTGTAGCATGTAACTTCCTCAGTAATATTTAATTTGAAATAATCTCTTGTTTGTTGTTCAAGTTGTTTGACAAAATCTTTGTCATTAAGAAGGGTAGGATTAAGACACCATCTGTGTTGCTTTTCACTTCTATTCCCCCATTCTAGATTGGTAATAACTGGCGCATGGTCTGATATCATAATACCCCCTATGCCTGCCCTTGTAATAGTGTTGGTTGAGTTGTTTAAAATAAGGATATAGTCAATCCTACTGTAGGATCTGTGCCTGTTTGAAAGGAAAGCGAAATCTCTGTCCTGGGGATGTACCTTAAAGCCATGTATCGGAGAGACTTAGATCTTTAATCAGTTTTCTGAAGGCAGTTCTTGCCTTTGTCTCCATCTGCATAGTTTTATATGAGGATCTATTAATCAGAGGGTCAAGGATCATGTTACAGTCCCCCCCCCAGTAAAATGTCATATTTTTAAAAAAAAAATATATATATATACTCTGTTTGACAATGCTCACTGAGCGGCTCCCCCCCCTCCTTTCCCTACTAATTCCTCCTCCCCTATCTCCCTCCCTTCTACTCCCACCAGCTGTCCCCCGACCATAAGTTTTGCACCTTTTGTTATCTTTTGCTTCATTGGAGATTGTATTCTATTGAAACAAAATTGTAATTAAACTGTAACTGTTTTGTTTGTAAGTACTGTGTCCCTTGTACTACTGTTCTGACGTCCTCTTTGTGACGAGGTACCTTTGTAAATGAGCCTCTGGCTCAAAGGTTTCTAAACTGATGTTTAACTAAATAAATAAATAAAATAAATAAATAGTCTAGGTAATCATACAGAGCTGTACATACAGTATGGAATAAATGTTCAGGTTTTTCATTTGGTGCATAGACATTACACAGCACAGTCTTTCTCCCATCCAAAATTCCACCAATATCCGGTATCTACCTTCCTGATCTAAAATGTGAAAATGTTTAATAAAATGTACACCTTTCCTGATTAAAATGGAAGTTTCCCTTTTTTTTGTAGAGTAACAATTGTGTTCCTCCTGACCACCCATCCTCTTTGTAGTTTAATGGCTTCCTCGTTTAAAAGGTCTGTTTCCTGAATGAAGGCAATATCTGACTTTTTTTTATTCAATAATGTCAACACCTTTTTACTCTTAATGGGAGAGTCCAAACCTTTAACATTCCATGACACCACTGTGTAATTAACCATGGTTAAATCAGAGGAGTGTATTGTAAATAACTAGAAGGCTAAGCAGGGAGAAGAGGTAGCGGAGGTGGAAATCATAGCAGAGAGAGTGAGGGAAGCCCTCAGGTCCCTTAAGATGGAGAAAGCACCAGGGCCAGATAAATTACATCCCAGAGTGCTGAAGGAACTTGCGGATGTCCTGGCGAAACCCCTGGCGGAGCTTTTCACCATCTCTCTGAGGACAGGGTGGGTGCCCCAGGACTGGAAGGTGGCTCATATAGTGCCTATCCACAAGGGAGGATCAAGGGAGGTGGCAGGGAACTACAGGCCTGTCAGCCTGATATTGGTGGTGGGCAAGGTGATGGAGGGCATTGTCAAGGAGAGGCTGGGGGACCTGGAAAAGTCAAGGTGCCTGGATGATAGACAGCATGGATTCGTCCCAGGGAAATCATGTCAGACAAACCTTGTGGAGTTCTATGACTGGGTGACGAGTGCCTTGGACCTGGGTAGGCCAGTGGACATCCTCTTTCTAGACTTCAGCAAGGCATTTGACTCTGTTCCTCATGAGGGCCTGTTGGATAAGCTGGGAGAAATGGGGGTGGGGAACCAGATGATCAGATGGATAGGCAATTGGCTCGAGGGCCGGACCCAGAGGGTCGTACTTGGTGGGATAGTCTCATCCCCAAGGAGGGTCATTAGTGGGGTCCCACAGGGATCAGTCCTTGGGCCCTTCCTGTTCAACGCCTACGTCTCTGACATAAGGACAGGTATCAGGAGTGAGATGAGTCTCTTTGCGGATGACTCAAAACTGGGGGCAGTGGTGGATGGGAAGGAGGGGAGGGTGGCCCTACAGGGGGACCTGGAGGCTCTGGAAAGATGGTCTAGAAAGTGGAAGCTGAGGTTCAATGCAGGGAAATGCAAGGTACTGCACCTGGGGGCCAGAAACCTGGGCCAAGTGTACACCCTTGGGGGGGGGGATTCTACAAGTCTCGATGGCTGAGAGGGACCTGGGGGTGGTGGTGGATGTCAAGATGAACAACTCGGAGACTTGTAGAAGGGCAGCAGCCAAGGCCAACAGGATGCTGGAATGCATCGCTAATGGGATCACCTCCAGAAGGAGGGAAGTGATACTCCCTCTGTATAACTGCTTGGTGAGACTGCACCTCAAGTACTGCATGCAGTTTTGGAGGCCACACTTAAAGAGGGACATTAAACTCCTGGAGAGGGTCCAGAGGAGGGCAACCAAAATGATTTGGGGCGTGGGGGACAGGACCTATGAGGAGAGGCTCGAAGAGCTAAATATGTACACATTGGAAGAGAGAAAGGACCGGAGCGACATGATAGAGGTCTTCAGGTACATGAAGGGGTAAATAGGGAAGAGCAGTCAAGTGCTTGAAGGAAGGAGGAGGAGGCAACTAGAGGCATGGGTGGAAGCTGGAGGGAAGATTCAGGGAGAAAGGAGGAGGTGCTACTTCACTGAGAGGGTGGTGGAGCCATGGAATGCGCTGCCCAGGAGGCTGGTGGAGGCAGAGATGGTGGAGGGGTTCAAGAGGGGGGTGGGACAGGTACAGGAGAAGGGTTCTGGAAGCAAAATCCAGTGCAGCAAGAATATCTGGAACTGGGAAGGGAGAAGCCAGAGAAAGTGAGGGGGGGCAGCAAGGTCAGCACCCAGGGTGGGGGCTGACCAAACGAGCAGACGCGAAAGACCATTAGGTCTATTCTGCTGCCATTTTAGTATGTTAGTAAATAACAATGGGGTTGATATTGGCAAACTTTTCTAATTTCCAGTAACAAGTATACAGGGCTGCAGCAATATTAAAGTATTAAGCATCAACTTATGAGGCAAGGATCTAGAGGCTAAAAGAAAAGACGTCCAAAAAGTGCTGTTTACCTTAACAGATTAATAAAAATATGATATGATTATAGGTCCCCCTCCCCCCCTTTTTGTTGTTGCCCCTTTTTATTTCTTCTCTATAAGATCAGATTGCAAACCAGATTTCAATAAATAAAGGCTATCTTTAAATTCACTAGCACAAAATATACACAGTAGAAATGTAAAAGAAAAACAACAAACAAAAAAGTAAGTAGTTTGTTATCTACTTAAACAACTATATACTGCTGAACTGAAAATTCAAGCAGTAAGGTCTCTTGATGGCAGTGCTGCTTGCTCAAGGTTGGCTAACTTCAGTCCTGGTTCAGAGCAAAAATGGTACCCATAAAAGTAAGGAAGATATATGCTGAAAGCATCAACATTGCAATAATAAGATTAAATATCCACAAACTATGTGCATAACAGCTTCTATATAGTAATGCCTAAGCAGCATCTTTATCAGTGTAACTGTCAAATAGCAATGAGGAGGAATATGAGGGAGGCAGAGGGTCCGTCCCTTCACTCAGTCTATATATGCTGATTAAGTTGGTGCCTGAGAGCATAGTAACCATAGGAATTCTAATGCCTGCATGTACATGATACTGCAGCATATACATCAGTGGGAGTGAGCCACACTTTACTATAACAACAGAAACAATATAGAGCCTGCCCCTATTATTTTGCCTAGTACAGGCATATATGTAAGACAGTTTAGTTACATCTGTATCATATAAGATAATGTGCCAGAAATAATAAACCCTGGGATCAGTCAGAGCCACAACAGCTACCTGACATTTCCTGACATTCTCACATCAGTCATTTCTGCGTAATCATTGCCAACATCACTTTTATTGTGCTTTATAACATGGGCAAAGATGTTTGAGAGATCTACTGTAATTGGCAGAAATTAATCATGTGACCGTTGATTAATTTCTGTTAATCAGTCACCTCCTGTGTTTGTGGTAATCAGCCAGCAGCATAGGAACCCATAGCCGCACTTCTTATTGTTGTCAGATTTCATGGCTGTGTGGCAGCCATTTAAATGTATCGCAAAGTGAGGCATTCCTTCACGACCCTTGTTAGTCGAGCGGTGTCCTTCATTAATTTGTAAGTGGCCATTCTTGATCTTAAAAATTAATAGGAAATCCAGCCCCATTTATTTCAATAGAGCACGCCTCCATGCTCTCCCTGGTCACATGTCATTACGTGCTTGAGCACGGGGGGTGTCACCGGTTCCAGAGCTTTTAGAATCGGTTGGGCTTCCTACATTAATTCAGAAATTATGAGTGAAAATACAAAGGTAGGAGGCAGCATTACTTTTTTAAACCTGGATGGAATAACTATCACTGAGGGCCGCTACCACAATATGTGAGTGGTAGCTGCTCCCAGCTGCATCAGAAACTCACTTTAAGTTCCTTTGCTACCTTCTAGAATTCAAGAATATCCACCTTTAAATTATTAGATAAATCTTTTATTTCGTTAATGTCTTTTTTATTTGCCGGTTCCTCCATATATTGAGTCGGAACTCTGGCTCTGTTTTTTTTTTTTAACTCGAGTACTTTTCTGGCCATTGTAGGCATACTCGCTGTTGCAGCCTGCACGCCAGTAATGTTACCACAGAAACTTGACACAAAAGTAAATGTCATCTCATAAAATGACCTAGAACTCTGCCCTGTTACTTTATTTCTCAAATTATGCTGTTTGCTGGCGAATTTGACAGCATGGATTATTAATTTATTTTAAAATATTGCGGACGATGTCAGCGCTCTTATACAACTTGCCATCCCAGTTGGAGCGTCGCACAGTCTCTACCATTCTGGACTCCTAAGAGTTACATTCAGATGTTTACTGAGCTACTACTAAGCCCTCTCTCTGTGCGGACTCCTGAGAGTCACACTCAGCTGTCTGTCAGACTGCTGCTCAGTCTGTGTATTATTCTGGACTCCAGAGCCACATTCTGCAGTCAGTCAGGGCACTATTCAGCCCCTCACCATTCCAGACTCCAGAGAGCCACACTCAGGTATTTGCTGGCCTACAACTAAATCCAACCACCATTTTGGACTCCAGAGAGTCACACTCAGCTATCTGCTGGTATACTACTCAACTTCCTCAGCATTTCAAAATCCAGAAAGCCACACTCAGATGTCTGATGGGTTACTACTAAACCACCTCACCATTCTGGAACCCAAAGAGTCACACTCAGGTGTCTTCTGGGCTACTGCTCAGCCCACTCACCATTCCAGGCACCCAGAAAGCCACACCCAGCTGTCTGCTGGGCTACTACTTGGCTCCTTCAACATTCTGGATTCAAGAAAGCCACGGTCAGCTGTCTGCCGGGCTACTACTTAGCTCCTTCAACATTCTGGATTCAAGAGAGCCAAAATCAGCTGTCTGCTAGGCTGCTACTCAATCTCCTCACCATTCTGGACTTCAGAGAGCTGCACATAGCTATTTGCCAGTCTACTGCTCAGGTCTTTCACCATTCCAGACTCCAGAGAATCACTTTCAGTTGTCTGAAAGGAAGAGAAGGCACTCCTGGGGTGGAGGTCAGAGTTGTAGGTGATTGTTTCTGGAGGGCACAAGTTTACTCTCACCCACGCTGCCCCTCACCCCACCCACCCCAAGCACATAACATCCTTTATATTAGGGGTTCTGACATCACTTCCCATAATTGCTAACAACATACACCTGTTCATATCCTTAAAGGCACAGCACACTGAATAAGGGCTAGAGACACTCACAAGCTTGCACACACTAAAACAAGAACAACAACAAAAAAAAAGAAAAACATCTGAAACAGGAAGGGAGACAGACATGTGGGAAGTGGTGCAATGCACTGGCTGTGGAGCAGCAGTCTTCTGGGAGACATTCTGGAGACTGCATTGCTGCCCTATTTGCAGGCACCTATCTGGTCTGAGGGAGGAGGTTGCTCGTCTCCATGCTGACCTGAAAGAGATTCAGGAAACCTGCTCCACCACCCAGGGACCACCCAGGCCACCACCACTACCTCAGAGGTTGTCAAGAAAGATAAGTGGTTGGACCACAGTGGGCTCAGGGGGGGTGAGCGTGGTGGAACAGAGGCACATCCCTCCAGTTGTGCCTCTTCACAGTTCATTTGCTACTCTGGCAGAGCATGGTTCCTCTAAGGTGGCACCTGCAGTGGAGACCAAGGAGGATGCTGGGAACCTTCACAATGGAGGCCCACAGGAGGGTGGCACAGGACCCCACAGGGAAGGAAACAACTACTCATGGGGTCTCAATTGTTAGGGGTAGAACTGGGGAGGGGAGGAAAGGAGGTAGGTGCCTGCCCAGTGCCATGGCTTGGAGGGACAGGAAATGAATCCTCAGGATCGTGGGAGCAGCTGCAAGGGGGAGTGAGCTGGATGTCATTATCCACCTGGGGACAAATGACCTGGCTGAGAATGGGATCAGAGCAGTGCAACAGGAGTTTGTGGAGTTGGAGAGGGGCCTTAGACAAGAAGCACAAATGGTAACTTTCTCAGAAGTGCTACCTGTCTATGGCATGGATGAGGCTAGGGTACTCCACACCATGGGATTCAATGACTGGTTGAAAAACTGGTGCAGAGCTCAGGGATTTGGCTTCATTGTGGACTGGGGCTCCACCTGGAGGAATTTTTTTTTTTTTTATGTATCAAGTCTAGGATTATAAATACCTTTGAGCCAAGGCTCTTTTACAAAGGTTCCAAGTCAGAGAAATACAAATTATGGGGAACATCAAGACAAACATTACAACAATGTGGACATTGCGAACAGATTACAGATTAATACTATTCAAGGGTAACATTGTAAGCAAGGCAGCCAGTGGCATTTGTCAGAGAAAACAGACAAGAGATAAGAAATGCCAGAGTCATAGGGAAAGGGAAGAGAGGAGGGGGGGCAAGAAGGAATGTAGGCAGGGTGGAGAAAGGTTGAAAAGTGTAGCATTGGGTATACCAAGATGTGAGGGTAGAATCCAGTGAGGAGGGTAGGGGGGACCACTAGAGCAGGCAGGGAAGTGGAGAAACAAGGTTAAGTTGGGCAGTCACAGGAGCTGTTGGTAGTGAGACAGTCCCAGAGCCTAGTTTTAAACATACCAATTGTCAGGGCAGAGGAGATGGTGGGACTGAGACCATTGATCCAGAGTGGTGCTTTGATAAGCAAAAGAGCGTTGTCCCTGTGAAGTGTGACAGTGGGGGACTTTCAGTAGCTGTAGCGTGGATCTCCAAAGGCACCGGTTGTTGGTTCGGTGTTGTAACAGAGTTGAGACCCCAGAAGGTGCAAGGCCAAGGTAGATTTTTTTCGCCATGGAGCAGGTGAGAAACTTTATGCAGTTTGATAGTTGGAGCCAGCCGGTCTGGGTGTACAGGTCACATGTGTGGGTGAGAAGGTGAGCACCAGTGATGAGCTGACATGCCTTATTTTAAGGCAGTTGAGAGGCGTCTAAGGGTTGTGGTTGTGGCCGAGCCATAAATGATGAGACCATAGTCTATTACAGAGATCACAGAGCTCAGGACTGCAACCTCCCTCTGTACAGACAGTTGGTGAGACCCCATCTGGAATACTGTGTGCAGCTTTGGAGACCCCATCTACGCAAGGACATAGACAGGATGGAAGCAGTCCAGAGGAGGGCAACTAAAATGGTGCAGGGCCTGCATCAGAAACCATATGAAGAGAGACTGAGAGAAGAACATAGATTTGGTTTTCTTGTCATTGAGGACCAGTTTATGATTAAGAAACCATGTCTCTACAGAACTGAAACCAAGTTGAAGGTTGTGTTGAAGAGTTGCAGGATCTTTGTGAGTGGAGAATACAGCAGCATCATTGGCATATAGTATGATCTGCTCAGAGCAGTGGTAAGGGAGGGAGTTTAAGAAAAGGCTAAAAAGGAGGGGTCCCAGTATGGATCCCTGTGGGACACCCGAATGAACAGGCAGGGTGTCAGAAAGAGCGTCAGCAATTTTTACTCTCTGTGACCAGTTTTCTAAGTAGCTTTTAAACCAGAGAGAAGAGTCAGGTGACAGTCTGGCATTCAGTAGTTGGTCAATTAGTAGTCCATGGTGTACTGTATCGAAGGCCTTGGAGAGGTCAACGAAAATGGCCCCTGTGAGAAGGCCATTGTCAAGGGATTTGTGCAAAGCTCCAGTGAACTCAAGAAGTGCTGTGGGGGTGCTGTGACCTTTCTGGAAGCTGTGTTGTTGTGGACAAGGTATATTGTATTTATCCAAGTGGTCGGTAAGTTGACAAAAGCCACGATGCGCTCGAGTGCCTTAGAGAGTTGGGGCAGTATGGAAATAGGGTGATAATTTGAGTGATTCATCTTATCCCCACTTTTATGGACAGGTGTCACGGTGGCTGTTTTCCATAAGTCCGGGAATTTTCCACAGCTGAGAGAGAGGTTTAGGATTTTTGTTAATGGATGAATTACCTCATCAAGGGTGAGCAACAGAAGCTTAAGGTCCAGGGTGTCGCTACTAGATCTAGATTTAGAGATAGCTGCAGTAATATAGCGGCAAGCTTCATTCAGCCTTACCTCCCTGAAGTAGAAGAGGGGATGGTTAGACTGTGGGGCTGAGGTATTTGGGGAGTAGACCCTGTTTTGAAAAAGTCATGGGGTAGGACAGCACTAAGGTCTGAAAAAGCTGTGTTAAAGATGTTTGCGATCACCTTGGGGTCAAGGATTGAGGATCCATCAACCATTAACATGGCCAGAGTGGTTTTTGGATGCTTCCCCGTAACATCCTTGATATTGTCCCAGAAAGCACGACCATTTCCCCATGTATTGGTGAGAGCGTCTTTGTAATAGGTGGATTTCATGAACCAGATGGATTTTGTGCAGGCATTTCGTGCTTGTTTGTAATTTTGGATGTCCAGTTGTTTTCCAGTGGCCCTGGCAACTGCCCAGAGGTGGTCCTTTAGTTTCAGCTGTGAGAAAAGAGCCGAGGTGAGCCATGAGTTAGAGAGATATTTTGTTTTGTGCCTTTTGGCAAAGAGGTTGCAGGCTTTGTTGAAAATTGAGATGAAGTGATCAAGAGCCAAGCTAACATCTGTTGCTTTGTAGAAGGGTTGCCAATCTTGTAGAAGCGGGTATTGTTTGAGGTGTGGAAGTTTTCCACGAGGAAGGACTCTGCTAGCAATAATTTTGGGAGGGGGCTTATGGAATTTGTTAGACCATGCTCATATGACTGGGGAGTGGTCACTGAAAGAGTCTGGGAGAATGGTGGTACGAGAAATCCTTGTGGGGTGAGTGGTGAGGACCAAATCCAGGAGGGTACTGGTGCCAGTCTTGTAGTTAATCCCAGTAGGGGAGTTTACCATTTGCGTGAGGTTAGCAGCTGAGATGGAGTCTATAGGCACTGGCGCCCAATGCTAGCCAGTTTATTTTGAAATCCCCTAGTAGAATAAGTTCAGCTTCAGGAGGCTGAGAGTTGATAAAGTTTAGGACATCATTGAAGACATGTTTAGGGTCCCTGGGCGGGTTTTATAAGGAGACAATAGTCAGGGCTTTATGGTTGGGACCTAGGATGGTTTTATTGGCAGAATCTGGGCCAAGGCAGAAAGTGATGGAGTTGCTACAGGGTGCCATGACAGGGAGTCTTTGATATAGATTGCAACCACCACCTTTTTGGATATCGGTCCAACCTGTGGACATTGTAGCCCTGTCTTGTTACTGCCGAGTCAGGAACTTTAGGCATCAGCCAAGTTTCCACCACTGCAAGGATCTCAGGTTGTGTTGGCATATGAAGGCTTGGAGGCATCCAGCTTTGATAGTAGGCTGCAGATATTAATGGTTGCAAGGATAAGGGCACCTGGTTTGTGCATTGCCTGAGCTTCTAGGGTCAGGATTGGGATGGATGCTGCCTGAGATAAGAAGGAGGAGGAGTAGGAGTTTTAAGGAGCAGAGTCGCAGTCTTTGAGAGAAAGTTTTGATCGTTGTTTGGGAGTAGAGGTTGCAAGGTTCCAGGCAGTATCCCATATGGACTGCAAGGTGGTACAGTGTGAGAGGTGGCCACATTTGTTGAGAGTAGTGGTCAGGGTAAGTAAGCAGGAATATCCAAGCGGTGGACCAAGCACAAGTCTCGAGTGGAGTGGAGAGGTTCCTTGGGTAGCAGTGGAAACCAGAGTAGAGGGTGGCAGGGTGGGGGTGGGGGTGGCTAGGACCAGGGAGAGAGAAGGGGGGGCAGGGCAAGGAGGAGGAGAGGTGAGAGAAAGGCAGAGAGAACCCGAATGGCTTGCATACTAGCACAGTAGGAGTGGGGAAGCGAGTTGAACAGGAGGGAGTAACTTGGCTAGCAGGAGGCAGATAGAAAGAGAGATTGAGAAAAAGAGCACCTCAATCAGTAAGCACTACGATGGAATGAGAGAAGGGGGATGGGACACATAGGCAGAGCAGTGGGAGCTGCAAGTATTGGCTACTAGGCAGTGGGAGGCAGGGTATGAAGAGGGAGGAGGGTAGGGTTAGAGTCTATTTAAGTAAGGTAGGAGGTGGTGGAGGCGGTTGAAATTTTGCCGCCACAAAACTAATACAAAGTCAATGGGCACAGCACCCAGAGAGCAAAGCAAGGCAGTGAAGACAGGGCGGCCAATCAGCTGCTGTTCAAGAGGTTTGTTTACAGATAGTGGGAGAGCATCTGCGTTTAACCCCTGTAGGTAGACTGGAGCTAGAAGCACAAGTGGTTAGAGGTGAGAGTGGATGGCAGGCTTATCTAGTTTTTAAGAAGGGATAGAGAGAGAGGAAAAGGAGAGCCCACTGAGGAGGGAGCATTGTGATGATAAAGAACAGAGTGTGTGATATGCCAGATAGGATAGGAGCTGCTAGCAGAGATATAGCCCTCTAGTGGTGAGAGGATATAATCTGCTAATGAAAATGGAAAAGCTCAACATTCACTTCTAATATCAAGGGGTCCCTGGCCTAGTCAAGGCTCGCTGGATCCCTGATGTAGGCCAGGATCCCTGAAATAAAGTAGAAAAACAATCTTTTTAAAGGCTGGAAAAGAAGGCTTGTTACATCAGAACAAAGAGAATAAAAGAAGTGGGCAGGGTCAGAGAGCTCAGCAGACTGTTTGGTGGTTGGGGTGGAGACAGGTTGCAGGCCAGACAGAAGGATTTACACAGTCAACGCTCAAAATTCACTTCTAATATCAACTCAGAATTTAAAATGACTGTAAGGATTAAACAAATTATTAAACCCTGGCACATAAATTCAACTAAAGGTACAGAGGGAGATACAGTAGTTAGAGATGTGTTCAGCAGGAGATAGTGTGGGCCACTTGGAAATCAGCTTCCACTGGTACCAAATCCAAAAGTCCGTGCTAGTACCTTGCAGAATCAGCTGAGCTGTAGCTCATGGAGGATTTCTGAACCACTGTTTAGGTTCAAGAAATTGAGGGGTCCCTGGCCTAGTCAAGGCTTGCTGGATCCCTTGCAGAATCAGCTGAGCTGTAGCTCATGGAGGATTTCTGAACTACTGTTTAGGTTCAAGAATTGAGGGGTCCCTGGCCTAGTCAAGGCTCACTGGATCCCTGATATAGGTCAATACTGGTGCGATGGTATGCATCTGTCCAGGAGGGGAACCAGGATCCTAGGTGACAGGTTTAAATGCTTCAATGGCAAGCATTTAAACAAGCCAAGGGGGGGAGGGAGGCACTGAAAAGAAGAATGAAAATCCTAGCCCTCCCAATAAATCAGGGTAGTTAGTGAGGTAAACACCAAGATAGAGCAGTTGATAGGGAGAAAGCAGGGGTAAATGGAGAAAAAGACAAATGCAATAAGGACAGGGATGGGGCAAAAAGAAATAAGGCCATAAGGGAGGGTAATGAGTACCAACACCCGTAGTTTAGGTAAAAAGCTCCCCAAAATGTTGGCCTTGATGGAAGAGGGATGCCTGGATATCATGGCAGTCACAGAGACATGGTACACAGAGAACCATGACTGGGATGTCAACATAGCAGGGTGTCAGCTTGGCTCAGTTGGTAGCATATCTGCCTCTGCACCAGAAGGTCATGGGTTCTCGTCCCACCAGGATTGGACTTGCACCTAAACGCTGGCATCTGAGTGCAGTATTAGGAGGTGCTGTACTGCTGGGTGTGCCATCCTTCGGATGAGAAGTTAGACCGAGGTCCCGTCTCACCCATCCTGATGTCCTGGTGGGTGTCCAGGTGGAAGTAAAGAACCCAGGGCACTCTTTGCAAGAGTAGGGACATTCCAGTGTCCTGGCCAACATTTCCTTCAATAAACTGTTCATGCAATTGACCAGGCTGTGTGTGGTGATGATGTGAGATATGGCCGCCACCACACATTCAGTCACTTCACTACCAGTCTAGCATTGCTTGTAAAGTGCTTTGGGATACACAGTGTATGAATGTGCTATATAAATGCTGATTCTTCTTCTTCTACACAATCTACAGGAGGGACAGAGTGGGTAGAAGAGGAGTAGCTCTCTATGTATGGGAAGGGATCAAAGCAATGGAACTAAAGGGTAAACAGGGAGGAGAGGAGGCACTGTGGGTCACCCTGGAAACTGGAAATGGCATCACAATTAGCTCAGGGGTTGTATACAGACCCCTGTGTCAGGGGGAAGAAATGGACAAGGAAATGATAAAAGGCATCCTTAGGATGGCAGAGAAAGGGGAGATATTGCTGATGGGGGACCTGCATATGCCAGATGTTAACTGGACCACCTTTGCTGTAGCCACATCCAAGAGCAGGGCCATTCTTGATGCCCTACAGGGGGCATGCCTCAGACAGCTAGTTTTGGAACCCATCTCAGGAGGGAGCAATCTTAGACCTGGTACTCTCAAATGGGGACAGAGAGAGGATCTCAGATCTAGAAGTGGGTAGCCATCTGGGAACAAGTGACATTGTGGTTCACGATAAACTTAGTTGTATAGTCAAGTCATACAAAAGTGAAGGTACTGGACTTCAGGAGGGCTGATTTTGTCAAAATGGGAGAGTGCATCAGAAAAGCACTAGCAAACAGGCAAGGAGGTGAGGTGGCGCAACAATGGGGAAACATCAAAACCACCATCACAGAGGCAACAAGCCTTTGTGTGAAGCAAATAAACAAATCAAAATGAAAGAGAAAACCACTATGATTCTCAAAACAAGTGGATAGGAAGGTTAGGGAGAAAAAGATAGCATTCAGGAAGTACAAGGAAACACAGAAGGAGCAGGACAGAGAACTGTACCAGTTAAAGCAGAAGGAAGCGGGGAAGGCAGTCAGAATAGCAAAGTTCCAAACTGAGGAAAGGACAGCCAACTCGGTTAAGAAGGGGATAAAACCTTTATAGGTACATTAGGGAGCAAAGAAAAGACTAAGGCAGGGATACTGAGGCTGAATAAAGAGGAGGGTGGTGGGCAGATCGACAGTGAAAAGCAGGGATACTGAACGAATACTTCTGCTCAATATTCACAGTGGAAGAGCAGGAAGATACCTAATCCATTCAGTAGAAGCACTCTGGATAGGGGTTGATATTAGTCCTTTCACAGAAGAAAGTGTTCTGAAAGAACTCTTAAAACTGAAGGTGGATAAAGCAATGGGACCTGATGGGAGTCACCCCAGAATTCTAAAAGAACTAAGGGAAGAACTAGCAACACCACTGACTATCCTTTTTAATAAATCATGGGAGGATGGTGTGGTACCTGAGGACTGGAGGAGGGGCAGATGAGATTCCCCTTCACAAAAGTGGGAGCAAGACAGAGGCAGGAAACTACAGACCTGTCAGTTTGACCTCAGTGGTAGGGAAATGATGGAATCACTTCTGAAGGAAAGAATTGCTGAGTACCTAGAGGTCAGTGGGGCACAGGACCCAAGGCAGCATGGATTCACAGCTGGAAGGTCATGTCAGACAAATCTAATTGATTTCTTTGACTGGGTAACCAAAGTAGTAGACCAGGGAGGGGCTGTGGACATGGCCTACCTAGACTTTAGCAAGGCATTTGATACAGTCCCGCACAAAAGATTAATAAACAAGTTAGCCAGCCTGGGAGTGAGTCCAAGGGTGGTAGCCTGGGTAAAACACTAGTTGGACAACAGGACACAGAGGGTAATAGTAAATGGAGTCCACAGTGGAAACAAGGGGTTACTAGTTGGGTACCATGAGGTTCAGTACTGGGCCATGTCCTTTTAATGTCTATATAATTGACATTGCAGAGGGACTGGAAGGAAAAGTGTGTCTCTTGCAGATGACACAAAGATCTGCAACAGGGTTTATCTATTTATTTATTTATTTAGCTTTTGTTGACCAGGTAAGTACACTAGACAAGACAATTGCCTATTTTCAGGTACGACCCAGTAGAGTACAGGAATTACAGATTTAAGTACATAGGACAACATGATACAGATTAAAACAGCTTACAGGTCAGGTAAGGCATAATTTTGTACAGTACATACACAACAGAATAACACATGTAGAAACTAAGAGCAGTACAATAGGTACAAGTTGAGATGCAGCAGATACAACACTACTTACAACTTAAAGGCCCCAGGAAGTGGAGTCTCAGTTAGAGCAACACTCCTTTATGGCACATTATATACCCAACAAACAACCCATACTAGTCCAGAACACAACCAAGAGAAAGGAGTGCTGTGAAGGATCAGGATAGATCACGGGGGTTTGGGACAACCACAGGCCGAAGAGAGTTTGAGGTGGTTCCATAGGGAGAATCGAAGGCACACCTGTGAGTGGGAGGAGCGAACCTGGGCAGGGAATGAGTTCCACAGTCTGGGAGCACACGCAGAAAAATCTCTATCCCCCATTAGAGTCCGGGTATCAGGTATCTTAAGAATGGTGGGACCCAGAGACCTGAGGAAATAGGATGAGGAGGCTGCCGGGACAAGGAATTTCGCCAGCCATGGAGGGGTGCCAGTGCCAAGGACCTTGCCCATGAAACACCCCAGGACAAAATCTATGTGATTTGAGGGGGAGGGCCAGTTCAGCTTGCTATAAAGGTCACAATGATGGGTGAGACAAGGGGCAGCCAGAGAAAAGCGGCAGACATTATTGTAGGCAGTAGACCACTTAGAAAGGTGAGCTTTGGAGGAGCGGGCAAACAAAAGGAGCCCATAGCAAAGCGAAGGGAGGAACACACCTCTGGCAAGAGCAAGACGGGCAGCAGGAGTAAGGTTGTCTTAGCTCTGTAGGCCAGACCCAGTTTGCAGTTGACAGTCTTACATACATTCTGAATATGGTGGCCAAGGTCAAGCTGTGGGTCAAGTGTCACCCCAAGGTATTTAAAGTTGTCAGTAACAGGGATCGGAACACTGTCATTACCAGTAATGCATAACGTAGCAGGAGAGGCCTTAATCTTGGCCTGGGACCCAAAGAGCATGGCCTGGGTTTTTTTAAGATTAAGAACCTACTTATGGGACGAGATCCAGGATTGAATGTTCCCTAAGTCCTCACTCAGGTGGCGATTAATTACCCCTATGTCCAGGGAGTGAGTGAGGATGACCAGGTCATCCACATAGAAGATTGGCTTACAGTGGACAGAGGTGGCGGGGAGATTGTTTACAAAAATGGAGAAGAGCAGGGGCCCCAGGACAGAGCCTTGGGGGACACCCATGGTTACAGAAGTAGAGCCCGAGAGCTCCTTGCCATATTTGACAAGCTGCTGTCTGCCGTGTAGATAGTTGGAGAACCAACGGAGCACACCAGGTGATAGACCATAGGACCTAAGCTGAGTGTAGAGCATGGCATGATCAACAAGATCAAAGGCCTTGGAGAGATCTATAAACATAGCCCCAGAGAGTTTGTCCTGGTCCATAGCCACCCTGATCCAGGATGAGACAGTGACAAGGGCAGAGGATGTGCTGTGCCCTTTCCGAAAGCCATGCTGCACAAGTGGCAATAGGTCATGTGACTGCAAATACTCCGAGAGTTTACCTGCCACAACTTTCTCAAGAAGTTTGCTGACCACTGACAAAATGGCTATCGGATGGTAGTTTTCAATCAGTTTGGGGTTTCCCTGTTCAAGGATAGGGACCACCCTGGCGACCTTCCATATGTCCGAGATAACCCCAGATGACAGTGACAGATTGAAAATATGGGCCACCAGGGAGGCAATACTATAAGCACCAAGACAGAGGAGCTTTGGTTCCAATCCATCATGGCCAGCACTTGAGAAGGGGGAGAGGCCCGAGAGCAATCTCTACACCTCTTGCACCATCACAGGCTTAAAATGAAAGGGCAGGTGGGGTGGTGGAGGAGCAGGGACCTGTTCACCGTTATCATCTCCACCCGGGGGGAATGATGAGGTGAAAGCAGACAGGTCAGAGAAATACAGGTTAAATGCATTTGTGATGGTTAGCGAGTTGTTGCAGCTAGCACCATCAATAAGCATATCAGAGGTATCACCACTCGGGGAACCACTAGCTATGTTTTTAATGTTCCTCCAGAACCTCCTGGGGTCCCTAGCTGAGCTCAGCAGTACAGCTTTACAAAACTCACTTTTAGCAGCCCTTATTGTTTTCTTGCACTCATTTCTGATTCTCCTGTTCTGCTGAAATACAGCCTGATCTGCTGATACGCAACCTGGGGTGGAAAGGATGAAAAAGAACTTGGCAAGGTTGGAGGAATGGTTAAATGTATGGCAGCTTAGATTCAATGCAAAGAAGTACAAAGTAATACACCTGGGAAACAAAAACCCAGGGAAGAGTATGCAATGGGGGGTGAGATACTGACAACAACAAAAATGGAAAGGGACCTGGGGATAGTTATATCAGATGACCTAAAGGTGGGCAAGCAATGTGAGAAAGCAGTAAGGAGGGCTGGGGGATACTGTTTTGCATAGGGAGAGGCATCACCAGTAGAAAACAGGAAGTTGTCCCTCTGTACAGACAGTTGGTAAGACCACATCTGGAGTACTGTGTACATTTCTAGAGACCCCATCTCTGCAAAGACATAGACAGGGTGGAGGCTGTCCAGAGGAGGGCAACCAAAATGGTGCAGGGTCTGCACCAGAAGACATATGAAGAAAGACTAAAGGCGCTTAAGATGTATAGCCTCGAGGAAAGGAGGCAGAGGGGGGAAATGATAGAAACTTTCAAATACCTCAAGGGAATCAACAACATTGAAGAGGGTAGCGTCTTTCAGAAAAAGAGATGTGCAAGGACAAGGGGGCACAATTTGAAGATGGGGGGTGGCTCAGAGGTAAAGTGAGGAAGTATTTCTTCACAGAGAGGGTTGTGGATGCATTGAACAGCCTTCCTGAGGAGGTCGTAGAGTCAAAAATGGTGGGGGAAATCAAGAATGCATGGGACAGACATAAGGCAATTCTAGTGGGGGTAGGAGGAAGTAGGCTGCTGATTAACTATGATCTGTAGCTTATCCATTAGGTAGGGAAATGGGCAGTCTAGGTGGGCCAAGCGGTCCTTATCTGCCATCAGATTCTATGTTTCTATGTTACTACTCATCCACCTCACCATCTGGACCCCAGAAAGCCACACTTAGTTGTCTTCTGGGTTACTGCAAGAGGAAGGAGGTGCTGTTATAACTTTACTACTCTACTGGGACTAAAGAACTAGAACTCTACTACTGGGACCTTCAATTTAGGGTAAAAACAAACAAAAACAAGCATTTGTCAATGCCGAATGTTTGCTTGCTGCTATTAACATTGGATATGCAGTAGTTAGACAGATGCAGAATAGGAATGGCAGTGAAGTACTGAACTCATACCAACCCCACCTCCACCCTGCAGAGATGGACAGGGATTGGGTGTGCCTTTGGTGTCGTCACCCATAATGTTCATTGCATTTCACCTCACCCTATCCTGCAGACACTGACAAGTGATGAAGTGTGCCTTGGGGTGTTCAGCTTACAGTCACCCTGTTTCATAAGGACATACGCTGAAATGGGTGCAGTATAGGAGAATGGGTGAACTCTGGAGCTGAAGAGTCAAGGCACATCTCAATGCCTGTCACTGGCTTCAGGGGTGGGGGGGTGAGGGTGAATGGCATGAGCATTACAGCTGACAATCAAAAGGCACACCCTGACACCTGTCAGTCTGTATAGGGTTGGATGTTATGGTTAGAAATCCAAATGCCCCAGATGTTTGCTGGTATTTGCACTACAAATTTTCAACATGGCCTTTTGTAACCCCCACCTCATGAAAGCATTTGGGACCTCTGCTCATGAACAGTGGCACTGTGATTTCGTTAATCTGTCCTGAACGTTGATTTCTCACAGTGACCATACCATTCTGCACCAGATGTGTGAAAACAGAGTTTTGGCAGAATGTGGAAAATGACAGCTGTACCATTCATAGGGAGGTGTGAAGAGACAGCAGTGTTGAAAATCTGGAGTGAAAATGTTAAAAATGCTCAAACTTACGAGAGTACATGGAAACTGTGCAACGCATACTCGTAACACAGTCATTTAGTGGAATTATTTCACCAAATTTTCAATGTACTGTAGGCATTTTGTGATCTCTGCTCATGAACTCTGTCACTATGATTTTCTTAATCTGTCCTGAACATTGATTTGCCACAGGGACCGCGCCATTGTGCACCAAATGTGCGAAAACACATTTTGGGCAGGATGTAAAAAATGACAGCTGTACTGTTCATATGGAGGTGTGCAAAACTGACAATGTTGAAAATCTTGAGTGAAAATATTACAAATTCTTGAAGGTACGAGTGTGCATGGAAATTGCACAATGCACACTCATAACATAGTCATTTTATGGACTTTTGTCACCAAGTTTTCACATAAGCATTTTGAGACCTCCGCTCATGAACAATGTCACTGTGATTTTCTTAATCTGTCCTGAACACTGATTTCCTATAATGGCCGTGCTATTCTGTGCCAGAGGTGTGAAAACACATTTCAGCCAGAATGTGAAAAATGACAGCTGTGCTGTTCATAAGGAGGTGTAAAAAATGCCAATGAAGAAGATCTGGAGTGACAATATTACAAATTCACGAAGTTATGAGTATGTTTGGAAACTGCTCAACGCACACTCGTGACAGTCATATTTTGGAATTTTTTCACCAGATTTGCAACATTGGCTTTTTGGGAGCCCACCTCATGAACAGTGACACTGTCATTTCATTAATCAGTCCCAAAAGATGATTCCATGCAGTCAATCAATCAATCAATCAATCAATCACAATCTTTATTTATCCAGGCAAACATCGTTGAGCAAAGTTCATTTACAAGATGGACCTGGTTAATACCAGGTCAAAATAGAATTACATACAACAGTGACAAATACATCATTGTGACAACAAGTAAATGCAAGGTAGGTGCTCAGTGCAGCAACAGAGTAATACAGAAGTGGAACAGTGAGGGTGGGGAGTTGGGAGGGCATGGTTGGTAAGGGAGTACATAGGGAAGGAGACTGAAGGCGAAACAGAGTGCAGTTGTGACCTAATTGGGTGGAGAGAAGTTAAAGGATTCCCTCACAACATGAGGGTGAATCCACAGGGCAGTGATCATGGAATCACCTTTTGGGACCGAATAACCAGATGACAGTATTGAATTCATGAGATAGGGTCCCAAGAATCCCATGTTGAAAATTTGGTGCTAAAATTCACAAAATGGCTGAGATATCCACATAAGTTGGAAAAAAACATTTATGCCATTATACAGCTTACGGCATTTCTTCAGTTCACAGTCGACTTTAAAGAGTGCAGATGTGTTCCGGTCCACTGAAGATCATCACACGGGCTCGGAGGTAAGTATGGGGTGAGGGGTTGGGGAGGTGGGGTGCGCAGAGGGTGGGTGTGGGTTGGGGAGGGAGCACCTGAGACAGCGAGATATTTTTTTTTCTTTTATAGGGAACTAAAAAAAACAACATGGGAAGGTTTTCTTTTTTTACAGGTGGTTTGGCATGCTTGGGGTGGGCTCCCAGTGTGCCACCGGAGTGGTTGTTGGGGTGAGGTCTGTGAGCCGAGGGGAATGGGCATCCCTCTTGGCACACAATAAATGGGGGACATTATGCTGATGGGGAATAGGCTCCTGTCGGCAAATTAACTTGGGAGGGTATGCCAACAGGAGGATTGAGCACCCCATCGGCTTTCATGGGGACAGTGAGAGGCAGATGGCAATAGCTGCCGCCATGTTAATTTAAAACAAATGTGGGGACATTATGCCAATGGGGATTGGGCTACCCTGTCAGCAAATGAACTATGGAGGGGCGAGGGGGCATGCCGACAGGGGATTGGGCACCTCCATCAGCTTTCATGGGGACAGTGAGAGGCAGTGGCTGTCTATCAGCTTCCATGGGGACTGTGAGAGATGGACGGCAATAGCCGCCACCATGATTATTGAAATAGAACACCACACAAGGCAAGCTGTAATTCACTGCTGTAATCAGGGACCACACCAGCAGCAAAAACAGCTGAATGTTAATGATGGGGTGCTCCCTGATTGCAGCAGCAAGTTTCTTTCAAGTTGTTGGCATGCTCCAATACTGCTATCATTGGCAGCGTGCTCCTCTATTGGCGCCACAGAGACCAGCCCCAATATGGACTGCTGGCATTGGCCACACACTACCGCACCTCTACAACTCACTACTGCAGCAAGCTGCCACAATATGTTTATTATGCATGCATAAGCAAACATAAAAAGAGTTAGTGTGTTTGTCTGAGTTGGATGAAGGGAATTATTATCTGTGCAGTTAGCTAGGTGAAGAAGGAAACTGTGAATAAGAAGGAATGGCTTAGGCAGCAGGAAGCCAAGTGTCTGAATTTAAAAAATGCCCTAGATAGCTTTTGGCGAGAGAACAGCAAGAGGAAGAAGGTGCTGTTAGATCTTTACTATTCTACTGGAACTAAAGAACTAGAACTCTACTATTGGGACCTTTAATTTAGGGTAAAACCAAACAAAAAACAAATGAAAAAAGAGTTAGTGTGTTTGTCTGAGTTGGGTGAAGGAATTGTTATCTGTGCAGTTAGCTAGGTGAAGAAGGAAACTGAATTGGGGAGTGGCTTAGGCAGCAGGAAGCCAGGTGTTTGGATTTAAAACTACCCTAGATCGCTTTTGGCAGAGAACAGCAAGAGGAAGGAGGTGCTGTTAGAACTTTACTACTCTAATGGGACTATGGTATAATGCTTTCCTTCCCTCCCCCACCCCCACCCTTAGCCAGTTCTACTTTTATAGGCACAGGATTTGACTGACAATAGGAGCTTCCTTTTGGGAGCAGGAAGGAGTTATCACAGAGTCACAAAAGACTCACCATCCTAGAATGAAAAGAGTAGCTCTCCATCTCCCCACCTGCTGGGGTCTGACTCTGAGCAAGTAAGAAGGAGACTACTGAGGACTATAAGAACTTCCTGTCCCAGAACAGGAAGATCATGAGCTTTAAAGGCATGGAGACAGTAGGAAAGTAGGGAAAATAAAATGTATATAAAATAAAAAAATAAAATAAACAGAAAGAGGAAAGAGTAAGCATACAAAACAACAGTTAAGGGCCACCAAAGATTTGATGGGAGTGGTGCAGTGCAGTGGCTGTGGAGCAGCAGTCTTCCAGGAAATGATCTGGGGGATATGGTGCTGCCCATCTGTAGGCACCTCTCTAGGTTGAGGGAGGGGGTTGCTCATCTCCATGCTGAGTTGGTCAGGATTTGGGGGACCTCCTCTCCCACCCAGGGATCACCAGGGCCACCACCACTGCCTCAGAGGTTGCCAAGAAAGATGAGTGGTTGAACCACAGTGGGCTCAGAAAGGGTAAAGGTGGTAGAACAGAGGCACATCCCTCCAGTTGTACCTCTCTACAATTCATGCACCATTCTGGCAGAGTGTGGTTCCTCTAAGGAGGCACCCACAGTGGAGACCAAGGAGGATGCTGGGAACCTCCACAAAGGAAACCCACAGGAGGGTGGCATGGGACCCCACAGGGGAAGGAAACAACTCCTGGTGGGGGACTCAATTGTTGGGAAGGTAGTACTGGGGGAGGGAGGGGAGAGGGAGGTAAGGTGCTTGCCTGGCACCATAGCTTGGATGGACAGGGAGCGAATCCTCAGGATCACAGGAGCAGTTGCATGGAGGAGGGAGCTGGATGTTATTGTCCACCTAGGGACAAAAGACCTGGCTGGGAAGGTATCAGAGCAGTGCAGGAAGAAACTGTGGAGTTTGGGAGGGGCCTTAGACAAGTAGCATGCACAGTAACCTTCTCGGAGGTGCTGCCTGTCTATGGCATGGGTGAGGCTAGGGTGCTCTGCACCATGGGATTCAATCAATGGTTGAAAAACTGGTGCAGAGCTCAGGGTTTTGGCTTCAATGGGGACTGGGGGTCTACCTGGAGGGAAGCAGGTCTATACTGGTGTGATAGAAACATAGAAACATAGAATTTGATGGCAGATAAGGATCGCTTGGCCCACCCAGTCTGCCCATTTCCCTACCTAATGGATAAGCTGCAGATCCTAGTTAACCAGCAGCCTACTTCTTCCTACCCCCCCTAGAATTGCCTTATGACTGTCCCATGCATGCTTGAATTCCACCGCTGTTTTTGACTCCACAACCTCCTCCGGAAGGCCGTTGCATGCATCCACAACTCTCTCTGTGAAAATACACCTTAAATTACCTCTGAGCCCCCATCTTTAAATTGTGCCCCTTGTTCTTGCACACCTCTTTTTGAAAGATGCTACCCTCTTGGACTTTGTTGATTCCCTTGAGGTACTTGAAAGTTTCTATCATGTCCCCCTCTCCCTCCTTTCCTTGAGGCTATACATATTAAGCTCCTTAAGTCTCTCTTCATATGTCTTCTGGTGCAGACCCTGCACCATTTTAGTGCCCTCCTCTGGACAGCTTCCATCCTGTCTATGTCTTTGCAGAGATTGGGTCTCCAGAACTGCATGCAGTACTCCAGATGGGGTCTCACCAGCTGTCTGTACAGAGGGATAATAACTTCCTGTTTTCTACTGGTGATGCCTCTCCCTATGCATCCCAGTATCCCCCCAGCCCTCCTTGCTGCCCTCTCACATTGCTTGCCCACCTTTAGGTCATCTGATATGACTACCCCCAGGTCCCTTTCCATTTTTGTTGTTAGTATCTCACCTCCATTGTGTACTCTTCCCCTGGGTTTTTGTTTCCCAGGTGCATTACCTTGCACTTCTTAGAACTGAATCTAAGCTGCCATACATTTGACCATTCCTCTAACCTTGCCAAGTCCCTTCTCATCCTTTCCACCCCACCTTGTGCATCAACTCTGTTGCAGATCTTTGTGTCATCTGCAAAGAGACATACTTTTCCTTCCAGTCCCTCTGCAATGTCGCTTATAAAGACATTGAAGAAGACCGGTCCTAATACTGAACCCTGCGGTACTCCACTAGTAACCCCCCTTTCTTCAGAGTGGACTCCATTTACTCTTACTCTCTGTGTCCTATTCTCCAGCCAATTCTTTACCCAGGCTGTCATCTTGGGACCCACTAATATTAATCTTTTGTGTGGGACTGTGTCAAATGCCTTGCTAAAGTCTAGGTAGGCCATGTCCACAGCCCCTTCCTGATCTACTACTTTGGTCACCCAGTCAAAGAAATCTATCAGATTTGTCTGGCATGACCTTCCCGCTGTGAATCCATGCTGCCTTGGGTCCTGTGCCCCTCTGGCCTCTAGATACTCAACAATTCTTTCCTTCAGAAGTGATTCCATCATTTTCCCTACCACTGAGGTTAAACTAACAGGTCTGTAGTTTCCTGCTTCTGCCTTGCTCCCACTTTTGTGAAGGGAATCACATCTGCCCTCCTCCAGTCCTCGGGTACCACCCCATCCTCCCATGATTTGTTAAACAGGGTAGTCAGTGGTGTCACTAGCTCTACCCTTAGTTCTTTTAGAATTCTTAGATGAATCCCATCAGGCCCCATTGCTTTGTCCACGTTCAGTTTTAAGAGTTCTTTCAGAACCCTTTCTTCTGTAAATGGGCTGGTATCAACTTCTGTATCCAGAGTGTTTCTACTGTTTGTTTTAGGTACCTCCCCCTCTTCCTTTGTAAATACTGAGCAAAAATATTTGTTTAGTATCTCTGCCTTTTCACAGTCACCCTCTGCCCACCTTCCCTCCACTTTATTAAGCCTCACTATCCCTCCCTTGGTCTTTCTTCGCTCCCTGATGTACCTATAAAAGGTTTTATCCCCCTTCTTAACTGAGTTGGCTATCTTTTCCTCGGTTTGGGCCTTTGCTGTTCTGACTGCCTTCTCAGCTTCCTTTTGCTTTAACTGATACAGTTCTCTGTCCTGCTCCTTCTGTGATTCCTTGTACTTTCTGAATGCTTTCTTTTTCTCTTGAACCTTCACTGCCACTTCCTTTGAGAACCATAGTGGTTTCTTACTTCATTTCATTTTGTTTATTTGCTTCACATGAAGGCTTGTTACCTCTGTGACGGCAGTTTTTATTATTCCCCAT
The DNA here is from genome assembly GCA_016271365.2 of Neoceratodus forsteri. Classification (NCBI taxonomy): domain Eukaryota; kingdom Metazoa; phylum Chordata; order Ceratodontiformes; family Ceratodontidae; genus Neoceratodus; species Neoceratodus forsteri. The sequence goes on along the minus strand of CM057451.1, from coordinate 1,190,488,130 downwards.
TGTTCTATCACCCCTCCTTCCTGCCCATTTGCTAGTGCATTCCTTAGGTACTCACCCATTTGGCAAAGTCAGCCCTCCTAAAGTACAGTACTTTTTGCCTTTGTAGCAAGCTTGACTCTATTGCTGTGTTTATTGTGAACCATACTGTTCGATGGTCGCTAGTTCCCAGATGGCTACCCACTTCTACATCTGTGATCCTCTCTTCATCTCCATTTGAGAGAACCAGGTCTAAGATTGCTTTCTCTCAGAATGGGCTCCAATACTAGTTGTTAAGGCATGCCCCAGTGGGGCATCTAGAATAACCCACTCTTAGAAGAGGCTGCTGCAACTGCACTCAGTTAACATCTGGCATATGCAGATCACCCATCAGCAATATCTCCCCATTTTCTGCCATTCTAAGTATACTTTCTATCATTTCCTTGTCCATTTCCTCCCCTGAGAAAGTCTGTATCTAACCCTGTGCGGATTGTGGTGCCATTGCCGGTCTCCAAATTTACCCACAGTGCTTCTTCTCCTCCCTGTTTTCCTTTTGTTCTGTTGCTTTGATTCCTTCCCTTATGTAAAGAGCTACTACTCCTCCTCTTTTACCCTCCCTGTCCCTCCTGTAGATAGTGTATCCTGGTATGTTTACATCCCAGTCATGGTTATGTGTGTACCATGTTTCTGTGACTGCCACAATATCCAGATGTTCCTCCTCCATCAAGGCCACTAATTCAGGAGCTTGTTAATCAGATTACAGGCATTGGTACTCATTGCTCTCCATTTTTGATGGCTTTACCTTCTGTTGCAGCATCCCCATTGACCTTTCTACCTCGGTCTTGTTCTCATTTAGTACCCTGTTTTGTAGGGAGAGGCTGGGATTTTCCTACTGCTTATCAGTGCTAGTCTGCATCTGTCCAGGATGGGAACCAGGATCCTAGGTGATAGGGTTTAATTGCTTCTTTGAAGCTTTTAAACCTGCCAAGTGGGGAGGCACTAGAAAAGAGCAAGGAAATCCTAGCCACCCAAAAGAATCAGGGTAGTTAGTGAGGTAAACACCAACATAGAAAGTTCATGGTTAGAGAGGCAGGGGTAAATGGAGAAAAGTCAAAGGCAGTAAGGACAGGAAGGGACAAAATGGGTAAGGCCATCAAAGAATAAAGTGTAATGAGTACCAATGCACATAGTCTAGGTAACAAGTTCCCTGAACTGGTGGCCTTGGTGGAAGAGGGATGACCGGATAGCATGGCAATCACAGAAACATGGTACACAGAGAACCATGACTAGGATGTTAACATACCAGGGTGCACAATCTACAGGAGGGACAGGGAGGGAGAAGAAAGGAGGAGTAGTGCTCTCTGTAAGGGAAGGGATCAAAGCAATGGAACAAAAGGTAAACAGGAAGGAGAGGAGGCACTGTGGGTCACCCAAGAGACTGGAAATGGCACCACAATCCACACAGGGGTTGTATACAGACCCCCATCTCAGGGCGATGAAATGGACAAGGAAATGATAGAAGGCATCCTTAGGATGGCAGAAAAAGGGGAGATATTGATGATGGGGGACCTGAATATGCCAGATGTTAACTGGAACACCTTTGCTGCAGCCATATCCAAGAGCAGGGTCATTCTCAATGCCCTACATGGGGTATGCCTCAGACAGCTAGTATTCGAACCCACTCTGGACTGAGCAATCTTAGATCTGGTACTCTCAAATGGGGATGGAGAGAGGATCTCAGATCTAGAAGTTGGTAGCCATCTGGGAACAAGTGACCATCAAACAGTGTGGTTCACGAGTCACTAAAAATACCACCAACAGCTTAATCTGGTTCAAGGTCAGTTGGCATTCATCTTTATCCCCTTCCCCCGGGTTGTGCCTGAAAATAGGCAGGATTTGTCGAGTGCACTTACCTGGTCAACAAAAATAAATAAAATAAAATAAAAAACTCAGCCACAGAGTCAAGCCATACAAAAGTGAGGGTACTGGACTTTAGGAGTGCTGACTTTGTCAATATGGGAGAGTGCCTCAGAAAAGCACCAGCAAACAGGCAAGAAGGAGGGGTGGAGTAACAATGGGAAAACATCAAAACTGCCATCACAGAGGCAACAAGCCTTTGTGTGAAGCAAATAAATCAAAATGAAAGACAAAATCACTATGGTTGTCAAAAGAGGTGGTGGGGAAGGTTAGGGAGAAGAAGATAGCATTCAAGAAGTATAAGGAAACACAAAAGGAGCAGGACAGAGAACTGTATCAGTTAAAGCAAAAGGAAAGGGGTAAGGCAATCAGAATAGCAAAGGCCCAAACTGAGGAAAAGATAGCCAACTCAGTTAAGAAGGGTGATAAAACATTTTATAGGTACATTAGGGAGTGAAGAAAGTGAAAGGGAGGGATACTGAGGCTTAAAAAAGGGGAGGGTGGGCAGGCAGAGAAGGACAGTGAAAAAGCAGGGATACCGAACAAATACTTCTGCTCAGTATTCACAAAAGAAGAGGAGGGGGAGGTACCTAATCTAATCAATAGAAGCACTTTGGACAGGGGGTCGATACTAGTCCTTTCACAGAAGAAAGGGTTCTGAAATAACTCCTAAAACTGAAGGTGGACAAAGCAATGGGGCCTGATGGGATTCACCACATAATTCATAAATAACTAGGGGGAGAACTAGTGAGACCACTGACTACCCTTTTTAACAAATCATGGGAGGATGGTGTGGTACCTGAGGACTGGAGGATGGCAGATGTGATTCCCTTTCACAAATGTGGGAACAAGACAGAGGCAGGAAACTACTGATCTGTCAGTTTGACCTCAGTGGTACATAAAATGATGGAATCACTTCTGAAGGAAAGACTTGTTGAGTACCTAGAGGTCAGTGGGGCACAGGACCCAAGGCAGCATGGATTCACAGTGGGAAGGTCATGTCAGACAAATTTAATCGATTTCTTTGACTGGGTGACCAAAGTAGTAGACCAGGAAGGTGCTGTGGACATGGTCTACCTAGACTTTAACAAGGCATTTGACACAATCCCACACAAAAGATTAATAAAACAAATTAGCCAGCCTGGGAGTGGGTCCCAGGGTGGTAGCCTGGGTAAAACATTGGCTGGACAACAGGACACATAGGGTAATAGTAAACGGAGTCCACGCCGAAGAAAGTGGGGTTACTAGTGGAGTACCACAGGGTTCAGTACTGGGTCCAGTCCTTTTTAATGTCTTTGTAAATGACATTGCAGAGGGACTGGAAGGAAAAGTATGCCTCTTTGTAGATGACACAAAGAACTGCAACAGGGTTGATACACAAGGGGGGTGGAAAGGATGAGAAAGGACTTGGCAGGGTTGGAGGAATTGTCAGAAGTATGGTGGCTTAGATTCAATGCAAAGAAGTGCAAAGTAATGCACCTGGGAAACTAAAACCCCGGAGAAGAGTTCACAATGGGGGGGGTAGTAACAACAACAAAAAAGGAAAGGGACTTGGGGGTAGTCATATCAGATGACCTAAAGGTTAGCAAGTGATGTGGGAAGGCAGTAGGGATGGCTGCGGGGGATACTGGGATGTAAAGGGAGAGGCAACACCAGTAGAAAACAGATCCAGAAGCAAATGATTTGATACCTTTTAATGGACCAACATAGATGTGACAACAAGAACAAAGTGCTCTAGCTTTTGGATCGACAAGTCCTTTGTTAGATGCGTAATGACAGTTATTTAGAAAAACAATACTTTTAACACCCAGATCATCCAGAAAAAAACAGAAAAAATCCCCACTGGTTTAAAATACTCATTTAAAAAAAAAAAACAGAAGATGATGTCAGAGAAGCTTAACAGTACCATGTCACCTTAAGCTGGGAGAATCTCACGGTCAAAGGTGCTTCATGCAAAAGACATACAAAGAACTCTACTGCATATAAATTAAATTGACATATGAGATAACAACTACTTCAGCAGATGGCTCTTAAATCAAATAATGAGTGTCACAATATGTATAAAAATGCAATTACTGAAAAACAACTCCCACCCAGATTAAAGACATACTAAGACTGTTTTAGGACTACAAGAAGCATCCATATATATATTACAGACAAAGAATAACCAGTAAAGCTTTCTTAAAAAGATCAGTAAGTACACACTGTATGATGTGTAAAACTTAGCTGGACCCATTACCCAGCTAAACTCTCCAGCTAGATATTATGCCCCTTAAACTTCAAAAGCCTATAGTGTAGTAACAGGACTTTATAAATGATAATATAAATATAAATTGACAGTATTAGTGTCAAACAAAAAACTCTTTTCAAGGACCACCAAGGGATTAAGACCATGCAACCTTTTATGTACTGATGTCAATAAATTCTCAGTGTATAACAACCTGATGTATGAAAATGTCTAAGGAATCTGAATAAGAGACACAAATTTAATTCTCTCCTCCCCTCCACACACACAACACATCCTACCCTACCCCACCCCACATCCCCATAACGTGGGAAGGGATAACTAGTTTTAAGGGGATACACAAACACACACACACACACACACTCCTAATGCACCTTCATTCACATCAATCACTGCAATTGTTCCCCAAAGGAATTCAACTTATCATGAAATCCCAAGTAAAAGGGGTCATGTATCCTAATATCTACAGAGTACAAATGTGACACTATTTAACCTTACTCCTATCTGCGTAGTTACATCTCCAAGGATTCTGGATAGAACCAAAATGAAATAAAACTTCCACCCTCCCCAGGCTACAGTAACTGGAAGTAAATATAAAGTATGTGTGTAAGACAGGAGTCCTAACATACCTACAATTCCACAAATCACTACAATATTAGTCTAATGTAAACAGACTTGGAGGAGGATTTCTTTAAGGCACTGTCCCCACAAACCATTAGCTTATTTCTGTTACATTGATGGTTTGTTTATTATTTGGACAGAGGGCACAGATGCACTTAAAGTTTTTCATCAGGAAGTTAATAACTTTCACCCTACCATAAAGATCACCCTGGAATATTCTTTCACCAATGTTAATTGTCAGGACACCACAGTCACAATTAAGGATGGAACCTTAACATACATGTATTTACAGGAAGCCAACAGACAGACAGAGATATCTACACAAGAAAAGTAATTACCCAAACCACACAAAAGAATCTGTCATGCACAGTCAAGCACTCCGATGTCACCATATTTGATCAAATGGGGAGGACAGAGATACACATTTGGCTATGTTGAAAAACACGTTTACTGAGCAGGGACACTCTTCCAGAGAAACTGACTGGACAACAGAACATGCAATACAAGTACCAAGACAAGAACTACTTCAGTATAAGAAAAGACAGCTAGACAGAATACCCTTAGTAGTCACATATCATCCAGAACTTGAACTTCTGCGAAAGATTATTAAAGACCTCCACCACATATTTAGTGAGAATGAGACCCTCAATTGTATTTTTAAGGAACTACCACTACTATCTTTTAAACAACCACCAGATTTAGCCAGCCTGCTTATTAGGAGCAAGCTTTCGCCAGAACAGAATACCACGATACTAAATGGCACACGACCCTGCAATCAACGCACCTGTAAAACTTGTGAGCTCATTTCCACTACAGGCTGTGTAGTTACATCACAAAACAGACATTTCAAGGTACATGGGAGTTATACATGTACATCACAACATGTTGTTTATTTCATTCTGTGCAAGAGATGTCCACAAACAGGTTATGTTGGAGACACAAACCAACAACTACACACTAGCATGAACTCGCCAGACATAGTATTAGAACAAAGAAGACTGAAAAATCAGTGGGGCAACATTTCTCACAGCCTGACCACTCAATTTTGGATATGTCAGTAATGGTCTTAAAAGAAAATCTCAAAAGCACACAACAGGGACAAGCTTTTAAAATTAAACTTATTTTACATCTCAATATGGTAGCAGATGGGATGAACATAGATCTGGGTTTCATGGAGCATTACAGAATTTAACATCCACAGACCTCTTCTTCTTCAGACTGTCATATTATAGGACTTCAGCATGTGTGTGTGAGTGTGTGTGTATGTGTGTGTGTGGTGTGTGTGGGGTGTGTGTGTGTGTATGTGTGTGTGTGTATGTGTGTGTATGCCTGTGTGTGTGTGTGGTGTGTATGTGTGTGTATACCTTGTGTGTGTGTGTGTGTGTGTGTGTGTGTGTGTTTGGGAGGTATCTGAATATGGCAGATGTGGGGCTTGCTGTCACATTAAGGTAGACTTCTATTTAGATACACTGAGTCACAATGTGTTATTACTCTTACTTCACACACATAGTGAATATTAATTCCTTCTTACTATTTACCTTCACCCAGCAGTGGGGTTGATTCCATTGTGCCATATTCAGATTCCCTAGCCTGTTACTGTACATACAGTAGTGTTACTATTGACAGTCACATTTTTTAACTCTGAACATATTGGGGTGCGAGATCTCATTTGCACGGGGGTCCTTGACAGATCTATTTACCTTAGGCTAATATTGTAGTGATTTGTGGAAATGTAGGTATGTTAGGACTCCTGTCTTGCACACATACTTTATACTTACTTCTAGTTACCTTACCCTGGGGAGGGTGGAAGTTTTATTTCATTGTGGTTCTATCCAGAATCCTTGGAAATGTTACTGTGCAGATAGGAGTAAGGTTAAATAGTGTCACATTTGTACTGTGTAGATATTAGGATACATGATCCCTTTTACTTGGGATTTCATGACAAGTTGAATTCCTTCGGGTAACAATTCCAGTGACTGATGTGAATGATGGTGCATTAGGAGAGTGTGTGTGTGTGTGTGTGTGTGTGTGTGTGTGCGCGCGCGCGCTCGCGTGTATATCTGCTTAAAACTAGTTATCCCCACCCCAACACGTTATGGGGATGTGGGGTGGGGTAGGGAGTGTTGGGTGTGTGGAGAGAATTTAATTTTTATCTCTTATTCAGATTCCTTAGACATTTTTGGTACATCAAGTTGTTATACACTGAGAATTTATTGATATCAGTAAATATTTATTTATTTAGTTTTTGTTGACCGGGTAAGTGCACTAGACAAATCCTGCCTATTTTCAGGCATGACCCGGGCGAGAGGGATACAGATGAATGCCAACTGACCTTGAACCAAATTAGGCTGTTGGTGGTATTTTTATTACTTTTTTTTCAGTGAATGAGGGAAATTTGGCCAGGACACCAGGGAAATTCCCCTCCTCTGCGGCTGCTTTGTGGCCAGTAGGGGGACCTGCTAATGACAGTCTGCAGAATGGCAGATCCAGAGGAACCTGGTCTGGAGTTGGATGGTAGAGAACAAGCTGTGAGTGCGCGTATAGCTGAATCTGCCGTTTTGGTGGATTTTTCGATGATGCAAACTGAGGAACTTATTTGCAATTCACCTGAGGTTTCAACGAATTCACCGGAGTTGGCTGGCGGAGTTCCAGCATCGGAGAAGGTGCATACAATTGACAGTGATAATTTTAAAGCGTTGGATGGTGAGCGTTTGGGTACTGCTCCGATTGCTTCGAATTTGAGTGCCTCGGAGTCAGCTGATGCTCAGTGTGTTTTCTTGGCTGCTACAACACAGGAACTGAATGTGGAGGGGAACGCCGTGAAATCCACCTATTCTACGTCACAAACAATGTGACAACAGTTTAAACTTCCACAAATGGAAACGGACTGTTTTCTAAAGGACTGGTCAGAGACTACAGCACTCTCTGAATCGGGTTGGATGTGTACAGACTCTGGCAAATGGGTTCCTGATTTCTCTTGGGACACAGTCCTTTCAGACAGCACAGAATCAACGAAGCATGCCACCGAGGAAAAAACCCTGAGCTCAGGTACTGACTATTCTTTTTCAGATAGGGCTTCTTCCAGCAAAATAATTTCAGTGGGAGGGGATAGTGTTTTAGCTTTTACAAAGCCAAGCACAGCCAAGGAAGGACAATCTAGATATGAGGAAGCGCAGGCAGGTACTAAACCTTCTGATAGTGATACATCTAAACCACAGCAAACTAGGAAAATACCAATGTCAGAATTATTCAAGAACAAATTAGGCAACACGACAAAATGCTGTTAGGTTACGTTATAAAGGAGATCTAATAGAGCACCCTGATAGATATTATGTTTCTAAACAACTTTTAAAAAGTTCAATGGTTTTTTTTCCTGCTGATGTTTATGCATTGATTCATGTATCGGGAGAAGACTCTTTCGATGTCAGCTTCAAGGCTAACGCTCACCTGGAAACATTTTGGGAGAAGTAGGCTCTGCTTAAAAATACCCCTTTATCGACCCCCTTTTTTGCCATTCTGCTTACCAGACCCCAGATTTGTTTTGTTACTATAATGTTTCGTAATGAAGTAGTGAATGTGAGTGACATATATCACTGGCTTCAGAACAGATGAAACATTTTAGGCCCCCCTGAAGCTTTACTTGACACGGAAGGTATATGGACGAGTGGCTGGAAATTTAAGGTGAAACTATTTCAGGTTAATGCTGATATTATCCATCTCCCCAACAGTTTCTTTTTGGGGAAAGATAGAGGGGTTTGTTTTTATGGAGGTCAACCATGAGCCTGCTATAAATGTGGGGCACTAACTCACATAAGTAGTGCTTGTGACATGTTGAAATGTTCCTTATGTGGGGGATTTGGACACTCCATGGATTTAAGTGAAAATATATTTCAATGTAATTTATGTGATGAAAAGGGGCATGCTTTCCATCAGTGTCCATGGGCAAAAAAAATTGTTCTGAAGTTTGGGATCAGGATGATTTATTACATAAAGCCCAAACAAAGAGGAGGGACTCCATAGGAAGTATCCCCCCCAATTATACAAACTGACGTAGTCCAACAAGAACCCACAATGGTGTCTGAGTCTACATAAATAAGGGAGGTGAATGTGGCCATAGATAGGCCTCAAGTACCTGTAGAAAGGGTTGTAAATTTGAACAGGTCCTCGGTTCCAGGGAGACAGGTTCTTTTCACATCCATGCCACCTCCCTTTGAGACGGTGAAAGGGAGGCATTTTACTAGGGCCTCTCTTAGACATTCTACCATAGGGCCAATTCCCACGGACAATTTTTTTGCACCTTTACAGGATGAGGCAGGGGAATCTGACTTAGAATCTGACACATCCCATAGGTCGGAGTTAGCCACTGAAGATGAAGATTGTAGAAAAATGGAATTAGCAAAGGAGAAAAAAGGGGAAAAAAGGAAAGAAAAGGAAAGTTAGTCAGAAAGGGGGACCATGAGCTTAAATCTCATATGTATGGCTACGCTGAAATTAGCTTCCTATAATGTATGTAGCCTAAAGGCATATAAAAAACAGATTTCTATCCTAGCTTATTTAGATCTTTTAAAGCTAGATGTTATCTTTTTACAAGAAACCAGGGTTTCTACTCTTTTTGAAGTGGAACAATTAAAAAAATGTTTGATTTGGGGGCTATCTTATTGGACCTTTGGGCCAGACGTGGCTGATGGGATTGGGATTTTATTTAAAAATACTAACTTCAAAATTACGAAATTAATAGATATAAGGCCGGGACATGCTTTGATTTTGGATTGTTCATTAGGGGATTTTGTTTTTCATTTTATTAATATCTACGCACCTCAAACTAAATTGGCTCGGATTGAATTGTTTGAAGAAATTAAACCATTCCTTTATACTAAAAAGCACATTATATGGGGAGGAGATTTTAATTGTGAGATAGATGTAAAATATTCTGGGTGCTTAGAGAAAAAAATGTATTGTGATGCTCATGCTCTGAAAAACATTGTAGGAGATGCAGGACTTTTAGATGTCTATAGAAGTGTGCATTTACATTCAGGAGCAACATATTATAGACATACATATGCCACTCGGATTGATATGATATTTGTTTCCCAATATATAAAACCTCATTTTAGTACGGCCAAACCTACAGAATTTTCTGATCATCATATTCTTGTTAGCAATCTTAGTTTAGCTGATATCCCACCTAGGATGTTGTCTTCAATACAAAGGTGGAGGCTAAATATGTCCTTCTTTGAGAGGCCAGATTTTTTTCAGAAATTAGAGATTTTTTTTGCAGCAAAATATTCCACTATTTATACGTTTAATAACATATATGACTGGTGGTTAAATACAAAAAAAAAAGAAATAAAGAATTTGTTTATTAGTTGGGGAAAATACAAAGCTAATTCTGACTATTTAAAATATTTAACATATAGAAATCAACTTTATAGACTGATGTCTTTTCCCCCAAAAGATCACGCAAAATATAATTCACAAATTTTAGAGATTAAAAAACAAATGAAATTATATCAAAACGATAGGGCCAAGTCTTTGGAAATGGAATTTAGATTTGGAACACATAGACAGCCAATGTCTGATCCTTATCAGGCTTGTAAATCAAGATTAGAGAAAACAATGATGTCAGGTTTATATAAATCTAATGGGGATGTTGTTACTACAGATGTAGAAATGTTACTAGTGATGCAGCAACATGTTAAAGAAGCTTTTCAAAAGAGTAATAGCTTTTCAGCAGATGCTTTCCCTATCCAGACCTTAGGTACATTACCACAGGTAGAGGAATGCATGAAACAACTTTTAACTCAACCTATATCTACACAGGAAGTTGAAGAAGTGATTAAACATTTAAATAAAGGAACATCTCCAGGTTTAGATGGTATACCTAATGATTTTTATAAAGTATGTGTGACATATATGGGGTATTTTTTACCACTAATCTTTAATTATATGTTAACAGCTGATTTTCCCTGTAAGGATTTTACTATTTCTCTCCTAACTTTCATTTATAAAAAGGGAGATAAGAAGCTATTGACAAATTGGAGACTGATTAGTCTCCAGAATAGTGATTATAAAATTTTAACAAAAATCTTATATAATCACTTAATAAAGGTAGCAGAGTCTCTAATTCATCCTGCCCAGAAGTGTGCCATCCCGGCTAGAAAAATTCAACATAAACTGTTCTTGTTACGAGATCTTTTTGAAAGTACTAAAATTAATACTAGACCGGGTTTGGTGGCAGCTTTAGATCAAACTAAAGCTTTTGATACAGTCTGTCATTCATTTCTTTATTATATACTATTACAATATGGCATTCCAAAGCAATTTGTACAATGGATCATTTTGCTGTATAGTCAAGCAGCTATGATCCCCATAGTAAATGGATTGTCTGGAAATTAGATTAGAATAGGTAGAGGGGTTAGGCAAAGATGCCCGTTAAGCCCCCTATTATATACATTTGTATTAGACCCTGTCATAGAAACATAGAAACATAGAAACATAGAAGTTGACGGCAGATAAGGACCGCAAGGCCCATCCAGTCTGCCCATTTCTTTTTCTACCTTATAAATGTGCCATCGGCCTTTGCTATGTCAGTGACCTATCTATTCATAGTCATTTGTATTGCTCCCTTATGCCTATCCCATGCCTGTTTGAAGCCCTGCACTGTATTCATAGCCACTACTTCTTGTGGTAAGCCATTCCATGCATCTACCACCCTTTCTGTGAAAAAGATTTCCTCACATTAGCCTTAATCGGCCTCCCTCTAATCTCATGCTGTGTCCTCTTGTCCTGCTATTTTTCTTATATTTAAACATGTTAGACTCTTTCACCTTGTTTATGCCCTTAAGGTGTTAAAATGTCTCGATCATATCACCTCTCTCCTCCTTTGCTCAAGGGTATACATATTGAGCTCCGTTAATCTGTCCTCATATGTCTTCTGATGCAGTCCCTGCACCATTTTGGTTGCCCTTCTCTGGACTGCCTCAATTTGGTTAATGTCCTTGTGAAGGTGTGGCCTCCAATACTGCACGCAGTACTCCAGATGGGGCTAACCAATGTCTTGTACAGAGGGATTATTACCTCCCTCTTACGACTTGTGATACCCTACTAATACACCTAACACCCCTAGCCTTACCTACTGCTTTAGAGGTCTGCTTGGATGATTTCAGGTCATCAGTGATGATGATGCCCAAGTCTCTTTCTTCCTTTGTGACTGCTAGCAACTCCCTCCCAGCCTATAAGTGGCTTCAGGGTTTCTCTTCCTATGTGCATGATTTTGCACTTCTTTGCATTAAATCCCAGTTGCCACTCTTCTGACCATTCTGCTAGTTTATCCAGATCTCTTTCATTCTGCCACCCCCATCTGGATCATCTACTCTGTTGCAGATCTTGGTGTCATCTGCAAACAGACAAGCCTTACCCTCTAGTCCATCTGCTAGGTCACTAATGAAGATGTTGAATAGGACTGGCCCCAGGACTGATCCTGAGGTACCCACTTGTGACTTGCATCTCTTCTGACTGTATACCATTTACCACCACTCTCTGTTTTCTGCCAGTCAACCAGTTTGCCACCAGTTGACCAACTTCCTGACCCCTTCCCGAGCCTACCTAGCTTATTTATCAATCTTCTATGTGGAACAGTGTCAAAAGCTTTGCTGAAGTCAAGGTAGGTGACATCAACTGCTCCCCCTTGGTCCACCACTCTGGTTACCCAGTCAAAGAAATCTATGAGATTAGTTTGACAGGACCTTCCTTTTGTAAACCCATGCTGTCTTGCAAAAGAGAATCAGAGAATCATTTGGGATAATAGTGTAATTGGACTTTCTCCCACTCCACAGTTAGACACAGAAAAAATCACAGCTTATGCTGATGATGTGACTCTCTTGGAAGCAGATGTCACATCTTTGAAGAAAGCATTAGATGTTTTCAATTCTTTTGGACGATTTTCTGGGGCACAACTCAATATAGATAAGAGTTTTGTTTTATCTTTAGATGCTACGCACCCTAATTTGAATGAATGCTTAAGAATACCCTTTTCGGTGTCGCCATGAAAGATTTTAGGTATCTGGTTTGGATATGGAGATATGGCCATTTATAATTGGGAGCAGCAGTTATTAATGGGGGAAAGTAAAATTAACCTATGGAAACATTGGAAATTTGGAAAAAAAACGGGTTTTGATTATTAAAAATGTTTTATTGCAGGTATTTCTCTATTTAAGTCATCTTTATCCACCACCATTTCATTTAGAAACAAGGTTATACAGCATTTTTTCCAAATGCTCTGGGGTAATAGGTTGAACCCAGTTAAAAGGGAAATTACTTATCTTCCTTTCAAAAAAGGAGGATTACAGATGGTGAATCCTGTTGTTTTTTTTCACTCTATTTTTTTATTTTCTTCTTTTAATTTTGTATGGTCTGCAGCTAGTTTACCATGGCAAAATTGGGTGCAGTTTTTATGGCACAGGTATTTTTCAAAATGGTCTTTGTCACCTCCAAAAATATTGGGGTCAGATAATCTTCCTGGTTAAGGGATCTCGTGTTTAAAAAAATGGAATCAATGGAAAGTATCTTTACAAAAATTACTTTCCTTAAATAGAGACACTTTTTATACATATATAGTATATGAAGTTCAACAGGTAACATTACTTTTCCCAAACTGTATACCCACTAAAATGCCTTTTGCATTACATAAATTAACAGCTTTCAGATTACCTGTACAGACATGGGATATTGTATGGATTTCAGCTCAAGGGAGATTAGGAGTTAGGGGTAATTTAAAATATAAGCCACAAAGTGATAGATATTGTCTTAGACCCACATGCATTAACTTAGAAGAAAGTCAGTCTCATTTCTATCTAGAATGTATGGAGAGCAAAGCATTTTGGAGTACAGTGGCTCTGCACTAGAATATGCCATATTTAGCTTTACTCTCTTATGGTACCTTGATTTTAGGGGATTATATAGGGGTGTGGCATAAATACCATAAAAGCACTTTAAATGTTTTCTTTGCATTATTACAGTATTTCTTATGGCAGGCCAGATATCAGTATGTATTGCAACAACAGCAAGTTTTACATTCGGTTATTATTTCACAAGTTGAGGTAGAACTGTCTAAACTTAAAAAAAAAGATACTAGTAAATACTCTGTAGAAAAAACTAGATAAATTCTGGAAATGTTTTCCTAGTTTTTGACACTAAATGTATATTGAATGATATGTACTACATCTGTGAAGCTTGTATGTCCAATTATTGACTGTAATTAATGATTAATTATTGACGATTATTTTTCTTTATTGTTGTGATGTTTTGTTTCTTTTGTTTAATAAACTTCCCCTCCTCTTTTTGATAAGTGCCATGAGATCTTTAACATCCACCTGAACTACCACAGATCCAAGCAGATGGGACCTCGGTTTAACATCTCATCCCAAAAGACGGCAACTCAGAAGTACAGCACCCCTCTCATGCTGCACTACAATGTCAGTACTGGGATATTAACCCAAGTGCCAGATATGGGAACTGAACCCACAGCCATCTGATCTCCTGGCCTCAGAGGCGAGTGTGCTACTTACTGAGCCACTACCACTGACACTATCAGGCTGCATTGTCTTAATTCCTTGCTGGTCCTTGACAAGAGTTTTTTGATCGGCTCTAATACTGTCAATTTATGTTTGTATTATCATTCATAAAGCCCTGTTACTACACTATAGGCTTTTGAAGTTTATGAGGCATAATATCTAGCTGGAAAGTATAGCTGGGTAATGGGTCCAGCTTAGTTTTACACATCATACAGTGTGTACTTACTGATCTTTTTTAAGAAAGCTTTACTGGTTATTCTTTGTCTGTAATATATACATGGATGCTTCTTGTAGTCCTAAGACAGTCTTAGTATGTCTTTAATCTGGGTGGGGTTGTTTTTTAGTAATTGCATTCTTATACACATTGCGATACTCATCATTTCATTTAAGAGCCATCTGCTCAAGTAGTTGTTATCTCATATGTCAATTTAATTTATATGCAGTAGAGGTCTTTGAAAAAAATACAAAATCACACATGCCCACACAATGCAAAGCATCATGGGCTGCATATGTAAATCACCACAGAATGTTATGCTGGTTCAGCTTTAAGCAGAATTACATGGTGCTGAAAACCCTCTCACACAGTTTGCAAAGGGTGTTAACAGATGACATAGACATGTGTTTCATCCTACCAGGACTCATCAGTATGTCTCATCTGTTTGACACCCCAGTGGAATGAACCAGCTACCCTAAGATGGTCTGTCTGGGTTATGTTGTGGTGAACCCATTAAAATAAAAAACTATTTACAAGACAAAGAACCTCTGTGTACAAACTCTGAGGCAAGGGTTACCCCAAAGGGCATTTGGCTGGGAAGCCAAGTTTCAAGAAAATACAAAATCACACATGCCCACACAATGCAAAGCATCATGGGCTGCATATGCAAATCACCACAGAATGTTATGCTGGTTCAACTTTAAGCAGAATTGCATGGTGCCAAAAGGCCTCTCACACAGTTTGCAAAGGGTGCTAACAGATGACATAGACACATGTTTCATCCTACCAGGACTCATCAGTATGCCTCGTCTGTTTGACACCCCAGTGGAATGAACCAGCTACCCTAAGACAGTCTGTCTGGGTTATGTTGTGGTGAACCCATTAAAATAAAAAAAATATTTAAAAGACAAAGAACCTCTGTGTGCAAACACTGAGGCAAGGGTTACCCCAAAGGGCATTTGGCTGGGAAGCCAAGTTTCAAGAAAATACAAAATCACACATGCCCACACAATGCAAAGAAAGCATCATGGGCTGCATATGCAAATCACCACAGAATGTTCTTTGTATGTCTTTTGCACTAAGCACCTTTGACCCTGAGACTCTTCCAGCTTAAGATGACATGGTACTGTTAAGCTTCTCTGACATCATCTTCTGTTTTTCTTAAAATGAGTATTTTAAACCAATGGGAATTGTTTCTGGGTTTTTCTGCATGACCTGGGTGTTGAAGTATCGTTTTTTCTAAATAACTGTCATTACACTTCTGACAAAGAAGTGTTGGTCCAAAAGCTAAAGCACTTTGTTCTTGTTGTTACATCTATGTTGGTCCATTAAAGGTATCAAATCATTTGCTTTTGCTCTTTTCTTACAAGGACCAATACGGCAAATACTAAATCTAGATTTCAGTTGAAAACAGGAAGTTGTTTCCCTCTGTACAGACAGTTGGTGAGACTCCATCTGGCATACTGCATGCAGTTTTGGAGACCCCATCTCCACAAGGACATAGACAGGATGGAGGCAGTCCAGAGGAGGGCAACTAAAATGGTGCAGGGTCTACAGCTGAAGCCATAAACAGAGAGAATAAGGGAGCTTAATATGTATACCCTTGAGGAAAGGAGGGAATGTGGGGACATGATAGAAACTTTGAAGTACCTCATGGGAATCAAAAAAGTCCAAGAGGATAGCTTCTTTCAGAAAAAGAGATGTGCAAGAACAAGGGGACACAATTTGATGATAGAGGGGGGACGGCTCAGGGGCAATATGAGGAAATACTTTTTACAGAGAGGGTTGTGGACACATGGAACAGCCTTTTTGAGGAGGTCGTGGGGTCAAAAACAGTGAAGGAATTCAAGAATGCATGGGACAGACATAAGACAATTCTTGTGGGGGGTAGGAAGAAGTAGGCTGTTGGTTAACTAGGATCTGCAGCTTATCCAATAGGTAGGGAAATTGGCAGACTAGGTGGGCCAAGTGGTCCTTATCTGCTGTCAAAGTATGTTTCTGTTTCTATGCTCAGCCTCCTCACTACTTTTATAGGTACATTAGGGATGAAGAAAGACCAAAGGAGGGATACTGAAGCTTAATAAAGGGAGGAATGTGGTGAGGGTGACAGTGAAAAGCAGGGATACTGAATGAATATTTCTGCTCAGTATTCACAAAGGAAGGAGGGGAGGTACCTAAACTAAACAAGAGAAACACTCTGAAGACAGGGGTCAATACCAGTCCATTTACAGAAGAAAGGGTTCTGAAAGAACTAATAAAATTGAAGGTGGACAAAGCAATGGGGCCTGATGGGATTCACCCAAGAATTCTAAAGAACTAAGGGTAGAACTAGTGACACCATGACTACTCTTTTAACAAATCATGGGAGGATGGGGTGGTACCCGAGGGCTGGAGGAGGGCAGATGTGATTCCTCTTCACAAAAGTGGGAGCAGGACAAAGGCAGGAAACTACAGACCAGTTAGTTTGACCTCAGTGGTAGGAAAATGATGGAATCACTTCTGAAGGAAAGAATTGTTGAGTACCTAGAGGCCAGTGGGGCACAGGACCCAAGGCAGCATGGATTCACGATGGGAAGGTCATGTCAGATGAATCTAATAGATTTCTTTGACTGGGTGACCAAAGTGGTAGACCAAGGAGGGGCTGTGGACATGGCCTACCTAGATTTTAGCAAGGCATTTGATACAGTCCCACACAAAAGATTAATTCACAAGATAGCCAGCCTTGGAGTGGGTCCCAAGGTGGTAGCCTGGATAAAAAACTGGCTAGACAACAGGATGCAAGGGTAGTAGTAAATGGAGTACACAGTGAAGAAAGGAGGGTTACTAGCGGGGTACACAGAGGTTCAGTACTGGGACGGTCCTTTTTAATGTCTTTACAAGTGACATTGCAGGGAACTAGAAGAAAAGTATGTCTCTTTGCAGATAACACAAAGATCTGCAACAGGATTGATACACAAGATGGAGTGGAAAGGATGAGAAGGGACTTGGCAAGGTTGGAGGAATGGTCAAATGTATGGCAGCTCAGATTCAATGCAAAGAAGTGCAAGGTAATGCACATGGGAAACAAAAACCCAAGGGAAGCATACACAATGGGGGGTGAGATACTGACAACAGTAAAAATAGAAAGGGACCTGGGATAATTATATCAGATGGCCTAAAGGTGGGCAAGCAATGTGAGAAGGCAGTAAGGAAGGCTGGGGGGATACTGGGATGCATAGGAAGAGGCATCAATAGTAGAAAACAGGAAGTTGTTATCCCTCTGTACAGACAGTTGGTGAGACCCCATCTGGAGTACTGTGTGCAGTTCTGGAGACCCCATCTCCGCAAAGACATAGACAGAGTGGAGGCTGTCCAGAGGAGGGCAACCAAAATGGTGCAGGGTCTGCACCAGAAGACATATGAAGAAAGACTAAAGGAGCTTAATATGTATACCCTTGAGGAAAGAAGGGAGAGAGGGGGGACATGATAGAAACTTTCAAGTACCTCAAGGGAATTAACAAAGTCCAAGAGGGTAGCATCTTCCAGAAAAAGAGATGTGCAAGAACAAGGGGGCACAATTTGAAGATAGAGGGGGGACGGCTCAGAGGTAATGTGAGGAAGTATTTTTTCACTGAGAGGGTTGTGGATGCATGGAACAGCCTCCCTGAGGAGGTCATGGAGTCAAGAACAGTGGGGGACTTCATGAATGCATGGGACAGGCATAAGGCAGTCCTAGTGGGGGTAGGAGGAAATAAGCTGTTGGTTAACTAGGATCTGCAGCTTATCTGTTAGGTAGGAAAATGGGCAAACTAGGTGGGCCAAGCGGTCCTTATCTGCCGTCAAATTCTATGTTTCTATGTTTCTATTCTATGTTTCTACTTTAGACTCAGAGAGTCGTGCTCAGCTGTCTGATAATTATTTCTCAGTCTCCTGAACATTGTGGACTTCAGAGAGCCACACTCAGTTGTCAGGTGGGGTACTATTCAGCCCCCTCACCATTCTGGACTCCAGAGAGCTACACTCAGGTGTTTACTGGGCTACTAATAAGCCCCCTAACCATTTCCGACTCCAGAGAGTCAAACTGAGCTGTCTGCTGGGATACTACTCAACCCACTCACCATTCCAGATTCCTAAGAGCCACACTCAGCTTTCTGATGACTATTTCCATTTGGAAAAATATATTTTAGATATATTTATGAAAGTATATTTCAAATATATGTTTGATCATATGTCTGACGTATATATTAAATATCTCAAAATGGCTGGTTTTGAAATATCAGATTTATTTGCAGAGTATATGTGACAGATATATTTAAGATACATCATAAATATCTTTCCATGATATATTTAATATAGATGCATGATATATATTTTATATATCTGGTTAAATATTTTGAATATATATAATAGATATACTTTTTCATGTAGATGACATATATCTAAAATATTTTTTAAATATATACATTGTAAAATACCCACAAGATAGATTAATCTTGATTTATAAAATGGGCATAGCAAAATAAGGCTAGTGATTGGCTAGAAAAGCAGTGCCATATATGTATTACACATAGAAAAAAAAGTACAGGCAAACAAATCAATGCTTAAATAGAATGTTGACAAATAAAATGGAATGTTCATAAATTTTCAGTTAGCCATCTTGTTTTCATTCTTAGCAAGATCCATACAAGCAAATAATGAAGCAGACAACAGCACTAGTTCTCCACACTTTCGTTATCGGCATCACAGTGCTCCCTCTTTTCTCCAAGTGAAGTTACAAACCGATCACTTCCTGTCACTCGCCCTGGGACTGAGGTATTCAGAATGACTGACACCGTGGTTCAGCGTTATTCAAGAAGCGACCGACACCATGACTCAGCGTGGGATGCTAGCTGGCAAACTGTCAGTGCTGGGGACGCTGCCCTCTGCCTTACGTTCACTGCAACCAACAACACACAAAGATGAACAGAAGGGGGCTTGCTTGAAACAGCAAAATTTGATGTTTTGTTTCACGTGCACACAGATTTGTACTTCCTTTTGGAGAAACTGGAGCATGGCTTCTCGTATACACAAACACTACTTCATGACACTATAAATAACAAGATCTGTATTTTGATCGCTAAATAATTACACCTGTTCTTTCACGGGGCTGGAAATCATAATACTGCTCCAAGTGACGGTGAAGCGTGATAAACTGTATTGTGTCATTTTAGACTATCTGAAGCAGTTTACTGTGCCAAATAAAAAGCACCATTTTTCCTTGTGTAGGGACACTGTTCAAATAAAGCTATATTTTAATGTAAATGCAATATTTTCTGAATTTTTTTAATTTTAATAAAAGTTCTCCATTTTATAAGCGCAATAAGACACTCTGGGTTATGTGTTGAACATATATTACATACTGACTGTGGCTGAAGTCACTCGGCCAGTGGCCTTGGGACTACTACACTCAAGCTGTGTGGTAATATATGTTTAACACATACTCATCATGTCTTATTGCTTACTCTTCTACCAACTTTACTGTACATTTGGATTCCTCTTACTAGTAACCATGTAAGTATCCATAGTGATGTTATCATTAATGATGCTTCATTACCAGAAACTTAAAAATTATACATGACATGCTTACACATAGGGATTTACCTCTTGACCTTGCCAGTTACAAAGGCTCAAATTGGTATTTATACCACCCTGTTTGGTTAAGCTTTGATGTCAGGGTGAGTTTCTACATGTATTTGTTTGCTACTCTTTACCCTTCCCTCTGGTCTGTATGCTAATACTGTCAATTCAAAACTATTTTAAAAATAGAAATGACCATGATTTTAGATGCTAGACTGCACTTTTGAAACATGCAAATTAGTTATGCAAATATGTACACAATGCCACAGCAGGCATTTAAAAATATATTTGACGTATATACAAATACATATTCTGCATATCTTCTGCACATACTGTGTCTTGCAAGCGAACAGATACATATTTACTCACAACAGAAGTTAGAGCACATGCACACTGGAACAGGAGCTCCAGAAGGCACTTCTTGAAGTTTCCATCACAACGTTTATTTGTACAGTAAAGAAAAATGGTAAACTAAAACCAAAAGTAGCCACAGTGAAAAATGAGCCTCCCCACAGGACCAACATTTCACACTGTTCTTGAAAAGGCACGAGAACAGCAAGAAATGTCAATCCTGCTGTGAGGTCTGATCTCTACTATTGCTAATTTTGGCTTTGGTTTTAAAATTATTCTTACTTGAGTGGAGCTACTTACTCTCATTCTGCTACTATGGTTACTGTGACCCTCCAACACATTTAGTACCTAATATGTCCATCTTATTTTGTGCTATAGTTGTGAAATATAACAAAACATTTAAACACATGAGAATATTAAAAAGCATATTCATAAGCTCTGGGTCCAATTTATGTGCATTAGTTATTTATTTTATTCTTATTTTATTTCATTTTTGATCATTCCTCCCCTTGTAAACACACTAGTTGACTGCAGCATCTATTGACTTGCGCTCTTAAATACGGAGGCTTTGTATTCATCTTGGACCAGTGTAAACCTTACTTTTTGTTTACAGTGGGCCAGATATTCAAAACTTTGCGCCGGGCAAAAAACGTTTGCACAGGTTTAGCGTGGGATTAGCGCTGGTCTGCTATATTCAAAACGCCAAATAGCGTGGGTAAACTGCTTTACAGCCGGGCAAAATCATAATGTATGCAAGAGGCAAACTGACATGAATCTGAGGCGCAATGCTATATTCAGCTACTAGTGCTGTGCTAAGTGGTTTTGCGGACTTAGTGCGACACTTAGCGCGGTGCACATTCTACCCAGGAAAAGCTTGTCCTAACCTGGGCAATCAGCTTTCTTGGCAGTGTTTACCTGACTTTGCGACCCTAACAAATAAATATAGCGCATAGACAAAGGCCAAACATAGAGAAACATGCTGCTCACTGATGGCATCACAATGATGCCATCATCTGTCACCACTCCCAGCCATGTCAGGCAGTAAGTGGTGACCCTGCTGCCAGTGGACAGCATGGCAGTGTGGCCATACAGCACACACCTGCGGACCACTCTTCTGTGGACACCAACAGATGCCAGCACACACATGCAGCACTGTGGGCATGGAGGATGTTGAGGACAGAGTGTACGGGTGGCCAGGCTATGTCACAGATCAGGTGTGGTCACAAGGCTGGGACACATCATGCAGTGCACATGGGCCAGTATTGGGAATACCCCAACACCAGTGTACCTTTCTGATAATATATGCCCCCCCCCAGCCACATACCGCGCAGCTGTACAACTGCCGCAGCACAAGAAGCCGGACAAGTTGGAGGGAGGACGATTCAGAGGAAACGTGAGGAAGAATTTCTTCACAGAACAAGTGGTGGACAAGTGGAACACCCTGCCAAAGGAAGTGGTGGGGGCTGAAACAATCACCGGATTTAAGAATGCATGGGATAGACATAAAGGAATTCTGGAGGTCAGGGGTAAGGGGCAACAGACTTCTTGGAAAACATAAACTGAACTTACAAGCTCAAATGGGCAGATTGGGTGGGTCATAGGCCCTTATCTGCTGACACTGTCTATGTATCTATGTGTATGTCACTGTGAGCATCCCATGCCAGAGGTGCAACATCTGTGGGTCACACAACTGCGTAGCAGTAAAGTCCACTGTCAGTAAACAGCTGCAGGTTGGGCCTCTCACTGTGTATAGTGCAGTCATCATCACTGCCCTACACACTATAGGCATTGCTGTGTCCACACACTACTGGCCCTCTTGCTATTGTAGTGTCTGCTGTGCACTGTAGCATGGCCTACAGTGTGACAGTTGCATGCAGCACCACCATCATCTGTGCCTATGCCATGTTGTCCCAGTACAGCTGCAGGCAGCAATGCATGTGAAAGTACAGTGTTCAAAACTGTATAATATTCCCCAAACTCTTTGTGCAGTGCTAACACAGAAACATAGAAACATACTTTGACGGCAGATAAGGACAGCTTGGCCCATCTAGTCTGCCCATTTACATGCTACATGCCACGTGCTGCTACGTTTGTGCAGGTGTTGCGCGGGGCTAAACCATTAGCCAGGTGCAAACTACATGCAAATCAGGGCATAATGAGATGCTAATTTGGATGTTTGCCCACAGACTACCTAAAGTAGGCTCATTTGCATGTCACTTTTGAATATGGCAAGAAGTTTAAGCTGGGCAAATGTGTTTGCACCGGGCTATGGTTTTGACCCTACGTTAAACCTATGCAAACATGTCAGTGCTGCGCCAAAGAGTTGGGAATATTTTACAGTTTTGCACACTGTACTTCACATATCCGCTCCTGCCTGCAGCTGTACTGGGTCACACATTTGCTGGCACACACATTGGCCACATAGTTCACCTCTACCTACCTTCACATCGCTGTGCACTGTGTTACTGTTATGGTTTGCACTTCCTGGTTGCCATATTCAGAGCTGTCTTATTCCAGGGCTAAGTTTACCCTGCACTCCCAGCCCAGTTTGCCCAGCCTCATTCCCATGCTATATTCAGAAGCTGTTTGCCCTGAGCTATTCCTTTTGAATATGGCTTGCTTTGTACTCCAGGCTAAGTTTGCCCGCCGGGCAGTGCTAATTTAGCCCCAGGGCAAAGTTTTGAATATCTGGCCCATTTTCTCCTAAATTTATGTATAATGATATCAATACAATTTTCTGATCCAGATTTTATTTTTATTTCTTTATTTTATCCTCCATCTCTAATATTTATCTTAAATCAGCCATCTCTCATTCCTTTAAGGTAGACATCACTGTCACTCATTGTAGTGCTCCCATTCCATGGATACTTCTGTTTATAATCTCAAGGTAGTGTACTCGAGCTGTTCTATCTCATATACTAGTAACTCCCCTTTGACTTTTAACCTCGATCATTCTTTAGGGGTACTCAAGCAACTACTTCAACCATGTTGGGCTGTATTATTATTATTATTATTATAAACTCATATTAGGATTGTTAGTCTCAAATCCATTTGTAACTCCAAATAGTTCTCCTTCCACATTTTCAGCCTGGTGAAAGCAGTGTACTCAAGCTGTTGTATTTGATTTATTACCAGCCATTTCTGTCCTGTGTGTGCTGGCTAAGTTTCTTAGTTATTATTCTTAATTCTTAAGCTATAAGAGGTGCTAAGAATAAATGTAGGGGCCATTCTAGGTTGTTCCCAATTATGCCAAATGTTGCTTCAGTACAACACTGTGTGCTAAAAAAGGGATCTTTTGACAGTCCCTCTTTAAAAATCACATCCTTCACGTTTATGGCTTATTCTTTTCAAGTTTTCATTATTCTTCTCAACTTATCTGATAATACTGAACAGATCTCTAGGTTTGCAGTTCCAATTTGAACACTATTCTATAAAATTATACATTCTTTAATTTAAATATCCTACATACAAATGTTGCTGGTTAGTGGTCGAAACAATAGTGGTTTCTTTTCATGTATTCATTTTTTTCTTCCTATCAGCCTAGACAGCTATGGTATCCATGATCCTCATTTAAACCCCTTTAATATATACCATACTAAAGCATACAACATTTTCCCCGTAATACAATGCTCGGAAAAGTGATAATAGCACTGTTCTGAAGTCATAATAGAATCGTTCAGAGCCTGTAATAGTATTGTTCACAGTTCTAAACAATAATATTATCACAAAGCCTTCACAGCGCAAGCGCACGACTACCCAAATCACTGATGTTGCCAAATGTCAATCAAGCATAGAAATTGAAATTACAGTACATCATTGGCCACCTTATGTCTGTGGGCATCCTAAACAGTTTTAAAAGCATGGCAATGGACTCTCACTTAACGAGAGTGTACGTGTTCAAATATTTTCTTGTTTATATTTTTTTATTTGAAAAAGGATTTATCTGGCTGATCCTGCATGTCCCCCTCAAAAACAAAAGATAAGACTTAACTAAAACAAAGTGTTTTTGCACACTGTCTGTGTGTGCGTACAGATGAATGGACGAGTGGGTGGAGAAGACAGAGAGGCGCGAGACAGTGTCAGTGAAAGGACCCAGTCCATAACAAAATGAGACAGAAAACCCCCAACTCTGATCCATATAAAAAAAAAAAATAAAATATGGCTCACTGGGCCTTACCAGTGAGAAACCATCTTGAGGGTTCTGGACATAGGAACCTCATGAGCTTTGTTTTCAAGGTTCCTAAGTGTCCAGAACCTCTCGATGGTATTACTCACCAGTAATGCCCAGTGAGCTATCCATTATTCTGTTTATGCTGCATTATTTCTAGTTCATCAATCCAGTAGCTTTCTCTTTTTCCAGTAGTTTCTTGAGGTCTCCACCTCTTTTAGACACCTGTACCAATTCGATTTCTGTAACTCTTAGTGATGACGGTGATCTGTGGTTCCTCTCCTCACAGTGCCTTTTCATTGCATATGTCTGGTTCTTCCTCAAATTGCTGTTTAATGTTCTCCTGTTCTTAATTTTTAACTCTCTTCATCTGTCCTACTACACTAGTCCACATGGGAATGTGAGCATATACACCATCCATGGGTTTTACAGTTATAAATCCATTTAAGTCATATTTTTCCTTTTTCTTGGTTGTATAAATGTTTTTGAATTCTTGGTGTTGTTGCAGTGTGTACGGTTACCACACTTGTAGTTTCCTTTTGGAGCTTCAGACATCCACTGTGGTCTTAATGATTTGGTTCTTCAAAAAAGCTTCTCATTAATGTGTCTCTTAAACTTTTCCCTCCTTTTCTTATTATTCTTGGCCCTTCCAGAGCCACACTTTCTAGACGTGGTTCCCCTATCAAGATATGCCAGTGTTTCCTTATTATGTTACTTATTTTCTCTGTTCCTTCATGATATTGTGTGCTATATGTAATACCATTTCCACTATTCTCTCTTGTTTGTTTCACCAATAGTTCCTCTCCTGTTTTCCCTTCTGTTCTTATTACTGCTGCATTTAGTATAACAGGATCATAACCTCTCCTTAGGAAATGGTCACACATATTAGCCATTTCTTTCCTCACAACCTCCTCCTTTGAGCAGTTATGTTTCACTAGAGTTGTGTAGAATAGGACAATTCTGAATCCACAGAATTTTTATGAAAGTTCACAAAGTGCTGTGAACTTTTGTGGAATTCAGAGTAATTTCCTGGAATTTTTAGAATTTAGTAATTTGATTATAACACCGCCGTTATTCAACATAGAGTTCTGAAATTTTGAATATATATACACTTTGGGTCAATGGCCACTAACTCACCAAATTTCATGAAATTTGGATGGATAGTTTCAAAATTATAGGTGCTCAAATATTGTCCATTTATTGTTCGTGCGAAATTTTATGAACATTTTTATCTGCATATACCTTAACTGCCTATTGGGCCAGGGATCATAAATTTGGTCTTATTTCTTGATTATAAGTGTGCTGATAATGTGCCAGATTTCATGACAATATGATGCATCATCTCAAAATTATATGTGCTGAAAATCTGTCATTTATTTCAGGAAATTTCATGAAAACAATTTCATCTGCATATAACTCAGGCACCTTTGGAGCTAGGCATGTGTAAATTAATATGGATAACTTTTTGTAATGCTAATAGAACAATCTAAATACAGTATGAACAGTATTAGATAAGAGATGCTTAAGTTACAGGGGTTCAAAACTTTACTTTGTAAATATTTTCAAAACTTTGTGAAAACTAACAAAAATGTGGATGTCTGTAACTTCTCTGCTCTTGCATGCATAGAGTCAACATTTGACATGCATATTCATAGTCAGTGTATCCTGGTGTCTAATAGACCTGGATAAATTGGTTAAACAGTTTTAATTTTGCAGAAGAAAAAAATTATTAGTAACATGTTCTCACATATTTATGATAGCATATACTGTAGAAGAGAAAATTCAGAGGAGCTGACTTTGATAAGATGGCAAACAGAGTTAAGCAAGCCCTGGCAAGAAGAAATACAGGTGAGGTGTACAGGCAAAGTGGGCAAGCATGAAGGATGAAATATTGAAGCAACATCCCATTGTGTTAGAGAGAGAAAAGCAAGAGCAAAAGAAGGAGAAAACCACTTTGGTTCTCCATAACAGTAGCAGAAAAGGTCAGAGCCAAAAGGCTGGCCTTCAGGAAATATAGGGGAATGCAGCGGGATGAAGATGGAGAGGCATACCAAACTTCCCTAAGGGAAGCAGGGAAGGAAGTAAGACAGGTAAAGGCCCAAACCAAGGAAACACTAGCATGAACAGTAAAAGAAGGGGACAAGACTTTCTATAGATACATTAGTGAAAGGAGAAAGTCCAGAGGAGTATTGCTAAGATCAAAAGGATAAGGGGAGTGTGGAGGAGGACCAAGGAAAAGCATCTATCCTAAATAGATATTTCTGCTCAGTGTTTACTGAGGAGAAGATAGGGCAGGGCCCACAGCTCAGCACCATGGACAAAGGGGGGAAGGAGGTGTGCACTAGTCCTTTCACAAAAGAAAGGATCCTACAAGAGCTTGCTAAGCTCAGGGTAGACAAGGCAATGGGACCTGATGGTATACATCCCAGGGTACTAAAGGAGCTAAGGGTAAAACTAGCACAGCCATTATCAGAACTGTTTAGTGAGTCTCTGAGCATGGGAGAGGTCTGAGAAGACTGGAGAAGGGCTCATGTGATCCAGCTCCACAAGAGTGGTAACAGGGAGGATGCAGGGAACTACAGACCAGTCTGTCTTACTGTACCTCAGTAGTGGGCAAGATTATGGAGGCACTCCTTAAGGAAAGGATAATTGCAACACCTCAAATCCATAGGAGCACAGGATCCAAGACAGTATGGGTTTACAACAGGAAGGTCCTGTCAAATTAATCTCATAGATTTCTTTGACTGGGTAACCAGAGTGGTGGACCAAGGGGGAGCAGTTGATGTCGCCTACCTTGACTTCAGCAAAGTGTTCGATACTGTTCCACATAGAAGATTGATGAATAAGCTGGGTGGACTCGGGGTGGATCAGAGGTTTGTCAACTGGGTGGCAAACTGGTTGGCTGGTAGAAAACAGAGTGGTGGTAAATGGTATGCAGTCAGAAGAGATGCAAGTCACAAGTGGGGTACCTCAGGGATCAGTCCTGGGGCCAGTCCTCTTCAATATCTTCATCAGTGACATTGCAGATGGACTGGAGGGTAAGGTTTGTCTGTTTGCAGATGACACCAAGATCTGCAACAGAGTAGATGATCCAGATGGGGTGGGCAGAATGCGAAGAGAGCTGGATAAACTGGCAAAATGGTCGGAAGAGTGGCAACTGGGGTTTCGCATAAGAAATGCAAAATCATGCACATAGGGAAGAGAAACTTTAAAGTCACCTATCAGCTTGGAGGGGAGTTGCAGGCAGTCACAAGGGAAGAAAGAGACTTGGGCATCATCATCATCACAGATGACCTGAAATCATCCCAGCAGACTACTAAAGCAGTCAGTAAGCCTAGAGGGATGCTGGGGTGTATTACTAGGGTATCGCACACCACCATTTACTCTAGCATGTCTTCTCCACTCAGCCTCCCCTCATCCCCCTAATTCTCCCTATATCTTATCACCCTTCTTCCCCAACCCTTCTCCACTGCAGTACCTACCTCTCTCTCTTACCTCCTTTCTTCACCCCACTGCCAGCTGTCCCGTCCCTCTGAACTACTGACAAGGCACTTTGTGGCTGGTCATCCCCTCCCCTCTCCCTCATAAAGTGTTTTTCTTGTTATTTTAACTTGCACCTGTGTTTTGAGTTATTCTGTAAGTTCTGAATCCAATCTGCATTGTTCATTGTAATGTACCTTTGCGTTCTCCTATTGTACTTTGTTTTGCGGCAGCAACTTAAGTGGGGCGGCAAAGTGAAGAGAATCTGACGAGTGTGGCAGGTTCTGTGACTGGCTATTTCCTCTTATCTTTGCTGATAACACTCTATCTGTCAGTGTTGCCATCTGTGAGTTACCAATGACTGCTGTGAATTACAATTTCACAGCCTGCAAGCCTGTAGTGAAACCTGAACTGCTGTGTTTGACCTGTTTACCCCCTCCCCTTAACTCGTAGACTGATTTTAACTTTAATCACATTGAAGCTGCTACAGGACCTGAAGTGTGCTGCATAGACTGCTGTTTGAGTCTGCACATGAGTCATCTGTTGTTGAGAATTGTATATGCTAAAGTTCTGTGGAGCTGTGACTGACTTGGGTTGCTAGGTAATAGCACAGTACCTGACCTGCTTGCAGCATTTTGCCATCACCTGCTTTCATTGAATTCTGTTCTGGTCTCACATTTTTCCAGATGGTGGCAGCTCTGGAAGTGGAGGAGCGATTCAATATAAGGCTGCCTTCTACACAGCGACAGCATCAAAGCGGCAGCAGCTAAGTGGGACGGCAAAGTGAGAGAGGAGTCTGACCGAGTCAGACCGGGACGGACTGGGCTACTAGAGTTTGTAATATCTTGCTTAGAGTTAATCATTTCTTTTGGTTTGTACCTATAGATTAGTTATGATTAACAGAGGATATTGTTGTGTAGTCTATACACTTTGTGTTTTGTGTACTGATGGGTTATTTTGTTCTATGTGTGTTAATAATGACTTTAGAACGTATGAAAATAATCAGATTCTGGAGTTCAGACTCAACTGTTTATTCTAATTATAGTCATTTATTTGGTGTAAAGGTTAAATACATGTGTTATAACTTGGGTTACAGTGTTAGAAATATAAGACACGGAAATGTGTTCTGCCTGTTTGCATAAGAACCTGGTTACATTGCTTTCTCTTGCTAATTCGATCTGGCAATGTTGAAAGCAACCCTGTCCTTAGCAAACGATATGCGAATAGTGATTTTGTAGCATTCATATGGCCTCAAAATTATGCATTTTAATGTATTAAGCATAACATCTAAATTTCATGAGGTGGAGTCATGGATTAGTTTATATAATCCGGATGTTCTGGCACTGACTGAAACCTGGTTAACCTTACCTGTTCTTGATACTGAACTTTGTATACCTGCTTATAAACTTTTAGAAAGGATCGTGCCACTGGTAGAGGGTGGGGTTTTGTTTTATGTTAAGGAATATTAATGGTAAATGAGACCACTATATTTAACAGTAATTTGGAATATTGTGAACATATTACTATTCAGTTATTGTTGGGATTTGTCAAAAATTAACTATTTGTTGTGTATATCTTCCACCTAATGGTAGCAAATCAGGCTTACAGAACTTGTAAATGCTTTGAATACTGGGGTTTCTACAGAGTTAATACTACTGGGGATTTTAATTTAAATTGGATGGGTTCAGATATAACAAAGTTAAATACAGTCTTGTCTCAGTCTGGTTTACAACAGATTATTACTTTACCCACTCGACACAATAATAGATCAAAATCACATATTGCTGGACTGGATATTAACAAATAGACCTATTAATATGATAAAATGTGGTTTGACCTCTGATTCGTTAAGTGATCATCATCCAGTCTTCTGTATTTGGAAGCATGGGGACTGAAGAAGTCTAAGCCAATTATAAGGATTTGAGATCTTTTTCTAAATTTGATGTACATTCTTTTGTACAGAGTTGGTAAAATAGATTGGTCTTTTTATATTCTATCCTGATGTGGATTCTGCATTGCATTTTTCATTACTGAGTTTACACATGTTTTGGACCAGTTAGCTCCCCTTGTTAAAAGAAGGGTCCGAGGAAAACTTATGGGTGGTTAACACCTCCTTGATTAAACTTATGAGACAATGAGACAAGGCCTGGAAAGCGTATAAAATGAACCATTCTGCTTCTGGTTATCATGCGTATAGGACTTTAAGGAACCAATGTAAAGGCTAAGATAAGGAAGGCTAAAACAGACTATATTAGTCATAAACAATGTGAAGGGTTATCTAACGCTACTACTTTTGGAAAACAATTAATAATTTCATAAGGCCTAATGTTTGTCAACCAGGTTCAATGAGGTTGAATGGTGACTTGTTGTCTTGTCCACTGAAGATAGCTAACGAGTTTAATTTGAAATTTACTACATTGTCTGATTCCTTTAGTGTCTCCATGCATTGTGCATGCTGCCACTGTCAGTATTTGTGCTAATGGGTGTGCTGCCTGTGCATCAGCACCTGCACGAGGGGCCCTGCAGTGGTGGGGGTGTCTGGTGGTGCGGCACTGCTTGCCTGTGTGTAACACAGCACCTGGGGCCCAACACCATACCCACACACGGGATAGGGTCTTTGCACGGCTGGGGCGGTGCTGTGCTCTGTGTCCGGCCTGTGGGAGGACTATTCATGGCATGCCACTCATGTTCCTTTACGTCTGTGTTTCATCCACAGGGCCGGAGGTGCACAGGCGGGCCAGGGAGGATGCCACTCATGGGGACCAGCGCCATGATGTTGTTGCCGCAGCAGGGCCAGCGCGATGGCTGGCAGGTAAGTGTGTGCAGCCTGGTTCATGCAGCTTTGCAGGGCCTGGTATGGGTGACGCCAGTACATCTCCAGGGTACTGTCTCCATGCAGGGCTATGGCACGTGTTGGCACACTGGCACCACTGCCTGTGTTGGTCGGCATCATGGGTGGCAAGAACATGCACATGGCCTCTGTTTGGTGGCATCCTGATGCAGTCATTGGTGGTGTGTGTGTGTCCCATGGTGCATGCAAGTAGCTACTGTGTGGTTCTTGTATTGACCATGTGGGCATTGCTCCCACGCTGTGGGGTGCCTGTGCACAGGGATGGGTGCATGGCTCTCTATGGTGTGCCAACCAGTATGTATGTGGGATGCTGACCAGGTCTGCTGTGGTTGTCCGCTGTGCACATGCTGTTGGTGGCATCATCCATGGAAGGGCACCGCAGCTCTCTTATGCACACACAGCCCTTGGGGGGGGGGTGGCCTCCTGCTGTGTGGAGGCCTGTCACTTAGTGACTGTTCTGTGTTCCCCTTTCATAGGTCATCCTGGCCCGGGTGGTGGATGGCATGGTGTTGGCGTCCTCAGCGGAGGTTTGCTCCAGTTGCAGCGACTGACACTACGGCTCATCTCCCAAACAGCAGTGCACATCTGGCTAAGCCACCAACAGCTGGCAGCTATGAGGGAGCTGGTGATGGAGGTATGCAGGATGCATCAGGCCTTGCAGCAGCTATGGCAATAGCCACTAGACATTGAACATTCACCACCCATTTCACCCTCCCATGCCCACAACTCAACAGGACTGTTGGTTTTGTTCCCCTGTACACCCTACAATGCCCAACCCATTTGGTACCCCTATTCCTGTTGCCTAGTGTGTGGACCCATTACGTGTTGTTGTGTTTGCCCTGTTGGCACCCCATTTCTGATTCTGTTGGTTGGGTCTACATTGTCTAGTAAAGGGTTTCCTACCTTATGCCCATGTGTGTCTGTGTCTTCTTTGCATGCCTGCTGCTGCACTGTGCTGCTGTTATTCATTTCTGTGATTGGGCAGGTCCCTGTCAGTGCATGTGCTGTCCCCACAGTGCAGTCCTGTTGGGTGCTCTGTGGCCTGTGTGCCACGTCCCTCTGTGTCATGGTTCCTTGGGCATGGGCTGTGTGTCTCCCCTGTTCTTGCCACTGTGTCATGTGTCCCTGTCTGCCTGTGCTGGCCTGTACACCCCCAGCCATGATGCCCATCCTAGTGCCACTGTGCTGTGCTCTGCTGTATCTTGTCCCTGTGTGTGTGTCTCTGTGGCGTGTGTGCCATGCAGCCTGGTGCCTGTGTGGTGGTGTGGCTGTGGTACACTGTACATGCATGGTGCCTTCACACAGTGGCTGCGTCTCATCCCGTCCAGTGTTGGCTGTCAGGACAGTGGTCATGGGGTGCCCAGGCCCTGCAGCTGTCCATTCCATGGGTGCTCCTTGCTTTGTCACACTGGTCACCTGGGTCTATGTGGGCACTGGGCATTGTCCATGGCACTTGGACCCTGTGCCTGTCCTGTGCCTCATGCCCAATATCCCCTTGTGATTTGCCCCTGCCACCCCTGCCTTACTCCTGTGCCCTTGCGCAGCCCTGCCTTTGTTCCCTTGTGCATGGTGTGCCATGCTCAACCTGTTATTGTCAGCATGCACACTTGCTTCTGCGCAATTCGGGTTGCTCAGGTGCATGTCTGGTTGTGCTATGGCACTTTTGTGCTATATTCAGTGTGTTTTGTGCAGGCGCATTTCTGTGGTGCATATGCTGAATATTGCATCTGTTTCCTATGGCACACCTGGGTTGCGCTGCACATCCCATTGCGCACATCCAGGGTGCAATTTCAATAAAGCTATCCAATAAGTAGAAAGAGGACAATAATAAGTGCTGGGTTAATAAGTAAACAAGTGCTTATGGAAAGAGAAGGGGAAAAGGAGAGGAAAGGCGAGGTGGGGAGGGGAAGAGTTGTGTCCCTGGAGACCCCTTCAGGATGCAAGGAACCCTGCAAGGGGACTGGGGGAGCCAGAGAGAAGGAGATATTCAGTGTCCAAGCGAGACCACGTCAGGATGTGGGGAACACTACAAGGGGACTATGGGGATAGACAGAAAGGGGGATAAGGCTGTAGGGATTAAAGAGGGAGGAGAAAGATAAGGAGGAAGTATGACAAATGCAAGCAGGGGAAATAGGACCTAACCCAAGAGAGGACCCTTCAGGATGTGGGGTACCCTGTCAGGGGGTTGGGGAAGCTCAGTAGATAGAGATTAAAAGAATGATAGGAGACAGAGAGAGTGAGAATTGAACCCTTGACAGGAAAGAATTTGCATCTTTGGAGGGATGGGCCTAATCAATAGTCCATCAGGATGCATGGACCCATGGGAGATTCAGGCCCTTACATTCCCGGAGAGATCAAGGAGACCAGCAAGGGGGAGCAATTTGGGGAAGGAGAGAGCTAGAAATTTTTGGGGAGGGGGGGTGCACAGGGTAAAATGAAGTTGACGGTACAGGGGTAGGGTTTATCCAGGGCTCAGAGGAGGGAATTAGGGAGGGACATGGCAGGAGCAGCTAGGTGCAAGGTAATTATTGAGCGTAGAGCTGATGGAGTAGGTGGAGAATGAGTGCCAGGTTTGAGAGGGAGGGAATTCCAAATTTTTGGGAGGTGGTGAGAGTAACCAGATTGGCTGATTAGGGTGGATCTGTGAGGGACTACCAGGGTGCGGAGTCAGTTGATCTAAGGGAATGGGAGGATGGGGGTTGTTATAAAGGAGGAGGTGAGGTAGAAGGAACTCACCCAACCAGTGCTTGGAGGTGAATTTAGCACAGTGGACAGTCACCTATTTGTAAGAGAGGGGAAGAATAGGCACGATAAAGATCGTGGTGGTGGGTGCAAGGGGGCACCAGGGTAAAGCGCAGAAGGAATTGAAGACAGTGTCAGTCTGGCCATGGAGGACAAGTACCCAGCCGGGAGAGAGACCTGGGGTAATCACTCAGTC
Source organism: Neoceratodus forsteri (assembly GCA_016271365.2). NCBI lineage: Eukaryota > Metazoa > Chordata > Ceratodontiformes > Ceratodontidae > Neoceratodus > Neoceratodus forsteri. Next base: position 1,190,454,202 of record CM057451.1, on the reverse strand, counting down.
AATTTGTATTTGTATACTGGACGGTATATGAGCAAAAATGCCTGTTTTCATAAATACCAGTGTTTGAAATAATAGGTATGAGTTACAAAGTACAGGTGAATACAACGAGTGTACATCAAGTGAATGACTTAACAGAGAGATGATTACAAAGTCGAAGAAGTATGCATGATATATAAACAACAAATTTACAGTGCAAAAGCACATGTGCTAGTAGGTAGAAATAATAAACACAATATAATAATACATAATATTTACAGTGTTAATAAGGTACTATAAGAATATGCAATACTATACACATAATATGTACAGTGCTAATAAGTACAAAGTACAAAGGAAATAGAAGAGCGGCAGTGCAAACAAGTTAGGAGGGGTAGTTAGAGGTTGCCCCTTGGGGTTAGAAAGAAAGTAATCAAGTGAGGTAACGTAATACGAAGCTGAAAGGCTATAAGGTCACCCAGAAAGGACAGATCAGGGGAGATGGGCTCTACACAGAGAGGGATAATGGGCCATGTAAAGAGCCTATGGTTAAAATGTTAGGTGGGGGTGTCAGAATCCTAGGGAAGAAAATCTACTGGATTTAGCGAGAGGGACAGGAGGGGCTTATCAGGCAGTTGCAAGTGGACGATGCAAGGATGTGCTCCTTGAGGGAGGTGTTAAGGGAGAAGATGGATCTGCACTCCTGGATTTCTGGGGGCATATTGTTGCAAAGCTTCATGCCCCTGTAGGTGATATACTTCTGGACCTGGTTCGACCTGTAAAAAGGGGTGTCAAAGACAAGGCTGGAGGCACTTCTTGTCGACCGCCCTGGTACCGCAAATGGGAATAGGGAGTTAACACTAGGGGGGAGAGTATTAAGGTAGACCTTGTGTAGAAAGGATAGCATTTTTAGGTGGAACCACCCTTCTAGAGTGGGCCAGCCAAGGGAGAAGTACAGTGTGCAGTGGTGTGTTTTCCAGGGAAGTCCAGTGACAAAATAAGCTATGCTGTTATATGTGGCTCTGAGCTTAGAGTAAAGGAGGGTTGAGGTAGGAGGAGAGAAGACAACGGATCCATAGTCAATAAAGGCAGGAGTAGAGAGCTAACTAGGCGAAGTCTGGATGTGGGATAAGAAATTTTCTAATCCTATATAGAAGACCGAGCCTAACATGGACCTTTCTAATGAGGCTACTAATGTGGAGATTGGAAGGAAAGGTGTGGATCAGGAAGAGAGACCCAGGTATTTGAATTCAGAGACCTGTTGGATGATGTTGAGATTCAGGACCAGGCCATTTCCCGAGAACCATGAGTGCAGCTTCCTGAAATCAGTCTTGAAGATTTTGGAACATGGTGGTGGGGTTATTGTCACTGGAGAAAAGAGCAGCATCATCAGCATAAGAGGACAATTTGGGTTGAATGCAGACAGAAGGGAGATTGTTAATGAAGAGTGAGAAGAGAAGAGAAGAGAAGAGAAGAGAAGAGAAGAAGAGAAGAGAAGAGAAGAAGAGAGAGAAGAGAAGAGAAGAGAAGAAGAGAAGAAGAGAAGAGAAGAGAGGCCTAGAATTGATCCCTGGGGACCCCATATTTAATCTGACATTTGGAGGAGAAGTGGCTGACTGAGGTCATGTGGATCTCGGAGAGATAGCTACGCACCCATTTGATGGCATTGTCCAATAGATGTGTCTTTAGGTGTTTAGAGAAGGGTATGATCCAAAGGTCAAACGCCTTGGTCAGGTCAACAAAGATTGGTTCCGTACTGGCCTTTGTCATTTACTTTGATGATGTTACTGATGAACCTGACCAAGGCTGTTTCAACACCTGACATAAATAGCTCACACAGGAGTTGTGGTTAATTGCTCCCACCCATTGAACTGCAGTCATAGCCTTTGATTTCAATGTGTGTATTCAAGTTAGTGATGAGTTATGCATGTTCTACTTCATTGATAGTCTGATAGAATTTGAATGCTTATTTTGTTGACTGAGATAAATACTTTGGCCGTTTGCACTCTCTGTCCCAAGGGGATCTATCACCCTGTTGGGGTATCATGAAGACAAAGGAGCAATCTTGACGAAGGTTCACCCTAGAGGTGCCACAGGAAATAATTCTTTAGGCTAAAAGGTACCTTAGGAGGACCCCAAAAGGATGAGCAGCAAGTGGTGAATGCAGAAACTGGGTGAGCATGGATTGAAGCAAATGAAGACTTGTAACAGACATAGAGGCAGGAGGTGCATTAACTGACGATATCAGTATTGTTATCAGATGGGGTATGACTTCCATAAGGAGAGAGGGAACAGCAGAAGAGAAAGAAGGCCACCATCCAACCCCAGCTCAACAGCAAAAACCTACCTGGGTCAACATGTACTATATAGATAAACTACTGGAGGGCTGCCTTCTAACTGCCTAACCCATATGACCTTTGGCACAGAGCAGAGGAAAAAAACCCTATTGGGGGAAACATCTGGGGATCCAAGGCATTGGTTGCATTCCCTCTAGGCTTGGGATGATATTAATGATGGCTCACTACTGCAATTTAGAAACCCAATTCAGGGAAGATTTTTAGAGGAAGGGCTTCCACTCTGTCCTTCTAATGAGAAAGCCATGGGAGTGCTGCAAGTTGATTGCCTCTACAGCTAGAGGGGAAACCCTGCTGGGGCCTACCCCACCCCCCCCGGTGGAGGGGGAAAGCAACATCTGCTGAATGTCACTCACCTGGCCTCCAAGTGAAGACCTAAAGGAGAAGTCAGACTAGGAGGGGTTAGGCTGAAGCCAAACCCAAGAGGGGTAAGACTGAACCCTAGAAGGGCGAGAACAGGAGGACTGTCCAATCTTCACCCTTGATGGGAAGGAAGGACAAGGGAGGGTATAGAATGGAGACCAGGTGATCCTTAGGTGGCTGTAGGAGCATAGCTTTTGAAAGTTCTGCTGATATTGTCAGCAGCTAAAGGAGCCCTCTGGGACTTGGTGGCCCCACCCTGGCAGCTGAAGTCTTAAATGCTACATCAAGAGGTGTCATCAACGTTGTCCACATGGCCAAAGACTTACCCCGAGCGGAGGACCTTCTCACCCTAATGGTACAAAAAGAAGGACCCTGCCTCTAGCGAGTGATCCACTTTCAAGATGTGGGTCCAAGGAGCAGAGCCATGCTAGGTAGAGAGACACAGGATGTGACAGAGAGTGCAGAATTAAAAAGTTAGTAGAATTGAAAACAGCAATAGACAGCATGAGGGAGTGCAGCTGTTAGCATTGAGCATATGAGACTGCATCTGTCAGCATCAAGGACAGCGAGACATCATGAGGTGGGGAGCAACTGTTAGCATTGAGTCTGATAGGAGACAACGGCTGAAGCTGTAGAGAATGAATAAATGATGTTAGAATGCAATGGCATATGGAATGCAACAGCACGGGTGGAATCAAACCAGGAACCAGTGTGCTGGAGTGAGTAATGAAACCACGGAACTCAAAAAGGGAATCATTAAGGTGTAAGCAAGGGGAGTTTAGATGAACAGGAGACTGAAAATGGTACAAAAACAGCATAGGTAAGAAGGGAGACTGCAAAAGATACAGAAACACAGAAACTCTAGAGCCTGAATAAGCACAAAGGCAGGATGCTGACAACTAGGAACCCCCAAAAAGATACAAAAGCAGAGACAAACACAGGCATCGAGAAGGAAGCTCAGCAAAAATAGGGATGGAAAAAAAGCAAAACAGCATTCAGGAGGCAAAAGCACAGCACAGACCTAGAAAGGTGGAGGCACAAGGCAGCAGAATTCCCCAAAAGCATGAAGGAAGCAGGAGGCAAACATCGGGAGAAGGGTGGTGGGGGGAGCTCCAGCAGAGCCTCCGGTTGCAGCAAAGAAAAAATGCATCTGAGTGAGACTGCAGGGAGCTGACTTAAATAGCTCAGGCAGGAGGCGTGGCTAATTGCTCCCACCCATTTAACTGCAGTAATAGCCTTTGATTTACTATCCTGGAACCTGTTTTTCTCCAGGTAGTCCACTTGGTCCTCTTTCACAGATGTCTCCATCAGTTTATCAACATTGACCTGATTTGCATTTAATGTTTTACTTATTTTAGCATGTATTCACATTATATATGAATCTGTTTAACCTACATAATTGTAAATTATTCTTTTACTTTGAAACACAATCTTATTAACAAAAAACAAAACAAAAACAAACAAAAAACAACGGAGGTAACACTGACAGGTCTGTAGTTACCTGGCTGCTGTTTGTCCCCACCTTTGTGCAGTGGAACTATGTCTGCTACCCGCCAGTCTTTTAGAACCACCTGTCTGAACAGAGTTATTGAGTAGCACTACCAAGGGTTCAGCTAATTCCAATGTCAGTCCCCTTGGCACCCTTGGGTGTATCCCGTCTGACCTTATCTGTCTTCATGACTGATTGCCCTTTTCTGACCCTTTCACTAGTAAATACCTGCTGTCTAATTTCCAGGACACCCTTGCAGAAGATGTTATGCCACCTCTGGCACAGGACCGCTGTCCTCCCTAGTGAATAATGAGCAGAAGTAGTCATTCTAAATGGCTATTTTCTGCTGGTCCTCATCTATTATCCTGCCTCCCTCTGTTAGCCTAACAATTCCCTCCCTCATCTTTCCCTTATGTACCTGAAACACGTTTTTCCCCACCCTTGATCCCTTCTGAAATCCACAGCTCTGTGTCTGCTTTTGCATCCCAGACTGCCCTCTTGGCCTTCTATTTCTTACCTGAACACCCCATTCTTTATCCCCGCTTCTCATTGTGATGAGGCATGGTTAGAATGTGCCAAGACACAACTTATAAGTGCATAATTTATTTATTTATTTAGTGATTCAGAAAAAACATTTGTGCACAAGCCCTTTTACAAAGGTTCCACGTCATAGATTGCAAAACAAAGTACAGTAGTAGAAAGCAAAGGTACATTACAATGAACGATACAGCTTGGACTCAGAACTTACAGAATAACTCAAAACATAGGTACAAGTTAAATAACAAGAAAAACACTTTATGAGGGTGGGGAATAAGCAGCCACAAAGTGCCTTGTCAGTAGTTCAAAGGGACGGGGATAGCCGACAGAGGGTGAAGAAGGGCGTAATGAGAAGAGAGGTGAGTACTGTGGTGGAGGAGAGAGGGTGAAGGAAGAGGATGATAAATTATAGGGAGAAATGGTGGGTGAGGGAGGGTGAGCGGAGAGGGCGTGCTAGAGTAAAATGGTGGGTTGAGGGGCATGGTCAGGCAGCCAGCATTAGTAGTGACTGTTTGGAAACTCATGGACTGTGAGTTGGGGGAGGGAGGGGTGGCAGGTGCGAGCGAGCATGACTAAACTGATTACTGTGGCAAGTCATGAGAAGGGACAGAGGGAGGCATACCTGAGGCCTGCCTAGTGCTTGCTGGGGAAAGAGAGCAGGTTGGCTGGACTCTGGGAAGGTGCACTTAGAGTGTTATAGGTGTATAGTGCTGTTTGAGGTCAGTTTGAATTGTGCCAGACAGTTGGTGGCCAAGAGGTTCCCAGGAAGTTCATTCATCCATAGGGGCCCAGTAGTCAAATGCATGATGCCGAGTGAGGTGTGACAAAAAGGGATCACCAAGACCCCAGTCCTCCTCTGGTGACCTGTAATGAGTTGGCCACCTTGATCAAACTGCCTACACAAGGTGGTGTTTTACCCAATAAAGCCTTCTTCCCTAGGATGCAAGTGTGGAATTTGACCCTGTTTCTTAATGACAGCCAGTTTGCACGTTCATACAGAGTACAGGTGTGAGTGCCATGCTCAGCATCCAGGGTGAGTCTGCAGGCTTTGTTGAGCACAGTCTGAACCCTCTTGAGCGCTGTATCCATTGCTGCCCCATAGACCACTAGTCCATAGTCGATAGTAGATATAATTGAGCTGTGGACTGAGAGGTGGAGGGCCCCCGGAGAGAGGCATTGCCTGTGCCTGTACAGGACACCAATCTTGGTATTGACTGTCTTGATCAGAGAGTCAATATGTTGCACAGATGTGAGGGTATCATCTATTATGACCCCAGATACTTGAACATAAAAGGCATAAGCTCTATCATTTTATTGGAGACAAAATAAACTAAAATAATAAACTTTGTACACTAAACTTACGGGGTTGTACCTTTAAGACAGGATCACTTTGCAGAATGCAGTGTACTGACCAATTCCTTCAGGATGAACATTCCTCAGGAATAATGCTGGCACACATTAATCCTGGAATACCAGGGAGTGAAGCTTCAGACAGCTTGTAATCAGAACAACTTTGGTCTGTCAGCATCCCAGCTCCAACTGACCTTCTCTCTTCCTCTTCTTAGCCACTCTCCATTTCCCTTCCCGAACTGCAAAGCAAGGGGCCTTTTATAGCCCTCCCACAAAGTCATGTGATCCCTACTTAATGGTACTTACATATGCATGGTAAAATTCACATTCCACAGAAAGTCAATGCAATAAATAACACATACCACTTAAAGTCAATACTATACAAAAGATACAGTTTTAAATGTGGACTGATTAACTTTTTCCTGAAAGAGTAAATAATAATAATAATAATAATAAATTTATTTATATGACACCTTTCCAATACCAAGGCACCTAACAATATAAAAACAAAACATACAACATCAAATGATCAGTTAATACAGTTAAAATCAGATACCACTACAACAATTACTCATTTCAATTAACTATGAAAGCAGGAGAGAACTAGATATCATTGTCCACCTTGGGACAAAATGACATAGCTAGGTATGGGATCAGTGCAGGAGGATGAAATTGTGGAGCTGGAGGAGGGCCCAGACAGGTAGCAAGCACGGTTACCTTCCCCAGAGGTGCTGCCAGTCCATGGCAGGGGTGAGGCTAGGGTACTACACACCATGCAGTTTAATGAATGGTTGCAAAACTGGTGCAGAGCACAGGGCTTTGTTCTCTTTGGAGACTGGGGTTACACCTGGAGAGATGAAGGTGTATACTGGCATGATGGTCTGCATCTGTCCACGAAGGGAACCAAGATCTAAGTGACAGGTTTTAAATGCTTCCTTGGCAAGCTTTTAAACTAGCCATGGGGGAGGTGCCAATAAGAGGCAGGAAACCCCAAGCCTCCCACAAAACATGACAGGTAGTAAGGTAAACACTGAGGTACAGTGCTCAAACAGAGGGCAGGGCAGGGTAAATAGAAAATAGACAAGGGCAAAAAAAAGAGCAGGCATGGGGAAAAAAAGGATAAAGCCAACATTAAATGGAGGGCAATGAGTACCAAAGCCCATAGTCTGGGGAAACAAGCTTCCTAAGCTAGTAGCCTTGATAGAAGATGAACAATTGGGTATTGTATGTCACGGAAACATGGTACACAGAGAACCATGACTGAGATGTCAACATACCAGGGTACACAGTCTACAGAAGGGACAGGGAGGGTAAAGAGGAGGTGGAGTAGCTCTATACATAAGTAAAGAGATCAAAGCTACAGAACTAAAAAAGTAAAGGGGAGGACAAGAGCCACTCTGTGTCACCTTGGAGACAGGAATGGCATCACAATCCGCACAGGGTTGTATACAGACCCCGTCTCAAGGAGGAAATGGACAAGAAAATGATGAGGACATTCTCAAATGGCTGAAAAGGGGAGATACTGTTGATGGGGACCTGAATATGCCAGATGTTAACTGGATGACATGTACTGCAGCCACATCCAAGAGTAGGGTCATTCTCCGATGCCTGCAGTGCAGGCAGGCCTTAGACAGCTAGTGTTGGAACCCACACGGAGGGAGCAATACTAGACCTGGTACTCTCAAATGGAGAGAGGATCACAAATTTAGAAGTCAGTAGACATCTGGGAACAAGCGACCACTGCACAGTGTGCTTCACTATAAGCATAACCATGGAGATGAGCCATACAAAACAAGGATACTGGACTTTAGAAGGGCTGACTTTGGCAAAATGGGTGAATACCTGAGGAATACACTAGCAAATGAGCAAAAAGGAGGGGTGGAAGAACAATGGAGAGAAATCAAAACTGCCATCATACAGGCAACAAGCCTTTGTGTGAAACAGATAAAGAAAACAAAGCAGAGTAAAAAAACACTACGGTTCTCAAAAGAGGTGGCAGGGAAGGTTAAGGAGAAAAAGGCTGCATTCAGAAAGTATAAGGAATCACAGAAGGAGCACGACAGGGAACTGTATCAATTAAAGTAGAAAGAAGTGGGAAGGCAGTCAGAATAGCAAAAGCCCAAACCAAGGAAAAATAGCCAATTCAGTTAAGAAAGGGTATAAAACTTTTATAGGTACATTAGGAGCATAGAAAGGTTAAGAGAGGAATAGTGAAGATTAATAAGGGAAAGGGGAGGTGGGTAGAGGGAGACAGTGAAAAGGCAGAGATACCGAATGAATACTTTTGCTCAGTATTCACAAAAGAAGATGAGGAGGAGTTACATAAACCAGACAATAGAAGCACTCTGGGTAGGGGGGTTGACACCAGTCCATTTACAGAAGAAAGAGTCCTGAAAGAACTCCTAAAACTCAAGGTGGACAAACCAGTGGGGCCTGACGGGATTCACCCCAGAATCCTAAAAGAACTAAGGGAGGACCTAGTGACACCACTGACCACACTTTTTAGCAAATCATGGGAGGATGGGGTGGTACCTGAGGACTGGAGGAGGGCAGATGTGATTCCCCTTCACAAAAGTGGGAGCAAGGCAGAAGCAGGAAACTGCAGACCTGTAAGTTTGTCCTCAGTGGTAGGGAAAATGATGGAATCACTTCTGAAAGAAAGAATTGTTGAGTACCTAGAGGCCAGCGGGGCACAGGACCCAAAGCAGTATGGATTTACAGCAGGAAGGTCATGTCAGACGAATCTAATAGATTTCTTTGACTGGGTGACCAAAGTAATAGACCAGGGAGGGGCTGTGGATATGGTCTGCCTAGACTTTAGCAAGGCATTTGACACAGTCCCGCACAAAAGATTAATAATGAAGTTAGCCAGCCTGGGAGTGGGTCCCAGCGTGGAAGCCTGGGTAGCAAACTTGCTACACAACAGGACACAGAAGGTAATAGTGAATGGAACACATTCCGAAGAAAGGGGGGTCACTAGTGGAGTACCTCAGTGCTCAGTACTGGGTCCAGTCTTCTTTAACATCTTTATAGGTGACATTGCAGAGGGTCTGGAGGGAAAGGTATGCCTCTTTGCAGATGACACAAAGATCTGTAACAGAGTTGATACACAAGGGAGGGTAGAAAGGATGAGAAGGGACTTGGCAAGGTTGGAGGAATGGTCAGACATATGGCAACTTAGATTCAATGCAAAGAAGTGCAAAGTAATGCACCTGGGAAACAAAAACCCAGGAGAAGAGTACACAACAGCAGGGGAGGTACTAACAACAACAAAAAGGAAAGGGACCTGGGGGTAGTCATATCAGATGATTGAAAGGTTGGTAAACTATGTGAGAAGTCAGTAAGGAGAGCCAGGGGATACTGGGATGCATAGGAAGGGGTATCACAAGTAGAAAAAGGGAAGTGGTTATCCCTCTGTACAGACAGTTGGTGAGACCCCATCTGGAGTACTGTCTGCAGTTTTGGAGACCTCATCTACGCAAGGACATAGACAGGATGGAAGCAGTCCAGAGGAAGGCAACTAAAATGGTGCAGGGTCTGCATCAGAAACCATATGAAGAGAGACTGAGAGAGCTTAAGATGTATACCCTTGATGAAAGGAGGGACGGGGGACATGATAGAAATGTTCAAGTACCTCAAGGAAACAACAAAGTCCAGGAGGGTAGCATCTTTCAGAAAAGAGATGTGTAAAGAATGGGGCACAATTTAAAGATAGAGGGGGACGGCTCAGGGTAATGTGAGAAATTTTTTTCACGAGAGAGTGGTGGATGCATGGATCCGCCTTCCTGGGGAGGTTGTTGTGTCTAAAACAGTGGGGGAATTCAAACATGCATGGGACAGACAAAAGGCAATTGTGGGGGGGTTGCAGGAAGTAGGCTGTTGGTTAACTAGAATCTGCAGCTTATCCAGTTGGTAGGGAAATGGGCAGACTGGGTGGGCCAAGTGATCCTTATCTGCTGTCAAAGTCTATGTTTCTATGTTTCTTTTTTCCACAGGTAGGTTTTTAAACCCTGCATAAATTCTTCCACAGTTGCACACTCCTATAACCGGCGAGGTAGAGAATTCCAAAGGGTGGGGGCTGCATACGCAAAAGTTCTACAACCAGATGACTTCAAATTCACCCTCGGAATCTCTAACAACCCCTTGTCAGCCAAGTGGAGTGATTGACCAGGGCAGTAAGAAACCAGAAGCTCTTTCAGATAGTCCATGGCCTACCTAGACTTTAGCAAGGCATTTGACACAGTCCCACACAAAAGATTAATAGTCAAATTAACCAGCCTGGGAGTGGTCCCAAGGTGGTAGCCCAGGTAAAACATTGGCTGGACAACAGGACACAGAAGGTAATTGTAAATGGAGTCCACTCTGAAGAAAGAGGGGTTACTAGTGGGGTACCGCAGGGTTCAGTACTGGGTCCAGTCCTTTTTAATGTCTTTATAAGTGACATTGCAGAGGGACTGGAAAGAAAAGTATGCCTCTTTGCAGATGACACAAAGATCTGCAACAGGGTTGATACACAAGGAGGCGTGGAAAGGATGAGAAGGGACTTGGCAAGGTTGGAGGAATGGTCGGAAGTATGGCAGCTAGGATTCAATGCAAAGACGTGCAAAATAATGCACCTGGGAAACAAAAACCCAGGGGAAGATTACACAATGGGGGGAGGTAGTAACAAAAACAAAAAAGGAAAGGGACCTGGGGGTAATCATATCAGATGACCTTAAGGTTAGCAAGCAATGTGAGAAGGCAATAGGGAGGGCTGGGAGTATACTGGGATGTATAGGGAGAGGCATCACCAGCAGAAACCAGGAAGTTGTTATCCCTCTGTACAGACAGTTGGTGAGACCCCATCTGGAGTACTGCATCCAGTTCTGGAGACCCCATCTCCGCAAGGACATAAACGGGATAGAGGCAGTCCAGAGGAGGGCAACTAAAATGGTGCAGGATCTGCAAGAGAAGCCATACGAGGAGAGACTAAAAGAGCTTAATATGTATACCCTTGAAGAAAGGAGTTAGAGGGGGTACATGATAGAAATGTTTAAGTACCTCAGTGGAATCAACAAAGTCCAACAAGGTAGCATCTTTCAGAAAAAGAGACATGCAAGAACAAGGGAATAATTTAAAGATAGAGAGGGCGGTTCAAGGGCAATGTGAGGAAGTATTTTTCACAGAGAGGGTAGTGGATGCATGGAACAGCCTTCCTGAGGAGGTTGTGGGGTCTAGAACAGTGGGAAATTCAAGAATGCATGGGACAGACATAAGGCAATTCTTGTTGGGGGTAGGAAGAAGTAGGCTGTTGGTTAACTAGGATCTGCGGCTTATCCTGTGGTAGGGAAATGGGCAGACTAGGTGGGCAAGCGGTCCTTATCTGCCATCAAAGTCTATGTTTTCTATGTTTCTATGTCTAGCCCTGTCCATGTAAGGCTTTGAAGAGTCAGTAAAACGACTGGAAGGGTAACGGGCTGAACATATGCAAATCCCCCCCCCCAAAATCTGCATATGCCTCCTCCAAACTGCACCTGCTGCTCTGAGCTTTCTTTCATAAAGTTACAAAAAAGGGCAGGGTGAGGCTGGCTGCCTCCTTAGTAAGAACTCAGCAGGTCAGGTAAGGACCTACAGCAGTACCTTTGAGCTTTTACCATATAGTTAAATGAAACAATGTTAACAACTGTTTAACTCTGCCAAGTAGCATTTTAGGAACACTACTACACTCCTAAAACCTCAGAGAGTAAAACAAACTACTCTAGGTTGTAACTGTTTTCCTGCCTTTCAGGGTGTTTGTTTGAGCTGTTTGAACAGGGGGTCGGCATGGGAAGAATAGTGGGCTGCAACGGCTGTGGGGCGGCTGTTTGGATGAGCATATTATAGAAGCTAGGTGGGTGTCCAATCTGTCATAGGCTGAGGAGGCTGGAAGGAGAAGTGCAGAGGCTGGGTAAGGAGTTGGAGTGGGAGAATGAAGGGGAGTTGGGGTGATGGCTCTTGCACAAGGTAACATGATGCCAAGGCATAGGAGGAGCATCAGAACTGAAGAGGGAGAGGCAGGAGGAGGGGAGAGGGCCAAGATGACTAGGGGGTCTAGTAACAGAGGAAAGCCTCAGGAGGGAGGAAGGAGAATAGTCTCAGCAACACTGAGAAGGCAGGTAACAGGTTTGGAGCGCTAGCAGAAATGGTGGAGGGGAGGTGCTGGATCTCCAAGATGGGGCAGGAGGGAATAGGGGCAGGGACAACCCTGGTGACAGCAGCTGGACAAAGGAAGGAGGGAAGGGAGAGAGGACACTGTTAGAATGGTGGATGGAGGGACAGGGGTAATGGGGGGAAGGGCAATGCTGGTGGGAAAGATGCCATAGACACAGCAGGAGAGGGATGGGACCCAGGGTAGAAGGTGGAAGATAGTGAGGGAGTGCCGGGGAGGGACAGGCCGAGGGAGGGTTGGAGGAGGCACAGGGGATTGGATGGAGTGATTAAAAGTCAAGGTAAAGGGAGTCTACTAAAGAGTACATAGAGAAGAGGTTGGGAGGAGGAAGGAGGGCATGAAGGGGGGGTTCTAGTGCTGGGGGATTCCATACTGAAGGGGAACAGATGGGGCAGTAAGTGGGAAAGACATAGCCGAATCTGGGTTGAATCCATACCTGGGCTGACTGCAAACAGGGCAAGGCAGTCTCTTCTTAAATGTGCGGGGAAGGGAAGGATGAGACCTCATGTCATAGTGCACTTGGGTACGAACGACCTGGCAGGAAGGACAATGGAAGTGGTACGGGAGAGGTTTGAGGACCTGGGAAGGCTGTGTGAGGAGATGGGGGGATTGGTGGCCTTCTCAGAGGTACTCCCAGTACCCTGCACGAGTACGGCAAGGGAAGGAAGGATAGATGAGTTTAATACTTGGCTGGGGGGAATGGTGTCACTCAAGGGAGTATGGCTTGGTGGGTGGCTGGGGTGGAATCTGAGACAGGAATGACCTGTACACTGGGGACAGACTACACCTGAGCAAGGAGGGGAAAGTGGTACTGAAGCAGAAGATAGAGGAATACACAGAAACAAAGATGAATTTAAATTAGAAGGGGGGTGGCAAGTGGTCACCTGGTAGGCAGGGGTCCCAGAGAGGAGGGCTTGACAAACTTACCCCCCCAGTTAATGGGGAAGGCAAAGAGGAAGAGACACGGTGGGGGAGAGAAAGGAGGTAGAAATGTTAGAAAGGAGAAGGGAGTGGGTTGGACAGTGGTCTCACTGAACGCGAAGAGCCTCAGAAACAAGTCATCTGAGTTTCAGGCCCTTTTGGCAGAGGGGAGGGTGGGCATTGCGGCCGTCATGGCAATCTGGGCCACCCGGTACCAGGACTGGGAGTTGATGGTCCCAGGGTATAGGATATTCAGAAAGGATAGGACCAGAGGCAGGGGTGGTGATCTATGTAATGGAGGGATAAAGGTGCAAGGGATGAGGGGAAGAGGGCCGGACTGAGGTCCTATGGATACATTTTCAGGACCTCAAAGGCAGGCACTGAGGATAGGAGTAGTTTAAGGCCACCAGCTCAACTGGGGGACCTGGAAAGGAGTTAGCTGTACAGGAAGGGTAACACGGTGGTTGTAGTGATAGACTTTAACCTATCTGGGGTTAACTGGAGTACCCCAACCACCACAAGTGCAAGGGAGCAAGTCCTGCTACAGGCATTTCAGGACAGCTTCTTGTTGCAGTTGGTCCACAGGCAAACTAGAATAGGAAATACTCTGGACCTTGTACTGTCCAATGGGGACATGGTAAGGGATCTGGGGGTGGAGAACTGGCAGGGAATGATCACTACTTGGTGTGGTTCACACTCAACATGGGGAGGGAAGCTGGGGATACAGGTGCCAAGGTTACTGACTTAGGCAGGTGGACTTAAAAAGATAGGGGAAATTCTGGTGAGCACCCGAGGACCCAACCAGTCAGAAGTGATATCATAACAAAGGGAGCATGGAGGCTACGGGGCATGTACTAGAACACAGAGCAAGAAAGGGAGGCAAAGAAGCTCGGTTGGATGACCCAGGAGGTCAGGGAGGGGGTGACGGCCAAGAGAGAGGCATTCCAGAGGTTCAAAAAGTCAGGGAAGGGGTAGGGGAGGGGAGGGGAGAAGGCAAGGAAGTGTATGCAAAGAAATCCAGAGAGGCCACCAAACTAGTCAGAGCAGCCAAGGCTTACAGGGAGCTGAGGCTGGCACAGGGTATTAAAAACAGAGAAAAGGATTTTTTCAGATACATAAAGGGAAAGAAGGAACAACAAGGACCAAATAGTGAGGATAAAAAGGATGGGGGATGGGTGAAGAGAGGGGAGGATCAGGTAGAGGCATTAAATGAATACTTATTCTTTATTCATGCCAGAGAAAGTGGAGCAGGTACCACAGGGAGGATGAGGTAGACAGGGGGACGGGTGACAGATATGAGGATTACTGAGGACAGGGTACTGGAAGGACTGAGGGCACTGAGGGTGGACAAGGAACCTGGGCCTGATGGCATTCACCTAGGGTACTCAAGGAGCTGGCTGAGGTTCTTAGAGAGCCACTGGCTGACCTCTTCAATACCTTCCTGGACATGGGATGCATACACAGAACTGGAGGATGGCCCATGTGGTGTCCATCCACAAAGGCCCAAAGGATGAACCGAAACTCACAGGCAGTGAGCTCATATCAGTTGTGGAAGCTCATGGATACAATCCTGAAAGAGAGGCTGGTGACCTCTTTGGAGGACAGTGGACTCCAGGATGGGCATTAGCACGGTCTGTCTCAGGCAGATTCTGCCAGACCAACCTCTTTGAGTACTACAACTGGGTGACAAGGAACTAGACAAGGGCCATGCAGTGGATATCCTGTATTTGAATTTCAGCAAGGCCTTTGACTCTGTGCAGCACAGGAGGCTGGGGAAAGCTGGAAGCTGTGGGGGTGGGAGTGAAGATTGTGAAATGGATAATGAATGGCTAAGGGATAGGCAGCAGAGGATGGTAGTGGGAAGGGAACTCTCAGCACTGAGGGCAGTAACGAGCGGGGTGCCACAGGGATTAGTGCTAAGGCCGGTGTTGTTCAGGTTATGCATAGCTGATATCTCACATGGGATCAGTCTGTTTGCAGACGATACCAAAATGGGAGCGGTGGTTGATGACATTGAGGGATGGAAGGGGCTACAGGATGACCTAACTAAACTGCAGGAATGGTCAGAAACATGACAGCTGGGGTTCAATGCCAAGAAGTGCAAGGTAATGCACTTCGGAGCAAAGAACCAGGGGAGGGACTATCAGCTGGGAGGGGTACAGTTGGGTAGCACCGTGGAGGAAAAGGACCTAGGGGTACTTATAACAGGGAGCATAAACAACTGTGCTCAGTGTAGGAAGGCAGCAGCAAAGGCCAACAAGATGCTGGGGTGCATAGTGAGGGGAATTTCCTCCTGAAGTAGGGAGGTAATTCTCCCCCTGTACAGGTGACTGATCAGGCCGTACTTGGAGTACTGCGGGCAGTTCTGGCACCCGTACCTGAAGAAGGATGGAGATTGTTGGAGGGAGTGCAGTGTAGATTGACAAGGATGATTGAAGGATTGGAGGGCAATCCCTAAGAGGAAAGGCTGAGTAAGCTACGTATGTATTCCTTGGAGGAGAGGAGGGATAGTGGGACATGATTGAGACTTTTAAGTACTTATAAGGGATAAACAAGACTCGAACAGATGGGATCTTCCAATTAAGAAGAGGAAGTGACATGAGAGAGCACAGCCTCAGACTGGGGGGGGCAAGATTCAGGAGGGAGGTAAGGAGACAGTTCTTCAAATAAAGGGTGGTGGGCAAGTGGAATACTCTACCACAGGATGTGGTGGCCTGTAAGATGGTGGGCAGTTTCAAGAGGGGATGGGACAGAGTGAGGAGGAGGGTAAATCTAAGGAGGGGAGGAGTGGGAGGGGCAGCTGCGAGATGAGCGGCTAGCTGCACAATCGAAAGCAGACTCGAGACCGGTGAGGCCTATTTCTGCTGGCATTTTGTGCGTTTGTAGTTTAGGCCTCTTCACAGAGCACCACTACCAAAGTAACCACTTGTTTTAGGTTAACTTTCATAGTTACCTCTGTTTACAACTTTCATTCCCAAGGAAAATTACTTAAAGCACTCACTGTAGTGTAGCTAGCATTTCAAACATTTGAAGAAACAGTAACGCCACATACTTTGTTTATTTATTGAAGGTTTTACCAGGAAGGTATGCTGAGCAGAGTACCGCTCGATTCCAGATGTGCCCTGGGGGTAGGGGGAATGAGGGAGTGCAGACAGAAATACATAATCCAACTCATTGCAAGATACACATTCAAGATAACAGATACACATACAGGGTAGAGTGCATGACAAATAGGCATTTGTACAAGACCAATGGCTGATCAAATTCACATGATGAATCAAACTCATTACAAGGTAACATACCAGATAAGCAAAACAGGGTAGAGTGCAGTTACAATAGGTGGTTGGATATGGCATATGACAGAAGAATAGCTACAGGTTCTGTTACTGTGTTACTGTGTTACTGTGACAAGACACACGACTAGAAAGTGAAATTAGGGACAGTACGAGTAGGGTTATTCCTATTTCAGATGGTTCAGGACACCTAGTAATGAGTTCCCATCGGGCATGTGCAGCTGGCGAGAGGTGTATTTTTGAGAAGGTGTTAAGGCACCAACTGGAGGAGGCTTGCTGGATATCCAAGGGGAGTGAGTTCCAGAGTTTTGGCATGGGATACTTGAAAGCTGCCTGGCCTGCCGTGGTTGGCATAAGTGAGATGGCCAGTAGACGCGAGTTGTAGTTCCTCAGAGCATAGCCCTGGGAGGTATGGGCTGAGAGGTCTGAGGTGAGATGAGGAGGGAAGGACTGTTTCCAGTATTTGGCTGTGAGGCAGGCACTATAGCAGACGTCAGTCCTGCAAAGAGGGGAGGCCTAAGTTGCTGTACAGGGCACGGTGATGGGTATTTGGAGGACAGTCAAGAGCAAAGTGACAGAATAAATGTAAGAGGGTGACCAGTTTGGCTAGGGATGACTTGGTAGTGGCACTGTAGACTACATCCCCATAGTCGAATATGGGGAGAATCATCCTCTGCACAATTGCACATTGAGCCGGCAGTGGGATGCTTCCACAGTTGCAATACAAAGTTCCTAACTTTGGGTGAAGCTTTTTGTGGCTAGCATCAATGTGTGTGGAGAAGTCTAGCTGCTGGTCAAGCCAGACCCCGCGATATCTGCAGGAGGTGCAAATCTGAAGAGTAGTCCCATCCATGGTGTGGAAGGAGGGGGAGGAGGGTAGCCTAGAAAGTCTCTGCCTCATGCCGAAGGTCATGCAGATAGTTTTTCTGGAGTTGAGAAAGAGCTGATTGGAGCAAAACCAGCACTGAACTGCGTTGTTCTGCTGGAGTCTGGTTGCTACATCGGACCACAAGGGGCCGGATGTGTACAGTACTGTGTCATCTGCATACATGTGAATAGATGTGTGTGGGCAGACAGAGGGCAGTTGATTGAGGAAGATGGAGAACAGGAGCGGGCCAAGAACTGAGCCTTGCAGAACACCAGAGGTAACTGTAAGGGAAGCAGAGGTGGCATTGCCAATTCTGACGGATTGGGATCAGCCTATCAGGTAGGAATGAAACCAACTGGTGGCCATGCCTAAGAGCCCTGCTTGAGAGAGCCTGGATAGAAGGAGTGTGTGGGGGTTGGTATCAAAGGCTTTAGCCTGGTTGACAAAATGGCTGAGGTAATATGTCCCTATTCATACCAGTGAGATGGAACTGTGAGTCTTAGGAGAGAGGAGGTGGTGGTGGAGTGGGACTTCCTAAAACCAGACTGGAAAGTTTAAGCAATACAAACTAAAATCAAAGTCCAACTTCTGTATTCATATCCAGCCACTAAACCTTGCAAGCAACGGTTTAATGTCAAAATTGTGCATAGTCAATAGCACTCGCCCATACAGCGTGTACAAAATATCGCAAGCTGATTATAAGACTGTGAAATTTGCCATATACAGAATAGCGTCCAGAACAGCACTAGTCTTACTGAAGTGCACAGGCTACTTACACAGAACAATTTAGAAAAGCACAGTGCCATGCTAATGAGAATGGCTGGTAATTACATTGCAATGTGATGTATTGTAGTTACAATGTAATTGCCATTGCCATTGCTATATAACTGCCAGACCTCCAGATGCATCAGATGCTTCACAGACTCTGGAAATGTCAGTGTGTTTTTTGAAAAGCCAAAATGGTGGAGATTTGGCACTTTATGATGGCTTTCTGTTCAGGAGGGAGGCAGTGACAGCAGAAAGACATATTACAAATGCCTGGAATATGATAAGGGCCACTGTACAGCGCGACTGCACCTGAGAGGGGAAATGGTGTTGAAATCTATTGGAGAGCACAATCATGTCCCTGATCCAGCACAAGTTGCTGTAAAGGAAGCAGTTGCAAACATGAAGGAACGTGGAGGCACTGCAGTTGAAATTACACACCAAATAGTTTCTTCAGGATTAACTCAACCATCTCCTTCAGTGTCCTCACAGCTTCCAGCTATTCCCCTTCTGAAATGAACAATAAGAAGGAACAGGAGGCCCATGATCAACCACTACCGGAGCCAGCCGATGCTACATCCCTTAATATACCAGCAGATTTTATTCATAGCATCAAACATGAAAAGTTTCTACCATATGACAGTGACCCTGGTAGTGACAGAATTATTATATTTACTACCACTGCCGACATGGAACACCTCAAGCTAAATGACCACTGGTTTGCAGATGGGACTTTCAAGAGCTGTCCCACAATATTTGGTCAGCTATATAACTATTCATGCAACCGCTATGGCAAAGCTCATCCCAATTTCTATACATTTTAATGTGCAAGAGGACAGCAGCAGATTACATGAAAGTTCTTACAGAACTGGAATTTATGTGGAACATTGTTGCCAGAGACAATACTAACTGACTTTGAACTAGCAGCGATTAAAGCATTTCAACAAACTTTCTAAAGTGCAAGATGAGGGTTGCTTTTTCCATATGTGTCAGGCTGTATAGAGAAAGGTGCAGGAGCTGCCTGACGTCTGGGGATCTTACACTACTGATCCCAACTGCACTAAATGTCCACATGCTGCTTGCAGTTGCATATGTGCCTGTTTCTGATGTTTGTGCTACTTTTACTGAACTGATGCAGACTGACTTCTATCAGACAAACGCAGATACTATCACATCTGGTGGATTATTTCGAGGACACATGGCTAGGAGACCTCTTGCAAGGGTGGGAGAAGAAGACCAACGTTTATGATCTCCTGTGGAACTGCTATGATGCAGTTGCGATGGTCTTCCCCATACAGTGAATGCTGTAGAAGCCTGGCACAGGCGCTTTAATCATCTAGTGGGAGCACACCATCCATCTATATGGAAGTTCTTTGAACTGCTTAAGGCTGAACAACACATGAACACAGGAGATGGAGCAGTTGGTTGCAGGCTCAGCAGTGAGTGCAGTACGAAAAAAATATAAAGACATTGCCAAAAGTATCTCAGTTATTGTGTCAGTACAATTCGAGACCCAGAATGGAGTACCTAAGGAGGATTGCATACAATTTCCAGTTGCATGCTTAAAGAGCAGGTACCTACTGTCAGGCACCCAGCTCCCCTCAAACATATATAATAGCAGATCTGCTCTACTGTTGAGGGGCATTAAAAATTCTATGCACTTTCCTCTGGTTGAAAAGTTATAGCACCCCAAATTTGCACCCCCATAAAAACAAAGCCTTGTCTGACACGTCTCCTTTTGTGATGTCAGAAAATGAATACTGAGGGTGCATGTCATTAACCTGTACGTATGTGATATGTCTATGGCGTTTAGTACTATTTAGAGGTGCCATGTAGAAAAATCAAAGCAGCCGCTGGAGTAACAGTCCCTGTTTACTGGGTAGTTACTTTCATTGTTCCAAGAGGCAACTATAAATAGTACTAAACGTCATTGATAAATGGCACCAGTATAGATCTATGGAGCACACACAAACATCTCTTTCTGACATCACAAAGGAGGATAGGGTACCTGCTGGGGCATGTCAGACATGGCTCAGATTTCAGAGGGAGTGCAAATTCAAACTACTATAGCTTCTTATCTGTAGGGAAGCGTATCAGTTTTCATACCCTGAACAGTGGAGCAGGTCCCCTATTATATATGTTTGAAGGAGCTGGGTGTGCCTGATCAGTAGGCATGCTCTTTAAAAAATTGTCTTAAACTGATACAAAGTATACTGAAATACCTTGAAATAAAGATTTACTAGATTGCAGCTACAAACTGGTGATGAATCATCGTGGTGCTGGGTGTGGTGTTGTTTTCACCTTTTTAACATACATTGAAATAAAGATTTACGGCAGCTACATACCGTGTCATTAATCGTGTGTCTTCCGGAAGGAACTGATGGGTTGGGGTGGGGGACAGTGAATAGGACAGACGTGCTACACCGATGTAGCCAATCAATAGCACTCAATAGCACTAAGGAGGGGAAAGAGAAGGGTACGGAAATTTAGCTACTAACTCGAGCTCTTTGGACTACACGCTGCTAGACTGCTGTTTAGTGAGAGTGGTGTGATAAAGGTAAGCACTACATAGTGACACAGCATTTTACTACTGCACTATTTTGACCGCGCTAATATTGAATGCGCGATTTCGGTCGCACTATTTTTACCGGATCCCCATGCAACAGGCTTGCCTACAGTAGAGAAAACAGTTGTTTTAAACTTTTAATAATGCACAAGCACACATAACAAACGCAAACCCACAGATGGCTAGTCTTTGGGGGGGGGGGGGACAAGCAGCAAGACACACAAATCACAACATTTAACCTGGCAGGTTTACATACTGCTAGTATTTTTACTTAACTGTACACTTCAAAAAGGACATTCTTGTCCAGTCCTTTATGAATACAGGCACGATCTGCATCACACTAATTATATTTGATAAAGGCCATTTTGCTTCTCATTGTCTCCCTGACCTTTTCAGAGAATCATATTGGTTTCTTTTACCTATGTCTCTTGGTAACCATTCTTGTGCATGTCTTTTTCACCTCAAGAATTGTTTCTTCTCATCTTTCCTCCACTTCCATTACAGTCTTCCCAATTTACCTGTCCTGGACTAACTTCCTCATCTGGTTGAAGTCTGCCATTCTGAAATCCAGAGCTTCAACCTTTGATGAGGGTTTATTGGTAGCAAGGGCTAGTTTGAACAATATGATGTTATGATCCCTGGACTCCAGTGGTTCCCCAACCGACACTCAACCTGTCTTTCTGAGTTGGTGAGCACCATGTAGAGAATGGCAGCCTACCTTATGAGTTCCTTGACCAACTGCACCAGCATGCAGTCCTGCAATGTATCTAGCTGGGCCTGGCTTCAGCCACTTCTAGCTTCTGAAATGTCCCAGTCAATGTCTGGCTCATGAAGCCCCCTACTACTACTATCTCTCCCTTTGCTGCCCCATTCACTAACTCTGCCCCATGTTCCCTGTCACTCTCATCTCTTTCAATTTCCTTCCCCTCCACTTTTACCTCTTTCCCTATCATGCCTATATATAGTGTAGCCTGGGACCTTCAGGTCTCATTCATTGCTCTCTGTGGCCCTAGTTTCCATAATGGTTATGAGGTCCAGCCCAGCATCTGCTACCATTGGCTGGATCTCACAGGTTTTGCTTGCCATACTTCTGGCATTAAGGCAGACTGCTTTCTACCTTTTGGCCATTTCTTTTTTTACATGACCTCCTCATTCATTTTTCCCTAGTTTTCTTAATTTCTTGTTTTTCCCATTTTTGCAGTCAGTGAACCCCGAGCATCATTCTCTACCCTTCAATGAACTTGTGCCTTGCTGTTCCCCCCAATTCAGGGGGAGCGCTAGCTAGGTTCCCTACTCTCCCATCTTAATGGTATCCCTAACCTCGGCCTTCACCCCAGTCAGTTTAACTGTCCACTAATGTTAGATGTTAAACATCTGCTCCAATGCACTGGTCCTCTCTCTTGGTATTTGAAGGTGCTTACCCTTGAACATCCTCCTGTCCCAGAAGCCTGCCCAGTCCCCCACAAAGTGGTACCCCTCATCCTAACACCATACCTTCAACCACCAATTAAACTCCTCAATCTCCTTCCTCACTCTATCCTTCTCTTTCCCTCACTCCCACACAGGAGGACCTCAGAAAAGCCAAGGAAGTCAAGTGCACCTTCATTCAGTCCCCAGCCTTTGAAAGTTCTGCTTCACTGTCTCCACAGGCTGGTTTTCCAGATCCTTAGTACCATGTGTACCAGCACCCACAACTCCCCTACACCCTCCTCTGCTATCCTCCTTCTTCTATCCAGATCCCAGAAGTCTGATGCTCCAGGAAAGCATCTGACCACCCCCTTTCCTTCCCCCTCCACCATCTCCACCACTCGAATTATTGAGTCGCATACAACCAAGATACTCCTTGCTAACTTCCTCCTGCTTTCATCCTTGAATGCCACCAAGTTTCCCTGTCATTTCTTCCCAACTGACTCAGAGTCCCCCTGATGAAGTCAAGCACCTTTACCTCCTTCAGGGGTGCAAAGCGATTTGCTGTGGGATTTCGTGGGGTTCATCAACTACTGTATGACTGCCCATTCCTCTCTTTTCCCCGCTTCTCCACCACCCACAACCCTCCCTAGTTCAGTGGGACTCTGAGGAGTGGGGGGATATGGGGTTGAGGGCACCAGCTCAGTTGGTATCGCAGCTGAGATATCACCTGTGTTGCTGCTACCAGTTGAGCATGCAGCTTGCCAAAGGTCCTGCATATGAAATGTAGAAACATAGACAGTGGCAGCAGAAGAAGATCAGAGGTCCATCCAATCTGCCGGAGTTCCTTATCTGCCTAGGACCTACTGCCCATACAGGGTTTTAACCTCCCAGTCCACCCCTGCCTTTTCTTACTGCTACCGACCTTAGCAATCACCAGATCCTTCACTCTGTCCCAACCATTTACGGTCTTGGAGCCCACCACCTCTGCTATAAGACTGCTCCATGGCTCCACCACAATTTCAGGAAATAGAACTTTCTCACATCCCTCTTAAACCTCCCCCACCAGTTTTCATGACCTTGGATTCTTGACTCTGTACCCCAAATAAATAGTTCACTGCAGTTCACTTTGTTTATTCCCTTCAGGAACTTGAAGGTTTCTGTCATATCCCCCCTCTCTCGTCTGGTCTCCAGTGAGTACATGTTCAGTACCTTGAGATGCTCTTTATAAGACCTGCCTGTTGGTCCTGAGTTATCTTGCATTATACTGTCTCCAGCCTGTACCTATCCTTTCTTAGGTGATGACTTCAGAACTGAGGACAGTATTCCAGGTGCAACCTCACCAGTGACCTATATAGAGGTAGTAGTACCTTTTTTTTCCTGCTGTCAATACGTTTTCTGACACACCCCAGCATCCCATTAGCCTTATTATCAGCCTTGTTACACTGGCTTGATTGTCTGAGGGTGTCAGTAATGATGACTCCCAGGTCCCATTCCACTGCCGTAGTGCTCAGTTTAACGTTTCTCATCAGTACTCTGTCCTGGGATGTTTTTTTTGCTTTGGGTGCATAACCTTGCATTTTTGGTGTTTTCAACTACCAAACCTTATACCACCTGTCTAGCCTTTGTAGATCCATCTAGATCTCCCTGATCCCTTTATCATTACCTACCACACTGCAGAGCTCTGTGTCATCTGTGAAGAGACACAGCTTTCCCCGATGTCACTGATGAACATGTTAACCCTGTTTATCACCACCTCTGCTGTCGCTCCTTCAACCAATTTCCTGCCCATCTTTGTCCCTGGCTGCACCCATGCCTCCAGCTTCTTCAACGGTCCTCTGTGTGGCACTGAGCCAAAAGCCTTGCTGAAATCAAAGTATAGTAAATCCACGAGTGCATCTATCTACTACCTTTGTCAATGGTCAAAGAAAATTGTCAGGTTGATCTGATAAGATGTCTCTGCCACAAACCCATGTTGTTTACTGTCTTATAGATCATTGCTTTCTAGGTAGTCCACAAGAGCCTCTTTGATCAGTGACTCTATCATTTCAGTCACTACAGAGCTAAGTCTGACTAGTCTGTAATTTCCTGGTTGATGCTTGCCCCCCACTTGTGTAATGAGACTATGTCCGCTACCTCCGGTCGATCGGAACTACACCTGTCTGAACTGAGCTCTTGAATAGCCCTACTGGGGGTTCAGTCAGTTCTGCAGCCAATTCCTTGAGCACCCTTGTGTGCACCCAAGCCAGCCTTGGGGCTTTATCTACATTTAGGGCTTCAAGCCTCTTCTGTACCCTTTCTCTGGTAAATACTGGCTGCTTCAGTTCAGAAATTTTCCTGACAGTCAGCCGCTTGATGCCACTTTCAGGCACAAGCTCACTGTCTTCCTTTGTGAAGACAGAGCAGAAATCATTAAGAAAAGCTGATTGGTGTTCTCCCTATTTCTTCTACCCCTGCTTTTCCTTGTACCGTATGAAAACCTTTATCTTTGCCTTTACTGCCTTTCTGACCATTTCAGAGAACCTTATTGGTTTCTTGTACCGATTTTGTTTTGTAACAATTCTCATGCATGACTGTGTTGCCTCGAGAATGGTTTCCTTGATTGCCCCCATCTTTCTTCTACACCTGTGAGGCTGTCCATCCTGATCAACTTGTCTTGTACCAGCACTTCATCTGGTTAAAGTTTGCTCTTCTGAAATATAGGACTTCAGTTATTGATAGCGGCATTCTGGTTCGAAGGGTCAGTCTGAACCAAGTGGAGTTATAATTACTGGACCCCAGTGGCTCCTCTGCCCTCACTCCACTTACCATTCAGAGTTGGTGAGCCCCAAATCGAGAATGGCCAACTGCCTAGTGGGTTTCTTGACCAGTTGTACCAGCAGGCAAGCCTGCAATGTATCCAGCAGTGACTGACTTCTAGTGCACTTGGTTGCTGGAATGTCCTAGTTGATAACCAGCAGGTTCAGATCACCCACCGCCACTTCCTTTCTTTACCCCCTTGCCAGCTCTTCCTGAGCTCCCTACCTCACTCTTCCCTTGTTCTGATGGTCTAAAGATCACCTCCCCATATTTTCTTGCATGAGGTGCAATGACGTGAATCCACAGCAACTCTGATTCCCTTTGCTTCCCTGATGTGTCCATCCCCACAGCCTCTATGCCTCTTAACATTTAGACTATGACCCCTCCCTTGCCTTTCCCTGTAGCCAATCTGAACATTGTCCAACATTGAGACTGACAAGTCCCAGTCATTATACCCTGTGACCAAGTTTCTATGATGGCTTCGAGGTCCACTTCAAATGCCACTAATTTTAATGTCCAGACACCTGGCATTAATGCACACCCTTCAACTAACAGTGTCCCCACCTTCAGAGGCAGTGTCCCCTTCTCCAGAGTGTAACCCTGTAGTTGAGCACCCCATGGCCCTTGCAGCCGACTATCTCTCTATTGTACCTATGCTCCATACTATCAGCTGTCTCCTTAACTGCTGGATTGCTGGTAGCACACTTCCTCCTTCTACTAGACTATTATCCTTTAGTTGAGACCCAAACTAGCCTCCCCTCTATAAGGAGTGTAGCCAAAGGTACTGCTTTACATGGCTATCTGCCTGATACACATTGGGATGCCTTCATTATAGCCCTACCCTAGGCAGGTGGTTGACTATGGCTATTATGACTATCTTAAAGGGGACAAGACATTTTTCAGGTATATCGGGGAAAAGGAAGGGCGGAGGGATTGCACAGTTAATAAAAGAGGCAGGGCTATACTGAGAGGAGGACCAAGAAAAGGCACATATCTTAAACAAATACTTCCGTTCAGTATTCACAGTTAAGGGGAAGGAGGACCACAAATAAACACCAGGAGATTGGGAAGGAGGAAATGGACACCAGTCCTTTTCTGAGAGAAGAGGTCAGGAAAGCACTCATTAATCTTAGAGGCGGACAAAACTATGGGGTCAGACCAGGTGCATCAAAGTGTTAAAGGAACTCAGGGGAGATGTAGCTGCACCCTGGACAGATTTGTTTAACAGTTCACTGGAGACTGGCATGGTCCCAGAGAACTGGAGAAGGGTGGACGTAGTCCCACTTCACAAAAGTGGTAGCAAGGAGAAGGTGGGAAATTACAGGCATGTCAACCTGACATCTTTAGTAGGGAAATTCATGGAAATACTATTAAAGGAAAGAAATGTGGAACACCTGGACTCTAATGAACTGCAGGACACTAGGCAGCATGGCTTTACGGAGGGGCGGTCATGCCAAATAAATCTGACAGATTTTGTTTGACTGGGTAACCAGGGTGTTGGATTGAGGGGGCAGTGTACATGGCCTGCTTGGATGTCAGCAAGACCTTTAACTCTGTTCCACTTAGAAGCTGGTAAACAAGTTGAGTAGCATGGGGTGAGCTATAAGGTGGTAGCCTGGGTGAGAAACTGGTTAGGGATAGGAGGCAGAGGTAGTGGTAAATGAAGTTTGCTTTGAGGAGGGGCGGGTGACCACCTGGGTACCACAGGGATCAGTATTGGAGAAGTCCTCATTATTGTCTTCATTAGTGACATAGCAGAGAACTGGAAGGAAGGTCTGCTTCTTTGCAGATAACACCAAGATCTGCAACCGGGTGGATACTCTGGAGGGAGTGCAAAGGATGGAAAAGACTTAAAACAACTAAATGAATGGTCTAAATTTTAGCCAAGGTCTGATACAAAAAGTGCAAAATAATGCGCTTGGGTCACAGAAATCCGGGGGTGCAGCACAAAATGGGATGAGAGATACTAGTAGAGCCCAAACAGGAAAGAGACCTAGGGTAAGTCATATCAGATGACCTGAAAGTGGCCTGACAATGCGACAAAGTCAGCAGGAGAGCTAGTGGGATGCTGGGATGTATAGGCAGGAGTTTTATAAGCAGGAAGAGGGAAGTTGTGTTGCCACTATATAGGTATTTAGTAAGACTCCACTTGGAGTACAGTGTCCAGTTTTAGAGGTCACCTCTCAAGAAGGACATTGACAGGATGGAGGCCATCTAAAGGAGAGCTACTAAAATGGTGCAGGATCTACATCAAATGTCCTCTGAGGAGAGGCTAAAGGAATTGAACAGTAATTAATTCCAAGTCTCCCCTAAAATGGGGACTCCTGTAAGCCCAATGGGTTTACCTGGTCAACAAAATTCAATATATAAATTAATAAAATGTACACCCTGGAGGAGAGGAGGTGGAGGGGATATTTGAGGCCTTTAAATAACTCAGGGATGAATAAAGTACAAATGGGAGTTTTCACAGAAAAGGTGCTGTAGAACAAAGGGCCATGATATGAAGCTGGAGGAATTGGTTTAGGAGAGATGAGAAGAAATTTGAAAGATGTGAGGCAGTTTTTCACAGTGAGGGTCCCAACATTGCTAAACAAA
This sequence comes from Neoceratodus forsteri, assembly GCA_016271365.2. Taxonomy (NCBI): domain Eukaryota; kingdom Metazoa; phylum Chordata; order Ceratodontiformes; family Ceratodontidae; genus Neoceratodus; species Neoceratodus forsteri. Next base: position 1,190,426,732 of record CM057451.1, on the reverse strand, counting down.
CTGACAGATGACATCTCAAGTATCCTGCATTAAGGGTAGTTTAAAACAGTGCTACTAGACTCAGTCATACCACATGACCCTTGCAAGTGCCCTGTATGACCTCCGACTGGTCCGTTACTGCCTTACCAGCCATTAATATCTTCCCCCAATCACCTCTTCCCCCCACTGTCTTTGCCCCCCAGGGCCTAGACCATCATGCTGTCCTTGCACATTGTCCGACTTGTGCCCGGGCACATACTCACCCCCTGTCTTTCCACTTGGGCTGTACCTTCCTCCTCACCCTGCCTATATACAGTATGTGTGTTCGATGAATAACAGTGTTTCTACCGATGTATTATTTTTAGGGCTGTGTGAATATCTTTTTCCGAATATTCCATATTTGGTATTCATATTCGTATTCAGTATTCAGTCATTAGCATAATGAATAAGAACTAGTCCCATTTCTCCTCTCCCAACCATGTAATCAGTGGAAAAAATACAGCCCTCCACCCTCTGTCAAAAAGCATAACTCCCCAGCACCCAAAAGTTTTTTTTCTTCCTATTAAATGCCCCCATAAAATATTAATAAAATGGCAGTTCACCAGCTTTATCTGCCTACTTACATTCCATCTGTAAAGTTATGAAGCTTTGTCTGCATCATGACCCCCCACCCACAGCACCCAACCCTGGCACCCACCCAGTCAAGCATTCAGGCAGTAACTCAAACTGCCATCCCAGAAGGTTTCTGCCAGCACAACCCTCCCTCATCCACATCAGCTATCTTGTAATGAATGAAGCACTCAGCGCTTGAGTTGCATAGAAAGTAACACCAGCTGATATGAACCCCACCCACCCAGAGCACCCAGCTCTAGCACCCACCCAGTCAAACATCCAGGCAGCAATTCAAACTGAATCCCAGAAGGTGTCTGCCAGCACAACCCTCCTCTTCCACATCCAGCTATCTTGTAATAAATGAAACACTTGTGCTTGAGTTGCTATAAGTAACACGAGCTGATATAAACCCCCACCCACCCAGATCACCCGAACCTGGTACCCACCCAGTCAAGCATCCAGGCAGTAATCCAAATTGAAGCTCAGAAGGTGCCTGCCAACACAACCCTTCCTCCTCCATGGCTACCTTGTGATGAATGAAGCACTCGCGCTTGAGCTGCTGTAGTAAAACCAGATGATCATGTGATCAGCTGGTTTTACAATAGCAACTCAAGGGCATCAGTGCCTCATTCATGACAAGGTAGACGGCCGTGGATGAGGGAGGGTCGTGCCGGTGGGCACCTTCTGAGCTTCAATTTGGATTACTGCCTGGATGCTTGACTGGGTGGGTGCCAGGGTCGGGTGCTGTCAGTGGGGGGGGATGACTGTGGAAGCAGGAGGGTAGAGCCAGTCACCCGCAGTTCTTAATATTTTATCGGGGCATTTAATATAAGAAAACAAACTTTTGGGTGCTGGGGAGGTATGCTTTTTTGACAGAGGGTGGAGGGCCAGTGTGTTTTTGCTACTTGCATAGGCAGGGAGAGGATGGAGGGGGTCTGTTCTTGTCTTTAAAAAAAAAAACAGTGTTTCCCAAATACCAGATGAATAGTGAACTATTCATTATTTGGGATCTGAATAAGGAGTAGCGCATTATTCGTGGTATTCGGGATATAATATTCGGGCTGTGCACAGCCCTAATTATTTTATTATTATAACTGGTTAGTGATAATTATCAGCTGTAGGCAGAAGCTTTCAAACTCCATTATATATGGGTATTTATACACAGGCATGTATATTGGAGTTTGATTATACACATTTGTGCATAATCACCCATGTATAATGGAGCTTGATTAACCTCCTTTTGCAAAAATTCTAAAATCACTCTCATGCTAGTGCTACTGTCTCCTCATACTGTCAGCTTGAGCAGAAATCTAACTTATGTGCTGCTGAAGAAAGACACATTTCTCATAGAAATAAAAAATAACTAGTGGTCTACTAATGTCTGTTTACTAACCTAAAAAAATGACACTTCCATCACCATTTCAACAACCTAGTGACCTAGGAAAGACAAAAATTCATACAGCAGCAAGAAAAAAGAAACAATCTAAGTAAAAACCAAGACAGACGTTCTGTTAAACAAGTATCTGTCTGACAAAAAAAATCCAGGAACCAGTTATGATAAAAAAGAAAACTTGGAGAAATGTGCATCACCTCAGATTTTATGCACACCCTCGGTGTGTGATGCCTTGCTAAACTCCTTGAGCTTCACTCTCAGGGTTTATGAGGCATCACACACCTTGGTGTGCATAAAATCCATACACACACTTCCCCATGCATTATTCTAAACACTGACAATGCTTGTTCTAGCTGCTTTTGTCCACCCTCCAATTCCAGTCTGTAATCCCTACACTATGTTATCCTGCCGATGTGGAACCTTTGTAAAGGAGCTCTTAGTTTAAAGATGTATTTCTAATACTTAATAAGTAAATAAATAAAATACTGCTTCACAGAAAGAGTGGTGGATGCCTGAAACAGTCTTTCAGCAGAGGTTGTGGAGGTGAAAACAGTGGTGGGATTCAAAAAGCTTGGAATAAGCACAAGGATGTCATAAGAGATAGGTAAGGGGGTTGCAGAGAAAATGCTGCTAACGTGGAGGAGTCTACAATGTAAGCAATGCTACAAAAAGGCAGACTGGGGCCATAGCAACCCTTATCTGCCAGTAGCTTCTATGTTTTATGTTTCTGCTACTTAGTACAGCTTCAGTATTGCAAGTGCACACATTCAAGTGCACCGTTGCAGTTCTGTAGATAGAGAATTACTATGATCCCTTTCAAAATGGTCTGCTTACAACCTGTGACTTACCAGATCCTACACTGGTAAAGTCTCCTGTGGTCCCACAAATGCTTTTCAGAAGCTCCTCAGACAGATGCCACACACCTGCTCTGTGACACTCACACAATGGGACAGCATGCAGTAGGACAGTGGCAGGCATGGGTCTTAAACCCCTGGCCCGATTCACAAAGGTTGGCACAAGCTGCACTGAACACAGCTAGTGTCGACCACCAGTGTGCCAGAGACCCTGCGCTCGATTCACTATTGGGTAGGGTCCTGGTGGAAAAGTTCTGTGGCCTGCAACAATCCTTGGCCATGTGCCAAACAGACGGTACATCAGTAAATTGTGCTATAAGCCATGGGGCAGCTGTGTGGCAATAGAATCATGGACAGCAGTCCCTGGTGGCTAGCACCCCCCCCGCTGCCCTGATTCTGTTAGTAAAATAAGTATTTCACTGGTGGCCTAGCAGACCCCCCAGCCTAGATCCCCATTTAATAAAAAACAAAGTCCCTGGTGGTCTAGCAGCCCCCAGCCCGCTCCCCATTTAAATATAACGAAAAGCCTGGCTGGTTAGCAGCCCCCCACCCCAGTCCCAATCCCTGTTTCTGACATAATAAAAGTTCCTGGTGATCTAGAGGACCCCCGCCCACCCTGTATGGCATTGCCCCACCATCCCACTCCCCGTCCCATCCAGAGTCAATGCCGGCACAGCCCTCCACTCACCAGCACAGCCGGATGCCAACTGAGCTGTCAGTGAGCTACTGTATACAGTGCTCATGCACAGGCTGCGTACTGTATACAGTGTGCATGCACAGGCTGTGTACTGTATACAATGTGCAGGCTGTGTACTGTATATAATGTGCAGGCTGTGTACTGTATACAATGTGCAGGCTGTGTACTGTATAAGTGCTCATGCACAGGCCTGTGCTGTACAGTGTGCATGCACAGGCTGTGTACTGTATACAATGTGCAGACTGTGTTCTGTATAGGTGCTCATGCACAGGCTGTGTACTGTATACAGTGCTCAGGCTGTGTACTGTATACAGTGCTGCATGCACAGGCTGTGTACTGTACAGTGCTATGCACAGGCTGTGTACTGTATATAATGTGCAGACTGTGTTCTGAATAGAGTGCTATGACAGCTGTGTACTATGCATGCTCAGGCTGTGTACTGTATACAGTGTGCATGCACAGGCTGTGTACTGTATACAGTGCTCACATGCACAGGCTGTGTACTGTATATAATGTGCAGGCTGTGTACTGTATACAGTGCTCATGCACAGGCTGTGTACTGTATACAATGTGCAGGCTGTGTACTGTATACAGTGCTCATGCACAGGCTGTGTACTGTATACAGTGTGCATGCTGTGTACTGTATATAGTGTGCAGGCTGTGTACTGTATACAGTGCTCATGCACAGGCTGCGTACTGTATACAGTGTGCATGCACAGGCTGTGTACTGTATACAATGTGCAGGCTGTGTACTGTATACAGTGTCATGCACAGGCTGTGTACTGTATACAATGTGCAGGCTGTGTACTGTATACAGTGCTCATGCACAGGCTGTGTACTGTATACAGTGTGCATGCTGTGTACTGTATATAGTGTGCAGGCTGTGTACTGTATACAGTGCTCATGCACAGGCTGCGTACTGTATACAGTGTGCATGCACAGGCTGTGTACTGTATACAATGTGCAGGCTGTGTACTGTATACAGTGCTCATGCACAGGCTGTGTACTGTATACAGTGCGCATGCTGTGTACTGTATATAATGTGCAGGCTGTGTTCTGTATACAGTGCTCATGCACAGGCTGTGTACTGTATACAGTGCTCAGGCTGTGTACTGTATACAGTGTATGCAAGGCTGTGTACTGTATACAGTGCTCATGCAGGCTGTGTACTGTATACAGTGCGCATGCTGTGTACTGTATATAATGTGCAGGCTGTGTTCTGTATAGAGTGCTCATGCACAGGCTGTGTACTGTATACAGTGCGCATGCTGTGTACTGTATATAATGTGCAGGCTGTGTTCTGTATAGAGTGCTCATGCACAGGCTGTGTACTGTATACAGTGCTCAGGCTGTGTACTGTACACAGTGTGCATGCACAGGCTGTGTACTGTATACAGTGCTCATGCACAGGCTGTGTACTGTATATAATGTGCAGACTTTGTTCTGAATAGAGTGCTCATGCACAGGCTGTGTACTGTATACAGTGCTCATGCACAGGCTGTGTACTGTATATAATGTGCAGACTTTGTTCTGAATAGAGTGCTCATGCACAGGCTGTGTACTGTATACAGTGCTCAGGCTGTGTACTGTACACAGTCTGCATGCACAGGCTGTGTACTGTATACAGTGCTCATGCACAGGCTGTGTACTGTATATAATGTGCAGACTTTGTTCTGAATAGAGTGCTCATGCACAGGCTGTGTACTGTATACAGTGCTCAGGCTGTGTACTGTACACAGTGTGCATGCACAGGCTGTGTACTGTATACAGTGTGCATGCTGTGTACTGTATATAGTGTGCAGGCTGTGTACTGTATACAGTGCTCATGCACAGGCTGCGTACTGTATACAGTGCTCATGCACAGGCTGTGTACTGTATACAATGTGCAGGCTGTGTACTGTATACAGTGCTCATGCACAGGCTGTGTACTGTATACAGTGTGCATGCTGTGTACTGTATATAGTGTGCAGGCTGTGTTCTGTATAGAGTGCTCATGCACAGGCTGTGTACTGCATACAGTGCGCATGCTGTGTACTGTATATAATGCAGGCTGTGTTCTGTATAGAGTGCTCATGCACAGGCTGTGTACTGCATACAGTGCGCATGCTGTGTACTGTATATAATGCTGTGCTAGGCTGGCTGTGTACTGTATACAGTGTGCATGCACAGGCTGTGTACTGTATACAGTGTGCATGCTGTGTACTGTATATAGTGTGCAGGCTGTGTACTGTATACAGTGCTCATGCACAGTCTGTGTACTGTATATAATGTGCAGGCTGTGTTCTGTATAGAGTGCTCATGCACAGGCTGTGTACTGTATACAGTGCTCATGCTGTGTACTGTATATAGTGTGCAGGCTGTGTTCTGTATAGAGTGCTCATGCACAGGCTGTGTACTGTATACAGTGTGCATGCTGTGTACTGTATATAGTGTGCAGGCTGTGTACTGTATACAGTGCTGCATGCTGTGTACTGTATATAGTGTGCAGGCTGTGTACTGTATACAGTGCTCATGCACAGGCTGTGTACTGTATACAGTGCATGCACAGGCTGTGTACTGTATATAATGTGCAGACTGTGTTCTGTATAGAGTGCTCATGCACAGGCTGTGTACTGTATACAGTGCTCAGGCTGTGTACTGTACACAGTGTGCATGCACAGGCTGTGTACTGTATACAGTGTTCATGCATGCTGTGTACTGTATACAATGTCCAGGCTGTGTACTGTATACAGTGCTCATGCACAGGCTGTGTACTGTATATAATGTGCAGACTTTGTTCTGAATAGAGTGCTCATGCACAGGCTGTGTACTGTATACAGTGTGCAGACTTTGTTCTGTATAGAGTGCTCATGCACAGGCTGTGTACTGTATACAGTGCTCGCATGCTGTGTACTGTATATAGTGTGCAGGCTGTGTTCTGTATAGAGTGCTCATGACAGCTGTGTACTGTATACAGTGCTCATGCAGGCTGTGTACTGTATACAGTGTGCATGCTGTGTACTGTATATAGTGTGCAGGCTGTGTACTGTATACAGTGCTCATGCACAGGCTGTGTACTGTATATAATGTGCAGACTGTGTTCTGAATAGAGTGCTCATGCACAGGCTGTGTACTGTATACAGTGTCAGGCTGTGTACTGTACAGTGCTGCATGCACAGGCTGTGTACTGTATACAGTGCTCAGGCTGTGTACTGTATATATGCATGCAGGCTGTGTACTGTATACAGTGTCATGCAGGCTGTGTACTGTATATAATGTGCAGAGCTGTGTTCTGTATAGAGTGCTCATGCACAGGCTGTGTACTGTATACAGTGTGCATGCACAGGCTGTGTACTGTATACAGTGTGCATGCTGTGTACTGTATATAGTGTGCAGGCTGTGTACTGTATACAGTGCTCATGCACAGGCTGTGTACTGTATACAGTGCGCATGCTGTGTACTGTATATAATGTGCAGGCTGTGTTCTGTATAGAGTGCTCATGCACAGGCTGTGTACTGCATACAGTGCGCATGCTGTGTACTGTATATAGTGTGCAGGCTGTGTACTGTATACAGTGCTCATGCACAGGCTGTGTACTGCATACAGTGCGCATGTTGTGTACTGTATATAATGTGCAGGCTGTGTTCTGTATAGAGTGCTCATGCACAGGCTGTGTACTGCATACAGTGCGCATGCTGTGTACTGTATATAATGTGCAGGCTGTGTTCTGTATAGAGTGCTCATGCACAGGATGTGTACTGTATACAGTGCGCATGCTGTGTACTGTATATAGTGTGCAGGCTGTGTACTGTATACAGTGCTCATGCACAGGCTGTGTACTGTATACAGTGCGCATGCTGTGTACTGTATATAGTGTGCAGGCTGTGTTCTGTATAGAGTGCTCATGCACAGGCTGTGTACTGTATACAGTGCACATGCTGTGTACTGTATATAGTGTGCAGGCTGTGTACTGTATAGAGTGCTCATGCACAGGCTGTGTACTGTATACAGTGCACATGCTGTGTACTGTATATAGTGTGCAGGCTGTGTACTGTATAGAGTGCTCATGCACAGGCTGTGTACTGTATACAGTGCTCAGGCTGTGTACTGTATATAATGTGCAGGCTGTGTTCTGTATAGAGTGCTCATGCACAGGCTGTGTACTGTATACAGTGCTCAGGCTGTGTACTGTACACAGTGTGCATGCACAGGCTGTGTACTGTATACAGTGTGCATGCTGTGTACTGTATATAGTGTGCAGGCTGTGTTCTGTATAGAGTGCTCATGCACAGGCTGTGTACTGTATACAGTGCTCAGGCTGTGTACTGTACACAGTGTGCATGCACAGGCTGTGTACTGTATACAGTGCGCATGCTGTGTACTGTATATAGTGTGCAGGCTGTGTTCTGTATAGAGTGCTCATGCACAGGCTGTATACTGTATACAGTGCTCAGGCTGTGTACTGTACACAGTGTGCATGCACAGGCTGTGTACTGTATACAGTGTGCATTCTGTGTACTGTATATAGTGTGCAGGCTGTGTACTGTATACAGTGCTCATGCTGTGTACTGTATATAGTGTGCAGGCTGTGTTCTGTATAGAGTGCTCATGCACAGGCTGTGTACTGTATACAGTGTGCATGCTGTGTACTGTATATAGTGTGCAGGCTGTGTTCTGTATAGAGTGCTCATGCACAGGCTGTGTACTGTATACAGTGTGCATGCTGCGTACTGTATATAGTGTGCAGGCTGTGTACTGTATACAGTGCTCATGCACAGGCTGTGTACTGTATATAATGTGCAGACTATGTTCTGTATAGAGTGCTCATGCACAGGCTGTGTACTGTATACAGTGCTCGGGCTGTGTACTGTATACAGTGTGCATGCACAGGCTGTGTACTGTATACAGTGTGCATGCTGTGTACTGTATATAGTGTGCAGGCTGTGTACTGTATACAGTGCTCATGCACAGTCTGTGTACTGTATATAATGTGCAGACTGTGTTCTGAATAGAGTGCTCATGCACAGGCTGTATACTGTATACAGTGCACATGCTGTGTACTGTATATAGTGTGCAGGCTGTGTACTGTATACAGTGCTCATGCACAGGCTGTGTACTGTATACAGTGCGCATGCTGTGTACTGTATATAATGTGCAGGCTGTGTTCTGTATAGAGTGCTCATGCACAGGCTGTGTGCTATATACAGTGCTCAGGCTGTGTACTGTATACAGTGGTCATGCACAGGCTGTGTACTGTATACAGTGGTCATGCACAGGCTGTGTACTGTATACCGTGGTCATGCACAGGCTGTGTACTGTATACAGTGCTCAGGCTGTGTACTGTATACAGTGCACAGGCTGTGTAGTGTCTACAGTGCTCGTGCACAGGCTGTGTACTGTATACAGTGCTCAGGCTGTGTACTGTATACAGTGCACAGGCTGTGTAGTGTATACAGATGCTCATGCACAGGCTGTGTACTGTATACAGTGCTCAGGCTGTGTATTGTACATTGCAGTCAATCGGAGCTCCGCCGAGGTGGCGAGTAGAGGCTCCCGCCGGCGTACTCTGGGATGGGACGGGGAGTGAGCTGGTGAGGTAATACCTGTCGGGGTCCACCAGACCACCATGTGCTTTTATTACAGTAGAAATGGGGATTAGGCCTGGGGTGGTGGGTCTGCTAAGCTAGCAGAGCAATTCACAATATATAGATGGGGATTGGGGCTGGGGATACACTAGACCACCAAAGACTTTGTTTTTTATTAAATGGGGCTGGGGGCTGGGGAGGAAACCATGGCATGTTGCTGCAAATGTTAAAACCTTCCCAGAGGACATGTCTAAGTACCCTTAGACCAGCCCTGGCTGGTCTAAGGGTACCTAGAATTTTGTCCTCTGGGAGGGTTTATGAATACAGAACTGGGGGATATGGCAGCCTGTGTCTGCCACAAGCCCCCTTGCACCATGCCACAGCCCATTTTGTGGTGCAAGCCCCCTTTGGTGCATGTAGCCTGCATGCAAGCTGCTTTTCTGAATAGCTCCTGAGGCATCTTTTGGCTCAAGGTGCCAACTGCGTCATTTATGTTTGATGCAAGCACCATGCATCATTCTAGGGACCTTGTGAATCGGGGTATCCGTCTCCTCTAAACCTGCATCAGCTCCTCCCACAATCAGACATCAGTTTCACAGCTTGTAACTAACCACTCAGCCATCAAGAGACTGTAAATATTCTCCCAGCTTGGTCCCCTTCCTGGCTAATAAGTGTTACAGAAATTTTAAAGAAAGAGCCCCCAAAAATCTTAATAAAAATACTTCATTCCACCTACTCAGTCACACAGACCACATTAAAGTATGAAATAATTATGTTATGGACTCTGGGCAGACAGACTTAGCCAGAATGAGGGAGATATTCAGAGAAGAAATGGAAGGAAAGGAGAAAATAGGAGACATGGAACAATTATGGGAGTAGGGTTACTGAAAGCCACCGAACTCTGCATAAAGTAAGAAACAATGAAAGAGAAGGAGCCACTTGGTTTAACAGGGAGGTGTTGGGGTACTATGGAAAGAAAATGGCACCCAGAACACGAAGAAGAACTAGATGAAGGAGGACAGGAGACTTGCAGAAAGAAGCTGAGGAGGCAGGGCAGATTAGGAGGCTAAAACTGATACAGAAGAAGAATTGCTAGGCAGGCAAAATGAGAGTTCAAAACTTTTGGGTATATATGGGAGAGAAGAGGGAAGGTGAGGCAGGAAGTTGTTGGCTGAGAGGGAGGAGGGCGGAGGGAGTACAAGTAGAGGGAGACTATGAGAAGGCAAAGGTGCTTAACAGCTACTTCTGCTCGGTGTTCATGGTGGAGAGGGAGGAAGGGGACCTGAGTTAAGAAGGAGGGGGAGAGAAGATCCTAGTCTCTTCAGTGAAGACAGGGTAAGACTAGAACTAGGAAGGTTGAAAGTGGAGAAGACAATGGTGCCAGGTGACTTGCACCCTAGGGTACACCGGGAACTAAGGGAGGAGGAGGCAGCACCTCTGACAAGGCTGTTTAACTTGTCCCTGGATACAGAGTGACTGCCAAAAGACTGGAAGAAGGCTGCAGTGGTGCCACTACATAAGGGGGGCAGCAGGGAGGAGGCAGAGAATTATCGCCTGGTCAGCCTCACCTCGGTGGTGGGTAAGGCAATGGAGTTAGTAATAAAGGAAAGGGTGGTAAACTACCTTGTGGACAGCGGACTGCAGGATGAAAGGCAACATGGCTTCACAAATGGGATGTTATGCTAGACAAACCTGATAGAATTTCTCAATTGGATGACGAAGGTGGTCGATCAGGGAGGTGCGGTGGATGTGGTCTATTTGGACTTAGAAAAGCTACTGACACCATCCCTCACAGAAGGCTGGTAAACAGGCTGCAAAGCTTTGGGATGGGACAGAAAATAACTAGGTTGGTGGAAACTGGTTGGAGGACAGAAACCAGAGGGTGGTGGTTAATGGGGTGCTACCAGCGAAGGGGTGATAAGTGGGAGTGCCCTAGGGCCGGTAAACCTCCTTTAATTCTATAACAGTGATATAGCTGAGGGACTGGAGGACAGTGTGCCTATTTGCAGATGATACAAAGATTACAATAGGGTGGACACCCCGGGGTGGGGTTGAGGCCATGAGAGAGGACCTGAAGATTCTGGAAGGGTGGTCGGAAACTTGGCAGCTGAAATTCAACATCAAAAAGTGTACAGTAATGCACATCGGGTATAAAATCCTGCAAGCAGTTTACACACTTGGGGGGGTAATTAAGCCAGCTGAGCAGGAGAGGGATCTGGGGAATATAATATCAAACAACCTTAAGGTGGGTAACCAATGCAGCAAAGCGGTGGGCAAAGCAAATAAAATGGTGGCATGCAGAGGGAGGGGCATAACAAGCAGAAGGATGGAGGTGCTGATGCCTTTATTTTTTTTGTTATTAAACCAGTTTTGTTAGTTTAACAATGAGTGACACAGATCCAGATATACTGTAAATAGCAATGATCAGAACATTAACTACAGAAACAAACTCCCAAACCCCTCATTCTTCCCTCCTCCCATAACTACACACATAACCAGATCTTCATCCACCGATCTTGAGGTGAACTGGGCCTCAAGGCTTCCAGACTGCCATGAATGCCTCAAGAGTACCCCAGAGGGATGCGTATGCCCTGGCCCTGCCCTCGCATGTAGGCTATATGCCATTCCAACTGTAGAGCCAAGGTGCACTCCTTATACCACTCCATCAAAGTGGGAATCTGATCACTCGCCCAGTGCCTCAAGATTATCAATTTAGCTGTTGCAGCAATGAGTGACATATGGGCTGTTTTGGCTTTAGGCATACCAGTTGGAAAGAGGCTAATCAGACACACTTTGGTGGTAAACAACGTTTCCAAGCCAAGGATAGGGTCTAAGGGCATTCTTAATAGACTGCCAAAAGGCCTGCACATGGGGACATAACCAAATCATATGACACAGAGTACCAGTGCTCCTTTTGCACTTGCCGCAAAGGGATGTGGTCGCAGTCCCATATTTACATAGCTGGGTGGGGGTTGGATACATATTGTGCATTATATTAAAGTGTACCAATCTCAACCTATCTTGTTTTATAAATTTATACATTGAAAGCCAAAGTTTCTTCCAGAGATTGGGCTCCTCCGGGATTCCCAGTTCCCTTGTCCAGTAATAGCAGACCCCTAATGGTAATCTAGAATCCCACTCCTGGAGGGTTTTATACAAATTTGAGACTGAACATGGCTGGGAAGCTATATGTAAGAGCGTGGCTAAAATCTCTATCACCTGGGTCTTCCGATGTAATCTGGGAGAAAAAGGAAGTTAGGGCGTCACTAACTTGCAGGCACTTGAATATTTCCTTGTTCATGACACTTAAGGACACTTGCAGAAGACTAAAGGGGAGCAACTTTCCATTCGACCAAACGGCCTGATACCCTGGAGTGATTTAACTGGGGCCAGAAGGGGAGACAGAGGAGCGCCCAATCTTGAAATGCGGATTACCAACAATGGGCTGGTCGGTCGAGGGTACCATCTTATTGCAAGGTGTTTTTTATCTGATGGAAGGTTTGTAATGACTATCCCATAGGGTTACTTCTATGGACTTGGGAGTAGCCAATGGGGAAACATATAGGAGGGCGGCAGCGGCATTTGACCCAAGCTGACAGGTGCTGTTCTATATAACCACAATGGTAAATATTCTGTGTGACTGCTCCCCTACTCCAGTAAGCCAATTTGTTTATGTGCTGTGCAGTATCTGATGCCTCTTTATAAAACCATGGTGAGACCTCACCTAGAGTATGGGGTCCTGTTCTGAGATCTCGCCTATGCAAGAATATAGATGGGATGGAAAGGGGTCGAGAAGGACTACCAAGATGGTGCATGGTATGCACAGGAAGCCCTATGAGGAGAGGTGGAACGAATTGGATCTGTACCCATTGGAGACTAGAAGCAGGGGGACTTGATAGAGGCATTTAAGTACATGAAGGGATTAATTAGGTGAGGAGAGGAGCTTATTTACAAGGAAAGTGGGTGCTAAAACCGAATTCATAGTCTACGATTGGAAGGAAGAAAATATGGACTTCTGGTTCTGCTCCCTGATGAGAAAGGCTGCATAATCTTGTTGCTCTCTGCCACACAGCTGAAACAGCCTCTAATTCAGCTTTGTCTACAATTTAACATTATTTCTGTTTATCTGGAGGCTACCGTTTTCTGCAAGCATAAAATCAGAAAGTCTAACAAACTTGCTCTCACCTCTGTTTATCCTCTGAAATAGTCAACTGCGTCACCACAGTAATTCAAGCCAGATACCATGGTTAGAGAGGGGCGAAGTGGTGCCAGTTCGCTCCACAAAGTCATTCAGGGAGTGTTCCACAACTAGTAATGGGCTAAGTGGCCCCAAGTTATTAATGAGTAATGTGAAGTCCATTGAAAACAATGACTTTGCATTACTCCACCTTCCCAAACCACTACTCCACCAATTCTTAAGGCAAAGTACATTGAAAACAATGTACTTTGCCTTACTTCACCTTGTTTTTAAGATCTAAAGGTGAATTTTGTAGTGTTTCATGGGATTTCAGGTCACATGGGCTCTAGATTGTTCTGCATGGCCTCAGTTTGGGGTAGTGTGTGTAGGAAGCTGTAGGAGACAATCTTCTCTGAGAGTTCTCTGTTATTCAAACCGTCTAAAAGCTGTTAAAAAAGCCTTTTTGAGTCATTTTTTTAGCTGAAACTTTAGTTCATCAATTATAGGAAACTCTCCTATGCTCATGTCACCGAGCATTTATTGTTTGTGTATGGATTTTGAATGTCAATGTACAACATTCAGTCGTGTACTGAGAGACAGTGGAAGTGTCAATAGGTAATTAGTTAGACCGCACCTGAGGATCTGCGTGCAGTACTAGCACCCATATCTGAAGAGGGACATTAAGCTACTAGAAGGGGCGCAGCGCAGAGTGACAAATATGATCAAGGGGCTGGGGGACTTATCATATGACAGGAAGCTGAGGGAGTTGAACATGTACTCGCTGGAGGACAGGAGGGACAGGGGGGACATGATTGAAACCTTTAAGTACATGAAAGGAATGAAAAAGACAGGTACAGAGGGGCTGTTCAAAGTAAGGGAGGGGAGGGACACCAGAGGCCATGATATGAGGCTAGAAGGAGTAAGGTTCAGGAGGGAGATGAGGAGACACTTTTTTACAGAGAGGGTGGTGGCTGGGTGGAATGCGTTACCTGCAGAAGTGATATCCAGTAGAACAGTGGATTGTTTCAAAAGGGGATGGGACAGGACAAGAGGGAGGGTCAATTAAGGGGAAGAGTGGAAGGGAAGGGCAGCTGCAGAATAAGGGGTGCTAGCTGCACATTCGAGCAGACTTGATAGACCTCTAGGCCTTTATCTCCTGGCAAATTTTGTATGTTCATAAGTGTACTTTGGGGGAGGGGTGTATCTGTGGTGCAGGTAGATTAATGTGGAGAAAGAGACAGTACTTTCTGTTTTGGTGATATTTTTCTTGTATAACTGTGTTAATGTACACACAGTAATATTTTCAATATTTCTTCCCTTTTTTCTGCTGATTGTTGTGGTGCAGCAGTGCAGAATTTTAGTTTGTTTAAAATACGTGTTTTCAATTTGCTATGCATTATTATTGTAAAAGAGTTTGTGTGTGACACGTATCATCAAATCGGACATCTTTTATTGTGCCACATAATAATTTCAGAATCGTGAACCTGCTATCCACTGCAGCTGTGTAATTTTTGTACTCATTAATACATGTTTTTAAGTTGGGGAGTTTTGTTCTGCAGTTCATCGGGGAAGTACAGCCATAGGCATTCGTGTTCCTTCCTGTACAGCATGTGAGTTGCAGCACTATACAGTAGCGTGGAACCCGCGGAGTACTCCATAATGTGAAGCAGAGTACTTCGCTTCTTAATGAGGAATGCAAAGTCCATTGAAACCAATGGCTTCGCGTTATTCTGCCTTCCCCAAACCACTGCACCAATTTTAAGGTGAAGTACATTGGAATCAATGTAATTCGCCTCACTTTGCCTTGTAATTGAGCTCCAAATGAAATTCTGCAGTAAATCATGGATTGCAGGTCATATGGACTCTAGATTGTTCTTCACAGCCTCCGTTCTGGCCTGGGTAGTGTGTGTGTAGTGGTAGCTGGAGACAGTTTGCTCTCAGAGCTCTGCGATTCAAAACCTCTAAAAGTTGTTTAAAATGCCTTTCTGAGTCATTTTTTTTTCTCAGAATTTACTACATCAATTTTAGGAAACCCTTCTGTGCTCATATCATCGAGTGATTATTGATGTGTGTGGATTTTGAATGTTAATTTAGAACAGTCAGTCGGTGTACTGTGAAATTTGCTTTGGGGGCCGGGTGTATTTGTGGTGTAGGCAGATTAACTGGGAGAAAAAGGCAGTCTTTCTGTTTTGGTTATATTTTTCTTGTATAACTGTGTTAATGTAGACACAGTAATATTTTAGTAACTCTTGAAATTTTTTTGCTCATTGTTGTGCTGCAGCAGCGTATAATTTGTCTGCTTAAACATTTGGTTATATTACTAAAGGTTTTCAATTTGCTACGCATTATTTGTAGTGTGTGTGTGTGAGTGTGAGTGTGTGTGCGATGTGTGCCATTAAACCAGACACCTTTTATTGTGCCATAGAGTAATTGCAGCAGTGTGAACCTGCTATCCACCACACCTGAATGAATTTTTTATACTGCGTTGGGGAATCTTTACTGGTCATGGGTTGTTACTGCCGTGCACTAATCCCCCAACTGGCAAAATGTATTCCTTTCCAGAATTGGATTTGTGACTTGTGTGCACTAGTTAGGTGTTGTTGTGCTTTTTTGTATGCATCCCTTGAGTGTGCAGCGCAATCTTAATATGCCTGTGCGTTTGCAGTGCACCATTAATTCTGGGAGACTTCACATTTCTTGTTATGCTCTCATTTCACTTCGTCAGCACTGGGGAGTTTTCTGGACACAAGACAGTAGTACTTTGGGGATGCACATGAATTCTGGTGACTGTGTGGATGAGGTGCTGCCAATATTGTTGTCGCTCAGCCTTGCTTCACGTTTAAAGTGGAATGACAATCCGAAGTAATAATCACAAGGCAAAGTCAGCCTTTCCTATGGGCACTCCATGTAGCTAACTGCCAACACAAAGTGGCCACTTTGGCGCTCACTCCGGCAGATTTTAAATTTGCTGCATCTCTAACCATGGTCAAAGGCAGGGAGGCAGTAAAATCCCCTCCTGATCTCACTACATTGGCAATTCTTCAGGAATTAAAGGATTTTCAGGCAGAAACCCATAGTGTCCTGGAGGGGCTTAGATCTGCTATTGCCGCCCTGGAACCAAAATTGGGTGATCTCACCACCCAGAGATTTTTTACATCAATCAAACTGAACTGAAGCACTGGATTGTGTGATTTTACTGCCTCTCAGCTTAGCGTTTATGGTTATCCATATCTCTTTCACCAGAACCTAATGATGGCTTTTTTCTTTCAGTCCCCCCCCTTTTCTTTTTCTTGCTGTTGTATCTTGTTTTCTTTCTTTCCTTTTTTAATAATCCCCGGCTTTCCTGTTTATTTTATTTTCTGGGTTTCAGTGTTTTTCCTTTTAATTGTGCTGCTTGTTGATTTCTCCTTCTGTACTGACATTTTTTTCTTGCTTGTATCATCCCTTTTAGCATTTTGTTACAATTATTCTCTCGTTTCCCTTTCTTTTTTAATTATTAGAATCCTATCATCTTTGCCTTCTTGTTCTTACTTTGCAGATGGAGACGGAATACAGATTCTTTAATATGGAGGCATTCCTTCCCCTTCTGGATCGAGGCTTCTGTTCAGACATGATGGGGACAGGACATAGCTTAGATATGTTAGCCTTGAGAAATGTTTGTAAGTTCTGGCACTTTTTTTTTGCTGTGGGGGACAAATGTGGTAAAGGGGGACTTACAGGTTTTTGTTTTAGCCTTGGGGCTTCTCCGATGCTGATTTTTTTTGGTTGTGGGGGATGTGGCGGTTTGATTGGCTGCCATTTACCATTCTTATTTTCAGAGTATAAGTCGGGGGGCATTGTATGCAGCCTCATATTTGTGACTTTGTCTATATTTTTTAATTGAGGGTTTCGTGAGAGATGGGGAGATCTTTCCAATCGGGGTGAGATTGGATTTATGCTTGGGAATTACCCCCTTCTTTTGTTATGGGTGTTCTTCATTTTTCAGCTCTTCTGGTAGAGTAGTACTGGACCTGTTTGACATTTTGATGGGATTTTTCCGATGGTTTATTCTGAACCTGGGGGTGATTTTTACCATCGCTTTCCCTTGTAGTGCATATTTTTTTTGCAGCGCTACTCAGGAGTTGTCTTCAAGAATTAGCTCCCTAGCTTGGAAGCTCCTTAAATACCTTGATAACTGTTATTTGTAGTATTTTTTAAACTGGTTTTGGTTTGGTTTATTGGGAGAGTCTGGGCTGTTTGCTATGGGGTTGAAATTGATCTTAAATTTTATATTACTGCATTTGTTCTACCTCCCCTTTTTGGGAGGGAAGTGACTTACAGGTACTGCTATTTTTTTCACCTAGGCAGTCTTTGATTCATCTCTCTTTTTCTGTGGGGCTTCTGAATGTGTATTATTATTCTCAGGAGAGTTTATATTATCCTTTTGGTCCCTGTTTGTATGACTTTCATTGCCTAAGGGTTTGTGGCTTTTTAATTGCCCTGTTGGCATTTGCTGTTTTTTCGGTGTTAATTGTTAGTTATTTGTCTTTAATGGCTCAAGAGATGATCCTTGGTTGATCATTACTTTCCAAATGTTTTTTGGTAATAACTTAATAATATTTCATATGTCTTAAGACTTATTATTGATATGTTCTTTGCTTTTTCACTTAGTTACTATATGAGACCCCTGTACAAGAATGCTCTTATTCATTTTTTTCCAATATTATGTCTACTGCAGCTTTTATTAGATTCTGTTTGCACTCAGAATTCCAGTTCTGAAGCAGGATTTGGCTTAGGGTATCTGTCATTTTATTTTACTTTCTTTCTCACTGTGTTTATGTGAGGCTGGGCTTCCATTTAATTTTCTTTTGTTGTTATATATTTTCTGTCCCCTACTTAGAAGAAATTTAATTTTCTCTTTTCTTTACACTCTGGTTGGCTGGTCATAACAGAGACCCTTTTTTTTTAGCTTGGGGTTTTCTCATTCCCCCAGTTTTCAAGAGTGGTTTAGCAGACCATCTGTTAAGTGGTGTTTGCTCTGTTAATTACTATTTCCTGTACTATGAAGATTATTTATTTTAATGTAACTGGTATTTGTAACCCAGTTAAGTGACTTAGATCATTACAATATTGTTGTCAATAACAGCAGAATTGATTTTCTTTCAGAGAACTCGCCTGACACCCCAGGAGCATGAGAAATTTCTAAAACTTGGGTTCACCTGTTTTCCATGCATCCCACCCTTTGGGGAGACATCCTGGGGTTCATATTTTATGTCCCAGAGGGCTTCGCTTTTGAAGCCCACACTACTAGTGGACATGGAGGATCAGTTTGTCTTGGTTCAGGATTATTAGATGGTCAAAAATGACACTGGTCAATATTTGTTTCCCTCCGCTACAAAGAACGTGGTTTTGTGAAGTTTTCTCCTTTTAACTTAAAGGGCAAGCTTTACTGGGAGGATCTGAATGTAACCCCTAATGAGCTCCAAGTTTTCTGTCGTGTGATTGAAACATCTGGGGCCTGATTGATGTGGGCATAGTCTTCATTCTAATAAGGTGCTATTTTCACTATTCGCTCATCATGGCAGTTCAGCTAGATTGGATCATTTTTACTACTGCTGAGAACTTGGAGTGGCTAGTTCTATAGAACTTGGTCTACTTCATTATAGGTACATAGACAGTGTCGGCAGATAAGGGCCCACAGCCCACCCAGTCTGCCCATTTGAGCTTGTAAGTTCACTTTATGTTTTCCTAGAGTCTGTTTCCCTATCCCTGACCTCCAGAATTCCTTTATGTCTATCCCATGCATTCTTAAATCCTGTGATTGTTTCAGCCCCACCACTTCCTCTGACAGCGTGTTCCACTTGTCCGCCACCCATTCTGTGAAGAAATTCTTCCTCACATTTCTTCTAAATCGTCCTCCCTCCAACCTCATCCCCCACCCTCTAGTCCTGGAACATCTTTTTCGATTAAAATAGTGTATTCCTGCACCCTGTTCCTCCTTATAAGATACTTGTATGTCTCTATCATATCCCCTCTCTCCTTCTCTCCTTCAGGAGCACATATTCAATTCTTCTATCAGTCCTCACTTAGGACTTGTGATGCAATCCATGTACAATCTTTGTTGCCCTCCTGTAAACTTTCTCTACCCTGTCTATGTCCTTACATAAGTAAGGTCTCCAGAACTGTACACTGTACTCCAGGTGGGGCCTCACTAGTGTCTTGTACAGTGGAATTATGACCTCCCTTTTCCTGCTGGTGATGCCCCTGCCTATGCATCCCAGCACCCTATTTGCTTTACCTGCTGTCTTGTCACACTGTTTCCCTACCTTGAGGTCATCAGAGATGATAACCCCAAGATCCTTTCCTGCTTGGTGCATGCTACATCCTTACCCCCCAACTGATATATTGTGCCAGGGGTTTTCTGCCCCACATACATTATCTTACACTTGTTTGCATTGAATTTCAACTGCCAACCCTCTGACCATTCTTCAAGTTTATGCAGGTTCCTTCTCATTCTGTCTACACCCTCTGGTATGTCTACTCTGTTACAGAGCTTTGTGTCATCAACGAACAGGGAAATTCTGCCTTCAAGGTCCTCCGCAATGTCTCTGATGAAGATGTTGAATAGGATTGGACCCAGCACTGATCCCTGTGGTATCCCACTGGTCACTCTTCCATCTGTGGAGTGACAGCCATTTACAACCACCCTCTGTGTCCTGCCACCCAGCCAGTTACCTACCCACCACACTACTGTCCTGCCCACACCCATATTCCCCAATTTGTGTAATAGTCTTCTATGTGGCACCGTGTCAAATGCCTTGCTGAAGTCCAGATCAGCCATGTCCACTGTCCTCCTCTGATCCTCCTGCCTAGTCACCCAGTCAAAAAATTCAATGAGGTTGATCTGACATGACCTCCCCCTGGTGAAACCATGCTGCATTGGGTCCTGTAGTCCATTGACAACCAGATGTTCCACCAATCTCTCCTTCAGTAGTGCTTCCATGATCTTCCCCACTACCGAGGTGAGGCTGACTGGTCTGTAGTTCCCCACTTCCTCTTTGTCCTCCAGTCTTTGGGTACCTCCCCTGTTTCCGTTGTTCTGATCATTCACCAATTCTAGTTACTATTAGTCATCCCAAGGTAACCACGAGCCCCTTTTGGCGATTAATCATGATTTATTTAAGGGAGCACAATCTATTGGCTGAATTGGATGACCAGATTAAACTATATTTGCAAGATAATGATCTAGGGAATCTAGGGGGGCTTCCTCTTATACACTTTGGGATGCATTAAAGGCTGTGTTATGGGAAAATTTATATCTTATGCATTGGCAAAGCATAAGGAATAAGAACGGAAGCTGTAGGAACTGTAAATGAGCTATATTCATCCAGTTGGCACCAATGGCAGGGATAAACAGTTCATCCAGACTACTATTGGTGAAGGCAAAGCTTTAGAAATATTTAAATAAAAAAACAGAGATAGCATTGTATTATCTTAGGTAATGTTTTCATTTAGGTGGGGCCAAAGGGTTTAGATATTTGGTATGCTGTCTTGGATCTTTTTGTGCCTCAGCTACTGTACTTAAGGTTCGAGACCCCTCCACTGGGAAGGTAATTCATCAATCGGATGATATTTTGTGGGTTTTCTGCTTATATTATCTCTCTCGCTAATTACAGGAGGATGGGCCCATTCTTGCAGATAGGATTAATTCTTTTCTAGCTAAGGCTAAAGTTCCACAGTTATCTTCTACTCAGGCAGCTTCATTGCTGTAGGACAATTTTAGGTGAACTCCAAGGGCCATATCACGAGCTAGTTCAGGGAAAAGCCACAGAACTGATAGATTCCCATTGAATTTTTGTAAAGTACAGCAGCTTCAAACTAGTCTGTGCCCTTTACTTCTGTGAGCAATGAGGGAGGTGTAGAAAGGTGACCACTTAACTCCTTATTGGAGCTATGTGAATGTTGCTGCCTTGCTGAAAGCGGGTAAGGATTCCACCAAGCTGGAATTGTATCATCCTATATCAATGTTAAAGTCAGACTATAAGTGTTTTATGTCAATCTATGCTGCTAGGATTGAGGGCCTCCTCCAGTTCTTGGTGGACCAGAATAGGTGGGTGTTGTGCACAAAAGACAAGTTCACGATAATGTTCATAGAACTTAACTTCTTTTAGAATATGCTACCAAGCAATCAATCCCCCTGGTCCTGGCCAGCTTGGAAGTGAAGAAGGCCTTCGACTGAGTTTCTTGACCATTTTTGTGGTCTGCTTTACATTGCTATAGGTCCCCGACAGCTTTTATTATTATGCAAAAACATTTATTCAAATTCGACTGCATTTGTTAAAGTAAATAATCACTTGTCAAGGCTGTCCTCTTCCACCTTTGTTGTTTGTTCTTTATGTGGAGCCTTTGGCTGCTCATACGTCTTTCCCATTACACTGGTGGGATCACATTGGGGGAGGAGACTATAGAGTGGTCTTGTTCGTGGTTGATATTTTGCTTACATTAACAAATCCAACCCCTAACCTTAAACTACTTTCTTACTTATTGGCAGAATTCGAAATATTAGCAGGGTTTCATTTAAACAGGTCCAAGACTGAAGTTATAGCCTATCATTACTTCCCTCTCTGGGATATCTAACATCTGTTCCCTGTACGGTGGAACAGAAACCTTATTAAATATATTGGTGTTGAAATTCCTAAGTTTTTTGCCCATACTGATCTCATGAATTTTGAACCCCTCAACTGATCAGAAAGGACTTAAGAGATTGGTCCACCTTACAGTTGTCTTTTATGAGTCGAGTCGAAACTATACATATGATTATCCTAACAAAGATTATTTTTTTTGACCCAAACACTTCCTGTCAGTCCGTCCTGTTTTTATCTTAAGGAATGGCAAGGACTCTTTTGAACTTCATTTGAATGGGAAAAGGCTAGGATACAAGCCTCTTTATTTTTAATTTAATTGTTTAAACAGGTATAGCACACTAAGTGAAAGCTTTTAACAGGAGTAACCTGGGAGCACAAGCAGGTTAAGTGACTTGCTCAGGGTCATGCAGTATGCAAGTGGAAGCTGTGGGATTCAAACCCAGGTCTGGTTTGCTGGATGTCACCAGATTTGCAGCTTAGAGCCTTAGACCACTGCGCTATACTGTCTTGTCTGTCACCTGTGTGTGGTGGTTTAGGCCTCCCTAATACGAACATACGAACATACGAAATTTGCCAGCAGATAAAGGCCTAGAGGTCTATCAAGTCTGCTCGAATGTGCAGCTAGCACCCTTTATTCTGCAGCTGCCCCTCCCTTCCACCCTTCCCCTTGATTAACCCTCCCCCTTGTCCTGTCCCATCCTCGTTTGAAGCAGTCCACTGTTCTACTGCATACCACTTCAGCAGGTAACGTATTCCACCCAGCCACCACCCTCTCTGTAAAAAAGTGTCTCCTCATCTCCTTCCTGAACCTTCCTCGCTCCAGTCTCATATCATGGCCCCTGGTATCCCTCCCCTTCCCTCCCTTACTTTGAATAGCCTCTCTGTACCTGTCTTGTTTATTCCTTTCATGTATTAAAAGGTTTCAATCATGTCACCCCTGTCTCTCCTCTCCTCCAGTGAGTACGTGTTCAACTCCTTCAACCTTCTCTCGTATGATAAGTCCCCCAGCCCCTTGATCATCTTTGTCACTCTGCGCTGCACCCCCTCCAGTAACTTAATGTCCCTCTTCAGATACGGACGCCAGTACTGCACTCAGTATTCCAGGTGTGGTCTACCTAATGACCTATACAGTGGCAGAATCACCTCCTCTCTCCTCGAGGATATACCCCTTACAATGCAACCCAACATTTTGTTGGCTTTTGCAGCTGCCTTCCTACATTGTGCCGAGTTGTTCATTGACCCTGTAATGAGCACACCCAGATCCTTTTCCTCCTCTGTCTGGGCTAGCTGCACTCCCCCTAGCTGGTAACTCCTCCTTGGGTTCTTAATATTGAATGTTATGCTCTAGCCTCTCAATTACGCATTTTATGCTGGTGAACCAACTCTGCCTGTAAGGCTTATTGGATGGATATTAAGTGGGCACAGAATGATCTTTATGATATACAGTAGGTTGGCCTTGCTATGCCTCCTCTAAATATAGGATACCGTTATCTCACTTTTTTTGATTTTGCAGGTAAAGTTCTAAGAATTTGGTACAATTATTCTAATTTCCTTGCTGCTTTGGACAGGTTCCTGGTGACCTCTCTTGCATGGGATGACCAGAACCCTCTTTGTAAGTCCAGTATTTTTCTCCAGAGACAGGCAAAGCTGGGGCTGGAGTTCTACCACCAGTTATTTGATGAACAAGGATGGTTAAGCTTTGCCACACTTCAAACTCGGTACGGTTTGCCTTCTATGGATCATCAAAGATATTTACAACTTAGCTCGTTTCTGCAATCGTTGCCTTTTATAACATAGCTTTCTGGTCATCAGGCTCCCTGGGAGTTATGACTTTAATTGTGGCCCAACAAGGCATCAAACAAGATCTTTTAATAGGTACCCTTTACTGGAATAAAAGGGAGCTCAAATCTGACTCTTCTTGTTTGGTTTACCACTGGTGGGTGTCAGAAATTCATCACCCATGCACTTGGGGAGGAATGGGAAACCTCAGTGTTACCTTGTTCTACTGCCGTTTCATCACCTTACTTATGGGTCTTTTCCTGGAAGTGCCAAACTTGATTTTTTCTAACACCTGCCCGAGTTGCAAAATATAAAGGTCCACAGGTGGCTAGTTGTTGGCATGGGTGTGGGGAAATCCTCGCGGACAAGTCGCATGTTTTCTGCACCTGTCCTGTTTTAGTGTTGTTTTGGCAAGCTGTCTCGACTGGTCTTGATCAGATCTTTCATTATTCTTTTTGTCTAAATTCCAAAATAGTTCTGCTTCAGATACCCCTGGCTATTCCATAGCTTTCCCATCACCAAAAGAAGCTTTTTCTGATTTTAATCTTGTCTGTGAAAAAAGCAATAACTAGATATTGGCATTAAAGCCCTGGTACCTGACGAGGATGATTGGTTTCAGATAGTTAATTTTATTTTTGGCCTTGAGAAGACCTTCTATAGGTATCTGAACAAGGAAGATATTTGTTAAGAGATTTGGGGGAACTGGGTGACCTTTCAGTTAGCAGTTTCACCTTCCTTTGTTCCATACAGGGAGGAAGGGGTTTTCTCCTCTCTGCTCCCTTTCCCTTTTTCTTTTTTTTCTCTTCTCCCCCCTTTTGCCAGATGTTTAAATCTGAACATTTTTGAAGCTTATTTTATAAATGTTGGCCCAGTACCTCCTCTCTCCTTGTTCTTTAACGAATGGGGGTTTTCTGCTATGGGATGGGTTTATCTATCTTTTTGTGATAACATGTTCAGCAATGAAGCCATGAACTCCTTTATTTTGTCTATGTTTTTTTTTTCAATATTTTACCCATTTTAATGACCAAGGACTATGGTAACTTTTTTCAATGATTTTTCATTTTACTTACTTACTTGTCTGCTCCCTGTTATTAATTAAGCAATTTTTGTTTATTATTCTGATGTACTGTCTAATATTTATGTTTATGATCATCTCTGTTGAAACTGAATAAAATTTAATTTTAAAAAAAAGGAAGATTTAAGGGCAACATGAGGGAGTGTTAATTCACAGAAAGGGTGGTGAAGTCCTGGAATAAACTACATGAGGAGGTGGTGGGAGGTGAAATAGTGGAGGGATTCAAAAGGGCATGGGACAGACAGAAGTGGAGGGAAGGGGATGTCCACTGACAAGGGTGACAAGTAGTGGGGGGAGGGAGCAGACTCGATTGGACAGAGAAGTCCTTTTCTGCCATCAGATTTCTATGATTCTATGATACATTTCCTGCTTAAGGCTAGCTGGTTTGTTTTTCCTTCCCCTACATTTTTCCAGTGTAATAATTTAAACATTAATTTATGAGGTTACATACTCAAGTGCAGAATTGTCTTTATTTTCCTGTAAAACCAGTGTTTTCAAGAATATGTATCCAGTTTATGCTCATAAAATCACCACTTACTTTTATGCTGGCTCGCGTGGGCACGCCAGCCAACATATTGTGTAAAGCAGATTTGAGGTGCGAATACTGTGGGGCGCGTAATGCAGGGCACGCATCAGTAAGTGCGTCCCTCATTCCCCAATAAGCCAGAATGCAGGCGCTGACACCAGCAATATGTAAAGTGGCCACCACACCTAACAAAAGTGCTTCTGCAATGAAAGGCATGCTCGTGATGCAGCGGTACAATAACACACGTCCTGATGTGCCTTTACTGAAGTTTTCCCCTAAACATGGCAGCACTGACTGCCGCTTCTGACTTCAGGGGTGCCCATTCCCCTGTCAGCATGCCCTGACCCACTTCATTTACCGATGGAGTCCACTCCCGTCGGCACAATGCCCTCCCATTTTTATGGGGTGCCCAATCCCCTCAGCATCATGTACCCCCACAGTCTTCTCTGCCGATGGTGGCCCAATCAATGTTTTTATTTTTTCCCTGTGAAAAGGAACGTCCTTCGCCAGTCTCCCTGCCCCCTCCTGCAAACCGCGTCCACCCACTGCGCACCCTGCCTCCTCACACCCCCTCACTCCATACTTAACTCCAGAGTCTGGCACCCAGTGTGACAATATTCGGAGGACCGGGATCACGTCTGCACTCTTCAAAGGCAAACGCGAACCGAGGAAAGCTCTATAATGGAACAAATAGGGTTTTTTCAACTTTGATGCATATCTCAGTCATTTTTTGGAATTTTGGCACCAAAGTTTCAACATGAGGTTTTTGGGACCCCTCCTCATGAATTCTGCCACTGCTATGGCATTAATCGGCCCCAAAGGTGATTTTGCGGTCACTGCACGTAATCACCTTTTAGGACCCAATTAATGAAACAACAGTGGCAGTGTTCATGAGGTGGGCTCTCAAAAAGCCTTTGTTGCAAATTTGGTGGAAAAAATAAAAAAAAATAACTGTTTTGTGAGTGTGCGTTGCGCAGTTGCTATGCACGCACATACCTTTGTGAATCTGCCATTTTCACACCAGATTTTCAACACTGGCATTTTTCCACACCTCCTTGTGAACAGTACAGCTGTCATTTTTCACTTGCTGGCTGAAATGTGTTTTCGCACTTCCGGCGCAGAATAGCGCAATCACTGTGGGAAATCAGTATTCAGGACAGATTACAAAAATGACAGTGACATTGTTCATGAGCAGAGGTCCTAAAATGCCTATGTTGAAAATCTGTTGCCGCGATACTCCATAAAATGACTGTGTTACAAGTGTGCATTGCGCAGTTTGCACGCACACTCATAAGTTCACGAATGTATAATATTTTCACTCCAGATTTCCAACATTGCCATTGTTCTGCACCTCCTTATGAACAGTATAGCTGTCATTTTTCAGATCCTGGCTGAAATATGTTTTCGCACTTCCGCTGCAGAATAGCATGGTCACTGTAGGAAATCTGTGTTCAGGACACATTATGAAAATGACAGTGACACTGTTCATTAGCAGAGGTCCTAAAATGCCTATATTGAAAATTTGGTGCCGAAAGTTCTTAAAATGAGTGTGTTATGAGCGTGCATTGCACTGTTTCTACACATGCTCATACCTTCGCAACTTTGCAGTATTTTCACTCCAGATTTTCAACATTGCCATTTTTCCACACCTCCTTATGAACGTACAGCTGTCATTTTTCACATCCTGGCCGAAATGTGTTTTCGATCTTCTGACGCTCAATAGCGCGGTTGCTGTGGGAAATCAGTGTTCGGGACACATTAAGAAAATCACACTGACACTGTTCATGAGCAGAGGTGCAAAACTTGCTATGTTGAAAATTTTATGATGAAACTCCATAAAATGACTGTTACGAGCATGCATTGTGCAGTTTCCATGCAGCCTTGTAACTTCACAAATTAATAATATTTTCATGCCACATTTTCAACACTGGCAATTTTCCACGCCTCCTTATGAACAGTACAGCTGTCATTTTTCACATCCTGACCAAAATGTGTTTTCGTGCTTCTGGTGCAGAATACTGCAGTCGCTGTCGGAAATCAGTGTTTGGGACTGATTAGGATCAAGCGAGTTGGAGTAGGGGGAGTGACGAAGCTCAACTGAGCTCTGTCGGGACTGCTGCAGATTTCTTTGTGGGCAGGAAAAGGCACCAATGCTGGTAGGAGCCCAGTTCTAAAGGGCAGCCTGCAGCGCTGGGAGACACAGAATGAATGAGTGAGGGAGGGGGAGTGAGTGAGCTCTGTTGGCATTGCTGTGGATTTCTTTGTGAGCAGAAAAAGGCAGCAATGCGTGCAGGGGCCCAGTACAAAAGGGCAGCCTGCAGCTGCAGAAGAAACAGAATGAGCGACTGAGAGAGGAGTAATAAATTAGCTCAACGGAGCTCTAGCGTGTCTGCTGCGGATTTCTTTGTGGGCAGAAAAGGGCAGCAATGCATGCAGGAGCCCCGTACAAAAGGGCAGCCTGCAGGGCTGGCAGAAACAGAATGAGTGAGTGAGAGAGGAGGAGTGAGTGAGGTCAACGGAGCTCTGTCAGGAGTGCTGCAGATTTCTTTGTGGGCAGAAAAAGATGCCAGCAGAGGTAGGAACCCAGTACAAAAGAGCAGCCTGCACCGCCAGGAGAAACAGAATGAGCATGTAAGGCAGGTGGAGTGAGCGACCTCTCAATGGAGTTCTGTCTGGACAGCTGTGGATTTCTTTGTGGGCAGAAAAAGGTGCCAGTGCAGGCAGGAGCCCAGTAAAAAGGGCAGCCTGCAGTTCCAGAAGAAATATAATGAGTGAGTGAGAGAGGGGAAGTGAGCAAGCTCAACGAAGCTCTATCGTGACTGCTGCAGATTTGTTTGTGGGTAGGAAAAGGAGGCAACACAGGCAGGATCCCAGTATAAAAGGCCAGCCTGCAGTGCCGGATGAAACGGAATGAGCGAGTGAGAGAGGGTGAGTATGCAAGCTCAATGGAGCTGTGTCGGGACTGCTGCAGATTTCTTTGTGGGCAGAAAAAGGCAGCAATGCACACAGGGGCCCAGTACAAAAGGGCAGCCTGCAGCAGCGGTAGAAAAGAGAATGAGCAAATGAGAGAGGGACAGTGAGCAAGCTCAACAGAGCTCTATCATGACTGCTGCAGATTTCTTTGTGGGCAAAAGAAGGCTGCAATGCAGTCAGGAGCCCAGTACAAAAGGGCATCTTGGAGCAGCGGCAGAAATGGGATGAGCAAGTGAAAGCAGGGAATGAGCGAGCTCAATGGAGCTCTGTCAGGACTGCTGCAGATTTCTTTGTGGGCAGAAAAAGGTGCCAACAGAGGAAGGAGCCCACTACAAAAGGCCAGCCAGTAGCGTCGGCAGAAACAGAACGAGCGAGTGAGGGAGAGGGAGAGGGAGTGAGTGAGCTTAACAGAGGTCTATCGTGACTGCAGTGGATTTCTTTGTGGACAGCAAAAGGCGGCAACGCAGGCAGGAGCCCAGTACAAAAGGCCAGCCAGCAGCACCAGCAGAAACAGAAGGAGCAAGTGAAGGAGGGGGAGTGAGCAAGCTCAGCGGAGGTCTATCATGACTGCTGCAGATCTCTATGTGGACAGGAAAAGGTGGCAACCCAGGCAGGAGCCTGGTATAAAAGACCAGCCTGCAGCACCCACTGAAACGGAATGAGTGAGTGACAGAGAGAGAGTGAGTGACCTCAACGGAGCTGTGTCAGGACTGTTGCAGATCTCGTTGTGGGCAGAAAAAGGTGCCAACGCAGGCAGGAACCCAGTACAAAAGAGCAGCCTGCAGCGGTGGGAGACACAGAACGAGCGAGTTAGGGAGGGGGAGTGAGTGAACTCACCGGAGCTCTGTTGGGACTGCTGTGGATTTCTTTGTGGCCAGAAAAAGGCAGCAATGCATGCAGAGACCCGGTACAAATGGGCAGCCTGCAGCGGCAGGGGAAACAGAATGAATGAATGAAAGAGGGGGAGTGAGTGAGCGAGCTGAATGGAGCTCTATCGTGACTGCTGCAGATTTCTTTGTGAGCAGAAGAAGGCGGCAACACAGGCAGGAACCCAGTATAAAAGTGCAGCCTGCAGTACCGGCAGAAACAGAATGAGTGAGTGAGAGAAGGGGGGTGAGCAAGCTCAACAGAGCTCTGTCGGGACTGCTGCAGATTTCTTTGTGGTCAGAAAAAGGCGCCAACAGAGGCAAGAGCCAACTACAAAATGGCAGCCTGCAGTGCCAGGAGGAACAAAATGAGCGAGTAAGACAAGCGGAGTGAGCAACCTCAATGAAGCTCTGTCTGGACAGCTGTGGATTTCTTTGTGGGCAAAAAAAGGTGACAATGCAGGCAGAAGCCCAGTACAAAAGGGCAGACTGAAGCAGCATGAAACACAGAATGAGCTAGTGAGGAAGGGGGAGTGAGTGAGCTCAATGGAGCTCTGTTAGGACTGCTGCAGATTTCTTTGTGGCCAGAAAAAGGCAGCAATGCACCCAGGGGCCCAGTACAAAATGGCAGCTTGCGGCAGCGGTAGAAACAGAATGAGTAAATGAGAGAGGGACAGTGAGCAAGTCAACAGAGCTCTATCATGACTGCTGCAGATTTCTTTGTGGGCAAAAGAAGGCTGCAATGCAGGCAGGAGCCCAGTACAAAAGGGCATCTTGGAGTAGCGGCAGAAACGGGACGAGCAAGTGAAAGCGGGGAATGAGCGAGCTCAATGGAGCTCTGTCAGGACTGCTGCAGATTTCTTTGTGGGCAGAAAAAGGTGACAATGAGGGCAGAAGCCCAGTACAAAAGAGCAGCCTGCAGAAGCGGGAGACACAAAACGAGCGAGTTAGGGAGGGGGAGTGAGTGAACTCACCGGAGCTCTGTTGAGACTGCTGCGGATTTCTTTGTGGCCAGAAAAAGGAAGCAATGCATGCAGAGACCCGGTACAAATGGGCAGCCTGCAGTGGCAGGAGAAACAGAATGAATGAGTGAGAGAGGGGGAGTGAGTGAGCGAGCTGAATGGAGCTCTATCGTGACTGCTGCAGATTTCTTTGTGAGCAGAAGAAGGCGGCAACACAGGCAGGAGCCCAGTACAAAAGTGCAGCCTGCAGTGCTGGCAGAAACAGAATGAGTGAGTGAGAGAAGCGGAGTGAGCAAGCTCAACAGAGCTCTGTCGGGACTGCTGCAGATTTCTTTGTGGTCAGAAAAAGGCGCCAACAGAGGCAAGAGCCAACTACAAAATGGCAGTCTGCAGTGCCAGGAGGAACAAAATGAGCGAGTAAGACAAGCGGAGTGAGCAACCTCAATGAAGCTCTGTCTGGACAGCTGTGGATTTCTTTGTGGGCAAAAAAAGGTGACAATGCAGGCAGAAGCCCAGTACAAAAGGGCAGACTGAAGCAGCATAAAACACAGAATGAGCGAGTGAGGGAGGGGGAGTGAGTGAGCTCAATGGAGCTGTGTCAGGACTGTTGCAGATCTCGTTGTGGGCAGAAAAAGGAGCCAACGCAGGCAGGAACCCAGTACAAAAGAGCAGCCTGCAGAAGCGGGAGACACAGAACGAGCGAGTTAGGGAGGGGGAGTGAGTGAACTCACCGGAGCTCTGTTGAGACTGCTGTGGATTTCTTTGTGGCCAAAGGCAGCAATGCATGCAGAGACCCGGTACAAATGAGCAGCCTGCAGCGGCAGGAGAAACAGAATGAATGAGTGAGAGAGGGAGTGAGTGAGCGGCTGAATGGAGCTCTATCGTGACTGCTGCAGATTTCTTTTGTGAGCAGAAGAAGGCGGCAACACAGGCAGGAGCCCAGTACAAAAGTGCAGCCTGCAGTGCCGGCAGAAACAGAATGAGTGAGTGAGAGAAGGGGAGTGAGCAAGCTCAACAGAGCTCTGTCGGGACTGCTGCAGATTTCTTTGTGGTCAAAAGTCGCCAACAGAGGCAAGAGCCAACTACAAAATGGCAGCCTGCAGTGCCAGGAGGAACAAAATGAGCGAGTAAGACAAGCGGAGTGAGCAACCTCAATGGAGCTCTGTCTGGACAGCTGTGGATTTCTTTGTGGGCAAAAAAATGTGACAATGCAGGCAGAAGCCCAGTACAAAAGGGCAGACTGAAGCAGCATGAAACACAGAATGAGCGAGTGAGGGAGGGGGAGTGAGTGAGCTCAATGGAGCTCTGTTAGGACTGCTGCGGATTTCTTTGTGGCCAGAAAAAGGCAGCAATGCACCCAGGGGCCCAGTACAAAATGGCAGCTTGCAGCAGCGGTAGAAACAGAATGAGTAAATGAGAGAGGGACACTGAGCAAGCTCAACAGAGCTCTATCATGACTGCTGCAGATTTCTTTGTGGGCAAAAGAAGGCTGCAATGCAGGCAGGAGCCCAGTACAAAAGGGCATCTTGGAGCAGTGGCAGAAACGGGATGAGCAAGTGAAAGCGGAGGAATGAGCGAGCTCAATGGAGCTCTGTCAGGACTGCTGCAGATTTCTTTGTGGGCAGAAAAAGGTACCAACAGAGGAAGGAGCCCACTACAAAAGGCCAGCCAGTAGTGCTGGCAGAAACAGAATGAGCGAGTGAGGGAGAGGGAGAGGGAGTGAGTGAGCTTAACAGAGGTCTATCGTGACTGCAGCATATTTCTTTGTGGACAGGAAAAGGTGGCAAGCAGGCAGGAGCCTGGTATAAAAGACCAGCCTGCAGCACCCACTGAAACGAAATGAGCGAGTGACAGAGGGGGAGTGAGTGACCTCAACGGAGCTGTGTCAGGACTGTTGCAGATCTCGTTGTGGGCAGAAAAAGGAGCCAACGCAGGCAGGAACTCAGTACAAAAGTGCAGCCTGAAGAAGCGGGAGACACAGAACGAGCGAGTTAGGGAGGGGGAGTGAGTGAACTCACCGGAGCTCTGTTGAGACTGCTGCGGATTTCTTTGTGGCCAGAAAAAGGCAGCAATGCATGCAGAGACCTGGTACAAATGGGCAGCCTGCAGCGGCAGGAGAAACAGAATGAATGAGTGAGAGAGGGAGATTGAGTGAGCGAGCTGAATGGAGCTCTATCGTGACTGCTGCAGATTTCTTTGTGAGCAGAAGAAGGCAGCAACACAGGCAGGAGCCCAGTATAAAAGTGCAGCCTGCAGTGCCGGCAGAAACAGAATGAGTGAGTGAGAGAAGGGGAGTGAGCAAGCTCAACAGAGCTCTGTCGGGACTGCTGCAGATTTCTTTGTGGTCAGAAAAAGGCGCCAACAGAGGCCAGAGCCAACTACAAAATGGCAGCCTGCAGTGCCAGGAGGAACAAAATGAGCGAGTAAGACAAGCGGAGTGAGCAACCTCAATGGAGCTCTGTCTGGACAGCTGTGGATTCTTTGTGGGCAAAAAGGTGACAATGCAGGCAGAAGCCCAGTACAAAAGGGCAGACTGAAGCAGCATGAAACACAGAATGAGCGAGTGAGGGAGGGGGAGTGAGTGAGCTCAATGGAGCTCTGTTAGGACTGCTGCGGATTTCTTTGTGGCCAGAAAAAGACAGCAATGCATGCAGGGACCCAGTACAAAATGGCAGCTTACAGCAGCAGGCGACACAGAACGAATGAGTGAGAGAGGGGGAGTGAGTGAGCGAGCTCAACAGAGCTCTATCGTGACTGCTGCAGATTTCTTCATGGGCAGAAGAATGTGGCAACTCAGGCAGGAACCCAGTACAAAAGAGCAGCCTGCAGCGGTGGGAGAAACAGAATAAGCGAGTGAGAGTGGGGGAGTGAGCGAGCTCAACGGAGCTCTGTCATG
The DNA here is from genome assembly GCA_016271365.2 of Neoceratodus forsteri. Taxonomy (NCBI): domain Eukaryota; kingdom Metazoa; phylum Chordata; order Ceratodontiformes; family Ceratodontidae; genus Neoceratodus; species Neoceratodus forsteri. The sequence goes on along the minus strand of CM057451.1, from coordinate 1,190,393,754 downwards.
ACTGCTGCAGATTTCCTTGTGGGCAGAAAAAGGTGGCAAAGTAGGCAGGAGCCCAGTACAAAGGCCAGCCTGCGGCGCCAGCAGAAACGGAATGAGCGAGTGAGAGATGGGGAGTGAGCGAGCCTCAATGGAGCTGTGTCGGGACTGCTGCAGATTTCTTTGTGGGCAGAATAAGCTGCCATTGCAGGCAGGAGCTCAGTACAAAAGGGCAGCCTGCATGAGTGGGAGACACAGAATGAGCAAGTGAGGGAGGGGGAGTGAATGAGCTCAAAGGAGCTCTATTGGGATTTATGCAGATTTCCTTGTGGGCAGAAAAAGGCAGCAATACACCCAGATGCCCAGTACAAAAGGTCATCCTGCAGCGGTGGGAGAAACAGAATGAGCAAGTGAGAGAGGCGGAGTGAGCGACTTCAACAGAGCTCTAGCGTGTCTGCTGCAGATTTCTTTGTGGGCAGAAAAAGGTGGCAATGCAGCCAGGAGCCAAGTAAAAAAGGCCAGCCTGCAGCGCCGGCAGAAACAGAACGAGTGAGTGACAGAGGGGGAGTGAGCGACCTCGATGGACCTGTGTCAGGACTGCTGCAGATCTCTTTGTGGGCAGAAAAAGGTGCCAATGCAGGCAGGAACCCAGTACAAAAGGGCAGCCTGCAGCAGCGGGAAAAACAGAATGAGAGAGTCAGAGAGGGGGAGTGGACCACCTCAACGGAACTCTGTCAGGTCAGCTGCGGATTTCTTTGTGGACAGGAAAGGGTGGAAATGCAGGCAGAAGCCCAGTACAAAAGGGCAGCCTGTAGCACTGGGAGAAACAGAATGAATGATTGACCAAGGGCCAGTGAGTGAGCTCAACAGACCAACGCAATCACCATTTGGCATTGACAAATGCTTTGTTTTTTCACCCCTGTAAATTAGAAAATGGTCCCTCGCTGTCTAAAACTCCTTCCCCCAACCCTCGCCCACTCTCTGTGTACCCTGCCTCCCCACACACCCCTAATCCCATACTTACCTCCAGAGCCCAGCATGATGATCTTTGGTGGACCGGGAACACGTCTGCACTCTTCAAACCAACTGTGAACTGAAGAAATGCTGGTAAGCTGTATTTATTTATTTATTTATTTATTGGAACATCAGTTTAACAACCTTTGAGCCAGAGGCTCATTTACAAAGGTACCTCGTCACAGTGAGGACAAAACAGTGCAAGAAACAAACATCAAGGCAGACAAAAAATTGGAGTACATTTAGAAATCAGCCCCCAAAAAATACAGGCATTTGTCAAACACAGTATACAACAGGCTTACATGTGCACTTTACAGAGTGGACAATATACAGTAGTTACAAGGAGATTGATTCAGTAGGCAGATAAAGGTAAGGCTGGGTGGAAGATATCAGAAGAGGAGTGAGAAGATAGTAGCAAGTAAAGGTAGAGCTGGACAGAAGGTCAGAGAGCGGCTCAGTGAGCCTTGTCTGGGAGGATAGGAGGAGGCTTAGAGGCAGGTACAGCTGCGTGTTGAGAGCAGGTGATTTCTAAGACTAGTTTTAAAATAAGATAACGAGGCGGCATCAGTGACTCCGGAGGGGAGGTTGTTATACCAACAGGGGGCTCTGTAGGGGTAAGCCCTTTGACCTTGCGAGGTTCTCGCCCTCGGTATAACCAGTGCAGTTTTGCGGGATAAGCGAGTATGCACTGTAGGGTTTGCACGGTGGATAGTGGTTGACAGACCCGGTGGGGATAGCCCAAGGAGTAATTTTTTTGTTAGGAGGCAGGTTTGGTATTTGAGGTGCTCATCTAGGTTGAGTAGATTATCCATGGTGTAAAGACGGCAAGTGTGGGTTTGACTAGGAGCCCCAGTTATGAGCCTGCAGGCCTTGTTTAAGGTGAGGTGGATCTTGTGCAGGGCAGTCTGGTCTGCTGCACCATACACAGGTAGGCCATAGTCTACCAGAGATAGAACAGAGGATGTGACTGCAAGTCGGAGGGCATCCATGGGGAGGCAGTTTTTATGACGGTTGAGGATACCCAGTCGAGTGTTACAGGCTGAGACCAGGGCAGAGATGTGGACATGAAAAGAGAGGGCAGGGTCAAAGGTTATACCTAAGTATTTATAAGAGTGAACTAGCTCAATAGGGAGTTTAGCGGTGGAGTGGACTGCGAGAGGATAGTTACTGGATTTATTTTGGGGGTGGGCAAAGAGCATGGTCTTGATTTTCTTTAGATTAATTACAAGCCTGTGCTCAGTAAACCAGGCTTCTGCGTCATTGTAGGATTCCTAGAGAGAATCCTGAAGTGAGATGGGATTACGATTGGAGGCAAAGAGTACAGCATCATCTGCGTAAAGAAGGATTTTACCAGTACATACACTGGGCAGGGAGTTTAGAAAAAGGGAAAAGAGCAAGGGCCCAAGAATGGAGCCCTGAGGGACTCCGGAGCGGATAGGGCAGGTGCTGGAAAGTTTCCCGTTGATTTTCACACGTTGTGAGCGGGCCAACAAGTAGCTGGAGCACCAGAAAACAGGCCCAGTGGCAAAGCCTAAGTGACTAAGGGTAGTTAGCAGGAGGGGGTGGGAGACAGTATCAAAGGCTTTTGATAAGTCAATGAACACTGCACCAGCAAGGGAGCCAGAGTCCAGTGAAGTGTGAAGAAAGTTAGAGAACTCCAGGAGGGCAGTATTGGTGCTGTGGCCTGCTCTGAAACCATGTTGTTCTGGGAAGAGGATGCTATATTTATCGAGGTATTCAGAGATTTGGGTGGCCACAATTTTTTCTAAGGCCTTAGAGAGAGGAGAGAGGATTGAGATTGGTCGATAATTGCTAGGGAGGGTCCTATCACCACCCTTGTGTATTGGGGTGACAGTAGCTATCTTCCAGGCAGAGGGGAATTGCCCTAGGCAGAGAGATTTGTTAAAGAGGTTGGTGATTGGTGAGATAACCAGATCCAGAACCTGATGGAGAAGACTGGGATCAAGGGAGTCATTGCCAATTGTGTTACTCTTTAAGGCCTTGAGTAGGTAGGGTCTGACTTCCTGGGCAGTGATTCGGCGCAGGTAGAACAAGGGGCGTGGGAGAATAGGGACAGACCTGGAGGGAGGGGGAGTGAAGAAATTATCAGGGAGCACCGGGCTAAGGTCTGTGAAAGATTTGTTGAGGTGGTTGGCAATAAGGACAGGGTCTGAGGAGACCGAACCATTAATGTTGATAAGCGAAGGTGTGGGGGAACGCGTGCCACCATTCAGCTGCTTAATGTTGTCCCAGAAGGTCCTAGTGTTCTCCCATGAGGAAGTGAGGGAGGCTTGATAGTGCTCAGCCTTTGCTTTGCGGATGGCCCAAATACATTTGTTCCGGGCAGCAGCATAGGCCAGCCTGTCAGCTGGGCGCCCTGTTTCCGTGGCAATGTGCCATAGATTGTCCCTGTGCTTAAGAAGTTGGCGCAGGGTGGGGGTAATCCAGAGGGCATGCCTTACTTTGGACCGGCGAGCAGTTATGGGTGCAAAAATGTCGCAAGCAGAGTTGAAGGTGTGGATAAAGAAGGCAAGGGCCGTGTCAATATCCTGGGCATTTAGTATAGGGGACCAGTCTATGAGGGCTAGGAGTTGCTTAAGGCCTTTCTGCCCACCAGATCTAAGACGTCACCGAAGGGTGGTTTGTGCTGTGGGTTTGGGCAAGGAGGTTGACCAATAGAAGAGAACCGGGGAGTGGTCACTAAGGCAGTCTGGGAAGATTTGGATATTGCAGATGCGGTTAGGGTGGTTTGTGAGGACCACATCCAGGAGTGTACTAGACCCCATTCTAGAATTCACTCTAGTGGGTTGGGAGACTAGTTGGGTTAGGTCGATGGCTGTAAAGGCATCACGGGAGGAAGTGGATGAAGGGCTGAGCCAATTGATGTTCAAGTCCCCCACAAGGATTTGGTCGGAGGAGTGGGGTAGGGAGGTAAGATAATCGATTAGTGGACCTAGTGCTTGTGCTTGATTTTTTGGAGGTATGTACTCTGTAGTCAGGTAGATGGGACCCCTAGAGGGATCAGGAGATAGTTTTAGGGTTAGGGCCTGAGCCCTGAAGTCAAGGACTGGGGCTGGGAGGGCTAGTCCGAGAGGGTCTTTGACATAAATGGAACAGCCCCCACCTCGCCTGCCAACACGGTCCTCCCGATAGAGGGAGTAGCCAGGGAAGGAGACCAGGGAGTCAGGGGTAGAGTCTGACAGCCAAGTTTCAACTATTGAGATAACGTCAGGTTTACGAACCGCAACCCAGCAATTGAGAGAGTCAGATTTTTTAAGGAGACTTCATATGTTCATGGAAGCAATAAGAAGCCCAGTGGATTCCTTTAAGGAGCCTTTGCAAGCTGGACTGGGATTGGGATGTATGTTACCAGTCAGGAGCAGAAGGAGGAGAGCTGCTCTGGACAGAGGGTGGCAGAAGGAGAGTTTACGCCGGGAGCAATAGGAAGAGAAGGGGGTTTTCGTAGCACAGGGGGTGGGTAGTGCAGCACAGACTGAGAAGGCTTGAGAGATAAAATGCCTGAGGGAGCAAAGGGGGGAGGAAAGGTAGTGTCTAGATGGGGAGTGAGGTGGAGAGGAGCATATGGGGTGAGTGGAGGAGGAGATAGGGGGAGGGGCAGTGGCATAGGAGGAGGGGAAGGCAGGAGGGCAGATAGGAGCACTAGAGTAGTGAGGCTGAGGGTTAACAGGGACATTAGGGTTAGCGGAAGGCAAAAGGAGGAGAAGGAGGAGAGAGAGGCAGGTAGGCAGGAGGTGTGCATGCATGATTGGTAAGGGTGTGAGAGCTGAAGTGAAGAAAGATGGGGGAACTTGGATGATAGAGGGGAAGATGGTAATGAAAGGTCTACCTCTAAGTGTAGTTGCCATCTTGGTACAGTGGCAAAGCCCATGCCTCAAGTGCATAAAACACCAGGTTCAAGGCTTGTCTAGGGTGATAGAAAAGGACCTAAGACAGTGGCTGCAGCAGCAGGGAGCAGAGCTCAAAGCCTGCAATAACAGTCAGAAAATGTTTTTGCAGACTATGAGGGTTAGAAGGTTTTAGAGTCCTAAAACCTATTACAAACAATAGTCTGAAGTGATAGCTGAGTGGTGGAGCTGCTGACTAAAACAGTGAAAGTGCAGGGTTCAATGACAACAAGTAAGAAGTAGTTAAATATTTTGGCGGGGGGGGGGGGTTAGAGACTATGAAAGTCTTAAAAAGTAGGCACAAGATAGCCAGATAAAATGGTTAAGAGGTAGAGCTGCTGACTCTGATAACAAAAGGTACTGGGTTTGAGAACAGCTTTGGGACATAAAACAGAATTTTTGTTTCGAAGAAGGAAGGGTTAAGAGCTTGAAAGTAGAGGAAGATATTGGCTTGGTGGTTAGGCTGCAGACTTTGGAGTAAGGGGTGCAAAGTTTGAGGCTTGCAGGGGGCCTACTGGTGGGCTGATGGGAAGGAATGAGGAAAGAAGATAGCAGAAAGGATTAGGAGGGGACTGTAGAGACATCTAGTGGACAGGGATTGCAATAGTTGCGAGGAGGGAGTAGAGAGTGGTTAGAGGTGCCAGAGTGGAAAGTGCAGCAACCCCTAGTGGTTGGAGTGTATAAACTGCAAATGGGAAAGTGGACACTTGGTAAAATGAAGCGTAGGTCATGTGATATGACACGTGACCTGCCAGCAGCATTAAATGAAGCGCTGCCCCTGGGTGGGAAGCACTACACAACAGGCAGGTTGTAGTGCAGGAGGCTTTACCTCTTCAAAGCTCTGACAATCCCCAAGTACAGGCTCCACTGCTGGGCAGAGAAGTGTATAAATAAGGTATTTCCAACTTTGGTGCATATCTCGGACATTTTGGCACTAAATTTTCAACATGGGGTTATTGAGACCCCTCCTCATGAATTCAGTCACTGTCATGGTGTTATTCGGTCCCAAAAGGTGATTTCACAGTCACTGCTCGGAATCACCTTTCGGGACTGATTACCGAAATGACAGTGCCACTGTTCATGAGGTGTAAGCGACATTTCAGAGGGACTGGAAGGAAAAGTATGTCTCTTTGCAGATGACACAAAGATCTGCAACAGAGTTGATGCACAAGGTGGGGTGGAAAGGATGAGGAGGGACTTGGTAAGGTTAGAGGAATGGTCAAATGTATGGCAGCTTAGATTTAATGCTAAGAACTGCAAGATAATGCACCTGGGAAACAAAAGTCCAGGGGAAGAGTACACAATGGGGGGTGAGATACTAACAACAACAAAAATGGAAAGGGACCTGGGGGTAGTCATATCAGATGACTTAAAGGTGGGCAAGCAATGTGAGAGGGCAGTAAGGAGGGCTTGGGGGATACTGGAATGCATAGGGAGAGGCATCACCAGTAGAAAACAAGAAGTTGTTGGCCCTCTGTACAGACAGCTGGTGAGACTCATCTGGAGTACTGTGCGCAGTTCTGGAGACCCAGTCTCAGCAAGGACATAGACAAGATGGAAGCTGTCCAGAGGAGGGCAACTAAAATTGTGTAGGGTCTGCACTGGAAGACATACGAAGAGAGACTAAAGCAGCTTAATATGTATAACCTCGAGGAAAGGAGGGAGAGGGGGGTCATGATAGAAACTTTCAAGTACCTCAAGGGAATCAACAAAGTCCAAGAGGGTCACATCTTTTAAAAAAAGAGGTGTGCAAGAACAAGGGGCACAATTTAAAGATGGGGGTGGCTCAGAGGTAATGTAAGGAAGTATTTTTTCTCAGAGAGGGTTGTGGATGCATGGAACAGCCTTCCGGAGGAGGTTGTGGAGTCAAAAACAGTGACTGAATTCAAGCATGCATGGGACAGCCGTAAGGCAATTCTAGGGGGTGGGGGTAGAAAGAAGTAGGCTGCTGGTTAACTAGGATCTGCAGCTTATCCATTAGGTAGGAAATGGGCAGACTGGGTGGCCAAGCTGTCCTTATCTGCCATCAAATTCTGTGTTTCTATGGGCTCTTAAAAGCCTATGTTGCAAATTTGGTGAAAAAATTACTGTTTTGGTTAAGCGTGCATTACAAGAGTTTCCACTAACGCCAGAATCTCATGAATTTGTAATAATTTCACCCAGATTTTCAACATTGCCATTTTTCCACACCTCCTTATGAACGGTATAGCTGTTATTTTACAAATCCTGGCTGAAATGTGTTTTTGCACTTACAGTGCAGAATAGCACAGTCAGTTTTAGGGACAGATTAAGAAAATGAGAGTGACACTGTTCATGAGCAGAGGTCCTAAAATGTCTGTGTTGAAAATTTAATGATGAAAGTCCATAAAATGACTGTGTTACAAGCATGCTTTGCGTGGTTTCCACGCACCCTTGTAACTTTGCAAATTTCCTATATTTTCATGCCAGATTTTCAACACTGGCATTTTTAACACCTCCATATGAACTGTACAGCTGTCATTTTTCACATCCTGCCTGAAATGTGTTTTCACACCTGTTGCATACAATGGCGTCGTCGCTGTGGGAAATCAACTTTTGGGACAGATTAACAAAATCACAGTGCCACTGTTCATGAGGGGAGGTCTCAAAATGCCTATGTTGAAAATGTGGCTAAAAAAATCTGAAAAATAATTGGGTTATGGACATGCGTTGCGCAGTGTCTGTGCATGCTCATGACTTCACCAATTTTTCATATTTTCACTCCAGATTTTCAATGTTACCATTTTTCACACCTTCTCATAAACAATACAGGTGTCATTTTTCACATCTTGCCCAAAATGTGTTTCTGTACCTGTGGCGCAAATGGTACAGTCGCTGTGCAAAATCACGTTTCGGCTAATAAACTGATAGTGCCGCTCTTCAAGAGGTGGGGTCACAAAAATCCCATGTTGATAATTTGGAGTGAAAATACCAACACATGCCTATGGCATTAGGTTTTACAACTGTAGCACCCCACCCTGTAGAGATTGACAGGTGTCAGGGGTGTGACTTGGGATCATCAGCTGTAATGCTCACACCATTTCACCCCACCCCCACGCTGCAGCCAGTGACGAGCACTGAGGTGTGCCTTGCTGTGCTCAACCCCAAAGTTCACCCCGTTCTCCTATACTGCACCCACCTCAATGTATTTCCTTATGGAATGGGGTAAGTTTAAGGCCCAAAGACCCCGGAACTTGTCAGTGTCTACATAGTAGGGTGAGATAAAATGGCATGAGCGTTCTAGCTGATGACCCAAAGGCACACCCCAATGCTTGTCAGTATCTGCAGGGTGGGGGTGGCGTCAGTTCAATACTTCACTGCAATTCCTATTATACATCTCTAACTCCTGTACTACCATAGCCAATGCCATCAAGACAACATTCAGCATTGACAAATACTTGTTTTAGGAGTCTTTCACCATTAATAAAAAATGGTATTTGCAAATAACATTCAAAAAAGTGCAATATGGTGCACATGACAGGCATGATATTCCCTCCAGTATCTGCAGATACTGTAAAACTGAGCACTACTACACGCAATTTGGAAACTCTGGAAAAAAGAGGTCTGTCCCCCCCAAATCCAAGCAACACTGAAGCAGACTTTGTTCTACACCCAGCACAAATTACAGTTTCCAGGCAACTACAAAACACAACTGTTTTATCAACTTCTGTTTAAACAAGGAGCTGCCGTAACAGTTTTAGTTGACTGTCTACTATAAATTAAATTACTATATGCATTATGCTGCACATAGTTTTATTTTAATCTCATGTCAAAGAAAGGTTTGGCATCTCTTAATTTGGTTCCATACTAAACATAAATTTCCACACATAACAGCTGACAAAGTTGACAGAGCATGCACTGTGGGGTGGCATAGTGACATCATGGGTAACACTGACTTCCACCCCTCCCCGATTACATGTTGGTCCAATGTCCTGTAGTGCTCCCAGCCTCCACTAGGAGCCAGTAGGTTCCAGAAAACTCCCCTGCCCCCCCCCAAGAAGGATTGCTGTCACTGGGATGCTCAATCCTTCTTCCCCCACCCATGCCCTCCAGTGACCCAGGCTCTTTCCCGAACCCGGGTCGCTGACGTCACAAGCAGAAATCCAATCACTGTGCCAAAGGGCTGGATGATTTAGTTATTTACTGAAAACTTTGGAGTTTATTTTTTTGCACAAGTGCTCATTTACAATGTTTTCACATCAAATACATCATCACAAAAAAACATTACAAGTACAATAAGCAGTTCCGGAAGAAATGCCTGTTAAGTCATGACAGAACACTTACATCAGAACAATTGGCAGCTGTCCCAGTGTCACTGAGGGCTGAGGCACTGGCTGCCTACACCTCATGCCACACCAACAACTGGTGTTCAGGAACCAGCACAGGTTGCCGGGGGTTGGCAGGGGAGGAGAGGGATCCAGCATCCGATGGACTGGTCTCCCTCTCCGGGGGGGGGAATTGCAACACTCAGTGCATGATTGCTCCCTGGTGGAGGCTAGGTGCATGCTGTACTCCAGGGAGAGTTGGGGGTAGACGCCAGGAGGGAGCACGTGTGGAAGCATTCGTGCTCCCCTCCACCGCATCATTGCATGCCAGGCGACTTGGGGGGCAAGAAAAAGGAAATAGATGGTGCCATTGTAGAGTGACTTGATGGTTGTTTGAGGATCTCCATCTCTAGGGGGTGTACCTGATCCTGATCCATGCGGGTGGGTGAGTTGGGGGCTGCAAAACACCCCGCTGTGGGGGGTAGGCCGCAGCGGACAAGGTAGACCCTGATATGGAGTGCAGAAGACTGGACGGTGGCTGGATATCTCGGTAGAGTAGCCAGGCAGAAAGGGAGCAGACAGGTGGCCTCAAGGAGGAAAAAGGTATAGCAAAAAAAAAAAAAGACAGAACAATTTCATACAGTTTTGAAAAAAAATCCATGCCGATTGTTCTATAAAAAGTCACATCATATGAAAGAGAGAAACCAAACAAAACAGTTTAATGGTTACAGTTGCACTGGACTGCAAGGGCAGACCGCAAAGACCTCTTAAACTGATAAATCTTGGGGAGGTTCAGCAGGGTATCAGGCAGTTTGTTTAACCAATTAGCAGCCCTGACAGCAAATGGCCACTTGCCCAGCTGAGCATGCCAGAAAAGAAGCTGATGGGCATTCTTGACCATGTTCCTGGGTGTTGTACTGGTTAGAGACAGTGTGGAAGCAATTTATTGAAGAAGGAGGTGTTAGGTCCAGAAGTGCTTTTTGGCTAGCAAACAGGTCTGAATGTTTATTCTTCTGCGTGGTGGTTCAGGGGCAATGTGTGGAAGTATTATTTAACAGAGAGGGTAGTGGATGCATGGAACAGCCTTCCTGAGGAGGTTATGGGGTCTAAAACTGTGGGAGAATTCAAGAATGCATGGGACAGACATAAGGCAATTCTTGTGGGGGGGGTAGGAAGAAATAGGCTGTTGGTTAACTAGGATCTGTGGCCTATCCTGTAGGTAGGGAAATGGGCAGACTAGATGGGCCAAGTGGTCCTTATCTGCCGTCAAAGTCTATGTTTCTCTGTTTCTATGTAAAGGTAGCCAGTTAGTGAATGAGTAAAGTGTACAACTATGAGTGTGGTTATCTGCACCCGAGTACAAAGCAACGCACCTTTTGACAGATCGACGTTACTCTGTTTAGCACCATGTCACCGGCAGCAGTGTAGACAGGGAGGCTATAATCTATAAGTGACATACTGGAACTAGCTGTAGTCAGGTGCCTTATCCCCAGTGAGGTGCTTTGTTATGGCAAAGGGTACCCAGTCTTCTGTTAACTATGGCCACCAGATCATCAACATGGGAGACAAAAGATAAGGTGTCATCCAGAGTTTCTCCAGAGTATCTGAAGGTCTCCTGGCTATTTTGGATGACAATGGTGATACCCAGACTTTTATGGGTCTACAACTAAAGTAAAGGCTTGGGCTATAGTGTATAAGAAAATACAGTCTCATAGAAACATAGAAACATAGACTTTGACAGCAGATAAGGACCACTTGGCCCACCCAGTCTGCCCATTTCCCTACCTACTGGATAAGCTGCAGATTCTAGTTAACCAACAGCCTGCTTCCTGCAACCCCCCACTATAATTGCCTTGTGTCTGTCCCATGCATGTTTGAATTCCCCCACTGTTTTAGACCCAACGACCTCCTCAGGAAGGCTGTTCCATGTATCCACCACTCTCTCCGTGAAAAGAATTTCCACATTACCCCTGAGCCGTCCCCCTCTATCTTTAAACTACGCCCCTTGTTCTTACACATCTCTTTTTTTGAAGATATACCCTCCTGGACTTTGTTGATTCCTTGAGGTACTTGAATGTTTCTATCATGTCCCCCGTCCCTCCTTTCATCAAGGGTATACATATTAAGCTCTCTCAGTCTCTCCTCATATGGTTTCTGATGTAGACCCTGCACCATTTTAATTGCCCTCCTCTGGACTGCTTCCATCCTGTCTATGTCCTTGCGTAGATGAGGTCTCCAAAACTGCACACAGTACTCCAGATGGGGTCTCACCAACTGTCTGTATAGAGGGATAACCACTTCCCTTTTTCTACTTGTGATGCCCCTTCCTATGCATCCCAGTATCCCCCTGGCTCTCCTTACCAACTTTTCACATTGCTTACCCACCTTTAGGTCATCTGATATGACTACCCCCAGGTCCCTTTCCATTTTTGTTGTTGTTAGTACCTCCTCTGCTATTATGTACTCTTCTCCTGGGTTTTTGTTTTGTTTTGTTTCTCAGGTGCATTACTTTGCACTTCTTTGCATTGAATCTAAGTTGCCAGATGTCTGACCATTCCTTCAACCTTGCCAAGTCCCTTCTCATCTTTTCTACCCCCTCTTGTGTATCAACTCTGTTGCAGATCTTTGTGTCATCTGCAAAAGAGGAATACCTTTCCCTGCAGACCCTCTGCAATGTCAGTGGCTCAGTTGGTAGCACACTCGCCTCTGAGACTGGGAGATCAGAGAGCTGTGGGTTCAGTTCCCACGTCTGGTACTTGGGTTAAAATCCCAGTACTGACACTGTAGTGCAGCATGAGAGGGGTGCTGCACTTCTGAGGTGCTGTCTTTCGGATGAGACGTTAAAAACCAAGGTCCCATCTGCCTGGATTGGTGGTAGTTCAGGTGGCTGTTAAAGATCCCATGGTGCTTACTGAAAAAGAGTAAGGGAAGTTTTTATTGAGAAAAACATAACATCACAAATAAAAGCAAAACAAAAATTAAAATCATTCAAAATACATACATTGTGAAGTATTACGAAACCAATGAAAAGAAAAAATAAATTTTACAATACAGAGAATTTTTCCAAAAGGCAGATGGTGGTTGCTGCCTCCCACCGCCGGGGAGGAGCGGGTGGTGGGCTTCGTGGGTGGGTGGGTGAGGGACACTAGGCACCAGGGATGTGTTGGGGGTGTTTACTGCTTACATCCCACGATCGGGAGTTTTGGTCCACTGGACCACCAGGACTATGTCTGGGGAGGGTTTACTGCTTACATCCCGCGATTGGGAGTTTTGGTCCACTGGACCACCAGGGCTATGTTCGGGGTTGTTTTAAACTGATACAGCCCACGCATCAGGCTGGTGGGGGACATTTCTGCTGTTGCCCACGATCGGGCCAGTAGGGGTGACGGGGATTTTCACTCTTTTGCCCATGATCGGGCTGCAAGGGAGGCACAGGGAGTGGGTTGGGGGCCAGCCACAGGTGGCAGCTGCTGTGTTGCACCCTGCAATGCAGCAGCTCACCTGTGGGCGGCCCTCGACTTGAGCCTTTTTTTGGCTCAAAGTTGTGCAGGCGCAGGTTGGGGATTGCACCTGCACAACTCTGCACAGCCCGGCTGAATATCGGGCTGTGCAGTTTATGCATGGTTCCTCCCCCTCCAGTTCAGCATGCATTCATTTGCATTGCACTGTTGCTCAGCATGTTTTCTGTGGCGCAACTGCCTCCTGCTGAATATCGCAGAATGGAGCAAGTTCGGACTTATGAGGTGTAACCCTATTAAGTGCATGGCGCAACCCTTTTGAATATCTGGCCCCTTATGTTTATGAAGCCTGTAAATGTTGAAAATACCATGGCACTAGGTGGATTTGATAATGGTAAAAAGTACTAGGTGACTATTACAGAAATTAAGCTAGTTGTGCTGTTTAAAATGCATGGAAATTGCTGTAAACTGAACAGGTCTAAATGTCATGGTGATTTGCATATATCCCATGATGCATTGCATTATGGAAGTAGGTATGATATTGTATTTCTTTGAAACTTGATTTGTTACCAGTGCCCTTTGGGGTGACCTTTCTTTTAGTGATTCTGCATTGAGATTCTTTGTCTATAGCTTGTTTTTTTTTGTTTTTCTTTTTGGGCCCCCACTACCCAAGCAAATGGGGCCTGCATAGGGGTGGTGGCTACATCTCAACTAGTGAATGGGATCAGAGATCAGTGTTAGTAGGTACTGGCTAAGTGCAGAGAAAGGACATTCATAGTCTGTTGCTGCAAACTGATGTACTGAAGAAGGAATATGGCATTGCAGAAGCTTATTTCCTGTATTTTGAATAAACATCACACAGAGATTGTGTGTTGAACCTGAAGTTCGGTGCCTGGTCCATCTGTTATCCCACAACCCCTCCACACGTACATTGTGCAGTTTCCACGCACCCTTGTAATTTTGTGCTTTAGTAATATTTTCACTCCAGATTTTCAACATTGGCATTTTTTCACACCTTCTTATGAACAGTACAGCTGTCATTTTTCATATCCTGCCCAAAATATGCATTTACACATCTGGTGCAGAATAGTGTGGTTGCTGTGGGAAATCAATGTTCAGGACAGATTAAGAAAATCACAGTGACACTGTTCATGAGCAGAGGTCACAAAATGCCTATGTTGAAAATTTGGTGAAATAATTCCACTTAATGACCGTGTCATGTGCATGCGTTGTGCAGTTTCCACGTACACTCAGAAGTTTGAGCATTTTAATATTTTCACTACAGATTTTCAACATTGCCATCTCTTTACACCTCCGTATGAATGGTACAGCTGTCATTCTTCATATCCTGCCCTATCTGTGCTTTTATACATCTGGCGCAGAATGGCACGGTCACTGTGGGAACTCAAAGTTTGGGACACATTAACAAAATCACAATGCCACTGTTCATGAGAAGAGGTCCCAAATGCTTTCATGAGGTGGGGGTCACAAAAAGAACATGTTGAAAACTTGTAGTGCAAATACCAACAAACACCTGGGGACTGGGTGTTAGGGTTTCTAACTATAACGTCCCACCCTGTAAAGACTGACGGGCATCAGGGGTGTGCCTTTGGATTGCTGACAGTAATGCTTATGACATTCCACCCCCACCCCCCCACAGCTAGTGACAGGCATCGAGGTGTGCCTTGGACTCTTTGGCCCCAGAGTTCACCCCATTCTCCTATACTGCACCCATTTCAGTGTATGTCCTTATGGAATGGGATGCCTGTAAAGCCGAACACCCCAAGGCACACCTCAACACTTGTTGGTGTCTGCAGGATAGGGTGAGGTAAAATTCATAAACTTTATGGGAGACAACCCAAACACATACCCCAATGCCTGTCCATCTCTGCAGGATGATAGATGATGGTGGGTTGGCGTGAAGTTCAATACTTCACTGTCATTCCTATTCTGCATCTGTCTAACTCCTGCATTTCCAATTCTAATACCAGCAAGCAAACATTCAGCATTGACAAATGCTTGTTATTTTTTTTATTTTGCTGTTATTGAGAAGAATAAAACACTATTTGCGAATTTTGAAACTGCTTCTGGTTTCCACTGCTTCCTGACCTGTGCCTCGACGACACACCCCTCCGGGTGTGTTCACTCTGTTGTAGATTTTTGTGTCATCCATGAACAGGAATACTTTCCCTTACACCACCTCTGCAATGTCACTGATAAAGGCATTAGAGAGGACCAGTCCCAGTACTGACCCTTGTGGCACTCCACTGGTTGCCATACATTCTTCTGAGTGAGCCCCATTTACCACCACCCATTGACTCCTGTTACTTAGACAGCTTCGTACCCAGCTTACTGCCTTTGAACCCAGTCCCAGGCTGCCCAGCTTGTTTACCATTCTTCTGTGTGGAACAGTGTCAAAGGCCTTACTGAAATCCATATGGACCACATCCACTGCTCCTCCCTGATCCACCTCCCTGGTCACCCATTGAAGAATTCGATCAGGTTTGTTTGGCAAGATTTCCTCCTGTGAACCCAAGCTGCCTCAGATCTTGTAATCCACTGGCCGTGTGGTACAGGAGAGGGAGGGATATGATAGAGATCTTTAAATACCTCATGGGGTAAATAAGGTACGGGGGGGTATGTTTCAGAAGAAAAGGTGCTGAAAAACAAGGGGACATGCTATGAAGCTGGAGAGGGGTAGATTCAGGAAAGATGTGAGGAAGTGCTTCTTCACAGAAAGAGTGGTGGATTCCTGGAACAGCCTTCCAATGCAGGTTGGGGGTGAAAACAGTGGTGGGGTTTAAGAATGCATGGGATAAGTACAAGGGAATCATAGTGGAAAGAAGGGGAGAAAGAGCTGTCGTCGGGCATAGTTTGCGGTAATTGTGGAAGAGTATGGAGAAATGGGCAGACTCAATGGACCAAGTGGTCCTTATCGGTGGTTAAATTCTATGTTTCATGATCTTAGGTAAACATGATGCCCTGTGTGCCAGTTGAGTTCTATGGCATAATAGTGAACATGGAACGGTGATTGCTAGTATGGTGAGTGTATATAGCTGAAAAGCAAATTGGCAATATACACTTACCAGTGAACCAACATGCGGCAATCTAAAGTGTTTCTGTGGGGGCGGCTGTGCCCCCCCATGCCCCCCCTTGTGGGGTGCTTCCCTCCACACACACCCTTACTGAGGATTCCTAACTCCAGGGGGGTGCATGTTGGGGAGGGGGCACAAATTCAGCAAAAAAAATTAAAAATTAAGTGTGGAGCCACAGGCAGCGGCAACATTTACACCCTCCCATCCCCAGCCCCGAACCTGGTATCTGCTATGACGCAGCCAGCCTCCTCACCACCACACCACACGGGTGGCTCCATGGCAGCAGGCACAGTCCCTCCCAATAGCCTCTTCCCTTTCCCTCTCCGTCCCTTGCCGGTCCCTGTTTTGGTCACCTTCCCCTACCGTCACGGTAGACCTAGTCGCTACCCTTGCAGGTAGCCCTTCCCAATAGCGCCGAATATGGAGTCGCTGTTTTGACAGGCGCCCATATTCGGTCGCTATGATCATGGGATACCGGCCAGTTGGCATAGGTACCGAGGCGATGACAAAGGGTCTACAGCAGCAGGGCAAGATTCTAGTCCCTGAACCTTTCTGGGAGGAGAGTTGGCATCAGGAGATCTGGGTGAGGAGGCAGGGACCCTGTCATGCTGATACAGTGGATTAAGATGAGAGACGCGGGAGAGTGACCTCTTTCACACATTACCCCTTGACCCCACACAGCGGCAGCAGACTCATACTGTAATAATTAAACAATGACGTTTAATTTAGTGTGAACAGGAACTACTGAATTTGATTTCGTTTTGCTTCGGTGTATTAGAGTTTGTTTTCACTTCTGTGGAAGCATAAAAACATAACATTTGTCAGCAGATAAGGACTGCTTGGCCCACATGTCAGCGTGGGAATTAATCTGTTATTAGTTTTTTAGCGGGTCTGTGGAATGTTTTGTATTTATGCTGTCTGTTCCCTACTGCTGTATGTGTATTTGTATTATTTATTCTCTGTTGTAAGGGCACCCGGAGCCCTTGGGGAAGGGCGCCTGAAGGAAATAAAGTCCACTACTGCTACTACTACTACTACTACTACTACATAGCCTGCCTATATTTTCCTGCCTATACTGTCATCCTGGACCCTAGCTGATCTCCAGCTAACCTCCCTGCTTTCCTACCAAGATTCCTTTATAGGACTGTTCCATTCATGCTTGAACCCCACTGTTTTTGCCCCAGTACCGCCACTGAAAGACTGTCTGAGGCATCCACCACTCTATCATTGAAGAAGTACTTCTTTGCACCAGCATCACTTACACCCTTGTTCTCACGCACCTTCTCCTCTGAGAAACATTCCTCTCCTATACCCTGTTCAGCCCTGTGAAGTGTTTATAGGCCTCTATAGTATCCCCTCTCTCACTCCTCTATTGAAGGGTGTACATATTGAAGTCCCTCGTCTCTTCTCATGGGGCTTTTGATACAGCCCTTGCACCATTTTAACTGCCCTCCTCTGGACAGGCTCTACTCTGTCTATGTCCTTCTTGAGATGTGGTCTATAGAACTGAACACAGTACTCCAGTTGTGGTGTCACCAAAAATCTACATGGTGATCTTCCTCCCTGTGCACCCCAGCATCCCGTTGACCCTACCTAGTGCCTTGTCACACTGCCTTACCACCTTGACATCATCCATGATTACCCCAAGGTCCATTTCCTTTCACGACTGTCAGTACCTCGCCCCAACTGTATACTTTGTTTCTGGGTTTCTGTGCCCTAGGTGCATTATTTTGCAGTTTTTCAAACTGAAACCCAGCTGTCAGATCCTTGATCACTCCTTGAGTTTCCTCCCATTGCTACACATTGTCGCTACCCCATCCCTCTGGAGTGTCGATCCTGTAGGAGAATTTGGTGTCATCTGCAAGGAAGCATACATAGAAACATAGAATCTGACAGCAGATAAGGACCGCTTGGCCCACCCAGTCAGCTCATTTCCCTATCTAATGGATAAGCTGCAGATCCTAGTTAACCAGCAGCCTGCTTCTTTCTACCCCCATCCCCTAGAATTGACTTATGGCAGTCTCATGCATGCTTGAATTCCCCCACTGTTTTTGACTCCACAACCTCCTCCGGAAGGCCGTTCCATGCATCCACAACCCTCTCTGTGAAAAAATGCTTCCTTATATTACCTCTGAGCTGCCCCCAATCTTCAAATTGGCCCTTGTTCTTGCACCTCTTTTTGAAAGATGCTACCTCTTGGACTTTGTTGATTCCTTGAGGTACTTGCATGCTTCTATCATGTCCCCTCTCCTCCTTTCCTCGAGGCTACATATTAAGCTCCTTTAGTCTCTCTTCATATGTCTTCTGGTGCAGACCCTGCACCATTTTAGTTGCCCTCCTCTGGACAGCTTCCATCCTGTCTATGTCCTGAGATTGGGTCTCCAGAACTGCACACAGTACTCCAGATGGGGTCTCACCAGCTGTCTGTACAGAGGATAACAACTTCCTGTTTTCTACTGGTGATGCCTTTCCTATGCATCCCAGTATCCCCCCAGACCTCCTTACTGCCCTCTCACATTGCTTGCCCACCTTTGTCATCTGATAAGACTAACCCCAGGTCCCTTTCCATTTTTGTTGTTGTTAGTATCTCACCCCCATTGTGTACTCTTCCCCTTGGTTTTTGTTTCCCAGGTGCATTACCTTGCACTTCTTAGCATTAAATCTAAGCTGCCATACATTTGACCATTCCTCTAACCTTGCCAAGTCCTTCTCATCCTTTCTACCCACCTTGTGCATCAACTCTGTTGCAGATCTTTGTGTCATCTGCAAAGAGACATACATTTCTTTCCAGTCCGTCTGCAATGTCACTTACAAAGACATTGAAGAGGACCGGTCCTAATACTGAACCCTGTGGCACCCCACTAGTAACCCCCCTTTCTTCAGAGTGGACTCCATTTACTATTACCCTCTGTGTCCTATTCTCCAGCCAATTCTTTACCCAGGCTATCATCTTGGGACCCACTGCCAGGCTGGCTAACTTGTATATTAATCTTTTGTGTGGGACTGTGTCAAATGCCTTGCTAAAGTCTAGGTAGGCCATGTCCACAGCCCTCCTTGATCTACTACTTTGGTCACCCAGTCAAAGAAATCTATTAGATTCGTCTGGCATGACCTTCCTGCTGTGAATCCATGCTGCCTGGGGTTCTGTGCCCTCTGTCCTCTAGGTACTGACAATTCTTTCCTTCAAGTGATTCCATCATTTCCCTATCACTGATGTTAAACTAACTGGTCTGTAGTTTCCGCTTCTGCCCTGCTCCCACTTTTGTGAAGGGAATCACATCTGCCCTCCTCCAGTCCTCGGGTACCACCCCATCTTCCCATGATTTGTTAAAGAGGGTAGTCAGTGGTGTCACTAGTTCTACCCTTAGTTCTTTTAGAATTCTGGGATGAATCCCATCAGGCCCCACTGCTTTGTCCACCTTCAGTTTTAATAGTTCTTTCAGAACCCTTTCTTCTGTAAATGGGCTGGTATCAACTTCTGTATCCTGAGTGTTTCTATTGTTTGTTTTAGGTACTTCCCCCTCTTCATTTGTAAATATTGGCAAAATATTTGTTTAGTTTCTCTGCCTTTTCACAGTCACCCTCTGCCACCCTCTCCCTTTATTAGCCTCACTCTCCCTCCTTGGTCTTCCTTCACTCCTGATGTACCTATAAAATGTTTTATCCCCCTTCTTAACTGAGTTGGCTATCTTTTCCTCAATTCGGGCCTTTGCTGTTCTGACTGCCTTCCCAGCTTTCTTTTGCTTTAACTGATACAATTTTCTGTCCTGCTCCTTCTGTGATTCCTTGTACTTTCTGAATGCTTTATTTTTCTCTAGAACCTTCACTGCCACCTCCTTTGAGAACCATAGTGGGTTCTTACATTGTTTTGTTTTAGTTGCTTCACACAAAGGCTTGTTACCTCTGTGATGGCAGTTTTTATTATTCCCCATTGTTCTTCCACCCCTCCTTCCTGCCCATTTGCTAGTGCATTCTTTAGGCACTCACCCATTTTGGCAAAGTCAGCCCTCCTGAAGTCCAGTACTTTTGCCTTTGTATGGCTTGACTCTATTGCTGTATTTATTGTGAACCATACTGTTCGATGGTCGCTAGTTCCCAGATGGCTACCCACTTCTACATGTGCGATCCTCTCTCCATCTCCATTTGAGAGGACCAGGTCTAAGATTGCTCCCTCTCGAGTGGATTCCAATACTAGTTGTCTAAGGCATGCCCCCTGTAGGGCATCTAGAATAACCCCACTCTTTGAAGTGGCTGCTGCAACTGCACTCCAGTTAACATCTGGCATATTCAGATCACCCATCAGCAATATCTCCCCTTTATCTGCCATTCTAAGTATACTTTCCATCATTTCCTTTTCCATTTCCTCCCCCTGAGAGGGGGTCTGTATATAACCCCTGTGAGGATTGTGGTGCCATTGCCTGCCTCCAAATTGACCCACAGTGCTTCTTCTCTTCCCTGTTTACCCTTTTGTTCTGTTTCTTTGATTCCTTCCCTTATGTAAAGAGCTACTCCTCCTCCTCTTTTACCCTCCCTGTCCCTCCTGTAGATAGTGTATCCTGGTATGTTTACGTCCCAGTCATGGTTCTGTGTGTACCATGTTTCTGTGACTGCCACGATATCCAGATGTTCCTCCTCCATCAAGGCCACTAATTCAGGAAGCTTGTTACCCAGACTACGGGCACTGGTACTCATTGCTTTCCATTTTTTGATGGCTTTACCTTCTGTAGCAGCATCCCCCACTGACCTTTCTACCTTGGTCTTTTTCTCATTTAGTATCCTGTTTTGTAGGGGGAGGCTGGGATTTTTCTGTTGCTTATCAGTGCCTCCCCTTGATAAGTTTAAAACACCAATGAAGCATTTAAACCAATTTCCCAAAGACTTGTTCCTTCCTGGACAGATGCAGACCATGCTGCCAGTATAGGCTGGTGTCCCTCCAGGTGGAACCCCAGTCCTCAATGAAGCCAAACCCCTGTGCTTCACCATTTTTTCAACCATTCGTTAAACTGCATGGTGCAAAGTACCTCGCCTCACCCATGCCACTGACAGGCAAGCACCTCCGAGAAGGATACTGTGTGTGCTACTTGTCTTAAGCCCTCCCCAACTCTAAAAGTCCTTCTGCACTGCTCTAATCTCATGATGAGCCAAGTCATTTGTTCCTAGGTGGACAATGACGTCCAGCTCGAACTCCCATGCAACTGTTCTTGTGATCCTGGGATGCGCTTCTGTCCTCAAGCCATGGCACCAGGCGGGCACTTTACTGAGTTTTCACTGCTCCCCAGTTCTATCCACCTAATAATTGGGTCCCCCACCAGGAGCTGCTTCCTTTCCCTGTGGTGCCCTCTGCCTCCTTCCTGAGGGCCTCCCTTGTGACAGCTGTCTGCACCTTCCTTAGTATCCTCAGCGGGTGCATCCATAGGGGAACTATGCTCCCCCAGAATAGTGTATGGATTGTGAAGCAGAACAACTGACTGGGTGTGCCTCTGTTCCACTACCCTTACCCTCCCTGAGCCCACTGTGGTCCAACTGCTGTGCTTTCTTCGCAACCTCTGAGGTAGTGGTGGTGGCTCTGGTGCTCCCTGGATAGGGGAGGTTCCCTTGCTACTGTCCAGTGTGGCCTGAAGACGGGCAACTTCCTCCCTCAGGGCAGAGAGTTGTCTGCAAACAGGGCAGCATCTCAGCCTCAGAAAGACTCCCAGAAGACTGTTGCAGCCATTACATTTATACTCCCACATAACTGTCTACCTTGTTTAGTTTTTTTGTGTGT
This sequence comes from Neoceratodus forsteri, assembly GCA_016271365.2. Taxonomy (NCBI): domain Eukaryota; kingdom Metazoa; phylum Chordata; order Ceratodontiformes; family Ceratodontidae; genus Neoceratodus; species Neoceratodus forsteri. Next base: position 1,190,372,259 of record CM057451.1, on the reverse strand, counting down.
GTGTGTGATTGGTGTGTTATATAGAAATATATGTATTTATATAATGTGTATGCTTATATTGTCAGTGCAGTGTGCTAGAGAGGATATGACAGTGATATGCACCTTGCCCTCTTGAGAAAATGATGTCAGAACCTCAGGTATAAATGAACTATTTCCAGGGGTGGGTGGGGTGAGGGTGGGAAGGGTTTGTGCCTAAACTGTGCCCTCACGAAACAATCAGCTAAAAGCTCTGACCTGCCGCTGTGATGAGTGCCTTCCTGTCAACAAGATGCCATACATGACAATTTGACAGAGAAATACCCTGCTAATCAAACAGAGAAAATCCAAACATCCAAGTCAGACACAGGTAAACCTCCCCAGCCCCAAAACAGCCTGGTGACTTGTGCTCTGAAAGCAGTCAGCCCCAAAACCGTCAGCTGTGAAGAAGGGCAGACACAGAAAACAAGTATTCAACCTCTGTGGGTTTAAACTCTTCCTGCACTGAAAATCTTAACAATTGTAACAAAAGTAAAGCAAGCTCCACCTCCCTCCACCTCCCTTCCAGCTTTTCTGCAATGTCACTGAAAAAGACATTAAAGAGGACTGATCCCAGTATTGAGCATTTAGGTACCCTGATCGTCATTCTCCCCTTCCCAGAATGAGTGTTGTTTGTTTGTTTGTTTAATTAATTAATTTGTTAGCTGGTAGGATCACTGGACCGAGGGTCCTTTTTCAGGCTTGACCTGAAGTATAGAACAATACAAGAGTGAATAATCAATAAATAAATAATATCTGTGCAAAATACAGTCACACACAATCACATATACTCTGCTCAAACATGTATTGTTTAAAATTATTTTTAAAAACAGATAGTGAACATATAAGATATAATGACTGAGCTAACTTTTCCAATAACAAAGGCAGCTACAAGAAAAGCATGGGGACCTAGTTTAGATTTAAGTGCGGTATGAAGTCATACACCATTTGCTGATCTTAGACTTGTTAACACTGCTCTTGCCTATACTAAACTAGACAGAGCATATGGCGTGAAAGAAAAACGTGATTCAAAAATGTGATAACCAAATCAAAATTCAGTACATAAAAATGATGATAACCACCTCAATTGTGAATGCAAAGAACAGTGAGTATGGGTTGGGGCAAATAAATAAGTGTACAAATATTATTATAAGAAACAGAAAGAATATTACATTCCTTAACACCCAAATATAAAAAAAGACAAGAAACAAAATCAAAAGGGGTAAAGAGAACCAATTGCAATTGCTTTCCAGGTTTCAAGAGAAAAGTTTTTGTTTTTTCATTTACAAAGAGCCCCAGTCTTTGAGTAATGTTACTGCTAACTTGTTTGGCATAATCTGATAAATTTAGTCCGGGTTCTAAAACAACACCCAAGTATTTGAATTGATTAAACTTGTTTTATATCATTCCCAATTCATCATGTAACCTTAAGGAGGGACTGTCAAACAGCATTAAGCCAGTACCAGATAAAATGGATTTAGTGTTTTAAATTTAGTTTAGTGAACTGTTGGAAGACCAGTTACAAACAGAAGGATAATCTGCTTCCAGGTTCACTGAAATTTGGTCAATGTCTTTCGTTAGAAAAAATAATCACATCGTCCATGTAAAGAATTACAAGGTTCACGTATTGATGGAACCAAATTAACAAATAGCAAAAAAATATTAAAGGACCTAAAATGGACCCCTTAGGTACCCCCTCCCCATATTACATATATTTGAATAAATGGGGCTGATACCAGCAAATTGAGTACAGTCAGTTAAATGATCTTTAACCCAGGAGACAACATTCCCAGAGAAACCCAGAGACCCAAATTTAACACGAAGTAGACTGTGATCAATAAGGTCACATGCCTAGTCAGGTCCATGAACACAGCCACAGTCCTTAAACAGGCTTCAAAACCACTGAGAATTGAGTCTGTGAAACTGACCAAGGCAGTCCCTGTACCGTGGCCCTTATTTTTATTTATTGAATTTTGTTGACCCGGTAGGCCCACTGAGACTAAAGTCCCTTTTTCAGGGGTGACTGGTGGGAGGGGGCTACAGATGGTAACCAACTGAAATCAGACCAGATTAAGCTGTTGGTAGTATTTTAGTGAATGGGGGAAATTTGGCCAGGCACTGGGGAAATTCTCACTCTGTTGGCAGGTGGTGCTGTGTCTACAGAGAAAGTCCTCAGTAGCATGAAGGAAAATAGTGGAGGTGGACATGTTGCTGAAAGCCAGCTTACTCATCCAAGTGAGGAGAATGGTATGGCTGGGAGGCACCAGTTTGGTGGCCAGCTTTTCATACCTAATCCCTCGCCATCTGGGGCATTGAATAATATGACGGAATTGACATCAGTAGGAGGGAAATCAGATTCCTCCACCATGCCCATGATGGATCCAAGTCATGTACCAGATAAGGATTTGACTCCAGAAGAAGACGAGGAGATGGAAGTTCTACTACAAAATAACAAGAAATTGCTTCTAAAGGCTGTAGAAGAATATCACATGGCTAAACACCAGCAGTGCTCGCTGATGCTCACTCCAGAGCTTCCTCCTAAAGTGTTCGTCTTTAACACAGGAACAAATAACAGCCCGAGACCTGATTTACTGGACCCTGTGCAGCCTCAGCATACTCAAAAGGAGCCACAATGGTCCCTGGAGCGAGCCTTGGAACAGGCTGGATGGATTAGGTCAGAAGCAGGTCAGTGGGTTGTGGATCCCAAAATTCCACTCCAGGTACCCGGGCTCTGGGGGAGCTTCTGAGAGTAACCTTGCTAAAATCTTAGATCATGAGCCCAACAACGAAAGGTTTCCCTCCATTACCAACAGAGACTTCGTGACTTTGGGCTCTCCAGGGCAGTCTTCCATAAATAACCCTTTGAACCCAATGGAGCAACATGAGCCTGAACAAACAGGTCCCATCTCTTTTTTCCCACCATAGAGGTCCTTTCTCAGGAGGAGTTTTTTGATACTCCACATGATATCAGTACTCTACAAGTCCCTGGTTTGGGGCCAGTTATGGCTCCTGTTCTCCCCACAGAGAAAGAGACCTTGCTTACAAAAGAGACAGCACCTACCTATGCAAGTCTCTTTCACAAACTGGTCTCTCTAGCCAAACATTGAAATATAGTCAGATTACGCTTTTTAGGCCCCTTTGATACCATGCCTGACCGCTTTTATGTGGGGAAGGTTCTTATGAAACAAATGCTTGGGTTTTCTCCAGCTGAGGTATATGCCCTGATACATACCCCAAGGGAGAACACATATAACATTAGCTTTTGTTCTCCTGACATTTTGAACAGATTTTGGAAGAAGTATTCTCCGTTAAAAACAAACCCAGCATGGGCCCATTTCCAAGCCCTACCGCTTACAGAACAGTCCTTTAAAGTCATAACTGTTCTTTTTCTAAATGAGGGAGTGAACGTGGTGGACATAACCTACTGGCTTGAGAAGTGGTGTATGATCAAGGATAATCCTGAACCAATCTTGGACTCAGAAGGGTTTTGGAATGGGGGATGGTGGTATAAAGTAAAGTTGTCTCAAAATGAAGATGGGCTCCAACATCTCCCCAGTTGTTTTTATCTAGGCCAGGATAAAGGGTTCCTTTTCTACCCTGGGCAAACATAGAACATAGAAACATAGAATTTGACGACAGATAAGGACCGCTTGGCCTTCAAACTGCCATTTCCTACCTAACAGATAAGCTGCAGGTCCTAGTTAACCAACAGCTTACATAGATACATAGATACATAGACAGTGTGTCGGCAGATAAGGCCTATGGCCCACCTAGTCTGCCCATTTGAGCTTGTAAGTTCAGTTTGTTTTTCCTAGAAGTCTATTTCCCTTACCCCTGACCTCTAGAATTCCTTTATGTCTATCTCATGCATTCTTAAATCCGTGATTGTTTCAGCCCCCACCACTTCCTCTGGCAGGGTGTTCCACTTGTCCACCACCCATTCTGTGAAGAAATTCTTTCTCATGTTTCCTCTGAATCGTCCTCCTCCAACTTCATCCCATGCCCTCTAGTCCTGAAACATCTTTTCGCTTAAAATAGTGTTTCCTGCACCTGTTCCTCCTGTAAGATACTTGTATGTCTCTATCATATCCCTCTCCCTCCTCTCCTCCAGGAGTACATGTTCAGTTCCTTCAACCTGTCTTCATAGGACTTGTGATGCAACCCATGCACCATCTTTGTTGCCCTCCTCTGAACCTTCTCTACCCTGTCTATGTCCTTACGTAGGTATGGTCTCCAGAACTGTACACTGTACTCCAGGTGGGGCCTCACTAATGTCTTGTATAGGCGGATTATGACCTCCTTTTCCTGCTGGTGATGCCTCCTGCTATACATCCCAGCATCCTATTTGCTTTACCTGATGCCTTGTCACACTGTTTCCCTACCTTGAGGTCATCAGAGATGACAACCCCAAGATCCCTTTCCTGCTTGGTGCATGCTATATCCTCACCCCCAACTGATATATTGTGCCAGGGTTTTGTGCCCATATGCATTATCTTGCACTTCTTTGCATTGAATTTCAACTGCCAAACCCTTGACCATTCTTCAAGTTTCTGCAGGTCCCTTCTCATTCTGTCTACACCCTCTGGTGTGTCTACTCTGTTACAGAGCTTTGTGTCATCAGTGAACAGTGAAATTCTGCCTTCTATATCCTGTGCAATGTCACTGATGAAGATGTTGAATAGGACCGGTCCCACTGATCCCTGTGGTACCCCACTGGTCACTCTTCCTCTGTGGAGTGACAGCCATTTACCACCACCTCTGTGTCCTGCCACCCAGCCAGTTACCTACCCACCACACTACTGTCCTGCCCACACCCATATTCCCCAGTTTGTGTAATAGTCTCATGTGGCACAGTGTCAAAGGCCTTGCTGAAGTCCAGATAGGGCCATGTCCACTGCCCTCCCTGATCCACCTCCCTAGTCACCCAGTCAAAAATTCAATGAGGTTGGTCTGACATGACCTCCCCGTGAAACCATGCTGCCTTGGGTCCTGTAGTCCATTGACAACCAGATGTTCCACCAATCTCTCTTCAGTAGTGCTTCCATGATCTTTCCCACTACCGAGGTGAGGCTGACTGGTCTGTAGTTCCCTGCTTCCTCTTTGTTCCCACTTTTGTATAAGGGGACTACATCTGCTGTCCTCCAGTCTTTGGGTACCTCCCCTGTTTCCAGTGATTGGCTGAACAGAATAGCCAGAGGTTCAGCCACCACCTCTCTTAGTTCTTTAAGGACCCCAGGGTGCACCCATCTGGCCCCATTGCTTTATCAGCTCTTATTACTTCCAGTTCCTTCAGGACCCTTTCTCGTGTAAAGGGACTTGTGTCCATTTCTGCACCATTCTCACCCTTGTACTCCCTTCAGACCCATTACCCCTCTTCCTTAGTAAAGACTGAGCAGAAATACCTGTTCAATATGTCAGCTTTACTGTTGTCATCCTCCATCGCGTCCCATCCTCCCCTTCAGTCTCACTATCCCTCCCTTTGTCCTTCTTTTTTCCTTATGTACCTGTAAAGGTTTGTCCCTTTAACCACTGATTTTGCAATGTGTTCTTCTGTCTGAGCTTTGGCTTCCTTACTGACTTCCCTGCCTCCCTTTGTTTCTCCTGGTACTTTTCCCTATCCCTTCTGCCTGTGTCTTTTGTATTGCCTGAATGCAATCTTTTTGGCTTTCACTTTCTTTGCTACCTCTTTGGAAAACCATAATGGTCTCCTCTTTCTTTTCCTCTTGCTAACCTGCTTAATGCATAATTCTGTTGTTCTTATAATCCCATTTTAAATACTGCCCACTGTTCCTCAATCCCTGATTCCTGTCCCATTCCCTTAATGCCTCTTTCAAGCATCTCCCATTTTCCCAAAGTCTGCCCCTAAAATCCAGGATACGTGTTTTGTGTGGTTTGGTTCTGCTCTTTCTGTGATTTCAAACCACAATGACTGGTGGTCACTGTTACCCAGGTGCTCCCCACTGTTACCCCCATCACACTGTCCCTGTTTGTGAGCACAAGGTCCAGTATTGCCTTCTGCCGAGTTGGTTCCATGACCAGTTGCTTGAGAAGGCACCCTGAAGGAGTCCAGGATAAATCTGCTCTAGTTGATGCTGCTGCTGGGATGCTCCAGTCCACGTCTGGTATATTGAAGTCTCAACCAGTACTACCTCACCCTTGTCTGCCATCCTTTGGATGGCTAGCATCAACTCCTATCTGTTTCTTCCTCCTGGGCTGGTGGTCTATAGACCACACCTGTGTGGATGGCTGGCCCCATTTTCCTTTCCAGCTTAACCCACAGTATCTCTCCCCATTTTGTTCCTCCTGGATCTGTGTGGCCCTTATGTCATTTTTCACATACAGTGCCACTCCTCCTCCTTCCTGCCTGCTCTGTCTCTTCTGAATATGTTGTAGCCAGGTATGGCCATCTCCCAGTCATGGTTATCATTACACCAGGTTTCAGTGATGGCCACAATGTCCAGGTCTGACTGTACCATGACAGCCTCCAGATCTTCCATCTTGTTGCTAAGGCTCCTGGCATTTGCACATGGCTTTCCATGATTTGACCTCCTAGACTGCTTCACTGTTCTCTCCAGCCCTTCCTTGGTTGTCATTTATCCCTGGTTCTCCTTGCTGTCTGCCCTTCTGCTGAATTTTGCCCCTTTTCTGCTTATCCACCTTTTGGACACTAATCTCCATCTTTTGCACACTGCTTTGCAGAGATAGCCACTCCTCTGGTTCACTGGTTCCATTACTAGCTGTGCGGGGTGAGCAAGTAGGTATCATGCTTGCTGGCCTGCCACCCCCCTTTGCTAGTTTAAATGCTTGTCAATGTAGCATTTAAACTTATCATTGAGTGCTTGGATTCCCCTCCAGGATGGATGCAGGCCGTCAGGCTTGAACAAACCTCCATCCCTCCAGATGGGTCCCCAGTCACCAATGAATCCAAACCCTTCCTCCACAGCACCAGTTCTTCAACCATGAGTTAAAGTTCCTGGTGCATGCACTCCTATGTCTTCCTTGCCTCTCACAGGTAGTACTTCTGAGAAAGTGACAGAAGTAGCTACTTGTTGAGACCCTCCCAGTTTCCTAAACTCTTCCTGAACTTCCTTTGGCTCCCATTTGCCAAGTCATTAGTACCTAGGTGGACAATGACATCCAGCTCACCCTCCTGTCTTGCCTTCCCAGTGATCCCCAGTATCTTCCTTCCATCCCTCCATGCCGTGGCACCTGGTAGGCAGCTCACCTCCTGTCCTCCCCTCCTGTGTTCTAGCTGGATCCCTCTTATGATGGAGTCCCCACCAGGATTCGCTTCCTCCTCCTCTGGGGTCCACTGCTTTCCCACTGAGGTCACCTCCTTGCCTAACTTCCACATCCTTTCCTTCCACTTCCCTGGGTACCTCTATTTGGTTGTCCTCATTTGCCAGTGTGGCATATGAGTTCTTGAGAGGAATAGGATCTGGGATGTGCCTCTGCCTGACTGCTCTAACCTCCCTGAGCCCACTGTCATCCAAGTGCTCCTGTTCGGCATCCTTGAGGCAGCTGCCTTGGACTGGATAGTTCCTGGACAGGTGATGGTACTCCTGACCCAGTTTACTTCCGCTCTGAGTCTGGCTACCTCATCCTGCAGTCCCGAGATGCATGCAGATAGGGCAGCACCTCAGTGTCCAGAAGGTCTGCCTGAATATGGCTGCCCCACAGCCACTGCATTGCACCACTCACATTATACTGCAGTTCCACTACTTATCTGCTACTGAAGCTCTCTTAGTTCTCTTTTATTTATTTACAGTACTAAAATCCTGTAACTGATCCTCAGATATATATTTTTTAAGGAAAAAAACCAATAAATAAATAAATGAGTCAAAAACTTGTCGTGCTGACGGTGGTCTTCTTCCCCTTATGCCCTCCTACTTACACCTCTTACTATACCCTGTGTTTAGCTCCTGTCAATCAGATTTATCAGGGCATATAATTAAGAGTTGGGGAAGGGGTGGGAGGGGCAAATTGCAGCAATTAAAGACAGCACAGAATTACACCACCACTATTTTTAAATTTTCAACAGCCCAAAAACAATTATAAGTAAAGACAACACAGAAAGAAAGTATAGTGTCACTACAAGCCTACAATCTAAGTTTAAAAGGAAAATACCAGTTACCAGTTACTCTGAAGCACTGAATTGAATATGTTTCCTTCCTTCACCTTCTGGCTTACTTCCTCCTACCCCCCACTATGACTGCCTTATGCCTGTCCCATGCATTCTTGAAGTCCCCCACTGTTCTTGACTCCACGACCACCTCAGGGAGGCTATTCCATGCATCCACAACCCTCTCAGTGAAAAAATACTTCCTCACATTACCTCTGAGCCGTCCCCCCTCTATCTTCAAATTGTGCCCCCTTGTTCTTGCACATCTCTTTTTCTGGAAGTTGCTACCCTCTTGGACTTTGTTGATTCCCTTGAGGTACTTGAAAGTTTCTATCATGTCCCCTCTCTCCCTTCTTTCCTCAAGGGTGTACATATTAAGCTCCTTTAGTCTTTCTTCATATGTCTTCTGGTGCAGACCCTGCACCATTTTGGTTGCCCTCCTCTGGACAGCCTCCACTCTGTCTATGTCTTTGCAGAGATGAGGTCTCCAGAACTGCACATAGTACTCCAAATGGGGTCTCACCAACTGTCTGTACAGAGGGATAACTTCCTGTTTTCCACTATTGATGCCTCTTCCTATGCATCCCAGTATCCCCCCAGCCTTCCTTACTGCCTTCTCACATTGTTTGCCCACCTTTAGGTCATCTGATATAATTACCCTCAGGTCCTTTCTATTTTTACTGTTGTCAGTATCTCACCCCCCACTGTGTACGCTTCCCTGAGTTTTTGTTTCCATGTGCATTACCTTGCACTTCTGCATTGAATCTGAGCTGCCACATTTGACCATTCCGCCAACCTTGCCAAGTCCCTTCTCATCCTTTCCACTCCACCTTGTGTATCAACCCTGTTGCAGATCTTTTGTCATCTGCAAAAGACATACTTTTCCTTCAGTTCCTCTGCAATGTTACTTATAAAGACATTAAAAGGACTGGTCCCAGTACTGAACCCTCACGGTACCCGCTAAGTAATCCTCCTTTCTTCCTGTGTACTCCATTTACTACTACCCTTTGCGTCCTGTTGTCTAGCCAATTTTTATCCAGGCTACCACCTTGGGACCCACTCAAAGGCTGGCTATCTTGTGTATTAATCTTTTGTGTGGGACTGTATCAAATGCCTTGCTAAAATCTAGGTAGAGGCCATGTCACAGCCCTCCTGGTCTACTACTTTGGTCACCCAGTCAAAGAAATCTATTAGATTCGTCTGACACGACCTTCCTATCTGAATCTGTGCTGCCTTGGGTCCCGTGCCCCACTGGCCTCTAGGTACTCAACAATTCTTTCCTTCAGAAGTGATTCCATCATTTTCCCTACCACTGAGGTCAAACTAACTGGTCTGTAGTTTTCTGCCTCTGTCCTGCTCCCACTTTTGTGAAGAGGAATCACATCTGCCCTCCTCCAGTCCTTGGGTACCACCCCATCTTCCCATGATTTGTTAAAGAGAGTAGTCAGCGGTGTCACTAGTTCTACCCTTAGTTCTTTTAGAATTCTTGGGTGAATTCCATCAGGCCCCATTGCTTTGTCCACCTTCAATTTTATTAGTTCTTTCAGAACCCTCTCTTCTGTAAATGGACTGGTATTGACCCCCGTCTTCAGAGTGTTTCTCTTGTTTGGTTTAGTAACTCCTCCTCCTCTTCCTTTGTGAATACTGAGCAGAAATATTCGTTCAGTATCCCTGCTTTTCACTGTCACCCTCTACCACATTCCACCCCTTTATTAAGCTTCAGTATCCCTCCTTTGGTCTTTCTTCACTCCCTAATGTCCTATAAAAGGTCTTATCCCTACTTAACAGAATTGGCTATCCTTTCCTCGGTTGGGGCCTTTGCTATTCTGACTGCCTTCCAGCCTCTTTTCTGCTTTAACTGATAAAGTTCTCTGTCCTGCTCCTTCTGTGTTTCCTTATATTTCCTGAATGCTGTCCTTTTCTCCTTAACCTTTCCTGCCACCTCTTTGAGAACCATAGCGTTTTTTCCTTCGTTGTGTTTTATTGATTTGCTTTACATAAGGCTTGTTGCCTCTGTGATGGCTGTTTGATCACTCCCATTGTTCCTCCACCCTCCTTCTTGCCTGTTTGCTAGTGCTTTTCTGAGGCACTCTCTCATTTTCCCAAAGTCAGCCCTCCTAAAGTCCAGTACTCTTGCTTTTGTATGGCTTGATTGTATGGCTGTGTTTGTGAACCACACTGTTTGGTGGTCGCTTGTTCCCAGATGGCTACCCACTTCTAAATCTGAGATTCTTTCTCCATCCCCATTTGAGAGTACCAGGTCTAAGATTGCTCCCTCCCGAGTGGGTTCCAATACTAACTGTTGGAGGCATGCCCCCTGTAGGGCATCAAGAATGACCCTGCTCTTGGATGTGCCTGATGCAAAGGTGCTCCAGTTAACATCTGGCATGTTCAGGTCCCCCATCAACAATATCTCCCCTTTTTCTGCCATTCTAAGAAAGCCTTCAATCATTTCCTTGTCCATTCCCTCCCCTGAGATGGGGGGTCTGTATACAACCCCATGCGGATTGTGGTGCCATTTCCTGTCTCCAAGGTGACCCAAAGTGCTACTCATCTGCTCCCTGTTTACTTTTTAGTTCTGTTGCTTTGATCCCTTCCTTTACAGAGAAGCTCACCTCCTCCTCTTTTACCCTCCCTGTCCCTTCTGTAGATTGTGTATCCTGGTATGTTGACATCCCAGTCATGGTTCTCTGTGTACCATGTTTCTGTGACTGCCACAATATCCAGGCAACTCTCTTCCATCAAGGCCACTAGTTCAGGGAGCTTGTTACACAGACTACAGGCATTGGTACTCATCACCCTCCACTTTTTGATAGCCTTACCCCTTTTAGCCCCATTTCTGTCCTTACTACCTTTGCCTTTTTTAACATTTAAATCTGTTCTGCTCCTAATAACTTCTGTACCTTGGTGTTTACCTCACTAATCACCATGTTTTGTTGGGGAGGCTCAGATTTTCCTGCTCCTTTCAGTGCCTCCCCTTTGGCTAGTTTAAATGCTTGCCAATGAAGCATTAAACTTCTCACCTAGGATCCTGGTTCCCCCGGACAGATGCAGACCATCGCGCCAGTATAGGTCTGCATCCCTCCAGGTGGCTCCCCAGTCCCCAATGAAGCCAAAATCCTGAGCTCCACACCAGTTTTTCAACTACTCATTGAATTCCCTGGTGAGAAGTGCCCTAGCATCTCCCTTGCCATAGACAGGCAGCACCTCCGAGAAGGTTACCGTATGCGCTACTTGTCTAAGGCCCCTTCTCAACTCTACAAACTCCTCTTGCACTGCTCTGATCCCATTCCTAGCCAGGTCATTTTTCCCTAGGTGGACAATGACATCCAGCTCCCTCCCTCATGCAGCTCCTCCCACGATCCTGAGGATTCGCTTCCTGTCCCTCCAAGCCGTGGTGCCAGGAAGGCACCTTACCTCCCTCTCCCCTTCCTCCCCCATTTCTACCCCCTAATGATTGAGTGCCCCACCAGGAGTTGTTTTCTTCCCCTGTGGGGTCCCATGCCACCCTCCTGTGGGTCTCCTTTGTGAAGGTTCCCAGCATCCTCCTTGGTCTCCACTGCAGGTGCCTCCATAGAGGAACCACTATCCACTAGAACAGCGAATTTATTGTTTAGAGGTACAGCTGGAGGGATGAAACTCTGTTCCACCACCCTATCCCTCCTTGAGCCCATCCTGGTCCAGCCTCTCCTCTTTCTTGGCAACCTCTGAGGTAGTGGCATTGGCCCTGGTGGTCCCTGGGTGGGGGAGGAGGTTTCATGAATCCTAGCCAGGTCAGCCTGGAGATGGGCAACCTCCTCTCTCAGACCAGAGAGGTGCCTGCAAATAGGGCAGCATCGCAGCCTCCAGAATGTCTCCTGGAACACTGCCGCCCACAGCCATTGCATTGCACCACCCTATCATGTCTTATTTTGTGTCCTCTTACTGTTTCTCTGGATGCTTATTCTCTCCTCTCTTACAACTCTCACCCTTCCTGTTCTGGGACAGCAACTTCCTATCTTCTTCAGTAGCCTCCTTCTTCCTTGCTCAAATCAGACCACCAGCAGCTAGGGGGAGAGTGAGCTACTTTTTTCCCTTTAGGCTGACAAAACCAGTGTTTCTCTATGATCCTTTTCCTTCCTACTGCCAAACAGGAAGTTCCTGTTGACAGCCAAATCCAGTGGCTATAAAAGTAGAACTGGCTTTGGGTGGGTGGATGGAGAACAATTAGTAAGAAAAAAGGCTAGCAACAGGAAGTTGTAATTTGACTCACCTGCTTTTATAGTGTCTAAACCACACCCCCAGATAAGCTCTCTTTCCTCCTACTGGTTTAGCAAAGTCAGCTGATACAGTACCCTTTCCTGCACAGAACACACACTGACTTTCTTTCTTTCTTTTCTTTTTTTTACCCCTAAATAAGACCCCTTCTACTTCTAATAAAGGTATCTGTCTACTTAATCTTAACAGAAACTGCCTCCTGCTGAGATATGTTTTAAATTAATAAGAAAATGTAGCTTCTTTTAGTTAGCAGCTTTCTGCTCTACAAGCAAGGCTAGCAACAGGAAGTTGTAAATTGACTCACCTGCTTTTATAGTGTCTAAACCACACCCCCAGGTAAGCTCTCTTTCCTCCTACTGGTTTAGCAAAGTCAGCTGATACAGTACCCTTCCCTGCACAGAACACACACTGACTTTCTTTCTTTTCTTTTTAACCCTAAATAAGACCCCTTCTACTTCTAATAAAGTTATCTGTCTACTTAATCTTAACAGAAACTGCCTCCTGCTGAGATATAAGTTTTAAATTAATAAGAAAATGTAGCTCTTTTAGTTAGCTGCTTTCTGCTCTACAAGCAAAGGCTAGCAACACGCCACTATTACAAATGTGGTTTCAGTAGACATTTAAGTAGAACCTGTGACACACTGAAATGTGCACAATGTGGAAAGCTGGGTCATATAATGTCAGATTGTCATCACCCTGTTAAATGCAGTCTATGTGAGAGAATCACTCCTTTCTGGACTGCTCATGGGCAGCACAATACCAATAATGGGGACTTTTGTATACAGGATTGTATGAGAGTCTCGTGAACCCCTCCAAGGTGGGAAGGGAACACTCAGGGGCTCCCCAAGGTAACCAATGGTGACCCAAACTGAACCACAACAAACACCTCTACCAGAGGAGGCCCACTTTCTACCCCTCCTCCCACAGTGGAGGAAACCATCATTCTGTCTCGGGATACAGATAGAGCTACTATGCTACCACCTCTTCCACCAGCAGGTGGTTTCACTATTATTAACAATAGGAGATGGAGTTTAAGGAACAAAAGCACAACCTCTTCAACCTCAGGGTCTTACCAATTCAATATGCAAAATGCTTTCACAGCATTACAAGAGGAGGACACAGATGCAGAGACAGAATCAGATTCTACTTCTGTACATTCCTCCCAAGAAGAAAGGAGATCCAATACAGAATGCTCAATGGAGGTTTAACTACATTCCCAAAAAAAAAAAAAAACAGAATGGGATCCAAAAGAGGTCAAAGAAAAGTAGTGGGACTTGTATGGTTTTGACTGATGCTTTATCTTTCCCCCATTGTTAATTTCTAGCTTAAACAACTCTGATGAGTGGGTTATATGATATTAAATGCTCTCTCTGAACACAAACACTATCCAGTCGAGAGGAGAAGGCTTTTGATTTATGCTTTGTTTGAGTCTGTTGTTCAGGATGTGTTTTAAGCCAAGATACTAGGCTACATTCCAGTCAGTAGATGGAGCAGGCCTCTTTAGGTTGGAAATGTGGGGGTGAACTACTGGTCAATAAGAGAAGATCTATGTAGTGGAGTAGGTATCTGCATTAATAATTCTACTGCTAAACTAATACACTCCATGGATATTTCTCGAGATGGGTCCTTATGTTAGATATCAACCTCTATAATTTATCATGTAGCTTTATAAAATGTTTATGCCCCACAACTAAGGCAGCCATAATAGAGCTTTTCAAAGCCATCCAACCATATCTCTTTACAGCTAGATATGTTTCTTTTTTTTAGTTGTTTAACCAGGAGTAGCACACTAAGCTGAAAGCTTTTTTAGAGTGCAACCTGGGAGCACAGGAAGTTAAGTGACTTACTCAGGTCACACAGTATGTAAGAGGAGCTGTGGGATTCAAACCCAGGTTTGGTCTGCAGGATGTCACCAGATTTGCAGCTCAGAGCCTTAAACCACTTCGCTATACTGCCTCCCTATATATCTATATATATATATATGTATATATACATATATGCATATATATGCATATATATACATATATATATATATATATATACATATATATATATATATATATATATATACACATATATATAGGGGATATGACATGGCCTGAGTGAAGATATCATATTTATCTTCACAAGGAGCCAATGATATCATGATATCTCACGAGTGGCGAAAGCCACGGTGAGAGATATCTTGATCATTGACCTCAGTGAAAGATAAACATGATATCTCACTCAACCATGTCCTCATTTGCTCTATACAAACATATGTTTGGGCTGAATTGTAATGGAACCCTCCTGGACACAAATTAAAACACACCCACAACCCAGAACACAAGGGATAACGTTCTCAAAAATAAAACATATATATGGTAGATTCTACCAGTTTCAAAATATAAATAATGTTATTTGGTTGATCCTGCCAATTATTTTTTTCTAAAAATGTAATTTAAGCACTTATCTGGTTGATCCTGCCACTGTGATAGTCAGCCCGAGCATATTACTTTCACTTTCCCCTTCCAAGTAGCGTGACCGGCGGTTGAAGATCGACCCTTAGGACATTACAGTAGTTAATAATAAAGAGCTCTGCACCCATTTAGTTAAAAACTGTACAATTCTGTTTTACTTTGTGAAAATTGCCGACTATGTTCAGAAGACAGAGTGTGAGTGGCGGCATCATAAAACGGGAGGGAAGTGCGGCGTGTGTTACCTTAACGCGACGGCTCACAAGTCCTCCTGGCCTGCTGTGCTGCGACACTCTGTAATAAAAACAGAATACTGTTCAACTTTAAATGAGTGCAAGCTTCTGTGTCAACTGTAATGTCTGAGGTCGATCTTCACCACCCTCAATCCATGAAGGAAAGAAATAACTCGACTGGCTCTGATAACGAGATCAACAGATAATAAGTCCCAGGCTAAACTCAGTAACGGAATCAACTAAATAAGACTAAGGGGTGTGTGTGTGTGGGGGTTTGGGGGGGACAAGTTTTAAACAGAGGAGATGGGGCAATGTACAGTGACGGACTTTCAGTTTCAATTCAATGACTTATAGGAATGTGGAGATACCACTATGATGTATAGGAACATGGAGATATCAATGATATCTTCATGGCCATAGTGATATCTCCATGACCTGTCTCAGATACTACTTTTTATCCATGAATTTATTCCCAAACATATGTTGTATAAATACATATATATATATATATATATATATATATATATATATATACATACACACACACACACACATATATATATATATATATATATATATATATATATATACATATACATATACATAGATATATATAAAGATATGTTTTCTTGGGAGTGACTTTAATTGCAGTCTCTACCTGAAAGACAGAGGTCTGCAGACACAAAAAGTACATTGTGGTACTAATTGTTTGAATGCCCTCATATCACAAACTGGGTCAATAGAAGCTTTTGCACATACTGGAAAACCGGAAAAAACTCTTTTTGTGGCACACTGGCCACTAGAATAGACTTTTGGTTCATCTCTACTTATTTAGTGATTAAACAGACCAAAACACAGCCTGTAGCTCCCTCAGACCATGCCATAAAAGAATTAATAGTTTCAAATTATGATGGGGTGTACCAGGGCCCGGGTTACTGGAGACTGAATTTAGAGCTGCTTTCTCTACCACTAGTAAAAGAAGGTTTGATAACCTTACTTGAAGCTTGGAAGCCTGTAAAATTCTTTTGAGACCTCCCAGGAGTGGTGGGAAGAGAAAAAACGAGACATAAAGAGTTATTTCCAACACATTGGGTGGCTTAATGGGAAACATAAAAAGATATGTATCAGGTTTATAGAACAAAGTTTAGGATCTTTTGTCTCAGGCATCCCAAGGTAACGAGCAGGTTCTTACAGAATTGACAAAGATTAAACAAAAATTGAGCGACATACAATATAACAGACTAAATCCTTAGTACAGGAACGTAATTTCAGGACACAAGGGACACAGGATTTCATGAATCCTTACCATTTCTGTGCCCAACAGCAACATCAGAAATGAATGACATTAGTGAAGGATGCACATGGTACTGTTTCACTACAAAAAGATATTTTAAATGCTGTAAACAATCATGTTTACACAGGGACCTGGAACTGTGCCATAGATGGTCCCTGGCATTCAGAAGCTTAAGGAGGTCTGAAAAAACCAAGGATTACAGCTGACCTTTGATTTTACACTTTTTATGGGGCGTGCCTATCACATATAGCATTGAACTGCAGAATGAATTGGTAGAGGGCAATGTCAACATTGTTAGTTGTGTAAACCATTGACCAGTCCTGATTATGCAGGTCAGCTTTTAGTGATTCAAGATGTCCATGGATGAGTACTCTGGTAATTGTTCTAACGCGTAGTTTAGAAAATTTGTTTGCCCAATGAAACAAAACTGGGGAGTGGTCACTGAAAGCATCTTGGAGTACGGTTGAGTCCGATATATGATCAGGGTGGTTAGAGAGCACCCAGTCCAGTAAGGTACCTGTCCCAGTTTTATAGTTGATTCTAGTGGGGGATTCAACTAGCTGGGTGAGGTGAACTGCTGAAACTGCATCTTTGAAAGGGCTTGTGTCAGGAGAGAGCCAATTGATATTGAAATCTCCTAACATGATAATTTCCGAATTAAGACTCAGACAGCCAAAACACTCCAGGAGTGAATCAAAGCAGGAGGCCATCTGTTTGGGAGGAATATAGATTGAAAACACAGTAAGGGTTTCATTGTATGCATCTAGAAGCACTTTTATAGCAAGGGCTTGAATATGGTCATCAGTTTTGGCAGAGTTGGACGAGACCTTGAAGGTTGTTTCAGAGGTAGATCACACAACCACCCCCATACTTGGAGAGATGATCCTGTCTAAAGACTGTGTAGCCTGAGATGGAAATTGAAGCATCTGCTACTTTTGGAGAAAGCCATGTTTCTATGACTGAGAGGATGTCTGGGTTATGTTGTAAGATCCATGCATTCAGTATGTCCATTTTGGGGAGGAGGCTGCATATATTAAGTGACGCAATTGTAAGTAACCCAGTAGATGACTGTGGGTATGCCATAAGTTGTGGAGGGCCAGGGTTGGGGTGAATATTGTCAGAGAGCAGCAGCAACAGTAAGGCAGTCCACACAGATATTCCTTTAACTGCTTGTTGCTGAGTTTGTGAAGCTTCCTCTGAGTTGAGCGTGTTTTACAGTTGGCTTGTAAGTTGAAGATCCCAGGGAGAAGTGCCAAAGGGGTAGCCAGCTAGGGCGATGAAATGGCAACCCCCATTCACCAGGGAATACAGGGAATGCAGGTGAGTAACCATTTGTTTTGGCTATGGAAGAATCAAACTGGTGATAAGGGGTTCCTGGGACCTAGGTATATTTGTGAAATTTGATACAGGATCACATGTGCATCATTAGCCTATCAGGTAGGCTGTAATCCATGATAAAATGTCTGGAGTGCCATGGATATCAGCTAACACAGTAACCTTTACCAGGTGAGTAAACACCCATTCTTTATTAACAGGGCAGACATTAAGTGGCATTGTGAACAATTAATCAAGGCAAGAGTTTCAATTTTAGAAGCACGATAAAATAACTGAATGGTGGACAATAACTAAACAGGATAGTAAAGCTCTATTCATAAGACAATCCACTTGGAAAGGAAAAAACAGTAATTTAAATATCTTAAACTAAGGGGGGTGGCCTGACCAGGCAGAAGATGGCAGCATAGTTAAGAATCTCTACAGGAATGACTGCAATCTAACCTCATCCACCTTCACCAGACCTTTCTTTGGTACCAGCTCCTGTGACCATCCTGTAATCTTACTGCCTGACACAGTTTGTAAGTCATTTTTGATCTATCATCTACTTATATTCAATTATTCTACACTGTAATGCAGCTGGTGGTGGGCGAAGTGGGCTCAGTCGCTCGTGAGCGATTTGCAGACAGGCAGATTCACGGAGTGCTCCGCAACGTGAAGCGGAGTATTTTGTGTTATAATGAGGAATGCGAAGTCCATTGGAAGCAATGACTTCACATTACTCCTCCTCCCCAGACCACTACTCTGCCAAATTTAAGGTGAAGTGCATTGCAGGCAGTGCACTTCGCCTCACTTCACCTTGTTTTTGAGCTCCAAAGGTGAATTTTGCAGTGATTCACGGGATTTCAGGCCACATGGGCTCTATATTGATCTTCACAGCCTCAGTTCGGGGTAGTATGAGTAGGATGGAGCAGGAGACAGTGTGCTCTGATAGCTGTCTATGATAGGAATCTTATAAAAGCTGTTCAAAAAGCATTTTTGCATTTTTTGGGGGGATCCAACTTTAGTTCATCAATTGTAGGAAACCCTCCTGTGCTCATATCATCGAGCTTTTTGTTTTGTGTAGATTTTGAATGTTAATTTACAACATTGAGTGTGTGTGGTGAAAGACAGTGAAAGTGTGCTTTGGGGAGGGTGTATCTGTGGTGTAGGGAGATTTAAGTTGGAGAAATAGTGATTTCTTTGTTTTTTGGTTATATTTTGTTATATAACTGACTGTTAATGTAACACAGTAATATTGTCAGTAATAGTAGAAATGTTCTTGCTGTTTGTTGTGTGGATGTGGTGCAGCAGTTCATAATTTCAGGTTGTTTACATTACAAATTTACAATACATAACGTGGCATAGTACTGAACTTTTGCATTTGCTATGCATTCCTCGTTTTGCATTCTACACAAACTGTTCTGTGTGTGAGTGTGTGTGCAGTGTTGTGTGCATCAAATAATACACCTTTTATTGTGCTACAGACTAGTGTAATTGCAGGCACAGCAGTGTGAACCTGCTATCCACTGCAGCTGCCTGATTTTGTACTGCGATCGTGGTATCTGTTCTTAGTTTTGCTGCTTGTAGTGCCGTAAAAATCAGCACTGTCTGCATTCAGTGCTCCCCCCAACCCCCATGTTCAAAACGTATTTTTTACTAGATTGGATTGTTTTTGTGACCTCATCAGCACCACTGGTTACTGAAGTTGTTTTAATTCCGTGACAGTCTCAGAGTAGTCTCTTATCTGTTGCTGAAGCCACAGTTGTTTATTTGGCTTCACATCCAGCATCCCTCCAATCAGAGAGTGAACATATCAAAATCTGAATTTGGTTATAATATTTGTGGTTGATTCCCCAAAATGCCTGCAAAGAGATGTGCAGACAAAGCTGTTTCTCACCATGGCAATGTTGGCAGTAAGATAGTCTGTGGGCGTGGTAGTAGTACGCAGATGCAGAAGTACAGTGCTGATGTGAGGAAAGGTATTTCTCCTGCAATGTTTCTTACAGCCCAATCAGTAGCTTCACTCATAGTTGGAGGAGATGATGTTTTCCCAGCCGGTGGTGTTAGTATTACTGGTGTTAGTGGTGGTGGAGGTAGTATTAGTATTGTTGCGTCAAGTTCTAATTCCGACCAGTATACCGTATCCAAAAATATTGAGAGTGAAGCAATGCAAGTGAGTGGCAGCGTAGATGATGTCATACGCCCCAGTAACATCCCAGTAACTGAACCTGAGGATTCCGATAATCATATGAACATACAAACATACAAAATTTGTCAGCAGATAAAGGCCTAGAGGTCTATCAAGTCTGCTCGAATGTGCAGCTAGCACCCCTTATTCTGCTGCTGCCCCTCCCTTCCACCCTTCCCTTCATTGACCCTCCCCTTATCCTGTCCCATCCCCTTTTGAAGCAGTCCACTGTTCTACTGGATACCACTTCTGCAGGTAACGCATTCCACCCAGCCACCACCCTCTCTGTAAAAAAGTGTCTCCTTATCTCCCTCCTGAACCTTCCTCCCTCCAGTCTCATATCATGGCCCCTGGTGTCCCTCCCCTCCCTTACTTTGAACAGCCCCTCTGTACCCATCTTGTTTATTCCTTTCATGTACTTAAAGGTTTCAATCATTTCCCCCTGTCCCTCCTCTCCTCCAGCGAGTAGATGTTCAACTCCCTCAGCCTCCTCTCGTATAAGTCCCCCAGCCCCTTGATCATCTTTGTTGCCCTGCGCTGCACCCCCTCCAGTAACTTAATGTCCCTCTTCAGATACGGGAGCCAGTACTGCACACAGTACTCCAGGTGTGGTCTCACTAATGACCTGTACAGTGGCAGAATCACCTCCTCAAAGATGTACCCCTTGCAATACAACCCAGCATTTTGTTGGCCTTTGCAGCTGCCTTCCTACATTGTGCCTAGTTGTTCATTGACCCCGTAATGAGCACCCCCAGATCCTTCTCCTCCTCTGTCTGGGCTAGCTGCACTCCCCCAGCTGGTAACTCCTCCTTGGGTTCTTTATCCCAAAATGCAGCACCTTGCACTTTTTGGCATTAAACCCCAGTTGCCAGGTGTCTGACCAGGTTTCAAGCTTTGCCAGATCATCCTGCAACCCCTGCCATCCCCTAGGTCATCCACCACTGCTCCTACCTTGGTATCATCAGCAAACAGACTGATCTTGCTCTTGCTGTCCAATGATATGTCTGCAATGAATATCCCAAACAACACTGGTCCCAACACCGAGCCCCTGTGGAACACCGGCCAATACTACCCTTGGGTGTGAGAGCTCCTCACCCAACACTACCCTCTGTTGCCTTCCCTGAAGCCAGTTCCCTACCCATCTCCCCAGCTTTGCACCCACCCCTGATCATGTCAATGACAGCATACAATGTGATTTTCCATCCACTGTGGCACTTAACGTCACGTATTTTCCATGCAGTGATTCACAGTGTGGTGAAAAATATCAGGTGATGGTGGTGTAGATGCTGCTGATGAATGTGATGATGATGATGATGATGATGTTGCTGTTGTTGCACCATGCAGTCCAATGCTAGCATCAAGCAGAAGATGTGGATGTGTGTGACGTGATGAATATGATGATGATGTAATTGACCCCAGTTGGGGACCGGAGAAAAGAAATTAAAAGTGTCTGTGTCTGAGTCTGTTTGCAGAATCCCCTGTAAAAACTTGTGATCTACCAGTTTTAGTTGATGATGATGATGATGACCCAGTAATCGATATGATAGGTAGTCATGGTGGTCAGTTGCAGTCCAGGTGTGCAGTGCCTGAACTATCACGTGCCCCCCCACTTCAGTGTTTAAAATAACTGACTTAAATAAGCCACATCATGGACATGTTAAAAGCAGAGCATCACAATCCCTTGTTTGGGATTGTTTTGTTCAAGCTGCAAATGATGATTCAGTTGCAATCTGCCAGGTTTGCCATGTGCGTGTGGGTCGAGGTAAAAAGGAGGACAACATACGCATCTTAAGAATAGACACTTGGCACTGTGGACCGAGCACAACCTTGCAGCTAATACCACAGTGGGTGTGTTCACCCACCAGCGGCAACCATAGCCAGTATGTTATCCCTTCCGACTGTTAAGCCCAGTAGGAAATTAAATGTGTAGTAGTGCGGTAATAAGAGCAGAGGATTACTACTGGCATGAAGAGGTGGAGGACCATAATGACTTTGAAATGTTGTCCAGTGCTGGTGAAAGTAGCAGTTTTGTGGTGGTGGTGGTGAATGCAGTATGTCTAGTGCAAGTGGTACATCAACCCGGTTGGCAAATCTGGCAAAATAACAGCATTTCTGGGTTTGTTATCACCTGTGCAACCATCTTCATCAAATGTCCACCTCCATCCCCTGCCAATGCCATTCATCACAGAGCACAACCATTTGTGATCAACACACCCCATGTAAAACATTTAAGTCAGCCCGTTACAAAGTGTTTTTGCACATAAGCTGAAGTACCCACCGAATCATACAGTGTCACATAAACTCAATGCTGCTGTAGCTGAAATGCTGATAATTGATCTTTGCCCTTCTCCTTTGTGGAGAATTCTGGGTTCAACAGTTTGCTGCATGTGCCTGTCAAAATGGAAAGTCCCATCAGGACATACTTTTCTACCGTGCAGTCCCCAGTTGTTCCGCACTGTGTCCGACTCCAGTAAGACATGCCCTTCAACATTCCTCCTCTCCATTCATCCATTTAAGTATGGATATGTGGACAAGTGGCAAAACAGTGGGGAGTTCATATTTGTGTATAACTGCACACTGGGTGCAGGTGCTGGGGGTTGTTTGTGATGTTGGTAGTGTGAATAATCAGTGCAGTAAGGTGGATTGTCACGGTAGCAATCTTCTAGGAATTCGACAGTATGCAATGATTGCTATGTGCAATGTGACCTGTTCACACACTGGTGAGAACATGTTGGACATGGTACTGACTGAAATCGACAGATGGCTAAACCCCCTGTCCCTGAGAGCTGGGTTCATAGCAAGTGACAATGGGTCAAATGTGATGAAATGCATCACGAATGGTGTTTTTTTTCGTGTTCCATGCATGGCCCACTGTTTAAATCTTGTGGTTCAGGAGTTTCTGCAGTACCCTGATATAAAGGAAATGCGACCGTTGCCTGACGTATCTGCTCTCACTTTTCAAGATCTGAAAGGCTCGTGACCAACTGCGGCAGTTGCAGATACAAAACCGCCTACCTCAGCACCGCTTGAAGCTGGAAGTTGTCACCTGATGGACTCCACGTTAAACATGGCAGAGGTTGTATGACAATACAAAGCCATCTCAGAATATCTTGTTATGCACACTAGCCGTGAGAGTTCCGGGGCCTCCATGTCTATGACGACTGAACAGTGGTGCCTCATGGACTCTGTAATAACAATTTTGTGGCCTTTTGAACATGCCACACAGGCAGTGAGTGGTGAGTCTGCCTAATTAGCCAATCAGTTCCACTGCTGTGGGTGCTGAGGCAGACATTGGTGAATGTACAGCATAGTCTTGATATTGCCGGAGACAGTGCTAGCAGTGTGTTGCTGCAACACATGCTGATAGTATTCGACCAGAATTATCACATCTGGAGCATGCAGCGTAGTGACAACTTTGCCATAGCAACAATGCTGGACCCATGATACAAACATGGAATTGCATCAGTACTGGAGGGAGGTCTGAACAGGTAAAACTGTCAGTGGTCAACTGGTGCGCTTGGTTCATGGGGCACAGAAGTCATGTGCCAAGGTCAACAAACCTCAGCAGCATAATCCGGCTGAAGGTGTACCTGGAGGACCATCAAGCACATCTTGCAAGGGAAGGGACAGCAGTTCCAGGTGGTCTGTCATCCAAAGTGGCTGGTGTCAACCCGCTTTGGGAGGCTTTGTCCCAAGTGGGTATTTGTGACAACAATGATTCCGGAACAGGCTGATGCATCAACAATTGGACTTAGTGCGGCATAGAGAATGGTTGAGTCATATTTGTCTGAAAACAGGCATCTGACAATAATGGAAGATCATCTTTTGTACTGGAGTGGAAAGGTCAGTGAATGGCCAGAGCAGACTGCTGTGCCACTGAAGTACCTGACATGCCCACCTTCCAGTGTGAGTGTTGAGAGGGTATTCAGCTCAGCAGGTGCAATAGCTCAGAACTGTCATACAAACCTCTCTCCTGAAAATGTCAGTTTTTTTGCCATTCATAAAAATGAATGAGAGGCACATACCAGCTCAGACTGCAACCTCTGTATTCATACCCTGGCCTAGTCATGGTGGTCTTGCTGATGTGGAAATAGAGCATCCTGGTGGCACTGGCAGTGGCTGTCTGAAACGACCCACCACTGACGTAGATGACGACACAATGGAGAAAGAATTTCCCAGTGGTCAGACTTCAGACACCGATAACTGTGAGAGCGCTTTCTTTATAAGGATGATGATGTGGTTAATGTTGGCAGGTTTTAACCAAAGTTTTTAAAAGGCGGTGTGCCCCCCCGGACCACCACCACTGGGACTGATGTTAGCCATTGCCACCATGAGTCTGTCTGCCCCCGGACTACCACCAGGACTGATGTTATCCACTGCCACCATGAGTCTGTCTGCCTCCCCCGGACCACCACCACCGGGATTGATGTTAGCCACTGCCATCACTGCCACCATGAGTCTGTCTGCCCCCCGGACCACCACCACCGGGACTGATGTTAGCCACTGCCACCACTGAGCCTGAGTCTGTCCAGACCACCACGTCCATCAGCCACAGTCACAAAGCTTCTCACTATTTAACCCATAAAGTGAGTATGTACTCATGTTTGTTATGCTGCTTCACTTCCTTTGGTTGTATGTTTTGTTTCGGTAGCTTTTCAGAGCTGCAATGGTAAAACACATCACGGTACACTTATTTTGTTTCTTTTACAGGGTAACAAAATAAGGCTCCATTACTAAACTCATTGGAAATGATACTGTAGCTGTACCGTACAGAGAAGAAGCGATGTAATATCCATGTGAAATCCATTCTGGTAAGTATGAAGATTTTATTTCATCCGTTTCATTGTTTCGTAAAGACTGCAGCAGATATGTACACAGATTGTGTTAGTTGACAAGATGTGGGTTTGAAATGTAACTTGACTTTAGATTGAGATTTGAGAACCAGGGAGACACATAACAATTAAGTTGTACGAAGTCATTCATTTCTTTTTTTAAGAAACTTCCAGATGCTTTGTTGTTCTGTCAAAGTGGCCTTATCCAAAACAGTTCTTAAACATCAGGCACCCCCCTCCCCCGAGCTTGGGCACACATGCAACACGCAGAAGTCGTTTCATTAGATGACCATGACCATCCTAACACAACTGGACTCCAGAAGGATGCTGATGAAATCTGTGAAGAAGTAACAAAACAAGAAACTATCAGAGACAAGCCTGCAAATATGATTCCCCCCACAAAAAAAAAAAATACTTACCTTCATGTGCTTGAGAGTTATCCGTTTCCAATTTCAGCGCAAACAATTTTCATTGAGCACTGGAATGTGCACTCCAATAGTTTCTGTGTGACCTGTGATGCAGAACAATAAAATGAGTACATGTCCATGTCAAACCCCCTCCTCACCTACAAAATACACAACACAACTATAGATATATATATATATATACATATATATATATATATATATATATATATAGACTGAGATATTCAAACTGCGCCCAAAAAGTGCGCAATAACAGGAGCAAGCACAAGTCCATTGCGCCCATGCGCAAGAGGCGCGATATTCAAAAACTGAGCTGGCCAAACTGCGCCTACAGCCGACGACTGAATATCGCACCACCTGCGCCATAGCGCAACTAGGCAGGGGAAGCTGAGCAGATCAGAGGCACCATAATGCAACAAGGGACGTTCAGCTGAGCAGTCCAGAGGTGCCGTAGCACAACCAGGGATGCCCCCCAGCAGCAGGGCGGCAATGCAACTGCACAACCAGAGAGGTAGGGGCCCACCACCCATGCTACAGATGGGCACAGAAACACACTGCAGAACAGACATCCCCCCACCCCATGCACTGCACAACTGGGAGAGGGATGGAATAACCACTGGCCCATGGAGACAAGCAACCAACCTACAGCCAGGCAATGGTACCCATCACACCCCAGGCAAGCTGTGACTGGCACACAAGGAGGCTGACCACCCCTGCCACACCATCCCCCAATGCAGAGCACACCCTGCACCGTGACCCCCAGACACCGGCCTAGGAGCAGCATCCACCTCTGCAGGAAGCCCATGCCATGCCACCACCCCCACTGTGACAAAGCAACCCTGTGCACCACAGAACCATGCAAGGCAGCCCCAGCACGAACACCCATCAGCGGGTGGCAGCACACAGCGATGCAATGGCGGCTACACAGTGCCACCATGCACCGCCCCCAGGTACTGCTGAGAGACCAACCATGCGTTGTCACATGAGTACCCACACGGGACAGGGCATGCCGGACCCCACCACCAGTTGTACAGCACCTGCACACTCTCCCAATGACACACCCTGACCAAGCACTGGCCACAACAGCCAGCGCAGACACCCACAATGGGAAAGCATACACCACGGATGCCACACAGTGCATGGAAAGACATCCACCCATACCAAGGGCACAACAACACAGGGACATAGTAGCAGGGCAACCAAGCCCCCAGCGTGGGCCCATGTAAACTGTGTACACACAACCTGCAGTCCTCCATGGCACAGAAGTGCCAGCCACCCTGCGCAGGCACTGTGGACCTGAATGCCACCATCATTTGCCCCAAGCACAAGTCACAGACAGTGGTGCACATCTCCTGCAACACACACAAGCCACAGCATGGAGGTGGGTCAACAACTGTGGAGGCCACAGTGTCACCTGAGGCAGATGTGCACCACACCAGTGACAGGAGGCAACCCAGCCTTGTGACGGGTACAGTGGCTGCCCTGCATGGACAGCCACCACTGACATGCCAGCAGACCGTGCAGGTCACAGAACATGCATGGGTGTCAGTTGCACAGACCATGGACGGGCTGACAGAGGTGCCATGGACACAGAGCATGCACCATGGACCACTGCACACAGTCATCCGGTGCACAGGGCACAACACACACACACCAAAGACACTGACTGATAGCTACCTCCACACCATAGTCACCTCCCCACAGACACATATACATCCCATGACTGCACCACCCTGACGCCATGCACACCACTGCAGCTGAGCACCTATAGCCTACTGCAAATCAGAGACCTCCACAGTATTCATATCAAAAGATCTGTATGCAAACAAAATACCAAAGTGAACTATATACAATAATATACAAAGTTGGGGGCCACAAACAAGGTGGGGTGGCTAAGGGCAGGGTGAACAAATGGTACAGGAAAGGAGGGATGTGAGGGTGGGTCCAGGTGGGTAGGGGATATCAGGGGCAGAGGGACCATTAATGGGAGCCCCAGTCCCCGCTCTGGCTGCTCCTCCGCCGGTGCCTCCTGCGGACCCCAATCTGGTCGATCCGTTGAAGGATTTCTAATGACGCCCGTGCCACAGTCAATATGTCCCTCAATGCCTCCCTGATCTCCATCAGCTGGCGGACACCTAGGACAAGGGAGCACAGTCAATAGGTGTGAATGCACAGCCCCATACAGCCTACCCACTGTGCATGGCATACGGCCGTGGGACAATACCTCTGTGATGGTGTGTGACCACCCACAGTGATCATGTCCACATGACCTGCCCACCCAGGTGCATACAGCCTTGCGGAACACTGCACACACCCACTGGCCAAGTCATGCACAGCACCACCGTGGCCATTTAGTGACATGGCTATGTGGTGCAAAGGCAGTGGCACAATCATGTACCTGGTGCATGCACGGACCACCATTGATGCACTCCCAGACATGCATTGCCACTGGACAGTGCTGACTGTAACAAGTTGTGTGCATGGCAGTGGTGTCAATGGATGGTGGCCATGCCCCACTGCCCACCCTGTTACACAGCATGCAAGAGTAATCATGGAGGTATGGCACTCACCATCATCGGGCCGGTCCTTCGGGTGCTGTGGACCGTCGCCCCACCTTGCGTCCCTGTCCTCTTGGTGGCGCTGCATTTCACATGCTAGATGCCACTCCTCCGGCCCTGTGGTGCAAACTTGGAGAGGAACATCAGTACAATCCTGTAGCAAAGCCCCTCCTCAGGTGTGTGCCCTCCCACCCAGCCAGATCCACCCACCCACACCTGATAACACCACCACAGCCAACACCGGACGGTCCCTCCCCATGTGCTGGATACATACAACTGTGATACCCATATGGAAGATAAAAGTGTGTTGACGTAACACCTACCTGGCCGTGGCACCGTGCCCCTCCTGGCACGTGCCCGCAGGTGGGCAAGCAGGTCTGACTCTCTCCGCCGCAGGTCACCATACCTGTGGCGGCACTGCTCTGCTGTCCGCCCCTTTCCTGTGGCCTCCTCTAGTGCAGTGGCCATCTCCTCCCACACCTGGCTCCTGGACCTGTCCAGGGGTGCCTTCCCAAACAGTGGTCCATGGTGTGGCTCCACTATGGCCACTATGTTGGCCAGTTCTACCTGGCTCCACTGTGCAGCCCTCCTCCGTGCCATTCTCCTAGCTCAGTCTACAAAAATGGCACTCTGCAGTGTGGCTCCCCATGTGCAGATGCTGCGCAGAACAGCGCTGCCATTCCCTATCACGCTGTCACCAAACAGCGCGATAGTGGTGCACCCATGCCTGACGCATGGCGCCTAGGTGGCAAAGGTCGGGCACAGGGTCAAGGGGCTCTGATGCATGGACAGGCACAGCGCCATTGGTAGCGCGATTGGATGCCTGTGTGCTACCTCCAGTAGCGGCCTACCGCGCTGTTGCCCCAGTGCGCCTATGATGGCCCAGTGCCACAGCACCATGTAGGTAAACATCGCTGTAGTGCCACTGGCACAATGGTGGCCGTGTCCTACATTGCTTCCTCCCACAGCAAATCAGCAGCGTGGCAGACGCCTGCATCAGCAACCAGGCATGCACAGTGAGGTGTGTACTGCGCATGTCACAGAACTGAGCCCTTGGCTCAGCACGGTCAACACAATTGCACAAAGAGCAACAGCGCGATATTCAGTCATCATATGCAAAACAGCTAATCAGCCATTCAATGGAGCAGCACTGCAATTTGCATCCACTTAAAGTTGCACCTCGCCTCATTTGCATGGGTTGCACTATAAAAGTGCGACATTGGGCTGCACTGGCCATAGTCAGTTACTGCAGTCTGTTGGTGAGTTGCATGCTGTTTGGGAGTGTGGACTGTGGATTTAGGGACATGCATTGGACTGCACAGTCACAGGTAACAATTGTCATTTTACAGGCTAAATAATGACCGAGTGAGTTGTGGGAGAGGAGGAACACAGTGGTGGGAGGAGGAGGCCTAATTTTACCAAGGCCGAGACCGATGCCCTGTTTGAGGCCTACCTGGATCAGGAGCCGCTTCTCAGCAGACAGCAGGGAACACCTCAAGCCTGTGCTGCTGCATGGGAGGAGGTGGCACGTGCAGTGAACCTGCATGGCAGCCACCAGCACTCTGTGCAGGAGTGCAAGAAGAAGATGTGCACAGACAGGAGGAGGATAAAGGAGAAGGTGGTTGCCATCAGAGCAGCATGAGCTGTGACAGGTGGGGACAGCGGAGGTTGTACACCTGACCTCACAGGAGGAGAGGGTTGCTGGAAGCATGCAGCATTGTGCCATTGAGGTGTTCGGGTGGTGGCTTCCGGACAGGTGGTAGCCCATCACTGCATGGTAGGTCATGGTCTGACTATGGGGAGGCAGGGTGGGTCACATGCAATGTAGCGACTTTGTTTTCCCTTACAGATCCTAGCGTCTGCATGGGTCAGCGGTGGTGGGCCTGTCCACTGAGAGCAGTCAGCTGGAGATGGAGGAGAGCCCATCCACCTCCACAGGTATACATGGCTCAGTGCGACAGTGGGCCCGCCTGGCTGTCCACCCTGATGTTGTTGGAACAGGTGTGGAGAAGCCTGCCCATGTCCCAGCATGCCAGCATCCACTGATGCCAGCATGCTGTGACTCGGGCGTGCGGGTCCATCACCGATGATGATGTCGCTAACGGCATGGGCAGTGACACGTGTGCCATGGGATAGCACACAGCAGGTAACATCGCAGCCATGGCTGTGGGTGGTGCTGCTGTGGAGGCCTGCGTGTCATCACAGTCCCAGCCTGTGCCTGTCAGCAACAGTGGGGCAGCACTGGTGTGTGTTCAGGACAGTGGGACTGTTGCGGCCACTGCGGCGGCACCACTGAGCCCTGGGGAGTGGCAGCCAGAGGGGCAGCATCAGCAGTCAGCCAATGGGCTTGGGGGTACAGGGTCAAGGGGCAGCATCTGTGCACCACCTGTGGACATGCCCAGACCTGGTCCTGGTGTGCAGCGCCCACCCTCAAGGGTGCTGAGCGTCAGGGCTGCACACCCTGAGGGACAGGATGCCGAGGAGGCAGATGACCTCTTGGGACGAGCACCCACCTACTGCAAGCATCAGTCCAGCAGCAGATGCAGCTTGTGGCGTCAGTGGATGCACTGCGTGTGGCTCTGGAGTGGGCAGAGGATGGTCGCAGCAGAGACACCGCTCTGATCCTGGCAGGGATGGACCGGTTGCGGGAGGATGTGACCGCTGCCATTGACAGGCAGACATAGGCATTCACTGACTGCTGTCATGGCCACAATGGGCACACAGTCATGTGCCCATGCGTCGCAGACACCATGCAGTGCACTGTCCACCCCCCATTCCCGGTGTCATGCGAGACCCTCCCTGTTGACACTGAGTTCAGCTGTGGGCATTCCAAGCACACCTGGCGCAGGCATGTTTGGTGTGCTGCAGACCCCTGCATGAGCATGGTTGTGTTCACGCAGTGGAACCCCTGGGGGACCATCGGTGCCACCCCATGAGGCCAGTGGTCAGCCTGTCAGTGCTGGTGGGTCTCAGCGGGTGGCCCAAGCATCCGTGGCGGCGGGACACTGTGTGCGTGACTGACCTGTCTCCCAGCGGCTACTGTCTGGTGCTACCCTGTGTGCATTGTGTCTTTCCGTGGGCATTGCACAGGTGGGTACCTGGCCCTGCACACAGACACACAGTCCATCTGCACACCCTCCTGGCTGCTGTCTGCAGTTGCATGTGCATGATGATGCCTGCATTGCTCTGTATACCACCAATGTGCAATGGTGCTCAGCATCTGACACACGCACATGGACAGGCAGTGGGCATGGTGGTCTGTGGACATGTGTGTGGCTAGGGGTGGCATTCTGGGTTGGTGTGCCTCCTATCCTTTGTGCATGTTTGGTGCATTGTGTGTG
The DNA here is from genome assembly GCA_016271365.2 of Neoceratodus forsteri. Taxonomy (NCBI): domain Eukaryota; kingdom Metazoa; phylum Chordata; order Ceratodontiformes; family Ceratodontidae; genus Neoceratodus; species Neoceratodus forsteri. The sequence continues at coordinate 1,190,341,224 of CM057451.1, read as the reverse complement.
TGTGCTTGTATGTGTGTCCGTCCACGTGGCATGTTAGACCTCATCCATCCCTGGTTGTGTTTGTGGTTCCATGCCTTGTCACTTCCCTTGATGGCATGCACCCTTGGTGTGTGTCCATGCATGTTTGTGGGTTGTGCCTTAGCCACTGTTGGCTGCACATGGCCCCATGACTTACTTTGGTAGGTTGAAGTGCTCCTCTGTGATGGTGTCTCGGTGCAGCTGTGCCAGCCGGAGCAGTCGGGGGTCCCATCGCCCAAGTGGGGCTGCCCATCACCATCATCACCAGTGACAATCATCATTCCCATCAGCTGTCCTCCTCTTTGACCTGTACGGCTATCCACATTCGTTGTTCATGTTGTGCAGTATGCAACAAGCCGGAATAGCCCACAGGCCTTTGAGGGGCTGTACTATGGGGCACCGTTGGAGTGTCAGGCAACAGAAATGTGCCTTCAGCATCCGAACACCAGCTCGATGACATTACGTGTGGTGGCATGTGCCTCATTGTAGTGTTGCTGTGATGGGGTCGTGGGCTGCCGGTAGGGTGTGAGCAGCCAGGGACGGAGTGGGTATCCACTGTCACCTGTGTGTAGAGGGTGGAGGTTAGTTTGGTGATCAGCATCACCCTGCCTCGGGCCATGTAGGCCACTACCCATGTCACCTCTGACCATGGCCCCCCAGGTCCTATGATTGTCCATGTAGTTTGCATTCTCACCCACTAGGTGGCCAGTGGGGATATCCCCACTCTCAAATCTGTGGCACAGTGCTGACTGGTGCCAGATGAAGGCATCATGTACTCCCCAAGGGTGCGTGGCACAGACATTGATTATGCACCCCCTGGCATCGCACACCACCTGGCAGTTGATGCTGGCATAGCCCTTGCAATTGATGTATGCGGCCCTCTCAGGGCCTGGTGATGTGCAGATGGCCTCATGGGTGCAGTCTATTGCCCCTATGCGCCAGGCATATGTGCTACCCTGTGGAACTCCTGTATGTTTGCTGTGCACTCCGCCAGTGTGCTGGAAATGGATGTACTCTGCAGCATGTGGCAGCAGTGCGCTGAGGAATTGGGTGAGGTGGCATGACATGGCCAACTGGGTTATGCCTGTGGTATCCCCAGTTGGTCTCTGGAAGGTACCCGTGGCGAGCAAGCACATGCAAGCTGTCACTTTCATCTCCACTGACAGGGCATGGCTCCATCATGTGGGTGCCTGCATCACATCACTGCACAGCTCACAGAGCCACCTCAGAATTGCCCTATTCAGGCGGTACCGGCTCACAATCTCTGTATCACTGTACAGCTCGAAGCTGGTGCAGGCTCGGTACTGCCAGTTGGGGGCATACCACTGACGGGCCCTTCCACAACCACGCCCCTGCTGCCTGCCTTCTCACCCCTCATAACGGCCTCCATCTGGAAGGTGGCACTGGCCATATCCTGGCTTGTGTTCACCCCCGCAGCTGTTACTGCTGTATCCCCTCCCACTTTCCTGACTGCTACTTCCCCTGCACCGGGAACACCTGCCTGTGCTTGCTGTGTGGTGTACTTCCCCCTTCTGCACTGTCTGTCCACGCCTTCTCCTGTTGCTGTTGCTTCTAGATGCCCTTTCCTGCCTGGCCCTGTGTGTCCCTGCTGCCCAGTTTTCCCTGCTATCTTTGGCTCTCATGTGGCTTCCCTGTAGCATTCTTGTGCCTCTCCCTTGCTCCCTTTTATTTTGGCTCATTTCCGCTATGGCGCAACTTCCGCTTGCTCCCCTATTGCGCATGGCGCAAGTTGTTGAATATCGCACTGCACCATTTATGCATGGTTCCTCCCCCTTCAGTTGTGCATGCATTCATTATCATTGCGCCATTGCTCAACATGATGGGGGGGCACAACTGCCTCCTGCTGAATATCGAAGAATGGCGCATTTTCGGACTTGCTAGGTGCAACCCTATTGTACATGGCTCAACTCTTTTAAATATCTGGGCCCTAGTATATATATATATATATATATCTACTCACCAAGGCAACTATTAGTGTACAGCCAAAGGGCACCCTTCAATCCAGTTGAGATGATCACATTGCATTTGCTGGAATCGTCTCGCAGAACACATTGGACCAGCAACACGACACTCACAGTCATCATTTTATACTGGGGTATGTGCTGAAGCACTCTTGTTCCACTGTGTTAAAGGATACCTAAACAACATTTTGACAATAAACTATTCAAAAATCTGACTCCGTAGGTGCCTAAAGGAAAGGCTGCTGCATTCATTAATGCTAAAACTACATTAATATAATTTACCTAAATGTGGTTCCAGAGCATTTGAAAATTGTAAAATCAGCCTTCCAATTTAAAAAAAACTGTCTTACCTGCTTCCTAAAATGGCCGCCAAATGTGTTAAGTGATGACATCATTGGAGCCAAAGACAGAGAGATATATGGCTCTCTGTAGTGCTAACTAGTTCTTTTTCCCCTTTGTATAGACTTGTTTCACCCAAATGGTCAAAACTATGTGCATTATTTTGTATAATACACATGTTATGCCATGGTTCTGTTCATTTTGTTTACTTTAACATGCTGAAAGTGTGTTTTAATCCAACCAACTTTCTCTGTCGCAAACCACAGTGCAGTACAAATATTGAATAACCTCATGGTCTAGTGGTTGTGGCAGATCCAGGATGCTACAATGTGGATGCTGGGGTGGTGTGCATACTTAATATGCACTTTTTAAAATTTTATTAAACCTTTATATTGTCTGCTATTATTCTTTTCTAGTATGTTTTGACAGAACTTATAAATGTAATCCATAGTTTAATGTAAACATTTGTACAATCAATAAATCAGACTTCTTCAACAAAGTGAAATCGGCAGCATCAAGCAAGTACTTTGCAATGTGTGTGTGTGTGGGGAGTTGCAGCCACACCTTCGCCACAACCATAGATCCACCACTTTTTTGCAGCAAAGTTCTTGTGCAGTCCAATGTAAGAGTTCATACATTCTCAAAAATCAAATATATGCTTGTCTTGTCTTTTTTTTCTGTGGGAAATAATAATAATAAGACTAGACATTTATATAGTGCTTTTCATACACATTGTATCCCAAAGTGCTTTAGAAGCAATACTAGACTGGTAGTGAAGTGACTGAACATGTAGTGGTAGCCATTTCATACATTAATATCCACACACAGCCTTGGACAATTGCATGAACTGGTTTAATGGGAAGGGGAATGTTGGCCAAGACAATGGTGTCAGGTAGTGATCATGGTGCTGGCAGCCCCACATCTTATTTTTCATAGTAATCTGCTCATATTGTGGTGGTAGCCAGCTAACTCACATTGTGGAGTAAAGCACAGAAATTACTGTAGAAGAATTGCTGGGAACTGTCCTGCGGGGTTCTGAAGATCACAGGTAAAGGAGTAGACTGACGCCGGAAGTTGAGTGGATTCGCTCAAGGTATTAGTATGCCTCTCCTGCTAATAATATTGTTATCCATTGTAAGTGCAGCCCTTATGAGGGCAATGAACAGCAGTTTTTCTGGTGGGTCATGATGCTTATTGCTTGGCCCTCCAGGAAGACCTAGTTGTTGGTTAATGAGGTGAGGAAAAACACAACAGGGGAACTGTACATACTACCTTCCACTGCGCTGAAGGGTGGTGAGCCACCAATGTTTACTGTGGAGCAGAAGTCAAACATTGGGAAAGTGGACTTTAGAGTGATTTGGGAGCCATTTTTAACAGTGCCAACTGATGATGCATATTGGTATAGGTGTGCACAACTCTCTGAGGTACAAGATTACAATCTGAGTGTGATAATTATCTTCATGAGACTGTAAACTCATATGCAGCCCCAGGCAGTACTAAGGACAGGGTATGGATGGTGGGGTGTTCAACAGAAGGCAGGCTAGATGCAAGGGGTTCACATGGAAAAATAAAGCCTATGTGTGGATTAACAAGACAGCATGAGCTTTGGAATTGAACCAGACCAGTACTTTGCTGTGTGACCCTGGGCAAGACACTAAACTTCCTTGTGCTCCCAGGCCACACTGTAAACAAGCTTTCAGCTTAGTGTCTCCCTCCTGGTTAACAAGAAAACAAAATACAGGGCATCACATAACTACTAGATCATCAGATATTTGAAGTGTTGACTGTACTGTGTTTTGCCAAAGAAAACTCAGCTGGTGGGAGATGGAAGTTTGTTCAGTTGGGTGGACATGCTTTATATCCAGCTTTGATGTACTGCGGTATTGCACACTCTGGTGGGGAGGAGAGGGTGGAGGGTGGGGGTATTTGGGGAGGGGAGGGATGGCGGGGGTTGGTTTATGTTGTACCATATAAGTTCTTGGTCTGTTAATACTGTCTTGCTGTATGGTTTGGTTTTTTTTGTTGTTGAAAATCAATAAACTTAAATTTCAAAAAAAAAAGAAACTCAGCTGGATTGCAAAACATTTTCAGTAAGTTAAAGTAAACAAAATGAACAAAATCATAGCCTAGCATATGTACTGATCAAAATAATCCATGAGCTAACACATGGTGTTGATCATTCTGGTACAACAATTCAAAACAAAGAAGGAAAGAAGAACTAGTTAGCACTATAGTAATCTATGTGGCTCTCTGTCTCTGACTCCAGTTATGTCATCATGACTCATCACTGCACACACTTGGCAGACATCTTAAGAAAAAACCAAGACTGCTTTTTGAAAGTGAAAGGCTGATGTTTACATTTTTCAAAAGCTATGAAACTGCATTTATGTTATTTACATAAATGCAGTTTTAGCATAAATGTAAACAGCAGCCTTTACTTTACCTCGCATTGAAGCCAAATTTTGGAGTTTGCAGTTTTAAAAAACTGCTTGTTTAGGTACCCTTTAACACGTGTCAATTTTCTGCAAACAAGCAGGTTGCATTTTGGGCTGGCAGAAAAAATCTGGGGACTCTGTGCCACCACTGAGCGCATGACTGAGTGCGCCATTAATTCTGGGGGACTTTGTATGTGCTGAAACAGTCTCATTCCTCTGTGTTAACACTTGTCAATTTTCTGCACACAAGCAGGATGCATTTTGGGCCAGCAGAAAAAATCTGGGGACTCTGTGCCACTTTTGTGCGCATGACTGAGTGCGCCATTAATTCTGGGGGACTATGTATGTGCTGAAACACTCTAATTCCACTGAGTTAACACTTGTCAATTTTCTGCACACAAGCAAAATGCATTTTGGGCTGGCAGACAAAATCTGGAGACTCTGTGCCACCACTGCGCGCATGACTGAGTGCGCCATTAATTCTGGGGGACTTTGTATGTGCTGAAACAGTCTCATTTCACTGTGTAACCACTTGTCAATTTTCTGCACACAAGCAGGATGCATTTTGGGCCTGTAGAAAAATCTGGGACTCTGTGCCACTTTTGTGTGTTCTGTGATTGTTGCTGTGAGCTCATGATGTCATAGTGACATATTTTACAATTAAAGCAGCATTGCAAGAATATCCTTACAATTTTGAACTGAACTTTTTATGCTACTTTACATTGCCACAGCCACCACTAGTTACCTCGGAGTCATGACTTGAATGATATGACTCTTTTCACAATTTATGTCTGCTTTACTTACTTGACTACTTTTTTTCATGTATGGAAAAAAAATGAGCACATCTTCCAATATTGTTCGGACCAGGTTTCTATTTATTTGCAGCTGCTTTTCAATAATTATTGTTCCGTGGTGTCATAGAACACTGCCTGATGCATAACTGTTAATTAACAACAGAAGTGATATATAACAACTAATGGATGTGATGGAGAAAAGCAGAGGAAAACAATGACAAAGACCTGGTCAGCACCAATTTAAAAGGAATGCTCCTTTCATTATTTCATTCATGAAAAAAGGTAGTACAGCAGACTCAACTACTGCAAATTCTTGTATCATTCCAGTCAGTCAGAATGTAAGTAAAGGAAGTTTTAATATAGCATTATAAAAACATAGGTCAGAGTTATCAACAGATTGTTGCGCTGCTGCTTTACAGACAGTCACCACATTACATAGTTTTGGTGATGCACATAAACTAATATGTGGGGCTGTACTCCCACTGGAATATTTCTTGCTCCACAGAGTGCAATATATTTCTGTGAAAACCACCCATAATTTCATTACAGTGAGTCATGTGACGGAGGAATTACTGATCAGAAAAGCCATCCACATTCTGCCCTCTTTTCTCAGAAACATTAGGACATGATGCCAGGGGGAGCGCAGGTGCATGCTCCACTGCAGTGAATGTCCGACAGCTATCCCAATGTTTCCTTATGTTATAAGGTTGACTTTGTGGTGAAATGTGGGAATGTTTCCACTAACAAGGCTCTTCTTACTGGAAACTTGCCCACACATTTCACCACAAACTGACCATTATAACATAAAGAAACATTCAGAAAGCTGCCGGACAATCGGATATTCACTGTAAGGAGCACGCACACGAGCTCTCTCTGGCATCACATCCTAACGTTGCTGAGAAGGGAGGCAGAATGTGAGCAGATTTTCACAACGGGAATTCCTCCGTCACATGACACACTGTAATGAAATTACGGGTGGTTTTCACAAAAATGTATTGCACTATGTGGTGCAAGAAAGATTCCCCTGGAAGGGAAGATGTGTATGATTAAACAACAACAAAGAAAAAACACACAAAAACAGTACAACACAGTAGTGGGGTGGTGTCAGGGGTGGGGGGCAGAAAACAATCCCCTCACTTACTGTGGCCGTGGGATGCCGTGGTGGTCCAGCAGCAGGTGCAGCATTGAAACTATTTGCTGCTGCTGTGCTTTTACTCTGTTCACCTGCTGCTGCAAAGCATTGAACCACTCATTATTTTCTTCAAGTGCTGTCCACATCAGACCGATATCAGACTGTGTTGCAGGGACTGTGGCGGGGTCCACTGCAGCAAGGAATCTTGGTAGTGGGGGTGGTGGTGGACAGGGTGGTGCTGGTGGCTGTGGTGGTGGTGGTGGTGGTGGAGCAGCTGCTATAGTAGCCCTCCTCCTGCTGTGGCGGTGACTGCGAGGCACAACTCACACCCCAGCAGCACCCTCAGCCACTGCCACAGAAGGGCAAGCTGGTGGACACCTGGCCCCTTCCGTGGCAGCCTGCCACTCTGCTCTGTGGTAGTTCAGCATGTGGGTGCGCTGGCCACTGGTTCCCAAATGTATACACCACTGTGCTGTCTCCCCCCACACAGTTAAAAAAACTCCCACACTGGGGAGCTGCAGGGGGGGGGACCAGACACAGTCCTTGCATGAGTCCCACCACCACCACCTCCATTTTCCGGGGCCACCTCCTGTGGCTGTGGAGGTGGTGGAGGGGGTGCTGCTGGAGCTCCAACAGCTGCTGCTACCAGTGGTGGTGGCAGTGGCAGAGAAGATGGACGCGCAGCAGCCACCGGTGGCACTGGTGCTGCTGCTCCTGTTGCTTCAATGGAGGAAGCAACACTGGCTAGGAGTCAGGAGCAGTCCAAGATGACACGACAGCCCCACCTCCCATGGGTCCACACTCCCCTCCTTCCGCATCCATGGGCGAGCGACTCACCTTCTCCTAGGTCCATCCTCCTGAAGTCCACTGGCCGACACACACACACAGACAGTGGACACACACACACTCACACAGTCAGTCAGACACACAAAACAAAATTTATACAAAAAGTTCACTATCAAAAAAAACCCACAAATACAATACAAAAACTGAATAAAGATATAGCTTTTAAAAAAGCTGTTTCTTCTGGAACTGAAACGCAATGAAGTGGCAACAAGGCAACCAAGTACTGTAACTCCTCTCCTCTCACAAATGTTTTCTCCCTCTACAAATGCAAAGGAGAAAGTGAAACTGCTTCTGTGACCCACTTCCTTCCTGCCTGGCTAAAGCATGTGACTTACAGTACTGCAAGCCATGTGATGTGCCTATTCTCTTCTCACTTCACCTTACTTCGCGTTAAGGCATAATGACAATGTGAAGTAATAATGATAACGTGAAGTGGTAATAATAATAATGCGACCATTTTGCATCCACTTCGCAGGCGGATTAAAAATTCACTTCATCTCTAACTGCAGCGTACTAGGCCTCATCCTTCAGCATTATGGCAGATCTCCAAGTACAGCAAAGCTCACTAGCTAGAGTGGAAGTAATGTTTTCTAAACTGATGGCTGAGATTAATGGTCTAAAAATCTCCACCCAACAGAATGCGACCACTCTTGAAACTTTTAGCCAGAAAATTGCATTTAATGAGAAAGCAACGGCCTGTAAAACCACCACTACTATTCATGACCTCCAGGCTACTGTCCACAATCAAGATCGAACTATTAAATCCCTACAAGCCAAAATTGACGATATTGAAAATCGTAATCATTGCAACAATTTACAATTTTTGGGCATCCCTGAAGGTGTAGAATTAGGAGACAGTACTCGCTTTCATTACATGTGCTGCCTGCAATGATTAAACTGCCTCCTGACCTAACGTTAATCATTGAGCGGTCTCAGGCCAACATCAGACCAGCGACCAAGGCCTACCATTGCTCGCTTCTTGAACTATTCCCACACAGAATTAATACTGAAATGAGCCAGAGAAATGGGGAAACTTCAGTGGCAAGAGTTTAATATTTCCATCTACAGAGACTTTTCAAAAGATTTAACCATCAGAAGGAAGGCCTACAATCCACTTAAACAAATCATCCACCAAAGAAGCATTAAATTTGCTCTACATTACCCCGCAACACTATGCCTGTTCTCAGGCTCTTCCTTCAAGGATTTTGAAAACCCCTGATGCCTTAGACAACTATCTGAAGATCTATCTCTGCAATCTTACCCTGGGAGGTTCAGCAGCAATTGGCAACCCAAACACAGCTTTGGTATCCACATGGAGGGTGGACGACGAGGTACAGGAACATGGGGAAAGTGTTGCAGAACTCGCAGCCCCAAGCAGCAACGCCAAGAACTGATTTGACCCCAAGACAATCAACACGGCTGCAAGATAGCTTCTGTTGGGGCATTATTCTTCAAGACTTTCATGCCGCTCTAGTGAGGTTTCACCCCAAACACCCCAAGCTGCAGCCTCTCACCTTCACATCAACGCCTCTATTCCCTTGAGCAATAAGTTTGCTGTCTTGGAGGATGACATGCACTCCTCGCGGGAGGATCTTTCCAACAAATTTCAGATGAACATCCCTCTAATTTGGGCCCTGTACCTCAGGGATGTATTTCTGCCAATACTTCATGGGCAGAAGTTGTTGCAAGTTCCGAGCCACCAAAAAGAAACTTAGGGCAAAGACCAAAAGCAAGAACATCAGTAGTCACAATCCTAAGGTGTCATGAGCTTATATGGTCAGTAATATGGTCACAGTTGCTATATCTTGGTAGGTGTTCATTGGGGACTGGGGTTCCACCTGGAGGGACACCAGCCTATACTGGCAGGATGGTCTGCATCAGTCCAGGAAGGGAACAAGTCTTTTGAGCACTCGGTTTAAGTGCTTCATTGGCAAGCTTTTAAACTAGTCAAGGGGGAAGGCACTGATAAGCAGCAGGAAAATCCCAGCCTCTCCCTACAAAACAGGGTACTAAATGAGAAAAAGAATGAGGTAGAAAGGTCAGTGGGGGATGCTGCAACAGAAGGTAAAGCCATCAAAAAATGGAGAGCAATGAGTACCAAAGCCCATAGTCTGGGTAACAAGCTTCCTAAATTAGTGGCCTTGATGGAGGAGGAACATCTGGATATCATGGCAGTCACAGAAACATGGTACACAAAACCATGACTGGGACGTAAACATACCAGGATACACTATCTACAGGAGGGACAGGGTGGGCAAAGAGGAGGAGGAGTAGCTCTTTACGTAGAGGAAGGAATCAAAGCAACAGAACAAAAGGGTAAACAGGAGGAGAAGAAACACTGTGGGTAAATTTGGAGACAGGCATGGCACCACAATCAGCACAGGGTTATACCAGACCCCCTTCTCAGGGGGAGGAAATGGACAAGGAAATGATAGAAAGTATACTTAGAATGGCAGAAAAGGGCACTTTTGCTGATGGGTGATCTGAATATGCCAGATGTTAACTGGAGTGCAGTGCAGCAGCCACTTAAGATGGGGTTATTCTAGATGCCCTACAGAGGTCATGCCTTAGACAACTAGTATTGGAGCCCACTCGAGAGGGAGCAATCTTAGACCTGGTTCTCTCAAATGGAGATGGAGAGAGGATCACAGATGTAGAAGTGGGTAGCCATCCGGGAACTAGCGACCATCGAACAGTATGGTTCACAATAAACACAGCAATAGAATCAAGACATACAAAGGCAAAAGTACTGGACTTTAGGAGGGCTGACTTTGCCAAAATGGGTGAGTGCCTAAGGAATGCACTAGCAAATGGGCAGGAAGGAGGGTGGAAGAACAATGGGAATAATAAAACTGCCATCACAGAGGTAACAAGCCTTTGTGTGAAGCAAATAAACAAAACAAAACGATGTAAGAAACCACTATGGTTCTCAAAGGAAGTGGCAGTGAAGGTTCAAGAGAAAAAGAAAGCATTCAGGAAGTACAAGGAATCACAGAAGGAGCAGGACAGAGAACTGCATCAGTTAAAGCAAAAGGAAGCTGGGAAGGCAGTCAGAACAGCAAAGGCCCAAACCGAGGAAAAGATAGCCAACTCAGTTAAGAAGGGGGATAAAACCTTTTATAGGTACATCAGGGGCGAAGGAAGACCAAGGGAGGATAGTGAGAAGCTAATAAAGGGGAGGGAGGGGTGGGCACAGGGTGACTGTAAAAAGGCAGGGATACTAAACAAATATTTTGCTCAGTATTTACAAATGAAGAGGGAGGTACCTAAAACAAACAGTAGAAACTCTCTGGATACAGAAGTTGATACCAGCCCATTTACAGAAGAAAGGGTTCTGAAAGAACTCTTAAAACTGAAGGTGGACAAAGCAATGGGGCCTGATGGGATTCATCCCAGAATTCTAAAAGAACTAAGGGTAGAACTAGTGACACCATTGACTACCCTCTTTAACAAATCATGGGGGGATGGGGTGGAACCAGAGGACTGGAGGAGGGCAGGTGTGATTCCCCTTCACAAAAGTGGGAGCAAGGCAGAAGCAGGAAACTACAGACCTGTTAGTTTAACCTCAGTGATAGGGAAAATGATGGAATCACTTCTGAAGGAAAGAACTGTCGAGTATCTAGAGGCCAGAGGGGCACAAGACCCAAAGCAGCATGGATTCACAGCGGGAAGTTCATGCCAGACGAATCTGATAGATTTCTTTGACTGGGTGACCAAAGTACTAGATCAGGGAGGGGCTGTGGACATGGCCTACCTAGACTTTAGCAAGGCATTTGACACAGTCCCACACAAAAGATTAATATACAAGTTAGCCAGCCTGGGAGTGGGTCCCAAGATGACAGGCTGGGTAAAGAATTGGCTGGAGAATAGGACACAGAAAGTAATACTAAATGCAGTCCATTCTGAAGAAAGGAGGGTTACTAGTGGGGTACCGCAGGGTTCAGTATTAGGACCGGTCCTCTTCAATGTCTTTATAAGTGACATTGCAGAGGGACTGGAAGGAAAAGTATGTCTCTTTGCAGATGACACAAAGATCTGCAACAGAGTTGATGCACAAGGTGGGGTGGAAAGGATGAGAAGGGACTTGGCAAGGTTAGAGGAATGGTCAAATGTATGGCAGCTAGATTCAATACTAAGAAGTGCAAGGTAATGCACCTGGGAAACAAAACCAGGGAAGAGGTACACAATGGGGTGAGATACTAACAACAACAAAAATGGAAAGGGACCTGGGGTAGTCGTATCAGATGACCTAAAGGTGGGCAAGCAATGTGAGAGGGCAGCAAGGAGGGCTGGGGGGATACTGGGATGCACAGGGAGAGGCATCACCAGTAGAAAACAAGAAGTTATTATCCGTCTGTACAGACAGCTGGTGAGACCCCATCTGGAGTACTGTTTGCAGTTCTGGAGACCCAATCTCTGCAAAGACAGACAGGATGGAAGCTGTCCAGAGAAGGGCAACTAAAATGGTGCAGGGTGTGCACCGGAAGACATATGAAGAGAGACTTAAGGAGCTTAATATGTATAGAATCAAGGAAAGGAGGGAGAGGGGGGACATGATAGAAACTTTCAAGCACCTCAAGGGAATCAACAAAGTCCAAGAGGGTAGCGTCTTTCAAAAAAAGAGGTGTGCAAGAACAAGGGGGCACAATTTGAAGATGGGGGGCTCAGAGGTAATTTAAGGAAGTATTTTTTCACAGAGAGGGTTGTGGATGCATGGAACGGCCTTCCAGAGGAGGTTGTGGAGTCAAAAACAGTGGTGGAATTCAAGCATGCATGGGACAGTCATAAGGCAATTCTAGGGGTGGGGGTAGGAAGAAGTAGGCTGCTGGTTAACTAGGATCTGCAGCTTATCCATTAGGTAGGGAAATGGGCAGACTGGGTGGGTCAAGCGGTCCTTATCTGCCGTCAAATTCTATGTTTCTACATTTCTATGTTTCTATGTAAGGTGTTGCTTCCAGGATACTTAAAGGGAGTGCCAGTACACTTTTTCTGCCTAGCTGCCCACTACAGTCTATGCCACTTGGTTGCTTGCCCCCAACGGTGCAGAAAGTAAAGGCTGTACATCGAGGGAGATCAATTTACTTTTTGTTGCAGTGTTTAAACGAGCAGCTTAAGGGTCTTCAAGGGAACTTTGGTATATCAGCAATGCTTTTCTAGCCCATTATTTTAGTGTTAGATCGTATACATTACCTCACTAAACAGGCTCTCTGTATCTAGTCTTTTACTCTCCAATTTAGCAGTGCATCAGGTTTATAGTCTTTTGGCTGTTCAGTTGCATATCTTCAATCGGTATGCATCCTGATTATTGCTCTTTTTCATATGTGAATTATTATATATTACAAGGCAGCTTACCTCTTCCCTTTCCTGATGACAGGTTCTTAAGTATTATTGGCAACTACATTTAATCTATCTCCTTCCCTACGCTCCATTATTCTACTACCTCCTGTTTACAATATGGAACTATCATTAGCACTCAAAGAGGTGGGCTATGTTTGGTGTACTGTTTGAAAAGATTGTCAATCTACATCTTCCTTATGCTCCTTATTTTACTCGAAGCCTACAGATACTATAGAAATCCACTGCTGTGTGGTCCCTCCTGTTTTGGGGCTCACTGGGCCTAGTCTTCTATACCTAATCACCCCATATAACACCTATTTAGGCGATTTTTTGAGTAATCAGAGCTGATCTTTACTATGACTATCTCTTCTGTCTACAGTTATCACCGAAGCCTATACCTCTCCACATAATCCCGATTTGCATTTGGCTCAGGGCGTAATGGCTTAAATTGACCTCCCCTTTCTTCTTTCCCCCTCAATATTGTATTTATTATGTACTTACTCTGTTGCACTGCAAAGTATACTCAGAGTCACTCTAATGTGGTAATGATCTACTTTTCCTTTTATATTTGTTCATTTGCATTCCACCTGGCTCCCCTGGCTTCCTTGCTCTATGTCTAGGCTGTACTGGCATCTCATATATGGTTCTTTAATTTACTCTTATTTTGAGTTGGTATATCTTGTACTATTACTACTAATGTTTATAAGTAAGTTCTGGTGTTTAGCTTTATCCTTATACCTTGTCCTGTTAGCTTAGAATTAAGCTGAGGTTATTACAGTCCCCTGCCTTTCTTGGTATTATTCCCTTTCAGTTTAGCTTATCAGGAATACTTACCTTATTATATTGCTGGGATCAGACTTAGGTTTGGGCCGATATGTATAACTGGTCCTCCCTTGTCTCCTCCCTACATCGATGCCCCAGAGTGTGGTGAGAGAGTCTCTTAGCCAGTTCACTGACTCATATCTCCTCACACCCATAAAACATTTTCTTTGTTATTTAGCTTACTAGTATTGTTGTTGTTAATGACTTTTCTTCTTCCCCATCTCTATTCTAACTTTAATAAGATATCTGTGCTACTCATGTATCATACATCTCACTTTTTTTGGCTTGAATGTTCCTGCCACTCTCTGCATATATGTAAGCTCTCCATATTGTATTCTAATCATCCTCTGCCTCATTTATTTGACCCTCCACACTCCAGCGATTATTCCCTCTCTTTAACACTAATAATATGAGTGACATACTTTTATATACTTGGAATGTGAAGGGACTTAATTCTTCTTGTAAGCGGAAGCAAATTCTTTCACATCTCAAAAAACATAAAACACAAATCTCTTTCCTTAAGAAACAAAATTATTAGCAGAGGATGTTCATAGACTTAAAAAAATGGGTCGGTCAGATCTCTGAATCATCCTATACCTCAAAAACAGAGAGGTTGCTATTCTTATTCATAAGAGTCTCAAATGGTCCTTGTAAACTCTGTTTCCGATACTGACGCAGATGGGTGATGGTCAAACTGAATACCAGTTCTGGTCCTCTTCTGCTTGTAATGTCTATGCACCCAACTCTGATTCCCGGAGTTTTTCATAATTTATCTCAACAGATTCTATCCTTTAACACTGATAATACATCAGTTATTCTTGGAAGGATCTTAACTTAGCTTTAGAAGCCAGCATTGAGAAAAGTAGCCCCACTACAGAGGCCCACCCTAAGTATTAAAGCCCTCTCATTACTAATGCAAGATGTTGGATTAGCTGATGTATGGCACCTCCTTCACCCCCCCCCCGATCGAGAATTTACTTTTTACTCCTCTCTACAGAAGACATACAGTATAATTGACTACTGGTTAGCCTCTCCTGTTATAATGGAAATAACTATTGATTCATCCATGTCTCCCATCATAATCTTGGACCATTCCCCTGTCAAATTGCAACTTTTGTGGGCCCATTAGCACCTAAATCTTCTTACTGGCAGCTGGACCCTCTCCTTCTCAAAGATCCCAATTTCTTACCCATGATCAAAGCACAAATTCAGGACTTCCTCTGTATGGGAAGCTCTTAAATCTACGATTCGAGGGGAAATTATCAGTTATGCTGTACACAGGAAAAGAGTAAGGGAACAACAGCTGGCTGACTTGGAAAAATCTCTTAAGGCTAAAGAGAATTTATACTTTTCTTCTAATAAGCACCATCCTGATTCTCAACTTCATCTTGAAATTCTTCAACTTAGAGTTAAAATTAAAGAATTAATTTCTTGTAAAACCGAACTGGCCTTGTTTAAACTTCGATAAAAATGGGAAACTTCTCTCTTACCAGCTCAAAGCACAACAAATGGAACAACACATCCTAAGCCTAAAAGATGAACAGGGTACAATTCACTCTGACAACCCCTCTATTAACCGTATCATGAAAACCTTTTATCAAAAACTATACTCTAACACAAATCCTCCATCTACTTTACAAATTCAACAGTTCCTTAAATTGTTACATCTTTCTCATCTCTCTACTCTTGAAACAAATTCTTTAGATGAACCCTTCTTGCTTCAAGAAATCCAGAAAGCTCTGTCTTCCTTGAAATCTGGCAAATCCCCTTGGGGTGACGGATTCCCTGTCAATTTCTATAAAATGTTTTCCGAAACCTTATGTCCCCTTCTTCTTAATGTTTATCAAGAAGCTTCCAATACTGGCAAGCTTCCCCCATCTTGCACCAAAGCAATCATAACCCTCATCCCTAAGAAAGAAAAAGACCCTACTCACCCCGCAAGTTATAGGCCCATCTCTTTATTAAACATGGATGGGAAGATATTTGCTAAATTACTAACTTCTCAACTTGAATTCTTGATTCCCAAGCTAACTCATTGTTCACAAGCTGGTTTTATTAAACATAGATCTGGTTCTGATCAATTACATTCCTTATTTAATTTAATTCACAAAGCCAAATCCCTCAAGACACCATCTGCAGCCATAGCTATTGATTTCGAGAAGACCTTTGATTTCTTAAACTGGGACTACCTTCATCAAGTTTTATCTTATTTCAGTCTTTCTCATACCTTTTGCACCTGGATCAAGCTGTTATATAACTCCCCTGTTGCTAAAGTACTTACTAATTCCACCCTTTCCTCTTACTTTCATCTAGCAAGGGGGGAACTAGACAAGGCTGTCCCCTGTCACCTTCCCTGTTTATTTTAGCCATGGAGCCCCTGACTGCTTGTTTACGTCAATCTTCTGGCATTATGGGCATACCTGTGAGCAATTCAAGATATCTTTCTCTCTCCTATGTGGATGACCTCTTAATCTTACTTGAAAACCTGAATGAGGCTGGGCCCCTGTTGGTTGATTTGTCTAATAATTTTACTAAAATTTCTGGCCTTGCTTTGAATTATGGCAAATCACAAACTATGCCCCTTAACGACCACTGTAAAGCCTTTACGAACATACCTCTTGGATTCCGCTGGTCACCACAGGGTATAACATACAGTATATAGGAATCAAAATTACTAGTAACTTAGGGAAGATATGGGACATTAACTTTAACCCCTTATTTGATAACATCAAAACAATTCTGGACAGATGGAAGCTTCTTAATCTCTCTTTCATGGGGAAAATTGCAGCCATTAAGATGTCCATTTCTCCCAAGATTCTTTACCTCTTTGCCAATATTCTTTTAGTCTTACCATCCTCCTTTTTTTGCTAAAATTGATAAAATAATAGGTAACTTTGTTTGGGATGGGAAACCACTGAGATTTAACTGCAACAAACTTTGATCACATTAGAAAAAAGGGGGATTCGGACTCCCCTGGTTCAAAGGCTACCTCTGAGCTTTCCAAATGGCCCAAACCATTAAATGGTTTCAGAAACCCTCCCCTCACTCACCATTATGGATTGCAATGGAATCCGCATTGTGCCCGGGAGGAGTTCCCACTTCCTTCATTTTTAATCCCATTTCCTCTAAACTAAAATCTCACCCAACTATATCATCTTCCTCTGTTCATTATTGGAAACTAACCCACAAATTCCTGAAATCCAATCCAACACCCTGGTTTTATGCATTCTTATGGGGCAATCCACTGCTCACTCTAGAAGATCACCCAATTTTCTGTCGTACATGGAGGAACAAAGGCATTTTCTTTCTCGGAGATGTCTTGGACCAGAATTCACTCACTTTTAGATCATTCTCAGACTTGCAGGTCACATGGAAACTTCCTAAACAGGACTTCTGGAGGTTTTTACAAATTCAGGCAGCTTATAACTCTCTCTCTAGTTTAGTGTATAGGCATACTCTTCTAAACCCATACATCTCGTACTGGACTAATTTATCAGTAAAATTAATTAGCTCCATTTACAAAGACATTATTGATAATCTACATGATCAGTCTGTACAGGCCAAAAATAAATGGATTACTCTTCTTAGCTACAATATTTCAGACGCACAATGGAGTATTTGTTGGTGTATTGCACATAATACCTTTAAAGATGCCCGTAGTTCTTTAATACAAACTAAAATCCTACATCTTTGGTATAGAACCCCCCCTCTGTGCTTCAACAAATGGGCCTATTAATTAATAATAATTGCTGGCACTGCAATTTTGCCAACGGGGATCTACTTCATATCTTGTGGTCTTGCGCTCCCATTAATAAGCTCTGGCATAAAGTCTGTTTACTTGCCTCTAGAGTACCAGGATAAAAACTACCTTTTGACCCCAAGCTATTCCTTCTAGGCATCCTTATCCCCAATAGATCTCTCCTCTCACATGCACATTTTAGATGGCTAAACATACTTTCTCTTATGGTCAAACGTCTGATTCTTATGAAATGGAAATCAACTTTGGTGCCTTCTCTTTCAGATGTTCTTCAAAGCCTCTCTCAGTATACCTCTCTAGACTGATTGTCTCATGTTACTCATAACCCGACTCACTGTCTATGACAGATGTTGGCAGGATTACTTCAAGTACATGAACCTAGTTCTTCTAGACCCTAATTCTTAGGGATATTTAGCCCTCTTTCTTATTTTGCTCTCAGATTAGGTTTTCTCAAAACTTTTGTGCACAGATTTCACCTCTTTTTCCCTTCATCCGGCTTTCTCCTTCTCTCCTTCCCTTCTTTCTTGCTTTTCTCTTCTTTCTTTCCTTCCTTGCATACTTTCTCTTATCTGCACCTCTACATTACTGAACATTGTTCATATTACCACATTTATCACTTTTTGCAATTTACTGAATGCCTTGCCATAGTTCTGCCCTAGCATGTATTTCATACATGGTTGCTATTTCTGATCCTATAATACTCCATTGATTGTAACCCTTCTGCTCTCCACTTACATCCTGTCTAGGTTTGTGTTTTATTATCAATACATGAATATAAGGCTTCTTCAATATGTTTACCCTAAATACTGTGTTTTGTTAAGTAATATTTTATGCCTTACATGGAAGATAGTCATCTATTGTATAAGATGTGTGCTTTCTTATATACTCCAATTTCAATAAAAAGATAAAGTGAAAAAACATATCTTAAACTAAGAGGCAACTTGCATAAACTAATTTCTAAAACACATGAAAGTAAAATAAACTTTTGTAAACAAAGCATATAAAACAAGAAATATTTAAATATCAATACATTAGATCACTAAGTTAAAGTCAGAAGCACAATTTAGAACTCAAGGTCCTCAACCATCTTTAGATTTTTTTAAAAGTTGTGCAGCTAGGATAAACAATACAACAATAACTTCCTTATTCAGATCTGGTACAAGTGACACTACAGAGGATTATCACTATATTCAAGATATTGCACAAATCTATTTACAAGAAATGTTTGATTCCACCAAAACTGTGTGGAAGGATTCCTACTTTACTGATTTAAATATTCCTGTCCTCTCAGAGGAAGCAAAACAAATTGTCATGGCTGATATTTCATTAGAAGAAGTAAGAGTTACTATTAAAAATAAAAAAAAAAACACCAAACAACATCTCCCCTGGAATAGACAGCTTAATTTCAAAATTTTACAAAACTTTTCAAGATTCAATTTGTCCAGTTTTGACTTTTCTCTTTAACTCGATGCTAAAAATAGATAAATTACCTTCATACTTCACACAAGCACTCATAATATTATTATTTAATAAGCATTTGTCAATGCCGAACATTTGCTTGCAGGTATTTGCAGTGGTGTTTGGCATTTATACAGACCTCCCCCCTTTAGTTGTATCCATGTCCCTCCAGCATCCATGTCCCAACAGAGTACCTCTCTGCAACTCCTCTTGCATCTGGTTTACATTTCAGCCTCATACTTCTTAAGTGTCTGTATTAGGAACTCTAACGCCCTGGTCATTCTCAAGGTTACGAGCCTGTGTGGAAACTGCACAACACATGTTTGTAACACAGTCATTTAGTGGAATTATTTCACAAATTTTCAACATAGGCATTTTGTCACCTCTGCTCACAAACATTGTCAGTATGATTTTCGTAATCTGTCCCAAACATTGATTTCCCACGGCGACCGAGCCATTGTGCACCAGATGCACAAATACAGAATTCAGGCAGGATGTAAAAAATGACAGCTGTACTGTTCATAAGGAAGAGTGAAAATATGTCAGTGTTGAAAATCTGGAGCACAAATACTTCAAATTTGTGAAATTACGAGGGTGCATGGAAACTGCGCAATGTATGCTCATAACACAGTCATTTTTATGGATATTTGTCACCAAACTTTCAATGGGCATTTTAGGACCTCTGCTCTTATACAGTGTCACTGTGATTTTCTTAATCTGTCCTGAAAACTGATTTCCCATAGCGACCACACTACTCTGTTCCGAAAGTAAGAAAACACATTTTGGCCAGGATGTGAAAAATTACAGCTGTACTATTCATAATGAGGTGTGAAAAAATGCAAATGTTGAAAATCTGTAGTGAAAATACAATATTACACATTTGCAAACTTATGAGTGTGCATGGAAACTGCACAATGCACGCTTGTAAAACAGTCATTTTTTGGAATTATTTCACCACATTTTTAACATAGGCATTTTAGGACCTCTGCTCATGAACAGTGTCACTGTGATTTTCTTACTCTGTACTGAACACTGATTTCCCACAGTGACTGCTCCATTCTGCACCGGAAGTGTGAAAACACATTTCAGCCAGGATGTGAAAAATGACAGCTGTACTGTTCATAAGGAGGTGTGAAACAAGCATTTGTCAATGCCGAATGTTTGCTTGCTGGCATTGGCAGTGGTAGTGTAGAAGTTACAGAGCTGCATAATAGGAATGGCAGTGAAGTATTGAACTGAAGCCAACCCCACCACCACCCTGCAGAGAGTGACAGACATTGGGGTGTGCCTTTGGGTCATCAGGCATAACGGCCGCGCCATTTCACCACACCCCACCCTGCAGACACTGGCAAATGTCATGGCCTTCCTTGGGGTCTTTGGCCCTTATGCGCACCCCATTCCATTAGGAAATACAGTGAGATGGGTGCGATATAGGAGAATGGGGTGAACTTTGGGGCCGAAGAGTCCAAGGCATACCTCGATGCCTCTCACTGGCTGCAGGGTGTGGAATGGTATGATCATTACAGGCAAGAATCCCAAGTCACACCCCTGATGCCTGTCATTCTCTACAGGGTTGGGCGTTATGGTTGGAAACCCTAATACCTCAGGCATTCGTTGGTATTTTCACTCCAAATGTTCAACATGGTTTTTTGTGACCCCACCTCATGAACAGGGGGAATATCAGTTTCTTAGTTGAAAGCTGCTTATGCACAGCGACTACGGCATTTAGCACCACAGGTGCAAAAACATTCCTAACAGGATGTAAAAAATGACAGCTGTACTGTTCATGGGGAGGTGTAAAAAATGGAAATGTTGCAAATCTGCAGTAAAAATATTTAAAAAAATGGTGAGGTCACGAGCGTACATAGAAACTGTGCAATGCACACCCATAATATAATTAGGTTGGGGATTTTTTACAGCAGATTGTCAACTCAGGCATTTTGGTGCCTCCGATCATGAACAGTGTCACTGTGATTTTCTTTATCTGTCCCGAACAATGATTTCCCACAGCGACCACACATCTCTGCGCTGAAAGTGTGAAAACACACTTCGGCCATGTTGTGAAAAATGACAGCTGTACTGTAAATAAGGAAGTGTGGAAAAATGCCACTGGTGAAAATCTGGACTTAAAATATTACAAAGTCATGAACCTATGAGGGTGCGTGGAAACTGCACAATGCTCACTCGTAACACAGTCATTTTATGGACTTTTGTCACCAAATTTGCAACTTAGCCATTTTAAGACCTCTGCTCATGAACAGTGTAAGTGTGATTTTCTTAATCTGTCCCAAACATTGCTTTCGCACACCAACAGCACCATTATGCACTACATGTGCGAAAACACATTTTGGGTGGCATATGAAAAATTGCAGCTGTACTGTTTATAAGGAAGTGTAATAAAATGGAAATGTTGAAAATCTGGAGTGAAAATATTAAATTTGCAAACTTATGAGCATGCATAGGAACTGTGCAACGCACGCTCGTAAAACAGTCATTTTTAGGAATTTTTTCACCAAAATTTCAACATAGCCATTTTAAGACCTCTGCTCATGAACAGTGTCACTGTGATTTTCTTAATGTGTCCCATACATTGATTTCACATCGACTGCGCCATTGTGCACTACATGGTGAGAACACATTTTGGGCAAGATGTGAAAAATGACAGCTGTACTGCTCATAAGGAGGTGTGGTAAAATGGCAATGTTGAAAATCTGGAGTGAAAATATTGAAAATTCGCGAACTTATGAGCGTGCGTAGGAACTGTGCAACGCACGCTTGTAAAAGTCATTTTTAAGAATTTTTTCACCAAATTTTCAATGTAGCCATTTTAAGACCTCTGCTCATGAACAGTGTCACTGTGATTTTCTTAATTTGTCCCGTACATTGATTTTGCAAATCGTCTGCGCCATTGTGCACTACACGGGGAACGCGTTTTGGGTGAGATGTGAAAAATGACAGCTGTACTGCTCATACAAAGGTGTGGTAAAATGGCAATGTTGAAAATCTGGAGTGAAAATATTGAAAATTCATGAACTTATGAGCGTCCGTAGGAACTGTACAACGCACACTCATAAAACAGTTATTTTTTGGAATTTTTTCACCAAATTTTCAATATAGCCATTTTAAGACCTCTGCTCATGAACAGTGTCACTGTAATTTTCTTAATTTGTCCCGTACATTGATTTTGCACACCGACTGCGCCATTGTGCGCTACATGGGCGGAAACGCATTTTGGGTGAGATGTGAAAAATGACAGCTGCACTATTCATAAGAAGGTGTGATTAAATGGTAATGTTGAAAATCTGGAGTAAAAATTTTGAAAATTCGCGAACTTATGAGCGTGCGTAGAAACTGCGCAATGCACGCTCGTAAAACAGTCATTGTTTTGAATTTTTTTACCAAATTTTCAACATAGCTATTTTAAGACCTCTGCTCATGAACAGTGTCACTGTGGTTTTCTTAATTTGTCCCGTACATTGGTTTCGCACACCGACTGTGTCATTGTGTGCTACATGGGCGGAAACACATTTTGGGTGAGATGTGAAAAATGACAGCTGTACTACTCATAAGAAGGTGTGGTAAAATGGCAGTGTTGAAAATCTGGAGTGAAAATATTGAAAATTTGCGAACTTATGAGCATGCGAGGAACTGCACAATGCACTACTCAGAAACAGTCGCTTTTGGGAATTTTTCCACCAAATTTTCAAAATAGGCTCTTTAGAGCCCACCTTATGAACACTGGCAGTGTCATTTTGTTAATCGGTCCAGAAAGGTGATTTCATGCAGTGACTGTGAAATCACCCTTCGGGCATGAATAACGCCATGACAGTGACATCATTCATGAGAAGGGGTCCCAAAAACCCCATGTTGAAAATTTGGTGCAAAAATTCCAAAAAATGCCTGAGATATGCAATAAAGTTGAAAAACCCTTATCTAGCCCATTATACAGCTTACCGGCATTTCCTCAGTTCGCGGTCGGCTTTGAAGAGTGCAGACGTGTTCCCGGTCCACGAAGATCGTCGCGCGAGCTCCGGAGGTAAGTATGGGTTGAGGAGGGTGTGGGGAGGCAGGTGCGCAGTGGGTGGGTGCGGGTTGTGGGAGGGGCCAGGAGACCACGCGAGACCGCTTTTTCTTTATAGGTGTTCTTTTTTTCAATGATGACGTTGGACGCTTGCCATGCTGGGGTGGGCTCCCGCGCATGGCACAAGGATGGTTGGGGGCGTTCAGCCGACAGGATTGGCACCCCGCATCGCCATCGCATCTATTGCCACGCTTGGGTGGGCTCTCAGTGCGGCACCCAGTACTCGGGGTGAGGACAGTTGAGCCGATGGGGGATTGGGCACCCCCATCGGCTATATCATGAGTTGCCACGCTGGAGTGGGCACCCAGCGTGGCATTCTAAGGCTTTGGGGGCAGGGGATGCAGCACAGCCGCAAGGGGATTGGGCACCCTGTCGGCTATACAGTGTGTACATGCGGGGGGGGGCACATGCTTGCATGTGCGTGTGTGTGTGTGTGTGTAGGGAGAGCTGCGCATGAGCAGGCGATATCTTATCGCTGCTCACTGAAGCATAGCTCCCCCTTTCAACTGTATGCCACTGCATTTTGGAGCTTGTCATAGACAGCTCCAGCATGCATTGGTGGACAGGGGCCGCGCCTGCCAACACACTGACTGAATTGGAAGAGGGGGTGACACACCTCCGAAATCTCGGATGATGGAACTATGTTTCTTGCACATGCATGCAAGCAAACATAAAAATGCCAATGTTGAAAATTTGGAGTGAAAATATTACAAATATTACAAATTCACAAGCTTGCGAGTGTGCATGGAAACTGTGCAACACACGCTCATAAAACAGTCATTTTTTGGAATTTTTTCACCAAATTTGCAACAGGCTTTTTGAGAGCCCACCTCATGAACACTGACACTGTTGTTTCATTAATCATTCTCAAAAGGTGATTCCATGCAGTGACCTCAAAATCACCTTTTGGGACCAAATAATGCCATGACAGTGACTGCTTTCATGAGGAGGGGTTCCAATAACCCCATGTTGAAAACTTGGTGCCAAAAGTCCCAAAAATGCCCGAGATATCCACATAAGTTGAAAAAAAACATTTATGCCATTATACAGCTTACCAGCATTTCTTAAGTTCATGGTCGGCTTTGAAGAGTGCAGACGTGTTCCCGGTTCACTGAAGATCATCGTGCCAGGCTCCAGAGGTAAGTATGGGGTGGGGGGGTTGAGAGGCTGGGTGTGCAGAGGGTGACTCACTGAGGGACCATTTTCTTCTTTCACAGCACTGTAAAAAACTCACAGCACTGTAAAAAACACAAAGAAGCCACAGGATGCTTTTGGTATGCTGAGATGGGCTCACATCATGCCACCTACATGTTTGTGGGGGGAACTGGAGCCAGCGGGGATTGGGCCCCCCATCAGCTATACAGTCTGCATAAGGGGGAGGCATGAGCACGCTGGGGTGGGCTCCCACCATGCCACCTATGTGTTTGTGGGGAGGGACTGGAGCCAATGGGGATTGGCACCCATCAGCTATACAGTCTGCATAAGGGAGGCATGAGCACGCTGGGGTGGGCTCCCACCATGCCACCCTATGTGTTTGTGGGGAGGGACTGGAGCCAATGGGGATTGGGCACTGTCAGCCATACAATCTGCATGGCAGGAAGCATGAACATGCTGGGGTGGGCTCCCAGCATGCCACTTACGTGTTTGTGGGGGGACTGGAGCTGACAGGGATTGGGCACTGTCAGCCATACAGTCTGCATGGGTGGGAGGCATGAGCATGCTGGGGTGGGCTCCCAGCATGCCACCTGGTTGTTTGTTGGGGGGCTGCAGCCGGCGGGTTGGGCACCCTCAGCACACAACGTGGGGCTGGGGAGGACAACAGTGAGGGAGCAGGGAGGACATCAGCAGAGGGAGGCGGAAGGAGATTTCACGGAGGGAAAGTCAACATCAATATGCTAATTTCACTCGCTACAACCCCTGATTGCAGCGGACCTTTTGTTTCAAGTGAAGACCAACACAGCCAAACTGCTGTCATACACAGCTCAGCATGTATTGGTTCGGTAGGGTCATGCCTGCTATACTGAGCACTGCATTTTGCTAGGATGGTCACAAACCTCCAAAAGTCATACTGTTTCAAGACATTCCTTACGCATGCAGCATAAGCGAACCTAAGCAGGGAGAAAAAAGATATAAATAACTGGAGACCTACTGTATTAGTTTACTTAATGTACATTACAAAATTTTGGCCTCTATACCTGTCCACAGAGTTACCACAGATGCAAAAGATTTAATTTTGCCAGTCCAAACCTGTGCTATACCTGAGAGATCCATTTTTAATAACCTATTTTTTTAAGAGATCTTATGGACCTCAGGCATTCTAACTAATATCAGGGAATATTGTTATCCTTAGACCAACAAAAGGCTTTTGACAATGTTTGTCATATGTATTTATTTGAAATATTGAAACACTACAACATTCCTACAGTGTTTATTAATTGGATTGGTCAACTGTACAGAACAGCGTTTGCACAACCTTGTATAAATATAGCACTTGGGGAAAAATTTAGAATAGATTTAGAAATTGGGGAGGCAGTATAGTGAAGTGGTTTAAGGCTCTGAGCTGCAAATCTGGAGACCTGGGTTTGAATCCCACAGCCCCTACATGCATACTGCGTGACCCTGAGCAAGTCACTTAACTTCCCTGTGCTCCTAGGTCGCACCTGTAAACAAGCTTTCAGCTTAGTGTGCTACTCCTGGTTAAACAATTGGAAAACAAAAAAACAATACAAAAGGGGGTACAACAAGGGTGTCCTCTTAGCTCTTTACTATATTTATTTGCAATTGACCCTTTCATAAGGAAAATCTACCACAATTTAAATATCCCTGGGATTGTATTACCCAACCAAAACTCTCCTACAAACATATGTGCTTATGCAGATGATCTGTGTTTATGCTTCAAAGATGAAACAGGGGAGCCACATTTAGCAGCTGCATTTACAGAATATAGTCAAATTTTAGGAGCTCAATTAAACATACAAAAAAAGCACTGGTATGTATTGGTGGGCGAAGTGACCTCAATTTGCTCCGTGAACTGATTCGCACAGCCAAGGCGAATTTGCAGAGTACTCTGCAATGCGAAGTGGAGTAATTTGAGTTATGATGGGTAATGCGAAGTCCATTGAAAACAATGACTTCGCATTACTCCGCCAATTTTAAAGGTGAAGTACATTGACGTGGTGTGCTTTGGGGTCTTTGGGCCTTATACTTACCTCATTCCATAAGGAAATATACTCAGGTGGGTGCAGTTTAGGAGAATGGGGTGAACTGTGGGGCCAAACACTCCAACGCACACCTCGATGACTGTCACTGGCTGCAGGGTGTGGGTGGGGGTGGAATGGCAGGAGCATTACAGCTGATGATCCCAAGTCACACCCCTGATGCCTGTCAGTCTCTACGGGGTGGGGTGTTACAGTTGGAAACCCTAATGCCGTAGGCTTGTGTTGGTATTTTCACTCCAAATTATCAACATGGACTTTTTGTGACCCCCACCTCATGAAGAGCGGCACTATCAGTTTGTTAGCCAAAAGGTGATTTTGCACAGTGAGTGGGCCAGTTGGCGCCATGGGTATGTAAACACATTTTGGGCAGGATGTGAAAAATTACAACTGTATTGTTCATGAGAAGGTGTAAAAAAATGGCAATGTTAAAAATCTGGAGTGAAAATATGAAAAATTGAAGTCATGAGCATGCATAGAAACTGAGCAATGCACATCCACAAGCCAATTATTTTGGGGGAATTTTTTAACCACATTTTCAACATAGGCATTTTGGGTCCTCTCCTCATGAACAGTGGCACTGTGATTTTGTTAATCTATCCCAAAAGTTGACTTCCCACAGTGACCACACCATTGTACACCACAGGTGCGAAAACACATTTTGGACAGGATGTGAAAAATGACAGCTGTACTGTTCATAAGGAGGTGTGAAAAAATGCCAGTGTTGAAAATCTGGCATGAAAATATTGCAAATTTGCGAAGTTACAAGGGTGTGTGGAAACTGCGGAATGCACGTTTGTAAAACAGTCATTTTATGGACTTTTATCACCAATTTTCAACATAGTCATTTTAGGACCTCTGCTCGTGAACAGTGTCACTGTCATTTTGTCAAACTGTCCCAAAAAACTGATTTTGCACAGCGACTGCGCTATTCTGCACTGGACATGCGAAAACACATTTCGGCCAGGATATGTAAAATGACAGCTGTACTGTTCATAAGGAGGTGTGGGAAAATGGCAATGTTAAAAATCTGGAGAGAAAATTTTAAAAATACATGAAGTTATGAGCGTGCGTGGAAACTGCGCAACACTCTCATAAAACATCCATTTTTGGGGATTTTTGTCGCCAATTTGCAACATAGGCTTTTGGGAGCCCCACTCATGAACAGTGACACTGTCATTTTGTTAATTGGTCCTGAAAGGTGATTCTGTGCAGTGACCGTGAAATCACCTTCGGGACGAATAACGCCATGACAGTGACTGAATCAGGGAGGGGTCTCAATAACCCATGTTGAAAATTTGGTGCCAAAATTCTAAAATGGCAGAGATATGCACCAAAGTTGAAAAAACCCTATTTATGCCAATATACAGCTTATTGGGATTTGTTCAGTTCACGGTCGGCTTTGAAGAGTGCAGACATGTTCCTGGTCCACCGAAGAGCATCGCACTGGGCTCCAGAGGTAAGTATAGGGTGAGGGGTATGTGGGGAGGTGGGGTACACAGAGGATGGGTGCGGGTTAAGGGAGGGAGCAGGACAGACTGTGAGGGACCATTTTCTGATTTAGAGGTTTAAAAAAACCAAACATTGCAGGATGTTTTTTTTTAAGGGGGGATTTGGCATGCTGGGGTGGGCTCCCAGCATGCCACCTGAGCATTTTGGGGGGGTGCTGTCACTGACGGGAGATTGGGCACCCCCCCAGCACACAACAAATGGGGGAGGGGACATTATGCCGATGGTGA
Source organism: Neoceratodus forsteri (assembly GCA_016271365.2). NCBI lineage: Eukaryota > Metazoa > Chordata > Ceratodontiformes > Ceratodontidae > Neoceratodus > Neoceratodus forsteri. The sequence goes on along the minus strand of CM057451.1, from coordinate 1,190,313,269 downwards.
GTTTGCTCCTCCATCGGCAAATTAAACTGGGAAGGGGCTAAAGCTGATGGGGATTGTGCCCCATTGGCAAAGAAAGACTGTTGGGGTGCATGATGCAGAGTTGGGCACCCCTTGGCACACACGTGAAATGGGAGGGAGGGGGCATTATGTCGATGGTGAGTGGGCTTCCCCATCGGCAAATGAAGTGTATCGGGTCATGCCGACAGGGGGATAGGGCACCCCTGAAGTCAGCACCCTGTGCAGTGGCAGTCAGTGCCTCCATGTTTATTGAAATGCTTCACCAGGAAAGGCACGTCGGGAGGCATGTTAGTGTACTGCTGCATGATGAGCTTGCCTCTCATTGCAGTGGCACTTTTCTTTGATCTGGTGGCCACTTTACGTACAGCTGGTGTCAGTGCCTGCATGCTGGCTTATTGGGGAATGAGGGATGCACCTACTGATGCGTGCCCTGCATCCGCCCAACAGTGACTGCGCCTCCAAATCTGCTACTAACGTAATATGTTGGCTGGCACGCAAGCGTGAGCCATCATAAAAAAGGAGCGTGCCTTTTAATATTGTTCTGACCAGGTTTTTATCACTATTTGCAGCTGTTTTTCAATAAATATTGTTCTGTGAGGTCATAAAACACTGCCTGTTGCATAACTGTTAATTTTACAACAGAAGTGATATATAACAACTGATGGAGAAAAGCAATGGAAAATACTGACAAAGACCTGGTCTGCACCGTATTAAAAGGAGTGCTCCTTTAATTATTTCAGACACGAAGAAAAGTAGTAAAGCAGACTCAAATACTGGAAATTATAGTATCATACAAGTCAGGATGTAAGTAAAGTGGCAATGTAAAACAGCATTAAAAAGTATAGGTCAAAATTGTCAACAGATTGTTGCACTGCTGCTTTAAAGATATTCACCAAGTTACATAGTTATTATGGTGTTGCACACAATATACGGGTGCCTTACCTCCAGTGGAATCTTTCTTGCTCTACATGTCCTTACATAGTGCAATACTTTCACTTAAAACCGCCCATAATTGCATTAAAAGCGGATGACAGAGGACTTCCTGTTCTGAAAAGAGCAGCCCAAGTTCTGCCCCGCTTTTCCGGCAACATTATGATGTGATGCCAGGGGAAGCGCAGGCGTGCTCAATATACTGAGTGGCCAGCAGCTTTCTGAATGTTTCTTTATGTTATAACGGTCAGTTTGTGGTGAAATGTGGGCACATTTCCATAATAAGCTCTTTGTTACTGGAAACATGCCCATGTTTCACCACAAACTGACCGTTATAACATAAAGAAACATTCGAAAGCTGCCGCCATTCAGTGTAATGGAGCACGCACTACTTCCCTGGCATTATGTCATAACATTGCTGAGTGTGAGGGCAAGCTTGAGTAGCTCTTCAGAACGGAAAGTCCTCCATGACCTGCTTTAATGAAATTACAGGCATTTTGCCAGAAAAGTATTGCACTATGTGGTGACATGGAAAGAAAGATTCCCAAATAAGGCCCACATATCGGTTGCAATGCTGTAAGTTGGTGAATCTCTTTAATGTCTATTTCACAAACAAAATGTTTATGGAGACTCAGTAATGTTTACTTTGTCAGGAATCATGATTTGAAGTGTTTACTAAAAAGCATGACTGAGCAGTGCAAGTATGTTGTGCTAAACTGCATGTGTGCCATCAGTATTCTTTTCTGTGTGTGCATACATTGTCCAGCTTCATGCAAACATATATATATGGTGTGACTTGTTGCAGTATCTCAAGAATAAAGATAAAGAATACATAATGTATGTTTTATTTGTACCATCAGCACCAACGGAGTAAGTGATATGATATTTTTCAGAAGTATCGAGTCACTGTGCACCTCAGTCACTCACAGTGCACATATCATAGTGGAGATCATAGCACAAAAGCACATTCTCTCCTAAAAGTCATGTGCGCAATATGTGACTAATGCACTCTGGCCAGACACCTCTGAAAAGTTTTGTATCACTTAGTCTGCTGATGATGATGGTGACAATAAAATATCGTTTTTCTGCTTGCTATTCTTTCTACCATAAACACTACAGCAAGTCAGCAATATATGTTTGCAAGAAGCTGTACAATGTCTGATGTCACACACACACACACACACACACACACACACACACAGAAAACAACATTGACTGCACACATGCAATTTAGCACATCATACTTGCACTGCTTACACCAGCTTTTCCACAACTACTCCACAACAGAAAGTAAACATTACTGAGGCACTGCATTATAACAACAGGGCAATAGGGCATGTATGACTGTCTATTATTAAACATAAAAAAGTCACAAAACACTACAACAGTGAGGGGTACTCAGAAAAATATGTTAATGAGAGTTCCATGGTGTTCCAGCAGCAGGTGGAGCATTGACACTATCTGCAGCTGCTGTTGCTGGATCTGCTCCACCTGCTGCTGCACAGCACCCACCCTCTCATTGCTTTCCTCAAGGGCTGCCCAAACCAGTGCAATTTCTGCCTGCATTGCAGGCACTGTGGCGGGGTACACTGTAGCAGGAAAACCAAGTAGTGGTGGTGGTGGAAAGGGTGGTGCTGATGGCTGTGGTTGTTATGGTGGTGGTGGAGCAGCTGCTGCTGTTGCCTTCCTCCTGCTGTGGCGGTGAGGCACAACATCCTCAGCAGCCTCTGTCACTGCCACAGAAGGGCCAGCAGGTGGACGCCTGGCCCCTTTGGTGGCAGCCTGCCACTCCACCTTGTGGTGGTTTGCCATATGTGTGCACTGCTCACCGGTCCCCAAATATTTACTCCAGGGGCCACAGCGCACCTGCACACCACATGAATGGCAAACCACAATGGAGCTGCCCCACCACACAGTTAAAAAAACTGCCAGACTGGGGAGCTGCGGGGGAGGGGACTAGGCACAGGAGGGGCAGATGTACTGCTGGCAGCATTGCCATGCACCTTGGGCTCCACCTGCAGCTGTGGAGGTGGTGGAGGGTGCTGCTGGAGCCCTGCAGCTGCTACTGGTGGTGGTGGTGGTGGTGGACTTGGTGGATGTGCCACTGCCAGTGGCACTGGTGGTGCTGCTGCTTCCAGAGGAGGCGAGCAATACCAAACAGTCAGAAGTGGCCCAGGGACACCGACCGCCCCCGCATGTGCACTCCCTCTCTCCATACCCACGGGCCACAGACTGCCCTCCTGAGTCCATCGCACACAACTAATTCCCTCTCAGACTGGCGCCTCAAAAGACTGCTTCACACACACTCAGTCTCACACACCTGCACACACACACACACACATATACAAACTTGTAAACAAACAAATCAGTAGCAAAAGAACTAAAAAACACACTACAAAAAACCTATAGATTAAGCTTTTAAAAGTTTTTTTTTTTTTTGGCACAACGTTATATAGGAACAATACCACCAAACCTCTTCTACACACTAAATGCTTCCTCCTTCTACCACTGCAAAGGAGAAAGAGAAACTAACTGTTTTATGACTCACTTCCTTCCTGCCTGGCTAAAGCAAGTGACTTACAGTACTGTAAGCCATGTGATTTGTGAGGGGCTGCCTATATTGTTGTCACTTCGCCTTACTTTGCGTTAAGGCGGAATGGCAACGCTAAGTCATAATGCAAAGGCGAAGTGAGCACTTTCCAATGGCCACTTCGCGTAGCGCTAGGCTAACGCGTAGTGACCACTTTGCGGCCAGTTTGCCAGCAGATTTTAAATTCGCTGCATCTCTACTGGTATGTGGCTTAACCCAAATACTGCCAATAACAGTATTACACAGATACATAGTATAAAAGTTGGAACAGAACCTATAAACATTTTAGGGATTACTTTTGGAACAATGAATGATGCTGTCCATAACTGGGAAACAGTTTAAAATATTGCACAGGGCCTTGTAAACTATTGGAAAAAACAATCAATCTCGAAAAAGAAAATAATATATATTATTAAGACCTTTTTGGTCCCTCAGCTCATCCGCGTAGCTGCTGTTTTTCCCCATCTCTTTTATCTTGGAAGCTCGAGTTTTCAACATTTTCTTTCAAGGCTTATGGCGCAGCAGATTAAACTCCATAAAAAGGAATTTTACATAGTATGGATTTAGCCAAGGGGGTATTAATATGATTAAGCCCATAGTTTTTTTTCTTAGCATTTTTATCTATAAAACTTCATATTTCTCCTGAACAATGCTCATTCCTTTTGGCAAGAAATCTCCTATCTTTGGCTTACTCCTTTTAGAGACTAGTGGGGTTTAGGAACTGTATCTGTTTCCATGATAACTTGTACCAAAAATATACCAGCATTCATAAAAAATAAACCCCCGCCTTACTGAACTGAGACACTGGAAAATCACACAACACTTTCTTTTATCCATTAATAGGAAATATTTTTACTCTAGCATTATACAGGATATCTTGTTTGACCCACCCCTTTTTCCACAATGTCCAGACGCTCTTATGGCCAAAGCCTGTACACATTTGATAGATGTCAGAATCCCCTACCAAATGTGGGATGTGGTATAGCTCTTATGTCATAGTAGACAGGGTGAGAAACACATTAACGCACAAGCCAACAGAAGAGCGAATGTGTCCCAGGACAACATGTCTGCAGTCTTTAAAGACACAGGAGCATTTCTTTTTTACAATGCCCCTATGCACAAGCTTTTTGGACAGTTTTAGGCACAAGATGGAAAGCACTCCAACACTTACAGGTAACATATGAGATAGTTGTCCTAGGCATTTATGCACCTGAACTTAGGAAATATGAAGTGAGTACTTTAAGAATTATATTTGCAGCCTGTACATTTTACCTATGGCAAGCTAAATGCTCCCTTGTATTACAATAAATGATTTGTACTCCTGACTGTGTAGTAATACAAGCAGGAAACTGTCTTAAGATAAAGTATGTTTCAGAACAAGGTAAATTAGGCCCAGATATGCTTCATGCTTTATGGGGTCGAAATCCATGTTTTTTGGAAACCTAAGTCAGGTTGGATATGTATTTCTTTTTAATTGAAATATATGTTGCTTTTTTCCCCTTTCCTTATCCTGTTTGCATGATTTGTTAAACACTGGCCAGTCAAATAGGGTAGAAGTCAATGTGGTGATGTAACCTCATTTATTTTTGTTTCAATTTTATCTTTTCATTTTCTTTTAAATGTTTAATTTTGTTTCTTTTGTATATATACAGTATTCCTTTCCCTTTATTCTACCCTGAATGTTTTTTGTATTTGATGCGATTTTTCTTTCTTGTACATATGTATATATGTTGTAAATAAAAAATTCTCCTGCTCTTTTGAGAAGTATCATCGGATCTTTAACGTTCACCTGGACAACCACCAGACTAGGCAGATTGGACCTCGGTTTTCAACCTTAACAATTACAGGCCAATTTCTTTGTTACCCATCCTGTCAAAACTCTTGAAAAAATAGTTAATTCTCAACTAAGAGAACATCTGGCAACCTTTAACTCACTCAATCCACTGCATTGTGGCTTTAGGTCCAGTCATAGTACTGTATCTGTCCTGGCCAAGGTCACAAACAATTGGCAAACTGCCTTAGATGCTAACAACCATATCTGTGCACTTTTCTTGGACCGAAGTAAGGCATTTGATACCGCAGACCATGATTTACTACTGCTCATGCTGCACAACCTTGAACTGGATGATATTGCCTGGAAATGGTTTCCCTGCTACCTTATAGGCAGGCGACAACAGGTCAAAGCCCAAGGTGACCTCTCCCCCCTTCAAAACCCTGCAGAGAGGAGTCCCCAGGGGTCAGTCCTGGGACCACTGTTATTTGCCATCTACATTAACGACATCAACTACAAAATGAGTACAGCAAGTGTTCCTCTCTTTGCAAACAACACTGTACTCTATGTTGCTTGTCCTAATCTAGAGTCTGCATGCTTAGAGCTGCAGAAAGAATTCAGTCTCTTACAACAAAACCTACTTCACTTAAAACGTTTGCTTAACACCAAAAAAAAAATAAAGTCATGCTCCTCTCCCCACAAACAAAGGCAGTCACCAGCAGCCCCCCACCCCACCAAATACCAAACTCGAGATTATGACCATCCTGGGGAAATCGTGGATAAATTTAAATACCTAGGTTTCTGGCTCGACTGCAAGTTCACATTCACAACACATATTGAAAAGCTCTCTGAAAAATTAAGACAAAGGCTAGGATTTTTCTTCCGCATTAAGCACCTGCTCACTCATGAGGCAAAATTAAGACTGGTTCAAATGACATTTCTCCCCAATTGATTACGTGGACTTTCTTTATAGCCATTGCTTCAAAACAGCACTAGCAAAATTAGGCACACTATACCATAGGGTACTGGGATTCATCACTAATGCCATATTTAACACACACATCACTGTACACTTTATATGCAACTGGGCTGGACTTCACTTGCCTCCAGAAGGTGGTGAAATGCTGCCTTCTGGGCATACAGAGCCCTCACCAAAAACTCCCACCTCTACATATCTGACCTATTCAAATGTACCCCCTGTGCCTGACATTAAGAAGATGCTCATATATCCTACTTGATGTCACTAGGGTAAGATCTCGTTATGGCACCTCATCTCTAGGCCATGCACTACCTTCCTTATGGAATGCCCTTCAAAGCTCACTAAAACTGACACAGTTTGTTGGGATGTTCTCCTTCAAATCACTGCTAAAATGCTCCCTGAAGGAAGAATGTAACTGCTATTCCTAATCTGATCATCTACCATGAAGTAGTTCTCCTGCACCTTACAACTCAGCACTTGCCCCTTTTGACTCTCTTCAGCTACCCCTTCCTTGCAGCACTAATATCTATCTTCTAGCACTGTGTTATTCCTCTTTGTCCATAATTTTCTATATCACCCCTCTCATCTGCCTTTTCTCATGCATCTCCTGTTCCCCATCCTCACTTCTGACTCTTAAGGAACTCCTGAAGTCTAAGCATCCTATCCTAATATACCTGTTGTTGTCAAGCCAAAGCTAGATCTCCTTGTTAGGTGCAATCCTTGTTCAACCTATAAAGTCATCATATGTGTAGTGCATTGTCTTGTTTCATAATTTGTATTGTTAATACACCTATTATTGTCAAGCGAATCTTGATTTCCTTATTAGAGTACCGCCTCGTATAACCTATATTGTCATTATATGTACACTGTATTGTTCTGATTTTGTAATTTGTATTATTTTTGAATTTTGATTGTGTCCTCCCAGGACCACCTTGCAAATGAGCTCCCACAGCGGTGTATTTCCTGGTAAAATAAAAACTGAATTGAAAGCGATACCTCAGGAGGACAACCCCCCTCACTCCATGCTACACTGCCAGTGTTAGGATTTTATCCCAAGTTCGTGGTGTGGGGGCTAGAACCCACAGCTTTCTGATATTCTGGCCTCAGAGGTGAGTGTTTAGTCTGCTGAGCCACTGACATCATCCTCATGGGAGTTCACCACCATGGGCAGCTTAGTGTCCTCAGCAAACTGAAGCAGCCCGCTGGAGACCCCAGCTTTCAGATTACTGATGAAATTTTGAACAATAGTGGCCCCAGTACTGATCTTTGAGGGATGCCACTGGGTACATCCCTCCACTCAGAGTAGCAGCCATTGACCACAACACTCTTCCTGTCCCCAAGCCAGTTAGTACTCCACCTCATGTATACCACACTGGTATACTCTTTGCTCAGAAACCTGTCATGAGCTACAGTGTCAAAGACCTTGCTGAAATTCAGATAGACTAAATCTACGGCCCTGCCCCCCAACCCCCCTCCTGGCCTCAGCCATGTTCTCCACTAGTCTAGCCTTTATGATGTCTTGCAGGACATTGCTCAGCACTGATATCAGGCTTACTGCTCTGAAGTTACTTTGGGTCTGAGCTTGCACCCTTCTCAAAATGAGGGCCACGTTGGCTACTTTCCTGTTCTCAGGTACCTCACCTGTCTAGAGTGACTCATGAAAGATTACTGTAAGTAGCCTCACCAGTTGTTCCTTAGACTTCACTGTGATCCTGGGCTGTATGTCATCATGGCTACCCTAATGTCATAAGCCCTCCAAATGAACACCCTACCTCCCTGGGGAGCTCTTTGGTGAACACAAAAGTGATTTTTTTTATTCTTTGATAACTGTGTAAGGCCCACTAGGCACAAGTGTCTGTTTTGGGGTGGGGTGACCGGGGAGCACTGGGGAAGTTAAGTGACTTGTTCAAAGTCACACAGTATGAAAGTGGAGGTAGTAGGAATCAAACCCAGATCTACTGGATGTACCAAGCTCATTCACAGCTCGTTACTCTAACCTTAAGCTCTACTACCAGTTAATGACTCAGTCATTGCTCCAGTCTCCCTCACAGGTTCCCTTTTCTGTTCCCTCTCAGTCGGTGTTTGTGTTGCCAACTGGGAGATCAGGATTGCAGCCAGTCAACAGGTGAGGTGCTTTGCTCTGGGGAAGATTAGCAGACAGCTCTGCATTCACACACTTTCTGCTGCAGAAACAGCATTGGGCTAGAGAGGAAGCTAGCCACTCACACCCTCTCCTCCCCACTGATGAAGGAAGGGTGCAGTCATGGCGGTGACAGTGTCAGGTAGGGGAAAAGGAGAACCAAGAGGGACAAAATGCATAAACAGAATATAAAAAAAGAAACAGTAGAACACATATTTGAATCCCACCATGGCAACAGGCTTGAGCAAGTGCTTTGACTTACTCCAGTTGACCTTTCTTTGCTTCAGCCCACTCATCTGTAAGGTTGAGCAGACACAGGGCCCCACTGAACATGAGATGTTGAATCACAGTTAGCAGACTCTCGGTAAACAATGGTGTTAAATAAAATTAAAATAATCACTCCTCCTCATCGTTTCCCCACCTCCATTGTTAATTCTTGCAGTTAATTTAGATTTACAAATCTGTTTAAAGTGATGTAACATTTCATTTTATTTTATTTTCTCTTACATCAATGTATTGAAAGTCTAATTTTCATGGGCTGGAGTTAACCATGATGTCTGCAGTGCTCCACAAGGCAGTGGCTGTTGTCTACTGTTTTGCAGTGACTGAATAGTGGTGGCAGTTGAAACAATTGGAAGGCTAATCTGATGTTCAACGGGGGATCTCCTCCCCATCTCCTAGTTAAACATCAGGCAGCCTTTTGCTCTGCTTCGAGCATTCAGCAGCACTGGGGTTCCTGGGTTGTTCAGCTGGTGCTGCTTTCTCCCTGTTCTCTCCTTTTCTCTTGTCCCCCATCTCCTTCTTTGCTGTCCGTTCGGGCTTGCCTTTCCCTGCCGGTGCTCTCTTGCTTTCTGTCTCTTTTCTCCCCATCTGTTTTCCCCACTGCTTCTCATTTGCTTCTGGCCCTCCTCATTTCCCTCTTCCCTCCCTTGCCTGTGTCTAGTTTGTCCGCCCCTGCCTCAGGCTCATTGTTCGTGTCCCCCATCGTTTCCCGTACCTCTGCTGTTTTTCTCCTGTTCTGGATGCCTGCCACTGCTTGGGCCCCATTGCTGTGTGCTGCCTAGTTCACCATTTGCATTCCTCACCTGCACCACTCGATCTCCTGGCTACTGGACCTTGGCTCCTCCTGGATTCTCATTTGCTTCCCCAACTGCTCGGTTCATACCCTCGCCCCGGGGCACCTTGCCAGGTGCTTGTTTGTTCTTTTTGGGCCTTTTCGTCTCGCTACTGATATGATGTGGTGCTCATATAGCTGCTTCTCTATATTTCCATCCTTAGTGTCCATTTTGCTAGCCACCAATTGGATATACCCATGGTTGTTTGCAGTCTATGTCCTCACCCCGTGTACCTGTTACCTTTCCTAGCTACACTCAATCAGACAACCAGTTATCTGAGGTACTGCAAAGCCCAATATACTGTGTGAGAGCTGCAATCTACGTGTCATGGGAAACGATCCATTTTTGATCCCCAGTGTCTGTCCTTGTGGCAGGTCGAGTACACTAGGCACACTGCCAAGTGGCCTGCTGTTATTAAGCAGCTGATTGTCAGCTTTGCAAGGATAAAAACTGCTCAGTATTGTGTATTAAACAGCCTTTACTTCTGTTAGGTTGATAAAGGCACATGTCTTGATTTACATACAATGCTCCCAGAGTCTATAGTCTTGTCTTTTACAAGTCCAGCTTTTTCTCTTCCAGTTCCTAACCCTCCATTCCGCTTAAAAAAGTGTGCAAATCATATTAAAATATCCTCAGACCAGGTTCCCTTCTTAAGATGCAGCATCTTGTTTTCTCATGGCTCCCAGGAACACACAACCATCAGAGGGGAGACATGGCTGGTTTTAGGCACAACAGCCCACATCGGTTTTTACAACAAGGAGCTCCAACAGCTCTGTATTTGGCCATTCTTGCAAGCCAGCACAGATCCAACCTAGAGTTTCTCCTTTCCATCCAGGGCTATTAGATCCACAGTAATTCCTGTATGTTGCAGGGATGTAGCGCCATCCACAGGCAAGTTTTTCTTAGAGACTTGAAAATGTTACAATTAAAGAGCAATTCAGCTTCCTTTGGACATATAGTAATCAATAGGAGTTCATGGGAACATCATCTTCTTTTACACGGACTTGCTACTACTACAATACTCTACCTACCATCCTGTACATTTCATGCAATGGTGATGGCGGACCACATGGGGTCCCGCCATCCCGTTCATCCATCTCTCTGAGGAGGCATCTATTTCTTGCTCAATTCATTCCATTTTGTACATGATTTCCTGGAACTATATATGGACTTTCTTTGTCTAGCGATGGCCGTTATTCCTTACTGTGGGGGAAGACGAACTACGTGGGGTCTCACCTTCCCACCCACACTATTCAGTGGCACAGCGATGGTGAACCACATGGGGTCACGCCATCCCTATCATGCTACTTTTGCTTATTATGGTGACGGTGAACCACGTGGGGTCTCGCCTTCCCATTCATGTGGTATGGCAATGGTGGACCATGTGGCGTCCCACTATCCCTATCCTGTAATACTTCATGGGTCACGAGGTCCCACCTTTATCATGCACAACTCCTGCAATGATGAAGACAGACCATGGGGGGTCTCGCCATCCTGCTCAACATCTAGTCAAGAGGATTCATCTCATTGCTCTCTCAACCCCCCTTCAGTGCAGCTTGGCTTACTTAGGGTCTCGTCCTCTCTACCTGGGTCTGTGCTTCTCATTCAACAGATTGTGGTTCCTGCATCCTTACTTTACACAGGTTATACTACGGCGATAGCGGACCAAGTGGGGACCCTCCATTCTGCTCATACTCTATTCCCTACATGGTGAACCATGTGGGTCTCGCCATCCCAGTCATGCACTTCCATGGTATGGCGATGGTGGACCACATGGGGTCCCGCCATTCCTATCACGCACTATCTATTGGAACTGTCATCGCATACTAGTCTTACTTTGACTCTCACCTACCTCGAGCTATGCATTAGAACAACAACAATGGACTTGGACATGTTTTAATCTGCGATTTTGGACAGCAGCTACTCCTGCTATCCTTTCTCAATGTGCCCTCGTGGGGCCTTCCATGATCAACTGAATCCCTTTTCTTATCACAGTTTTTTGGTGAACTTTCACCCCCTCACCTCAGAGGTATCAATCTATGGTGATGGCGAACCCATGTGGGGGTCTTGCCATCCCAACTGTCCAAATTGCTCTAAAAGGGGGTTTCCTCTCTGCTCAAACCATATGTCTACTGCATTCCAAACTCTCATCGGGGTCTAGCCTTCCCAGTTTGGCCACCTGAGACTTTCTGTCGCTCTTACAATGCTATTACATACATGAGAACTACATGGGAATCTCTGTCCAAACCAGCATACCTCCAGCCTATTTCTAGCATCAATTCATTAAATTTTCTGTTGCATCCACCATCTTATCCATTCAAGTACATCGCCTAATATCTGTGCGCTATGGTGGACCACAAGGGGTCCTGTCATCCCAATTGGCATGACCCACAAAGGTCCTTACTGGTGTTTCCATGTCATTTCAGTCAGCCTTATATATCTCTCCTCCTTCCTATCTTATATTATTCCAGTATTTCTCATGGCGGACCATGTGTCCAGTTATCTCAGAGGATATTGCCCTTCTTCATTGGATTAAGTCTAAAACACCTAAGATGAACCTGCAAGAGGTTCCCAGCCTTCCTACCAAACAGACCTCTATGGGACATAATCTATTTCTCAAAGGCTGTGCTATGGAGGTATGTCAGTCATCTATCTCATACTTGGACTAAACATTACAACAGCATCCGGACTTCATTCTAAGCCGAATATTTCCGTCTGCTCAACCCGCCATCTGCAACATTGATTTTCCATTCATTGACCTCAGACAGGACACTTCGACCAGAAAATCAGACTGAACTCATGGACTTTATCACACTAAACCTAAGACACATTTAGGATTATTCTCCTCTTAGTATGTCCAGAGGATGGACAGGTCAGTAGCCACGGGTTCTTGGAGGTTCCTCCTAAGGGTTTTTCCCTCTCCTCCATGGCATTGATCACACTCTCCGGAGCTGGAGGAGGTAGTCACTTCACTATTCTTTTTGGGCCTTAAATCTTACACCTACCCAGTGTCCTACAGAGGATGGGATGTGGAGAAGTGCCAAAGCTTAAGTAATAAACACCAAGCATACACCAGTCGGTTCATAAGTATACACAAGCACAAAGCTATGTATCCCACATTGAACTGAGGATGCTACTGAAAATCCAGTGAAAGGGCCATCTGCTAGCCTAACAGCAGCATTATAAAAAGGCATAATAACACTGAGTAGCAGTTAAGGGTTGGGGGTAGGATCATGAGCAGACTAGATAGATCACATAGTCCCTTCTGCCATATATATATATATATATATATATATAGGACAAGGAACCTCTGTGTCAAGCACTGAAGCAATGGTTACCCCAGTGGCATTTGGCAGGAAGCCAAGTTTCAAAGAAACATAAAATCACATTACGTTTCCACAGTGCAAAGCATCATGGGCTGCATATGCAAATCACCACAGAATATTATGCTGGTTCAACTTTAATCAGAAATGCATGGTGCCGAAAGGCCTCTCACACACAGTTGCAAGGGTACCAACAGAAAACAGATACATATTTCTTTCTACAGGACTCATCAGTATGCCTCGTCTGTTTGACACCCCAGTGGAATGAACCAGCTACCCTAAGATGGTCTATCTGGTTTATGTTGTGGTGAACCCAATTAAAACAAAAAACAATTTAAAAGACAAGGAACATCTGTGTGCAAGCACTGAAGCAATGGTTACCCCAAAGGGCATTTGGCTGGGAAGCCAAGTTTCAAAGAAATACAAAATCACACATGCCTCCACAGTGCAAAGCATCATGGGCTGCATATGCAAATCACCACAGAATATTATGCTGGTTCAACTTTAAGCAGAAATGCATGGTGCCGAAAGGCCTCTCACACAGTTTGCAAAGGGTACCAACAGAAAACATAGACACATATTTCTTTCTACCAGGACTCATCAGTATGCCTCATCTGTTTGACACCCCAGTGGAATGAACCAGCTACGCTAAGATGGCCTATCTGGTTTATGTTGTGGTGAACCCAATTAAAACAAAAAACAATTTAAAAGACAAGGAACATCTGTGTGCAAGCACTGAGGCAATGGTTACCCCAAATGGCATTAGCCTGAGAAGCCAAGTTTCAAAGAAATACAAAATCACACATGCCCCCACAGAGCAAAGCATCATGGGCTGCATTTTCAAATCACCACAGAATATTATGCTGGTTCAACTTTAAGCAGAAATGCATGGTGCTGACAGGCCTCTCACACAGTTTGCAAAGGCGCCAATATATATGTGTGTGTATATATATATATATATATATATATATATATATATATATATATATATATATGTAATATCAAAAATATCAATATCAAAAAAGTACACTAAGGCAACAGTTACTGTAGGATTGCAGTACAAAACTGACAAAAAGGAAATGTGCCATTAGGGTAGAAAGTCTTGTGAATCTTGAGGATTTTTGGTGTGGTGTTCCTTGGCTTTGATTGATTGATTGATTTTTTTTATTGTTAACCAGGAAAGTACACACGACAAATAAATGCCTATTTTCAGGTAGAAACCGGGAAATTACAACTGAACCAAAATTAAGGTCAGACGTGGAATTACAGCTAGAGTAAAGCAGGATAAGCATTGCAGACAGTGCAACTAGAATGCAGTAAGATTACAACTACATCATAGGCAGCAACAGATAGTAATTTATTTTATTTATTTATTAATTGAAATATTTCACCAGGAGGCACACTGAACAACAAGTTGCTCGTCTCACGGTACCACCTGGGGAGGGGTTACATAGGTTGTGAAGGATGATCAGTTACAATAGTATGTGGGTAGTACAAACAATACAACATTGTAAGATTGTACAACAGTTGGAACACAAGGTATTGTACAATAAACAGTAGTGGAACATTGGATAAATTACAATACATGTCCAAAATCATACAAAAGAACATATAAAAACGTACAAAGCAGTAATAATGCGATAGAACCATTTATAGTGCATGAGTGTACCAGGAGCAGGCTCGAGGTAGTGCGCAAGTGCTGTTGGAATAAAAGGATGGGGTAGGTTGTGCACACTGGTGATCCAGAAGGGCAGGTGGAGAAGAGAGGGAAGAGGCAAAAACTGAATATGAGGAGAAGGGGTAGCCATTTCCTGATTTCCCCCTTTAGGATGTTGTGAACCCTGCCAGAAGGGGGTCATGGTTGGAAGGCAGAAACAGGGGATAGGTATTAAGGTGGGTTAAAGCAGGAACAGCTGAGGGAAAGGTAATTGTGTAGGGCAGAGGTAAGGGAGTAGTTGGAGGAGGAGTGTCATATTTTAGGGGGAAGGAATTCCAGATTTTAGGGAAACGATGGGCGAAACACAGGGAGAGGAAATGGACAAGGAAATGATAGAAAGTATACTTAGAATGGCAGAAAAAGGGGAGATATTGCTGATGGGTGATCTGAATATGCCAGATGTTAAATGGAGTGCAGTTGCAGCAGCCACTTCTAAGAGTGGGGTTATTCTAGATGCCCTACAGGGGGCATGCCTTAGACAACTAGTATTGGAACCCACTCAAGAGGGAGCAATCTTAGACCTGGTTCTCTCAAATGGAGATGGAGAGAGGATCACAGATGTAGAAGTGGGTAGCCATCTGGGAACTAGCGACCATCGAACAGTATGGTTCATAATAAACACAGCAATAGAGTCAAGCCATACAAAGGCAAAAGTACTGGACTTTAGGAGGGCTGACTTTGCCAAAATGGGTGAGTGCCTAAGGAATGCACTAGCAAATGGGCAGGAAGGAGGGGTGGAAGAACAATGGGGAATAATAAAAACTGCCATCACAGAGGTAACAAGCCTTTGTGTGAAGCAAATAAACAAAACAAAACGATGTAAGAAACCACTATGGTTCTCAAAGGAGGTGGCAGTGAAGGTTCAAGAGAAAAAGAAAGCATTCAGGAAATACAAGGAATCACAGAAGGAGCAGGACAGAGAATTGTATCAGTAAAAGCAAAAGGAAGCTGGGAAGTCAGTCAGAACAGCAAAGGCCCGAACCGAGGAAAAGATAGCCAGCTCAGTTAAGAAGGGGGATAAAACCTTTTATAGGTACATCAGCGAGCGAAGGAAGACCAAGGGAGGGATAGTGAGGCTTAATAAAGGGGAGGGGATGGGCAGATGGTAACTGTGAAAAGGCAGAGATACTAAACAAATATTTTTGCTCAGTATTTACAAATGAAAAGGGGGAGGTACCTAAAACAAACAGTAGAAACACTCTGGATACAGAAGTTGATACCAACCCATTTACAGAAGAAAGGGTTCTGAAAGAACTCTTAAAACTGAAGGTGGACAAAACAATGGGGCCTGATGGGAGTCATCCCAGAATTCAAAAAGAACTAAGAGTAGAACTAGTGACACCACTGACTACCCTCTTTAACAAGTCATGAGAGGATGGGGTGTTACCTGAGGACTGGAGGAGGGCAGATGTGATCCCCCTTCACAAAACTGGGAGCAGGACAGAAGCAGGAAACTACAGACCTGTTAGTTTAACCTCAGTGATAGGGAAAATGATGGAATCACTTCTGAAGGAAAGAATTGTCAAGTACCTAGAGGCCAGAGGGGCACAGGACCCAAGGCAGCATGGATTCACTGCAGGAAGGTCATGCCAGATGAATCTAATAGATTTCTTTGACTGGGTGACCAAAGTAGTAGATCAGGGAGGGGCAGTGGACATGGCCTACCTAGACTTTAGCAAGGCATTTGGCTCAGTCCCACACAAAAGATTAATATACAAGTTAGCCAGCCTGGGAGTGGGTCCTAAGATGATAGCTTGGGTAAAGAACTGGCTGGAGAATAGGATACAGAGAGTAATAGTAAATGGAGTCCACTCTGAAGAAAGGGGTGTTACTAGTGGGGTACCACAGGGTTCAGTATTAGGACCGGTCCTCTTCAATGTCTTTATAAGCGATATTGCAGAGTGACTGGAAGGAAAAGTATGTCTCTTTGCAGATGACACAAAGATCTGGAACAGAGTTGATGCACAAGATGGGGTGGAAAGGATGAGAAGGGACTTGGCAAGGCTAGAGGAATGGTCAAATGTATGGCAGCTTAGATTCAATGCTAAGAAGTGCAAGGTAATGCACCTGGGAAACAAAACCCAGGGAACAGTATACAATGAGGGTGAGATACTAACAACAGAAATGGAAAGGGACCTGGGGTAGTCATATCAGGTGACCTAAAGGTGGGCAAGCAATGTGAGAGGGCAGTAGGAGGCTGGGGGATACTGGGATGCATAGGGAGAGGCATCACCAGTAGGAAACAGGAAGTTGTTATCCTTCTGCACAGACAGCTGGTGAGACCCCATATGGAGTACTGCATGCAGTTCTGGAGACCCAATCTCCGCAAGGACATAGATAGGGTGGAAGCTGTCCAGAGGACGGCAACTAAAATGATGCAGGGTCTGTACCAGAAGACATATAAAGAGAGACTTATGGAGCTTAATATGCATAGCCTCGAGGAAAGGAGGGAGAGGGGGAACATGATAGAAACTTTCAAGTACCTCAAGGGAATCAGCAAAGTTCAAGAGGGTAGCATCTTTTTTAAAAAAAGAGGTGTGCAAGAACAAGGGGGCACAATTTAAAGATAGAGGGGAGCGCTCAGAGGTAATGTAAGGAAGTATTTTTTCACAGAGAGGGTTGTGGATGCATGGAACGGCCTTCCAGAGGAGGTTGTGGAGCCAAAAACAGTGGTGGAATTCAAGCATGCATGTGACAGTCATAAGGCAATTCTAGGGGGTGGGGGTAGGAAGAAGTAGGCTGCTGGTTAACTAGGATCTGCAGCTTATCCATTAGGTAGGGAAATGGGCAGATTGGGTGGGCCAAGCGGTCCTTATCTGCCGTCAAATTCTATGTTTCTATGTAACCAGTCTGACCAATGAGGGTGGAGCGACAAGGGACCATCAAGGTGCTACCGTCAAGGTCAGGCTAGAATAGGAACAGTAATACAATATAAGTAGCAGTTTGGCCAGCAGGTGTAGGCAGAAATAAGTATCAATTTGTCATGCAAATAAAAAAAAAGACAAAGAACTAGAAGACAAGAAGACTCGTGTAGTAGTTTGACCTTCAGGTGCAGTTACACTCAGAGGAGGCCTGCTGGTGTTTTTTCATGGCAGGAACAAAATGGCGTGCCCCTAACTCTAGCAACATCTGTCAAAGCACAACAAAAGGATTTCATTTTGTGTGCACAAATTCTCCTGTCTTAAAAAGACAATGATCAGGGTACACCAATGCTCTGAGCATTATTCAAACGTTAGCACACTACACCACATAGTCAACATCATTCAGGAACATTTTTACTCCAATACTGTATTCCAACTCTTGCAACTTTTTCTGCAACTCCTTTTTTTTTTTTTCCCCAATTGTTTAGCCAGGAGTGACACACTAAGCTGAAAGCTTGTTTCCAGGTGCGAACTGGGAGCACAGGGAAGTTAAGTGACTTGTTCAGGGTCACACAGTATGCAAGTGGGGGCTGTAGGATTCAAACCCATGTCTTCAGATTTGCAGCTCAGAGTCTTAAACCACTGCGCTATACTGCCTCCCTCAGCCTTGCCTTGACATACAGTAGTTGTTTTTACTTGATAAGCATACACACAGAAGTAATGCATTTCATTTGCATCAGACTAAGTCTCTGACACCCGCCTGCTGGTGCAGTGGCAAGGTGCCCATCTGCAACACTGACATCCTGGGTTCAGGAACATACCTGGAAAGTTGGAGAGCTGCCCGGGGGTGGGGGGGAGAGAAGGACTGAGCATTTCATGGATGGCTCTCCTTCTCCAGGGGGAAGGGAGTTGTGTGTCCAGCACAAGTCAGACCCCTATAGAGGCAGGAGGTCTCACAGAAACCAGCACCAAGACACCGTAGGAGGCATGCAGACACTAGTGTCATTGCACGCATGCCTCCTCCTTCTAAGAGGACAAAAAATTAATAGCCACCTCTATCACACCCCACCTGCCCTAACACTTCTGATCCTCGGCCCCTGTCACTCCCGACTGACGTCCTTTCCCATTGTCTACCATATCCAGCTGACTGTGCACCCCACTCTGGGGGGGGGGGCAAGACAGGGAGGCAATGCCAGTCGGTGCCCTTGCCGGCACCCTTTTCCCATCATGTGGTTTGCACTGGTGAGGTGGCCCCACCCTGGGGGCAATCCAAGGAATATTGCCAGTTGGACAAGTCCCACTGGGTGGGGACAGGGTCCTGTGGTCAGCAAGGGCTGAAGTCTGGCTGCAACAAAAAGCACAGTAAAAAAAGAATCCATCTCTAACTTTGTTAAAAAACAAGTCTCCATGGAGTTGCAATGTTCTGTATATTGCAGCACAGTATAAGCAGTTGTATATACAGTATATTAGTTTTGCTCCATAAACCTAGTCAGCCATATTTTTCTATTTACACACTGGAGTTACTTATTTTATCTGTCAATGTAGAAATTAAAAGTGACAGAAAATCATTTCGATTGCATGTAAACAGCCAGCGAAATACAATAATATGAGCGAGGGGGACAGTAGCAGAGCTGTCTCAGCACGTCAGCTGTCGACTCCTTTATGCTTATTTTGAGGGAAAGCATGCTGCAAAGGGCTTGTAGGTTTGGGTAATTCTAGCAGTATGCAGGCTAAATTATATCTGTAATCCTTTATGCATGGAATTGTAACAACACAAACATTACATTTAGATTGAATAATGAATATAAATTATAAGTGCTACTTTCCGCAGCTACTGCCACATCAGTACAGATTTTACATTTCTTACAAATTACCAACTTGTCAAACCTGCAGTATGCACAGCCAGCTCAACTAATGTGGCAGATCATCACATTAGGGTCTAGGGTAGCAACCCATGCATTACTGAAGACTCTGAGTTTGAATCTGGTTTACCCTAAGTAAAGAACATTAGTTTTACTCTGCCATATACTGCACCAGTGCTTCAATCCTGAAATCTGAGAGACAGTGTAGTGTTGGGAACTGAATCAGAAAACAGGAGTTTGGGTATAATCTTGAGTCAACCATGCCCTTGTTTGCAAGAGCAAGTTACTTGATCTTCCAGACCTTGCATCCTTTCCACTGTAGAATGGGGAAGAAGTAGGACCACACAAAAAAACAAGCATTTGTCAATGCCGAATGTTGTCTTGCTGGCATTGGCATTGATAATGCAGGAGTTTGAGAGATGCATAATAGGAATGGCAGTAAAGTATTGAACTGACGCCAACCCCTTCCCCCATCTTGCAGAGACTGACAGGCATTGAGGGTGTGCTTTTGGGTCGTCGGCAATAACGCTCATGCTATTTCACCTCACCCTACCCTGCAGACACCGACAGGTGTCGTGGTGTGCCTTGGGGTCTTTGGGTCTTACACTCACCCCATTACATAAAGAAATAGGCTGAGATAGGTGCAGTATAGGAGAATGGGGTGAACTTTGGGGCCGAAGACTCCAAGGCACACCTCAATGCCTGTCACTGGCTGCAGGGTGGGGGTTGGGTGGAATGGCATGACCATTACTGCCAACGATCCCGTCACACCCCCAATGCTGTCATTCTCTACAGTGTGTGGCGTTATGGGTGGAAAGCCTAATGCCCTGGGTGTTTGTTGGTATTTTCACTCCAAATGTTCAGCATGGGCATTTTGTGACCCCACCTAATGAACAGTGGCACTATCAGTTTGTTATGTGAAAGGTGATTTTGCACAGCTACTGCACCATTTGGTGCCACAGGTGCAAAAGCAAATTTCAGGCAGGATGTGAAAAATGACAGCTATACTATTCATTAGGCGGTGTGAAAGTATGCCAATATTGAGAATCTGGAGTGAAAATATGAAAAATTGGTGAAGTTACGAGCGTGCGTAGAAACTGCGCAATGCAGGCCTGTAACGCAATCATTGTTTGGAATTTTTTCACTAAATTTTCAACATGGGCATTTTTGGACCTCTCCCCATGAACAGTGGTGGTGTGATTTTGTTAATCTGTCCCAAAAGTTGATTTCCCACAGCGACCGTGCCATTCTATGCCACAGGTGTAAAAACACATTTCGGGCAGGATGTGAAAAATGACAGTTATACTGTTCATAAGCAGGTGTGGAAAATGGCAATCTTGAAAATCTGGTGTGAAAATATAAAAAATTGGCGAAGTTACGAGTGTGCATAGAAACTGTGCAACCCATGCTCGTAGCGCAGTCATTGTTTAGAATTATTTTCACCAGATTTGCAACATGGGATTTTTGGGACCTTCCCTCATGAACAGTGGCACTGTGGTTTCATTTAATCAGTCCCAAAAGGTGATTCTGTGCAGCTACCATGAAATCACCTTTCAGGACCGAGTAACAAAATGACAGTGACATGGTCATGGGGTGGGGTCCCAAGAAACTCATGTTGAAACTTTTGGGCCAAAATTCCAAACAATGGCTGAGATATCAACCTAAGTTGAAATCCCCCATCGACTCCCATTATAAAGCTTACCATCATTTCTTCAGTTTGCAGTTGGCCTTTGAAGAGTGCAGACATGTCCCGCACCACAGAAGATCGCTACTCCTGACCTCCGGAGGTAAGTATGGGGTGAGGAGGGTGCGGGGAGGTGGGTGCGCTGAGGGAGGATGCAGGTTTGGTGAGGGGGTTGGGAGACCATGACAGGCCATTTTCTGTTTTACAGGTTACATAACATAAAAAGACTATGGGGGGGACATATTTTCTATTTTACAGGGGGAAAACAACTGAAAACAAGCATTTGTCAATGCCGAATGTTGATTGCTTATTTGTGCTGTTTAGGTATTTGGAAGTGAAGGTACCATGCCTAAGAACTGTCATGTGCCCCCTCCCCCTCAAGATGTCCACTATGTCTTTCTGTTCAGTATTCACAGAAGAGGGGAAGGGCAAGGGCCACAGCAGTTGCAAAGGTGAGAAGAGGTGGACAATAGTCCATTCACAGGCAGAAGAATCCTGCAGAAGGTGAGTAAATTAACGGTGGGACAAAGTGAGGGGACCAGATGGCATACACCCAAGGATATTAAAAGAACTGCGAAGGGAGATAGCGGTACCTCTGGCAGCCATGTTCGGTGAGTCATTCTACAGAGGGTGGTACCAGAAAATTGGAGGAGGGCACATGCCAGTCCCTCCAACACTCCCCAGCCACAGAGCTCCCTCAAGGAGCAGGGACCAACACAGGTGCCTTGTAGAGGTAATTAAAGTACCTCTAGCTGTACCCTTGTGAGGGGGGTTAGCCCATCAACACACTGCACACATCAACTGCCCCACCCTGGGTTGTCATTACCTATATAGGCACTGCCTTATGACATCACTTCCTCTTCATTTTCCATTTGCAGGTTATACCTGCCAGCCACTAGAGGGACCCACACACACCCACCTCAGGCTCCACTAGAGGCTCCTGGAGGAGAGGAGGGAGAGAGGGGATATGATAGAGACATACAAGTATCTTACAGGGAGAAACAGGGTGCAGGAAAACACTATTTTTAAGAGAAAAAGATGTTCCAGGACTAGAGGGCATGGGATGAAGTTGGAGGGAGGATGATTCAGAGGAAACACGAGAAAGAATTTCTTCACAGAACGGGTGGTGGACAAGTGGAACACCCTGCCAGAGGAAGTGGTGGGGGCTGAAACAATCACGGGATTTAAGAATGCATGGGATAGACATAAAGGAATTCTGGAGGTCAGGGGTAAGGGGCAACAGACTTCTAGGAAAACAAACTGAACTTACAAGCTCAAATGGGCAGACTGGGTGGGCCATAGGCCCTTATCTGCCGACACTATGTATCCACTACCTGTCTTCCTCCCCCCCAACTTCCTGGAACCCTTCTAACCTCCTGTGCCACTTCTGTCCTCCACAACTCACACCTACCTCTGCCCACACCTCGCTCCAGAGTCCTAACTGCCCCACCTAACCTACACCCAGTGACCACTAGGAGTTACTATTTCTTACCCTGTTTTCAGCCCAACCCAGCTGGCATTCAGACTCCTAGAATGTGGATCTGTGCTCTCATCCAGGCACTTTTCTAGCTGCCCTGGCAGAGACTTGAACCTTGTGTCCTGTCCACCAGAGTCCATGTTGCTACCACTAATCCAAAGTGGTATCCACACTTTCTGGAAGACAACCTAAATACTTCTACCTTTCTACCCTACTGCTACCACAAGAGCTATGTTAGTCTACCTCCTCCTAAAATGCCTCCCCCTCATCTACCTTCTATTACCCATGTCCCACCAGCTAGTCACCACCCCTGGCTCACTGGTACCTGTGCCAACAATTCTCCCTGACATAGTTCAATCACACCCTACACTGACCATGTGCACTGGCCCACAGCACCTATCCCCTGGGTACCTCCCCACCACCTACCCAGGCTCCCCTTGGCGGCTAATTGTTCTCACCCTCCCAACCTGGCAAACCCTACCCATCCCCTGTTCCCTGAAGGTCCCCTCCCCATCCCCACATACCCATTGGAAGCCTACACATCACCGCGCTCTGGCCAGAGCCATGGTCCTTCTTCTGCTCTTAACAGGCAATATACATCCTAACCCAGGCCCCACCCAGACCAGCCCATCAGGTGGGTCCCCCGGTCTGAGCATTGCCTCCATGAATATATGCAGCCTATTAAAAAAATATGATACCCTCCAATACTGGGTCATGCTGCAAAAACCAGATGTCATTGCACTGGTAGAAACCTGGCTATCAAAGTCCACCCCTGACTCCTTTGTCTCCTTCCCTGGCTATACCCTATACCAGGAGGATAGTGTAGGCAAACATGGGGGTGGCTGTGCAATCTATGCCAGGGATACACTCACTGGTCAAGCACTCCCTGCGCCGGCCCTTGCAAGCAGGGCACAGGCCCTTACCCTTAAACTTACTCCGGACCCCTCCAGGGGCCCCCTTTATATCACCACTGCCTACATTCCCCCAGAGAACCAAAACCTGGCACTATTATCATTAACTGATTATCTTGCCACCCTCCCTCACAAGGCAGAACAAGTCCTTGTGGGGGACCTTGACGTGAACTGGCTCAGCGCCACCTCCTCCACCACACGGGACTACTTCGCAGCCATTGATCTGACACAACTCATTTCCCAACTGACAAGAGTAAACCCTAAGAGAGGTACCAGCACCCTCCTAGATGTTATCATCACCAACCGCCTCAAAAAAATCCTGGACATCCAAGTCCTCCCTGACTCACTCGGTGACCATTCCCCTATCCTATTCCGCTGGGTGACCCCCTCGCCCCGATTCACAGCACTGCCACACTCCGGCAAGCTTCAGACCTGGTGGGCTGAAAACCTCAAGCAATTTCCTTGCCCATATAAACTGGTCCCCATTCACCGCACTCCTGACATAGATACAGCCCTTGCCTTCTTTTCCCAAACCTTTAACAAAGCCTGCGACCTCTTCACACCCTTCACAGCTGCCCGAACCCAAAAACATAACGTGCCCTGGATTACTCCTGCCCTATTACAATTGCTTAGGCTTAGGGATAACCTATGGCACCTTGCCACTGAAACTGGATGGAGGACTGACAGACAGGCCTACAATGCTGCGTGGAATAAGTGCATCTGGGCCATCCGAAAAGCCAAGGCCTAACACTACCTGGCCACTCTCACCTCCTCCTGGGGGTGTGCCAGAACTTTCTGGGATAATGTCAAACAATTAAATGGGAGCGCACGCTCCCCTTCCCCATCCCAGATCACTACTGACGGCACAAGCTTTACGGATCCAACAAACATTGCAAACTACCTTAACACATCCTTTACGGACCTTAGCACTGTCCTCCCCAGTAATTTCTTTGACCCACCACCCTTCCTATCTGCCCTAGTCCTCCAACACCCTAGCTTCCACCTACGTATGGTAACTGCCCAGGAAGCCAGACCCCAACTGGTCAGAGCATTAAAAAGCAATAGTCCCGGGGACAACTGTCTGGACCTCAGCATCCTCCGTCTGGTACTGGATCAGGTCCTTACCCTACTCACCAGCCTTCTCAACAAATCTCTCTGCCTGGGGCAATTCCCAACCTCATGGAAAACCGCCATTGTTACTCTCATTCACAAAGGTGGTGACAGGTCCTCTGCCGGGAACTACCGTCCTATCTCCATACTCCCACCCCTCTCCAAAGCCCTAGAAAAGCTGGTTGTCATGCAAATCACTGAATACCTGACCAAACACAACATCCTCTACCCTGAACAGCACAGTTTCCATGCAGGACACAGTACCGGCACTGCACTAGTTGAATTTTCAACTTTCCTACACTTCTCTCTGGACTGTGGATCCCTAGCTGGGGCAGTGTTCGTCGACCTCTCAAAGGCTTTTGATACTGTCTCCCACCCCCTCCTGCTGGATGCCCTCTGCCACACTGGCTTCTCTGCTGGGCCTCTCGCCTGGTGCACCAGCTACCTACAGTATCTGCCCACTCCCAATGTGTCAGAATTAATGGGACATGTTCCAAAACTTGTCCCATCTGCTCAGGGGTTCCTCAGGGCTCCATCTTGGGACACCTACTCTTCTCACTCTACCTTAACACCCTGCCCAGTGCATGTACTGGAAAAATTCTGCTGTATGCTGATGATGCTGTCATCTTTGCCACCCACTATAACCCTATCTCCCTCTAGGACTCCCTACAACTATCCTATACTGATGCCAAAACCTGGTTTAAAGAGCACAGACTGGTTATCAATCTCAAAAAAACAAAAACAATGCTCTTTGCCCACCTGCAAAACAAAGTTAGCAACTTCCCACTCCATATCCTCCCCTGCTCCAAACAACCACTAGAGCAAGTCCACTCCTACAAGTACCTCGGGGTCTCCTTTGGCTCAGCCCTCACCTACCACTCCCACATTGATGCACTTGCTTCAGCCACTAATGTGCGGCTAGGTATCTTATACCGCTATAAAAACTGTCCCCCCCCCCGCTGCCCTCCGTCTAGCAGTTACATTCTCTGCATTATCCCTCATTGACTATGGCCTACCAGTATACGGTGCTGCTGACATAACCGCCCTCAATAAAATTCGCCTCATCCTAAATAAGGCATGCAGGCTTATCACTGGGGCCCTCAAGCTCACACACTCGTGCCAGCTCTATGATATGGCAAGACTGCTGAATCTAGATAAACGTCTTCAATACCAAACCTGCCTAATAACAAAAAAGACTCTTCTTGGGCCATCCCCACCTGGGCTGACAGCCTCCTTCCACCAAGCCCAACCCTTGGTCTGTACACGGACCTCCTGCAAGGCCACTTTTTTGGTCCCAAGATCTAGGACCTCCCATGGACAGAGGTCCTTCTGCTATAGAGCTCCATCCGGGTATAACTCTCTCTCTGCCCCCATCTCGGATGCCCCCACGATTTCCAAATTCAAAACTGCACTTCGAAGCCAACTATTTAATATGATAAGCTGCAACTGTCTATAATCGAGGCATAGCTCTATGTGCCCTGACAATGCCCACTGGGCGGCATCCACACCTCTCCTCTCTTAATCCTCACCCATTGCTGATTGAACTGCTATTATCCTGCTGCTTGCTCTTACCATCATGCAAGAATGTGCCATTGTAACCAAACTGACTTATCTGTTTAACTGTCATAATATCATGTGCTTGCTAACTAAGTAACCCATTTGCTGTAACCAAAAGTCTGTTATGTATTTGTCCTCAATGTGACGAGGTACCTTTGGAAATTAGCCTCTGGCTCAAAGGTTGTAAACTGATGTACAAATAAATAAATAAATAAAATAAATAAATGTGATCCCTCTATAGAAATCCAGCAGTAGGGAGGAGGCGGGGAACTATAGGCCAGTCAGTCTCACTTCAGTAGTGGGGAAAATCATGGAGACATTGGTTAAAGAAAGGATAGTGGGGCATCTAGAAGGCATTGGAGGCCAGGACTGTAGGCAACATGCATTCACAGTTGGGAGGTCATGTCAGACAAATCTGGTTGATCTCTTTGACTGGGTGACAAAGGAATTAAATCACGGTGGGGCAGTGGACAATGCTTACCCTGATGTAAGCAAGGCCTTTGACACCGTCCCACATAGGAGGCTGATAAACTAGCTGAGTAGGCTGGGCATGGGGGATAGGGTGGAAAGGTGGGTTCGAAACTGGGTAAGAGACAGGAGGCAGAGAGTGGTGGTAAATGGGGTGCAGTCTGGGGAGAGGGGGTGACCAGTGGGGTGCTGCAGGGATTGGTCGTGGGGCCAGTCCTGTTCAATGTCTTCATTAGTGACATTGCAGAAGGGCTAAAGGGAAAGGTCTGCCTGTTTGCAGATGACACCAAGATCTGTAACACAGTGAATACCCTGGAGGGGGTGGAGAAAATTAGGAGGGATTTGGGGAAGGTTGAGAAATGGTCTGGGGACTGGCATCTGAAGTTTAATTCAAAAAAGTGCAAAATTATGCACCTGGGACACAGAATCCCTGGGGAAGGTACAGGATGGTGGGGGGAGTTGCTGACAGTCACAAACGAAGGAAAGGGACCTGGGGGTTCTTATTTCAGATTACCTGAAAATATCAAAGTGGTAAGGCAGCTGGGAGGGCCAGTGACATGCAGGGGTGCATAGGCAGGGGTATCACCAGCATAAGGAGGGCCGTAGTGATACCATTATATAAAACCAAGGTCAGGCTTCACATGGAGTACTGTGTGCAGTTCTGGAGGTCGCACCCTCTTAAGGATATTAACAGGCTGGAGATGGTCCAGAGAAGGGTGAATAAGATGGTACAGAGCTTGCAACATAAGACGTATGAGGAGAAATTAAGGGACCTCAATATGTACTCAGTGGAAGAGAGGAAGGAAAGAGGGGATATGATAGAAACATTCAAGTATCTCAAGGGTATAAATATAACTACTGAGAAGCAGGAGACAGCTGCTATAGGCATAAGTGCCAGCTTCTGTGTGATATTCTTTTGTTCTTATAAATCTGTAATCTCCAGTATTTCAGTAACCACATGACCACACTACCTCCTTTAGGCAATTTTATGCTGGCTGATGCCTGGTGTCAGATGGCAGACAGAGGGCTCACCAGCTTGTGTTGCCATTTGAAAAACTTCATAGAGTGTTCTTTTACTGGTAAGCGTTTTGAAAAGCTGGTTAAGGTCTCACACTTTTTATTATGATTTTGTCTCCTTCTGTCTGTCCCCTTTGGTCCCCCCATCCCACACCCCAACAGTCATCAGTGGCCACAACTGCAGCCTCCTTCTTGCCAAGATGGTGGATGAGAAACATAGAAACATAGACTTTGAAGGCAGATAAGGACTGCTTGGGCCACCTAGTCTGCCCATTTCCCTACCTGATGGATAAGCTTCAGGTTCTAGTTAATCAACAGCTTACTTCCTCCTACCCTCCCAGTAGAATTGCCTTATGTCTGTCTGTGAGCAGCTGCCTTCACAGTCTGTGAAGTCTGACATCTTTCAATGCCACTTACTGGTCATCTTCCAACACAGGCAAGGCGCTGCCAGCCCAAAACTAACTCAGGACCAGCAGGTTTCAAAGTGGGGAAGAAATGGTGTGAGCAAGAATCAAGTACTTATTCAGATGTCGTGTTGATTTTAAGATCAGCATACTGGTGTGGACACTGCAAATAGAACCCCAGTTCTTTAAGCAGCCTTATGAAGAGTAAAGGCTTCTTGAAGCACTGGGGTTCTGTTTATTGTACTGTAAGTGGGCTGCATCTAATTCAGTAATTTACTGTACCTTACATCTGGATGTATGGTAGGGGCAACTTTAAATAAACACTGCACCAGAATTAACACATGGTACCATAGAAACATAGAATCTGTCCGCAGAAAAGGACCACTCAGCCCACCCAGTCTGCCCAAATGTTCTCTACTTACTTGTAACTCCTGACTGTATATGTTACTGCATGTCTTATTCTGCCTGTGTCCATCAGGACCTCCTTGTGAATGAGCTTGTTTAATGGATTTTTTCTGTAATAAACTTGAACCTACCCCACTTCCATAGCCCTATTGATCTCTGTTGACCCCTTTCCTTCCCCTTTTTCTAATATACCCCTATGTTTATCCCATGCATGCTTCATGCCCCCTACCATTTTTGCTTCCACCACTTCTCCTGGCAGTCTGTTCAAGGTATCTACCACCCTTTCAGTAAATAAATATTTCTTCACATCTATCCTGAATGCCCCCCCAGCTTCATTGTATGTCCCTTGGTTTGGGTGCTCATCCTCATTTGAAGTAAACTCCCCAACTGTACCCTCTTTACCCCGTGAGGTACTTTGTAGGTCTTGATCATGTCTCCTCTCGCCCTCCTATCTTCCAGAGTGTACATGCTGAGATTCTTCAGCCTGTCCTTGTAGGGGTTCCTGTGAAGATTCTGAGCCATTTTAGTTGCCCACCTCTAGGAAACCCACCTTATGTCCTTTATGAAGTGTGGACACTAAAACTGGACACAGTACTCCAGCTGGGGGTATACCAGGGAGTGATACAATGGTAGCACAACATCCATCCTCCTCCTACTGGAGATGCCACTCCTTATGCACCCCAGAATCCAATTTGCCCTGCCCATAGCCTTGTCACACTATACTGCCATCTTGAAGTCCTCTGATATAATAACCTCAAGGACCTTTTCATGTCTAGTGAGTATCAGTACCTCCCCCCATTCTATACCCAGAATAGGGGGTTCCTATGCTCTAGGTACATGATTTTGCACTTGTTGGCATTGAACCCCAAGTAAGTAAGAAAATGGAACTGATTTGAATGAATTTCAGGCTTGTAAGCAGCTTTTCAGGAGTGTATATATGTGTGTGAGTGGGGGGGGGGGGCTCTGCTACTATGACCATTTGCTTTTGATTTGGTATAATGTGTGAACAGACTAACCCTGCTCCCCACTCTGTGTGCTATATCGGGGATAAAGAGCCCAAATAGCATTGGGCCAAGCAGTGAGCCCTGTGGCACCCTGCTTGTTACTGCTGTGAGTGCCGAGACCTACCCCACCACCACTGCCCTCTGCACCCTCCCCTGTAACCAGTTCTCTATCCATGTAGTCAGACCACCTTCCACCCATACCCCTTGTTCTCCTCACTCTTCTCCTTGGCCTGTGTTCGTGCTCCCAGTAGTTCGCACCCTTTCTCCTCCTTATTACACGAGAAAGGGTCCTGAAGGAACTGGAAGTAATAAGAGTTGATAAAGCAATGGGGCCAGATGGGGTGCACCCCAGGGTCCTTAAAGAACTAAGAGAGGTGGTGGCTGAACCTCTGACTATCTTGTTTAGCCGATCACTGGAAACGGGGAGGTACCCAAAGACTGGAGGATAGCAGATGTAGTCCCTTATACAAAAGTGGGAACAAAGAGGAAGTGGGAACTACAGACCAGTCCAGCCTCACCTCGGTAGTGGGGAAGATCATGGAAGCACTACTGAAGGAGAGATTGGTGGAACATCTGGTTGTCAATGGACTACAGGACCCAAGGCAGCATGGTTTCACCAGGGGGAGGTCATGTCAGACCAACCTCGTTGAATTTTTTGACTGGGTGACTAGGGAGGTGGATCAGGGGAGGGCAGTGGACATGGCCTATCTGGACTTCAGCAAGGCCTTTGACACTGTGCCACATAGAAGACTATTACACAAACTGAGGAATATGGGTGTGGGCAGGACAGTAATGTGGTGGGTAGGTAACTGGCTGGGTGGCAGGACACAGAGGGTGGTGGTAAATGGCTGTCGCTCCACAGAGGGAAGAGTGACCAGTGGGGTACCACAGGAATCAGTGCTGGGAGCGGTCCTATTCAACATCTTCATCAGTGACATTGCGAAGGACCTAGAAGGCAGAATTTCACTGTTCGCTGATGACACAAAGCTCTGTAACAGAGTAGACACACCAGACGGTGTAGACAGAATCAGAAGGGACCTGCAGAAACTTGAAGAATGGTCAGGGGTTTGGCAGTTGAAATTCAATGCAAAGAAGTGCAAGATAATGCATATGGGGCACAAAAACCCTGGCACAATATATCAGTTGGGGGGTGAGGATATAGCATGCACCAAGCAGGAAAGGGATCTTGGGGTTGTCATCTCTGATGACCTCAAGATAGGAAACAGTGTGACAAGGCATCAGGTAAAGCAAATAGGATGCTGGGATGTATAGGCAGGGGTATCACCAGCAGGAAAAGGGAGGTCATAATTGCTATACAAGACACTAGTGAGGCCCCACCTGGAGTACAGTGTACAGTTCTGGAGACCATACCTACGTAAGGACATAGACAGGGTAGAGAAGGTTCAGAGGAGGGCAACAAAGATGGTGCATGGATTGCATCACAAGTACTATGAAGACAGGTTGAAGGAACTGAACATGTACTCCTGGAGGAGAGGAGGAGAGGGGATATGATAGAGACATACAAGTATCTTACAGGGAGGAACAGGGTGCAGGAAAACACTAGTTTTAAGCGAAAAGATGTTCCAGGACTAGAGGGCATGGGATGAAGTTGGAGGAGGACGATTCAGAGGAAACATGAGAAAGAATTTCTTCACAGAACGGGTGGTGGACAAGTGGAACACCCTGCCAGAGGAAGTGGTGGGGCTGAAACAATCACGGGATTTAAGAATGCATGGGATAGACATAAAGGAATTCTGGAGGTCAGGGATAAGGGCCAACAGACTTCTAGGAAAACAAACTGAACTTACAAGCTCAAATGGGCAGACTGGGTGGGCCATAGGCCCTTATCTGCCGACACTGTCTATGTATCTATGTATCTATGTATTATTACTGGGTGGTGGTGCCTTCTGTATTACACTCAGACCACTCTGCCCGCTCCCTTCCAAGGTTACTATGCCTCTGCCTTTACCTATATCTAGGGTGGTGAGCTCATCAGGCTCCCCTGTCTGGACCTTTCTACCAACTTCAGTCTTTTGGCCACCCCACCCCACGCCATTTGTTTCAATCCATCTTAGTAGAGATACACCCTTCTAATACTGCCTTTTTTTTTACATATTTTCTCACTGGGCTACGGTCGGCTTGGTCATCCCAACCAACCCCCTAGCCCTACCCTCAACATCAGGCTGTCCTGCTCACCTCCGCGGATTACTCCTATGGTGGGGTGGTGAGGAGCTTCCAGGTCGACCCACCGGAGCCCACAAAGAAATCCACAGCAGTCCCAACAGAGCTCCGTTGAGCTCATTCACTTCCCTCTCTCACTCACTCATTCCGTTTCTTCCAGTGCTGCAGGCTGCCCTTTTGTACTGGGCTCCTGCCTGCGTTGGCACCTTTTTCTGCCCACAAAGAAATCTGAAGCAGTCCTGATAAAGCTCCATTGAGCTCACTCACTCCCCCTCTCTCATTTGAGCATTCTGTTTCTCCCACCGCTGCAGGCTGCCCTTTTGTACTGGGTCCCTGCCTGCACTGATGCCTTTTTCTGTCCCAAAAAGAAATCCACAGCAGTCCTGACAAAGCTCCTTTAAGTTCGCTCTCTCGTTTGGTTTCTCCTGGTGCTGCAGGCTGCCCTTTTGTACTGGGCTTCTGTTTGCATTGGGGTCTTTTTCTGCCCATAGAGAAATCCACAGCAGTCCCAACAGAGCTCAGTTGAGCTCGGTCACTCCCCCCTCTCACTCATTCAATCTTAATCTGTTCCAAACACAGATTTCCCACAGTGACCATGCTATTCTGTGCCAGAAGTGCAAAAACATATTTTGGCCAGGATGTGAAAAATTACAGCTGTACTGTTCATAAGGAGCTGTTAAAAATGCCAGTGTTGAAAATGTGGTGTGGTGTGAAAATATTCCAAATTTGCGAAGTTAAAAGGGTGCATGGAAACAGCTCAATGCACGCTTGTAACACAGTAATTCTATGGACTTTCATCACCAAATCTTCAACATAGGTATTTTAGGACCTCTGCTCATAAACAGCGTCACTGTCATTGTCTTAATCTGTCTTGAACACTGATTTTCCACAACAACTGCGCTTTTCTGCGCCGGAAGTGCGAAAAAGCATTTCGGTCAGGATGTCAAAAAAATGACAGCTGTACTGTTCATAAGGAGGTGTGAAAAAATGATAGTGTTGAAAATCTGGCGTGACAATATTACAAATCTGCAAGTTGCAAGGGTGTGTGGGAACTGCGCAACACACACTTTTAACACAGTCATTTGATGGACTATCATCACTAAATTTTCAACATAGGCATTTTAGTACCTCTGTTCATGAACAGTGTCACTGTCATTTTCTTAATTTGTCCCGAACACTGATTTCCCACAGTGACTGTGCTATTCTGCACCGGAAGTAGGAAAACACATTTCGGCCAGGATGGGAAAAATGATAGCTGTACTGTTTATAAGGAGGTGTGAAAAAATGCTAATGTTAAAAATCTGGCATGAAAATATTGCAAGTTCGAAAAGTTACAAGTGTGCATAGCAGCTTCACAATGCACGCTCGAAAAACAGTCATTTTTTAGATTTTTTCCACCAAATTTGCAACACAGGCTTTTTGAGAGCCCACCTCATGAACACTGGCACTGTCATTTCGTTACTTGGTCCCGAAAGGTTATTCCGTGCAGTGACCACAAAAATCACCTTTCGGAGCCAAATAATGCCATGATAGTGGCTGAATTCATGAAGAAGGGGTCCCAAAACCCCATGTTGAAAATTTGGTGCCAAAATTCAAAAAAATGCCTGAAATATGCACCAAAGTTGAAAAAACCCTATTTATGCCATTATACAGCTTACCGGCATTTCCTCAGTTCACGGTTGGCTTTGAAGAGTGCAGACATGTTCCAGGTCCACTGAAGATCATAGCACCAGGCTCCAGAGGTAAGTATGGAGTGAGGGGTGTGGGAGGTGGGGTACCCAGTGGGTGGGTGTGGGTTGGGGGGCGCAGACAGCGAGGGACTGTTTTCTTCTTTTCATGGTGTAAAAAAAAAATAGACGTCGCGGGACAGTTTTTCTTTTTACAGGTAGTTCTGACATGCTCCCAGCATGCCACCTGCATGTTTTGGGGTGGGGGGCACTGGAGTTGTCAGGGATTGGGCACCCCCATCAGCACATACTTGGGGGGGTCATGAGCTGAGGGAGACTGGACATTCCCCTCAGCACACAAGAAATGGGGGGACATGCAGACGGGGACTGGACACCCCCATCAGCAAAGAAAGAAGAGGGGGACATGATGCCGAGGGGGATTGGGAACCCCATTGGCACACAGTAACAGAAACCGATAGGGACTGGGCTCCCCGTTGGCAAACTGGATGGGGGGAATGCAAGGGACCGCCCTGCAATGATGAGTCACTCCCTTATTGCAGCGGATGACGCTGCAATGACGAGGCAGCCCCTGATTGCAGTGGCTGAAACTTTTCAAGGTTGTGGCATGCGGGCTGAACTAGTGTCAGCAGCAGCATGCCACAGCATTGGGGAATAGGGGCCAAGCCTTAAAAGGCAGTAGGGGTATTGGCCACAACAGTGCCACACCTCCACAACCTGCTTCTGGAGCAAGCTGTCACAATATGTTTCTTGTGCATGCGCACAATCAACATAAAAACAAAACATTTGGAAGGCACACTGGTGGGCTCCCCAGTGTCACCATAATGAGTAGGGAGGGTGCATGCCATTGCCAACATGAGAATTGGGCACCCCATTGTCAACAAAGAACACATATTTGTTGGGGGGTGGCAGTGCATCCAACACTGGGAGTGGGCATCCCAGTGTCGTAAACAATTATTTTGGCACACTAGGGTGGGCTCCCAGTGTGCCACACTAATGGGAGGGGGATACATGCCAATGTGGGGATTGGGCACCCCTGATGTCAGCTTTGTGGGACTGTGTGGGGGGAGGCAGGAGCCGCCATGTTTTGGCACACTGGGGTGGGCTCCCACTGTGCCACATAATGGGGGGGTGATGCCGACATGGGGACTGGGCGCTCTGATGTCAGCTTTCTGGGGAGTGTGTGTTGGGTGGCAGGAGTCATCATTGTTGAAAGCCATGCCGTGGCTATTTTACTTATTAAAATGTTTCACCAGGAAAGGCACACTGAAACTCCATTGGTAACTCCGACCATGTGCATAACTGGGCACTGTAATGCACATGGCCAGATTCTTATTATCTGCCGCTGCAATGAGGAAACTGCACCTCATTGGAGTGGCAGATTTCTTTCAAGGTCTTGGCTCCCTTTGAAACTGCTGTCATTGCCAGCATGCTCACTGATTGGCAGCTGAGGGACGCACCCACTAAAGCATCCCCTGCATTGGCTACAGCACTGACACACCTCTGAAATGTGCTACTACCACAAGATGTTGCTTGTACACATGCAAGCCAACATAAACATGACATGAGCTACATTTTACCAGAAAATATTTCTTGAGAGACTTTCCACAGGATTGACTGTCCAAAAAACAGAAATAATAACCTTCTAGTCTGGTCATTACTTTGATACGATGTGTCACCAAACAGCAGTGAAAGCAAAACTCACTACAGTGGAACAGCCAATAGACACGGCAGCTGGGGAGTTGCTTACCATGCTGATCACCACAGATTATGAAGACACTTACCCAGGTAGTGATTCGAAATGGTGGCAGCTACCGGGTGCGGTTTGCAGTGGTAATGAGGTGGGGGGCATAGCAAGGAGAAACTAAAATCAGGGCCACTCCACTAAGCACAGAACTGCACTGCAAGGCCAGAAACTGACATTTTGGGATAAATATGTTCAGGAGGTCCATAGACAATTGGCTGATGTGAATTTCTAGCAAAAGCTCACTCAAGACATGCAAATTAAAAGCTGAAATTGACTCATTTATAAATTATGCTGTGGGAGGAAGTGATACCAGAAGATGTAGGTGGATTTTTTTTATGCATTCCTAACCCTATCAGATTGACTATTTATGTGCTGTCAAAGGTGTACAAATCCTTACCCAACCCTCCTGGTGGTCCCACAGTGGCAAGAACTGGCTCATTTCCTGATCCTTTGTCACAATATGTGGATGCCCACACAAGAGATATTGTTACAAACATACGAACATATGAAATTTGCCAGCAGATAAAGGCCTAGAGGTCTATCAAGTCTGCTCGAATGTGCAGCTAGCACCCCTTATTCTGCAGCTGCCCCTTCTTTCCACCCTTCCCCTTCATTGGCCCTCCCCCTTGTCCTGTCCCATCCCCTTTTGAAGCAGTCCACTGTTCTACTGGATACCACTTCTGCAGGTAACGCATTCCACCCAGCCACCACCCTCTCTGTAAAAAAGTGTCTCCTCATCTCCCTCCTGAACCTTCCTCGCTCCAGTCTCATTTCATGGCCCCTGGTGGCCCTCCCCTCCCTTACTTTGAACAGCCCCTCTGTACCTGTCTTGTTTATTCCTTTCATGTATTTAAAGGTTTCAATCATGTCCCCCCTGTCTCTCCTCTCCTCCAGTGAGTACATGTTCAACTCCCTCAGCCTCCTCTCGTATGATAAGTTCCCCAGCCCGTTGATCATCTTTGTTGCCCTGCGTTGTACCCCCTCCAGTAACTTAATGTCCCTCTTCGGATACAGACACCAGTACTGCATGCAGTACTCCAGGTGCAGTCTAACTAATGACCTATACAGTGGCAGAATCACCTCCTCCCTCCTCGAGGATATACCCTTTGCAATACAACCCAGCATTTTGTTGGCCTTTGCAGCTGCCTTCCTACATTGTGCCAAGTTTAAATCCCTATCATTTTTTATAAGGGATACTACACATTTACTGAATGACTTGAATGATGTCTGGGTTGAGAGGGAGTGGCTACTGTCACTTTAGATACTGAACAGTTATATACCAATACTCCTCATAATGAAGGCCTATGGGTCCTGCGTGATAGCTTTAACAGGTACACTCGGCCAGGAAAAAAATCCTTCCTTACTGAGTGTTGTCTGTATGTGCTTACTAGTAATTCATTTCTTTTTCAGGATGTGTACTACCATGAGATCAAGGGTACTGCAGTGGGGGTGACATTTGCCCCCAATTACGCTAACATACACTTGGGATCATGGGAAAGAGATGCTGATATCTCTCCAGAAGCCAATCAATTTTTTACTAAGATTGGCCTCCGGATACGCTTTATGGATGATATCATTTTGATCTGGTGTGGTGGGGAGGAAGAATTGGCCCAGTTTATCAACTATCTCCACGATAGTGATGCTAATCTGAAATTTCAGGTGGAGGTTATTAAAACTGACGTTCATTTTCTAGATCGTCACATCATCAAGAATGAGGGTGATGCATTAAGCACCGACCTCTACAGAAAAGGTACAGAACAGAAACAATTTTCCGTTTCCCCTCAAGCTGCTATCCATGTCATATTGTGGATAATATTTCCAAGGCCCAGTTTCTGCATGTGTGGCAAAATTACTCATCTGATGAGTTCTGTGGAACTCATACTGCAGAGATGGAACAGAGATTTCTTGATCATGGGTATAAGAGAGACAGAATTACTGATGCAAAACATCAGGCTAGGAATACAGCAAGGGACAACTTGCTTGTTTACAATTCTCCTCCACAAATCCAGAACAACTCCCTGAATTATGTCAGCACATTTGTTAACCATTCAAAAAAACTTAAAAAAAAACCTCTACGGGCCGACCCAGTGACATGGAGAGCTAAGGCACAGTGCAGCTTATCTCTTGCCATGCTGGTGATTCTTGTTTGGAATTAAGCATGGGTTGCCGGGGGTCAGCCGGGGGGAGCTGGGAGAGGATTAAGGGGGGCCTGACTGTACTGGCTCTTGGCTGCCACCAGTTGCAGGTTTGGTGGTAGCTCATGAGAGCAGCAGGAGGCAGATGAGCATCAGAAGGAGGGAGTGGAAGCTGCGGTATCAGGACATGTGTGTACATCCACGTGCATGTGTCACCCAAGTATGCTGTCGCTAGGGAGATGGAGGGTGGAAATCCAGGAGGAAAATGGCAGGAACAACAGGGGCTAATGATAGCCACGCAGTGCACCCCCGCCTGCCATGTCACCGGGACAACCTGCAGCAATGACTGGTTTCAGGCACTGGGGGAAGGACATCCCTCCCCCTCCAGACCCTGCCATGTCACTTGGACAATCTGCGGCAATGACTGGTTTCAGGCACTGGGGGAAGGACATCCCTTCCCCTCCAGACCCTGCTATGTCACTGGGACAACCTGCGGCAATGACTGGTTTCAGGCACTGGAGGAAGGACATCCTTTCCCCTCCTGACCCCGCCATGGGGGGCAATTCATGGGGGCTGAGCCCCAGATAAGCTCTGGGAGACTGTGG
Organism: Neoceratodus forsteri; assembly: GCA_016271365.2. Taxonomy (NCBI): domain Eukaryota; kingdom Metazoa; phylum Chordata; order Ceratodontiformes; family Ceratodontidae; genus Neoceratodus; species Neoceratodus forsteri. The sequence goes on along the minus strand of CM057451.1, from coordinate 1,190,275,573 downwards.
ATGGTGGGGGGGCAGTGAGGTCTGGCAGAAGGGAACCTCCCCCGTCATGGGCCAGGAGGATAAGAACAATATGAAAACAAAAAAGATCCTCCAGACACCTTGGGGCATACTCCAAACAGAACCATTGCTGGAGGGTGAGGTGAACTGTCCTCCCTGTATGGTATATCGCTGGGGTTCCAACCTCCTCTCCAACTGATATATCACCAGGGTCCCAACCTATCAGACAAACCTGTCCACAGTGTACAACTGATTACTAATACCAGGACCACATGGCTTCCAAATCCCACAATAGGCACATATCATTGTGGACATTGTATTTATTGCAGCTGTGTACACAGAACTGATGTGTTTAGCAATGCGTCAATAATTCTAAAGTCTTTCATATTAAACAGTTTATTAACTGTTCAGTTACTGGGGTGGTGTACATGGCAGCTTGTAAGTGTGATGCCTTTTTATAGGTAAAACATCTAGAATGTTGAAGTGGAGGACTGTGGAACACCTCAGTTCTATTTGTAACAATGATAAAGGTAATGTTTTAGCAGAGCGCATCATTGAGAATAGCTATCGAGGGAAGCATGCTTTTCAATTTTTTGGACTTGAGAAGGTCACATTGGCAAAAGAGATGGCAATCTTGAAAACCAGAAACTTCAAAGGTAAGCTTTTTTGGATCCTCTGACTGGGTGCACTTAAACACCCGGGGCTAAATGATTCATTCAAAATTAAATTATGTTTTTTTTTTAAATCAAGAAATGTAATTCGTAGTTTGTACAGTCCTTCTGTGTTAGTAATTGAGGGAGAATTATTGCAACTGAACTGGATCCAAACAGTGAGTTTTTTACTGTTTTTTTTTTACATTAACTTTTTATACATGTTGAGGAGTTGAGGAACTCAATTTGGTGCTAAGAACTAATTTTCCAATATGAAATTGTGTTTTTGACCTCTGAATGGCACTAGTGTTTTTTGATTCAGTATTTTATAACAGAGTATCATGTGCATTGATTTAGAGACATCAATTATCTGGGTTCTGGCTCAGTATTGATAATATGCATCTACTTACGAACATACAAAAGAAGCCAGCAGATAAAGGCCTTGTCAGCCTGTCATATCTGCTTGATTGTTCAGCTTGTGTTCTATACCACAGATTCCTCTTCCCCTGCTTGACCTTTTTGACCTCCCATTGCTACTAGTAGAACTCTTAGCTTAAAATCCAGTTTAAATCTGGTTTTCTTAAAAAAAAAAAACTCCCTTTGATCTTACTTTGAAAGGGTTCCTACAAAAGGTCATTACAGGTAGAACTGCGCCCCCTGGCATCAGGACCACATGGCAAACTTCTAGCTAGCAATCTATAGCGGGGACCACCCCCAGTGTCACCTGATGGGACATCAGCATGACACTATAAAGGGTGGTCCCCATGCCCACCCTGAGTTCTTTCCGCCACCTGAGCTGGGTCAGAACTGTGAGAATTTTGCCTTCAGTAGACTGCCATTTTTCCAGCTAACGGTTTGTTATTTCCACCTTCAAAGTTCTATTTTCTGTTGTTGCATGTTTTCTCTGTCATGTTGCCCAAAGAAGAAGTGTGACAAGTGCGGTGCTCAGATCCCGCAAGGGGATGACCACTCCCACTGCATCCTCTGTCTAGGCCCAAAACACCGAGCCCAGGACTGCTCAATTTGCCAATTTTTTAACAGGGCACACACGTGTCAGATGACAGAAAGCCCTCGAAGCCCATCTGCTTAAGAAGCACCTGGCTTCCATAAAAAAGGAGCTGCAGGAGCTGAGGGAACACTCTTCCTCTCCCACCACTGAGTGAAAGAAGAAAAAGAAGGAGAAGCACCGAGACTGGGATCGATCTCCCTCTGTCCAGCACCGCCAGACTGAAAAAGCAGCCTCAGGGGAGGCATCAGCTTCAATAAGTACCCCTAATGTCCAGTTTCCGTCCACCCTGGTGGATCAGTTCCTGCCCTCCCCCTCGCAATTGTCAGATGGTGGAAGAGGCATTCTTCTCAGGAGGGTACATCTTCTGGGACTGTAAGCAGCACTCCAGCTGGTAAGTCACCCTCCGGTATCACCGAAGAGCGCATGGCTACAAGCCAGACTCCAGCTCCTCTGCTGTGTGCCCAGCCCCAACCAATAAGTTGGACGACAGCTCCTCTGATGCCCGCTTCGTCATGGACTATCAGTTGGTGGCCGGCTCGCCCAATGACCGTACGGCCACCATTCTCCTATCAGACCATGGAGATTTCCCCGGTGGTGATAAGAGCCAGCTGCCAGACCCTATTTTTCCCCTCAAGGGTTCTCCCTCTATGGATTCCTTACCTCTGACTCAGCCCGATCCCTTGCTCTCCCTTGATTCCCTGCAGGAGACGAGCAGTGTGTCCTTTGGGATTTCTTCCCCTACATTGGGTACCTTATTTGCTGGGTCTTCTGCCACTCCGGCAGACCTGTCGATGGGGGTCTCTTCTCCCATATCCCCTTTGCACACACCAGATCAGCCTCTGGATTTGGTGGTTCCTCTGACACTTGACCCTTGGATGTCAGATACCACAGGAGAACCTCTACATCGGAGCTCCTCACCGGTCAACGACCTTCTGACCTGGTAATGGCTACCATACCGGGTGACCTCCCACTGCTTGACAGCTCTACGGGTGCCCTGCCTAAGCCTCATGCTCTGATGCCCAGGCCACCAAATGGTCCATCCAAGGTCCCAACTCTTCAAGGCCTGTCATGAGATCCCTCAGCTCCTAGCAGTCCCTCAACACCGCCCTCTACAAGACCGGTGGTCCCCCCTCTGTTGGCACAATCCCGGGATACCCCATGCCACAATATCCATATTACCCAGCACCAGGGTATCCGTTGCCAGGCTACCTGTTGCCTGCCTGTGTGACTGGGTACCTGCCACAGGGTCAGTTCTTTCAGGGGTCCATTCCCTCCTGGTGGAAAGACACAAAATCACAACTCTTGCAGGAGTGGTCTCAGCCGGAGCCGATAACGAACCCTCGGCTGGCTCCACGATCAGCTCCTAAGAGTCTTTCCCCTGCCGACCCCCGGATGTCAGACAGGGAGCCTCCCAGATGCCCTCCTAGAGATCTGCCTGGCAACAGACCCACTGAGGGGGCATCAGATAAGGTCTCATCACCCAGTAGACCAGTATCATCTGACTCAGAGTCGGGATCAGACTCTTCCATGAGTTCTGGATCCCACTCCCCCATAGAACCTCAGCTGAAGGAGTCCTCCAGGTCTCCCTGGAGGACCCTTCATTGCTGGCCTACTCCGGTCTACTCAGATCACATGTGGATGGGCTACCAGGAACTGGACCCCCCTACCCCTCTCACCCTTCCTCCCCTCCCTTGCCCCACCTCTCCTCATGTCCTCCACTCCCACCCCCCTCTCTTACTCTTCTCAGCCCATCCTCCCACATCCCTTCCTACACCCTGTGCCCTGTTTGTCTTGACAAAGCCTGCTGGCCGATATCAATGTATTGTATGCATTTTCCTGTGCCTGAAACTGATTACCATAATGTGTCTCTGTTGTTTTACGTTGACTGTCCATTATGATTTTGTGCCCATTATGAGTTTTGTACCTCCTAGTTACCGTTATTTTACCGTACTTAAATGTCCTGTTTAATCTGTTGTCCTTTCTACTGACGTGGAACCTTTGTAAAAGAGCTCTTAGCTCAAAGGTATATGTAATCCAGACTTAAATAAATAAATAAACAAAACAAAAAGGTTCACTGAGCACCTGGACATTTCTGATGTGGACCCCTTACCCATTCCTCCTTGGACGGGGCCGCACGAGGACTTGACATCTACCATTTGCCAGCAACCGTCCTCTATAGCTGCAGCCTCCAAGAAGGCTGACAGGACTTACCATGCACCGGAAGGGGTTTCTCACCTCACTGCCTCAGGAAGTGGTGCATAGTGCTAACATGCTGAAATTTAAACAGAATCTAGATCTATATGTGGAAGATCTTAAATACAAATTCCACCCAGGTTAGGGGTGGCGAGTTCATAATGGGCTAGTCCCTCGAATCCGTAATCACCTATGAATGTATGAACTATGCAGCCCAAGGTGGACTCCGTAGTGATTACTGTAGCCCAGGACAGATCGGTCAAACCAAAGCATCTTAGTGCCTCTCTGCAAGATAAGGAGTCCAAACAAATGGACCAGTATGGCTGCAAAGTGTACGCTTCCTCGATGTGTTTATTTATTGAATTGTTTCACCAGGAAAGATACACTGAGCAACTTAATGCTCATCTCACAGTACATCCTGGGGAAAGGGGAAAGGGATATACAGAGTACAAGTACAGGTAAAATACATACAGATGGTGTAATTATACATACAGTTATAAAACAGGAACATGGCACTTGAGACGATATAGGCTGTTGTAGAGTTTCAGTGCAGGTAATTCTTAGGAGCAGCATACAAAATAGAAACAGTACAGGTAACGAGCAATAGGATACAAGATTGACAATGCATAAAATACAGACAGTCACCACTATTTAAGAGCTAGTCAATAAGCGGAAGTATAAGTGCAAGTAGGGTGGGGGGTGAGAAAGAGAAGAGGGAGAGAAAAACAGAGAGGGAGACAGATTTGGGAGGGGGGTCAGGAGCAGGTGCCGTGAGGTCTTTGAATTATGTGGCCCACATGATTTCCTTCCAGAAATCTTCCCTATCAGATCTAGAATCAGACATTCTGGCTATCCCAGACCAAGATCTCAGGGACAGATTCCTTAAGAAAGTGAGGCTTAACAAGTCTTCTTGCTGTCATGCACTTTGCACCACCTATGATTCTGTGGATCAGTGGCATGTAGCACTGCCTTGAGTGTTTGCCTTAGAAGGCTCACACGGCTGCGCTTGGCCAGTTTAGCACAGAATTTCCAATCCACTCTCCTGGACACCCCCTTCTGGGTCTGTGGACTTTAGCAAGTAGTGCTGACTTGTTTAATAGTGTTGTGTGGTGTGGGGGATCCATAGTGGAAGCTGGATATTCATTTATCTTTTCTACAGGCATTGTGAGCAGCTTTCTGGAAGTTTCTGTCCTTCTCAGCCAGGATCAATTTACAGCTCATTGGGGCTTAAATACCAGGGCTTCACACATAGCAGTACTGCAGAAACAGTTGGGGTCTGGCAGAGGTTGTCTGAACCTTCTTTTGCTGAGCAGTTGGGGAAAGGATTTAGTTGCTGGATAAGCTTTAAATTCTTTTTTCAGGCTGTGGACTTTAGCAAGTAGTGCTGACTTGTTTAATTCAGTGTTTGTGTGTTTGTGGGACCTTCCTCTGGAGGAGGTTGCAGTGCTTGGAGGTGCAGTGAGGGGCAGACACAGGGCTGATACACTCTCGTGAGAGTCAGGTGTGGGCCCTAATCCCACCCCCACCCCTCCCTCCCAGAGCACAGCTCATTTATAGGGAACACCTACCCTGCAATTGGAGGAAAGGGCTTCAGGTGCAGCTCATGTAGTTCTATCCAATAATGCAGCCATGGGGCAGGGAAAAAGCACAGGTAGGTCTCAAATAGGAGTACAGCATCCACAATGAATTGCTGATTAGTGTGATAGGTGGATACTGTGGAGGGCCGTCAACTGGAATATATCAGGTAAAATTTCTGTTAGAGGCTGGGCTAGGATTAGTTAATTCTACTTGTTGTAGGGACAGTTAGTGTGGAGAGGCTGTATAGGTAGTGTGGACCATGGGTAGGATTGTTGGGTGCAATGGTTGTGGGGCAGAAATGTGGATGAATATACTGTGGAGGCTGGGAGGGTGCCCAATATGCCACAGACTAAGGAGGCCCAAGGAAGAGATTCAGTGGCTTGGCAGGGAGCTGCGGAGGTTGAGGGATGAGGGGAGGATTCCGTCATTAGGAGGGCTGACATCTGAGAGTATTATGGGGGCACCACAGAGAAGGAACAGTGGGTCAAAGGATGGGGGGAGTGGGCAAACTAGACAGAAAGCCAGCTGATGAAGGGTGGACTCTAGTAGGACCTAGAAAAAGAGGAGCAGAAGTAGGCAGGAGGGAGGAGAAAGCACATAGTAAGGCAAAGGGGATAGGGAACATGTTTACTTTACTAGCAACACATGGGAAAGAGGATGCAGGAGGTGATTGCATAAGGGATAGCACTCCCAAAGAAGAGGGAGTGAGGGGCATTACTAGTGGAGAGATTGAGCATGGTGTGGCGGGGGAGGGATAATACTTGGAGAGGTGAGGAGGGAAAGTGAGGTTGGCAGTCAAACAGGAGGAGGAGGGGTCTTAATTGGGAGGGACAGGGGAGAATACACTGGGGCACATGGTAAAAAACACAGTCTTGGTGGCTCCAAAATGAGAACCTGGGTGGGGGTGGCGCAGGCACAAGGAAAGGAAGTGGGTGTACTGGTGTTGGGGGACTCCATACTCAAGGGGATCAGATGGGGCAGCAAGGGGGAGAGGCACAGTCGGATATGGGTGGAGTCCATACAGGATTAAAGGCAGACATGGCAGGACAGGCAATCCTAAGGTGCGTAAAGAGGGTAGGGAGAAACCACACATTGTGGTACATGTGGAGACAAATGACCTAGCAGGGAAACAGTGGAGGTAACAGGGAGAGGACTGAGGAAGGAAGGTTGTGCGAGGACTGGGAGTCTGTGGCCTTCTCCAAAGTGCTCCCAGTACCCTGCGCAAGCACAGTGAGAAAGGAGAGGTTTAGAGAGTTGAACACATGGTTGGTAGAATGGTGTCGAACTAAGGGATATGGGGTTGTGGGGAGCTGGGGCAGTACCTGGGATAATAACAATCTGTTTGCAGGGATAGGCTGCACCTGAGTGGGGAGGGGAAGGAGGTATTAAAGCAAGGACTGGGGAGGTATATTGCGACAAGGGTGGATTTAAACTACATAGGGGGGTGGCAAGTGGACAGCAGGTAGGCCGGGATCCGATAGAGTGGAGTCACAGCCTAACCCCCAGGCTAGCAGGGAAGGACTCAGGGCAGCCAAAAAAGGAGGGAGTAGAAGGGAGAAGGTGGAGGCTAGTGAAGGGAAGGGGGCATTATGCAGTGTGGTCTCACTGAATGCAAGAAGCCTAGGAAACAAATCCGCTGAGCTACAGGCACTCTTAGCAGTGTGGAGGGTGGATATTGCACCTGTTTCAGAAACGTGAGCAGCTGAGCACCAGGACTGGGATCTGGCAATCCCAGGATACAGATTATACAGGAAGGACCATGGGGGGGTGGGATGGCAGTCTATGTGAGGGCGTGATCAAATGCACAAAGGACGAGGGAGAAGAAAAGAGACCAGAGGCAATCTGGCTGCAGCTCCTAGACTCAAGGGGTAGGGAATTGAGGTTTGGGGTGGTATACAGGCCACCCTCCCAGTCTGAGGAGCTTGACAGGGAGTTAGCAGGACAAATCAAAAAGGTATGTAGAAAAGGGAAGGTGGTCATCGTGGGGGATTTCAACTTGCCGAGGATTGACTGGAGCATTCTGGTCACCTCCAGTGCTAGGGAGCAAGTGCTCCTGGATGTGATCCAGGAAGGTCTCCTGGCACAGTTGGTTACTGTACCTACTAGGCTAAAGAACACTTTAGATCTGGTATTATCGAATGGGGAGGCAGTGAGGGAAATAAAGGTAGAGGACCCAGTAGCTGACAGCGATCACCAAACGGTGTGGTTTAATATCACGATGTGCGGGGAGCTAGAGAAATCAGTTACTCGGGTGGTAAACTTCAGGGTGGCTGACTTTGGGAGAATGCAGAAAGTACTGAAAGGGAAACTGGAGGGCCTAAGGCAGGAGATGGATGTGGAGCAGGAATGGGATATTATTAAATGGGGGATTACAGCGGCAAAAGAAGCCTGCACCAAGGCACAGAGTAAGAGGGGTAGAGCAAGAAAACCATGCTGGTTGAACAGTGAGGTTGTGGAGGTGGTGAGGGCAAAACGAGTGGTGCACTAGAGGTTTAGGAAGATGGGGAAGGAAGTGGACAGGGGGGAATATGCAAGATGGTCCAGGGAGGTTACCAGGAAAGTGAGAGAAGCCAAGGCCCAGAGGGAGCTGAGATTAGCACAAGGAATTAATGGGGGGGAGAAAGACTTTTTCAGATACATCAGGGAGAAAAGGAAGTGCAAGGAGACAATAGTGAGGATAAAAAGGGGTGGGAAGTGGGCGGAAAAGGTGGAGGAGCAGGCAAGCACTGAATGAATACTTTGCTCAGTGTTGATGGAAGAAAGGGGACCGCTACCAGCATGGGCTGGGAGGGTGGGGACAGGGAGAGGAGGCAACAGATGGAAAATTGAGGCAAGTAGAGTCCTAGAGACTGAGGGCACTAAAGATAGACAAGGCACCAGGGCCGGATGGTATCCACCCCTGGGTGCTGAGGGAGATGGCGGAGGTGTTGGCGGAGCCGCTGGTGGATCTGTACAGTACCTCACTGGAGTTGGGATGTGTGCCACTGGACTGGAGGATGACACATGCAGTACCATTACACAAGAGTGGGCCAAGGGATGAACCGGGTAATTATCATCTGGTAAGTCTCACCTCCATAGTGTGCAAATTCATGGAAACGATAATAAAGGAAAGACTGGTGTTGTACCTGGAGGACAATGGCCTCCAGGATGTGAGGCAATATGGGTTTGTTTCAAGGAAGTCTTGTCAAACCAACCTCATACAATATTATGACTGGGTGAAAGGTGAACTGGATAAAGGTCATGCGGTGGATGTTCTTTACTTGGACTTCAGCAAGGCCTTTGATTCGGTGCCTCATGGGTGGCTTGGGGAGAAGCTAACTGGGGTAGGGGTAGGGGCAAAAATGATGAACTGGATTACAAGCTGGCTGAGTGGGAGGCTGCAACAGGTGGTGGTGAGAGGGGAGCTCTCAACTCCAAGGCCGGTGACAAGTGGGATACACAGGGCTCTGTGTTGGGGCTAGTATTGTTTGGGCCCTTCATATCAGACATTGCACACGGGGTGGTGAGCAAGGTAAGTCTGTTCGCTGACAACACCAAAATCGGAGCAGTGATGGATGGAGAGGAGGGATGGAAGCAGCTGCAGGGGGACCTATGCAAGCTAGAGAAGTGGTCAGAGAGGTGGCAGCTGGGGTTCAATGCAAAGAAGTGTAAGGTTATACACTTTGGGGTGAAGAACCCAAGGAGAGAATACTGGCTGGGGGGGTTAAGCTGGGGATCACTGAAGAGGAGAAGGAGTCAAGGACCAAGGGGATAATGATAACAGGGTCCATGAACAACACTGCCCAGTGCAGGAGAGCGGCTGCAAAAGCGAACAAAATGCTGGGGTGCATAGCGATGGGCTTTTCGTCCAGGCAAAGAGAGGTGATCTTGCCCCTCCACAGGTCACTGGTAAGGCCACACTTAGAGTATTGTGTGCAGTTTTGGAGGCCATACCTAAAGCGTGATATCAAGCTACTAGAGAGGGTGCAGAGGAGGGCAACAAAGATGATATGTGAAATGGAGGGGAGAGGCTATGACAGTAGGCTGGGAGACCTGAATATGTACACCCTGGAGGATAGAAGGGACAGGGGGGACATGATAGAGACATTTAAGTATCTGAGGGTAATCAACAAGGATGGGGCAGATGGGGTCTTTAAGTTAAGGAGGGGGAGGGTCACCAGGGAGCAAGGGCTAAGAATAGAGGGTGGGAAGATTTGGAAGGAAATGAGGAGACACTATTTCACAGAGAGGGTGGAAGCAAAATGGAATGCCCTAACAGATTGGGTGGTATCATGCAAATCTGTGAGCAGCTTCAAAAGGGCATGGGACAGGGAACAGAGAAGAAAGAGGGTGTGGGAGGTGGGGGGTGGCAGTGGGATGAAAAAGGAGAGGGGGTGGATCAGCTGCAAACTAGGGGTGTTGGCTGCACACTTGAGCAGACTTAGATAGACTGGGTGGTCTGCTTCTGCTGGCATATCCGTATGTTCGTATGTCCCGTCCTGTTTGGAGGGGATCTTAAAGACATCATTACAGAGCTTCAGGACAGCAGTAGGTCCCTCCAAGACGTCCACTCCCTTTATCGCTCTGGTGCCAAACCCAAGCAGCCTTTTCACCGCCAACAGTGAAAAAGGAACAGACAGCCCCCAGCCAGATGTTAGGGCAAACGTGCCATGGGCTCTGGGGCACCAACCCCCCCAGCCAAGTCCCACAGGGCAGCAGGAGGCCATCAGCCAGCCTTCCCTTCTGCCTCCTGACTTGTGGGACACCCCTCCACCTCCTCCAAATCTGCCAATGGAACTGGTGGGGGGAAGGTTCACCCTCCACCTCAGAGAGTGGGAGGTGATCACCTTAGACGCTTGGGTGTTGCAGATGATAGCAAGAGAACACTCAGTGGAGTTCCTGGACCAGCCCCCGGACAGCCCTCTGGGCAGGTTACATTACCCGTCAATCCACCTTCCAGTGGTCTGGGAAGAAATTCAGGCTCTTCTGTCCAAGTCAGCCATAGATCCAGTTCCCCCAGACCAGGAAGGAAGAGGATATTACTCCCACTTCTTCCTGGTGCCAAAAAAGACGGGAGATCTAAGACCCATCTTGGATCTCAGCCTGCTGAGCCTCTTTGTAGAATACAAGAGGTTCTGCATGTTGACCCTCCAGGGACTCAGCCTTGCTCCTCAAGGATCAGTGGCTGTGCTCGCTGGACATGCAATATGCTTACCTGCACATCACCATCCTCCCAGCTCACTGCCGCTTCTTCAGGTTCATGTTCCAAAGGAACCATTTTCAGTTCAAGGCTCTCCCCTTGGGCCTGTCTTCATACCCCGTGTTTTTAAAAGTGCCTAGCGGTTGTGGCAGTGGCATGCCACCGGGTGATCTATGTGTTCCCATACCTGGATGACTGGCTTCTGTCAGCCCCATCTCAGGACAGTCTGAAGGAGTCTCTTGCCTTCACCCTGGATATGTTTTCATGACTTGGCATTATGGTGAATTACACCAAGTCCAACCTTTTGCCCTCCCAGTGCCTCCAATTTATTGGAGCGGTGCTGGACACAGTCCAGGGCAGGGCCTTCCTCCCTTCTGACAGAGTGGATACTCTGAAACTACAAGCATCAGCTACAGCCGACTCTCGTTGGACTACCACTTGCTCTGTTCTTCAACTGTTGGGTCTGATGGCTGCTGCCATTCCCACAGCACAGAGCCCAACTGCACATGAGGGTGACCCTGTGGACACTCAGGATTCAAAGGGATCAAAACTTGGATGACCTGGACCACAGAGTCATGGTCTCCAACAGCAGGAATAGGAATCTACACTGGTGGCATAGAAACATAGAAACATAGACTTTAACGGCAGATAAGGACAGCTTGGCCCACCTAGTCTGCCCATTTCCCTACCTAGAGAATAAGCTGCAGATCCTATTTAACCAACAGTCTATTTCTTCCTACCCCACACAAAAATTGCCTTATGTCTGCCCCATGCATTCTTGAATTCTCCCACAGTTTTAGACCCCACAACCTTCTCAGGAAGTCTGTTCCATGTGTCCACCACCCCCTCTGTGAAAAAAATACTTCCTCACGTTGCCCCTGAGCCGGCCCCCCTCTATCTTCAAATTGTGTCCCCTTATTCTTGCACATCTCTTTTTCTGAAAGATGCTACTCTCTTGGACTTTGTTGATTCCACTGAGGTACTTAAACATTTCTGTTATACCCCCCTCTCACTCCTTTCCTCAAGGGTACACATATTAAGTTCCTTTAGTCTCTCCTCGTATGGCTTCTCTTGCAGACCCTGCACCATTTTAGTTGCCCTCCTCTGAACTGCCTCCATCCTGTCTATGTCCTTGCGGAGATGGGGTCTCCAGAACTGGACACAGCACTCCAGATGGGGTCTCACTAACTGTCTGTACAGGGTGATAACAACTTCCTGTTTTCTGCTGGTGATACCTCTCCCTATACATCCCAGTATCCCCCCAGCCCTCCCTACTGCCTTCTCACATTGCTTGCCAACCTTAAGGTCATCTGATATGATTACCCCAAGTCCCTTTCCATTTTTGTTTTTGTTACTACCTCCCCCCAATTGTGTAATCTTCCCCTGGGTTTTTGTTTCCCAGGTGCATTACTTTGCACTTCTTTGCATTGAATCCAAGCTGCCATACTTCTGACCATTCCTCCAACCTTGCAAAATCCCATCTCATCCTTTCCATGCCTCCTTGTGTATCAACCCTGTTGCAGATCTTTGGGTCATCTGCAAAGAGGCATATTTTTCCTTCCAGTCCCTCTGCAATGTCACTTATAAAGACATTAAAAAGGACTGGACCCAGTACTGAACCCTGTGGTACCCCACTAGTAACCCCTCTTTCCTCAGAGTGGACTCCATTTACAATTACCTTCTGTGTTCTGTTGTTCAGCAAATGTTTTACCCAGGCTACCACACTGGGACCCACTTCTCCAGAGTGCTTCTGTTAATTGGATTAGGCACCTCCCCCACTTCTTCTTTTGTGAATACTGAACAGAAGTATTCATTCAGTATCCCTGCTTTTTCACTGTCACTCTCTGCCCACCCACCATCCATTCTATTCAGCCTCACTATCCCTCCCTTTGTCTTTCTACACTCTATGATATACCTATAAAAGGTTTTATCCCCCTTCTTAACTGAGTTAGCTATCTTTTTCCTCAGTTTGTGCCTTTGCTATTCTGACTACCCTCCCTGCTTCCTTCTGCCTTAACTGGTACAGTTCTCTGTCCTGCTTCTTTTGTGTTTCCTTATACTTCCTAATTGCTATTTTTTTCTCCCTAACCTTCACCACCACCTCTTTTGAGAACCATAGTGGCTTTTTCTTTCATTTTGATTTGTTTATTTGCTTCACACAAAGGCTTGTTGCCTCTGTGATGACAGTTTTGATATTTCCCCATTGTTGCTCCATCCCTCCTTCTAGCCTGTTTGCAAGTGCTTTTCTAAGGCACTCTTCCATCTTGCCAAAGTCTGCCCTCCTGAAGTCCAGAACCCTCACTTTTGTATGGCTTGACTCTGTAGCTGAGTTTATTGCGAACCACACTGTTTGGTGGTCACTTGTTCCCAAATGGCTACCCACTTCTAGATCTAAGATCCTCTCACTGTCCCCATTTGAGAGTACAAGGTCTAAGATTGCTCCCTCACGAATAGGTTCCAAAACTAGCTGTCTGATGCATGCCAACTGAAGGGCATCAAGAATGGCCCTGCTTTTGGATGTGGCTGCAGCAAAGGTTCTCCAGTTAACATCTGGCATATTAAGGTCCCCCATCAACAGTATCTCCCCTTTCTCTGCCATCCTAAGTATGCCTTCTATCATATCCTTGTCCATTCCCTCCCCCTGACATGGGGGTCTGTATATAACCCCTGTGCGGATTGTGGTGCCATTTCCAGTCTCTAAGGTGACCCACAGTGCCTCCTCTCCTCCCTGTTTAATCTTTTGTTCAGTTGCTTTTATCCCTTCCCTTACATAGAGAGCTACCCCCACTTCTGCCCTCCCTGTCTCTCCTGTAGGTTGTGTACCCTGGTATGTTAACATCCCAGTCATGGTTCTCTGTGTACCATGTTTCTGTGACTGCTACGATATACAGGCATCCCTCTTCCATCAAGGCCACCAGTTCAGGGAGCTTGTTGCCCAGACTACAGGCGTTGGTACTCATTACCCTCCATTTCTTGATGGCCTTCCCTTTTGCCCCATCCCTGTCCTTATTGCGTTTGTCACTTTCTCCATTTACCCCAGCGCTTCTCCCTATTGACATCTCTATGTTGGTGTCTACCTCACTTAGTATCCTGATTTTTTGGGGGCTAGGATTTCCCTGCTCCTTTCCAGTGCCTCCCCTTGGCTAGTTTAAATGCTTGCCAATAAAGTATTTAAACCTATCACCTAGGATCCTGGTTCCCTTCCTGGACAGATGCAGACCATCACACCAGTATAGGCCTGCATCCCTCCAGGTGGACCCCCAGTCCCCAATGAAGCCAAATCCCTGAGCTCTGCACCAGTTTTTCAACCACTGATTGAATCCCATGGTGTGGAGCACCCTAGCCTCACCCATGCCATAGACAGGCAGCACCTCCGAGAAAGTTACTGTGTGTACTATTTGTCTAAGGCCCCTCCCCATCTCCACAAATGCTTCTTGCATGGCTCTGATCCCTTTTTAGCCAGGTCATTTGTCCCTAGGTGGACAATGATATCCAGCTCCCTCCCCTGTGCAGCTGCTCCTGCGATCCTGAGGATTCACTCCCTGTCCCTCCAAGCCATGGTGCCAGGCAGGCACCTTACCTCCCTCTCCCCTTCCTCCCCCAGTTCTACCTTCCTAACAATGGAGTCCCCCACCAAGAGTTGTTTCCTTCCCTGTGGGTCCCATACCACCCCTGTGGGTCTCCTTTGTGAAGGTTCCCAGCATCCTCCTTGGTCTCCACTGTGGTGCCTCCATAGAGGAACCACATTTTTCCAGAATGGCATAGAAATTGTGGAGAGGTACAACTGGAGGGATGCACCTCTGTTCCACCACCCTCACCCTCCCTGAGCCCACTGTGGTCTGACCGCTCCTCTTTCTTGTCAACCTCTGAGGCAACGGCAGTGACTCTGGTGGTCCCTGGGTAGGAGAGGAGGTCCCACAAATCCTGGCCAACCCAGCCTGGAGATGAGCAACCTCCTCCCTCTGCCCAGAGAGGTGCCTGCAGATGGAACAACACTGCATTCTCCAGAACGTCTCCCAGAAGACTGCTGCTCCAGGGCCACTGCACTGCACCACCCCCATCATGCCTTTTTTCTGGCCCCCTAACTGTTGTTTGGAATACTTACTCTTTCCTCTGTTTGTTTATTTCTTTTTTTCTCCCTACTTACTTACTGCCTCTGTGCCCTTTTAGGTCCTGATCTTCCTGTTCTGAGACAAGAAGTTCCTATATTTCTCAGTAGTCTCCTTACTTGCTCAGAGTCAGACCTCCAGCAGCTGGGGGGGGACGGAAAGCTACTCTTGCCCTTCTAGGATGGTGAGTCTTTTGGTGGCTCTGTGATCACTCATTTCCTGCTCCCAAACAGGAAGTTCCTGTTGTCAGTTAAATCCTGTGCTTATAAAAGTAGAACTGGTTTAGGGTTGGGGGGTGGAGGGGAAGGAAGGAGGGCAATATAGTCCCAGTAGAGAAGTTTTAGTTATACCAGTAGCTCCTTCCTCCTGGTGTTCTGTCTGTTCTCTGGCAGGAGACATCCCATCTCTCCTTGGGAATCCCCTTTCAAGCCCCCTTCCCTTCCATGACCCTCATGACGGACTCCTTGGGTCAGGGTTGGGGAGCACTTCTGGGAGACCACCACACCCAAGGCAGGTGGTTCCAGTAAGAGGTACATCTGCATATCAATGTTCTGGAGATGAGAGTGGTGCTCTATGCTCTCCAGGCATTTCAGATCCTCTTATGCCCGGGAACACTCCTGACAACACTGCCACGGTCTGGTACATCAATAGACAAGGAAGCACCCGCTCATACCCCCTCTGCGGGGAGGTGATGCAGGTGTAGTACTGGGCAGTCCAGCACAATCTGCACTTGACAGCAGTCCATGTCCTGGGCATTCACAACATCCTGGTGGACAGTCTCAGCCACACCATTGCGTGGGCCCATGAGTGGGAACTGAAGCAAGATGTGGTAGACAGTATATTCGACCTATGGGGCCATCCAGAACTGGACCTTTTTGCCTCCCCATTCAATGCAAAACTACACAGTTTTTGCTCACTCATTCCCAGGTGTGGTGTGTTTTGGCAAGATGAGCTGTCACTTTGTTGAACAGGGAGGTTTCTGTATGCCTTCCTTCCCTTCTCAATTCTGCAGATAGTCCTGCTGAAGTTTCAAGCAGAGGGTGCACACATGATTCTTATTGCCCCTCTTTGGCCTCAACAGATATGGTTTCCCCTGCTGCAACAGCTGGCATTGAAACCCCCAGTACCTCTTCATCTCCTACACAACGTTCTGTCTCAGGAGCAGGGCAGCCTGGTGCATCTGGGACTCAAATCTCTCCACCTGCATATGTGGCACTTCTGGACATAACAGTGTCATGCTTCAGGGTTTTCTCCCGAGTAGCCCAAGTTTTGATGGAAGCCAGAAAGCCCTCCACCAGAACTACGTACACTTTGAAGTGGAAGAGATTCACCATCTGGGCAACTGCCAGGGATATGGATCCCTTTTCTTGCCCAGCACAACAGGTCTTTGAGTACCTCTTGCAACTTTCTTATTTGGGCCTCAGTTATTCCTCACTGAAGGTCCATCTTTCAGCAATATCTGCCTATCATGTTCCAGTGGAAGGCAAGACTATTGCTCAGCTGGAGGTCTCCAAAACCTTTCTCATGGGCATCCTTCACTTGAAACCTTCGGTCCGTAGTCAAGTTCCCCGGAGGATTTTAATTTTATTGTTTAGAACAGCTTTCTTTTACACCTTTTGAACTGGCAGCAAGCTGTGATATGTGTTACCTGTCTTGGAAGGTGCTATCTTTAGTTGCAATTACCTCAGCTTGAAATATTTCTGAGCTTCAGTCTCTAATTTGTAAGGAGCCTTATTTAATTTTCCACAGAGACAGGGTGGCTCCGAGGACTAATCCTCCCTTTCTCCCAAAGGTGGTATCCGAGGTGACTTTAAACCAGGATATACAACTGCCGGTCTACTATCTTGAGTATTTCAGTAGAGGGAACACCTCTTGCACACTCTGGATGTGCACAGAGTACTATGCTACTACATTTCTCAGACTAAGGAGGTGTGCACATCGGACCAATTATTTGTTTCCTTTGCACCAAAATGTCAGGGCAATGCTGTGTTCAAGCAGTTCCTTTCCAAGTTGTTGGCTAACTGCATTATAGTTGTATACCAGAAGAATGAGAAACCTCTTCTGGGGGAGCTCAAAGGGCATTTGTCTGTATCTGATATCTGCTCTGCGGCCAAGTGGAGTGCTGTCCATACTTTCACGAAACACTACAGTTTGGGCATTGCCTCTAGGTGCAGAGTTGGCTTTGGACTGGCCGTTCTTCAGGGCCTATTGTCCTAGCTTGTGTCCTGCTCTGCAGACCTTTTCCACCTCCCAGACCTCAGTCTCTGACTGTTCCTTCTTGACTGCTTGGAATTCAGTCCTATCTGTAATGACCTACTGCAGGGACCCTCTCGAAGTAAGATATAACAGTTACGTAAGAACTTACCATAACAGTAGATCTTCGCGAGAGGTTCCTGCAGTAGGCCATATTGTTCCCTCCCACCTTCTCCCAGCTTTTGCTTACTCTTTCCTTTCCTAGAGTGCTTCTTTAGCAGCTTGGGGCTCAAGGAGTTTTCTTCTTTCTCCCGTTTACCTTCATGGAGGTCTTACTGCGGGAGAGTTGGAGGGCGGGTATGGGTACCGCCCCTTTATAGTGTCACACTGACGTCCCATTAGGTGATGTCGGGGGCGATCCCCCGCTATGGATTGCTAGCTAGAAGTTTGCCATGTGGTTCTGATGCCAGGGGGCGCAGTCCTATCTGTAATGACCTACTGTGGGAACCTCTCTTGAAGATTTACTGTTATGGTAAGTTCTGACGTAACTGTTATTTTTCTGGATTGGTGCCCTAAGAAAATACCCCTCCAATGTTAGTCCTGTGTGAGCTAACTGACATGATGAATTGAAATGAAATTGTAATTAGGGTCATATATATGGATAGGAATGCTTTTTCCATCCTTGTTGGCATTAGTTTCTGATGAAGGACTCGATGTAGTCTGAAAGCTAAAGTACCTACAGTATTTTGTTTTGTAATATCTATGTTCATCCAATAAAAGGTATCAAATCATCTTTTTTTTTTCTGGATCTTTTGTCACAAGGACTAATACAGCAACAAAACTAATTTTCTGTGTTTTCCAGTTTTTGTAATTCATGTTCTGGATTCTGCTACTAGAACTGCTGCTATGAACTGAAATGCATTTGTTTAGGGATTTTGCACTCTGATTTTCCATAGCACCCTGTACTATCACTTTAAAAACATACACCATTTAGTTGGTTTGACAGTACACGATCGGACACTCTGAGGAAAAGCACATACTCAAAACTTGTCAGAGTTTTTGAGGTGTGGCCCTTTGTTTCCCTGACGCTAGCACCTGTAAATGTGTTCTTGACTATGTTCTATTAAATTCTCGTACTACGAGTTTGGTGTCAGTGCTGGTCTTTTCTTGACTGTTTAAAAATATCTGAGAAACTTAAAAATACACCGAGAATGAATCTACAGATGTCAGAAATACATTTTTGCTAAAAAGAACTAATGAACATGTTAGCCAACTCACAAATCCTGCTGCCTGGAAGGATCCCCACAAGGTTCAGTCCTAGGACATCTCCTGTTCTTGATTTATATCAGTGACCTGGAGGCTAATATAGGTGAAACATAGAAACACAGACTTTGACGGCAGATAAGGACCACTTGGCCCACCCAGTCTGCCCATGTTAACCTACGCTGCTATGCTGCCGATGCAGTACTGTATGTTGCCAGACTCACTCTAACTGCTTCACTAACTGCCCTGAAGTCACCATTTGATACCCTACAAATCAGCCTGTTTGCCTCCAAACTTCTTATTGCCTCTAAAACATAACTTATGATTTTTTCTCTTGGCAGCAGGCAGCCATTAAACACCACCGCCCCTAGTATCTCCACCTCATTGGGCGACTGATTGGAGCACGTAGGTACTTTTAAATACTTGGGTCTATGGTTAGGAAACTCACTTTCAGCACACACACACATTGAAAATCAAAAACTGCACCCAGCACAAGGATACGTTTTTACTACAGAAACAAATACTGTTTCCCTGCTGAGTATAGGAAACAGTTCAAGCCACATTTATGCTCCTTCTTGATTATGGTGATCTGATTTTTAGGGCTGCATGGGCGGAGCCTGCAGACCTTTTACAAACAGAGTGAGGACTCTGCATTTTTTTCCTTAATTAAAAAAATTCTGAATTCTCTCCACCCATCACAACCCCGCCCCTCTCTGGTGCCCATGCTCTTTTAGTGCAGCCCTCCCCCACCAAGCTCTCGAACTCCTCCTGCTACTTCATCAGACACTGTACCAACCCCACCCCTCTGTACCCATCCCCTTTACTCTGAGCATCGCATTGTATGTGATGCTGGTAGACTGTTGCTGTATTTGATGGGAAATGAGTGTGTGGCTGGTTTTCTGTAAGTTGGCTTTATAGTTCAGTTCCCCGAGTTGTCTTACACCCACAAGGCTGTGCAGGAGCAGCAGCTTAGACTTGGTTCCTGTAATTTGGGTTTCTCTTTTTAATCCCAGCTTGACTGATTTGTCTCTTCAGTAAGATAAGCCATTTGTTTAAATATAGCAGCTGAAAGTGACCACAGCTGTAACCTCCCCCCCCCCCCAGCTCTCACAGCCAGGTCTCTTGATAAGTCATACCACATCTGGTTTCTCTTTTCAATCCCGGCTTGACTGATTCGTCCTTTCAGTAAGATAAGCCATTTGTTTAAATATAGCAGATGAAAGTGAACGCAGCCGTAACCTCCCTGCAAGCAGTCACAGCCAGGACTCTTGATAAGTCATACCACAGTTGTAAACTGAAGCATTTTAAACTCGCTGGAAAGAGTGCAGCAGGAGAGAGCTAGTGACCCAGGTAAGCATGCTGTCCATCCGTCCAGCATGAGTGAACTGACTCTGAGACTGTAACAAAAGCAGCAGTGCTTGTTAGCATCTAAACAGATGGCAGGTTGTGGTATTTCTTGGGAGGTGGGGGTGCAGCAGACTTCAGTATTTCTTAGGGGGTGGAGCGGCAGGCTTCTGTACGATGGTGGGTTCCTGTGTTGTGGAGCTAGGGCAAGCAAAACTCTAAGCTAAATTACTGTCAGCTTCAATTGCTGACTCGAGTCACAAATTTGAAAAAAAAAAATCACTGCACTGAATTTAAAAAAGCATCGGGGGGTGTGGCCACCAGCCGAACTGAATGGTCGCATAAACGGCTTGCTCCTGACAGTAACCCCCAAATCCGGCATTATTTCATCTACTCCTGCATAACGGTGTAAAAAAATTTGATTCAGTACTCACAGGTGGCTATCCCGATACTGTTATTTGGACCAGCGCGGTACAAATCGGGCGCATTTCTTTGCTTTGCTTCCCCTTTCACGGTGTGCTCACTCTCCGCTCAGCTGCTACCCAGATCAACCACGTACAGCATGGAGGCCTTATCTACGCCTTCCCTGACAGCAACGGAAAGCAACTTAACAGAAATTAGGCAAATGTTTGCAGAAATCCTGCATCGCATAGATAAAGTGGACGTGGCCATGAGAAAGAATACGGAGGACATTGTAGACTTATCACAGAGGGCCGACGTCTGCGAACATAAGCTAGCAGAGGTGGAGGATGGCTGGCATAAGGCTGGGGCTAAAATACAAGAGCAGGGACAACTGATCCAGCACCTTTGGGCCTGGGTGGAGGATCTGGAGAATCGTAGCCGCCGAAACAATCTCAGATTCGTGGGGTTCCCTGAAGGCTGCGAAGGGAATGATACAATAGCTTTTCTCCAACAAGTATTACCCACTTATTGTTGGACTGCCAGTGCGGGGTCCCGATGGGAGCTGGACAGAACACGTAGAACTTTATTTACGGCCCCGAGCCCTTGTCACCATTTTAGCCTGCTTTCTCCGATTCCAAGACTGGAAGCGGGTAGACACAACTAGCACGGCAGAAGAAAGAGCTAAACTGAAATGGACATAAAATACAAATATTTGCTGATTATTCATTGGAGGTCACGAATAAGTGGAAGGCCTTCACAGCAGCTCGGGCGTGTGCAGAACTTGGCCTTGAATATTCCCTGCGTTACCCTGCATCTCTACGGATTGTGATTAACGGATCACCACGGGTTTTCGATAATCCGTTATCAGCTGAGGACTTTAGCGCTTCACAGGCACCCAAATTAAACTGGGGCAAGTTGCGTGCATCTTACAGCTCAAGACCCCTTCCTGCTCAGTCTGCCCCGATGGACATTGTTGGATCCATAACCCTGAAGGATGTGGCAGCTTCGACTTCTCACCTAGGTGGACATACCTTGACCCCCACCCAGTCTACTACTCAAAAATCCCCAGGAAGTAAGAAAAAGAACAGAAGGGCTAGGATTGAAGGAGGTCACGTTGACAAAACCCCACGGCTTTGCTCCAGAAGTAGAAGCAGGAGCTGCAGTCCAGATCCGAATGCCTCTCATGACTCCTTTGCCCCAGATATGAGTAACAATCAGTACAAAGTCCTGATGGATCTCCCTACCGAGGATATCCCTCGCAACTTCCCTCTCCCATCTAGATGTTCCAGCTCGGCCGGCTCAAAATCTTCAGCAGCCAAACAGTTGCGATGGGCTGAAGGGGCAGCTGACACCCCTATGGAAAACTCTGGGGCCCCGGCTTCTGGACTGGCCTTGGAACTAACCGCAAGCAATATGGATAGCCTTACCTCTGCAACAAAATCAACTGGTTGATTGCTAATACCGTATGGTTTTTTGAGTTCTGTAATGCTAGGCGTGCCTGTGGATCAACAGACATTGCCGTGTTTGGGAAGAACCACTACACATCAAGTTAAAGGACTTCCATCAGAGGATAACAGAGTGGCCCTCAGGTCCCTACTGAGCAGTTTTTGTTTGTTTGTTTTGTCACTTGCTGTCCTTGTTACTCGTCGTAGATCTGGGTTCCCAAGCGCTTGCACTGGCTGATATGCATGACCAACTTGGTCAAACAGGGTGCTGCGCAGGGCCTAATTTGTGGCTCTGCATATCTGTAAACTCGCCTTAGGTACTATCACAAATATATGAGGGGTCTTGCTCAACTTTTACAACTGCCCCGTATCACTATATCGGATGACACCATTTTGGCCGTTGTTGTGTGGAAGTTTTTTTTTTAGTATTTTATTATTAATGTTTCTCCTTTAAAAGGGGTTACTAGGAGAGTCTATCTACCAGGTTACGATGGGTTTATGGGGTCACTTACCTCCCAGCAACCTCCACTGGTGTCTGGGCTTGCTTTTATTTTTAGCCTACGCATACAGTGGATGCTGGTCTTTTGTGGGATTGCAAAGGTGTGACCAAAGGGGTTGGGGTGAGGGATGGGTTTTGTTGTTTTGAAGGGGTTGAATTGCTCTCAGTTAGTAGGTATAGTACATGTTAATATATATCCCTGTCAGGTTATAATGTTGAAATTTTGATGTTGTGTTTACGTTACTATGGCAATCTTTGTAACGGGGCTAGGGGGTGCTCCGTTAATGTTTGATGGGAAGGTAAGAAGGAGTGGGGGGGCTTGCTTGGGCTCACCATTTAACGTTTCCGGTCACAAATTCCCGCTGACATGTTTCACTTTAGGTCTGAATGGAGCCAAAGCTAATATCATGGAATGTGAGGGGACTTAACTCACCCATTAAAGAGAAGAAGGTTTTAATCCACCTAAAAAGTTAGCCCGACGGTGGTCTTCCTGCAGAGACTAAACTCTCTTCCAAAGAGGCTACTAAGCTTAAGCAAGCATGGGTGATTGAAGAGCATCACAGTGTGGCTCCACCCATAAAGGGAAGTCTCCATACTTTTGCACAAAATCTGGGATGGAAGGTGAAGGACTTTATACGGGATCAGGAAGGGAGATGGATTATGCGGAGGTGAAACCCTGAGGGTCCCTGGTTCTGGCCAATATATATCGCTCTAACCAGGACTGCCTTCAGTTTTTCCATATGGTCAACCAGGCTATCCTGGACTTCAAAAAACAGAGCCCCAATACTTTTGGGAGGGATTTTAACTTAACACTGGATCATACCCTAGACAGAAGCAATAAATCCCCTGAACCCCATCGACAGGCTAAGAAAGCAGTGGGGAAACTTATGTCTGAACTCGGTCTATTGGATGCCTGGAGGGTGTTACACCCAGGTGACCATGATTATACCTGTTTTTCCCCAACCCACGGCTCTTCCAGTAGGATAGATCTTTGGCTCGTATCCTCAGGGTTATATGAGAAAGTGGCCGGGGCTTCGAGTCACCCAATTTATGTTTCCGATCACGCTCCACTTGAATTAGTTTTCAAGAGGGGATTGGACCCCCATCACTCTCAGGCCTGGTGGCTAGATCCACTGTTGCTAGAAGATAAAACATTTCTTAACTGGTTTGGCCGGGCGGTAGCAGAATACTGGCCGGATAATGATAATGGAAAGATATCTGACTCAGCCTTATGGGAGGCCTTTAAAGCCACCATTCGTGGTGGGATAATAGCCTTTGCAGCAGCCAGGAGGCGTTGCCGGGTGGCTGAGCAGCGGGCCTTGGAGAAGCAATTATATAACTTGGAAACCCAATACAAAGCCCTAGACAATAAACCTCCTTCTCCTGATTTGCTAGCACAGTTAGCCAGTACCCGAGTTTCTCTCAGCGCTCATTTATCTCGGCAGGCCGAGCTAAATCTTAGACGCATGCGTCATGCTTATTGGGAGGGGGGAGAAAAGGCCAGCAAGTTATTGGCCTGTCATCTTAAGCGCCAGCATGCTTCTAAGATGATATATGCATTGGCAGATTCATCTGGAAACCCCTGTCGTGCTAACTCAGGGATAAATTTGATCATGTCTCAATTCTATGAAAAATTATATGCTTCATCAAACCCCTTTGATCCAGTCGAGATCCAAGCTTATTTATCCTGCTACCCATCCCCAGCATCTCCAGTGGGACACTAAATTGTTAGAATCCCCTTTACAACTGGGGAAATTAATAAGCGATTCACGCTTTAAATCTCACAATAAAACCCCGGGAAAAACGGACTGCCTATTGATCTGTACAGACTCCCTGGTGTTAATTTGGCCCCTATCTGGTCTGGGTTTTGGCACTCCCTACTGGTTGGACAACTACTCCCCCTCTATGAGAGAAGCTGTAATTACAGTACTCCCAAAAAAAGGGAAAGACCCGCTGTCCCCAGGCAGCTATCGCCCTATCTCCCTAATCAATGCTGATGCCAAGATATTGGCTAAGGTTATCGCTGCCCGGCTGGAACCCCTCTTGCAGGACTTGGTGGGTCCTTCCCAAGTGGGCTTTGTTAAAGGCCGTTTAGGGTCTGATCATCATAGAACACTAGGGTCGCTAATGCATTTTGTTAAACTTTCACCAACCCCCTCAGTTGCTATGGCCTTCGACTTTGAAAAGGCCTTTGATTTGGTCGAATGGGCCTATTTATTTCATACTCTGTCCATCATGGGTTTTGGCCCCGACTATACCGCCTGGATAAGGTTGTTGTATGCCGCACCCTAGCCTGGGTGCTGACCAATGGCACCATGTCTCGGCCCTTCCAATTGCAAAAGGGCACGAGACAGGGATGCCCTCTTTCTCCCCTCTTATTTGTTTTAGCTATGGAGCCTTTGGCCATTGCACTTAGGTCTTCCAGCGATATCCTGGGGATCCAGGTGGGGGACATCAATTACAAGACCTTTCTGTATGCAGATGATCTGCTTATCACGACCGAACACTCTCAATTGGGGATTCAGACAATTTCTGGAACCCTGAATGAGTTTACTAAGATATCAGGGTTAAAGTTAAATCAGTCCAAAACGGAAATTCTCCCGTTAAACTCCTCAACCTCTGGATTGGATTTTACTGCCTTAGGGCTAAGGTGGTCCCCTCAGGGTATCAAATACCTGGGTATTATTTTGTACCCAGACCCGCCTAAAATGCTTGCGGCCAATTTCAATTCTCTGATTGACTCACTTAGGGTTGATATGGGGAGATGGAAAGCATTAAAGCTCTCACTGGCTGGGAAAATTGAATCGATCAAAATGATGGCTGCCCCGAGGATGCTCTATCTATTGGCCCACTTTCCCTTGTTTATACCCCAGAAGTGGTTTCAGAAATTGGAGACCCTTATGGGTAATTTTATTTGGGAGAGTGCCCCCCCCGATATAGCAAACTGAAACTTCGACAGCACTGGAGGAGGGGGGTTTGGGACTCCCTTGGTTACAGCGGTACCATATGTCCTTTGTGTTGGCTCAGACTCTTAGATGGTTTTCTAAAATTGGACAGGGTTCCCGCAGTGGCTTCAGTTAGAAGCGTCCCTAATTCATGCTGTTTCTTCAGCGGTTACTTTATATGTTAAGAAGAAACTGCCCCCGAGCCTCTCTCCCCCCATATTACTTTCCGTTAAATATTGGAAACAAGTCATGATTATGCTGGGCTACGATCCGGCCCCATGGGAATACATGCCTCTATGGGATAATCAGGCCCTGAAAATAGGGGAATCTACCCTGCACTGGAAATTGTGGGAGAGACTGGGCTTATCCTCAATACATGACCTCCTAATCTCCGGGACAACTGTTATTGATTCCTTTGAGTCTCTGAGGGTGAGGTATCAGCTTCCGACTTCTCATTTCTGGATATACCTTCAGTTAAGAGATGCTATATCTCATCTTCCAAAGTTGCCCATTAGTAACTCTTCACAAAAAAAATGCACCCTATTGGTTCATGGACTAAAGTTACCAAGAGTAAAGCTAGTAATATATATCACGCCCTCAGGGACTCCACCCCGGATCCTACCCAGAGCGCTAGGCAGCAATGGGGAAGAGTTACAGACCCGATTTCCAGAACAACAATGGGAGGATGGGTGGATGCATTATCCATTTGGCTTGTCGGGATGGGCGCACAAGGCTTATCATGAACAAGACCCTTCATAGATGGTATAGAGACCCATGAAACTAGTTAAAATGGGACTTACCTGGCTGACACTTGTTGGAATGTTGCAACAAGGAGCCCATCTACTTCACGTTCTCTGGGATTGTCCGAACCTTCAACAGTTCTGGCGAGCCATTCAGTACATGTGTCAGCAACTGTTCCCCGATATTGTCCTGGGTCCCGCCCTTCTCCTTCTGTGTTGTGGCAGTTCTGAGATTTCTAAGTATAGTCCTGGGGAAGAGTGGATCACTATGGTCGGGGCATTGGCCAAAAGACTCATTCTGATGGGATGGAGAACCCCTGATAGCCCTACTTTCCATCAGTTTCTTTTGGCCTTGGCCCAAGGGGCCGCATTTGAGAGGATCTCAAGTTTTGCCCAAGGCTCCCTATCTCGTTATGACCAATGTTGGCAACCGTATCTAAGGTCCAAGTACTGTCACAATACTTCTCCCAGTCTCATGGCTTAGACCCCCCCCTCCTTTATAGGGTGGTGATAGCCCCCCCATTTGCAAAGTCCCCCTCTTCTCCCTCCTTCTCCTTCCTGTCTTTTCATACCTCCCTTGACATAATTAAACATGAAGAAAGATTGCCAGTGCGTATATAGTTGATATTACAAATCACATAGGAATAAAACACACCTATGGTAGAGTGACCAGATATTATTGATTTCTCTTGTCATATCCCTCGTTAGGGTGTATTTTACCTTATATTGATCTATGCTCTCTTTCGTTGATAGGACCCGATTCTTTACAAAAGTATCTATTTTCTGGCCGCCCAGTTGGCGGTGTAAAGCATATGTGAACTGACACCCTGTATGGTCACTGCTAACTGACAGATTGTTGTGTCAATTGTAATTACTGATCATACCTTATGTTTGCGTCATGTATTGATTTTCTTTATGCAGACTCTGCCTTTGTGTGAATGCTCTGCCTTAAGTCAACAATAAAAATGTTTAACAACAAAAAAAGCACCAAAGCTGATAAAGAGCAAAAAGAACTGAAAATGGAATGTCAGAACAACACCAGTGATGTCAGCGGACTGTCAGGTTAGTTAATTTAAACACCAATGAGCAATGCTGCCCTAAATGTGTTTTCTGACTCTGCAAGCCCCATTCAAAGTGAAACTGGTTATTTTTAATTTTTATTTTATTTTATTAGTCTCTAGGATTGCAAATACCTTTGAGCAATTACTGTTCATTTACAAAGGTTCCACATCAAAGGATGGAGGGAAACATAACCATGACAGTACTTTATTTTTCCAACTTCATGACAACCAGTCAGACAATACTAGCATCCAACAGTGCCAGTGAAGGAGGAAGTACTATTTTATGTTGCTTTGTATCTGAAAATAAAAATATAAAACAACAACAAGAGTTACACATGTAAAATTATGTTTACCTGTTTAGGGCTGCATGGGAGGAGCCTGCAGTCCTTTAACGAACAGAGTGAGGACTCTGCATTGTTTTCTTTAATTAAAAAAACCCTGATTCTCTCCGCCCATCACAACCCCGCCCCTCTCTGGTGCCCATGCTTTTTTAGTGCAGCTCCTCCCCACCAAGCTCTCGAAACCCTCCCACTACCATCCACTGTGCACTGTACCACCACACCCCTCTGTCCCTGTCCCCTTTATTCTGAGCACCTCAGCCAGCCAGCCGTAGCCGCACCTTACTGTGCCATCCCCACCCCTCTGTTCCCATCCTAGAACAGCAACACCTCCACAGCAGGCAAGTTTTCTACTGCTGCCAAATTCCATCTTCTGAGAACATGAAAATGTTACTGTTAAAACAATTAAAACAGACCTTGATGTGAAGATTTTGTTTATAGATTTCTACCCATAAATCCTGAAGTGTTCTCTAGTGTGTGTGTGCGTATGTTTGTTTGTTGTTCTTTTCCTCCGAATTGTTTAAATACTGCCACTGACAAGATGTTGGACTACTGGTAACATATTCACACTAAGGAATACACAGTGCAAAAATGCTCAAAGATAAAACATAATAAGATCTTCAAAAGCTTGTAAAAGAGGGACTGAAACCTTCAGAATATGAAGCAACAGCACAGTGTCAGCAGTGCCAAAGCATAACAGATGCAGTGAAAACAGATTTTTAAAATGGCATCATTATATTAGGCATTCTATTGCATAACATCTGAAGTTATGCTGTCTAGTACTAGCACCTGATGAGTTGCAAATGGCAAGTTAAAAAAAAGTCTTAATGAATTAACTTTGTTACCCAGAGCTGTCAACCCGAAATACAACAACATATTTTCGGTGGCATCTTACCTACTCAACTGCAAAACTGAGTAGTGTGAAGCACAAGGAGGTCAAACAACTTGTTCAAAGGCAGACAATAAGCCAGTGCCTGTAGTGGTGATTGCACTGACTGTGATGTCCCATTTCACCCTTCTAAGCATTAGATCAGTTTCTTCCGGATTCTGGAATTTGTTTCTTGCTACATGAGCTGTGCTGTACAATTCTGGTGACTCCTGCCACCCGCTCACTCTCCAGGAACCCCCACAAATCACACTAATGTTGCTGTGAGGCTTACAATTCTGCTGACTTCACCACCAGCTCACTCTCCAGGAACCCCCAAATCACACTAATGCTGCAGTGCGACTTACAATTCTAGTGACTCCCACAACTCCACTCTCCAGGAACCCCCCAAATCACTAATAATGCTGCAGTCACGGCTTGCAATTCTAGTGACTCCTGCCACCCAGCTCACTCTCCAGGGAACCTCCCCAAATACACTAATGCTGCAGTGCGGCTTACAATTCTGGTGACTCCTGCCACCCGGCTCTCTCCGGAACCTCCCAAATCACAGTAATGCTGCAGTGCGGCTATAATTCTGGTGACTCCTCAACTACCACTCCAGGAACCCCCAAATCACACTAATGCTGCAGTGCGGCTTACAACTCTGGTGACTCCTGCCACCCGCTCACTCTACAGGAACCCCCCCAAATCACACTAATGCTGCAGTGCGGCTTACAATTCTGGTGACTCCTGCCACCCGCTCACTCTCCAGGAACCCCCTAAATCAAACTAATGCTGCAGTGCGGCTTACAATTCTGGTGACTCCTGCCACCTGCTCACTCTCCAGGAATCCCCCCAAATCACATTAGCGCTGCAGTGCGGCTTACAATTCTGGTGACTCCTGCCTCCCGCTCACTCTCCAGGAACCCCCCCAAATCACACTAATGCTGCAGTGCGGCTTACAATTCTGGTGACTCCTGCCACGCTCACTCTCCAGGAACTCCCCAAATCACTCAAATGCTGCAGTGCGGCTTACAATTCTGGTGACTCCTGCCACTCGCTCACTCTCCAGGAACACCCCCAAATCGCACTAATGCTGCAGTGCGGCTTACAATTCTGGTGACTCCTGGCTCCCGCTCACTCTCCAGGAACCCCCCCAAATCAAACTAATGCTGCAGTGCAGCTTACAATTCAGGAGACTCCTGCCTCCCGCTCACTCTCCAGGAACCCCCCCAAATTACACTAATGCTGCAGTGCGGCTTACAATTCAGGTGACTCCAGCCTCCCGCTCACTCTCCAGGAACCCCCAGAAATCACACTAATGCTGCAGTGCGGCTTACAATTCTGGTGACTCCTGCCACCAGCTCCACCTCCAGGAACCCCCATAAATCACACTAATGCTGCAGTGCGCTTACAATTATAGTGACTCCTGCCTTACGCTCACTCTCCAGGAACCCCCATCCACACTAATGCTGCAGTGCGGCACAATTCCTGGTGACTCCTGCCACCCGCTCACTCTCCAGGAACCCCCAAATCACACTAATGCTGCAATCGCGACTTTACAATTCTGGTGACTCCTGCCACGGCTCACTCCGGGAACCCCCGAAATCACACTAGTGTATATAAGCTGCGAGTGCGAGCACACAATTCTGGTGACTCCTGCCACCCGCTCACTCTCCATGAACCCCCTAAAATCACACTAATGCTGCAGTGTGGCTTAGAATTCTGGCGACTCCTGCCACCCGCACACTCCAGGAACCCCCAAATCACACTAATGCTGCAGAGCTGGCTTACAATTCTGGTGACTCCTGCCACCCGCTCACTCTCCAGGAAGCCCCCAAATCACAGTAATGCTGCAGTGTGGCTTACAATTCTGGTGACTCCTGCCACCGCTCACTCTCCAGGAACCCCCCAAAATCACACTAATGCTGCAGTGCGGCTTACAATTCTGGTGACTCCTGCCTCCCGCTCACTCTCCAGGAACCCCAAAATCACACTAATGCTGCAGTGCAGGTTACAATTCTGGTGACTCCTGCCACCCGCTCACTCTCCAGGAACCCCCCAAATCACACTAATGCTGCAGTGCGGCTTACAATTCTGGTGACTCCTGCCACCCGCTCACTCTCCAGGAACCCCCCAAATCACACTAATGCTGCAGTGCGGCTTACAATTCTGGTGACTCCTGCCACCCGCTCACTCTCCAGGAACCACCCCAAATCACACTAATGCTGCTGTGCGGCTTACATTTCTGGTGACTTCTGCCACCAGCTCACTCTCCAGGAACCCCCCAAATCACACTAATGCTGCAGTGCGGCTTAAAATTCTGGTGACTCCTGCCACCCGCTCACTCTCCAGGAACCTCCCCAAATCACAGTAATGCTGCAGTGCGGCTTACAATTCTGGTGACTCCTGCCACCCGCTCACTCTCCAGGAACCCCCCCAAATCACACTAATGCTGCAGTCACGACACAACTCTGGTGACTCCTGCCCACCGCTCTACTCTACAGGAACCCCCCCAAATCACACTCATGCTGCAGTGCGACATCAATTCTGGTGACTCCTGCCACCGCTCCTCTCCAGGAACCCCCTAAATCAAACTAATGCTGCAGTGCGGCTTACAATTCTGGTGACTCCTGCCACCTGCTCACTCTCCAGGAACCCCCAAATCACACTAATGCTGCAGTGCGGCTTACAATTCTGGTGACTCCTGCCTCCCGCTCACTCTCCAGGAACCCCCAAATCACACTAATGCTGCAGTGCGGCTTACAATTCTGGTGACTCCTGCCACCCGCTCACTCTCCAGGAACTCCCCAAATCACTCAAATGCTGCAGTGCGGCTTACAATTCTGGTGACTCCTGCCACTCGCTCACTCTCCAGGAACACCCCCAAATCACACTAATGCTGCAGTGCGGCTTACAATTCTGGTGACTCCTGGCTCCCGCTCACTCTCCAGGAACACCCCAAATCACACTAATGCTGCAGTCGCGACTACAATTCTGGTGACTCCTGCCACCGCTCACTCTCCAGGAACCCCAAATCAAACTAATGCTGCAGTGCAGCTTACAATTCAGGTGACTCTGTCTCCCGCTCACTCCAGGAACCCCCCAAATCACACTAATGCTGCAGTGCGACACAATTCTGGTGACTCCAGCCTCCCGCTCACCTCCAGGAACCCCAGAAATCACACTATGCTGCAGTGCGGCTTACAATTCTGGTGACTCCTGCCACCCGCTCACACTCCAGGAACCCACATAAATCACACTAATGCTGCAGTGCGGCTTACAATTATGGTGACTCCTGCCATCCGCTAACTCTCCAGGAAACCCCCAAATCACACTAATGCTGCAGTGCGGCTTACAATTCTGGTGACTCCTGCCACCCGCTCACTCTCCAGGAACCCCCCCAAATCACACTAATGCTGCAGTGCGGCTTACAATTCTGGTGACTCCTGCCACCCGCTCACTCTCCAGGAACCCCCCCAAATCACACTAATGCTGCAGTGCGGCTTACAATTCTGGTGACTCCTGCCACCCGCTCACTCTCCAGGAACCCCCAAATCACTCTAATGCTGCAGTGCGGCTTACAATTCTGGTGACTCCTGCCACCCGCTCCCTCTCCAGGAACCCCCCCAAATCACACTAATGCTGCAGTGCGGCTTACAATTCTGGTGACTCCTGCCACCCGCTCACTCTCCAGGAACCCCCCAAATCACTCAAATGCTGCAGTGCGGCTTACAATTCTGGTGACTCCTGCCACTCGCTCACTCTCCAGGAACACCCCCAAATCACACTAATGCTGCAGTGCGGCTTACAATTCTGGTGACTCCTGGCTCCCGCTCACTCTCCAGGAACACCCCCAAATCACACTAATGCTGCAGTGCGGCTTACAATTCTGGTGACTCCTGCTACCCGCTCACTCTCCAGGAACCCCCCCAAATCAAACTAATGCTGCAGTGCAGCTTACAATTCAGGTGACTCCTGCCTCCCGCTCACTCTCCAGGAACCCCCCCAAATCACACTAATGCTGCAGTGCGGCTTACAATTCTGGTGACTCCAGCCTCCCGCTCACTCTCCAGGAACCCCCAGAAATCACACTAATGCTGCAGTGCGGCTTACAATTCTGGTGACTCCTGCCACCCGCTCACTCTCCAGGAACCCCCATAAATCACACTAATGCTGCAGTGCGGCTTACAATTATGGTGACTCCTGCCTTCCGCTCACTCTCCAGGAACCCCCCCAAATCACACTAATGCTGCAGTGCGGCTTACAATTCTGGTGACTCCTGCCACCCGCTCACTCTCCAGGAACCCCCAAATCACACTAATGCTGCAGTGCGGCTTACAATTCTGGTGACTCCTGCCACCCGC
This sequence comes from Neoceratodus forsteri, assembly GCA_016271365.2. Taxonomy (NCBI): domain Eukaryota; kingdom Metazoa; phylum Chordata; order Ceratodontiformes; family Ceratodontidae; genus Neoceratodus; species Neoceratodus forsteri. The sequence continues at coordinate 1,190,243,396 of CM057451.1, read as the reverse complement.
TCACTCTCCAGGAACCCCCCAAAATCACACTAATGCTGCAGTGCGGCTTACAATTCTGGTGACTCCTGCCACCCGCTCACTCTCCATGAACCCCCAAAATCACACTAATGCTGCAGTGTGGCTTACAATTCTGGTGACTCCTGCCACCCGCTCACTCTCCAGGAACCCCCAAATCACACTAATGCTGCAGAGCGGCTTACAATTCTGGTGACTCCTGCCACCCGCTCACTCTCCAGGAAGCCCCCCAAATCACAGTAATGCTGCAGTGTGGCTTACAATTCTGGTGACTCCTGCCACCGGCTCACTCTCCAGGAACCCCCCAAAATCACACTAATGCTGCAGTGCGGCTTACAATTCTGGTGACTCCTGCCTCCCGCTCACTCTCCAGAAACCCCCAAAATCACACTAATGCTGCAGTGCGGCTTACAATTCTGGTGACTCCTGCCACCCGCTCACTCTCCAGGAACACCCCAAATCACACTAATGCTGCAGTGCGGCTTACAATTCTGGTGACTCCTGCCACCCGCTCACTCTCCAGGAACCCCCAAATCACACTAATGCTGCAGTGCGGCTTACAATTCTGGTGACTCCTGCCACCGCTCACTCTCCAGGAACCCCCAAATCACACTAATGCTGCAGTGCGGCTTACAATTCTGGTGACTCCTGCCACCCGCTCACTCTTCAGGAACCCCCCCAAATCACACTAATTCTGCAGTGCGGCTTACAATTCTGGTGACTCCTGCCACCCGCTCACTCTCCAGGAACCCCCCCAAATCACACTAATGCTGCAGTGCGGCTTACAACTCTGGTGACTCCTGCCACCCGCTCACTCTCCAGGAACCCCCCCAAATCACACTAATGCTGCAGTGCAGCTTACAATTCTGGTGACTCCTGCCACCCGCTCACTCTCCAGGAACCCCCAAATCACACTAATGCTGCAGTGCGGCTTACAATTCTGGTGACTCCTGCCACCCGCTCACTCTCCAGGAACCCCCCCAAATCACACTAATGCTGCAGTGCAGCTTACAATTCTGGTGACTCCTGCCACCCGCTCACTCTCCAGGAATCCCCAAATCACACTAATGCTGCAGTGCGACACAATTCTGGTGACTCTGCCACCCGCTCACTCTCCAGGAACCCCCAAATCACACTAATGCTGCAGTGCGGCACAATTCTGGTGACTCCTGCCACCCGCTCACTCTCCAGGAACCCCCAAATCCACACTAATGCTGCAGTGCGACACAATTCTGAGTGACTCCTGCCACCCGCTCACTCTCCAGAACCCCCAAATCACACTAATGCTGCAGTCGCGACACAATTCTGGTGACTCCTGCCTCCCGCTCACTCTCTAGGAACCCCCAAATCACACTAATGCTGCAGTGCGGCTTACAATTCTGGTGACTCCTGCCTCCCGCTCACTCTCCTGGAACCCCTCCCAAATCACACTAATGCTGCAGTGCGGCTTACAATTCTGGTGACTCCTGCCTCCCACTCACTCTCCAGGAACCCCCCCAAATCACACTAATGCTTCAGTGCCGCTTACAATTCTGGTGACTCCTGCCACCCGCTCACTCTCCAGGAACCTCCCCAAATCACATTAATGCTGCAGTGCGGCTTACAATTCTGGTGACTCCTGCCTCCTGCTCACTCTCCAGGAAGCTCCCCATATCACACTAATGCTGCTGTGCGGCTTACAATTCTGGTGACTCCTGCCACCCGCTCACTCTCCAGGAACCCCCCCAAATCACACTAATGCTGCAGAGCGGCTTACAATTCTGGTGACTCCTGCCACCCGCTCACTCTCCAGGAAGCCCCCCAAATCACACTAATGCTGCAGTGTGGCTTACAATTCTGGTGACTCCTGCCACCGGCTCACTCTCCAGGAACCCCCCAAAATCACACTAATGCTGCAGTGCGGCTTACAATTCTGGTGACTCCTGCCTCCCGCTCACTCTCCAGGAACCAGCCAAAATCACACTAATGCTGCAGTGCGGCTTACAATTCTGGTGACTCCTGCCACCCGCTCACTCTCCAGGAACACCCCCAAATCACACTAATGCTGCAGTGCGGCTTACAATTCTGGTGACTTCTGCCACCCGCTCACTCTCCAGGAACCCCTCCAAATCACACTAATGCTGCAGTGCGGCTTACAATTCTGGTGACTCTTGCCTCCCGCTCACTCTCCAGCAACCCCCCCAAATCACACTAATGCTGCTGTGCGGCTTACAATTCTGGTGACTTCTGCCACCAGCTCACTCTCCAGGAACCCCCCAAATCACACTAATGCTGCAGTGCGGCCTACAATTCTGGTGACTCCTGCCACCCGCTCACTCTCCAGGAACCCCCCAAATCACACTAATGCTGCAGTGCGGCTTACAATTCTGGTGACTCCTGCCACCAGCTCACTCTCCAGGAACCCCCCCAAATCACACTAATGCTGCAGTGCGGCTTACAATTCTGGTGACTCCTGCCACCCGCTCACTCTCCAGGAACCCCCAAATCACACTAATGCTGCAGTGCGACACAATTCTGGTGACTCCTGCCACCCGCTCTCTCCAGGAACCCCCAAATCACTCCTAATGCTGCAGTGCGGCTTACAATTCTGGTGACTCCTGCCACCCACGCTCACTCTCCAGGAACCCCCAAATCACACTAATGCTGCAGTGCGACACCAATTCTGGTGACTCCTGCCACCCGCTCACTCTCCAGGAACCCCCAAATCACACTAATGCTGCAGAAGGGTCACAATTCTGGTGACTCAGCACCCGCTCAGTCTCCAGGAACCCCCAAATCACACTAATGCTGCAGTGTGGCTTACAATTCTGGTGACTCCTGCCTCCCGCTCACTCTCCTGAACCCCCCAAATCACTCTAATGCTGCAGTGCGGCTTACAATTCTGGTGACTCCTGCCTCCCACTCACTCTCCAGGAACCCCCCCATATCACACTAATGCTTCAGTGCTTCTTACAATTCTGGTGACTCCTGCCACCCGCTAACTCTCCAGGAACCTCCCCAAATCACACTAATGCTGCAGTGCGGCTTACAATTCTGGTGACTCCTGCCTCCTGCTCACTCTCCAGGAAGCTCCTCATATCACACTAATGCTGCGGTGCGGCTTACAATTCTGGTGACTACTGTCCACCCGCTCACTCTCCAGGATCCCCCCAAAATCACACTAATGCTGCAGTGCGGCTTGCAATTCTGGTGACTCCTGCCACCGCTCACTCCAGGAACCCCCAAATCACACTAATGCTGCAGTGCGGCTTCAATTCTGGTGACTCCTGCCACCCGGTCACTCTCCTGAACCCCCAAATCACACTAATGCTGTGCGACTTACAATTCTGGTGACTCCTGCCACCCGCTCACTCTCCAGGAACCTCCCAAATCACACTAATGCTGCAGTGCGACTTACAATTCTGGTGACTCTGCCTCCTGCTCACTCTCCAGGAAGCCCCCCATATCACACTAATGCTGCTATGCGACTTACAATTCCTGGTGACTCCTGCCACCCGCTCACTCACCAAAAACCCCCCCAAATCACACTAATGCTGCAGTGCGGCTTACAATTCTGGTGACTACTGCCACCCGCTCACTCTCCAGGATCCCCCCAAAATCACACTAATGCTGCAGTGCGGCTTGCAATTCTGGTGACTCCTGCCACCCGCTCTCTCTCCAGGAACCCCCCTCAAATCACATTAATGCTGTCAGTGCGGCTTACAATTCTGTTGACTCCTGGCTCTCGCTCACTCTCCAGGAACCCCCCCAAACCACACTAATGCTGCAGTGCGCCTAACAATTCTGGTGACTCCTGCCACCCGCTCACTCTCCAGGAACCCCCCCAAATCACACTAATGCTGCAGTGCGGCTTACAATTCTGGTGACTTCTGCCACCCGCTCACTGTCCAGGAACCCCCCCAAATCACACTAATGCTGCAGTGCAGCTTTCAATTCTGGTGACTCCTGCCACCCGCTCACTCTCCAGGAACCCCCCCAAATCACACTAATGCTGCAGTGCGGCTTACAATTCTGGTGACTCCTGCCACCCGCTCACTCTCCAGGAACCCCCCCAAATCACTCTAATGCTGCAGTGCGACTTGCAATTCTGGTGACTCCTGCCACCCGCTCCCTCTCCAGGAACCCCCCTAAATCGCACTAATGCTGCAGTGCGGCTTGCAATTCTGGTGACTCCTGCCACCCGCTCCCTCTTCAGGAACCCCCTCAAATCGCACTAATGCTGCAGTGCGGCTTACAATTCTGGTGACTCCTGCCACCCGCTCACTCTCCTGGAACCCCCAAATCACTCTAATGCTGCAGTGCGGCTTACAATTCTGGTGACTCCTGCCACCCGCTCACTCAGAACCCCCAAATCACACTAATGCTGCAGTGCGACACAATTCTGTTGACTCCGCCACCCGCTCACTCTCCAGGAACCCCCCCAAATCACACTAATGCTGCAGTACGGCTTACAATTCTGTTGACTCCCGCCACCCGCTCACTCTCCAGTAACCCCCCCAAATCACACTAATGCTGCAGTGCGGCTTACAATTCTGGTGACTCCTGCCACCCGCTCACTTTCCTGTGCGGCTTTACTTAAATGCTCCTTTCTGCTCCTTGCTCTCCCCCGGCTGCCTGCCCTGTAGGGCATAAATAATTAAAACACTGCCACAGGAGTGGCGATCAGGAAGGTGGAGGGGAGGTGATTCCTTAACATGCTTCCTCCACCTCCCACTGGCTCTATTTCTGTCCTTCTCTCCCATCCATGCAAAGTAGGCCGCAGCCTAAGCTCTTTGCGGGCTGGTAGTTTGGAGCACCCACGGACACTCTCACTAAGGTGCAGTCGCGCTGGCAGCTGGCTGCCCTTGCCTGCTCGGCAGCCCAGACTTGCTCCCCCTTTTGTCACCAAAAATCAATGACCACAACATAAAAAGGGCTTGTAAAAGTCATGGGTCAACATAAAAGGTGAGAGAACAGCAGAGACAGACAACATCTGCTGAACAGGCAAAAGAGGGGGGGTCTGTACCCACCGAAGATTAATAATGGTTTCCACATATGGGGCCAGATTTTCAAAACTTTGCCCTGGGGCTAAATTTTCACTTCCTGGCAGGCAAACTTAGCTGGGAGCACAAAGCAAGCTATATTCAAAAGGAATAGCCCAGGGCAAACAGCTTATGAATATAGCATGGGAATGAGGCCGGGCAAACTGATCTGGGAGTGCAGGGCAGACTTAGCCCCTGGAATAAGACAGCTCTGAATATAGCAACCAGGAGGTGCAACCCACAACAGCAACACAGTGCACAGTGACGTGAAGGTAGGTAGAGGTGAACTTTGGGGCCAATGTGTGTGTGCCAGCAAATGTGTGGACCCAGCACAGCAGCAGACAGCAGCGCATGTGAAAGTACAGTGTTCAAAACTGTATAATATTCCCTGAACTGTTTGCGCAGCGCTAACATGTTTGCGCGGGTTTAGTGCAGGGCTAAACCATTAGCCCGGTGCAAACACATTTGCCTGGAGCTAAACTTTGCCATATTCAAAAGAGACATGCGAATGAGCCTACTTAGGTAGTCTCTGGGCAAACATCCAGATTAGCATCTCATTATGCTCTGATTTGCATGCAGTTTGCACCAGGCTAACGGTTTAGCCCTGCGCTAAACCCATGCAAATGTGTTAGCGCTGCACAAACAGTTCAGGAAATATTATAAGGTTTTGAGCACTGTACTTTCACATGCGCCTGCTGCCTGCAGCTGTACTGGGACAACATGGCATAGGCACAGATGGTGGTGGTGCTGCATGCTACTGTCACACTGTAGGTCATGCTACAGTGCACAGCAGACACTATAGTAGCAAGGGGGCCAGTAATGTGTGGACACAGCAATGCCTATGGTGTGTAGGGCAGTGCTCATGACTGCACTATATACAGTGACAGGCCCAACATGCAGGTGTTTACTGACAGTGGACATTACTGTTATGCTGTTGTGTGACCCATAACTGCTGCATCTCTGGCATGGGATGCTCACAGTGACATATACATGTCTGATTTTGTGTGCTGTGACAGTTGTACAGCTGTGCGGTATGTGGCCAGGGGGACATATATTATCAGAAAGGCAGACTAGTGTTGGGGTATTCCCAATACTGGCCCATGTGCACTGCATGATGTGTCCCAGCCTTGTGGCCACACCTGGTCTGTGGCACAGTCTGGCCACCCTTACACTCTCCCCTCAACATCCTCCATGCCCACAGTGCTGCATGTGTGTGCTGGCATCTGTTGGTGTCCACAGAAGAGTGGTCCACAGGTGTGTGCTGTATGGTCACACTGCCATGCTGTCCACTGGCAGCAGGGTCACCACTTACTGCCTGGCATGGCTGGGAGTGGTGACAGATGATGGCATCATTGTGATGCCATCAGTGAGCAGCATGTTTCCTCTATGCCTGACTTTGTCTATGTATCATATTTATTTGTTAGGGTGCAAAGCCGACGCAAAGTCGCACAAAGGCGCTAAACACTGTGCAAAGCTATAATGTTGGCGCAAGCAAATTGCCAAGGTTTAAGACTACCTTTCCCATGGCAATGTGCACCGCGAGTAAGTGTAGCGCTAAGTCATGCAAAACGACTGTGTGTGGCGCTAGTCACTGAATATAGCATTGCGCCTGTATTCATGTACACACCCCCTCAGTTTGACCCTTGCATACATTATGATTTTGCCCAGCGTTAATGCAGTTTTAGCGCTATTTTGCCTTTTGAATATAGCAAACCCAGGCTAATCCCGCGCTAAACCTGTGCAAACAGTTTTCGCCCGGCGCAAAGTTTTGAATATCTGGCCCATGAAGTTGTAATTCAACTGCCAAATATTCACAGCTGTCAGGTCCCACCTCAAGATAAAGGCATTTTGGAGTGAACTTATCTAAACAGTAGAATATTACCCCCCCCCACCACCACTTTTATTTCTTTCGGCTCTCATCATGTTGTAGTCTTGTAAATCCAGCATCACATCAGTTTGGGCACATAGCCAGGTTTCTGAAAATAGCATAAAATCAGGACCTTTATCAATTGCATAATTCCTAATAAAATCTATTTTGGGCAAAATACTTTTCACATTTGCATGTACAAAGGATAGGCCCTTCTTATCTTTAAAGTACAGTGATGTGGGCCCTGGGTTCGGGGATACATCCCCACGCACAAGCAACCATAGCATTATACTGGTCCTGGAAGGTAAATTAGTAGTTAAGTATAACAAGTTAATAAACATTGTGTCAAATATTGCAACTTCATACCCAAAATGCCAGCCTAGGCCTGTCTTTTAAAAATGGCTTTTAGCTAATAAAGCTATGTTAAGACAGTAGCCTACTTGGGCTGGGATTAAGTTATCTTTATAAGGCAACCAGAAGTGACTAAATAAATTCAAACTACAATCAGTAGTCATCTTCAGCTTTCCTAGCTCCAAACCATTTAGTTGTATATCTAAAGGGGGACAGCATCTGTACACCTGCCACGGGATAAAATTAAGTGCCAGCACATTAATTAAAATAAAAGAAAACCCAACCATCCTTAGTAAATTACCTCCTAGTACAAACAGTAACACAGTTGCATGTACCTCAAGAGGATTTATTGTAAATATTGCTATGAAGTCATGCTTGTGCCCAGCGCTCATGCTGTTGCGCGGCTCGGGGATTGAAAGAGCCAAGACCCCTTCCCCCGATGACAAGCCTGCTCAGTGATTGGCTCGCCGCTGAGCCCCCTCGTTCACAGGAAAACACAAAGTCACTGCCCCACAGTTGTTATTGGCAATGAGCACACAGTTCCCACTTTAGCAGCATTCAATGTCCCAAAATGGATTCAGAAGACAAGGTTTGTGTCAAGCAGGAATCACTCACAGAATCATGCAGACGTGATATGCACTGTGTCCATATAGCACACCCTCTGGTGCTGGTTAACTGTTGTAGTCCCTTTGTGGTGAATCATAAGCAGTAACAGAAGCAGATTAGCGGGGTAACAAGGCAAGTAGCTATTTCTCTCCCCGTCTCTCACACAAGGGGTAAAACAATGGTCTGAGGAAACATACTAGGAGTGAGCCATCTGGGCAGACTGAGTGGGCCATGCAGTCCATTTCTGTCAACAAATTCTGTGTTTCTAAGTAGGCCCTCCCCTTATTTATGACTAACCTTAACAGTGCCTAAGGACGGTGTTTGGGGTACCCTGTGCTCAACTGTTATGAGGTGCTGTCCTTCTGATGAGACATTAAACCAAAGTCGCATCTGCCAGTTCTGGAGGTTGTCCAAGTTTATGGTAAGAACCCCATGGCATTTCTCAAAAACAGTAGGGGCATTTATGTGGTCTCTAGGAAACAATTGTCCCCAATTCACAAATCCCCCAATAGATTAACCTGGTTTAAACAGCAACTTTGGAAAACATAATATTTAGACTCAAGTTAGCTTGTATTTCATATACCTTCTATAGATTTCTCCTCTCCATTATTTTTTTACTAAAGAGAAATTCCCACAAAAACAAGATCTTTATTCCTCAGAGTTCATCTGCCTCCATAGCTTATTCTCTACTTGAAATTATAATGCCCTGTTGTGACATCACAGTCTGTTGCCATAGGAATAACTGTGATGTCACAAGCAGAGTATTATGAAATCAGGTTGGGAAGAAGCAATAGGAGCTGATGATCTCTCAAGAAACAAGTATCTTATTTTTGAGGCAAATGGCCTTAGTAATAAGTAACGGGATAAGACATACAAAGCTGATGAGAAATATAAGCTGCTTTGTGTTCAAATATTATCTTTTTTCAAAGTCTTTCTTGAAACGTTAGTAGCTCTTTAATATCAGTCATTACTTCCTATACCCCCCTCCCCCAAAAAAGCTGATAACAGAAACCATTTCCTAGTCCTCCTATTGTGGTCACCAAACCAAACAAATAAAGTCAGTTTAATTCCAGTTTAACTACTGCAGTGCGGAGCTGATATCTTTCTTTTTCCTCTTCTGTTTCAGACAGCGAGTATCTTCTGAATCCTGCCTTCTTGGCATGTTTAAGAGAAGAGAAACACTCAGTGCCACACAATGGAATGCTTTCTTCTCTCACACAAAAGGAAGGTAAGACTCTGCAGTGCGCTGATTAGCAGATGAGCATATGGGAAAAGGGTCACTAGAGGCAGGAATTAATGCACGCATTTCTAGTGACCTAACAATCAGACAGGAGCATTTCAGCAGGTTGTCAGAGGTATGGAAATACTAAAGAATAAGTGGCTCAATGCACTGCATATGATTAAAACATATTTTAGCAAGCATTTGTCAATACCGGATGTTTCCCATGGGGGTGTGTGCGTGTGTGTGTGTGTGTGTGTGTCTGTGTCTGTGTGTGTGTGTGTGTGTGTGTGTGTGTGTGTGTGTGTGTGTGTACTGGGAGGGTGGTCCTAGCTGTCTGTTCCTGTACTGTCAACTGTGTGACCACATGTGGAATTTCATGGACAGGGTTGAAACTGGCACCAGTCCACTAGCCAAATGCTGTTAGATTTTATTTTGGGATAGTCAAAAATCTTTTTAAGTAGCCAGGAGGGCTTGTACTGGAAAAGGTAATATTTCAATAAATAGATCAGCAGGTTTAGTAGAAAAGTCTGTGGGGCTTGTGGATTTTGCAAATCACTACCCTGCTGGCTAGTAGCTACAAAACTTAATCTGACCCCTGCATAGATCAGCCTAAAATGGGATTTTTTTTACTTTATTTATTCTCCACTGGCCAGCTATTGGTAGGGACTCAGTCTAAAAGGGAATGCTTGGCAGATTTAATATTGAGCCTAGTGGGTTCAGTTATTAATTGAGATCGGTGGGCTTCAGATACAGAGGTGTGAGTGGTACCAGCTCCTGATCCCGACTGATATTGAAATCCCCACATAACACCAAATCAGGGGGGCTAAACCAAGACGAAATAAGGGAGGGGGGAGAGAGACAGATGGGGAATTAGATGGGAGGTAGAAGACTTGGTTTGCTGGCCAAGGCATCTAGCTTCACCTGAGCTCTTTCCTTCTAAGACTGCTTGAAAGGCAGAGTAGAGAAACTTACCGGAGCAAGGGAAAAGGATTAAGACTTAGTTTGGCTAAGCAGATTTACTGTGTGGTGGTGTTTTTATTTTTTACTCACAGGGATTGCTACTGTTTGTTGCTAACATTTCATTGCTTTATTTTTTCTCTGATTCAAATTGTTGTTGCTGGTATACCTTCTTCTGCATTATTACAAGGTGTGCCTACAGGTGTGTGCTAACAGATTACTCCTGTAATCTTCTGATTCAAATTGTCTTTTGCAAGGTATATCTTCTGTTACTGCTTTATTTTTCTCTGGAGCAAAGTGTTTCTTACAGCGATATTTTCTCTGAAATTATTACAGGTGGTGCTTTACAGGTTTTACAGTTTTATCTAACATTAGGATAAGCTTTCAGGTTACTGCATTTGTTGTTGACTGATTGTTTCTGCTCTTACCTCCTTGTTCTTTCGTCCGTGGTTCTTCTTTTTCGGCAGGGGAAGGGCCCAACCACCCACCCCCATCCCCAACCACCAGACACTACACTCCTTTTATAGAGTACCACAGTTGTAACATTTCCTGTGGCAGAGCAGGAAGGGGCGGATCAGTGGGGCCTCCACAAGGTGATCTCATTTACAGGGACACTAGTAATTTAACTTGTTATAACAAGTTAAACAAAGCACAATTAAACCATTACTTGCATTTTATTTTCCTTTTTTCTCCTTCTAATTACTCTGACTAGGTTACAAACCCAGCAACTTATTTGGAATGGATTTCATTAACTGCAGGTACTGTGGAACAATTTTCAGAAGGACAGTCTTACAGGATTTAGGACACTGTCCTACATGCTGGGCCTTTGGAGATCTTAGGGCTCAGCTCCGGGCAACATGGGCAGAGATTGCACGCCTCAAATTTCATATTGAAGAGGAAATACATTAAAAGAACCACCCGCCATTTCCCCAGCACCCAACAGAAAAACCTCGACCACAGAGGGTAGTTGGTCCAGGAGGTTGGCAGGTGGTTAGGAGGAGCAAACCAGGTGCCCCATCACTCTCTGCTCTCCAACACATTACCTCCAAAAACATATAAACACTACAAACAGGTATCTGCCTCTATCTCTGAAATCAAATAAAGAGGCAGAAGACACTGCAGAGCAGGACACTGCGGCACAGGAGCTAGCACAACAAAACTCACCCAAATCAGGAACCAAAACAAAACAAGCACAAAGGAAATCCAAAAAACTTCTGATCATAGGGGACTCCATGATTCGGGGAGTTGATACCCATCTCCAGCCAGGGGTGATGGTCAGATGTCTCCCAGGTACATCAGCATGGAGAGACACTGACCGCATTGCTAAAATTGTTCACAAAGCAGGAGAAAACATTGATGTCCTAGTACACATAGGGACTAATGATCTCGCCAGCTGGTCAGTTGTGGAGACCAAGGAACACCTGACTAGGCTGGGTGACATACTATCATCTATTTCATCTGGCATCTCCTTCTCTGAGATCCTGCCAGTCTGGGAGAGGGGAGAAGATGGTCGGAAGGTCAGAGAAGGGGACATAGGGGACCTAAACACGTGGCTCAAGGGCTGGTGCCAGGAAAAAGGACACAGATTTGTAGGAACTGGCAACAGTTCTGGGAGCGAAAGTTCTTTAAATTTGATGGACTGCATCTGACTAAAGAGGAGTCAGTGCATTGGGGCAGAAGTTTGATGTCTTTGCAGAATATTTAAACTAGCAAATGGGAGAGGTACAGCACCCCATACGTCGAATGGAAGAACACCCTCCCCTCAGCTAGTGGTCAAACAGGAATTCAGCATGTTTGCCGTTCATTTGCATCACCAGGTAAGAAAAAGGTTTGTCTCCCATACGACGACAGGGTAATGCCAAACTTCACCCAACAACCAACACACCAAAATCTGGCCAATGGAAAATCATGTACACAATGCTCACAGCCTGGGAAATAAGATCCCAGACCTGCAGGCAATAATGTCAGAGGCTAAACTGGACATAGTAGCAATTAGTGAGATGTGGCTTACCAGTAACCACACTTGGGAGACTTCAGTACCTGGCTATGTATTGTTCAGAAGAGACCGAGGTGCAAAAGGGGAGGAGTGGCCCTGTATGTTAATGAAAATATCAAAGCTACAGAAATTCAGAATACACATAAGGAGCCAGAAGAACTGTGGGTCACCCTGGAAACAGGAAATGGGACAGCCATAAGAACTGGGGTTGTCTACAGGCCCCCAGACCAGAGGAGGACATAGACACATTACTGTTAGAAGATATACAAACATGACAGCAAAGGGAGGTTCTGATAATGGGAGACTTCAACATGCCGGATACAGATTGGTCAATACCAGCAGGAACATCTGCCAGAACTAGACTCATAGTGGATTCCCTGCAGGAGGGCCTCAAACAACTGGTACAGCAACTCACAACAGACAGGGCTATCCTAGATCTAGTACTAACTAACAAGGAAGGGATCACAGATCTCCAGGTAGAAGGTCACCTGGGGGCCAGTGACCATCACATGGTATGGTTCAATTTGGCTCTACATCTAAATCATCCCATTCCAAGGCAAAAATATGGGACTTCAGAGGAGCTGACTTTGATAAGATGGCCAACAGAGTTAAGCTAGCCCTGGCAAAAAGAAACACAGGTGAGGGGGTACAGGCAAAGTGGGCAAGCATTAAGGATGCAATACGTAAGTAACATCCCATTGTGTTAGACAGAAAAGGAAGTGAAAAGAAGAAGGAAACCACTTTGGTTCTCAAATACAGTAGCAGAAAAGGTCAGAGCCAAAGGCTGGCCTTCAGGAAATATAAGGAACACAGCGGGATGAAGATAGGAGGCATACCAAACTGCCCTAAGGGAAGCAGGTAAGCAGAAGGCAGGCAAAGTCCCAAACTGAGGAAACACTAGCACGAACAGTAAAGAAGGTGACAAGACTTTCTATAGATACATTAGTGAAAGGAGAAAGTCCAGAGGGGTGCTAAGCTTAATGGAGAAAAGGGAGCATGTGAGGAGGAGGACCCTGTAAAGGCATCTATCCTAAATAGATACTTTTGCTCAGTATTTACTGAAGAGAAGGTAGGGCAGGGCCCACAGCTCAGCATCATGGACACAGGGGAGGGAGGGAGCACTACTCCCTTCACAAAAGAAAGGGTCCTACAAGAGCTCTAAGCTCAGGGTGGATAAGGCAATGGGACCTGATGGCATACACCCCAGGGTACTTAAGGAGCTAAAGGAGGAACTAGCAGAGCCATTAGCAGAATTGTTTAGTGAGTCTCTGAGCACAGGAGCGGTCCCAGAAGACTGGAGAAGGGCTCATGTGATCCCACTCCACAAGAGTGGTAGCAGGGAGGAGGCAGGGAACTACAGACCAGTCAGTCTTACCTCAGTAGTGGGCAAGATTATGGAGGCACTCCTTAAGGAAAGGATAGTGCAACACCTGCAATCCATAGGGGCACAGGATCCAAGACAGCATGGGTTTACAAAAGGAAGGTCCTGTCAAACTAATCTCATAGATTTCTTTGACTGGGTAACCAGAGTGGTGGACCAAGGGGGAGCAGTTGATGTCGCCTACCTTGACTTCAGCAAAGCTTTCGGCACTGTTCCACATAGAAGATTGATAAATAAGCTGGGTAGGCTCGGGTGGGTCAGAAGTTGGTCAACTGGGTGGCAAACTGGTTGACGGGCAGAAAACAGAGAGTGGTGGTAAATGGTATACAGTCAGAAGAGATGCAAGTCACAAGTGGGGTACCTCAGGGATCAGTCCTGGGGCCAGTCCTCTTCAACATCTTCATTAGTGACCTTGCAGATGGACTAGAGGGTAAGGCTTGTCTGTTTGCAGATGACACCAAGATCTACAACAGAGTAGATGATCCAGATGGGGTGGGCAGAATGAGAAGAGATCTGGATAAACTAGCAGAATGGTCAGAAGAGTGGCAACTGGATTTAATGCAAAGAAGTGCAAAATCATGCACATAGGGAAGAGAAACCCTGAAGCCACCTATAGGCTGGGAGGAGTTGCTAGCAGTCACAAAGGAAGAAAGAGACTTGGGCATCATCATCACTGATGACCTAAAATCATCCAAGCAGACCTCTAAAGCAGTAGGTAAGGCTAGGGGGTGTTAGGGTGTATTAGTAGGGGTATCACAAGTCGAAGAGGAGTAATAATCCTCTGTACAAGACACTGGTTAGGCCCCATCTGGAGTACTGCTGCAGTATTGGAGGCCACACCTTCACAAGGACATTAACCAAATTGAGGCAGTCCAGAGAAGGGCAACCAAAATGGTGCAGGGACTGCATCAGAAGACATATGAGGACAGATTAACGGAGCTCAATATGTATACCCTTGAGCAAAGGAGGGAGAGAGGTGATATGATCGAGGCATTCAAACACCTTAAGGGCATAAACAAGGTGAAAAGAGTCTAACATGTTTAAATATAAGAAAAATAGCAGGACAAGAGGACACAGCATGAGATTAGAGGAGGCCGATTAAGGGGAATGTGAGGAATTCTTTCACAGAAAGGGTGGTGGATGCATCGAATGGCTTTACCACAAGAAGGTGACTATGAATACAGTGCAGGGCTTCAAACAGGCATGGGATAGGCATAAGGGAGCAATACAAATGACTATGAATAGATAGGCCACTGACAGAGCAAAGGCCGATGGCACATTTATAAGGTAGAAAAAGAAATGGGCAGACTGGATGGGCCTTGCGGTCCTTATCTGCCGTCAACTTCTATGTTTCTATGTTTCTATGAATTGGGGGGGGGAGTTAGAGACAGCCTATGACAAGTTTCTTTCCTTGGCCCAGGGTGATTTGTACGTAAACAAACATATGAGGAGAGGCTGAGGTAACTGAACATGTACACCCTGGAGGACAGAAGGGAGAGGGGGATATGATCAAAACCTTCAAGTACCTTAAGGGCATAAACAGGGTTAGTGCAGAGGGCATCTTTAACTTAAGAAAGGAGGGGACAACAAGGGGACATAACCTTAAACTGGTGGGGGATAGATTCAAAAAGGAAATGAGGCACTTGTTCACTGACAGGGTGGTGAAGCAGTGGAATCAGCTATGGGAGGAGGTGGTGGCATCAAAGATGGTGGCTGGTTTCAAGAGCGGGTGGGATAGGGTGACGAAGAGGATTAGTACTGAAGGGGGTTCTACTGGGAAGGGGTTAGGAGAGGGGACTGGAAAGTGAGAGATAACTCCGGGCAGCATTGAGGAGGGGGGCAGCTCCAAGGAAGAAACTGAGCTGCACACTCAAGCAGACTCAACAGACCATTACGGCCTTTTTCTGCTGGTAGTTTCGTATGTTCATATGCAACTTTGAACAGTATAGCATTCACCTTGTGGCAGCATAAACATTCTAGTGATGTGTCCATGACAGCATAATGATTGCAGGAGCCCCGAAATAAACAAAAATATTTAATGGAAAAGAAGTGAACATGCTGTTAAAGTACACACTGAAGCAAAACCAACAACCACAGAGAGTATAGACGACATGTGATGCAACAAAGTGATGTGCATCGGTCATGTCCTAATGAAACTGCTGTTTTCACAATTTGTTTTTACTACATTCTCACCCTAATTCCACAAGATTCTGTTTTGTCATACCCGATGTGAGTTGGGGAAGCATGGCTGCCCCGATGGAGGTGGGGAACCTTGGTGAACACTGGCTGGTAGGTAGGTGCGGTTGTATGTTGGGGCTGTCTGGTAAGGGAGAATTCAGAAAATTAACAGGAACAAAAAACAACAAACGCACAACATCATTGTGCATGCCTGATGCACCCTGTTGATAACTGGAAACAACAAAACATCAACTTATCATACTGATTCCTGCATCATGACATGTGGTCACCAAGATGATGGCACAGAAATGAACAGCACAACCAACATGACAGGGGTCTGGAGTACACTGTTCTCTATATACATATGTGTACTCTCTCTATGACCTATCATGATCTCCATGGGGGGAAGGGGGCACTGTACAGGTTACAGCTGTCTCCCAACAAGTGGTGCGGAGGGCTGATGTATCCGGGGACCAGGTGGCAAAGAACTGCCAACTAGGGGAGAATTAATAGAATAAAAAAAGAGAAATCCCATCTCAGGCTGATCCATGCAGGGGTTGAATTTAAAGAGCTAGTGTACTGCCTAAAACTAACATTAGGTTTTAAAAGCATTCAGCCATTACCTTTTATATCTGAGGTGCTTTGCCTTTTCCCTTTGTTTACTTAGAAGATTGTTTACCTGATGTGAGTAGGTGTGATATGTGGAACAGCTCTTAGCCTGACAACTGACGTATCTAGCTTTACTGCCCCCCGCTACATCATCAGCATTGTTACCTCACTGACTGTGACATCACTGCTGCTTAGGAACAGCCATTCAGCGACTGCCAGGTCATTCAGTTGTGATGTCACTTTCAGTGAGATCACCATGCTGATGACGTAGTGAGGGGTGGTACAGATAGATAAGTCAGCTGACCGGCTAAGAGCTGTTCCACACATTCAGCACAATATTATTACATAGAAGACTTTCTAATGAGGAAAAGAAAAAAGAAAAATGCTTCAGAAATGAAAAATTACAACTGACTACTTAAAATGTGTATAATTTTCCTGTCTGTCTACTTTGGCTCCACTAGCTCTTTAAGTTTTGCAGCCACTAGCCAGCAGGGCTAGTGATTTGGAAAATCCATTAGCCCCACAGACATTTCTGCTGGCCAGCTGATGTCTTTACTGAAATATTACCTTTTCTGGTACAAGCCCTCAGGGCTACTTAAAAATATTTTTGACTATCCCAAAAGAAAATCTAACAGCATGGTGTGTTTTAAGATGAAAAAGTGCATATAAACAGTCCACTTTAAACCTCCACTGTGAAAAAAAAAACAACAAAAAAAAACCCTCATACTCCAGCACCAGTCAGAGCTGGGACAGAGAGATATGAGATCATTGTAAACACAAGGCTGGCTGCTTGAAACTTAAACACTCAGTTTCTGGTTTATACTGTAGCAACTATAAAATAAAGGGATACTGCATGCTACTAGCTAGAACTTGAAGTGCATAAATGCTGTTACAAATATAAATATATAGCATGGATGTTACTGAGGCATGTAAAAACAGAAAGGTTGCAAGGATAATCTCCTTGACCAGTGAGTAAATACCATTTGCAGAGAGAGACAGAGAGAAAGAGAAAGATACACATACATTACTTTTAACAACTGGTGTCTATAAAAGCTTGGAATACCTAATGTAACCCACCTACAAATGGGAGTTCCTAAAATGTCTTCCTGGGCTTGCCTAATGCCCACTGCAAGGCTGGTGTTCTGTGTTTTAACAGTTTAAAAGTGCTTGCATGCGAGTGCCCTGTTAGCCTCTGTGCCTGTCTCTTTAAGAGGTGTCATTTTCGTGGTCTATAATTAATCTGGGTGGGGGCCGAGTGGTTTTAGGCTCGAGTCCTGCCTGGGCTGCAATATAGCCGCTTCATTCTGCCATCACTAATTGTGCAGAGGTGGCTTTACTAGGATCTGTGAATGTTTGCTGATTGTCTGCTTTAATAATAATAATATTGTAGTTTGTCTAACGTGCCTTCCTTTGCAGCATGGACTTTTCTGCTAAGCACCACCAGTTTGGTTCTGGACTGCCAGTTTAGACCAATCGGTACCTTTGGGGACCCTAAAATGGAGACTGTCCCCTGGGGGTCTTGTGGGAGTGAATTTCTGTAGGAGTTGTAGTTTTTACTGTTTGGTGACTAAATGGACCTTGAGGGGGAGCTCTTGGTGTGACAAACAGATGAATCAACCAACTGAACCTTTTGGATCATTGGGAAGTCCCAGAGCTGCCTGCAGCAGTGAGTCAGTGTGTAGTTGGAGTTGAGAGAGTGAACAGCTCGAGTAATTTGAGCAGCTGCTCCTGAGTAGTTGCCCGGGGGAATCGGCAGGAAGGCTGTGTCTGGCCTGCCTGCTACCAGCTTCTCGAGTGAAGAAGTCTGAAGTCTAAAATCAGACTTTATCCAGAATTGCAGTTACAGTGACCAGAATCCTGAACTGTGGAAGAGTGAATTTCACCTGTGAGGACCGAAGAGTTGCTTCTGGAGTGACTGGCCTGTCAGGACTAGAAATAAGCACAGAGCGTACTGTTTGTGCAGAGACAGTTTTATTGCAACCTGACTATCATCCGAACTGTGGTATTTACTTATCCTTAGTATAATTGTTCTGAATGTGGAGTGTGGGTCGTGATTTGGTTCCCCACATCATTGAATGTATCACGCTGGCTGGAGGCTGCATCCAGCAAACTTACTGGACTGTATCTGAATTGTTCAACTGGTCTGGGCCTCACCATCTCGGCCTAGATTGTCATATGTGCTGCAGAGATTCATCCGACGAAAGACCCGCTTGGGAATTCAGCTCCCTGCTCAGAATCATCGAACAGGATTTGACCACCATGGTGTGTCATGTGGGCCCTGCTTCCCCTGGCAAACCAGCATACCATCCTGAGGTCTTCATCTCGTCAATCCTGCATCCTGATCTGGGTAGCATGACTAAACATCAGGGTAGCTCCCTGCAACAAAGCTCAAATCAAAGTGTGTCATCTGATTTCATTGTTTGGTTGATCATTACGAACTGAGCCATCTGGCTTCGGATACAAACTGTGGGTTAAAGTGCATGTTGTATTTTTCCTTCCCGAGAGCCTCAACAACAGCTGCAATGCTGGCCTACAACGGGCAACGCTTCAGGCTAGCCTGCATAACAACTGGGTACCCAGAGTGTGTGTGATTGTGCTAGAGAGACTCTAAGGCATGCATGTTTAACCTGACTAAATCAGATCTGAAATCAATTACCAGATTGCTGCCCCACCCTCGTTCACGTCCCCTAAATAAATCTGATCCAGATTTTTCTGCATTTAAACTGGCTATTGTGTACCTTTGTGGAGAGAATACTGTGTTGCTATTGCCTTTCTCTATTGCAAGTCTTATTTTACAGGGGGTCTCCAGGGCCAGTGCAGCTGATCCAGCCCTGGTGGTAAGTGTGCCAAGTGTGGGTCTAACATTGCATTCTGGTGTTCACTGTAACTGGCTAATTGCTGACCAGTATAGGCCACTAGAGGGGTTAGAGGGGGGTAGCAGTGTCCCAGAGGGCCGTACCCAGAGCAGCTACGCTACCCTTAAACCAACCCTCCGGGTGAAGGCACCTGTTCACAGAACTCAGGTCCCTCAACCTACACCTAGTCACGCAGACAGGGGTAGTATTTATTCATTTATTCATTACAAATCGGGTTTACAACCTTTGAGTCAGAGACTCATTTACAAAGGCACCTCATCGCGGGTGGGGGCAGACATAAAGACAGTTATTACAGTGCAGATTAAAACAGAGGATAACATTACAAGTAGGGTTGTCAGAACCCTCTGAAGTTCTGGGTTCTAGTTCTAGTCTAGAACTTTTGAAAAAGTTCTAGGGTTCTAATCTTTTTTAGAACTTTTTAGAACTTGAACCCTATTTTTTTATTGTGCTGCCAGTAATGAAGATAGTAATAAAATACATGTAAAGGAAAAACTGTTCAATATAAGGGGAGAAATGATCATGTGTAACATTGATAGGAATACAACTAGGTTTATCTATGGTTTCTTCTGTTTGCTAAAGCCAGCAACTTAATATGTAACAGCCACCCACCCACCCATATGTTAAAGGTTTTCCTGCTGCAGCTGCATCATAGTTCCTTAATGAAAAAAAAGAGGCACATTAGCCATTTATGTACTCAGTTATATATACTCATCGTCATGAATTAGGAGAAAAAATAACTGGTATTACCTAATCTGAGCTATTTGCTGCTTTCTGTTTTAAATGAGTAACTCAAAAGTTGTTATGTTTAAAAGAAAGCTTTTATAACAAAGTCAAGCCAAGGTACTGCAGCCGTAGCACATGAAACTGTTAAAAAACATATTATGTCATAACGTAGTCAGTCAAGACATTTGAATAAAAAAAATATGCCAGTCATTGTTGCTGGCAAAAATGCGTGCAATTTTCTAAGATAATGCATACATATACCAACATTTTTGTTGGCAAATTGAAGTAATACATACAACTTTCTAAGATGATGCATTTGTGCTGCTGATACTTCAATAAAATCTGTATTTCAGTCACATAAACAAAAAAAGTGGTTTCCTCACCACATACTAACTTAAGGAACATTTAATGTAGCTGCAGCAGTTTGCATGTGATGTTTAAGGGACAGCGTCTGTCAACCCCATTATGTATCAAATTATCACTACTTGTAAAGCAAAAACACTTTATGATAGGTCACATTCTGTGAAAACTGCTGATGCAGATTTTCTTTTATTTCTGCTTCCTTTATTCTTTTTTTTAAAGGGGACAGGACAATTGTGCTAGGTGGCAGCAGTTTGCAATGTATTTAATAATAAAAATATACATATATATATATATATATATATATATACTGTATATATTATATGTACACAGTAGGTTCAATCTGTCATCATTTTTTTCCTCACCATCCCCGACGATCACGAATCTGTAAATGAAAGGACTAAAACAACACCCACCTTTCACCCCATCACCCATTCCACTTTTCTTACACCACCTCATCTGTGCAGTAGCACCCATGCCACCCTCACCCGTGTAAAAACAACCCACAACCCTCACCCATGTACTAGCATCCATTTTTGGTTTATGGCTAACATTTCTGTAATTGAAAAATAATAAACAGCTACCAATTAGAACTCATGGTTTTGTCCTCTTTAAAATTGAAAAATAGACCGTCTCCTGTCCCAGCCCATACTGATGCACCACAAAGTCACAGAAGGTAAATCCAAAATATATGTTTGCACTTTAACTATAAATAATATGATACAGAAAGGATTGACGTGGACAGTGTCCTTTTATGCCAAATTTGGGCCTGTTCCCACTGATGTTAAAATTGCCCTGTATATAAAACTTGTTGACTTTAGTTTAGACCCTAGCTACAAAGCAGTTTGCCATGAAATGGTGAAAGTTTTTGGGGTATATAGTCCAAGGTAGTAGATTGAGAAAGGAGAGAGACAACCAAAGTCATCACAGTCTGTAAAAGTTTCCTTTTTGGTGCAGAGAGACTCTGTCCCACACAGTGTTTACCAGCCACCACCATCTGAGTTGTCATCACCATCAACATCCACATCAATCACTTCAGGATCAGTTTGTATACTTAGGGATACGAAAATCTTGACTTATTAACTTTAATAAAAGTTAACGTGTGTACATTTTCTGGCAGCAACCTATTTCTGGTGTCTGTCACAATATTGCCAGCTGTACTAAACATGCGTTCTGAAGAGACACTTGTTGCAGGACAACCAAGATATTTACAGGCTTCATCATACAGCTCAGTCCAAATTGACTTTTTTGATCTCCAGTATTCAAAAGGGCATGCATCAATAGGAATAGGCAGTTCTTGCAGGTAACTGTCTACCATGATGGACAGAGACCGCTCAGAAGAGGAATCAGCAGAAGCTGGTATGGCAGCAATTTGGGAAAGGTTTTGCCACAGATTTAGCTTACTACTAAGGGTTGAAGAAGTGGCAGTTGTGGAACAACTACTGTTAATGTTTGGTGACTTTCCAGTTCTGTATCCCTTTGTGAAGATGAACCTGCATGTTGTGGTGATGACAACCTGAGGGTACTGTGCGTGTCTGTGTTTGACTCCTATGAGTGCTGCAGCTCATCTAGCAACAGACATTTGTACTGCTCTATATCATCTATTTTTGGAAGATGTATAGCCTTGAACCTGGGATCTAAGAGAGTTGCAAGGATGAAGTGTTTTGATTTTGTCATTGCAACTAATTTGTCATTGGTTTTGAAGCGCTCGCTCATTCTCTTTACGAGATTCCAATGATACAGGCGACATGTTGTCTGCGCTTCAGATCTGTCTTTTTCTATTTATAGATTTAGAACACTAAGATGATGTGAAATGAGCATTATGAGTGGGATAACCTGACTCACAGATGCTCCTTCAGAAGATGTGTCACTTGTAGCTGTCTCAAAAGGATCTAGGATGCAGCACACTGTCTCCATTAATTTCCATGGCAGCACAGACAGCATAATGCCATCTCCAATAATGTAACTGGAGCAATACTCATGTACAGCTTGTTCTTGCTCCAAGAGGCGCTTTAGCATATAAAGCGTTGAGTTCCAATGAGTGGAAACATTTTGAATCAGCTTTTGCTGGGGCAGCTTGTGTTTTTTTTGCAGTTTGGACAATGTCCGTATAGCCTTGGTTGAATGTGAAAAGTGAGTCACAAGTTTTTTGCAAACAGCAATCATACCATGCACTTGTGTTTCATTGCTGAGAAATCCCGTGACAATTAAATGTAAGCAATGTGCAAAGCAAGAAGAATGCAGAAATCCTCCATCCTGTACTGCTTTCAAGATGTTGGCTCCATTGTCACTTACTATGAAGCCACATTTTAGACCATGAGAATAAACCCATTCAACAAGGAAGTCATTTAGTTCCTGCAAGATGTTTGCAGCAGTATGACTTTGCCCAAACTTCTTTATATGCAGCAGCGTCATCTTCTGGGGTGTCTTTGTTTGAAGAAGCACAAGAAAACATGACCCAATGAGAGGTAAGGGACATGTAATCTATGTTTTGAGTGCTGGTCCACATATCTGTTGTGACATGAATAACCCCACCCTCCGCAGTTTTAAGTGCAAGCATCAATGTCACTTTTAAAGCCTGATAAATGTTTGGTATTTCAACATAGGAAAAGTACCTTCAATGAGGAATATTGTAACGAGGCTCTGCTAATGTCATGAGCTCTCTAAAATCCTCATGATCTACCAAAGAGTATGGGAGAAGGGCTCCGGCTAACAGTTCACCAATTCGGTGATTAAGATGAAGGGTCTTTGGATGATTTCTAGTAAAGGTATTCTTCCTTTCAAATGCCTGAGACAGTGTTAGCTATTTACAACATGTCCCTGCTGGTTTATTATACACCGTGCTTCGATGAGCAGATGGACACAGAGATGGTGGACTAGGACTTATACATTCAGTGCCATCACTGGATGTGCAACTGGTACTAATGGTGCTGGCATTGGTGGTAACAGTGATCCTAGGGCTGGCAGTGGTTCTGCCCGCATGAAGTTCAGACAATTCAGTATCCATTTCAGATTCCTGACCCTTCTCATGTGTGGTCTGGAAGATGGAGGACATGGGTTTTGGATGATCAAGCAAAACTGAATGCTTTTTCAGATGGCGTTTAAGAGCTGTAGTGCCAAGGCATGACACAACTTTACCACGGCTTACACTCTGTTTACACAAGGAACAAATTGCTCTGAATGGATCAGTTTTACTGACAGAGAAATAATTCCACACCTCAGATGTGACAGATTTTGTTCGAGTGCTAGGAAGATAGCTAAAGACTGTTTGTGTCTTTTCACCTGTCCTAATAGAACCCAGGACATGCTCCCTGGTGCTAGAAGAGTGGGCAGAAGACTGTGATGGATTTTCATTGCTGGCCAACACAGAAGTGGTGGATTCAATGGATATGTCCTTTTCATTGCCAACAGTGCTGGATGTATTTTCAAGTGCACTACCTGATTCATTGTCAGCAGACTTGCTCATTTCACTTTGTTGAGGAAGTAATGATTCGTCGTGAGACACAACAGTGTCGGACTGAGACCAAGGGGTACTGTCTGAGTCAGAGAGGGACTCACTGTCACTTGCATTATTGCTGCTAGTCACAGGGATCTTATCAGCATGAATGGCATACCTTATGGTGCCTCTCCGTGTGACCCCAGCAGCTGTACAGGTTTTCTTAAAAGGTCCCCCTTTACCACACTTCACTGTTGCTCTTTTGCTGTTTCTTGAATTTTTATCACATGAAGCATTTTGATTATTTCTGCTAGCACCAGGATTACCACTACCACCAACACCTACTCCAACACCATCACCAGATGCTTTATCTATATTGGTGTCAGCCATAACAGACAGTACCAGTACTACCAGTATACTGTGGTGAACACACCCACACCCAAACAATTCCTGTGTAAGAAAGCAGTGTGATCTGTGATCGCTGGCTACAACTCCAAAATTTTATTTTGGTTGAGCGACACTGTGATGCAGTAGACTGAAAGTAATTAAAGAATAAGACAGTTTGCAACTAAAGGATCCCAGGTTCAAGGCTTACAGAATGATTGGGCTGCTGGGTATAGGCATACACATAGCAGTCAAGGGGTGCACAGCAGCAGGGTGATGTGCTGACAACAGAAGACGGAGTCACATACGCAACCCAGGGAATGAGAATTATATTTCTACATTTCTGTCATGTAAGGTTAATGCCACCACACAACTGGCAACTGGGCTTCTCTCTGTAACACACACTGGGTAGGGTACAGTGCAGTCAAGGGGCACACAGCAGCAGGGTGATGAGCTGACCACAGGAGACGGAGTCACATACACAGCCCAGGGAATGAGAATTATATTTCTACGCTTCTGTCATGTAAGGTTAACACCACCACACAACTGGCCAGTGGGCTTCTCTCTGTAACACACACTGGGTAGGGTACAGTGCAGTCAGGGGGCACACAGCAGCAGGATGATGGGCTGACCACAGGAGCCGGAGTCACATACATAACACACAACTCAGGGAATGAGAATTATATTTCTACGCTTCTGTCATGTAAGGTTAATGCCACCACACAAATAGCCACTGGGCTTCTCTCTGTGACACACACTACACTGGGTAGGGTACAGATTTATTTGCCTTTTTTTTGTCCCCCTTGTTATATGCTTGTTGCTGGCAGCTGCTGAGTGTGCACCACTCTGCAGTGCTGTAGTTTCAAATAATCACAATCATATTTCACAAAGGTTCTTTTTAATTTTTATTCTCTCTCTCTCCTGAGTCCTGATATTGATTGATCTCGGTCTCGATCCCTCCCTATTCCCCAATCCCTTCCCAATTCTTGATTAATCCCTCCACCTGAACCTCCCCCTAATCCCACTCCCAACCGACCATTAATTTACTGAGCCTTTTTTTCAACCTTTCTCTCGTTCTCGGTCTCACAGGAAAATGGATGATGGAATTTTTTAAATAGCACTGCAGCAACTAGCAAGTGCTCGCTGCAGTCCGACTGCGGCCACACCGACCTGGGCCCTGGCCTATAAGTATAGTATTGGGCAAGAATGCCTGGCTGTGGTAGTAGAGTAGCGGTACGCTAACGCTACAGTTAAGTAGGCTACTGCTGCCTCCTGAAATCCTCAGCAAATGGCGCTCTGTCTCGGCTTGCATCTGCCTAAATGCCCCCACAGATCCCACAGCTCATGCAGCTTACTCGACCCCCACCTGACCACATAGTATTGGTCAGGTGGTGAGGAGGATGACTTCACTTGAGCGTACATACGTAAGTACATTACACAAGCGCAAACAGACAACTCGCGATGGATGGCAATGGCAAGTTCAACCCCCCCCAACAACAATGCTGCTGCTGCACCCCCCCACCACATCGGGGCTGCCACTTGCCTGCTGCTGCTGCGACATGCCTCCTCCAGTCCCCACACATACCCCTACACCCCCCCTTGGAGCTGCCTGCTGGGGCGTGCCTCCTCCACCCTCCTCTCCACACACACGCTGGGACTCGATTCAAACCCTTTTGTGAACCTTTTAGTGTTCGAGTTCTAAGTTAGAACTCGAACACCAGGGTTCGAGGAGGGTTCAAATTTTTGACAAACTAGTTCTGACAACCCTAATTACAAGTGCAGTGAAAGGAACATTTAACATAGATACACTTAGGTTACATAATGTAGTAGTTTGTATGTTGCTTAGGTTACATAATGTTACAAAATTGTGAGTTACACTCATGGATATAGAAGGTCCTCAGAGAAGACAGTGGGTTACATCCCTGTTTGGACCTAGTAGGGAAGGGATAGGTCTGGGGGAGGTAGAAGCTGTCCAGTGAACGTTGTTGAGCCAGAGGGCAAGGCGGGCAGGAACCACAGGTTACAACAAGCAGTTAGTTGCACCTACAACAACGGGTATTAAAGATATGGTACCGAAGGGCTGTTTTGAAGTAGCCAATTTTTGGCAAGTTGGAGATGCAGCTAGGGAGGGAGTTGAACCAGGTGGGGGCTCGGTAGAGGAAGGATCTCTGGGGAAGAGAGGTCTTGGTTCTGGACACCTTGAAAGTGGCCTTTTCAGAGCTATGGGTGGTGATGGACGAAGATGGCTGCTGTAGGGAGGTGGAGACCCCCGTCGGGAGAGTCCTAGCAGAGATTTCTTTGCGAGAAGGCAGGTCTGGTAAAGCAGTCGCTCCTCAAAGTTGAGCAGATTGGTGGTAGTATAGAGAAAGCAGGTGTGAGTGAGGCTGGAGTCACCAGTCAGGAGCCTACAGGCCTTATTGATGGAGAGCTGGATTTTGGAGAGGGCAGTGTTGTCAGCTGAGGCGTAGATGGGCAAGCCATAGTCCCTGATGGACAAGACTGAGGCAGTGATGGCCAGCCTGAGGGCAACCTGAGGCAGACAGTCCCTGTGCTGGTATAGCAGGCCAATCTGAGAGTTAATGGTGGCTGACAGGGCATTAATGTGGGTGTGGAAGGAGAGGGCAGTATCGAACGTGATGCCTAGGTACTTGTATGTGGTCACTTGTTCTAGCGGGTGCAGAGTGCTGGGGATAATCAAGAGGGGGGTATTTTTAGCTTTATTTTGGTGGTGAGAGAAGAGCATTGATTTGGTTTTCTTTAGGTTAATGACCAGTCTGCTGTCTTCTAACCACCTTTCCGCTTGGTTGTAAGCTTGCTGGAGGGATAATTGGAGGGAGGTGGGATTGGGATGTGAGACAACAAGGACTGCATCGTCAGCATAGAGGAGCATTTTACCAGTACATGAGCTGGGGAGGGTGTTGAGGTAAAGACTAAAAAGTATTGGACTCAGGATGGAGCCCTGAGGGACCCCGGAGTGAATGGGAAGAGTGCTGGAGAGGGAGCTGCTGATCTTGACACGCTGAGATCTAGCAGAGAGGTAGCTAGAGACCCAGGAAATGGGACCACCAGAGAAGCCAAGTTGGTGGAGAGAGAGAGTTGAGTAGAAGGGGATGACAGACAGTGTCAAAGGTCTTGGAGAGATCAATGAACACTGCTCCTGCAATGCTGCCAGAGTCGAGAGCAGCATGCAGGTATTGGGAGAATTCCAGGAGAGCCGTGGTTGTACTGTGTCCTGGGCAGAAACCATGCTGCTCTGGGCACATGTCATATGAACATACATACGAACATATGAAATTTTCCAGCAGATAAAGGCCTAGAGGTCTATCAAGTCTGCTCGAATGTGCAGCTAGCACCCCTTATTCTGCAGCTGCCCCTCCCTTCCACCCTTCCCCTTCATTAACCCTCCCCCTTGTCCTGTCCCATCCTCATTTGAAGCAGTCCACTGTTCTACTGCATACCACTTCAGCAAGTAACGCATTCCACCCAGCCACCACCCTCTCTGTAAAAAAGTGTCTCCTCATCTCCCCCCTGAACCTTCCTCACGCCAGTCTCATTTCATGGCCCCTGGTGGCCCTCCCCTTCCTTACTTTGAACAGCCCCTCTGTACCCATCTTGTTTATTCCTTTCATGTATTTAAAGGTTTCAATCATGTCATCCCTGTCTCTCCTCTCCTCCAGTGAGTACCTGTTCAACTCCTTCAACCTCCTCTCATATGATAAGTCCCCCAGCCCCTTGATCATCTTTGTCACTCTGCGCTGCACCCCCTCCAGTAACTTAATGTCCCTCTTCAGATATGGACACCAGTACTGCATGCAGAACTCCAGGTGTGGTCTAACTAATGACCTATACAGTGGCAGAATCAGCCCCTCCCTCTTCGAGGATATAGCCCTTGCAATACAACCCAGCATTTTGTTGGCCTTTGCAGCTGCCTTCCTACACTGTACCGAGTTGTTCATTGACCCTGTAATGAGCACACCCAGATCCTTCTCCTCCTCCTCTGTCTGGGCTTGCTGAACTCCCCCTAGCTGGTAACTCCTCCTTGGGTTCTTCATCCCAAAATGCAGCACCTTGCACTTTTTGGCATTAAAGCCCAGTTGCCAGGTGTCTGACCAAGTTTCAAGCTTTGCCAGATCATCCTGCAACCCTGCCATCCCCTAGGTCATCCACCACCGTGCCTACCTTGGTATCATCAGCAAACAGACTGATCTTGCTCTTGATGTCCCACGATATGTCTGCAATGAATATCCCAAACAACACTGGTCCCAACACTGAGCCCTGTTGAACACCTCCGTCACTGCCCTTGGGTGTGAGAGCTCCCACCCACCACCACCCTCTGTTGTCTCCCTGCAGCCAGTTTCCTACCCATCTCACCAGCTTTTCACCCGCCCTGTGCCCTAACTTCTTCCCAGCCTTCCATGGCACTGGGTCGAATGCCTTACTGAAGTCCAGATACAGGACATCCACTGCATGGCCCTGTCCAGTGCCTAGTTACCCAGTCATAGAACTCAACCAGGTTGATTTGGCAGGATCTGCCACATAAGAAGCCATGTTGTCTGCTGTCCTGTAGTCCTTTGGCCTCTAGGAGGGCCACCAGCCTCTCCTTCAGGATAGTCTCCATTAGCTTACCCACGATGGATGTGAGGCTCACTGGTCTGTAGTTTCCCGGTTCATCCTTGGGGCCACTCTTGTGGAGAGGCACCACATGAGCCATCCTACAGTCCTGAGGTACACACCCTGAGTGTAACGAGGCATTAAATAGGTCTGCCAAAGGTCCTGCAAGGACCTCTGCCAGCTCCTTCAGTACCCTGGGGTGGATGCCATCTGGGCCTGGCGCCTTGTCCACCCTCAGTGCCTTCAAATCCTCTTGAACGCTGCTCTCCATGATTTCTCCATCTGTCACCACTTCCCCCCCTGCTTCTGCCATTTCTCCCACCTTGGGTGTCACCCCCCTCTTCTCTTTAGTAAATATTGAGCAGAAGTACTCATTTAGTGCTTCCGCCTTATCGGACCCTGCTTCCACCCAACCCCCCTCCTTCCTAATCCTTACTATGTGGTTCTTACAGCTCCTTTTCTCCCTGATGTACTCAAAGAAGTCCTTCTCCCCCTTTTTAATGCCTTGTGTCAGCCTGAGTTCCGTAGATGCTTTGGCTCCCCTTACTGCCCTTGTCACCTCCTTTGTTTCTGTCAAGTACTCCTCCCTGTCCTCCCCCCTCCCTGTTTTCTTGTACTTCCTAAAGGCAGCTCTTTTCCCCCTTACCTTTTTCATGACCTCCTTGTTCAACCAGATCGGTTTGTTAGCCCTAGTCTTCTTGCTCTGGGCTTTGCAGCAGGTTTTGGTTGCCTCCACTATCCCCAGTTTTATGAGCTCCCACCTCTGGTTAGTGTCCATACTAGATTGAATTCTGGCCAGGTACCCTTTTACCACTTCCCCCATCCTCCCAAAGTCAGCCCTCCTGAAGTCCAGCACTATTGTGCCAGATTCCACTCCTTCCTTGCCCATATCAATGTGAGCCACACTGAGCGTGGTCACTCCTGACAGTGGTTCCTCCACTGTAAGTTCTCTCACAAAGTCCCCATTTGCCAGCACAAGGTCAAGGGTATTTCCTAACCTGGTTGGCTCACTGACCATTTGCAGAAGGAAGCTGTCCTGGAAGGCATCCAGCAGTACTTGCTCCCTTCTGTTCCTGGTTGTTGGGGTGCTCCAGTCCACTCCTGGCATGTTGAAGTCCCCCACAATCACTGCACTACCCTTCTCGCAGGTCCTCCTGATCTGTCCCGCTAGTTCCCTGTCTAACACCTTCGTCTGAGATGGCAGCCTGTACACCACTCCCATTCTAAGAATCCTATTCTTGGAATCCTGGATTTGCATCCAAAGTGACTCCGTACAACCCTCCTCCCCTTCCTCCCTTACACACTTCAGTCCTTCCTTCACATATAGTGCCACCCCCCCTCCTTTCCCAATCACTCTGTCCCTATGAAATAATCTGTACCCTGGTACAGACAGGTCCCAGTCATTGTATTGGGTGGTCCATGTTTCCATGATGACTGCAATGCCCACCTCTCCCTCTGCCATAAGAACCTATAACTCTGCAGTTTTCCTCCCAAGGCTCCTAGCATTAAGGGTAACCACCTTCCACCCTTGCCCCCCCTCCCATCCTGCCCTTCTTTCCTAGCATCACCAACAGTACTTGCCATTAGTTTTTTGTCACTGTTATGGGGGGTAAGCTCATATGGTTTCCCAACCTGTGGTCTCTGCATATCTCTTCCCCAACTGCCACCCTCCACTCCTAGTTTAAATTCCCAACTTCCTCTATGTACTCCTCCACTCTCTGTTTCAACACTTTCTTTCCCTCCTCACTCAAGCATTGTCTGTCCTTGGCATAGAGACTACTGTCCTCCCAGGTCCCTCCCACCCCCAACAGCCCATACTCTTTAGCACAACACCAGGTTCTTAGCCATCCATTAAATTTCTCTATTCTCAGCTTTCTTGTTGTGCTTGCCTTTGGCACCGGAAGTATCTCTGAAAAAGTTACTGATCTTCCTGCCCCCTCACATAATTGTGCTAGTTCCTCAAACCTCCTCTGGACTGTATCTACTGTCTTGTCAGCCAGGTCATTTGTCCCAAGATGTATAATTAAATGAGGCTTGTCCCTACCCCTTCTAGCATATTTCAGAACAGACTGCCCCACCCTTTCTGCTGTCATTCCTGGCATGGCCTCCACCCAAATGCGACTATGCCTCTCCCCCTTGCTACCCTACCTAACTCCTCTTAGTATTGAGTCCCCCAGCACTAAGATTCCACCCCTCTTACTCCCTGCTTGCTTCCATTTATCTCCCTCTCTCATTTCCAGCTCCTCTTCTTCCTCCTGCACATTATTTCCCCCTTTTACCCCTGCTGCAATTCTCCCAGCAGAACTCCCCCCGCTCCAGTTTGGTCCAGGCATTTATCAATTACTCCTCTAATTTCATCATTTCCCTCCTCCACCTTCTTCCTCTCTAGCAGTGCACAACTATTTTCTGAAGGCCCTTCACAAATGCCAGCTCCCTCTCTCTTCACTCTCTTCATAGTAACCTGTTCTCTCCTTTCCACTCCATGACTTTTGCCACTTCTTCGCCTCCCCTCACAAGTCCCTATCTCCTCCTTCCATTTGTCTTTTGTCTCCTGACCTGGTTTCCCTGGCAATTGTTCATCCTGGCCTGGGCCCTTTTGTCTCTGCTTCCCTTCTTCTGACCCTCTCCTCACCAGTGTTGGCTTAAATTGCCCTCCCTCATCTCCCCTTCTTCCTCCCTCCAGTATTGGGCTAAACCCACCCCCAATCTGCCTTGCCTGTCTTAGTTCCTCCTGCAGACCCTCAATCTCCTTTTAAGTTTTTCTCTGTGGTTGCACACTAAACATCCTCCACACTCCAGGCAATTTTTAGAAAGATGGGTTGCACATGTTGTTTGCAGCTACCACCCCTATCCATTGCTGTGGTTGCCAGCAGCAACCCCCACCCTTCCAGATGCAGGATACCAAACACTCCCCCAAGTCTCCCCTCTCCCTCCTCTATCAGTGCAAAACATTATCTTTATTTCCCTTACCTCCTTTGTTGCACACATTTAGATATATTGAGCAACTGCTTTTTATATTCCTATCCTTCCTATCCACACTCAAAAACAGACTTTAAGTAACCATTGCACAACCTTCTTCAAACTCCTACTCCTCCTTTCCCCAATGCAATATCAATGCGAAGAAGTAATAATGAAAGCTCCTAGATTTGCATTTACTTCCCTTCCACTGAGAGAACAGTCATCTCTTCACTTGCTGCTGTTCCTTTCCTGGATGTCTGCTTTTGCTATGACAGGTGCATATCCTTTGCCTGTTTGAGGAAGTGATGTCAGAACCCCTGGTATAAAGGAAATAATGGAGCAAGGGTGGGACCAGCCCAAGTCTTCCAGAAACAATCAGGTAGCTGAGGCCTCTGGTCAGACCATTAGCACCCTTCCCTCATTCTGCACTCAAACTTTGCAGCTAGTGAAGCCAGCAACAATGAATCACAATTCTACTCAAAGCCCCCCAAATAAGTTTGCTACCCCAAGAAACAGGACTCCAATTCAAACAGCTTCACCAAAAACACATCAAAATAGGCTTGGAATTAGAAGATATATGTCTCCAATCAAAGAAACAGACCCAGTTAAATCACACCAATTATGTTTTAAAACAGAAGAAATAGGTCTCTTCAAATGCAGCCTGCCACACAGTGAATCAAACAAATGAGCCCACTCATAGCTACCAAAAGCGGTTTCAAAATTCCAACAGCCCCAAACAATACCCTGCTAGCCCCTTAGTAGTAAGAAAGAAAAGAAATAACCTTCTACTAAGTAGAATCCACAAGAAACAATGTAAAACAACAAGAAGCTACTGTACTGTAGATCTGGTCTTGTCCCCCTTCTAGTTCCTTCTGAGAAGTCATACTTGGTTAGGTATTCAGAGAGCTGGATCAACACCACTTTTTCAAGGGCTTTAGAGAGTGGAGGGGAGGATGGAGATGGGCCAATAATTGTTAAGGGTGGATCGGTCCCTGCTCTTATGTATGGGTGTGATTTCAGTCATTTTCCAAGCACTTGGGAAATGACCCAGGCATAGGGACCAGTTTGGAAGGTCAGTCAGGGGGACTAGGACTTTGTCCAGGACTATATGGAGGATCCTGGAGTTGAGGGGGTCACTGCTGGGGCTATTGCTGCCTAAGACATTTAGCAGGTGCGGCCTGGCTTCTTGGGGGGATAGGGTGCGCAGGTAGAATGGTGGATGATGCAGGACCAGAGGGAGCGAAGGTGGGGATTGGGTCAAAGAAGCTGCTGGGGAGGACCAAGCGTAGGTCAGAGAAGGCAGTGTTAAGGCAATTGGCTATGAGGAGTGGATCTGTGGTGGGGGTGCCATTGATGGAGAGCTGAGATGGTGGGGGGAGCGGGACTTCCCATTTAGCCCTTTCATATTATCCCAGAAGGTCCGGGCTGAACCCCACGTGGAAGTGAAGGTGGTCTGGTAGTGCTCTGCCTTGGCCTGTCTAATGGCTCAAGTGCACTTATTGCATTCTGTGTTGTAGGCCTGTCTGTCAGATGCCTTTCCAGATTCTACAGCAATGTGCCAGAGATTATCTCTGTTTTTGAGTCTCTGGAGGAGGGATGGGGTGATCCATGGGGCATTGCATGTTTTGGAGCGGATCCTGGTGAGGGGGGCACAAAGGTCACAAGCCTTACAGAAGGCATTTGTGAAGTGGTCAAGAGCTGAGTCAATGTCAGGGGTGCACTGGATAAGGGACCAGTCTAGCTGGGATAGATATTGTTTTAATTTTCTGAGGCCACTGGGGTGTAAACGGTGGTATAGGGTGACCTGGGACACTGGCTTCAGAGTGGAGGATGACCAGAGACAGAGGACTGGTGAGTGATCACTAAGAGAGTTGGGGAGGACAGTGACATCCCGGATTTTGTAGGGGCAGTTACCTATAACAACATCTAGGAGAGTGCTGGTGCCAGTAGAGTGGTTGAATCTGGTGGGCTGTGTGACTAACTGGGACATATCCAGGGCAGCAAAGGAGTCCCTTATATGGGAGGCAGTGGAAGCAAGCCAGTTAACATTGAGATCACCTAGGATGACTTGCTCCACTTTGTGAGGGGAGAGATGTGAGATAGTCAATGAGGGACTGGACCACTTGGTTTTGATTCCTCGGGGGTATGTAGGAGTCCGTGAGGAAGAGAGGGCCTCGGGTGGGGTCAGGTGTGATTTTTAAGGTGAGGGCTTGGGCTCCATAATCAAGTTAAGGAGCTGGGAATGCCTGACCCATTAGGGAGTCCCGTACGAGTAGTGCACAACCACCACCGCGTTTGCCTACTCGGTCTTCCCTGTAGATGGTATATCCAGGGAGAGTGATAGTGGAGTCGGGGTGGATTTGGAGAGCCAGGTCTCTACCAGTGCAATTATGTCAGGTTGATGTTGAACGACCCAGCACTGGAGGGGCAGCAGATTTCTTTAGGAGATTGCAAATGTTTAAGGATGCAAAGCAGAGGCCAGTTGCAATACAGGGTTTAGAAGGGCTGGAAGCAATAGGTCCTGGGTTTGGGTGTACATTACCAGATAATAATAATAGCAGTGTAATTATTCTGGTTAGTGGCCGGTGGTGATGGAGACCCTTGGGTCTACACCCAGCTGAGGACTTTAGAATCAGGGTGCGTGGGATAGATAAAGTGCGAAGGGTGGGAATGGCAGAGGAGAGCTGGGTCCAGGTCAGGCCTTGGAGGGCGGAGGGAGTGGGGGTGTTGGCAGGGTGGGGGTGTTGGGGGGTCACAGGTGTGTCGAGGGTGGGGGAGGGCTGAGTCACTGGGGTAGTCTGGGGATGCCTTGGGATAGCGCCACCTAGGGGTTACACTAAGCCAGTCTGATAAGGAGAGGTCAGCATGCTGAGCAGCTACATCAAAGGAGACAACAAACCCAGGACTGGGTCGGCTTTTTGTTTTGAAGTAGACGCAGTTTCACCCACCAAGCTGAAACTATCAGATTTTGACTGACTGATAACTGGTCTGCTACAGACTTGCCCATTAAACACTGCTCTGCTTTTGCGGGACAGTAACACGCTCTTCAAAAGCCAGTATCATAGGAAGATGTTTGCTTGCTGTGTGCAGATGCGCATGGCAAACATGAAAACATAGCTCAGTGAGATACAAAAGACATCTCATATCGCAGCAGAATGATTTATTCACTGTAGCTCATTTTCTATAAAATCTTTCAAAGCCCCTTTAAAGTCTAAAGTTAAACACTGGTAGCCATAGACAGCGAAACATGGTAGCTATTAGAACCCAATCCATCAACTCAATTTCAGCCACCTCTGCACATGTAGAGCACTCTGCCGAAATGGACAAATAACCTCCCCCCACACACACACTAGATCTTAATCCACCTGCATGCTTGCACACACTGCTTTGTCGTGGGCTGGCATGGGGATGTGACTGTGACAGGAACATAGAAACAGAGAATGTGACAGCAGAAAAGGACCATCTAGTCTGCCCTGTATTCCCTGCCTATTACTATACCCTGCTCCGCATTCGGTCACAGGTGCCCCTCCTTCCCTTCTCCCTTACCTCTACCTATATACCCACTATTCTATCCCAGCACGTTTGAAGTTCCTCACTGTCTTTGCCCCAACCACCTCTTTTGGCAGGCTGTTCCAGGCTTCCACCACCCTTTCTGTGAAGAAGTATATTCTCACATCCTTCATAAAGTTCCCCCTCTCAAGTTTCATAGCATGCCCACATGTGTTGGCGCTCCTTCTCCTTTGACAGAGACTCACCTCCTGCATCTTGTTCAACTCCATGAGGTAGTCTGAACTGTATGTCATGTCTCCTGTCACTCTCCTCTCTTCCAGGGAGTACATTTTGAGCTCCCACAACCTCTCCTCATATGGGTTTTTGTGCAGCCCCTGCACCATTTTGGTAGCCCTCCTCTGATAACTTCCACTCTATCATTGTCCTTGCAGAGGTACAACCTCCAGAAGTGTACACAGTACTCTAGGTGAGGTCTTACAAGTGAGCAATACAGAAGTAACACTCCGCCCTTCCCCTGCTAGAAATCCCCTCCCTATGCACCCCTGCATCCATCTCACCTTGCCTATCACTTTGTTGCACTGCCCTGCTACCTTAGATCATCAGATATGATCCCCCCATGGTCCCTCTCTTGCTTAGTATATACCCCCCCCATCTTATACACAGCCTCTGGGTTTCCCCGCCCTAGGTGCATAACTGTAGTTTTTGGCATTGAAACTCAGCTGCCACTCCCTCCGGGCACTCCCTACACCACTCCTCTAGTTTCTCCAGATCCCTTTGCATTCTCTCCAGCCCCTCCTGGGTGCCCACCCTGTTGCAGATTTTTGTGTCATCCTCAAAGAGACACGCCTTCCCCTTCAGTTCATCAGCTATGTCACTTAAGGAGATATAGAAGAGGACAGGGCCCAGTGCCAATCACCCTGGTACTCCACTGGTCACTCTCTCGTCCCCTGGGTGACTGCTATTTACCACCACTCTCTGCCTCCTGTCTCTCAACAAGTTAGATACCCAGCTCACCACCTTCTCCCTCACTCCCAGGCTGCTAACTTATTAGTCTCCAGTGTGGTACACATGGGCCACATCCACTGCCCTCTCCGATTCAGCATCTTAGTTACTCAGTCAAAGACATGTATTAGATTTGTTTGACATGACCGCCTCCCTGTGAAGCCGTGCTGCCAGTTGTTCCGCAGGCCATTTGTCTCCAGGCACTCCATCCATGCCTCCTTCAGCTGGGTTTCCATTAATGTCCCCACCACTAATGTTAGACTGACTGGTCTGTAATTGCAGGCCTTCTACCTGCTTCCCCTCCTGTGCAGAAGGACCACATCGTCCCTCCCCACCAATCCTGTAGAACCACCATCCCCCTGTCTCAAATGAAGTGCTGAACAGTGTTGCCAGTCGGGCCACTAGTACCATGCTCAGTTCCTTCAGTGCCTCGGGATGGATCCCATCAGGCCTCGTCACCTTGTTTTCCTATAGGGCTTCCAATCACCAGTAGACTCTGTCTTCCATAAATGTATTGTGTCAACTCCCCCCCCACTGCCCCCCCATGCCTGTAAATGCATGTCAGGCCATCCCCTCATCCTTGCACTGTGAAGACCGGGCAGACCTATTAGTTTAAAATTTTAGTTTTTTCTTGGTCTTCCTCTGCACAGTTCACCCCCTCCCCCAGTCTCATTGTCCTCACTATACCACCCCTTTCCTTCTTTTCACTCAGTCACCTAAAGAAAGTCTTATCCCCATTTCTGACCTCATGGCAATCCTTTTCTCAGTTTGAGCCTTTGTTGTCCTTACCCCGCCTTCCTGCCTCCCTTTGTTTACCTAGATATACCTCCCTGTCCACCTCTATTTGGGTCTCTTTGTACTTCCCGAAAAGGCTGTTATTTTCTCCTTTATCCACCTCCTTCAAGAACTACAGTGGCCTCTTTCTCCTCTTACACTTGCTTACTGCCTTCAAACAGCTTGTCATTACCTCAGTTATTTCCTCCTTTATTCTTTTCCATTGTGCCTCCACTCCCACACAGAAGGATCCATGACAGTCAGTCAACAAATTTGTTGTTGGCTGACATTACAGTGACACTTTTATGTCGACCGCATTTGGACTGTTTTCTTCAGGGGGGCTTTGCCCCCAAACCCCCCATGTGGAGGGCTCGTCCCCCTGCACCCCCCATAACTAAAGTAATCAACTCCAAGTCAGATGTAAGATGTATCCCCTATATAGCAACTTTTCTGTTCTCTGCCACTTTAGAAGGCTGCAGGACCTCTTAAATGGGTGACCTGACATCCACTCCCCCTGTCAAATGTTGGAAGATTTTGGATCATCTTCATTGGGGGCATCCAGGTTTGCTTTCCTACAGAAGATCCACCTTTCACAACCCAAAACTGTTAAGCTCAATATGAGCTGATTCTCAACCTATAACAGAAAGAGGAGATGGGACACATCACTAAGAAATGGGGAGATCATCGGTGGCAGGGAGCAGTGGGCCCTACGGAGGGGAGAGATACTGAAGTGGTGAGGTGCAGGAGGTGCCTTGGGTTTAGACAGAAGCTAGGGAGAGGTCAGGCTTGTTTGGTCTCCATCTCCAGGCTTCCCACCAGACCGAGTGGGCAGGTAGCCAGGAGGGCTGTAGCACCTACTGGTCCACTGCGGGCAGTTCTATGCAATGCCAGAGCAATGAGGAACAAGATCTCAATTATGGCAGACTTGATTTCCTCAGTTGATCTGGCTTGCATCACAGAGGCCAGGTTGGGTGACGATGCCAGGCCAGTTTGAAGGCATCTGTCCCCACTGGGTACTCTGTGGTGTGCTGCCCATGGCGGGAATGCAAGGGTGGGGGATTGGCCATTTGTTTTAAATCTGACCTGGGATTCAC
Organism: Neoceratodus forsteri; assembly: GCA_016271365.2. Taxonomy (NCBI): domain Eukaryota; kingdom Metazoa; phylum Chordata; order Ceratodontiformes; family Ceratodontidae; genus Neoceratodus; species Neoceratodus forsteri. The sequence continues at coordinate 1,190,205,465 of CM057451.1, read as the reverse complement.
TGCACACCCAGTGGGGACAACCAGGTCTTTTGAGTGTGTGGCAGTGTGAGGGTCTGAGCGCAAGTTGCAGGATTCTCCTTATTTACAGTCCTCCTGGGGCGGGGGGAGAATTCCTGCAGGAGATAGCAGACTTCATCGTAGACACTGTGTTGAAATCCCCCAGGTGCTTAGTACTTTGGGACTTCAATGCCTGGGTCAACGATGAGGCCTCACATTTTAGTTTTCACCTCTTCCAGTTGATGTCATCACTGGGCCTGTCACAGGTAGTTACTTCTGGAATCCATCACCACAGCCACACACTCAACCTGGTGTTTCCACTGGGGCTCAAGGTAATTAACCTTGAAATTGATCAGGTCGTATGGTCTGATCACTGCACGGTGAAGTTCCTGGTTGGGGCCCTCCTGAGAATCCCTTCCCTGTTGAGATGGTCAGTTATCGCCCGTTAAGGGGATTGTGTCTGGAGGGACTACTGGTGGTAGCTGATCTATCTAGTGTAGACACTGCAGGTGCTGGGGGTACAAGCGAAGTGGTGGCCACATATAATAGGGCAGTCTCCAGGGTGCTGGATACCGTCACACCAATCCATGTACAACCCAGATCCTCTCACTTGAGAGCTCCTTGATTTGATGGGATCTCAAGGCGATGAAGATCAGGGATCGAAAGTTGAAGCGTTGTTGGTGGAGGACCCGGTTGGATGTGGACAAGCTGGCTCTGTGTATTCATTATTCTGATTACCAGGGGGCAATCAGCCATAAAAAGGCAGAGTTCCTGTCCAAGGATATTGCTGCCAGGAAGAGCTGACCTGCTCAGCTTTTTTAGGACTGTCAACAGACTTCTTCATCCTGTCTGTCTACAGCCAAAAAAATCCTTTCACTTTATGTGATGAGTTTGCTCGGTTCTTCTCAGACAGAGTGTCTACTATCCGACAGGGGATCCCATCAACGAGCTGCATTGCGACTCGCAGTGATCATTCTGTATTGAACAGGGGAACTCCACCTGTCTGGGAGGACTTTAAACCCGTGGAGTTGGCTGAGGTCATTGAGGTCATCTCGAAGCTGAAGCACACGTATTGTGAACTGGACCCGGCTCCAACTCGTTTCTTGATGAGATGTGTTAGTTCATCGGCCTGGTGTTCACCAAGATTGTCAGGTGTTCGTTGTCAGAGGGGGTCTTTCCAGAAGCCTTGAAAGAGGCTCTGGTGAGGCCCCTTTAGAAGAAGCCATCTCTTGACCCTGATATCCTGTCAAATTACTGTGCTATCTCCAGGCTTCCCTTTTTGGGTAAGGTTGTTGTGAAAATTATGGTGCAACAGCTCAAGGAGCACGTCATGTCCTTTGACATCTATGAGCCATTCCAATGAGGTTTCAGATCTAGGCATAGCTCCGAAACAGCGTTAGGGTGCACAATGACCTCCTCAGGTTGAGAGGCAGGGGAGCCAAGTCAATTCTTGTGCTCCTTGATCTATCTTCAACCTTTGACACTGTAGATCACATTGTACTTCTCAATTGCCTCAGAGAGTACAGTGGACTCACTGGCACTGTCATCAGTGGGTTTGAATGCTTTCTCTCTGGTAGGAAGCAAAGTGTGGTGATGGGGAATTTCTCCTCCTCCCCAAAGCTCCTGCCATGTTTAGTACCTCAGGGGTCAATCTTGTCACTGATGTTATTTGCAGTGTATATGCTGCCCCTTGGGGAGCTCCTTAGGTGGCACAGTGTGGGTTTTCACTGTTATGCAGATGACACCCAACTGTACCTGTCCTTTGCACCTGGAACATCGAATGCTGTGGAAATGCTTAATACCTGCCCAGCTGAGATCAGTGATTGGATGTCTTCCAGCTGGTTGTGACTTAACCTGGACAAGATGCGAGGTATTAGTGATTGGACCAGGATGAGGGAGTGATAGGAGGGCCTCCAGCGTGGTCAATGGGTTATTCCTGGAACTCACATTGTTGATGGCCTCCCCTAGGGTTTGAGGTCTTGGTGTGATCCTTGATGACAGGCTGACACTTGAAGTGCAGGTGTCGGCTGTGGTCAAAAGTGTTTTTTACCACTTAAGGAACATTGCCAGGCTCAAACCACTAGTTCTGCTCAAGAACCTGCCCATGCTGGTGCATACCTCCATGACATCCAGACTCAACTTCTGTAATGCTCTCTACTTCAGGGTCTCTGGAGGTACCCTTCACCAGCTGCAATTGGTGCTGAATGCAGCTGCCAGATTGCTGACTGGCTTTCCCAGCTCTAGCCATGTAGCACCAGTACTGCAATCTCTGCACTGACTGATGGTCAGTGGAGGGCTATCTTCAGGCTGAGTTTACTCACCTATAAGGTCCTACAAGTGCTCGGCCCTGGCTATCTGACTGATCGTATGACACATGCCACCTCAGTCTACTCCCTCCATTCCTCAACCAGGGGCCTCCTTGAAGTTCTTAGGACCAGAACATCTGGTGCCTGGGCATTCAGTGTCACCAGACTGGTCCTATGGAACTCAATACCAGCTGATGTCGGGGAGGCCCCATCAGTCAAGGGGTTCAAGAGTGGCCTAAAAACCCATCTTTTTTCCCCAGCATTCCAGGGGGTTGAGAGCTGATCCGCCCAGAAATCCTGAAAAAAATCTGCTGTTTTTGATATTGCTATTTTATTGTTTATTCTGATACTGTTGTTTTATTATTTATTTTATTCATGATATTTCACCTGAAACCCTGCTTGTTGTGTGTTTTATGTACGGTGCCCAGAGCCACCAAGATCGGGCGCCTTGAAATAAACATTGCCTTGCCTATCCATAAAAATGTCTCCTTTGAAGCAGACCAGATTATTTCAGACCTCAAAAGATGGTTTGTTATTGTGCAGGGCATGCTGAAACATGGCACTGTCACTCTCAGTTGCTGTCAGTCAATGAGCATGTACTGTGTACAGTACATGCTTATCTTGAGTTCAATCGGTGGTGAGTGGAAAGATGTGCTGGTCACCAGGTCAGGGATGAGATAGGGGAGTGGGGTGATGGACACTGACTGCTGGGGTGGGGGGGTCCACTAAACCAACAGGGACAGGTCTGTCAATATATATGGGAGTGATAACAGATAGGGAAAGGGTCCATTTGGCCACCAGGGAAGAATATATACTTTTTTATTTTTATTTATTTATCAAGTCTAGGATTGCAAATACCTTTGAGCCTTGGCTCTTTTACAAAGGTTCCACATCAGAGAAATACAAATTATGGGGACCATCAAGACAGACATTACAGCAATGTGGACATTGCAAACAGAGTACAAATTAATACAATTCAAGGGTAGCATTGTAACAAGGCACCCAGCGGCATTTGTCAGAGAAAATAGACAACAGATAAGAAGTGCCAGAGTCATAGGGAGAGGGAAGAGGGGAGTAGGGGGAGAAGGAATGTAGGAAGGGTGGGGAGAGGGTGAAAAATGCAGCACTGGGTATACCAAGATGTGAGGGTAGAATCCAGTGAGGAGGGGAAGGGGGACCACTAGAGCAGGAAGGGAAGTGGAGAAACAAGGTTAACTTGGGCAGTCACAGGAGCTGTTGGTAGTGAGATAGTCCCGGAGCCTAGTTTTAAACATACCAATTGTTGGGGCAGAGGAGATGGTTGGGCTGAGGACATTGAACCTGAGTGGCGCTCGATAAGCAAAAGAGCATTGTCCCTGTGAAGTGTGACAGTGGGGGACTTTCAGTAGCTGTAGCGTGGATCTCCTAAGGCACCATTTGTTAATTTGGTGTTGTAACAGAGTTGAGACCCCAGAAGTTGCAAGGCCAAGGTAGATTTTTTTTGCCATGGAGCAGGTGAGAAACTTTATGCGGTTTGAGTGTACAGGTCACATGTGTGGGTGAGACGGTTATCACCAGTGATGAGCCAACATGCCTTATTTAAGGCAGTTGAGAGGCGTCTAAGGGTTGTGGTTGTGGACGAGCCATAAATTATGAGACCATAGTCTATTACAGAGATCACAGAGCTCAGGACTGCAACCTTCAAAGCTTCTGGCGTGAGGTGTGGTCTATGTTTGTAGAGGAGACCAAGCCGTGTATTAGCCGCTCTAGTTACATTATCTACATGAAGTCCATAGGAGAGATTAGGGTGAAGCTGTATCCCTAAGTATTTGAAGGACCCCACCTGATCTAGAGTGTTCCCCTGGGTGGTGGAGATAGCCAAGTGGTGTAGCTTGTGTGGGTTATGAGAGCTGCAGAAGAGCATAGATTTGAGTTTCTTGTCATTGAGGACCAGTTTATGATTAAGAAACCATGTCTCTACAGAACTGAAACCAAGTTGAAAGTTGTGTTGAAGAATTGCAGGATCTTTGTGAGTGGAGAATACAACAGCTTCATCGGTATATAGTATGATCTGCTCACAGCAGTGGTAAGGGAAGGAGTTTAAGAAAAGGCTAAAAAGGAGGGGGTCCAGTATGGATCCCTGTGGGACACCCGAGCGAACAGGTAGGGTGTCAGAAAGAGCATCTGCAATTTTTACTCTCGCGACCAGTTTTCTAAGTAGCTTTTAAACTAGAGAGAAGAGTCAGGTAATAGCCTGGCATTCAGTAGTTGTGTATTAGTAGTCCATGGTGTACAGTATCGAAGGCCTTGGAGAGGTCGACGAACACGGTCCCTGTGAGAAGGCCGTTGTCAAGGGATTTGTGCAAAGCTCCAGTGAACTCAAGAAGAGCTGTGGTGGTGCTGTGACCTTTCCAGAAGCCATGTTGTTGTGGGCAAGGTATATTGTATTTATCCAAGTGGTCAGTAAGTTGATCAGCCACGATGCGCTAGAGTGCCTTAGAGAGTGGGGGCAGCATGGAGATAGGGCGATAATTTGAGTGATTCGTCTTATCCCCACTTTTATGGACAGGTGTCATGGTGGCTGTTTTCCATAGGTCCAGGAATTTTCTACAGCTGAGTGAGAGGTTTAGGATTTTTGTTAATGGATGAATTACCTCATCGAGGATGAGCAACAGAAGCTTAAGGTCCAGGGTGTTGCTACTAGATCTAGATTTAGAGATAGCTGCAGTAATGTAGCGGCGAGCTTCATTCAGCCTTACCTCCCTGAAGTAGAAGAGGGGATGGTTAGACTGAGGGACTGAGGTATTTGGGGAGTAGGCCCTGTGTTCGAAAAAGTCATGGGGTAGAACAGCACTAAAGTCTGAAAAAGACGTGTTAAAGATGTTTGCGATCACCTTGGGGTCGAGGGTTGAGGATCCATCAACCATTAACATGGCCAGAGTGGTTTTGGGCTGCTTTCCTGTGACATCCTTGATACTGTCCCAGAAAGCATGACCATTTCCCCATGTATTGGTGACAGCGTCTTTGTAATAGGTGGATTTCATTATCCGCATGGCTTTTGTGCAGACATTTCATGCTTGTTTGTAATTTTGGATGTCCAGTTGTTTGCCAGTAGCCCTGGCAACTTCCCAGAGGTGATCCCTTAATTTCAGCTGTGAAAGAAGAGCTGTGGTGACCCATGGTTAGAGACAGAGTTTGTTTTGTGCCTTTTAGCAGGGGCAAAGAGGTCACAGGCTTTGTTGAAAATTGAGATGAAGTGATCAAGAGCCAAGTTAACATCTGTTGCTTCATAGATGGGTAGCCAGTCTTGTAGAAGCAGGTGTTGTTTGAAATGTGGAAGTTTTCCATGAGGAAGGAATCTACTAGTGATAATTTTGGGAGGGGGCTTAAGGAATTTGTTAGACCATGCACACATGACTGGGGAGTGGTCACTGAGAGAGTCTGGGAGAATGGTCATATGAAAAATCCTTGTGGGGTGAGTGGTGAGGACCCAATCCAAGAGGGTACTGGTGCCAGTCTTGTAATTAATCCTAGTAGGGGAGTTTACCATTTGCATGAGGTTAGCAGCTGAGATGGAGTCTTTATAGGCACTGGTGCTCGATGCTAACCAGTTTATGTTGAAATCCCCTAGTAGAATAAGTTCAGCTTTGGGAGGATGAGAGTTGATAAAGTTTAGGACATCGCTGAATCCATGTTTAGGGTCCCTGGGCTGGATGTATATGGAGACAATAGTCAGGGCTTTATGGTTGGGACCTAGGATGATTTTTATTGGCAGAATCTGGGCCGAGGCAGAAAGTGATGGAGCTGCTACAGGGTGCCAAGACAGGGAGTCTTTGATATATATTGCGCAACCACCTCCTTTTTTGGATATCCGGTCCAGCCTGTGGACATTGTAGCCCTGTATTGTTACTGCTAAGTCAGGAACTTTAGGTGTCAGCCAAGTTTCCACCACTGCAAGGATGTCAGGGTTGTGTTAGCATATGAAGGCTTGGAGTGCATCCAGCTTTAGTAGTAGGCTGCATATATTAATGGTTACGAGGATAAGTGCACCTGAAGTTTATGTGTGGCCTGAGCTTTTAGGGCCAGGACTGGGATGGATGCTGCCTGAGATGAGAAGGAGGAGGAGGAGGAGGAGTTTTAAGGAGCAGAGCCGCAGCTCTTTGAGAGATAATTTTGATAGTTGTTTCCAGGAGTAGAGGTTGCAAGGTTCCAGGCGGTATCCCAAATGGACTGCAAAGTGGTACAGTGTAGAGAGGTGGCCACACTTGTTTAGAGTATACTACTATATACACTACTTGATAGAGGAGATAGGAGATGGGAGGAGCATCCACTACACCACCGGGAACAGCTGTATGGCTATTTCCTGTGTAACATTGTGGATCGGAGAGTATGCATGTATGTACTATATCTGGCATCATGGGTGACAGTGACATCATACTTTAAACACACTCTGACAGCTTTGACAATAGTCCCATTCATGCACAACTGTCTCCCTGACACCCCCACTGCAACCTCCTGTGCCCTTTATGCCTCCAACACCCTCCTGGAAAGCAGTTTCTTCAACCCCCCCCACCACCATCCCAGCCCCTCTAGTGTTGTGCAGGGCAGGGAGAAGCTGTATCCCTGCGGCAATTCCCACACATGTGCCAACTATTTGGTGCAGTGGATGACTTGTGACAAACCTGGGAGTCTGGTGCCAGGACCTTGATTTCTATAAAATCAGGAACAGGGTCCCTGGTGCACCTGGAGTTTGCTGCATCCCTGGAGTAATGCAACTTGCATCACTCTAAGGGTTATTTGAGAACTGGGCCCCTAGAATCAAGACTTATTAGAAACAAGCTACTACAAGCCATTCAGAGTGAAGTACCCAAACACAAAAAATCTGAAACAAATGTTGCTAACTTTTCTCTTGATGCTGGTCCCAGTTCTCATCCTAAAGAACCAATTATTGTAAATGTTCAACAGAACAAAATGTAAATGAAGATTCTTCTCCTGGATGGGCAAATAAACTTATGAATACTGCTAACAGCATTCAACCAGGTAAATGGAGGACCTTTAGAGAACAGTTACCAGAGGAAACTGCTAGACTAACTGCCTTGGAGCAGGGGAGCAGACAGGGGGGACAGGTGGGATAACTGTCCAGGGACCAGTGGCTTGGGGGGACCAAAGAGAGGCACATAGTGTGACCTATAACAGGGGATGTGAGGTTAAGGTGGGTCCAGTCCTAAAGGTGTGTCCTGGGACCAGGAATGTCTATTGGTACCCTTGCCTTGGAGGACAGGCAATCTTCTTTAGAGGACAACTTAAATCCAGTCATTCACGAGACTGAAACCTTAAAAAACAGCAAGAACAGTTGAAAGATTGTTTAGATAATCAAGAAAATGGATCTAGGAGAAAAACATCCACATATTTAGAATGTTACAATCTGGGAAAAATCTTCAACTGTGACACAGCTGGCTAATGAATTATTTCTGCAGTTACTTGACTATTCTTCTGTCCCCCCTCCCCCCGGTCACCATGGATTGAATCCACTGGAGAGGAAAGGCTCTAAATTTTTATTGTCAATTTTGTTAAATGTTTGAAACCCAAAAATAATTCAGAATTATTAATGTGATTATTCAATAAAAGAGCTGCAAATTGAGAGATCAGAACATACTCATAATACAAGATTTTTCAGATGAGTACTACAGAAAAGAAAAAAAGTTATCTCAGACCCAGCAGATCAGCTGGAAAGAAAAGATAAGGGCACACCTTGTTTATCTAGCAAAATTAAAGGTAAGGGTGCACCTTCATCCAGCAAAACTGAGAGTCTTTTTAAGTAACCAGATCTTGCTTTACAATACACACAAAGATGCTCTGAGAGACTTAGAATCATGTGTACCTAATGTTTTCAAATGATCACAATTCTTTGAATCAGACCAGAGCTTATTGATGTTTCACAAATTATAATTTTTTCTTTCATTTTTCCTCGAGGAGGGAGGGGTTGGGGGACAAGGGACATGATGCGAAATGGTTGAGTGACAATTCTAAGGTCTGGTGTAGGCTATATTGTTTACTGGTGAGGGGTGTGTGGAGATGAAGGGCACGATTTGGGCCGAGGCAAGCTGTGGCAAGCATCTTTGAGACGGCATGCAGAAATAATTCAATGGTAAACAAATAAGGGAGTGGGGTATGTTTTTTCTTCTTTTGAGAGTTGGGTGTACAGCAAAAAAAAAAAGGAAATTTGGGAACACGGTATGCATGAAAAAACATGGCTGGTTGATGGTGTTATCATTTACCTTATCACATGGAAGTCCAGAATAAAGGTATGACATTAAATATCAATGAAGTTGCTTCTCCAGTCAAACAAGATAGACTATTTAGATAACTTGTCTTCAAGAGACATTCATGACTACTGTTAAGCCCCAAATACTCAAAAAGCCATGGATAAAACAAGTGTTTGGCCTCTACAAACAAACAAAACAGTAAAAGGCACAACTATATTACTGCACAATAATGTTCCTGGGAAAGTCTTAGAACATAGAACAGATCAGGAAGGAAGAATTATTCTAAGAATTGACCTGGGATGCATTCCTTTGATCATAGGCTCAATCTATGCAACGTTTTGTAAATTACCTCAGTCAGTCTTTTATTGAGATAAAAAATAGATTGGTATATAGAAAATCTTATAAGATGTGGGGACTGCAACTGCTTACAAGATAATTCTAACGATAAGTCTTCCAACTATAAAAGCTGGGACAGGTACGGGTCTAGAATATGCAATAATTTTATAGAGGCCAATTTACTAGTAGACTTATGGAAAGAATAAAATAAAGATTTAGCACAATTCACTCACTTATCTATGTGTCATAAAATATACTCAAGAATATATTATGTCTTAATATCTACAGTAAATCATCGGTGGCATCAAGTGAAGCAATCTCAACATCAGTTGAACCTGGAATATCATCAGACCATAATCCAGTTCACTATGACATACACTACACTGAAAAAAAGCAATCAATCCAGAGGATAAATAATTATTACATGATGGGGTCTTCATACAAAATAAATTAGGAAACTTATTACAGAATTCTGGGATTTAAATGATCCTCTCCCAGAGAATATTCTTGAATTTTGGGACACTTTTAAAGCAACAATCAGAGGAGAGGTTATAAATAGTACTGGAGCACTTAATAAACAGAGAAAATATAAGTAACAGAAACTAGAACATAAACTAAAAACAACAGAATATGAAATCAATAACTGTAACTCTAATAAACAAATAGAATATTTTTTATTTTTTATATGATAACTTAAAAAGAATGCTCGCCCAGATATAAAATAAATTAAATCCAACTGATATAGATCTAAAAGTACTTGGAGTCTCGAGGGCAAAATTAAGGGTAACATTTTAGCAAAAAGAATTAAAGCAGGGCAAGAAAATAGAGAAATAACATTAATATGTGACAGCTCTGGATACTTGTGCTAAGATACTACCAGTGTTTCAGACTGTTTCTTAGACTATATACCACATTATACACTTCAGAATGCAGTCCAAGTGATCAAGATTTAAATTTTTACAGCAGGTTGTAAGTCATTTCTCTTTTTCTGTTTTCAATCAGTTTTATTTGTTCGACACAAAGTCATTATGAAGAGTCAACAATACGTTTTACAATCATCCCACAGATCATAAATACAATTATACAATACAATAAGTCTACATTTAAAAATTGACAGTATAAAACTGAAACTGTTCATTTGATCAAGTAATTATTATAGTTGAAAGTGAGGTTATATAAAATCTGTCCTTCTAGTCTACATCCTACCTCGTAGAACAACAACCAAAGCAGAAAAGACTGCAGGAAATAACAATATCTAAATGGCGCTGCAGTTAAAACATCATTACTGGACAGCAAATCATTTTCTAATTACATTCACAGAGGTTCCAGGCATCATAACCCATCCATAACACCACTCAGGGACTCCATCAATCCAGACCCTCAGCCTAATAGGATAGCCAAAAACAACAAAAATGCCTCCAATTCCTCGCCTGTTAGCAGTTTTAGACCCATATACTAGCTCCCTTTCTGGAAGGAAAGCCTTTCTTTTAGGCTACAAGGCCAATTGGGTCTCATTATGCCAAAAAGATGACTGGAGACTAAACTCATTGTATACCAATACTGATAGTCTCATGATCATGTCCCATATCATACTAACATAAGCTAATTATACTGACCCACCTGAATTCTATCATACTCATTATTGTTTTACCAGATTCATAGATGTCAAGACTAGAAACCAATGTTCAACTACCATTAACAAACAGTTCATCACATGTGTCTGCCAGTTCCATCAGTTTAGGATTTCAATTAAAATAGACAGCACTGCCTTTCATACAATAATAGTTCCCAGGTGGTATTCCGGTCTCCAATTTGACAATTTTCAAAGCTCACTTAGTACAAGTAGCCAAAAACATACCAAAAAGGTTCTCCTAAACACTTGGGCCCAGATATTCAAACTGCGCCACAAAGTAGCGCAATAGCAGGAGCAGGCGCAAGTGCAGTGCACCCATATGCAATACGCACGATATTCAAACACAGCGCAGGCCAAGGAGCGCTTGGGCAACACAACTGAATATCATACCAACTGCACCATGGCACAACCAGGGATGCGCAGTGGCACTGGGCTGATGTGCAGTAGCACAACCAGGGATGGGCAGGGACAGGATGCAGGGGTGCACCACCCATGGAAGACATGGGCAGAGGAGCACACAGCAGGCCAGACAGCGCACCCTGCACCCCATGAACTGCACAACCTGTGGTGAGCTGGATGAACCACCAGCCCATGAACACCAGCACCGAATCCACAACCGGGGCATGATGCCCCAGCACACCCCCTTGCAAGCAGTGACTGTAACACAAGGAGGTCTGGCCACCCTGTGCCACTCCATCCCACCAATGCAGAGCACACTCTGCACAGCGATCCCCAGACACCCTGCCCAGGAGCAGCACCCAACAGTGCATGGCTCCTTATGCATGCCATGACCCCCACTGTGACAATGCAACCCTGTGCACCATGGATCCATGCATGGCAGCCCCACTGTGAGCTCCCCACAGTGGGTGGCAGCAGCCACCGATGCAACAACTGCAGACACAGTGCCACCCTGCATGGCCCCCCCGTGACACAGTCGAGAGGTCAACCCTGCATCAGCACCCAAGGTACCCTGCATTTGACAGGGTCTACCCTGGACCCCACCACCAGCAGGACAGCACCCCGCACACTCACCCAAGCACACACCCTGTCCCAGCACTGGCCCCAACAGCCAGCACAGACACCCACAGTGGTGTATGGAGGCATGCGCAACACAGGATGCAACACAGGGCATGGAAAAACACTCACCCAGACCCAAGGGCACCCCAACACAGGGACACAATAGTGGGGCAACAAACCCACTGGTGTGTGACCACAGCAACCGTGTACTTACAGCCAGCACCCCACCATGGCACAGGCATACCAGCCACCCTGTGCATGCACCATGAAGCCATCTGCCAGCAGCATGCCGCTGGAGCACAAGTGACAGACATCGGAGCACAGACCCTGCAACAGACACCAGTGACAGCATGTTGGGGAGACAACAACAGCAGAGACCACAGTGCCTCCCGAGGCAGATATGCACCATACTGGTAACAGGAGGCAATCCACCATTGCTCCAGGTCCAGGGAGTGGCCAGACAGCCACCACTGACATGCCAGCAGACCATGCATAGCACAGACATGCAAGGGTGTCAACTGCATGGCCCATGGACATACTGACAGGGGTGCCATGGACACAGTGCATGCACTGGGGACCACTGCACACAGGTGTCCAGTGCACAGGGAACAACACATATACCACAGACAGTGACCAAGTCCCCCACCCACACCATAGATGTGTCCCTGCTGGACACACACACACCCATGCCTGCACCACCCCCGACACCATGCACACCACTGCAGCCAAGCACCATTAGCACGCTGCAAATCAGAGGCCACCACAGTTGTCATAACAAAATGGATATATTAAATGATTTCAAAAAACAAAACATATGTACAACTATATACAAGGGGGGGAAGGGCCACAAATCAGGTGGGGGTGGTCATGAGGCAGGGGTGAACAAATGGGAGAGGGATGAAGGGGTGTGAGGGTCAGTACAGGGGGGAATACAATAAGGGGGCATAGAGGGCCTATTGCCAGCCCCTCTCCCCACTTCTCTGCCTTCACCATCTTCCACGGCGCCATACACCATCCCGCTCCATCCTTTGCAGGATCTTGAGGGTGGCTCTGGCAATCTGCAGCAGCTCCTGTACCCCTCTATCCAGTGCTGTCCAGCATTGTCCACCTAGGACAAGGGAGCAGAGTCAATACGCGTGACTGGCCAGACCCCTGCAGCCCACCCATTGTTCATGGCATACAGCCGTGGGCCACGCCCCTGCGATGGCATGTGACCACCCATAGTGACCGTACCCTCAAGACCCACCTACCCAGGCACCCACAGCCATGTGGACTGCTGCACACACCCACTGCCCATGTCCCACACGGCACCACTGTGGCCATACAGTGACATGGCTATGCGGTGCAAAGGCAGTGGCACAGCCATGTACCCAGTGCACGCACAGATCACCAGCAATGCCCACGCACACATGCAGTGCCACACGACAGTGCTGAGTGCACCATGTGGTAAGCACGGTGATGGGGCCAAGTGCTGGTGGCCATGCCCCGCCACCAACCCTGCAACATAGCATGCACAGATGTAAGGGAAAAAAAGCACTCACCTGCATCCAGGAGGGCTGGGCACTGCTGGCCTATGGCCCCTCCTCCACAACCCTGCTGCAGCTCCAGTGCACCAACTCTGTCCTGCTCTGCTTGGGCTTGTCTTGCCCTATGGCACTCCTCCAGGCCTAGGGTACAAACACGGAGAGGGGAACATCAGTACAAATCAGTGGCAAAGCCCCCTGGTGTATGCATTCCTGTGCAGCCCAGCCATGCTGCAACCCCACCACCACCACCACCGCCCCCACTAGATGGCCCCCACCTCCATGCAGGGTGGACACATGCACACCGCAATACCCGGACGGACAGAAGCTACCAGTGTATGGATGGAGCACCTACCTGGCCATGGCACGGTGCCTCGCCGGGTGCGTGCCTGCAGATGTCCCAGTCTGTCTGGGTCCCTCCGCCAGAGGTCTCCATACCGGTGGTGACACTGCTCACCAGACCTGGCGATACCAGTGGCCTCCTCCATGCTCTCAGCAACCTGCTCCCACACGGTGCTGCGTGGCCTGTCGAGTGGGTCCTGGCCGAATAGGACCCCAGCATGAGGCTCAACAATGGCCACCCTGTTGGCCAGCTCTATTTCGCTCCACTGCTGTGCTCGCCTGCGTGTCATCCTGCAGTGAATACCGATAACAAAATGGCGCTCTGTAGCACACGTTCCCCACGTGTGGAGGCTACCTGGTACTGCGCTGCCATTTCCCAACACGCTGTCACCAAACTGCGTGATAGGGTGCACCATGCGGACACATGGTGCCTAGGGGGCAAATGTCGACCACAGGGTCAAGGGTCTGTCTGCACACGGAGTGCCACAGCGCTATTGGGACTCCCTGCGTGTAGCACGGTAAGGTGCCTGTGTGTGATTCCCTACAGTGGCCTACCACGATGTGGCTCCATGGCACCTATGGTGCACCAGGGCACGAGCGCCACACTGGCGAACAGCACACTAGTGCCACTGGCACAGTGGTGGCCATGCTGTGCACTGTCTCTCATGCACAGCAAATCAACAGCGCGGCACACATTGTGCCTCGCCTCATTTGCATGAGTTGCGCTATATAAATGCAACATGGGACTGCAGAGGACATAGTTTGGTATTGCAGTCTATTGTGGTGGGTTGCATGCTGTTGGAATGTGTGGACTGTGGTTTGTGAGGGCTGAATGGGACTGCACATTCAAAGGTAACACCTGTCATTCCCACAGGCTCGATCATGACCAAACGAGAAGATGAGGAAGAACAGGAATGGGGGAGGAGAAGGAGGAGGCTTAACTTCACCCGGGCTGAATCAGATGCCCTATTCGAGGCATATCTTGACAGGGAACCGCTGCTCAGTGGACAGCGGGGAACGCCACAGGCCCATGCTGCAGCATGGGGTGAGGTGGCATGTGCCATGAACCAGCATGGCAGCCACCAGTGGTCCATGCAGGAGTGTAAAAAGAAGGTCAGCACAGACAGGAGGAGGATCAAGGATAAGGTGGCTGCCATCAGGGCAGCACGTGCTCCCACCAGTGGTGGACAGCCAGATGTGCCACGCCTGATGCCACAGGAGGAGCAGTTGGCTGGCAGCATGCTGCATTGTGCCATAGAGGGTGTTCCTGGTGGTGGCTTCCAGACGGGTGGCAGACCATCACTGCATGGTAGGTCCTGTGCTGTCACTGTGTGGGTGGTGGTGGGAATGCCACAAGGCAGGGCGGAGACAATAACGCTACTGTGTTCCCTTACAGCTCCTGAGCATCTACATGGGTCAGTGGTGGTGGGTGTGTCCACTGAGGGTGATTGGACATGGAGGAACACCCATCCACCTCCACAGTTGTCCATGGGACTGGACCTGTGCATACCTGCCTGTCTGTCTGGACTGAAGAGGGTGGTGTGGGTACGGATGAGGCCCTGCCTGTGTCCCAGCGTGACAGCGCCCACAGACTCCAGCATGCTGGGACATGGATTGGCCGATTTTGATGGATCACACATCCCGGACAGTGATACTTGTGGGACGCAGGATGGTCCCACTGCAGGAAACGGCATGGGCATAGCCATGGGTGGTGCCGCCGTGGAGGCCTGCGTGACAACACAGTCCTAGCCTGTGCCTGTATGCCCCAGTGGGGCAGCACTGGTGTGCGTCCAGGCTGGTGGGGCTGTTGCAGCCACTGTGGCGGCGCCGGTGAGCCCTGACAATTGGCAGCCAGAGGCGCAGTGCCAGCAGTCAGCCAATGGCGATGGGGGGGACAGTGTCGGGGGGCCGTGACAGTGCACTGAATGTGGACATGCCCTGGCATAGCTCTGGTGTGCAGTGCCCATCATCAAGGAGTGCTGCCCAGCACGGCCAGGAACACCACAAGGGAAAGCATGCCGGACTGGCGGATGACCTCTTTGACGAGCACAGCCGTCTACTCCAGGCTTCAGTGGATCAGCAGTTGTGGCTTGTGACTGCGGTGGATGCACTCAGTGCGGTTCTACACCAGGCAGAGGAGCAGCACAGCAGAGACCTTGGTCTGCTCCTGGCAGAGATGGCCCGGCAGTGAGAGGATGTGACCGCTGCCATTGACAGGCAGACACATGCATTCATAGCTGTCATGGCCACATTGGGCACCCAGTTCTGTGCCCATGCACCACAGACACCATGCAGTGTCATGTCCAGCTCCCGTTCCCGGTGCTGTGTGACACCTGCTATGTTGACACCGGGTTTGGCTGTGGGCATACTGAGCACACCTGGCGTGGGCATGTTCGGTGAGCTGCAGACCCCTGTGCGAACACAGTCACGTTCACACAGCGTCACCCCTTGGGGACTGTCAGTGCCACCCCATGAGGCCAATGACCAGCCTGGCATGGCTGGCAGGTCTTGGCGGGGCTGCCCATGCATCCGTGGTGGCCATGGCACTGTGCCGTGTGACTGACCTGTCTCCCACCATGGCCACTGTCTGCCGCTGCCCTATGTGCAGTGTGGTGTGCATCGTGTGACACACGGGTGGGGTACCCAGCCCTGCACACACACGGTCCCTGTGCACACCCTCCCAGCTGCTTGCCACTGTGGCGTGTGCATGATGCTGCCTGCGTTGCACTATCCATCAGTGTACAATGGTGCCCTGCATCTGAGGCATGCACAGTGACGACCACTGTGAGTGGACTTGTGTGCACCTGTGTGGGGGTAGGGGTGGCATTTGGGGTTGGCATGCCGTCTACCCCTTGTGCATGTCTTGTGTGTGTGTGTGTGTGTGTGTGTGTGTGTGTGCATGTGTCGTGTTTGGCCCTGTCCATCCCTGACGCTGTGTGTGGTGCGACACTCAGACCCATTCCCTTACCAATGTCCACTCGTGGGGTTAGTCCCTGACTGTCTGTGGGCTGTGCCCTTGCCATTCATGGTTGCACATGGCCCCGTGACCTACCTGTGTTGACCAAAGTGCTCTTCTGTGATGGTGTTCCGGTGCAGCTGTGACATCCGGATCAGGTGGGGGTTCCTTTGCCCAGAGGGTGGCTGCCCATCACCACCTGGACCGGCATCCTCATCGTCCCCACCACTGTCGCCCTCTTCAACCTCTACAGCAATCCCACAGTCATTGGCCATGTTACGCAGGATGCAGCAGGCCAGGAATAGCCCACAGGCCTTTGAGGGGCTGTACTGTAGGGCACCGCCAGACGTGTCCAGGCACCGGAAATGTGCCTTCAGCATCCCGAACAACTGCTCTATGACATTCTGTGTTGTGGCATGTGCCTCACTGTACCGTAGCTGCGATGGGATCGTAGGGCGCCTGTACGGTGTGAGCAGTCAGGGATGGATTGGGTAGCCACTGTCACCTGTGTGTAGAGGGTGGACATTAGTATGGTGGTCTGTTTCGCTTTGCCATGGGCTGACAAGGCTGGTACCCATGACCCCTCTGACTATGCACTCTCCCACGTCCGCTCATGTCGTCCTGCGTGATATGCATACTCACCCACTAGGTGGCCTGTGGGGATGTCCCCACTCTCAAACCTGTGGCACAGTGTGGACTGGTGCCAGATGAAGGTATCGTGTGCTCCCCCAGGGTGCATGGCACAGACATTGGTTATGTGCCCCCTGGCATCGCACAGCACCTGGCAGTTGATGCTTGCATACCCCTTCTGGATGATGTAGGACACACCATCCAGGCCAGGTGGCGTGCGGTTGGCCACATGGGTGCAGTCAATGGCCCCGAGCACACCAGGTAACCATGCTACCCTGTGGAACTCCTGTATGTGTGCTGTTTGCTGGGAGAATGGATGTACTCTGCAGCATGTGGCAGCAGTGCGCTGAGGAATTGTGTGAGTAGGCGTGACGCGGCCGACTGTTTTATGCCTGTTGTGTCCTTTGTTGGTCTCTGGAAGGTGCCCGTGGCAAGCAGGCACATGACGGCTGTCACCTTCGTCTCCGCTGACAGAGCATGGCTCCATTGTGTGGGTGCCTCCATCTCATCACTGCACAGCTCACAGATCCACCTCAGGATTGCCAGGTTCAGGTGGTACTGGCCCACAATCTCTGTGTCAGAGTAGTGTTCGAAGGTGGTGCGGGCTCAGTACTACCTGTTCTGGGCATACCGCTGATGGGCCCTTCCATGGCCGCACCCCCTGCTGCCTGCCTTCTCACACCCCTCATTGCTGCCTCCATCTGGAAGGTGGCACTGGCCATATCCCTGGCTGGTGTTCCCCCCCAGTGGCTGTTATCTCGTTCCCCCCGCTGTCCATTTCTGATGCTCCCCCTGCACCAGGTACACCTCCGGCCTTTGGCTGTGGCTGTCCTGACTCCTGCCACTGCTCTCAGTCCACTGTGGCACTCCACTTTCAATCCTGCACAGGCTCCCCACTCCTATCCTGTTCCTGGGTCACTTCAGGTGTGCCCTGTCCTGCTCCTGCCCAGTCCTGCTCACTGCTACCCTCTATACTGCCCTTGTGTCTGTCAGCACGCTCCCACCTGTGGCTTCCCTGTAGCGTTCTTGTGCCCCTCTCCTGCTCCTTTTTATTTTGGATCATTTCCACTGTCGCGCAACTTCCGCTAGCTCCCCTATTGTGCATGGCGCATGCTGTTGAATATCGCACTGTGCATGTTATTCATGGTTCCGCCCCCTGCGGCTGCGCATGCATTCATTACTATTGCACTCTTGTGCATTGCTACTTGCTCTGTGCAGCTGTCTCCCGCTGAATATCACACAATGGTGCATTTACATACTTGCTGTGGCGCGTCCCTGTTGCACATGGTGCAACCCTTTTGAATATCCGGGCCTTAATCATTTAAACAATTTCTAAACATTCCTAAACATGTCAAGTGTAGTTTAAAAATAGACTTATATAGGACATTGTACAAGCATACAAACATGTAAAATTTGTCAGCTAACAGAGGCCCAAAAATCCACCAAGCCCACTCGAATGGGCAGCCAACACCCAGATTATTTTTAAAGAACCAATTGATCTAGGAATCATTCAAAATTTTCAATGTCTCCTTTTTACAAGAGTACAAAAATACATAATAATAATAAAAGTTCTAATTTAAAGTCCCGGCTCACCTTTCTTGACAAAATTCAAAGGAGCCTATAGTACTTTAATAACGGAGAATCCTCCATTTTACTTTGTTTTATTCCATCCATTATAAGTTTTAGTGTTCCTTACCCTGTCCAAACCGGTATTTGTTCAGAGTAAACTCCACATGGGGGGGACAAAATCCTTTCCTTTATCCCCAAAAGTACATACTTGCAAATTGGGCGAGCAAGGTAGACACCACACACTCCTACCTATTGACCTTTATCATGCTGTGCTGTATGGACTACAAAACCCAAAGAGTTTTCACAGTCTCCTACTCAAGGAGTCCAACACACATCTTCGGAGCCTCTCCACAATCCGGAGCACTCCTCCTTCCACTTTCCCCCACTGGCTTGAGTGAGACACCTGTTAAAACAAAAGACAGAGAAAACGATCCTCTAAGCACAACAACTTCAGACATTTACTCTAAGTAATTTCAGTAGCCCCATCCCCTTGACAGCATTAATACCTTTGCTAAGGCTAATATTAGCCTATCAGCATTAAAATGCCGCCATGCGTCCTTACCGCTGCACCTCCAGTTATCCTCCTTTCCACTTCTCAACCATCAAGACCATGTCTCATCGAGTTCCACCGTAAATCATTTTGGGTCTCTCTGTCTTCCTGAGGCTGAAAAACAATGCCCAATTTAGCATGGGCTAAATAACCTTATCGCTCTCAGTACAGCATTTAGGTAACAGAGTAGCAAATCGTCCAAACTTTCGCTAAGCAGTATTAGACACGTTACTGTATAGCGGCAGCCAGCTCAGGGTCACTGTTTTAAAACAGGTTACAATTTAACATAAGTCTCATTCAGGAATTTACAAAGAAAGAGACTGAAAACAAACAATTCCTTCTTAGCGTGATGCAGAGCAGGGCAGCAGTGGAGCCATCTTGCTTCCCCAACCCACCCCCGGTCAACCTCATGAAGTCGCCCTCTTTTTCTATTAGTGAACTGGAAAAATTAAAAGCACCACTCTAAAGAGCAGAAATTGAAAATGTTACATTACAAAGAAAAATGGGGAAGTGCCCAGGAGAAGATGGTCTTTTCATAAAATATTACTAGACTTTCTTTTTTTTGCCATTTAGATTTTTATCCTGTGGTGGTAGGCTGGGCAGCTGTATCAGCTCGGCCCCATTACACCCACACAGCCATCCTGAGTCCCTCACCTGCTTCACTCCTGAGACCATGCGGGCTGCTTGTGTGCTGTGTGGGCTTCATGGAACCCACCCTCCGCATTTTCCAACAACGTTTTCCCCCCTTATGGCCCTGGAAACTTGGTGCAAGGATATGCATGTGCGTGGAGGCATGCACGTATGCCTTGGCCTGAATGGCACTGATCCCCACTGGCTTAATGCCTGCCCCCATCGGATGCCCACACTACCTCCACACCTCCAAATGGTGGCACACAAAGGCCAGGAAAGATCACCTTTCCAGTCTGGAAGCAGAGATCTGCCTAGTGGCTGCTTAATCCTCACCCAGCCCTCCCCTTCCCTGGCCTACCTCCAGCAACCTGGCAAGAGGTTAGGCACCAGTGCCTCAGCCCTCCACCCCACCGGGTTGGCTGAATATTACTAGACTTTTAAAAATTTACTTACGCCTTATTAGAAAAAACTTATTTCAGAGAATGCAAGAAACACATAAATTGCTGCAACCCTTCATGAAAGCCATAATTGCATAAGTCTCAAAACAAGACAAAGACTTACAGAAGGTAGAAAATTATAGACCAGTATCTGTCCTAAATTATGACTATACAATCCTTGCTAAAGTTCTTCATTACAGAATTACTCCTTTTTTGGATATAATTATACATTCCAATCAATCTGGTTTTATCCCAAGAACTGTATTTTCCAACATTCATAATATTTAATATATTATGGAACATATAAAACAACAAAAAGTTAGTGCTATTTTTATTTTATTGAATGCCACAAAGGCATTTGACGTGGTTGAATGGTGGTGCTTCTTTTTCATTTTAAAACAATGGGATTTCCCATTAGAACTAATCAGTTTACTACAGACACTTTACAATTCACCTGCTGTCAGGATAAAAATTAAAATATCCTTACAAAAGAATTTCCTTTAGGGAGGGGGTAAGACAGGGCTGTCGCCTGTCTCCCACCCTTTTTGTTTTGGCCTTAGAAGCTCTACTGAATGAAATAAGGAGTCATTCCAAAATTAAAGGTATACAGTTAGAACAGAAACATTGTAAAACAAAAGCACAGGCAGGTGACACATTATTATTGCTGGAGAACCCAGGATGAAATCTACTGAAGTCAAAGAAATAATTCAAAAGTATTCACATTGTTCTGGTTCCAAAAGGAACTAAAATAAGTTTAAAATGCTCCCATTCAATCATGTCAATAATCCAGAAGGCATACATTATTTAATGCAATAATTAGAAAGGACTGTATTAATTATTTAGGTATACAATTATGAAATACTAAACTGGGGAATATGGGTGTGGCAGGACAGTAGTGTGGTGGGTAGGTAACTGGCTGGGAGGCAGGACACAGAGGGTGGTGGTAAATGGCTGTCACTCCATAGAGGGAAGAGTGACCAGTGGGGTACCACAGGGATCAGTGCTGGGACCGGTCCTATTCAACATCTTCATCAGTGACATCGCGCAGGACCTAGAAGGCAGAATTTCACTGTTCGCTGATGACACAAAGCTCTGTAACAGAGTAGACACACCAGAGGTGTAGACAGAGCAGAAGGGACCTCAGAAACTTGAAGAATGATCAGGGTTTGGCAGTTGAAATTCAATTGAAGAAGTGCAAGATAATGCATATGGGGCACAAAAACCCTGCCACAATATATCAGTTGGGGGGTGAGGATATAGCATGCACCAAGCAGGAAAGGGATCTTGGGATTATCATCTCTGATAACCTCCAGGTAGGGAAACAGCGTGACAAGGCAGCAGGTAAAGCAAATAGGATGTTGGGTTGCATAGGCAGGGGCATCACCAGCAGGAAAAGGAGGTAATAATTTCACTATACAAGACACTAGAGAGGCCCCACCTGGAGTACAGTGTACAGTTCTGGAGACCTTACCTATGTAAGGACATAGACAGGGTAGAGAAGGTTCAGAAGAGGGCAACAAAGATGGTGCATGGATTGGATCACAAGTCCTATGAAGACAGGTTGAAGGAACTGAACATGTATTCCCTGGAGGAGAGGAGAGAGAGAGAGAGAGAGAGAGAGAGAGAGAGAGAGAGAGAGGGGGATATGATATAGACATACAAGTATCTTACAGGGAGGGACAGGGTGCAAGAATACACTATTTGTAAGTGAAAAAGATGTTCCACGACTAGAAGACATGGGATGAAGTTGGAGGGAGGACGATTCAGAGGAAACGTGAGGAAGAATTTCTTCACAGAACGGGTGGTGGACAAGTGGAACACACTGCCAAAGGAAATGGTAGGGGCTGAAACAATCACGGGATTTAAAAATGCATGGGATAGACATAAAGGAATTCTGGAGGTCAGGGGTACGGGGCAACAGACTTCTAGGAAAACATAAACTGAACCCACAAGCTCAAATGGGCAGACTGGGTGGGCCATAGGCCCTTATCTGCCAACACTGTCTATGTATAAATAACCTCCTAGGATTATAATAATAATTTTTCACCATTAATGGATAAAATAAGGGGGGGGAGTTACAATTATGGCAGAAGATAAGGCTTTCATTATGGGGGAAATAAGTATTCTCAAAATGATAGTAATTCCAAGGATTTCTTACATTTTCCAAGTCATCTTAACACCTATTCCTAATTCATGGTTTAAACATATTACTAAATGTCTAAAAAAATGTATTTTGAGTAACAAGATTCCTTGAACTGAATGGTCCAAACTTTGCCTCAGCCATGAAGCAAGTGGAATAGCATATCTAGGACCCCAAAATGTACACATTATGTACAATATAAAATTAATAACACATTGGCTTATAAAGATAACATTAATTTAGAAGTGGAAAATTGGGTAACATCAAATAAGTTTACTGAAAAGATTTCTATTGTAAACGTGTGGCGCTCTCCTTATAGCTTTAAAATATCAAATGGCACAATCATGAACAACTTAGCAAGACTGCAGGTTGCAGAACACAGGGAGGCTGAATTGGGCAAGGGGTGGGGGAGTGCAGGTGGGAATGGTAGGGGTAAGGACGCAGCTAGCCTAGGCAGTAGGAAGGGGGAGCAGTGGGGTCTAGAGTAGGGGATCAACAGGGATCAAGTGGGACAAAGGTGCCTACTGGATTGGAATTAGGGGAAGGGACCATGACTGGGAGCAGAGTAATGGAAGCACAAGGGAGGCGAACAAGATAAAGGCAGGAAGGTCATTATCTGGAGGACATAATACTAAAGGGTGCAAGATGGGGTTGCAGGGGCACTAGGAAAAGTCACAGATGGATGGAGTGTATGCTGGGCATGACAGCGGGGAAAGTGGGGCAATTTATTAATAGGTGTGTAAGGAGGCTAGAGTGGAAACCTCATATTGTGGTGTACCTGGGTACTAATGACTTGGAAGACAGTAGGGTAGAAGAGGTGCAGGAGAGAGTGTCAAGGAAGTAAGAAGGATGTGCAGTAGACAGGGGAGGACAGAGGCATTCTTTGAGATTCCCCTGGTACCAAGAGCTAGTACAGCCAGGAATCAAAGAATTTCAGAGTTCAACAAACGGCTGAGGACATGGTGTGAGTCTATGGGATACAGATTGGTGGGAGTGTGGGGTAGTACATAGGAAAACAAAGACCTCTGTGCACCAGAGAGGCTGCACTTGAATAGAGAAGGCTCAGGGGTCCTAATGAAAAACTGGGGGAGTTCATTGAAGCTACATATAATTTAAATTAGGCAGGGCAGGTGGTGAAGTGGGCAGCAAACAGTGCCACCGGGCAAGGGAATCCATTAGGTCTCCCTCCATAGCTAGACAGGAGGGAAAGAAGTGTAATTCAAAAAGGGGAGGGGTTAGGGTATGGGCAATGAGGGGAAGAGTTCACGCTGAGGATGGTCTCTTGAAATGTGAGAAACCTAATTAATAAGGCAGTAAAATTGCAGGCTTTGATGGCAGAAGCAGAGGTGAACATAGCCGCCATCACTGAAACATGGGCCACCCATTACCAGGACTGGGAACTATCGATCCCAGGGTAAAAACTGTACCATAGGGACAGTGTTAAAGGGAAAGGGGTGGGGTGGCATCTATGTTAAGGAAGGGATATTGTGTAACAGGGAGGAAATGGATGAGGGTAGAGCCAAAGCCCTATGGGTCTATCTATAGATCTCAAAGGGTAGGAAAGTTAGATTGAGGGTTGTGTACTGGCCTCCTTCTCAAAGTGAAGAGATTGACAGGGAGCTGGGGGAGCAAATAAGGAGGCTTAATGGTAAAGACAATACAGTGGTGGTTGAGGATTTCAATATGCCAGCAGTGAATTGGAACACCCCAGCCACCTTGAGTGCCAGAGAACAGGTCCTCCTAGAGGCCTTTGAAGATGGCTTCATTATGCAGAAAGTAACAGAGCCAACCAGGGAGGGGAACATTCTGGACCTGGTGCTGACAGACAGAGATCAAGAGCAGGACATAGGGGTGGAAGACCCCCTGGCAGGAAGTGATCACCAGGCAATGTGGTTCTCCCTCAATATAGGAAAGGGGGTAACCAATGCAAAAACAAGAGTTGTGGACTTTATTTAATTTTATTTTATTTATTACTAGGATTACAAATACCTTTGAACCAAGGGTTCTTTTACAAGGTTCCGCATCAGCAATGGGTGCAAGCAAAACAGTGGTAAGATACGATGCAAGGTCAGGAGGTTAACATAGAAGTAAGCAGAGGTAAGATACAATACAGGTCAGGTGGTTAACTTAGTAGCAAAACACAATGCATGTGTATAGACTAGCACAGTAGCAAACAGTCAGTGGCAAATAACAATGCACAATTAACAATACACTTTAAAAGAGCAGACTTTGTAAGGATGGGAATCATTCTGGAAGGGTGCCTAGCTAACATTAGACTGGACATGGATGCTGAATAGAAATGGACCTTCATAAAGCTTGATCTGACAGAGGCCACTAACTCTTGTACAAAGTGGCAAAGCAAAAAAGTCAAGTTAAAAAAACTGAGCTGATTGAGTAGAGTGGTAGTGGAGAGTGTGAGGGAAAAGAGAGCTGCCTTTAGAAAGTGTAAGAGATCTTACTGGGATGAGGACAGGGAGGAATACATGGAGAAATCCAGAGAGGTGAGCAGAGTAGTAAGGGTTGCCAAGGCTTCAAGAGAACTAAGGATGGCACAAGGGATCAGAGAAGGGGAAAAGGATTTCTTCAGGTACATAAGGGAGAAAAGAAATTGCAAGGGCCAGATTGTAAGGATTAGGAAAGATGGAGGGCAGGCAGATACGTGGGCAGAGCAGGCAGAAGCACTAAATGAGTATTTCTGCTCAGTGTTTACCAGGGAGAGGAATAGGTCAACGCCACTTGGAAAGGTGGGGTGGGATCAGGGGGAGAAGAGGTAACGGATGTGGAGATCCCAGTGGACAGGGTGTTGGAAGGCATATGAACATATGAAATTGCCAGCAGATACAGGCCATATGGTCTATCTAGTCTGCTCGAGTGTGCAGCACTTCAACCCATTAGACTGCAGCTGCCCCCCCCCATCAATGTTTCCCTTCCCCAACTGCCCCACCGGTATGTACTTTCCCCTTGAAATTTTCCCACCCCCTCTTGAAGCACCCCACAGTCTGCACTGATACGAGTTGCTCAGGCAGTACATTCCACCCTGTTACCACCCTTTCAGTGAAGTAGTGCCTCCTCCTTTCCCTCCTGATTCTGCCCCCTTTAACTTCAGGGAGTGCCATCTGGTATCGCTTCCGTTCTGGAGAGTGAACCCACCCTGGAAGCCTACTTTGTTCATCCCTTTCAGGTACTTGAAGGTCTCGGTCATGTACCCTCTCTCTCTCTCTTCTATCCTCTAGGGTATACATGTTGAGCTCTTTTAGTCTTTCCTCGTAAGTTCTATCCCCCAACCCCTGGATCATCTTTGTTGCTCTTTGCTGAACTGCCTCCAGTAGTTTTATACCCTTTTTCAAGTACAGGTGCCAGAACCGCACGCAGTACTCCAAGTGTGGCCTCACCAGGGACCTGTGTAAGGGCAATATGACTTCACTACATCTGGATGTATTCCCCCTTGCTATGCACCCTAGTATCCTGTTAGCCTTAGCTGCTGCTTTCCTATACTGGGACAAGTGGTTTAATTCCCCAGTCACCAGCACTCCCATATCCTTCTCCTCATTGGATGTGGGCAGTTTGATATCATCCATCCAGTAGCTGTATCCTGGGTTTTTGGCTCCGAAATGCATCACCTTGCACTTCTTGGCATTGAACCCAAGCTGCCAAGTGTGTGTCCACTCCTCGAGTCTTGCCAAGACCTCCTGCAGTAGTTTGTCACCCTCCTCCCCATCCACCTCAGCATAGATCTTGGTGTCATCGGCGAAGAAGCTGATCTTATTCTTGATCCCAACTACTATGTCTGCGATGAAAATGTTAAACAGAACTGGTCCCAGTACTGATCCCTGTGGGACACCACTTGTCACTGCCCTGGGCTCTGATGCTTCTCCCCCAACAACTACCCTCTGCTGCCTGTCTCTCAGCCAGTTTTCTACCCATCAGGCTAGCTTCCACCCTATACCAAGACTCCTCAACTTGCAGGACAACCTTCCATGTGGCACTGAATCGAAGGTCTTGCTGAAATCCAGGTAGACTACATCTACCGCATGGCTCTCGTCCAGCGCCCTTGTGTCCCAGTCAAAAAAATCAACAAGTTTGTCTGACAGGATCTGCCAGCAATGAACCCATGCTGTCTGTCGTCGTCAAACCTTTTATGTTACTCCACACTCGAATTCACATTTCTTCTAAGGGGTGCTACTAGGTTGTGACAAACAACATACAATCCAGAGATACTAGTGCACCTCCCCCCACACACACACACACAGCATAGCATAACATTTAAACTTTCCTCTGCCAAAGTTGGCTATATTTACTTCAAGCTCCATGTGAGGAGAGGGTCCTCTTAGTTTCAGACTGGAATTCCAATTTGAGTAAGCTAAATCACCAACGTCAAGGTGGGACCCTTCGATTTAGTCCCTAACTTTCTAGTGCCTCAATGGTTACTAACTGACGCCTTTTATACTGTGCTCCCAGCAAGGATTTTACACAGGTGATTAACTTTCCAGTGCCTCAGTGGCTACTAATTGACTCACTATATACTGTGCTCCCAACAAGGATATTACACAGGTGTTTTAAAGGGAGCATGCTAAGAAGGAGCACCACAAACTCCCCAAACTCAAACAAATCCAAAATAGCATGCTCAAACCTTTTATGTTACTCCACACACACCCTCCTCCCACATAGCATAACATAACATTTAAGCTTTCCACTGGCCCAGGTGACTTGTCTACCCTCAGGGACCTAAGGTCCTCCAGCACCCTTTTCACTGTGATGACCCCATCGGTGGTCATCTCACCCCCCCCAATGCCTGCACCCCCTTTCCCCTGCAGAAATGGGCCCATCCCTCTCCCTTGAGAACACTGAACAGAAATACTCATTAAGTACTTCTGCCTTCTCAGCCCCCTTGTCTACCCACCCACTGCCTTTCCTGATCCCAACTATTTGATCCTTGCACTTCCTTTTTTCCCAGATATACCTGAAAAAAATCCTTTTCTCCTTCCTTTATCCCCTGTGCTAACTTCCTTTCCCTTGCTGCCTTTGCAGTCCTGGCTGCTCTGCTCACTTCCCTGGATTTCTTTACATAGTTCTCCCTATTCTCTGCTGTGTTGGTTCTCTTGTAGGTTCAGAAGGCCCTTCTCTTACCCCCCACCTTCTCTATTACCTCTCTGGTCATCCAGCTAGGATGCTTGGTCCTTGATTTATTTTGCTGGCTCCTGACACAAGATTTAGTGGATTCAATCAGCCCTAGTTTTATGATCACTGATTTCTGCTCTGCGTCCATGTCAGGTTGGATGCCATTTGTGTGTGTTCTCATTAATTGCCCCATCTTGCCAAAGTCTGCCTTTCTGAAGTCCAGGACCTTTGTTTTTGTATTGTGGGTCTCTCTACCCAAACTGATAGAGAACCACACTGTGTGGTGAACGCTACCAGCCAGTGGTTCCTCCATCCTCACATCTGTGACCTGTTCTCCATCCCCCAGCACCAGGTCTCAAATATTTTCTTTCCTTGTTGGCACTGTCACCCTTTGGGTCAGGAAGCCATCCTGGATTACTTCCAGGAGGATCTGCTCCTTGGCACATGTGGTGGCTGGGATGCTCCAATCCACCCCTGGTAAATTGAAGTCTCCTACCACCAGTGTTCCCTTTGCAACAGTGTCTCCTTAGCTGCTCCCCTAGCTCCTGATCCATGTCCTCTTTCTGGGTTGGGGGCCTATAAACAACCCCCAATTGGACCCTAGTCCCCTTTTGAGGCATGGAGTTGCATCTAAAGGGCTTCTGACCTACCTTCTTCTCCTCCCTCCTCCCTCCCTCCTGACGCATCCATAGATACATCGATACATAGACAGTGTCAGCAGATAAGGGCCTATGGCCCACCCAGTCTGCCCATTTGAGCTTATAAGTGCAGTTTATGTTTTCCTAGAAATCTGTTGCCCCTTACCCCTGACCTCCAGAATTCCTTTATGTCTATCCCATGCATTCTTAAATCCCATGATCATTTCAGCCCCCACCACTTCCTCTGGCAGGGTGTTCCACTTGTCCACCACCTGTTCTGTGAAGAAATTCTTCCTCACGTTTCCTCTGAATCATCCTCCCTCCAACTTCATCCCATGCCCTCTAGTCCTGGAACATATTTTTCACTTAAAAATAGTGTATTCCTGCACCCTGTTCCTCCCTGTAAAATACTCCCAATCCCTTCCCTTATGTAAATGGCTACTTCCCCCTTACTTTTTTCTCTGTCCCTCCTGAATAATTTAAATCCTGGAATGGCCAAGCCCCAGTCATGGCTTTGGGTTGCCCACGTCTCAGTGATGGCTGCTATGTCAGACTGGATGGGCCTTGCGGTCCTTATCTGCCATCAACTTCTATGTTTCTATGTTTCTATGTCCATCTCTCCTTCTGCCAGTAGTGCCTGTAGCTCTGCCATCTTATTCCCCAGGCTTCTAGCATTTAGTGATACCACCCTCCACCCTGACTTTCTCCCAGCTGCCCCCTTACTGTCCCTTCCCCCCATCCTAGACCAAGTAGGCCCTATCATTGCTATGGGGGGAGGTCCTTTGGACCTCCTCTCCTGATTCACTCCACCTCCCCAGCCCCCCCACAGCAAGTTTAAATTATACTTTATGGTGATAAATTCCCTCAGTCTCTACTTTAACACTCCCAAGCCCTCCTTACTTAGATGTATCCTGTCCTCTGCATATAGATCTGGGTTCTCCTATGTGTTGCCCCACTCTCCCACCCAGCCATACCCCATGGACTCACACCATCCTCTCAGCCACTTGTTGAAGTCCATGATTCTGCTTTTTCTATCTGTACTTACCCTTGGCACTTGCAGAACTTCTGAGAATACCACTCTGTTTCCTTCCTCTCAGCATATCTTCCCCACTTCTCTGAAGCTGCCCTGAACTTCCTCTATCTGCCTTCCTTCCAGATCACTTGTTCCCAGGTGAACAATGATGTGTGCCCCCCCACCTTTTGTCCACACCTACCAGTGTGCTGCTGCACCCTCCCTGCTGTCATGCCAGGCATGCACTCTACCCAGATGTTGCTTTTCCTGGCCCCCTTCCCCCATCTGACCCCTTAACTATGGAGTCCCCCAGAATTATGACTGACTCCTTTATGTGCTTCTTTTCTTTTTGTGGGCTCTTTTCCTTCTCCCCAAAAAGCTCCCTTCCCCTATCCCCCCAGCTATTCACTCCTTCTGCCTCCTCCATTCTGTGTCCTGACTTCTTCCCCTTGCCAACGATGGCTGGTGCATCAGCTTCACATACTGGACCATTCCCCTTGTGCCCTCCTTACCTTCCCCATGCAGTTTCCTCTGCCCCCCATCCTGCAGCCCTCCCCACTATGGTTTTCCTGTGTTTTCCTCCAGTAGCGTGTACCCCCTTCCCAAGGTTCCTCCCTCAGCCTTGTTCCATCCTTATCCTTGCTGCCTCCTGTCTCTAGCTTTGCTGCACCTCCCTGCTGCACTGTCTCTGGTTTTGCTTCCTTACCACCTTTCTGCTGCCCCTTGTCTCTAGGGTTATAGGTAGCACCTGCCACTTCTGTGATGCATCATTTCTCCCTTGTTGCGACCCCCCTTTAATCTTCTCAGTGATTACACTACCTTCCCCCTCTTGCTTCTCCCAGTTAGCCATACCATTGACTTGATTTGCTCTGGTGATCCCCTTTCCCTGTTTTTTTCAGGTCCCCTGTCCTGAGGCTTATGACCTTGCACTGTCCCTGCTGTAGTTTTGTCTCCTTGACTACTCCAACCCCTGTCTCCATACCTTGCATGTGACTGCACTGGATTCTGCAGCCCACCTCCCACTTCCTCTGGAATTACCTTGTGCTGGCCTGCTGCTGGCTCTAGTGTGTGTCCTAACAGGTTCCCCTTATGACCCCAATCTTCCCTACCTCAGCCTCTCCATGCCTGCAACTCCCTCCTCAGCCACCCAGTTTCTTCCCTCATTTGCTCCATCTGCCAGCACACCAAGCATCCCCCCCGGCCTCCACTCCACTGCCAGGAACATGGCTGATCTGCATCCTTGGCAACAAACTACCCTCCCTAGCCCTTGCTGACTGCCAATCTCCTTCCTCCCTTCCCACTGAGTGGACCCTCTCCTGTCCTGACCTTTCCCCCATGTTGGCCTCCTCTCATTGACATTGATCATGTCTGCTCTTGTCACTCCCTGTACTTCCTATGTCATCTATTCTCCTTCAGTCTTCCACACCCTATGTCCTGCCCGCTCCACTTCCCAGTAGAACACTACTAGTACCTGATATTGCCCTGTTAAAGGACCCCCCACCTCACACACCAATTAGCAATCCATTGTAGATGCTGTACTCCTATTTGAGACTGACCTATACTTTTTCCCCACCCTGTGATTGCACTATTAGATAGGAACTATGTGAGCTGCAGCTGAAGTTCCTTCCTCCAATGGCAGGGCAGGTGTTCCCCTAGAAGTGTGCTGTGTTCAGGGGAGGGAGGGATGGAGAGGGTGGGCTTAGGGCCAACACCCAACTAAGCATAAGGTCCCTAAGGGTGAATAAGGTACTAATACTGGATGGAGTGCATCCTAGGGTCCTGAAGGAGTAGGCATAGGTCCTGGCAGGACCACTAGTGGATCTGTTCAACACTCCCCTGAGTATTGAATGTATGCTAAGGAACTGGAGGATGGCACATGTGGTGCCCCTCCATAAGCATGGGCTCAGGAAACGAACCAGGGAACTACAGACCAGTGAGCCTTACAGCCATTGTGGGGAAACTAATGGAGACAATCCTTAAGGAGAGGCTGATAAGTTTCCTGGAGAGGGAAATGGCCTACAGGGTGATGGGCAACATGGGTTTGTGTCTGGCAGATCATGTTAGACAAACCTAGTTGACCTTCTTGACTGGGTGACATGGTCACTGGATAGGGACCATGTTGTGGATGTTCTTTACCTGAACATAAGCAAGGCTTTTGACTCTGTGCCTTATGGAAGTTTGACCAGCAAGTTGAACAGCCTAGGAACTGGGAAAAAAATGGTTGGGTGGATTAAGAGCTGGTTGCAGAATGGGCAGCAGAAGGTGGTAGTTGGGGGACATCTCTAGACACCCAGAGCTGTAACCAGCAAGGTCCCATAGAGTTCAGTGCTGGGACCGGTACTATTTAACACCTTCATTGCTGATATATATTGAATGGGATAAGGAGTAAGATCAACCTCTTTGCAGATGACACAAAGATCCCCATGGAGGTGTGTAGGAACAAAACTAATTTGATTAAAAATATGTTATTATTATAATATTATTATCTTATTTTTATTAATCATTACTTACTATTCTATATGCTTTATAAGGGCATGACTATAAGGGAGGCATACTATAACTTCAGGTTAAAATTCAATGTCCACATGAGTTTAGCTGTAAAATGAAAAACTTTGTAAAACCTTGGACAACAAAACGGGATATAGCAGACATGAGGCAACCTCAGAAAAAAAAATGTCCAGTGGAATCTCCATTTAAATTGGACAATTCCCTACCACTGGCCTCTATTCAAAGACCTTAAACTCAGACTAAGAGATTATTGCTATGGGAACTTGACATAATATATGGACATGTTTTTTCTGTGTCAGCCAACTCCTGGCACACCAGAAGTCTAACACAAATTAAAATATATCAGTTTCATGAAATTGAGAATTGTATTCATAGAAAAAAAAGTTTAAGACACTACAAAGCCCAAATTGTATTTATTTATTTATTGAGAATATCGGATTACAACCTTTGAGTCAGGGACTCATTTCCAAGAGCTCCACGTCAGGTACAGTACATAACAAAAGCAGTCATAATATAATATTACAGTGAGAGTAGGGAAGGAAAATAACAGGGTAAGGGCACTATATATCAAGTATACACTATAAGGGTGGAGAAGGAGACAAGATAACAACAGGGGTATGAGCGGTGCTGTTTGACCTATACAGTAGGTTAGCTATACAAGTCCTGAGTGGAGCTTGTGATAGTCAGCAAACAGTACAATCAATATTAAGGTATGGCCTAACAGGTGGTGCACTCAGCCGGGATACCAACATTGTCATTAACACAAAGTAGCAACAGTGTGATAAGTATATCTATTCACCCCGAATCTTGCCATCCATAGGCAGACTCCTTTACTTATTAGGAACAATGGCAGTGATGGGTGGAGATTATGTGGTTTTTGAGGGCTGCTTTGAAGGAGCCTAATCTGGAGATAGAGATGATGGCATGGGGGAGCTCATTGTACCAGGATGGGGCTCTGTAGGAAAAAGACCATTGTGCAAGGGTGGTTGTGACCCTGGGAACAACCCATGTTAACTTATCTGGCACATGGGTGTTTGCTGAGGTATGTGCAGTGTGGAGGGAGGCTGAGACTCCAGTGGGAGTTAAGCCTAGTTGGATTTTCTTAGTAAGGAGACATGTTTGATAATGTACTCTTTCATCTAAGGTGAGGACTTTTGTTAGCTCATACAGGGTACAGCTGTGGGTATGCTTATCCACTCCAGTAAGGAGCCTACAGGCTTAATTAATGATTAGGTGGATTTTATTTAGTGTAGTGCGGTCTGCGGCCAAGTAGATAGCTTGCCCATAGTCTACAAGGGAGAGAACAGAAGAGGTAATGGCAATGTGTAGGGCCTCTGGTGGTAGGCAGGCTTTGTGCCGATACAGTAGACCTGTGTGTATATTTGTGGCAGAGGAAAGATTACTAATATGTGGGTGGAAAGATAGATTAGGATCGAAGGTAATGCCTTGATATTTATATGTGTGGACCTGTTCCAGAGGGAGGTGGGTTCTGGAAATGATTGTTAGCTGGGCATTGTAGTCCTTATTCTGGCGATGAGAAAAGAGCATTGTTTTGGTCTTTTTTATATTGACCATGAGCCTGTGGTCAGTGAACCAGTTTTCAATGTGGTTGAATGCAAGTTGTAGGGAGGATTGAAGAATTGTGGGATCTGAGTGGGAGGCATACATTACCGCATCATCTGCATAGAGTAGAAGGTTACATGGATAGAATTTGAGCAGGGTATTCAGGAAGATGCTGAATAGCAGTGGGCCAAGGATGGAGCCCTGGGGGACCCCTGAGTGGACTGGTATGGTGGGTGAGAGGGTGCTTTTTATCTTCACACATTTGGACCTATCTGTAAGGTAGCTTGTGAACCAAGCGATGGGTCCAGGGGACAGGCCAGTGCGGCGGAGAGTATTTAGGAGCAGGGTGAGGAAGGCTGTGTCAAACGCTTTTGACAGGTCTATGAATACAGCTCCCGCTAGCAGCTTCTTATCTAGGGCATTGTGCAGTGAGTTGTAGAACTCTATGAGTGCAGTAGTTGTGCTGTGACCGGCTCTAAAACCATGCTGTTTCCGACATAGGATGCCGTGCACAAGCAGGTAGTCTGTGAGTTGTGTAACAATGATTTTTTCCAGAGCTTTTGAGAGGGGAGGGAGTATTGAGATGGGCCTGTAATTATTGGGTAATGTGGGGTCTCCACTCTTTAGTATTGGTGTGATGGTGGCCACCTGCCAGTCAACTGGGAACTACCCTAGGCATAGGGAGAAGTTAAGGAGATCAGTCAGAGGGAGGAGCACAAAGTCCAGTACCAAATTAAGGATTTCCATGTCAAAGGAATCTTTGCAGTAGTTTGAGCCCCCTAGGGCTTTTTTAAGGTAGGAACTTGCTTCACTCATAGTAATAACCCTGAGGTAGATGGGAGGGTAGGTGTTGCTGAGTTCTGGGGTCATAGGTGCGGGGTCGAAGAAGTTGCTAGGGAGAACTGTACTTAGGTCAGAGAATGCTGCATTTAGGCTGCTGGTGATTGTGAGTGGGTCCGAGATGATATTATTGTTGACAGTTAGCTAGGCAGGAGGAGGCATCCTGGATTTTCCATTCAATTTCTTTAGGTTGTCCCAGAACAACCTAGCATTCCCCCAGGATGAGACCAGGGTGGATTTGTAGTAGCTAGATTTGGCCAGGTACACTTGTTGTAAGCCATTCTAATTGCCCAGGTACACTTGTTGCGAGCCATTTTATAGGCTATCCTATCTGCCTGCACACCAGAGGCAACTGCTTTGTACCAGAGGTCATCACAGTTCTTTATTTGCTGGATCAGTGCTGGTATGATCCAGGGGCATTTCATTTTTTGGATTGAACCTTTGTGAGTGGGGCAAATGTGTCACAAGCTTTGTTGAATATGTGGGTGAAGTGTTCAAGGGCTACATCTATGGAGGTGGCGTATCTGATGGGCAACCAATCACACTGGGCCAGAAATTGCCTTACTTTAGTGAGGCCCCCAGGTTGAAAATGGCGTCAGGTAAAACTGCTTGGTTGGGGTAGTCGATGTTGGCAAGACCAGGTGAAGATGATGGGGGAGTGATCGCTTGATAAGTCTGGGAGTACAGTTAGGCCTGAGATTCTGTTAGGTCGATTGGTGAGTAGGAGGTCGATTAGGGTAGCCAAACCATTTCTGGGAATAACCCTGGTTGGCTGGTACACTAATTGGGTTAGATCTAGTGCTAAGAGCTTGTCTTTTATTGGAGAGGCTGAGGTTGATAACCAGTTCACATTAAAATCCCCCAAGATAATGTGCTCTGTTTTGGGTGGGAAACTGGAGATGTAGTCGGTCAGAGATTGCAAAGCTGAGGCTTGGTTACGTGGTGGGATGTACACACCGTAATGGTTACAGGACCTCTGGTAGGGTCAGGTGTGAGTTTTAGTGTCATAGCCTGTGCCCCATGGTTCAGGGAAAGTGTTGGTAGGCTTTGGCATAGTAGCAAGTCTCAGACATAGAAAGCACCCCCCCTTCCCGTTTGCCAAGTCTGTCGGTTCTAAAAGGGGTGAGGCCAGGAAGTGTGATGGCAGAGTCAAGGACCTTCTTTGACAGCCAGCTCTCAGTAAGGGCTAGTACATCTGGTCGATGCAGATGCATCCAGCATTGTAGCTGTGCTATTTTATTGGGTAAGCTGCAGATATTCATCACAGCTATACTTAGCCCATGGTGTGAGGTGCCAGGATTGGCTGAGAGGGGGCCTAGGTTAGGGTGAACATTGCCTGACATAAGGAGTAGTAGGGTGAAGATTCTGATTAGGGCCATTAATCTCTGTTTTCAGACACTGGCATGATGTTTTTTAGTTAATGTGCTGCCTGTGCAAGGGATGGCTAGGGAGATGAGGGTGGGGTAGGAGAGGAATGCAATGGGATATGGGGGGTGGTATTGAGAGGAGATAGGTGGGTGAAGAGTAGGGGGGAGCAGTGGAGTTACCATGACAGGGAGAGTAGGTGGGAGTTGGTGTTGTGTCACAGGGGTGCCAGAGGGGTGAGTCACTGACGCAGGGCTGGGGTGTCCCTGAAGGAGGATGAATAAGGTGAGGAAAAGGGTAAACATTCTGGTGTTGGTGCACTGCTGCCAGGGAAGATGCCAGAATTTGAGCGGCAGTGTGGAAACTCTCACTGGCAGTATGGGAAAGAGATTATTTGGGGAGAGTATGAGGGAGAGAGAGAAGGAACAGAGACCAAAGGACATAATATACAAGTTTATAGTAAGGGGAATCAATGGTTGGGAATGTAGGACGATGCTGCCTCAAGTGGTGAGGTGTTATAAGATGTTAATTGTAAAGTGGGCTAATTGATTCAGACTCCGCCTCAACCCTATTGGTTCTCTCAGCCCTATATAAGGGTGTGTCGACCAAGGGTGGTGGTGGGGTGAGGGAGCTGACGACAAAGCGTCGGTGGGCAAACACCAGTCAAAAACTGTGGCACAGTCCTCTGGATAACTGTGACTGCGCTCCGTGTTCCGTACCTGCTGTTCATCTCGGGGGGTGGTGGAGGGCGTCTAGAAGCTGGCCCTCATGACCCTCACAAGGATCCTGACTGTGTGGGCTGAGTTCTGTGGAGAAGCAGGTAAGAGACATCAGTATATACAGTGATGCAGGGGGAGGAGTTCAGCAAAAGTTGCAGGCTACTTTATTAAGTCTGTGAAGCTGCTACAACTGAGTGTGTAAAATTAGAGATCTTCTGTATTTTTTTTCCCCAGTTAAAGCTATCGGGATATCTTTTTAAAACAATTCCTGTTAAGGCACTACAGTAAAATTCCTTTAAGCTATCGGGATATCTTTTAAAAAATTTCCTCCTAAGGCACTACAGTAAAATTCCTTTACGGCACTAGTATCATAAAGCTTTCCCTTTTTAAAGTCCATTAAGGTTCAGTTTTCACAGGCTAACAGGTTGTGCTACTAGTAATTACAGAAATAAATACAAAATAAACCATCTCCATTGCTGGGCTGACAGGAATCTTTTAAAGTAAAAAAGGTGCCAAAGCAAACACCAGTCAAAAACTGCACCACAGTGCTCTGGCTTATTGTGCCCATGCTCCATGTTCTGTACCTGTTGTTCATCTCGGGGGTGGGGGAGGGCATCTAGGAGCTGGCCCTCTTGACCCTCGCAAGGATCCTGAATGTGTGGGCTGAGTTCTGCTGTTTGTCTCGGGGGTGGGGGAGGGCGTCTAGGAGCTGACCCTCACGACCCTTGCAAGGATACAGAATGTGTGGGCTGAGTTCTGCTGTTCATCTCGGGGAGGTGGAGGAAATAATAATAAGAAATGTATGGATCTCTAAAGTGGCTGAATTTTAAAGCTGCAAGGGCTTTGTAATGTTTGCTGTTTATAAAATTTTGTAGCACCAAAACTGTCTGAAATGAATGGACAAGTTTGGTGTGAAAAGCAAGCTGACCTTACAACCTTTCTAATGATGTGAGTCTTGATTGATTTGCTAACAACAGCATCTAGTCACTGTGTTAAGGAATTGTTCAATGAGCTACAGACTTCATGATGTCATACATCATTAGACACAGGCAAAAAGAATCACTTTTAAGGCAGCAGTGCAATGAAAATGGGCTAAAATTTGACCCCACCTTTTTTCTTTCTAATCAATGCCAGATGGCATCCAGATTATTTTGGTGGTGAAATTTTCAGTTTCTGTTATCATTTAACAACTTTATGAAAGTTTTAAAATAATTATTCCTCAAGAAAAAAAGATGGCCACCTAATTTTTGCATAGAAATAGTATTGACAACCTGAGGAAGGTAAGAATCCAGACAAAAATGTAAACGTACAGTAGACAACATAGGAAGCATCCAGAAAATCCAAATCATCAGTTTTACCAATATTTTTCATAACTGTAGCAGAAAATTAGCTTTCTAGAATAACTTTTGTCATTGCACTGCTTTTAAAAATAAGTTTTTCATGTTATAGACTGTGTAAAAATGGTAGATAAGCAATACATATATCCTCTGGAACACAAACAAATTGTACTTCTGAAATCTGTAAATACTTTTTAGATACCTATGAAAAAAAGTTTTATAAGGTTTTTATAAACTGCAGGTCTTATATTAGAATTAACACTATGATGTTTGGTCTTAGAGCCTGATTTTGAGCTACATCTAAAAATATAAGTTTTAAGTTTGTGCCAAAGTGCCCATAGATGCAAGAAAGAAACATAGTTTTATACAAAAACTTTGTCTTAGAGTAAAGTCATTTCTATGAAAAAAAACTGATGTCAGGGTGGGGCTGAATGTCATCATACATCATCTGCAAGGACAAATTAGAGTCTGGTGATGCTGTCAATAGACTTAGAAACATATAGGCAAATTAAGCTAAGCCCACTTCAGAACTGTCTGATCCTTCGGTATGTGAGGACCTATGTCAGCTGTCTTGTCTGTCTTTGTTTCTCACCTTTAATAGGTTTTTGGTTTACTGTCCTTTGCCTTGTATATATGTAAATAATTGTACATCTATCTCACTCATAAATGTTTGTATTTGTGCTATTTCAATATCATGTTTTTGTATACACTCTGTAACCTTTTTTGTTATGACCACTCAGGTCCATCTTGTAAATGAGCTATGCTCACTGATGTTCGCCTGAATAAATAAAGATTTTGATTGCTTGATTGATTGATTGACAATTTTGGTGATCTTGGAACTTTTACTAGGCCAAAAGCTTGAAGCCACTCTTGCTTGGGACCAACATTTGGGTTGAGCCATTACATTCGCCAGGGGGTGCTAAGGACAAGCTTGTAAGTCTGCACAACATTGAAACAAAGTCCAGTTGCTAAAACTGTTACAGGAAGGACTCTTTCCAATATTGGATGATGCAAGGCCTATGTTTTACATATTAAGAATCTGGACTAAACTAATGTTTTGGACTTTCTGCTAAGAGCCTGGACAAGAGGCTGACTTTGAAATTCCTCAGCCAGCAAGCCTGCAGTGCTGTTGGATAGCAGTGAGTAAGGAGTTACTGGTTTGAGAGCAGGAAGGAATTGAAACAGGAAAGAGTCACAGAGTCCAGTTACCAAAACAACTTTGGTGTCCACAGGGAACTCCCTTCCTACAAGCTGTTGTTCTGCTGAGCTGCTAAAATCTTGATGTCTGATTTTTCCTGTCAAATCCTGATAAGTAACTTTTTGACGAGTTGTGATGTCAAGCAAGAAGGATCCAGCCTGCATTGTTTCATTGATGTCAGACGATTCTACTTTGCCAAGTTTGAGGGGAAAAGACAGAAGACTACTGCCAAATCAAGCCAAGCCAATGAAGTGCTTTTATCATCCAAAATCAGAAGTTCTCACCAAGATTTTAAAAGTTAAAAAGGAGAAAAAGATCAAGCCTACAGATAACTAAAAATGTAAGTATTATTTTAATTATTCCAATTCTAATACTTTAATTTGGATATTTGGGGTGATAGCATAGTGAATTTTGGCTACAAGCCCTTAGGTATATAGTTAAGCTAAAATTTAGACATAAAGAAATGCCTTCTTGCATGCTATAAAGTTTAAAAATGAGTCGTATACAAAACTATAATCTGAGATGCTAGTGTAATGAGTTGCAAGTTCTCATACTAGAACGGTTATGATACTAAGCATGCTGAAAGCCTAGTGTATAGCCAATGCCAGTTTATTATGTTGAATGTTGCTTTTTCATTTACATTGTTTATTTGCTAACATTTATTTTGTTTGTTTTACTTTCTTTGTGGTTTGTTTGATTTTCTGAAACCTTTGTTCATGTTTACAGTTTTGTTTACATTATTTATATTATGCTTGATATTTATGCTAATTAGGGATATTTAAAATTATAAATAGGTGTTAATAAAACATATATTTGTTTAAGAGTGGCAGAAATGTCTTTCGTCATCTTGAACCTGTAGAACAGGGATAATATCATATTTGAATTTTATAATTATTTTTGGTAATTTAAGAAAATATTTTTGGGTAAGGCCTGAGGTAAATCCAAGTGCTGTATTATAAAAGTGATATGATAACCAACTGTTCCGACAGGTGGATAGTGAGGAAAGGGGTAAAGTACTACAAGAGGATTTGGCAAGACTTGAGTGCTGGTCAGATGCATGGCAACTGGGGTTCAATGCTAAAAAGTGCAAAGTCTTGCACTGGGGGCTAAAAACCCTGGGAACAGCTACTGGGTGGGGGGACTGCAGTTATTCACTTCACTCGAGGAGAAAGATCTGGTGGTACTGGTAACAAGGGACATGAATCACTTGGTGCAGTGCAGGAAGGCAGCTGCAAAGGTGAACAAAATGCTGGAATATATCACATGGGGAATCACCTCTAGGAGGAACAAAGTCATTCTGCCACTGTACAGGTCCCTGGTGAGACTGCACTTGGAGTACTGTGTACAGTTTTGGTGCCCCTCTTTGAAAAAGGACATGAAACTACTGAAAGGGTCCAATGCAGGGTGATGAAGATGATCCTGGGAATGGGGGACAAAACATATTAGGAGGAGAGACTGCAGGAACTCAACATGTATACCCTGGAGGATAGAAGGGAGATAGGGGATATGATAGAAACCTTCAAGTACCTAAAGGGCATAAACAGAGTTAATTCAGAGGATTTGTTCAAATTAAAAAGGGGGAGAGACACCAGGGGGCACAGTCTGAAATTGGAGGGAGGAAGATTCAAGAAGGAAATGAGGAGGCACTATTTCATGGAAAGGGTGATGGGTGACTGGCTGGAATGTGCTGCCAGAGGAAGTCATATCACTGCAGACTGTGGGCAGCTTCAAGAGGGGGTAGGACAGGGTCAAAGGGAGGGTCAAAACTGAGGAGAAGATGTGGAATTCCAAGGTATGGGCAATAAATCAGAAGGGCTGGCAGGGGAAGGGGACAGTTGCAGTTTACTGGGTGCTGCACACTCGACCAGACTCAATAGACCAAAAGGCTTGTGTCTGCTGGGGATTTCATATGTTCATATGTATGTATGTGCATATGTTTTTATCAAAAAAACTAATACAAGATGTTTCATGTCCAATCATTTATGGAATAACCTGAATGTAAAAATAGGTAGAGATCTATGTAATTTTCCAAGTTGGAGAAAGAAAGATATTAGTAGATGATAAATACAAAATCACACATACCCCATATGATTTTGTATTTCTTTGAAACTTGGCTTCACAGCCAATGCCCTTTGGGGTAACCCTTGCCCAGTGCTTGCGCACTAAGGTTCTTTGTCGTATTAGTAGATGGTCACATTTATTGCAGAATGACAGATTTATATGATGGGAAGTGTATAAAATGAGATATAATGTAGTAATAAAGGATTTCCGGCAATACAAATAACTGTATCATATTTTTAATAAAAACTTTAAAAGATGGAAAAGGGCTTCTAACAGTGATCAAATTGATCTACAATTTTCAGTTAAGGGAGTACAGGAAATCATTTCTAACCGGCAGCTGTTTATAAAGTTCTTATTCTCAGAAATGATATGCATTCACCTAAATTTTCAATATGTAACTGTACTTGGATAAAAAGTGATATAAAAAGCTTTATTTTGCATTGTCTTATTTTTATGGGCAGCATTCTGTTACAATTCTCTTCATGGAGCCAATAATTTGGAGTTTTAACTATGTCATGGTTTGTGCACAGAACTCTGAACAGGGTTCTGATAGGTCAGCAGCTCATAATTAGCGTTCTGTACACACATCGTGACATAGTAAAAACTCCACAAAAGTGATTCTATGAAGTGAACTGTAACAGACTGCTGCCCATAAAAACACAACAATGCAATCTACAGTTTTACCTGTCACTTTTTATTCAGGACAGTTAAGTATGGATACTTTAGCAGAATGCATATTGTTTCTGAGAATACAAACTTTATAAACAGCTGCCAATTAGCACACATTTCCTGTCCCCTTTAAGGTCATAAAAAAGTAGGTTTTGTGGCATGGGTACAAAAAACCATCCACGGCAGTCAGAATAAAATCTGCAAAAAATTAAAAGGATTTTGGAATAAGGAATTACAGTGGAATTAACAGCGGCCCACTGGAACAACATATTGACAACGCCTCAAGATTGCAAGACTACAAGAAACAAATCAAGTCAAGATTAAAATTATTAATAATGCCTACTTCACTCCACTATGACTTTACAGAATGCATATTAAATCTGATTCAAGATGTTGGAGGTGTGACAGCATGCTAGTAGGGGCTCCCATTCCTTTTGGGAATGTAATACTATTCAAAAATGGTGGCAAGAATCTTTTCACATAATTCAGAAACTGGGATTAAAGACTAACAATCTGAATGTTATTAATGTACTGGAACAATATTATTATACCTTACAAGATCAAAAAATATAAACAAAATATTTGAAGCAAACTGTTTTGCAGTAAAGAGACTAATTTTAAAGTACTGGAAGTCTAAAGATCAGCTATAGTAATTTCTGATTGATTGATTTCTTTATTTATAAAAAGTGCCTTTCTAAAACCAAGGCATTTGAAACATAGAAACATAGAAACATAGACTTTGACGGCAGATAAGGACCACTTGGCCCACCCAGTCTGCCCATTTCCCTACCTGTTGGATAAGCTGCAGATTCTAGTTAACCAACAGCCTATTTCCTGCAACCTTGTACATTGTACATTAAAGTAAATCAAACATTGCAATTAAAACCATCATAACACCAAATATTGATGGTAAAAACTTCAGTAATAAATATAAAATGAATCAAATCAAAGGCAGCCAAAATAAGTGTAAATATACCACACTAACCATCAGTTTCAACCAGATTCATGATAGGCTAAACTAAATAGATATGCTTTTAGTGCTATTTTAAAACTCTGGATGGTCAGGCACTCTCGTACATGATGAGGTAAAGAATTCCACAGGGTCGGGACCACAAAAGCAAAAGACCAGGCCCCTGATGATTTCAAACGAACATGGAAATCTCTCGCAATCCCTCACTGGCAGATTGGAGAGAATGGAGAGGGTGGTAAGGGTGAAGGAGATCTTGCAAGTAGCAGGGTCCATGATTGTGTAGGGCTTTATAGGTCAGTAATCCAACTTTGAAGGTGATCTGCCACTGTACTGGTAGCCAGTGCAGTCTGCGGAGCACAGGTGTTATGTGTCTGGCCCTAGAGGTACCAGTCAATAACCTGGCTGCCGCATTGTACACTAGCTGCAAGCGGCGGATATGAACCCCAGCTAGCACTAGGTAAAGGGCATTACAGTAGTCAAGGCAGGAGGTTATAAAGGCATGGACCAAAGTTGGAAGATTGTTGGGAGGAACCAGATGATTCACCTGGGCAATATTTCTCAGATGGTAAAAAGAGGATTTGACAATGGCTGACACCTGTGATTTGAGGGTCAGGCCATCATGAAAAATAATGCCCAGGTTCTGCACCCTCTGAGGTAGTCAGCTGAGCACCCCCTGAGCCAAAGCCCAGATGGTTGTCCAGCTGACAAATCCACCTCCCGTCAATCTGGGTCCATGACCAACACCTTAGTTTTATTTGGGTTCAACCACAGCCAGCTGGCACTCATCCAGTCCTGGGTTTCAGGCAGGCAGCTATTAAATACCGAGATGATCACATCTTGTCCGGGCACAAAGGACATGTACAGCTGAGTATCATCTGCATAGCAGTGAAAATGCAGACTGTTCTGCCTAATGATCTCCCTTAATGGCAGCATATACACTGCGAATAACATGGGTGCCAAAATGGAACCCTTCGGTACCCCACAGGATGGGAAGAGAGGGACTGAGGAATAAATCCCAGACACCAATCTTTGAGTCCTACCCCCGTGGAAAGATTGAAACCATCTGTGGACCCCTCCAGATAGTCCACAGATGAACCGCAGGCTCTTCAATAGCAGACTGTGGCCCACAGTGTCAAATGCTGCAGAGAGATCAAGGAGGACCAAGATGGAACAAGTCCTCCAATCTCTCGCTATTAGAAGGTCATTTAGCACCCAGACAAGGGCCGTCTCAGTACTATGCCACTTCTTAAATCCTGAATGGAGAGAATCATAGACATTGTGGCTGGACAAATGGTCATCCAGCTGCAATGCAAACACCTTCTCAATAACCTTTCCCACGAAGGGTAGGTTTGAGACAGGTCTGTAGTTAGCCAGACAGTCTGGGTCAAAGGGAAGGCTTTTAATGGAGGGGTCGAACAACTGCCTCCTTAAGGGTATCCAGAAAGACCCCCTCTCCAAAGACCTCCAGACTATCTTGGCTAGGACCAGGCTGATTTCATCTACGCACCCTACAAGAAGGAGCATTGGACCCAGATCCAGACTACAACTGGTTGGCCACAAAGTCTGGATGACCCTCATGATGTCTATGTTTTCTGGCCAGCTGAAGTCAGTCAGACCAGGTAAACTGAGTGTCCGTCACCTTCTGCCGACCTCTGCAATACCCACTAGAGGGGGGCTGGACCCATCCCCGACCTGGTGGTGGTAACCTTATCTGCAAAGAACTGAGCAAACTCATCACACTTCTCTTGTGAAAAGGCTCTACCGGGCTGGAGACAGACTAGATTGTACAATCTCTCCACAGTCCAGAAGAGCTGAGCAGGTCAGCTCTGTGCAGCAGCAATCTTTCTGGACAGGAATTCTGCCTTCTTATGGGTGATTGCTGATTGATAGGCCATATAGTGGTCCATCAACCTAAGTCTGTCACACTCCAAGCCTGATTTCTGCCAGCCCTTCTCTAGCCTTCGCCCCACCCTACTCAACTCCTTCAAGGTCCCATCAAACCATGGGGACCTTGGGTGAAGAGTGAGTGGGCAAACATGAACAGGAGCTATGGAATCCAGGGCCTGTCACTGCCCTGTTATAGGAAAGTACTAGATTCCATGGATCCATGCATTCACTTGGAATACCCAATAGATCCAGTACCACCATTAGACCTTCTGGGGTCATACCCCTCAAAAGGCAGTATCGGACCCTCTCCGTAGGGGCAAGCCTTTTGGGGGCAGCTGCAAAACTGAACCCCATGGTGATGGTCAGACCATCCAACTGGCTCCACCACCAAGTCAGATATCCTCATCCCTAGAAGGAACACCAAGTCCAATGAATGACCACCACTGTGAGTCATGGAGGTAACAACCTGTGTA
This sequence comes from Neoceratodus forsteri, assembly GCA_016271365.2. Lineage (NCBI taxonomy): Eukaryota > Metazoa > Chordata > Ceratodontiformes > Ceratodontidae > Neoceratodus > Neoceratodus forsteri. The sequence continues at coordinate 1,190,160,796 of CM057451.1, read as the reverse complement.
AGGCCCAACGAACACATTAGTTGGAGGAAGATCTGACCAAACTGCGAGAGTTCATCATCGACCCAGGCATTGAAATCCCCCAGAATCAACCATCTGGAGATCCCAATACCATATCGATGATGGCGTCTGTGACTTCCTGCAGGAAAGCTTTCCCATCTCCTGGTGGATGGTAGATGAGAAGTATCCTGAACCCTATACCTGCACCCACGATACACTCAAAGGTGTTGGTGATCCCTACTGGTATCTCTATAAGGTCCAGTTCTGATCTAAAACAGATGGCTACACCCCCACCCCTATGATCCATCCTCAGGTGGTGTATCACTAAGTAACCGTCTGAAATAGCTGAAGCCAATTCTGGACCAGCATTTTCATCCAGCAAGGTCTCAGTGATGCAAGCCAGGTCTGCTGACCCAACAAGATCTGCTATTAAAGTGGTCTTGTTCTTAATGGACCTGGCATTGCATAACACCACCCAAGTAGGAAGGGCAACAAAGGAAGACCGCGTCACTTGCCTGCACAAAGCAGAACCCTTGGGTATGGGAACAAGACAGGAAGGACCCCTCTCCTGAACCCATTTTGCCCCAGGGCATCTCCTTGTTCCCACCACACCAATCCACCCACTCCTTTCCAGTTCCCCCCCAGGCCCAGCCCTGCCCCATCTCCTCTTTCTCCTAGCTATCCCTAGGGTCCAACATACAGTACCCTATACGCTTCCAGAAGGGAATGGAAATTCCTGTTTAATGTACCTAAGTAACATAACCATTTTTGTAAATGACAAGTTTTTTGGGATAATATATGATTGATTTGGATATTACATCTTGGAGAAAAGAAATGTTTAGGATGGATGAGTGATTCCAATCACTTGTGATGACTGTATAAGAATGTACGCAATAATTCATCACCAACATTACCCATGTACTAATATGTTGTCTCTAACTGGATATGGAATTCTTTGCCTTTTTTCATGTTCTCAATAAAAAAGAATGTCGGCATGGTGTTCTGTGATGGTCAGTGATACATCACCAGTATAGAACCTTGTTGTGGTGCTATGTAATGGATTACACTACATCACTATCATAGAACCTTGGCCTGGTGCTGGTAGAGAAGTTTATGATACATATCCAGTACAGAACCTTGGTGCAGTGTTGGGTAATGGTTTATGATAAATTGGCAGCATAAAACGTTGCCATGATGCTGGGTGATGCTTTATGCTACATCACCAGTACAGAACATTGGTATGGTGTTCTGTGATGGTTTGAAATAGGTCACTAGTTTAAAACCTCGGCATGGTGCTGAGTGATGGTTTATGTTACATCACCAGTATGAAACCTTGGCATGGTGCTGAGTGATGGTTTATGTTTCATCACCAGTATAGAACCTTGGCATGGTGCTGGGGAATGGTTTACTCTGCATCACCAGTATAGAACCATGGCATGGTATTCTGTGATGGTTTACCCTACATCACAGTACAGAACCATGGCAAAGTGTTCTGTGATGGTTTACGCTACATCACCAGTATAGAACCTTGGTGTGGTGCACATGCAACAAACACTATATCGGGTGTACCTTACACCCTTTCAAAAGACACATGCAAGAGTTAGAGCACAATAATGCCATTATTAATCACCTGACAGTGTAGTGAAGGGGTGTGTGAAAAATACCCTATGAAGAAGGTAGCACACATTCCTTCATGGTTAGCTGTGACACTGCATCAATTTTACAATACTCTTCAGTGTTTGGGCAAGGGCTCTTATGAAAAGCTGTTTTGTAATGCTGTTAATGATGGGTTCTCTAAAACTAGTTTGAGCCCAGTTTCATTATGTTAACTATAGATTTTACATGGATTTTTGCAGTTTTCAATGAAGCCCCCTTATAAGAACATCCCGATTATCAGGACAGTTTTGCTTGGCACTTAGTATGTGTCTATGACAGTGCTTTACTGTACTATTTTTATGTATGTCATGCTCTCTGTGAATGTATATTTAAGGATATAGATAACCAGGTGTAACTACAGAGTCCGTGATCCATTTCCAAAGAGACGGGCTACTAAACTTCTCAAAGCACACCCACACCACACACAGGGAAGCTGAAAGCAGAGTGTCCCAGCTGTGACAATGGGTGGAGTTGTTTGCCCATTAGAAAGGCCATTGTGCTGTGTGAGCAGTGACTGGTGGTGGGATTTGGACCTAAAGATACCGCAAGTGAGAGTCAAGCTGGGTGGTGGCAGCATATCGAAGTGACCATTCAGGCATCTAAAGGGCCATGAAGACTGGTAGCACAGTGTGGGCTGAGTTCTGTGACAACAGGTGGAAGCTCAGACAGCCTGCCACTTAATAAAGACATTAGGCATACCCTTTTTCCCAACCCACAGGGATGGCACTGCTCGAGGAAAAGGCTGCACCGGCCCATGCCCACTAAAACAGTATCCAAAACAGACTCCCTGGCATTTAAGGTCTACCTCTTATCTAGGTATTCCACGCCCAATAATGACTGGGGTCTACCCCACAGAGCTCTCACATGCTACCTGCCCTTTGTATTGCTCTCACTGTTAAAAATTGAATTGTAGAAAAAAAATGATATTTATATATGTATATAACTAATCTAAATAAGTAAGCAATGAGACACGATGTGATGTGCATTAAACAGATATTGCCTCACACCCAGGGGCTCAGTGAGGCACAAGGCCACAGACTGAGTGCCTTCAGCCCCGGGAAGTGCGATAATATCTGTTCAATGCACACCCTGGAGTGTCTATTGCACTTATAAAATGGGCTCCTTATTTTTTGTTTACTTTTTACACTAAGAAAAATCATGTTTGTATGTAGGAAAAAATGTGCTTATGCAAATTTATAATAAAATAATCCTTCCGCCTCCTACAACATGGCATTATTGAATATGTGCTGGAAAAAGTTTACCCTTTGCTGGCATCAGTGATTTAATTTTGTTACCAGCATGATGCAGAAGCACTAACCCTACACCCCCTGGTACTGCTGAGGATTCTTTTTGTTTCTTCTTATAATGGGATGGAGCTCCGGACTTCAGAGAAAGAGAGAGAACTTTTTTTTCTTTTAAACCTTGACTGATGGCAGCACGGCAGCATGGCAGCACAGCAGGAGTGGGCAGGGACTGCAGAAGGAGCAGAAATGGACATTGAGAAGCAACTGCTAGTGGGCTCACACACACACATACACACACACACAGAGCGAGCGGCCATGGTGGAGGTCCTGTCTATATGGCACAGGGTCATAATGTCGCGAGACATTGTGCCACATGCATATACTGCATTGCCAATACAGTGCAATATTTTGCATGCGGCACAGATCTTTTTTTGTACCCCCCATTATGGAGGGCTGCACCCTGAACCCTTCCCAACTAAAATAACTAACTCCGGGGGACGGAGGCTATTTTTTTTAATCGCAGGACCAGCAGCACAAATTATCAAGTCTCCTCTATATTTTTATATTTTATTTTAGAACCGCCTGTCACCGTGCAGAAGAAGTTACTATGTTTTTTTAATTTTTTTACTTTATTTATCTCCTCCCAGATCAGCCCCCTTCCTCTGGCCCTCCCAGCCCCGTCACCCCGGCGCCCACTGGTACTCACCCCTTGCTTGAGGTGCCAGCTGTCTGGATAAGGCAATTGCGGAGGGTCAGCATCATCCCGCCAGTCCACGGTGTTTTCTTCCTCTAGTTTCTTTCTCCCTAACCCCAAGTGTGGGACATAGTGTGCAATGATGCCAATGGCTGAGCCACACGTGCTTCTGCATGCTGCACACTGGGTGTCTGCTTCATCTCCATCCCCATCTGTGGAATCAGTGTGCCAGCCTCCAGCAGCTGCTAGGGACCAGGCATGCGCTGATCTCCAGTCCCATCCCTCCCCATCAGAGGATAGCTGTCCTCCAGATGCTTGATCCTCTCTCTCCCCAGCCGACCCACGGTGACCCGGTCGCACCGCAAACACGGGTCGCTGGCATGGCAGGAGCTAAGGCATCGCTGCCTCAGCCCTCTATGCCACTGGGCTAGCTAGAAGGTATTATGTTTTGAATGAGATTAGGCATTACAAAACTCGCAGGAAGTAGAAGTGAAGTTACTGTTTTAAGCAGTCAATAGGATGTTTCTTTCGGTTCAGATTCACCAGGAGGAGGAGGAGGAGGGTTGGATTATCTGTAGCAGGTTGTGAAGTGCATCAGTTATCAGCTATTTATAAAATGGGAAGAGAAAATCCTGAGTTTTGGACAACATTGTTATTTTAGGGAAGTTTTAATGATGGCGTCCGAAGTACTTGAAAAAAATGGTGGTAATTTCAAACGCTCAACGTTCTGATGGCACATGATATACTTTACTGTTCGTACTATGGTTGTGCTTTTGAGAACTTGTTTTTATCTGTGCATCAAACGGATCTGATGCAGAGATAAGAACCAATCAAAATACAGGATTTTCTCTCCCCATTTTATCAATAAAGTTCAGGAACAGCCTTAACTAGTCCCTATGTATTTCCTTCCCCAATGACTGACATGAATAACTGCAGTGCCAAGCAGCAGGAACACTGCTTGCTGAGATATTGTTGTGGGAAATGTTTTAGGAGTCTAGCAATATAGCCTAGAAGTTTGAGGAACGAGGTGTGGATGAGCTTGATATATCCAGCAGATCAGACCGAGTTTGATTCTCACATCCTCCACTTGCATACTGTGTGACTCTGAGCAAGTCACTTAATCACCCAGTGTTCCCAGGTCACCCCTGAAAACAGGTATTTGTGCCTAGTGGGCCTTACCCAGTTACCAAAGACTAAAATAAAAAAAAAAAAAAGCATTACTTCTCTTCCCATAACATGTTGCCTGGTCCAAGGGTCAAAGGGCTTCAAAGACAATGATGGCAGAAAAAAGACTATGGTACATCCAGTCTGCCTGTAAGACCCTATCAAACTCCGAGACCTTCTGTCATAACAGGGTTATTGTCTACACAATGCACACCCTTTTCCCCTGTTTCACTACTACCCTCCCACCCGAATAACTTTTAAGTCCTTAACTCTGTCCTAAACGTGTTTGAATCCATTAATGGTTTTGGAGAAGACCACCACCGCCGCTAACAGACTGTTCCATGGATCAGCCACTCTCTCTCTCTGTAAAATAAAACCTTCTTACTTCCCTCCTGAAACCCCCACCCCCAGCTTCCATTTGTGACCCCATGCTCTAGATTTGCTACTCTTGTTGAAGAGTTCCTCATAGTTCACCTTGTTAATTTCTTTCAGGCTCTTGCAGGTCTCTATCATAGCACCCCTCTCTCATATGGCCTTGAGGGAGTACATGTTAAGTGCCCTAAGCCGATTCTCATAGGATCTGCTCTGCTGATCCTGAACCATTTTGGGTGCTGTACTGTCTCCAGTCTTCCCTTGTTTTTCCTTAGGTGATGACTCCGGAACTGGGCACACTACTCTACATGTGGTCTCACCAGTGATCTATAGAGAGGTTACAATACCTCTTTCCCCTTGCTGCCTAGATCCCTCCGAATACACCCCAGCATCCTGTTTGCATTATTGTGGAAGTTGCCCTGGTTAGATTGTCTAAAGGAGTCACTTATGATGACTCCAATGTATCTTTCCTCAGACGTGGTGTCCAGATTAACCTGTCCCATTCAGTACTCTGTTCTGTAGTTCTTTCTCCCTATGTGCATCTCCTGAATCACCTTCCCAGCCTTTGTAAGTCCCTCTGCATCTCCCTTATCATCTCCTCACTGTCTACCCTACTATAGAGCTTAGTGTCATCAGCAAACAGACACATCTTGCCCTGCATTCCTTCTCCCATGTCGCCGATGAACTAATTGAAAAGGACTGGACCCAGGACTGATCCCTGTGGCACTCCACTGGTGACCTCCCTCTCATCTGATCTGAGTCTGATTACCACTACCCTCAGACACCTCCATTCCAACAAACCTCCCACTGCTCTAGCTATGCCCTTTGCTGCACCCAATCTAACTTCTCCAGCAACCTTTTCTGTAGAACAGATTACCTAATAAGAGAGAACAAAGCTGAACTGGCCTGAGATGGTCACAATTTTTATGGCTGCTGACCCAAGCAGAGCTGAGGAAAATCATCCCTGGGCACCTCTTGGCACTAATTGTCTGGCACATTTCAAAACTGACCTCAAACAGCACCTAATAACACTCTCTAAGTGCATCTGCCCCTGAGTCCAGCCACACCTGCTCTCTCTGCCCCCAGCAAACACTAGGCAGGCCTCAGGTACCATCTCCCTCTTGCCCTTCTCATGACTTGCTCTAGCAATCAGTTTGCGTCATGCTCCTTCAGCACCTTCCACTCATTCCCCCTTCCCCAACTCACAGTCCCGTGAGTTTCCCTAACATTCACTACTAATGCAGGCTGCCTGACCATGCCCCCTCACACCCCACCATTTTACTCTAGTATGTCCTCTCCACTCAGCTTCCCCTCACCCCACCATTTCTCCCTATATCTTATCGCCCTTCTTCCCCCAACCTTCACCTCCACCGCAGTACCTACCTCTCTCTCATACCTCCTTTCTTCACCCCTCTGCCAGCTATCCCCGTCCCTCTGAACTACTGACAAGGCACTTTGTGGCTGCTTATTCCCCACCCTCATAAAGTGTTTTTCTTGTTATTTTAACTTGTACCAATGTTTTGAGTTATTCTGTAAGTTCTGTATCCAAGCTGCATCGTTCATTGTGATGTACTTTTGCTTTCTCCTATTTTGCTTTGTTTTGCAATCTATGATGTGGAACCTTTGTAAAATAGCTTGTGCTCCAAGGTCTTTTCCGAATCACTAAATAAATGAATAAGTAAATAAATATCAGACTTTGGATTTTTTTTTTAACTTGCTTATTTCTTAAACTTTGTATTGTTGAAACATCACATGACTAGCAGCATCACTAGCGGATAGCATGCTGGATAATATAAAGCATGCCTATTCTCAAATTAGTTACTGCCATCACCAAGCAGTCGGGGGGGAGGGGCAGGATTTTCCCTGAGTTCCTTCCATCACCACAATACTGGGGGCTACAGTGTGTTGCATAAGTTGCATGTTTTCACTTCAGCTAACTTAAGGTGTTTCAGCAGCACACTTCATAGGTTCCCAGATCTGTCAATTCAATTTGAATTCAATTCAATTTTATCACTCAGCAAAGCTCTGACAAGAATAAAAAGCACACATTAAAACTCTTCATAATGTTGTACAAGAAACAGCTTACCAAATAAATCCATACTTGTTTATCATAAATGTACTCTATGCCTGGACTAGTAGCAATTAGCTAATGACCTTTGAATTAAAGATAATTTAACCACAAGAAATAATGGGTTCACCTGGTTACTTATACCCCATTAACATTCCCATCACACCAAGCTCTGCCTCTTTCTAGAAAACAGCCTTGTTCTGTTATTTAGGGCTAAACAGTGCAAAGAATCCATTCTCATGGATACAATTATTAACCAATCAGGCTCAGTGGTGGGGGTATATTCCAGAGAGTGAATTCAGAACATCACAAATGAGGAACCAAATGGAATTCACAAAAACAGTCAGCAGGTATGAGGAAGATCATGTTAACCCTTACTAATCTCAGGATCCTTCAATAATCTCAAGGTTGTTGTCTGGAGTTTGATGGGGACCTTGGGTGACCCACACAGTACCCCCCACTGAGTACTATTTACTATAGGAGCAGGTGCCCAAGAATCCTTTGGATTCTCATTTCTTTACAGCAGCCATGCAGCTGCCGGGTGTCCCATCCTCCCTGCCTTCCTTCACCTGTCTAACTTCTGCATGGCTGCAGCTAGGGGCATTCTGACGTTTGTCCTGCCAGCTCTGTTCCTCAGTGCCTCACCGTTCGGTGTCATGTCAGCCTTTCTGTTCCTGCGGTGGCATTCTGAGTGTTGCCTTTGACTCCTGTTCCTTGCAGTGTGCTCTCAGCTGTGGCTCTGTGTCACCGCATTTGAATTCCTTCACAGTTTCTCTGTGCATGCTCCTGCTTACTTCCTCCGTGTCTGGCAGTTTTAGTGGCCCTCCTCCTGCACTGAGTCTCTGCTCCACCTACCTTTCTGTCACTGCTGTTGTACAGAGTCTGCTTTGTCTGTGGTCATTGTTGCTGCTCGGGCATCACTTCTTTTGACATTTGCCTCTTAGAGCACCTTGACCCTGTTGGGGGGGGGAGGCCCTCTTCCCTGGCTTTGCTCTAGCTTGCCTGTTGCTGAATTTGTGCTGTTGAGTCTGGCTGCTGATTCCCACATTAACAGCCCTGCTGCTACCTGTACTGTGTGTTTCTCTTTTCTGCCACTTGCTTTGTTGGTTTGATGGGGTTCTGTCCACCTTTGGATTTGCTCCTATCTGTCCTTCCCAAATTTTGTCCAGCTACTGGGACCAGGTCTTCCTGTAGGTTTGTACTGGCTGCCACTGAAGGGTTTTGTCTTCTACTGGGCTACTGCTTTCCTTTGTCGTGTCGGTCATCGCTGTGGTTGTGTTTCACTTCTGGCATTCTTTTTGGCCTTTGATGCATTGTTTCTTTCACTCCTCTACTCCTCTTCATACCCTGATTCTTTTGGCATATGCCTCAATGACAATTAAGTGCATACCCTAAGGATAATAAACCCCCATCACCGCCCCTGGGCATATGTCCTCTAACCCTGAACTTCCACCCTACCCAGCCAGTAAATGTACTGTCCATCACCATATGCTGTCAGTTGGGAACACGACCCAATGGCAATTAGGCAAAGACTCCAGCAACAGTTGGGCACACAGCCTTCCACTAATTGGTCCTATGCCTTGCCAAGTGCCCTTCAACAGTTTAGCATGCTTTCACCCTTTATGGCTTCATACTTCAATGAACAGTGCAATACATTTTCCTTCTAACCCAGCACTCCTTTCTATTCCAGTGCAACTGCCATTCCTCCATGATTCAGGTTAGGACCTTGTTTGTTTTGGGGTTTTGATTGGGGCCTAGTTAAGGGGAATTAGTGGCAAACAGATTTTTCATTCTGTGCTATAGTCCTTAGTTTGTTTGTTTTTTAACTCCCCTCTCCTCGCAGCTCCCTCCTCTTCAGTAGACACCTACAGCCTTTTCAGCCCTCGCTCCCTACCTGGTGACCGGTGCAGTCCATCCCCCATGGAGCCATGGTTGTATCCCCCAAGCAGGTACAGGGTGGGGGCCTTTACACCCCGATACATCTGTGTTTCATCGGAACGCTGTCTCTGGGCCGGTAGGGGCATTGAAGGTCAGGGCCTGGCTCTCCATCTACTGGGAGGCAGTGCGTTTTTTTCTGATGTTCTCTTGGCGTGCCATGTCCCCGGACGTCAAGCGAAGCGCCCGATGTCTGACACATCGCCCTTTGTTAAGCGTCGGACTTGCTGTACCTCGGGTCTCCACCCAAGGCCAGACAAGAGTGGAGCTCTGGTCCCCCCCCAGAGAGGACGAGCAGTCCCTAGGATGCTCAAGTCCTCTCCCCCTGGCCAGCCCTCCAGCTCCCGGACTCATTCCCGAACCCGGGTCACTGGCGTTGCAAGCGGAAATCCAACCGCTGCACCGTCGGGCCAGCCTATAGTCCTTAGTTATAGCGCCAGATGTTCTGTAGTCCACATACTAATCAAGCTCATCCTGTATCCAGAGTACAGCCTTAGTTTTGTTTAGTTTAGCTTATGTTTATTAGGATAAAATAGCCATCTCACCAAAGCTAATTTCCGATGGTGTCCGATAGACAGTTTCAAAATACAAGCTGTTATGACAGACAGGTACTAGCAGCAGTCTCATAAAACCTTTTAGCAATAAATATAATAAACATTCCACAGATGGAGGATGAGAACATAGCCTGCAGTGGTCAAACCCTCCTGAGGGGGTCCTTAAGTCATACCACTACAACTGCATCACAATAATTAAGTCAAGACAAAGTACAGAAGAAAATACCCTGCACCTACCTCCCATGCAGGCTAAAGTGCCTCACAGGACTGCTTCCGATTTTTTCAATACATATTCGAAACCTACATATGTAAAGTGCTTATATTTTATATAGAACAAGCATTTGTCAATGCAGCACAGGTTCGAAAACACATTTTGAACTGGATGTGAAAAATGAGTGCTGTACTGTTCATGAGGCGGTTTAAGAAAATGGCAATGTTGAAAATCTGGAGTTAAAATATAAAAAAATTGGCTAAGTCATGAGCGTGCGCTGAAACAGAGCAACGCACACCCATAATGCAATTATTTTGGGGATATTTTACACCAGATTTTCAACATAGGCATTTTGGGACCTCCACTCATGAACAGTGGCACTGTGATTTTCTTAATCTGTCCCGAATGTTGATTTCGCAAAGTGACTGCACCATTGTGCGCCAGATGCGCGAAAACACATTTCAGGCAGGATGTCAAAAATGACAGCTGTACTATTCATAAGGAGGTGTAGAAAAATGGCAAAGTTGAAAATCTGGAGTGAAAATATAAAAAATTCTCGAAGTTAAGAGCATGCATGGGAACTGCGCAACACATGCAAGTAAAACAGTCATTTTTTTGAATTTTTTCACCAAATTTGCAGCACAGGCTTTTTGGGAGCCCATCTCATGAACAATGACACTGTCATTTCATTAGTCAGACCCCCAAAAGGTGATTCCATGCAATGACTGCGAAATCACCTTTCAGAATCGAATAACGACATGACCGTGACCGAGTTCATGAGGTAGGGTCCCAAGAACCCCATGTTGAAAATTTGGTACCAAATGTCACAAAAATGGCTGAGATATCAACCTAAGTTGAAACCCCCTCATTTATGCCATTATACAGCTTACTGGCATTTCCTCAGTTTGCGGTCAGCTTTGAAGAGTGCAGACGTGTTCCCGCTCCACCGAAGATTGTGATGCTGGACTCCAGAGGTAAATATGGTGTGGGGGGGTGTGGAGAGGTGGGGTGTGCAGTAGAGTGGGTGTGCGTTGGGGGAGGGGCTGCGACAGACAGCGAGGGACTGTGTTCTTTTTTACAGGTGTCGGGACTTTTTTTTTTACAGGGGCATTGGGCACACTGGGGTGGGCTCCCAGCGTGCCACCCGACTGTTTTTTGGGGCCAGTGGCCGATGGGGGATTGGGCACCCCATGGCCCACATCACAGAGGCACGAGCCGAGGGAGATTGGCACGCCCCTCAGCACAGAGTTTTTTCTGGGGGACATTATGCCAATGGGAGTAGCTCCCCGTCGACACAGTAACTCTAAAGGGAGAGGACTGAAGCCAGCGGGAGTGGGCTCCTGGTCAACAACTTCAACTGGGACCGGGAATGAAGCCGTGACGGTTGGGGCCCCGTCGGCAAACAAACGCTGTTGTGGGGGGGTGCATGCTGCTGAGGGGATTAGGCACCTCCTCAGCACTGGGGCCAGATTAATATTGTTTGTGAACACGGCAGCAAGCTGCCACCATGTTCATAAATAATATTACAGTAGCAACGTTCCGCCCAGCAATGAGGGGTCACTCCCTCATTGCAGCGAATCGCTGATGCTGCAATGACGAGGTGGCCCCTGATTGCTGCAGCAAAAACGTTTCAAAGATGTGGCACGCTGGCTGAACTAGTGTCAGCAGCAGCGTGCCACCCCCATTGGGGAACAGGGGCCAAGCCTCAAAAGGCAGTAGAGGCATTGGCCACATCAGTACCGTACCTCCACAACCTGCTTCTGGAGCAAGCTGCCGCAATATGTTTCTTGTGCATGTGCACAATCAACATAAAAAACAAAATCCTTCATCAAAGGGAATCTCTCATTCTAAGTTTCTGCCGACCTTTTCAAGGCAGAACTTCACTCCCCACTCACTCCCTTTGGGGCCTACAACTGCTTTAAAAGATAAGTCTCTAACATCGCTGAATTAATTTTGACATGGCACTTCTTCCTCTATATTTTGCCTACAATGAATCCTACTTTGTAACTGTATGTCACTGCACCTTACCTCGTACTGCATTAGTGCACTGAGTTGCTGTCGTGTGTCTTGTTCCTATAAAAACTGTTAGCTGGTTGCCTGTAATTTTCTCAGCTCCTCCACTGTCACTGCCATGTACTACCATACTATGTTAGTTGTGCTATCCACTGATGATGGTATGCTCCAATCTATGTAATATGTTTCTTGTTGTTTACATTTAATGCTAAACCATTTGACAATGGGCACTGCCTAAAGGGCTTTATGAGAAATAAATAAATAAAATAAATTTCAGTCTCTCTAATAAAAGATTGTTGCTCTTTTATAGTAAGTCTTTGCCTGGCAGTTAACTACCACATCCTGAGCTCTTTAACAGACATCCTGTTTTTCTCAAATGATTTAGAACTTCGTCAGTTTCCTTCCTTGCAGGTGCAACAAAATAGTACACAGAGACCCCAAACTGATCTCTTGTTGACATCTCAGCAAAACAGTTTGTAGAGTTCAGACTTTGTGGTGGGTGGGTAATTGGCTGTGTGACAGGACACAGAGGGTGGTAGTAAATGGCTGTCACTCCACAGAGGGAACAGTTACCAGTGGGGTGCCACAGGGATCATTGCTGGGACTGGTTCTATTGAACATCTTCATAGGTGGCGTTGCGCAGGACCTAGAAGGCAGAATTTCCCTGTTCACTGACAACATGAAGCTCTGTAACAGAGTGGACATGCCAGAGGGTGTATACAGAATGAGAATGGACCTGCAGAAGCTTGAAGAATGGTCAAGGTTTTGGCAGTTGAAATTTAACGCACAAAAGTGCAAAATAATGCATATGGGGCACAAAAATCCTGGAACAACATATCAGTTGGGGGTGAGGATATGGCATGCACCATGCAGGAAAGGGACCTTTGGGTTGTCATCTCTGATGACCTCAAGGAAGGGAAACAGTGCGACAAGGTGGCAGTTAAAACAAATAGGATGCTGGGATGCATAGCCGAGCACCACCAGCAGGGAAAAAGGAGGTCATAATTCTACTATACAAGACACTAGTGAGGCCCCACCTGGAGTATAGTGTCCAGTTCTGGAGACCTTACCTACGTAATGACATAGACAGGGTGGAGAAGGTTCAGAGGAGGGCAACAAAGATGGTACAGGGATTGCATCACAAGTCCTATGAGGACAGGCTGATGGGCCTGAATACAATATGTACTCCCTGGAGGAGAGAAGGGAGAGGGGATATGATAGACACTTACAAGTACCTTATGGGGAGCAACAGGGTGCAGGAACCCTGCCCCAACCCAACCTGTAAAAAACCCTAACATGTTTTAAAAAATAGAAACTAAAAGTAGATCACTGGAAATTCAAAATATATGTTATTTATTTTTACTGTTAGCAGCATGCACTAGCACCAAAGACTGTGTTTAACCTAATTTTGCCTCCAGTGGGTGGCCATTTTGTATCGAGGTTAAGCAATCGAAGGCTTGGGGTTCTAAATGAGCTATTGGTTGTAATGAGTAAAGAAATGTTCCTCCGGCTCATCATGGGATGCTTTTTCACTTCTGTTTATTCCATCTGTCTTAGGGCCACAATACGTCAATAAAGTCATTTTCTTTCTTAGTTTCAAACTGTTTCTACTCCCAGCCCCAGTATGGCATTTTTTTTATAAAGTGATGATATAGTTTTATTGAAACATGATTAATTGCTATGCACCAAGATGGTCACAGTACTGTACCTGTCTTCAGCAAGAGAAAATCTGTCTGAAGAGAAAAATGACATTGTGCTGTTTCTCACAGAATGGTATGCCACAGGGAGCTCAGGGCAATGACAGCAGTGATAACAGACAACGTACTCATACACTTCAACAGTATTTTTAAATAAATGGTATTTTGTTATACACACACCTCATTAATGGCAACTTTTTTATTTTTTAACAAGTCATTTACTTGCAGTTTGACAGTCCCGCTCCAACGCAGCATCTCATTTTCAGTGGGGTCCTGCTTCCAACCATTTCAACAGCTGGAACGACTAGAACACTTGGGGACAGATTTTCAAAGGGTGGTGTCGTGCTTGCATCAAGCCCTGTGCCACATCACTTAGTTTCTGCCTCTACACCATTCCTGTTTGCCACAATTGTGCTCGATTTTACAATCTCGGGTGCGATTGTGCTCGATTTTACAATCTCAGGTGCAGCTGTGCCAGTCTTCCCACTTTAAAGCAGCTTGCACCAAATCTCGGGTGCAGGCTTCGTAAAAACGGTCCCTGATATTGACACAAGCTAAACCACAAAAAGCTGGTCTAACTTGTGTCAATTGCCACATGGGATGGAAAATCCCATTTGACTGACACAAACACAATGCGCCATATCTGTGGTGCACTCAGGGTTGCAGCTTTGAAAATTCAGCTCTGAGAATTTAAGTGACTTGCACAAGGTCACACACTTCCATACCCTTTTTTAATCTGAATACATGTCATAGAATACAGCTTTAATTTTATCCATTCAGATTCTTCAAAATTTGTGACCCAAATAGCGTCAAATGTCTCCAATTTATCTAACATTTGATGGCTGATTCCCTCACTGTTTGCAGTATGACCATCAAACCAGTCCCACTTTGAAACCCAAGTCACCATCCGCCAATTCCATAAACATCACTGTTTGTTCGCATAGCTCTTCCTGTATCCTGTTCCTCCACTAGTGCCCTGCCTCTTGTCGACTCCCCCACATTGTTGCAAATAGCTGATAAATTAACAACTGCTAATCTACTGCTGTCAATGTATTTTGTCTTGTGTCTGCTGTATCTATTGTATTGACTTGTTGTATTGACTTGCTGTATGTAACTTACCTGACTTGGACGCCTTTGAAAAAAGGGCACTTGAGCTCAAAGGTCTTCCGAGCACAATAAATACATAAATCAATCAATATGTACATGTTTCTATGTTACATAAATTAATAATTGTGAGCATTCTATTCAATTACCAGTTTTCAGAAGAAGCCTTTTTTTTCACTATTGTATTTATCGCCTTCCCCCCAGGCTGCCCCCTCTGACCAACCCCCCCAGCCCCATCACCCCGGTATCACCGAGACTTACTTGTACAGATTCCTTTATTGCCAGGTTGCTGGGGACAGAGCCTGTGGAGGGTCAGTAGTCATCTGCAGCCGGGGGATTTTCCCCCCATTTTCACCCTTTACCCTGTTGCTGGGGCACACATACCAGATGTGCATGCGTGGAGGAGAGCACACATCCATGGAATTCCCACAGCACCCTCACTTCTATGGCACCCTGCAGACCTGCACTGCCCTCGGGCCTCCACCTGGGGGCAGTCATACAGTGGGAGTGCCAACCCTCCCTCCCTGGGAGAAGAGAACAGTCCTCTGGATGCTAAATCCTCTCCCTACCCAGCCGTTCCCCGGCAGCCTGCTCACACCGCAAACACAGGTTGCCGGCATGGCAGGAGGTAAGGCACAGATGCCTCAGCTCTCCATGCCACTGAGTCGGCTCAAAAGTAACCTTTTTAACTCCTACAGAAACTGCCAATAGCCACAGTTTTTGGTTGCACATTAAATGTGGACTCTAGTAAAATTCCCAGAATAAACAGCTCCAGTGATTTTGAATTCTAGTCTGAGTAACTTCTATGCAGATATTGTGCACTTTCTGTTACAGATTAGATATTATGTGGCATCCAAACAGCATATGAACCATGTTTGCACAAGACTTTCTACTATGCCAACATTCTCATAACATATGGATCCATGTTTTGTATTGTATTAATGCCCAGGACCACCTTGAAAATGAGCTTGCTCAATGGTGTTTATGCCTGGTTAAATACAGTGATTGATTGATTGATGTTTGCATGAGAATTCTTTCAATGCCAACAAGGTCACACAGTGAGCATTTGGCTATGGTTGGGCTTGAACCTTGGCCTTCCAGTTCCCAAGCTGGCATTCTAACCACAAGACCACACTGCCTCTAATAACACAAAGTAAATTGTATATTTTAAATGGCCTTTTAAAAACAGGTCCTATGTATGCATGACATGATCTTGAATTATGTTAGCAAATGCAAAGGCACAG
The DNA here is from genome assembly GCA_016271365.2 of Neoceratodus forsteri. Taxonomy (NCBI): domain Eukaryota; kingdom Metazoa; phylum Chordata; order Ceratodontiformes; family Ceratodontidae; genus Neoceratodus; species Neoceratodus forsteri. Next base: position 1,190,144,843 of record CM057451.1, on the reverse strand, counting down.
ACAAGCCAGTCCATGAGTTAACCACCTGAACAGCACAGAGTGATGCAAACGTCACAGGAGTCTTTACTGATTTTATTCAAAGTTCAGTTCTAAGTCCCATTATTCATCTCCGAGAGATTAATCACCATGCAGTCAATCTTTACACAAAGTCCGACTATTGGAACCTGTCAAACTATCCTAATGAGAAGCAGATATGCACCCTTCATATTCTGCAAAAAACAGAAAATCAAAACTGTGACTCCAAAATCCTACCACCCTTATTGCCCAACTGGTAAGCCTTTTGAACATTTAAACATGTTTTTGCTCCTTAAAAGGAAAGCCCCCTGAACCTTTTTTTCTGTTTGCCAGTGTAGTGTGTTGGAATGAAAAATTATTATCTCTCTTGCAGCTCCTTAATTTCATCCCAGTTTAAATTTAAATGAGGTTGTTTCACTCTGTTTTGCACTGGTGTGAAAACCTGTTTGATGCCATTGGAAAGGACATGCCCAAACTCATAAAAGGAGACATGAGACTTGATAATGGGTATTTGCACATGAAAGGGTCCAGGAGTAAGGAAAAAGCTCCTATCACATAGGAATTAATCAGTTGAATAACACAACTTTACAAGCATCAGCATCCTGCCACCTGCATTTTTCCAACTCAGGCACACTTTCAACAACAGAAACCATTAGGGAATGTACTTTGCAAAGTCTGATGGCCAACACAAGACAAGAATACAAGGGACCTCAGAAGATATACAACAGAACTGACTGACCATAGCACTTCTGCTGACTTGTGTATGTACGCATTATCAACTCCCATGATATCTTGCATGAGCGGGGTCATGATCTTTGCAGTGGCATCAAACAGGTTTTCACACCAGGGCAGAATAGAGTGATGCAACTTCATTTAAATTTAAATTAGGATGAAACCTGGGGGTGGGTGTAAGAGAGGGAATCATTGTTCACGGCTACAAACTACACAGGTATGCAGAAAGTAGGTTAAGGGGACTGTCCCTTTAAGGTGGCACTGACATGTCGTAACCTTTTTTTACTCATTTGGCTGTCAGAGAGAGCCTAAGCACACATCAGTCCAGATGTGCTAGACATTTATTTCAATCAGTAAGAATTGTCTTTGTTTTTTAAATTTGAATATCACGGACTACTATAGCAAACAAATTGGAGGATAATGCAGTAGAGGTCACATAGTATCAATGCTTCTGTTATGCAGATGCCATTATCAACCTCACAGATCCTTGCATTTTGCAATCAGTGTTTCCATTGATTGACTTGAGGTCCTTATCTCACATGTAAAAGAATGATTTTGTCAGCAGAGCACCAAGTACTGTACATGGTTATAAAGAACTTTAGTGAAAAATAGAATAACACACTTGCTAAGTTACTGAGCATCTCAATTGCACTTTTTCTATCTGTCAGTCATGGACCAGCTGATCAGAAGCCTTTGCTTTGTCTTAGGCCCCTAATTATCATTACTGTCTTTAACTAATAGATATGGACCTGTATGGTAGTCCTTATGTCACAAGCAATACTGATTGCCCGTATGACAAAAAGTGAAAGGACCTCTTTAAGCCCTGGTACTATAATGCTAAGCCTAACCACATGAGAAAATCAACACATGATAAGCATGTTAATCCCCATAATATAAATTGAAATGAACGTTTCCAAAAAAGATAGCCGCTTAGTTTTTTGATATGTAAATCAAATTCTGAAAATCTGGCTTGGTTTGCAAATGTTTCCAACATTTCCAGTGCCTCAATTTACCTGCTGTTGCTGACAGCAGGAAGGAAATCTTTGCCTGATGCTGGACGACAGTAGACTTGGCAGGTCTTTGGGAGAATGACCTATGTGCTCTGAAACCCACAATGGCTGTGCATGTCATTCAGTGTTATATCACTATCATGTTCAAGTCTCCGGGGAGACTAGCTGCAGATTGACTTTGACAGACAGCACACAGAAATTGCATCTCGGTGCATGTAAATTATTCAGCGGCTTTTGGGAAAATTGTTTCTGACAAAGTGCCTTGAGCAATGGACTCTGCAGTCCTGTCACATTCCTCCTTCTGAGGCTGTGATTGGGAGGAGGGACACAACAAGGGTTGTCACAGCAGGGGGGGGAAATCTTCAGAACTTTCTATAAAATATTCTCAAACTTGTTAGGCAGAGCTGGAAGGGAAAAAAACTTATGAAGTCATCCCCAAGGGCTCCAGTATCAGTGCCTGCTTCTGAAACTACAAAACGAAAAAATTTAATAGTAAAACATTTTTAAACTCCAGTTTCTCTTAATGAAAAAAAAATACTTTGTTTCCTTTTGGCAAACTGACCATTACCAGCTGGACACTAAATAATGATTCCTGCCGAGCTTCAACCTGTTGTCCTTTCTCTGCACCGCTTGTTAATTTTTGGACCCAAAAGTGCATGTCCCAGGAGAGGCCAGGGCTTTAAAATTTATTGCAACTGCTATGATTTTGCTAATCAATCTCTGCTTGGCTTCTCACTGAAAATTGATTAACAGTGAACCAATTTGTTCTGCAAATCCTGGAAATCCCTCCTGGTGTTATCAGAATGCTGAGGAAATCTATGTTTAGCATCATGGCATTGCTACATCTACAACTGTTATTTAATAAGAGTTTTAAATATACTGTATTCTTCGGGCTTGATCCACAGAAAGGCAGGGATACATGTCAAGTTGTGCATATCCCTGACACAGAGCGCTGTGCACTGATGGCTGCTGCACTGCATAGCATCCATAGCGCCTGCCTGCTACTGTCCATACGTGCAAAGCTACGTGCTAAGGGCAGGGAACAGCATGAGGCAGAGCTGTGCCAAACCCTGGGCATACAGTTTGTGCCTGGGACCAATCATCAATGGTTACTGCATTCTGCATGGAGCAGAGGATCAGGAGATATAATAGTCCTCCAAGGCAGGCCATACCCACTTTGTGGATACCACTTATTTTGTAAGGTACAGTAGCCAATGCTGGAGTGACCCCCAGCCCTTCGTGTCAACTGAGAGGGCAGGGTACAAAGTGAGAGGAGGCCAACTGGGCCTGTCAAGCACAGACAGCGGTCAGTAAGATGGGGCGTGTAAGGTCTAGAAACATAAAAATGTAGAATTTGTCCACAGAAAAGGACCACTTGGTCCACAGAGTCTGCCCAGATGTTCCCTGTATAATCTGGTTCCACAGACCTTGGCTGGCTCCAATGTCTCTCCCTTTTCCCTACCTATTTGCTAATATACCCCTATGACTATCCTATGCATGCTTGAAGCTCTCCACTTCTTTTTTCTCCACCACTTCCACTAGCAGTCTGTTTCAGGCATCTTGTCACTCTTTCAGTGAAGTTATATTTCTTCACATCTCTTTTACCCCCCCCAGCTTCATTGCCTGCCCCAGTCCTGGTGCTCTTTCTCATGTGAATGAGAGACCCCTGCTGCACCCTGTTCATTTCTGTGAGGTGCTTGTACAGTAGGTCTCTGGCATGTCCCCTCTTGCTCTCCTCTCTTCCAGGGTGTACATGTTTAGATCCCTCAGTCTCTCCTCCTAGGGCTTTTGGTGCAACCCTTGCACCAGCTTAGTTGCCCTCCTCTGCACTGCCTCCACCCTGTCTATGTCCTTTCTGAGGTGTGGCCTCCAAAATTGGACACAGCACTCCACGTGGGGTCTCACCAGTGAATGATACAGTAGTAACACTACCTCCCCATTGCTGCTGGAGATATTCCTACCCTATGAACCTTAGAATCCCACTATAGAATCATAGAATCATTGAAATTTGATGTCAGAAAAGAACCCTTCTGGACCATCTAGTCTGCCCAACCCTCCCCTTTCACATACTCCTCCCCACTTGCCCCCACCCTCCCCCCAATACTCAGTCCCATATGCCTGTCCCATGCCCTCTTAAATTCCTCCACCTTCTCAGCCGCCACTACTCCATCCTGCAGTCTGTTCCAGGGCTCCACCACCTTCTCTGTGAAGAAGCACCCCCTCATATTTCCCCTGAACCTAGTTCCTTGCAATTTGAGACTTTGCCCTCTAGTTTTGGTTCCCTCCTTCCTCTTCAGCTGACCCCCATTCACCTACTTTATTGAGCCTCTTTACATATTAAAAGGTTTCAATCATGTCCCCCCTTCCCTCATTTCCATTGTGTACAGATTCAGCTCCTTACACCTCTGCTTGTATGTCTTCCCCTGTATGCTTCCCCTTCCTGCTGTACCATCTTTGTTGCCCTTCTCTGAACCCTGTCCAATGCATCTATATCCTTGCGAAGGTATGGTCTCCAGAACTGAACCATGTACTCTAGCTGCAGCCTCACTATGGCTTTGTAGGGGGCATTATAACCTCCCTCCCTCTGCTAATATTGCCCCTGCCTATGCATGCCAGCATTCATTAGCCCTTCCCACTGCCCTACTACACTGGAAATCTACCTTAAGGTTTGATGAGACTAGGATCCCCAGATCCCTTTCCTGTTCTGATTCTTTGATCCTCCCCAGCAAGTACTCCGCTTTTGTGTTTTTCTTCCCTAGGTGCATCACAACACACTTCTTAGCATTAAACCTCAACTGCCATTTCCTGGCCCACTCCTTGAATGTCTTGAGGTCCCTCCTTATGTCTTCCACCCCCTCCAGGGTGTCCACCCGATTGCAGATTTTTGTGTCATCAGCAAATAGGCACACCCTCCCTCTCAAACCCTCTGCAATATCACTGACATAGATGTTGAAGAGGAGCAGACCCAAAACTGACCCCTGGGGCACTCCACACCTCACTCACCCTTGTCATCTCAGAGTGCACCCCGTTAAGCACTACCATCTGAGATCTCCCTAGTAGCCAGGCCTCCACCCAGTCTGCTATTTTCCCTCCCAACCCCATGCTTTCCATCTTACTCACCAACCTCCTGTGAGGGAAGGTGTAAAAAGCCTTGCTGAAGTCCAGATAGGCCACCTCCACTGCCCTTCCCTGATTGATTACCTGAGTCACCCAATCAAAGAACTCAATTAGGTTGGTCTGACATGATTTCCACTTGGTGAAGCCATGCTGTCTGCTGTCCTGCAAACCACACTCCTCCAGGTAATTCACGTCCCCCTCCTTGATTAATGCCTAGATTACTCTCCCCACCACAGACATGAGACTGACTGGGCGGTAATTCTCCTTCAGCTCCCTGCTACCTCCCTTGTGCAAGGGCACTATGTCAGCCTTCTTCCAGTCCTTCTGGCACCCTCCCCATATCCAGGGACAAGTTAAAGAGCCTTGTGCGGCCAGGTCCTCCCTCAATTCCTTTGATCACTCTGGGGTGCAACCCTTTAGGCCCTTTTGCCTTGTCCACCCTTAGTGTGTCCAGCCCAGCCCTGACCCTATCCACAGTGAATGGGCTCTGATGCACCCATAGTGTATCCAGCTCAGCCCTGACCCTATCCACAGTGAATGGGCTCTGATGCACCCATAGTGTATCCAGCTCAGCCCTGACGCTATCCTCAGTGAAAGGGCTCTGATCCACACATAGTGTATCCAGCCCAGCCCTGACGCTATCCTCAGTGAAAGGGCTCTGATCCACACATAGTGTATCCAGCCCAGCCCTGACGCTATCCACAGTGAATGGGCTCTGATCCACCCATAGTGTATCCATGTCAGACCAGACGCTATCCACAGTGAATGGGCTCTGATCCACACATAGTGTATCCATGTCAGCCCTGACCCTATCTGCAGTGAATGGGCTCTGATCTACACATAGTGTATCCATGTCAGCCCTGACCCTATCCACAGTGAATGGGCTCTGATCCACACATAGTGTATCCAGCTCAGCCCTGACCCTATCCACAGTGAATGGGCTCTGATCCACACATAGTGTATCCAGCTCAGCCCTGACCCTATCCACAGTGAATGGGCTCTGATCCACACATAGTGTATCCAGCTCAGCCCTGACCCTATCCGCAGAGAATGGGCTCTGATCCACACATAGTGTATCCATCTCAGCCCTGATCCTATCCGCAGTGAATGGGCTCTGATCCACACATAGTGTATCCATCTCAGCCCTGACCTTATCCGCAGTGAATGGGCTCTGATCCACCCATAGTGTATCCATCTCAGCCCTGACCCTATCCACAGTGAATGGGCTCTGATCCTCCCATAGTGTATCCAGCCCAGCCCTGACCCTATCGGCAGTGAATGGGCCCTGATCCACCCATAGTGTATCCAGCTCAGCCCCCACCCTATCCGCAGTGAATGGGCTCTGATCCTCACATAGTGTATCCAGCTCAGCCCTGACCCTATCCGCAGTGAATGGGCTCTGATCCACACATAGTGTATCCAGCTCAGCCCTGACCCTATCCGCAGTGAATGGGCTCTGATCCACCCATAGAGTATCCAGCCCAGCCCCCACCCTATCCGCAGTGAATGGGCTCTGATCCTCCCATAGTGTATCCAGCTCAGCCCTGACCCTATCCGCAGTGAATGGGTTCTGATCCTCACATAGTGTATCCATCTCAGCCCCCACCCTATCCACAGTGAATGGGTTCTGATCCTCACATAGTGTATCCAGCTCAGCCCTGACCCTATCCGCAGTGAATGGGCTCTGATCCACACATAGAGTATCCAGCCCAGCCCCCACCCTATCCGCAGTGAATGGGCTCTGATCCTCCCATAGTGTATCCAGCTCAGCCCTGACCCTATCCGCAGTGAATGGGCTCTGATCCTCCCATAGTGTATCCAGCTCAGCCCTGACCCTATCCGCAGTGAATGGGCTCTGATCCACCCATAGAGTATCCAGCCCAGCCCTGACTCTATCCACAATGAATAGGCTCTGATCCACCCATAGTGTATCCAGCTCAGCCCTGACCCTATCTGCAGTGAATGGGCTCTGATCCACCCATAGTGTATCCAGCTCAGCCCTGACCCTATCCGCAGTGAATGGGCTCTGATCCACACATAGTGTATCCAGCTCAGCCCTGACCCTATCCACAGTCAATAGGCTCTGATCCACCCATTTTCCCTCCTTCCCCTTAGGTGGTAGCATTGGACCCCTGCCTTCCACCTCCTCTGTGAACACCAAGCTAAAATACTCATTTAGTGCCTCTGCCTTTTCATAGCCCTGCTCCAAGTTTAACCCTCCTTCCCCTCTTAGTCTAACAATCTCCTGCCCTGTCTTTTTTCTCTCCCTTGCATATCTAAAAATGTTTTATCCCCCCCGGCCCATTTGGCTATTTTCTCCTCTGTGGCTGCTTTTGCCCGTCTGATCTCCTTCCCTGCCAGACTCCTCTTCTCCATATTCTCCTTCCAATCCCCTTCTCTAAGTGTCATCTTAAATTTTCTGAAAGTCCTCTTCCTTTCCCTAACTGCCCCACCACCCTATTCTTGCCCTTCCTGACCTTTTCCATGCACATTTCTGCTACTTCCTGAATGCCTCCCATGATAGCTTCCCAGAGTTCCTCCACTGCCCCTATCTTCTCCGTACCCTCCATTTTTTCCCTAACTATCTTTCTCATCTTATTAAAATCTGTGTGTCTGAAGTCCATGATTGTCGTATTAGTCTTATTTGACTCCCTCCCTGCACTGACCCTGAACTGTACCACGCTGTGATTACTGGTGCCCAAGGCTTCTTCCACTCACACTTCCTCCACACTCTCCGCATTAGTCAGGACCACATCCAACAAGTTGCTTCCCCTCATTGGTTCCCTGACCAGCTGTTGAAGGAATAGCCCCTGCATCTCAGCTAGTAACTCCCTACTCCTTGCCGATGCTGCATCTAGGATTTCCCAATCAACATCTGGGAGGTTCAGATCACCCACCAGTAGCAGTTCACCTTTCTGTGCCAGCCTTGTGATTGCCTGAGTTAGCAATCTATCGTCTTCCTATCCTTGTGCAGGTGGCCTGTGTATCATCCCCAGCCACAGCGATTCACCCAACTTCCTACCTAGTGTTACCCACAGCAGCTCAGTCTCCCCTTCCTCCTCCTGCCCTTCAGTAACACTGATGCCTTCCCTGATGTATAAGACAATCCCTCCCTCCCTCCTTCTTGTCTTCCACTTCCCTTCTAAACATTCTATAACCTGGAATGGTTGTTTTCCAGGTGTGATGTTCTGTCCACCAGGTCTCACTTATTGCAACTAAATCTAATCTCTTGTCCCTCATGATGGCATTCAGGTCCACCATCTTATTTCCTAAACTCCTGGCATTTGCTGACAATCCCTTCCACCAGTCTCCGCCTTTGTTTCCCCTTGTACCCGTCACCCTCTTGCCCAGCCATGTAGTGCTATCCTGGGGTGGGGGGGCTGGTAGCCCCTCAAGCTTTGGTCCTTGTGGAGCATATTTGTCCTCAACCCTCCCAGCCTAGTTTAAATTGTTGGTATCCACTATGTATTCTCCTAGCTTGCATTTCAATACTGCTACCCCTCCCTATTCAGGCTCAGTCTGTCCAGTGCAAATAGGCTCTCATCCTCCCATGTAGAGCCCCATTCTTCTACCAAGCCATATCCCATTTGCTCACACCACCCCACCAGCCACTCACTGAACTCCCTATACCTTGACTTCCTATCAGTGCTTGCCCTCGGTACTGGTAACACCTCTGATTTAAACCCTAGACTGCTACAGTGTCTAGCCAGAGCTCTGAATCTCGCCTGCACCTCCATCAGGCTACTTCCTGCCAGGTGATTCGTTCACAGGTGGAACAGCAGGTGTGTTTTCTTATCCTGCTGCCTCCAATTTGAGGGGATATAATGAATGACTTTCACTGCTGTCATGCCCAGCAGACACTCCACCCACACTGCGCTGTTTTTGTCTCCCCCCCCCCATCTTTTTTATTTTTTATTTTTATTTTAACTTTTGTTTATCAGGTAAATGCAATGAGCCAAGGCCTGTTTTCATGCATAACCCAGGACCGTAAATATATAGTCAAGCTGATACAAATTATTTCAATATACATTTTACAGACAGAACAATGAACATAAACCATAAGCATTTTTATAATGCTCAATAAACATGAGATAAACCAGGACATTCAAAAACATTGACAAAACACTTTGCTAAGAAAGTGTTTCTTTAGCTTAACTTTAAAAGTTTGATGGCTAAAATTTCCATACAATAAAATCGGAAGCTCCTTCCAATTTTTAGCTGCAGAACAAGAAAAGGAGCCATCCCCCAATTTTGTCTTGGTTTTGGGAACAAGTTGATTTATTTGTTCATTTGAACGGAGTTCCCTTATATTCATTTTAATTAGTAACAATGAATAGAGGGGAGGATTTTTACCCTGGCAAAGAGTGTTATCAGTTAAACAACAAAGGCTATATAAATTATTCAGCCTCGGTGGAACCTAATCCCTGTTATTATAGAGTTCCCACCAGTAGGATCCTGCTCTCCATCTCCTTCCGACCACATCTCCCTACCATCCTTCCCCCAACCCCCTGCATCCTATTTCCTACCTTATTATCAATACCCCCCCTTTGCCCATTTTGCTTCCTGAAGCACTGTCCTTCCTCTGTGCTGCCCCAGCTTCTTCGCTGCCCCAACTTTCATGAGAGTCAATCAGCCCTGACCCTTTCCCCACTGAGACCTCTCAATCTCTGCACAAAGGTACAAGGCCAAACTGCAGCTTCTTGTCTGCTCCACACCTGAGTTAATCTCATCAGTAACTGCTCCAAAAAAAATTCAGACAGAACAGATTAAATATCACAGCCCATAAATTCACTCAGCAACAGTTGTAAATCACAGTTAGAGATGGGCAAAGTGGCTCCAATTTGCTCCGCTAAGTGATTTGCGGAGTGAAGGTGAATTTGCGGAGTGCTCCACAACACGATGTGGAGTACTTCACGTTGTAATGGGTAACGCGAAGTCCATTGAAAACAATGACTTTGTGTTACTCTGCCTTCCCAAACCACTATTCCACCAATTCTTAAGGTGAAGTACATTGAAAACAATGTACTCTGCCTTGTTTTAAAGTTCCAAAGGCGAATTTTGCAGTGATTCATGGGATTTCAGGTCACACGGGCTCTAGATTGTTCTGCACAGCCTTAGTTTGGGGTAGTGTGTGTAGGAAGCTGTAGGAGACAATCTGTTCTGAGAGCTCTCTGCGATTCAAACCTGTCAAAGCTGTTAAAAAAGCCTTTCTGAGTCATTTTTTTGGCTGAAACTTTAGTCCGTCGATTATAGGAAACCCTCCTGTGCTCATATCATCGAGTGTTTATTGTTTGTGTGTGGATTTTGAATGTTAATGTACAACATTCAGTCTGTGTACTGAGAGACAGTGGAAGTGTGCTTTGAGGGAGGGGTGTATCTGTGGTATAGGTAGATTAACTTGGAGAAAAAGACAGTGCTTTCTGTTTTGGTGGTATTTTTCTTGTATAACTGTGTTAATGTACACACAATAATATTTTTAATAATTCTTGTCATTTTTTGGCTAATTGTTGTGGTGCAACAGTGCATAATTTTAGTTGGTTTAAAATATGTGGTTATATTACTGAAGTTTTCAATTTGCTACGCATTACTTAGTGTGTGTGTGAGTATGTGTGTGATGCGTGTCATCAAATCAGGCCCCTTTTATTGTGCCACATAATAATGTCAGCAATGTGAACCTGCTATCCACTGCAGCTGTGTGATTTTTGTATTTCTTTGTGGTATCTTTACTGGTACTAGTGACTGTTACTGCAGTGCAGTACACTGCCCCGGTGGCCGCCCCAATTGACAAAGGTATTCTTTTCCAGATTTGAATTTCTGATGGCGAGCACTGGTTAGGTGTTGTGCCTTTGTGTCTGCATCTCTTCAGTGCGCAGCACAATCTTAATCTATCTGTGCATTTTCATCTCTTTAGGGCCCAATCTCCATCTGTAACTTAAGTCACAGTTATTTCTTTGGCTTACTTCAGAGTACTGGACAGGTGTGGTGCATAATTCTGCATGAAAATTATACTCATTAATATGCATTTTTAAGTTAGGACCATCATCATGAGTCACTCGTGATACAAATCACATTCTTCATTATCACGGTCACAAATGCAGTCACAAATTGGGGGCAGTATGGCACAGTGGGTTAAGGCTCTGAGCTGCAAATTAGGAGATCTGGGTTTGAATCCCACAATCACCCACTTGCATACTGTGTGACCCTGAGCAAATTACTTAACTTCTTAGTGCTCCCAGGTTGTGCCTGTAAATAAGCTTTCAGCTTAGTGTGTCTCACCTGGTTAAAAAAAAAAAATAATTGGAAAAAGACAAATCACAACATTAATTTTTTTACTAGTTACTTGGATGTATTGTAAGCCTGTTTTGTAGTATCTCTCCAGACTTCACCACCCCACCATTGTACTCATTAATACATGTTTTTAAGTCGGGGAGTTTAGTGCTGCAGCTCATCGGGGAAGCACAGCCATAGGCATTCACGTTCCTTCCTGTATAGCATGTGAGTTACAGTACCATAAGTAGTGGTGGATGAAGTGGCCCCAATTCATTCCACGAAGTGATTCACGGAGTAACACGGAACCCGTGGAGAACCCCACAATGTGAAGCGGAGTACTTCGCTTCATAATGAAGAACGTGAAGTCCATTGAAACCAATGACTTTGCATTATTCTGCCTTCCCCAAACCACTCCTCTACCAATTTTAAGGTGAAGTACATTGAAATCAATGTAATTCGCCTCAATTCGCCTTGTAATTGAGTTCCAAATGAAATTATGCAGTGATTCATGGGATTGCAGGTCACACGGGCTCTAGATTGTTCTGCACAGCCTCAGTTCTGGCCTGGGAAGTGTGTGTGTGTGTGTGTGTGTGTGTGTGTGTGTGTGTGTGTGTGTGTGTGTGTGTAGTGGTAGCTAGAGACAGTTTGCTCTCAGAGCTCTGCCATTCAAAACCTCTAAAAGCTGTTTAAAATGCCTTTTTGAGTCATTTGTGTTGCTCAAAATTTACTACATCGCTTGCAGGAAATCCTTCTGTGCTCATATCGTCAAGTGTTTATTGTTTGTGTGTGGATTTTGAATGTTAATTTAGAACAGTCATAGAAACATAGAACATAGAAACATAGAAACATAGAAACATAGAATTTGACGGCAGATAAGGACCGCTTGGCCCACCCAGTCTGCCCATTTCCCTACCTACTGGATAAGCTGCAGATCCTAGTTAACCAGCAGCCTACTTCTTTCTCACCCCACCCCCAGAATTGCCTTATGACTATCCCATGCATGCTTGAATTCCACCACTGATTTTGACTCCACAACCTCCTCCGGAAGGCCATTCCATGCATCCACAACCTCTCTGTGAAAAATACTTCCTTAAATTACCTCTGAGCCGCCCCTCTATCTTCAAATTGTGCCCTCTTGTTCTTGCACACCTCTTTTTTGAAAGATGCTACCTCTTGACTTTGTTGATTCCTTGAGGTACTTGAAAGTTTCTATCATGTCCCCTCCTCCTTCCTCGAGGCTATACATATTAAGCTCCTTAAGTCTCTCTTCATATGTCCTCTGGTGCAGACCCTGCACCATTTTAGTTGCCTCCTCTGACAGCTTCCATCCTGTCTATGTCTTTGCAGAGATTGGGTCTCCAGAACTGCACACAGTACTCCAGATGGGGTCTCACCAGCTGTCTGTACAGAGGGATAATAACTTCCTGTTTTCTACTGGTGATGCCTCTCCTATGCATCCCAGTATCCCCCAGCCCTCCTTGCTGCCTTCTCACATTGCTTGCCCACCTTTAGGTCATCTGATATGACTACCCCCAGGTCCCTTTCCATTTTGTTGTTGTTAGTATCTCACCCCCATTGTGTACTCTTCCCTGGGTTTTGTTTCCAGGTGCATTACCTTGCACTTCTTAGCATTGAATCTAAGCTGCCATACATTTGACCATTCCTCTAACCTTGCCAAGTCCCTTCTCATCCTTTCCACCCCACCCTGTGCATCAACTCTGTTGCAGATCTTAGTGTCATCTGCAAAGAGACATACTTTTCCTTCCAGTCCTTCTGCAATGTCGCTTATAAAGACATTGAAGAGGACTGATCTATCTGAACCCTCGGTACCCCGCTAGTAACCCTCCTTTCTTTGAGTGGACTCATTTACTATTACTCTGTGTCCTATTCTCCAGCCAATTCTTTACCCAGGCTGTCATCTTGGGACCCACTCCCAGGCTGGCTAACTTATATATTAATCTTTTGTGTGGGACTGTGTCAAATGCCTTGCTAAAGTCTAGGTAGGCCATGTCACAGCCCCTCCTGATCTACTACTTTGGTCACCCAGTCAAAGAAATCTATCAGATTGTCTGGCATGACCTTCCCCTGTCAGAATCCATGCTGCCTAGGGTCTTGTGCCCTCTGGCCTCTAGATACTCGACAATTCTTTCCTTTAGAAGTGATTCCATCATTTTCCCTATCACTGAGGTTAAACTAACAGGTCTATAGTTTCCTGCTTCTACCTTGCTCCCACTTTTGTGAAGGGAATCACATCTGCCCTCCTCCAGTCCTCGGTACCACCCCATCCTCCTATGATTTGTTAAAGAGGGTAGTCAGTGGTGTCACTAGTTCTACCCTTAGTTCTTTTAGAATTCTGGGATGAATCCCATCAGGCCCCATAGCTTTGTCCACCTTCAGTTTTAAGAGTTCTTTCAGAACCCTTTCTTCTGTAAATGGGCTGGTATCAACTTCTGTATCCAGAGTGTTACTACTGTTTGTTTTATGTACCTCCCCTCTTCCTTTGTAAATACTGAGCAAAAATATTTGTTTAGTATCTCTGCCTTTTCACATTCTCCTCTGCCCACCTTCCTCCCTTTATTAAGCCTCACTATCCCTCCTTGGTCTTACTTTGCTCCCTGATGTACCTATAAAGGTTTTATTCCTTCTTAACTGAGTTGGCTATCTTTTCCTCAGTTTGGGCCTTTGCTGTTCTGACTGCCTTCCCAGCCTCCTTTGCTTTAACTGATACAGTTCTCTGTCCTGCTCCTGCTGCGATTCCTTGTACTTCCTGAATGCTTTTTTTCTCTTGAACCTTCACTCCCACTTCCTTTGAGAACCATAGTGGTTTCTTACATCGTCTTGTTTTGTTTATTTGCTTCACACAAAGGCTCGTTACCTCTGTGATGGCAGTTTTTATTATTCCCCATTGTTCTTCCGCCTCCTTCCACCCATTTGCTAGTGCATTCCTTAGGCACTCACCCATTTTGGCAAAGTCAGCCCTCCTAAAGTCCAGTACTTTTGTCTTTGTATGGCTTGACTCTATTGCTGTGTTTATTGTGAACCATACTGTTCGATGGTCGCTAGTTCCCAGATGGCTACCCACTTCTACATCTGTGATCCTCTCTCCATCTCCATTTGAGAGTATCAAGTCTAATATTGCTCCCTCTGGAGTGGGCTCCAGTACTAGTTGTCTAAGGCATGCCCCCTGTAGGGCATCTAGAATAACTGCACTCTTCGAAGTGGCAGCTGCAACTGCGCTCCAGTTAACATCTGGCATATTCAGATCACCCATCAGCAATATCTCCCCTTTTTCTGCCATTCTAAGTATACTTTCTATCATTTCCTTGTCCATTTCCTCCCCCTGAGAAGGGGGTCTGTAAACAACCCTGTGCGGATTGTGGTGCCATTGCCTGTCTCCAAATTTACCCACAGTGTTTCTTCTCCTCCCTGTTTACCCTTTTGTTCTGTTGCTTTTATTCCTTCCCTTATGTAAGAACTACTCCTCCCCTCTTTTACCCTCCTGTCCCTCCTGTAGATAGTGTATCCTGGTATGTTTACGTCCCAGTCATGGTTTTGTGTGTACCATGTTTCTGTGACTGCCACGATATCCAGATGTTCCTCCTCCATCAAGGCCACTAATTCAGGAAGCTTGTTACCTAGACTACGGGCATTGGTACTCATTGCTCTCCATTTTTTGATGGCCTTACCTTCTGTTGCAGCATCTCCCACTGACCGTTCTACCTTGGTCTTTTCTCATTTAGTACCCTGTTTTGTAGGGAGAGGCTGGGATTTTCTGCTGCTTGTCAGTGCCTCCCCATTGACTAGTTTAAAGCTTGCCAATGAAGCATTTAAACCGATTGCTCAAAGACTTGTTCCCTTCCTGGACAGATGCAGACCATCCTGCCAGTATAGGCTGGTGTCCTCAGGTGGAACCCCAGTCCCCAATGAAGCCAAACCCTGTGCTCCGCACCATTTTTTCAACCATTCATTAAACTGCATGGTGCCAATTACCCTCGCCTCCCCCATGCCTTTGACAGGCAGCACCTCTGAGAAGGATACTGTGTTTGCTACTTGTCTTAGGCCCCTCCCCAACTCTGCAATGTCCTCCTGCACTGCTCTAACCTCATGATGAGCCAAGTCATTTGTCCCTAGGTGGACAATTACGTCCAGCTCAGAATCCCTTGCAGCTGTTGTTGTGATCCTGAGGATGCGCTTCCTGTCCCTCCAAGCCATGTACTCTGTGTACTGTAAACTGTGCTTTGAGGGAAGGGGTATTCATGGTATAGGTACATTAACTGGGAGAAAAAGGCAGTCTTTCTGTTTTGGTTATATTTTTCTTGTATAACTGTGTTAATGCACACATAGTAATATTTTTAGTAATTCTTGACATTTTTTTTGCTGATTGTTGTGGTGCAGCAGTGTATAATTTGTCTGATAAAAACATTTGGTTATATAACTAAAGGTTTTCAATTTGCTATGCATTTCTTATAGTGTGTGTGTGAGTGTGTGTGCGATGTGTGCCATTAAATCAGACACCTTTTATTGTGCCATAGAGTAATTGCAGCAGTGTGAATCTGCTATCCACCGCACCTGCATGAATTTTTTATACTGCTTTGTGGTATCTTTACTGGTAGTGGATTGTTACTGCCGTGCACTATCCCCCCAACTGTCAAAATGTATTCCTTTCCAGATTTGGATTTGTGACTTGTGTGTATTAGTTAGGTGTTGTGCCTTTTCGTATGCATCCCTTGAATGTGCAGCACAATCTTCATCTGTCTGTGCATTTGCAGTGCACCATTAATTCTGGGAGAATGCATTTCTTGTTACACTCTCATTTCACTTCGTCAGCATGGTGGAATTTTCTGGACACAAGACAGTAGCATTTTGGGGATGCACATTAATTCTGGTGACTCTGTGTGTGACCACTGCATGCATGACTGAGTGCACCATTAATTCTGGGAGACTTTGCATTTTTTGTTATGCTCTCATTTCACTTCATCAGCACTGGGGAGTTTTCTGGACACAAGACAGTAGCACTTTGGGGATGCACATTAATTCTGGTGACTGTGTGGGTGGGGTGCTGCCAATATTGCTGTCACTCTGCTTTACTTCACGTTTAAAGTGGATTGACAACGTGAAGTAATAATAACAAGGCAAAGTGAACCATTTCTATGGGACACACCACGTAGCGAAGTGCCAGCGCGAAGTGGGCACTTCGCTTTCACTTCGCAGGTGGATTTTAAATTTGCTGCATCTCTACTCACAGTACTGATTTAAATCCCCACCAACATATCCCCTCACAGCGCAAACAATTCCAATATCAAAATAAACAGAAAAAAAGAAAAAAAAAAACAAGGCACTTCCCTGAACTGCACTCCTGCTGCTCCCCAGTGTTTCTGTCTTACTAAAGTCCAGATAGGCCACTCTCACTAGCCTTCCCACTGCTCTGCCCCACTTGTCTGCCATGTTCAGGTTGCCAGTTATGATGACACCCAGTTCCCATTCCTATTTACTGACTGTCAATACTCCCACCCCATTCTGTACTCCACCTCTGGGCTCCTATGCCCTATGTGCATGATTTTGCACTTTTTGGCATTGAACCCCAACTGCCAAGCTGTTGACCACGCCTTAAGTTCCCCATGATCCCTGCGCATTCTCTCCACCCCATCCTTAGTGTTCACCCTCTTACATATTTTGGCATCATCTGCAAAAAGGCATTCCTTCCCTTCCAGTTCTTCGGCAATGTTACTTATGAAAACATCGAAGACAACTGGTCCCAGTACTGAGATCTGCGGCTCCCTACTGGTCATCTTCTCATCATTGGAGTGAGTGTCACTTTACCACCACCCTCTGTTGCCTACCTGTTGACCAGTTTCTAACTCAGTTCACCACTTTGGATCCTACCCACAGGCTGCCCAACTATCGCATCAGTCTTCTGTGCAGCACAATGTCAAAGGTCTAGTGAAAGTCCAGATTGGCCACATCCACTGCTCTTACCATGAGCTATTTCCCTGGTCACCCAGTCAAAGAAATTGATTAGATTTGTTTGGCATATTCTACCCCCTGTAAATCCATACTGTTTATAGTCTTGCAGCCCATTGAATTCAAGATACTCTATCAGTCTTTCCTTTACTAGGGGTTTCATTAGTTTCTCCACCACTGAAGTGCAATAAGACTGACCAGCCTAGAGTTACTTGCCTTCTTCTGTTGCTGTCCTTCTGTAGACAGACCACGTCAGCTCTTCTTCAGTCCTCCAGAACCACGCTTGTTTCCACTGAACTGTTGAATAAAACTGCCAGTGGAGCAGCTAACACCTCCCTGTCTTCCTTTAGTAATCTTGAGTGTATTCTGTCTGCTCCCATAGCCTTCTTCATCTTTAGAGTTTAGAGCTACAAGTCCCTTCCAGCCTCTTTCCTCAGAAAAAAAGACTTGTGTCCACCTCCCCCGTTCCTGCACATCCTGGTGGTCCCCTCTTCCCCTTCCCTCTACTGTGAAGACAAAGCAGAAGTACCTGTTCAAGATGGCAGTTTTTCCATTGTCCTCTACTGAGCAGTCTCCCCCTTCTGCCCTTCAAATCCTCACTATCCCTCCTCTTGCTTTCCTGTTCTCATTTACTGTACTGTATGTATCTCAAGGAATTCTTGTCCACTTTTGGGACCTCTTTAGCTATCCTTTCCTCAGTCTGCACCTTTGCTCCCATCACAGACTTTTCTGCTCACCGTTGCTTTACTTGGAATACCTCCATGTCCTCCACCCTTTGTTTCTTTATGCCACCTGAAAGTATCCCTTTTTTCCTACACTATTTTGTCATTTCCTTAGAGAACCATAACTGTCTCTTTTTCCTTCTGCTTTTACTTGTTTTTGCCATGCAGAGGTTGGTTTCTTTATTCCTTCACACATTTTCCCTGCTGTGCCTCTACCCTTCCTTGGCTATCCCAGCCCCCCCCCCATAAGACAGTTTCTCAGGCAGTTTCTCATTTCTTTTAAATCTGCTCTCCTAAAATCTAAGATCCTCATTCTTGTGGTGTTTGCCTCTGCTCCTGTCTTTATGTTAAACTACACTGTGCTGTGCTCACTGGTACCCACGGGACTTATTCCCACTATGACATCAGCAATGCTGTCCCTGTTTGTAAGCACTAAGTCCAGCTCTGCCCCATCTCTAGTGGGTTCTTTTTACTAGCTGCCTGAGAAAAGCCCCTTGTAGGGAGGCAAGGATAGCCCTGTTCCTTGCTGAAGCCACTGTTAGAGGGCTCCACTCCACATCTGGCAGATTGAAGTCACCAACTAGCAGTATCTCCCTCTTATTCACCGTTCTGTTAGAGGCTTCCCCAGGTGCCCAACCAGCTCCTTCCCTCATACTAGAGGACTGCACACCACCTCAGTATGGAAAGCAGCCCCATAGCCTAATGCCAGGATGGGCAACATCACCTCCAGCCCTTCCTATTCCTCTGGGTGCCCATGTACTTCTGTGGCATTGTTTTTCTCCCCCACATATTGTGCAACCCCTTTTCCCCTCCTCCTTGACTGGTCTCTTCTGAACAGAGAGTAAGCAGGTATGACCACGTCCCAGTTGCAGTGCTCGGTGCACAATGACTCTGTTATAGCCACCAAATCCAGGCTAGCCTCCACCAGGATGACTTCCAGGTCTGGAATTTTGTTTCCTAGACTACAGTATATGCATTGGAACACATGGCTCTCCATACCTTACTCTCTCCCTGCCTGCTTCTTTGCTTTCCTACCCCTCCTGCCTGCGCTATTCACTGAAGCTTGCCCTGAACCACCTCTTCCCTTTTTGTCTTCTGTTTTCCCGGTCTCCTTTAGTTCTTTACTCTTGTTTACCTGATTTATACTACTCTTTTCCTCTGTCCTGCCCTCACCCCAGTCTTTTTGCACCCCTGCCTTGGGGCGAGTTTACTACCCTTGGGCCCATCGTTCCTGCTGCCCCCTCATTGGCAGGGCATTTGTTACCTCCCTTGGTTTTACAGCCTCTGCCTGACTAATTTAAATACTCATCTAAGAAGCATTTTAACCTTCCACCAAGGACTGTAGTCCCCTTCCTGAAAGGATACAGGCTGTTTCCCCATAAAGGTCCACATACTTCCAGATTTGCCCCCGTCCCCATGTAGCTGAAGCACTCCTCCATGCACCATGCCTTAAACCAGATGTTAAATACCCTGGTGAGGAGTGTCCTTTCCTCTACCCAGCCGTACATAGGTAACACCTCAGCAAAAGCCACTCTGCATGCTGCCTCTTTGGGGCTCCTCCCTGAAATTACTCCTGTCCTGTCCTTTGCCAGGTCATTTGACCGCAGGTGGACAATGATATCTCTCTCCCTCCATCTCCTGCCACCTGAGTAATCTTCTGGATCTGACCCCTATCCCTCCAAGCTAAAGCACCTCTCAGGCACTTTCACCTTCCTCTACTTTCCCCCACCCGCTCCTAATAATAGACTCCCCCACCAGCAGCTGCTCTCTCTTTAGCAGGGGGCCTCTTTTACCTTCCTGGAGGGCCTCTCCTTCTGAGGATCCCCACTTCCTCCCCAGTGCTACGGGTGCCTCTTCTTGGCTGAAATGTGCCACCAGTATGATGAAGGAATGCCATAATGCTATAGGCTGAGGATCCTGTCCCCCTCCTGCTGCCCCCAGCCTCCCAGAGTCCACCAAAGTCCACTCACTTTGCCTCTGCCTAATCATCATCTGGGGCATCAGTGGCAGACTTGGTGGCCTCTAGGTGTGGCAAAAGGCCCTGTGCACTGGAGTCCAGCAACCTCTTCCCTCAACCCAGACAGGTGCATAGAGATGGGGCAGCACATCTCCAGATGGTACCCCAAAACACTGAGGCCCCACAAACATTGCACTAGAGCACTCCCGTCATCTTTCCTTCTTTTACGTAGGTCTTTTCAAACTTTTCTGAACCCTTCTGTCTCCTTTCTACTCCCGCTGTACACCTACCATTCCTGTTTTCATGCCTGAAATGTATTTGTTATCCTACTGTAGATAGAATTTCTCTTGTTTTCCCTTTTTTTAAGCCTCCTACCTGTTCCTACCTTTCCCTGGGTCTGTACTACTGCTTTCTGACTTGCCTGAAACGTATCTGTTACCCTGCCCAATATTTGTCCCCTCTGCTGGCCCTCAGCACTGAAACATAGAAACACAGAAACATAGAAGTTGACGGCAGATAAGGACCACAAGGCCCATCCAGTTTGCCCATTTATTTTTTCTACCTTATGAATGTGCCATAGGCCTTTGCTCTGTCAATGGCCTATCTATTCATACTCAATCTATATTGCTCCCTTATGCCTATCCCATGCCTGTTTGAAGCCCTGCACTGTATTCATATCCACTACTTCCTGAGGTAGGCCATTCCGTGCATCCACCACCCTTTCTGTGAAAAAAACTTCCTCACATTACCCCTTAATTGGCCTCCCTCTAATCTCTTGCTGTGTCCTCTTGTCCTGCTATTTTTCTTATATTGAAACATGTTAGACTCTTTCACCTTGTTAATGCCCTTAAGATGTTTGAATGTTTTGATCATATCATCTCTCTCCCTCCTTTGCTCTAGGGTATACATATTGAGCTCTATTAATCTGTCCTCATATGTTTTCTGATGTAGTCCCTGCACCATTTTGGTTGCCCTTCTCTGCCTCAGTTTGGTTAATGTCCTTGTGCAGATGCGGCCTCCAGTACTGCGCGCAGTACTCCAGATGGGGCCTAACCAGTGTCTTATAAAGAGGGATTATTACCTCCCTCTTCCAACTTGTGATACCCCTACTAATACACCCCAACATCCCCCTAGCCTTACCTACTGCTTCAGTAGTCTGCTTGGATGATTTCAGGTCATCTGTGATGATGATGCCCAAGTCTCTTTCTTCCCTTGTGACTCCCAGCAACTCCCCTCCCAGGATATACGTGGCTTCAGAATTTCTCTTCCCTATGTGCATGATCTTGCACTTCTTTGAGTTAAATCCCAGTTGCCACTCTTCTGACCATTTTGCTAGTTTATCCAGATCTCTTCTCATTCTGTCCACCCCATCTGGATCATCTACTCTGTTGCAGATCTAGGTGTCATCTGCAAACAGACAAACCTTACCCTCCAGTCCATCTGCAATGTCACTGATGATGATGATATTGAAGAGGGCTGGCCCCAGGACTGATCCCTGAGGTACCCCACTTGTGACTTGCATCTCTGCATCCACAAGTCTGCATAGTGCAATAGTTTCCCTCCACACTGACCTGATTAAACATGTAGTTGTTTCGGTGGCACAGTATTAGGTGGCATTGGGGGTATGCACCGAGGTTGTGGACATGTGGATGTCCCTGAATGTGTTGGCAGGATCGCCTCCCACCACCAGCCCTTCCTTTGCACCCCTCCACAGGCATGCAAGGCCTCCTCCTCAGCCATTATAGCAATGATTATATATTTATAATTACTGGTGACCCACATTATTAACTGGATTATGAGTAATGTCAAATGCCGTAATTCCCTGAAATTGGGTTATTACAGCATTCTGATCATTTAATACACCAACACAAAGCCATGCTAAGCCATGCAAAGCTGCACAAACAGTGCAAAAAAACAGCAATTATAAAAGATTAAAGATAGGCAAGTGTGTTTTTATGGATTTTTTTACATACCCAAGGTGTGTGATGATTGTATAAACCTCTCGAACTTCACTCTTGAGGTTTATGGTTCATCACACACCTAGGATGTGTAAAAAAATCCATAACACATACTTGCACACTTTCCTATGCATTATTCTCTATATAATTAATGGCTTCCTCTTTTTTCCATAAGGAAACCGTGGCGTAATTTGCCGTTATAAAGGAGCGTTTATAACGGCAAACACGCACACGGTTTCCCCCTCTCTGGGCATGCGCCTGCTCAAACTCTGCTCGCTTTTTAGGATGGCGATGGCGAGGGACTCGTCATTGGGCTGCGCCGGCTAGAGCGGAAGTGAGCGCGGTTGTTATGGTAAAGAAGCAGAGGAGGGCTCCGAAACTGGCAGAGAAGAGAGCGATGTCGAGCAAAGAAACAGCTGTGGGACTGTCTGCTCAGGTATTTGAAGGGGATGGGATGGGGAAACAGAGAGCATGACACCCCTACCTGAGGCATCCAGCCCTCATTTGGAGCTGTCACTGTCCGCTGAATCGGAGTGGGGGGTAGGGGCACACATCTCACCACAACGTTGGTGGGAGTCAGGAGCTCTCTGAACTGGTGGGCTTCCCTTACTCCTGAAATAGGAATACATGTACCGCTACATCAGCACCGGGGGCTGTTGTTTGGCTTTCTGGTCTTCGCTCAAACTCTGCTCGCTTTTACTTCCAGAACCGCAAACCCGCTTGCCTTTTTTATTTTATATAATTGCTGAGGCAAAAAAGAGAAAGCTAACAATTATATAAAATAAAATATGGTCTGGGTGTGTGTAAACGAGAATTTACACACACCCTTGGGGTTAGATGCTTCAAATAAACCCCTTGGGTGTGTGTAAATTCTTGTTACACACCCAGACCCATACTTTATCCTATATATTAGTTATTTAAAACATATTTTTCAAAGTACACAATCAGAGCCTAAGAAGGCTCATTTCCAGCTGTGACCTGGGGAGGGGGGCATACAGGTATGGATCACAGAGTAAATTCATACGTACAGTACATAGCACAAACGAGATGCAGTTGTGTTGGAATCGCATAAGATAACTGTACATATTGTGACAGAAATACCATATTGTACATAATACAACTGAGAGGTTTTCATATTTACATTACTGTCTCATTGGGTACATATTGCAGATAAGCTTTGATCTTACAAACCCATTGTGTACCTGGGGACTGAATAGAGTAACCTGTGCTGCAGTGTACAGTGGTAGTTAATCACCACAGGGTAGGGGCCCTAGGTAAGTCTAGGGGCAGTTATGGCAACACAGATGGGACTTGTAGTACACCTTGATCTGAATTTTAGCCAGCTGGAGTGAGGCGGAGGCAGAGAGCATGGGTGGAAGGCTGTACAAACTGCAAGGGAATCTGGTACCTCTTAGAGGTATCGAGTGATAATAGCGACTGTAAATAAGTGACTGTCAAAACAGTGACTCATTTACAGTGCTATATTTTTGGGCTACCCTGTAAGGGTGGCGACCGAACGTGACCACTAGTGTAGGGAGGGCAACCAGAAGGGTAGGGTATAGGGAGAAGATGGGGAGGGATACAGAAAAGGGATCATGTGGGGTAGGGTGCCTGCTGCAGCCGAGCTAGCCGTGTGGTGGTGAGTGTGGCTAGTGTCGGTGCAGCAGGTACTGGGTTCGGGGCTGGGTACAGGGGAGATTTTTTGTGCTTCCATACTGTTCTTTTTTTTTATTTCGAGTGTCTCCACCTCCCCTACATGCATGCCCCTGGAGTTTGTCATATTTAAGCGGGGGGGGGGGCACAGTCCCCCCATTATAAATGCTTATTGCACTTGCTCAATGTCCATCAGGCCCCCTTCCCTTGTCCACCTTCAGTTTTAGGAGTTCTTTCAGGACCCTTTCTTCTGTGAATGGACTGGTATCGACCACCCTATCCAGA
Organism: Neoceratodus forsteri; assembly: GCA_016271365.2. Taxonomy (NCBI): domain Eukaryota; kingdom Metazoa; phylum Chordata; order Ceratodontiformes; family Ceratodontidae; genus Neoceratodus; species Neoceratodus forsteri. Next base: position 1,190,121,163 of record CM057451.1, on the reverse strand, counting down.
ATGCTTAACTAGTGTATATCGACGATTTGTATATTGCAACTGAACTGCCATCCTAACTGTGGTACTGTTTCTTTTCTTTACTATAAGTGTGCTGAATGCTGTTAGTGGGTTGCGATTTGGTTCTCCACTACCTGATTGTGTCACGCTTGCTGGAAGCTGCACCCAGTACTACCGGACTGCCATCCAAATTGTTCACCGGATCTGGGCCTTGCTACCTTGGCCCAGCCAGCTGCTCACACCACAGAGAAGAACAACGATGAGAGACCTGCCTGGAGATCATCCCCCTACTCAACATCACAGACAGGAATGACACCACAGTGAATCATGTGTGCCTGCTTCTCCTGGCAAACCAGCAAGTCATCCTGCAGTCTCCATTTCATCCATTCTGTGTCCGGTACTGGGTAGCGTGCGTAAACACCAGGGTAGCTCCCTGCAACAACAGCTCAATCAAAGTATGTCATCTGATTTAATTGTTTTGCTTGATTATCATGAACTGAGCCACCTGGCTCCGGATTGCAAATTGTGGGTTACTGTGCATGGCTATTTCTTTCCATCTATAGGGCCCAGACCAGCTGCAATGCTAGCCTACCCCAGACAATGCATCAGGCTAGCCTACCTCACCAACTGGGTACCCAGAGTGTGTGTGACTGTGTTGAGGGACTCTAAAGTGCATGCCTTGTAGCCTAATTGAATCTGTACTTAAACCAATCAACCTGATTATGTCCCTTTCTTGTTCATTCCCCCTGAATAAATCAGATCTGAAACTTTTTGCACTTAAACTGTTTGTGGTGCATCTCTGTACTAATAGCACTGGATTTCTATTCCTTGCTGTGTCTAACCTTATTTTACAGGGGGTCTCCATAGAAACATAGAAACATAGACTTTGATGGCAGATAAGGACCGCTAGGCCCATCCAGTCTGCCCATTTCCCTACCTACAGGATAGGCCGCAGATCCTAGTTAACCAACAGCCTATTTCTTCCTACCCCCCACAAGAATTGCCTTATGTCTGTCCCATGCATTCTTGAATTCTTCCACAGTTTTAGACACCACAACCTCCTCAGGAAGGCTGTTCCATGCATCCACTACCCGCTCTGTGAAATAGTACTTCCTCACATTGCCCCTGAACCGCCCTCCTTCTATCTTTAAATTGTGTCCCCTTGTTCTTGCAAGTCTCTTTTTCTGAAAGATGCTACCATCTTGGACTTTGTTGATTCCACTGAGGTACTTAAAAGTTTCTATCATGTCCCCCCTCTCCCTTCTTTCCTCAAGGGTATACATATTAAGCTCCTTTAGTCTCTCCTCATACGGCTTCTCTTGCAAACCCAGCACCATTTTAGTTGCCCTCCTCTGGACTGCCTCTATCCTGTCTATTTCCTTGCGGAGATGGGGTCTCCAGAACTGAACACAGTGCTCCAGATGGGGTCTCACCAACTGTCTGTACAGAGGGATAACAACTTCCTTTTTTCTGCTGATGATGCCTCTCCCTATACATCCCAGTATACCCCCAGCCCTCCCTACTGCTTTCTCACATTGCTTGCTAACCTTAAGGTCATCTGATATAATTACCCCAGGTCCCTTTCCTTTTTTGTTGTTGTTACTACCTCCCCACCCATTGTGTATTCTTCCCCTGGGTTCTTGTTTCCCAGGTGCATTATTTTGCAATTCTTTGCATTGAATCCTAGCTGCCATACTTCTGACCATTCCTCCAACCTTGCCAAGTCCCTTTTCATCCTTTGCCGCCTCCTTGTGTATCAACCCTGTTGCAGATCTTTGTGTCATCTGCAAAAAGGCATACTTTTCCTTCCAGTCCCTCTGCAATGTCACTGATGAAGACATTAAAAAGGACTGGACCCAATACTGAACCCTGCGGTACCCCACTAGTAACCCCCCTTTCAGAGTGGACTCCATTTACAATTACCTTCTGTGTCCTGTTGTCCAGCCAATGTTTTACCCAGGCTACACCCTGGGTCCCTCCCAGGCTAGTTAATTTGACTATTAATCTTTTGTGTGGGACTGGTCAAATGCCCTTGTTAAGTCTAGGTAGGCCATGTCCACAGCCCCTCCCTGGTCTACTACTTTGGTCACCCAGTCAAAGAAATCTATTAGATTTGTCTGACATGACCTTCCCGCTGTGAACCCATGCTGCCTTGGGTCCTGTGCTCCACTGGCCTCTAGGTACTAAACTATTCTTTCCTTCAGAAGTGACTCCATCACTTTCCTTACCACAGAGGTCAGACTGACAGGTCTGTAGTTTCCTGCCTCTGTCTTGGTCCCACTTTTGTGAAGGAGAATCACATCCGCCTTCCTCCAGTCCTCGGGTATCACACCATCCTCCCATGATTTATTAAAAAGAGTAGCCAGTGGTTTCACTAGTTCCTCCCTTAATTATTTTAGAATTCTGGGGTGAATTCCATCAGGACCCATTGCTTTGTCCACCTTCAGTTTTAGGAGTTCTTGCAGAACCCTTTCTTCTGTGAAAGGACTGGGATCGACCCCCCTAGCAAGAGTGCTTCTGTTAATTGGATTAGGCATTCCCCTCCTCTTTTGTGAATACTGAGCAGAAATATTCGTTCAGTATTCCTGCTTTTTCACTGTCCCCCTCTGCCCACCCACCGATCATTCTATTCAGCCTCACTATCCCTCCCTTTGTCCTTCTACGCTCACTGATGTACCTATAAAAGGTTTTATCCCCCTTCTTAACTGAGTTGGCTGTCTTTTCCTCAGTTTGGGCCTTTGCTATTCTGACTTCCCTCCCTGCTTCCTTCTGCCTTAACTGGTACAGCTCTCTGTCCTGCTCCTTCTGTGTTTCCTTATACTTCTGGAATGCTATCTTTTTCTTCCTGACTTTCACAGCCACCTCTTTTGAGAACCATAGTGGCTTTTTCTTTCGTTTTGATTTGTTTATTTGCTTCACACAAAGGCTTGTTGCCTCTGTGATGGCAGTTTTGATGATTCCCCATTGTTGCTCCACACCTCCTTCTAGCCTGTTTGCTAGTGCTTTTCTGAGGCACTCTCCCATCTTGCCAAAGTCAGCCCTCCTAAAGTCCAGTACCCTCACTTTTGTATGGCTTGACTCTGTAGCTGAGTTTAACGTGAACCACACTGTTTGATGGTCACTTGTCCCAGATGGCAACCCACTTCTAGACCTGAGATCCTCTCCACTACCCCGTTTGAGAGTACGAGGTCTAAGATTGCTCCCTCACGAGTGGGTTCAACTAGCTGTCTAATGCCTGCCACCTGTAGGGCATCAAGAATGCCCTGCTCTTGGATGTGGCTGCAGCAAATGTGCTCCAGTTAACATCTGGCATATTCAGGTCTCCCATCAACAGTATCTCCCCTTTCTCTGCCATTCTAAGAATGCCTTCTATCATATCCTTGTCCATTCCTTCCCCTGACATGGGGGTCTGTACACAACCCCTATGCGGATTGTGGTGCCCTTTCCAGTCTCCAAGGTGACCCACAGTGCCTCCTCTCCTCCCTGTTTACTCTTTTGTTCAGTTGCTTTTATCCCTTCCTTTACATAGAGAGCTACTCCTCCCCCTCTTCTCCCCTGCCTGTCTCTCCTGTAGGTTATGTACCCTGGTATGTTAACATCCCAGTCATGGTTCTCTGTGTACCATGTTTCTGTGACTGCTACGATATCCAGGCATCCCTCTTCCATTAAGGCCATCAGCTCAGGGAGCTTGTTGCCCAGACTACAGGCATTGGTACTCATTACCCTCCATTTCCTGATGGCCTTACTCCCTTTTGCCCCATCCCTGTCCTTCTTGCCTTTGTCAGTTTCTCCCATTTACCCCTGCCCTTCTCCCTATTGACACCTCTATATTTGGTGTTTGCGCTTACTACCGTGATTATTTGGGGGGCTAGGATTTTCCTGCTCCTTTCCAGTGCCTCCCCTTGGCTAGTTTAAAGCTTGCCAATGAAGCATTTAAACCTATCACCTAGGATCCTGGTTCCCCTCCCGGACAGATGCAGCCCATCATGCCAGTAAGGGCTTGCATCCCTCAGGTGAACCCAGTCCCCAATGGAGCCGATCTGGGCTCCACACAGTTTTCAGCCACTGGTTGAATCCCATGTTGCGGAACACCCTAGCCTCTCTATGCCATAGATGGTGGCACCTCCGAGAAGGTTACCGTGCGTGCTACTTGACTATGGCCCCTCCCAATTCCACAAACTCTTCCTGCACTTCTCTAATCCCTATCTTAGCCAGGTCATTTGTCCCTAGGTGGACAATGACATCCAGCTCCCTCCCTGTGCAGCTACTCCGGCAATCCTGAGGATTCGCTCCCTGTCCCTCCAAGCCATGGCGCCAGGCAGGCACCTTACCTCCCTCTCCCCTTCCTCACCCAGTTCTACCTTCCTAACAATGGAGTCCCCCACCAGGAGTTGTTTACTTCCCCTGCAGAGTCCTCTGCCAGCCTCCTGTGGGTCTCCTTTGTGGAGGTTCCCAGCATCCTCCTTGGTCTCCACTGTGGGTGTCCCCATAGAGGAACCACACTTTGCCAGAATGGCATAGGAATTGTGGAGAGGTACAACTGGAAGGGTGCACCTCTGTTCCACCACCCTCACCCTCCTTGAGCCCACTGTGGTCCAACCGCTCCTCCTTCTTGGCAACCTCTGAGGCAACAGCAGTGGCACTGCTGGTCCCTAGATGGAAGAGGAGGTCCCACAAATCCTGGCCAACTCAGCCTGGAGATGAGCAACCTCCTCCCTCAGCCCAGAGACGTACCTGCAGATGGGACAACACCGCATCCTCCAGAACATCTCCTGGAAGACTGCTGCTCCACAGCCACTGCACTGCACCACTCCCATCATGTCTTATTTCTGGCCCCTTAACTGTTTGCAATCCTTACTCTTTCCTCTGTTTTTTTTCTCTCTCTCCTTATTTTCTGCCTGTGTGCCCTTTAAGCTCCTGATTGTCCTGTTCTGAGACAAGAACATCCTATATTTGTCAGTAGACCACTTACTTGCTCAGAGGCAGACCTCCAGCAGCTAGAGGGGGCCGGAGAGCTACTCTTGCCCTTCTAGGATGGTGGGTCCTTGGTGGTTCTGTGATCACTCACTTCCTGCCCCTAAACAGGAAGTTCCTGTTGTCAGTCAAATCCTGTATAAAATAGAACTAACTTTGGGTGGGGGGGGGTGAAGGGGAGGGAAGGAGGCAATATAGACCCAGCAGAGAAGTTCAAGTCACACAGCAGTCCTTTCTCCTGGTGTCTTCTGCCAAGCCAGGGCCAAGCTGGTGGAACCAGCCCTGGTGGTAAGGGCAACAAGTGTGGTGGTACTCCTGCTGTTTGGGGGTTGTGGTAATTGTGTGTTCAGAACATTGTTTAGGCCACTAGAGGGTAAAGAGGCGGCTAACAGTGTACCGGAGGGCTGTACTCAGGTCTGCTACACTAACACCAACCCTGTCCTCTGGGTGGAGGCACCCTTTTTCAGTACCCAGGCCCCTCAACCTGCACTTGGTCAAGCAAGCAGGGATAGTAGCCCTTTGGGTAGCTCCACCTAGTGGTTACACATAGAACCCCTGATGGATGGCTGCCCTACCTTACTGTTAGGCAGTTACTGAATTGAAGAAAACAACACTCAATCTGGCAAACATTTATCAAGCTAGTAAGAGACTAAGACTGGGTTGGCTAGGCATGCCAAATCTGAAAGTCACGAAAAGTATGCAATGTATGTCTCTAGACCCTATAGACAGGGTCTAGAGACAGAAATAAAAATAACACATCCAAGATATTTTCAACTAATGAACACACTGCTGTCTTTATTTTTCTTGGTTTAAGACACATGGTTGATGGTTCACCTGTGTCTAACCCTACCTCTGTTGTTGCTCACTTCAGTGAGTTCTTCACAACCTGAATCCTCTCTTCTTCTTCCCCTCCTGCTCCCCTCCCCTATCCCTCACCAGATTTCCACATCACTCCTGTCACCATCCAGGAAACCCTACTTGGCCTTTCCTCCCTCAACCCATCAATGTGCAGCCTTGACAGTCTGGACCCCAAGCTCCTCCCATTGCAGCTCCCCTTACTCACCTACTCAACCTTTCCTTCTCCCTCAGTGCTGTTCCTCAATCCCAGAAGTTAGCCAAAAGTATTCCACTTCAGGAAAGTGGGTGACCCAACCTCCCCTGGAAACTACGGATGGGTGGGTACTAAAATACCTGACTACAAAGACAACCACCAGGTACCCCACAAGTACTTGGAAAAACCCAGACAGAAGCCAAATAATCGGGTTGGATCCGGGTCTGCTAGCCGATTACCTGACCCTGACCATAACACAAATTATGGAAAGACTGTTTTTTTGGACTGTTACACTGTCTGGCTGTAAGTGAGCCTGCTGCTGTTTCCAAAAAATGATACCCATGGTGGGTATTGTTGAGGCAGGTATGAGAGGTGCAGCTACTCTTAGCAAGCCAGCTGCTGTTTTAAAAAATGATATCCATGGTGGGCATTGCTGAGGCAGGTATTAGAGGTGCAGATGCTGTGAGTGAGCCAGCTGCTGTTTCCAAAAATTATACTCATAGCGGACATTGCAGAGGTAGGTACGAGAGGTGCAGCTCCTCTGATTAAGCCTGCTGATGTTTCCAAAAATTATACCTATGGTTTGCTTTGCTAAGGTAGGTACTAAAGGCACAGCTGCTCTGAGTGAGCCTGGTGTTGTTTTAAAAAATTATATCCCTGGTGGGCATTGATCAAACTTACAAACTGATGACTGATAAAAGAAAACTAAGAGTAGTACTGGTGTGGCACACATGTCTGGCATGGTGGCAGTGGAGCTGGTTCCATTCGTGTCATGCACAACCTAGTCATCATATTCAGTATCACTGTTTGCAGGCTGTTTTTCATTTTCAGGGTCAGACTTGCATAAATCAGTGTTTGAAAAAATTGGGAAATCGTCAGCAGTCATTCTAAGAAAAGTAAGCCATTCCACATTTGCAGGACTTAGCAGTGTTCTGTGGTCAGTGACTATTCCTCCAGCCACACTAAATATGCATTCTGAATATACACTTGAAGGTAAATAACTGAGGTACATTATTACAAGATTTGCTAGATCTGGCTATATTGTTCTGTTTTATTTCTAGTAGATTAATGGGTCTTCTATAGACCAATCACATTATGGTCTGCAAAGTACTTCAGGATTGTTGTGCTGGATGAGACGGTCACCAGTCTGGCAGATGAACCGACTGCACTTTCTTTGCAGGATGCAAGTTCATGTTGTTGCAGGCAACTCAGACCTGATTTGCCTGTCTGACCCTGAACATAGGATGTCCGAGAAGTTGCTGTACATGTCCTTTCCCTCACTGATGGCACTGCTGACAGCAAAGAATTGTTAAATGTGCAATTGTCTGCACCATAGGTGCACTATGATGGCTCGGCAGGGTTTGACTGCTGTGCATTAGTTACTGGTGTTTCTAGGGCAATGTCACATTTGGATAGCAGAAGCTGTCTCCAATACTCAACGTCTTTCCCTGCAGGATGGATGGTTTCTATAGTCCACTTGAAGCAGAGATCTACCAATGTAGCCATCACGTAGGTGTAATTCTTAAACATGGCATTTATTCTTTGATTGGTTAATAGTCTTTGACTTAAGTCATCTAGCAGCATAACAGCAGGGGTGTCATCTTTTGGCTGAAAGTCTTTCTTTATGTTGTCAAGGAAAACATGAAGAAATCTGACTTGAAGAAGAATTTGACTCAGAGTTGCACTGTCTGCACTAACATCATGTGTGGCAGCCTTAAATGGCTCCAATAAGATGCCAAAGATTCCAGAAGAGTGCAGCTGTTGGAACTGAACATGATGTCTACATTACCAATTTGATTCTGCATGGTGTAGTCATGTATAGCTTTTTTGTTCTGCTCAAGAAGCCTTTCCAGCATGTAAAATGTTTAATTCCAGCAGGTTGGAACTTCTTGCTTTAATGTATGCTATGGTAAGTTGTTTGACCTGTGCAACCCTTTCAGGATATTTTGAGCTTGTATAGAGTGATTGAAATGCCTATTTATTTTCCTAGCAAGACCTAACAGGTTTTTCAACATTTCATTTTCCATTTAAGAAACCATGGATGAGAAGATTTAAATAATGTGCTAAACAAGGTATGTGTTGGTAGTTGCCATCTCTAACAGCCTTGACTGTGCTGGCACCATTATCTGATACTGTGAGCCCTGAAGATAAGGAATACGGAGTAAGCCATTTCATGAATTCATTTTGAAGCGCCTGCAAAATGTTCACAGCAGTGTGGTTGTCTTCAAAAGTGATGACACATAATACAACCTGCTTCCTACTACTTATGGTTGAGTGGAAATTATTACTTTCTGACTGAAAACTTGCCCAATGAGCTGTAACAGCCACGAAACCCCTTCACTAAAGTTACCCTTAAATCTTGGAAGCAGGCACAGAGGATTATGGGAGACAAGAGGGGCTTATCACCAGACAGCTCTATACTACACAGTTTATGGAAGGAAGGTAGAGCCCCTTCCATCCGATCAGGAGTGCTTTGGGGAAATGGGAAGGAAAGGGGCCTTTTCTTCTGGCACATTTATTCTGAGAGGGATCCCTGTTAGACTTTCCTGAATTGGTCAAGAATTATAATATTCCCCCTACGCACTATTTTATCTATTTACGAATAAAGCATAGACTGCAAGGTTTCAGGGGAGCAGGAGAAGGTGACCCCTTCTTAACTAGGACACCCCTAGAGGAGGTCTTTCAACACTGCCTCAAACATAGAAATGTGAAACCCCTAAGTCTCATATATAAAACTTTACTGGGGCCCACCCAGATACACTTCAAAAACTTAAAAAAAAGTGGGAGAGGGATCTGGGAGATGAAAGCCTGATGGGAGGTGATTGGAACAAGGCTCTGGAAAGTAGTAGGGATGTGTCAGTAAACAATAAATTGAGGACTATTCAATTTAATACTATTCACAGAGCCTATTTCTCCCCTGAAGTAGCTCATAAAATAAATATTCAGAAACCTGATCAGTGACCAAAATGCTCAGTGCAGGGGTGCTTTTTCTTTCACCTAATTTGGTCCTGTCCAAGAGTATTGGCTTATTGGAATGAGATAAATTACTTGCTGAACAAGGTTATAGAGTGTGATATCCCACTTGATCCTGTGGATATTTTGTTGGGCGTACCCAGAAGTGAGATGAACTATAAAAAAGCTAAACGCCCCTTGAGAAGGTTGGCTTTAATAATTGGTAAACAAACATTAGCACAAACACGGATGGCAGAGTCACAGCCTACTACTGCGCATTGGGTAAACAATATTATTAAATAATATGTAGCTAGAACATATACAATATAAAATGCTGGGCCTTCCCCACAGGTATGAGCAAATCTGGTCCCCTTTGGAGAAGGCTATAGGTGAAACTTGGTTCCCTCTATTTTAACATAGGGATGAGGAGGGGAGAAATAATAATAATAGTTTAAAACTCAGTAACTTGTCAAGCCTATAAGTGGATGATTTAACACTTAGTATTGATAACACTGTGGTAAAGGTATAACAAAATAGGACTTTCGCTTCTACTGCATGAGCAGGGATTTTGACCCGGGACCCCCACGATTGTGCCTGGGAATCAGACCTGCATGCGTATCAAACAGGCCTATGTATGATTATATATCTGTATGTAAAGCAGGTATGATGTTTCTATGTATCAATGTATGGCGTTTCATGCTTATCTGTACCTACTCTCTGTACACCGACTCTTACAATAAAATAATTAAAAAAAAATTAGCTGTAACAGTCATGTAGTCAGTTGTTTGGTTGCTGGTCAATATATATCCATGGTTATGTGAACCTGCTTCCCCTCAGAGAGTTTCAACTGTTTATTGACCACACTACACACCATCATTTTTTTTTTATTTAAATTTTGTTAATCGGGTTAGGACACTGGACTAACAGTAGTTTTTCAGGTCTGGCCCAACATAAATACAATGATACAAAGCAAACAATGCTAAATAAAAGAAGTACAAACCTCATGTGCCTGCAAATAACTTTTAAATTCATTTTAAAATTTTGTAGAAAAAAAGCAGAATGCTAATTTTCTGGTAAGTTGTTCCAAAACAGAGGGTCTGCAGCTGAGAGGAAATGAGAACCAGATTTAGACTTATGTATAATTGTTTGTAGAAGAGTGCCTTTAGAAGATCTCAACTTAGTTGGCAGCCACCAGCCGTCACAAGGGACCACAAGACCGGGAAGGACTTTGAAAGAAGATACGGAAAAGCCGCAACCAATCAAAAGGCGAGTGCTTTCCGCGGCCTCGCATCCGATTGGTCCCCCTGCTTCATTCTAAACATTTGCTTTGCTATTGTAAAGCCATATTCTGAATGGGTCCAAAACTGTAAAAACTGCAAAAAAGGAGCCGTTCTCGTGATTTTGTGGACTTGGGGAAATTGTGAACTGTGAAAACCTTGTTAAAGTGTTTACAGCCTTTTTGTGTAGCTTTGAATTGGGCCAGACGCTATGGTGCCTCAGCCCCCCCCCAGCCTTTTGTTGTGCTAATTCTTGGCCCCCTGCCCAGCACAAAAGCTTGCCACTGCTAAGCTCTAATTGTTTGTGCCTTCTCTGTCTCTTCCCATTAGAGGACCCCCTTCTGCAGCCCTCAGTTGAGCGCCGGGGCCAGGCTCCACCAGTGGGCAGTCGGCAGCCGCCAGCCATCACAAGGGACCACAAGACTGGGAGGGACCGCGAGGGAAGGTACGAGAAAGCCACAAATTTTATGCCCACCCACCCTTCCTCCTCTTTGTGTGTTTTTTATATAGGCATCTTCCCGCCGAAACACTATTCCCGCCCCCTGCGCCTTGCTGACCTGTAGTCTGCCCTACATCCTCCTCCTCTTAGCCACCAAATCAGCGGTCCTTCCCTACTGCTCTCTCACACTGCCTGCACTGCCTAACCAAAGCTTGACCAATATCTGCTCATAAACAGCAGCATCAGGAAGTAGGAAGCTAGGCATCCTTCTATCACATTACATCTCTCCCCCTCCTTGTATATCCCCATAGTAAGCTAAACTTTTATATCCAACGTTAGCTGATAAGTCAAGAGTCTTAGAATCCTTCCTGGAATCCCTTCCTCTCCCATTAAAAATCCCCTTCCCTATTATATGTTCTTTCATCAGGCAGTAGCTGGTTAAGTCATGAACAATAGCATACCACTGCGGGCAATACAAAAGTTTTCATTATAGTATCAGATGTTCACCAGCCATGATCTCATAATGGGGGGGGGCCCCTCTGGATACTACTTGCTCTGTTACTTACTTAGAGCGGTGAGAAAGGTTATCTCCCTGTCAATGAAATTCAGGGAGATGTGTTGCACTATCCTATTTACTCTATTGTCTCAACAATCATAAAGGATTGGATGTGCATATATGACCTGCCAATTATGCAACACAACCCGTGGGGTAACCACCAAGAAGGGACTCAAGCAGATTTACTAACATATGGGACTGTGCTTCATTACTGGGTAAACAGCTCCCCATTATGCCTGTCTACCAGACTTCTGTTCAGTGATCTGACAAGAACCCATAACCCCTTATATGAATGGTATAAAATAAAAAAGAGGTCCCAGAAAAATAAAAAGAGGGCAATAGATAGAATCCTCATTTACTCTCTCGAAGCACTCGTGAAATTCTTGATATTTTTATTAATTTGTGCTGGAAACGTAGAACTTAATCCAGGTCCACCAGAGTGTATCACTACACCAACAGACTTAGCCATGATCAAAGGGCTAAGTTTTCTCCATATTAATGTATGCAGCCTGCTAAAAAAGCTTATGATGATACAAGCCTGGCTTAATCATGCCTTGCCAGATATACTAGTTGTGTCGGAGACATGGCTCAGGCCTGCCACAGCAGATAGAGACATAAGCTTACCCAATTATCAAGTATTCAGAGCTGACCGCCAAACAAGGGGTGGGGGTGTAGCAATATATGTGAAAGACAATTTATCTGTAACCTGCCTCGACTCAACATCCATGGCGAAAGAATTTGAATGCCTATCCCTCAAAGTGGCCCTCTCCAATACTGCATCACTATAGCTAATTGGCTGCTATAGGCCCCCCTCAGCTGACCTTAAGCTACTAGCGCATTTGGGTAATCTAATCAATAAGGGAATAGAAGAAACTATAATCATAGGAGATCTAAACCTAAACTGGCTATCCAAGGCAGCTGCACCCTTAATTTCATTCTGCGATACACATGGGCTTACACAGCTTATAAATGAACCCACCAGAATCAATAAAAAGAATCAGAGCAACAGCACATTACTAGATGTCATATTAGTGAGTAAACCTCACCTCTTCTCGCATGCTGGAGTGCTATTCAGTGATAACAGTGACCATTGCCTTATTGCTGGAATAAGATCAGCTTGCAAGCCATCATCCCCCACTAAGTTCACATTGAGGAGATCAAAGAAAAAATTCAACATTGAGGCGTATCTGCAAGAATTAAATCATTCAACACGATGGCAAGAGTTCTACCTAGCAAACACAGTGGAAAAAGCACATGAGCTACTAAACGGCACAGTTATAGGTGCCCTTAATATCCATGCCCCAATTTCTATGGTACGCACCAAAAACAAAACCTGCCGCTGGTTCACAACTGACCTCAAAACTGCCCTCCTTGACAGGGATAAGCTATGGAAAAAGGCACGGAAAACTAAGAATCCGACTGACTGGATGCTGTTCAAAAAAGCCAGAAATAGCTGTAACAGGAAAGTACGGGATGCTAAGGCTGCATATTACATGGCAGAACTTGACTCCTCCTACCACAGTCCTGCCAAGTTCTGGAGTACCATAAAGGACATAACAGGACAAGATCCTAGTACTACACTCCCAGCTAAAATAACTATAGTAAGGGAACAGTCTCTGATAGAATGGAAATACTAGAATCATTCAAAAATCACATTACAACTGCTGGCCTAGCATTCAACATCTCTTCGGCTAACCACCTATGCTCTCAGCTAGGCATTAAGAGCACTGAAGTATGGATAACTGAATCTTCCTTCTCCTTCAAACCAGCCACTCTGAAGCAAATGGAAGACCTAATTTCACAGATGGATATCAAAAAAAGTGCAGGTGCTGACTCCCTTGATCCCTATTTTCTAAAGATTGCCATGCAACCACTAGTAGTTCCAATAACGCACCTATTTAATCTCTCATTAAAATCAGGTTCTATTCCCTCAGTTTGGAAAACAGCTCAAGTTATCCCCCTATTGAAAGCAGGGGACCCCATGGACCTCAACAACTACAGATAAATCTCTATCCTCCTGGTGCTATCCAAGCTGCTAGAAAAAATAGTGAGCATTCAACTAAGAGGATATCTTGAAGAGGCTAATCTTTTAAATCCAGCGCAATCTGGATTTAGAACCAAACACAGCACCATCTCAGCCCTGGCTAAAGTAACAAATGACTGGCAAATCAAACTGGACAAAACAAATTGTGTATGTGCTGTATTCCTAGACCTGAGTAAGGCATTTGATACAGTCGACCACGAACTGCTCCTCTCTTCCCTGTACTCCATAGGACTAGATCCATCCTCCCTTAGATGGTTTAAAAGCTACCTCACGGGAAGGACTCGGCAAGTCAAAGCTAAAGGAGACCTATCTCCACTCAAACCTCTGCAAAGAAGAGTTCCCCAAGGATCCATACTGAGCCCAATCCTATTTGCCATCTACATCAATAACATTGACATTAATCTCACCAAAGCCACTGTACACCTGTTTGCAGATGACACTGTATTATATGTCAATAACCCCTCACCTGTAACTGCATGTGTAGAGCTACAAGTGGAATTCAACATATTACAACATCAACTATTGGAAAAAAAACTTCTCCTAAATGCAAAAAAAAACAAAGGCAATGTTTTCCCCCCAAACTCAAGCCAGTCACTCTTCACCAAACAATCTCCCCCAGCTATCCACTGTTCTTGGTGAAAACCTTGAATATGTAAAAAAATTCAAATATTTGGGGGTCTGGGTAGATTGTAGACTTGACTACCTAGATCACCTGGAAGAACTGCTAAAAAATCTTCGTCAGAGGCTTGGACTCTTTTACAGAATAAAGCACTTTCTAACCAGGGATTCTAAAAAGAAGCTGATCCAGGCCACATTTCTCTCCGTATTGGACTATGCAGATTTCCTATACGGTCGCTGCCCTAATTCTTATCTGAACAACTTGGACACACTTTACCATAGAGCCTTGAGGTTCATTACAGATCTTCCCTTCAGCACTCAGCACTGCTCACTCTACGCTGCAGTTGGATGGACATCACTCCAATTCAGAAGAAACAGAAATGCCGCACTATGGATGTACAGAGCATTATCTAAGATGCTCCCAAACTATATCTCAGACTGCTTCACACAAGTCACAGCAAGCAATTATGCCCTAAGAAGCCATAACTTCATCATGCTTAAAGTGCTCAAATTCAATACTCGACACAGGAGATCTGCTATAAGCTATGTATTATCTACATTATGGAATACGCTACAGAAGGCCCTGAAATTGAACAACTATATAACAGTTACATCCTTTAAACATCTGTATTCGAGGCTTATCCAAGAAAAATGTAATTGTTTCCACAAGCATTAGAATATTCCCAATCCTATCTTTCCCCTCCTCAGACATCCAATTCTTGGATTGAATCCACCTTTCAAGAGCCTCTACCCCTCAGACTCCTTGCACCCTGCCTTTATCCATCTCCCATTACTCCCTGACATACATCATAGCCCTATACCCCTGTCATTCAACCCACCAGTGCAGGCCCCAGTCCTTTCTCAGGCCACATTTATACTACCACATCATAAACACCTACCACCGTCCACGATCCCCATCAACTAGACACTCATCTCCTGCTTCGCCCCTTTATCCATTATTATTTTATGCTTGAACAATGAAGTATTGAATGCTATGATTAGGATGTAGACTTAGACAGTGTTGATGTTGAAATCTGTATATATTAGCTTAGATGGTGTGCATTTGTATAACTATATGTAACTATGTATTGTTTGATATGCTTAGGATGTCGACTTAGACAGTGTTGATACTGAAATCTGTATATATTAGCTTAGATGGTGTGCAACTGTATAACTGTATGTAACCATGTAATTGAACCTTGACCTTACCAGGTCCATCTTGCAAATGAGCTGTGCTCAATGATGTTCGCCTGGATAAAAAAAGAGTTGATTGATTGATTTGATTGATTGATTAATTGATAGTCATGGTACTCCGAGTCATAACTAAATCCCTCAAAGGAAATATAGATTCAGCAGAAATAGACTTGAAAATTTGGCAACCAAAAAGTAAACTAATTTAGATTTAGGACACTACCAGCCCTATTGTGAATATAAAAGACAGTGATTGGCTTGAGCTGAAGAATCCAAAACAAATCAAAAAATATTGTAAACAATAACAAGAATATTACTTTTCTTTTACACCCAATTTAAAATATTAACTTGCAAGATAATCAAGATGAGGCACCATTGTCCCTACAGCAATTGAAAAATGGGTTTCAAAAGAAAAATGTATTTTAAACTTATACAATAAACCCAACTTTCAATTTATCACCCTACTCAGCACTTTAACCTGTGGGAAAAAAGTCAAACCAGGATCCAATAAAAATCCAAGATATTTAAACTCCAAACCCTAATCAATTGTATCTCCCCATTATCATGAATCAACAAACTGATGTGATAAACCAAACAACACAGATTTAGTTTTTTTTATTTAAAATTAAAAAGTTATCAATAAACCATCTACAGATATCAAAAAATTTCTGCTCCAAACAAATTGTCAACAGTGAAATAAATTTTGCTTTGTAAAAAATAAATTAAATCATCTGCATACAATAAACACATGACCCTCAATGAGAAGGCAATTGATTAATAAACAATGAATATAATAAAGGGCCCAAAATGGACCCATGAGGTAATAGAAGTTGATGTCAGATAAGGACCACAAGGCCCATCCAGTCTGAAATTCACATCTCATGGGGCAAACAGTGTATTCAACTGAATTTAAGCTTACAGCTTCAGTCTTATCATTCACGTAATCCCTAAAACATCCAACCCCATTCTCCAAAAATCCCAACTTATCCAATCTGAGGCAAGGGAAGGCATGATCTATGAGTCTGAATGCCTTGGTCAGGTCCAGAAAAACTGCCCCCATCTTGAGACCTTCTTCAAACCCCCTGAGGGTAGTATCCATGAACCTGACCAAGGCAGTCTTAGATCCTTGATTTTTACGGAACCTGTGTTGCTGTGAACACAACACACTGTTGGACTCTAGATATGCAGTGATTTGGTTTGCCACTATTTTTTCAAGCAACTTACTCAACGGATTTAATATTGATATTTGCAGGAAATCATCTGCGTAATCCACATTTGGCTTCTTAGGAATAGGGACTACTCTAGCACATTTCCAGGCTACTGTAAAGGAAACTGACCCAAAATGAAACACAAATTAAAAATAGAACAAAAAGGATCAACAAAAAAGGGAGCAACTAACTTAATAAAATACCCATCAAGCCCCGCCCACAATCAATAAACTTATTTGGAATGGTTAATAATAATTTAGATACTTCAGATCCTGCAACGTTTCAAAAGTAAAATGAGGACTTGACATGCTACATGTTCTGAGACACCATCAAGCTGTGCTGAGAGGCTAGTCTTATAACAAGGCAGGTCAGAAAACTTAGTATTAAGCAAATGTGCAACCTCAACAGGGTCAGATACAACACACACTTCAGTTTTTAAATGGTCTATAGTAGCCTTATATTTAGAAGATAAATAATTAACAGAGTCCCAGAACCTCTTAGAATCAAATCTACTGGCATCAAAATGCTTCTTATAAAATTCACATTTTGCACATCTCACTAAATTACTCGCTTTATTCCTGGGAGACTGATAGTTATTCAACTGAGAAATAGATGGAGACTGTTTATAAGCAGACCAAGTCAAATTTCTCAATTTAATCCATCTATTCAACTCCTTGAAAAAAACATTTATTATAGATACCCCTAACTCTCATAGTTCATATTGGAAATAAAGCATTCTGGACAGATAACAACTGGTGACAAAAATAATCCACAGTACAATCAGAATAGGGAACTGAATCAATAAACAACCACTCAATTAATGATCCACGTCATATGACTGTGGAGCAGTCTTTTTTTGAGAAATATGTTCAAGAGGGAATGGTGTACTGTGGTTCAATCCAGTTCATGAACTTGAGGAAACCTTTCTGAGCAACAAAAGCAAAAGGGAGCTGACAAAGGGCCAACAGCTCTGCAATGGCTTTATTTAGTAGCTGGCATGTTGGATGCTTGTGGGCAAATTTTGATGTCCTCACAACACTTTCTTTTAATGTTAGTTGATGAGAGTGATGATACATTTTTTAATTTTGGGGAGACTGTACTTTTCATACCTTTTTCAGGCGGAGTACTACTGTGGGATTTTGCAGTACTTGATGGTGCCAGAAGAGAACAAATCTACTGCGTGTTTGTCTGGTAAGACTGCAAGGACACATCAAGTGATTCAATGTGAGTTCCTGCTTCCAGTTCACTGTTACTTTGGTCACCGTCACCATGACCTCCACTACCGCCCATATCAACCACACTGTCCCATTCCCTGCCCCACTCAATTGGGTGTTCTGCCTTTTCATGTTGCACCATTACTGATATTTCAAAATGTCCCACTTTGCCACCACGACTGACACTCTTTTTGCACAGACTGCATACAGCTCGAGAGTTGTCTGCAGGGTCAATATAAAATAAATTCCACACCAAAGATTTACCTTTTGTGCTTTGTACTACGGTACCTGGCACTATTTCTTGTACAGTAAAGGGACCCAGAGGAAACCCTCTACTGCCATTTCCTTGTTCACATGAATTTTTCTCACTCATGATCATTTTCTTTTTCTTATATTTAGCATATGATTTTTTTCTGCACTTTCCTCTCATGCCCTACAGTAGCATCCTCTCCAATCCTATCATTGAAACTAGTACCAACATCACTGCCACAAGATTCAGAAGAACAAGAACATGCAGTACCTCTACGGGTAACTCCTGTCTGTTCTTTCCGAAACTCTACTATCATTTCATAGGTAACAAGCTTTTTTGGTTCAGGAGAAGTATCAGTCCCGGTGATGTTATTGTTATTATGGTCAGTATGTTCTTCATTAGTGCTAGGATTCATATTGTCCACATCATTTTCAGTTGCACTTGCACCAATATTGTGCTTCCTTTTAGTAGACTTTGTCTGGGAAATGCAAGCCATAGAAGACACAGCCGTGGTTTTCGGTTTCACTATGCCACAGAGAGACATCACACACGGTGTGTCTATGACAGGGCTCAGTGCACCTAACAGGCTAACAACAGTGTACTACAGCCTAAATGGCTTTTGCTATACTGCAGAGTGACACAGAGTAGCTGTCACAGTGGGGTACGTAACAGTGTGTAATACAGATTAAATGACTTTCGCTGTACTGCAGAGACACACAGAGTAGATACATGTCACAGACAGGGCACAAGGCACCTAGCAGACAGTGTGTAAAATATACAGCCACAATGGCTTCCACTATACTGCAGAGACACACAGAGTAGTTATGTTACAGACAGGGCTCGGGGCACCTAACAGACACTGTGTAATATAGCCTAAGTGGCTTTCACTATAATGAAGAGACACACAGTGCAAATATGTCACAGACAGGGCTCAGGACATCTAACAGACAGTGTCTAACACAGCCTAAATGGCTTTCACTATACTGCAAAGACACACAGAGTAGTTAAGTTACAGACAGGGCTCGGGGCACCTAACAGTCACTGTGTAATACAGCCTAAATGGCATTCACTGTACTGCAGAGAGCCACAGAATAGCTATGTCACAGACAGGGCTTGTGGCACCTAACAGACGATATGTACAACAGCCTAAATACAGTAGCTTTCACTATACTGCAGAGTGACACAGAGTAGTCATGTTACAGACAGGGCTATGGGCACCTAACAGACACTGTATAATACAGCGTAAATGGCTTTCGCTATACTGTGGAGACACACAGAGTAGCTATGTCACAGACAGGGCTTGGGGCACATAACAGACAGTGTGTAATAAAGCCAAAATGGCTTTCAATATGCTGCAGAGACACACAGGCCTGGATATTCAGACTAAGCCAGGCTGTGGCGCAAGCCTGGGTGAAGCACAACTTAGCTGCGCAGGAGCGTTGACTGGGTGATATTCAACGGGCTGTGCCGCTGGCACAGCAGCGTGAATATCACACCTGACCACCCGCGGTGTGCATGGTGCAGTGGCACTGCACCAGCGCAAGTGGCCAGGTGGAGCGAACAGATGCGCTAGCGCAAGTTCCGTTGCACTAGGAGTAACAACCGCGATATTCAAAAGTGGCCATGCAACTGGGGCCATAATGCATGCAAGGCACAAATAGGACCATTTGCATGTCATTATGGCCCCATTTGCATGAAGGTGCACCGATCCACGAAGACTTGCACCTGGTACCCTGCCAGGCTGCAGCCGTCAGGGACCGACGCCCCCTGCACAGAGCTGCAAAGTGCCCCACTGCCCGATCGTGGGCATATGTAGAATAATAGAAATGTCCTATATCCCTGGTGGTTCAGTGGACCGCTTGCAGCCCGATCGCGGGCATAAGATGAATATTAACATCGTTTTATATCCCTGGTGGTCTGGTGGACCGCTAGCAGCCTGATCAAGGGCATATGCTGTAAAAATGTAAGTCCAATATCCCTGGTGGTCCAGTGGACTGCTCGCAGCCCAATCACGGGCATATGCTGTAAAAATATAAGTCTGATATCCCTGGTGGTCCAGTGGACTGCTCGTAGCCTGATCACGGGCATATGCTGTAAAAATGTAAGTCCAATATCCTGGTGGTCCAGTGGACCACTCCTGGTCTGATCATGGGCATAAGCTGTAAAAATATTAGTCCCATATCCCTGGTGGTCCAGCAGTACCCCCCTCACCCACCCACTAAGCCCCACTGCCCCGCTCCCCAGTCAGCGGCAGATGGCAGATCCCCACCCGCTTGCCGCACTGACACCTGCTGACCGACTCCCTACAGTAGGGCTGTATGCCCATTGGTCCACAGCGTGAGCCAATGGGCATGCAGCTTGTACCATACTACACAGTCCAGATATGTGAATGGATCCAGCAGCTCACTTGTGGGTGGCCAGCTGTTGCTCCTTTTTTTTGGCTCACCTGTGTGCAGTGCAAGTAGGGGTTGCACATGTATGGGCTCAGCACATCCCGGGCTGAATATTGGGATGTGCGGAGTATGCATGGGCACCCCCCCACCTGCGCCGCATACATTACTGATGCACTCCGGTGCATTGGGATTTGTGCCAGGCTCATTTCCAATTTGAATATCATTCTGGGGCACATCAGTGGGTTGAGCATAGTGCAACAGTGTTGCACCATGCATAACCCTTCTGAATATGCGGGCCACAGCATATTTTTGTCACAGACACAGCTCAGGGCACCTAACAGACACTGTGAAATACATCCTAAATGGCTTTCAATATACTGCAGAGAAACATAAAGCTGTTATCTCACAGACAAGGCTCAGGGCACCTAACAGTGTGTAATGCAGTCTAAATGGCTTTCACTATATTGCAGAGAGGCACAAAGTAGCAGGGCACAGAGCACCTAACAACAAATGGTGTGTATACAGCCTAAATGGCTTTCACTATACTGTAGAGACACACAGGGCTGCCATGTCACAGACAGGGCTTGGGGCACCTAACAGACAGTGTTTAATATAGCCAAATGGCTTTCACTATATTGCAGAGACACACAGAGTAGCCATGTCACAAACAGTGCTCGGGGGCACCTAACAAACAGTGTTTAATACAGCCAAATGGCTTTTACCGTACTGCAGACACACAGAGTTGCTGTGTCACAGATGGGGCTCAGGCTACATAACAGACAGTGTTTAATATAGCCAAATAGCTTTCACTATACTGCAGAGATACACAGACTTGCTATGCCACAGACAGGCCTCGGGGCACCTAACAGACAGTGTATAATACAGACTAAAAATGGATTTCTATACTGCAGAGATGAGACACACTAGCTACTATGTCACAGGGCAGGCATCTAACAGTGAGTAACAGCTGCTACCAGGACGGCAATGAGCACCATCCCCGTTCTCTTTCTCTCCCTAGCACCGAACTGGATTCCTTGATTATTCCTTCCTCAGTTCTCAACTATTGCTACTTTGTGCTGTAAACATGTGCTTTGTTTTTTGTATTTTTAAGTAAACTTTTTCATTTTTGCCCTGGCGGCCATGGCTGCAGAGCAACTGCCAATTCCTCCCTCTTTTGAGAAGGTCTGCAGCTGTCTGCATGATCACACAGCAGATACAGAGCACAGACACCAGCACTGACCAGATTGTCAGGCTGGTGACATATTCTCCTTTCTGCTGTCAGGATCCCATAAGCTGCCCTTAATGCCTGTTTCCAACCACAGACAAATCCCAGGACCCCACTGGCAAACTCTAATGGCTGTTTAAAAACAATTACAAATCACTCACCCCGTTACCCATGCCCACAGTACCCAACCCGCGAGGGTAGTAAATTACCCACATTACTGAACACTGAAAAGAAGAAAGGAAATCCTAGCCGCCACCCCCCCACACAAAAATCAGGGTAGTTAGTGAGGTAAACACCAAGATACAGAAGTTGATAGGGAGAAAGGCAGGGGTGAATGGAGAAAAAGACAAAGGCAGTAAGGACAGGGATGGGACAAAAAGGGGTAAGGCCATCAAAAAATGGAGGGTAATGAGTACCAATGTCCATAGTCTAGGTAACAAGCTCCCTGAACTGGTGGCATTGATGGAAGAGGGATGCCTGGATATTGTGGCAGTCACAGAAACATGGTACACAGAGAACCATGACTGGGATGTCAACATACCAGGGTACACAATCTACAGGAGAAACAGGGAGGGTAGAAGAGGAAGGTGGAGTAGCTCTCTGTGTAAGGGAAGGGATCAAAGCAACATAACTAAATGGTAAACAGGGAGGAGAGGAGGTGCTGCTGAACACCCTGGAGACTGGAAATGGCACCACAATCCACACAGGGGTTGCATACAGAACCCCATCTCAGGGAGAGAAAATGGACAAGGAAATGATAGAAGGCATACTTAGAATTGTAGAGAAAGGGGAGATATTGCTGATGAGTGACCTGAATATGCCAGATGCTAACTGGAGCACCTTTGCTGCAGTCACGTCCAAGAGCTGGGACATTCTTGATGCCCTACATAGGGCATGCCTCAGACAGCTAGTGTTGGAACCCAGTCAGGAGGGAGCAATCTTAGACCTGGTATTCTCAGATGGGGATGGAGAGAGGATCTCAGATCTAGAAGTGGGTAGCCATCTGGGAACAAGTAGCCACCAAACAGTGTGGTTTATGATAAACTCAGTTGTAGAGTCAAGCTATACAAAAGTGAAGGTTCTGGACTTCAGGAGGGCTGGTTTTGTCAAAATAGGAGAGTGCCTCAGAAAAGCACTAGCAAACAGGCAAGAAGGAGTGGTGGAGCAACAATGGAGAAACATCAAAACTGCCATCACAGAGGCAACAAGCCTTTGTGTGAAGCAAATAAACAAATCAAAATGAAAGAAAAAAACACTATGGTTATCAAAAGAGGTGGTGGTAAAGGTTAGGGAGAAAAAGATAGCATTCAGGAAGTATAAGGAAACACAGGAGCAGGACAGAGAACTTTACCAGTTAAAGCAGAAGGAAGTGGGGAAGGCAGTCAGAATATCAAAGGCCCAAACTGAGTAAAAGATAGCCAGCTTGGTTAAGAAGGGGGATAAAACCTTTTATAGGTACATTAGGGAGCAAAGAAAGACAAAGGGAGAGATACTGAGGCTGAATAAAGAGGAGGGTGGGTGAGCAGAGAGGGACAGTGAAAAAGCAAGGATACTGAACGAATACTTCTGCTCAATATTCACAAAAGAAGAGGAAGAGGAGGTACCTAATCCAGTCAATAGAAGCACTCTGGATGGGAGGGGGTTGATATCAGTCCTTTCAGAGAAGAAAGGGTTCTGAAAGAACTCCTGAAACTGAAGATGGACATAGCAATGGGGCCTAAAGGGATTCACCTCAGAATTCTAAAAGAACTAAGGGGAGAACTAGTAACACCACTGACTACCCTTTTTAACAAATCATGGGAGGATGGTGGGGTACCCAAGGACTGGAGGAGGGTGGATGTGATTCCCCTTCATAAAAGTGGGAGCAAGACAGAGGCAGGAAACTACAGATCTGTTAGTTTGTCCTCAGTGGTAGGGAAAATAATGAAATCACTTCTGAAGGAAAGAATTGTTAAGTACCTAGAGACCAGTGGGATACAGGACCCAAGGCAGCATGGATTCGCAGTGGGAAGGTCATGTCAGATGAATCTAATTTATTTCTTTGACTGGGTGACCAAAGTAGTAGACCAGGGATTGGCTGAGGACATGGCCTACCTAGACTTTAGCAAGGTATTTGACACAGTCCCACACAAAAGATTAATAAAAATATTAACCAGCCTAGGAGTGGGTCCCAGGGTTGTAGCCTGGATAAAACATTGACTGGACAACAGGACACAGAGGGTAATAGTAAACAGAGTCCACAGTGAAGAAAGGGGGATTACTAGTGGGGTACCACAGGGTTCAATACTGGATTCGGTCTTTTTTAATGTCTTTATAAGTGACATTTCAGAGGGACTGGAAGGAAAAGTATATCTCTTTGCAGATGACACAAAGATCTACAACAGGGTTGATACACAAGGTGGGGTGGAAAGGATGAGAAGGGACTTGGCAAGGTTGGAGGAATGGTCAAATGTATGGTGGCTTAGATTCAATGTAAAGAAGTGCAAAGTAGTACACCTTGGAAACAAAAACCCAGGGGAAGAGTACACAATGGGGGGTGAGATACTGACAACAACAAAAATGGAAAGGGACCTGGGGGTAGTCATATCAGATAACCTGAAGGCAGGAAAGCAATGTGAGAAGGCAGTAAGGAGGGTTCGGGGGATACTGGGATACATAGGGAGAGGCATCAACAGTAGAAAACAGGAAGTTGTTATCCCTCTGTACAGACAGTTGGTGAGACCCCATCTGGAGTACTGCGAGCAGTTCTGGAGGCCCCATCTCTGCAAAGACATAGACAGGGTGGAGGCTGTCCAGAGGAGGGCAACCAAAATGGTGAGGGGTCTGCACCAGAAGACATATGAAGAGAGACTAAAGGAGATACAAAAACAGAGTTCGGGGTCTCACTCCTCAAACCAGAAAAACAACAAGAAGTGTACACTACCAAGGAGTAGCAAGAATCCAAAAACAAACCAGCGCTCACCATGTGAGCCAGTAAGCACCACTTCACAGGACTGGAAGTTGTATAAATATTTATTTATTCTGTAGAAACCAGTGCAAAAATGCAACTCTGCAACCCAAAAAACAGGGACTAATTGTAAGGCAATTTCAAGTGCTAAACAGAGCTGGTGTTGAAATATTGTGCTGATAACAATTAGAGTTCTAGTCTATACCAAGGTTGGATCACTGATACTGAAACAAATTATTTGATAGTTAAGGCCCCCAAAAGACCACTGTTGTATCTGCTTCCCAAGATCCATAAAAATAAGACACCTGTGCCAGGAAGTCCCATTGTCCCCTCTATCGGCTCTATTACAGATCCTATTTCTAAATTTTCATTTTTTTTATGTCAAACAGCCAGTGCCAGGATTGAGATCATACATAAAGGACACCAATGATGCTCTGAGACTGATTAATGACTTAGAGATTGAAGCAGAAGATTGGCTTGTTACAACTGATGTAGAAAGTTTATTTTCCAACATACCACATGAAGGGGGCTTAAATGCCTTAGAAAATGCATTAGCAGTGAGAGAAATGTAATTACCCCCTACAAAATATATTATTGAATTAGCAAGGTTTGTGTTGGAAGCCAATTACTTCTTCTCTGAAGACAAAACATTTGTTCAACATAAGTGAACTGTAATGGGTACAACATTTGCATCTAATCTGGCAAATTTGTACATGGGAGACTGGGAAATGAAGCTGATTTTTAATGAACAACAAAATCCATTTAGGAACACATAAAAGTCTGGAAGAGATACATTGATGACTGTCTGGTTATTTGGTCTGATAGCCGAGAACAGTTATCTGAGTTCATTGTTTTTATTAACTCTGCTAACAGTAATCTGTTTTATGCTTGAAGCAGATTTAGAAAAGAATCCCCTTTTTGGATATCCTGTTAGAGAAAAAAGAGAACAGACTACACACTAGTTTATACAGGAAACGTCTATCAAGAAACGCTATTTTGAGAAGAGATAGTTGTCACCCGAACTATATTACAAAAAATATTCCCAAAAGTCAGTAATTCATGCAAGAAGAATCTGTTCATGTATCACCTCGTTTCAAGCAGCTAGTAACTAAATAACAAATAGACTTTTAAACAGAGGCTACAAAGCCCCCCTTTGGTGACAAGCTTTAATGAGCAGTGCAGAAAAAGAAAGAACAGAATTGTTAAATAATGTAAGACTTCAGGAAGAAGATGACAGATGTACATTTGTGACTGACTACAATCCTTTGGGTAATAAGATGAGGCAGATTATTAATCAACATTGGGGTCTGCTAAAATTAGATAACAGATTAAAACATCTGTCAGAAAAAATCCCAAGAGTATCATTTCGACATGGCCAGACTTTAAAAGACTGTTTGACCTCAGCTACATCACCACAATCACAGCAACAAGGACATTAGCTACCAAATAAACCGAAGGGAAATTTCCGTTGTGGACATTGCACTCATGCTAATACTAACAATCTTAAGTTTTTTATGCATCCTAGCTCTGGAAAAAAGTTCGATATTAAACATTTTGTTAACTGTAGTAGGACTGGAATTATTTATTTGCTCACATGTCCTTGTGGAAAGACTGTGTTGGACAGACAAAAATGTCTTTAAAACTAAGAATTGGTGAACATAAGACAACCATTACAAATATGAATTTGGACTATACTATGGCGAGACATTATAAAGAGGCAAGACATGGCTCAGTCGCTACATTGAGATTCATTGGGATTGAGAAGGTGGAAATCAGTTTTCAAAGGGGAGATTTAGGTGACCTTTTGCTACAATGTGAAGCATACTGGATATATACATTGAATACATTGTCTCCAAATAGGTTGAATGATGACATTCCGCTATACAGCTGTTTAGGCTATTAGTGCAACATTTAATTTGAAGATTTTCTAATGTTCTTTTCAACAACCCCTTTTGGTTCCACTTTCCAGCTATGACTTGCAGGCTCTGGTTGGTCAAATCTTTAGGCTGTGTGTAATTTTGTCTCACCTTTGAGGTTTTTCTCCCCCTCTCCCCATTTCTTTTCCCTCCAACCTCGACTTGCAGGTTCTGGCTGGTTGTATCTTTAGATGCAGCGATAGATTCTCTAGCTGCATCCAACTATGACTTGTAGGGTCTGGTTGGTTGTTTTTTGTAGGCTCTGATACATATGTTTATATAGGTCTCATGGGCTTTAGACCTTTGTACATGTATAGCCTGGCTATGCTTATAATTAATTATCTGTTTTATATAAGCTATGTATGTTGAGTAACCTGGCTGTTTTTTATCTGCATGTTTATACATATGTGGGTTTGTTTAGCACAAAAAACTTTGTTCAACTCCCTTCACTTTTTTCATCACTTCCGGGTGGTCAGTAAGTTAAATAGCTCTTCTGCACACTATTGGGTACACTCTGATGATGACTGATAGTTGAAATGTTAGCG
Source organism: Neoceratodus forsteri (assembly GCA_016271365.2). NCBI lineage: Eukaryota > Metazoa > Chordata > Ceratodontiformes > Ceratodontidae > Neoceratodus > Neoceratodus forsteri. The sequence continues at coordinate 1,190,094,366 of CM057451.1, read as the reverse complement.
TCCTAGTTTCCACACCCATGAAGCCGCGAGAATCGCAGCATGGGGCATGGCGGTGTGTTTGAAGGGGCGTACTTTGGTTACCGATACGTGGTCCATCACGCATTAGCTTCAGAATAATACAGTGCACTTAGCAAACGGTTTTCATCGCTCCAGGGCATTTTTTTCTTATTTCAGGATCTAACTGCTAGCACCGACAGCAATTTGGAACTCTCTACTGATTCGAGTGCACTTGTGATCCTGGTTTTTTAGATGGCATTTAAGAAGTAAGAAATTCTGGTTGTTTTTGGATCGAATATCCCTTTAGTAAAGTAAGTATTTTCTTACATTTTTTTTCCCTGAGACATCCCTTTACCTGAAATGCAACAAACAAAAAATATCAAGCTGCAATAGACCCTGTCTGAGAATTGTCACTGGACTAGAACTCTAATTGTTATCAGTGCAATATTTCAACACCAGCTCTGTTTAGCGCTTGAAATTGCCTTACAATTAGGCCCTGTTTTCTGGGTTGCACAGTTGTATTTTTGCACTGGTTTTTACAGAATAAATAAATATTTATACAACTTCTAGTCCTGTGAAGTGCTGCTTACTGGCTCACATGGTGAGCACTGGTTTGTTTTTAGAGACTACAGTAGCTTAATATGTATACCCTCAAGGAAAGGAGGGAGAGGGGGGACATGTTAGAAACTTTTAAGTACCTCAAGGGGAATCAACAAAGTCCAAGAGGGTAGCATCTTTCAGAAAAAGAGATGTGCAAGAACAAGGGGGTACAATTTGAAGATAGAGGGGGGACGACTCAGAGGTAATGTGAGGAAGTATTTTTTCACAGAGAGGGTTGTGGATGCATGAAACAGCCTGCGTGAGGAGTTTGTGGAGTTAAAAACAGTGGGGGAATTCAAGAATGCATGGGACAGACATAAGACAATTCTGTGGGTGGTAGGAGGATGTAGGCTGTTGGTTAACTAGGATCTGCAGCTTATCCATTAGGTATGGAAATGGGCAGAGTAGCTGGGGCCAAGCAGTCCTTATCTGCTATCGATTCTATGTTTCTGTGTTTCTACCCTACCTGACCAAAAATCACTGATACCCAACCTACCTGCTCCAGCTCCAAGATGGGAAGCCCATCCCTACTGGTAACTTCCATCCCATCTCCCTTCTACCCAACCTCTCTAAACTGCAAGAGAAACTAGTTCGCTATAGACTCTTCCACTTACTTTCTTTTCATCCTCCACCCTTCCAGTCCGGTTTCTGAAAGCACCATTCCACTGTCTCATCCCTGCTGCATGTCATTGATTCTGTCTTGTCTGGGATGGCTCAGGGGCACATTCTGGCTGCTATATTCATCAATCTGGCCAAACCTTTTGAGTCGGTGTTCCATCCACTCCTCCTGAACAAATGGAGTTCTGCTGGTCTCTCAACTCCGACTGTTGCTTGGTTCCATTCCTACCAAATGAGCTGATGACAGCTGGTACAGCTTGGACACTCCCTGTCACCTCCCCTTCCTATCCAGGCTGGGGTCCAACAGGCTCCATGCTGGGTCCCATCCTTTTCTCTATCTTCCTGAATGACCTTCCCTCTGCCTTTGCAAACTCTCATATCCATATGTATGCAAATGGCACAGTCATCTTCACCTCCAGTCCCTCCAGCTCAGTTGTGAAAGACATACTCCAGTGGGACTTCAACAATGTTCTGTACTGGTTGTAATGCAACAAGTCAGAGTCCATGACCTTTGGAACCAGTCAGAAACTGGCCTGACCCACTGCCTTTCTGCCTCTGTTTTTACCACTCTGGATGGCACGCCTCTGAAGCCGGTCAGTCCTTTAAGTACCATGAGGTGTGGCTAGACAGTAAGCTTGATTTCTCAGCTCACGTCAGTGCCATCCATGCAAACACCTCCCCAAGCTTAGTGCTCTGTACCGCTACAAAGACTGCTTATCTCCACATGTCCACCGGGAGCTTGTTACCAAAATGGTACTCCCAGTTTTCGGCTATGCAGAGGTGATGTATGGCACCACCCTGTCCATTCCCCCTGCCAGACCGGGCACCCTGTGAGACTCCTTCTGCTGTTTTGCTACAAATGTACCCCCATCAACCACCATAGTTCATTGCATTCATCCCTATCCATCCTTTCTTTGCCCTCTCATCACCAGGCTCACTGTACTGCCTTCATACTCTGGTTCACTTCCCTCTTACCTCTTCTCTCCCAACGCCCCCTCCCCACCTTCTATTCCCTCCATTCCATGGACCATTGCACTTTTGTCACTCTTCACTCCTGCTCCTCTGCTGGACAATCTGCCTTCTCCTATCAATTTCCCTCACTCTGGAACCAACTCGCCTCCTACCTCTGCCTCTCCCCATCCCCCAACTCCCTCAGGCATCAGATGAAACTTCAACCCTTCCCCACCTGCTCCTGTTACCCTTCCTGCTGATACCCACACATCTGTGCCTTAATCATCCTGGTAAGCAGCCGTCTGAGTCCCCGATCCTGCCTTAGGTTGACTTCCACACCACTACAGTACAGTTTTCTCTCTCCTTTATTTATTTATTTAACAATTCATAGGAATTACAACCCTTTGAGTTAATGACTCATTTACAAAGGCTCTGTGTCAAATATCAGTACATACGGTGTGACAGCACAACAGTTTTAACAATCACAACAATAAAAGTAGGTATAGTGGCGAGTATCAAACATAGTGAAGTACAGAATGCAAAGTAGATATTGTCCTATACAGGATGTAGCTAAGAGCAGTGGTGGAGACACAATGGTACAGTTATTGAGCAGGTTCCACCTCAAGGAAGCGTTGTCAAGATGGCAGTATACAGTGAACAGGTAGATAGTTGTGCTATACAGGTGGTAGCTAGGGGTAGTGGTAATGCACATTGATACAGTTCAAACAATTGGGAGTAGTCAAACATTTGCATAGACAACATAGCCTTAAATCAGGCATGGGGCTATGTAATTATGTGCCCTTTAAGTCAATCGCCAGTTGTCAGTATTGTTCTTATTCACCAAGTATTGCTGCCACTTCTGAATTTGCACTTGCTAGGAATTCTGATTGGCTGTATCACACTTTATTCTCTGCACATACAACTTTTTGTATTTTTTCTAATTTTGTTATTGCATATTGTTCAATGTTTTACTTCCAAGTCAATGTCAGTGGCTCAGCAGGTAGCACACTTGCCTCTGAGGCCAGGAGATCGGATGGTTGTCAGAGGGCTGTGGGCTCATTTACCACACCTGACACTTGGGTTATCAGAAGGCTGTGGGTTCAATTCCCACACCTGGCACTTGGGTTAATATCCCAATACTGACACTGTAGTGTAGCATGGGGGGGTGCTGCACTTCTGAGGTGCCATCTTTTGGATGCAACGTTAAACTGAGGTCCCATCTGCCTGTTCTGGTGAAAGTTCAGGTGGATGTTAAAGATCCCGTGGCACTTCTTGAAAAGAGTAGGGTTTTTTATTGAAGGAAACAAGTCAAACAACAAGGTACATCACACATATATCACAGGAAACGTATGCAATGTCAGTAAAATCACATTCACCAATGTTCAATAACTGTTGTGCACATCATTTCAATTCCCTATATCCTAAATAACCACAAAAAATTAGAAAGAAACCAGTAAAGAGGATAAACCTAAATATGAAGACAGAAAGAAAGTGTAAGAAATTATGTCCTTATAGATATTCAGGAACAAGGTAAGTACCACTAATTAATCTAGGGTGTTATATACATCAGTAATTCCTACTTTGTATATTTCTTTTTAGGTGATTGAGCTATCAGAGTCTGTGATCCATGGCATGTTTTTCCAATTAGCCATAAGTTGTCTTTGTGACAAATTTTGAGCTTCCAAGACATACATTGATTTTCATTCAGAATTAATTTTGGCTATGAGCTCAATATGGTTCACTGTCTTTTGCTGCAGTGCATATAGATATACAGTATAATAGTCCAGATATACCATTTAATAACATTCAATATCACATGTAGAGTGCTGGTGTGCCATCTGTTAGCATATCCTGTATAATACCCATACATTAAACTTTCAAATGTTATAGTCTCGAACCATGATTCTTCCCAGGTTGATGCTAATTGTGCCCAGAACCTTGAATATAAGAACATGTAAAGTATAGATGATGGATGGTTTCAATTTCCTGCTCACACTCCTGTCTGCTACAAACTCTGTCTGCTACTTGTTTGTGCTTATGGTTAGCCTTTTCATTAATTTTACCATGACAACTGAGCCAGGGAAGGTCCCAAATTTTCTCTGGTATTCTATTCTCTTTTGAAAGATGCTGTAAGGTGGGGATGTACTGGTTGGGGCAATGAAAAAAAGTTACTGATTCTTGAAAATAGGTATTTGGATCCATGTGTATATTTCTTTCCTATTTTTGGTGACTATCATCATGCTTGTGATTCCCATTGTTTGAGTTTTAGGAAAGTCTCCCTCACATATTCTGGGGTAGTAATTATAATAATAATAATAAATTTTATTTAGTATAGCGCCTTTTGAACATCAAGGCACTGAACAGATAAAAGAAAAATCAAAACAGTGTAATAAATATCTGTTAAAAACGACAAAATTCAGAGTAAGCTTTACCCCATAAATAGGTCTTAAGTGCCTGCTTAAAGCTCCCCACAGTCCTGCACTCCCGAAGCTGACGGGGAAGAGAGTTCCAAAGGGTAGGGGCCACAAACCCAAAGGCAAGGGCCCCCGAAGATTTTAAAATAACCCTCGGAATCTCCAGCAACCCCTCGTCAGCCGAGCGGAGCTGTCGCAGAGGGGTATAAGGAATAAGGAGCTCTTTCAAGTAGCAGGGGACTTGACCATGTAGGGCTTTGTAGATTAATAAACCTACCTTAAAGGTGATCCGCCACTGAACAGGCAGTCAGTGCAGATCATGCAGCACAGGGGAGATGTGAGATCTTCTAGAAGCCCCCGTCAACAAATGTGCAGCAGCGTTCTGCACTAGCTGCAAGCAGCGGATATCAACCCCAGAAAGCCCTAAGTAAAGGGAGTTGCAATAGTCAAGGCGTGAAGTCACAAAGGCGTGGACCAAAACAGGCAGATCGCTAGGTGGAACAAGGTGCTTGACCCTGGCAATGTTCCTAAGATGGTAAAAGGCCAGCTTGACTACAGCCAACACCTGGTGACAAAGGGTCAGCCCGTCATCAAGCACCACTCCCAGGTCAAGCACCCATTCAGAGGTAAGGATCTGTGCCCCCCCCCAGGATAACACCAGAGGGGAGATCAGTCCTCAACCCCTCAGTCCTGAGAACCAGGTCCACCACCAAAACCTCAGTCTTTCCTGCGTTCAACTTTAACCCACTAGAACTCATCCAATCTTGGATTTCTGCGAGACAATCATTTAGCACCGAGATAGCACTAACCTGGTCGGGGGCAAAAGACGTATAGAGCTGGGTATCATCAGCATAGCAATGAAACCTCAGCCCATACCATCTTACAATGTCTCCGAGGGACAGCATATACACTGCAAATAACATGGGGGACAGCACCAAGCCCCGAGGAACCCCGCAAGACAGAGAGAAAGGCTCAGAAGAAAAAATTCCCGAGACAACTCTTTGAGTTCTACCAGCAAGGAAAGATGAAAACCATCTGAGAACTGTACCTGACAGCCCGCAGATATACCTCAGGCGGTTGAGCAGGACCCCATGATCCACAGTGTTGAAAGCTGATGACAAATCAAGGAGTACCAAGATGGATCAATTTCTCTGATCTCTCGCCATCAGGAGATCATTGAGCACCCGAACCAGAGCAGTCTCGGTACTATGTCTTTTACGAAAACCCAATTGAAGAGGTTCGTATAATTTATGGATGGTTAAATGGTACTCCAGTTGAGCTGCCACAACTTTCTCAATAACCTTTCCCACAAAAGGAAGGTTAGAGATAGGTCTGTAGTTTGCTAGATTGTCTTGGTCTAAAGGAGCTTTCTTCAGGAGGGGTGTCACCACCGCCGCCTTCAGACAGCTAGGAAACTCACCCGAGTCCAAACAGCACCGGACAATCTGAGCTAAGATCAGGCCGATAGCATCACTACAACCCCAAATCAGGGAAGTAGGGCCTGGATCTAACCTACAGCATGTGGGGCGCATCCTCTGGACAATCCTCATAATATCAACGAACTCCAGCAGGTCAAAGGTACTCCAAGAAACCCTGGTTTCTGCGACTAAGCGCTGACCCATAGCAACCCCCATAGAAGGAGACTGATGTACCTCTTGCCCAATGTCGGCCACCTTATTCACAAGGAAACAAGCAATCTCATCACACTCTTTTTGTGAAAAAGCTAGATGGAGCTGCAGACAGGCTGGGTTGCACAGCCTGTCCACAGTTCAGAAGAGTTGAGCCGGTCAGTTCCATGCGACAGCAATTTCCCTGGACAGGAATTCTGCCTTCTTATGGGAAATTTCTGATTGATAGAGTTTATAGTGCTCCAACAAAATAAGATGGTCGGCATCCAAGGCAGAACTCCGCCAACGACGTTCTAACCAATGCCCCCGCCTCCGCAATTCCCTAAGTGACCCATCAAACCATGGGGTCCGAGGGCAAAGCGGAAGGGGGCGAACATGGGCAGGAGCAATCAGATCAAGAGCTGAGGAAATGGCCATATTATAGGCCAAGACCAAAAACTCAGGGTCTGTGCTGGTCTCATCAATCACCGAGAGGTCAATCACCACCTCCAGGTCTTCAGGGACCACATCCCGCAATGGGCGGTAACTGGCAATCTCCACAGGGGCCGACCTACCCAGGGTGGCCAAAAAATTGAATCTAATGGTGCAGTGATCAGACCAACCAACAGGTTCCACCACCAAGTCGGAGACCTCAATCCCCAGGAGGAAGACCAGATCAAGAGAGTAACCACCATTACGGGTAACTGTGGAAACAACCTGTGTGAAGCCCAGAGATGTCATCACCTGGAGGAAGTGTTGTCCAAAAAGTGAAGATTCCTTGTTGACCCAGACATTGAAGTCACCCAGAACCATCAGACTGGGCAACTCCAACACCATGTTGATGACGAAGTCTGCTACTTCCTGCAGAAACAGCTTCTCATCACCTGGTGGATGGTAAATGAGGGCTATCTTGCACCCCACACCAGTTACCACAGTGCACTCAAATGATGTGACCTCCTCAACTGGAACACCAATTAGGCCCAATTCGGTCTTAAAACAGACCGCTAACTCCCCCCCGCAATCCAATCTCGGGCGATGAATAACCGAGTACCCGGACAGAACTGCCACCTCTAAAATTGGGGCGGCATTTCCATCTAACCAGGTCTCGGTAATATAAACCAGGTCCACAGTTTCCACTAGATCAGCCATAAGAGGGGTCTTGTTCCTAATGGATCTGGCATTGCATAACAGTGCCCGAGTTGGATGATGTTGACGAGCCGACCCCACTACTCACCCTCCAAATGCGGAGGTGCCCTTGGGTGTGGGGACTAGACAGGACTCACCATGTTCTAGGTGCCATTTCACCCCAGGGCATCTTCTAGTCCTAACCACCCCAATGGGAGAGCGCCGCTCATTCGGACTCCGCTGTCCATGACCCCTCCCACCCCCTCCTGTGAGCAATCCCCAGCACCCAACAGCACAGGTAGACACACGAGGCGGGGGAGAGGAAGTTGCGGAGGGCGAGAGTGCGGAGGCCGAATAGCACAGGATGGGGGGGAAAACAGGCACATTCCACTCAAAAATATACCAAACCAGAACCACACTTTAAATATAAAACATTAAAAACCCCGAAACAATACCCCAAAAACCCAAAACAGCAAACAAAATAAAATTAAAATAAACTAAGACCTCAAATATAATAAGGCACATAAAACAATGCTAAAAAGCTAAGACAAACAGCAGTTTCAACTACTGAATTTGACCAGTCACCAAAAGTCCCACAGGAACAACTACAATTTGTAAGACTCACAACTTTAGCTAAAAAAATATCAAAAAGGGTCTAGTTTGCACAGTCTCTCACAAAGGCAGAAAAGAACCCACTGCTACGTGAGAAAAGATGGTAGTCCAGGTACTCAAGTTACTCAGGGGGAACAGTGCAGCAAAGATATGCCCCCTGCACAACCTCTTAAGTAGGCAGGTTTAAACTAAGAATTAATAAAAGAAACCAGTTAACCAGGTGGATTTGAAACAAAAAAAGGCTCTGACCAAACTACCTCTCACATAGAAGACAGAGCCGTAAATGTTACCAACAAAGATAAGATGCTTTTCACTGTTTCTAGGTGTAAAAAGTCTGACCGTAACCAAAATCCAGGACTTAGTCCAAACGGGTCTTCCTATGGGTCTTCAAGTGGAGTACCAGGCTATGAGAATAAACAAGGTCAAGTCCACCAGTTACCAGGGACACTAGCAGGGGCCCTAAATAATCTGACCAGGGGAAACCACCACCAGAGATGTTCTCCCACTGCAGCTACAGTCTTCAACGAGAGATGGCCCACCAGCCAACTCCCCAAAGACCTGAGAGCCCCAGACCAAACCAGTTGGCTCCCCACTGGCACAACCCCGGCTCCTGTGCAGCAAGGGATCCGGTAGTGGAACACCCCGGAGCAGAAAAGACCCCCGATCCCATGCCAGCAGATAGTCCAACACAAGCAAAATCGGTCCAGCACTATAATCTCCTCAACCAAAGAAAAATCAATTAGGCCCCCAAGTTCTTCACCAAAACAACCAGCAGGTAGTTAATGGAAGGAGCAGTTCACAGCAGCCAGGAGACAACCAAGAGATGACAAACACAGCTTCTTTAGGCAGAACTCCCTCGACGAAAACCACCAAGCCCGAGATTTCCTTCGATAGAGGGCTTTTCTTCTAAATCCATCTCACAGATCAAATCCGATGATAGGCAAGCGAGGAAAGCAATCCCGGTAGCTGACTTGAGTGAAAAAAATGTATATACCACTCGACACTCAAACCGTGGAACCGTAAAAGGAACGCTCACTTTACAGCGTTTACAGCGTCCAGCAAACTGATCAAACTTCTTTCAAATGACGAACTAAGAACGAAATAAAAAAGAAAAAGAACAATAGAACAAGAAAACAGATTAAAAACAAACTATAATAAAAACTCGTGGCTCATGGTACAACACTCAAACGATCGGCTCGCTCAGCCTGGCGGCCATCTTCCATGTACTCTTTTGTCATTGATCATTTCAGGGATCTCAGGGAATTTTGTTCCCATTGCTGGAACCACTGTGTACAAGTTTATAATAAAAGAGTAGTCCAATTTTGTCCAGTGTGTGCCATCAATGGTTTTAGATTTGTGCTTATAAAAATGCTGAAAAAGAAGACAATAGAATTAATCATTCCTAACCCACCTTTTGCTATTAGTAAGTACATGATGTTCCTTTTAATTGGGTTCTGTCGGCTCCCCCAGACAGCTTGAAAAAGAATGCTCAGTATGATTGTCTCTAAGGATTCAGAGGGAGGAAATACGTAACTAACATAAAGGACAACTGACAATAGGTATGTTTTAATGAGATAGATTCTTTTTTTTTTCTGAATTTCCACTTATTCCAGCCAGTTATCATTTGCTTCCCTTGCTGTATTTTCAGTTCCCAATTGGTGCAGTCCAGGAGATCAACCCCGTATATAATTCCTAATACTTTAATGGGTTCCCTAGACAAATGTAACCCCATTATGTCAGTTAGGTCTGGGTACATATTTCCCAGTTGTTTACCTGTACATTTGGCAATATTCAGGGATGCTCCTGAATATATGCCATATATGTCATACGTACTGCCTCTACTGAAGATTCTGGGGTTTGCACTAAAATACACAGGTCAACTGCGTAGGCAGTGGCTTTGAAAGGGATTACATTCTGGTTCATTGTGATATTATGTAAATGAAGGACATAATTTAAAATTCTCAATAAAGGGTCTATGCAAAAGGCATATAGCAGGGGGCTTAAAGGGCATCCCTGCCTGCCCCCTTTACCTATAGGTATCATGGGTCCTGCCCACCCTTGTATGAGCGGTGTAACTGTAGCACATTTATACAAGCATTTGATCCAATTTACAAATGCTAATGGGATCCCATAATGTTGTAACACTGACCAAAAAATGTTTTGTTGCACAGAATCAAATGCATTTTTATGTTGGCTTGCGTGCATGCGCAAGCAACATTTTGCAGTAGTAGCACTGTACTACCACTTTCAAAGGTGTGTCAGTGTTGTGGCGAATCCCGGGGATGCTTTAGCCAGTGTTTCCCTCAGCCGCCAACCAGTGAGCATGCTGCCAATGACAGCAGTTTCAGAGAGTGGCACCAACTTGAAAGAAATCCACCGCTGCAATGAGAGACATGCTCATCATTGCAGCGGCAGATCTGACACGCCTCCATTATGTGCTGTTCCTGGTGAAACATTCCAATAAACATGGTGGCTACTCCAGCTGTCCACATCTCACAATCCCTGGAAAGCCAACTTCGGGGGTGCCCAGTCCCCCTGTTGGCATTCCCCCTCCCCAGTTCAATTTGTTTGCCAACAGGGGTGCCCAATCCCTGTCGGCATAATGTCCCCCAGTTTTATTTGTCTGCTGACGGGGGTGCCCAGTCCCCCTCGGCATCAGGCCCCCCTAACACAGATGTGCTTTATTTGCCAACAGGGGGCCCAATCCCTGTCGGCTCCAGACCCTCCCCCCCAAAAAAACAGTTGACACACTGGGAGCCCAGCCCAGTGTGTCCAAATGTCTTAGTGTCATCTGTAAAAAGGAAAACCTTCCCCTGAAGTTTTTTTTTGTTTTTCCCTACAAAACAAGAAAACTGTTCCTCATTGTCTGTGGCACCCCTCCCCCAACCCTCACCCACCCTCCCTCTGTGCACCCCACTTCCCCACACACACCCTCACCCCATACTTACCTCTGGAGGTTGGTGCGGTGATCTTCAGTGGAGCATGAACACATCTGCACTATTCAAAGCTGACCGTGAACTGAAGAAATGCTGGTAAGCTGTATAATGGCATAAATGGGGGGTTTCAACTTAGGTGGATATCTTGGCCATTTTTTTTTACTTTTGGCTCCAAATTTTCAACAAGAGGTTCTTGGGACCCCACCTCATGAAATCAGTCACTGTCATTTTGTTATTTGTCCCAAAACTTTATTCACGGTCACGGCATGGAATCACCTTTTGGGACCAGTTAACAAAACAACAGTGCCATTGTTCATGAGGTGGGCTCCCAAAAAGCCCATGTTGCAAATTTGGTGAAAAAATTCCAAAAAATGACTGTGTTACGAGCATGCATTGTGCAGTTTCCATGCACGCTCATAACTTCAAGAATTTTTAATATTTTCACTCCAGATTTTCAACATTGCCATTTTTTCACACCTTCTTATGAACAGTACAGCTGTCATTTTTCACATCCTACCCAAAATGTGTTTATCGCACATGTGACACACAATGGCACAATCACTGTAGAAAATCAATGTTTGGGACAGGTTAAGAAAATCACAGTGACACTGTTCATGAGCAGAGGTCCCAAAATGCCTATATTGAAAATTTGGTGAAAAAATTCCAAAAAATGACTATGTTACAAATGTGCATTGCAGTTTCCACGCACGCTTGTAACTTCAAGAATTTTTAATATTTTCACTCCAGATTTTTAACATTGCCATTTTTGTATAGCTCCATATCAACAGTACAGCTGTCATTTTTCACATCCTGCCCAAAATGTGTTTTTGCACCTGTGGCGCACAATGGGTGTGGTCGCTCTGCAAAATCAACGTTCGGGACACAGTAACAAAATCACTGTGCCACTGTTCATGAGGAGAGGTCCCAAAATGCCCATGTTGAAAATTACCCCAGGGACTGTAAGTGTTAAAGAAACCTAACTGTCCACCTCCAAATATGCTTTCAAGCTTATTTCTTCCTAGTACAATCTCTTGAGTTTGAATGCTGTTTTCAAACTGTGAGAAGGCTTGCCTTGTGTTGTATGGCCCTTGAATAGTGTTGTCATCTTCATTTAAAATGTTCTGGAAACTCTCGACATTGTCAATGTTTTTCTCTTCATCTATCTTTTTTCTGTGGTTAATAAGTTTTATTGATTTAACTTATTAAAACATTACAGAGATTAAAACAGTTGGATACATTGCAATGCTCCTACAGACTGTTACATATGTCTCTACAAGTACATAAGCGGAACAGTCTGGCCATGTACTAACGAATAAAATGCAAGAGTCAGGTGAACAATTGGAATATTACTCCATGCATGGATATACAGCACCTGTCCAGCTGGAGATTAACTTTGAAAGTATTACCAGATGGTACATTGCTTTATGACTAACCCATACAAAAAACAAAATCACTTACCTGGACCATTCCTGCTAGTACCTGCATTGTTGACAGAACATTAGAAATGTGGGAAGGTCCAGGGCCACTGTCCTCCACTTTGAGCCTGCTAAATACAAGAGAACACACACACACAAAGCAAACATATCTATCATTGTCAGCGGAGATGCTATCACTTACTCATATTGAACCACATCATCCGTAGAACAGGGGCCCCTGAAACACAGTGGCATTCTCTCCTGCCCATGCTCCTAAATGATTCATGAGAGGAGACCATTATAATAATGTTGTTATGCCTATTCAGCAGATTCCCTCCCTTGGATTCAAATACAGAAGGAAAGGTTTCCATAGGGCGATATATTTAGAGAGGGTGTTGGTCACAGTATGCGATATTCTGCCCCAGTTGGCAACTTGAGCCATGGAGGTGAGCACCTCCCCCAGAGAGGGGATTGTCTCAGTCTGCCATTTACACAAAAGGAGTCTTTTAACCTGCATACTGAGTGTCAGAAGTAGTTTCAACTCTGAGAGACAAAAATGAGTCCTAATAACAGCAGCTCAGGGGACTGAGGCACAGGTTTTCTAAGTATTGTGGATCCCATCTCACAGGTAACCTGCCATAGGGGCTGGATCAGACTGCAGGACCATAGTATATGGAACAGGTCACCTGGGAGTTCCTGACATCTCCAACATAGGTCAGACTGAACCAGTTTGGCCTTGGCGAGGACTATCGGAGTCCTGTACCATGAGTGGATTATTTTATTCTGTATTAATTGGCTACTGGTATCAGGATATGCCCATGAGCTAGTTTTAGACAAGACCTCCATTCCAGGTTTGTAATAGGGGCATGCAATACTTGCTCCCATTTATGTCTGGATTCCTCTGCTTGGGATGGGATGGTGCACCGAATGGCCACTTATACCCGGCTTGACTGGCCTCTTTCTAGGGCCAGCCATGACTCTACCTGGGAGACTAGTTGCCCATGGAGCTGCTTATGCCTGTAGGCAAGAATGGCACTTCTTATTTTAAGGAGACGCCAGAAGTCCTTAGAAAGAATCCCATATGTGTTCCACAGGCCTTCAAAGGAATCGAGGGGATCTGTACCAGGAATAAGCATGTCTCGAAGCAATGATATACCACCTCGTTCCCATGAAGGCCATGCAATTGGTTGTTTATTGATGGTAATCTCTTTATTGCACCACAGTGGGGGTAAGTCTTAGGGGAGATGGGAAGGTGCCCAACTTCCTATGCACCTTGGCCCAGTATTCCAGAGAAGGACCTATAGTTGGATGAGAACGAATGCCCTTAGGGGAGTGATTAAATAACAACAGTGCCAAGTGAGTACGCTGACATACCTCCCTCTCCATACCTAGCCACTGGGGAGCATTGTGTCCAGGGAGTAAGAACTATTTTAACGTCTGTGCCAGCTGAAAGGCCCATTTATACCCCCTAACCACAGAAGACCCCAACCCCCTTCTGACCAATGCACTCTCAGCTTATTTCTACTGTACCTGGGCTTCTTACCCTCCCATAAGAAAGATCCCAGCAGGGAGTCCAACTTAGTGAACCAGTAACAAGGCATTTTCAGAGGAATGTACATAATTTTTGGTGCTGTGACCATTTTAATCGTGGAGATTTTACCTACAAGAGACAGTCGAAGAGATTTCCATCTATCCAACTCTGTACGAATGGACGCAAAAAGTGGTTTCATATTCAGGTCCCAGATTTTATGCAGATTAGGAGAAATAGCAATGCCCAAATAGGTAAGCCCCTCCGGAGCCCATCGAAGCCCATGCTGAGTAATCATGGAAGAGGTACACTTAGGGTTTAAAGGTAGAACCTCCGTCTTGGCCTGATTACTTTTAAGCCCAGAGAAAGTAGAAAAAGCTGACAGGGTGGATAGTAGGGGAGGGAGGGAGGTGACAATATCGGCTATAGGGAGCAACAAGTCGTCAGCATACATAAGAGTAGGGTATGTCCTTGCTCCCACCTGGACCCTGGAAATTAAAGGGTTTTGCCTAATAGCTGCCACCAGAGGTTCCACTGCCAGTACAAAAAGTAGCGGGGAAAGTGGGCAGCCCTGACAGGTGCCCCTGCCCAATATAAATGGGGGGACAGCATTGAATTGGTGAGTATTCGTGCTGCGGGAGTGGAGTATAATGCCCCAATCCAGGCCCGAAAACCCAACCACAAGCCCATAGTGCAGAGCACTTGTTGGACATAATCCCACTCCAGGGAGTCAAAGGCCTTTTCAAAATCTATTGCGATGGCAGCAGTGTGGGAAGATACTGTTTGGGCCTTATGAATTAAATTTACCAGCGATCTAATATGATCCACACTAAAGCGGCCCTTAACAAAGCCTACTCGGGAGGGATAGATCAAACTGGGAAGGAGAGGGTTAAGTCTATTAGCTAGCACCTTGGCTAACACCTTGCTATCAGCATTCAAAAGTGATATAGGACAGTAGCTGGATGCTTTAAGAGGGTCTTTACCTTTTTTGGCAGGATAGTAATAGTCGCCTCCCTAAGGGATGGAGGGAGGGACCCTTTCTGCAGAGCCTCAGTAAATACCTGTTGCAATACCAGGGAGATTATGGGGTACAACGGTTGCCATATTTCAATAGGGAACCCATCCCCTCCTGGGATCTTCCGCTTTTTGAGGGACAGTATAGTGTCTGCCACCTCCTGAGTCGAGATCGAGGCATCTAAGGCAGTGGCCTGAACTTCTGAAATTTTAGGAAGATGTAGGGATTCCAGAAAAGGGCAGACTCCATGAGGGTCAGGGGCTCTGGAGGATTTATATAACGAGGAGTAAAAGTCCATCATTATTTGATTAATGTCTTCCGTCGAGGTATGTGTCTTACCCCCTGCATCCTCCAGGGCAGCTATGTGCCTTTTGGCTTGCTGCTTTTTGAGACGGTATGCTAATAACTAACCCCCTTTTCTCCCCCTTCCCAATATTTATGCTTGAGCCTAATAATCGAGATCTCTGCCTTTCTAGATTCCAGCTCATTCACTTGCATCTTCAGAGAGGCGACCTTATGTCTTGCCTCCAACCTGAGGAAAGGAACGCGAAGGGCTTTAAAAGCAAGCTCCGCTTCTCGGAGCTGTCGTTCAAGTCCCTTCAAGTGCTGTTCCCTCCTCTTTCGGCGCCAGCTTGCATACCTCATTATTGCCCCTCTTAGAGTAGCTTTAAATGCCTCCCATGTGGTACCCGCTGAGGTGTCTGCTATAAGATTATTCTGGAAAAATTCTGCGGCTTCCTTTTGAAACCAGGGAAAAAGTCTGGGTCACGAAGTAGCAGTGGTGTCCAGCCTCCATGCTGGAGATGTAGGGAGAGGGTGACCCCAAGTGAAGGCAAGGTGCACGGGAGCATGGTCTGAAATGACCAAGGGAGGAATAAGAGTATTGACAGTGTTTCTAGTAATAGCAGGAGAGGTGAGCCAAAAGTCTATCCTACTAAGGGAGCTATGCACTGGAGAATGGGAGGTGTAGTCACACTGGGAGGGGTGAAATATCCTCCCGATGTCCGTAAGGGCTAGATTTTGTTGTAGTTGAGCCAATGCCATTACAGCCCTGGAGTGGGGCTCAGTATTGGAGGGGGATCTGTCCAAGAACGGGTCTGGAGTGAGATTAAAATCTCCCCTATTAAAGTGGGGGTGTCATCAGGAGCTAGGGATCCCAACATCTGGGTCAGCTTGTGAAAGAAAGAGGGCTAGTCTTCATTCGGGGCATATATGTGATCCAGGATCAGAAAGCCGTCCCCAGTATCCATGAGTACCACCATCCATCTACTCTTGGGGTCTCTCACCTGTCTCTGCAGTTTCCATTGTAGTTGTTTTTGAAGCAGAATTGCAACCCCTTTCTTTCTAGAGGAGACTGAGGCATGTATGACCTGCCCTACCCACTCCCTCTTCAGTTTGTTGGGGATCCCCCCCCCGGTGAGTTTGGCCTCCTACAGGAAGGCGACCCTCGCTCCCAGACTCTTAAGGTGACCCAAAACCTGCTTCCTCTTGTTTGGAGTGTTAAGCCCCCCTAACGTTCCATGTCAGACAAATAATATCACATGTTAGTAAGAGGGAGCAAATATTTACTTAAGAGATATATCAAGAGAAAGCAGCAGATTGAGAGCGAGGCCAGCCCATCCAGGAGAGACAAATTTCAATAGACCGCCACCAGGTATGGAGAGAGAATGTAGAGCCGGTAAGCCCTGCCCCTACCAAATGGCCTTGTACTAACAACTAGCAGAATAATGGTGTGTGTCTCGTGCAATACAAATATACATAAACAAATAAACACTCTCTATACATTGTGCGCAGTATACCATGCATTTTGGAGAGATAGAGGCTTCTCTTCGGCTAAAGACCCCTGCTATAGGCCAGACCCTATTCCCAGGGTGTTATCATGTGGTATCAACTCCTCCTTAATACTAAAGGGAATTCTGGGGGGGGGGGATTCCCCCCCGAGAGTCTCAAGCGACCCAATAATGAGGTTGATCCATGTTGCTCAGTACAACCCCGGAGGGTTGAAAAAATTGCTCCAGCAGTGTGGGTCAGAAGCTGGGGTGCTTAAAGTGGGGCTATGCATCGCCAATAGTGAGGCAGGGGTTTGAAGGAAAGAAATGGGGGGAACCATTCCCACTTTTTTAGGTGAGCCTAAGATTATTCCTGAGGGGAGCCAAGGTGTTCTCATTACAGGAAGTCTTGGTGAGGACAGGCTCGTCACACATGTGAAGAGTGTTCCGTAGGCCCACCGGTGAGAGGGCTGGGAAACCCCGCCTTGGTAGGGAAAGCATACCAGAGGGGCACAAGCCTGCATATTTCAACACTTAGGGCATCAGGTAAATCCCATCATGCCTGCATATTCATTACAGCAAACTGAACATAACATCAAATGCAGTCAAAGGTAAGAACACAACTTAATCCGGCTTATCCTCCCCCACCAAATTAATGAGGTAAAACCCCACAAATTTTCTGCTAGAAAAACTGGTGGCGAAAATGGTCTTCCTTGCCATTTAGATGAACCGGGACATTTGGTCAGATCATCCAACTCAGAGCTTGTTGTTAGGCCCCTTCGAATCCCTCCCGGTATAGGAGTGGGGCATCTTCTCAACCCAATGGCAGTGCAAATCGGGGATCAAGATTGGGGTGAAAAGACTTGAAAGTCCCCTAACTTGGGTAGTTTGGAGAAAGTTGCAGGTGGATTAACCAAGGAGATTGTCCACGGTCGCCAATGAAGCCACCCCAATCTCGCCCCAGACCTACAGCTCCCCGAGGGTTTAAATGACAAAAAGGAAAAAGGAGTAAAGGGACAACTACTTATCTGACCAAGCCAGGAAGTTTTCTCTAGTCGTCTTCCCTGGAGATGAGGATTGCTCAGGTTGGTCCACACTGGAGACAGGAAATCCGCTGGTAGAGGAGGCCTCCCTCGTGGCCTTCGGTGGGTGCAGTGCTCCACTGTCTGTAGCTTCGTTCTGCGGCTGGTGGAGAGTTGCTGACGGGGACATGTAGTTGGGTTGCAGCAGAGAGGTAGGCCTACCTTCCTCGGACATGTCTAGGATGCCTGGATGTTGATCCAGAGAGCTGGGGCATAGAGCTTCGTATCTGTTAGTGGTATGGTAGGCCTGTAGCATATCTGGAGCTACAATGTCCATGCTCATGGCCTCCACTGTGACGTCTTGCCCTCGTTCCGAGGGATGCTCTCGGCAACCGTGCTTTTTTGAGTATTGCCTCTTTCAGTGTGCTTTGGGGAAAAGTTCCCACTTTTGCTCCCTGAGGTCCTGCCAAACTGTGGGCCAACTCACTGGAGGAGAGGTGTGGCAATCCAACCCGCCTGAAGTAGTTTTTACCGAAGGGGCTCCCAGGGTCTTGGTGGCAAATTCTTCCGGCCAGTTACGCCATAGGAAGTCCATGAGTGCATCAGGAGATTCAAAGATATTTGGGACCCCATTATCAATAACACGCATCATGGCTGAGTAACGTTGGGAAAAAGACAGCCCAATGCTATGCATTTTATGCCTTGCCTCGGTATATGCCCAGCGTCTGTCAGACAGATCCTTGGAGAAGTCCTGAAATATGTGAAACCTATTCGATCTCCACAACACTTGCTGTAGCACCCAGGCTCTACTTAGGACCTTCCCTTTGTCCCTGTAGTCCATAAAACGGTCTATAATGGGTTGTGGTCTGTCCTGGGCCTGTATGGGGGCCAATGTGTGGTGTGAGCATTCCACCTGAAGCAGTGTCGGGGGTTCCAACTGCAGCATTTCAGCTATAGCCAACCGCAGAAATCCTTCAGTGGCTTTCCCTTCCACTCGCTCCGGAAAGCCCAGGAAATGAAGATTGTTATGGCGACCTCGATTCTCGAGTTTGTCCATCTTACTACGCAGCATATGTATGGCTCGTTGTTGCTCCCTTAGTTCTGCCCTTAAGTCCTGAACATGCCTTTCTGTCGCCAAGACCTGCTGTTCGGTGTGCAACATCCTGGCATCTAGATTTTGAACCATTTGGGTGCTTCGGTTGGTCGCCACAGTAACTTGTGCCATCTGGGCCATGAGTTGGCCGAACATCATCTCAACTGAAGGTTGTTCCCATGTTTCTGCCATACTGCAGGCCTACCTTGTCCAGTAGGCTCTTCAGAAAAATAACTATTTCTACACAGAAAATGAATGCTTTTTGTATCGATTACGCTAAATTCATAAACTTTGTATATTACTCCACTTGTTATAATAGAATGAGGTTATAATACCAGCTGGGAAAAAAAAAGGATTTTACAGGATATGTCCCTCTGGGTTGTTGAGCTGATCTTTAAGCTGCCATCCTTTTTAGCACCCTTGGTGGCAGTCCTATCTATCTTTCTCCTTTCAGATTTGCACTGATGTTCCGAAATAGCTGTGAATGGTGTAATCTCTGAAATTCTTTTCTGTGTGTAGGTTTGCAAATTCCATCTGGTGCTCAAGTTTAAATTAACAATTTAACTAAGGTTTGCACAGAAATAGCAATAACTTTGGCAAAGGGAGATTGTACATACATCTCCTGGATATAGTTAACCTTGTAAACATTGTGGTTTTTAACATTGTATGTTTTATTTGTGAATTAGGTGCTGGCACTTTAATTACTCCCCCTTATAGGGAGTGTCTTGTTCACCAGGTTGTACCTTTGAGAAAGCTCTCATTGAGCAAAACATGTCAGGTGCTCGGTGACTCACAGGGAGTGGGAACCAGGAAGTGTTACAGAGTATGTTTGGCATGCAACGGATGTTATGAACTGAGAACAATTTCACATTGTCATTATGGATTCTATGTCCCAAAATGCCCATGTTGAAAATTTGGTAAAAAAAATTCCCCAAATGACCGCATTACGGGCATGCATTGTGCAGTATCTACACGCGCTCGTAAGTTTGCAAATTTTTCAGATTTTCTCTTTAGATTTTCAACATTGCCATTTTTATTTTACACCTCCTCATGAACAGTACAGCTGTCATTTTTCGCATCCTGGCAGAAATGTGTTTCCTCACCTGTGAGTTCCAAAGACACAGTTGCGGTGTGAAATCACCTTTGAGGATTGAGTAACAAAATAATAGCGCCGCTGTTCATGAATTCGGTTCCCAAAAAGCCACTGTTGAAAATTTGGAGTGAAAATACCAACAAGCAACCTGGGCATTAAGGTTTCCAATCATACACCCACCCTGTAGAGATTGACAGGCGTCAGGGACATAACTTGTTTTCATCGGCCATAATGTTTACAGAATTCTACCCCCACCCTACAGCCACTGACAGGCATTAAGGTGTGCCTTGGGTTCCATCACCTGAATGTTCACCCCATTCTTCTATACTGCACCCATCTCAGCTTATTTCCTTATGGAATGGGATGAGCATAAAGGCCAAATACCACAATGCACACCCCAACACCTGTCGCTCTCTGCAGGGTAGGGTGAGGTGGAATGGCGTCAGCGTTATGACTGACCCAAAAATACACTCTCAATGCCTTTCAGTCTCTGCATGGGCAGGGTGTTGGCATTACTTCAATACTTCACTGCCATTCCTATTTTGCATTTCTAACTCCTGCACTACCAATGCCAATGCCAGCAAGCCAACATTCTGCATTGACAAATGCTTGTTTTGATCCAGAGATAGGACAAAACCTGATAAAGAGTTTCTTGCCCCTTGTTCAAACAGTTCTCTTGAGAGGATTAAGTGATCGGATATCTTTCTGTTTGGAACTGCACAGGTTTGAGCCAATGTTATTAAATATTGTGCAGTCTTTGTCAGTCTTGAATTTAAGATTTTTGCCAGTATTTTAAAGGGTTCTATGTGATAACAGTGACTGCTGAACGGCGAGCCACATTATCGCGACGTCAGGGCGGCAAAAACAATTTCACCACCTTGACATCCTCGGCATATGGAGGAATGGCACCGGGGACTTACATATTTTGCTTTCTGTGGGGGGGCTACACCTCTCCACCCCCCATGTGGGGGTCTGCACTGCCTGCATCCCCCCTACTAAAGGATTCTCAACTCCAGCTGGGTGCATGTCGGGGGGGGTGCAAAATCAAAAAAAGCAAGTTATGGACCGGGCGCCACAAAAATGTAGTAGCGCCCAGACCCAGACCCAAACCAAGTACCTCCCTCATCACAACCGGACACCAACCTCTGATGCCATGGCGCATCTCGGCAGCTGACCACAGTGCTACCCCCTACATCCCCTCCACCCCCTCCCAGCCCACACTGGACATGCTCACTCCCCTCCGTGCATGTACATATAGCGATATCCTATCGCTGCAGTCGCCCACCCAACCACATCTGGTCACCCTACTCCCCCCGATCGCCATTCGGGCTTTCACCCACAATGCGTGGCCATTTCGGATGGCACCATCTTTCAGGTGCCAACATCACAGGCTACCTTTTAAAGTCTATATTTAATAAACAAATAGGGCACCAGTTTTGTAACTCTTGTTTACAACTTTTTTTATGTAAATATGTCAGCTGTCCATTGGTCATTCTGAGGGAGGGAGATTGTGTCCTTAAAATATGTGAGAAAACAGCTGACGAGTCAGTTTTAAGTTCCTTGCCTATAATCTTATACAATTCATTTGTGAGGTCATCAGGCCCAGATGATATATTATCAACTAGAGAGCCTACAGCTTGATCTATTTTCTTGGGTTGAATATCTTGTACTAACATATTACTATGATCTGGGGTACATTTGGGATTATCTCGTGTATTCAGTATTTCTCCTGGGTCAGAAATCTGCTCTAGATCCGGTTGATACAGCTGCTGCATATACTGTGTAACTATTTGTATGAGTTGGCCTAATTTTGTGTGTTACATCATTCTCATCTTTTAGTCCTTCCATGTGTTTTTGTTTATTGTTTTTCTTACAAAAGTCAAATGGACATGTATATTCCTTTCTTCCCTTGGTCCCAAAACGTTATTGATTTTTATTTATTGAACATTTCAGAATTACAAACCTTTGAGTCAGAGACTCCTTTACAAAGGCTCCACGTCATAGACAGGTTACACAACTGAGGATGATAACACAATAAAATATACAGAAGAGTAACAAGGTGCAATCAGACGTGGATTTGTATAAAGAAGATTACAGAACAAGTTCAAGGACAAGCTGCGTCAAGCTAGTACTAAACAATGGATGCAAACAATGATGACAGGCTTAGTGCAACAAAACATAAACAAAGGGGCAAGGTTTGTACTGATTTACGATGAAATCCAGCCATTTGTTTTTTAATGTTATGTATTTGAGTGCCAAAGTCATGTCCGGTTGTAGCTACTAGGGAGAGTAACTTCTGTAATTGTTGCCTGTCCTGTAGATATTTAAAGTAAACCGCGTCCCTACGTAGTTTAGTACTAGAGTTCAGTATGATCTTGATTTCTTTAATAGTATACTCCCACCACACTGAAGGGTCACCATACATAAGGAGAACTGGCTTTCTGGCTTCTAGCTTATATAATAAAGATTGTTTAGTGTCGTTCAATTCTAATAATGAGTTTAACTTCCATGTCCCTGGGCCATAAGGAGCTTTCGCAGAGTTTCCAATAACCATGTTTAGAATTTTGTGGTCCGAGAATTCAGATACTATAAATTGTTTCTTCTGTACCTGTAATGATGGGGTAATGAAAAAATAATCAATTTGCGTGGCCAAAGCTCCTTTATAAAATGTAGTTTCTGCCTTCCCTATGTTGATGCAAAAGCATCCATTAGGTTAGTAGTCTGTATATATCATTTTGTTCAAAAAAGCCATGTCACAGTACGCTTTTTATGTTTTAGTGTTTTTCTTTCCCCTGAGATAGATATACTACAGTTAAAATCACCCCCCAGGACAATGATCTGTGAGCAGTAAAGATAGGGCTGGACGTATGAAAATAATTTTATTCTCTCAGCCTGTGTTTGGGCTGCATAGATGTTAATCAACCTAAAGAATACATTTTGTATTTTAATTTCAACCACCAGTGCCCTACCTGGAATTAAATCTATTACTCTGAGTTGGAAAGAAACATTTAACAATAAGATTGCCACCCCAGAGCATTGGTCTGGACCTATGGAACAGTATGAGGGACCTGCAAACCATTGCGAGATGGTCTGTTTCAAGTCAGTATGAGTATGTAATCTGAAGTCATGTAAAAAACATATTCCCTCTTGAAAGGCTTGTAGATGAGTGAATACAGCTGACTTTGTTTTGTGATTTTTTTGTACTGTTCACATTGAATGAGAGAAAAGAAAGGTATTGGTTGATCCATTTAAGATATGGGAGGGCAAGGCTGTGATCATGGGGGGTTGTTTCTTAGCACTTCTGGTGAGCCTTGCATGTTTGTGTCTAGCTTTAGCCTTTGTGGGCACCTGTTTTTCAGGATGTTGTTGCTTTTTTGATGAGAGGGGATCATCTCTATCAGAACTAATATCTGGCAGGGAAGACCAGATAGAAGAATCATCTGAGTAATTGCTGGAGGCTTCTGGATAGTCAGTTGGAGCTTCAAATCTATTTGCTAGGGGGATACCTGTAGTTCTCAGGACTTTGGGGTGGGTTCGGACCAGTTTTGTCTGCGACGTATAGACATTTTTATCGTTTCCATGAATGTGGTCATCTTGGGGGGACATGTCCACTTGCATGGAGGTCTCAGTGTCATGGGTAATGGTACTGGGTTCAAATGGACTCTCCTCTACTGGGGAAGCTGCTGGTATTTCTTGCTGTATGGGTGTTTGGACACAAGATGCCATACATGTTGATGATGTGGCAGAAGTCTCTTCTTGAGATTCAGACTCATTGGGAATGCCTTCCTGTGGAAAGGGGTGGGGGTGTGGGAAAGGTTCTTCTCCTGGTTCTTTGTGGCATAGCAATAAGGAGTCATTGTTCTTCACTGTCTGATTGGCTGGGCTGATTATGGGCTGCCCTGGGGCATGTGTGGTCAGAATGGTCCTTAGTGTCACATAAATTACAGACCTGTGCATTCCTACAATACCCATTAGTATGACCCAAATCCCCACATAGAGTACATTTGAGTGTGTCACAGAGACTGCTAATGTGTCCAGTTTCCCCACACCTGTAGCAGGCTTTAGGCTGTCCTGTGTAGAATAGAATGCCTCTGTCTTGACCTAAAAAAAAACAATTAGGCAGGTATTGAAGCCCAGTCTCAGTAGTATGCAGCATCACTCTTATTTCCCAGACCCCTGTCCATATTTTTTCTGCATCAAAGATGGCTTCTGAATTTCCCAACACAGTACACCTTTGCTTCATCCAGTAAACTAGATCAGTCACACCAATTCCCTCATCCCTAAAAAGAACAGTTATAGTTCGATGGGCTGGTTTAGTCACTGGGATGGTGCCAAAGTGGTCCATAGGGGAATGGCTTTTGGGTTAGTGTATAGCTACGAGAATTTTTGTAGACCGCTACTAAATTTAAAGCTTATATCGAAGGACTGTTCCCCAAAACGTGAATTAGTGCATATATTTCTGCTGCAGTATGTCTCATGGAATCCTTCAATAAAGCTTTAGCCATGAATAGTCTGTCTGGGAAGGTGCCCATGCCTCCCTTATAGATGAGGCGTACTGCATTATGCCGCTTAGTTGGAAATACAGGTTATCTGGGGATTCACGTGATGCAGTCCACCAGATAGCAGCTCTCTGGTGTAGCTCCAGCCTCCTGACTCAATCAATCTTATATTTTACAACTAATAGTTCTATGAAGCTTGCTAAACCATCCTCAGCGATATCGGAGAAAGAGTCAGAACAAAAGAGAAGGGTTGAGTATACATATGGAGGTAATCATGAGAAGAAAATGTCCAAACATACCCCACCTGCAACGCCTGAAAAGGCCTCCAAAAAATCCAGGGTCTCAAGTAGTGCGGAAGGAACGGCCTCTGAAGTTATGGAGGAGGAACAACAGCAACCCCTTACTCTGCAGCGATTTTTACAGGAATTCGCCCCGTTTAAAGATAGCGTCAGTGAGATAAAAGCCGAAATTAAAAATATAACACAAACACTAGAAGATTTACATCAATGGACAAAGGATAATGAAGCCTGAATTTGCTCAGTTGAAAAAAGAATCGAGAAGGTGGAGCCTGAGATTATAGCCATCCGTCAAAAGCTAACACGAATGGAGGCTAAGATCGAAGACCTAGAGGGCCGCAGTCGTAGAAATAATGGGGTCCTCATAGGTCTTCCCGAAAATGAAGTAGGAGCTGATGTGGTACTATTCATATGAAAACTGGTGGAAAAATTAGTGGGCCCGTTGCCATTTGGGCAGCAATACATCATAGAGCGGGCGCACAGGTCTCTTCGCCCCAAAGCTACCCAGGAGCACCGGCTTTAATTTTCAAATTTTAAATTATTTAGAACGGCAGCATTTCTTTACTAAAATCAGAGAGCTGCATGAAGTACGATGGGAAGGCACTAAAATTAGGGTTGCGCAAGATTTACCAGCATCTGTTCGGCAAAAAAGGGCTTGTTCCATCCACTAGTATCTAAGTTAATCGCAGCCAGCATGAAATTCCGGATGGGATACCCTGCTAAATTAGGGGTAATGATATCCGGAACATGGATGTCCTATGAAGAGCCAGATGCTGCCACCAAAGGGCTCAAGGTTGCCTTCCCTAATCTAGTCAACGATGAATGAGAAGCCGACATAAAAGGGTACTGGTTGCTGAAAGGAAGAGAGATATCAAAGCTGTTCCAAACATAAAGTTGAAGTTTGTTCTACTGCATACCAGTAGCAGAGAACATAAGAGGCATCCAGCATGCAAAGTTGATAGTACGAATGGCCACCAGATAAAATTTGGATTCTTTCCCCCTGAGAGCAGATTTTGTTAGGAGACTCCCTAAGAAACGTCTTAACCCTGGAAAGGGGACTTGTGCAAAATACGAAGCTTTGAGTGATCCGCGATCTGTTTGGAGCTTTGTCCCTCTCATGTGTGGGGAAGTATGCCTCGTTTTGCCTTTTTATGCCCTGGAGATGCCCGCGAGCAGAATATGTTTAGCAGAGAAGTAGCCTCAATGCCTGGTATGATTTAGGAATGGTTACCGCTAGAGGGCTCTCGAAGCCCAGCAATGACTGAAACACCAAGGCCGACAGGATTTAAGTCGCTTCGCTGATGTTAGCGGTGCTGGGAGCATGGCTGCAGAATGACAGAGAGGCATGCAGATGATTGATGCCCAAGCGAACTTCGACTCTGGCACTGATAATGGCAAATAGCCAAAGCCCCGGAACACTGCTTGAAAGAAAAGGTTTTTTTTTTTTCTTCCCAAAGAATAACATTATAAAGTAAAGAACTTAGGGCATAAGACAAATGGGCCCCTAAGTTCGTTCTTAGGTATTGGAGGTACTGCTATGGAAAAGTAATGCAAAAGGGGCATCGACCCTAGAAAAGGGGCCAAGAGAATGATTGTAATGAGGAGGATGTCTTCTTTGGGTTAGGAGTGTATATGAGGGCAAGCTCTCTAATGTTGTGTTTATTGAAGATTGACAAACTTGTGGAAGATTGCTAGTTTCTTCCTGTCTTTATTTCCTTATTTTATTCAGAGCAATTAAGCCCAGAGCACTGATGATCAGACAGGGCTACTCTAAATTTTATAAAGAACAACAGGGGCAAAGAAGTGTAGAACAGGGATCGGGTTACCCATTAATGTTTTACTAGATTTAGAGGTATAGATGTTAATAAAGATTGAAATGTTAGATTATTAAGATAGCAGTTTAGGATAGATATAGTAGAAAGATGATCTAATAATAAAAGAGAAGTCAATGAGAACTGCTCGGCTTAAACTTCCCGATGCCACCTTAGTTACATATGGTATAAATGGCTGAAGGTGTGGATGGGATATTGGTTGGGTCAGGGGGGCTGGGGGGGGCAGACTTAGTAAGGTGCACTGTTGACCGTAGATTGTAGCCATGAGGGTGGGAGGGGGCAGGTAGAATAGTCTAACGCAAGCACTGGACTATACATACCCAGGGCAGTTGGGTTTTGGGGAGTGGGGGGGGAGGTTTGGGGGAGGGCTGGGTTAGCTCAGGTGTACCCTCTAATGCTCAGATAGGATTAAGGTTTGCTGAAAAAGTGCCCAGAGATGTACACAGATATGTATATATAGCCTATGATCAGTAACTTAGTTTTTTCCACATGGAATGTTAAAGGAATTAGGCGGAAGGTGAAGCAATACCAAGTTCAAAAGCACCTACAGTTGTTAAGGTTGGATATTACTTTTATCCAAGAATCCCATCTGTTGATTTCGGAAGAATCTAAAATGAGAAAGCAGCAAATAGGGCAAGTGTTTGCAGCTGAGGGTACTACACAAAGTTGTGGAGTGATGATTTTGATAAAGCACAAAGTTCCATTTACACCAACTAACATTATCAGAGATACACGTGGGAGATACATATTAGTACAAGGGAGAATGTATACTATGGAAGTATTATTGGGTAGTATATATGGGCCAAATACTGATTCCCTTGGTTTTTACATGGAGTTAATCAATATTTTAACCCCCTTTTTGGTAGTACCTATGATTTTGGGTGGAGATTTAAATCTAGTGTTTGACTCTAATATGGACCGTACAGGTAATAGATTCAGAGGTCTCTCACCGGCCCAAAGGGCATTAAGGGACGTGTGGGACAGGGTAGGGCTGTGTGATGTGTGGTGTACTCTACACCCCTCAGATAGATGCTATACATTCACTTCGTCAGTTCATAAAACGTCTTTCAGAATTGATTACATTATGATTTCCCAGCAGCTACTCACGGGGTAGTAGAATCGACCATACGGCCTGGACCTCCATCGGACCACTCTCTCGTTACTTGTCAGCTCTTTCTAGCCACTGTTTCAAAAGTGGAAGGGTGTTGGAAAATCAATAACCAAATTTTAAAAGACCCAAATACGGTGAAATATATTAGTAACCACATCTCAAAATTCATGTCTGCTAACTTCAATACCACCGGAAAGCCCAATATGGAATGGGGTGCCTTAAAGGCCTATCTGAGAGGAGTGCTAATCGGGGTTGCGTCAAAGAGGAAAAGAATGAGAGAACAGCAATTAACACAACTCCTTAATCAGATTAGAACTATAGAAAAGAACATGTCCCCTCATACCTCGGAACAAGCTCAGCTGGAACTTATAAAATTAAAGGATTCTTATTCAGACCTTCTGAGGGAGAGGGCAGAATTTCAGATTTTGAAATCGAAGGCTACCTACATTGATCAAGGGGAAAAGACACGTCACCTTCTAGCTACCCGAGTTAAACAACAGGAGTCTGCTAGATTTATTGCCTCAATCTGGTCTTCCGATGGGGTGCTGAAAAGTACCCAGAAAGAAATTACTGCAGAGTTCCAAAAATTCTTCCGATTGTTGTATAGCCCGAAGGCTGACTTCCCTCCACTTAAAGATGTGGACCTTTATTTAGCCGAATCTCAACTGCCCTCTATCTCAGAAATGCAATGAGTGGCATTATGCAACTCCATAACAGAAGTGGAGATCCTAAAAGCAATAGATAGCCTTCCCCTAGATAAGTCCCCCGGGCCAGATGGGTTTTCGTCTAATTTTTATAAAAAATTTGCAAAGCAGCTAGCCCCTTTACTTCGCTCTCTGTTCCAACAGATTCTTGCAGGCAATAGTACAGATGATACACTATTCGAGGCCTTGATAACTCTGCTGCCAAAACCTGGAAAGGCTCATGTATATATGGCCAATTATAGGCCCATATCTTTACTTAATCAGGATGTTAAAATTCTGAGCAAGCTGTTAGCAGATCACCTCAACGAGGTCCTCCCTGATTTAACAGGTGGGCTTCATGAAGGGGAGATCGGCCAGTGACCATTTACGTACCCTGGCCCATGTCTTCTCGGTGTCCAGGGATGCTGAATACCCAGCGGCTTTGGTATCCCTGGATGCCGAGAAGACATTTAATAGAGTAAACTGGAGTTTCCTTTTCAGGGTATTACATGCATTTGGTTTTCCCCCAGAGTTCCAGAACTGGACACGAATGCTTTACGAAGCCCCCACAGCCAGGGTTATCTGCAATGGGTGTATCTCTGAACTATTTCCTTTGGGTTCGGGCACCAGGCAAGGTTGTCCCTTTTCCCCGCTGCTCTTCAATCTGTATTTAGAACCACTCATCCGAAGATTGATTGCTAGCCCTGAGGTCCAAGGTATCGTCATACAAGGTACTGAAGTCAAGGTTTCGGCCTACGCTGACGATCTTTTACTTCAAGTCTCTCACCCCGGGAAATCTATTCCGCATTTATTAGAAATTATTAAAGAGTATAGCTGGTTTTCTAATTATAAATTGAACGTGGATAAGATTGTGGTTTTCCCTTTCAATCAGAGGGTGATGAAGCATGAAGTCAGTGCATTAGGTCTGTTCTGGGAAAAGTAATCAATGAACTATCTAGGCATTGCCCTGACAAGAAATGTTACACAATTGCAAAAGAACAATCTGGATTTACTATTGCAAGTCATCGGCCAAGATTTAAATAGGTGGTCCCTTCTCCCATTAACTATCTGGGGTAGAATCAACCTCATTAAAATGAATGTCTTCCCTCGGCTGTATTATCCACTTAGTCTCTTGAATATATGGCTACCTCAGTCATGGTTCAAGAAGGTGCATAGTATTGTCGTTAATTTTATATGGGCGGGGAGGTGCCCCCGTTTGGTGTTTCACAAATTAGCGGCCCCAAAGCTCAGAGGTGGCCTTCGAGTGCCACATGTAGGCCTTTACTACTGGGCCAGCCATATCAGTAAATATCTGAGGTGGATTAAAATAAAAGATCTAGAAGAACCCCATGAGTACAAACCCCTTTGGCTAAAAATAGAACTAGCCCTATTTCGATATTATAATCTTTCTCCTGAGGCACTGCTTTTCGTGAGACCTAAGAGCCTCCCAAAACAGCTTTGTTCGACACCTATTGCAACGTCTGTGAGGGTGCACTCCCAGCTTTGTAACTTCATGAAGTACAACCACTGTGTAGATCTGGAACAGCCGTTGATAGGCAACCCCAATATTAAAATAGAGGGGAGGGTTCTTTCTCCAAAATGGCTCCCACAGGCTAGGGAAGTCAAGCTTAAGTGCTTTTGGAATGAGGCTAGAGGGGAATGGCTCTCGTTACCAGAAATTTTAGACAAGTTGGGCGTTTCGGCCCTTAACATTTTTAAAGTTTTCCAACTGCGGCACATCCTTGTGAAAGCCATAGGGACAAAGGCTCAACCTCCCAAGAGTCCTAATTTTGGGGTAAATCTAGTTCAGGTAGCGGGCCTCCCACATGCTGTATCGAAGATTTACAACGCTTTATACGATTAGATCTACCCTAGACCCTTTGGACCGTCAGACTATTGGGCGGAGCTCCTTCCTAAGATACCCATTAATTGGGAGGTACTTTGGCAAGGGTGTCATAAATTTATTGCACAGGACAGACTCCGACTTATGCAGTTCCAAATTTTACATGATCTATATTATACTCCCCAAAAAATGGCTAAATTTGGTATTGCCTCTTCTGCCAGTTGTACAAGGTGTGCTCATGGGGAGGGCAATCTATTGCATATTTTCTGGCTCTGTCCCAAGGTAGCCTCCCTATGGATGCAAATTCAACAAAAAGTAGACCCCCTGCTAGGGCTCAATGATTTGTTTACAGAAAGAATTTGCCTTTTAGGAGATTATTCTGAAATCCCAATAACTATCCGTAAATATTACATGGCATTAATATCTATGTCAGTTAAGAAGTTAGTACTAAGGCATTGGAAAGATAGCGAAGAAATATTATATGTTGAATGGTTGAAGGAGCTTCTGGCCAATCTTAGAGTGGAAAAAATGATAGCTAGTTTGCTGAATAAAATGGGTAAGTTTAACAAAATCTGGGCCCCACTATTAGCTCTCTATTCTTTCCAGACAAGTTAATGTAGTGGAACCACGAGGGCAAGGATAAAAATGAGTCACCATTCTGGAGAAGCAAACCAGGGGAGGGGTGGAAGGGGTGAAGAGGTTTTCCTAGGGAGTGTTTTTTTTTTTTTGGATATAGTGGATTGGGGAGGGGTGGGGGAAGGGATTTAGGTTTATGTTTATGATTTTGCTGAAAGTATGTATCAATATTTTATGTATTATGTGATAATGATGTATTAAGTGTTAAAATTCAAATAAACTTTGAATTAAAAAAAAAGGAAATACAGGTTCTCTGATAAAGGAGGCATATGATCTTTTGTCATTTCTGTTAGATCTATCTCTATTTGTTGCGTTTTGATTAGAACTGTGACTTCTAGAGGTCACAGGTTCTTCTACTGGTGTTTGGGGTCATTCGTCATTCATCTACATAGGATTAGGTAGGCCCGAGGGCCAAGGGCTAATGTTGGGAAGGTTAAGTTGAGGATTTGGGGTCATTTGCAATGAGTCAGGCTGATGTAATGGGGAAGTAAGGATATTTCCAGCTGACCTGTCCACTGCTTCCACCTCTGTGGTGTCTAATATTTGTACTTTTCTATGGGGCCCCATGGTGTTTTTTGCCTCTTCCTTACTCAGTTCAGAGAGTTTAAAAGTGTTTGCAATCCACTGCCCATCTTTACTTTTTTCCCATCCAGCTTCTAAAAGAGCTGTATCCACAGACCAGTCAGTTGTTTCTGCAGGAATCATACTGGGGGAGCGTCCTAGACCAGGTATCATCGTACCTGTTGTTGCCATTCTCAGTGCAAGCCCAACAGAGTCATTCATTTGTTCAGCACCATGTTTTTGACCATTAAATACAAAGAGAGATGTAGAGATGATACTTGGAACAAAAGAGTATCCTGTAGGCTGTGGTTTTTCCTGCGGCTGCTGACGTGGAGTCAGTGGTTGTTCTCTCCCAGCTGTGGTGGAGGTTTGCAGCTGGACTGACAGTGCAGTGCTGAGCATCTCTTGTGGTGCCGCTTCAACTGTTTTTTTCTTTTGTGCGATGGCTTTACTGAGCTCCACTTGCTGTCATTTAATATGTTCTTCTTCGGTCCGCAAGATAGCTTCAAGATCAGCTGCAGACTTAGCTTTATTTCCCTCGGTGACCACAGGTTCTGTTGTATATGTAGGCCTGGCCTGGCTCCCCAATTCAGGTCATTCTCTTCTTGTTTCCTCGGAGATAATCTCAATATCCTTCTGGCTCTCCGGTGCTACCAGAGCATCGAAAAAATGTTCATTCTGAAATGTTTTTGAGGCAGAAAAGGAGACTGACTCCTCTACCTCCTGCACATCCACTGTCTTTGCTGACATCAGGAGACTGACCAAGCAGTCAGAGGTTCTCCACACAGGTCGGTAGGGGAATATTTTAATGCAACAAAAACAAATGGTACAGGCATAGTCAGTGTCTCAATAAAGTCAATATGAAACAAGGCACATCAGTATGTATTTAACCTAATATGAAAGAAAAAAACAGCAAAGGAAAACTTTCAAAAAATACTGTTCATGGTTCACATCACTACTTTTTAACAAAGCAAAAAAAAAGAAAACAGTAAAAAAAAAACAGTTATGTAAAGAAAAAAATAAACACATGTAAATCCTGTGTATGGCAAATAATCTTATGACAAATATCATACTCATGAGTAAAATAAACAGCAAAGTTACCCCACCCAATCAATACCACTCCATAACTTATGACAGATACCCAACCCCATGTGCTTGACTTCTGTCTGGAAGGTCTTATCCAATTCAGCCTGTACTTTAAAAAAAACATCATGTAAAGATATGTCAGTATCTCGTAAGAAGGACTGGCACTGTGTTTGCCATATTATCAACTTTAAACATGCAAAAATAACATACACCGTACTTCTATCCCATTTCAACCAGACAGCAGTGAGCTGACCCAAGACCAGCAAGTCATAGATAATAGACTGAAAACAAGTCGTGTTCCACATCGCATCAAGCATGCTCCACTGTGGTTGAATAAAAGCACAATCAAAAAACAAACGCTGCATAGTTTCCTGTTCATTCGTGCAATTAACAGGTAAACACATCCCGTCTGCCATTTCTTTATGCTTACGGTTGGCCCTCACATTCCATTTACCATGTCCACTAAGCTACAAACTTCCTTCTTTTTTTGTGGAATCCTTTTTTCTAACATGACAGCTAATATATATTTGACATTTACAAACAGACCTACCACAAACACTGGGTCCTCAAAATAACGAGTCATAAGAATTTCAGCATAAAACTGTTTCCTTGCTCTAGCTTGAAAACATTGTAAGTCTATTTTCCACAGCCGAATATATTTTAAAATATGTTGCACATATGTGGGTAATGGTTTCTCTCCCACTAAGCACTTCCCAACCCCCCATGTGGGAAAAAAATTTGCTTGCCATGTCTGTACAATCTGAGACCAAAAGTTACTTTCCCCCTAGAAAAGTGGTCTGATATTAGTATAAACAAATATACTAAAAAAGAAAACCAAAGGGTGAACCATATTCAGACCTCCTTCCTGCCACGGTCTCTACATATGGTTACATTTTACTGGGTTGAGCCTACTCACCCATACTAGTTGGAAAAAAATACTCTATATTTTTGTATGCATAGTGAAGGGCAAAGGAAAAACATGGTGCTGAATGCAAAAATATGGGCACTATAAAGGTTTTCAACAAAAATATCCTTTTCTGTTTTGTCATAGCCCAAGCTTTCCACTTATGCACTTTTTGCTGTGCATTTACCAATTTCTGTTCCCAGTTGAAGGTTGCTGCATCTTCTATACCAAAATACACACCTAAAAGCTGAATTGCTCCTTGATGAAATGGGATAACATAGTCAAGTGGAAGCGGTGCATTTCCCATAACTACTGCTCTACTTTTAATTATGTTTATACCCATCCCTGTCATGGGTGACTGTTTTTCCAGAAAATCCAAGGCCTTAACCTCTGACTGCAAATCAGCTACCATTAAAACACAATCATCAACATATGCAGAAAGCTTTCTACAGCAGGCACCTGCTCAATTGGTAATATGTTTGACCAGTGGGTTTGTGTCAGTTAGGCAATAATGCCAGACAGGGTGTGTGTCATGCTGGGATAACGTCATGCCTCAGGTGGTTGGGCACGAGGCCGTAGGCCAAGTGCTTCCAATAACTGAGGTGTGACGTTATCCCAAACGACACACACCCTGGAGGGCATTATTTCTATTATATAATGGCTCATTGTTATACAGAATAAAAAAAAAATGTAAAAGATGTTTTGTGTGGAAAAAACATTTTTGGTTTTTTAAGAGAAGATGAAACAATCAAGCAAATGGTCATCTGCAGGTTCACAGTGAGGCTGAGACTAGACCTGTGATGTTGTGCTGGGATAACAGCACGGGTCCAGCCCAAGACTGACCAATCAGAGTCCAGGATTTTTTCTTGCCATTGTATAATAGCCCTTAATAAGGGATCCAAACTAAAAACATACAATAATGGGCTCGGGGGCAGCCTTGATGTACTCCTTTCGTTTAATACATAGCTAGCTTAAATGCCTATTAACCAGTGGTCATACCTGAGCCTCCAAATATAAGGCTTTAATCAAAAAAAGGAACTTAAATTCACATATGACGGAGTCAAATGCAGACTCTTGATCAATAGATAGAAGGTAACAGTCTAAGAATTTGTCTAGCCCCTGTGCTATTACTTCCCTTAGAAGCAATAAATTATGCAAAATGTTCATTCCAGGAATTGTGCAAGTTTGGGTTTCTATAATTAATGTCTGTGCCGCCTGTGCCAAACGAGTGGTAAGTATTTTGGCCAAAACCTTATAATCAGAATTAAGAAAGCCTAATGGCCTCCAGTTTTTTAAGTTTGTGTGGTCACCCCTTTACTGTATGAATAAGAAACATAACACCCTCACTCGTACTTGTACTTAACGTAGTCAGTTCTGTGATTTCTAAAAACACATCATACAGCATCGGGACAAGGTGATCCAAGTATTGTTTATAAAACTCATTTGGAATCCCATCCAGGCCCAGTGCTGTGTTAGTAGATAGAGATGTAATTGCTTACCTAATTTCCTGCTCAGCAATAGGTGCATACAGAGCCTATAGTTCCTGGTCAGTTAAACCGGGGGGTATAAACTGTCCAGCATAGGAGAAAAACTCTGTCCCCCTTGTTCCTTAAATTTTTGTTCCACATGATTTTTTTTTTTTACTTATTCTTTTTCCGTCTTACTGCCCCAGTCTCTCCACTCTCTTGGATCTCTACATAGCCACACACACTTTTCTATCACCACAGGGTCTGCTCCTAGAGTGCATACAGTGCTACTCCTGTAATTCTAGAGGCCTGAATAACCCCTCAGGTGGGGTGAGGAGAGATCCCCCTTACCTCTCTCAATGTTCAGGGGTGTGTGCACCTGCACAGTGGAGTCTACCCTTGGCTGGTGGATGTGCTGGGCCAGAGAGACTGTCACCTAGGAGTGACAGGGATCTTTTCCCTGTTCTGTTGTGCTTGTCTGTCCCCCAAAGTCGGCGTGCAATGAGGACCAATGAGCAAGATGCACGCTGGTTCGTGCATCTGCTGCTGTCCTCTGCCAATGTCAACCCTTGCTGCTGCTTCCCCGACCACACCAGCACCATCTGAGGTCCCCAGGTGGTGGCAATATAGCAGCGGGGCTAGCTGCTCATCCCTCCCCAGAGAAGGAGAGCAAGCCATTGGGTGCTGAATCCTTCTTCCCCCAGCAGACCCCTGTCGGCATGAGTCCGTCCCAGAACCCAGGTCGCTGGCATGGCATGAGGTGTGGCATCCAGGGCCTCAATCATCAGCACCACCGGCCAGTATTCCACATGTTTTTGAACAATAGTTCATAAAGAAGACAAGTTGGTGCCACACCTCACACCACCGGTGACCCAGGTTCGGGAAAGGACTCGGGCACTGGGGGTCGGCAGGGGAAGGGTTGAGGACTGAGCGCCTGCATGGTGCTCTGCTCCCTGGATCGAGGGGTTGGAATGGCCCGGCGAGCCAGAGACCTCCGGTGGAGACCAGGGGTACTGCAGCAAGCCGGGCAGGCACACACTAGCATGGTCGACGCTGGCAGGGTAGCCGTGCGCCAGATAGCATCGGGGTGTACCCACACTGGGGGGAAGGGACAGAACACAGAAAAACCTGGTCCCAGGGGTAGGCGATGGTACCAACTCCCATGCCCACTGCTGGGCCCGACCTCGCCGACCTTCATAGATCCTCCGCTCAGGGCCCATATCTGCAGCTGGAGTCTACAAAGTTTGAAGTGCGCCCAAGGTAGGAAGGGCGTCCGTTGAGCGGGGGGTGCCAGCTGCGTGGCGGGGGCAGAGGTGAGGATGATGCAGTCAATGCGGGCTTCAGGCAGGGCAGGATACAAGTTGGATGCCTGAGAGACTCTCCTGGGACTGTGACAGGAGTGAAAAATAATTGACAAAAAAAAAAAAGACAAGTTGGTAACCATGTTACTATCTGGGCTACTTCTTAAAGCCGTCATAACTCTATGTTTTATCCTATCAGTATGACTATAATAAGGGTTAACTTGAAACCGAGTCCCTTGCATCTCAAATTGTTGTTCCATTAGGAAAGAATGTTACCTATTATATTGAAAGGAAAACATTTTTTCCTTTACCTCTTTTAGCTGAGTAGTCAGGTCTGCCCCTGTTTCCCTCATCGTGTAAGGAGCTGTAAAAACTGAGTTCTCCATTTTAAGTAATGATAATAATTTGTTCATGTTACAGTACTGGAAACCGGTACCATAAGTTGCTTATTTTGTATCTTCCCACCGGTCGAGGAGGTCATCATACAGTCACGTAACTGAACTTCTAGCGGTAAAGAGTTCCTCTATCTCTAGCTGTACTTGTTCGTCTTGCAAAAGGGAAAAATTCATGCCCAATATCCTCTACCAACCTGTACATGACTGTCCACTGCACTAGAAACCCACACCACAGTGTGATCCGTGGTTTCAAGAGGAATCATTTTTACTGCAGAAATAGGGGTTTTATCAGGTACAAACCAAAAAAGGGACCCTTCATAAAAAGTGTGACTTGGCTGTTCCTCTGCTATATCATAAACATCCTTAAATTCTGAACAGGACAAAATAGTGTTCAGCAAATTCGTAACACAATAGACCTTACCAGATTGTCTCCCCCAATCCCTTTTAGCCAAGCCACAGTTAAAATCTCAGCCCCAAAGTGTCAGTTTGGAACTGTGCAAAAAAAGATTCCAATTGATGTAATAGTTTCGTCCTGTCTACCTTCAGTTGAGGGGCATACATATTAATCAACTGTAATGATTTTTGGTTTAAAGTAACATCCACAACCATAGCTCATCCTGGGCATACATCCACTTGCTTAGTAACCGCAGCCTCTTGCCCGAAGAATAAAATCACCAAGCCAGTGCAAGGCTCTTCCCCTACTGACCACAAGGACTGGCCCCATCTCCATTCCTTCTGTGTCTGGCCTATCTCAGGAATGGTGTGCAACCTGGTATCTTGCAAAAACAACACATCACATCCTAAACCTTACAGAATCGAAAATGTAACATGCCTTCTAGAGGCAGCCTTAATGCTATTTACATTGCAAGTGAGAAAGGTAACAGCGGCCATAGTAAGAAAAAGGGAAAAACACATTGTTATAACATAAAGCAAATCATCCTTAACATTCTTTATTTTTCTTTCACTTTTTCTGTTTAGACTTTCCCTGTTTGGGAAGTGTCACAGGCTGTTCCGGTAAGGAAGAGGCCACCGATGAAACATCGGATTCCCCCTCAGAAGTGGCCCAGTCTCGGTCTTGCAATATAGCATACTGATTTTGTACCTCTAGTGGTTCAGGGTCAGCAGGAATTTGCTGTGGTACAGACGTACATGCTATGGTTTTAGATCTGGTAACCATTGTAAAACCCATCCCCACAGGTCCTGTTGGGGGGGGCATAGCTTGTGCTGCCGAGTCTATCATAGACTGTGTTACCACTGCTGGGGCTTCTTCTCTGGGTTGTTGTGATACCTCAAGCACCTCCTGAGTTACTTCTGTCCTAACAGGCCTCACAGGGCTGGGGTATCATCAGTGGAACCTAGCCCCACAATATGGGGAGGCTCCTGAAGGTCAGTAGGCGGGGGGTGCCTGTCGCACATTTCTCAGAGGCTCCATCCATGGTGCTGTAGTACTTGGTCCATGAGGGCTGCTGATCACTGGGTCTGTGATCAGCTTTAACCGTTCTTTTTGGGCTATTGTAACATAGCGGTCCTGTTCAGCTCGCAGGACCTGATCAAGGCTGTTGTGGGAAGCCCATGAACATGTACGAAACGTGTGGCCTTGCTCTTCACACAAGTTACATCTCATGGAATTTGGGCACTGTACACTAACATGTCCTATAACCCCACAAAGACCACATTTATGTTTTTCATAGGTGTTACTCAGATACCCCGTGTGCCCACATCGGTAAAATGACCGGGATTGACCAGGATAAAAGACCACCCCCCCTGTGCCGACCCAGAAAGAAACAATTAGGAATATGTTGTATCTCATTGTTGATTTGCTTTAAAGTGACCTTAAACCTCCAGCCTCCAGTCCAAAAGTGTTTGTCAACTAGAATTGGCTCAGGATATCCAATGGCGTTACTTTTCTGCTTAAGCCAGAAAGTAATGTCAGCAACGTTGACCCCCACATTTCGAAACAGTACAATCACCCATTTAAAATCAGGTTTTGTTAGGGGTATGGCCACAAAGGGGCACCAAAGGGGTGTGTTCTTCAATAGCTGATATTGCTTCCAGAAACACTCTAGCCTTGCAGGATGCTTAAAGCTGATATCGAACAGGGTATTCCCTGGCACGTGTATAAATGCATACACCTCGTATGCAAAAAATGTCATACTTTCTTTGATCAGTGTGTGCCCTACATAATGGCAATCAGGCTAGTCAGACAGGCAGCCCCTGTATTTAAGTCATACAGGGTTCTGCTGTTTAGCTGGTTCAGAGGCAAGTCTTACTGATTCAGGGAACAGTCTCTCTCTGACATTCATGGCCCATACATTTCCCAATGGTACTGGAGCAGCAGCAGCTTCTCTCAGTTGGTCGCTCTTAATAGGGGCTTCAGTCTGAGTGCTTTCATTAGTGTCTTCAAGGTCCATGGGTGCTAAGGGACCCGCTACTGAAGTAGCAACCCCAGGCTCCTCAATCACCCTCATGGTGTGTTATAAATCAGTAGGGGCAGCGTTATCAATAGTGTCATCTCCCTCTGGCCATGCTTCCTGACCAGGTGTGATGTGGGAGGCAGTGCTTCCCCCTGAAGCTACAACTTGTTCAGGCAGTACTATTTCGATTAGGGCCCATTCTCAATCAGCTAGGGACCTGGGTAATTAGCATCCCAACCCTTCCCATCAGGGGATTTCGAACAACCGGCCTCTTTTAGGGCTTCATCAACCCACGAGGGCATAGTACTGGTTTCGAGGTCAGCATTAGTGTTAGCCATATGACCATGTCTTGTATATAGGAGATGTGTTTTAGCAGCACTCCCACTGTGCTTTACAGTGTGTTCCCCATCAGCCAATTTCTTCTGAGGTTTCTTGACACTCCCGCCTGCCAGCCCAATAGTAAATATGGCCTGGGAAGGCCCTACAGTAATTTTACCCTGGCTATGCAGACCATCCCCAGGAATGGGGCTGGCCCCCTTAGTCTCTTTAGGCCCAACCAGCTTAGGTGGCCTCCCAGTCATAGTCTGATGAAGTGCATACTCAGCTGCCATTGCAGCAGTTTCTAATACCGGGTAAATAGGCAGGCAGTATGGCAGTAGGCAGAGGAGGCAGTATGGTGCAGTGGTTTAAGGCTCTGAGCTGCAAATCTGGAGACCTGGGTTTGAATCCCACAGCCCCCACTCGCATACTGTGTGACCCTGAGCAAGTCACTTAATTTCCTCGTGCTCCCAGGTTGCACCTGCAAACAAGCTTTCAGCTTAGTGTGTCCCACCTGGTAAAATAATTGGTAAAAATAAATAAAAATACCTTGTGTTTCAGGGTCTTCCTTCCACCCTGAAACAGTCCCTTGTATTGCCTTTATGGTGTCTTTACTAGTGCCACCTGACACTGTCAGTAGCCATTCCTCCTCCATCCTGGGTCCCAGTATATGTGGGACAACCCGAGTTCCACTCCAGTAGTCAGACTGAAGCTGTGTGCGTCTCTCCAAATAGCAATGTTCTTCATCTAGCAATAAATGCTGCAACTCAACCTTTGCAGCCGAAACAATAACACTTTCAACACCAAGGAGCCTCATGGGCCTGACCATCAAATCTAATCCACCTTCAGGTGCTTCCACCATTACCTCCATATCCTCCATTTCACCATTAGCAGGGATGTCGGTCTCCATCAGGAAAGAGACAGGGAAGGAGACCTGCTCCCCAGCCTCTCCTGCTTCCTCACCGCTTGCTGTCCTCTGAGAACTGGCCATTCACACGCACACCAGCTCCCCCTACAGGATGAGTAGGAGAATTTCCCCAGTGTCCTGGCCAAATTTCCCACATTCACTAAAAAAAAATACCACCAACAGCTTAATCTGGTTCAAGGTCAGTCAGCATTCATCTCTGTGGGGGGTAATTGGGGAGGGGGAAGAGGCATTTGCAGAAAGTGGGGTGCTAGCTGCACACTCGAGCAGACTTGATAGACCATACCTGTTTCTGCTGGCAAGTAGTAAGTAAGTATCGTGTTGCTGTTCTTCCACTGTTCCCCTTCCCCCAGCTCAGACCTCAAAAGCCTTGGCTCAGTGTGCCTCTCCCGATTATCAATTTTCAAAAAAACAAACAAACAAACAAATAGACATATAGCTCTCTAGAAAATAGAAATAAACAGGGACTTGACTTTTTTATTTTTACAATTGATTAACCCTAGATATCCCAGCCAGCATGCAACTTCTTGTTTCAAGTGGGGCATTTATTTCTACCCGTGTGTGCAGCTGGGTGGTCTAGGGGCACGGGGGGGGGGGGGTTAAGTGACTTGCCCAAGGTCACATAGTGATTATTTGGCTTTGGCGGAGTTTGAACCTACAAACTCTGGGTTCCCAAAAAGGTGTTACCATAAGACCAGACTGCCTACATATGCCAAGGGATATATGAAGGGTTTGCAGAGTCATGTATCTTAGTTAATGATTGGTCAGAGGTGTGGAGTGGGATGTATTACTTAAGCCAAAAATGCAGGTTGCATTCTTTATAGCTACACATTTTGTAGCCAGGCATTTTCTTGTCAGAGCTGTGTCAGTCAGTGCTGTTAGTGTGCAGCTGCAAAAAGTAGACATACTGTATATGTAGGTTAAATAAACATAACTTTTGCAATTTTAGAACCTGCTTTAAAACAGTAGTGCAGGTTATGTGAACATTTTGCGACCATGCATTTTTACTGCATTTGTAACTTCTCATTTTCTCCAGTCTTGTAATTTGCTTTTCCCACCTACCTGAATGTTCTGTTTTAGCATCATCTGTTGGAAACCATTTAGGAAGCAATAATTTAAATATGAATATCATTGCACTTTCATCTGTATTCACAACTGTTTTTTATGTAATTTCAACATAACATTGGAGTTGTGTAAGTGGGTATTTTAAAACATTGCAGAGTTGTTTGCTGTAGTGAAAACTGGACTTCAAACACCTGTCAGGTGATCACTAAGTATATTAATACTAGCACTAATGGCAGCAGTGCTGCAGAACTGACAGGGCAGTTAAGCTGGGGAAAAAACACAAACGCTCAAACACTTGGGTTGGACTTTCTTTCCATTGACAGAGGGTGCAGTGTTCAACCAGCAAAAGGTAAGGCTAAAGAACAAATATGAAAAGAGCTGGATCACAATGCAGAATTCAAGTGAATTATGACATTTAACAGCAAAACAGATAAGCTCTGGAGCCTGGCGCACAAATCATGTATTTGCAAGACTATAAGCAGCACCTGAGCCCAACCATGCCGTTTTTCATTCCTTACATTCAAAAGACTCCTTTCAATATGCAAGACCCTAACACCTAATTTGCATATCATTAACTACTACATGATGGGCAAACTGCTCCTTGCAAAGGATGGGGGCTGTGTGCTTCCAGTAGACAGTGAATACTCAGATACACCAGGAAAGGGTGAACACTGAGGCTGATACCTCCAGCAACCCTACAGAGTATGTACCTATGTGTTTATGGATAACACGGGAAGTTTTAATGATCCACAGATCTCTGGGATGGACAGCCTGCTCGGTGTTGGTTCCTGAACTTTGCTGTACAAATATATGAAAATAGCCAGAAGAAGAATGTCTAAAGGTCTATCTAGTCTGCTTAATTTGTGGAACCCCTTCTTTGCATTTATAATGGGCTCCACACCCCCTTTCCATCAACCCTGACTCCCTTCACACTTTTCAACCTACCGCTCCATCAGCCCTGATCCTCCCTTTTACCCTGTCCCACCCCCTCTTGAATCCATCCACCATCCCCAGAAAAACAACTTCCTTTGTAAATTCGTTCTACCATGAAGAAGTGTCTCCTGACCTCCATCTTGCACCTTCCCCAGGCAGTTTATAGCAGCACCCCCACATGGTCCTGTTTCCACTAAGATAAAAGAGGTCCCATGTAATCACCCTGTTGATGCCTTTTAGGCATTTGAAGGTTTCAGTCATATCCTCCTCTTCTCAAGCAAGTACATGTTGAGGTCATTTAACCTGTCCTCATATGACTTGCCCTGTTGTCCTTGGACCACTTTCCTGCCCTTAGGTCCTCCAACTTCCTGATCAACCTTTCATATCGCATTGATCATTTCCCCATGTCCCTCCTCTTTTCAGGGTGTACATATTTAGGTCCTTACATCTCTTCTTATAGGGCTCCTAATGCTGACCCTGCACCATTTTAGTTTCCCTCCTATGGACCGACTCCACTCTATGTCCTTCTCTAGATGTGATCACTTTTGTCTGATACATTATTTAGTGGTAGCTACTGCCCCCTTCTTAATGACAGACCCCTGCTGAACCACTTCCATACATTCTCTGAGGCCAGCTAGGTGTCCCCTAGGTATCTCCACATCTTCCTAAAATCAGCCTTCCTGAACTCTAACACCTTCGTCTGAGTACTTGTGGGCTCCTTACCCATATCCACCTTGAACCACGCTGTATGGTGGTCACTGACCCCAGGGGTTCCTCCACTCTGATGTCCTGGACATGTTCCTCATTAGTTAGTACCAGATCCAGGATTGCCCCTTCTCATGTGGGTTCAGTAACTCCCTGAACCAACAACCTATTCTGGACTACATCCAGGATCAACTGTATACTGGCACAGGCTGTGAATGAGACCCTCCAATCCAACTTGGACAAATTGAAATCCACCACTATTATAACCTCACCCTTACCTGCAGCCACCAGAATCATGGTATTTAACTCCCTGTCCCTTTCCTCATCCCATTCAAGTGGCCCATTTGCTACTCTTAGCCTCACCTTCCTTCCCTTTCCCATATGGAGTTGCACTCACAGCACCTCTAGTTTTCTTTCCCAGGTCCCCTCCCTTGTGGTAGTAATGTCCTCCCTTATATAGAGTGCCATACCACTCCCTTTTCTTTTTTCCGGCCCCTTCTGTGTAGCTTACACCCTGAAACAAAGAGGTCCCAGTCATGGTTCAGAGTTGCCAATGTCTCAGTGACCACTGCTAAATCCACTTTCCCTTCCACAATAAGTGCCTGCAGGTCATCCATCTTGTTTCCTAGACTTATAGCATTGAACAACACCACCCACTGCCATCACTCCATGCCTCTCCCGTCCTCATCCTGGTTTTCCTACTCTTTCCTCTTCATGCCCTGTTCCTCTCCTCTTCTT
Organism: Neoceratodus forsteri; assembly: GCA_016271365.2. Lineage (NCBI taxonomy): Eukaryota > Metazoa > Chordata > Ceratodontiformes > Ceratodontidae > Neoceratodus > Neoceratodus forsteri. Next base: position 1,190,050,860 of record CM057451.1, on the reverse strand, counting down.
ACCTCCTAGCTCTCCTCTAGTCCCCCAATCTCTTCCCTATACAATTCTCCATGTCCTGTACATAGAAACACATAATGTGTTTTTACCCAAACATCCCTCCTTTAGAAGCTCTCTCCCACTTCCTCTCTCTGTTCTACCTTCTTCCACTGATCCTTCTGGCAACTCAACCTGGAGGCTTAGCTGCCTCCTCCTCCCAGACACCCTATGCGTGAGGCCCCTTTCTGGTCCCCCATTTAAATTGAAGATCTTGCCAGTATACAGTACAGTATTCCCACTATTTTTCCCTGAGTACCTTGGTTACTGTGTTATTTAGATGTAGACAATCTGGTATGTAAAGGGTTTTATCATTCACAGTTCTCTCACAGTTCCCTATGCACTCAAATCCTTCCTCCCTGCACCATTCCCTCAACCAGTTATAAAAGACTTCTATCCTACACTTTCTTGATGTGCTGGCTCTCAACACCGGTAGCACTTCCAAAAAGGCTGCCTACCTAGCCACTTCCCTGCAAATCTGCCCCACTTCTTAGAACCTCCCATGCATCATCCCTACCTTCTATCCTGCTAGGTCATTTGTACCTAGTTGCACTATCACATGAGGTTCCCCCTCACCCCTGTGTGAGTGGGCCTATCGTCGAGCATACCTGTTCTACCAACATTCACAGCATACACCCCACCCTCCTGCATTGGTGCACATTCTCCCTCTTTTCCCATCTCACCCTTTTCACTGCTGAATCCACAGCACTATGATCCTCCCACCTCTTTCCCCTCTCCACTCTCCCCCACTTGCTGACACTATTGTTTCCCATTTTACTCTCCTTCCTACCCCTCCTCCTTTTGCCAGTCCTCCCATACCCTCCTTTTGTGCTCTTGTACTAATCTGCTTTTTCCCCACTTCCCTTCTCAGCTACCCCTCCTGCATTCCCCTCCACAAATGTACTTTGACCTCCCATTCTCTTTGTTTCACCATCCCCCTACTCCCCTTCTAACACCGATTCATAGTTCAGCTTCCCCTGCCCCTTCTACCCTCCTCATCTCTTGTAATCTCTCTCTATTCTCCTCCATGGGCTAGCCTTCCTTCCCTTACCTGTGTTCCACCTTGATCCCCCCTTCCCCCTACCATACTTAGTACTGTAGTTTGAATTGATTCCTCGCTGGTACTTCTGGTGGTGCACCTACTCCCATCTTCCCCTGCCCAACTCCCCCACCCTGCATGGTTCTCCAGTGCCACCCCCCCAGCTTCCTGTCTGTCTGGGGTATACAGACCCAGTGCACCTACCTTCCTCCCATGCCCTCCCACTACAGCTTATTTCTCTCTTCTGCTCAGACCCATTACGCCTTATTCCTCCCACCTGATCAGTCCTAGTTTTCCTGCCCCCAACAGTGTTCTGACCTCCCTCTTTATCATGCATACCTCAGCCATCAAGAAACATAACCTTCTGCACACTGGACAACTCTGTACCTCCCGCATTGTCCGCAGGAATACTTCTGCCTTACATTCTCAACAGCATAATACCCTGCCCCTACCCTCTCAATGTTCATACATGTTATCTCCTCCCCTACTATTTCATGGGCTTAACCCCTGATATGCTTATTAGCAGTCTTAGGTTGTCCACTTACCCTTCTCTAGGTAGTCCTTTGTACTCCCATTACCCTCCTTCTCTGGCTAGGGAGCAGTTACACTTACCTAGTTACACTCATCTAAGCAACCTGCCCCTGCTGGCCAACCCAGATAAGAATTAGCTATAGGCTCCTATTTATCCTGCCTCTGCAAGCCCAGCTCAGACAGGAAGAAGCTACAGTCCATAATTTGCCTTGCTGCTGCAGACCTACCCCATATAGGGAGTAGCTGTAGTCACCAATTATCCTGCCTCTGAAGGCCTACCCCAGATAGGGAATAACTGTAGTCACCAATTTATCCTGCCTCTGCAGTCTTACCTCAGATAGGGTGTAGTTTTGATCACTGAGTTACAGTCAGCAATTTATCCTGCCTCTGCAGGCCCTACCTGATAGGTTTTAGCTACAATCACAGAATTGTAGTCACTAATTTACCAGATAGGGAGCAGTTACAGTTTTTTAATTTATTTTGCCACTGCAAGCCTACCTCATATAGGGAACAGTTGTAGTCAACAATTTATCCCACCTCTGCAGGCCTACCCCAGATAAGGAGTAGCCATAGTCACCAATTTATCCTGCCTCTGAAGGCCTACCCCAGAGAGGGAGTAACTGTAGTAGCCAATTTATCATGCGTCTGCAGCCTACCCCATATAGGGAATAGTTGTAGTCACCAATTCATCCTGCTTCTGCAGTCTTACCTCAGACAGGATGTAGCTATGATCACTGAGTTGCAGTCACCAATTCATTCTGCCTCTGCAATCTTACTTCAGATAGGGTGAAGCTATGATCACAGAATTGTAGTCACCAATTTATCCTACCTCTGCAGTCCTACCCCAGATGGGGGTAGCTACTATCACCTAATATCCTGCCTCTGAAGGCCTAATATAGAAACATAGAATTTGACTTCAATTAAGGACTGCTTGGTCCACCTAGTCTGCGTCTTGTTCCCTACCTATCCTATCACCGTTGACCCTATTTGATCTCCAGCTCACACCCTTCCTTGCTTCCCAACTAAGATTCTCCTATGCCTATCCCATGCATGCTTGAAGCCTGCCACTGTTTTTGCCCCCACCACCTCCACTGGAAGATTGTTCCAGGCATCCACCACTCTTTCAGTACTTCCTCTCATCCCTTCACAATTTTCTTCCTTCTAGCTTCATTGCATGCCACCTTGTTCTTACGCATTTTTTCCTCTGAAAATACTCCCCTCCCTACCTTATTTTACTACATGCGATATGTATTAGTCTCCATCTTGTCCCCCCTTCCTTCTCTCTTCCAGGGTCTACATACTGAAATCCTTCAGTCTCTCCTTGTAGGGCTTCTAGTGCAGGTCCTGCACCATTTTAGTTGCTCTCATCTGGGCAGCCTCACTCTATCTATATACTTCCTTATGTGTGGTCTCCAGAACTGGACATAATACTCCAAGTGGGCACTCAGCAGCGGTCTACACTTGTCAAAGGCCTTTGATTTGGTGGACCACCCTTTAATGTTGGAATCCTTTGAAAATATAGGGGTCGCCGATCAGTCATTGAAATGGTTTACATCATATTTAAAAGATCGTACTCAGCTGGTTTCCATTGCTGGTGTTAGCTCAGAGTTGGCCCCAGTGAAACGCGGTGTCTCACAGGGCTCAATACTGGGCCCCTTGATGTTTCTTGTTTATATGAATGCCCTTCCAAATTGTATAAAACATTCAAACATCATATTATATGCTGATGATACGGTGTTAATCACAGATGGGATAAACAGGCAGGAAGTAGAAGGAAAGCTCCAGTCTGATTTTGAAGCCATGCAAATTTGGTTTAAGACTAAACATTTATTAATGAATACCAAAAAAACACAAACAATGTTGTTTAAAACTTCTAAACATAAAAATAAAAGCTTGGATAGTGCTATGCTGATCTTGACTATAGATGGGCAAATATTGGCACAGGCAGATATATATAAATATTTGGGAGTTGAAATTGATTCTGGCCTTACCTTTAATCAACACGTGGATAGTATAATAAAGAAAACTAAAATGAAATTGAGGGCCTTAAGAAGGGTTACTTTCTGTATGACTAAACATGATAGTAAGTTGCTAGCAAATCAGTTGATCATTCTTACTTTGGAGTAAGGATCACATGTTTATTGTTTTTCTACAAAAAAAATCTCTACATAAACTGGATGTATTATATCATAAAATAGTTAGATATGTATTACGATGTAGTCCCACAGTCCATCACTGCTCCCTGTATGATGCTTTGTCCTGGATCCCATTGTATCATGAAAGAGAAATAGTATGGAATATCTTATTGTATAAAATTATGAAATTGGAAATGTGTGAAAGACTCGTGAAACAATTTGAATGAGTAAATTATAACTATTGTTTGAGAAATATGGATAGTACACTAAAATTACCTAGGATTCAAAATAAATACAGCACATTTAAATTTAAATATAGAGCTGCTAGTTCTAGGAATAGATTATCGAAGGATTTAAGAGAAATGAACTTGACAATAAAGGAATTCGGATAAACAATTAAACAGGACCTTGAATATGTATGTGTATGTTTGGAGTAACACCTTGTTATTGGTAGTTCCAAAAGGATAAATGAGGGGTTACTAGATTAGTATGAGACGTAGCATATCGGATCATATTGCTTTTTACATAAACATGTTATCACGTGTGATGTGTACCAGTTTGTCATTAATATGTCTGTGTGTTGTTGCTATAAAATTTTCATTTTTAGTATCATATAATATTTGTATCTTATGTAATATGTGTAATATTTTTTTTTGTAAACCATCTTTATTCATTTTCAATTAACAGACAAACAAACACATACCTGGCATAGCCAGGGTACACAACCCCAAACTGGCTGTGCGAACTATGTACATCCCCCTATGTACAAACACAGTAGAAAACCGCCCTACAGTGTAATCAGGCTCCAAGATCAGTAATGCCTTGATGTGATAAGTTAACCGGTATAAATATACTCCCTTCCCGTCAACCCAAATCCTCCTTTAGTTCACCGCATATAGCATATTCTAATCTGCATGTCCCAGAAGAACCTAACTCTTACTTACGGGCGGTTTCCTGATGTGTCCCCTGGAAAGAGAGAGAGAGTCCCCCAACCCCTTAAGACCATGCAGACCATTACCATCCCACCATTATTCTGGTAAAGGGCCAAATACAACCCCACGTAATATGTGTAATATTGAAAATGTTTGGAACCTTTTGTAATTTGTACACAAACATCAATAACAGGATCACCATGAAAACAGGCCTTGTATAAGACCTATGGGATAAGTTTTTTGCATTGTCAAATTGTTTTTGCCTGTATAAATAAAATGTTTACTTACTACTTACTACTACTATTCAGTGGCAACACATCCTCCCTCTTTCTGCTGGTGATACACCTCCGCTATGCACTCCAGCATCTTGAGGTCATCAGATATGATTTTCCCCAGGACCCTTTCCTGTTCGGTGACCGTCAGTGCCACTTCTCCCATTTTGTACTCCAACTCTGGGTTTCTGTACCTTTGGTGCATGATATTACACTTTCTGTCATTGAAACCTAGCTGCCATGTCCTTGGTTACTTCACAAGTTTTCTCAGGTCTATGCACATTCTTTCTACCTCCTCTGACATGTCTGCCCAGTTGCAAAATTTATTGTCAACTGCAAACAGGCATACCTTCCCTTCCAGTTCAACTGCAATGTCACTTATAAAGAAATTAAAGAGGACTAGTCCCAGTACTGAGTCCAGAGACACCCCACTGGTCATCCTCCTTACCAAAGAGTGAATTCCATTTACTACCACCCTCTTTAACCTATCCATTAACCAATTTAAGACCCACTCCTAAGCTGCCAAGTATCTTTATGAGTCTTCAATGTGGCGCAGTCTTGAATGCCATATAAAAATCAAAGGAGACCAGCTCCACTGCCTCACCCTGATCTAGTTTTCTGGTCACCCAGTCAAAGAAATCTATCAGATTTGTCTGACAAGACTCCTCCCCCCCATGAATCCATGCTGCCTTGGGTCTTGTAACCCACTGGATTCAAGATACTCCGCAATCTTTTCCTTTAGCAGCAACATCATTAACTTCCCCACTACTCATGTTAGACTGACTGACTGGCTGTAGTTGCGAGCCTATTCAGTGTTATTGCTTTTATGAAGTGGGACTACATTTGCCCTCCTCCAGTCCTCCAGAACCACTCCTTTTTCCAGTGAAGTGTTGCACAGGGCTGTAAGAGGTGCTGTCAGCTCCCTGAGCTCCCTCAATGCCCCTGGGTGTACCCTATTTGGTCCCATAGCTTTGTCCACTTTCCAATGTGAGAGTTCCTTCATGACACTTTCCTCTGTCAACGGACTTGTGTCTACCTTCCTCCATCAGTGCTCCTGCTGCTTTCATGTGGCCCATCCCCTTCCCTTTCCTCTATGAAAACTGAACAAAAATACTTGTTCAGTGTATCTGCTTTTTCCTGATCCTCCTCTGCACAGTCTCCCCCTGCCCTCCGTAGCCTCACAATCCCTTTCCTCATCTTCCTCTTCTCATTTCTGTACCTAAAAAGATCTTATCCCCTTAGTTATCCTTGGGTTATTCTTTCCTCATTTTGCATCTTTGGGCTCCTCACGGCTTTCACTGCTTCCCTCTGCATCTCCTGATGCGCTTCCTTATCTTCTTCCCTCTGGGTCTCTTTATTCCTCCTGAATGCTGCCCGTTTTGCCTTTACCTTTTCAGACACATCCTTTGAGAACCATAACTGTCTCTTTTTATGTTCAGCATTGCACCTGCACACAAAATGAACATTTGGTATGACAGTGGATGTTGGGAGGTGTGCCACTGTTGGTCCAATGCAGGGCAGTCTGCAAAGAGCTTTCCAGTGATAGACCAATCATCACCTAAGCTGATAAAGACAACTGTTCTAGTCTTGCTGAGCAAAAACATTGTATTGTTCAAAGGAAAGAGCCAGCCTTATCATAGGGTGGCTCTTTCCTTTGATCTGCATACCACCATCCAGCAAGCAGTGCTGATCAACATCCTGATCAGCCTGCCGTAGTCCCCTAACATAACCTGAAATAGAGAAACCATCCCTCATTCCCTCCCACCCCCCTTCTTAATATTTTGGTACTGGGATACCCAAATCCTAGTGCTGGTTACTCCCCCCACCCTTCATGTTTTCTCTGTACGTCAATGGAAGCCCATCCCTGGAGCTGACAAATATAAGAAAACCATCCCTCTGTCCCTTCCACACCTACCTTGTTAATTTTCTGACAATGGAGTGCTCAGTCCCCACTGCTGGCTCCTCCTCCACCCACCCTACCCATTTTTAGTGTGCAACACTGGGAACCTACCCACGATGCTGCCAAACATAACACCAACACTGGAGTGCCCAATCCTCAGTGTCAGTACCTGAAATAAAGAAAACTGTCCCTCCTAGTCTTTTTTTTATTTATATACACCCTGTAAAATAGAAAAACATTCATTGATGTCTGTTGCCACCACTGTTACCCTCCCCCTCAGCACCCTTACATTTTCTGATATGGGGTCCCCAATCACTAATGCCAGCAACTATCCCTCACCCTGCCCATTTTCATTGTGCAACACCAGGGAGCCTACCCCCGATGCTGCCAAACACTATAGTGACACTGGGGTGCCCAATCAACACTGTTAGTACCTGAGATAAAGAAAACCATCCTTCATAGACTTTTTTATACACCCCGTAAAACAGAAAATCATCAATTAATGTCTGGTGCTACCGTCGCTACCCTCCCCCACCTGATCCTCCTACTCAGCACCCACCACCCCACACTTCCCCACCCCTTTACATATCTACCAAGGGTCCAATGCTGTATTCCTCTGTGGACCCAAGATACGTCTTCACTGTTCCATGCCAGATGGGGAACTGAAGAAATCAGGTATGCAGTTCAATGTATTGCAGTGGGTTTCGAACTTGTCCTCATAACTTGGTATAGTATAACCTCATTTATCTGAATGTGCTGAGGGACAGTGAAATTGTTTGGATAAATAGGATTTTGGATACGTGAAAGCACTTTACATTCAAGTCTACTGAACTGGGAAACACACCACAGTTTTGGATAATTGAGAGTTTTGGTTAACTGAGGTTTGGAGAACTGAGGTTTTACTGTAATTGTTTAATATTTTCCCCAAAATCTTCTGTGTGGTCTATTTGGGATCCCACTTCATGAACAGTAGCAGTGAAATTATGCAAATCCATCCCAAAAGGTGATTTCATGGGATCTGCCTAAAATCTTCCTTTCATAGAATCATAGAATCTTGTCGGCAGAAAAAGACCCTCAGGCCCATCTAGTCTGCCCTTCCCACACTTTTATTTATTCTGCCCCCTTTCTGGCAGAATTTGAAAGATTCTCTGCCTTTGTTCATGAGACGGGGTCATAAGAAGACGATGTTGAAAATTTGGGATAAAAATATTTAGAAACAGCAAAGTTATGAGTGTACTGTATGTTGAAATTCTTCAGCTCAAGTTCGTCAGAAATAGATTAGTTGCTGTATTGGTTCTTGTAAGAACAGATCCAGAAGCAAATGGTTTGATACCTTTTATTGGCCCATATAGATGTTACAAAAAGAAAACAATGTCTAAGCTTTCGGACCAACCAAGTCCTTCCTCTGAGATTTATGACAATTGTTCAGAGAGTCACATTCCATTAACACCCAGATCATACATAAAAAAACTGAAAAAATTCTCATTGATTAAAAGTACCTATTTTAAACAAGCATTTGTCAATGGCGAATGTTAATTGTGTTGGTCCGTTGAGCTCGCTCACTGCACCTGTGTCACTCGCTCGTTCTGTTTCTCCCGGTGCTGCAGGATGCTCATTTGTACTAGGCTCCTGCCTGCGTTGGCACATTTTTCTGCCCACAAAGAAATCTGCAGCTGTCCCGACAGAGCTCCGTTGAGGTGGGTCACTCCCCCTCTCTTACTTGCTCATTCTGTTTCTGTTGGTGCTGCAGGCTGCCCTTTTGTACTGGGCTCCTGCCTCTCTTGGTGGCTTTTTCTGCCCACAAAGAAATCTGCAGCAGTCCCAACACAGGTCCATTGAGCTAGCTCACGCTCCCTCTCTCACTCTCTCATTTCATTTCTGCCGGCGCTGCAGGCTGGCCTTTTGTACTGGACTCCTGCCTGCGTTGCCACCTTTTTCTGGACACAAAGAAATCCGCAGCAGTCATGATAGAGCTCCATTGAGCTTACTCACTCCCCTTCTCTCACTCGCTCATTGTGTTTCTCCTGGCGCTGCAGGCTGCCCTTTTGTACTGGGCTTCTGCCTGCGTTGGCACCTTTTTCTGCCCACAAAGTAATCCACAGCTGTCCTGATAGAGCTTTGTTGAGGTCGCTCACTCTGCCTGTCTCACTCACTCATTCTGTTTCTCCTGGCACTGCAAGCTGCCATTTTGTAGTGGGCTCCTGCCTCTGTTGGCACCTTTTTCTGCCCACAAAGAAATCTGCAGCAGTTCCGACAGAGCTCCGTTGAGCTCGCTCGCTCCCCCTCTCTCACTCGCTTGTGTCACAAACCCACTCAGCAGGTCAGGCCCTCTACTCCGAAAGTGCCAACCGCTGAGTGCAGTCTTGTGAACAGTGTAACAGACAAGGTAGCCTTCTTGTCTGTTTTGTGAGTTCGGATCAACCTTTGGTCTCAAGTTCTGGAGGGATTTAACCTGTTAACCTCTTGTTAGCATACCCAATGCACAGGCTCAGATATATCTGTCTTTGGGGGGCCAGATATCTTTGCCTATGGGCACACAACCAGGTATACAGAGATGAACCCTTAAAAACTTTAATAAAGACCTCAGATTTAAAACACTTCTCTTTCCAGTTTGGTACCACCATTCAAGCTTATGTTTAGTATCTGCAATAATCATGTACTTTTCTTACAAAATAAAAAGAAGTCAAAGACAGACCAAGTAAGTTCTAAAAAGATTTTTACTAAAATAGTTAAAATATGTGAAACACAAAATACAGAACTCTTATATCAAAAGACATACACATCTTCTAAAAAGAAACAAGGTTTAAACAGTGCAAATTCCTACTACAGTACTTAGTCTCTAAAATACTTGCTTAACTGCTCACCGATCTTGCTTGGTCAGAGTCTAGGTAAAAATGTGTCTCTGTAAAACAGAATTATTCCTTAAACAACTGTATTGGCCAACCCCTTTTTGGTGAGGTCAGCTAGCTCCTCCTCTGTCAGATTATATTTAAAAAAATATACAGTATAATAAAAAAAAAGTAGTCTTTTCAAAGTAACAATTTTGCCATCCTTCAGCATGACTCATGTTTCAAATGACGTCTCTTTTGATCCATACTGCATCTTCCTCACACAGGCTTCATATGAGCATTTACAACCTTGCACCCCTGTGTAATAACCTGGGTTTTCTCTTCAATGTCATAAACCTTTTTTATGATTTCCCTCTTAACAAAGTTAACTTAAAAAACTCTGTAATTAGCTCCTGGTCTGCCATGTAACACATTGTATCTAAAAACTGAGTGTGTGTGATACACATGCTGTCAGCATTTCTCTTAACTTGCATCTGTCAGCTGAAAACTGGGGGTTGAGGTCACTCCTAGAGCATTAGATTTTTTCAGCAGAGATAATCATTAACACATTTTATATTAAAAAAATATTATACAGCACCCAGAACTGGCTGTCTATGTCACACTCCTCCCCACCTAGACTAAATTTGGGGTAATCTATCCCTTACATGGGATGAGCTTCCCAAATCAGTTCACTCCTCATAGACCCTAGACAGCCCATCTGAGTTCTTGTGCTTCGCTCCAGCCCTATGTACAATTTTTAGATCATACCCTTGTAAAGCAAGACTCCATCTTAGTAGTCTCCCACTGTTCTTCCCCATCTGTGTCAGCCAAACCAGGGGGTTGTGGTCAGTCTGCACCACAAAATGCTGCCCATACAAGTATGGCTCTAATTTCTTTAGGGCCCACACTATGGCAAGATACTCCTTTTCCACCATGTGGTACGCTTGCTCCCCGGGAAGAAGCTTCCTGCTCAGGTACACTATTGCGTTATCTGTCCCTTGGCTGGACGTCTGGTTCACTACTGCCCCAATACCCACATCTGAGGCATCCGTCTGAACTATAGAGGTTTTGCTAAAGTCAGGACTTGTCAAAACAGGAGCACTGCACAGTGCATCCTTTAGTCTGGTAAAGGCTTCTTCACAAGCTGGACCCCAGGTAATTATCTTTGGCATCATTTTCTTTATCAGGTCAGATAGGGGAGCAGCCAGGGCACTGTAGTTGGGTACAAATTTCCTGTAGTACCATGCTGTCCCTAGAAAACTCCTGACCTTCTTCTGGGTTTCTGGTCTGGGCCATGCCTGGATCACCTCTATCTTTATTTAGTTAGGACAGAGCTGTCCCCAGCCTACCACATACCCAAGGTATGCCACTTCCCCCATGGCCACCTGGCACTTCTCGGCTTTGACAGTGAGCCCCGTCCTCTGTATCCTGCCCAGTACTTCCCTAAGACGGGATAGGTGTTCCTCCCAGCTGGTACTAAAGATAGCAATGTCATCCAGGTATGCCACAGTGTACTCCTCAGCACCATTTAACACCTGGTTCCACCAACCTTTGGAAAGTGGCGGGGCATCTTCATTCCGGAAGGCATTACTTTAAACTCAAATAAGCCTATCGGAGTGATGAAGGCCAACCTCTCCCTAGCTCTGTCTGTCAATTCTACCTGCCAATACCCCTTGGTCAGGTCAGTAGTCGTAAGGTAGGTCACCCCTCCCAACTTGACCAGGAGTTCATCCATCCAGGGCATTGGGTGGGTGTCAGACTTTGTGACTGCATTCAGTCCATGACAGTCCACACAGAAATGAGTTGAGCCATCTGGCTTGAGCACAAAGACTACGGGTGAGGCCCAGGGGCTGTGGTATCTCTGGATTACCCCTAAATCCAGCATTTCCTCTACCTCCCTCATAATGTCCTTTTGGACAACCTCTGACAACCAATATGCTGTTCGTTGTATGGGCGTCTGTGTCCCTGTCTCCACATTGTGTGTCGCTGAGGGGGTTATTCCAGGCTTGGTGCTAAACAAGGAGGCAAAGTCTGCTAAAACTTCCCTTACTTTCTCTACCTGGTCTGGGGCCAGCTGGGGAGACAATTTTACTGCCTCCTCAGAGGACTTCCACTTACTTTCTTCCAGCAAATCCAGAAGGGGGTCTCCTTCGTCCATCCCCTCCCCATGACTACACACTGCAAACACCACATCAGCCCTATTTGCATATGGCTTCATCATGTTGACATGGTACATCCTTTCTGTCTGTCTTCTGTCAGGTAACTCCACAATGTAGTTCACGTCATTTACCTTCCTAACCACTTTGTATGGTCCTGCCCACTCAGCTTGCAGCTTGTGTTTCTGGACCAGAATAAGGACCATGACCTCCTGACCCACCATGTATGAGCGAACTCTGGCTCTGTGGTCGTACCACACCTTTTGTTTCTATTGGGCAGCTGCCAGGTTGCTCTGGGCTGTCCCCATAAGCTCCTTCAGCCTTTCCCTAAACCTAAGGATGTAATCCACAATGGGAGTTCCCTGGGTGGTGTGCTTGCCTTCCCAGTCCTCCCAGATCAAGCCTAGGGGCCCATGTACCCGGCGTCAACATAAGCGCTCAAAGGGGGAAAATCCTGTCGACTCTTGGGGCACCTTCCTGTATGCAATCAACAGGTGGGGAAGGTATTTCTCCCAGTCCCTCCCATGCTGTTCAGCAAACACTTGGACCATTGACTTTAGGGTACCATTGAATCATTACACAATCCCATTGGCTTGTGGGTGATATGGTGTCATACATCTCTGCACCACCTCACACTTCTCCCATAAACATTTCATCAGGTCTGACATAAAGGAACCCCCTTGATCGGTGATTACCTCCTGCAGAAACCCAACACGGGAGAAAATCCCAAGTAAGGCATCTGCCACTTTGTCTGTCCTCAGAGAGGATAGGGCGACTGCCTCTCGGTACTGGGTGGCATAATCCACCACAGTCAGGATGATTTTCTTCCCTGAGGAGTTGGGGGTATTTAAAGACCCCACAATATCCATTCCCACCCTCTGGAATAGCTCCTCCACTATGGGCAAGGGGATCAGGGAGGCTTGAGTTTTCTTGCCCACCTTCCCTATTTCTTGGCACTGGTGACAAGACCTGCAATACTCCTTCACCTGCTGGGTGAAGTTAGGCCAGTAGAAATTCTGGGCTAACCGCTGCATAGTTCATGCAATTCCTAGATGACCAGATAAGGGAATATCATGTGCAATTTTGAGCAACTGCTCACGATACCCCTGGGGAATGACAAGCTGCCTGTCTAGCATCCCTCCCTCTGTCTGTACTGCCTGAGTATACATAAGTCCATTTTCTCAATAAACCTTATGTCTGCCATCACCTCCCTATATGCCGTCTGAGTCTGCCGAAGCCCTCAGCTTCTCTAAACTAGGATCACCCCTCTGAGCAGCTGCAAACCCCTCACACAGTCCCAAAGCATGGGACAGGTCCCCTTCAGTCACTAAACTAGGGTCCCTAGCACTAGCCTCAGGGTCCTCAGGATCACTGTCAATCCCAACCCTCTGACAACAGGTCACCCCTCCCTCTTCGGAGTAACCTTCCATAGCTGTGTGGTCACTTGCTACTGGGGAAATTTCTACCCCCTCTCTATCAGTCTCCATATCAGGAGACACAGATTGGGGAACCAGTCTCTCAGTGGTTTCCATACTGGTTTCTGTGGGATTCAGGGAACTATTTTCCCTTGCTGTTTGGCTATGGGTAACTGCATATACCGCCCCCTGCTGGAGGCTGTTAGCCAGGATTACATCCACTGCTAATGTGTTGGCTACAGCCACCTGTTGCACAGTTCCCCCTGTTTCACCCCAGTCCAGAAGAACACTAGTGAGTGGCAATGTTTTCTCTTCACCAGTACACCCTTTGTACAGTTACGTATTTGGGTATAAGTTGACCAGGCTGTACCAGATCCCCTTTACAATGTCAGGGATGCCCTGTGTCCCTTAACCCCTGTGTCTGTACCATTTACTATGACTGGGTACATGTGTTCCCTCATGTTCACTGGCATGCTGTCAAGGGACACACAAACAACCCACTTCTTTTCTAGCACCCTGTTGTGTATTTTGGCTCGCCTTTTTGGGGCACTGTCTGGCAATATGCCCAGTTTCCTTACACTGCCAACAAGCATTTCTTACTTCAGATAAATCTTTTCATTGAAACCTGGGGCTAACTGGTTTTGGTGGAGGTAGTGAGGGTTTTAGCTGCCCTGAAGGTGCTCTTTTCCCCTTCTGCACTGCCTCACCCACCCCATTCGCTCTCAGAGCAGGTCTGCTCTTGGCATAGTGGTCCGAGAGTTCAGCAGCCTCTTGCACTGTGTTTGGATCTTGGTCCTCCAGCCAGGTTTTTAGCTCTGCTGGGCAAGCCCAATAAAACTGTTCTATTAAAATCACATTTTCAATTTTATCAACAGAATTTGCCTCAATTCCTTCCCACCAATGTTTTAAAAACTGACGTTCTTTCATGGCTAGCTCCTCATAGCTCATATCAGGGCTTCTCCTGAGCTTACGGAATTTAGCTCTGTATGATTCAGCAGTTAATTCAAACTTTTTTAACAATGCAGCTTTTAACTTGTTGTAATCATCACTGTCCTCATTGTTCATTTGACCCAATGCACCCCAAGCTTTCCCGGTAAGCAGTGTGGATAGCTGGAAGCTCCAGGACTCTCTAGGAATTTTAGCCTGAATACAAACTTTTTCAAAAGAATTTAAAAAGGCATCCATGTCCACCCCTTCCTTAAACTCAGCTATTAATTTGGAGTTCAATTTGTAACCCAGTCCTGCAGTCCCAGTTAAACCCAAGCCACTTACCTGCCCTGGTGCCACTGGTTGGAGTCATAGCTTCTCCAATTTGTGTTGTCACTGGCACTCCTCTCTCCTCTCCTCTGCAGCTCACTGTTCTCACTCTGCCTCTCTGCATTCTCACTCTCTCTTCTCCTCTGCAGCTTGCTCGCGCTCACGCTCCTCACGGTCTGCCTCCCTCTGTTCTCACTCTGCCTCCAGTTCCATTCTGCACAACTCAGTTTGCAGTTTGAGTACCTCTGGATTCAGGATACTGGTGACCTTCCCCTGCTGCTGTGGCCCTTCACTGACAGTGGCCCTGCTGTCCTTTTAAGTCACGGTCGGTGACTCGCTGATCTGGGTATCTGCTACCATCACGGCCTCTATGAGGTTCTGCTTTTTGGCTGTCACATCAAATGGGACTTCCCTGTCCCTGCACAACTGCTTCAAGTAATCTACAGCATGCCTGCTGTAGTCGGAAGCCATCTTCTTCTTCCCTGACTACGACTACTCTGACTGCACTTTAGAGAAAAAAAATAAAATGGGTAGGAACTCGACTGTAAGCCAAGTGATATATAGTTCTGTTTCCTTCTTAAAATAAAACTCTGCCTTTTTCTTTCTTTGTAAGAGAGCTTACAGTTTCAAGCTGACACAGAACAATAAAGCTTGTGATACCAAAATTATGCCACCGCTGCCAACCAATCTGTCACAAACCCACTCAGCAGGTCAGGCCCTCTACTCCCAAAGTGCCAACCTCTGAGTGCAGTCTTGTGAATAGTGTAACAGACAAGGTAACCCTCTTGTCTGTTTTTGTGAGTTCGGATCAACCTTTGGTCTCAAGTTCTGGAGGGATTCAAACTGTTAACCTCTTGTTAGCATACCCAATGCACAGGCTCAGATATATCTGTCTTCGGGATGGCCAGATATCTTTGCCTATGGGCACACAACAAGGTATACAGAGATGAACCCTTAAAAACTTTAATAAAGACCTCAGATTTGAAACGCTTCTCTTTCCAGTTTGGTACAACCATTCAAGCTTATGTTTAGTATCTGCAATAACCATGTACTTTTCTTACAAAATAAAAAGAAGTCAAAGACAGACCAAATAAATTCTAAAAAGAATTTTACTAAAATAGTTAAAAAATTTGTGAAACACAAAATACAGAACTCTTATATCAAAGACATATAAATCTTTTAAAAAGAAACAAGGTTTAAACAGTGCAAATTCCTACTACAGTACTCAGTCTCTAAAATACTTGCTTAAGTGCTCACCAATCTTGCTTGGTCAGAGTTTAGGTAAAAATGTGTCTCTGATAGACAGAATTATTCCTTAAACAACTGTATTGGCCAACCCCTTTTTGGTGAGGTCAGCTAGCTCCTTCTCTGTCAGATTATATTTAAAAATATATCTAATAAAAAAAAGTAGTCTTTTCAAAGTATCAATTTTGCCATCCTTCAGCATGACTCATGTTTCAAATGACGTCTCTTTTGATCCATGCTGCATCCTCCTCACACAGGCTTCATATGAGCATTTGCAACTTCACACCCCTGTGTAATAACCTGGGTTTTCTCTTCAATGTCATAAATCTTTTTTATGATTTCCCTCTTAACAAAGTTAACTTAAACAACTCTGTAATTAGCTCCTGGTATGCCATGTAACACACTGTATCCAAAAACTGAGTGTGTGTGATACATATGCTGTCAGCATTTCTCTTAGCTTGCATCTGTCAGCTGAAAACTGGGGGGGGGGGTTGAGATCACTCCAAGAGCATTAGATTTTTTCAGCAGAGATAGTCATTAATACATTTTATATTAACAAAATATCATACAGCACTCAAAACTGGCTGTCTACGTCACAGCTCGTTCCATTTCTGTCGGTGCTGCAGGCTGCCCTTTTGTACTAGGCTCCTGCCTGCATTGCTACCTTCTGGCCACAAAGAAATCTACAGCAGTCATGATAGAGTTCCATTGAACTCGCTCACTGACTCCCCCTCTCTCACTCGTTCATTCTGTTTCTCCCGCCACTGCAGGCTGCCCTTTTGTACTGGACCCGTGCATGCATTGCTGCCTTTTTCTGCCCACAAAGAAATCCACAGCAGTCCTAACAGAGCTCCATTGAGCTCACTCACTCCTCCTCCTCCCTCGCTCACTCGTTCTGTCTCCCACTGCTGCAGGCTGCCCTTTTGTACTGGGTTCCTCCTTGCATTGGTGGCTTTTTCTGCCCACAAAGAAATATGCAGCAGTCCTGACACAGCTCCGTTGAGGTCACTCACCCCCCCACTCGCTCATTCCATTCCTGCGAGTGCTGCAGGCTGGCCTTTTGTACTGGGCTGCTGCCTGCATTGCCGCCTTTTCCTGCCCACAAAGAAATCCACAGCAGTCATGATAGATCTTCGTTGAGCTCGCTCACTCCCCCTCTCTCACTCACTCATTCTGTTTCTCCCGGCGCTGCAGGCTGCCCTTTTGCACTGGACTCCTGCCTCTCTTAGCATCTTTTGCTGCTCACAAAGAAATCTGCAGCAGTCTCGACAGAGTTACGATGGCCTCACTCACTCCCCTGTCTCACTTGCTTGTTCTGTTTCTGCCAGTGCTGCAGGCTGCCCTTCTGTACTGGGCTCCTGCCTGCATTGCCACCCTTTTCTGCCCACAAAGAAATCCACAGCAGTTATGATACAGCCCTGTTGAGCTTGCTCACTCCCCCTTTCTCAGTTGCTCATTCTGTTTCTCCCACTGCTGAAGGCTGCCCTTTTGTACTGGGCCCCTGCGTGCATTGCTGCCTTTTCCTGACCACAAAGAAATCCGCAGCAGTCCTGACAGAGCTCAGTTGAGCTCGGTCACTCCCCCTCTCCAAGTCATTCGATCCTAATCTGTCCCAAACACTAATTTCCGACAGCGGCTGCTGTATTCTGCGCCAGAAGCATGGAAACACATTTCAGCCCGGTTGTGAAAAATGACAGCTGTACTGTTCATAAGGAGGTGTGAACAAATGCCAGTGTTGAAAATCTGGTGTGAAAATATTACTAATTTGCGAACTTACAGGGTGCGTGGAAACTGCACAACACACACTCATAACACAGTCATTTTATGGATTTCATCACAAAATTTTCAACATAGGCATTTTAGAACCTCTGCTCATGAACAGTGTCAGTGTGATTTTCTTAATGTGTCCCAATCACTGATTTCCCACAGCGACCCTGCTATTGTGCGCTGGAAGAGAGAAAACATATTTTGGCCTGGATGTGAAAAATGACAGCTGCACTGTTCATAAGGAGGTGTGGAAAAATGGCAATGTTGAAAATCTGGAGAGAAAATATTGCAAAGTTGTGAAGGTACTAGCGTGCATGGAAACTGTGCAATGCACATTCGTTACACACTCATTTTATGGACTTTTGTCACCAAATTTTCAACATAGGCATTTTAGGACCTCTGCTAATGAACAGTGTCACTGTCATTTTCATAATGTGTCCCGAATATGGATTTACCACAGCGACCGCGATATTCTGCGCCTGAATTGCAAAAACACATTTCAGACAGTATGTGAAAAATGACAGCTGTACTGTTCATAAGGAGGTGCAGAAGAATGGCAGTGTTGAAAGTCTGGAGTGAAAATATTAATTCGCGAAGTTATGAGCATGCATGCAAACTTCGCAATGCACGCTCATAACACAGTCATTTAATGGAGTATCATCATAAAATTTTTAACATAGGCATTTTAGGACCTCTGCTCATGAACAGTGTCACTGTCATTTTCTTAATCTGTCCCAAACACTGATTTCCCACAGTGACCGCTCTATTCTGTGCCGGAAGTGCAAAAACACATTTTGGCCAAGATGTGGAAAATGACAGCTGTACTGTTCACAAGGAGGTCTAAAAAAATGCCAATGTTGAAAATCTGGCATGAAAATATTGCAGATTCACAAAGTTACAAGCGTGCGTAGAAACTGTGCAACACACGCTCATAAAACAGTCATTTCTTTAATTTTTCCCATCAAATTTGCAGCATAGGCTTTTTGAGAGCCCACCTTATGAACACTGGCACTGCCGTTTCATTAATTGGTCCCAAAAGGGGATTCCGCACAGTGACCGTGAAATCACCTTGACAGTGCCAGAATTCATGAGGAGGGGTCCTAAAAACCCCATGTTGAAAATTTAGTGCCAAAATTCAAAAAAATACCTGAGATAGGCATCAAAGTTGAAAAAACCCTATTTATTCCATTATACAGCTTACCGGCATTTCCTCAGTTCACCATCGGCTTTGTGAGTGCAGACGTGTTCCTGTTCCACCGAAAATGGTTGCTCCGGACTCTGGAGGTAAGTATGGGGTTGTGGGGGTGTGGGGAGACAGGGTGCATAGTGGGTGGGCGTGGGTTATGTGAGGGAAGAGGAGGGAGGGAAACTGCCAGAAGGACCATTTCCTTTCCACAGGGAAAAAAAACATTGTGGGACCGTTTTTGTTTTACAGGGGCATGTGGCAGCTGGGGTGGGCTCCCAGCATGCCAATGGAGTTTTTTTGGGGAGGCAGCTGTAGCCGATGAGCAATTTAGTATATAACATGGACCATACATACTGTACCAAGAGAAACACTTGCAACTGTGCTGTTCACTTAGAGCTTTTTTAAAGAGCAGCTGACGTCATCAGGACAACTTTTACAAAATATAATATTTAGACACAGTTCAGCTTGTATTTTACATTAGTCCTATATTTTTCCTCTCCGTTATGTATTACTGAGGTCATTTGCAAGAAAACAGGATCTTTGCTCCTGAAGGGTTCATCTATTCCTGGTACTTTCTCCCTACCTGAAGTCATAGAGCACTGCTTATGACATCCCAGTTACTCTCATGTCAACAGATTATGATGTCACAACAGAGGATTATGACACAAAGTAAGAAGTATCTATAGAGGCCAATGAACTCTAAGGGATAAAGATCATATATTCATGCAAATTTCCTCTGCAATAAGTAATGGGGAGGAGAACTATACAGAATATAATTGGAACGCAAGCATAATTGTACATAATTATTGTTTTTTTTAAAGTTTTCTTTGAGGTGTCAGTAGCTTTTTTCATATTTTTTCCATGTTTTTTCTCCATGCACACTTCCTTGGGTTGACTGTAAGTCCTGACATCTGGATTATGGTTAAAAGGAAACATTTATGAACAGTTGCAACCCCTGCAAAGTTGGTATAAAAGCGGTATTGGGTTTGCCTGTAGCTTGCAATGCTCCAGAGATATCAGTGGCTAAGTCTGCCCTATATTGATACTACAGTACGTTACCCCCAATTTTTAGAACCTTGTAATGTCACTTGAAGTGCAGCTGTGCCTAGCTACACTACCGTTCAATGCAGCCTCTTTCTCGGTGACAACACGAGGTTCTAAAATGGTGATAGCGCGGCATCAGTATTGGGCAGACTTTGTTATGGAGCTCTCTGGACTGCTGTTAGCCACAGGACAGCAGAATGCCTTTATTAAAACAGCTTATCATGGGCTGTCAAACTATGATGGGGACTGGAAGGCTGAAAGAGTTAGTTGCAGTAGCAACCCTCCTTCATATGAATGTCTGTTCTTCATTCTGTTCTGTAACTGCAGTGTTTTGAAGGAGACAGATCTCTGGCTGTGTCTGGCATACTTTTATACTCAGAAAAGAGATGCATGGTAAAGTAGGGACCATCATGCAGGCGCTGTAAGGCTGTGGTGGTGATGGTGGTGAGGGTGGCACTATCAATGGTACTTCGGTGCCAAATGTGCCCACTTTGTGAGTTTTCTAGCAGTAAGGTATGGAGAGCCATCTGCACCAAAGCATGGAGTCAGGGAAATACAGTTCTGGACCTGGAGGCCATCATGGTAGAGGCTAGCCTGGATTTGGTGGTCATAACGGGGTTGTGGTGCATTTAGAGCCATAGCTGTGACATGTCCATATGAGGCTACTCTCTGCTACAGACCTCCAGCACAGGAAGAGGAGTTCGACAAGGCACTTGGGGAAGCCATCATGAGGATGGTACAGGGGATGGCAAATAAGAGGGGGAGCTGCTAGTTCAGAACTTCAGTCTGTGAGATGTGGATTGGAACCTTCCAACTGCAGCTTCAGCAAGGAGCAGGGCTATTGTTGACTCCCTAAAAGGGGCTTTTCTCAGGCAGCTAGTTATGGAACCCACTAGGGGTTGGCAGTGCTGGACCTGATGCTTACCAACAGGGATGGCATTGCAGACATCACAGTGGGCAGTCCCCTAGGTACTAGTGATCACCATACAGAGTGGTTTGTCATCATGATGGGAACAGAAGCAAACCATATGAGGACAAGGGTATTGGACTTTAGGAGGGTGGAGTTTAAAAAAATGGGAGACTGCCCAGGAACTGGGGAGTGTGATAGCAGCACCCTTGACGGAGCTCTTCACCAAATCACTGGAAAGCGGAACAGTGCTTGAAGACTGGAAGAAGGTGACAGTGGTCCTACTTCACAAATCAGGGAGCAGGGAGGAGGCTGGAAATTACCATCCGGTGAGCCTCACATCAGTGGTAGGAGAACTGATGGAGACACTGCTCAAGCAAAGAATAGTAGCACATCTGTAATCCAGTGGGCAGCAGGACCCAAAACAGCACAGTTTAACATCTGGAATATTGTGCCAGACAAACCTAGTTTACTTTTTTGACTGAATAATGAAGGCAATGGACCAAGGGGGAGTGGTGGATGTGGTCTATCTGGACTTTAGTAAGGCCTTCAACTCGGTTCCACACAGAAGGCTGGTAAAGAAGCTGGACCACATCGGCATAGGTAAGGAAGTGGTGGACTGGGTGAGCAACTGACTGAAGGGGAAGAACACAATGGGGAGAGGTATAAATGGAGAGGGATGTGACTAGTGGAGTACCTCAGGGGTCAGTGCTGGGGTCCCCACTCTTTAGTGTGTTTATAGCCGACATCGGTAACGGATTGGAAAGGAAGGTGTGTCTGTTTGCAGATGACACCAAGATCTGCAACAGAGTGGACACCCCAGAAGGGGTTAAGAGCATGGAATCAGACCTGAGGAAACTCAAGGAGTGGTCAGACACCTGGCAGTTGAAGTTCAATGCCAAAAAAGTGCAAAGTCATGCACTTAGGTAATGGAAACCCCAAGGTGGGATACTACCTGGGAGGGGAGCAGCTGGCATGCACCAACCAGGAGCGAGACCTAGGAGTCATTATATCAGATGACTTAAAGGTGGGGAAGCAGTGTGAAAAGGTGGCTCTAAAGGCCAGCGGTATGCTGGGCTACATAGGGAGGGAAATCACGAGTCGCAGAAGGGAGGTGGTGCTACCACTTTACACGGCGCTGATGTGTCCTCACTGGGAGTACTGCATACAGTTCTGGAGGCTGCTCCTTAGGAAAGACATTGATAGGATTGAGACAGTGCAGAGGAGAGCCACAAAAATGATTCAGTGTCTGCATCACATGGCATATGAGGATAGGTTGAGAGAGCTCAACATATACTCCCTGTAGCAGAGGAGAGAGAGCGGAGACATGATGGAGACATTCAAATATATCAAGGGTATAAATAAAGTAGGGATATAGGAGCTCCTTCAGGAGAAGAAAAGCATCAGAACTAGAGGATACGATATGAGGCTCAAGGCTGGGCGATTCAGGAGCAATGTTAGAAAGTTCTTCTTCACTGAGAAGGTGGTCGACCCATGGAATTGCCTGCCCTGGGAAGTGGTGGAGGCCAAAATGGTATGGTTCAAAAACACCTGGGACAGGAACAAAGGAATAATTTTACAGAAAAGATGGGGGGGGAAGAGTTACCCATATCGGGCAGACTAGATGGATCTTGCAGTCCCCCTCTGCCCTCAATTTATGTTTCTATGCTCAGAACAGCTGGATCAAATAGGAGCAGCAGTGTCAGGGGGTAAAGTGAGGCAAGTCAACGCTAGTCTAACCCCCGATAAGGCATCCGTCCCTAATGGGTTCTCTTGGAACTTGTATAAAGCCCTCACACAAGAAGTATCAGGTCCACTGACTACCCTGTTTCATACAGTGAAAGAGGGTGGGGGCGTTAGAATCAGCCCTGCAGGAGGCTACCATTACACTCCTACCCAAACCAAATAAGGACCCAGAGCTTCTGACAAGTTATAGACCAATCTCTTAAATAGTGACATCAAAATACTGGCAAAGATCATGGCCTCCCTTGTAAACTCAGTTTGGAACTCCTTAATAGGCCCTGAGCAAGAGGGATTCAGGCAGGATAGGCTCTTTACAGACTACCTATGTAAGCTAACACACATCACTTCTGCATCCAGGGACTCCAGGCCACCTGTGATGCTGGTGTCCCTGAATGCAGACAAGGCTTTCAACAGGATGTCCTGGTCCTTTCTGTACCTTACGTTGGAAGAATTTGGCTTCCCCGGCACATTCATTGATTGGATAACATTACTATACTTGCACCCCACTCCTAAAATAACTTGCAAAGGAGTACACTTCCAGCCCTTCGCCCTGCAAAAGGAGACCAGATTAGGGTGCCCTCTATCGCCAGACCTCTTTAACTTATACTTGGAGTGCCTGACCAGAAGGCTCCTGGCTGACGACAAAATCAAAGGCATAAAGGATGGGGAAATCAGGCTCAAAATATTCACCTCATGCAGATGATGTGCTACTACATCTGGAGAAGCCAGAGCACTCGATCCCAGCTGCAATAGACCTTCTGCAAGAATTAGATCAACTTTTGGGCTGTAAACTTAACCTCTCTAAAACCTGCATGATGCCTCTCAACCACAGTACAAATAAAGACAAGGGGGCACATTTTCAAAAGGGATGCGCAGCGCATCCCTCAATGCGCCCATGCATCGCCGACTTGTGAGGTCGTCAGGTGCATGGCAATATTCAGAAGCCCCCAATGCCCCCTTCATACCCAACTGTGCCACTCCACAGAATATTGCAATGTGGGCAAGCAAATGTGGTGTCCCTCATGCATATACCCTGCATCGCAATGTTTACACCTGCCCTGGTGAAGACACCACCGGATGCACCGGCACAAAGTTAGGCCTCAGAAACCCAGCCCTAACTTTGTGCTGGGCAGGGTTGCACCTCGTGCAACATCCCCGGCCGGTCACGTGAACCCCCTTCCAGCCTTGATCCCCACCGTACCACTAAACATGAATGATACACATTTTTCCATAGTGTAGGGGCCCACCATCTGAGCCTTGATCCTTGCTGTACCACTAAACATGAATGATCCCCATTTTTCCATAGTGTAGGGGACCATCCTCCTATCTCCAATCCCGGCAGTAGCACTAAACATTAATGATCCCTGTTTTTCCATAGTATAGTGGACTCCTTCACAGTCCCTGATCACCTGCCCGATAAGTACAAACAACCTTTCCATAGAGGACCATTTATTTTTCGTGGTGCGGTAGGGATCGGGGCTGGGAGGGAGGTCCCCTGCACTATGAAACAATGAGGGGTAATTACTTCTAGTGGTACATTGGGGCTCGGGGCTCAGAGTGGAGCCACTACACTATGGAAAAGGTGGGGACATTGATTGGCAGTTCTGACACTGGGGATCGGGCTGGCCTGCCGCATTCCGCCGAGCGCAGCCATGCTAATGAACCCATTATGGGCATGCATGAGGCCCCTTTGAACCATGCATGCCCAATGAGCTAATTTGCATATTGTGGCTGAATATCACCCTTGGGGGTAGGGGCCCATCCAGGTATGCACCACACATTCCCCCATAGGCAGTCTTCAGCCCCAAACCCTGGTTGCTTTGGGCCCAACATTGTGGACGCCCACTTTGTGCTGCGAATCCTGTGTCTGATATTCAAACAGAATGCGCGATCTGATCTGATCACACATTCTGTTTCAATATGGCAACAGTGCTAGCTGGTACATCTTCCCCTACAAGAGCCAACGTGAGGACAGGCAACAGCTCCCTACTTGACCTTATTCTTACCACACACCCTCAAAGACACATTAGTACCACAGTTCTTGCTGACTCGATGAATGACCACTCCCCTGTCATTAGCCTCTGGACAAATAAGTCCCCAAAACCCCACCAAAATCACATACTTGCATATTCTCAAAAAAGGGAAACTCTGTCAGTTTCGGGCCTACCTTGCACAATGTGACTGGTCACCTCTGGGCTCATTTACCAATGTCGACCATGTGCTTAGCTACCACATTAGCCACTTTAATAAAGCCTGTGACATCTTTGATTCAGTTTGTAAAACAAAGACCAGAGGGGTAACAAACCCCTGGATCACTGCAGAACTAGTAAGCAAGATGAAAGACAGGGATAATCTTTGGCACCTTGCACGGGCCACTGGTAAACTGGATGATAAGCAGTGCTACAGAGCCGCTAGATACGCATGTACCCAGGAAATCTGCAGGGCCAAAATTGCACACTTTCAAAAAGAACTAACTATCTCCTGGGGAAATAACTAGAATTTCTGGCAAAAAATCAAGGACCTCACTGGTCAACCTAGTAAGGCAGCACCCACTCTGTTAGTGGTAAATGATAACCCTATACAATATCTTAAATCTATCGCCATTGCTTTCAGTGTAGCTTTTGCAAACCTGAGCCATGTTAACTCCTAACTTTTTCAACAACACAGACACTAAAGGTCTCCATGCCATGGTTATCCCTTCCCCCCACATCCCCCCTTTCTATTTTAGAAGAATCACATTAGCTGAGACCCAAAACTACCTTCTTAGGGTTTTAGGCAAAACCAGATACAGCAGCAACACCATTGATATGAAACTACTCTCTCATTGGTTGCCATGTTAAAACCACTTAACACCTTTCTAAACCTGTCCCTGTTGCTTAGACAATTCCTTCAAGTGTGGAAGGCTGTGGTTGTCACCCCTGTGCACAAAAGTGGGGACAGATCTCTGAGTTCAAACTACTGCCCCATATCTATACTCCCACCCTTATCTAAACTCCTAGAGCCAGTAGTCACTGACCAGTAGACTGAATTCCTAACCAAATACAACATTCAATGCCCTCAGCAACATGGTTTCTGTCAGGCCCATAGTACCACCACTGCCCTATTAAAATTCACAGATTTCATTCATAAAGCCCTGGACCGCGGTCAAGTGGCTGGGTCAATTTACATTGACCTGACCACAGCTTTTGATACTGTTAATGACTTCCTTCCTCCTAAACTCGTTCCCTTCACCTCTCCTCTGCCATGACTAGTTGGTTCAAAAGTTAGCTCAAAGCCAAGACACAGCAGGTTAAAATAAATGATTCCCTCTCAAGTCATCTCCCAGTTCACTCTGGTGTCCCATAAGGGTCCATCTTAGGGCCTTTACTTTTCAGCCTTTTCCTGAATAACCTACCCAAAGCCTGTGATAGCAGTTTAGTCCTCTACGTAGATGATGCCGTTCTCTTCTCCAGCCACACTGACTTCCTCTCCTTCACCAGTAATCTCCAGCTTAACTTCACAAAAGTTGAATCCTGGTTTGCCAACCACAAACTATTAATGAATTACAAAAAGACCAAAACAATGCTTTTTGCTAGCCACCGTAACAAAAATAAATCTGCATACCTAACCATCTGCAATAACCCAAACCAGCCCCAGGAGATGGTCCATGAAGTTAAATAGCTAGGAATTACACTGGACAGCTCATTCTCTTATGCCCTACATGTCCATCATGTAGCCAAGATGGTAAACAGTTGAACTGGTGTCCTTTGCAGGCATAGGCACTGCTTCACCCCTGCAGCCCTATGATTAGCAGCCACCAGCTCGATCCTGTCCATCATAGATTACGGCTTGATCATCTGTGGTGCAGCCACTGATACCATACTCAAACGACTGATAATTTTGCTAAATAAGGCTTGCAGGCTGATAACTGGTGCCAACAAATGCACCCATACCTGCCAGCTCTATGTGCAAACTGAATGTCTTCACCTACAGGGTAGAATCAACTATCAAACCTGTCTTTTAGCCAAAAAAAATATGCCTTGTCCTAACTCCCTCATCCACCCAGACCATGCTTCTGCCATCAGTGAACCAATGTCACACATGTAGTACAACTAAACAGGTTTTCCTTGTTCCTCATTCCTTGACCTAGGAAGCCCAGAGAACTTTCAGCTACAGGGCACCAGCTTGGTTAAACGACCTGCCCCCTGAAGTCCTTGCTGAATCTAAATTTGGCACTTTTAAATCCAAACTCAGCAGGCACCTCACAACACTGGGCAAATGTGACTGTGCTCTCTAGTGTACTATGCCGTTCCCCTAAGCTTCATGCCCACCTAGTTGCCTCCACCTGAATCCCCTTTTACCCTCTGGTTCTGCCTCCCCCTCTGTCGCTACTGGTTTCCGCCATTTCACACTCTTCTCTCCTCCACTCCCCCCAGCAGCATTTCTTCTGTACTTCTTCCGACTTTGTTAGCACTTAGTTTTGACAAAGTCTATTTTTGGACTGCGCTCTTGTCTGTTTGATCTATTGTATATTTTGTTACTTGTACCTACTGTAACATTTCTGTAAACCACAATACTGTAATTTTCGTTGATACTACCTCTACTGTTGCTTTGTTCCTCCTATGTATACATTGTCTGCCCCCTTGACGTGGAACCTTTGTAAAACAACCCCTGGTTAAAAGGTATTTGTAATCCTAGTTATGAATAAATAAATTAAAATCTGTTTTGCACAATACACTGTTCTGCATGTGCATCCAGCCAGCACTGAATATGTCCCCCAAGGTGATGCGATAGGGGGTGGGATACATGGAACCCAGAGACACTTAAATACATGGCCATCTAAATCACCAGGAGCAAGAAGGTCATATTCTCCAAACACCTGGAATCATTACTAACCCGAATTAGGCAGCACCTGACTAGATGGTCCGCCCTACCCTTGACTTCAAGGCCCCACATAAACATTATTAAAATGAATACACTGCCATGGCTGCTTTACCCAATGGGTCTAATAGGTCACGTGGTGCCCAATTTCTGGCTTACTCAAGTGAAAGCTATTCTGACCTCCTTCCTCTGGAATAATAGAACACCTCGAAGGGCAGACCATAAGCTTACCTCCTTAAGGAACAAGGGGGCCTTCAACTGCCTTATGTAAGACTGTATTACTCTAGCTGTGCACGCTGATCAGTTCCTCTGGTGGAAATGGGGCAATAACAAAGGGGACATCAACCCCTACACTCCTCAGTGGAGGAAGATGGAGCTTGACTTATGCCAGAATGCAGGGGTTAACATGAATACCGTACTATACATTCCATATAGCAAGCTTCCCCAAACCCCGAAACATGTACCTGTATGTACCTCACTACTGGTCAGCAAACAATTGCAGATGATCCTACTGACCGAACTCTTATATGACCCAGATCAGCCACTAATAGGAAACCCCAATTTTAAGATCCAGGATACACCACTACCAGCTGCTTTTATAGGTCCATCAATTATTAGTAAGTTGAGCCACATGTTGGATGACAATAGCTTAATCTCCTTTGAAAGGATCAAATAAAACAATGTTGATATAGAGGTACCATTGTTTTTTCATTCCTCCAGCTGGAACACATGTTGGCAGTCTCCGTGGGCCAGAGGCCCTGGAGATTTCTGAAGTTGACTGCTAATACTATCTAAACAGAGAAACTCCACCTCTCTGATACATATCAAAAAATTATTAAATTTAACTACCCCAAGGGACAGGGTTATCCCTTGAAAAGAGAGACTCAATTGAAGTGAGTCAATTTGGGCCAGTACAAAATAGCACGTGGTAAATTAGCAAATTTGGGAGGACCCCATGATGCAGACAGCCAGGCGCTAGCTCCATCGACTTGCTCCAGCCACCCGCTCATCTTTTCGGTCAATAATCTGAGCTAAAATATAGATATTATCCTCTTGACTTACTTAGCGGACATCTGAAGGAATTGCCGAATATCTACCAGCAATATTTACTTCATGGAAGTCGAGATGAGAAGAGCTTTACCGAAGTGCACGCCGCCGACAATGCCTGAGAAGGGACCTAAGAAACCTAGAGCTTTGAGTGCTGCAGAAACTCCGGGGATCCCCTCTAATCTACCGGAGATGGAGCTGCTTACCCTTGCAGACTTCCTTGCAGAATTTAGACCCTTCAAAGAGGAGCTGCGGTCTCTTAGAACTGAAATCAAGTCAATTTCTTCAGCCATGGAGGCTTTATCTCGATGAACCTCCAACTCTGAAGCCAGGGTCATATCCCTTGAAAAGCGAATGGACAAAGTAGTGGCAACCAGACTAAAGCTCACAAAAATGGAGCTTAAAATAGAAGACCTTGAGGGTCGAAGCTGCAGGAATAATGCGGTGCTCATTGGATAGCCTAAATTAGAGGAGGGACAGGATATGATCTTTTTCATGCAAAATTTTATAGAGAAGGTGGCTGGTCCATCACCTTTTGGGTCCAAATATATGCTGGAGAGGGCACATAGGGCTCTCAGGCTGATTCCTCCATCTGGATCCCCCTCGAGACCTATTATTTTTAGATTCCTCAATTACCTTGAATGCCTCCATTTTCTCTCTAAAGTTAGAGAGATACAAGAAGTCCGTTGGGAAGGCATAAAAGTCTGTGTTGCTCAAGATCTGCCGGCTTCCATTAGACAACGTTGTACAGCTCTTCATCCCCTTGTTATCAAGCTGATTGCTGCGGGAATTCTTTTCCACATGGGGTATCCTGCAAGATTACAAGTTCTTATTGCTGGCACTTGGCACAGTTATGAGGATCCTGAAATTGCCCATGTCAGCCTTAAGGCTGCCTACCCAATTTATTTTGGGATTCCTGACTTTGTCCCATGGAGGTATGTTTGCTCCATCAAAGAAGCTCTGAGGTATAAAGTATTTATTTGAACAGAAATATATTCCAGGGTACGCGTAGCACGGAGCTGGGCTGACATTCGACGGGCTGAAATCCTGACTTCCTGGTTCGTAGCATAGGATTCAGTATGCGGCTTACCCTGAAAGAGCATTTTTCTGTTGCAACTACCCCACAGAACTACTGGACAACGTGTGCTCTAAATCCTTGTCTGTTTATTTGATTAATTTTGCCTTTCTTGGCTCGTTTTGCTAGTGCTGGGGAACTGTAAGTAATTTCCTGAGGGTATTAAAATACTGCAGTTCACTATTATACCCACGAGAGAGCATCAGAGCATCACCTTAAAGGGACTGACTTAGAGAAATTAATGTTTTGTTTTTATCATTTTACCGATGAGTCTGGTGTTGTTTATTTTGAACAATTACTGGGATGCCTGAGTATATAGCTCGTCTCGTTTCTCTTACAAAGGGTTATACAGGAAACAATGCTAGATTGAGGATGTAGAATCTAGTAATGACTTAATTAACCTCTGCAATAATATATTTAGCCCATTGGTTTTGCCTGAGACATGTGTTTTAGAGGGGACTAATCTTGTCTACTTTAAATATTCTGTTGTGCCCCTTGAATATGTTCTTTTACCTGTTTATGTTGCAGAGAATAATGCTGAGGGCAAAGAAGGTTTATTATAATTGCTTTGTTTTCATCTTCATTTTATGACTGCGATAGGATATGCAACTTATTTGGTTCATCTGGGACCTTTGTATCACTTACTGTCTTAAACCTGTTTTATTATTCGTATTACCATTAATAGAAAGGTATCTGGGGATAATTTGTGGTGACTGGAGGGAGGAAGGGAGCTATGATGGAGGTGAATTGTGGAATGCAGTCCATAATAATATGGGGAGGGGGTGGGTTGGGTTGATGTGGTTTAATACAGTTATGTTTCTGTCTATTGATGAGATTTGGGGAAAGGTAAGGAAGGGAAGTTTTATTTAGATATGGTATGGGGTGGAATTTCAACACAGTCACGTGGTGGATAATGTTATCGAGAGATTTATGGCTCACTTGGAATTTCCCATATGCCTTTTCATGCAATGGGTATGGAGAACACCATTAATTTTGCTACCTGGAACATGAAAGGCATCAGGCAGCAACTGAAACAATACAAAGTGATAAAACACTTAGCATTGTTACCCATAGATGTGGTATTTATTCAAGAGTCGCATTTATTAGACTTGGAAACAATCTGCATGAGGAGACAACAAATAGGTCATGTTTATTCTTCAGGGAGTACAACTCAAAGTTGTAGAGTTCTAATATTGATTTCAAGGAAAATCACCTTTTCCCTCCTTCAATTAATTAGTGACCCACAGGGCAGATTCATTTTTATTCACTGTCTTGTATATTCTATTGAAATGCTCTTGGGAAGTATCTATGGGCCTAATAGGGACTCCCCGGAGTTCTTTACACAACTGGTTACTGTTTTATCTCCCTTCTTGTTGTTACCTATAATTATTGGTGGTGATATGAACACTGTCTTTGACCCCACTCTTGATCATTCCAGTAGTCCTCTTAGAGGGTTATCACCAGCTCAACGTGCATTTCATGAGTTTGTGGACTATTTTGGTCTATGTGATGTATGGCGGATATTTAACCCCACTGTGAGGGGTTATACTTTTACTTCTCCTGTACATAACACCTCATCACGTATTGATTACCTAGTCTTATCCCAAACTTTTTTGCCGGGGGTTCTAGACGAATCAATTCAGCCTGGCCCTCCTTCTGATCATTCACTTGTAAGTTGTTACCTGACTTGTTCAACTCTCCCTAAAAAAATACACACTGGAGAATCAATAACCAGTTGTTGAAAGATCCTGTAGTAATTACCACTCTCAATACATATATTGAACAATTTACTGAGACTCATCGCAGCTCCACCTCCCGACCTGACTTTATATGGTGCGCTTTTAAGGCCTATATTAGAGGAATACTAATTAGCTTCGCTTCTCACAGGAAAAAGAAAAAGGAACAGGAATTACATAATTTGATCACCCAGATTCGAGCAATTGAGTCTAATATGACACCTTATTCCTCAGATGACACCAAACAGAATCTAATTAAATTAAGGGATGCTTATCTAGTAATAGTGAGAGAAAAAGCAGAATTTACTATCCTGAAAATGAAGGCATCTTATTCAGATTAGGGGGAGAAAGCAGGACGTCTACTTGCACTCCGAATTAAACAACAGGAATCTTCCAGATATATTCCTTCCATTAGGTCCCAAAATGATGGCACATTGAAAACAGCTCCAGTAGATATTGTATCCGAATTTCAGGATTACTATACTAAACTGTATAGCTCTAGGCCGAATTCTACTACTGATCAGGACTTAGACTCTTACTTATCCACATCTGGACTACCTCTTCTCTCAGATACTCAATGACAGTTACTCATAACTCCCATTTCCTATACTGAGGTTGCTAGGACTAGTCAAAGTTAACCGTCCGACAAAACACCAGGCCCAAATTCCAAAAGCAGTTAATCCCTTTATTGTTGCCCCTATTTCAGCATATATTATTGGGTGCATCTGTTGATCCCACTCTGTTTGAAGCCTTAATCATCCTTTTGCTTAAACCGGATAGAAACCCGAAACTTACCTCTAGCTATCGTACAATTTCCTTATTGAATCAGGATATCAAAATATTGACCAAACTAATCACTGAACGTATTAACCCCACCTTGTCTGACCTTATTGGACCTGAACAAGTTGGATTCATGAAGGGACTCTTGTCGGTAGATCATCTTCGAACACTGTCGCATGTTCTATCAATGACTCCAGACGCTCACCTCCCAGCAGTTCTGATTTCATTAGATGCTGAAAAAGCTTTCGATAGAGTGGATTGGAGCTTCTTGTTTTGGGCTCTTAAAGCTTATACATTCCTTTTAGAGTTTCAAAATTGGATCAGAGCTTTATATCATACTCCATCGGCACGTATCACTGTTAATGGGGTGGTATCCACACTCTTCCCTTTACAATCTAGGACCAGACAGGGATGTCCACTATCCCCTTTACTTTTTAACTTATATCTGGAACCCCTGATCCATAGATTAGTGGACTGTGAAAAAATACTGGGGGTAACTGTCTCATCCCAAGTAGTAAAGGTTTCGGTATATGCTGATGACCTCCTTTTAGAATTAATTGACCCAGCTACATCTATTCCCCCATGTTGTCACTTATTGCAGAATTTAGTCAATTATCTAATTACAAATGAAATATAGATAAGACTTTTGTATTTCCCCTCAACCACAGGGTTACTAAAAGATCCATTACAGATCTGGGCCTAGCCTGGAAACAAGACTCTTTAAAATATCTGGGAATTATTATATCCAGGAATCCGACCCTTCTCCAAAAATTGAATTTAGACTCTCTGGTTAAAATTATAGGTGCAGAACTAGACAGGTGGTCCAAACTTCCTATCTCACTTTGGGGATGAGTTAATTTGATTAAGATGAATGTATTTCCCAGGCTTTTCTATCCCCTTCATCTACTTAATGTTTGGCTACCTCTTTCATGGTTTAATCAGGTCCATGGGCTTATTACGAAATTCATTTGGTCTAACAAACAACCCAGCCTTGCATATTTCAAGCTAGCTGCCCTCGAAGAGAAAGGAGGATTGCGCCTCTCTCATCTGACTTTTTACTATTGTACTAGCCACGTTGCTAAATATCTTCGGTGGCGGACTCCCAAGGAAGAAGTCCTTGCTTCGCCCTTTTATCCCCATTGGCTTAAAATTGAACTCTCTCTCATACAAACTTATGGTTTAACCCCTGCAGCTCTCTTCCATATAAAAGCCAAGGCTCTTCCTGCAAGTTTAAAATCAACCCCAATCGCGACATCCATTAAAGTTCATGCACAGCTCTACAATCAATTTTCTTAAATATAATCATACTCAAGATCTAATACAGCACATCTGGGGAAATCTGAATTTTAAAATAGACAATAAATTACTTTCCACCACTTGGTTGCCATTTTTGACTGATCCGTGCCTCTCCTTATTTGTCTCAGCAGAATATTCCTGGCTTTCTTCTGCTGAGATCTTAAGCACTCACAATATTCCCATAAATTACACCTTTAAAATCCTTCAATTATGACATTTAATTCTGAAAGTTTTTGGTCTCATCCCTTCACAACAAGGTCCATCTTCTTTTCAAAGTGAATTAGGGTCCTTAGTTGACTCATCACATTCAGTTTCCAAATGTTATAAATTCCTATATAATTGGGCTTACGCAACATACTTCACCCCGTCGGTTTACTGGACATCATTTTTTCCTACTCAGGTACTGGATTGGATTACCCTATGGTGAAACTGTCATAAATAGATCACCCAGGATAGGTTACGCCTTACCCAATTCCATATATTGCATCATTTATATTATTCCCCGCAAAAGCTATTTAAGTTTGATCTTCTTCCTTCTCCCATGTGTACTAGATGTCTGAAGGAAGAAGGCTCTCTACTCCACATCTTTTGGACTTGTCCTAAGGTTACCCCACTCTGAATTAACATTCAACAAACATTAGACCCTTTATTAGGCCTGAATGATTTATTTACACCGTAAATATGTTTACTGGGTGTATATACAGAGATTTCCGTACCTATTAGAAGATATCATATGGCCCTTATCTCCATGTCTGTTAAGAAAATAATTTTATGTCATTGGAAAGATTGCGAAGACATTTCCTATTCCCAATGGCTAAAGGAACTTCTTGCAAATCTCAGGACAGAGAAAGCAATAGCGAGCCTTAATAGTAAGCCTGAAAAATATGTGAAGATATGGGAACCTTTACACAATTTGTATTCTTTTTAATATATTTACTCCACCACACCTCCTGTCTTTGACCTATTTGGTCTCAAGTGAACAACTGTGTTGAATGGGGGGGGAGGGGGATTAACGAGGTTAGGAGGGTGGAAAACTGGGAGGGAGGGGGTGGAGAACAGACTCATGTATTGTGTACTGCAAGTTATTTGTATATTGCCTGGATCTGTTCTCTTTATTGTTAAAACTCAATAAACTTTAATTGGAAAAAAAAAGGAAATTAGCTAATTTGTATTAATAGCACATGTTAAGTTCAGCTCTGTGGTTTCGGCAGTCAGCGGTATAAGGAATTAGTTTTTGATGTATGTAGGCAGTTGTTTGGATAGCTAGATCTCAGCTGACCAGTGGATACAATCACTGAGCAAGCACCACGATGCACTCCTATAGTCTTAAACATTCACTAATGGTTAAATCCCCAAAATTCCCAAACCACAAGAAATATCTTCCAAAGTGATTTATTTCATGAGATCCTAGAGGAGCACTCACTACCTCGGCTCTTCTCATCTATCACATGACATGTCGTCAGGAGGTGGAGTGGTTACAGTCACCACCTGTGTGGCTGGCAGACCCAGGTTTGAGACTGGCTGTGTGGAGAGTTTTTTTCTTTTATTCCTGTTCTGCCCACCCTCCCAACTTTGCCCCCCCACATTTGTCTGTTTCACCCCCACAGAGTATGAATATTTGATTGCCCCAACTTTCTCCCCCTCCAGACTTGAGTCCCCCTACAGAGTATCCCCTCCTGAGTCTTTCTCCATCCCTGAATTGCATCCCTCCCATGTTAGTTATTTTAATTTGAGGGGTTTGGGGGCAGAACCCCCAGCAGAAAAAGTCACTAAAACTGTTCACTGTTTTTAGATCATGCTTTAGTGCTCCTCGTCATTTTGCTTGTGGCTCTTACTTGTTCACTGGTTTTGTTAGCGTTGTTCTGTAGGAGCTCTTTTCACATGGTACCAGGGACTGGGACACATGCCAGTATTCGCAAAGTGAATTCCTGGAACTAGCAGACCTGACTGTGGAACTAAAATGTGGAGCAACATATATACATATATATATATATATATTATGGTAGCACGGTAGTGCTACCATAGTTAGGGTTGAGTAGCACTTTTAAGGCTAAAGGGTCAAATTTTGCACCTTAATAACTTTGCCACCGTTCAAGGGATGTGCCTGAAATTTGGTATGCATGATGGGGCATGGTAGATCTTGGGATCTGCCAAGTTTCGTACCAGTCAGTTATACAGCTGCAGAGTTACTAAGCAATAACGAAGTGAGTAATTACACTTTTTTGTAATTCTTTGCTCTCGCCTACAGGTTGCATGGTTTGCGCAACCAGTCTGAAAACTTCAAGGAGCGTGCGGACGGGGTCCCCAGTGTGCCTTTTGAAGATTTCGTGAAAAAATTTTGAATGGTTCAAAGTTATTCAAAATAAAAGTTCCCATCATAAGTCAACGGGAAAAGTTAACAAAAAGTTCAACACTTTCGCAAATGTACTTTTTAGTGTCTCAAATGACCCTAGTAGTGTCGCAAATCCGCCATTTTATTTTAAGTTGGTGATCAGAAAAATGCATTTAAAATTGGGACCCTCTAGAAACACAATTATTTTTGTGTTCACCTGGTTGGACCCTCTGGATGCTAGCCATGTCTTTATTTTGGGGTTAAACACCCTAGAAATATGTTTTTCAAGTTTCTGAAAAAAGTAGTGTCGCTTTTTTTTTTTTTCGTGAAAGCTTTCACAAATTGTGACACTACTTCTCCAGACTATGGCCAAAATGACAGGAGTTCTTTGCCATGCTGCTGCAAAAGAATGGTTTGGTCTTTTGGGCTCAGATTTGGAAGGAAGGCAGCCAACATCTCACAGATGTGCCGATGACCCCAGTGCGCACCCTGATACCAGTTGAGGGGGGTGGGCTGGGGGTTCTAAGGGGGGCTTTCAACCCTAACACTGAATTTCCTCACTTTTGTCGCTCTGGAACAGCCCTAACTAATGCATTAAACAGAGTTTTTGCCTCTAATACATATATATATATATATATATATATATATATATATATATTTATTAAGTTTGATGGACTCAGACTTATACCATACAAAGTGTCCCACAAACTGTATTACACACCTGTTAAGCTCCACTATATAGGCCACCTGGAGTCTACTGTAAGTCACATACCAGATGCAAACAGGATACAGGCACACAGAAGCACATCCACTGGGACTGTACTAAGGCCAACCCTCCAGGAACAAAGTCCAATGGCACTTGGATCCCATCATGGGCCTGGAGTCAGCCTTCACCCTACAAATTTGCCCACTAAAGTAGCTTTACATCTGGACAAGGCAATCGGCCACAAGAAACATCATATCTCACAATATAGGCCATAGCCAAGGAACTAATTCTCAACCATTAGCTAAATGACTGTGTGTTCACTTACCAGGAATGGCATAATGAATGCCTAGACATAGGCAGAATACAGAAAATTATTGGCTACATGCATAACAACCATAGCGTATATCAGAGAAGGTGGGATACCCAAGATACACTATTAAGCCAGTTTAACAGCTGTAGGAAGATCGATTCTGGCATTAACTTTCATTGCTTGTTACACTGTAAATATGTTTCTTTGTAACCTTGTCAACTCTGTGTCATCAGAAGCAGCCTCAGCTGATCCCTGAATATTAACGGGACAGGCAAGCATAAGTTTCTGTTTGTTGTTTTATGTTGTTGAAAAGTTGTAGTAACATATACTTCAATGTTGATGAAATATGTCGTGCTTGGTGCTACTGAGGTTTGTAAGTATGTTGATGTTGAATTATAATGTGGCTTTTCTTTGTTCCCACCCTTGGTAGATGAGCTGGGTAGCTGTAGGGAATAGAGGCCCTGCCCAAGTGTGGACAGAGTGCCGGTGAAGAAGGAGGTTGATGGGGAGGATGGAGAGCGAGTTTGATTCCTAAGCACAAAGTGCTGAGAGAGGTGTGCTTTAGAAGGGGAAGTGGGAGGAGCTGTTCCCCCACATTGAACCTCAGGCTTAACGCCCCCCCCCCCCATAGTTTGAAAAAAAAGGGAGACTGCCTCAGAAACTGCCTTGTGATGGGAAATGTCAAGGAGTGCATGGCACAGTGGGGAAAAATAAGGGGGGCATAATTAAGGCAACCAACCTCTGCATGAAGGAAGTGAGTAAAAGTAGAAGGAAAACGAGACTGTTATGGTTTTCTAGGGAAGTGGCCAAGATGATGAAGCAAAAAAAGAGTGGCAATCAGGAGTTATAAGGAAATGAAGAGGGAGGAAGGCAGGGGGATACACCAAGTAAAACAGAAGGGAGCAGGAAAGGCAGTTAGGGGAGCGAAGGCACAGACAGAGAAAAGGATAGCCAAACGGGTAGCTAAAGAGATGAGAATTTCTTCAGGTACATCAGTGAGAAGAAGAAAGGGATGGAGAGACAGTGAGGATAAGGAGAGATGCAGGGGAAGACTGCACAGAAAAGGATCAAGAGAAAGCAGACCACCTGAAGACGTACTTTTACTAAGTATTCATAGTGCAGGAAGGGGGGACAGACCACCAGGTAGCAGAAACAAAGAGGAAGGGGAGGTGAACACAAGTCAATTTTTAGAGGAAAGAGTCCTGAAGGGACTTGCAGCTCTGAAAGTAGACAAAGCTATGAGACCAGACGGGATACACCCAAGGGCACTAAAGGAACTCATGGAGATGCTAGCTGTCCAACTGATTGTCTTATTAAACAGCTCACTGGAAATGGGCATGATTTTGGAGGACTGGAGGAGATCATACATGGTTCCACTCCATAACAGCAACAGTAGAGAGGAGACTTGCAACTATAGGTGAGTCAGTCTCACATCAGTGGTGGAGAAATTAATGGATACTCTGTTAAAGGAAAGTTTGGTACAGTGCCTTGAATTCAGTGAGCTATAAAACCAAATAGAGCATGGATTCGGGTGGGAGGAGGTCATGCCAGACAAATATGATTGATTTCTTGGGTAACCAGGGGAAATAGATCAGGGGAGGACAGTGGATGTGGCCTTTTTTTTTTTTTAAGTCTTTGTTAACCAGGTAAAGTCCACTAGGCACAAGTGCCTGTTCAGGGGTGACCCAGGAACTTTGAGCTGGTTAAGTAACTTGCTCAGCATCACACAGTATGCAAGTGGAGGTTGTGGGAATCAAACCCAAGTTTGCAGGTACCAAGCTCATTCACAGCTTGTTACTCTAACCTCTAGGCTATACTGCTAGCTTTAGCAAAGCCTTCAACACTGTGTAGCACAGGAGACTGATAAATAAATTGAGCAGTCTAGGGGTGGGATCCAAAGTTGTGAATTGGATGATGAACTGGTTAATGGGTTGGAGAAAGAAGGTGGTGGTTAACGGCACTCACTTTAATGAGGGGGGGAAAGTGACCACAAGATGCCACCGGGCTCAGTGCTGGGACCTGTCCTCTTCAATATCTTCATAAATGACATTGCAGAAGAATTGAAAGGGAAGTAATGCCTTTTTGCAGATGACACCAAAATCTGCAATGAGGTAGACACTCAGGAGGGGTGGAGAGAATGCATGGGGACCTTAGGAAACACGAGGAGTGGTCGAGAGAATGGCAGTTGTGGTTCAATCCAAACACTGTGAGAATAATTAGCAGTCCCAAGCCAGGCTTGTTAAGTCCACTGAGATCATTCAAAATGGATTACTCACTCCAAACAGCAGGTGAATGAATTACCAGTGAACACCATCTTGTTAAAAAGTTTTCATCAAATTTTTCATTAAATTGCTCTGGCCACCAAACTTATAAAGTACATTTTCAATATAATTGTTATGCAGCACTGAACATAACAAAAGCAGTATTTCTTCTCAAAATGCATTTTAAGCTTAATGAATGAGGAGATTGATTGGCTGCCATTGCTTTGATTGTAATTTGAAATTACTGGGATTAATATTATGTTTTTGGAGAGGGAAATTAGTTATCTCTGACTCTCTTACTGCATTATATAAGACTGTCCGTGCCTAAGATCTTAAGCAGGCACTTTCTTCACATTAGGGCCATACTGAGTATTGTATTAGGATGGTATAATATTTTTTTGGTGTTTTCATTTTTTGGTATTGTTTATAGACTGACCTCTGGAGTCTGGCATTAGGTGTTACTGTAAGAAATACAGTACTGGTATCATCATTAAACAGCTGGATGACTTTGAGCCTCTGAGGGCTAACCTCCCAGAACCCAAAATGTAAGAGTGAAAGAAGAAAAAATTACTCACCTTAGTAATGTTGTTTCTTCTAATGGAGTCTTGCTATATTATAGACATTAGCAGTTTGATCCAGTTCTAGAACTGCCCCAGAGTGAAATGGTTAAAACCATTCCAAAATAGAATTTTGGCACGAGAGCAGCTCTATCTGTGTCATTTCAAACTTGAACTGTCAGATCTTTACGAGCCAAACTCACTAAGGTCTGTGTGGAAGCTGTAACCTACACTAGCCAAATGGCTACCTAAATAATAACAACCATTGATGGTCCCAACACCCAAGACTCAAGTCAGGGGACCAGAAATACTAACACCATTCTAATAATATGAAAATGGAACATAAGTATAATAAAACACACACAGCGTACACATACACACCCAAAGTCCCAAAGGGACAAAATGCTAACAGGACATAAGTAGTGCCACACTAAGTTGCCCGCACCCCACCAAGTAGTGGTTCTGAGAGGGCAGGTTGGGGAGGTCTATAATATAGCAAGACTCATTAGAAGAAACAACATTACTAAGGTGAGTAATTTTTCTTCAAACAGCATGAAGTCTTGCTATATTATAGACATTAACAGACTACACAGCAGTACCTCCATGGAGGAGGGGCAGAACCTACTTAGGGAATAGGCTCTGAAGAACAGCTGTGCCGAACCGAGCATCTCTCCTGGCCTGGACATCCAGGGAGTAATGCTTGGTAAAAGTGTGTACCGTTTTCCAAGTAGCAGCCTGGCAAATCTCTAATAAAGGGATAGGGTGAAGAGTGTCTCATGCACAGCTGCTTACAAACAGGCACGTTTGGGTACTTGTTTTTAAAACTTAATACATAATTGATCGAGTTCAACTAGTAATAATATAGTGATACCACCGAAGAGACCACTATTATGGTTGTATGAGTGATCTCACATTCCTAGGACAACAGCATCACTTACCTTTGGTTCACAGTTCTCATACCCTAAAAATGCATGTGACACCACTCTTACAGCTGTAAGACCTCAGCAGTAGTATTAACATAACAGGTCCCTCTTTTCACTCTTGGCAGCAGCCAAGACATCCCCTACTCCAGCTGCAGCTGTAGCGATTGATTTTGAGGAAGATTTCAACTCAGTGGACTTGGTGTACCTTTGCTTGGTTCTACAGGAACAATTCCCTAGAAAGATGGCGGCCACGCTGGGCTGCCGGCTGTAAGCCCTCTAGTTGCTTGGAGAAAAAATTTAGTAGAACTTAGAGAAATTCGCTTACTTTGTTTGTCGCTCTGTTTTGTGTACTAGCGCGAATTGGAGTTTGAATCGAGCGTTGTTTGTTGCACCTTTTTGGGGGATCGATGCCTGCGGAGATTGGCATGTCGGAGCCGTCGGAGGTCATTTTGCTGGGCGTCTAGTCGTTGACGTCTGGTCGCTGGCTCGATCCATTGAGGAACTTTACGCTCGGTGGTCCACTGGAGTTGTCGGGGTTGTGGAATTGGAGGAACGGTGAGGTGGAGTGGCTGTTTCCATATGGGACGGGATATGGCTGGACTGTGCGTGAGGAAGTGGCCGGATGCCTGTGAGAGAGGACCGGATTGAGGAAGTGGAAGCCCCTGAGAGGGGTGCGCTTGGAGTACAGCAAGGATTTCGGCAAAGTGTTGTACAAATGAAAGGTTGGGCTCCTCGGTCCGGACGGAGGGAAGGTGATCACTGACACTGGAGGGTGTTGGTGCAAACCTAGTTCCTTAGGTGGATTAGGGGGACCACCGAAGGGTGATCTTGCTTGCTCCACCATGGTGAAGGATCGGGTTGAGCCTAACCCGAAGGTGAAAATGATATGCTGTCTACTTGTCTATCCGCTATCCACCATCGCGAAGGATTCATAAGGAAGGAAACCACAACATAGGAGGAAACTGGGACTCCTTGGACCATTTGTTTTGGTGAAGTACACTGAATTTTGTTTTGGGCCAGCGTTTGTAATTTATCTTTTTAGAAAGGTCAGAACTGGGTTCGATGGGGTTGCCACCT
This sequence comes from Neoceratodus forsteri, assembly GCA_016271365.2. NCBI lineage: Eukaryota > Metazoa > Chordata > Ceratodontiformes > Ceratodontidae > Neoceratodus > Neoceratodus forsteri. The sequence continues at coordinate 1,190,009,510 of CM057451.1, read as the reverse complement.
TGTGAGGAGGCTGGCATACTTTAAAAAAAAAAAAACCCTTCATAGTCTAAAGTGGTGAGAGCACACGGCTGTGGACAATAAAAGACCTGCGAACTCTTTCTTGAACTTTCAAAAAGAAACTGTGCTGTTTGATTAAAGCCATTTAATCATATTTTTTAGTAGTTTTAGGTGGGGTGCTCCTCTTCCTGCAGTGGTGAGAGTACTGTGGGGGGAGGGGTGGAACTAGAATCATAATAGATAATTTTATAGTACCAGAATTTGAATAGATGATTTTACAGCACTAGAATTTGTTAGATTTTATTTTATTGTGGGTGTTTTATTTTAGTGAAAAGATGTGCTGGAGTGACTGTCAGATGGTCGGGTATTATTCCCCCTCTATGCTTAGGGACCTCCGCCCTTTCTCCTGCCCCCCGTTGCCAGCTGAAGTTTACAGGAGGTGCAGAGCTTTGGGGATTGTGAGAAGGAGACGGAGGTCCCATGCTGGAGGGGGAATGGAAAGGAGTGGGCGGATTGGGATTGTAGGGTCAAGGAGACGCCCTGGGGTGAAATGGGCACAGGAGAGAGGGCCTTCCTGTCTTGTGCCCATACCCAAGGGCCCTGGATTGGACCAGCAGGTAGGCCGGTCACTATCGGAGGTTTGTCCTACTCAGGCGGTGTTATGCAATGCCAGGTCTATTAAAAACAAGACGGCTGTTATAGCTGATCTTGTCGAGTCATCTGACCTGGCATGCATCACCGAGACCTGGCTGGATGAAAATGCTGGGCCTGAATTAGCCGCAGCAATTCCGGCTGGGTACTCGGTGATACACCACCTGAGGCAGGATCATAGGGGCCGGGGTGTTGCCTTGTGCTTTAGGTCAGAACTGGGTCTGGTGGAGGTGCCAGCGGGAGTCACCAGATCCTTTGAGTACATTGTGGATGAGGGTGTAGGGTGCAGGATACTTCTAGTATACTGTCCACCAGGTGACGAGAATGTTTTTTCTGCAGGAAATCGCAGACTTCATTGTCGACCTAACATTGGGGTCCCCCAGATGGTTGGTACTGGGGGACTTCAATGCTTGGGTCGACGATGAATTCTCTCAGTTTGGTCAAGATTTCCTCCAGTTGATGATATCACTGGGCTTCACACAGGTGGTTTCCTCCTCGACCCATGTGGGTGGACACTCATTGGACCTGGTGTTCCTTCTGGGGATGGGGATATCTGACTTGGTGGTGGAACCGGTTGGATGGTCAGACCATCACTCCATTAGATTCAGTTTTGAGGCCACCCCTGTTAGGTCTGCCCCTACGGAGATGGTTCGATACCGCCCTTTGAGGGGTGTATCCCCAGAGGACCTGATGGCAGTATTGGACCTATTGAACCTACCGATAGATTGCATGGATCCCGGGTGTTCTGCTGCGATACTTCTCATATGAGGCGTAGCAGGGACCTAGATTCTATGCACCATTTAGTGTTCGTCCTCTTCCCTCGCCCCAGGTCTCCTTGGTTGATGAGACCTGAGGGAATTGAGGAGAGTTGGCGAAGGCTGGAGAGACGTTACGAAAGTCCGGTCGTGATGATGACAAGCTTAGTTTGATGGACCATTATTTGGTCTATTAATCCGCAATCTCCCGTAGAAGGCAGAATTCTGTCCAGAGAGATAGTGGCTGCACAGAATAGACGGCTCAGCTCTTTCGGACTGTGGACAGACTGTGCAATCCAGTCTGTCTTCAGCCAGAAGAGCCTATCTCAAGAATGGTGTGAGAGCTCGCTCTCTTCTTTGCAGATAAGGTTGCCAAAATCAGATCGGACATCGCTCTTCCCTCCTAATGGGAGCAGCGGTGGTCGTCAGGAGATGTCAAGCACCCAGTTGGAATGGTCTGACTTCAGCCTCCCATAATCGAGGATGTTGTGATGATCATTCGAGCACTGCGACCCGACCTGCTGTAATTTGGACCCTGGTCCCACGCGCCTCTTAGTGGGTTGCGTGGATAAGATTGGCCTAGTCTAGCTCTGATCGTATGGAAGTCTTTGGAGAGGATTTTTCCAGATCCCTCAAAGAGGCTATAATTAAGCCCCTTTAAAGAAACCCTCCTTAGACCCATACTGTCTAGCAAATTACAGGCCAGTCTCTAACTTACCCTTTGTGGGTAAAGTTATTGAGAAAGTGTTGAGTGCAGTTGGAGGATCATCTGGCCAACAACAATATCTACAATTGCTCCAGTCTGGATTTAGGAAAAGGCATAGTACCGAGACAGCGCTCGTCACGGGTACTAAATGACCTCCTAATGGCTAGAGATCGTAGGACCCGATCCATCTTGGTACTACTTGATCTCTCGGCAGCATTTGACACCGTTGACCATGGTGTGTTATTGGAGTGCTTGCAGTTAGTCTGTGGACTGTCTGGTACGGTCCTCAGATGGTTTCAATCTTACCTTGAGGTGGGACTCAGAGAGTGGTGTCGGGAATTTTTCCTCAACATCATTCTCCTGCCCTGTAAGTTACCCATGAGGGCTCCATTTTAACACCCATGTTGTTTTGTTGTATATGCTACCATTAGAGGCGATTATTAGACGGTACGGTCTGGGTTTTCACTGCTATGTTGATGATACCCAGCTGTACATGTCTTTTGTGCCCGGTCAGGACGCTGCCTTGTCGGTATTTAATAACTGCCTTGAAGAAATCCAAAAATGTATGAATGGGAGTTGGCTGAGGTTAAATCTGGAGAAAACTGAGGTGTTGGTTGTGGATTTAGGTCGCTGTGAGGCGGGTCTGCCAGAAGGATCACCCTCAGGCCTGTGGCTTGGAGGTGTCCAGCTGACGACCTCAGACCAGGTGCGAAACCTTGGCATAATACTTGATGACCGTTTGACACTCAAATCCCAGGTGTCAGCAGTTGTGAAGATTTCCTTTTTTCATCTGAGGAATATTGCCAGGGTGAAGCACTTGGCTCCTCCAGAGGACCTTCCAACATTAATCCACGCCTTTGTTACCTCCCGACTTGACTACTGTAACTCCCTATACCTAGGGCTATCGGGGGTTGAACTTCGCCGTCTGCAGCTGGTGCAGAATGCGGCAGCCAGGCTGCTGACTGGAGTTTCTAGATCCAGTCACATAACGCCTGTGCTCCACGGACTGCACTGGCTGCTGGTGTTCTGGTGAATCACCTTCAAGGTCGGTTTGCTGACCTATAAAGCCCTACATGATCTGGGATCTGCCTACCTGAAAGAGCTCCTGTGCCCCTATAGTCCCTCTCGCCCCCTCCGATCCACTGACGAGGGATTGCTAGAGATTCCCAGAGTACGTTTGAAAACATCTGGTGCTAGATCATTTAGTTTATGGCACCTACCCTGTGGAACTCTCTACCTGTCAGGTGCAAGACTGCCCGACCGTCCTTAGTTTTAAAAGGGAGTTGAAGACCCACCTTTTTAATATTGCTTTTAAGGATTTCTGTTGATTTGATTTATTATATTTGTTGTCATATTTATCTGTACAGGCGCTTTGATTTAAGAAAAGCGCCTTTTAAAAATAAAGTTGAAATTGAAATTGAAATTGAAATCTCTGGCAGCAGCTAGAGACGCAGCTGTACCCCTGGTAGAATGAGCCCTCAAACCGGGGGCGGGGGCTCTGCCCACTTTCTGATAACAAAATTGGATACAAGAGACAATCCACCTGGCTATTGATCTCTTAGTGGCAGGTTTGCCTTTCCCAACTTCACCATAGGTAAGGAAAAGTTGGAGGGATTCGAACCTGTGACCTTTGGTACGCTCTATATAATAACTAAGAGCTCTCTTAACATCCAGGCTGTGCAACCTCCTCTCACCCAAAGAGGAGTGATCAGTGAAAAATACTGGAAGGAGATAGATTGATTAAGATGGAAATCTGAAACCACCTTAGGCAAAAACTTCCTATTAGTCCTAAGGACTACCTTATCCCTGTGGAAGAAATAAAGTCAGTCTCTACTGACAAGGCTTGCAATTCACTTATGCATCTGGCAGAAGTGATAGCCACTAGAAAACAGTTTTCAAGTTAGGTACTTAAGCTCTGCAGAAGACAGAGGTTCAAAGGGGTTGCATTAACTGGGCAATGCAAACATTAAGGTCCCAAGCAGGGGCGGTTCCCGAAAAGGGAGGATTAGTATGGAGTAATCCCTTAAAAACTTGGAAAACACAGGATGAGAGGAAAGGGGATGACTTTCCTGCTGACACAAAAGCAGACACAGCTGCCAAATGAACTCTCAGGGTAGCTGGTCTGAGACCCAAGGAATTAAGATGTACCATGTAATCTAACAAAATGGGCAATTCAGCAGATTCTGGGAAATATTTTCCCAGCACACCAAATGGAAAACCTTTTCCATTTAGAACTATAAGTAGCCTAGTGGAAGGCTTTCTGGAAGCCTTTAGGATCTCAAGAACACCCTGAGAGAGGTGTAAATCAGCAAACTCTAACTCCTCAAGAGCCAGGCCTTGAGGTTGAGGGATTTGAGTTCCGGATACCAAACCCTTCCCTGGGCACAAGTCAACAGATTGTGATTCCTGGGAGGCACAGGGAAGATGGACTGTCAGAGACAGAAGAAGTGGGTACCAGGGCTGCCTGGCCCAATCCGGGGCAATCAGAATCACCCTGCAAGGCTGAGATCTGATTTTGACTAGTACTTTGAATAGGAGAGGAAAGGTGGGAAAGCATAGAGGAACTTCCCCTCCCAATCCAGAAGAAGGGCATCCAGAGGAACTGAGCCCAGCACTGGAGGTCTGCAACAGAACAGAGGAAGTTTGTGATTGTCTGGGGCTGCAAAAAGATCTATCTGAGGGATGCCCCACCTGGCAAAAACTATCCCCAGCACTTGAGGATCCAGGGACCATCTGTGATGGCCCTGGAAATCCTGCTGAGGGCATCCGCTAGGACATTGTCCTTCCCTGGAAGATGAACTGCTATGAGAGAAGTGTTCAGGAATAGGCCAGAGACCACAACTTCATTGCCTTGGTGCACAAGGCCAAGACCGAGTGCCCCCTGTTTGTTGATGTACCACATTGTTGTGGTGTTGTCTGTTCTGACTTGTATCACCTTGTCGTGGACAGATGCAGAAAAGCTTGAAGAGCTAAAAGACAGCTCTGAGTTCCAGAAAATTGATGTGGAGCAGAGATTCCTGGAGGGACCAAACTCCCTGAGTGGAAAGGTCGCCCATGTGGGCTCCCCAACCCAGAAGGAAGCATCTGTAGTGAGAGTCAAGTCGTGAGAAGGGAAATGAAGGGAACCCCGCTCTTAATTGCTCTGATCCTGCCACCACTGGAGAGCTAGGATCAAGGTTCGAGTCACTGGGACCAACTTGGAAAGGGGTCTCTTCTCTGAGACCAAAAGGTTCTCAAGTGAAACTGAATGTCTCATCTGAAATCTGGCTCCCTGCACAACAGCTGTGGATGCAGCCATGTGCCCCAGGAGCTGCAGAAAGTGTCTTGCTGGTCGAGAGACCTGCAGAGTGAAGGAAGAGGCCAGAGCCACTAAATTCCTTACCCTTTCTGGGGGAAGAAAGGCTCTGGCTAGCTTTGTGTCCAATTCTGCCCCTATAAAGGTGAGTACCTGGACTGGTTCCAGAACCGACTTTGGTAGGTTTAGCAGAAAACCCAGGGAGGTGAGAAGCTGCTGGGTGACCTGCAGATGAGATTTTACCTGTTCTGGGGACTGGCCTGCAATGAGCCAGTCGTCTAGATAGGGAAAAACAGCAATCCTCTGCCTCCTTAAGTGGGCCACTGCCACTGCTAGACACTTTGTGAATACCCTTGGAGCAGAGGTAAGGCCGAAGGGCATTGCTCTGAACTGGTAATGACCTGAGGGCAGTTCGAATCTGAGGTACTTTCGATGGGATCTTCTGATTAGGACATGGAAATAGGCATCCTTGAGGTCCAGGGAGGCTAGCCAGTCCCCTGGCCTTAGGGAAGGTAAAATCATTGCCAGAGTTACCATTTTGAACTTTGGTTTCAAAGATGCTTGTTCAGATATCTGAGATCTAAAATGGCCACTCTCCTGTCTTTTTGGGGTAAGAAGTATCTGGAATACAGACCCCTGCCCTGATGCAGGAGGAACCCTTTCTATTGCTCTGAGAGCTAACAGGGATGAGACCTCTGTTTCCAGAGCGAGGTCTCTGAAGCACTTGCAGGTAGAAAGTCTGCTTCTCAACTTGGGAAACTTTTGAAGCTGAGAACCAGACCCTGGCTTACTACTTCAGAACCCACTTGTCTGAGGTTAAAGAAGCCCAATTCTGACTGAAGTAAGCCAGCCTGCCCCCCACTGGTACAGGAGAATCGGCCCTGGGCACCCCATCAGGGTGTCTGTTTCGCAGGAGCTTTAGGCTGGGGGGTGGGAGCAGGTCTGCCCACCCCTCGTCTGCCCCTGCCTCTGAAGAAGCCCCTCTGAGCATAGGCAGAGGAGGCCTGAGTCTGGTAGAAAGGCCTGTGAAAAGGCCTACCCCTACCCCTGGGGCATGCCTTTGAGGAGTGGCTTGCCGCTCCTTAGCCTGGGCACTCTTGTAAGTAGTCCTATATTCATCCATCTTCTTCATGTAGTTCTCTGTCTGCTCTCCAAACAGAAAATTTCCCACCACAGGAAAATCCATAGCCTTAGTCTGGGTATCCTGTGACAACCTAGTACACCTGAGCCAGGCCAACCTATGAAAAGCTACAGATGTGGCCATGACCCTAGAGGAAACATCATTAACATCCACAGCAGCATGAAACTGAACCTTAGAGGCTTCAATGCCATCAGCAGCCACCTGTTCTAGTTCACTAGCCAGCTGGCCATGGGCCTGCTAGGCCAATTGCATAACAGTATCCCATCTAGATTTTTGATACCTAGCTACATAAGCCATATAATTTGCTTGCCTGAGTCCCAGAGAGGCTGCCATATACTGTTTTTGCCATGGCATCAATCTTCCTGGAATCCTTGTCAGGAGGATGTGAAGCCAAGGGAATATTAGCTTTATCATAAGCAGCCTGAACTACCCCAACATGACTGCATTGCTGAGAAAGGAATTCTGTATCAGGGCCTGACAATGTATACCTTCTGTCCATCTTTTTATCTACAGGAGGCACAGAATTAGGAGCTTTTAAAATTTTAATTGTTTGTTTCCTAAAAGACTTATGTAAAGGAATAGACAATCTCCTAGACTCTGGAATATCCATCATTTCTACAAAATCAGGCTCCTCTTGCTCATCCACAGCCTCTTCTAAAGGAAGCTGGAGGGTTTCAGCAACTTTTTTATAAAACATAAAATGAGATGGGGACTCAGACAGCATAGGGGGAGATTCTAAAGGTCTGTCTGGGGAGATGTCCGGTTCAATGGGCACACCCAGACCTTCCCAGCCACATTCATACTGTTCATAATCCTCCTCCCCCTCCTCTGGTTCATAAAATTCCTCAATATCATAATCCTGAACCAGTGGGACCGGACGAACCAACCTTTTACCAGATAGTGGTGGTTCGGACGGACCCTGAGACAGTGACTGGACAATTTGTATGGCTTTGCTATCTCTGCAGCAGTTGGAGAAGGAATTTTGGACCCAGACCTGCTGATTTTCTTGTTTTCTTTACTGGAATTGGTTTCTTAGAACCAGCTTTTCTTTTGCCCGAGGAAGTCTGGCCCTGGTCAGAGGGCACTCCCTCTGGTTCGGTTGGCACCGAACCGGGCTGGCCATCCGGGTCAGCGGACTTTTTGGCCTCTCGTTCCCTGAGCCTGCCCAATCTTTTTTCCAGGGTGGCTGCAGGGAAATTCTTACATACCAGGCAGTCTGACTGGAGGTGGTCAAACCCCAGACAATAAACACGTGGTGTGTGGGTCAGCCTTGGCAAAGACTTCCCCACAAACATCAGTGTTGAAACCCAGTGGGCCCGGTTTTTCTTTTGGGTTTCTCAGACATAATGCCAGCCTAACCAAAAACTTGCCCTTTTAATGGCAGTGCCAGGCAAGACACCCTTATCGGTTCCTAACCGTGTCACGGGTATTGGAAAAAAACGTAATAAATCCGTTTTTTTTAGAACCGATAAGAACCGGGAACCGCACTCTAAAATAGTAACTTTTAGTTTTAAATGAGTTTTAAACCCACTGATCGGTTCAAAACTGAACCGATAACTTACAAGTTCCACACAGACAAAACCTTCATTTACTTACGGTTACCACAGATAGAGCTTGAACCGAGCGGTTTTGCGGTTAAAATAAAACTATTCTCGGTTAAATCCAACCGAGAAAACACTTTTTAAACCGAGAAATGAACCGAGCAGAAGGAGAAATCTCCGGAGCGACTGTTCACTGAGGCGGAGTAAAGAATCTGACAGTTCAAGTTTGAAATGACACAGATAGAGCTGCTCTCATGCCAAAATTCTATTTTGGAATGGTTTTAACCATTTCACTCCGGGGCAGTTCTAGAGCTGGATCAAACTGCTAATGTCTATAATATAGCAAGACTTCATGTTGTTTGAAAATCATGCTTCTATTGTTAAGTTAACCTTTTGTTCTGAAGGAAAGGGAAAGACGAAATTGTTTAACCAGGAAATGCACACAAAACCAGATCTTGTTTCCAGGTGCAACCTGGGAGCATGAGGAAGTTAAGTGGCTTGCTCAGGGTCACACAGTATGCAAGGGAGGCTGATGGGATGCTAACCCAAGTCTCTAGGCTTGCAGCTTTGTGCCCTTCACCACTATGCCGGCAGTGTCAGTGGCTCAGCAGGTAGCACACTTGCTTCTGAAAATGAAAGATTAGAAGGCTGTGGGTTCTATCCCCACACCAGGCAATTGGGTTAATATCCCAGTACTGACACTGCAGTGCAGCATGAGGGGGGGATGCTGTCTTTCGGATGAGATGTTAAACCAAGGTCCCATCTGCCTGTTCTGGTGGATGCTAAAGATCCCATGGCATTTTTTGGAAAAGAGTAGGGGAAGTTTCCCCGGTGTCCAGGCCAAATTTCCACCATTCACTAAAAATACCTCCAACAGCTTAATCTGGTTCAGGGTCAGTTGGCATTCATCTGTGTCCCCCCGGCCCCCAGGTCGTGCCTGAAAATAAGCAGAATCTGTCTAGTGCACCTACCCGGTCAACAAAAACTAAATAAATAAATGTTATACTGCCTATGCCTCTGAGTCCCAGGAAGTTGTGAGATGGAACCCATACATCCTATCTGTGTTCCAAGGTTCCTAGCTGTGTGATGCCATGCATATGCTAATGGTACTGATATCCTAGTACTGGAATGTCTAAATCAGTGGCAGCTTTAAAAGGCACAAGCGGGAAGCATGCAACTTGATTGGCACTGCTGGCTGCATGTTTGCCTGAGGCACACAGCTTTGTTTGTTAGCCACAAATGCGATTACAACTTGCGAAGCCTTTAATGATTAGGTAAGCTTGATATTTCAAAATCTGTGTTTACTTTTGGAGAACATGTATATTACTAAGCTTAAATCATATTTTGAGAAGAAATATTTCTTCTGTTGTTATTTTTAGTGTTGCATACCAATTATATTGAAAATGTGGTTTATATATTTATAAATTACAAGACCACTACTCCTTGATAAAGCTGGTGGGGGGGTAGCAAAAACATTTGGGACAGACGTTTAGTGACCAGAGTAATTTAATAAAAAATGTGATGAATATTTTTTAAGATGGTGTTCACTTGTGATTCATTCATCTGTTGCTTGAAGTTGTGGTTCAGTGCCAAAAAGTGCTAAATCATGCACCTAGGGCATAGGAACCCTGAAGCTGAGTATAGGATAGGGGGAGGTCATTCAGCAGGAAAGGGACCTTGGGGGTATCACATCTGATGCAACTGCTTTGTCATACTGCCCTACCACTTTGAGGTCATCAGATATGATACCCCAAGTCAGGGGGATGCTGGGATGCATAGGGAGAGGAATCTCCAGTGGGGGGGGGGGCTAGTATTGCCACTGTATTGCTCACTTGTGAGACCCCACCCCACCTGAATTGGTTGTGTCCAGTTCTGGAGGCCATGCCTCAGAAAGGACATAGATAGAGTGGAGACAGTTCAGAGGGTGGCAACTAAAACGGTGCAGGGTTACATGAGAAGCTTACTAGGAGAGACTGAGAGATCTCAACATGTTTATTTATTTATTGAAATGTTTCAGCAGGAAGGCACACTGAAAAACAAGTTGCTCGTCTCTCTGTGCAACCTGGGGAGAGGGGGTACAACTGGATGACTGAATAAAACATGCAGTTTTTATTTACATTGCTGGAAAAAAAAATAATAATAAACATACAATTACATTTGGGAAAAGGCAACAGTTAGTATTTAACATACAGCTAATATTTAACATATTTCGGAGTAAATATACAATACATTTGGCATTCTTGAGGATTAACGTACAGAATTTTGATTAGCACTGTAGCCAACACCTAGTAGGATTGCGTTGCAAATTAAGAGGGAGGTGATACAGCACTAGCAAAAGGGGTGCAGTGAAAAGGACATCCAAGAGGGGGCGGGCAGGGGATGCCAGCTGGGGGAAGGAGGGTGTAGCAGGCCAAAAGGTTCCCTAAACTATTATAGGACAGGCCAGATAAATCTGGAAGGAGAGGCAGGAAGCTTACTCAGTGACCAAGATGCAAAAGGTTTATTTACCAGGGACAATAAAAACCAAGATAACTGTGTTTTGCAACATTTCAGGAAAAAAAAAAAAAAAAAACCCGATATTTATTTATTTATTTATTTATTAGCTTTTGGTAACCGGGTAAGTGTGCTAGGCAACAATCCTGCCTATTTTCAGGCACGACCCGGGAGAGCACAAGACATTGGTTATAGAGTACAGTAGTACATAAAACATATTACAGTTGTACATAATAACAGTCAGGGTATACTTAAGACAGTAAGAGCAATTAACAACATTAGGGTTCAGAGCAGCAGAGTCATATACAGTGCAATATGATTGGTATACGATATGCAATTATATGATTGGGACCAGCAATTGGTCGAAGCCAGAACACAGGTTAACCCCTTTGAGTTTAAGTTCTGCGTGCACTTGGCCAAGATGATGAAATCTGACAAACCAAGCTTGGGCTTTCCTCTGTGTCGGCTGATCAGCAGGCACAGAGCGCTTTTGTAAACAGGCCATAACGGGGCATCCCCTGATGGAACAGATTACAATGAGGAACACTGCTAGCTGGTTATTGGAGAACTTGGTGATCATCTGCGGCTCCGGGCAAGAAATGGAAGACTTCTGGTTGGCAGGTGGTTCTCTAGACGATCTACTGCAATGACCACTGGCAGATCCCCAGCCCCAGAAGACCTCTCAAAAAGATGACTGCTGACAGAACAATCTTTGGACTGCCTCTGCAGAGTGATACAGGCATGCGCACACTTACGGACAGTTGGAAAAATAATTAAAGGGTATGCACGATGTTAACTGTGGTCCCTCAAGCTTGAGCCAGGGTGGCTCCTAAGCTGACTCACTACTGGATACCTCACTAGCGGCTCTCTACCAATTACTGTCACAGGACTGATGCTGGAACACTCATGGTGCAACTTTGGAGCAGGCTGACATCACTAGAGGTGGTTCTGCTGCAGATGGCGGGTGGGTCAGGGACAGGCTCTGATGAAGCTGGTCTGGGCAACAAAGGCGAAGATGGACATTGGGTACACCAGGGCGCAATTCGATAACAGTTCAGTATCAAGCAAACAGTTCTGATTTTTAGACAGACAGTTCAGTTTTTGCAGAGAATACAGTCTCTAGGGGCACAAGGCAGGTGACACCATGGTTTAGTTTAGGTGGTGCTCAAACAACCTCACAGACCTCTGTTGGCAACTCAGGGTCACTAGACTACTCCCCTTTGAGGGTGCTGTACTGTGAAGGTGACCACCCCTGTGCCTGGGCCTAAGGATTTCCTGACCTTGGCCCTGTCACAGAATGGAGCCAATGCAGTCAAAGTGTTCCCCAGCCCACCCTTTCTATGTCCTATCTTGCTTTTCTCTTAGGGCAGTCTGCCCCCCTGGGAACCAACTACGCCCTTCGCTTAATTGGGGCTCAGGCCCTTTAAAACCCTTGGGGATCCTCCCTGTCCTGCAGCCTCATGGGAGGGGTTTACCTAGGCTCTGCTCCAGGGTGGCAGCTAAGCTATGCAGTGTGCATGGGCTTAGCTTTACCCCTATCCTCCCTAGGTAATTGCTGCTGTGCAAACTCTCCCTTCTTACCCGCTCTGCCCATCTCTTTCCCCTGCCTCGTCTCCCTTTAAAGTGATGGCACTCTAGCCCCTCTCCCCCTAGGGTACTGGTCCAGCACCCAAATTAGCCACCTCTGGGGCTCATGCCACGGGGTGCCCCTTTTTGTTTTGTGGGTACTCTGCCCACTGGCATCCTCTTTCCCTCTAAGGTGCCTCTGGCGTTAAATAAAATAATCTTTGGGCTTGCAGCCCACTTACCAGCATGGCCCATGGATGATCACTGCGGCTGGGGTTTCGAGGATAAGGCCAGGGGGCTGCCCTCCCTCCCGGTGGCTCTTTTATGCTGCTCCAGTGGCCAGGAGGAACTAATCAGTTTGGGGCACGTTGTCCACCCAGACCGATTTTTGGCTGCATATTTTGGTCCACCCTGAAAACTGTTCCCTCCACTAATCGGTGCTCTAGGAAGATGGCAGATTGTTTTGGGGAGCCACGCTTCCACCCAACCATCTGTGCCTGCTGCTACTTCCGCCCGACTTGTGCTGGTGGGAAGCAATGCCAGAGGAGCCACGGACCGACCCCCAGGTAACCTTTTTTTTCCCGGGCTCCCAACATCCTCTACTCTCCACATTCAGCCACAGGTTCCTTCTAAAGCCACTCCCTTAGCCCTTTTTTAGGGCAGGGGAGGTCGTGGCATCCAGCCAGGAGATTGGGTGGCACAAGCCCCACGGGGAGGGTTTCCTGCTCCGACTCCCCTTCCCAGCTCTGAACGGCGCATAATTAAACAAAGGGATAGGGAGGGGTCAGTGGAACTGCAAGAAAGGAGGGGAACCAGAAGAGGAGAGGAGAAAGGTAGAAGAAAAATAGAAAATATTTATGTTGGGGAAGGAGACCCCGGTCCTTTACTGTGCCCCTAGCTTCGGTGTGCTACAACTGGCTAATAAGATGGGGTAGCATAGCCAGAGTATGTACACCCTACAACAGAGGAGAGTAGAGGTGACATGATACAGACGTACAAGTACCTTACGGGGGTGAACAGGGTGCAGGAGTGGCATCTCTTTCAAATGAATAAGAGCACCAGGACTAAGGGGCTTGTGATGAAGTGGGGAAGGGGAGTTTAAGAGAGATGTGAGGAAATACTTTTTCACAGAAAGGGTGGTAGATGCCAGGAACAGACTGCCAGTGGAAGTAGTGTAGACAAAAACAATGGAGGGCTTCAAGCATGTGAAGGTAAACATAGGGTATATTAGAAAATAGTCCGGGAGGAGGAAGGGTTGCCAGAGACTAGTCAGGGTCTGCGGAGACAGATTAGGAAAAACATCTGGGCAAACTGGGTGGGCCAAGTAGTCCTTTTCTGCTGGCAAATTCTATGTTTCTATGGAAGAGTTAAAAAAGATTAGAAGTAGATGTAAGGGACTGAAGGGAAAGGAAAAGTCCAAATATGAAGAAACAAATGACAATTTCAACAGACCCCACCACTTACTGGACAATGATTAAGTGTTGTAACACATACAAGAGTGTTAAATATTAGGTTTAGTAAAGAAAATGGATAGAAACATAGAAACTGTCAGCAGAAAAGGACCTCTTGGCCCACCTACTCTGCCCTAAGGTCCCTACCTACTGTGCTACTGTAAACCCTAATTGATCTCCGACCTTACACCTCCCCAGCCCTGTTACTAAGGCCCCCTGTGTCTATCTCATGCAAGTTTGAAACCTGTTACCATTCTGGCACACACCACCTCTGCTGGGAGGCTGTTCCAGACATCCACCACCCTTTCTGTAAAGAAATACTTCCTCACATCCCCTCTAAGTCCCCCCTCCAACTTCATATCATGCCCCCTCGTCCTTAAGCATCTCTTTCTGTGCAACATGCCACCCTCCGGTACCATATTGATACCTCTGAGGTATTTGAATGTTTCTGTCATGTTTCCCTTTTCTCTCCTTTAATCCAGTGAGTACATATTTAATTCCCTGAGTCTTTCCTCATAGAGTTTCTGATGCAGGCCATGCACCATTTTGGTTGCCCTTCTCTGTACCTCCTACACCCATTCTATGTCCTTCCTGAGATGGGGCCTCTAGAACTGGACACAGTACTCCACCTGTGGCCTCACCATTGATCTACAGAGGGGGAACACTATCTCCCTTTTCTGCTGGTGATACCTCTCCCTATGCACCCCAGCATCCCACTAGACATTTGCTACTGCCTTATCACACTGTTCTGCTACCTTCAGGTCATCAGATATGATGCCCCCATATCTCTTTCCTGTTTTGTTGTTGTTAACACAGCTCCTGCCCAAATTATACATTGCCCTTAAGTTTCTATGCCCCATGTGCATAATTTTACATTTTTTGGCATTGAAACCCAGTTGCCAAACCAGTTTTCCATTTTTTTTTAGATCTTCCTTCATTGTCTCCACCCTCCCGGGTGTGTACACTCTGTTGCAGATTTTTGTGTCATCTGCGAACAGGCATACCTTTCCTTTCAGCTCCTCTGCGATGTTGCTAATAAAGACATTGAAAAGGACTGGTCCCAGTACTGATCCTTGTGGAACCACTGTTTCCCAACCAGTTTCTTGCCCTGGTTATCACCTTACTGGCCACTCCATGCTACCCAACGTGTTTACCAGTATCCTATGTGGAGCAGTGTCAAAGGCCTTGCTGAAGTCCAGGTAGCCATATCCACCACCCCTCCCTGATCCAACACCTTGGCTACCCAGTCAAAAAAAATCTATTAGATTTGTTTGGCATTACCTACTCCGTGTAAAACCATGCTGTCTCAGATCCTGCAGTCCACTGGATTTCAGATATTTCACAATCCTTTCCTTTAATAGTATTTCCATTTGTTTCCCTATCACCAAAGACAGGCTGACAGGCCTATAATTTCCCACCTCCTCCTTGCTACCACTTTTGTGAAGTGGGACTACATCTCCTCTTCTCCATTCCTCCGAGATCAGATGGTCTCCAGTAAACTGTTAAACAAGTCTGCCAGTGGTGCAGTTAGCATCTCCCTGAGTTCCTTCAGCACTCTTGGATGTACCCCATCTGGCCACATGGATTTTTCCACCCTCAGATCAGAGAGCGCTTTCTTGACCCTCTCCTCAGAAAAGGGTCTGGTGTCCACTTCCCTTCCCCAAAGCTCTTGGTGCCTGTTTGTGGTCCCTCCCGGTTCTACCATATCTAGGCAAAAGGACTTACGACCCAGTAAATGCGGGTGCAGTCAAAACATCACAAGTAATGGCAGCACCACAATCCTTACACCATTCTGGGGGAGCATAGTTCCCCTATGGATGCACCCGCAGAGGAGACTAAGGAGGCTGAGGACTACTGTCACAAGGGAGGCCCACAGGAAGGAGGCAGAGGACACCACAGGGAAAGGAAGCAGCTTCTGGTGGAGGACTCAATTATTAGGGGGATAGAACTGGGGGGAGCAGGGAAAACTGAAGTAAGGTGCCTGTCTGGTGCCATGGCTTGGAGGGACAGGAAGCGCATCCTCAGGATCACAAGAACAGCTGCACGGGAGTCTGAGCTGGACATCATTGTCCACCTAGGGACAAATGACTTGGCTCATCATGAGATTAGAGCAATGCAGGAGGACTTTATAGAGTTGGGGAGGGGCCTAAGACAAGTAGCACACACAGTATCCTTCTCAGAGGTGCTACCTGTCAATGGCATGGGTGAGGCGAGGGTACTTTGCACCATGCAGTTTAATGAACGGTTGAAAAATTGGTGCGGGGCACAGGGGTTTGGCTTCATTGGGGACTGGGGTTCCACCTGGAGGGACACCAGCCTATACTGACAGGATGGTCTGCATCTGTCCAGGAAGGAACAAGTCTTTGAGCAATCAGTTTAAATGCTTCATTGGCAAGCATTTAAACTAGTCAAGGGGAGGCACTGAAAAGCAGCAGGAAAATCCCAGCCTCTCCCTACAAAACAGGGTACTAAATGAGAAAAAGACTAAGGTAGAAAGGTCAGTGGGGGATGCTGCAACAGAAGGTAAAGCCATCAAAAAATGGAGAGCAATGAGTACCAATGCCCGTAGTCTGGGTAACAAGCTTCCTGAATTAGTGGCCTTGATGGAGGAGGAACATCTGGATATCATGGCAGTCACAGAAACATGGTACAGACAAAACCATGACTGGGACATAAACATACCAGGATACACTATTTACCGGAGGGACAGGGAGGGTAAAAGAGGAGGAGGAGTAGCTCTTTACATAAGGGAAGAAATCAAAGCAACAGAACAAAAGGGTAAACAGGGAGGAGAAGAAGCACTGTGGGTCAATTTGGAGACAGGCAATGGCACCACAATCCGAACAGGGGTTGTATACAGACCCCCCCTCTCAAGGGGAGGAAATAGACAAGGAAATGATAGAAAGTATACTTAGAATTGCAGAAAAAGGGGAGATATTGCTGACAGGTGATCTGAATATGCCAGATGTTAACTAGAGTGCAGTTGCAGCAGCCACTTCGAAGAGTGGGGTTATTCTAGATGCCCTACAGGGGGCATGCCTTAGACAACTAGTATTGGAACCCACTTGAGAGGGAGAAATCTTTGAATTGGTTCTCTCAAATGAAGATGGAGAGAGGATCACAGATGTAGAAGTGGGTAGCCATCTGGCAACTAGCGACCATCGAACAGTATGGTTCACAATAAACACAGCAATAGAGTCAAGTCATACAAAGGCAAAGGCACTGGACTTTAGGAGGGCTGACTTTGCCAAAATGGGTGAGTGCCTAAGGAATGCACTAGCAAATGGGCAAGAAGGAGGGTGGAAGAACAATGGGGAATAATAAAAACTGCCATCACAAAAGTAACAAGCCTTTGTGTGAAGCAAATAAACAAAACAAAACAATGTAAGAAACCACTATGGTTCTCAAAGGAAGTGACAGTGAAGGTTCAAGAGAAAAAGAAAGCATTCAGGAAGTACAAGGAATCACAGAAGGAGCAGGGCAGAGAACTGTATCAGTTAAAGCAAAAGGAAGCTGGGAAGGCAGTCAGAACAGCAAAGGCCCAAACCGAGGAAAAGATAGCCAACTCAGTTAAGAAGGGGGATAAAACCTTTTATAGGTACATCAGGGAGCAAAGGAAGACAAAGGGAGGGACAGTGAGGCTTAATAAAGGGAGGGGGTGGGCAGAGGGTGACTGTGAAAAGGCAGAGATACTAAACAAATATTTTTCTCAGTATTTACAAATGAAGAGGGGGAGGTACCTAAAACAAACAGTAGAAACACTCTGGATACAGAAGTTGATACCAGCCCATTCACAGAAGAAAGGGTTCTGAAAGAACTCTTAAAACTGAAGGTGGACAAAGCAATGGGGCCTGATGGGATTCATCCCAGAATTCTAAAAGAACTAAGGGTAGAACTAGCGACACCACTGACTACCCTCTTTAACAAATCATGGGAGGATGGGGTGGTACCCGAGGACTGGAGGAGGGCAGATGTAATTCCCCTTCACAAAAGTGGGAGCAAGGCAGAAGCAGGAAACTACATACCTGTTAGTTTAACCTCAGTGATAGGGACAATGATGGAATCACTTCTGAAGGAAAGAATTGTCGAGTATCTAGAGGCCAGAGGCACAGGACCCAAGGCAGCATGGATTCACAGCGGAAGGTCATGCCAGACGAATCTGACAGATTTCTTTGACTGGGTGACCAAAGTAGTAGATCGGGGGGGCTGTGGACATGGCCTACCTAGACTTTAGCAAGGCATTTGACACAGTCCCACACAAAAGATTAATATACAGGTTAGCCAGCCTGGGAGTGGGTCCCAAGATGACAGCCTGGGTAAAGAATTGGCTGGAGAATAGGACACAGAAAGTAATAGTAAGTGGGGTACTGCAGGGTTCAGTATTAGGACCGGTCCTCTTCAATGTCTTTATAAGCGACATTGCAGAAGGACTGGAAGGAAAGTATGTCTCTTTGCAGATGACACAAAGATCTGCAACAGAGTTGATGCACAAGGTGGGGTGGAAAGGATGAGAAGGGACTTGGCAAAGTTAGTGAAATGGTCAAATGTATGGCAGCTTAGATTCAATGCTAAGAAGTGCAAGGTAATGCACCTGGGAAACAAAACCCAGGGGAAGAGTACACAATGGGGGGTGAGATACTAACAACAACAAAAATGGAAAGGGATCTGGAGGTAGTCATATCAGATGACCTAAAGGTGGGCAAGCAATGTGAGAGGGCAGCAAGGAGGGCTGGGGGGATACTGGGATGCATAGGGAGAGGCATCACCAGTAGAAAACAGGAAGTTATTATCCCTCTGTACAGACAGCTGGTGAGACCCCATCTGGAGTACTGCGTGCAGTTCTGGAGACCCAATCTCAAAAGACATAGACAGGGTGGAAGCTGTCCAGAGGAGGCAACTCAAAATGGTGCAGGGTCTGCACCAGAAGACATATGAAGAGAGACTAAAGGGGCTTAATATGTATAGCCTCGAGGAAAGGAGGAAGAGGGGACATGATAGAAACTTTCAAGTACCTCAAGGGAATCAACAATGTCCAAGAGGTAGCATCTTTCAAAAAGAGGTGTGCAAGAACAAGGGGCATAATTTGAAGATAGGGGGGGGGGGGGCGGCTCAGAGGTAATTTAAGGAAGTATTTTTTCACAAAGAGGGTTATGGATGCATGGAACCACCTTCCGGAGGAGCTTGTGGAGTCAAAAACAGTGGTGGAATTCAAGCATGCATGGGACAGTCATAAGGCAATTCTACAGGGTTTGCAGGAAGGGGGGTTAGGAAGAAGTAGGCTGCTGGTTAACTAGGATCTGCAGCTTATCCATTAGGTAGGGAAATGGGCAGACTGGGTGGGCCAAGCGGTCCTTATCTGCTGTCAAATTCTATGTTTCTACGTTACCTAGCAACTGCACCACAGGCACAGGGGTGCAATGGAAAGTAGTGTGGGGTTATGCTGGGGGCTCTATCCCCCACACCCTACCAACATTAATATCATCATCTCCACGGTAGGGCAGATTGGGGAGCAGGAGGCAGAGTGACACTCTCATCGCAACATGCCCACAAGTCCCAGATGCCCTCATTTGATGCATCCACATTACAGCACCCACATTACGGTGCCCTCATTCCCATGCTGTATTTTTTTTTTTTTTTGCAAATAAGTTTATTTTAATATCTACAAACATGTTACACAACAAAAATAATAAACCTCTACTATACAAATAAGGAACCCCTAAAGCGTATGAACAGCCATAATCATGTACATAACATGGTCACAAGAGGATGAAAAAAAAAAAAAAAAACCCCGCCCCCCCGGCAGCAAACATGTGTACATGAGTTAACAACACATCCTAACTGAACATCTTGGAGACATCAACTACCCTGGTCTGGGGAGGAGAGACAAGAAAAACAAGACATCTAAAACCATGTAAGCAATAGACATAAACCAGGGGTACCTAAAGAGGAAACCTCTAGTAAGAACAAACCCATTACTTAAACCACCCCCTGCTAATAACCATACCTTTCCTTTAGACTAAGGAAGAAGCTCCCCCAACATTTCTGAAATTTCTCGGCCGAATTAAAAAAGGTAGCAACCGACCTTTCGGCATTTAAGGCATTTAACAGTTCATCCCACCATTCTTTGAACGAAGGAACCCAACTAGTCTGCCAATGGCGAAGAATTAAAAGCTTAGTAACTAGGGCTACCATTGCCATTTGGCGATTTTGGGACCCAGTTGGAATTTGGGCATACATCCCTAGTACGCACACATCTGCATTAAAATAGGCTGAGATATCACAATATGGACCCATCCACTGTCTAACCGAGTCCCAAAACTTAGCCACCCTGGGACAGGCCCAAAGTTTGTGGTAAATAGTAGTGAAAGGGTCGCCACAATCGATACACACCGGCTAAAAGGACCTATACATCCGAGAGAGCTTAGCAGGGGAAAGATAGAGATTATGCAGTATATTGAACTGAATACCCCTCAATCTATCTTGTTTGATACATGTATACAATTCTCCCCATATTCTTTCCCAAGTCTCCTCCGACCAACCCTTAGGTAGATTCACTTCCCAGTAATAAGGCACAGGGGAAACCTTAGATGTTACCCTTGATAATATAAACTTGTAAATTTTTGAAACCGCGTTACGGGATAGTGTCAAGTCCCCCACCTTCCTCAGAAAAACCCCAGCCTGATCACTCCATAGACCACCCTTCAAGAAGGAGCTGACACATCTTCGGATCTGGTATCGCATCGGGTTGCTGTACTCCACTTCAAATTTCTCCATCAGCACAGTAGGCGAACTAACTGAATTATCTGAGACAAAGTCGGCTACCCGGGGTTTGAGGAAAAAACTTCCTATAAACCTCATAATGGGCCGACTTCCTATCTGTAGATTAAGGTTCCTCAGAAGGGGTTGTGACAAATCCCTTACAAAAGGGATATTCAGCATTGAGTAAAGCTGATGTAAGGCCTTGACATCCCACCCTAATGGAGTGTTTTTAACCTTGTGGGGCACCTTAGCCCAGAGAGTATATAGAAAGGATTCAAGATCTAGATTAAGACTTTGAGACATCGATCAATCCAAGAAAGGCCCAGGGGAAGTAGCCTCAGCTTCTGACACCCACTGTGCACACCTCGCCACATGAATAGCTAAATAATAAGTGTAAAAGTCCGGCAGTTGCAACCCCCCTACCTTCCTAGGACGAGTAAGTTTCGAATATGCACTACGCGGGGGTTTACCTTTCCATAAAAAATCAGAACAAGTTTTATAGAGCAGTTTAAAGAAGGATTTAGGAAGGTGGACGTTGAGATTAAATAGGGGATAAAATATTCTAGGTAGTACCATCATTTTTATAGTATTGGTCCTACCCCAAAAAGTTAAGGGTAACTTAGCCCACCTTTCCAAATCCTCCTTAATGGACTTAAATAAAGGCCTTAAATTAAGATTCGCCAAACTGGAAAGATCCTTCGATATTTTGATACCCAAATAGCACAGAGATTTACTCTGCCATTGCAGACCTAAGGAGGAGCACCAGCTCTTTTGTAGAAAAGGGGATAGCGGGTAAACCATAGTCTTATTCTTATTTAGCTTATATCCCGAGAAGCCACTAAAACAAGAAATGACTTGAAGCAGGTGAGGAAGTGAGTTTCTACTATTTCTGACATGTATGAGCAGATCATCAGCGAAGGCTGATAATTTACATTCAAAATCACCAATACAAACCCCTTGAACTTGATTGTCCATCTTTAAAGCTCTTATTAGGGGTTCTATGTATAAATTAAATAGAAACAGCGAAAGTGGGCAACCCTGCCTCGTGCCACGAGAGAGGAAAAGTACTCGAAATGAGATTGTTACATTGAATCCTAGCCGACGGACACGCATAAAGGATTCGAATATAGTCTAAGAATCGTTTGGGAATACCAAATTTGTCCAAGACAGCAAACATAAAACACCACTCTACTCTATCAAACGCCTTTTCCGCGTCAAGGGAAACCAAAGATGCTTCCAAATCTGGGTTCGCAGACGCGGAAATCAAATAAAATAGCTTCCTAAAATGGTCCGCTGATGAACGACCAGCCACAAACCCAGCCTGCTCCGGGCTGAGCAGCCCCTCCCATGAAGATTTCATTCTATTAGCCAAAATCTTGGCATATATTTTAACATCAATATTAAGGAGAGAGATTGGCCTATAATTGCCTACCTCATCTGCAGGCTTCTCGGGCTTGGGCAGCAAAATTATTCTGGCTTCAAACAAGGACTGATCTTTAACCCCATGGACATACCAAAATGCATAAAGTTGCTGCAACAAGGGTACTAAGCACTCTTTAAAAGTTTTGTAGAAAGGTGCCGTAAACCCGTCTGGACCAGGCGCTTTATCTGGCTTTAAAGAATCGATAGTCTTGGAAATCTCCTCACACGAAATAGGAGCCTCCAACAGTTGCCTGAACTCTTCTGGCAATTTCGGAAAGGGAATATTCGCCAGAAAATCCCACATCTTACTTTCGCTCTCAGAAGAAATCGGCTCACTGGAATATAGTTTTTTATAAAAATCAAAGAATAAGTCCAGTATGCCCTCCGGATCTACAATTAAGTCATTTGTTTGTGGATGCCTTAACACAGCCACCCATTTAGCCGACGCACGCTGTTTCAATTGCCAAGCTAATAACTTGCCGGCTTTACTGCCTTGGCCTATATATGTAGCTTTCAATCTAGAGGCCGACCTCTCCACCGCCTCCCTAAGGGTACCTGTATACAAGGCCCTAAGAATGGCAAGCTCCTGCTCTTGCACTTGGGACAATGTGTCCTCTCCCTTGGCTTCCAAATCTTTAATTTTATTTAAGCAGCTACTTAAAGAATGATTATTTTTCTTCTTACGTACTGATGCAATACGTATCAGCTCCCCTCTCCAGGTGGCCTTCAGGGCAGACCATGCCTGGTCTGTTGCTTTAATTGAACCTCAATTGGACGCAATTGAGTTTGATAAAAACATTTGGAAGCAGCCTACTAGTTGGGTATCCAATAACAAACTATTATTCAATGACCAGGAGTAGGATCTTAATGGGATGGTTGGTAAGGAACATCGCACTCTGACAGGAGAATGGTCTGAAATTACCCGACCCAAGATATTAACTTCCCTGTGAATGGTAAAACCTGCTGACTAACAAAAATAATCGATCCGGGAATAACTTTTATGAACCGGAGAAAAATGTAAATTCCTGGTTGTGGGATTATTCATTCTCCACGGATCCAAAAGGTCAACGATGTTGTAAACTCTACCAACGCCCTCTGTGCTGGGGAGCAATGTATCCCCTATAACAAGCAGATCCAACCGATTAGATTGTACCAGGTTCCAATCTCCCCCAAAATTATAGGCAGATCTAGAGGAGCAATAACCATAGCCAACTGTGTGAAGAAGGAGGAGATTCTAGGTTGGGACCATAAATGGACCCCAGCACTAGATTTGTACCTCCCAACTTACCCACAACTAGAACATATCTGCCTTCTGGGTCAGAAATGATTTCAGTTGGGGAGAAGGGGATCCCTCTGGCCACCAAAATGGCTACTCCCCGTTTGCTCGGGGAAAACCCTGTGCCAAATACCTGTCCTACCCATCTTTTCCTAAGATAGTGGAGCTGTTCAGGAAGCATATGGGTTTCCTGGAGGAACACTATTGACGGGTCAAATTGTGCCAAATGATTTAATATGATATACTTTTTTTTATTGTCTCTCCCCCCCTTTACATTCCAAGATAAAATGTTCAAACTACTAGCCATGTCGGGATCCTATATCAAACATAGACCAAATTTTAGATAGCTGCCGCCCCCCCCCACAAAAAAGAACCAGAACAAAACACACATAGCCAAACGGACCCCCCCTCCCCATACTAACCCTCCTCCCCATCCCCTGCCAACCTATCTATAACTTTCCCAGCACAAAGCCAACTCCAAATCCTGTGGTCCATGGTACGCGCTGAAGCCGGGCTACTCCCCGAAGACTACATAACTCCTCGTTAGGCAACACAAGCCTGCAAATAACCTTCCTAGACCCTATATGGATTGTAACTTCTTTCCTAAGCTTTACCAACCAAAACTCCCCAGGCAGGACTATTGCCCAGGCTAGACCTGGCCCCCCAAGCAAAAAAAAGAAAAAGAAAAAACAACTACACGTTATCATTAATCTGGACCAGGCCCAGCGACTGAAATCTGACCCATAAAAGGAACGAGCTGGGAGAGGGAGGATCCAAAAAGAAGTAAAAAATACCTAATCACCAAATGTGCTTTAAACATTAGCCCTCACTTCATATGCACGCTCGTCCCCTCCCCCAGATAAATCCGAAGCCAGGGTACAGAAAAAAAGGAAAGTGATACTGGGGAGAAGCCCCAAGCTGTAAGGAGCCGATAGTAATTAGAAATTTATAACAATCTGAGATGTCTTAAAAATGTAGACTCCCAATGTAAACTAAGCAGAAGGAGACCAGTGCGCTAAATTAATAGTAACAAAATAGACCCCACAGTCTTTGGCTTGCAACGGACCTTAACTAAAAAAAAATAAATGACTAGCCTACATTAGACTGAAGTGCAGCAAGTTGGTCCCAGTCCTCAACGAAGCTACTAATAATTTTAAACATAACCCCAATAGAACGGAGTCGCACTAGTAAATAAATGTCAATTAATATGGAACACTGTCTCCCTCTAGTGGCTTCTAAGAAATATTGGACTTCATCCCCATAACATCCCGTGAGAACCAACATTAACATTTAACATAACGGGCTTGAAAGCCCTACGAAACCAGTCAAACCCCACCGCTTTATTGAAAGACCAAACAGCCCTCGATGCACTAGAGGAATAGAATTTATCTTCTAAGTCCCAACTGTCTCCTCTCTTTGTCCAAACCAGACTCAGGAGATCAAGTCATATAGCCCACCAGAGCCTTTCAGAGCATCGAGTAACTTATTCCAGACAGAGCCTCTTCAACCTTTAGGATAGAGCTCTGGAAAATAGACTTGCAAAACTTTCAGAGCCTCTTCAACGAATCAAAACGTTTGGCCCCATCCTTCAACACGACCTCTAGTCTTGCCGGGTAAAGCATACGATGCTTGATGCCTGCCGCCCAAAGCTTAGCCATGATGGGGCAAAAGCTGGACCGAGCCAGACAGGTCTTCAAGGTTAGATCCGGAACAATTCTCAGTCTTTTGCCTTCCCACAAAATAGCCGACAGCTTCCTGGCCTCTTTCAAAATGAACTCCCGATCCAGGTAATTAAGGAGCTTGAAAATAACCGGCCTAGGGGGATCCGACGGCTGCGGCTTTGCTCTCAGGGCCCGATGGCCTCTTTCAATGATGAATTCGGGGCCATTTGGGGAAGGCCCCACGGTCTTTCTCAGGAACTTCTGGAGAAAGGAGATGGTGTTAGGGCCCTCGTCCCCCTCAGGAAGCCCCAATAAAACTAAATTATTATGCCTGTTCCTCCCTTCTAAGTCCTCGAGGCGATCCTCCAGCTTAGCAATAGCCCTCTTGCACTCCACCATGGCAGGGCCATTTTTCTCCAAGTTCCTTTCGATCGAGGAAATCCTTGCTTCAGCGTCTGTCACCCGGCGAGCTAATTGGGTCAAAGCGGGCTTAAAATCTGCTACCTCCTCGATTAATTTAAATAATGCCTCTTTAATCATCGAGAGCTCGTTGTAGACCCGGGAAGGCGTTAGCTCGTCTTGCAGCTCCGTTGGCGAGGAGCAGTGGCAGGGCCGCTTAGCTTCAAGTTCCTGGGTTGCCTCCTCCATCGTACACACAATGACCAGGCAAGGAGTCAAACGGGTAGCAGGCAATCTTAGACTTTTAAATATAGCTCCGGTAAAATTCGACAGTCCAAATTTTAATAAAATCGCAAGCTTGTAATAACGGAGAGGGGAGAGCCCAACAGACAAGCTGCTACACCTCAGAGCGCATCACGTGACTCCATTCCCATGCTGTATTAACAGTATACCACCCCTCTCCTTCCCCTTCTTCTGGGAAGACTGAGTTGCCATACTCTTAACCACTCCTCTAGTTTTCTCAGGTCTCTGCTTGTCCTTTCTACCCCTCCCCCCCGGAATGTCCACCGTATTGCTGATTTTGGTGTCATCTGCAAAGAGGCAGACAACATCTTCTCCTCTAACATCCCCATGCAAATGACCCCGTTCCCCACTCAAGGCACTGTAGGGTCATTACCTGCTCATTATGCTGCCATTTCTTCCCAATTAACAGAACTTTGTTCCTTTGTTCCTTGGATTGTAGGGAGGCGAGGCCAGAGCCCAGTGTTAACAGATGGCTATTCAAGCTGCAGTACAACGCAATCATGTACGAACATGTCATCCCCGGACATAGTGTAGCAGTCAATACGTAGCGGACATTATGTCGCAAGGACAAAAGATTGTTACCACTATAGTCATCAGTCGAGCTTGTCGCCGGATTAAGTGTTGCACAACCAGATATGGAGCAGTCAAATAGTCGCGTGTTATAATAAAGAAATCCCCAAGAAAGACTGTAATGACTATCCTCACAGAC
This sequence comes from Neoceratodus forsteri, assembly GCA_016271365.2. Taxonomy (NCBI): domain Eukaryota; kingdom Metazoa; phylum Chordata; order Ceratodontiformes; family Ceratodontidae; genus Neoceratodus; species Neoceratodus forsteri. The sequence goes on along the minus strand of CM057451.1, from coordinate 1,189,983,385 downwards.
CGGAGAACCGTGTGAAGAGATTTTTTCCATGTTTTCTTTAGTTACATTTTGAACTTCTCAGGGGAATCCCATCATGCAATGCAATACTGCTTCACAGACCGGAGACCCATGTGATGATAAGCAAAGCAGCCTACTTTCCTTGCAAGGAATGTGGGTGAGAGATACAGTTGCAGTCTGTAGTGCTATTGCTTATCTGGCAGGCCAGTGTCTTTTCTACCATTTCTGAATTGCAGAATACATGAAATATGGCATGTTTTCCTAGTTTGTGGCTAAAAATTCTGCACTAAAGTCAGTATAAAGTGAGGCAGTAAATTACCCCTGTTTTTGGAGGAAGGCACATAGGAGAACATTTAGTTACATCTTGATCTTCTCAAGGTAATTCCATTTCTAATTAGTCCCTCATTACATGTTGTGCAATGCCATACTGCTACTCTTGGTGACTTTACAGAGCCAGATAACTGAATTAGCAGAGGGGCAAAAAGTCGCCCAGTGAGAGGGTAATGCAGTCGCCGATCTTTGGTTGCAGAAGCTACATTTGCTCTGCGACCATTTCTACCGGCGACTGCCTTTGATTTCAACATTTTGTCTGGCGCGTTTTGTCTGTGGCAATTATCACTACAACATTCTGTCCGTATGTCCAACGCGATAGCAAGCAGCACAGTATCATAGGTACTTTAGGCTCGTTCACACTACGCCTGTCCACAGCGGCTAGTTTACTAACATACTATTTGCCAGCAGATTAGACCTTACGGTCTATCGAGTCTGCTCGAACCTCAGATCCCTAGTTGGGTGCCGAGGCCCCCCCCCCCTTGTGTTGCAGAAACCCCTATCATCCATCCCCACCTCCCTGGGACAGGCCATCATCTGATACATCCACTTTCTGTGTCTGTCCCACCCTCTCTTGAAGCCCTCCACTGTGGATCTCTGAACCAGCTTACCAGGCAGTGCATTCCAAGGGTCCACCATCCTCTCAGTGAAAACCTCCACCTCTTTCCCCTCACCCTTCCACCTTCCAACTTCAAACCATGCCTCTGGTGATACCTCCCTGCTTTAGTCTAAAGATCCCTCCATGTTTACCTATTTATTCCCTTGAGGTACTTGAAGACCTCAATCATGTCCCCCCTGTCTCCTCTCCTCCCATCCAATGAAAACGGGCAGGGCTCCTCAAGTCTGTCCTCATCGCCAAATCCCTAGCCCTCGCCCTCCTCTGTACCTCTCCAGGAGCTGTATGTTCCTCTTCAAGTGTGGTCTCCAGTACTGTACACAGTACTCAAGGTGTGATCTAACCAGTCCATTGTACAGTGGCAGAATCACTTCCTGCTCCTAGAGGTGATCCCCTTACGATGAATCCCAACATCCTGTTTGCCTTGCTAGCCACTCTCCTGCACTGCTCAGAGTTATTCATACATGCATCCACCATGACCCCTAGGTCTTTTACACCTATTGAGGCCTCCAGCGCCTCCCCTCCCAGGATGCACCTGTGTTTAGGGTTCCCCCGTCCAAGATGTAACACCTTGCACTTGGTGATATTGAAATTTAATTTCCATGTGTGAGCCCTGCTTTCCAGGGTGTCCAGGTCCCCTTGCAGTACCAACCTCCCCTCTTCCCCCTCAACTACTGCTCCCATTTTGGAGTCATCAGCGAAGAGACTCATTTCACACCCTATACCCTCCCTGATGTCCGATATGTATGCATTAAACAGGATCGGACCCAGGACCGAGCCCTGCGGTACCCCACTACCAACCTCTCTAGTGTTCAAGAGCTTCCCACAGTCCACTACTCTCTGGGTACTTCCAGCTAGCCAGTTTTCAATCCATCTGACCATCAAAGGGCCTACTCCCAACCCCATCAGTTTCTTCACCAGACCATTGTGGGGGACAGAGTCAAACGCCTTTCTGAAGTCCAAGAATAATACATCTACAGGCTTTCTCCTGTCCAGTTCTGATGTTACCCATTCGTAGAACTCCACAAAATTGGTTTGACATGATCTACCTGGCACAAACCCATGTTGCCGACTATCCAGACCTCCCACCTCCTCCAAGTACACCCCCAGTCGTTCTTTTCGTATACTCTCCATTAATTTTCCCACCACCGAGGTCAAACCATGGGTCTATAGTTACCTGGTACTTCCTCGACCCCTTTATGGATTGGCACCATGTGCCTCTCGCCAATCCCTCTAGGTACCCTCCCTGTCTCAAGTGACCTGTTGAAGAGCTCCGCCAGGGTGCAGCCAGTATGTCCACCAATTCCCATAGTACTCTCGGATGAATGCCATCTGGCCCAAGAAATTTGTCTTTCTTTAGGGCCTTGAGGGCTAACCACACCCTTTTGGCGGGGATAGCATCATCCGTCCCCTCCACCTTACTGGCCTTTTTATCCTTATCCAGATGTGATACCCCTTGGGTACCTCTCCCTCCCTCTTGCTCCATTTCTGTTGCTCCCCTGATCCCACTCACTGCCGGTTCTATCCCCATTGTGCCTTGCTTTATAGATATCCCATGCCCCTCCCTATTGAACACAGAGGCAAAGTACTCGTTAAATACCTCTGCCTGGTCCCTCGCCTCTTCCACCCACCCTCCTTCTGATCTCAATCTGCTGAGATGGCCCTTAGTTTTTCTCCGCTCCCCAATGTATCGGAAGAACCTCTTTTCCCCTCCATGTATCCCCTGTGCCAGCTGCTGCTCTTACTGGACTTTCCCCCCTCACCATCCGGGTGACTTTTCTAGATGCAAGATGGTACATTTCCTTATCCCTATCCCCTCTTGTTGTTTTATATTTTTGTAGGCCACCTTCTTTTCTCTGACCAGTACCTGAACCTCATTGGACCACCAGCATGGTTTATGTGACCTTGCTCCCTTACGTTTCACCTTAGCGCAGGTCCTGACTGCCTCATGAACTCCCCGTTTTATGACCTCCCATCTCCTTTCCACATTTGTCATTGATGTAATCCCCTTCAAGTGATCCTTGAGAATATTTTCCATGCCTACAAAGTCTGCCCCCCTGAAGTCCACTGCCAGTGTCTTAGATCTCACCCCCCCCATGCTTATTTGAAACCAGACAGTATTGTGGTCGCTCCCAGTCAGGGGATCCTCTATAACCAGATCCCTTACCAGATCCCCATCTGCCAGAACCACGTCCAGGACATGCCCCTCCCTTGTGGGCTCCATCACATGCTGTGTTAAGAACACATCCTGGAAGCCGTCCAGCAGCCTCTGCTCCTTGGCCACCTTAGAGGACATGGTTCCCCAGTTTGTACCTGGCATATTAAGGTCCCCCATCAACACCACTCCTTCCGCTTTTGGTCCACACTGAGTAATGATGTTGTCCAGCAAACCATCCTCCAGAACATCACCCATCCCAGGGGGCCTATATACTACACCCAGCTTGACCTTATCTCCTGCTGGGGATTGAAAGGTGACCCATAAGGCCTCCACGTTTCCCTCTGCCTCTTCTACCCTAGCAATTTCTATGTCATCTCTAATGAACATAGCCACTCCACCCCTCTGCCCTTCTTTCTATCCTTCCTAAGCATAGTGTACCCCTGACGTTTAGGTCCCAGTCATGGTTTTTGTTGGCCCATGTCTCCGTGACTACCGCCACATCCACCCCCACCCCCAACAGCATGGCCTGGATCTCTGGCAACTTGTTTTTTTTTTTTTTAATATATTTTATTTGAGCATAAGCACATACATCAGTCAACATGCTGCATTAGTACATGAAATGAATATCATCTGCTCATTCTTTTCATCTCTATTAAACTTAACTCACCCTGCCCCCTCCCTAACTAGCCCTCCCATCCCCTGCCAAGTACAGATTCCAATAATATTAACCAAGTGCTGATTCCTATTAATCAAAGGAGAGAAAGGAGGCATTTGGTTAAACAGACTGAGGGAGGCTACAGCCTCTTAGGGTTTCCAGATTGCCAATGCGGCATCCAGCGGTCCCCATAAAGTAACATAATCCTCGCTTCTGTGCCTCATGTAAGCAATATGCTTTTCTAACTGTAATGACAATAGCATTTCTCTATGCCATTCTGTCATTAAGGGTGTTAGGCCATCCTTCCAGTGTCTAAGAATTATCAATTTAACGTTAGCTGCCACTATAGCGATATAGGCCTTTTGCCGCAATGTAGTATTGGGTGGAAACAGGTGTATTAAACAAGCTTCTGGGGTAAACAACGACTGCAGATCAAGAAGAGGATCTAACCCTCTCCTCACACTGCGCCAGAGGGACCTGACTTTGGCAGGACCATACATGTGGAACAAGTGCCTTTCTCCACATGGCACCTTCCACACAAAGGTGTAGGGATAAGTCCACATTTATGCAATCTTACTGGTGTATAATATATGTTATGCATTATGTTAAATTGCATCATGCGGAGCCTATCCTGCTTGATGAATCTATAACAGTTTCGCCATACTTTCCTCCATGTTTTTGTATCCTGTGCCAGATCTAGCTCCTGCGCCCAAGTATAGCATACTCCCTTAGGTAGTTTTGGATCTAGTGCTTGTAGTTTTTTATAAATCCCAGAGACAGAGTGGGGTTCGATGCTACTTGGATTAACTCTTGCACTACTGGATCCACTACCATTTGGTCAGCTACATATCTAGCAAAACGAGGATTGCTTGTTTGACTTGGGTAAATTTAAATACATGCATGTCCGGCACTTTGTAACGGATCGAAAATGAGAGAATTCAACTACTTTCCCTTGGTGGAAAAATCTACAAGCCGGAGCTCCTTTAATGGCTCCAGAAAGAGGAAGAGATAGGTCTTCCCCCTATTCTAAAGTGAGGGTTGCCTATAATCAGTTGCATGGGAGACTGGTGCCACCTTAGTGTAAAATGCCGTTGCATCTGATGGGTTGCTTTAAGTGACCATCCTATTGGGGTATTTCGGAGCTGTCTGGGAATCTGAGAGGGTGCAGCAAACACAAGCGCAGAAAGTGAGTATTGATGCTCAGCTACCAGGTATTTCTCAATCTCAACCCACAGAGGCACGTACTTTTTAGAATCCAGAGGGAGATCAGCCTGCAACCAGAATGCTATCTTGCTTATATATTGGGCACAGTAATAGGTAAAAGGAAGGGATGCTAACCCTCCTGGATTTTGAGGGCGTTAGTTTATGGTATGCTCCGCGCTTGTTTACCCTCCATATAAACGTATTAAGCATTTTCTGCACTTTAACAAACCAAGATTTGGGGAGATAGCATCCTATCATTCCCAGGGGTATAGAAGACGAGGAAGAATATTCATTTTTACTATATTAACTCTTCCCCATATGGAGAGTGGTAAGGCCATCCATCGATCAAGGTCAGCCCTTAGGATCTGAATAAGAGGACTAAGGTTTTCCCTTGCCAGACAGTTGATATCCTTTGTTATTTTAATGCCCAAGTATAAGAGCGATCTAGGTTCCCAGGACAAATTGAAGGGTGCCACCATAGCACACGTGAGACAATTGTTCAATGAGAGAATCTTGGTTTTAGAGCGGTTTAGTTTGTAATATGAGACTTTAGAAAAGCCGTAACTTCTTCTAACAAGTTGGGAATATTTCGGCCATGATCCTCAATGTGTATAAGTATATCGTCCGCAGAACCGAAAGTAAAATCTTTTCCGATTAAAATACCGGTATTCCTTGAGCACTAAGGAGGTGTCTAATTAGTGGTTCTAAATAGAGGTTAAACAGAAGGGAGATAAAGGACATCCCTGTCTGGTACCTCGCCTAAGAGGAAATGGGCTAGAGAAAATGCCATTGCTTAAGACTCTGGCCATGGGACATGTGTACAGTAGGCGGACCCACTTAATATAATGTATCTGGGAAACCAAATCGATGTAGGGTTTCAAAAGAAAGACCCAGAAGACCGATCGAAAGCCTTCTCGGCATCTAGAGAAATTAGGCAGATGGTTTGTTAGAGTTGTTAGCAATTGGGATGAGATGCAGCAACTTTCGGAGATGGTCTCCTGGGATCGCCCTGTCATAAAACCAACCTGCTCAGGGCTAACGAGCTCTCCTAGGACGGGGGTTAGTCTATTAGCCAGTATCTTTGCCAGGATTTTAAAATCCGAGTTTAATAATGAGATGGGACGATAGTTTCCGGGGTACAAGGGATCTTTCCCTGGTTTTGGGATATCTCTGGCAACTTGTTTCCCAAGCTCCTGGCATTTACTAACACCAACCCCCACCCCTTATCCCTAATCCCGTTTGTCGAACCCTCCCAGGTTCCTTATACTTCCATCCTCCTTCTGCTCCTTCTGAAACCTCCACCCCCAGTCTGTTTCCCCCTCCCCCCTCGGGTTTGAAGGCTACTCCCCTCATCTGGAGGAGAGGGCTTCTGGTCAGCCCCTTCCTTATCCCTCCCCCCCTCACAAGTTTAAACCCCACCTTTCTTGAATGTAGTCAGCCATCCCTGTTTAAGGACTTCCTTCCCAATGGGGCAAGATGAAGTCTGTCCTGGCATACAGTCCCTTATCCTCCCAAACTCCTTTCCAGTTCCTTAACACCCCCAACCCACTCTCTTCACCCCACTTCCTGAGCCAGTCATTAACCTCTGTGATCTTCATTTTTTTTCTCCACTGAGGCCTTTGGTACTGGCAATATCTCCGAAAAGGAAATGTTGCATCCATTATCCGACAGACTCTGGCAAGTTCTTGGAACCTTGCTTGGATTTCCAAAATGCTATTTCCCTCTAGATCATTAGTTCCCAAATGCACCAGGAAATCCAGTTTCCCTCCACAATCCTAGATCAGTTCATACACCATGAAATTTGCTCTGTGAACTGTCAGCCCAGAGATACTCACTACCTTCACCTGGTTATGGCATCCACCCCCCCGTCCCTCCCGCTGGATACCCCTAATCTTCCAGCCTCCCAATAACAGAACCTTAACACCGCCATCATCATTATGGTTACCTCCACTATGCACTCTCAGCCCCCCATCCCCCCCTCTATTCATGATCTCAATTCCATGAGTCTTTCTGCCTTATTGGAGACCCCTTGTCACCCTCTCCTTCTGTCTTCCTCGTTATTTTGCCCACTTAACTCAGACCCCATCTGAATAGGTGTCCCTTTTAACCCTCTCTTATCTGGACAACTTATCATGGCCCTGATGGTTTCCCCTTCCCCACACCACCATCATCCTCCCCCCTTGTAATAGTACCCCTACCTCCAGAGGCTCTCTGTGGGTCCCCTTCAGCTAGGGCCCCATCCTTGGTACTGACCCCCCTGCTGAAAGGGGGCTCCTCCCCCACCTCCTTGCCTCCCAGTTTCTCTCCAGTCATGCTGTCCTCCATCATGTCTGCAATATGTTGCATTTCCCCCATCTGCTTAACATTTATGTTTCCCCTTCTCCCTCTGGGACTATTTCTATCCTTTCCATTGCTGGTCTGTGATGCCCTATGGGTATCCGACTCCCTCCCACCGTCCTCTGTATCAGTTTCCTCATTTCCACCAACCCCTTCCTCCCCCTCTAGGTTGCTTAGTAGCTCAAATTTATTGTGACACTCTATGTCAGCCTCCATCAAGTAACCCGAGTTTCCCCAGACTGCATCTCTAAACTGCCCCTCTTCCTTCCCTCTTACTCTGTTCTCCTTAGGAGCTCCCTTCCCACAGTCTGCTGTTTTAGGCTTCCCCACAACAGCCCCTCCCTTCTCAATGTCTGCTCTACTAGGCTTCCCCACAACAGCCCCTCCTGACTCTTCCCCCTCCACTCTCTTTGTATTCGGAATGTTCACCCCATATGCTTTCCCCTTAGCGTCAACATCCCTATCTAAGGGTCCTCTGTCCCTAATCTCCCCCCTCCTGCTTGCTGTAACATAATGTCCTGTAATTTCAGAGCGTTGCCCCAGCCTCCCCTCAGCCCCACCCTTCTGCTGCCCATATCCACACCCCTTATCCTGTGGACAGCCCCCCAGCTTACTTCCTTAACCAATATACTTCACTCCTGATACAAGATAGATGGCTCAGAGTGGGCAGCCTCCCTCTCTCCAGGCCCAATTGAGAATTATTGCCATACCACAGCCTGTGCAGCCTACAACCCTTCCGAAGATGCCTGCCATAGTGGAATATGGCCACTCTGTTTGTCCCCCTCTGTTTATAATGGCACACCCCCTTTTCTTATTCCCTTCCCCCTGGAATACAGTTTCTCTCTATACTGACTGCAGCTATTTACAAACTCAATTTCAACCCCACCAATAAAGTTCCCAAGTCTCACAAACACATATAGTCCAGTCCCACTAACAGTGTGTGTATGCAGACATCAGGTACTGTATGATGTCACCGGCCCACCAGTTCCTGTTGCTTCAAATTTCAATCCCAAACAGAAATACTCAGACCTTCAATCCCAACCCCCAGTGGCTTTTCAGCATTTAAGAAAGCCTACAAAACAGGGTGGCAGGGAGGGCTTATACCAACACCAGGCAAACATCACATTTAAATTTCACTGTAATTATCACTTCCAAACAAGTGTTCCCAAGCCCCAAAAGTTACAATATCACAGCCCAAGTAAAAGTTCTAACTCAAAGTAGTAACTTTTAACACACAGAACTAATTTCATGTACAAAACTATTCAAATATTTCAGTTAAAACTGAATATAAACCCAGACCTCTGTCCTTACCAGCCTCCTGCTTATGTTCCCAAGTGAACAAACTTTTTTAATCATTCTTAAAAATTATTTGGAAGCGCAAGAGAGCCATGTTCTCATGGCATTGGTGTTGCCGCTGCCATTTTCCTTTCTGGCAATTCGAATGTTGTCCCTGTCAGTGTTGGGTAGGTGGGGAATTGCGGTGTTGCAGATGGTTTAGCAGTTCACACAGCACAGGAAAACACCAACAGCGTACCACAAATCCAGGAAAAGAGGGTTTGTGGTGGGAATGCCATGCAATGGAAAATCAGTAAAACGGTAAGGTTCCCACATGGGCAGGTGCACCGATCTTGTTGCTGTGCACCACTGAAAATGGCTCACAGTCGGCTGTGTAAACAAGCCTTTTGTTTTTGTGTTAGGAGTGCAGTTCATGGCTTTGAATCATTTACGTGTGTCAGTACAAGTACTGTAACTAGTGTTTGTGGTACCATTTAGCGACATGACACATGCGTAGGAAACACAATAGCAACCACACTCACAGAGAAGAAAAGCAAGTGCCTGCCAAAAATACAAACAGAACAGAAACACAAATGACAGTACACTTCTTGAGAAAAATATTTAAATAATGAAATAAATGAAATCCACACCATTCGGTTTTGAATGCATTAAAGCTACAGTGCTATGACTTTAATGCATTCAAAACGGAATGGCGTAGATCTCATTTATTTCCTTAATTACTTTTCTCGAGAGGTGTGCTGCCGTTTGTGTTCTGAACATGTGCATAGGGCTGGGCAAAATTAACAAATTCTTTGAATTTTGTGAAATTTTACAGAATTTTCTGAAAATCTTTGGTCATAACTCAATCATTCTTATAGCTAGAGATGGGTGTGGGGTTTCAAAAGGGTTGGATGCAGGCACAAATGCATGCTGCGTCTGCATCCATTTTCTTGTATGCAGGCAGCCCTGCTGCTAATTTAGAAGTTGCATCCTTTTACAACTAAAAGTCACAATTTGCATTAAATAAAGATGCAAGTGCATCCAAGCTGGATGGAAGTACAGTTATGTCCATTTTTGGATGTAGTTATGTTCCTTTTTGGATGCAGTTGTGTCCATTTTTGGATGCAAACTTCGGACGCTGTTAGGTCATCTAATGGATGGTCTAACAGGTTTGGATGCACTTCTGCGTTAAAACAGCAGCAGAAGCCGGTCTGGTGGCTCTGAGGGCTGAAGCATTGGATTCCTTACCTCACGCCATGCCAGCGATCCGGATTTGGGAATGACCTCAGGTCACTGGGGAGCCAGTTTGGGGGGAGGGTGGGAGTGGGATTAAGCTGCTGTGCAGCTCTCCCCTCCCGGGGTGGCAGCCCGCTCCTCCGTAGTTCCACTCCCACTGGGTGAAGGTATGGTGGGAGTGCAGGCGAGAGGAGTGATATGAAAGTCTGGGGTGGGAGAAGGCTGGATCCCATGTGCATGCGCACTCCACATACTTGCACACGAGTGTAGGCCACAACTCGGGGTAAAATCACAAAATAACAAAATAGAATATGGGGAAAAAAAACAGCAGCAGATGCATCTTGGGTGGATCTCTTTGAATTAATCCCCTTCCTGAAATTTGGCATTCTTCCTTTTTAGGAGAAGCCCTAAAAGGATGCCAAATTTTCATCATATTTGGGACGAGGGGTGTGGATATTGTAGGTCCTCAAACTCTGGCAGTTTTTTATGTAAACATTTCTGAAAATATTTCTATGCTTACAACCTAGCCACCTTTGGTGATACATAATTGACATTTTATACGCCTACCTTCTTGGAAGAGTCTTAGCAACTTCTTAAATAGTGAGGTAGTTGGTTACATAAACTGTAAGTTACAGGAGTTCATAATTTCACAATTTAACTATTTGTTAAACTGTGCGAACATTTTTCAAACATTTGGATTTTTATAGCTCTGCTGCTATTGCAGATATATATCCCAGATTTTGGCATGCATGCCTAATGTATGGTGTCAGCATGGCTCAGTTGGTAGCACATTCGCCTCTGGACCAGAAGGTCGTGGGTTCTCATCCCACACTGGGGATTGGACTTGCACCTAAAACCGCTGGCATCTGAGTGCAATATTGGGGAGTGCTGTACTGCTGGGGTGTGCCGTCCTTCGGATGAGATGTTAAACTGAGGTCCCTTCTACCCATTCTGGTGTTGTCCTGGTAGGTGTCCAGGTGGAAGTAAAAGAACCCAGGGCACTCTTTGCAAAGAGTAGGGAACATTCCCGGTGTCTTGGCCAACATTCCCCTTCCCATAAACTGGTTCATGCAATTATCCAGGCTGTGTGTGGGCGATGATGTGCGATATGGCCGCCACCACCACACATTCAGTCACTTCACTACCAGTCTAGCATTGCTTGTAAAGCGCTTTGGATGTATGAAAAGCACTATATAAATGCTGATTCTTCTTCAGTGTAAATATATGTTCTGGAAGCTAATAAAGCTGTATAAGTGTGATTTAGTAGGCTGTAATGTATCATGTAGAGGTTAAAAATTACTAATTGGCAAAATGTGCTCACACATTAATGGGCATGTAATAGGTAATGCCAGTAGAACTCCACTTGTGGAATTTAACTTTCATAAAGCACTTATCAACACTGAATCCAGGTACTATAGCTGTGCTGAGCTGTTTGCTGTCCTGTAGTTTCTTTCTGGGTGACTATTTTGCCCCCCTGCTTTTTATGTTGGCTCGCGTTTGTGTGCCAGCCAACATATTGCAGTAGTAGCAGATTTGGAGGTGCAGACACTGTGGGTGAATGCAGGGCATGCATCCCTCATTCCCCAATGAGCCAGCAGCAGGTGATACGTAAAGTGGCCACCACATCTAAGAAAAGTGCCGCTGCAATGAGAGGTACGCTCACCATGCAGTGGCACAATAACACGCCTCCCAACGTGCCCTTCCTGGTGAAGCATTCCAAGGAACATGGCGGCAGTGACTGCCGCCGCCTACCACAATGCCGACTTCGGGGGCGCCCAATCCCTCTGTCAGCATGCCGCAACCCAGGTCATGTTCTGATGGGGGAGCCCATTCCCCCTCGGCATATTATTTTATTTATTTATTTTTTGTTGACTGGGTAAGTGCACTAGACAAATTCTGCCTATGTTCAGACAGACCTGGGGGAAGGGGATACAGGTGAATGCCAACTGACTTTGAACCAGATTCAGCTGTTGGTGGTATTTTTTAGTGAATATAATGACTCCCCTCCCATTTCAACTGTGTGCCAAGGAGGTGCCCAATCCCCCTCAGCATCATGCGCCCCCCCAAACAGTCTTTCTTTGCTGACAGGGGGCCCAATCCCCATCGGCTTCAGTGCCCCTGTTCCCAGTTCAATCTGCCGATGGGGAGCATGCTCCCTGTCAGCCTGATGTCCCCCTATGTGTTGTGTGCGTACCAGGGTGCCCAATATACCCCTACGCTCTGCTCGTCACTGGTATTTGCTGGCCGGGGTGCCCAATCCCCTGGCCGGGCTACAGAACCCTCAAATAAAACATTAGGTGGCATGCTGGGATCCCACCCCAGCATGCCAATCTCCCTAAAAAAAATATAGTCCTGTGATGGTTTTTTTTAACCCGCTAAACAGAAAAGGTTCCTTTGTCGAGGCCGGGTGGCCCTCCCCTAACCCGCACTCCACCCTCTGCACAGCCCGCCTCCCCACACCGTCCCCCTCACCCCATACTTACCTCTGGAGCACAATGTGACAATCTTCGGTGGACCAGGAACACGTCTGCACTCTTCAAAGCCGACCGAGAACTGAGGAAATGCCGGTAAGCTGTATAATGGCATAAATAGGGTTTATTCACTTTGGTGCATATCTCGGGCATTTTGGGGAATTCTGGCACCAAATGTTCAACACTGGGATTATTGGGACCCCTCTTAATGAATTCAGTCACTGTCATGGTGTTATTCGGTTCCGAAAGGTGATTTTGTGGTCACTGCATGAAATCACCTTTCAGGACCGATTAACGAAACAACAGTGCCTCTTTCATGAGGTGGGCTTTCAAAAGCCTATGTTGCAAATTTGGTGGAAAAATCCAAAAAATTACAGTTTTACGAGTGTGCGTTGAGCAGTTTCCACGCAGGCTCGTAACTTTGTGAATCTGTAATATTCTCACTTCAGATTTTCAACATTGGCATTTTTCCACACCTCCTTATGAACAGTGCAGCTGTCATTTTACATATCCAGGCTGAAATGTGTTTGTTCGCACTTCTGGCACAGAATAGCATGGTCGCTGTGGGAAATCAGTTTTAGGGACAGACTGAGAAAATGACAGTGACACTGTTCATGAGCAGAGGTCCTAAAATGCCTATGTTGAAAATTTGGTGATGAAAGTTCATAAAATGACTGTGTTACAGGTGTGCGTTGCACAGTTTCCACGCACCCTAGTAACTTCGCAAATTTGCAATATTTTCATGCCACATTTTCAACACTGGCATTTTTTTCACACCTCCTTATGAACAGTGCAGATGTCATTTTTCACATCCTGACCAAAATGTGTTTTCGCACCTGTGGCGCACAATGGCGTGCTCGCAGTGGGAAATCAACTTTGGGACAGATTAACAAAATCACAGTGCCACTGTTAATGAGGGGCAGTCCCAAAATGCCTGTGTTGAAAATGTGTCTTTGCAGGGTGGGAGTGAGGTTGGCATCAGTTCAATACTTCACTGCCATTCCTATTTTGCATCTCTAACTCCTGCACTACCAATGCCAATGCCAGCGAGACAACATTCGGCATTGACAAATGCTTGTTTTCTCTGAGCTAGACCTGATGGACGCTGTGGACCTGCTTGGCACACTGATTTCCTTCTTGTTTTTCACAGACAGGCTCACTTCAATAGAGAGCCACCTACTCCTTTTCCTGTAGGAATAGCAAGAATTTCTCCTTCTTGGTTCCCCCAGTCATTTTCTTCCCCCAGGTCTCTGAGAGTTCCTTTAAATTCTAGAATTCCAAGTGTATTTGGTGCTCAGACCAGTCAATTTTGTGGGGTGTGATTCTCATAGTCCTGCTCTCAAGTGAGAAGTGTCACTGTGTGCTTTCTTGCTCGATCTGGTGGTCTCATATTCTTCTGCTACTTAGCCCAGCAACCCTTCCCTTGGTGATCCTATGCATCTAACTTTTGCTGCTCCTGACCCCTGCACTAGCTACCCCACTGTCCTATAGTGCAAATCCCCAGAACTTTCCTTTTCATTGACATGACCATTCCCCCTCCCGTTTTGTAGAACTTTAGTCCATCCAAGGTTGGCTATTGAGCACATTAATTTGATTTGCATTGCAAGCAGGCAAATCACCTTACCTGCACTACCATCATCACCCTGCAATACCCCTCCAACACTCCTGTGACAGTGATGACCAGCATCATGCTCCATCATGAATCACTTTACCTGCACTAGCAGCATGGCCCTGCAATACCCCTCCAACTCTCCTGTGACAGTGATGCCCAGCATCATGCTCCATCATGAATCACTTTACCTGTACTAGCATCATGGCCTGCAATACCCCTCCAACACTCCTGTGACAGTGATGCCCAGCATCATGCTCCATGATGAATCCCCTTACCTGCACTAGCATCATGGCCTGCAATACCCCTCCAACACTCCTGTGACAGTGATGCCCAGCATCATGCTCCATCATGAATCCCCTTACCTGCACTAGCATCATGGCCCTGCAATACCCCTCCAACACTCCTGTGACAGTGATGCCCAGCATCGTGCTCCATCATGAATCACCTTACCTGTACTAGCATCATGGCCTGCAATACTCCTCCAACACTCCTGTGACAGTGATGCCAGCATCATGCTCCATCATGAATCCCCTTACCTGCACTAGCATCATGGCCCTGCAATACCCCTCCAACACTCCTGTGACAGTGATGCCCAGCATCATGCTCCATCATGAATCACCTTACCTGCACTAGCAGCATGGCCCTGCAATACCCCTCCAACACTCCTGTGACAGTGATGCCCAGAATCATGCTCCATCATGAATCACCTTACCTGCACTAGCATCATGGCCCTGAAATCCCCTCCAACACTCCTGTGACAGTGATGCCCAGCATCATGCTCCATCATGAATCCCCTTACCTGCACTAGTATCATCGCCCTGCACTACCCCTCCAACACTCCTGTGACAGTGATGCCAGCATCATGCTGCATCATGAATCACCTTACCTGCACTAGCATCATGGTCCTGCACTTACTACCCCTCCAACCCTCCTGTGACAGTGATGCCAGCATCATGCACCATCATGAATCACCTTACCTGCACTAGCATCATGGCCCTGCAATACCCCTCCAACACTCCTGTGACAGTGATGCCCAGCATCATGCTCCATCATGAATCACCTTACCTGCACTAGCATCATGGCTCTGCAATACCCCTCCAACACTCCTGTGACAGTGATGTCCAGGATCATGCTCCATCATGAATCCCCTTACCTGCACTAGCATCATGGCCCTGCAATACCCCTCCAACACTCCTGTGACAGTGATGCCCAGCATCATGCTCCATCATGAATTACCTTACCTGCACTAGCAGCATGGCCTTGCAATACCCCTCCAACACTCCTGTGACAGTGATGCCCAGAATCATGCTCCATCATGAATCACCTTACCTGCACTAGCATCATGGCCCTGCAATCCCCTCCAACACTCCTGTGACAGTGATGCCCAGCATCATGCTCCATCATGAATCCCCTTACCTGCACTAGTATCATCGCCCTGCACTACCCCTCCAACACTCCTGTGACAGTGATGCCAGCATCATGCTGCATCATGAATCTCCTTACCTGCACTAGCATCATGGTCCTGCACTTACTACCCCTCCAACCCTCCTGTGACAGTGATGCCAGCATCATGCTCCATCATGAATCACCTTACCTGCACTAGCATCATGGCCCTGCAATACCCCTCCAACACTCCTGTGACAGTGATGCCCAGCATCATGCTCCATCATGAATCACCTTACCTGCACTAGCATCATGGTCCTGCACTTACTACCCCTCCAACATTCCTGTGACAGTGATGCCAGCATCATGCTCCATCATGAATCACCTTACCTGCACTAGCATCATGGCCCAGCAATGCCCCTCCAACACTCCTGTGACAGTGATGTCCAGCATCATGGCCCTGCAATACCCCTCCAACACTCCTGTGACAGTGATGCCCAGCATCATGCTCCATCATGAATCACCTTACCTGCACTAGCATCAAAACCCTGTATTGCCCCTTCAACACTCCTGTGACAGTGATGCCCAGCATTGTGCTCCATCATGACTAAAGATATCCAGATACATCTGTCACCTTATGGCCTAAGTCACAGCTAAAGTAGCTGTAATGTTTTCTGTTACTTGGTGCCACTGTTTTCACATACTAAAAATATACATTGTTATCTATAGGTTTGTTAAAGAGTATGCAGGTGGAGGAGCTTTGTATAGTAACAATGTTGCAATATGCTTGTGATTCCACAAGCCATTTAGTCAATGAACTCCAGTGATTAGCTGGCATATTGCAAGAAGACCTGCTAGTGCACAGTGATATACATGACTATTCTTCATGATTCTTCACTCAAGATAGTGACCAGATGTTCAGTGACCCTGGTTTTCCATTTTTACCAGTAACACTGGTAACAATCACGGAATCTTGCTTGGTTTGCGAATTTTGAATTCTTGTACCGGTGCCTCATGGAAATTGCATGTCACTGCACAGAATCTCTAAGATTTCAGCATCTTTTTACATTTTTTTAATTTTCTCTTTCTATGTCCCCTTCTCACAGCATCAGTTTCCACTTTTCAGAGATCTCTAGGCTGGGTATCCCCTAGCTTCACCCCCAGGTAATGCTCAGGAGCTCCTGTGGGACTGCCCCTATCCTGCCTGGACTGTACCACCCCAGGTGGGAAGGGAGGGGACCCCAGGTCACCCCTCCACACTCCCTTAGTGTGTGTTCAGTGGGTCCCTCATGGAGCCTGGTTATGAAGTCTGGGGAACCTGGGTCCCTTCTGCCAGTGGCCAGTGTGGGGTGATTGTTCCTGGTTTTCTGGTCTCTGTCCCTGAGGGCACTGGCACTAGATGAGATCCAAGGAGGTAGGTCACATAGAAGCATGCCACTGCTCCAGATCCTGGCTAGCATCCTCCCCTCCTGATCACTCTGCAGCACCATTGCACCACCACCCATGGTCACACAGTTGGTGGTAAAGCAGCAGTACCTACAGCCCACCCTCCCCAGAGGAGGAGAGCAGTCCCTGGGTGCATGATCCTACTCCCCTGGCCAGATCTCCAGCAACCCGAGTTCACTTCTGACCTGGGGTTGCTGGCATTGCAAGTAATAGTGCTACCACAGCACCAGCGGGCCATCTCAGATTTCAGCAATGAATGCTGCTGTGCTTCACATTCTTTCTGCTTTGCTGCGTATAGAGTCATTAAGGAAATCACCCGCACTGCTTTGTTGTAATCAGCCATTCAGTTTAAGCACCCATGCCTAGTGGTTAGAGTAACAAACAGTGATTGAACTGGGTACATCCAGCAGACTTGGGTTTTATTTCCACAACCTCCACTTACATACTCTGTGACTCCAAGTAAATCATTTAACTTCTCCAGTGTTTCTAGGTGACTCTTGAAAACAGACAGTTCTGCCTAGTGGGCCTTACCTGCTTTACAAAGAATATAAAAAAAAAAAATACCAATATATGTTTACTACATCATGGAATAGTAGTCAGGGTATCATGTAATTTACCTGAGTTTTACTTGGACTGCAATGATTTTGTATAGGTAAAGATAAATGTTCAGATACATTTTATGTGTTTTATAAGCTTTTTTTGAGATTTTAGTCAGGTTTTTATTGTATTCTTTGCATATGAGCATCTAGGTTGTAGATTGCTGAATGCAGGATCACTGTTACCGACTAGCTTAGTGAAGTTTATGATCAGCAGGGTCATCCAAAATCCTCAGTTGTTTGAATGAAAACTAATCTGAATGGAAGTATGCTCACAAAGAAGAAACTGTCTTACTGCTTATGAAAAGACGTCACAGTTAGCACCCCATTTAGGTGAATTGGATCATTTGCACCTTTTCTCCCACCTGCTGTTTCAGTCTGTATGACAACAAAAAGTTTTCTGATAGACTGCTTCAACAAAAAGCAAATGTTAAGTATTTAAGTGTACTTATGTTTGGCCAGTGGATTTTGAAAGCACAGTTAATGACATACAGAAGGTAAGACCCCATGGACTGTATGATGCTGGTGTGAAGAGTGGTGCTCAATTCACATCTTAACAAAGACATGAAAACTGGGAGACACCCTTTTCTGGACACCAATTAAAAAAAAACATCCACATGTCTGGGAGATGCACTAATCACTTGTGGATTTTTTAGGTGAAGACACTTTATTTCAAAGAAGCAAATTCAAGCAGTTTTTTTCTTCTCCTACTCCCTGGCCATCCACTCCTTCAGGCCTGCCAAGGCCCCCTACCAATGCTGCTGAGTCCCGACCACCATCCACTGCCCTTTACTGCTGTGCTACCAGGTAACCCAAAGCAACACTTCATTGTGTGGGCCCCTACCCCTGTGGGAGGCTACCAGGGGAGGAGAATTGCCCCAAAGAGCTTCCTGTGTATCCTGAGCATGGCAGGGGTCAGAACGGACATGTCTGGGGCTTCCGGTTTATGGAGGTACCAACAACTGTCCTTCAATTGGCCAGCAGGTGTTTTCTCATTTTCTTGACAGGCCACATGATGTCACAGCACAAGTCGACATCCGTCACGCTCCCTCCTGCAGTAAGGGTTGATATGTTGTTGTGCCTCTGGCCTCCATCAGGGGCCAGCAAATGCTGAGCCATGAACCCAGGAGAAGGTGAGTGGTCATTGGACACTCAAGCCTTCACCCACCAGCTGGCCCACCAACACCCAAGTCTGTTCCCTAATCCTGGTCAGCGGTATCACAGGCAGAAATCCAATTCAGGCAGTTAAATTATAGATAGGAAAAAAATAAAGGTAGTCCACCTTAGCGGTGATGGTTCAGATTAATTCACATCTGAGTTCTAACAAGCAAAGAGACCAAGTCACTTGTAACTTGTGCATGTGGGGTGTGGGTGTTGAAGAAAGGGGATCATAGTGCTGTCACTACTGCCACCACCCCAGAGGGACGTGGACTGCATTTTTGCTATTGCCATCACACAGAAGGGGCGAGGGCTGTAGTGCTTCTGCCATCACCACTGGTGGATGGGAAATGTAGTACTGCTGCCATCACACCTAAGGGATGGGGGCCACAGTGCTGCTGCTTCTGTCACACCTGCGGGAGGGAGGTCATAGTGCTGTTGTTGCTGCCATCACACCAGAGGGATGGGGGCCGTAGTGCTGTAGGTGCTGCAATCGCACCTGAGGGATGGGGCCATAGTGCTGCTTCCATCATACCTTAGGGATGGGCTGTAGTGCTGCTGCTCCTGTCACACCTGCAGGAGGGATGTCATAGTGCTGTTGCTGATGCCATCACACCAGAGGAATGGGGGTTGTAGTGCTGTAGGTGCTGCCATCGCACCTGAGGGATGGGGCCATAGTGCTGCTTCCATCACACCTTAGGGATGGATGCTGTAGTGCTGCTGCTGCCATCACATCTTGTACCTAAAATAACTTTAAATTGGTACAAGGATGGAAGGATGAGCAACAGTGGAAGTCAAAATTGCTAAAATGCATGTTAGCAGAGTTAAAAATTGTTAAATAAAGTACAGAGAACAAAATACCGGTAAAACCGGATTTTGGCTTAGCAGACACCGGTGAAATATCGTTTATTACAAAGTACAAAACAGAATTGCCCTTTCTCAATCCCAGTAAACCAGCGTCCCTGCAGATGTTTGGCTCCACTGGCACCAAACATCTGGGCTCCACTATACCTTTGATACGGAATCGCCCATGAATACTTCCTTATTGCCGATCTACTCAGCCTTTACCTTCCTCCGCAATGGCACCTCAAGAATATAGCCAGACAAAATGTATGGATATGGCTTCGACAAAAGTATCATAAAATTCCACAATGTCACAAATGCTTATGAAATGTAACTTTGATTAATGATGTTATTTTGAACCTGTGCCTGCTGTTAACTTTGCCAGGCTCTGAGTAAGAGACTAGAGAGTTGATATGCACACATGGCCGGGTTTTCAAACGTTGCTGAATGCTGCAAGCCCGGGGTGCGCCGAACATACAGCACATTGAACTTGTCACATTCTCCAGGCCAGGCCCGCGACTAGGATTTTCTGTCCCATGCACCGACTGCCACAAGCTAGACCAACTTTTTGCTGGTCTAGCTTGCAGCAGTCCCAGGTACCCTTTTTAGGGAGTTTGAGCCCAATATTTTGAGTAAGCTGCCATAAATTCAGTAAACTATCACAACTGCACCAGACCTACTAAAGTTGGGCATGGTTGCCACAAAGGTGCTTGGCGCAGGTGCACCATAAAAGGGTTGGACACAAGGCTTAACACAAGTCCTGTGTCCTAATTTGAAAAATCTGGCCTTCAGCCTCTTCCTTTCATATGGGTTTTTCTCCAGGGTGGCAGCTCATCTCTCAGGGATATACCCACGTCACCCTGTATATAGGTGAAGAAAAGGCAGGGGAGAGGGTCACCAGTGACCAAACATAGTCTAGGATGTAGAAAGTCCAGGGAAAATAGGACAGACTAGCTGAGCCACTCCTTTTCTGTATGCTGATCAAGTCTTACCTGGCCATCATTCAGACATCTGTCGGGTTTTCCACCCACATTTGTACCCTCCCCTCCCTTCCCACATCCCCTGGTGAGGGCAGTGCCTCTGTCAGCCATGCACAGCCACAGCCTCATCTGGCCCAGCTGTAGGGTTCACTGTGTTGGCAGAACCCACCCCAAGCCTCCCTGCCTAAAATGTGCTGTGTTTTTTTTTTGTTATTATTACCAGGAGAGACACACTAAGCTGAAGCTTGTTTACAGGTGTGACCTGGGAGCAACAAGGAAGTTAAGTAACTTGTTCAGGGTCACATAGTATGCAAGTAGGGGCTGCGGGATTCAAACCCAGGTCTTCAGGTTTGCAACTCAGAGCTTTAAACCACTGCGCTACACTGCCTCCTGAGTGGCAGCTCTCTAGGCCATGGCCTGCCTCCTAACGTGACTTCCCTGGCTCACTTCCAAACCTGGGCCATTTGCATGGCAGCACATCACCATTAGGGTGTGCTCATAGCCTCAATTTTAGGGTCAATGAACTGAACAAAATTGTTGATATTCTTTTTTGTAGTTTAAAAGTTATAGGGAAAGGCAAGACAAGCTTTATTTTTCAAGGCGCCCAATCCCAGAGGCTCTGGGCGCCATACATAAAATAAAGAATATTCATAAAATTAAAACGAACACATAAATAGCAACATTAATACATTAAGCAGACTATATAAATAAACAAAATCTGAGTTAAAAAGAGTCTTTAATAGGGCTTGGCTATCCCAGGAAAAAGATCTAAAAGACAGTGTCTGGGAAGACCTGACTGAACAGGAGCATCTTGAGGCGGACCTTAAATACTTCAACTGAAGGGGCCTCCATTACAGTAGGTGGAAGCAAATTCCACAGGACGGGCCGACACTAAATGCTCTGCCACTGGTAGTTTTTAGCTTCATCCTGGGAATCACAAGGAAGCCCCTAGAGGAAGAATGGAGGGAGTGGACCAAGGTAGCGGGTGTAAGAAGGTCAGACAAGTAACCAGGGCCCAGCCCATGTAGGGCCTTAAAGGTGAGCAAGCCCACCTTGAAGAGGATCCTCCACCTGACCAGCAGCCAGTGCAGTTCACGCAGCACCAGGGTGCTGTGCAGTATTTTGCCTGCCCCTTCAGCAACCTGGAAGCCACGTTCTGCAATAGCTGCAGCTGGGTGGGGGACCTCCTAAGACCCCGAGGTAGAGTGCATTACAGTAATCCAGCCTAGATGTCACAAACGCATGTACTGAGGTTGGGAGGTCCATGGATGGAACTAGGGGCCTGATCCTAGTGATATTCCTAAGAAGGTAAAAGCTGGTCCAGACAATGGATGACACCTGAGCTTCAAATGTCAATCTGCTGTTGAAGGTCACACCAAGATCACACACTGTAGAGGAGACCTTCAATGGCACAGACCCCAGGAACAACCCAGTTTCTGTGCCAGAGGCCAACCAGTCATGCCCCCTGTTCGACTCCACCACCAGTACCTTCATCTTATCGGGGTTCAGTCACAGCCAGCTAGGAGGCCATCCAGTCATTGATCACGGCAAGGCAATTATTTAGCACTTCCACCACACTGGATGTCACGGGGGCAAAGGAAATATATAGTTGGGTATCATCTGCATAGCAATTAAAATCTAACCTGTATTTCATAATGATCTCTCCCAGGGACAGCATGTACATGGCAAACAACATTGGTGACAAGACCAAACCCTGAGGTACTCCACGTGACAGGAGGCTTGGGGAGGAGGAGAAATTCCCCATCTCTACACTTTGTCTCCTATTCATGAGGTAGGACTCAAACCAGCAAATGACAGTGTTGGCGTGTCCACAAAATTCCCTCAGGTGGTCGAGCAATGCACAATGGTCTACCATGTCAAAAGCTGAAGAGAGATCAAGGAGAACGAGAATTGTCCACTCTCCTCCATCTCTAGCCCTGCAGAGGTCATTGTGCACCTGAACTAGTGTGGTTTCCATTCTGTGCCTAGTACAAAACCCTGATTGGAGGGGCTTGTTTAGATCAAAGGCCATGAGGTGCTCCCAAGCTGCTGCACCACAACCTTCTCAACAGCCTTCCCTAAGAATGGGTGGTTGGAGATTGGACAGTAATTCAACTTGACATCAGGATCTAAGGATGGTTTCTTCTGAAGAGGTCTAACCAGTGCTTCCTTCAAGGCACCCAGGAAGACCCCTTCAGACACAGAGCACCAGACAATCAAGGCAAACACTGGGCCAATGGTATTATACATCCTAAAGGTGAACACTGTGCCGATTGTGTCAACACATCCCATCAAGAAACGCCTTCGGCACCAGATCCAGTTCACAATATGTGTGCTTCAGCTTTAGGGCAACCTCAATGACCTCTGCCACCTCCACTAGTTTAAACTCTTCCCAACTAGGCAGAATGCTCTCCAGACACCGAGGTGACTACTCTCAGTCACATTGTGGCTCATTGGTGGAACTCGACACCAGATGGTGGACACCCTGTCAGAGAACCGAGCACACTCTTCGCACAAAGCATCGGAAAAAGCTTTTTTCGGCTGTAGACAGGCTGGGTTTAGTAACCTGTCCACTGTCCGAAAAATCACTTTTGGTCAATGCTTCCCAGCAGCAATCTCCCTGGACAGGAGCTCTGCCTTCTTACAGGTGATTGCTCCCTGATACTCATCATAGTGGGAGTGCAGGACCAGTCTGTCCACCTCCAGCCTGGACTTCCACCAGCAGCGCTCCGACCTCTGACCCAAAATCTTCATCGCCTTGAGTTCCCCATCAAACCATGGGGCCCTCAAGGGATAGGATTTGGGTCATACATGGACCAATGTGAGAGAAAGAGTGTCGAGTGCAGCTGACATCACCCTATTATTGGCGGTGACAGCCTCACCTGTACCCGCTACGTATGCACTACCCATGCTAGATAGGTTGGCTACCTCCAGAAACCCCTCCGGGGTCAAACCCCTCAATGGGTGGTAGCTTACCATCTCTGCAGGGGGACGGCTCTTAGGGGTACCAAATGAGAACTCCACTGTGCAATGATCGGACAAAATGACCCAGTCAGACTTGAGGTTACTAACCTCAAGCCCCAGTGAGAAAACAAGGTCCAACACGTGGCTACCCTAGTGGGTCATGGAAGAAGCTTCTTGTGACAGACTCAGAGATGACATCATCTGGAGGAGGTTGTAACTTAGCCTAGTAGATTCATCATCGGCCCAGACATTGAAGTCCCTAGGACTAAACATTTGGGGGACTCAAAACGTTTCACTGATGACGAAATCAGCTACCTTCTGCAGGAATTTACCTGCTGCCCCAGGGGGGCAGTAGATCAGGAAAATCTCACAGCCTGCACCCGGACACCCACCTGTGGCCACACATTCAAAAGAACCCAGCCTACCCACTGGGTGCACAGTAAAGCCAAGTTTGGATCTAAAACAGATGGCCACTCCTCCACCCCTTCGCTCCACTCTGGGGCAGTGCATCACCAAGTACCCATGGGGGATGGTAGCCTCTAGAACCAGGATGGCATCGTCACTCACCCAGGTCTCAGTAATACATGCCAGATCAACTGAGGAAACCAAGTCCGCTATAATTGTGGTCTTGTTCCTGATCGACCTGGCATTGCAAAGCACTGCCATCAGGGGATTGGTGGATAGTGTGGCCCTACTGGTTACTTGCCCACTCAGTCTGGTGGGTACCCTGAGGATGGGAACCAAACACATCTGGCCTCTCCCTAGGATCCGTCAACACCCAGGGTGCCATCTGCACCCAACTACCTCAGTCCTACCCCCATCTGAGGTGCTTGAGGTGCCTCACCATGGTCGATCAATACAGAACCTCTTAATCCCGACTTCCCTACAGCGACACGCTGTAGTGATGGGAACTGGGAGGTCGGTAAAGGGCAGCAGATCAAAAACCTGAGACATCTCGTACACAATCCTAGCCTGCCTCAGACCCCCTGACTTCCCCAGACACATAATATCCTAACCAGATAGCCCCAGTAAACAACAAACAAACTACTAATCATACAAACAGCCACACAACTTAATATAAGACAATTCTAACCTGTCTCACCACTCAGGCATACACTAAAAATAAAACCACCCACCCACCCCAAAACTCAACTCCCTTCCAACACCCCAAAAGAAAGCAAGAAACAATAACAAGCAGCAATTCAGTTCAGGAGAGCAATGCCCCTAGATCCCTGTGTAATAGAGCCCTACCAAGACAGGGCAAAGTTATTGTTTATGGTGAACAACAGTCAGCAGAAAGTGAAACTTCTTCACTGCTTCATAAATTAGAGATGGGGGGCCCTCTCACTGACCTCCACCTCAGGGCAAAGTTTTTATGCGTGAAGTAGCTTAAACTTAGATCTGAGTGCTGAAAAGGAGTGTCCTGGGAATTACCCCCTCAACTGCTGTCACCAGCTTACTGAGGCCCAGAAACAATTTCAGTTGCAAATGTAAGATGGTCCCAACAGTCACCATTCAGTCCAATCCCCCTGAATGACAATCCAGTGGGGGGACCACAGGCAGGTGAAAAGGTCCAAAACTCCAGCAGCCAGTAGAAATGAGCCAGTGAGATGCAAAACTAGTCCAGGGTCACTCAGTGAAGACAGCAACTGCAAAGCTCGACTATCTGCCCCAGGGAAATCAATGCAGTGACACCATCTGCTTCCACGTTCTCGGGGGGGGGGGGTGTCCAACATAGCACCACAGCACAAGCCCAGCTCGGTCGACTCTCGCATAAGATGTCACCTTCCTGAAAACACAGTCACACCGAGATGCAGGTGGCACCGTAGATGAGATGATGGGTAGTTCAGGAACTGCAGCGATTCAGGAACAGTTTTAACCAAGGGCTTAAATATCTGCAGTTTACTTACTTAGAATCATAGAATCATAGAAGCTTGATGGTAGAAAAGGACCACACTGGCCCATCTAGTCTGCTCTAATCCCCCACCATACCTCCTTCCCACTGCCAGCCCCCACCCTCTCCCCGCTACTCAGCCCCTTATGTCTGTCCCATGCCCTCTTGAATTTCTCCACCGAATCAGCCCCCACCATTTCTTCTGGTAGGCTGTTTTAGGGCTCCTCTACCCTCTATGTGAAGAATCTTCCTCTCACGTTTCCTCTGCATCTTTTTCCCTGAAGTCTGAGGCTGTGCCCTCTACTTCTGGCTCCCTGCTTCTTTTTAAGTAAGCTCTCTTCCCTTACCTTGTTGAGCCCCTTCACATGGTTAAAAGTTTCAATCATGTCTCCCCTTTCCCTTCTAGTTTCCAGCATGTACAGATCTAGTTCCTCACACCCCTGCTCATATGACTTTCCTTGCATACCCTGCACCATCTTGGTTGCTCTTCTTTGAACCCGCTCCATCCCATCTATGTCCTTGTGGAGGTATGGTCTCCAGAACTGGACCCCATACTCCAGATGCGGCCTCACCATGGCTTTGTAGAGAAGCATTATTACCTCCCTCCTCCTACTAGTGATGCCCCTGTCAATGCATGCCAACATTACATTGACCTTTCCCACCGCCATGCTACATTGGCTTCCCTTGAAGGATACCAAAACCATTAGTTTTTGTATTGTTACCTATTCCAAATCTTCAACTGTGATTTGATTGTACTTAGGGAGTTGTTTTTAAAAATGTATGCATTCACATACCTTTTTTGACGTTACCATGCATTTTTCAGTGTTTTTCTTGTCTTGCTGCCATAATCTGAAGGCTACGCCAGCCACTAATTAGGGTGAGCTGAACGTAAGCGTTGTGACGTCAATGAAGAGAGTCACCAACCCTGTGATTGTCACTCCTCAAGTGTGCTGTCATGGCCCAGTTTGCTAAGTTAAACATTGATCTTACTCTTGAAATAGTGCCCTGTCAGTTTGAGCCACTTCAGCAAGCCACCCATGATTACCACAGCAGGTCATCTTTTATTTTTTTTTTTTATTTTAGTCTTTGGTAACTGGGTAAGGCCCACTAGACACAAGTGCCTGTTTTCAGGGGCGACCTGGGAGCACTGGGCTGTTAAGTGACTTGCTCAGAGTCACACAGTAAGCAAGTGGAGGCTGTGAGAATCAAACTCAGGTCTGGTCTGTTGGATGTGTCAAGCTTGTTCACACCTCGTTCCTCTAACCTCTAGGCCCTAGTGAATCTAAAGTTGAGCAAAATTCATCTGCCAATGAGAGTGACAGACGGCAAGCAGAACTATCATCATGGTGTGTCTTACAGTGTATTTGTAGTGTTTTTACACTGTCTCAATATGGGAAAACCACTGAGAGTTCTAAATAAATAAATAATGACTGATAATATTTAATGTTTTTACATGTCTTTACCTGTGGTGTGATTGGTGTTATATACCAAATTGTAGGGGTACGGTTATTTGGCAAGAAGTAAGTGTAGAATGTCTATGTACATCTGCTAACTTACATGATTAGTGATGGTGGAGTTGGCATATTAGTGATGCTGATAATATTAGTTCTAAGTACATCTATACATATTGTCATTATGACCTCTTTAACACTGAACAATGTTGTTGTGTGTTCATTGATGCTAAACAGCATTCACCCACATGGTGTGAAACATATCACTCCTGCTACCACCAACCCCCCTCCCAATAGGTTTGGTTCCAATATGATTACTAAATCTTTAATTCATATCCCAATATTTTTTTTTCTCTGCATAGTGCAATGTGTTCCCCACAACACTCCTTTTGCCACATCCTGAAGCCCCAGTAGTATCAGCACTGAGGCCTTGCCTCCCACCCTTGTGTCATGACCAGTTATGCAAAGTACGTTCACCTTATCACTGTTTTGCACTAACTGCAGTCCTGTGATTAGGGGCATTGATAAATTGTCACTCTGTTTCAGCATACCTGGTGTCTAATGAATGTGGTGATGTGATGCTCCAATATTTCCAGCAGTGCATGAGGTCAGTGCACATAGTGCTAAATAGATAGAGATCAGAGAATGCTATACTGTGTGTGTGTGTATATGTGTGTGTGTGCATGTGTGTGTGTGTGTATGTGTGTGTGTGTGTGCATTACAGTTTATGTATAATTGTTTGTACTCCTGTCAGTGTGTGTGTGTGTGTGTGTGTGTGGCTGTGTGCATGTGGGTATGGTACTGTGACTACCTGATATTGTGCTGATATAATAACTTATTGTTTCATAGAAACATAGACTTTGATGGCAGATAAAGATCGCTTGGCCCACCTAGTCTGCCCATTTCCCTACATTTTGGATAAGCTGCAGATCCTAGTTAACCAGCAGCCTACTTCTTCCTACCCCCACAAGAATTGCCTTATGTCTGTCCGATGCATTCTTGAATTCCCCCACTGTTTTTGACCCCACGACCTCCTCAGGAAGGCCGTTCCATGCATCCACTACCCTCTCTTGAAAAAATACCTCCTCACATTGCCCCTGAGCCGCCCTCCCTCTATCTTCAAATTGTGTCCCCTTGTTCTTGCACATCTATTTTTTCTGAAAGATGCTACCCTCTTGGACTTTGTTGATTCCCTTGGGGTACTTAAAAGTTTCTATCATGTCCCCCCTCTTCCTCCTTTCCTCAAGGGTATACATATTAAACTCCTTTAGTCTCTCTTCATATGGCTTCTCTTGCAGACCCTGCACCATTTTAGTTGCCCTCCTCTGGACTGCCTCCATCTTGTCTATGTCATTGCGGAGATGGGGTCTTCAGAACTGCACACAGTACTCCAGATGGGGTCTCACCAACTGTTTGTACAGAGGGATAACAACTTCCTATTTTCTACTGGTGATGCCTCTCCCTATACATCCCATGCCCCAGCCATCCCTACTGCCTTCTCACATTGCTTGCTAACCTTTGGGTCATCTGATATGACTACTCCCAGGTCCCTTTCCATTTTTGTTGTTGTTACTACCTCCCCCCCATTGTGTACTCTTCCCCTAGGTTTTTGTCTCCCAGGTGCATTACTTTGTACTTCTTTGCATTGAATCTAAGCAGCCATACTTCTGACCATTCCTCCAATCTTGCCAAGTCCCTTCTCATCCTTTCCACCCCTCCTTGGGTATCAACCTTGTTGCAGATCTTAGTGTCGTCTGCAAAGAGGCATACTTTTCCTTCCAGTCCCTCTGCAATGTCACTTATAAAGACATTAAAAAGGATCGGACCCAGTACTGAACCCTGCAGTTCCCCACATAATAACTCCCTTCAGAGTGGACTCCACTACTATTAACCTCTGTGTCCTGTTGTCCAGCCAATGTTTTACCCAGGCTACCACCCTGGACCCACTCCCAGGCTGGCTAATTTGTTTATTAATCTTTTGTGTGGGACTGTGTCAAATACCTTGCTAAAGTCTAGGTAGGCCATGTCCACAGCCCCTCCCTGATCTACTACTTTGGTCACCCAGGCAAAGAAGTCAATTAGATTCACCTGAAATCATCTTCCCACTGTGAATCCATGCTGTCTTGGGTCCTGTGCCCCACTGGCCTCTAGGTACACAACAAGTCTTTCCTTCAGAAGTGGTTCCATCATTTTCCCTACCACTGAGGTCAAACTGACAGGTCTCCTCAGGGATCCTCAGGGATCAGTCCTGGGGCCAGTCCTATTCAACATCTTCATTAGTGACCTCGCAGATGGACTAGAGGGTAAGGCTTGTCTGTTTGCAGATGACACCAAGATCTGCAACAGAGTAGATGATCCAGATGGGGTGGGCAGAATGAGAAGAGATCTGGATAAACTAGCAGAATGGTCAGAAGAGTGGCAACTGAGGTTTAATGCAAAGAAGTGCAAAATCATGCACATAGGGAAGAGAAACCCTGAAGCCACTTATAGGCTGGGAGGGAGTTGCTAGCAGTCACAAAGGAAGAAAGAGACTTGGGCATCATCATCACTGATGACCTAAAATCATCCAAGCAGACCTCTAAAGCAGTAGGTAAGGCTAGGGGTGTTAGGTGTATTAGTAGGGGTATCACAAGTCGTAGAGGGAGGTAATAATCCCTCTGTACAAGACATTGGTTAGGCCCCATCTGGAGTACTCATGAGTATTGAGAGGCCACACCTTCACAAGGATATTAACCAAATTGAGGCAGTCCTGGAGAAGGGCAACTAAAATGGTGCAGGGACTGCATCAGAAGACATATAAGGACAGATTAACAGAGCTCACTATGTATACCCTTGAGCAAAGGAGGGAGAGAGGTGATATGATCGAGACATTTAAACACCTTAAGGGCATAAACAAGGTGAAAGAGTCTAACATGTTTAAATATAAGAAAAATAGCAGGACAAGAGGACACAGCATGAGATTAGAGGGAGGCCGATTAAGGGGAAGTGAGGAAATTCTTTTCACAGAAAGGTGGTAGATGCATGGAATGGCTTACCACAAGAAGTGGTGGCTATGAATACAGTGCAGGGCTCAAACAGGCATGGGATAGGCATAAGGAGCAATACAAATGACTATGAATAGATAGGTCACTGACAGAGCAAAGGCCGATGGTACATTTATAAGGTAGAAAAAGAAATGGGCAGACTGGATGGGCCTTGCGGTCCTTATCTGCCGTCAACTTCTATGTTTCTATGTTTCTAGGTCTGTAGTTTCCTGCCTCTGTCGTGCTCCCACTTTTGTGAAGGGGAATCACATCCACCCACCTCCAGTCCTCAGGTACCACACCATCCTCACTTGATTTGTTAAAAAGGGTAGTCAATGGTGTCACTAGTTCTCCCCTTAGTTCGTTTAGAATTCTGGGGTGAATCTTGTCAGGCCCTATTGCTTTGTCCACCTTCAATTTTAGAAGTTCTTTCAGAACCCTGTCTTCTGTGAAAGGACTGGCATCGACACCCTTATTTAGAGTGCTTCTATTGACTGGATTAGGTACCTCCCCCTCTCTTCTTTTGTGAATACTAAGCAGAACTATTCATTCAGTATCCCTGCATTTTCACTGTCCTCTCTGCCCCCCCCACTTCCCTTATTAAGCCTCACTATCCCTCCCTTTGTCTTTTTCGCTCCCTAATGCACCTATGTTGGTTTTATACTCCTTCTTAACTGAGTTGGCTATCTTTTCCTCGTCTTGGGCCTTTGCTATTCTGACTGCCTTCCTGCTTCTTTCTGCTTTTAACTTGTACAGTTCGCTGTCCTGCTCCTTCTGTGTTTCCTTGTACTCCCTGAATGCTATCTTTTCTCCCTAATCTTCCTCGGCCCCTTTTGACAACCATAGTGTTTCTTCTTTCTCATTTTGATTTGTTTATTTGCTTCACACAAGGTGTGGTGCCCTGTGATGGCAGTTTTGATGTTTCCCATTGTTGCTCACCCTCCTTCTTGCCCTGTTGCTAGTGCTTTCTGAGGCACTTATTTTTAAAGTCAGCCCTCCTGAGAGTCCCAGTACCCTCAATTTTGTATGGCTTGACACTGCAGCTGAGTTTATCATGAACCACACTGTTTGTTGGTCACTTGTTCCCAGATGGCTACCCACTTCTAGATCCGAGATCCTCTCTTTGTCCCCATTTGAGAGTACCAGGTCTAAGACTGCTGCCTTCTGAGTGGGTTCCAACACTAGCTGTCTGAGGCATGCCCCCGTAGGGCATCGAGAATGGCCCTGCTCTTGGATGAGGCTGCAGCAAAGGTGCTCCAGTTAACATCTGGCGTATTCAGGTCCCCAATCAACAATATCTCCCCTTTCTCTGCCATCCTAAGGATGCTTTCTATCATTTCCTTGTCCATTTCCTCCCCTGAGATGGGGGTCTGTATACAACCCCTGTGCAGATTGTGGTGCCATTTCCCGGTCTCCAGGGTGACCCACAGTGCCTCCTCTCCTCCATGTGCCCATTTGTTCCATTGCTTTGATCCCTTCCCTTACTTAGATAGCTGCTCCTCCTCCTCTTCTACATGCCCGGTCCCTCCTGTAGATCATGTACCCTGGTATATTGACATCCCAGTCATGGTTCTCGATGTACCATAATTCTGTGACTGTCACGTTATCCAGGCATCCCTTTTCTATCAAGGCCACCAGTTCAGGGAGCTTGTTACCTAGACTTTGGGCATTGGTACTCATTACCCTCCATTTTTTGATG
Source organism: Neoceratodus forsteri (assembly GCA_016271365.2). Lineage (NCBI taxonomy): Eukaryota > Metazoa > Chordata > Ceratodontiformes > Ceratodontidae > Neoceratodus > Neoceratodus forsteri. The sequence goes on along the minus strand of CM057451.1, from coordinate 1,189,952,058 downwards.
GCCTTACCTCTTTTGCCCTCATCCCTGTCTCTTACTGCCTTTTGCCTTTTCTCCATTTACTCCTGCCCTTCTCCCTATCGACCTCTAGCTTGGTGTTTACCTCACTAACTCCCCTGATTTTTTGGGGGGGGCTAGGATTTCTCTGCTCCTTTTCAGTGCCTTCCCCCTTTGCTAGTTTAAATGCTTGCCAATGAAGCATTTAAACCTATCACCTAAGACCCTGGTTCCCCTCCTGGACAGATGCAGACCATCGCACCAGTATACAGTAGGCCTGCATGCCTCCAAGTGGACTCCCAGTCCCGAGTGAAGCCAAACCCCTGAGCTCTGCACCAGTTTTTCAACCATTGATTGAATCCCATGGTGTGGAGCACCCTAGCCTCACCTATGCCATAGACAGGCAGCACCTCTGAGAAGATTACCGTGCATGCTACTTGTCTAAGGCCCCTCCCCAACCCCACAAACTCCTCCTGCACTGCTCTGATCCCTTTCCCAGCCAGGTCATTTGTCCCTAGGTGGACGATGACATCCATCTCCCTCCCCTGTGCAGCTGCTCCGGCAATCCTGAGGATTCGCTCCCTGTCCTTTCAAGATATGGCACCAGGCAGGCACCTTACCTCCCTCTCCCCTCCCTCCCCCAGTTCTACTCTCCTAACAATGAGTCCCTCACCAGGAGTTGTTTCCTTCCCCTCTGGAGTCCTATGCCACCCTTCTGTGGGTCTCCTTTGTGGAGGTTCTCAGATTCCTCTTTGGTCTCCACTGCAGGTGTCTCAATAGAGGAACCACACTCTGCCAGAATGGCATACAAATTGTGGAGAGGTACAACTGGAGGGATGCACCTCTGTTCCACCACCGTCACCCTCCCTGAGCCCACTGTGGTCTAACTGCTCCTCTTTCTTGGCAACCTCTGAGGCAGCAGCAGTGTCCCTGGTGGTCCCTGGGTGGGAGAAGAGGTCCCCTGAATCCTGGCCAACTCAGCCTGGAGATGAGGAACCTCCTCCCTCAGCCTAGAGAGCTGCCTGCAGATGGGACAACACCACATCCTCCAGAATGTCTCCCGGAAGACTGCTGTTCCACATCCACTGCACTGCACCACTCCCATCATGTCTTATTTGTGGCCCCTTAACTGTTGTTTTGTATACTTACTCTTTCCTCTCTCTGTTTATTTTTTTTTATTTTATATAATTTTTGTTTTCACCTTACTTTCCTACTGTCTCCATGCCCATAAAGCTCCTGATCTTCCTGTTCTGGGACAGGAAGTTCCTATATTCCTCCTTCTTACTTGCTCAGAGTCAGAACTCCAGCAGCTGGGGGGGGGGAGGCAGAGAGCTACTCTTTTCCTTCTAGGATGGTGAGTCTTTTGTACCTCTGTGATTACTTTTTCCTGCTCCCAAACAGGAAGTTCCTTTAGTCAGTCAATTCCTGTGCCTATAAAAGTAGAACTGGCTTGGGGGTTGGAGGGGAGGGAGGGCATTATAGTCCCAGTAGAGTAGTAAAGTTCTAACAGCACCTCCTTCCTCTTGCTGTTCTCTGCCAAAAGTTATCTAGGGCAGTTTTTAAATCTAAACACCTGGCATCCTGCTGCCTAAGCCACTCCCCCAATTCACAGTTTCCTTCTTCACCTAGCTAACTGCACAGATAACAATTCCCTTCACCTAACTCAGACAAACACACTGACTCTTTCTTTCTTTGTTTTTTGTTTGTTTTTACCCTAAATTGAAGGTCCTAGTAGTAGAATTCTAGTTCTTTAGTCCCAGTAGAGTAGTAAAGTTCTAACAGCACATTCTTCTTCTTCTTCTTGCTGTTCTCTGCCAAAAGCTATCTAGGGCAGTTTTTAAATCCAAACACCTGGCTTCCTGCTGCCTAAGCCACTCCCCCTAATTTACAGTTTCCTTCTTCACCTAGCTAACTGCACAGATAACAATTCCCTTCACCCAACTCAGACAAACACACTAACTCTTTTTTTGGTTTTTGTTTTTACCCTAAATTGAAGGTCCCAGTAGTAGAGTTCTAGTTCTTTAGTCCCAGTAGAGTAGTAACGTTCTAGCAGCACCTCCTTCCTCTTGCTGTTCTCCTGTGAATTCATACATTACTTGTAACTAAGGTAGTGCACAACTATTCGACTCACTCCAAATGTCCACTTTAAACTGCCTTCTTTATGACTGTTTTCTTTTACAGTTTCAGTATGACTGTATGCACTTGCTTGTTTTATTTTTTCTCTGTCATTCTTTTTTCATCCTGTCCACAGAAACATAGAAATTGAAAGTGACTGCAGATAAGGATGGCTAGGTCCATCTAGTCTGCCCATTTTCCTTTCCCAATGTACATTTATTTATTTATTTATTTATTTTTATTTTAGTGTTTGGTAACCGGTACATGCCACAGTCCCTACATGATCTCTGACTTTACCTCCCTGTTCCTATTGCTAGGGTTCCCCTATGCCTGTCCTATGCATGACTGAATCCCCCTACTGTTTGCTCCCACCACCTCTGCTGGGAGTGTATTCAATGCATCCACCACCCTTTCTGTGCAGAAATGCTTAATCACACTTCCCCTTACTCTACCTTCTTCTGACCTCATATCATACCCACTTGTTCCTGAACATATCCTTTTCTGTAAGATAGTAACCTCCAGTACCCTATCTATGCCTCTTAGTTATTTGATGGTTTCTCTCACATCCCCTTGTCTCTTCTCTCCTCCTGTGTATACATGTTGAGGTCTCACAGTCTCTCCTCATATGACTTTTGGTGTAGGCCCTGCACCATATTTGTTGTCCTTCTTTTAACTGCCTCCATCCTGTTTATGTCCTTACGTAGATGCAGTTTCCAGAACTGGACACTGTATTCCAAATGTGGCCTCACCAATGATCTGTACAGTGTCATCACAACCTCCTTCCTTCTGCTGGTGATACCTCTTCCTGTGCACCCCAACATCCCACTGGCTCTCACCACAGCCTCGGCTCATTGTTTGACCACCTTTAGGTCATTAGATATGATTACCCCCAAATCCCTTTCCTGTTTGGTGACCATCATTGTCCCCGTGTTCTAGTACTATGGTTATTCAGGCATGCATAGGACAGGCATAGGGGAACCCTAGCAATAGGAACAGGGAGGTAAAGTCAGAGATCATGTAGGGACTGTGGCATGTACCGGTTACCAAAGACTAATGTAATAAAATATCTCTGATTGCTACCTGATGTGGTACTAGTGTACCTATATTATGACTACTGTGATCTACCTATTACCAAGCGTGTACAACTAGTGAATGCCTGTAACACTGATTGCTTTTTTAATCTAAGCGTTATGTACTGTACTGTTTGTTTGCTGTGATTTATTGATCTCATAACGAGGTGCCTTTGTAAATGAGTATGACTCAAAGGTCTGTAAACCAATGATCTAATACAGGAAGAGAAATTCCCCTTTCACCTTATTTGTGCCATTGAGGTACTTGATTGTCTCAACCATGTCCTCCTTCTCCATTCTTTGTATCAGTGTATACATATTTTGGTCCCTTAACCTACCCTTGTATGTGTTGTGTTGTAAACCCTGCAACATTCTAGTCTCCCTCATCTACACTGTGTCTTTCCTGTCTATGTCCATTCATTTGTGTTGCCTCTAGAACTTCACACAGTACTACAGCTGGGGCTTCACCAATGTTTTGTACGGTTGAACCAGTACCTCCCATCTCTAACTTGTGATAACTCTTCCTATACAAACCAGCATACCATTGGACTTCCCCATTGCCTTTGTTGCCTCCTTGATGGTCCTCAGATCAACTGCGATTAGGCCCAAATCTCTGTCCTCCTTAGTGACTGACATTATTCCCCCCCCTCTCACTCTGTAGCTTTCTTCCTTGTTTATGCTCTCTACGTGCATGATCTTACATTTCTTTGCATTAAATTTAAGTTGACACACCTCAGACCATTTTTTCATCTTCTGTAGGTCTATTCTCGGTCATAGCACTCCCTCTGTTGAAGATTTTGGTGTCATATGCAAACAGACAAACCTTCCCCATCATCCCTACTGCAATGCCACTGATGAATTCATTTAAGAGGACTGGCTCATGAACTGAACCTTGTGAAACTCTACTGGTCACCTCCATTTCCTCAGACTGGCTTCAGTTTCGTACAATCCTGTGCCTTCTGTCCCTCAGACAGTTACAAACCCACTTCATCACCCCCCCAACTACCCAGACTGTGGAATGGTATGAAAGGGTTTGTTTAAATCTATGTAGACTACATCAAACGCTCAATCTGGGTCCAATACAGCCACTCAAAAATGTCAAATTCTGTGCATATTTCTTGTGCTTGCTCCATCTTTTCACATTCTCTCACTTCACCTGCAATTGTCAATGGCAGTGGTTAAAGTGGAGAATGTGATGGCACTGATTTTTATATGTTGACATTTGGCTTTATGTGCTAGCAGAAAAGATCCTCATGCCAACAGTTCGTCTACCAGGGCATTAATGAATGGTCAGCTGTTATGTTCTGACAAATGGCATGTCAGCATTTGACCTTTCATTAATGCCCATTTTGTGACTCCTTATCTCCCCTTACTTTCCCACCCTGACACATTGTTCATTGATTCCAATAATGGCATCTTTAACATGCGCCCATTGGTACCCGACTCCCTGTCTCGTCTTTTTCTCTTTGATGGTTTCTCTGATACTTTCTCCCATCTTACTGAAGTCGGGCCTTCTAAAAACTACTTTTTTGCCTCTGCATGGTTTGCCTGTATGCCTTTGTTGACTTCGAAGTGTACCATGTGGTGGTCAGTTGGCAGTAGGTGCCCCACACGCCCCTACTGGGAGATCCACTATCCTGTCTCCATTGGTTACTTAGTTGTCCAAGACTCGCTGTCTGACCTAATCTTTACTCCATTTCTGCCTAAGCTCTCCATCTTTATTTATTTATTTATTTTTTATTTACACAAGTTTATTACGCTACCATATCTATTTTTTGTACTTGCTTCTTTATATAATCTGATACCATGCCTTTTTAAATCTGATTTATCTGTTACTGCTTTTGAGGTGCACATTGTATTTCATCTGAACTTGTTATACGTATGAAATGGGCAGACTAGGTGGGCCAAGCAGTCCTTATCGGCTGTCAAATTCTATGTTTCTATGAAACACTCATGATTAGTCACACCACAAAAATTTACACACGCACCAGGCCATTTCTCTTTTTTACTTGGCCGCTCTTTTTATTGATTCATCTAATGTGCGATTATCATGTATGATATTTTGTGGTTATTATGAATTGTAATGTAGTACTCATTTATTTTCACATCTAAAATTGTATACTTAGGTGTGAGTGTAATGGCTTTATGACCATGTCAACACGCTATGAGTGCTTATGCTGCAAGTAGATTCCATTGGTTGTTGAGCAGTGTGAAGAAGCTCATGTTAATTGCATAACTGAGCATGAGTGTTTCATAGGACAGCTGTTTGAACAGGATTATCATTAGGGTATCTTCAATGACTATCTCACCATGGAGGGATCTTTCGATGACGACACTCCAATTAATGAGCAAGTAATGACATCACACAAAAATTATTGTCTAACTGTGGCCCCTGACCCTCCCTTTCAACTGTGAAGACTGAGCAGAAATATTTGTTATAATTGATGCCATGTCTTTATCTCACTCAGCTATGTATCCCTGATCCCCTCAGACTGCACCTTTGTGATTCCTATTGCTCTTCCTACCTCTCTTGGTTATTCCTGATACCCCTCCCTGTCTTCCTCTCTTTGCGTCTCCTTATATTTCCTAAAGGCCTTCATTTTGTCTCTTACCTTTTCCTCTACTACCCCACAAATCAAAGTGTTTTCCTCCTTATCTTCCCTTTATTTCTCACCCTGACACATTCTTCAGTGTCCCCAATAATGGCCTCTTTAATATGCGCCAATTGCTACTTAACTTACTGTCTTTATTTTCCCTGTTTAACATTTCCTCCGTTACTTTCTCCCTTCTTACAGAAGTTGGGCCTTCTGAAATCTACAATTTTTGCCCTTTGTATGGTTTATCTATATGTCTGTGCTGAGTTTGTAGTGTATCATGTTGTGGTCGCTGGACCCAATGTGCCCCCTCCACCCTCCAACCCCCCCAATTGGAGAACCACTATACTGTCTCCACTGGTTACTTATTTTATTTATTTACACATAATCAGAATTACACCTTTGAGTCACAGACTCCTTTGCAAAGGCTCCACGTCAACAATACAGAGATTGTTCAAGGTGATACAGAGGTTTGAACAAATTTGTATAGATACATATGTATGGAAAAGAAAAAAATCTATATATCAAATACTATACAGTGAGCAGAAGGACAATAATCATGTAATCTTAGGTCAAACAGACCTAGTGTTCAAGCTTAACAATGAGCAGAAAACATTAACTAGGGTGGTTAAATTACCCATCGTCCAACATGAGGAGCCCCGTAAGGTGATTGTAACATGAACTACTTAGTTGTACTATATTAGCTGTTTGTCCTATTCTTTACTCCGTTTCTACCTAAGCTCTCCATCTGAATGTTGTGCTTCATTTACAGAATTTTATTACCCAACCTTGTCCACTTTTGTCTGTGTCTCTTTATATCATCAGAAGTCGTATCTTTTTGACTCTAATTACTGATATTAGTTTGTCATATGAAACTTTCCAAGTCTTCGGCTATTTTTATGTTAGAGGTTGACATTTAGCTTCTCTCTCTCTCTCTCTCTCTCTTTGTCTCACACACATTAAGAAACTGCATCACGGTAAACATTTTTCTCCATGACTGTTTGTAACATGGATCATTGGATCATGAGTTCTTGGTACGCTCCTCTAATTACATGTAGTTGCATAAAGATCCACTAAATGCATCAGGATTGCCTGGTCTGGCTCCCAATCAGTCAAGAGACATCAACCAGGCAGTTTGTGACCATTTTAGTCAATTTCTGTCATGGATCATGAATTATTGATGAGCCCCTCTAATTACATTTAGTTGCATCAGTTTTCATGAAACTTGTCAAGATTGCACAGACCTGCTCTCAAACAGCCAATAGACTTTCACTGTACAGTCTGGGGCCATCTAGGACAATTTCTGGCATGGATCCTAAATTATTGGTGAGCTCCTCTAATTACATTTAGTTGCATCAAGGTTAACGGAGCTGTCAGAATGGACCATGATGAGTACTGTTGGACATTCAGTGCCTCAACTTTATAACATGAGGTAGTGAAAGACAGGCACCTGACTGATGCAGAGCTATCGGGAGTTCGTTAATTAATCCCCAGTCACCGCACAGCAATTTGTGAAGTGGCATCAGTTACAGATCAGTGAGCTGTGCTGATCTCATTATTATGCCACAAATCCAGTGTGGCAGACTGCCATTAATACCCTCACTAAGAGAGCAAGTGCCGAAGCCTGTCATGTATCGCTGTCTTAGTGAGGGTAGTAATGGGTGCCTGTCAGATGGGACTTGTGGAAGAAGATTGGGAAAGTTGACTGATCTGTCCCTGCAGCCACGTCAAAAGTATCAGACGTTGACCTCTGCTGCACTTGCTATGGAGTACTAAGTACGGGGTGACAGCTGGTGGAAAGGTGCACGACATAACTTTACTGACTGCTCTCTTGGTGTTTCTGACTGTCTATGTCACTATCATTGCCGTGGTGCTCTCTTTGTCTGTGGAGGGCCATTTATGTGGTGGTCTTGTGAAATGGGTAAGGACACAGAATGGGAGAGAGGGACACAGGATGGGAGAGAGAGACACAGGATTGGAGAGAGAGAGGGAGAGGGAGAGGGAAAACACACACTGGCTGTGTGTGAATGTAATGCAGCCTGTTCATTGCATCCCCATCCACCCGCCCTGCTGATGTTTGCAGAGGGACAGCATATCAGTAGTTCAATTATTAGTTCAGTGCCTGTCTGTCGGATCTGTCCACAGATGTGTCACTTGTTGCAAAGTACAAGAGGGCATGATACCGAGGGACAACATGAGAAGTTGCAGCACTATCCTGTGAGTGTGTGCCTCTCTCTGTAGAAGTTCTGTAATTACAGCTTTTCCATGGCAGTGTGGAGCGAACACAACCATAGGACAGCAGCCCCAGAATGGTAGCTGAGGTGAGTCATACTGACAGTGTCAGATAGCTCAGGTGTCTGTGTCTGTCGCTATATCTTCAGCTTGAGTACTCCAGGGCACTGTGCAGAGATAGTGACCATTGGTCAATAGCAGTCACAGACCAGTAGCAGTCAGGGATTTCAACTTTAGGCAACCCCCACCACCCCACTCAGTCACCAGCCACGCACTCAAGCATCACCTCCGCCAATCCCTTAACAAGATGTTGAGCAATTCAGATTACAGCATGAGAGAGAAAGACAGTCAGAGCAAGTGAGATAGCTGAGAAGACCCCCCCTCTTTCACTCGATGGCAGTGTGGAGTGCGAGCGAGCTTATGTCAAAGGTTGCCTACTGCTCAGTGCTTTCAAACTGCAATGTAAAATATAGCATCCTGTGCCTACAAAAGCAGAAAATGATTTACTTAAGTATTGCTGAACAACAGACTTGGTTTCTATATGTGTGACTTAGTGTTTGCATCTGTCACAGTCAAGCAGTTAGATGAAGTAATCTCTGAGCTGCATGTGTATGTCTTATTGCTGTCGGGTGATACAATAATCTTTGTATGCGAGCTATGGTAGTGTGTCATGCACAGAAAAATGACACAAATCACCTAAGCAGTGTATGTATGACATTTCTATGTGCATAACAGCACTGCTGTATGCATTATTTGGTAGTGTATATTTTGCAAGGTGGCAGGATACAGTGGATGGGATATTCAAAGCAGTTGCACCGGCGCAATGCAGAATTGAACCAAGGAGCGATATTCAGTGGAAGCCATTGCTCAGCACAAGTCCCATTGCACCAATCGCAACCCTAACAAATGCATCGCGCAGGCAGGGGCCATGAGATATATCATGGCGCAATGCGATGTTCAACTGCTGAACCATTGTGCAAGTGTGGAGCATCTCCCAGATGCGCTGAGCAGACTTGAGCCTATAAATACAGGGCACAAACACACAGACAGCACCTGTGCCAGGGGTGTGGGAGAGAGAGAGAGAGAGTGGAGCGTGAAGATGGAGGGACAAAATCAGAACGAGCAAGGGAGACAGAGCCTGTGAGGGACAGAGGGACTGGACCAGGCAGCCACAGGGGCATGGGACAGAAGTGGCACTGGAGAGTGAGCCAGGGGCTGATGGAGGGATAGGGAGAGGCAGGCAAGGTGCCATGCACTGTACTAGGGTGGGAAACAGCCCACAGCAGCTGGCCACCCAGGAAGAGACAGGACATCAGGGGCCATGGCCAGTGCACCATTCATAATGGAGGCCATAATGAGGGGTGTGAGGAGGCAGGAGGAACAGTGATGTGGCCGTGGAAAGGCCCGTCGGTGGTATGCCCAGAACAGGTGGTACCGTGCTCACACCACCTTCGAGAATTACACTGATACAGAGATTGTGGGCCGGTATCACCAGAACAGGGCTATTCTGAGGTAGCTCTGTGAGCTGTGCATTGGGGAGATGCAGGTACCCACAAGACAGAGCCATGCAATGTCTGTGGAGACAAAGGTAACAGCTGTCATGTTCCTGCTTACCACTGGCACCTTCCTGAGACCAACAGAGGAAACCATAGGCATAACCCAGTTGGCCACATAATGTCTCATCACACAATTCCTCAATGCCCTGCTGCCACATGCTTCGGAATACATCCATTTCCCCAGCACACAAGCAGAGCATATATCAACCATGCAGGACTTCCACAGGGTAGCACAATTGCCTGGCATGCTTGGGGCTGTTGACTGCACCTAAGTGGGCATCCACATGCCACGCGACCCTGAGAGCATTGCATACATCAACAGGAAGGGCTTCCCCAGTGTCAACTGCCAGGTGGTGTGCGATGCCAGGGGGCACATAACCAATGTCTGTGCCACACACCCTGGGAGTGCACATGATGCATCCATCTGGCACAGCTCTGTGCTGTGCCACAGGTTTGAGCATGGGGACATCCCCACAGGCCACCTATTGGGTGAGTATGGGATGGCCAAGGGGTGAGGCAGAGCAGGGCAAGGGATGGGGCGGGCAGGGTGGGTGTGCTGGTCAGGGAGCCAGGGATAGGCAAGGTGCACAGAAACAGAGGACACAGGCTAACCATGTCATTATCCATACAGGAGACAGTGGCTACCCACTCAGGCCCTGGCTGCTCACTCCCTACTGGTGCCCGTCATTCCCAGCAGAGGAACGGAACAATGAGGCACACACCAGCACACAGAACATCATCGAGCATGTATTTGGGATGTTGAAGGCACGGTTCCATTGCATTGACAGGTCTGGTGGTGACCTACAGTACAGCCCCTTGAAAGCCTGTGACCTATTCCTGGCCTGCTGCATACTGCACAACATGGCCATTGACCGTTGGACAGCTGTCGAGGCTGATGAGGGGGACAGTAGTGGGGGTGGTGGGGGCAATGGGCTGGAGGGTGGTGAACAGCCCCCTTCTGGGTGGAGGGATCCCCAGATCCAGAGGATGGCATGCCTGCACAGAGACACAATCGCACAGGAGCACTATGGTGCACACAGGTAGGTGGCGCAACACCCACACACTGGCCACACACACAGGGACAGCACACTAGCAGGGGCGTGCATGGCAATGGGCATGCACACACAGAGGCATGGTTCAGGGGTGGGGGTGACAGTGCCACACAGCCACACACAGCATCACACAGCAGAGAACAGCAACACACACACATATGCACATGTGCTCAGGCACTAGCATGTGGCAGGGATCAGATGTAGGGCAAGGGTGCACAAGCGCAACCAGTGCAGTTCAGCTCTCATCACGCCCACACCACATGGGCCAGCAGCCGGCAGGTATGCACACAGGCAGCGTGCAGTGTGACACACAGGTGTCACATCCATACACACACACTGCCCATGTGCGCACAGGGCAGCGGCAGCAGATTGCAGCCAGGGTGGCATGCACATCAGGTCCACCGTGTGGAACCATGGCCACCGCAGCCACGGAGGAGGCAGCGCTGGGGCCGATTGGCAGCCACAGGGGGTGTATGCAACAGCCCCCCAGGAGTCGAACTGTGGGACATGATCGGGTCTGCGCAGGTGTGTGTAGGCACCCAAACAGGCCTGCCCTAGGCATGCCTGGGATGCCAACAGCAGAGCCCAGTGTCAACAGGGAGGGTGTCACTCAATGCCAGGTTCGTGGGGTGAACAGTGCACTATGGCCGTCCACGCCCTGTGGCAGCCAGCAATGCAAGGCCATCCATGATCGCATTGGCAATATGATCTTGGGATGTGGTCGTGTCCTCCTGCACACGCTGAATAGCCTCCAGGAGCTGCACAATGCCTCTCTCACGCTGCTCAGCCATCTGGTGCACCTCCGCATGCAGTGCATGTATCCCAGCTACAAGTAGCACCTATTGCTCCATGGAGGCCCGCAGTAATCAGGTGTGCTCTGCCAATGCGTCAGCACCCAGGGGGACCTGGGCAGGGTGCCAACCCTCTGGTGGTGTACGACCGTGCTGCACAGCCCCCCACTCAGGTGGACACTGCACAGTGGGGTCCTCATGGGGTAGGTCCCTATCAGGCACCTCGGCAGTGGACCCCATGTCAGGCCACCCTATGTCCCCTATACCCTGCCGCCGCTGCCCCTCTGGCCCATGTACGCTGCTCAGCACCAGCATGGATGCACCACCACCACCACATGGCACTGCCACAGCGGTGCACGTGACAGTTCCTGCAGTGGTGGCGGGTAGCTGTCCCACTACTGACAGGCCACTGGGCGCACTGCCTGTGTTGGTGCAAGATATGGGCATCTCTCCCACATCACCACCCATACTGTCCAGGATCATGGTCAGGTTGTCATCGGTGTTGGACCCCACCACAATCTGTGTCTCCATGCAGAGGATGCCATGGCTGGCATCCTGATGAAACACAGCCAGGGTCTCATCCGATCCCATGCCCAGGACATCCAGCTGGATTGCAGTGGTGTGCTGCAGCCAATCAGCTCCTGGATGCCTGTGGAAGTGGATGACTGGTCCTCTGGGGGCTGTGCCTGCCTCCACATTTGCTGCTGGTGCCCCATCCACCACATGCAGGCATGCTGGTGCAGAAAGAGAAAATAGATGTGTCAGTGATACATGGCCGCTGGCCCCCCAATCCCCCCATCCAACCACCCTGGCCACTGCCTGCAGTGTGAGCCCAACATACATACCATGCAGTGATGGGCTCCCTTCTGTTTGAAAACCGCCACCTGGCACACCCTTGTCAGTGCTGCGGTGCATGATGGTCACCACCAGCTCCTCCTGCACCGTGAGCTGTGGCACAGCAGCAGGCCCCACTCCAGTGGCAGTCTGAGCTGCACGTATGGCCACCATCTTCTCCTTGATGCAGCTTTTATCAGTGCCCACCTTCTTCCTGCACTCCTGCACAGACTGCTGGTGGCTGCCCTGCTGGTTGACACATGCTAACACCTCCTCCCAGGCCGCAGCCCTGGCCTGTGGTGTGCCTGTGGCACCACTCAGCAGTGGCTCCCTGTCCAGGTAGGCCTTGAACAGGGCACCGGCCTCTGCCTTGGTAAGGTTGGGCCTTCGTTTGTGAGCAGGCCCATGCTCCTCTTCTCCTCACGCTCCAACATAGTGCTACCTGTGGACATAGACATGTGTGTCAGTGTCAGCAGCTGCCTACCCCATCCACCCTGCTATGCTGGCTGGGCTCAGTGGCAGGTGCAACTTACCTCAGATGGTTGCAATACTGGTCCATGGCCTGTGCTGTTCTGAGGTGCCTTTATAGCTCAATGCATGCAAATGAGCATTGGCGCAATGGTAATGACATGCTAATTTCACCAGTGCACTGCGCATCAGCTGATGAGCTCATTTGCATGTGGTGGCTGAATATCACATACTTGCTCTGTGCACAATGAAATTTCTCCAGAGCATGTCGTGGCGCAATGTCCATGCATGCGCAGTGTACAGGATCGCAGTGTGCATGCATCAGGCAGAGTGCTACTACCTAGTGTGCACTGTGCACCCACTGTTCAATAGGGGCCATGGCCTCTATTGCGCACCAGTGCACAATGCGCAAGGTGACCCCGATCCCTACTGTGACCTTGTGACCCCTTGAGACTGCAGTGCCACATGCCTGTCAGGCCATGCCCATTTTGTGCATCTCTGCCAATGCGCAGTTGGCAGACTCAGCACATGCCTCTACTAGGCACACATCCCACGCACGTTGTGCACACGTGCGCCTCTGGCCACCATTTTGTCTCCACATATAGCAGCAGCTGTGATGGTGCAGTGGGGAGTTCGATGGGACCCGTAATTGATCCGATGTTGAGCCAATTAATCTGGTGACCTGTGTGCAGCCACATGCACCAGGGCTGTTTGGGCAGGTGCCCCTGCTACAGCCCAGAACAGAGGTCTGACAGGCCATCACTGCCAGGCTGGTGCGGGACACTGGGGTGGTCAGGACCAGAGAACAATGCCGCCACTGGTATGGGGACCTCATGAGGCAGGACCCAGAGCACCTGAGGCAGCTGCAGGCACGCGTCTGCAGAGGGGCCGTGCCATGGCCAGGTAAGTTGTCCCATGCTGCATGTGTGCCCTAGTGCAGTACTGTGGTAATGGCTTGGCTGCCTGGCATGTCCTACAGAGGGGTACACTGTCATGTGCATTGCAGAGCGGCATTGCCAGCTGCAGGTTGCATTGTGCTACAGCCTTGCGGGACATGTCGGGAAGGAGCACACATTGTGCACAGGGGTGGGGGTGGTGGGCACATGCTGTGGGTGTTCACTGATGTGTACCTGTCTTTGTTCCATTCCCAGGACCTGAAGATCGCCCCCGGGCGAGGGTGGCAGGAACACCTGGGAAGGCACAGCAGGCCACAGTGGGACCCAGAGGTGACGGAGGTGCAGCAGCGGGACAGGTGCATGTGGCGCGACAGTAGGCAAGTAAGCACTGTTGTGTTCCTGTACACATTATCAGGTGGTCAGTAGGGGTGTGGGTGCAGCCATGGCCACCTGTGCCATATACCGTGGCAGCTGTGAGTTGCACACTGTGCATGCTTCATGTCACTGTGGGGCAGCAATTGCACATGTGTACCAGCTCGTGGTGGGGTGGGTGTGTGCCCAGCTGTTACTCGTTTTGCTGTGGTGCCTCTGGTGCCCTGTGCTGTCTGACTGTCACTGCACAGTTGGGTGGCCATTGGACAGCAGTGTCCACCACTGTGCACTGTAATGGCATGCTGGGTTGCTGGCAGGAGTTGGCCACCCCCTGTGGGTGGCCGAGGCGTCACTCCAGGGGTGTGCGTTCCCACTTCCCATTGCTCACAGTGGGTGGGCATGGTTCCCTGGGACCTTGCACTGATCACCTGTCCTGTCCTTTGTCATAGGCATTTGGCGGAGGCCAAGGCTGCCCGTTTACTGCAGGCTGCTGCATCAAATTCTCCTGATAACCTTGACAACCCTGGAGGTGGCCCAGCAGGTTCACAGGATGATGCTGGAGGAGCGGCAGAGGAGGAGATGTCAGGCGGCGGTGGGCCGTGGCTGCCCTTAGTTTGACCCCAGCCATTCCCTATTACCCCTGTTGTCCCCTCCCCATCTGTCCCCCTTCCCACTGTACAATCCCTGTTCCCTGTCCCCTTCCCTTGCTTTCCTACCCTTTCCCACTCCTTACACATGTATATAGTTTTGTTTAATACAGTTATTTTGCTTACCTGCCTGTGTCAGTGACTGCTTTGCAGCTGATGTGAGGTGCCATGCTTCAGTGGCGTGGTGTGTGTCTGTGTGGTGTGCATGTGTCAGTGTGTGGGTCATGCATCGTGGTATCCTGCCGCTTGGTCGGTGGCTTTGCCTTGGGGTGGCCATGGGGCAGTTGTCCGGGATGTGTGGCATGTGCGTGCTTGGAAGCATGGTCCTGGGTGTGGCATGCTGGGGTCTGGGTGGGTGAGGGCACCGCATGCAGTGGGGGGGACTCCATTGGTGGCTCTCCATTGGCCATTGGTGCCACCTGTTGCTTGCTTTCTGTGTCACAGCTACGTTCCAGGGTGGGGGTGTGTGGGTGCCTGCTGGTGGTGGCCACCTGTGGCCTGGCACTGTCCCGGGTGTATCCACCTGCCGAGCCCCACACTTTTCCTCTGCTGCTGTGCTCCCACCATTGCCTGGGGCTAGTCTATGTGCACCATGGTGCATGTCCAGTTGTGCCTTGGTGCATCTCTGGTTACGCTGTAGTGCAGGTCTCGTTGTGCTATGGTGCATGTCTGGTTGTGCCATAGGGCATCCCTGCCATATTCAGCTGTGTTGCGCTGGTGCATTTCACCATGTGCACCCTTTGAATATGGCACTCATTGCACCATGGCGCATTGGATTTGCACTGCACCGCACTTGCGCCAGCATTTGGCACATTTCTGAATATCTGGCCCAGTATCTTCATTAGTATTCATACAGTAAAAAAAAACATTCTGGGTAATTTTACATAGAAACACAGAAACATAGAAGTTGATGGCAGATAAGAACCACAAGGCCCATCTAGTCTGCCCATTTCTTTTTCTACCTTATGAATGTGCTATAGGCCTTTAGTCTGTCAATGGCCTATCTATTCATACTCATCTGAATTGCTCCCTTATGCCTATCCCATGCCTGTTTGAAGCCCTGCACTGTATTCATATCCACCACTTCCTGAGGTAGGCCGTTCCATGCATCCACCACCCTTTCTGTGAAAAATAACTTTTTCACATTCCCCCTTAATCGGCCTCCCTCTAATCTCATGCTGTATCCTCTTGTCCTGCTATTTTTCTTATATTTAAACATGTTAGACTCTTTCACCTTGTTAATGCCCTTAAGGTGTTTGAATGTTTTTATCATATCACCTCTCTCCCTCCTTTGCTCAAGGGTATACATATTGAGCTCCATTAATCTGTCCTCATATGTCTTCTGATGCAGTCCCTGCACCATTTTGGTTGCCCTTCTCTGGATTGCCTCAATTTGGTTAATGTCTTTGTGAAGGTGGGGCCTCCAGTACTGCATGCAGTACTCCAGATGGGGCCTAACCAGTGTCTTGTAAAGAGGGATTATTACCTCCCCTCTTACGACTTGTGTTACCCCTACTAATACACTCCAACATCCCCCAGCCTTGCCTACTGCTTTAGTGGTCTGCTTGGATGATTTCAGGTCATCTGTGATGATGATGCCCAAGTCATTTTCTTCCCTTATGACTGCCAGCAACTCCCCTCCCAACCTATAGGTGGCTTCAGGGTTTCTCTTCCCTACGTTGCATGATCTTGCACTTCTTTACGTTAAACCCCAGTTGCCACTCTTCCATCCATTTTGCCAGTTTATCCACATCTCTTCTCATTCTGCCCACCCCATCTGGATCATCTACTCTGTTGCAGATCTTGGTGTCCTCTGCAAATGGACAAAACCTTACTCTCCAGTTTATCTGCAATGTCACTGATGAAGATACTGAAGATGACTGGCCCCAGGACTAATCCCTGAGGTACCCCACTTGTGACTTGCCTCTCTTCTGACCGAATACTGTTTACCACCACTCTCTGTTTTCTGCCGTTCAACCAGTTTTCCACCCAGTTGACCAACTTCTGACCCATCCCGAGCCTACCCAGCTTGTTAATCAATCTTCTGTGTGGATTTTGTTATTGTTTAACCATGACCCATGTTATAAGAGCAATAACCCACTCCAGGGTGTGCGGCAATGGGGGATTAATCAACACCATGAATGCTATGAGGACACCTGGCCTGCAGTCTTGTGACTCACAAGGCATCCAAGGTATTAACTGGTCCCAATAACCGCACACCCCGTCATGTGTTAATGCTTACATCGACAACACTGTGTAACCTATTCTTTAGTTTTATGTCTTTATGCAACACATTTCATTATGTACACAATGGATGTTGTTATACTATTAAAGTCCTAACTCCCCTTTCCCTCTCCCCATAGGCCCCCACTGCCGCATCAGTTCTACCGACCTGTCCTTGGGACTTCACTTCTCACAATGTTTATCCTTCACTTACATATTACATACCCCTCCTGGTACCCCATCTGCCATTAGCTGGTGGTTCTCCAAGCCATTTTCATGGCTAGTACTAGTGACTGCCCCTGGTAAATGAACTAACTGGTACTTCTATACAGAGAACATGGTTATAACCATGGGAGGGGAGGCACTGGAGGCCTCAATGGGGGAAAAAGACCTAAGGGTCATGGTGGATGCATGTATGAATAACTCTGAGCAGTGCAGGAGAGCAGCTAGCAAGGCAAACAGGATGTTGGGATGCATCGTAAGGGGGATCACCTCTAGGAACAAGGAAGTGATTTTGCCACTGTACAATGGACTGGTTAGACCACACCTTGAGTACTGTGTGCAGTACTGGAGCCACACTTGAAGAGGGACATACAGCTCCTGGAGAGGGTACAGAGGAGGGCAACTAAGATGATACGAGGGCTAGGGGATTTGACGTATGAGGACAGACTTGAGGAGCTCTGCCTGTTTTCATTAGAGGAGAGGAAAGGAGAGACAGGGGGGACATGATTGAGGTCTTCAAGTACCTCAAGGGAATAAATAGGGTAAACATGGAGGAGACCTTTAGACTAAAGCAGGAAGGTATTACCAGAAGGCATGGTTTGAAGTTGGAAGGAGGAAGGGTGGGGGGGGGAATAGGAAGAGGTTTTCACTGAGAGGGTGGTGGACCCTTGGAATGCACTGCCTGGTGAGCTGGTTCAGAGATCCACAGTGGAGGGCTTCAAGAGATGGTGGGACAGACACAGAAAGTGAATGTATCAGATGATGGCCTGTCCCAGGGGGGTGGGGATGGATGATAGGGGTTTCTGGAACACAAGGGAGGGGAGGGCCTTGGCACCCAACTAGGGATCTGAGGTTCGAGCAGACTCGATAGACCGTAAGGCCTAATCTGCTGGTAAATAGTATGTTAGTATATACAGCTGCATGGTTCAATGGTGGACCTTCCCCCTTGTATTTGAATCCTCCTCTGTTATGGTTTGCCTCGTCTTCCTTTTATCATTTGGCTCCTCTATTACTGCACCATTGGGTTTGTGTTTATATACTTATTTACATGTATTTATATGTTTTTTATGATGGATGTTACCCGACCCTGTTCTAACCAGGTCCATCTTATAAAAGAGCTCTGCTCAATGATGTTCGCCTGGATAAATAAAGAGTTTGATTGATTGATTGATTGATTGATTGGTTATGTTTACACAGGAACTACTGGCATACATCGTATCACCATTTCATCTGATGGATATGGCGGCATCTTGACAAATGGAATAGATGCATAATTCCATTATGTGCAGTGAAGGACATCCGTGCAGTCTTCCCATCTGATGAATACACTGGCTTCCTTTCTCCACCACAACATGATTAACTCTAAGTCTGTACTCTACAATTGCAAGACAACAGCAAGTTTTGGAACACAACAGTTTAAGAGTTTTATTTCACTATTTTATATGATTCATGCTAAAGTTTTTGTAACAATAAATGATAACTTTCATTAAACTTTGATCATATCATTGATAATTCATAAATATTTCATACAAAAAATAAAGAACTATGTACATTTTAATGGCATGGTACCAGGAAGGTACAATGACAGTACTTCAATAATTTCAAGAGTTTAAATGCCTCAGTATACCACCTAGTACAGTTAAATCCAATGTAATAGTAAAGCAATACTGCTTTTCTGGTTTTTTTAGTGGTGGTAGTGGGTGTTGGTTCATCTCCTTCTTACTTCAATAAAAGCATTTGTGATCACATGAAGTTCATTGTTATTTCTGTTGCTGGTAACACATCTAACAGCATGTTATGTAATATCATCTGTGGTTCTGTGTATTATGTATCACTGTGTCCAGTACTAGTCATTTTATTCAATCAGTTCGTCCTTTGATCGGTGAACAAAGTGAGAGGCAACAGGGGTAGGAACAATGTTTCCATCATACATAACACATGCCTTCTTGTGTGATAGATATATCTCATGAAGTCTCACAATCTCTCTGTGTATCTCATGTAGATAATCTGCATTACACACAAATAAAAAGATTAATTTTGTTTATTAAAGAATTAATGCATGACAGGGTGTGTGCCATGCTGGGATAAAGTCACGCCTCGGGTGGTTGGGCACAAGGGCACAGGCCAAGTTCCTCCAATACCAGAGAAGGCTGCCTGGCCAAAAGTAGTTACATGGCATCATTGGCATGGGACACCTAAAGTACAGGAAACTGAGGACGTAAGTGAATGGGCGGATGTACAGTACTCAGGGGAATTCTATGGTATTTACTATGTGGTGGTGTTTTTAATTTTTACTCACAGGGATTGCTACTGTTTGTTACTAACATTTCATTGCTTTATTTTTTCTCTGATTCAAATTGTTGTTGCTGGTATACCTTCTTCTGCATTATTACAAGGTGTGCCTACAGGTGTGTGCTAACAGATTACTCCTGTAATCTTCTGATTCAGATTGTCTTTTGCAAGGTATATCTTCTGTTACTGCTTTATTTTTCTGTGGAGCAAAGTGTTTCTTACAGCGTATATCTTCTCTGAAATTATTACAGGTGGTGCTTTACAGGTTTTACAGTTTTATCTAACATTAGGATAAGCTTTCAGGGTTACTGCATTTGTTGTTGACTGATTGTTTCTGCTCTTACCTCCTTGTTCTTTCGTCCGTGGTTCTTCTTTTTAGGCAGGGGAAGGGCCCAGACACCCACCCCCATCCCCAACCACCCCACGCTACACTCCTTTTATAGGGTACCACAGTTGTGACATTTCCTGTGGCAGAGCAGGAAGGGGCGGATCAGTGGGGCCTCCACAAGGTGAGCTCATTTACAGGGGCACTAGTAATTTAACTTGTTATAACAAGTTAAACAAAGCACAATTAAACCATTACTTGCATTTTTTTTCCTTTTTTTCTCCTTCTAATTACTCTGACTAGGTTACAAACCCAGCAACTTATTTGGAATGGATTTCATTAACTGCAGGTACTGTGGAACAATTTTCAGAGGACAGTCTTACAGGATTTAGGACACTGTCCTACATGCTGGGCCTTTGGAGATCTTAGGGCTCAGCTCCGGGCAGCATGGGCAGAGATTGCCGCCTCAAATTTCATATTGAAGAGAAATACATTATAAGAACCACCCGCCATTTCCCCAGCATCCAATGAAACCTCGACCGCAGAGGGTAGTTGGTCCAGGAGGTTGGCAGGTGGTTAGGAGAAACAATCAGGTGCCCCATCCTCTCTGCTCTCCAACACATTACCTCCAAAACCATATAAACACTACAAACAGGTATCTGCCTCTATCTCTGAAATCAATTAAAGAGGCAGAAGACACTGCAGAGCAGGACACGGGGCACAGGAGCTAGCACAACAAAACTCACCCAAATCAGGAACCAAAACAAAACAAAGCACAAAGGAAATCCAAAAAACTTCTGATCATAGGAGACTCCATGATTCGGGGAGTTGATACCCATCTCCAGCCAGGGGTGATGGTCAGATGTCTCCCAGGTACATCAGCATGGAGAGACACTGACCGCATTGCTAAAATTGTTCACAAAGCAGGAGAAAACATTGATGTCCTAGTACACTTAGGGACTAATGATCTCACCAGATGGTCAGTTGTGGAGACCAAGGAACACCTGACTAGGCTGGGTGACAAACTATCATCTATTTCGTCCGGCATCTCCTTCTCTGAGATCCTGCCAGTCTGGGAGAGGGGAGCAGATGGACGGAAGGTCAGAGAAGGGGAGATAGGGGAGCTAAACACGTGGCTAAAGGGCTGGTGCCAGGAAAAAGGACACAGATTTGTAGGAACTGGCAACAGTTCTGGGGCGAAAGTTCTTTAAATTTGATGGACTGCATCTGACTAAAGGGAGTCAGTGCATTGGGGCAGAAGTTTGGCGTCTTTGCAGAATATTTAAACTAGCAAATGGGGAGAGGGGTGCAGCACCCCATACGTCGAATGGGAAGAACACCCCTCCCCCCTCAGCTAGTGGTCAA
This sequence comes from Neoceratodus forsteri, assembly GCA_016271365.2. Classification (NCBI taxonomy): domain Eukaryota; kingdom Metazoa; phylum Chordata; order Ceratodontiformes; family Ceratodontidae; genus Neoceratodus; species Neoceratodus forsteri. The sequence continues at coordinate 1,189,931,010 of CM057451.1, read as the reverse complement.
ACAGGAATTCAGCATGTTTGCCGTTCATTTGCATCACCAGGTCAGAAAAAAGGTTTGTCTCCCCATACGACGCACAGGGGTAATGCCAAACTTCACCCAACAACTAACACACCAAAATCTGGCCAATGGAAAATCATGTACACAAATGCTCACAGCCTGGGAAATAAGATCCCAGACCTGCAGGCAACAATGTCAGAGGCTAAACTGGACATAGTAGCAATTAGTGAGATGTGGTTTACCAGTAACCACCTTGGGAGACTTCAGTACCTGGCTATGTATTGTTCAGAAGAGACCGAGGTGCAAAAGGGGAAGGTGGCCCTGTATGTTAATGAAAATATCAAAGCTACAGAATTCAGAATACACATAAGGAGCCAGAAGAACTGTGGGTCACCCTGGAAACAGGAAATGGGACAGCCATAAGAACTGGGGTTGTCTACAGGCCCCCAGACCAGGGGGAGGACATAGACACATTACTGTTAGAAGATATACAAAACATGACAGCTAAAGGGGAGGTTCTGATAATGCGAGACTTCAACATGCCGGATACAGATTGGTCAATACCAGCAGGAACATCTGCCAGAACTAGACTCATAGTGGATTCCCTGCAGGAGGAGGGCCTCAAACAACTGGTACAGCAACCCACAAGAGACAGGGCTATCCTAGATCTAGTACTGACTAACAAGAAGGGATCACAGATCTCCAGGTAGAAGGTCACCTGGGGCCAGTGACCATCACATGGTATGGTTCAATTTGGCTACTACATCTAAATCATCCCATTCCAAGGCAAAAATATGGGACTTCAGAGGAGCTGACTTTGATAAGATGGCCAACAGTGTTAAGCTAGCCCTGGCAAAAAGAAACACAGGTGAGGGTACAGACAAAGTGGGCAGGCATTAAGGATGCAATACTTGAAGCAACATCCCATTGTGTTGAGACAGAAAAGGAAGTGCAAAGAAGAAGAAACCACTTTGGTTCTCAAATACAGTAGCAGAAAAGGTCAGAGCCAAAAGGCTGGCCTTCAGGAAATATAAGGGAACACAGCGGGATGAAGATGAGGAGGCATACCAAACTGCCTAAAGGGAAGCAGGTAAGGCAGTAAGGCAGGCAAAGTCCCAAACTGAGGAAACACTAGCACGAACAGTAAAGAAGGTGACAAGACTTTCTATAGATACATTAGTGAAAGGAGAAAGTCCAGAGGGTATTACTAAGCTTAATGGAGAAAAGGGAGCATGTGAGGAGGAGGACCCTGAAAAGACATCTATCCTAAATAGATACTTTTGCTCAGTATTTACTGAAGAAGGTGAGGGCAGGGCCCACAGCTCAGCATCATAGACACAGGGGAGGAGGTGAGCACTACTCCCTTCACAAAAGAGGTCAACAAGAGCTTGCTAAGCTCAGGGTGGATAAGGCAATGGGACCTGATGGCGCACATCCCAGGGTACTTAGGGCTAAAGGAGGAACTAGCAGAGCCATTAGCAGAATTGTTTAGTGAGTCTCTGAGCACAGGAGAGGTCCCAGAAGACTGGAGAGCGGCTCATGTGATCCCGCTCCAAGAGTGGTAGCAGGGAGGAGGCGGGGAACTACAGACGGTCAGTCTTACCTCAGTAGTGGGCAAGATTATGGAGGCACTCCTTAAGGAAAGGATAGTGCAACACCTGGAATCCATAGGGCACAGGATCCAAGACAGCATGGGTTTACAAAGAGGAGGTCCTGTCAAACTAATCTCATAGATTTCTTTGACTGGGTAACCAGGTGGTGGACCAAGGGGCAGTTGATGTCACCTACCTTGACTTCAGCAAAGCTTTTGACACTGTTCCACATAGAAGATTGATAAATAAGCTGGGTAGGCTCGGGTGGGTCGAAGTTGGTTAACTGGGTGGCAAACTGGTTGAGCGGGCAGAAAACAGAGAGTGGTGGTAAATGGTATACAGTCAGAAGAGATGCAAGTCACAAGTGGGGTACCTCAGGGATCAGTCCTGGGGCTAGTCCTCTTCAATTTCATTAGTGACCTTGCAGATGGACTAGAGGGTAAGGCTTGTCTGTTTGCAGATGACACCAAGATCTGCAACAGAGTAGATGATCCAGATGGGGTGGGCAGAATGAGAAGAGATCTGGATAAACTAGCAGAATGGTCAGAAGAGTGGCAACTGGGATTTAATGCAAAGAAGTGCAAAATCATGCACATAGGAAGAGAAACCCTGAAGCCACCTATAGGCTGGGAGGAGTTGCTAGCAGTCACAAAGGAAGAAAGAGACTTGGGCATCATCAACACTGATGACCTAAAATCATCAAGCAGACCTCTAAAGCAGTAGGTAAGGCTAGGGGTGTTAGGGTGTATTAGTAGGGGTATCACAAGTCATAAGAGGAGGTAATAATCCTCTGTACAAGACACTGGTTAGGCCCCATCTGGAGTACTACGTGCGAGTATTGGGCCACACCTTCACAGGACATTAACCAAATTGAGGCAGTCAGAAGAACGCCACAAATGGTGCAGGGACTGCATCAGAAGACATATGAGGACAGATTAACGATTGCTCAATATGTATACCCTTGAGCAAGGAGGGAGAGAGGTGATATGATCGAGGCATTCAAACACCTTAAGGGCATAAACAAGGTGAAAGAGTCTAACATGTTTAAATATAAGAAAAATAGCAGGACAAGAGGACACAGCATGAGATTAGAGGAGGCCGATTAAGGGGAATGTGAGAAATTCTTTTCACAGAAAGGGTGGTGGATGCATGGAATGGCTTACCACAAGAAGTGGTGGCTATGAATACAGTGCAGGGCTTCAAACAGGCATGGGTTAGGCATAAGGGAGCAATACAGATGACTATGAATAGAGAGGCCACTGACAGAGCAAAGGCCGATGGCACATTTATAAGGTAGAAAAAGAAATGGGCAGACTGGATGAGCCTTGCGGTCCTTATCTGCCGTCAACTTCTATGTTTCTATGTTTCTATGTATTTTCACCTTGCCTATCAGATGGAAACAACTTCTTCTGGTAGCAGTGCACATGGTGCCGCAAACTGCAAAACCAAAAGCTTACAACAATTTTCAGAATTTTTAATTACGATTTTATCAAATCCTTTAAAAATACCTTTAAATGTTTGTCACTACTACTGTATGTCAATGTCATTTTAACCCCAAAGGTACACTGAAAACTAAAGGCAACAACAATGAAACCTCAACTGCAGTACTTTACATTATTGTGTTATGCTAACGGTTAACATGGCTTATAGACTGACAGCTATAACATATTGGTTCCCTCAGATTTTTCAGCTTACCCTAAAAATAAGGTTTCCTGACAGCAATTCATAAATACTGTTGCACTGGGTTACCGTACACATACAAAGTCATTTGCACTCTGGTTTTTTGCAGTCTGTGCATCAATTTACTGTCCATGTTACTGTCATAACTGTTGCTGGTCTGTGAATTATTTGTGAATCTGGTTTACATTATCGTTGCAAACAAATCAGGGTCAATACTACACTACCAAGGCTCTTATTTGGTTCATCTGTTCCCATGAGGTGTTCATGGCGTTAATCATTGCAACAAAGCAGAACTGTGCCATCCAAACAATTAGTTACATCATACCAGTTTGTGAATCACACATGCATTATGTGATTATTGATTAGACACGACTTCATGCAATTATTGAAAGATTTATACCCAAAGAAAAGTGTCACAAGTAGAGTTTTAGATTGATTTCATTAATTTACTGCTGTTTTGAAATAGGACAGTTAAAGCTATTTTTACAAGTAGTACAAATAAAACACGACTCGGATAATGAACAGAACTTTAGAAATACAGTTTATGGATTATGTTATGAAGCTGTACCTCTAATGTACTTACTAAATGTGGTGATTGTCTTGACAGGCTGCACCAAAGCCTCTTGTCCATTTTCAGTCTTAGAAACATAGAAACATAGAAACATAGAAGTTGACGGCAGATAAGGACCGCAAGGCCCATCCAGTCTGCCCATTTCTTTTTCTACCTCATAAATGTGCCATCGGCCTTTGCTCTGTCAGTGACCTATCTATTCATAGTCATTTGTATTGCTCCCTTATGCCTATCCCATGCCTGTTTGAAGCCCTGCACTGTATTCATAGCCACCACTTCTTGTGGTAAGCCATTCCATGCATCCACCACCCTTTCTGTGAAAAAGAATTTCCTCATATTCCCCATATCGGCCTCCTCTAATCTCATGCTGTGTCCTCTTGTCCTGCTATTTTTCTTATATTTAAACATGTTAGACTCTTTCACCTTGTTTATGCCCTTAAGGTGTTTAAATGTCTCGATCATATCACCTCTCTCCCTCCTTTGCTCAAGGGTATACATATTGAGCTCCGTTAATCTGTCCTCATGTCTTCTGATGCAGTCCCTGCACCATTTGGTTGCCCTTCTCTGGACTGCCTCAATTTAGTTAATGTCCTTGTGAAGGTGTGGCCTCCAATACTGCCGCAGTACTCAGATGGGGCCTAACCAATGTCTTGTACAGAGGGATTATTACCTCCCTCTTACGACTTGTGATACCCCTACTAATACACCCTAACACCCCCCTAGCCTTACCTACTGCTTTAGAGGTCTGCTTGGATGATTTTGGTCATCAGTGATGATGATGCCCAAGTCTCTTTCTTCCTTTGTGACTGCTTAGCAACTCCCCTCCCAGCCTATAAGTGGCTTCAGGGTTTCTCTTCCCTATGTGCATGATTTTGCACTTCTTTGCATTAAATCCCAGTTGCCACTCTTCTGACCATTCTGCTAGTTTATCCAGATCTCTTCTCATTCTGCCCACCCCATCTGGATCATCTACTCTGTTGCAGATCTTGGTGTCATCTGCAAACAGACAAACCTACCCTCTAGTCCATCTGCGAGGTCACTAATGAAGATGTTGAATAGGACTGGCCCCAGGACTGATCCTGAGGTACCCACTTGTGACTTGCATCTCTTCTGACTGTATACCATTTACCACCACTCTCTGTTTTCTGCCAGTCAACCAGTTTGCCACCCAGTTGACCAACTTCTGACCCACCCGAGCCTACCTACTTATTTATCAATCTTCTATGTGGAACAGTGTCAAAAGCTTTGCTGAAGTCAAGGTAAGCGACATCAACTGCTCCCCTTGGTCCACCACTCTGGTTACCCAGTCAAAGAAATCTATGAGATTAGTTTGACAGGACCTTCCTTTGTAAACCCATGCTGTCTTGGATCCTGTGCCCCTATGGATTCCAGGTGTTGCACTATCCTTTCATAAGGTGCCTCCATAATCTTGCCCACTACTGAGGTAAGACTGACCGGTCTGTAGTTCCCGCCTCCTCCTGCTACCACTCTTGTGGGTGGGATCACATGAGCCTTCTCCAGTCTTCTGGGACCTCTCCTGTGCTCAGAGACTCACTAAACAATTCTGCTAATGGCTCTGCTAGTTCCTCCTTTAGCTCCTTAAGTACCCTGGGATGTATGCCATCAGGTCCCATTGCCTTATCCACCCTGAGCTTAGCAAGCTCTTGTAGGACCCTTTCTTTTGTGAGGGAGTAGTGCTCACCTCCCTCCCCTGTGTCCATGATGCTGAGCTGTGGGCCCTGCCTACCTTCTCTTCAGTAAATACTGAGCAAAAGTATCTATTTAGGATAGATGCCTTTACAGGGTCCTCCTCCTCATGCTCCCTTTTCTCCATTAACTGTAATACCCCTCTGGACTTTCTCCTTTCACTAATGTATCTATAGAAAGTCTTGTCACCTTCTTTTACTATTCGTGCTAGTGTTTCCTCAGTTTGGGACTTTGTCCTGCCTTACTGCCTTACCTGCTTCCCTTAGGGCAGTTTGGTATGCCTCCTATCTTCATCCCGCTGTGTTCCCTTATATTTTCTGAAGGCCAGCCTTTTGGCTCTGACCTTTTCTGCTACTGTATTTGAGAACCAAAGTGGTTTCCTTCTTCTTTTGCACTTCCTTTTCTGTCTAACACAATGGGATGTTGCTTCAAGTATTGTATCTAATGCTTGCCCACTTTGCCTGTACCTCCTCACCTGTGTTTCTTTTGCCAGGGCTAGCTTAACTCTGTTGGCCATCTTATCAAAGTCAGCTCCTCTGAAGTCCCATATTTTGCTTTGGAATGGGATGATTTAGATGTAGTAGCCAAATTGAACCATACCATGTGATGGTCACTGGCTCCCAGGTGACCTTCTACCTGGAGATCTGTGATCCCTTCTTTGTTAGTCAGTACTAGATCTAGGATAGCCCTGTCTCTTGTGGGTTGCTGTACCAGTTGTTTGAGGCCCTCCCCTGCAGGAATCCACTATGAGTCTAGTTCTGGCAGATGTTCCTGCTGGTATTGACCAATCTGTATCTGGCATGTTGAAGTCTCCCATTATCAGAACCTCCCTTTAGCTGTCATGTTTTGTATATCTTCTAACAGTAATGTGTCTATGTCCTCCCTCTGGTCTGGGGCCTGTAGACAACCCCAGTTCTTATGGCTGTCCCATTTCCTGTTTCCAGGGTGACCCACAGTTCTTCTGGCTCATTATGTGTATTCTGAATTTCTGTAGCTTTGATATTTTCATTAACATACAGAGCCACCCTCCCCCTTTTGCACCTCGGTCTCTTCTGAACAATACATAGCCAGGTACTGAAGTCTCCTATGTGGTTACTGGTAAACACGTCTCACTAATTGCTACTATGTCCAGTTTAGCCTCTGACATTATTGCCTGCAGGTCTGGGATCTTATTTCCCAGGCTGTGAGCATTTGTGTACATGATTTTCCATTGGCCAGATTTTGGTGTGTTAGTTGTTGGTGAAGTTTGGCATTACCTGTGCCGTATGGGGAGACAAACCTTTTCTTACCTGGTGATGCAAATAGGCAAAAACACGCTGAATTCCTGTTTGACCACTAGCTGAGGGGGGAAGGGTGTTCTTCCCATTCGACGTATGGGGTGCTGCACCCCTCTCCCCATTTGCTAGTTTAGTTTAGGAAAGCATATTTTGAAGCACTACTTTCTACCTTTAGTCAGTGCTTGCGACCACAACGCATTCTCATTAAAGTGCAGGGCTGCAACGCAAGTATGTGTCTGAAATGTTTTAGTGAAATGGCTACTGTAATGTACACAACAACCAGTAAAATGTATAGGCACATTTAACAACGTGTAATATATATATATATATATATATATATATATATACATTTATTACCTTGCATACATCGTTGGGTAAAAATAGTGCGAACATTTAGCAGTATGTGAAAAACAGTGTGAAACTTTGGCAGCAAAATGGCAGATCAATTAATCAATCAATCAGTTTTTATTTACCCAGGTAAAACGTCGTGGAGAGTAGACTCATTCACAAGATGGACCTGGTAATGGTTTACAAGTTCACAAGGTAGGATAATAAACAAGTAGGATATACATCATAAAACATAGGAATATACACTTGCAGTGCAGATTAACATTTGCTAAATAGAAGGCAGGCTACTTTATACAGAAATGACAGCAACACAAAGAACTTAGAGTACAGGTTTGATTATAGTCTAGCAGACACAAGGCGAGGCAAGACAGACATGTGAGGGAGGCAGGTGTCTATCATGGTTGCAAAGTCGACCATCAGGAGCAGTGAAAAACAAAATATAATTACAGCATTCGTCTAGTATGAGGTGGGCTGGGAGGAGCATACAAAGTGCAAGGTTGAACGGGAGGAACACACCCAAGTGAGGTGCGGGGGCAGAAGGGAGCAGGGAGAAGAAGAAGAGGGGAGGTAATCACTCAGTATTAAGAAACACAATTACAGACTTGCCTGGCAATTCTGGCAACTAAAGTTTTGAAGGTGGTCATTGTAAGTGGAGAGGATATTTGTAGAGTTTTTTGTAAGTTGTTCCATAGAGTGGGTAGGGAGTAGTTAAGGAAGATTTGCCAAACTGTGTTTTCACTTTAGGAATAATGAGGGACATATAAGCTAAGCTCCTTAGCGCATATGCATCAGAGAGGCAGGTGGGAAGGCAGTCCGAGATATATGGTGGCAGTTTCTTGATGATAGCGCAGTATGTCCAAATTGCTGCATTTCTATAGTGTCTTAGGCTGAGGGAGATCCAGCCGACTAGGGCATATAAGGAACAGCGATGAGTCACATAGGGAGCTCCAGTAATAAATCTTAGAATATGATGGTATAGGATATCCAACTTTTTTAGTGCTTTGTTATTCCCTTGTCCATAAAGAAGATCCCCATAATCAAGTAGGGGGAGGAAGGTAGCTTGCATAATTCTACTTCTTGCTTCCAGGGTTAACAGATGCTTGATATGGAAGAATATGGCAAATCTCTGTTAAAGTTTTCTGGATAGGTCATCGATATGGTCTGCAAAGGTCAATTTGTGGTCGATCCACATTGCCAGGTATTTGAATTTGTGAACGTATTCAAGAGCTTCATTGAGGAGGGTGGTCATTGAAGTTGGCTCTCCCCCTAGTGTAGTCAAGGGGTTTCTAGAGACATGTGAGAAGAGCATAGCCTTCATTCTTTTGGCATTAAGAAGTAGTTTTAATTGCAACAGGTTTTCCTGGAGGCGGTTGAACTCAAATTGTAGGTCGGAGCATGCTATATCTGTGGAGGGACTGGAGATGTACAAGACTGTTGTCAGCGAAGAGATGAATGCCTGCACGTTTGATGTGGCATGTAAGTTATTAATGTAAATTGCAAAAAGGAGGGGGCCCAGGGTGGAGCCTTCAGATACACGCCTTAGGAGGGTTTTCATAGAGGACTTGCCCCCTTCTGCTTTGACCAGTTGAGAGTGACCAGTGAGATAGCTGTGAAACCTTAAGAGAGACAGAATCAAGGCCGAAGTTACTGAGGATATCCAGGAGAAGAGTATGGTCCACCGTATCAAATGCCTTGCTTAAATCCAGAAACAATGCACTCACATAGAGTTTATTGTCCAAGGTGGTCACCCAGTCATTAGCAACTTTTGCTGATGCAGTGACAGTACTGTGCTGAGGTCTGTAGCCAGATTGTATAGGGGTGAGAAAGTTATGAGAATCTAGGTGGTCTCTGATCTGTTGGTTAACTAATTTTTCCAGCATTTTAGATAGGGCGGAAAGTATAGATATGGGCCTGCAGTTATTGAGGTCAGCAGGATCTCCTGCTTTAAACAGTGGTATTACATAGGCAGTTTTCCAGCACTCAGGAAGGGTCCTCTGCGTAAGGGACAAATTAAAGATGTGGGTTATTGGGACAGCAAGGATATGGGAGTTGATTTTTAGATAATAGGGGACGATGAAGTCTGCGCCAGCACTTTTTCTAGTATCCAACTTAAATAGCAAGTCTTTCTACCTGCTTCAGAGAAATAGGGCTGAAAGAGAAAGAGAAAGAAGGAGCAGCTGTTGTAGAGGAAAAGAAGGTATTGTCCTGATCAGATCAGACTATGGAAAACTTCTACTCCATACATCTGATATGCTGATGACACTTGCTGCAGATCCTTCAAGAGGTACAGACTGGAAACATCTGATATTTTGAGTTGTCTGACATCAGTCATGTAATCCATCATAAATAACACGTACCTGTCAGTCTATAAGTCATGTCAACTGTCTGTCACTAACCACTTCCAAGATACAGAATGACATATCTGCCCAAAATCTCTCCCAGCTCATCCAGAAACCCACCGACTAAACATAGAAACAGAGGCTGATGGCAAAAAAGGACCGCAAAGCCAATCCAGTCTGCCCATTTCATTTTCTACCTTAAGAACGTGCCATTGGCCTTTGCTCTGTCAGTGGCCTATCTATTCATAGTCATCTGTATTGCTCCCTTATGCCTATCCCATGCCTGTTTGAAGGCCTGCACTGTATTCATATCCACCACTTCCTGAGGTAGGCCATTCCATGCATCCACCACTCTTTCTGTGAAAAAGAACTTCCTCACATTACCCTTTAATCGGCCTCCCTCTAATCGCATTCTGTGTCCTCTTGTCCTGCTATTTTTCTTATATCTAAACATGTTAGACTCTTTTACCTTGTTAATGCCCTTAAGGTGTTTGAATGTTTTGATCATATCACCTCTCTCCCTCCTTTGCTCTAGAGTATACATATTGAGCTCCATTAATCTGTCCTCATATGTTTTCTGATGCAGTCCCTCCACCATTTTGGTTGCCCTTCTCTGGACTGCCTCAGTTTAGTTAATGTCCTTGTGAAGATGTGGCCTCCAGTACTGCACACAGTACTCCAGATGGGGCCTAACCAGTGTCTTGTAAAGAGGAATTACCTCCCTCTTATGACTTCTGATACCCCTACTAATACACCCCAACATCCCCCTAGCCTTACCTACTGTTTTAGTGGTCTGCTTGGATGATTTCAGGTTATCAGTGATGATGATGCCCAAGTCTCTTTCTTCCCTTGTGACTGCCAGCAACCCCGCCCCCCAGCCTATAGGTGGCTTCAAGGTTTCTCTTCCCTATGTGCATGATCTTGCACTTCTTTGCATTAAACCCCAGTTGCCACTCTTCTGACCATTTTACTAGTTTATCCAGATCTCTTCTCATTCTGCCCACCCCATCTGGATCATCTACTCTGTTGAAGATCTTGGTGTCATCTGCAAACAGACAAACCTTACCCTCCAGTCTATCTGCAATGTCACTGATGAAGATATTGAAGAGGACTGGCCCAGGACTGATCCCTGAGGTACCCCACTTGTGACTTATCTCTTCTTACTGTATACCATTTACCACCACTCTCTGTTTTCTGCCCTTCAACCAGTTTGCCACCAAGTTGACCAACTTCTGACCCACCCCAAGCCTATCCAGCTTATTATGTTTTTTATTTAAGTTTTATTTCTCACTCTGCAGAGCCGGGCATCCTTCCAGAGTACCCACTCATCTAAGTCTCTACTCCCAGCCTGAACACTCGCTTACCAGTGTCCTTCCCCAACTAACCAGACAGGTTCAGCCCCCCCAGCTCACCCCCTGGGGTGGGCCCTCCCTCCCTCAGTGGCCTTTCTGTAATTCAAGGGGCCTACCTGGCATTGGGTCAGGCCATGGAGTCCATTGGTGCACTGGGTCGGTGGTGGAATGTGGACTTGTCCAAGAGTCTCCATCTCTTGGCTCCGCACAGGGTTGTTTTGTATTTTCTTTCCCCCGAGGGCTCGTATGTGCAATGGCGGCTAGGCACAGTGTGCCGCCTACCTAGCTCCTCCCCCACATATCTGGACTGTGTTGTACGGTATGGGTTGCACGCCCATTGACTCACGCTGTGAACCAATGGGCATGCAGCCCTACCGAGATGTCAGTCGGCGGGTGGCAAGTGGGTGGGGTGCTGCCAGCTGACGGGGGGGCGCGGGGGGCTTAGTGGGCAGGTGGGGAGGGGGGTACACTAGACCACCAGGGTGATAGGAGTATGTTATGATTTACAGATGTCCGAGATCGGACAGCGATTGGTCCACTGGACCACCAGGAATAGTGGATGTGGGGGGGGTGTTACTATACCGATGCCCGCGATCGGGCAGAGTGCGGTCCACTGGACCACCAGGGATATAGGACGGGGGCTTATTCTTGGAGACAAATGCCCATGATCGGGCACATAGCAGTCCACTGGACCACCAGGGATATTGGACGGGGGGTTCTTTTAGACGAATGCCTGCGATCAGGCTGCAGCGGCGTCGGTCCCCGACGGCTGCTGCCTGGCAAGGCGCCAGGCGCAAGTCGTTGGGGATTGGCACACCTGCATGCTAATGGCATACAAATGTGGCCATAATGACATGTAAATGGCCCCATGTGTGCCTTGCATAAATTATGGCCCCATTTGCATGTCCCCTTTTGAATATCACAGGTGCTGTGCATGGTGCAATGGCACTTGCGCTAGCGCTAGCGCATCTCCATGCTCCACTCTGGTCACTTGCAATGGCACAGTGCCACCGCGCCATGCACAGTGGGGGTGGCAAGGGTGCGATATTCAAAGCTGCTGCGTCATAGCTCAACTCCATTGAATATCACCCAGGCCACACCCCAGCACAACAAAGTTGAGTTGCACCCAGGCTTGAGCCACAGCCTGGCGCAGTTTGAATATCTGGGCCACTGTGTGCAGACCCTCAGAATTTCATGAGCATAGTCCCTAACATTGTGCAACTGCACAACTAAATTTGCACCACGCAAACAGATGTGAACTATGCAAACTGATGCTTCACATATAGGAATTCCTATACTCAAGGTACAGTCCTCTGTTTGTGGGGCACTAAAGCTTTGACTATCTGACCCACTGTGTCTCCTAGGAATAAAAAAATCTCCAAAAATAAAGTCATGAAATGTTGTTGGACCATGGACTTCTCTAAACAATATGTGTATGTTTTGCTCCAACCAGTGACATGGCTCTTTAATGTTCATTTGCAGTCTGGTATTTGTTTGAGAAATAGCAACAGTTATCATAAATTAAGAAAACTCTTGCATACTTCATCAAAGCTTAAGTTTGAGTCACTGCCAGCATTTGCCTATTTTCTTATTTTGCATTCATCCCACCTCATCACCGTTTTTACTGACTGCCATAAACAGTACTCAATTGTATTCCTCACAGATGTCATAGTCTATATAGCGACAAGTTTCTTTAAATCATGCTATTTTTCAGTCTCTCTAATATACAGTAGACACCAAAGTTTGTAATCAGCATACAAAGGCACAGAACAGTTGCTCAATAAGGTCTTGTGATTTAAACAGACCAAACAATTTCATTTATTTAGCAGTGGTGACATTTTGCTAAAAAAACGGTTTCAGAAAGGCAACATGTTTTAACTTCTGAGATTCCGAACATAGCACTTCTAAGTGAAATTTCTTAAAAGAGCACATCACTGAATCTATAAGTCATTTTTCCCAGTAGAAGCTGTTTTTTTTTTTTGTTCGCCGTGCGCGTGTTTGCGCAGCGAACATTTCATTATGAGAGTTGGGTTTTGAGAGGTGTGGTACTGTTGGTCCAATGCAGAGCAATCTGTAAGGGAGCATCAGGGCCACACCAGTCATCAGCCAGGCTGATCATGGCACAGCTTTGGCTCGCTGGGTGGAAACTCTGTGTATTTCAAAAGAAAAATCTGACCCAATTATGGGTCAGGTCTTTCCTTTGATCTATGCCACGAGCATAGCTGATCTGTCATGATCAGATTGCTGAGGAATTTCAAACATCCATGAAGAGCCCCCTGCAATGTTGCAGACCCCAGCTGCAACAAAACCGTCCATCAAATTCTGTTACTGGTGCCTCTGAAACTGCTCCCCCTTCCAACCCTCCCTTTCACCCCACATCCTCCTAATTTTTTTTTAAATACATCCTACAAAAGAGAAAAACATCCACTGATGTCTGTTGCAGCCACCACCATAAATGCAACAGTAACTTGCATTGCAGGGAAACATAGAACTTGAGTAACCCACGTGTAATCAGAACACAGCACAGTGTGAAGACTAAACAGGGATTAGAATGACAGATGGACCAGAGACTATAAAAAGGTTACCCTGAAAGTTTTTTGCTCAATGTATTTTAAGCTCCCCTTCCCTATTGTGGGGTTTTCCTTTAGTGGGTTATGGCCTCATTGCCCTGCTACATTGTTTTTGCCTCTGGTCCCCCAAACTGCTGAAGCTGAACCAGAGGGCTTTGTCCAGTGACTGTGGCAGGATGTTAGCCTGGTGCTATCCCTGATCTTCATGGCAGCTGCTGCCGAATCTTCTGGTTCCTTAGCTCCATGTAAAGGGGGGGCAAGGTTTACTGTGTTGTTTGCACCTCTGGGCGCTATGGAGACACTTTCCCACTCCTGGAGTAGCTTGGGAATGGACCGGGGATGCAAACTAATATGGCCATGCATGCAGCAGCTATGCATGAATCGACTTAAGCCTTAAGTACAGCTAAAGGAGGTGGGGGTCCTTTAAGGATTAGGGCCACGCATGAGCAGCTGTGGCATGTTCGGCCATATTAGTTTACATCCCTGGTCTATTCCCAGACTATTCCCAGACCAGGGAAGTGTCTCCTTAGTGCCTGGAGGTGCAAATAACACAGCGGCCTCAGCCCCCCCTTTTACATGGGGCTGAGAACCGGAACACCCGGCAGCGGCTGCCACAAAGAACAGGGATGGCACCAGGCTCACATCCCACCATGGTCACTGGACAAAGTCCTTCCGTCCCATTTCAGTAGTTCAGGGGACTGGAGGCAGAAGCAACACAGCAGGGCAACGAGGTCACAACCTACTAAAAGTAAGCCCCAGATCGGGGGGGGGCTTACAAATATATTGAGCAGTTAGTTTTATTATTGCATCTCATTTGCTGGGTACACATCTAGCAAAAATGGGTATAAGCAAGACTGAATAGAACAGCATTACCAGTGGTGAACACACAGCATTGACAAATGCTTGTTTAAGCACTGGCTCTAATTCTGTTTTTGTTCCATCGATGTGGTCTACTATGTTAGTAACCTCACTGCATGTTTGTGGTTTACACGCTGATGTTAGGTATCATTTTAGAATTGTGTGATGTAATTTATGTCCCTACGTAGGACACGGATGCATTGTTCCATGCATGGGACGGGGAATAGGAGAGAGTGAGGGTGAGGGAGGTGGGGGGTGGCAGTGGGATGACAAAGGGGAAGGGGGTGGGGCAGTTGCAAACTAGGGGCTGCACACTCGAGCAGACTTAGCTAGACTGGGTGGTCTGTTTCTGCTGGCACATTCGTATGTTCATATGTTCCAACAAAAGAAGAGCAGAACAGGGACATAAACTACAGTATAGCATACAGTTTTAAAGTGGTACTTACCAGCAGCATGGAAATCTGAAACACTCACTAGGATTACTGAAATGCTGTATAGCTAGAGCAATAATGGAATTTGAATGACTATTTAAAAAAAAAATATTCTGGGAAAAAATAACATATATTCAGTGCAGTTCTCCTTAAAGACATGACACCTTCAGGGACAAGGTGCTGACTGTATACTGGCAGTGCACTATAAAAATGCCAGTAACATATAGGGTTGTCAAAATTCACTGAAGTTCTAGGTTCTGGTTCTGGTCCAGGACTTTGCAAATAGTTATAGGGTTCTGATCTTCTTTAAAACTCAAACTCCTTTGTGTACAGGATTGGAAAGAAAGAAGAGTGAGATAGAGAGAGGAGAAGAAACAAACAAACCTATGTCTGGATTTTCAGCCCATCCGAAGTCGGCACAGCTGTGGGGAAAAACAACCAAAAGTGGGGCTTCACTTGTGGAGTTACGGTTTTCCTTACAGGCATTGTATTTAGAAAGCGGGATCTGGTTTATGACCGGCTCTCTGATTTATGGCAACTTATGGACAGTTTTTGGCCTAGCTGGGCTGAAATGGTACACCTAGCGGAACCAAGCATATCATCTCCTGCAGTGGCATGGACTGAAAATACATACGCCTGGAAGTGCGGAGATTTCAGTCCATACCAGCTGCTGTAGAGTGGGACCTAGTCCTTGGAGGGATAAAAATTCAATCTTTGCTCTCTCAGTACAACAGTACTGTTGTCTCACTGAACAGGCAGAAAAGATAGAGAAACACTGGGTACAATCAGAATGCAAATGCCTTAATTCCATGTGCTGTGGCACATCTCCATATGAGAAGCATTTTCTCAGATACTGTAGTATGTGTTGCATTCTAGAATGTAAATCTCAATAATTGGATTGCTTTCCAGTATGGCATTTCCTGGTTTTGAAATGTCTGAATGTCACAGAGTAGCTCTGTGAGATTTGGTGAGAAGTAACTTAATAGAATTATTTTCCCCTTTCTATAAAATTTTATTCTGTAACATAGTCCCTAGGAGGCAATGGAGAAAATCTTCTATTAATTTTCCCCCTGCGAGTAGCTTTTCCTGTTATTGTGGCAGCTGGAACGATCCTTACAGCGGCACGACTGTGCGATTATTCACGCTCGTGCAGCTTAAAAATATATTCTGGCCATTGCTTGAAAGCTGTAGCAAAATAGTTAGCTGGTGTTATATTTTGGGGTGTATTAGTTTCCCTAGAAGAAAATGACATATTGAAATGTATGCCGTCGGGCTGAAATGTCAGCTGACGAGAAATGGGCTGGCTTGTGGTTTGCAAGCTTTATAATAGTGTTGAGAACCTTTTGGTTCTCTTTCAAATCCAGAGACTTCTGTTAGGGCATTGTTTAATACCTTTAGTCTTTTTAGTTTGAGTACGTTAATTACGTTTGTTTCATTTTGAGGGCTATTTAAAGAAAAGCTCAGGGTGTTGTGTTCAGGGTTCTGGGGATTTAAAGTTTCACCTGTAAAAGAAAGTACCTTCTAGAGATCCTGAAAATTTGTGAGCATCAATTCTTTATTTTGTTCTCTGTTAAATATTATTAATAAGAGCACAGAGGAATGTGTTTGTTTTGTATATAAAAGCTGTTGAGATTCAGTGACAACATATGGTGCGGTAGAATTACTGTCTTGATGCGCTACCATTGAGCAGGTATTCCTTCTTGCAGCCCTTTATTAACTGTACTGTGATGATTTAAAACCTTTAGTATAATTTTGACATACTGTGGAACGATGAAGTGGTTGAGGGTGATATTTTGTGCTCTTTTGGGTGTTTGTTCTGGGCGGTGGTTTTTTCGTTTTTTTCTGGCATTGCTAGGTTCCAATTACAGTTCCCCGCTCCCGATGATTCAGTTTGCTCTTAAGAGCCAGCCGACCATTCTGTTCCAAAGCTGGAAAGTCTGTTTGTGGGAAATTTAGTTAGTGGCCTTTTGATTGAGATTGTGGTGATAAGAGAATTGGGTAGCTGGACACTGGGAATGAAGGCGCTGGTATTGCGTTGTATTTCGTGCAGAGTGCATTTGAAATAATACAATAAAAACAAAGCAATCTAAATAAATGGGATTTGAAGAGGCATATGAACGCCTATTTCGTTGGTAACACAACTATAGTGTGTTAGTGTTCCCTGAAAAGATGTTCTCGGCTTTGTATATTTTGCTGAGATCCTTCTGATAGCTGATTGTTCTTTCTCATAAAAGATATTTACTTTTAAAACCTTCCTGAAAATGGATTATATTAGCAAAGCATAATCGTTTTGTGTTTTACAAACCTTCTGGAGGTAGAGTGGGAGATTTGGAGTTGATTCTGGAATCTCTTTAAAGCGAAAATGTTTGCGGTGTTTGTGGGGTTCCGAGTTGGTCCTGGCAAGTCTTTTCTTCTAGGAGCCGGCCGGCCTCATTTCCTCTCCTTTTATCAAATATAGGAAGGAGGTGCTTTTAGTTGTTGAAATTATGTTTAAAAGGGTTTAAATTGTTTATAGGAGTGAAAATGTTTTGTTATGACCATTTAAAGGGGCATGTGTTTATAAATAAAATAAATGTATAGTAAATAAAGATTTAAAATATATAATTATATGCTGGGGTGGAGTTAAATAATCACATGACCCCTTCGGGGCATAAATTTAGACTGTGTGGGATGAGAGGTCAGATTCTGTTTTGCTGTGGGCCTGGAGGGATGCTCTAGATGCTGCTGAAAAGTGCTCTGTGGAGTTTTTTTGATAAACTGTGTTATTTCATGCTCCGAATTTGAAGACAGACCTGCCAGAATATTCTGTTTGCTGTTTACTTCTGTTTACTGTCTCACATGGAAGACTTACAAATATCAGATGGTGCCATTTGCTTTAATGTCTGCTGTCCGAATGGAAGTGTAAGATGGGAAAAGTACTATGCCGGACTGAAACTATCCTGTTGTAAATAACGTCTGGAGAAGAATAAATTAAAACTGAAATATTTACAAGGAATGGTGAGACATTTTTTCTATGTGGCTGCCCACATACACTGCGCCCTATCACACTGAACAACAAAAAGGTTTGATTTAGTGCTTAGAACCCTTAATATTTAGATCCAGTTGGTATTCTAGTTCTAAATTAGAACTTGAATACCAGGGTTCTAATATTTTTAGAACTACTTCTGACAACCCTAGTTACATACCTGATACATTCTGGGTGGTCATTTCTGGTATGGTTTATTTATTTCTTTTCCCAGTACCATCAACCCGTAATTGTGCGGGTGCTGACTAGAGATGGGCAGCATGCCATTGCTCCATGTCCCACATCCTTCCAGGTTATGTAAAACAGAAAGATGAACCCCAGTGGGGGAAAAAAATCCATAAACTGTGTCCTTGGTGAAGGATCAACTCCATGAAACTGATACTTCATTGGTGAAGTCTCCTATGTGATACATAGCAGGTAGCCTGTCCAAAAAACAAGAAAAATAGAAGAAACAAAGTGTTTAAAACAAATCCCATCACCTCACCCCACCCTCATAGCAGCTCATCTCATCCCCTCCTTCAACCATGGTCCTCCTAGTATTGAAAATGCTACTGATGTCCCCAAGCAACTACACTCAAACTCCCACTCTCCTCCTCCTCCTCCCCCTGTAGCACCAGAATAAAAGCTTTTCTTTCCATCCCCACAACCCACTTAGCACCCCAACTACTCCCTTGGGTACACTGAGTTTGAACACAAAGAATACACTGTATTCTGAGACAGTAACTGGTGCAGTTCTCCTTACACCACCTTGTAAAACAGGTGATGATATTCTAGTGATCAGATTGGCTGAAAGCATCAGCTGACTGTCCGTTTTTCAGAGCAGTCCTGGACAGTTTAACATTATAGGGCTGCTTACACTTCAAAACTCAATTTATGGACCTATTTTACAAAACAGAAAACATCCTTCAAGGTATACCGGCGTGGTGATATAAGGTGGGTGAAGGCATTCAGCATAAACCTTATGCTTCACAATCCATATGAGGTGTGTGTGTGAATATATATATATATATATATATATATTGGAAGACTATAGCCTGTAGTTCAAGGGGGTACTGCAATAGCCCCCCCCCTTTGGCCTATGTAAGGGCTGCTCTCCTCAGTCCAGACACAAGCATTTTTTCCTTGCAGCAGGAGGCTCTGTCTGTCTGCCCTCTCTCCTGGGTCCTCCTGGGGCTTGCCCTCCCTTCCCTTTTGTGCATGCTTGGTTTGTGCTGGAATTCTGTTTTTCTGTTCTGCTGCTTTTGTTTTGTATTACTGGCCTCCAGCTGTTTTGTGCTTCTGGGTTTGCTGGTTCCCTTCCTACTCTTTGCCTTGTTTGTTTCTTTTGGGCTTCTAGTTTTCTAGCGACCTCTGCATACATTGCTTCTTGTGCTTCAGGTTACATTCTGTGTTTTCTTGCCTCAAACTACCTTGTGCCTGTACCCCCATACTCCATTTCTTACCTACTGTTGAAGCTCTATGTTCACTGCATGGTTCTCTGTATGCTTTTGCTCACTCTGCTTTCTGCCTAACAAGCCTCAGTCCCTGCTATTGTCATTGGGGCCAATTCATGAACAGCTAGGGTGGCTACATGCCACATAAGTCAGGTGGGCAGCCACCGTGCAGCCATCTATGCCCACTGTGCCCCCTTCAAAGCATGCAGAACAAGGATGCACCCCCCCATACACCTGAAGCCCTGGCCGATTGAGGAGCTCCACATGGGGCTGGGCTGAGTGTCGGTGCAAAGGGCAAGCCAGCACTCCATGGCATGCACAACCCTGTGGAGTGCTGTGTGTTGAGAATTCCAGATCCACATCTGGGAGGCAACGGAAAACCACCTGGGCCAGCTACACACCCACCCGGGAAGGCTTTCTCCATACACGATGCATTTGGGGCACTTCTGGTTGCTAGGGTCTGGTGGGCATGGAGGACCACCTCCACAGCTCAGTCAGCACACTGCGCGCTGCCTCACAACATGGCACCAGAGGTGCATAAGGGATCCACTGAGGGTCTCTGCCTGGGCAGCCGATTGGCTGCCTGCCTCAATCCACACTCTAGACCTGCCTGCCCCCTGCAAACCTGTGTGCAAGGGGATGGGGAGCTGGGTGGGGGCTAGTGTTCATGAATGCAGCCCCACATGGAACTCCCTTGGGTGCGGAGCTGTGCACCCAGATATGCGCCTCTAGTGTGAGTGTTAGTGAATTGGCCCCACTGTCTGTTTCAGCTCACACTGCAATCTGCTGCCTTGTTCCCCGTAATTGCTTATACCTCTTCATGGCTTTGCTGCCTATCCAACAACTGCTACCTGTTTACTGCTTCACAATAACCTAAACAACCTAATCTATGGAACTCAGTCCTACTTCCTGAACTTATGCTAAGCAAATATTGCTGCTGTTTTCAGTGCATTGCCTCATCATGTGGCGGGAGCGCGGGGCCTCCTGCCGCCGCATTACATTCAGTATTTCTCGTCATCATTCTCAAAAAGAAGGGAAATTAGAGGCAAAAAACTCTGTTTAAAGCATCAGTTAGAGTTGTTCCACAGCAACAAAAGTAAGGAAATTCAGTGTTAGGGTTGAAACCCCCCCAGGACACTTCCAGCCTGCCCCCCCAACTGGCATTGGGGTGTGCGTTGGGGTCATCGGTCCTAACTCTCGCCCCATTCTCCTATACCTCTGCTTCTTTACACATGTGATGAGGTGAGAGTTAGGGCTGACGACCCCAATGCGCACCCCGATGCCGGTTGAGGGTGGGCTGAGGTGTCCGTGAGGTTTCTAACCCTAACACAATTTTACTTTTGTTGCTGTGGGAATAACCCTAACTGATGTATTAAACAGAGTTTTTCCTCTAATATATATATACTATATATATATATATATATATATTTATGCAATAGGTGTGAGACCAAAAGCCATTGAATGAATCCATTTATTTCCACATATGTGGAATAAATCTAACACACCTAGATTTATCCCACATATGTGGGATAAATGCAAACTGTCAACAAAGCTTTTTGTTCACTTTTGACAAACAAATGTGAATAACTTTAAAATGAAAAATGATAGCATAGTACTGTGAGCACGAAAAATGTTCTGGACAAAATATCTACAAAATGAGTGGGGTTTCATTTATAGATACCTTTTAGTTTTTTATAATTAGCAAAAACAGCAAAAATCCTATTTTCTTTTCACTTTTCATACAAACAAATATAAATAACTTTAAAATGAAAATGATAACATGGTACTGTGAGCACGAAAATGTTCAGCATAAAAATATCTACAAAATGAGTGGTGTTTTATTCAGAGATACCTTTAGTTTTTCATAATTAGCAAAAACAGCATAAAATTCAATTTTCTTTTCACTTTTCGACAAACAAATGTGAATCACTTTAAAACTAAAAATGATAGCATGGCACTATGAGCACAAAAAATGTTCAGCATGAAAATATCTACAAAATGAGTGGTGTTTCATTAATAAATACCTTTTAGTTTTTTTATAATTAGCAAAAAAACAGCATAAAATTAAATTTTTGTTTCACTTTTTCATCAAACAAATGCGAATAACTTTAAAAGGAAAAAGGTAGTATGATACTGTCACCATGACATTTGTTCAGCAAGAAGTTCTCTACAAAATGAGTGGTGTTTCATTTAATAGCAACCACCCCGCTAGGTGGACATACACCAGGAAAGTTAACCAAAAGTCCCAGAAAGTCCCAGAAATTATCATTTAAAAAAAGAAGATAAACAGTCAAAACCAGATGTTCCCGCACTGATAAGAAGCATCCCTATTGCATAGATGAAATATACAATGGTGAGCTGTCAGATAAATGATTTATCTACATTTGTACTGTTTGACCTCGGACACCTCACTCGTGGCTTATGCCACTCGTGAAGTAACCCGAGGTCAAACAGCACTTGTGTAGATAAATCATTTATCTGACAGCTCACCATTGTATATCCCATATATATCTGTATTATTTTATTTATGTGTTATATCAGATACAACACCTTTGAGCTTGTGAGGCTCATTTACAAAGGTTCTTCATCAAATGGATAGAGATACTGAATACAAGTTGAATTTCATAAAGAACAGAGATTAGTACATAATAATAATGAGATGGTATATACAAAATGGAGTTGCCAAAATAGGTAGAACAATATTGACAAAACGTGATACTCAGAAATACAGAAGTTTTTATATAATTAAAACACATGATACATACAGGATGTACTAGTTGAGAGCAGTGCACAAGTGTGGCATCAGCAGAGTGGATTTTGTCATTGTTGATGTGGATGGTGTTTTGTTTAGTTTAACCACGAGAGAGACACTAAGCAGAAAGCTTGTTTACAGGTGAGACCTGGGAGCACAAGGAGGTTAAGAGACTTGCTCAGGGTCACACAGTATGCAAGTGGGGGTTGTGGAATTCAAACTCAGGTCTCCGGGTTTGCAGCTCAGAGTCTTAAACCACTGCGCTATACTGCCTCCTTAATGGCAAGGGATATGAGGGGAAACTTAGTGTTGCCATGTGGCGGGAGAGGTGGTGTGTAACAGGTACTCACCCCTAACACCAAATGTATCTGCCCCTGACTTTTGCTGTTAGGGGTGAGTACCTGTTTTAGTATTTTCTTAAATTGTCCTAATTTAGGAATGTTTAGTAGAGTATCTGGTAATTCATTTAACCACTTTGTTGCCCTAATGGTAAAAGAGCGCAGGGCTTGGGTTGTTCTGTGATATGGAACAGCTAAGGTATTTCTGGTAACATTTCTAGTGGCATGGTGTTTTGGGAGTGGACAAAGAAGGTCTAGGATTCCTGCTGGTGTGAGGCCCAGCACTGCTTTTTTGCCTTGGAGGTAAGTTTGGAGCTTTATCCAATCACAGAAACATAGAAACATAGAATTTGACGGCAGATAAGGACCACTTGGCCCACCTAGTCTGCCCATTTTCCTACCTAACAGATAAGCTGCAGATCCTAGTTAACCAACAGCTTACTTCCACCTACTCCCCTCTAGGACTGCCTTATGTCTGTCCCATGCATTCTTGAATTCCCCCACTGTTCTTGACTCCATGACCTCCTCAGGGAGGCTGTTCCATGCATCCACAACCCTCTCCATGAAAAAATACTTCCTCACGTTACCTCTGAGCCATCCCCCCTCTATCTTCAAATTGTGCCCTCTTGTTCTTGCACATCTCTTTTTCTGAAAGATGCTACCCTCTTGGACTTTGTTGATTCCCTTGAGGTACTTGAAAGTTTCTATCATGTCCCCTCTCCCTCCTTTCCTCAAGGGTATACATATTAAGCTCCTTTAGTCTTTCTTCGTATGTCTTCTGGTGCAGACCCTGCACCATTTTGGTTGTCCTCCTCTGGACAGCCTCCACTCTGTCTATGTCTTTCGGAGATGGGGTCTCCAGAACTGCACACAGTACTCCAGATGGGGTCTCACCAACTGTCTGTACAGAGGGATAACAACTTCCTGTTTTCTACTATTGATGCCTCTTCCTGCATCCCAGTATCCCCCAGCCTTACTTACTGCCTTCTCACATTGCTTGCCCACCTTTAGGTCATCTGATATAATTACCCCAGGTCCCTTTCCATTTTTACTGTTGTCAGTATCTCACCCCCCACTGTGTACTCTTCCCCTGGGTTTTTGTTTCCCATGTGCATCACCTTGCACTTCTTTGCATTGAATCCGAGCTGCCATACATTTGACCATTCCTCCAACCTTGCCAAGTCCCTTCTCATCCTTTCCACTCCATCTTGTGTATCAACCCTGTTGCAGATCTTTGTGTCGTCTGCAAAGAGACATACTTTTCCTTCCAGTTCCTCTGCAATGTCACTTATAAAGACATTAAAAAGGACCGGTCCCAGTACTGAACCCTGCGGTAGCCCGCTAGTAACCCTCCTTTCTTCACTGTGTGCTCCATTTACTACTACCCTTTGCGTCCTGTTGTCTTGCCAATTTTTTATCCAGGCTACCACCTTGGGGCCCACTCCAAGGCTGGCTAACTTGTGTACTAATCTTTTGTGTGGGACTGTATCAAATGCCTTGCTAAAATCTAGGTAGGCCATGTCCACAGCCCCTCCCTGGTCTACTACTTTGGTCATGAAGTGTGAGCCATTATAGGCTGGGCGTATAGGTTGCAGGTGTAAGTTAGCCTTTCTGCATTGAGAGCAAAGTGACAAGCTTCATTTAGGGCAATTCTCACTCTGCCATGGATGGTGTCCAAAACTGCCTCATAAATTGTAATTCCAAAGTTGATAGTAGGCAGAATTAAGCTGGATACAGCTACACTTTTGGCCTCCTGGGTGAGATTGTGCCTTTGCCTGTGGTGGGTCAAGAGCTGGCTAAGAGACAGCAACCAGAGAGTGGTGATGGCAGTGGGGGACTGTCCAATTCTAGGCCTATAACCAGGGGGTTCCACAGGGCTCAGTACTTGGACCTCTGTTGTTCAACAAATTTATAGGTGACATAACAGAGGGGGTCAAGAGTAAGATCTGCCTTTTTGCAGATGATACTAAGCTCTGTGGGAAGGTGGACATGGAAGAGGGGAGACAGGATTTAAGAGAGAACCTGGTTAAGCTGGAGAAATGGTTGGGCATCTAGCAGTTGGGTGTTAATGCTAAGAAATGTAAGTTGATGCACATGAGAGCCATAAATCCAAACGCCAGTTACTGGCTGGGGGGAATACAGGTGACAATGTCAGAGGAAGAAAATAACCTGGGAGTAATGGTCAGTGTAACATGAAACACACAGCACAGCGCTGGAAGGCAGCAGACAAAGTGAATAAAATGCTGGGCTGCATTGCCAGGGCCAGGCAAATCACCTCTAGGAGGGAAGAAGTTATTCTGCCACTGTACAGGTCACTGGTGAGACCATACCTGGAGTATTGTGTTCAGTTGTGGTGCCTTACCTGAAGAAAAATATCAAGCTACTTGAAGGGGTCCAGCAGAGGGCAACCAAAATGATCCAGGGAATGGGGGACAGAACATATGAAGAGAGGTTGAGGGTGCTTAACACATACTCCCTGGGGACGGGAAGGAGAGGGGGGTATGATTGAAACCTGCAAGTACCTAAAGGGCATAAACAGGGTTGGTACAGAGGGTGTCTTTAACTTAAGAAAGGAGGGTAAAACAAGGGGGCATAGCCTGAAATTAGTGGGGGGTAAATTCAAGAAGGAAATGAGGAGACACTTTTTCACCAAAAGGGTGGTGAAGAGGTGCAACGAGTTACCAGAGGAGGTGGTGGCGGCAGTGATGCTGACCAGTTTCAAGGGGGGGGCATGGTAAAGAAGAAGAAGATTAGGATGGAAAGGGATGCTTCTGGGTGGGGAAGTGGGGGAGAGGAGAGGGATGGAGGATCATGTCTCCAGGAGGAGTGGGGGCAGCTCCAGGGTGTTAACCGAGCTGCTCATTCGAGCAGACTAGATAGATCATTATGGCCTGATTCTGTTAGCAATTTCATATGTTCATATGTTTGCCTGTATAATGCCCCCAGTTGTCTATTGACTATATTGACTAGGATGTCCACATGGGGCTTAAATTTTAGCGCTTCATCAATAGTGACACCCAAGTATTTGAATGTAGTGACCTGTTCTAGAGTAGCACCAGTTTCATTGAGGATTATAAGTGGATGAGTTTTCCTCTTCATCTGTGGGCCAAAAATAACATTGTTTTTCTTTTTTTATAGTTGAAGACTAGTTTATTTGTTTGAACCAATCCTCTACTGAGTAGAAATCATCTTGCCGATATGTCGTGAGAGTGTCCTGGCTTTGGCTGCTGGTGAATATAGCAGCATCATCTGCATATATCAAGACCCTTGATGGCAAGCTACTGGGAAACTGTCTATAAAGAGGCTGAACAGGAGTGGCCCCGGTATTGATCCCTGAGGCTCTTCTATCATTTTGGATATCTAATAATACTCCATTGATTTTGACTTGCTGTGATCTGCCCATGAGGTAGCTGTTAAACCAAGCTACTGTGTTGTATTAAAGACCTAGTGAGAGAAGTTTGTCAGTCAGTAGTGTGTGGCTGGCAATATCAAATGCCTTTGTCAGGTCTATGTAAACTGCCTCAGTTAGTTGTCCAGAGTCGAGGGGCTTCATGTATGGAATTAGTGTATTCAACTAGTGCTGTGTTTGGGTAGCCTGTGATGTGGGTGACTGAATGACGGCGACAGGTCATAAGGGCGACTGCACAATGGCGCCGACAATGTGGGCAACCTTGGATTTCCGCACTTTCCCTGAGTTGCACCCCCCCCGGAGTAGGAATCCTAATTAAGGGGGGTGTAGGGGGCGAGGGGGGAAAGCCCCCCCGCATTAAATAACATACTGTTTTTCAGTCGCCCGTGAGGTTGTGTGCCCTTATGACCAGTCGCTGACATTCAATCGCCCTTGTCATATGGAACCCTGTGTTTGTGCTGTGCTGTGTATATATCAGAGTACACCCAGACACCTCAGCAGTGTTTTCCTTACTTAGGCAGCTACCATCTGAATGAATGAGAACAAGAGTATGCATGTAGTATTTGGGCATGCTCTTTGCTTCTTGCATTCAGATGGTAGCTGGCTGATGTAGTGTGTGAGGAGGGCTATGCATGCCATCATCTGCAGATCAACATATCCTTTTCTTGCACAGTCAGCATATCTATTGGCAGAAGAGGATGGGAGCTGGGTGCTACATAAGTTAGGGGAAGGGTCTTTTTCACTACTGGGGCAAAAGGAAAGGGGTGTTGGAGTCCTTAGTGGATTAGGAAAGTAAGGAAAAAATGCATTTTGCTGGGACCATGGGGGAGGAGGGTGAATGTTTGGGTCCTAGTGGGTTGGGAGGAAGGGGGTAACTTTATTGTAATCATGGGTATGTGTGTAGGGGGGAGAGATGGGGTACCACAAAGCTGGGGGAGGCTATGTCTTTTAATTAACTGCTATTTTAGAGGTTCACAGCAAAGTTGACAGTGGGCCTGATAGATAAAGTAAAACATTAGCAATAAAAACACTTCACCAAACTTTACAAATGTTTTTGGTGAAGTTGATGAATTGTCAGCACTTTGCTGGCCTTCACAACGAAGCAAGGTTCACCATTTCACCATATTTTTACCATTAAAGATTTACTTCCCTGCATCTCTAAAATGGACTTAGCTACAGTGGTTATTGCAAGCAACACCATCAGATGTATGAAAAAAATGTAATATTTCGCTAAGGCAGAAGAACATCTTACATTTCACCAGGTCTTGATAATCAGGTCTTCTGTTTTCCTAGGAGTGACATAACAGAACACTAAACAATCTGGGTGAAAAGGAGACATGAAATCTTTTGATGTTTAGCAGAGGACAGACCAAGAGTCACACTTTGGACTGTGAAGAAAGGTCAGCCAGCACTACAAAGGGTCGTAACGTTATTCCATCAGCAACTGGTGCTGATATCACTGCTGTGGGCTGAGAAGAGGGGGAATATATGAAATAATTTAGTTAAAGCAATTTGATTCCTTGGAATATCTTTAGTGAAAACGTTGCTGTTCTGCTAACAACTGATAATACAAAAAAAATTTTAATATTACAGTTTGGATAAAAAGAAGGTGTTCTGTAAATGCTCTGTGAAACAATAAACAGAACATATTTTTGTAAGGCAGAACTTAAAATTTCTGTTCTTTGCCTCCATGAAGCAGTGATTCCTTATACAGTACCTTCAGAAACAGGCACACACATACACACACACACACACACACACACACACACACACACACACACACACAGCAATCCAGTTGTGTTTATTCCAAAGTAAAAAGGTGAATCCAGGTGAAGGGTTTTTGCTATACAAAACTGCACAAAGGGAGTACTGGTAGCAGCTGCCAGTCAAGGACTGACGCACAAATCCCACTGGTGAATGAGGGACCTTGAGGAGTTTATAAATGGAGAAGAAACAGAGTCCCTCCCAGCTGGGGCTATCTGACTATACAATAAATACATGTGGCACATATTCAATAATGTCCTTATTTAGTTAAGAATTATTGTAAAAGCCATGTCTTTATTTATAAACTTATTGATTATATGCAATTTCCTGACCTTTAATAATTTATTGTGGTTGACAATGGAAAGCATATTATGAGGCAGTATATAATGAAATATAAGAGACGTCTCATCCCAATGCTAACACCATTTGGTACTGTTACAGGGGCATAGTTTATTATATGGGGAGGCAGTATAGCCTAGAGGTTAGAGTAATGAGCTGAGAATGAGCTTGGTACATCCAGTACTCCTGGGTTAGATTCCCCCAACCTCTACTTACATACTGTGTGACTCTGACAAAGTCACTTAACCTCCCTTAACCTCCCCAGTGCTCCTGGGTCACCCCTGTAAATGGGCACTTGTGTCTAGAGGGCCTTACCTGGCTACAAAATAATAACAAAATATGTATGTGCACAGCAGTAAGCACACAATGTGCTATATTGACATGAACCATATATAGAGTAGACCAGAATTTCTGAGATGGTTGTATTCAGTTCAAGGTGACATTACAGGTAAGAGCAGAAAAATGTTCTTGAGTTCTCTTTTTCCCAAGCTCCCTATTTTTTTCCTTTGCAAATGAAAGACTACATCATACACATTCTTATCCTGGAGTGTATACCTGTTCAGAATAAACAATACCATTCAACATAAGCATCTACATTTTGGGTTTCCTCTCCTTCTTGCAACTTGCTATGGAACTTGGCATCATGTCTCATGGCATAATTAGGGTATCTGGTAAGAATCACACTGGTAGTGGCTTACAGTATAGCCTAGAGGTTAGCTTAAAGAGCTGTGAATGACCTTGGTACATTTAGAAGTCCTGGGTTTGATTCCCAAAACCTCCACTTGCATACCGTGCGACTCTAAGCAAGTCACTAAACTACCCCAGTGCTCCCGGTACCCCTCAGAACAGGCAATTGTTCCTAGTGGGCCTTACCCGGTTACCAAAGAATAAACTAAAAAGACAGTATGGTGAAGGAGGGTTGAAAAGCCATTAACAAGTTAGGGTCAAGGGCCACAAACTAGTGTAGGGCTTTCAAGCAGACTAGAAGGGCCAATTGGTCCTTATCAGCAGACAATTTCTATGTTTCTATGTGTAGTAGTTCACCAAGAATGGTGGACTTGGAGATCCTGTTTCAGATCTAGACAGCATAATCTTGACTTGTTTCTCTGCCCTTGAGACAATGACACTCAGCCGATGTGGAATACAACGCATGCCAACATAAGCTGGCGAAGTCTAGGATTTCCTAGGAAAAGATTGGCTTGGCAAACCATGGACTTCCTAGTAAGTCCTGATTTTCCCTGAACTCAGATAGAAGGCAACAAAGAAACAAAGAAATTACATTCTAGAACTCAAAAGCTTGACCTATTTGTTTGTCACTGTGTGAGTTGGCACCTCATACATATTTCATTACAGTTTATGAAGTGGGGGAGGGGTGCAATTTATGAAGCGGGGGAAGGGGTGCATGATGACCTGAAGTCTCTGCTGACCATCAATTAGTAAGTTGCTATGCTCTACATCTCGCACTAAGCAGGGTTTCTCTAACTAGAGTTTGTGGACTCCTCTTCATTTGGGGGTCTTTGGCAGGTAAGACACAAGAAACAAGCGCAACCTTTCGATTAAATAACATTTTAATATGTATAAATATTGTCTGCTTATGACATTGATATTCCTGCCTTATGCTGAATGAGGCAAAATACTAACAACATTTATTTGGAGATAGGAGTCTTGGTTTCAGTCAAGAAGTCATCAGGCATGTCTGAGCTGAACTGGGACCTTGGATATACAGTATCTGGCCATGATTAGGGGATCCTAAGCATTCTATGCTTTTTCCAGATATAGTAAAAGCTTGCTAGCCAAACTTTTTGAATTGGTTATTTGTAATGATAGCAATTTTTGGAGATGTTTGACAGAAACAGGCTTTCTTTCTCATAGTATATGGTCATGTAGACAGCTCAAAATATTCTGGGACAAGGTACAGGGGGCTTGTGAAATTATAATAAGGAAAAATATTATTTCTGGAAAGCTTGTTATTTTGGGCATCACCTCAGAACTACAAACTTGGTTAGATTTTCAAAACTCCTGGCTGTTAGTTGCACTTATCACAGTCAAAATGGGTGTTTACCAGGGCCACTGGAAAATTGCAGAACTTTTTGGGAAATTTTGCTGGGATTTTGCAGGATTTTCCCAGTTTTTTTGTGGGGATTTTGCAGGCAGTTTGGCACACAGGTCAAAAACATGGGGTAGGTCTGTAGGTCAAAAACATGGGGTTTCAGTTATTTTGTGGAAGTCACGAGAATATTGCATATTAAAGACACAAAGCAAGGGTATCATAATAATTTTTTATTAAAAAAAAACACCACCACAACGATCGATCAAAAAGTCAACAGTATAAAAATAGTGTACAGTACAATGGCAGCATCATTAAGAAAAGGAAACAAATCAAACACATAACAAAAGTAAGGATAAAAATAAACAGTATAAACGTGGTATGATAGCAGCACCTAAAAACAAAAACACAAACACAGGGGCCAACTGAAAATCCGCAATAATAGAATCATTGTGTAAATCAGAAATGTTATTAAAAGTCTAATAATAAATTAGTCATACAGTGAACATTAATAAATCAGTCATACAATGATCATTATCGGACAGTATAAAAAGTACCATCCATCCTCACCATCCCCCACAAACACCACCACATAAGAGAAATATTTTTCATTGCAACACAAACAGAGGAGCAACTGGCAAAAACCATCTTCAACAGTCATTGAATTTTTTATTATATTTCAACATGAGAAGTAACCTCACATTGTCTTCCATCAGACTTTGACGATTGTCTTTTAATAGCTCAGAATAAACCGAAAAAGTCTGTTCCACATCTGCTGTACTCACTAGAAGCCAGATATATCTTCTTGCCACAGCAGAAAGATTTGGCAATGCATCAGCCTGTGCTTCCCACCACTGAACAATATTAAAATCAACGGGTATAGGCTGGGTCAGAGTTCTGCAGTCATACCATTCAAAGTTTGACACATTGGTAAGAGAAGGAAGCTCCTGGGTATATTTTGATTTGTCTTTTTCCAGTGTTGGCAGTGCTTGGGGTCGAAGATGCAGGCAGATTTAAACGTGCTTAGTGAGGGGTGATTTTTTAAAATGTGGTCTAACTTCGCACTGCTGTCCAACATCATCTTCTGAAACAGGTTGATACAGTTTGCATTTTCCTGACACAGACATCCGGTCAACATTTCGATAGTCTACAGTCTGTACTCTGTTTACCCTGCAGTGGCACAGAAATCCAAAAACATGTGGACATTTTGAACCCTAGCAAATATATTGTATCCCTGTGGCTTGCTGTTCGACTGTAATTCTTCAATAAGGTCCACAAGTTCTGTTGAATGTTCAGACACAAAAGCAGCTTGAGCCGCCAGCTCTGCCCCTTTTCTGGTTAACATAAACTTCAGTCGCTTGAAGGTTTCTGCATCCGATTGTGGCACTGTTCTAACAAATTCTGTAACAGTGGGCAAATAGTCGGCCAAATATTTAACTGCATTATTCC
The DNA here is from genome assembly GCA_016271365.2 of Neoceratodus forsteri. NCBI lineage: Eukaryota > Metazoa > Chordata > Ceratodontiformes > Ceratodontidae > Neoceratodus > Neoceratodus forsteri. The sequence goes on along the minus strand of CM057451.1, from coordinate 1,189,899,732 downwards.
AGGAGCACCATCGAGTTTGCATGGAGTACACTGACATCTTGAGTACAATTCCCGGCTTCGATTCCATAAATGCCAGGTACTGATGGTGATGCATTGGAGTCTGGCAAAATATTTTTTTTTTACCAGGGCAACCACAGTGTTCAAATCCTCCAGTGTGTCAGCCCAGATCTCCAAAACCAAATTGAGGAGGTGTGCAATGCAGGTCACATGCACTGCATTTGGTAACACACGATAGAACTGTTCCAAAAACTTTGTGCATATAACTAGCACTGTCCATGACAATGGCAAATACATTGTTTAGATTAACTCCATTAGTGTTTAATACTTTCAATATGGCTTGGAAAACATTCGTGTTGTTTACACGTTTCAGAAACTCAACACCAGTGAAGAGAGACTGCTCCCCGACATTCACCAAAGGTTGGGCCAAAAAAGCCAACACGCTACATCCACAGGCATCAGTGGTCTCATCCAGGAAAACGAAAAGGTCTTGATTTGCAATCGCTTATTTCAAGGACCTTTCATACTCTGGCTGAAGTTCTTGTAGGTAGGTGCTCCCTAGATGTGCTGGTCCCGGAAGACTGCCACCCTGCTTGCTGTACTTCATCAAGAAGTCTTGAAATGCAAAAACCTTTTCCAGAGGGATGTCTGCACATGTCAAACACCGAATGAAGTCCAGCACAAACTCCTTCCACTCCACAGATGATGTTGTTGCTTGGGCAAAACAAGAAGTCAATGACTGCTGGTGTAGAGCTGCACCTGGAGCAAATAAAAAGCAGACAATCAATATGTTATATATTTCACATGAAAAATAAACTGTAGGCCATCCCTCCAGCAAGGTGTCTGTCTGTGACAATGACATGCCAGGTTCAAGAACAGACCCGACAGACCAGGGACTATTAGGACTCACCAGGAGGAGAAGACTTGAGAGTTTGAGGGATGGCTCTCATTCTCCAGAGGGGGGAGGTCTGTCAGACATAATTGCAGCCCCTTGCAGAGGCCAGGGGATCTGCATCAACTGGTGTCAGCTACATGGGAGGTGGGACAGACAGCTGCTTGCCCAGCTGACGTCATTGCATGTCCCACCTCCAGAGGATAACTGCATCTACAAAAAAATACATTAAATCAATGGAGATGGTGTGCAGAGCAGGGGCGGAGTTCCCATCAGGTGATGGGGGGCCTGGCAAAACGTTAAAAGAAACTGCAAATAGCAGTGTAAAGTAGTACTTACTTTGTTGATTTTTCTTTAATGCTTCTTTCCACTACAGATACTTCTGTGACTTCATGTGCATGTCCACTGTATGCTTACGCACAAAATCGATGGTGTGCGTGCAGGCATGGCAAAATACTAGTCCTCCATCCTCGTAAAGATCATTTTGATACAAGAGGACCCAATCATGGGCACACACAAAATAAGAGACATGCCGATCCTTTGCCTCTTCCCGTGAAAGATGGGCACACTTCAGTGTTGGTGGTGTGGACATGTCATCGATAGTGTATTAACTAAACCCAAAAAGATAAATTATCATACACTGTATTAACTAAACCAAAATAATAAAATCTATTTAAATAAATACAACAATTAAGTGATGAAAAAGTGGCGTGTTGTGCAGCTAATGTTTTATGCCGGGCAGGTTTGATGTAAAACCTCAGCTCCTGGAGTTGCCATGTCGTGGCGCTGAGCTTGATGGGCTCTACTAGAATCTGTGGAACCAAAGACTCCAGAAATTATGTTTTTTACATCGTGCCTCATCTTTTTTGGGGGTTACATCAGTGTGTTACAGACATGAACGAGGATCGCATGGACTGTGAGGCACTCAATCTCTGAGGAACCACAGTAAGCTAGGTATGGACATACTATGGGAGCGAGGGATGGACCCAGGTGACTGCCACACACAATGGAAAAAAATGTTCTGTGCCATTCTGGTGGGCTGCTCCACTCTGCTCCCTCTCCAGAGGGCAGAACAATTTTTTCAACAAGTGTGCAAGTCCACCAGGCCCACCCCTCCACTCCATCTCCAAGGAACCACAGCAGCGAGTCAAGGACATAGAATGGGAGTGAGGGACGGACCCAGACAACTGTCACACATGATGGAAAAAATTGTTCTGTGCCAGTCTACTTGCCCACTCTACCCTGCTCCCTCTCCAGAGGCCAGAACAATTTTTTCCAACAAGTGTGCCAGTTTGTCAGGCCCACCCATCCACTCCATTTCCGAAGAACCACAACAGCGAGTCAAGGATACCATGGGAGTGAGGGACGGACCCAGGTAACTGCCATTCATGATGGAAAAAATTGTTCTGTGCCATTCTGGTTCCCGCTCTACCCTGCTCCCTCTCCAGAGGCGAGAAAATTTTTTTCCAACAAGTGTGCCACTCTGCCAGGCCCACCCCTCCACTCCATCTCCGAGGAACCACAGCAGTGAGTCAAGGACACACCATGGGAGTGAGGGACGGACCCAGACGACTGCCACACATGATGGGAAAAAATTGTTCTGTGCCATTCTGGTCAGCTGCTCCATCCTGCTCCCTCTCCAGAGGCCAGAACAATTTTTTCCAACAAGTGTACCAGTCCACCAGGCCCACCCCTCCACTCCGTCTACAAGGAACCACAGCAGCAAGTCAAGGACACCATGGGAGTGAGGAACGGACACAGGTGACTGCCATACATGATGGAAAAAATTGTTCTGTGCCATTCTGGTTGGCCACTCCCTCTTCAGAGGCCAGAGCAAATTTTTTCCAACAAGTGTGCCAGTCCGCCAGGCCCACCCCTCCACTCCATCTCCAAGGAACCACAACAGCGAGTCAAGGACACACCATGGGAGTGAGGGACATACCCAGATGACTGCCACACATGATGGAAACAATTGTTCTGTGCCAGTCTGCTTTGCTGCTGTACCCTGCCCCCTCTCCAGAGGCCAGAACAATTTTTTCCTACAAGTGTGCCAGTCCACCAGGCTCACCCCTCCACTCCATCTCCAAGGAACCACAGCAGCGAGTCAAGGAAACACCATGGGAGAGAAGGACAGACCCAGATGACTGCCACACATGGTGGAAAAAATTGTTCTGTGCCATTCTGCTTGCCCGCTCCACCATGCTCCCTCTCCAGAGGCCAGAACAATTTTTTCCAACAAGTGTGCCAGTCCCCCAGGCCCACCCCTTCACTCCATCTCTGAGGAACCACAGCAGCGAATCAAGGACACACCATGGAAGTGAGGGATGGACCCAGGTGACTGCCACGCATGATGGAAAAAATTGTTCTGTGCCAGTCTGCTTGCTCACTCCACCCTGCTCCCTCTCCAGAGGCCAGAACAATTTTTTCCAACAAGTGTGCCAGTCTGCCAGGCCCAACCCTCCACTCTCCATCAATGAGAAATCACAGGAGCAAAGTACAGACAAACCACAAGAGCAAGGGGCAAATACAGGCAACTGGTGTACATGTTTAAAGAAAATTGTTCTGTGCCATTCTGGTCGGCCACTCCTCCCTGCTCCCTCTCCAGAGGGCAGAACAATTTTTTCCTACAAGTGTGCCAGTCTGTCAGGCCCACCCATCCACTCCATCTCTGAAGAACCACAACAGCGAGTCAAGGACAAGGAACACAGAAAGAGCAGGACAGAGAACTGTATCAGTTAAAGCAAAAGGAAGCTGGGAAGGCAGTCAGAACAGCAAAGGCCCAAACCGAGGAAAAGATAGCCAACTCAGTTAAGAAGGGGATAAAACTTTATAGGTACATCAGGGGATGAAGTAAGACCAAGGGAGGATAGTGAGGCTTAGTAAAGGGAGGGAGGGTGGGCAGAGGGTGACTGTGAAAAGGCAGAGATACTAAACACATACTTTTGCTCAGTATTTACAAAGGAAGAGGGAAGTACCTAAAACAAACAGTAGAAACACTCTGATACAGAAGTTGATACCAGCCCATTTACAGAAGAAAGGGTTCTGAAAGAACTCTTAAAACTGAAGGTGGACAAAGCAATGGGGCCTGATGGGATTCATCCCAGAATTCTAAAAGAACTAAGGGTAGAACTAGTGACACCACTGACTACCCTCTTTAACAAATCATGGGAGGATGGGGTGGTACCCGATCACTGAAGGAGGGCAGATGTCATTCCCCTTCACAAGAGTGGGAGCAAGGCAGAAGCAGGAAACTACAGACCTGTTAGTTTAACCTCAGTGGTAGGGAAAATGATGGAATCACTTCTGAAGGAAAGAATTGTTGAGTATCTAGAGGCCAGAGGGGCACAGGACCCAAGGCAGCATGGATTCACAACGGGAAGGTCATGCCAGACAAATCTGATAGATTTCTTTGACTGGGTGACCAAAGTAGTTGATCAGGGAGGGGCTGTGGACATGGCCTACCTAGACTTTAGCAAGGCATTTGACACAGTCCCACACAAAACATTAATATACAAGTTAGCCAGCCTGGGAGTGGGTCCCAAGATGACAGCCTGGGTAAAGAATTGGCTGGAGAATAGGACACAGAGAGTAATAGTAAATGGAGTCCACTCTGAAAAAAGGGGGGTTAGTAGTGGGGTACCACAGGGTTCAGTATTAGGACTGGTCCTCTTCAATGTCTTTATGCGTACATTGCAGAGGGACTGGAAGGAAAAGTATGTCTCTTTGCAGATGACACAAAGATCTGCAACAGAGTTGATACACAAGGTGGAGTGGAAAGGATGAGAAGGGACTTGGCAGGTTAGAGGAATGGTCAAATGTATGGCAGTTTAGATTCAATGCTAAGAAGTGCAAGGTAATGCACCTGGGAAACAAAAACCCAGGGGAAGAGTACACAATGGGGGGTGAGATACTAACAACAACAAAAATGGAAAGGGACCTGTGGTTAGTCATATCAGATGACCTAAAGGTGGGAAAGCAATGTAAGAGGGCAGCAAGGAGGGCTGGGGGGATACTTGGATGCATAGGAAGAGGCATCACCAGTAGAAAACAGGAAGTTATTATTCCTCTGTACAGACAGCTAGTGAGACCCCATCTGGAGTACTGCATGCAGTTCTGGAGACCCAATCTCCGCAAAGACATAGACAGGATGGAAGCTGTCCAGAAGAGGGCAACTAAAATGGTGCAGGGTCTACACCGGAAGACATATGAAGAGAGACTTAAGGAGCTTAATATGTATAGCCTCGAGGAAAGGAGGGAGAGGGGAGACATGATAGAAACTTTCAAGTACCTCAAGGGAATCAACAACGTCCAAGAGGGTAGCATCTTTCAAAAAAAAGAGGTGTGCAAGAACAAGGGGGCACAATTTGAAGATAGAAGGGGGGCGGCTCAGAGGTAATTTAAGGAAGTATTTTTTCACAGAGAGGGTTGTGGATGTATGGAACGGCCTTCCAGAGGAGGTTGTGGAGTCAAAAACAGTGGTGAAATTCAAGCATGCATGGGACAGTCATAAGGCAATTCTAGGGGGTTGGGGTAGGAAGAAGTAGGCTGCTGGTTAACTAGGACCTGCAGCTTATCCATCAGGTAGGGAAATGGGCAGACTGGGTGGGCCAAGCGGTCCTTATCTGCCGTCAAATTCTATGTTTCAATGTTAAGGAACCACAGCAGCGAGTCAAGGACACACCACGGGAGTGAGGGACAGACCCAGATGACTGCCACACATGATGGAAACAATTGTTCTGTGCCAGTCTGCTTTGCTGCTCTACCCCTGCTCCCTCTCCAGAGGCCAGAACAATTTTTTCCTACAAGTATGCCAGTCTGTCAGGCCCACCCATCCACTCCATCTCTGAAGAACCACAACAGCGAGTCAAGGACACCACGGGAGTGAGGGACGGACCCTGGTGACTGCCATACATGATGGAAAAAATTGTTTTGTGCCATTCCGCTTGCCCGCTCCACCCTGCTCCTTCTCCAGAGGCCAGAACAATTTTTTCCAACAAGTGTGCCAGTCCCCCAGGCCCACTCCTTCACTCCATCTCTGAGGAACCACGGCAGCGAGTCAAGGACACACCATGGAAGTGAGGTATGGACTCAGGTGACTGCCATACATGATGGAAAAAATTGTTCTGTGCCAGTCTGCTTGCCCACTCCACCCTGCTCCCTCTCTAGAGGCCAGAACAATTTTTTCCAACAAGTGTGCCAGTCTGCCAGGCCCAACCCTCCACTCTCCATCAATGAGAAATCACAGGAGCAAAGCACAGACAAACCACAAGAGCAAGGGGCAAATCCAGGCAACTGGTGTACATGTTTAACGAAAATTGTTCTGTGCCATTCTGGTTGGCCACTCCTTCCTGCTCCCTCTCCAGAGGACAGGACAATTTTTTCCAACAAGTGTGCCAGTCCGCCAGGCCCACCCCTCCACTCCATCTCTGAGGAACCACAGTATCAAATCAAGGACACACCACGGGAGTGAGGGACGGACCCAGACAACTGCCACACATGATGGGATAAAATTGTTCTGTGCCATTCTGGTCAGCCGCTCCACCATACTCCCTCTCCAGAGGCCAGAACAATTTTTTCCAACAAGTGTGCCAGTCTGCCAGGCTCACTCCTCCATTCCATCTCCAAGGAACCACAGCAGCAAGTCAAGGACACACCACAGGAGTGAGGGACGGACCCAGACAACTGCCACACATGATGGAAAAATTGTTCTGTGCCAGTCTGCTTGCCTGCTCTACCCTGCTTCCTCTCCAGAGGCCAGAACAATTTTTTCCAACAAGTGTTCCAGTCTGCCAGGCTCATCCCTCCACTCCATCTCTGAGGAACCACAGCAGCAAGTCAAGGACACCACAGGAGTGAGGGACGGACCCAGGTGACTGCCACACATGATGGGAAATACTGTTCTGTGCCAGTCTGCTTGCCTGTTCTACCCTGCTCCCTCTCCAGAGGCCAGAACAATTTTTTCCAACAAGTGTGCCAGTCCACCAGGCCCACCCCTCTACTCCATCTCCAAGGAACCACAGCAGCGAGTCAAGGACACACCATGGAAGTGAGGGACAGACCCAGATGACTGCCACACATGATGGAAAAAATTATTCTGTGCCATTCTGGTTGGCAACTCCCTCTCCAGAGGCCAGAACAATTTTTTCCAACAAGTGTGCCAGTCCCCCAGGTACACCCCTTCACTCCATCTCTGAGGAACCACAGCAGTGAGTCAAGGACACACCATGGGAGTGAGGGACGGACTCAGGTGACTGCCACGCATGATGGAAAAAATTGTTCTGTGCCAGTCTGCTTGCCCACTCCACCCTGCTCCCTCTCCAGAGGCCAGAACAATTTTTTCCAACAAGTGTGCCAGTCTGCCAAGCCCACCCCTCCACTCTCCATCAATGAGAAATCACAGGTGCAAAGCACAGACAAATCACGAGAGCAAGGGGCAAATCCAGGCAACTGGTGTACATGTTTAAAGAAAATTGTTCTGTGCCATTCTGGTCAGCCGCTCTACCCTGCTCCCTCTCCAGAAGGCAGGACAATTTTTTCCAACAAGTGTGCCAGTCCACCAGGCCCATCCCTCCACTCCATCTCAGAGGAACCACAGCAGCGAGTCAAGGACACCACAGGCGTGAGGGATTGACCCAGGTAACTGCCATACATGATGGAAAAAATTGTTCTTTGCCATTCTGGTCAGCCACTCCCTCTCCAGAGGCCAGAACAATTTTTTCCAGCAAGTGTGCCAGTCCGCCAGGCCCACCCCTCCACTCCATCTCCGAGGAACCACAGCAGCGAGTCAAGGACACACCACTGGAGTGAGGGACAGACCTAGGCAATTGCCACACATGATGGAAAAAATTGTTCTGTACCAGTCTGCTTGTCCGCTCCACTCTGCTTCCTCTCCAGAGGCCAGAATTATTTTTTCCAACAAGTGTGCCAGTCCGCTGGGCCTACCCCTCTATTCTCCATTAATGAGAACTCACAGGAGTAAAACACAGACAGACCACAAGAACAAGGAAGAAATCCAGGCAACTGGTGTACATGTTTAAAGAAAATTGTTCTATGCCAGTTGGTTCAGCCAACATTGACCAGAATAATTTTTGTAAACATGTTCCAGTTGGCTCAACCTGCCCCGACTCCATATTCCACCAGTACATACCACAGGAGCAAGTGATGGACCAAGCTAACTGACATTCTGTGCCTGTCAGCTCAGTTTATACATGCATATTTAAAACAGAACCTTTTTCATAGAGCAGTTAAATTTTTTCCATAACAGTACCATTTCTTCCACCCAGACCCTCTGTGTTTCCCTCCCTCCCTTCCTCCGAGAGGAAGACAGTTTTTTTAAAGTAGCTGTCCCCCCTAGCAAGGACCCTCCTGGGCTCCCACTCTCCTTCCTAGACCGATTTACCTTTTTTTAAAGAACTTGCCCCCTTCATTTGGGCCCTCCTGGGCTCCCTCCCTTCCTCAGAGAGGGAGACAATTTTTTTAAAGCATGGACCCTCGTGGGCTCCCACCTTCCCTCCAAAACTGATTTAAATTTACCCCCTCATTTGGACCATCCTGGGGTCCCACCCTCCCTCCAAGATCAATTTGAATTGCTTCCTTCATTTGGGCCCTCCTGGCTCCTGGGCTCCCTCCTTCCCTCTGTGAGCAACATATTAGCTACTTGCCCCCCTCGTCAAGGCACACAAGGGCTCCTACACTCTGCCTAACATTATTTTTCCCTTTACTCCTACTTGCCCTGAGTGCTCTGCTCAATCTAACATCAGAAAAAAACAGCACACACAGCATAAAATCGGCCTAAAATCATCATCACAGCCCTTATACATCAAATAATATAATAACACATACCTGGTAGTGTATTCTGCAGCAGCAGCAGAAATAGGCTATCTGGTATCAGGCTGGCAGCTCTAGTGACAGTGATTAAGCTCTTTTTTTGTAGTTTGTTAGCCAGCCAACAGTCGGCAGCAGAAGTGGAATCTTCTAAGGATGGCACTACGCTCTGCTCTTCTCTCTGCTGTCTCGTTGTTCGCTCATCACGCTCTGTTCTCTACCCTCTCTAAGGATGGCTGCACGCTCTGCTCTTCTCTCTGCTGTCTCATTGTTTTCTACCCTCTCTCATTGTCACTCTCAGGACTCGCCTTTCTTGCTCTCTCGCAGGTCCACTAAACTGTTGCTCTGTAACCCCCTCACCTGCCAGTGCACCTTTATGTAGGTTCGGCGGACCTGAGGGGGGAAAGAGCACATGGGAAAGGTGCCAAATTCAAATAATAATAAATAGGCACGATTGGACCCAGCTGGTGTGATGCGCTGTAGTGATGTCAGTAGCATGTCACACATCAGCACGATGGCGTGGAAACAGTGATAGGCACCAGTGGGGGCACAAATATCATTGGACATGGTGGGCTTAAAATACCAGAAGAAGATATTAAGCTTCATAGAGCGCACAGAGAGGGGGAACAAGAACGGTGGATAATCAGAGGCACCCTTGCTTTGAATACCTAGACCTTCACTGAGGACAACATTGGATGGCACAGAGGACAGGCACAGAGGACCTCTATGGCGGGCTATGCAGCCCATTGAAGGCACAAACTGGGGGATTTTGTGAGGATCGTGAGTGGGCTATGTGCGAGCGAGCTATGTGTGCAAACTGGGGATTTTGCAGGGAGTGCTGGCGGGCTATGCAGCCAAGTGCAGTGGTGCTAACAAAAATGTGGATTTTTGTGGGAAGCGTGACTTTTTCGGGGGGGGGGATCTGAAAATTGCACTTCCCGTGATAAAATCGCGGCTACAGTTTTTCAGTGGCCCGGGTGTTTACTCACCTGGTAAAGGTGATTGTGTTAGTTGATATCTATAGCACTCCAGACATTACATCATGAGTTTTAGCCCACCTGATAGGCTAAGGATGCACATTTGACCCAGGATCAAATTTCACAGTATACCTTGGTCCCAGGGGTCCCTGCTTCTCAGTTCGATTCTTCCATAGCTGAAACAAGGTTAGTTACGCAACATACTACTTTGAACCAGTAAATCACAGAGAAACACTTTGGAGGTAAAAAGGAGGTCCCATCAAGACCATTTATTTCCTTAGCAATACACTTCTATTGCTCAGTCACCTAATGTGACTGACGGAAAGACACACTATTAATCATTTACCATAGATAAGGAAAACCCCACACTGGACAGCATGCGGGGTTACTATTGTTATTCATCATCAGCCTTTATAGATAAGTTCAAATTAATCACTTTCAATTCTACATATTTCTATCAAAGAATATTCTTGCCACTCTGATTGCTCTGATGGGAGGGCTGTGGAGTGCCATGGATATCAACTAACACAATCACCTTTACCTGGTGAGTAAACACCCATTGTGTTATGTTGAATAACATGGCACTACAGACATCACATCATTAGTTCATTAAGCAGCAGTACCATTCCCATCAGGGAAGAACAGAGTGATCAAAGAGTGGCTAGATGAACTGGCAGCTGAGAGCACTTTGTTCACAAAGGAGGCCCTCTGCTTGTATAGGGTCTAGAGCCTGTAGTATCTTGCAAAGGTATGAATGGAGGTCCAAGTTGCCGCCCGGCAAATATCTTCAGTAGAAACATTAACCATCTCATCCCAGGAGGTGTCTACCACCCTGGCTGAGTGTGCCTTAATGCCTTCTGGTGGAATAAGGTTCCTTGCCTTGTAAGCCTCTTAGTTCTTTTTAACCAACCTGCGACTGCAGTTTTGGAGGCTGCCATACCCTGCCTCTGTCCTTTCGCAATAACTAACAATCATTCTGTTCTGCATATAGTTTGAGTTTGTGCGATGTCAGGGTGCTCCTGACATCCAAATGATAGGGAATGTAATTGTCTTCTGATTGTGCACTGTCGTACAATGTTGGAAGCTCGATAGATTTCTCCCTGTGGAAGGGCTAAGTGATCTTGGGTTGGAATGCGGGTACTATCCTTAGTGATATCCTTTCTGCAGTAAAGAAAGTATAGGGTTCCTTGCAGGACAGAGCCCCTAGTTCACTCATCTTTTGTGCTGAGCATATGGCCAGAGAGAAGCAGGTCCTGAGGCCTGCCCAGTACAAATTTGTCTCAAGGAAGGGCTCAAAGGGAGGGTCACCGAAAGCCTCGAGAACTAGAGTAAAGTCCCAAGGAGCTATGGGTGGTCTGGTTCGGTGTCTTATTACCTCAACTGCTCTTAGGACCCTTACCTCATCTGGGTGTACACCCAGGCTGTGCTGTCCTATATATGTCCCAGCACCTGAGCTATTTGCCCAATGGTGGGAAAACTGTTGGACCTCAACTGTCGGGCAAGACTGATTATGTTCTCCACACATTTTCGGGATGGCCTTGCTTTCCCCTCGGATGTGTTTATTTCTGTCCCCAGGTGCTCTAACTGTTGAGTGGGAGTTAGAGAGCTCTTGGCGTGGTTCATTACCCAACCATGATCTGATGGGGCCTGTAGGGCTAGCTGTGTGTTCTTCTCTGACTGAGTTCTGGACCGAGCTCGGATTAACCAGTCATCCAGGTAGGGGATAATGTCCACACCTTGTTCCCGCTGGCAGGCTGTGAGGACTATAGAGACTTTTGTAAAAACCCTTGGGGCTGACGCTAGGCCGAAGGGTAGGGCCTGGTACTGAAAATGCTGCCCCAGAATGTGGAACCTTAGGAACTGCCGGTGGCTGAGTCTAATTGGGATATGAAGTTAAGTGTCCTTTAGATCTGTAGAGGTCAGGTAGTTGCCTACCTTGATGCTCCTGAGAGTGGATCTCAGAGTCTTCATCTTGAATTTTTGGGTAGCCATATATTTATTTAGGAATTTTAGATCCAGCATGGGACGAAGGTCCCTTTTCTTTTTGGGGACCAGGAAGAAAATGGAGTAAATTCCTTCTCCATGCTCATTGCTTGGGACAAGTTGAGTGGCCTTGTTCTGCATCAGATCCTGCAGAATTTGCTGGACTTGACGGGCAGAAGCTCTTCTTTTTGATACCAGGGACTGAACAATTCTGTGTCTTTCTGGCCTTTGCGTCAGCTCTATAGTATATCCCTGCAACACTATCTCCAGGACTCACTTGTCTGAGGTTCTGTGCCACCAATGGTGCTGAAATAATGACAGTCTTTTTCTCACTGGGGGATAACAATGCTCCTGAGTGGACTGATTTTTTTGAGATGTGCTGAAGTAGTCATTACGAACATACGAACATATGAAATTGCCAGCAGATACAGGCCATATGGTCTATCTAGTCTGCTTGAGTGTGCAGCACTTCAGCCCATTAGATCGCAGCTGCCCTCCTCCCATTAACTCTTCCCTCCCTCAACTGCTCCCCCAGTATGTACTTTCTCCTTGAATTTGTACCACCCCCTCTTGAAGCACCCCACAGTCTGCACTGATATGAGTTGCTCAGGCAGTGCATTCCACCCTGTTACCACTCTTGCAGAGAAGTACTGCATCCTCCTTTGGCCACTGAATCTGCCCCCCTTCAACTTCAGGGAGTACCTTCTGGTATCTCTTCCATTCTGGAGAGTGAACCCACCCTGGAAGCCTACTCTGTTCCTCCCCTTCAGGTACGTGAAGGTCTCGATCATGTCCCCTCTCGCTCTTCTAGCCTCCTGGGTATACATGTTGAGCTCTTTTAGTCTTTCCTCATAAGTTCTATCCCCCAACCCATGGATCATCTTTGTTGCTCTTCACTGCACTGCATCCAGTAGTTTGATATCCCTTTTCAAGTATGGGCGCCAGAACTGCAAGCAGTACTCCAAGTGTGGCCTCACCAGGGACCTGTACAGGGGCAATTCGACTGCTACATCTGGATGTAATCCCTCTTGCTATGCACCCTAGCATCCTGTTAACCTTAGCCGCTGCCTTTCTACACTGGGCTGAGTGGTTTAATTCCCCAGTCACCAGCACCCCCAGATCCTTCTCCTCATTGGATGTGGACAATTTGATACCATCCATCCAGGAGCTGTATCCTGGGTTTTTGGCTCCGAAATGCATCACCTTGCACTTCTTGGCATTGAACCCAAGCTGCCAGGTGTGTGACCACTCCTTGAGTCTTCCCAAGTCCTTCTGCAGTAATTTGCCACCCTCCTCCCCATCCACCTCAGCACAGATCTTGGTGTCATCAGCGAAGAGGCTGATCTTAGTCTTGATCCCAACCACTATGTCTGCAATGAAAATGTTAAACAGGACTGGTCCCAGTACTGATCCCTGTGGGACACCACTTGTCACTGCCCTGGGATCCGATGCTTCTCCCACCACAACTACCCTCTGTTGCCTGTCCCTCAGCCAGTTTTCTACCCATCTCATTGTTGTTTGTTTCTTCTTCCTCTGTCTCTGAACTTTGAGTTGCATCCTCTGAAGGAAGAAGAGTGGCTGTTTGAGTTGAATGAAGCATGGAAGCCATGGTTATATTGGTTTCCTCTGCTGTGAAAGGAATTGGGATGGTTATAATTTGACTGTCTGCGGCCTTGCTGAAACCTATTTCCCCCATCGAAAATGGTGTCTGCCAGAGGGCAAGTAAGTGGATCTGTTTTGTTTTTGATGAGATATTTGCCCTCTTTTTTTTTTTTTTTAAGTATTCCTGTAGCCCCTCTCTGAATACAAGTTTACCCTTAAGGGATAAGTTTTGTAATAGACTTTTGGATTCATTATTGGCCTCCCATAGCTTAAGCCGTAGAGCTCTTCTGGCTCTGTTAGTTAGTGTAGATGCCCTTGCTTCAAGCTTCAGTGTATCCACTGCCATGTCGCCCAGATATTTAGCTGTGTCCAGGATACACTCTATTAATTTGGATTCTCTGGATTTGGGGTCTGCTTTTTCTAGAAGTTCTTCTAGCCATCGTTTTTGTTCTCTTGCTGCATAGACAGCTGTTGTGACAGCCCTTGCTGCCATGCCAACAATTTCAAAAAGTTTCTTTAACATGTCCTCCACCTTTTTGTCTGTGGGATCTTTTAAGGAGATTGTGCCACATGGCAGCACCGTCTTCTTACTGAGAGCCACAATTTGTGGATCAATAGTGGGGGCCACACACCAGACATTCACTATGTCGTCCTGGACTCGATACATCCAGTCCATATTTCTCTTCTTGGACATACGACCTGGCTCCGTGAATTCCCATTCTTTGGTGAAAATGTCGTCAATAGCTGGGCATACGGGGAAGGATTCCTTAATGACGAGTTTTTGTTAAATCATGGGGTCAAGTTTAAATTAGGCTTTGGCTTCCTCAACCTTGAACCCCATTGTAGATTTTATGGCCTTTATAAGGCCTGGAATTAAGGCAAAGGAACATAGCTTGGAAGTGAGGGAAGGGATGGATTGAACCATCTCATCTTCATCCGAGAACATGTCTTCCTCATCATCTGGCAGTTCCTTATCACCAGTTTCTTCTCCTGGATTTGGCCCTGGTATGTTAGGAGTGGAATTCACCTTCTCAGTCTGGTCATTGGGCTGCAGAGTGGGATCCAGTTGTGGGGCAGGGTGCGTTGGTGTCTTGTGCTGATTTAGCGCTTCTAGTTTCTCCATTTTTTTAGCATAAAGTTCTGCTGACTCTCCATCATGGCCATGGTGGCCTTTTGGTTTTGGAGAAGTAGCACCCCTGGGTTCGACCAGCTAGCTCCACTGGTTTCTGGATTGCCAGGATCCATGGGTGAGGATTGTTCTAGAGAGAGGTCATCTTTATCATGTAAACATGCCGTGCACTGTGGCCCCATATTATTTGGCATTAGGGTGGCATTGCAAGTCATGCATTTCTTTGCCTTCACCATCTGGGGAAGAAGGAGAAGGAAAAGGATTAGGTGGGGGCCATGGAGAGGGTTCAGATAAGTGAGGGTTAACAAAATCACCCCTGGATAGTCCACTGCCATATACAGGCATATTGATATTACAATATATACCACTATGTGCCATTTTAAATCACATTAAATACTACTCCTTTCCATGCAAGGGGAACACTCCATGGCAAAATATTACAGATATCACAAATGGGTGTAAGAAGAAGATTGTGTATAGGGCCACCACTCTGCTCTTTTCCCCTTAGGTTCCTAGTAAAAATGGAGAAGGGGAAGAGAGAAAAGACTACAAAAATGGCCACCAAGGGATATCTGCGCATGTATGTAGTGGGTCAATGACAATTCGCTCCCATCAATACGCGCCGCGACAACTCACTCCTGACAACTCATATACAAGTCAATTGGCTCCTGTACTTCCTGCTCCACATCTTTTCACTCCCCAATGCTCAGTTATAAATTTACATGCTTAATAGCGGGCCAGCGGCTATCTGATCTTTCAATTTTTGATTGCACTGAACGTTATTTGCCTCTGTCATGGTAGATACATCATATGTCAGTATGCAAGTTTATTGAAAGACCTGTCTGCTGTTAATAATGATATGGTGTAACTGTGGACTAGGATATGTGGGTCGAACCATTCCAAGTTAAAAATTTACATGCCTAATAGCACCTTTCTGAGCTTTCAATTTGTGATTGCACTGAACATCTGCGTCCTGCGTTCTTTGCCCCTCTCTCGGTCTTGTAACCATGGGAAATTTGATTGCTGCTGTCAATTACTGCTGTCTGTCACTATCAATTAGTAATCAGCATCATTTAAAAAAAATGGTCTCTGAACCGCAAACTCAATGCCAACACTTCGAAATGGAAGGGAGGTTCATCTTGTCTGAACGCAAGAAGCAAAAGCTAATAAATGCACAGAATTATATTTACACACACCACAAACGTGGTTACAATGGAAAATTTATTTGGCAGAGTGAACTTGCAGTGAAAAAGGATAAGTGTTGCAACGCAAGGGTGCACACTGTATACTATGACAATCCTTCCATAATTGCCACATTCAGCCGGCACTCGCATGCTCCTGACCCTGCAGCAGTCGAACAAGCCGAGGCAGTAAATGTTGCCAAAAAAAGAGCTGCAACAACTCAAGACACTACGGCACAAGTATTACTGCACTCTAAACAAAATATGTCACTGGCAGCACAGGGGTGTCTTGTAGATATAAAACACACTATTCAGAGTGTCAGGGTGCACGGTGCACCTCCAAATCCACGTAATTTATCAGAGCTAGCATTGCCTGATGACTACACCACATTTAAAACTAGTCAAGGCACTGAAGTAAGTTTCTTGTTGCTCGATAGTGGACCTGGGCCAGACTGCATACTAGTTTTTGGCACTGAAGATAATTTACAATACCTAGAGCACTGTAAAAATTGGTTTGCTGATGGCACATTTAGCATTGCTCCCCCTCTGTTTTACCAAATATTTACAATATTCGGTGAGCGATTTGGAAATGTTCAACAGGCAGTATATGCTCTACTGCCAGGCAAGAGAAGAGAGCATTATGAATGAGTGCTTACATCTATTAAGAAATTAAATTCATGTCTCGATCCTTTAGTAATAATGACAGACTTTGAGAAGGCCACCATACAAGCTTTTAAAAATGTTTTTCCACAAGCACGGCAAGTGGGATGCTCTTTTCACTTTGGGCAGTGTAATTACCATAAAATACAATCAGAGGGTCTGGGAATTAAGTACTTTCAGGACACTGAATTCAGCCTTAAATGTCGATATCTACCAGCACTTGCATTTTATCCGCCTGACCAAGTAGTCACCCGATTCTAGGAGATTACTGACGAAGCACTAAATATTTTTCCTCCTGAACTCGAGTCAATAATTGACTATTTCAAGGACACTTGGATTGGGTGGAGAAACAGACGTGGCACTGGCAGAAGGCAACCACAGTATGTCATCTCTCTGTGGAACCATAGTGACACTGTGGCTGAAAAACGTTCCAAAACTAATAATGCAGTGGAGGCTTTCTATAGAGGGATGCAGTCGATTCTGTGCATGACTCACCCCTTGATATGGAAATTCATTGATGGACTAAGGGGCATTCAAAGAAAGAGGGAAGCCGAAATAGAGCAGCTGATTGCTGGAAATTCAAGAAATGCGCCTGAAAGACAGTACAAGGACAGTGCTGTCAGATTGGAAAATGTCCTGGAGAAATGCGAAGAGCGCTCGACAGAGGAGTTCCTCAGAGGAGTAGCACACTGCTTCCAGTATTAGTACTTAAACAAATAATTTGTTTTTAATTTTTTAAACTTCTTTTAATTAAAGATTCTGTTTTTAAACAACTTATGAACTACTGGATCTACTGAATTCCTATCCCTGTAGCGATGAGACAGAGGTGGAACAGGAAGGAAGCTGCTCTATAAGTGTCTTTGCAGTGGTGTAAATGCTGTTCTATATGCTATATTTTAATTGCATCAGTAAAAGAGTGAGTGCTGGATTCTTTATCTGTTGCAGATCTTGCTTCTGCTTTTGTACTGCAGGAGCTGCTTCGGGTGCTGTAGGGTTCGAATTGCAGTGAAGATTGGACTGCTTCAGTGCTGGTGCTTGGCATTTGTATGCTAATGCCTGGTTTTGGATTAGGGATTTGAGAAACAAGGGGCTGTGGGAGTGAAAAGACAAGGAGCGAAATGCAGAAGGGAGTGAATTGACCGGAGCGTATTGTCGGGAGCCAATTTTCAGGGCACGAATTGTCGGGAGCGAATTGACGTGCTCCCGTATGTAGTTGTATAAGGGGTTGCAGGTATGGTGGCTCAGGCGAGGAACGTCGCGATTAAAAACTGCTAAGATGGCCGCCTGGATGAACTACTAAAATGGCAACCATCTGAGAAGTGCACATGCATGGGCGCCAATGGAGCTACCAAACATAGCCGCCCGACCAACGTTCATTCAAAGAAAGGGGAGGAGCCGAAAGACCACATGAATGAACTGATGGCAAGAACTGGGTGCAGTTCAAGATGGCAGAGATACTATGGCCAAACTAAAGTTATTTTTACCCTTTCGTGCAATTTTGCAAGCTGATCATGTCCCCCCTTAAGCCTTAGCTCCGTTGTGGTGTAACTGCTGTGTGGATGTCTATGAGCCACTGTGTGAGGGGCTCATAGATCTGCGATCACCAATAAGGGCATATACCCACTCCCCTGGATGGTAGAAGTGGCCCAAGAGAAAAGGGATGTGGAGTAGTAGGGAATGGCGGCTGCTAACAGGGGCTGCGACTCCAGTAGACCAGCCTGGAGACCGTGGTGACTGAGGGTGGTGCCTGATGAACCCCCGATCCCACTTGAGAGGGAGATCAGGGCCAAAGTTCTAAGAACACCCACAAGCCATTCGGTAGCTGCTGGTAGAGGCTGCTGAAGCTGAGCATTGTCTGATCCCTAGAGGTTAATCCCATCTCGGCCCCACTTATAGGGAAGCCAGAGAGGGCAATGACACACAGGAAGAAACTGTGTCTCACAAGGAGAAGGAGCACCACTTACTCCATAAGCTGGGTGGACCTTGCTGCCCCACTGGGGGCAGCCTAAGGAAGTCAATGGTATTTCCAACCGAACGGAGAAAAATAATTGTGTAGCAGGAATTGTACCACATGTCTCCACTACAGAGAGGAGAGGAGAGGGAGTACACGGAGCGAGGAAGTCTCCAAATATCCAGTCACGCTGGTATAGAACAAGATGGTTGGGGGGAGGGCATTGCCATGAGGTCCCTGCGGCCCCCAGGAGTAGGCCTGAATGAGGGCGTGTGGGCATCCCCATGCCTAGCAAATCAGGCCTAGCAAGGAAATAGATGACAGGGAAGCATGGAAATTTAAGCAAAGTTGAGGCACCTGCCTCTCTAAAAACCCCAACAACCCGTGTGCCAAAATTCTGGTGGTAGACTCTTGCCCACTGTCTGTGCAGCAGAGCAAATATACACCACCATAAGCAGCAAAATAAAATAGCCTCTACAATATAAACTGAAGTAAATGAAACATCTCTTTTACAACATACAGCAAAAGAAATTAGCCAAGCTAGGCATCACTCTGAGTCTGATACTGACTAATAAAGGAGTGAGGCCCTTGTACAAACAAATATTTAGCCAGCAAATTAGTCAATTACCTAAGCAATAGAGATAAATGATCAAGTTAAAGGGGACCCAGCAGGTCCTATGCTAATTAAATACGCTTGTTGACCCAGGGAAAACTCCAAGAATTAAAAATATATTTGACTGAGATTCAAGTATTCAGGCCTACCTTAAAATAGAACACTGCAAACACACAGGCACTCTTGGAGTGCTAGTAGCCTTTTCAGATGTACAAAGAGAATTGGGGAGCAGGGACTCCTGGGAGCAAGATATACTGCGAAATTTGATCCTGGGTCACATGTGCATCCCTAGCCTATCAGGTGGGCTAAAACACATAATGTAATGTCTGGAGTGCCACAGATATTCAACATAACACAATATAATATTTAGGCATTGGAAGCAAAAATCCCCACTGACTCTTTCAGAATGGTTAGAAGAGATTGCAGCTAGTGCTTGCTATGAAAGATTGTCTCCTGTCAGTAACAAGAGAGTAAATACATTGTTGGACATCTGGAGCCCTTATTTAGACTATGGTTTACAAACTGCCTTCTTAATACTATTACAGTTTTAAATAGATTAATTAGGATAGTAGTTATTTTTGAATATAGGTAATTTCCATATTTTGTTGTTTGGTATTGCACTTGATCGCATTACACTGATTAATGTATGTTTATTGCACCTCTTTTAATTGCTGAATGCTTGGATTGTTATTCGGTGGAGAACTCAATAAAATGTTAATCACACAAAAAGTAAAAGCTTGCTGAATAAAACAGAAGCAGCCCCTTCTGTCATCTATTAGTTTTTATTTCACAAACAAAAAAAAAACTCTAGGCAGGTGCCTATTTTTAAAAGGTTTGTAGTCAGATACAAATATGAATGCATACATAGATTGTTCCATAATACAGTCATTAACAGACATAAAATTCCATTAACAATATAGTAATATATGGCTATTAAAAATAATAGAACAGAAAATGGTGCAAAAAAAATCCTGTAATTCACCGACAGCAACTTAATACATACTAACATACTATTTGCCAGCAGATTAGGCCTTACGGTCTATCGAGTCTGCTCGAACCTAGATCGATAATTGGGTGCCGAGACCCTCCCATCCCTTGTTCTCTAGAAACCCCTATCATCCATCCCCACCCCCTCGGGACAGGCCATCATCTGATACATCCACTTTCTGTGTCTGTCCCACCCTCTCTTGAAGCCCTCCACTGTGGATCTCTGAACCAGCTCACCAGGCAGTGCATTCCAAGGGTCCACCACCCTCTCGTGAAAAACCTCCTCCTCTTTTCCCCTCACCCTTCCACCTTCCAACTTCAA
This sequence comes from Neoceratodus forsteri, assembly GCA_016271365.2. Lineage (NCBI taxonomy): Eukaryota > Metazoa > Chordata > Ceratodontiformes > Ceratodontidae > Neoceratodus > Neoceratodus forsteri. Next base: position 1,189,879,614 of record CM057451.1, on the reverse strand, counting down.
ACCATGCCCTCTGGTGATACCTCCCTGCTTTAGCCTAAAGATCCTCCATGTTTACCCTATTTATTCCCTTGAGGTACTTGAAGACCTCAATCCTTGTCCCCCTGTCTCTCCTCTCCTCCAATGAAAACAGGCAGAGCTCCTCAAGTCTGTCCTCATAAGTCAAATCCCTAGCCCTCGTGTCATCTTTGTTGCCCTCCTCTGTACCCTCTCCAGGAGCTGTATGTCCCTCTTCAAATGTGGTCTCCAGTACTGTACACAGTACTCAAGGTGTGGTCTAACCAGTCCATTGTACAGAGGCAGAATCACTTCCTTGCTCCTAGAGGTGATCCCCCTTACAATGCATCCCAACATCCTGTTTGCCTTGCTAGCTGCTCTCCTGCACTGCTCAGAGTTATTCATACATGTATCCACCATGACCCCTAGGTCTTTTCCCCATCGAGGCCTCCAGCGCCCCTCCCAGGGTGTACCTGTGTTTAGGGTTTCCCGACCAAGATGCAACACCTTGCACTTGGTGATATTGAAATTTAATTTCCATGTGTGAGCCCAGCTTTCCAGGGTGTCCAGGTCCCTTGCAGGGCCACCTCCCCTTCTCCCTCAACTACTGCTCCCATCTTGGAGTCATCCGCGAAGAGACTCATTTCACACCCTATACCCTCCCTGATGTCCGATATGTATGCATTAAACAGGATCGGACCCAGGACCGAGCCTGTGGTACCCACTACCAACCTCTGTAGGGTTTGAGAGCTCCCCACAGACCACTACTCTCTGAGTGCGTCCAGCTAGCCAGTTTTCAATCCATCTGACCATCAAAGGGCCTACTCCTAACCCCATCAGTTTCTCCACCCAGACCATTGTGGGGACAGAGTCAACGCCTTGCTGAAGTCCAAGAATAATACATCCACAGGCTTACCCCTGTCCAGTTCTGATGTTACCCATTCATAGAACTCCACAAGGTTGGTTTGACATGATCTACCTGGCACAAACCCATGTTGCCGACTATCCAGACCTCCCACCTCCTCCAAGTACACCCCAATCATTTCCTTTAGTATACTCTCCATTAATTTTCCTGCACGAGGTCAAACTGATGGGTCTATAGTTACCTGGTACTTCCCTTGACCCCCTTTGTGGTTGGTACCATGTGCCTCTCGCCAATCACTAGGTACCCTCCCTGTCTCAAGTGACCTGCTGAAAAGCTCCGCAGGGTGCAGCAGTATGTCCGCCAATTCCCATAGTACTCTGGGATGAATGCCATCCGGCCCTGGAGATTTGTTTTTCTTTAGGGCCTTGAGGGCTAACCACACCCTTTTGGTGGAGATAGCATCATCCGTCCCTCCCCTTACTGGTCTTTTTGTCCTTATCCAGATGTGACACCCTGGGTGCCTTTCCCTCCCTCTTGCTCCATTTCTGTTGCTCCCCTGATCCCTCCTGCTTCTATCCCTTCATGCCTTGCTTTGTAGATATCCCATCCTCCTCCCTAGCGAACACAGAGGCAAAGTACTCGAGTTAAATACCTCTGCCTGGTCCTCGCCTCTTCCACCCACCTCCTTCTGATCTCAATCTGCTGAGATGGCCCTTAGTTTTTCCTGTCTCCCCCAAATGCACTGGAAGAACCCCTTCCCTCCCTCTGTATCCCTGTGCCAGCCGCTGCTCTTACTGGACTTTGCCCCCACCATAATGGTGACTTTTCTAGATGCAAGCTGGTACATTTCCTTATCCCTATCCCTCTTGTTGTTTTTATATTTTTGTAGGCGCCTTCTTTTCTCTGACTGCTACCTGTACCTCACTGGACCACCAGCATGGTTTACGTGACCTTGGCTCCCCTTTACGCTTTCAACTTAGCGCAGATCCTGACTGCCTCATGAAGTCCCCGTTTTATGACCTCCCATCTCCTTTCCACACTTGTCATTGAGGTAATCCTCTCAAGTGATCCTGGAGAATATTTCCCATGCCCATAAAGTCTGCCCCCTGAAGTCCACTGCCAGTGTCCCAGATCTCACCCCCACCCCCCATGCTTATTTAAACCAGACAGTATTGTGGTCACTCCCAGTCAGGGGTCCTGTACAACTATGTCCCTTACCAGATCCCCATCTGCCAGAACCACATCCAGGACATGCCCTCCTGTGGGCTCCATCACATGCTGTGTTAAGAACACATCCTGGAAGCCATCTAGCAGCCTCTGCTCTTGGCCACCCTAGGGACATGGTTCCCAGTTTGTACCTGGCATATTAAGGTCCCCATCAACACCACTCCTTCCCTTTTGGACCACACTGGGCAATGATGTTGTCCAGCAAACCATCCTCTAGAACATCACTCATCCCGGGGGGCCTATATGCTACTCCCAGCTTGATCTTATCTCCCGCTGGGGATCGTAAGGTGACCCATAAGGCCTCCACGTTTCCCTCTGCCTCTTCTACCATAGTAATTTCTATATTATCTCTAATGAACATAGCCACTCCACCCCCTCTGACCTCCTTTCTATCCTTCCTAAGCATAGTGTACCCTGTACATTTAGGTCCCAGTCATGGTTTTTGCTGGCCCACGCCTCCGTGACCCTTACCCGCCACATCCGCCTCGAACAGCATGGTTTTGGAACCTGGCAACTTGTTTCCAAGCTCCTGGCATTTACTAACACCAACCCCACCCCTTTTCCCTGATCCTTTCTCGAACCCCAACCAGATTCCTTATACTTCCATCCTCCCTGCTCCTCCTGAAACCTCCACCTCCAGTCTGTTTCCCCCTCCCCTTGGGTTTGAAGGCTACTCCCTCATCTGGAGGGAGGCTTCTGGTCAGCCCCTCCTTATCCCTTCCCCCTACAGTTTAAACCCCACCTTTCTTGTATGTAGTCAGCCATCCCTGTTTAGGACTTCCTTCCCTAATGGGGCAAGATGAAACCTGTCCTTGGCATATAGTCCCTTATCCTCCCCAAACTCCATTCCAGTTCCCTAACACCCCAACCCATTCTCTTCACCCCACTTCCTGAGCCAGTCATTAACCTCATGCTTTTTTTTTGTCCACTGAGGCCTTTGGTACTGGCAATATCTCTGAAAGAATGTTGCATCCATTATCCCGACAGACTCTGGCAAGTTCTTGGAACCTTGGATTTCAAAATGCTATTCCATCTAGATCATTAGTTCCCAAATGCACCGGAAATCCGGTTTCCTCCACAATCTCCTAACCATTTCATACACCATGAACTTTGCTCTGTGCACTGTCAGCCCAGAGATACTCACTACCTTCACCTGGCTATGGCATCCACCCCCCTGTCCCTCCCAATGGATACCCTAATCATCGAGTCTCCCAGTAACAGAACCTTAACACCTCCATCATCCTTATGGTTACCTCCACTATGCCCTCTCAGCCGCCCTTCCCCCTTTATTCATGATCTGAATTTCATGGAGTCTTCCTGCCTTATTAGACCCCTTGTCACCCTCCCCATTCTGCCTTCTTTGCTGTTTTCCACTTAACTCAAACCCCTCTGAATAGGGTGTCCCTTTAACCCTCTCATATCTGAACCATTTATCCTGGCCTGATGGTTTCCCTTCCCCCACACCACCATCCTCCCCCCTTGTAATAGTACCCCTGCTTCCAGAGGCTCTCTGTGGGTCCCCTTTAGCTAGGGCCCCATCCTTGGTACTGACCTCCCAGCTGAAGGGGGCTTCTCTCCCACCTCCTTGTCTCCCAGTTTCTCTCCAATCATGCTCTCCTCCCTCATGTCTGGAATATGTTGCATCTCCCCTATTTGCTTAACATATATGTTTCCCCTTCTCCCTCTGGGACTATGTCTGTCCTTTCCATAGCTGGTCTGTGATGCCCTATGGGTATCCAACTCCCTCCCCCCGGCCTCTGTATAAGTTTCATCATTTCCACCAACCCCTTACTCCCCCTCTAGGTTGCTTAGTAGCTCAAATTTATTGTGACAGTCTATGTCAGCCTCCATCAAGAAACCCGAGTTTCCCCTGACTGCATCTCTAACCTGACCCTCTTCTTCCTCTCTTGCACTATTCACCTTAGGAGCTCCCTTCCCACAGTCTGCTGTTTTAGGCTTCCGCACAACAGCCCTTCCTGACTCTTTTTCCAGTCTCTTTGTATTCAGAATGTTCACCCGTCAGTTTCCCTTAGCATCAACTTCCCTATCTAAGGGTCCTCCATCCCTATTATCCTCCTGCTTGCTGTAACATAACATCCTGTAATTTCAGGCGTTGCCCCAGCCTCCCTCAGCCCCACCCTTCTGCTGCCCATATCCACACCCTTATCCTTGGACACCCCCAGGCTCCCACAGCCTTCTCTAACCAATATACCTCACTCCTGATACAAGATAGCTGTCTACAGGTGGGCAGCCTCCCTCTCTCAGGCCCAATTTAGAATTGTGCCATCCCACAGCCTGTGCAGCCTACAACCCCTTCCGAAGATGCCTGCCATGGTGGAATAGGCCACCCTGATTTCCCCCTCTGTTTATAATAGCATACCCCTTTTCTCAGTCCCTTTCCCTGAAGTGCAGTTTCTCTCTATACTGACTGTAGTTATTTACAAACCCAATTTAGAGACCCCACCAATATCGTTCCAAGTCTCACAAACACATACAGTCCATGTGTGTGTTCGGTCCACTAACAGTGTATGTAAGCAGACATCAGGTACCATAAGATGTCACAGGCCCACCAGCTCCTGTTGCTTGCAATTTCAGTCCCAAACAGAAACACTCAGCCCTTCAATCCCAACCCCAGTGGCTTTTCAGTATTTAGAAGGCATACAAAACAGGGTGGGTGAGAGGAACTTACCAAACACCAGGCAAACAACACTTTAAATTTCCTCTAAATATCCCTGCTAGACAACTATCCCCAAGCCACCAAATTACAATGTAACAATTCTAATTCAAGGTAATAATTTTTACCACATAAAACTAATTTCACTTACAAACTATTCAAATATTTCAGTTAAAACAGATTATAACTCCAGCTCTCTTTCCTCCTGCCTGCTGCTTAAGCTCCCAAGTGAACAATGAAAGCCAAGTTAATTCCTGTTTAGAGACAAGGTAATTGCAGCTAATGTCCCTTCCCCCCAAACACCAGGCAAACAACACTTTTAAATTTCCCTCTAAATATCCCTGCTAGACAACTATCCCCAAGCCACCAAATTACAATGTAACAATTCTAATTCAAGGTAATAATTTTTACCACATAATTTACCACAAAATAATATCATCAATGACAAGCAATAATACCATCATTGAAATGCCATAATACTATCATTTCAACCTCGTAATACTGTCATTCAGAAGTTGGAACAATAGTTTTATCACTAGCAAAGCAAAGCGCAAGCTGACTGCGAGCAGGCTTTTCTACTGTGACCGCGATCTACTTCAAAACCGGCTGTACAGTCAGCGAACGTGGGCATACTTCTCGTCAATCTCGTAAAAACTGAACTTTTGCTGTTTTGCTGTTTCCTGGTTCAACTTCTCTGCCTGCGAAATCCTGAAGCACGGAGCCCTCCTACAACCAAGCCACAGGTAAGACTTTGTCAGCATCTTGGATCCATATATTACAAAAAATAACAAATACAGTAGGTTCTATTGAATCACTCGGCTGTAATTCCATCTTGATGTTTTGGGAACATGGGAACCTCTGGATTAAATTACAGCCTTGTAATTCACTGGAACCAATCTATTATCCTATTGTACATATAGTACACTTGGTATAGATATAAACAGGTTGCAGACTATGTTACATCTTGTTCATGATTTACTACCTATTTCTTTCTAGGTTTATAGAAATGAGATACTGTCAGGATAACTTTTTGCAAAGGTATTTATTCTATTTTAAAAGATGTTAATGAAACAAAAGGGAGTGTTACTGAAATACTTCTTTGCAATAGCACAGAGAAAATTAACATGAATTCACGGATCACGCAACTGAACATCAGAGAATGAGGTTGACTTCATATAGTATAATATACCCAGAAGAATGCTATGTGTCAACAATGAAACAGCCCCTTGAAACCAGGATTAATGTGGAGCAAAATGGCCACTGGCACGAAATATCAAATAAGATTTATATCCTCTCACTAGCAGTGCAAACTTTTTCTAATCTAACCAGTCACTTCTGGACGTATGAATACTGGCAGATAATGGCAACTTCTAAAATACACCAAAAAAGAAACACCTGGGCCCTGATTCACAAAACTTTGCCTGGACGCAAACCAGTTTTTGCACTAAGTTGCTATTCACAGAAGCACAGTTTGTGCATTCAAACTGAGTTTGCGCTCAGCAAAGTGTGCAGGGGAGCACAGTGTAAATGAGGGGGAGGGCACCTAAATATTGGCACAGTCCGAGAGCATTTGCTCTGCACAAGGGCCTTTTGCCTGGTCCTCTTGCATGGAGAAAATACCACTGAATGAGACCATGCCATAATCCCACGCAACCCTTATGGTTGGCAGAGGTATTGTGGCAGCCGTCCCCCACCCTACTCTCAGCACAATATTCCCTGGTGTCCAGCGGTCCCTCCTCCCAACCTGATCATCTGTCCAGTATATGAAAACTGTTTCTCTGGTGTCCAGTGGTCCCTCCCCCCACCTGATCCCATGCCCAATGATATAATAATGTTTCTCTGGTGTCCAGTGGTCTCTCCCGATTGCCACCCAACACAAACACAATATATCCCTGGTGTCCAGTGTATTCCCCGTCCCAATCCCCTGTATAATGAAGTTAAACCATTCCCTGGTGTCTAGCGTACCCCCTCAGTCCCAGCAGGTAGTGCCTCAGAACCTGTTCCCCCCATCCTGAACCCGAGCCAGCAACTGGAACAGCCCTCTGCTCTTCACCATGGCCAGCTGCCAACTAAGCTGTCAGTGAGCGCATACTTACAGTACGTGCTCATGGACAGCTCAGTCAGTGGCCAGCCATGGTGGAGAGTGGAGGGCTCTACAGGTCACCTGCTTGGGGTCAGGTTGGGGGGTGGGGTGGTGGGGCACTACTTGACAGGGTGGGGGGCATTAGGCACCAGGGAATGGTTTAACTTTAATATACAGGGGATCAGGATAGGAGATACACTGGGCACTAGGGAAAAGTGTGTGTGTGTGTGTGTGGTAGGTGATAGACTGGATACATAGATACATAGATACATAGACAGTGTCGGCATATAAGGGCCTATGGCCCACCCAGTCTGCCCATTTGAGCTTGTAAGTTCAGTTTATGTTTTCCTAGAAGTCTGTTGCCCCTTACCCCTGACCTCCAGAATTCCTTTATGTCTATCCCATGCATTCTTAAATCCTGTGATTGTTTCAGCCCCACCACTTCCTCTGGCAGGGTGTTCCACTTGTCCACCACCCGCTCTGTGAAGAAATTCTTCTTCATGTTTCCTCTGAATCGTCCTCCCTTACCAACTTCATCCCATGCCCTCTAGTCCTGGAACATCTTTTTCGCTTAAAAATAGTGTATTCCTGCACCCTGTTCCTCCCTGTGAGATACTTGTATGTCTCTATCATATCCCCTCTCTCCCTCCTCTCCTCCAGGGAATACATGTTCAGTTCCTTCAAACTGTCTTCATAGGACTTGTGATGCAATCCATGCGCCATCTTTGTTGTACTCCTCTGAACCTTCTCTACCCTGTCTATGTCCTTACATAGGTATGGTCTCCAGAACTGTACACTGTACTCCAGGTGGGGCCTCACTAGTGTCTTGTATAGCGGAATTATGACCTCCCTTTTCCTGCTGATGATGCCCCTGCCTATACATCCCAGCATCCTATTTGCTTTACCTGCTGCCTTGTCACACTGTTTCCCTACCTTGAGGTCATCAGAGATGATAACCCCAAGATCCCCTGGAGGGGAAGAACCACTGGACACCAGAGAAACAGTTTGCACACACAGTGTTGGGTAAGTTACTTTTTCTATTACTTTATATTACTTTTGGAAACTTGTTCCAGAAAGCTCTGTGCAGTCACTAGCAAGGATGGAGATGTACTGGAAAAAGTAATACACCTTACAGTTACAATTACTTATGTCTTTTTATACAAAAGTAATACGTAACTGTAAATGATTACATTTATTTGAAAGTAACTGGTAACTAACCTATTACTTTCAAATAAATGTCATCTATTATAGTTTTATTATTTTTGTATTGTTTTTGTATAAAATAAATAAGTAACTGTAACTGTCAGGTGTATTACTTTTTCTAGTACTTCTCATCCCTGCTAATGACTGCACAGGCTTCCTGGCTCAAGTTTCTAAAAGAAATAGAAAGTAATAGAAAAAGTAACTTACCCAACACTGTGCATACATTGGGTGGGTGATTGGGTGGGGGGTGAGACCACTGGACACCACGGAAACAGTTTGCATATATCAGGTGGGCAATCAGGTGGGGGAGGGACCACTGGACATTAGGAAAGAAGTTTGCATACATCGGGCAGGGCATCGGTTTGGGAAGAGGGGCCACTAGACACCAGGGAGACTATGGGCCAGATTCACAAAGGTCTGCTGCAAGCTGCGACAATGGCAGCTTGCGCCAACCATCCCTGCGACTTGGACCTTGCACCTGATTCAGTAATGGAGTGGGTCCATGGGTCTGCATCCTGCGACTTGCGGTAGCTGTGCAAGGTAGGGTGCAGCTCCCAGGTATGCTGCAGGTCGCAGGACAGGGTAGGCGGCAGAGGCGCCAGCTGAGGGGAGCCATGATACCCCCATCCCCACCTCCAATCCCCATAAGGTGTGGGCCCCAGCCCCAAGCTCCCTTGACATGGATACCTCCCCCACATATACAAACACCCTTAACTGCCCTTGTGGCCCAGTGACCCCCACCTCTCTCTCAGCGGTGCCAGCCCCCGCAACACACACACACACACACCCATTGGTTGAGATGGTGGCTGGCCGTGGTGTTGAGAGGAGGGCTGTGCCAGTCACCAGCAGGGTATTGGGGGGTGGGTGGCCACTAGACCGCCAGGGAGTGAAGGGGGGGATCTTGCCCCAGGGCATGTGGGGGGCTCTCAACATGTGTGTGTGTGTGGGGGTCTGGGCATTGGAGGTATTCCACGCACCCATCCTGGCACAATGCGTGCCATGCCTGGGACCTGGAGCTTATGGGGGGCTGTAACCCACAGGGGATGTGGAGCTGGGGCACAGTGACAACCTCCAGTGAATGGCAAAGACCACTTAGACCAGCTTTTTGTTGGCGTAAATGGACTTTGACAGATGTTCACTGGTGGTTGTCTCTGAATCCCGATTTGTGGACATAGCAGCCACCCTCCCTGAATAGAGCCACAAATGCTGCGTAAACGCCACCGCCATGTTGCGAAGGTTTGCAGCTTCACGATAGCTACTGATTTGGTGCAGGCAACCTACAGCATGCGATGAGCTGCCTTTGTGAATCCACAGGGGCGCAACTCAGGATGCAAGTGCTACTTGCACCATTTTTTCTGATGCAAGTTGCCTTGCGTCCTGATTTGGCTTTTGTGAATCCGGCCCAATATGTTTCACATCAGGCAGGCATTGGGTGAGGGGTGGGACCACTAGGCACCAGGGAAATGTTTATTTTATATTGGACATGGAATCGGGTTGGGGAAGGAACCACTAGACACCAGGGACTGGGGCTACGTATTGGGCAGAGGCTGGGAGGGGGGTGCCAGTAAGCACCATGAGTCAATGCAAATGGGCCCATAATGGGCATGTAAATGGTAACACGGTGCCTTGCATTCCCAATGGACTGGTTTACATTACAGGTGAGCAAAACCGAGGAGGTTTTGGTTTTGGTTTTGTGAAAGCATCTCTGGTTTTGGTTTTGGATTCATAGACAATATTCATTCAACATAACACATGGCCTGTACCTTCATTTTAAAGTATGATATAAAGGAAAACAAGTTAAATTCTGAAGAGAAACAGTTTAATAGCAAGGCCCAGCTGTTAGTACTGTAAGCTCACAGGAAATTATTTATCTTGTAAGGTATTATGAGCTAGTGCTGAAGTTGAATAAGCACATAGTTTCCTTTGCTTGCAGTTTAAATTCCTAGCAATAAGTGACAGGAGACAAGACACGCTGAATACAAGGATGTAGGCTGAGGCAATGTAACAGTTGAGTATAGCAGTATAGTAGTATAGCCTAGAGGTTAAAGTAACGAGCTGTGACTGAGCTTGGTCCAGCAGACCTGGGTTTGATTACCATAACCTCCGCTTGCATACTGTGTGACTCTGAGCAAGTCACTACTTAACCATCTCAGTGCTCCCGGTCACCCCTGAAAACAGGCACTTCTTCCTAGTGGGCCTTACCTGGTTATCAAAGAATAATACAGTACACAAAAAAAGTAACCCCTGGCTACCTTGTTTAATCTGTTATGCTAGGTGTGTACTGCTAACAAAAGTGACTTGGTGATTGAAGGAGGGTAACAGGACAGGAGGACACAGTAAATGACTGGTGATGGTCTGAGAGGAGCCATTTGTTTTAAAAAAAGGTTGCAGCATGCACACACAGAATACACTGGACACTCGCCTCTGAGGCCAGGAGATCAGAGGGCTGTGGGTTCAGTTCCCACATCTGGCACTTGAGTTAATATCCCAGTACTGACACTGTAGTGCAGCATGAGAGGGGTGCTGCACTTCTGAGGTGCCGTCTTTCGGATGAGGCGTTAAACCGAGGTCCCATCTGCCTGGATTGGTGGTAGTTCAGGTGGATGTTAAAGATCCCATGGCACTTATCGAAAAGAGTAGGGGAATTTCCCCATGTCCTGGCCGAATTTCCCTCATTCACTAAAAATACCACCAACAGCTTAATCTGGTTCAAAGTCAGTTGGCATTCATCTGTATCCTCCTCCCCCGGGTCGTGCCTGAAAATAGGCAGGATTTGTCTAGTGCACTTACCCGGTCAACAAAAACTAAATAAATAAATAAAACTCCCACACACCTATTTGAACTGACTTCTTTTTTGATAAGCCGACTTTGTTGTTTGTGTTGTTAGTGATGGTCCCCCACAGTTTAGACATTTATTTTTCTTAATTAGGATGTGCATGCACTCTATCATTTTTCTTAATTTAATTTATTTTTTTTTTGTAGTACAATACCACGAAAGGAAAACTAAAGGTAGCTGTGTAGTCAGACTGAGGTGGCACTGTGATTTGAGAAAGAGAATACCCACTTGTATGTGGTGTTTGTAATTTCTGTTTCTTTCATAGATGCCTGTCATTCCAAGAGCAGCTGATCACTCAGAAGTCAGAATGGGTTTAGATGTTATCCAAGACAGAGACTTGGCACATAGGGTACATACCTGGGAGACATCTACCAGATATCTACAGTCACTTACAAATTTAAGTTAGCCTTACGAATAAAAGATTGGAGACAAAATGTGTGAATGTGAAACTCTTTCACATGTTCCATAGAGTCAGAGAGTAGTCCCTAGCTTTTGTAGTCTTGCTAGACATCAGTTCAGTGGAAGAAACAAAATGGTGACTTGCATGAAATGAAACATGAATGACATGAGAGTCAGGCTGATACGATATTCCCTTCCCCCAGTACAGGACCAGTAGTACTCTTCCTCTTCAGCATCACTGCCAATAGGCTCATCATCATCACTACTGTCCGAGCAGTGTTTTGGGAGTACCCCTGAGTATCCTGCAAATACACCATAGTTTACTTTAATAAAAGTTAGAATTTCAACATTTTCTGGAAGGAATTTTCTCCTCCTATTACTAGCAACATGGCCAGCAGTGCTAAATGTTCTTTCTGAATAGACACTTGTTGCTGGGCAACTTACATAGTAAAGGGCCACTTTTTAATGGTGGCCAGACTGCACCCCTTTTCATGCCAATACTGAAGTGGGTCATCTCAAGCATCTATCTTTCTGGGATCGTTTAAGAAGTCATCCACCATACTGCCTGCTGAGTAGCTTGTGATGGGAGAAGTAAAAGCACTCTCTTAGATTTAACGCAAAGAAGTGCAAAGTAATGCACCTGGGAAACAAAAACCCAGGAGAAGAGTACACAATAGCAGGGGAGGTACTAACAACAACAAAAAATGGAAAAGGACTTGGGGTAGTCATATCAGATGACCTAAAGGTGGGTAAGCAATGTGAGAAGTCAGTAAGGAGAGCCAGGGGGATACTGGGATGCATAGGAAGGGGCATCACAAGTAGAACAAGCATTTGTCAATGCCGAATGTTTGCTTGCTGGCATTGGCAGTGGTAGTGTAGAAGTTACAGAGCTGCGTAATAGGAATGGCAGTGAAGTATTGAACTGAAGACAACCCCACCACTACCCTGCAGAGCGTGACAGGCATTGGGGTGTGCGTTTGGGTCATTTTTAGAATTTTTCACCAAATTTTCAACATAGCCATTTTAAGACCTCTGCTCATGAATAGTGTCACTGTGATTTTCTTAATTTGTCCATTTCATTGATTTACAAGACACCGACTCGCCATTGTGTGCTACATGGGCTGAAACACGTTTGGGTGAGATGTGAAAATGACAGCTGTACTACTCATAAGAAGGTGTGGTAAAATGGCAATGTTGAAAATCTGGGTGAAAATATTGAAAAGTTAGCGAACTACAGTGTGTAGGAACTGTGCAACGCACACTCGTAAAACAGTCATTTTTAGGAATTTTTTCACCAAATTTTCAACATAGCCACTTTAAGACCTCTGCTCATGAACAGTGTCACTGTGATTTTCTTAATTTGTCCTGTACATTGATTTCGCACACCGACTGCGCCACTGTGCGCTACATGGGCGGAAACACGTTTTGGGTGAGATGTGAAAAATGACAGCTGTACTGCTCATAAGAAGGTGTGGTAAAATGGCAATGTTGAAAATCTGGAGTGAAAATATTGAAAATTCGCGAACTTACGAGCCTGCATAGGAACTGTACAACGCATGCTCGTAAAACAGTCATTTTTTGGAATTTTTGCACCAAATTTTCAACATGGGGTTTTTGGACCCTTCCCATGAATGATGTCACTGTCATGGTGTTATTCAGGCCCAAAGGGTGATTTCACAGTCACTGCACAGTCACTGCGCTAAATCAATCTTCGGGCCCCAATAACGCCATGACAGTGACATCATTCATGAGAAGGGGTCCCAAACCCTACGTTGAAAATTTCAGCAAAAATCAAAAATGCCTGAGATATGCAATAAGTTGAAACCCCTATCTAGCCCATTATACAGCTTACCGCATTTCCTCGTTCGCGGGTCGGCTTTGAAGAGTGCAGACGTGTTCCCAGTCCACCAAGATCGTCACGCAGGTCCAGAGGTAAGTATGGGGTGAGGGGGGTTGGGGTGGGGAGGCAGGGTGCCAGTGGGTGGGTGCGGGTTGTGGAGGGTGTGCTGGGAGACTACGTGGGACCATTTTATTTCCAGGTTTAAAAAAATTTGACTACTTGGATGTTTGCCACGCTTGGGGTGGCCCCAGCGTGGCACAAGGATGGTGGGGGGCCTTCAGCCGACGGGGATTGGGCACCCCATCGGCCATGACATTTGCTGCCACGCTGGGGTGGGCTCCAGCGTGGCACCTTGTACTGGGGAGAGAGTGAAGCCGACGGGATTGGGCACCCCGTCCGGTGATAGTATGGGGAGGAGAGACAGTTAAGCCGGCAGGGATTGGGCACCCCGTCAGCTTTTAGCTGGCATTTGGGAGGCTTTGGGGGGAGGCGCCAGCACAAGCCGACGGGGATTGGGCACCCCTGTCAGCTATACGTGTGTGCGGGGAGTTTCTGTGTGTGTGTGTAGGGGAGCTGCGCATGAGCAGGCGATATCTTATCGCTGCTCACTCAGCGTAGCTTCCCTTTCAACTCATGCCACTGCATTTTGAGCTTGTCATAGATGGCCTCCAGCATGCATTGGCTTACAGGGGCCGCTACTGCCAACACACTGACTGAATTGAGGAGTAGATGACACACCTCGAAATCTCGGATGATGGCACTATGTTTCTTGCACATGCATGCAAGCAAACATAAAAAGGGAAGTGGTTATCCCTCTGTAAAGACAGTTGGTGAGACCCCGCTCTGAATACTGCATGCAGTTTTGGAGACCCCATCTACGCAAGGACATAGACAGGATGGAAGCAGTCCAGAGGAGGGCAACTAAAATGGTGCAAAGTCTGCATCAGAAACCATATGTAGAGAGACTGTGAGAGCTTAATATGTATACCCTTGATGAAAGGAGGGATGGGGGGACATGATAGAAACTTTCAAGTACCTCAAGGGAATCAACAAAGTCCAGGAGGGCAGCATCTTTCAGAAAAAGAGATGTGCAAGAACAAGGGGGCACAATTTAAAGATAGAGGCGGGACAGCTCAGGGGTAATGTGAGGAAATTTTTTTTCATGGAGAGAGTGGTGGATGCATGGAACCACCTTTCTGGGGAGGTTGTTGGGTCTAAAACAGTGGGGGAATTCAAACATGCATGGGACATACATAAGGCAATTGTAGTGGGGGGTTGCAGGAAGTAGGCTGTTGGTTAACTAGAATCTGCAGCTTATCCAATTGGAAGGGAAATGGGCAGACTGGGTGGGCCAAGTGGTACTTATCTGCCGTCAAAGTCTATGTTTCTATGTCTTTCTCTATGTCATCCAGTTCTGCCCAAATGTTGTCCATGGAGGCACCATACAAATTGCTATGGGATCTGAGCCCAGAGGTGAGTGTAACATCCCCTTTCCCTATTGCATAGTCAATGGTGTACTGGTACACTGCATTAGGTTATTCTTAGAACCTCTGTAACATACAAAAGGTGGAGTTCCACATAATGGAAACTTCTTGCTTTAGCTGGTGAATTGGTAAGTCATTCTGTTTTTGCAGTTCTCACAAAATTTTACAAGCTTTTGCAGAGTGCCTAAAGCGACCAACTATCTTGCATGCAGCACCCAGCATATTCTGCACATTATTGTCTTCATTCAGGAAGTCCTATACCACTATACTGAGTGTATGTGCAAAACGTGGTAAATGCAGAAACTCACCATTCTTTAATGCTTTCACAATCTTAGCTCCATTTTCTGCAACCACAAATCCTGGGAAAGGCCATTAGCAGAAAGCCATTTCTTTAGTTCCTATAAGATGTCACACCAGTGTGATTTGCTTTGTCAAAGCTTGCAATACAGAGGGAAGCCTGTTTGTGAGGATTGTGTTGGTCGCTGGTGGTGTCAGGGGATGTTGCAGAGGAAAATGATGCCCAGTGGGTGGTGACAGTCATGTAGTCTGCTGTTTGACCACTCGTCCACTTATCTGTTGTAATATGTACCTCTTCAACAGCAGATGACTGCAAGGCACTGTTTATCTTCTGGCGCAGTTCCCTATAAAGAGCAGCCACAGCCTTTCTGGAGAAATAGGTCAGTGATGGCAGCTAATATCGAGGGGCAGGAAAGTTCATCACCTCCTAAAACCCAGCAGAGTCAGCAATAGAAAATGGGCCCGTGTCCAGTGCAATCATTGCAGATATTGCTTTATTTAACTGCTGAGCAACTGGATGGTTTTGGTCATATTTAGTTCTCCGTTCAAAAGCCTGCTGCATCATTAACTGTTTCCCTGACTGGCACGCTAAAACAGGCTGGAGGAGACAGAGAAGAACTCATTCTATTGTCAGTTGGGGAGCTTTCTGATTCTGATAAAGACCTAGCAGATAAAGGGGGCGATGCAGTCAAAGTCCTGCTAAGTGTCTGAGGGGCTTTATGCCATATATGGAAAAATGTAGCTATTGCACCAGCGTGAGTACCAGTGTTATCCTTTGCAGCAGCCTCTACCATGTCACCTTGTGACTTATCCATGGCCCGCTGAAGTGGATGCATCCGCTGTAAGTGTCTTATTAAGGTTATTTATTTATTTATTTGTTTTTGTTAACCAGATAAGCACACTAGACAACAAGTGCCTATTTTCAGGTGCGACTCGGGAGGTTACAATACAAAAAAACATGGTACAGTACATAGTCAAGGTAGCATACAAGCCCACAATACAGGTGGGCCAGAGAGATTTCAGTACAAGGAACATAGTACATTGACAGAGTAACATATTCGCCCACATACAGGTGGGGCAAGAGTACAATATATAGACATGGTACAGAGTCAGAGCTAGCAAACATGAGTACAACTACAACTTGAATACGTTAAAACCACAAGGTAACATGGAGGTAGAGTCTAACAGGTAATTAAGGGGGGGAGCATGAACAGTGCACAATCCGGGTGAGTGTCAGGAAAACAGGCAAGAGGGAGAGTAAACAGTGCAGTAGGTCAGTAGGGTACTAGTGGGTGAGGAGGGGGGAGGAAAGCAAACCCGGAGGACCACCACGGTGGAGTCTGGCTCGAACTGCAGGGAGAGAACTGCCCATTCCAGTTTCATGCCCAGTGGGCAGGGCAAAATAGTGTGGGGACTACTAAGTGCCACAAAGGAGGAAGCTAATGGGTAGGGGGGGGGGTGGGGGACGCCTGTCAGAGGAGAGTGGGAAGTGCTATAGTGGAGAGTGGCAGAGGCCGAATTCTGCTTGTGGGAGAGGTGTCGGTTGATGTGCCAAGGCTGCTTGCCTGTCTTCCTCTGCTGAAAGAGGCCTTACATAAACAGCATATTGCTCTCATACTGTTCTTTGGGTCAAGGGGGGAAAAGAACTTCAAATGGAAGAGGATGTCTTTTTCATTTTTGTCCCTGGCATTACAACTTCTGAATCATCATCCAGCATGTCTGTGTTAATTTCTGTATTTTATTTTCCTCAATGTCCTCACTGGATGATTGGGTGTGAGGCTTGCCCTCAGCAGAGGAGACAGGCAAGCCAGGCATAACTTTCTTTTCAGTTTCACTAGCCCCTAAGAAACTTTCCTCTGATGATCTTTTCCCAGGTTTTTTGGTCTGGCATCTCACAGATTCCTCTGGCTCTGAGACTGAGCCCTCATCATCAGAGTCTTCATCATGCATGGCTTTTCTTTCAGGAATGTACTCGCTGCCATTGCTATCCATATGGCCTGACTGAGGAATGTGAAATGGTAGAATCTTGACAAAGTGGCACAAAGAGTGCATGTGTGCTTATTCTTTCCTTTTCTCTACGTTGAGTACCTGCAACTGCCTTTATTTTTTTGATAACTGTACCTTTGGCAAATCTACTTTTCTTAGTTGCTGGTTCATCATCCAAACTTTTCTTGTTGCCTTTTACTTGGCCTGTATTTGTTAACTGGGTATCACCTGCAACAGAAGACAAGCATGATGGGATCTCAGAAGACAAGGACTTGGAGCATGAGGAAACTTCAGTTGTTAAAGAAGAGGATACACCCGCTGCAGTAGAAGAAGCGCTTTTTGGTTTTGTGACTGTTTTTTTCGTTCTGAATTGCTGTCTTTGTCTGGAAAATTTGTTTCACAGACCTACTCCCTTCCATTATTATTTAAATAACAGTTGCCGATCACTAATGAAGCTGGCTCCCTTCCAAGAAAAAACCCAGTACCTAACTGTACTACCTTCCTCAGTCACCTTGAGGAAATCGGTAGCAATGGTGATGGGTAGTTAGTGCACGTCTCAAGGCAAGGTATGTGAACTGGTTAACTAGCAAGACTACAAGATGTGGCTACTATGCAACTACCAAAAGCTGTCCCCACCCTCCAAAATGTTTCACGTATGATACAAGGCTTTATTTGACAGGACTATACAAAAAAAATACAGTCCTGTCCCTGTCCCAACTCCTACTTGTGTGGGAAAATGGCTGGTGAAACTGCAGATAGAGGCTGCTCAATTTCTGGGCTGCCCATCCCTCTAAAACATTTCATACATGATGCCAGTCTTTATTTGACAGGACTACACAAAAATAAAATATGGTCCTTCTGCCCCTGTCCCGACTCCTGCTTGTGTGGGAAATGGCTGGTGACAGTGTGCAGACGGAGGCTACTCAAATGCCAGGCTGCTCCCTCCCTTCAAAAATTTCACACATAATGGAAGCCTTTATTTGACAGGACTGCACAAAAAAAAATATTTGGTCCTCCTGTCCCTGTCCCAAATCCTGCTTGTGTGGGAAATGTCTGGTGACACTTTGCAGACAGAGGCTACTCAACTACTGGGCTGCCCCTCGCTCCAAAATGTTCCACACGTGACTTAAACCTTTATGTAACAGGACTACACAAAACAATTACTGTCCTGTCTAACTCCTGCTTGTAGAAACATAGACTTTGACAGCAGATAAGGACTGATTGGCCCACCCAGTCTGCCCATTTCCATACCTAATGGGTAAGCTGCAGATCCTAGTTAACCAACAGCCTACTTCCTCTTACACCCCACTATAATTGCCTTATGTCTGTCTCATGCATTCTTGAATTTCCCCACTGTTTTTGACCCCATGACTTCCTCAGGAAGGCTGTTCCATGTATCCACCACCCTCTCCATAAAAAAATACTTCCTCACATTGCCCCTGAGCCATCTCCCCTCTATCTTCAAACTGTGCCTCCTTGTTTTTACACATCTCTTTTTCTGAAAGATGCTACCCTCTTGGACTTTGTTGATTCCCTTGAGGTACTTGAAAGTTTCTGTCATGTCCCCCCCCCCTCCTTCCTTTCATTGAGGGTATACACATTAAGCTCCTTTAGTCTCTCTTCATATGATTTCTGCTGCAGCCCCTGCACCATTTTAGTTGCCCTTCTCTGGACTGCCTCCATTCTGTCTATGTCCTTGTGGACATGGGGTCTCCAGAACTGCACACAGTACTCCAGATGGGGTCTCACCAACTGTCTGTACAAGAGGGATGAAACCTTCACATTTTCTACTGGTGATGCCTCTCCCTATGCATCCCAGTATCACCCAGCCCTCCTTACTGCCTTCTCATATTGCTTACCTACCTTTAAGTCATCTGATATGAATACCCCCAGGGCCCTTTCCGTTTTTCTTGTCATTAGTATCTCCCCCACCCATTGTGTATTCCTCCCCTGGGTTTTTGTTTCCCAGGTGCATTACTTTGCACTTCACTGCATTGAATCTAAGCTGCCATACTTTAGACTATTCCTCCAACCTTGCCAAGTCCCTTCTCATCCTTTCCACTGCCCCTTGTGTATCAACCCTAGGGGTGTTAGGGTGTATTAGCAGGGGTATCACAAGTCGTAAGAGGGAAGTAATAATCCCTCTGTACAAGACATTGGTTAGGCCCCATCTGGAGTACTGCGTGCAGTATTGGAGGCCACACCTTCACAAGGACATTAACCAAATTGAGGCAGTCCAGAGAAGGGCAACCAAAATGGTGCAGGGACTGCATCAGAAGACATATGAGGACAGATTAACTGAGCTCAATATGTATACCCTTGAGCAAAGGAGGAGAGGTGATATGATCGAGGCATTCAAACACCTTAAGGGCATAAACAAGGTGAAAGAGTCTAACATGTTTAAATATAAGAAAAATAGCAGGACAAGAGGACACAGCATGAGATTAGAGGAGGCCGATTAAGGGAATGTGAGGAAATTCTTTTTCACAGAAATGGTGGTAGATGCAGGGTGGCTTACCACAAGAAGTGGTGGCTATGAATACAGTGCAGGGCTTCAAACAGGCATGGGATAGGCATAAGGGAGCAATACAAATGACTATGAATAGATAGGTCACTGACAGAGCAAAGGCCGATGGCACATTTATAAGGTAGAAAAAGAAATGGGCAGACTGGATGGGCCTTGCGGTCCTTATCTGCCGTCAACTGCTATGTTTCTATGTTTCTAACCCTGTTGTAGATCTTTGTGTCATCTGCAAAAAGGCATACTTTTCCTTCCAGTCCCTCTGCAATGTCACTTATAAAGAGATTGAAGAGGACTGGCCCTAGTACTGAACCCTGCAGTACTCCGCTAGTAATCCTCCTTTCTTTGGAGTGGACTCCGTTTACTATTACACTCTACGTCCTGTTGTCCAGCCAATTTTCTACCCAGGCCACCACACTGGGATCCACTCCAAAGCTGGCTAGCTTGTTTATTAATCTTTTGTGTGGGACTGTGTCAGAAGCCTTGCTAAAGTCTAGGTAGGCCACCTCCGCAGACCCTCTCTGCTCTACAACTTTGGTCACCCAGTCAAAGAAATCTATTAGATTCGTCTGACATGATCTTCCCACTGTGAATCCATGCTGCCTTGGGTCCTCTGCCCCACTGGCCTCTAGGTACTCAACAATTCTTTCTTTTAGAAATGAGTCCATCATTTTCCCCACCACTGAGATCAAACTAACAGACCCATAGTTACCTGCCTCTGCCTTGCTCCCACTTTTGAGAAGGAGAATCACATCCGCCCTCCTCCAGTCCTCAGGCACCACACCATCCTCCCATGATTTGTGTGGCAAATGGCTGGTGACACTGCTCTGAGATCCTTTGGGTGGTTACACAAGTGACTTCCTCAGTGTCTCACAGTATGTCAAATTTGTATCCCAAGTCTGCTGAATAAGCTCAGTCACCACGCTACTCTCAGCTTATGTCATTCTTTGGTAACCGGGTAAGGTCCATTAGGCACAGGTGCCTTTTTTACAGGGGTGATTCGAGAGCCCTGGGGAGATTAAATGACTTGCTTAGAGTCACACAGTATGCAAGTGGAGGTTGTGGGACTCAAAACCCAGTCTGTCTGCTGGATGTACTACCAAGCTCATTCACAACACATTACTTCACCCTCTAGGCTATACTGCCAGGCAGCCACTTTCAAGTGCCAAGTGACAGTGCAGCAGAACTTAACTTCTTGCACTGCAACACTTGTGCCTTTCTGTTTCTGGAGCTGCAGTGTGCCACTGCTGTGCTAGAAAGCATCAAAAGCAATGCAGTCTCCCACTGCCCCCTCTCCCCACACACACAGTCTCCCTCCACTAGCACCTTGCCCTTTGTTTGGCAGCTAACTTTTGTCATTGGGCATGAGGACCCCCCCCCCACATGCACACACAGTCAGTCCCTGGCCCACAGCAACTCCTGAGTCCTGACCCTGTCAGGTTTTTTTTATTTCTGCTGGTGTGGGTAGAGGCAGTAACTGGCCCGTGGAAACCTGTTCTCCCTTTCCCTTACCACCCAGTCACTAGTTCCCTTGCCCCCCAGTCCCTGACCCATGTCCCTCCTGAGTCCCCACCAGACCTGCTCAGTTTTTCTTTTTTTATGTTCTTTTATTTTTGTTGGTGCTTGGTGTGGGTAGAGGAAGTTAAGTGGTGGTTCAACAGACTCCATGGACACCCTTCCCTTCCTGCCTGGCTACTATCTCAAGATACAGACTCTGGGTCTCCTCTCTCCTCGGTGGCTCAACTCAAATGGCACCAAGTAGAGCTGTGCATTCCCATCTATACTCTGGTGTATGCATGTGCAAACTGGAGTATCTGAAATGCCGACTCACCAGCTCTCTTCTCACCTGTCACATGACAGGGAGACAGTAGCTGAAAAACAACAACAACAAAAAAAGACATGTCAGAGATCTGAGCCAATCCGAACCGAGCCGGCAAGGTTCAGCTCAGGTCTCATGGAAACCAAGCTGTATGTGTTTGAGATGGTTCAGTTTTATCTGCACAGGTTTGGCACACCACTAATTTACATGTCTGCTTTTGTGCACAGCAAATAGAGAATCTGTGCTATTCATTGCCAAGCCATAGTTATGGCTCCATGTTGGGGACACACTCATGGGGTTAGCGCAAGCGCTAATGGGGTTAGCACTGACTCAACATGTCTCTGTTCTTAGTCAGACAGCACATGTGTGCTATCTGACTGAGAATAGCAACCCTAGACACCAGGGCAAACACAAAGCACAGGGCAATCTTTTGTGTTGTGCTTTGCAACTTTTTGAGAATCGGACACCTGGGAACTTGTGTACATAAAACTACCAGATAGGGCTGCAAGTTCGGTTTGACAAATCTTAAAAAAGGTTAAACCCCCGCAGATTGCACTAGTCTGCCTGTGGGAGAACTTTTTTTTAAAAACTGGCCAACTTTGTGAACTTTGGTAAACCTTAGGGATTAAACAAAACACACATATGAATCCTTTATGTCACACTGTCATGCATTCATGCTGTGGTCACTCGCTGTCTGTCTCTCCCTGATGCAACACATGTGGCACTGTTGTGCTGCTCAATGTTGACACAACCTCTCCACCTGGAAGAAGCAGAGGATTCTGGGTCTGTCAAGATGGGAACAGGTGTTTTTAGGTGGAGAGATGATCTCTCGTCTCGCCCATCCTGTCCCTGTGGCAAGATAAGCAACTACTGGAGTGGATCACAGAGACCCACGTGGTCTGCAGTACTACTCAGGCCACTACACACACTTCATTTCAGTGTGGTGAGAGCTGTGGAAGGAGGTGGAACAGTTCTTTTAGTCTCCCTTGCTCCTCTCACTCAGAATCAGTGGCAACTCAATCTAGTGCCACAAAGTCATGGATGGTCACCCCTGGGACTTATATTAGTCAGTTTAGGGGACTAGGCAGCATAAAAGCCATTTACTAAAGGGAGGGAGGGAAAATAATGAGCATAGCAATGTGATGAGGCTGGGTGGTGCGGACTACTCAGACTGCTCCTCCATTGTCATGGTCACAGACTAAATCATTGGTATTGCTGTCTGTGTACAATACAACACAGACTCTACTCTGTCCCTTACTACACAGCCCTACACAGCAGATGAGATGACATGATTATTATTTATAGAGCCTGAAACTAAACAAGCAATAAAAAAAGCAAAATTCTAGACTAAGAAATATTTATTTAGTCTGTGATCTGCTGCAATGACAGTGACAACTGCCATTGTCTCAAATAATCCAATATGTCAGAAAGAGAGAGAGAGAGAGAGAGAGTGTGAGAGAGAGAGAGAAAGATCATTCTTTAAAAAACAAGCATTTGTCAATGCCGACTGTTGTCTCGTTGGCATTGGCATTGGTAGTGCTGGAGTTAGAGATGCATAATAGGAATGGCAGTGAAGTATTAAAATGATGCCAACCCCATCCCCACCCTGTAGAGACCGACAGGCATTGGGGTGTGCCTTTGGGTCTTCAGCTATAACGCTCATGCCATTGTGCCTCACCCTACCCTGTAGACACTGACAAGTGTTGTGGTGTGCTTTGGGGTCTTTGGGCATATACTTACCCCATTCCATAAGGAAATATGCTTAGGTGGGTGCAGTATAGGAGAATGGGGTGAACTTTGTGGCTGAGCACTCCGAGGCACACCTTGATGCCTGTCACTGGCTGCAGGGTGGGGGTTGGGGTGGAATGGCGTGAGCATTACAGCCGATGATCCCAAGTCACACCCCTGACACCTGTTAGTCTCTACAGGGTGGGGTGCTACAGTTGGAAACCCTAACACTGTAGGCGTGTGTTGGTATTTTCCCTCCAAATTTCCAACATGGGCTTTTGTGAGCCCACCTCATGAAAGCGGCACTATCAGTTTGTTAGCTGAAGGTGGTTTGCACAGCAACTCATGCCATTTGGCAACACAGGGACGAAAACACATGTTGGGCAATATGTGGAAAATGACAATTGTATTGTTCATGAGGAAATGTAAAAAAATGACAACATTGAAAATCTGGAGTGAAAATATGAAAAATTGGTGAAGTTATGAGCATGCATAGAAACTGTGCAACACACGTCCGTAACCCAATTATTTTTGGGATTTTTTTAACCACATCTTTAATATAGGAATTTTGGGACCTCCCCTCATGGACAGTGGCACTGTGATTCTGTTAATGTGCCCGAAATGTTGATTTTGCACAGTGACCACGCCATTGTGCGCCACAGGTGCGAAAACACATTTAGGGCAGGATGTGAAAAATGACAGCTGTACTGTTCATAAAGAGGTGTGAAAAAATGCCAGTGTTGAAAATCTGGCATGAAAATATTACAAATTTGCGGTTACAAGGGTGTGGGGAAACTGTGCAATGCACGCTTGTAACACAGTCATTTTATGGAATTTTGTCACCAAATTTTCAACATAGGCACTTTAGGACTTCTGGTCATGAACAGTGTCACCGTCATTTCCTGAAACTGTCCCGAAAACTGATTTTGTGCAGCAACCGCGCTATTCTGCGCCGGACTTGTGAAACCACATTTCGGCCAGGATATGTAAAATGACAGCTGTACTGTTCCTAAGGAGGTGTGGAAAAATGCCAATTTTGAAAATCTGGAGTGAAAATATTACAAATTCACGAAGTTATGAGCATGCATGGAAACTGCACAATGCGCGTTCGTAAACCAGTCATTTTTTTTAATTTTTCCACCAAATTTGCAACATAGGCTTTTTGAAAGCCTCCCTCATGAACTTTCACTGTCATGCATTGTCGTTACTGTCGTTACGTTAATTGGTCCCAAAAGGTGATTCCACACAGTGACAGCGAAATCACCTTTTGGGATGGAATAATGCCATGACAGTGACAGAATTCATGAGGAAGGGTCCCAATAACCCCATGTTGAAAATTTAGTGTCAAAATTCCCAAGATATGCACCAAAGTTGAAAAAACCCTATTTATGCCATTATACAGCTTACTGGCATTTCTTCAGTTCGTGGTCGGCTTTGAAGAGTGCAGACGTGTTCCTGGTCCACCAAAGATCATTGCACCAGATTTCAGAGGTAAGTATGGGATGAGGGGGGTGTGGGGAGGCAGGGTGCACAAAGGGTGGGCACGGGTTTCGAGAGGGGGCAGGGAGACTGCGAGGGACCATTTTCTTTGTTACCGGTTTAAAAAAAAAAAAAATTGCAGGATTTTTTTATAGGGTATTGGGCATGCTGGGGTGGGCTCCCAGCATGCCACCTAAGTATTTATTTTTTGGGGGGGATGCTGTAGCTGATGGGGGATTGGGCACCCCCGTCAGCACAACAAAAGCAGGGGGGACATTATGCCGATAGGGATTGGGCTCCCCATCAGCAAAGAAAAACTATTGGGGGGTGTGATGCTGAGAGGGATTGGGCACTCAGCATACATTTTAAATGAGGGTCATTATGCCGACAGAGTGGGCCCCTGTCGGCATTCTGACAGATGCCGCGGCAGTGTTGGGTACATCGCTGGGCGTGGTTGTGGTCACGCTGCAGGAGAGCTTCACTCTCATTGCAGTGGACCTCTTGCTAGATCTGGTGGTCACAGTCCAAATTGCTGATGTGGTGCCTGCATGCTGCCTGATTGGGGAATGAGGGATGCACCTACGGATGCGTGCCCTGCATTCACCCAACAGTGACTGCGCCTGCAAATCTGCTACTACTGCAAGATGTTGGCTGGTGTGCAATTGCAAGCCAACATAAAAATCAAGACAAACTGATCTTTCAATCAGTGAGCAGCTTGGCAAAAAATGAATTAATTTCAAACACCAGAATTAGTCAGCCACTGCACTGAGTGCAGTGACAGTGAGTTCAGAATTGGGTTATAAGCTGCTAATAATTACTATACCAACACAATTTTTTTTTTATTTTGGCTTTGCATTGTACTGCATAACTGCTACAGCGCCTGCCTTTCTGCTAATTAATAATTGCTCCCACCCTGACTCATCCCTCATTAGATTTCTGTACCTCTGTCCCAGATGTGTTCTACTATTGTCCCGCTCATGACTATCCTGTGTTCACACTTAACATTTCCCAGTGTTTGCACTTTCAGCAACCCTCACAGGGCTTTATTCTATGTCAGCTGTTCTTCAGCCCTCTGGCTGTAAATTCTGTACACTATTGTAATTATCTATACTGTGTGTAATAATCAACATCTGTACACTATGTAATAATCATCATATGCTCCCCAATCCCTCCATCTCCCCCAGGTCGCGTCTAGAAACGAGTGGTGCTCCGCTCAGTATGCCTGCCTGGTTAAACTCTTAAATAAATAAATAAATAATACATAAATAAATACATTGTAGTTCATTGCCCCACTTAGAATTCTTTCTCTTGTGTTCATACTCAAGGAACCCACTAAGTGCTACATTGCCCTGCTTGGGAATAATTTCTCCTGAGTTTGCACTTGCAGCTTCCATACAGGGTTTTATTGTAGATTCATCACCACACTTGGGGCTAATCCCCTGTATTCACACTTGATGCACCTACTGAGCAATTCATTGCTCTACTTGGGAATAATTTCTCCTGAGTTTGCACTTGCAGCTTCCATACAGGGTTTTATTCTAGATTCATTTCCCCACTTGGGGCTACTCCCCTGTATTCACGCTTGATGCACCCACTGAGCAATTTATTGCCCTACTTGGGAATAAATTTCCCAGCATCTGCACTCACAGCAGCCACATAGTGTTTTATTAACCTGTTTTGGGAATAAATGTGTCTGTGTTCTGTGATCACACTACTGAACGTACCCACAAGTGCTTCATTGACCTGTTTAGAAATAAATTTATTTGTGTTTTCACTACTTAGATATTTAACTCCATGTATCCAGTAGTGCTTTATTGATCTGTTTGGGAAAGAATTTCAGGAATGATATATCACATTATTTTGCAGTATGTCTATGTACCAAAACATTGCAAAACATACCCTTCATATTACCACATGTACTTTTCCCAACATGCAAAATCCTTGTGTGCCTTTTAATAAAGTAGAACTAGGAAGTAATTGGTTATCTATATTGTAGAATGTGGTTATATCCAGTAGAACTAGCAAGTAATTGGTTATATATATTGTAGAATGTGGTTATATCCAGTAGAATTAGAAAGTAATTGGTTATATATTGTAGAACGTGGTTATATCCAGTAGAATTAGAAAGTAATTGGTTATATATATATTTTTTTTATTTATTTAGTTGTTTAACCAGGTATAGCACACTAAGCTGAAAGCTTTTTTACAGGAGTGACCTGGGAGCACAAGGAGGTTAAGTGACTTGCTCAGGATCACACAGTATGCAAGTGGGATTCAAACCCAGGTCTGGTCTGCTGGATGTCACCAAATTTGCAGCTCAGAGCCTTAGACCACTGTGCTATACTGCCTCGATATTGCAGAATGTGGTTATATCCAGTAGAACTAGGAAGTAATTGGCTATATATATTGTAGAACATGGTTATATCCAGTAGAACTAGGAAGTAATTGGTTATATATATTGTAGAACATGGTTATATCCAGTAGAACTAGGAAGTAATTGATTCTGTATTGTAGATTGTGGTTATATCCAGTAGAACTAGGAAGTAATTGGTTATATAATGTATGGGTAGCCCTTATTACTCACTGAAATCAAGCAGATTACAACCTTGTAATCCCACTGTTGTGATGTCAGAATTTTATAAACCATGTCATAGTAGTAGGTTTATAAAATGGAATGCCAGTGTAATTCAGTATTCTAAACACCCAGAATATGATTGTTAGCCTCGATACAGTATTCAAATAACATTCCAGTCGTCTCAGTTTACTGTTACTGAGTCTAGCAACTATATCTGATAGAGATTTAACTCTGGTGCTATTTTGGCCAGCTGCCATTCAGTCCGTGCATCCTAATAAATTGTTTTCCTGCACAATCATGTGACTGTAGTGCAGATTCATTAATAAGGTAAGGCTAAATTACTAGTGTTCGGGGGGGGGTAAATTCTCATGTTGAGTACCATACACTATATGACAATGCCTGATGTACAGGTGATAGCGCATGGTGTAATCACTCTGTGCTTCAGGGGTTATTGTAAACCTCTCAGCCACACTCTTGAGGTTTACTGATGCCCTTGCAACCACTCGAGATGATTACACCATGGTTATCACCTGTACATCAGGCATTATCTTCTATATATATTGTAGAACATGATAATATCCAGTAGAACTAGGAAGTAATGGGTTATAGATATTGTAGAACTTGATAATATCCAGTAGAACTATGAAGTATTTGGTTATAGATATTGTAGAACGTGGTTATATCCAGTAGAACTAGGAAGTAACTGGTTATATATAATACTCACTAGTGGAGGTGAAAATCATACAGAAAGGGCTGCCTGGACACTTATATTTCACTAGCCAGGACGTAATTCAACTGTTTCCCATATTTTAGCTGTTTCAATGAAACACTTGTAGAAAATGGTATATTCAGCAGTAACTCTGAACTGGAAGTGGGTGAGAAGCAACTTCCGGTAAATCTGGGTTAAAACACTCACTTCAGTGAGCATGAGCAGTAGCGAGCACACGGTTTTACATGCAGAGACACACATGTCATAGCACGTGTCAGCTGTGTCCACTGGGGCAGCTGGGGTAGTGGACCGATGATTACCAAAATAAATCTAGGTATTCAGGATTAAATAAGTACCACAGATAACTCTGACATTAACTGTATGTTCAGTGTGGGTTTCATAAGAAATACCTGTCACACAAGAATGGAGGGCCCCATCAGTGAATGACCTCACTGCCAAATGTTTTGCAAAGGTGAACCAGTAGAGGGCTTTGTATGTGACAAATGTCTTTTGATTAAAACACTTCAGGAAGAAATAGATAGACTGCTCCATAGAAGTGGTACTAAAAAGAATATAGAAACCCTGGAAAATTGTATTGATAATATGTTGGATCAATTGGAAGTAACACCTGAACAAATGAGTAAAGACAACCCAAATGAAGACAACTCAAAAGCCGTAGCTAGACCCATAGCTGAACCAGAAGTTGAGGAATGGGCAACAGATAGAAAGACAGCAGGTATAAAAAGGGGGGGGTCAGATTTATAATAGTGCCCCAGTGACACTTCAAAATAGATATGATATCTTAACTGATACAAAATCCCTCTGTAAGAAGGTACATACATCTCATATCAGCCCCCTTACCACTGAGGTAACACCCATAGTAGATAGCAAAAATAGTCTTCCTCATCACAAGAAATAAAAACACTATGTAAAAACATCACAGGTGACTACAAATACTGCTACAGACACTGAGAAAAGTGATCTGCTTGTAATTGGAGACTCCATAATAAGAGGGATCGATACCACCCTCGGTATGGGTAGAAATGAAACTACCAGAGTGAGTATGTTGCCAGGGGGAAAAATCAGGGATATTAGACATCGCTTAGATGGTCTTATGGAAAACACAAACAAACCAACTGTACTGCTTCACATGAGAGTGAATGATATACCGAACAGAAGGTTACATGACATATATACAGACTTCAAAGCAGTTCCGACTGATATTATGAACAAAAGGGGAAACCCAATCATAAGAGGCATTCTGCCAGTACTTGGTTGTCATGAATTTAAAACCCAAAAAATCAGTACCCTAAACCACTGGCTAAGGGACCTATGTACAAAAGAGGGAGCTGTGTTTTTAGATAACTCAAAAGCATTTAGAGACCCACGTCTTTTTAGACCAGACAGTCTTCATCTAAACAAAACAGGTCCAGGTACCTAGCCCAAAGGCTTAAAGACAAAGCTCAGAGTCATTTAAACTAATGTCCAGCGGGGTTATGGGACACTCTAGGGCCAATAATACCCAACAATCTATAACATTAGGGCACATACACTCAGCAGGTTGGAACTGTATGCTGCTGAACGCAAGAAGCGAAACTAACAAATTTGAGGAATTTAAACACACCTTGCACACAAATAATATACATATATGTGCAATTACTGAGACCTGGTGGGATGCACATGACAATTGGGACCAGAATATAGAAGGATACAACATGTATAAAAAATCTAGGGAATATAGGAAAGTGGGAGGGGTGGCACTATACAGGTATGCACCACTGACAGCGACACATTTACAATGACCATCAGTACAGTGACTACAGCGCCAGGTCACTGTACAGATGTTGCTAGACCAGGCACTGTATTTGGGGGATTTGTACCCCCTCCCCACATCAGCTCTGACTAGGAGTTGATAATCTAAAGTCGGGGGGTGCGGGGGGTGAAGCCCCCCAAAAAAAACAAGGTTCCAACTTGGAAACCATCTGCTGACTGCAAATAAGGTCAACATGACGGTTTCACTGTCCGGTCGTTCGACAAACTTTTTGTCGAACACCAGTTTTAGATCCCACTATACATATCTGAAAATATAAAATCAGAAGAGATACACATAAGTATAAATGAACCAGATCAACTCAACTTTGGATAAAAATAATCCCGTGCAAACAACCCAAAATCATAATGAGTATAATCTACAGATCCACCTCATTGACACAACTAGAAAACACCACCCTTCTAAATAATATCAGATCATTAAATCCAGCAGACAGATTACTAATTTGGGGGGACTTTAACTTGCCAGGTATAGACTGGGCGACTCAAATAGGAGGAACAAAATTAGAAAACGGTTTCTTGAAGACATTCGACCAGATGGGGGATGGACCTACTAGAGGTATAAATGTGCTGGACCTTGTCCTAACAAATATGGGGGACTCCATTATGGAGTGTGGGATTTCAGAACCTCTAAGCACAAGTGACCACCTCAAAATAGAATATAAAATAAAAGAACCACTCTACAAATGTTTAGGGACTACCACTATTCCAAATTTTAACAAAGCCAAATTTAATGAAATCAGGAAAATCTTAGTACATGGGAATGGGAAAGAGATTTTGAAGGTAAATCACTGAATGAGATCTGGGAGCTGTTTTGCAACAAGATCCAAAAGGACACAGCTTTAAATGTTCCACTTAAACACAAGTATACAAATAGCAAAACTAATGTGTACTGGTGGACACCAAAAATAAAAGAACTAAACTGTTAAAATAATGAAAAACAAACAAACAGGACAAAACCTGGGTGAAATACAAAATCATAGCTAAAATGATCAGGCAGAAAATCAAAAATGCAAAAGCCAGGTATGAAATAACACTGGCAACAAGGGTAAGGGGGGATTATAAGGCTTTCTACTCATATATAAATAATAAAAAAGGTACCCCAAAAGGTATAGACCCACTTAGAAATCATAAAGGGGAGTTAATAGCAGATACTATACAAATGGCTAATCTAACAAACTCCTATTTTTCTACAGTATTTAATAGTCAGACAAACAAAACTGGGGCGGATGTCATATAAAATACATAATGAAGGGTTATTATCACAATTAAAGACATAGAAACTAGACTATTAAACTTAAATCCAAATAAATCACCAGGCCCTGATGGGCTTCATCTGAGGTTGCTGAAGGAACTGGGAACCACCACTAACACATATCTTTCAGAAATCAATAGCTACAGGGCAGGTAGTTGATGCCTGGAAAGTTGCAACTGTCTTCCCGATATTTAAAAAGGGGGACAAATCAAACCCCTCAAATTACAGACATGTAAGCCTGACATCGATAACCTCCAAGATACTGGAGGGAGTATTGAAGGATGAAATTTTAAAATATCTTGAACACAACCAACTCACTAATAAGAAACAGCATGGGTTTACAAAGGGGAGGTCCTGCCAGACGAACATGCTGGCCTTCTATGATAGAGCAGCTAGGAGACTGGATGAAGGAAACCCAGTGGACATTGTGTTCCTGGACTTCTCCAAAACATTTGACAAGCTCCCCCATGCAGAACTAATATCAGAAATGCAGGAGATAGGGATCTACTCCCCTATAACTACTTGGGTTCAAGAATGGTTGAAAGACAGAAGGCAGAGAGTTTGCATTAGGGGAATCTTTTCAGAGTGGTCCACTGTGACAAGTAGAGTACCCCAGGGATCAGTGTTGGGGCCATGCCTATTTAACCTATATATATCTACACTACAAAATAACACCAAACTGAGTCGTGGTGCACTGAGAACCATGACTGGGACTTGGCAATACCAGGCTACTACACTCAGTTCAGAAGGGACAGGGAGGGGAGGGGAGGAAGGGTGGAGGGGCTGTGCTGTATGTGAAGCAGGGTACCAAAGCTATGGAACTGCAAAGGAAGCTATGAGGAAAGGATGGATTGGAGGGTGCTGTTGGTTACCCTGGAAAAAAGAGCCGGAGCCAGTGTTCGCACAGGGTTGATATATAGACCTCTGGCACAGGAGGAAGAATTGAATAAGGCACAAAGGAAGCCATCAGCACAGTGGGAAAAAAGGGGAAAGTGCTGCTGGTTGGGGACTTCAGCCTGCCAGATGTAGACTGGAACCTCCCAGCCGCAGCCTTGCCTAGAAGCAGGGCTATCCTAATCTCCCTGCAGGGGGCATTTCTCAAGAAACTAATCAAAGAACCCCTTCAAGATGAGGCGTTACTGGACCTGGTGCACACAAACTAGGACAGTCTTACAGACGTAAGAGTAGGGTGTCACCTGGGGACCATCAATCACTGTAGAGTGGGGTTTAACATAAAGACAGCAGCAGAACAAAACCACACAAGGAGGAGGGTCCTG
Organism: Neoceratodus forsteri; assembly: GCA_016271365.2. Lineage (NCBI taxonomy): Eukaryota > Metazoa > Chordata > Ceratodontiformes > Ceratodontidae > Neoceratodus > Neoceratodus forsteri. The sequence continues at coordinate 1,189,847,533 of CM057451.1, read as the reverse complement.
GTCTTCAGGAGGGCAGATTTAAAAAAAATGGTTGAATGCCTCAGAGATGACCTGACAGGGGGGATTACCAAGGTGGGGTGGAGGAACAGTGGGGTAAATTAAGGGATGGCATTGTGAAGGCAACAAACCTCTGCTCAAAGGAATTGATCAAAAACAGGAAGAAAAAGAGACCACAATGGCTCTCAAGGGAAGTGGCTGTAAAAGTAAGGGCTAAAGGGGTGGCATTCAGGAGGTACAAAGAGATGCAGAGGGAAGAACAAGAAGATAAAGATGTGTACCAGGTGAAACAGGGAAGTAGGAAAGGTGAAAGACACAAACAGAGGACAGGATAGCCAAAGGAGTTGCTAACACAGAAACATAGAAATTGTCAGCAGATAAGGGCCACTAGGCCCATCCAGTCTGCCCAGAAGTCCTACCCTTGTTTGCGGCATCTGACCTTACTTGATCAACAGCTTTTTCCTCTCCTTCCCACTTCTAAGGTTCCCTTATGCCTGTGCCATGCATGTTTTAATCCCTTCACTGTGCTCGCTCCCACCACATGCTGTGACAGACTATTCCGTGCATCTACCACCCTTTCCATGAAGAAAAACTTCCTCACATTTCCCCTTATCCTGCCACCTTACAATTTCATATCATGCCCCCTCATTCTTGTACTCCTCCTATATTGAAATATGTCACCCCCTCAAAGGTTTCTATCATGTCTCTCCACTCCCTCTTCTCCTCCAGCGAGTACGTATTTTGGTCACATATAAACAGAGGAGAGAAAGAAGTAAGTGCCTCAACTGGGACTTGAACCCAGGCTGCCCAGAATACTGCTCCAGTCACACTAACCAGCTGTGCCACCAAAGCAACTGGAACCTGGGCCATCCTGGAGCATACATTACTCTTTCTCTAATGCACAACCTGGTGCTGCACAAATAATTACTACTTTTTTAATCACATGGGTGTGGTGTGCAGATTTATGGAACACATACAAACAGGGAAGAGAGAAATAAGTAAGTGACTCAGCTGAGAATTGAACTCAGGCCATCCAGAATACCGTTCTTTCTCTCCTCTGTTTGCATGTGTTCCATAAAAATGCACACTGCACCCATGTGGAGTTGATTTGTTGAGTTCCTAGAGGACATTGGGGCACAGGACCCAAGGCAGCATGGATTCACAGCAGAAAGATCATGTCAGATGACTCTAATAGATTTCTTTGACTGGGTGACCAATGTGGTAGACCAGAGAGGGGCAGCGGACATGGCCTACCTAGACTTTAGCAAGGCATTTGACACAGTCCCGCACAAAAGATTAATATACAAGTCAGCCAGCCTTGGAGTGGGTCCCAAGGTGGTAGCCTGGGTTAAAAATTGGCTGGACAACAGGATACAGAGGGTAATAGTAAACAGAGTTTACTCTGAAGAAAGAGGGGGTACTAGTGGGGTACCACAGGGTTCAGTACTAGGACCAGTCCTCTTTATTGTCTTTATAAGTAACATTGCAGAGGGACTGGAAGGAAAAGTATGTCACTTTGCAGATGACACGAAGATCTGCAACAGGGTTGATACAGAAGATGGGGTGGAGAGGATACAAAGGGACGTGGCAAGGTTGGAGGAATGGTCAGATATATGGCAGCTTAAATTCAATGCAATTCATTCTTTAAGCAGTGTTTCCATGATCTGACCCACTACTGAGGTAAGGTTGACCGGTTTATAATTCCCTGCTTCCTCCCTGCTACCACTTTTGTGAAGAGGGACTACATGTGCCATCCTCCAGTCCTCTGGAACCACTCCTGTGTTGAGTGACTCGGTGAACATGGCTGCCAGAGGCGCTGCTTACAGGAACAAGGCTTTCTTCAGATACGTAATCGAAAGGAGAAAGACAAGATGAGAGATTATAAGGATTTTGAGGGTAGGGGGAGATTGCATGGAGGAGGATTAGGAAAAAGCAGATATCTTGAACAGGTACTTCTGCTCAGTTTTCACAGTGGAGGGAGATGGGAACAGACCACATAGAAGCAGAAGGAACACTGGGAGGAGGGAGGTGGACACAAGTCCATTCACAGAGGAAAGCATTCTGAGAAGACTTGCAAATCTGAAAGTGGGTAGGTGATAAGGCTATGGGGCTGGGGGGATACATCCAAGGGTGCTGAGGGAGCTCAGGAAGGTACTGGCTGTGACTCTGATAGAACCATTCAACAACTCACTGGAATCAGGAGTGGTTCCAGTGGACTGGAGGAGGGCAGATATAGTCCAACTGCATACGAGCAGCTGCAGGGAGAAGGCTGTCAACTATAGGCCAGGTCAGGTGAGGTCAGTCTAACGTCAGTGGTGGAGAAGTTAGCGAAAATGATATTAAAAGAAAGGCAAGTAGACTATCTTGAAACCAGAGAGTTACACTATTTTACAAATTGCTACTATCATCCCCAAATTGGATTTTGATGAATTATTCAATATCTTTAAGTTACATTGAATTAATATTTCAGATAGCATAGCTCTGCAGTCTACCATCCTAAAGCAGGGAGAAAATATGTGATCATCCTCTTAACTGATAATTCATGCCACGTGATAGCTGTCCTTGCTATAAAAGTGAGGGCTCCCCTACCTGCAATAGTTTTTGAGGGCTAAGCTCTCCCTAGTTGGCTCCAAGTATGCTTGTGGCCCTAAGCTATCTCTATGGCTCTAAACTGCCTTCCAGGCTGTGTTAAGGTCCCTTTTTTGTTTGTAACTACACACTTTAACTTACAGCATGCTTCTTGCAAGACAAGGTGCCCTCCCCTGGATATTACGGTTGTAAAGGCCATGGCCTTCAGTGACAGTATTGGAGTAAAGGTACCAAGACATATTATTGTAAGTGGCATTCCATTTTTAAAGTAGTCTGCAGTACAAAAACTTCCTCTGTTGGGATTAGAACCCTGGTAATTTTCTGCTTCACATTGGTGTGACACAACCAGTTAGCTGCAACGAAATGCATTTGCATTGCAGCTCTGCAGCTCAGTGGCTATGATAAAGCGGTAGGAAGTAGTACCGTGAAAGAAAAAAAATGTTTATAAGTGCCACTTACTGGGGTTTAAATTCATTATTTAAATCTTAATGCTTAGTCAGCTACTCCTATTTATAGCACACATAGGTGCAAACCAAGAGGAATAAATTAAAACTCTAGTGTGTTTTCACCCCTGGAGGAAAAACAGACATTGGCAGCACTCTCTTGAGTAACGCATTAACACTTATAACTTTGTGTTGTGTGTTTGTTTACGGTGTCAAAGCCAAGAAATAACAGTGTGACAATCTTTTAATGACATAGGCTACCATACACAACATTGTAACAGTCCTACTGTTTTTGCTGGGGCTCCTGTTCCAGACTGTCCATTTTACTTTGGTTTTGCTTTCATGCCAAAAACAAGTTGCCTTCTGGTTCAAATGCCTACTTCCTGTTCCGTGCTTTTTCCTTGGTTCAGCAGGCTATGCTTTACTTCATTTACTTTTTGCCATATTTTTACATCAGGCGTGCTACTATTCTAGTCCGTTGCTACAGCTCTGAAGAAGACGCTCATGTGCATCAGAAATGTCAGCATGTTTTCTGTGATTCACCCATGTGTTGTGAAGCCTAGCATGCTGCAAAATGGACCGTCAGGGAGTAGGCAATTGAGCCAGAAGGAACTTGTCATAAGGCCTGTTAACATTCCTACATTTGCACCTCAGCGACCTGAGCGCTCCTGTTGCTGTGGTGCAAATGTGACAGTGAGGACATTTATCCAGTTGTGGCAAGTCTGTCACTTCTCTTTTTGCTGAGGTGCAGCACACTTAGGTATGTGTTCCAGAGCAAGAAGTGTAAGCAGTCATGTGGACAGGCTGCACCGCTCACGCCAACAGGGGACCATTCAAAGACTGAGCAACTGCTGGCTTGGGGGGAGGGGTGTGTACTGTAGTAAAGCACACCCACCCCCTTACACTCCCCTTCTCAGTGTGACTTGCATCGGCACTGAGAAGGACCTTGTTGATGTCATTTGATTCAGTGAAAGACGTCGAATTGACTGCTGAGCAACGGTGTAAACATGGCTATAGACCGATATCCCTTTCTCCCTTTCCTTTCCCTTAGTTCTTTAGTTGGAGTCTTCCCATGTAGTACTGGGTGAAACTTCGAAAATCTGTTTTCACATATGTTTCATGACATTTTGTCATTCTCACTTAATTTTGCACATTTTCATGAGCTGAGCACATTATACAGTACTGTAGTATTTTTGCCCAAATGGATTGAAATTGCACACTTTTGCAGATGATGGTTTACAAAAATGCAAGTTTTCAAAAGTCTATGCTCAGCCTCTGGCATTATTTGCTGAAATTGTGCATTTTTAAGAAGTCACATTTTAAAAAAATGCAGAATTTGGGTAAAAATGTGCAATTTAAGAAAACAGGGGAAGCAAAATTACACTGGATTTTGGCGTAATTTTACAAAAATTGCGTGAATGCGAAATCAGTGATTTCATGCAGTTTCGTAAGAGTACTGGAAATGTTTCCCAGCATTATTCCCATGCTCCATCATATGTTGCTGAATGCTGTGGAATAGGTCTTAACAGACATGTTAGGTGACTGATTGGTGTACCTCTGATCACACTTCAATCACAAGAATTTAAAGCAGCAGTGCTACCTGAAATGGTTTCCAAAAAGCTGATTTCATCTACAATTAAAAACAAATTAGCAAAGCTTTAAAATTTGCTTTTCTAGGTACCTCCAATAGTGCACACCATGATTTTATTGTTATTTACTCAGTCTTAACCCTTTACAGGGCCACAATGTGATTTCTAAGCAAAATGAGGAGGCCATTTGTTTCCTTGAGAAAAAATGTAAATGAAAGCAGTAGTACTTGTTAGTTGGCAAAATATGTCATTATATATTTTGGGGGGGCCAAAATGTAGTATTGACATTTTTAGATTCACCTTCAGTATATTTTTAGTATTCTCAGATATCATTAAAAGAGGGATGTCATTCACCACTTCCAAATGGGTGCATGGTGGTGGGCAGGTGCTATGTGTGCTGTGTGGTGCATGGGGGGTTGGGGCATTGCATGTCTTGGGTGATAGTGTGGCTGTACTCTGGGAAAATGGTGCTGGGCAGGTGCTATGTGTGCTGTGTGGTGCATGGGGGGTTGGGGCATTGCATGTCTTGGGTGATAGTGTGGCTGTACTCTGGGAAAATGGTGCTGGGCAGGTGCTATGTGTGCTGTGTGGTGCATGGGGGGGATGGGGCATTGCATGTCTTGGATGATAGTGTGGCTGTACTCTAGGTGCATGGTGGTGGGCAGGTGCTATGTGTGCCGTGTTGTGCAAAGGGGGGTTGGGGCATTGCATGTCTTGGGTGATAGGGTGGGGTACTCTGAGTGCATGGTGGTGGGCAGGTGCTATGTGTGCTGTGTTGAGCACAGGGGGGTTGGGGCATTACATGTCTCAGGTGATAGTGTGGAGCTACTTTGGGTGCATGGTGGTGGGCAGGTGCTATGTGTGCTGTGTTGTGCAAAGGGGGGTTGGGGCATTGCATGTCTTGGGTGATAGTGTGGCTGTACTCTGGGTGCATGGTGGTGGGCAGGTGCTATGTGTGCTGTGTTGAGCACAGGGGGGTTGGGGCATTACATGTCTCGGGTGATAGTGTGGAGCTACTTTGGGTGCATGGTGGTGGGCAGGTGCTATGTGTGCTGTGTTGTGCAAAGGGGGGTCGGGGCATTGCATGTCTTGGGTGATAGTGTGGCTGTACTCTGAGTGCATGGTGGTGGGCAGGTGCTATGTGTGCTGTGTGGTGCACAGGGGGCTTGGGGCATTGCATGTCTTGGGTGATAGTGTGGCTGTACTCTGAGTGCGTGGTGGTGGGCAGGTGCTATATGTGTTGTGTTGTGCACAGGGGGTAGGTGCATTGCATGTCTTGGGTGATAGTGTGGCTGTACTCTGGGTGCATGTTGGTGGGCAGGTGCTATGAGTGCTGTGTGGTGCACGGGGGGGTTGGGGCATTGCATGTCTTGGGTGATAGTGTGGCTGTACTCTAGGTGTATGGTGGTGGGCATGTGCTATGTGTGCTGTGTAGTGCACAGGGGGTTAGGGCATTACATATCCTGGGGGATAGTGTGGCTGTACTCTGGGTACATGGTGGTGGGCAGGTGCTATGTGTGCTGTGTTGTGCACGGGAGTTAGGCATTGCATGTCTTGGGTGATAGTGTGGCTGTACTCTAGGTGCATGGTGGTGTTAGCTGGTGAGCAGGTGCTATGTGTGCTGTGTTGTGCACAGGGGGTTGGGGCATTACATGTCTTGGGTGAAAGTGTGGCTGGTACTCTGGGTGATAGTGAGGCTGTACTCTGGGTGCATGGTGGTGGGCAGGTGCTATGTGTGCTGTGTGGTGCACAGGGGGGTTAGGGCATTGCATGTCTTGGGTGATAGTGTGGGTACTCTAGTTGTATGGTGGTGGGCAGGTGCTATGTGTGCTGTGTGGTGCACAGGGGGGTTGGGGCATTGCATGTCTTGGGTGATAGTGTGGCTGTATTCTAGGTGCATAGTGGTGGGCAAGTGCTATGTGTGCTGTGTGGTGCACAGGGGGATGGGGCATTGCATGTCTTGGGTGATAGTGTGGATGTATTCTAGGTGCATGGTGGTGGGCAGGTCCTATGTGTGCTGTGTGGTGCACAGGGGGGTTGGGGCATTACATGTCTTGGGTGATAGTGTGGCTGTATTCTAGGTGCATAGTGGTGGGGCAGGTGCTATGTGTGCTGTGTTGTGCACAGGGGGGTTGAGGCATTACATGTCTTGGGTGATAGTGTGGCTGTACTCTGGGTGCATAGTGATAGGCAAGTGCTATTTGTGCTGTGTTGTGCACAGGGGGGTTTGGACATTGCGTGTCTTGGGTGATAGGGTGGGGTACTCTAGTTGCATGGTGGTGGGCAGGTGCTATGTGTACTGTGTGATGCATGGGGGATGAGGCATTACATGTCTTGGGTGATAGTGTGGCTGTAGTCTGGGTGCATTGTGCTGGGCAGGTGCTATGTGTTCTGTGTGGTGCACAGGGGGATGGGGCATTGCATGTCTTGGGTGATAGTGTGGATGTATTCTAGGTGCATGGTGGTGGGCAGGTCCTATGTGTGCTGTGTGGTGCACAGGGGGGTTGGGGCATTACATGTCTTGGGTGATAGTGTGGCTGTATTCTAGGTGCATAGTGGTGGGCAGGTGCTATGTGTGCTGTGTTGTGCACAGGGGGGTTGAGGCATTACATGTCTTGGGTGATAGTGTGGATGTATTCTAGGTGCATGGTGGTGGGCAGGTCCTATGTGTGCTGTGTGGTGCACAGGGGGGTTGGGGCATTACATGTCTTGGGTGATAGTGTGGCTGTATTCTAGGTGCATAGTGGTGGGCAGGTGCTATGTGTGCTGTGTTGTGCACAGGGGGGTTGAGGCATTACATGTCTTGGGTGATAGTGTGGCTGTACTCTGGGTGCATAGTGATAGGCAAGTGCTATTTGTGCTGTGTTGTGCACAGGGGGGTTTGGACATTGCGTGTCTTGGGTGATAGGGTGGGGCCTCTAGTTGCATGGTGGTGGGCAGGTGCTATGTGTACTGTGTGATGCATGGGGATGAGGCATTACATGTCTTGGGTGATAGTGTGGCTGTAGTCTGGGTGCATTGTGCTGGGCAGGTGCTATGTGTTCTGTGTGGTGCACAGGGGATGGGAGCATTGCATGTCTTGGGTGATAGTGTGGATGTATTCTAGGTGCATGGTGGTGGGCAGGTCCTATGTGTGCTGTGTGGTGCACAGGGGGGTTGGGGCATTACATGTCTTGGGTGATAGTGTGGCTGTATTCTAGGTGCATAGTGGTGGGCAGGTGCTATGTGTGCTGTGTTGTGCACAGGGGGGTTGAGGCATTACATGTCTTTGGTGATAGTGTGGCTGTACTCTGGGTGCATAGTGATAGGCAAGTGCTATTTGTGCTGTGTTGTGCACAGGGGGGTTTGGACATTGCGTGTCTTGGGTGATAGGGTGGGGTACTCTAGTTGCATGGTGGTGGGCAGGTGCTATGTGTACTGTGTGATGCATGGGGGATGGGGCATTACATGTCTCGGGTGATAGTGTGGCTGTACTCTGGGTGCATGGCAGTGGGCAGGTGCTATGTGTGCTGCACTGTACTCAGGGTGGATGGGACATTGCATGTCTTGGATGACAGTGTGGGTGTACTCTAGGTGCACGGTGATGGGCAGGTGCCATGTGCCCTGCTTAACCCACCCATGCCTTTCTGCTTTTCCCAACAGCACATTCCCTGTTCAGCATCTCAGAGGATCACAGAGTGGAAGACAGTCAGATAGTGCCTGCAGAATTCCCAGGACTAGTCATGGTGGATACCGGGATGAGAAGTCATAAGAGGGCCTCAGGAAGAACATGCCCGATGGCCCAGTGTCTGGTGAAATCGCCTCCCTGAACATGTCCACCTTTAGTTGCTATATGGCCATCTTCTGTGTTCATGACTTGCTGCCACTGCCCTGTTTATGATAGCTGCCACTTGTGCCCCCTCCTAAGATTGCCAGCGATTGTTAGCCATAATATCTCTCCTGATGGAAGGTTTAAGACTGCTGCCCTAGCCACCCATCCTAAGAGGGCCACCTTCTGATGAACTTTCTGCAGTCTAGTATTCTAGTGCAGAATGTGGCAGCCCAGATGACTGGTGGTACCTCTTGGTCCAGGCATATCACACCACTGCTCCATGAACTGCATTGTCTGCCAGTGCAGTGGCATATCGACTTTAAGATTAGTCTGTTGACCTACAAAGCCCTACACTCTCTGGGCCCTAGACACCTGAAAGGCCTTCTATTCAAATACACTCCCATCCATCCCTTCGCACTTCTGATGTGTGTCTCCTCATCATTTCATGCTCCTAAATTGAAGTCTTCAAGGGATCGGGCCTTTGGGGTTACCACCCATTGCTGCGGAGTGTCCTTCCTTCCAACATTCAAGGAGCCCCATCAGCAGATGTTTTTATGGACTTACTGAAAACCTACCTTTTTATTTTAGCTTTTGGGTCCAGCTGAACAATATGTACTGTACATACAACTGAGCCAGCAAAAAAGGCTTTGCGGTCGGTTATGTCTGCTCTAGTTTGCATAATACTTGATAAACTGATCGTTCATATTATGCTTTATCCTACTGTATTTTTGTATGACCTCCTTTTTTTACTGTGACTATTGTAATTTTTTATTTTAGTGTATGTTGCCCAGAGTCATCTGGGATAGGCACCTAACAATTAAACTTGCCTTTCATTGCCTTGCCTGGTAATACATTTGAACTGGCCCAAAATTACCTGGAAGCTTTGTGCTCATGTGCGTGAGATTCTGCCATCACTAAGATGGCCGACATAATGTTGTGTGCATGCACAGCTGATCTACCATTCTTAATATAGTTGTTGGTGTGCATTATGCATACATTTAGGAAGCAGTATAGTGCAGTGGGTTATGGCTCTGAACTGCAGATATGGAAACCTGGGTTTGAATCCCACAGCCGCCTAGGTGCATACTATGTGATCCTGAACAAGTCACTTAACTTCCTTGTGCTCCCAGGTCACATCTGGAAACAAGCTTCAGCTTTGTGTGTTACTCCTGGTTAAACAATATTCCCTTTCCCCTCCCTTACAGTATTTATTTATTAAAAAGTTTCACCAAGAAGGCACACTGAACAATTAAGATTGCTCATCTCCCTGTGCTTCCTGGTCCAGGGGAAGCATGGCTTACCAAGACTGTTGTGGGGCCACAGTATGCATGTGTGTCAAGTTCAGATGAAGTGTGGATGAAGAACTCAGTGCTGCCCAGTGGTGTTGTGCTGATGGCAGCCCACGCAGGTTACAGGAGCTGCACCCACGTGCACTGCACACACTGGTGTCCTGTGTATAGAGCACAGAATTGGAAAACTGAACTTTCAGGTGCTTTTAGGGAATCTTTCCAACCTGAGGGGCTACCATAAATCTGGGGGGGGGCCAATATGGCATAGTACTAAAGTCACAGAGATGTTGGGGCCATAGCTCCCCCGGACCACTCGTAAGGGGTCCCAGTGATAAAGCACACGCATCCCAATATTGTAGCGAGTCTTCTTTCCAATCCAGCTTCCTAACGCCACACATGACGAGGGCCAAGCGAGTACACATTAAGGTTCTCCAGCCTATGCACGTATGATGGCACCTGCTGGCCCTCAGTCTTTTTGTGGCTCCTCTCTATAACGCACCCAGTAGCGTGCTGTCCCTTTTCTGGAAGGGGCTCTGGTACTGCGCACAGTACTCTAGGCATGGCCACACCATTGATCTGTTCAGTGGCCGTATGACCTCTTTCATTTGCTTGGTCAATCCCTAGTCAATGGTGCAACACAGTGTGGAAGAAGCCAGTACAGAATAAGTTGCCTTTTTGATACATCTACATCTACATGTGTACAGTATGTGCAGGCACATTTTGAATTTTTAGGATCGACACAAATAATTTTAGTTTTTCCTTGTTTGCTGTTCTTGTCATTCACCATGGTAGGAAAATGTTAACAGAAAAACTGTAAGAGAAGATATTGATTATGATGTATTGAGTTTATTGCAAATATTTTTATTACATGAATCCCTAACCAGCAAAGGTCTCCTGATGGCTATTTCACCTGGGTTATACTATGTGTTATAATTATAAACTAGAGACAGTATAGCGCAGTGGTTTAAGGCTCTGAGCTGCAAACCTGGAGACCTGGGTTTGAATCCCACAGCCTCCACTTGCATACTGTTTGACCTTGAGCAAGTCACTTAACTTCCTTGTGCTCCCAGGTCACACTTGTAAACAAGCTTCAGCTTAGTGTGTCTCTCCCGGTTAAAAAAAAAACAACTTACAATGTAATAGAGTAGACTGAACATAGCAGTGGTGACAACAGTCACCAATGTGCTGTACTAGAGGTCGCCTATCAAAAATGAGAAGATTTATTCGTAGGCAACCAGGTTACCAGATGATAAGGACATAGACAGGGTAGAGAAGGTTCAGAGGAGGGCAATAAAGATGGTGCATGGATTGCATTACAAGTCCTATGAAGACAGATTGAAGGACTTGAATATGTACTCCCTGGAGGAGAGGAGGGAGAGAGAGGGGATATGATAGAGACACACAAGTATCTTACAGGGAGGAACAGGGTGCAGGAATATACTGTTTTTCAGTGAAAAAGATGTTCCAGGATTAAAGGGCATGGGATGAAGTTGGAGGGAGGGCGAGTCAGAGGAAATGTGAGGAGGAATTTCTTCACAGAAAGGGTGGTGGACAAGTGGAACACCCTACCAGAGGAAGTGGTGGGAGCTGAAGCAATAACAGGATTTAGGAATGCATGGGATAGACATAAGGGAATTTTGGGTGTCAGAGGTAAAGGGCAACAGGCTTCTAGGAAAATATAAAGTGAACTTACAAGCTAAAATGGGCAGACTGGGTGGGCCATAGGCCCTTATCTGCTGACAGTGTCTATGTATCTATGTATCTAGCTACCCCAAAAAATCTTATCAAATCAAATATTATTTGACATTTTATTTTAATACTGCTCTGCTTTTCTGCTTATGAATCACTGATCATAATTTTGAGATGATGATTTTTGCCTTCTCTATCCACCTCCTATAGATGGCACCATGGTGTGTTTAACTAGCAACTGATGTATGTAATAGTTGCTACTGTGAAGGAGATTTTAACCATATTTATTATGGATTCAAATCAATCAAATGAACTATAAAACAAGAAAGAAAATTAACAATTTGCATGTGATTTTGTCAAACTTATGGAACCAGCCAAATCCTTCCAATAGTGGTGATGAAACATTTTGGGAGTAGGGGTTTCACGATCGTGGTGTTCATACACTCAGAAAAATGTCCAGGCCCATTTACATAACAATGCAATACATATCAATACTGCAAGGGACCGTTTGAGAGAGACTGTGCAGTCTGAATTCTGAACAGCATGCGACTGTGTCCTGCTTTTGTAAACTGCTTAATTTAAATTTACAAACTGTTCCACAGGGCTACTGAGGTGATAAGAAATATCAAAGAACAATGGGTGGAAACGGATCATTCTGACTGGCGGAGGACACTTTAACAGAGTTACATTAATCACTGGAAACCCTCATGTACAAAAGAACAGCCAGAGTTTTAACTTTCAAAACAATAAAAAAAAAAAGAATTAATTTGTTTTAATACCATTAAGGTATTCAGGGGCTGGGTTACTTTTGTTACTCAAACTTTAAGGGCATAAGACATTCAGCTATGTGTCTCATGACAACCCCCTTCCCAGTAATCCAACACCTGGTCATGTCTTAATGCTTAAAACCCATATATTTCTAGAACATTGGTAGACTTTACAATATTGGTATTTAATCCATGCTCGCAACTTCCTTGTGTATGTATTTATTTGTTTATGTCATGCTGAGCTGATAATAACTCTTTTCCAGATGTGTCCTCAGGGAAGGGGGAAGGAGGACAATGAGGAATACAAAGATCAACAATGCAATCGCAGGTGAATAAACATGATAAATTAGAAAAAATGCAAAGTCAAGGCCTGCAAGTAGTAAAATATATTACAGTTCAGTAAAGTGCTGGAGGATGACAGCGTTTACAAAGGCAGAGGCAATAATGAGATGGTATGAGCTAGTTCCTGCTCTGGGAAATACACAGCAACGTGGCAGCATCTGGCATTAGTATTACTGCACCAAGAATTAAAAAAAATTAACATACTCTAAAAGCTACCATTTCAAAAAGCTACTGCGCTTATTATTGCAGTGGCCTTAGTGACTTTCTGGAACATTTCTTTTTTTAACCTTTTCAACAATTATCTATTATAGTAAGCTTTTAATCTCCACTGTTCAGTTCAGTTTATTAATTGTACTGGAGAGACATGTGAGCACAAATTGCCCACTTTCACAAGCATCCAGTTTTGGTTACACAAATTATACAAGCAACAGTGCAAAACAGGAGTACAATGCAGCATGATTGTATGCATATAGCAGCGGGTTATAGAATCAAACGCAGATACAAATCCAGATCACAAAAAGAAAAATAATACAACTGACCAAAGAATCAGAGACAAGTGCTAGGTAAGATAAGTAGAGTGACAAAGGATGCAGCATGTTCACAGACCGTGTTTTCATATTGTTCAGAGTATGGGAGTCATAATGTGGGCAGGTATCAGTATTTCATTCTTTCCTGGACTGTCTGGTTTACATTTTGTTATCAAGTAGCCTTATACAGTAGTGGGAAGGTCTTTTTCCTGATTCATGTCCTTCTTTTCCTGTTTCGCGTGTGCACTGAATTGACTGAAACACATATCTGGAATTCAGCTGTGATCTTTTACCTCTTCCCCCTTTTCATTTGCCACCATGGGTAGCAGCATACAAAAAGGGGTCCAGTATAAAGTCATAGATGACTGTGGTACAACATTAGGGCATAAAAGGTTCCTCATTATGCTGCCATGAAAAATCCTGTACCCATAAATGAAAGAAAACTTAGTCCATGGGGAGAGGAATCCAAAACCAGTGATTCACAAAGCAAATGATGGCTGCCAGATATTAGAGGTCGAAAATGGGGTTTCTGACTGTAAACAGGTATCCTATGGGAGAACGAACCTGGGACAAAGGTCTTTATCTATTAGAGCAGCAAAGGTCTCGTGTTTGCTCCCACTTGAGATCTGTTGTTTAAGCACTTTAAAGGCTTTTAAAATTAATGTATCACACAGACTCTCAAATTAGACTGTTTTGTGACTGTAAATGATGTTGCTCTGCTTTACGGTCTGTATTGTCTGATTGTACTATATAGAAACATAGAAACATAGAATTTGATGGCAGATAAGGACCGCTTGGCCCACCCAAGTCTGCCCATTTCACTACCTAATGGATAAGCTGCAGATCCTAGTTAACCAGCAGCCTACTTCTTTCTACCCCCACTCCCTAGAATTGCCTTATGACTGTCCCATGCATGCTTGAATTCAACCACTGTTTTTGACTCCACAACCTCCTCTGAAAGGCCGTTCCATGCATCCACCACCCTCTCTGTGAAAAAATACTTCCTTACATTATCTCTGAGCCGCCCCCCCTCTATCTTCAAATTGTGCCCCTTTGTTCTTGCACAACTCTTTTTTTGAAAGATGCTACCCTCTTGGACTTTGTTGATCCCCTATGATGTGGGCACCTTTGAAAAAGGGCTCTTTTAGCTCAAAGGTTTTCTGAATATAATAAACTTAAACATAAACACTGTCACTACCATGGCATAGCACCAGTTATGCAATGCTGTGTCCGGAGGTTGTGGCATGAGGTTCTACCACCTCAGTCACCCCTCTCCCACCCAGCCGACCAATAATTCGACCTGCTTTTGACTGTGCTGTTTCCCATTTCTTTGCCTCTTGCCAGTTCTTCCTGGTGGCCATAGAAACATAGAATAAGTCAGCAGTAAAGGACCACTTGACCCATCCAGTTTACCCAAATGATCGCTAACTAGTCTGTCTTCACAGGCCCTAACTGTTCCCCGGTGTCCCTCCCTGCTCCCTGCTTATTTACTGATATTTCCCTATCTCCATCCCATATATGCTTGAAGCCCCCTACTGTTTTTGCCTCCACCACTTTGAGGCCTTCAGCTATGATAACCAAAAGGTCCCGTTCCTGCTTAGTGACTGATAGTATCCCCCCCTCCCAACCTATACATAGTTCCTGGGTTCCTATGCACTAGGCGCATGATTTTGCACTTTTTGGTATTGAACCCCAAACTGTCATGTTTTTGATAACTTCTTGAGTTTCCCAAGGTCACTGTGCATTCTTTCCATCCACCACTGATTGTTCAATCTATTACAGATTTTAGTACAATCTGCAAAAAGAGTTACTTTCCCTTCCAGTTCATCTGCAGTCTCACTTATGAAGACACTGAAGAGGACTGAGCTCTGTGACACCCCACTGGTCACTCTTCTATCATTACAGTGAGTGACATTAACCACCACCCTCTGTTGACTGTTCATTAACTATTTCCTTGCCCAATTCTCCACTTTAGATTCCACCCCTAATGTGGGCCCCAAATGGCACTCATGTTTACATATTATTCTTCTGTCCATTAGAACCCCCTCCCTTGTGGCAGCCCCAACATTCCTAGTGTCTTGTAAGTGGCAGTATAGCCTAGAGGTTAGAGTAACGAGCTGTGAATGAGCTTGGCACATCCAGCAGACAGACCTAGATTTGATTCCTACAACCTCAGCTTGCATGCTGTGTGACTCTGAGCAAGTCACTTAACCGCCCCAGTACTCCTGGGTCGCCGCTGAAAACAGGCACCTGTGCCTAGTGGGCCTTACCTGTTTACCAAAAGAACAAAAAAAAAAGTGTCCCTTGCTGATCTTGGTCTCCTGACAACTCTCTCCCCCCCCCCATCACATTGAGGGGCCTGTCTCTGGGTACTTTGCCTAGTCAATCATTTGTAAGCAAACTTTTCAATTAAAGAATGCCATTTCTCTACACAAACATATCTGCTGGTGATTTTTTTCTCAAAGAAATGCATGCCACATCATCTTGTGCTAATGCGTCACCTTAGAACTGCCTGCAGGAGCTTTTCACCTAGGGAGGTGACGTGACCTGTGACCAGGGTGTACGGAAACCAGCATGTGATTGCACATAGTGCTACACTTCATTTGCAAGCTGTTTCCCCCCCTTCTCCTGAGTTGCTTGACCAGTGCAACAGCACAATGAAAGATTTCTGACCCCATTGTGTATGTCACAATGGAATTGAAAGTTCAGCTGTGACACACAGCACAGCGATCATTGGGACTGCTTCATGCTCCAGTACTGCAGCTGTGTTGGGGACTCCTTGTGTTCGCATGTGCAGGAGGAGACATTTAAAGATGTAGCCCTTCCAGTTTAATTTTTATTCTATATATTATTTAAATTAAGAACACATTTCTATTGAAGCCATTTGTTATACCTGAACATTAATTTTATGAAAATAACACAATCCATTGAAGTTTTTACCTTGATGCTACCAACATTCTACTCCCTGCATCTAGAAGTTAAGCCTTTGACAGTAGGGGCTGCTTAATGTGTCAGGAATGAAAGCGATAGTGACCTTTATTGTCTGAATGGAAGACAGCCACTTATACAAAGTGAAGTCTAATAGCAAAGCCATCTAACACTTGTAAATGTTTCTAAGATAGAGCTTGTCAGTTGAACTTTTGAACAAGAAAGTATTTCAAAAGATCGAGGACCATACTTGAACCACTAACATGCAGTGCTGATTTGCTGATGTAAAGCCTCCTACTTTTGTGATTTCCCTTCTCACAGCTGCACTTCTGTAAACGTTAATTACTATAAATAAACTTAAGCATATGTTTTTCAGAAGAAGATAACTTACATCTCACAATAAAACTACAGCATTCATCAATCATAAACTCCCCATCTAATTTGTAACACACTCCAGCTTTTCCATATCTTCCATCAATATCTCTGAAACTATGCAATCTTTAATACACGCATTTTTTTACTCCAGTTCCAGGTTACAGTTGGCCATATGCTGCTACGCTCCGTAATGGATTCAGAGTTTAAAGCTTGGGTAACATTAGAATCCCAGTGACAGCTGGAGAGAGCATGGAAGTAGGCCTCAGATGATCGCAACTCCTCCAAAGGAGCATCCCTGTGCCGCTTCATGGAGAAGTAATTAACTTCTTGGACACCTGCAGTCTTTATTGTGTTCTGATAGACAGCTATCCAGGTGTATCATGTGCAATGTAGTGCTGTCACATTTTACCACATGAAATATACTTTACAATAAAAACACGTGTCCTTCCTTCCTTCCTTCCTTCCTCCTCCCTCCCTCCCTCCTCTTTCTTTCTTTCTTTCTTTCTTTCTTTCTTTCTTTCTTTCTTTCTTTCTTTCTCTCTTTCTTCTGACTATCTATCTCACTCTATTGGCAGTTACCTGTCTGTCTATCTCACTCTGTTGACAGCTATCTGTCTCGCTCTGTGTCTGTCTATCTCTATGTCTCCTATCTATCTATCTATCTATCTATCTATCTATCTATCTATCTATCTATCTATCTATCTATCTCTGTCTGCTTCCCTGTCTGTCTATTTATCTGTCTGTATCTCTGTCTAGCTATTTATCTACAGACAAAGGCAGACTCGATGGACCATGGTTCTTTTTCTGCCACCAAGTTCTATGATTCTATGATTCTATGGTTATCTGTCTGTCTGTCTGTCTGTCTATCTATCTATCCATTTATGTAAATGAATAATGCTGCATTCATTACAATATGTGAAAATTCAAGCAGTGCATACAAACAGTATGTTTTATCTAGCAGTTTGCTATGTTGTATGTTTTAGTTATACATATGACTATAATATTTATTAAACCAGTAGAAAATAACAAATACGCATGGTTAAATCTGTAATATCATATATAACCTGTACTGTATTTCCTGCCAGGATAACAGTTTTAAGTTAGTAGATACTTGAGACTTTCTTATCAGTGACTCTGAGAAGAGAAAACAGACAAAAATGGGGCCTGGTGGTCAGTTTTACTCCAGACCTCTGAAACATGGTGGAACTCTGAAAGTGGCTTTAATGTCAGCAGGTCCCTAGATAACACAAACATTCCTGGAGGGGCCCATGTAATTATCAAGCAGACTGATACAGACTGATTCACAGCTGCTGCTCCAGACAACATATTTTGAATCTGTGATTTCAAGATGACATACTGAATGATGTGTTTTGGGGGGCATCTAGAGGGTTTTCGGTCTGAGGGCCCCACAGAGTCGGTCAGGCTTGGGACTATGGACAAACTGCTAGCTAAAAGTTCATGTCTGCCCTGGTTCAAACTGGCTGATGGTAAGCTAATCTGTCTTAATGAGAAATAGGGACAGACAGAGTTATTCTGTTTGCAACCTATTGTTTATAATCAGTTTATTTTCTTTCCTGTGGAATTACTGTTTCCTATAGTGTGTTGCAATATCCCTTTAGAATCTTTGTAATTATCTTCAAATATTAGAACTATTTTTTATATATTTCATGCTTCTGTGACTGAATTCTTTGTGGTACAGCTAATTTATAACTGATAATAACTGCATTTCCACATCTGAGGAGAAGGCTAACGTTATCATATACTGTTTCTAAAGTAAGGTGTTCTCAGCTGTGACAGAGAGGAGTGATCATATGACCTTGAGCAGGGAGCACTGTACTATGTGAGCAGTGACTCTGAAGGGACGCAAACCTAGAGATTCCGCTAAAGAGTGTCTAAGCTGAGTGGTGGCAGCTACTGAAATATTGAGAAAGCTGGTAACAGTGATACAGGCTAAGCCTGGGAAGGACCAATTTGTCACAAACTGGTAGTAGCATTGGGATCTGAAACAGTTTGTCAGTATAAAGGTTACCTGTCCAGTCACAGAACAGGATATAGAAAGGGGGATTCCATATTCTACCAGTTTTGTTTCTTTGTTTAGCAAGGCTAGAAAGATAAAAGATATCATGTCTGGGTCATATAACAAATGTTCATTGCTACAAACACAGAAGCTGTGCCATCACAGACAATTGGCCTATGAGGAGGGCCATAGATGGGATTAACTTATAGCATTTCCAAAAAAGTGACCTGGGAAATTGTGTGTTAGTCATGACGGAGGTAGTGGACAATGCAGATGTGCCAGGGTCTTTGACTGGGCAGCAGTGCAAGCAAACCAGTTATAGATGATGAAGCTGCAGCTTGCCATGCTTAAGCAACAGACAGAGTTAAAGCTGCAAAAGATGAGGCTGCAGACAGAGGAGGAAAAGTGAAAAGCAAAAGGCTGAGGAGCAAGAAAAGTAGTGCCAGCACAAGAGTGGCATGAAGAAGCTTCAGCATGACAGTCAGATGGAGATGCAGCACCAGAGTGCATCACCAGATGAGGGGTTCAAATCAAGGAAGACAAAATGAATTCTAAAATGTTTCATAAATATCAGGAGGGGGTGATCTTGATTTGTTTTCAAGGTTTTGTGAGCGAATCTGTGGGCAACTGGAATTAAGCAAGGCTTCTTAGGCGACTCACCTATTGCCACTGCTCACAGGCAAGGATAAGAAACTTTTGCCTGAATGGATGATAATGACTGCATGGGCTATGAAAAATTGAAAAATACTTGCTAAAGCATTTTGTGTTAACCCCCGAGGCCTATAGATAAACATTTAGGTAGTTAAGAAAGGCCCTGGGAAAGGTATGCCACCCTAACAGCGACATTTCTATGGCAACATGCATCGATATTGACTACAGAGTCATGTCGCCATAGAAATGCCCCTGGAAGGGGGCAACCACTTCCCCTGATTTGCACCCCCTTCCTGAACTAACTCTGAGCTGGAGTTAGAATTCTTTAGTTCGGGGGATGCGGGGGCAAAGCACCCTGCATGAGGGGTTCAGGGACAAGGCCCCCATTGTAAAAAACAGTGTCAAACTGTGCGGCTCCATGCTGACTGCATTTTGCTGTTGACACGGAGCCCATCACTGAAATGCTGGTCACAATCTTTTTTGTCCCGCCGGCATATATAAGTCCTGGGAAACAGCTATGTTTTTGTGTTTGCAGATAAATAACTTATTAGAGCACTGGGTAGAGGGTGCAAAAGCTCACTCTGTTGAGGAGATAAAATAATTATTTCCGCTGGAACAATTTTTAAAAAGGGTACATCAGGATATGAGAGTATGACTGTTGGATAGAACTCCAAGCTCTGTGAGGGAGGCAGCAGAGAGGGCTGATCAATTCATATCCAGCCAACCATTCTCTCACTAAAAAGGGAAGGGGGGCCATCAGGTAGTTTTAGGGGACCCTGGGGGGGCACACTAAAGGGAGTCAGCCCGTGTCCAAACTAGAAGTGTCTCAAAAGCACAGGGATGGGTGAGCGCAAGTGGTATATCTGCCAGAAACTGGAGCATTTGTCTTATGATTGTCCAAAAAAGCATTTGTCAATGCCGAACATTCGCTTGCAGGTATTTGCAGTGGTATTTGGCACTTGGACATGGCTTAAAAAAATCAGTGACAAAGAAGTACAAGCATTTGTCAATGCCGAATGTTGCTTGCTTCTATGTGCTGTTTAGGTATTTGGAAGTCATTGGGTGCAAATATTGAAAATTCAGCAAGACTTACAGTGTGTGTAGGAACTGTGCAACACATGCTCAGTAAAACAGTCATTTTAGGAATTTTTCACCAATTTTCAACATAGCCATTTTAAGACCTCTGCTCATGAACAGTGTCACTGTGATTTTCTTAATGTGTCCCATACATTGAGTTCACACACTGACTGCGCCATTGTGCGCTACATGGGCAGAAACACATTTTGGGCAGGATGTGGAAAATGACAGCTATACTGCTCATAAGGAGGTATGGTAAAATGGCAATGTTGAAAATCTGGAGTGGAAATATTGAAAATTCACAAACCTACGAACAGGCCTAGGAAATGCACAACGCTCGCTCGTAAAAGTCAGTTTTAGGAATTTTTTCACCAAATTTTCAACATAGCCATTTTAAGAACTCTGCTAATGAACAGTGTCACTGTGATTTTCTTAATGTGTCCCATACATTGATTTCACGCACCGACTGCGCCATTGTGCGCTACACGGGCGGAAACACATTTTGGGTGAGATGTGAAAAATGACAGCTGTACTACTCATAAGAAGGTGTGGTAAAATGGCAATGTTGAAAATCTGGAATGAAAATATTGAAAATTCGTGAACTTACGAGCCTGTGAACTGTAACACCGCAGAAACTGAAAATGTTTTAGGATTTTCCCACCAAATTTCAAAATAGGCTTTGAGCCCACCTATGACGCTGGCACTGTCGTCCAGCATGAGCCTGAAAGGTGATTTCACGCAGTGACCGCGAATCACCTTCAGGCCCGAATAACGCCATGACAGTGACAGAATTATGAGAAGGGTCCCAAAAACCCCCTGTTGAAAATTTGGTGCAAAAATTCCCAAAAATGCCTGAGATATGCAACAAAGTTGAAAAAAAACCCATCTAGCCCATTATAGAGCTTACCGGCATTTCCTCAGTTCGCGGTCGGCTTTGAAGAGTGCAGACGTGTTCCCGGTCCAGCGATGATCGTCACGCCGAGCTCCCTAGGTAAGTATGGGGTGAGGGGGGTGTGTGGGGAGGCAGGGTGCGAGGGGAAGGTTGGGAGGGTGGGGAGACAGCGATGGAACCTCTTCTTTTTTACAGTTTTTTTTTTTACTCAGATGATGTGGGACATTTTACCACATGGGTAGGCTCCAAGCGTGGCAGCAGGAAAAGCTGTTTGGGGGACGTGGAGCCGGCGGGGATTGGGCACCCCGTGGCGGCAGACTGACGCGTTTGCCACGCTGGGGTGGGCTCCCAGTGTGGCACCAAAGATTTGAGGGGACGTGGACGCCTGCCAGCACACAGTGGTGGTTTTCTTTGAAGAGAAGACCACCGCTGTCATACACAGCACCGCACCGATTGGTGCAGGACCACCACGCCTGCTGAATGGAGCAGAGGATTGCACAGGACAGGCACACCTCCAAAGTGTCCCATTCTCCCAAGACGTTCCTTGCGCATGCGCGCAAGCGAACGTGAAAATGTAAGAAAAGGTGCAGGTGCAGCTGGAGAGGATAGCTCAGCAAGTTCCTAGCAGTTAGTAGCCTGTACACAGAGTGTAGTGCCCTCTAAATCCACTGCACACATGCACTGTGTGTATGTTAATAGGATGGTGACTCAGGGATTCAGGGACAACGTGGCTTCCATTTCTTTGGTGAAGTAGGATTTGATTCAAGAGGAACAGATCCTGCCTCGCCAGTTTTCTAGGATTGGAGGAGTGGCAGGTCCTGAGGTCTCAGTGTCATTGGCCCGGATCTTTCTAAGGTGGGTAGGTGTCCAGGACATACATGAGGTCGGTGTTGTAGCTGACCTGCCTGTGGATGTAATCATGGGGAATGACTTTGATAGTAGGGCCATATTCTGTGTTACTTCACATAGCAGGATGAGGGAACCAGCTCCTGAGGACACAGAGGGGGCAGTGCATGAGGAAACAACCCCTACCTCAGTAGCAGGAGAAGCTGTAGCTGAAGAACAATCTGGGAGCAGCAGTTCTGAGCCATAGCTACAGACTGAAGAGAGCCCAGCCATGGGTGACTTTCCCACAGCAGAATGTGTTCTGGGGAAGGTCAGACATGTGGAGCTAGGGGGAGCTGAGCAAGCTGACCCACCCTGCAAAAGCTAAGGGAGTTAGCCACCAGAGGGGAAGGTGACTCTCCAAGTGTTGGAAAAAGGGAAGTGTACTGGTAGGATGGGCTCCTGTATCATGAGTGGGTCCCTAAGGGAGGACCTGAGGAAGGGGTATTCTGGTAGACAGTGGTTCCTAGGCAGCAGCTTCTGGAATTAGCCCTTTTCAGGACACCTGGGCTAAGCTGTACAAAAGCATGGATGAATAATAAGTTGTGCTGGCCAAGTATTTTTAAAGATGTGGCAAATTACTGCCAGATATGTCTGCAGTACCAGATGGTGGGAAAGGTTGGTGGCTAGGCTAAAGCAGCTCTGATTCCCCTACCTGTTTTTGAAGATCCATTTTGGTGAGTTGCCATGGATATTGTTGGGCCCCTGAGCACCCCAAGTTGCACTGACAAGTGGTACATCTTGATGATCATAGATTATGCCACAAAGTACCCAGAAGCGGTGCTCTTGTCCTCCATTGAGGCTTAGAAGGTGGGAAATGAACTGCTGGGGATATTTTATTGGGTGGATTTTTCCCAGGAGATTTTGTTGGACCAGGGCACCAGCTTCATGTCTGATCTGATGGTTAGTCTCTGGAAGAAGTGTGGAGTAAGGCAGCTCAGGACCTAGCCATACCAGCCCTAGCCTGACTGTCTGGTTGAGTGATTTAATGGGTCTCTAAAGAAAATGTAAGGACATTCACGGACCAGTATGTGAGAGAGTAGGACAAGTACCTACCTCATCTCCTATTCACATGTAGGGAAGTCCCTCAGCAATCCACAGGGTTCTTATCCTTTGAACTCCTATTTGGTCATAGGTTATGGGACCCCTTGATTTGGTAGGGGTTGAATGGGAGGATGAGCTTGCTCCCCAAGGGGAACCAGTTTTGGGGTACGTCCTGAACTGTAAGTTATGGCTCAAGGAGCACCTAACCTCTGCACAACAGATGCAGAAAACATGGTATGACTGTAGGGCCAGAGCCTGGGAGTACAAAGTCAGGCAACAGGTGATGGTTCTCATCCTCATCTGGCAGAACAAACTGCAGGTAACTTGGGATGGGCCTTACTTAGTGGTCAAAAGGGTGACTGGTGTTAATTATGAGGCAGAGCTATTTGATGGGAGGTGCAAACAGCAAAGTCAGGGTATACCACACTGGCAGGACACCACATGGGTAGACGGTCCCAAGCCCCAAAGAGACAGTCACTCTACAGTGTCCCAGAAAGTGTAAGACATGCCATAGAGGGGGACACCAAAGGGATGCTGGCCCTCAGTGTGATCCAGGAGTCAAGTAGTCCCTGGACCTTCCAAGTGGTACTGATTCCCAAAAAAGAGAGGATCATGAGATTCTGCATCAGCTACCACAAGCTCAAAAGCTGCACAGAGTCAGATGAATACTCCATGCCCAGGAAGGATGAGGTCCTACGGAGGTTAAGGAGAGCCCGTTACCTGTTCACCATACACCTGACATAGGGCTTTTGGCTAGTACAGAGAAGTCAGCCACGATAAAGCACAGTAACTTGCAGTAATGATATGTGACAAAATCTTGCATGAAAAAAGGACTTAATTGCCATTGATTTACAATTGCCTCTGCAGTACACTGCAGCATTCTGTGATATTCTGCAGCATTTCTGCACTTCATCCTGGCTGTCACATCTGTACCTCTGATACCTGAAGCCAGACTGAGAAAGGTCTACCTTCGTCACCCTGTTTGGATTTTTCGAGTTCTGGGTGATGCCATTTGGAATGAAGAACGTGCCAGCCACCTTTCAATAGCTCATGGACTGCATTCTGCAGTGGGCAGGAGACTTCATTCTGGTGCCATCTCTAGCCAGACCTAGGATCATGTATGGCATGTGACTAAGGTGTCCTGCTGGCTGAAGACCACTGGGCTGACAGTCAAGATACAGAATTGTCAGGTAGAAATAGCAGAAGTGTCATATCTTGGGCACAGGGTGCGGAGTGGGAACATTGGGGAACAACAAGCCCGAGCCAGTGAAAATTGAGGCCTTCCAGTGATGGGCTATGCCCACAACCAAGAGGAAAGTACGGGCCTTCCTTGGGATGGCAAGGTACTACCATAGGTTTGTGCCGAATTTCAGCAGCCTGGTCAAACCCCTGTCCAATCTCACTATGAAGAAAAGGCTGGAAAAGGTTCAGTGGACAGAAACCTGTGATGTTGTGCTGGGCACCAGTGCTCACCAGCCCCGACTACACTCTTAGATTTATTGTGAACGTAGATGTATCTGATCAGGGGCTAGGGGCAGTTCTGAGTCAGGTTACGCACTTGGGAGAGGAATACCCAGTCGTCTACATGAGCAGGAAGCTTCTGCCCAGACAGCAAACCTATGCCACAACAAAGGAGTTTCTGAGGATTGACAGGGCTTTGCAGAAGTTACAACCATACCTGTATGGAAGGGAGTGCACCCTGGTTATAGATCACAACCCCCTTACATGGCTGCATAGGACCAGTGGCCAGAATGCAAAATTGCTAAGCAGGAGCTTGGCACTGTAGGCCTGTAATATGAGCATTCAGCACCGCAGTGGGTCACAGTCTGGCAGTGTGGGTCTAGTATGGTTGCCCGTCATTTATTTTCCCGACTCTGTATTTTCCGTGACCTATTTCCCATCATCTGATTTCCCGACGCGATCTTTCCCCCGAATATCATTTGATCGAAAAGTGCATTGTTTTACTTTGCTGTGCACAGCAGGGAAGCGTGGTAGTGGAGAATGCAGCTACGGACCTGCATACTGAAGCTCCTGATCTGTCAGGGAAAACTGTAGCATCATAACCCAAGCAAAGTGAATAGGAAAACAACTGTAGTTTCAGTCACACACCTGCAAGGTGCAAAGAGAAAATAGAAGACATCTGGTAACCACTTCTGATCCTAAGACAGCGGGTCACAAAACAGCTTTGGTGGCTGCAGGAAGGATACATTGAGTGGATGGGGAAGGCTGGGTTTCTCCACTGCCAGTTAGTGCACAAGAAACTACGTCACTGTTTCCCCAGCATACTTGTCAGTCAGATATTACAGTTTCTGAAAAGAGGGTAATGATTGCTACAAACAGTATCAAGGTGAGATCTGGGGATCACAGTGGGAAAGTACGTTCATGTCGACACACCTACTTGCCAGCTCATTTAATCTTTAAACTGAGTATAGTGACCACCCCTTAGGCCATGGCTGACCTCTGTTATGTTCCAGAGAATTTGGTTTACAGTATCATTTAGACATAAGAAAAGAGGGAAGGAAAAGTTAGCTTCTGATCCCTATCTCTTTCAGGGGCAGCCACGTGTATGTCACAGGGTGTAAGTGTTTCCCACCCCTACCATGCCAGAGTATCCCTCTGCAGTATCATTTCAAACCTGGGCGCTTAACAATTGGGAGCTATCCTGGTGCAAAGAAGCACCTTATCGGTACAAGGCAACTAGGCTGTGTGGTGGTAAAGGCAGGGGTCCCTAAATTTCCACCTTCGTGGCCGATAAAGTGATGAAATGGGTTCGTTTGTGCTTTTAGTTGGCAAAACTGTCGACGGTAAATAATTTAGTCGGGAAAAGTAATGACGAGAAATTAGTGTCGGGAAACCAAATGTCGGGAAACCTCATGCCGGGCAATCATACGGATCCCAGCAGTGCAGGCAGGTCGCTGAGACAACAGCTAGTGTACCTATTTTTTTTTCTTTGTTTTTCTTCAGTAGGAGAGACCTAGGAGAAACTGAGGTGGGGTTTACACAAACCATGAACTGAGGGCATGGCAGGGGGAGCCAGCTGACTAACTGGAAAACAAATCAGTTAGTGCAGTGAGCAAGATTTGTTGTTTCTTTTATTTGGGGGGTGGAATGTAATGTAATGTAACTATTTGCTAGGTACCTGCATTTCCCTGCCAGAATAACAGCTGGAAGTTAGTAGATACTGGAGGCTTTCTTATCATTGACTCTGAGAAGAGAAAAGCAGACTAAAATGGGTCCTGGTTGTCAATTTTACTTCAGACCTCTGAAACATGGTGGAACTCTAGCAGTGCCTTCGATGTCAGCAAGCCCATAGCCAACATAAACCTTCCTGGAGGGCTCATGCAATTATCCAGCAGACTGATACAGATGGGTTCTCCTTACTGCTGCTTGAGACTAAAGATTTTGAAACTGATATCAGAGTGACATACTGGATGATGTGTCATGGGGGGGGGTCATCTAGTGGGTTTTCGGTCTGACAGGGCCTTACAGAGTCAGTCAGGCTGTGACTACGGACAAACTGCAAGCTAAAAGTCCATGTCTGCCCTGATTCAAACTGGCTGGCTGTAAGCTAGCCTGCCTTGTAGAGAGACAGGGATAGAAAGAGGTATTCTGTTTGCACCTATTCTTTCTTTTCTGTGAAATTACTGTTTCCCATAATGTACTGTAATATCCTGTAGAATCTGTGTAATTATCTTAAAATATTAAAAATATCATTTTTTATATAATCATGTTTCTGGGACTGAATTCTTTGAGGTACAGCTAACCAATTTATTATGTTTGCTTGTGAATGCAGTGCACAAGAAATATATTAAGGTTAGTAGAGCATTGCAGAGGTGCGGCAGTGTTGTGGCCAATCCAACGAATGCTTTAATGGGCTCATCTGTCGACCACCAATTAATGCTGAAGCCGCTGGTGACAGCAGTTTCAGAGCATGCGTCGTACTTGAAAGAAATCTGCCGCTGCAATTGGGGGCAGTTTCGTCATTGCAGTGGCAGTCCCCACTCCCTCCCAACCAGTCACACAGCAGGACAACAAAGTAGCTCCCTCCCACTGCTGCTGCCCTTCCCGCACCCTCCGTTCTCTGTCTCCTGCTGACATCAGGGTGCCCAATGGGCGTAGCCACTGATACACCAGATACACTGTGGTGTACTACACTTAGTGGCAGGGGGTAGCAAACAAGCTGGCCAGCGTTGCTCCTCCTGTCTCTCATTCATCATGTTTTAACTTACTTTGACTTTGTAGACTTTTTCTTCCCTTTCAGCTTCGTTTTCGGAGACAGGGAATGGCTGAGCAGACTGCAGACGCTGTAGCTGAAGTACTCAATTAGGTCTGAACCTTCTTCTTGCACTAGTGATTGGATTTGGCATCACATAGGGGGTGTGGCTACTTAGGGGCTGCATGTTTAAATGCCCCCAGCCAAGTTAGAAGTTGGTACTTTAACTTTGTTATTGGAATCCGAACAGAGTACCACAGATTAAACAAGCATTTGTCAATGCCGAATGTTTGCTTGCTGGCATTGGCATTGGTAGGGTAGGAGTTAGAGAGCTGCATAATAGGAATGGCAGTGAAGTATTGAACTGAAGCCAACCCCACCACCACCCTGCAGAGACTGACAGGCATTGGGGTGTGCCTTTGGGTCGTCAGGCATAATGGCCATGCCATTTCACCTCACCCTACCCTGCAGACACCGACAATTGTCATGGTGTGCCTTGGGGTCTTTGGCTCTTATGCTCACCCCATTCCATCAGGAAATACGGTGAGATGAGTGCTGCATAGGAGAATGGGGTGAACTTTGGGGCCGAAGAGTCCAAGGCACACCTCGATGCCTCTCACTGGCTGCAGGGTGTGGAATGGTATGAGCATTACAGGTGAGAATCCCAAGTCACACCCCTGATATTCATTTTATGGACTTTTTTCACCAAATTTTTAACATAGCCATTTTAATACCTCTACTCATGAACAGTGTCACTGTGATTTTCTTAATCTGTCCCAAACATTGATTTCGCACACCGACTGCACCATTGTGTGCTACATGCACAGAAACACATTTTGGGTTAGATGTGAAAAAGGACAGCTGTACTGCTTGTAACGAGGTGTGGTAAAATGGCAATGTTAAAAATCTGGAGGAAAATATTGAAAATTGCACCACGAAAGTGCGTACAGGAACAGTAATGATGTCAGAAACAGTAATTTTGGGAATTTTTTCAACATAGGGTTTTTGGGGTCCTAACTCATGAACTGTAACACTGTCATTTCATAAATTGGTCCTGAAAGGCAGTTCCACGCAGTGAATGAGAAATCATCTTTCGGGGCTGACTAACAAAATGATAGTGCCAGAATTCATGAGGTGGGGTCCCAAAAACCCCATGTTGAAAATTTGGTGAACAAATTCCCAAAAATGACTGAGATATGCATCAAAGTTGAAAAAGCCCTATTTATACTGGCATTTCCTCACTTCGCAGTCGGCTTTGAAGAATGTAGATGTGTTCCTGATCCACCAAGATCGCCGCACTGACTCGAGGCAAGTGTGGGGAGGTGGGGTGTGGAGAGGTATGGGTGCGCAGAGGGTGGGTGCAGGTGGGGGAGGAGGGTCAGGACAGTCAATGAGGAAATGTTTTTTCTTTTAGGTTATTTTTTTTTTTTTGTAGATGATGCGGGACTTGGGCCATGCTGGGGTGGGCTCCCAGTGTGGCAGCTGGAAGGCTGTTGGAGGGAGTAGTAGAGCCGATGGGGGATTGGGCACCCTGTCAGCCATACGGACTGTTGCCATGCTGGGTTGGGCTCCCAGCGTGGCACCCGGTAGTCTGCTGGGGGGGAACAGTGGAGCCGACGGGGACTGGGCACCCCTTTTGGTCTTATGGACCATTGTCACGCTGGGCTCCCAGCGTGGCACCTGGAACTCTGTTGGGGGGGAGCGCAGCAGAGCCAACGGGGGATTGGGCATCCCTGTCAGCCATACAGCGTGTGTGTGTGGAGAGGGAGTGCATGAGCACACAATATGCTAATCAGAACTATCTTATCGCTGCTCACTGATGCGATCTCTCCCTTTCAACTGTACGCCACTGCATTTTCAACTGCTATCATAGACAGCTGCAGCATTCATTGGTGAACTGTGACCATGCCTGCAAACACACTGACTGAATTGGAAGACAGGGTGCCACACCTACAAAAACTCAGATGATGGCACTATGTTTCTTGCACATGCGTGCAAACAAACATAAAAAGAATGGACTTGGAGCCAGACACCAGCCAAGAAAGGGCCAATACTTCCATTCCTCACAGTCATTCACTGTCCCACCAGCACGATGGACTAGCCAGAGACCCCCACTTTCTGATCCCCATCCCCATAATGTTTTATTCCCTGGAGTCTAGTGGCACCTCCCGCACACCCAGTGATCACTGTCCCTGTTAATTTCTGTTACTCACTCCAAAGTCGGCTAGCATGGCTACATAGCATTTGCCATTCGGACACATTCTGTATTTTTTTGTCTGGCGGGGCTTTGTTATGTCACTTGTGAGTGTGGGGAAGGAGTGAGGGGGTGGGGAAGGAATGAAGAGTGGGTGGGAATCTACAGTCAGTGGCAACCAGAGGCTGCTAAAGACTTAAGCAGGTCCGTAGTGCAGCTGACACTTGTGATTAGCCACTGTGTTCGGTAGGGGTGTGGCTAGCTCAGTCGCAGCAAACTTTGGTTCTCAAAGGAGGTGGCAGGGAAGGCTAAGGAGAAAAGGATAGTATTCAGGAAATATAAGGAAACACAGAAGGAGCAGGACAGAGAACTTTAACAGTTAAAGCAGAAGGAGACAGCCAAGGCGATCAGAATAGCAAAGGCCCAAACCGAGGAAAAGATAGCCAACTATGTTAAGAAGGGGGATAAAAACTTTAATAGGTACATTAGAGAGTGAAGAAAGACCAAGGGAGGGATATGGAGACTTAATAAAGGGGAGGGAATGTGGGCAGAGGGTGATAGTAAAAAAGCAGGGATACTGAACGAATATTTCTGCTTAGTATTCACAATGGAAAAGGAGGGGGGAGGCACCTAAACCAAACGAGAGAAACACTCTGGATAGGGGGGTCGAATTCCAGTCCATTCACATGAAAGAACTCTTGAAACTGAGGGTGGACAAAGCAGTGGGGTCTGAAGGGATTCACCCTAGAATTCTAAAAGAACTAAGGGTAGAACTAGTGACACCACTGACTACTCTCTTTAACAAATCATGGGAGGATGGGGTGGTACCTGAAGACTGGAGAAGGGTGGATGTGATTCCACTTCACAAAAGTGGGAGCAGAGAAGAGGCAGGAAACTACAGACCAGTTAGTTTGACCTCAGTGGTAGGGAAAATGATGGAATCACTTCTGAAGGAAAGAAATGTTGAGTACCTAGAAGCCAGTGGGGCACAGGACCCAAGACATTATGGATTCACAGTGGGAAGGTTGTGTCAGATGAATCTAATAGATTTCTTTGACTGGCTGACCAAAGTAATAGACCTGGGAGGGGCTGTGGATATGGCCTACCTAGATTTTAGCAAGGCATTTGACACAGTCCCACACAAACGATTAATATACAAGTTAGCCAGTCTTGGAGTGGGTCCCAAGGTGGTAGCCTGGATAAAATATTATCTGGACAACAGGACACAAAGGATAATAGTAAACGGAGTCCACAGTGAAGAAAGGAGAGTAACTAGCGGGGTACCACAAGGTGCAGTACTGGGACCGGTCCTGTTTAATATCTTTGTAAGTGACATTGGAGAGCACCTGGAAGGAAAAGTATGTCTCTTTGCAGACTACACAAAGATGTGCAACAGGGTTGATACACAAGGGGGCGTGGAAAGGATGAAAAGGGACTTGGCATGGTTGGAGGAATGGTCAAATGTATAGCAGCTCAGATTCAATGCAAAGAAGTGCAAAGTAATGCATCTGGGAAACAAAAACCCAGGGGAAGAGTACACAATGGGGGGTGAGATACTAACAACAACAAAAATTGAAAGGACCTGGGGTAATTATATCAGATGATCTAAAGGTGGGCAAGCAATGTGAGAAGGCAAAAAGGAGGGCTGGGGGGATACTGGGATGCATAGGGAGATGCATCAACAGTAGAAAACAGGGAGTTTTTATCCCTCTATACAGACAGTTGTTGAGACCCCATCTGGAGTACTGCATGCAGTTCTGGAGACCCCATCTCCGCAAGACATAGACAGAGCAGAGGCTGATCAGAGGAGGGCAACCAAAATGGTGCAGGGTCTGCACCAGAAGACATACGAAGAGAGAATAAAGCAGCTTAACATGCATACCCTCGAGGAAAGAAGGGGGGGGGACATGATAGAAACTTTCAAGTACCTCAAGGGAATTAACAAAGGCCAAGAGGGTAGCATCTTTCAGAAAAAAAATGTGCAAGTACAAGAGGGCACAATTTGAAGATAGAGGGGGGATGGCTCAGAGGAAATGTTAGAAAGTATTTTTTCATTGAGAGGGTTGCGGATGCATGGAACAGCCTTCCTGAGGAGGTTGTGGAGTCAAAAACAGTGGGAGAATTCAAGAATACATGGGACAGACATGAGGCAATTCTATTGGTGGGTAGGAGGAGGTAAGCTGTTGGTTAACTAAAATCTACAGCTTATCCATCAGGTAGGGAAATGGGCAGACTAGGTGAGCCAAGCGGTCCTTATCTGCCATCATATTCTATGTTTCTGTGTTTCAATATCTATTGCTAAGAAGCTTCACCTGATTGGAACTGAACTGTAGTGCAGAAGAACTGAAGAAAAGACTGAAGACAAGCTGATCAGCTACAGACCGAAGACAAGCTGATCAGCTGAAAACCAAAGATGACCAAATCAAATTTCAGCATGGCAGTCAGGAGTAAGCAGCTGAACTGCAGTCAGAACAAAGAAGTACAGGCAGCTGCTTGTGGGCAGAGGACTCACCCCAGACTCCTTGTCCCATTCCGTGCAACTATGACAGTTGTCGGCTCTGTAACTTCATTAGCGGCAGCAATCCGATTCTCACTCAGAATAGGAGAAGCTTGGGTAACCCGGAGCAGCCAAAAAAGTAAGTGACTTAAATTAAATAAATCGACACACACTGCTAAATAAGAGAAGATTAGTTTGCTAAATGTGTGTGTGTGGTGAGGGGGGAGAATATTTTTAAAGTCCAGATTTTTAAACAAAACCTTATCTTTGTGACTGTGAGCTGCCATATAATTAAAAGTATTGTGCTGGAGTTAGGCTACACCCTCAGCTGTGACTGATGGACCACTTTTCTATCTCCTTATTTCCTAGCTACCAAAACTTATGTTGCGCAACAGTTAACACTTTTCTCTTTGCTTTTCTTCTTTCCCCCCCTACCCTAGGTTGGTCACCTAGCATAGCTCTTTCCTATCCCTACTAAACTTCCTACTAGTTCTCTCTTTTCATTCTTTTTTCATTTCCATCCATCCAGTCCTTGGAATGATGCCAAACACCCGAAGAGGTGGTGTGTAAAGTGCATAAGGGCATTTTGTGTACAAAAAGCATGAAGGCTGTTTGAGATAGCAGGCATGAATACAATTAATAAAACCTTTTTAAAGAAATAAGGACTCAGAAGCCATATAAAACAATAATAATTTCATGGTTAATACAGTTATAAGAAATCCTTAAGGTATTTTCACAAATTCACACTATAAACCTGTTACTGTATAAGGTTCTATGTATAAAAGAGCGTAGTCACTGTGGAGCAGAGTTATGGAAAGTCAATATCTGTGGATATATACACTGTACCTTTAACTGAACCAGGAAATCCCCTGACACAATCACCTCCCCCCTTGGTTTTGAAACATGTCCAGACATGTAAGGGCTCAGTTAGGTGACCTTACCAAAAAGATAGAAAAACCTTTGCACAGAGTTTACTGTAGTTCAGTCTAGTAGAGTTCAGTCTTGAGAGTGAAGGAGAGAGGTTCTACTGCAGACAAGCTGTTGAATGCAGATGAGAAGGGTCTTAGGAGCTCTAGAATCCAGGACTGTATTGTGTGAGAAACTACTGATGTTAAGTAGTGATTTTCTTTTTTTTAATTTTTTTCTTTTCATTTATTATTTTTCGAACTTTTGAAAAATAAATATCACACCAAGGTGTGTTTTAAACCTGTAAATTTGCCTCGTCTGAAGTTTATTCCCTCATGCTGTGACAAGTATGGGATACTGCAGGGGACTGGGCTGGCCAGTGCCCTAAACAGATCTACAAACAGGATTGAAGGATTTGTAAGGCAGCGGTAGGGAGCAGAGGTTTAGCTAGCCGCAAAAGTTACTTCATTCTCTGTGGTTTGCTAAATGCCCTGAAAGTTTCTGTAAACCAGCAATAGGGGAGGGACTAGAAAGAGAGCTGGAAATACATCAGTCTTGCTGTCAGCATCTATGAAAGGAAGACTTACTAAAGTGAATGTTTTCCTCTTGCAAAACAGCTGTGATGCAGTTCTGTGCAGTAGTGGGTTGGGGGTACAAATTGTGAGTTGCTTGCCTTATCAGACTTTAGAGACTCAGGCTCAGAACTGCATAAACACTAGTGCCCTGGTTTAAAACATACTGTATTTTTAGGTTTTATGGTAAAATATGATTTAAATCAAAAGGCACTAGTTTGATCAGCTGTTGCCCTCTGAATTGCTCTGCAATGAATTATAAATCCACTGTCGAACAGGCCCACCTGGATAGCTAGAAATTTCCAGGTGGATCCCCTTCACTTGGACTCCTGCTCAACTTCCAAACTCAAAATCCTTAAATTTATGAATTAGTTTCTATTTAAATGGTGTTTTCTGACCACTGTAAAAAATGCAAAATAGAGTCTGTGCACAAATATGTCACCGTGGGCCCTCTTATTTATTTTCCATACTGGTCCCCAGTTGCAAAGCTCCAGATGGACCCCCTCTCCTACCCTGTATAAATCTGTAATGGTAACAGCAGTACTGTAGTGCAGATTCTCCCCAGGTACCCCTTGCTCAGCCTAAATTAAATTGCTCAATGTAACTTTAGTAGCAGATCTCCCTCTGGGCCAGAGGGTCTTGGGCTCTTGTCCCACACCAGGATTAGGCTCATACCCTAAAACGCTGGCACCCGAGTGCAGTACTGGGGGTGTTCTGTACTGCTGGGGTGTGCTGTCCTTCGGATGAGAAGGCCAAGGTCCCTTCTATCCATCTGTCGTGCTGTGCTTGTGGGTATCCAGGTGGAAATAAAAGAACCCAAGGCTCTTTTCTCAAGAATAGGTAATTTCCCAGTTGTTCTGGCTGATATTCCTCTTCCCATAAAACTGGTTCATGATGCTGTCCAAGGCTGTGTGGGTGTTGATGTGCGAAATGGCTACCACTACATGTTTAGTCACTTCGTTACCAGTCTAGCATTGCTTTCAATGTGTATGAAAAGCAATATATAAATGCTGATTCTTCTTCTTTGACTGCTTTTTCGACTTCTTCTGACAGGGCACAGCTCTCGATATTTCAGTAGTGATAATATTACTAGTGGATTTTGTTTCATCCATATAATAATGAGAAGTTCTCTCTACATGAAAGGAGTATTGGGAGGAGGTGTTTTTTAATTTTTATGTTCCTTATCACCCGTGTTACTAAAATCAACATTTTTATTGTGTGGAATGCATCTTCTGTAAAGTAGAATAACATTGCATGGGGTCCAGTGGTCCCTCCTGGGTCCCCCTCATGCAGGCAGCACTTGGCCACCCCTGAGCACCACCGACAGTATTTAGGTACATGAGGGGCAGTAGGGACTACTGGTCACCATGGATGATCACCGAAAACTGTTGGGTGTTTGGACGCGGGATGGACGGGTGCTGCTTTTATGTTTTTTTTTTTTTTTTTATTTAAAGTTTATTGAAAAAGTTTTAAAATTTTACACCACAACATACAATGGCTGACATACCAAGTCATGAACATGATACATTAGACAAGTGATAAGCTGAGTCAGCCCCCAATTAGTCCCCCACCCTCCCAACCTAAACATATTGAGCACAAATAATCCATTAGAGAAACCTCTTAACCCAATACCAGTACTGACTTAGTGAGTTGGACATAAGGGGACCTGATAGCCAGGTAAGCCTTATTGCAGAGAGTATAAGGTATATAAGAGGTCCCAGATTTTCGTGAATTGCTCCATTCTGTTGCTGAGACTGGCGATGGCCCTTTCCGTGCTGAGATTCGCCAGAAGCTCAGATAGCCATTCATTATAGGAGATCTTGATCTGATCAGTCCAGTGTCTTAATACAAGCTTTTTCACAGACATAGCTATTAAAGTAATATGGTACTTGAGAACTCTGCCCTGGACCTCGGACAGATCCCCCATAATGCATATTACGGGCGTAAACAATTCTTTGAGCCCCAGTAAGGGATCCACCGACTGCTTAATAGCGGCCCAGAGGGGAGAAACTTTGGAGCAAAACCAGAATACATGGGAAGTTGTACCGTCTTCCCGCAGGCACCTGGAGCAAGTCAGGACGGGCTTTAAGCCCAGTTTAAATAACTGTGAAGGGGAATAATATGCATTGTGCAGAATATACATTTGCATTAATCTAAGCCTGTCTTGAGTCACAAATTTGTGACAGTTATGCCACAGTTTCGGCCATTCTATGTTATGGTTAGGAAATAAGGAGCCCCATAGAAACATAGAAACATAGAAACATAGACATAGAAACATAGAAACATAGAAACATAGACATAGAAGCATAGAAACATAGAAACATAGACATAGAAACATAGAAACATAGACTTTGACGGCAGACAAGGACCGCTAGGCCCATCTAGTCTGCCCATTTCCCTACCTACAGGATAGGCCACAGATCCTAGTTAACCAACAGCCTATTTCTTCCTACCCCCCACAAGAATTGCCTTATGTCTGTCCCATGCATTCTTGAATTCTCCCACAGTTTTAGACCCCACAACCTCCTCAGGAAGGCTGTTCCATGCATCCACTACCCTCTCTGTGAAATAATACTTCCTCACATTGCCCCTGAACCGCCCTCCTTCTATCTTTAAATTGTGTCCCCTTGTTCTTGCAAGTCTCTTTTTCTGAAAGATGCTACCCTCTTGGACTTTGTTGATTCCACTGAGGTACTTAAAAGTTTCTATCATGTCCCCCCTCTCCCTTCTTTCCTCAGGGGCTTTTATGTTTTTCTGCTGTCTACTAATGTGTAGAAAGGCAGCACAGTGGCCAATGAGGCTTCCTTCTTGGCCTTTGGATTTCATCCCTTCATCTTGGCAGTCTGTTCAGCACAAGGTATAAAGCTTCTATTTCAACTTTAAAAACTGCAGTTGTACTTACCTGTATCTTTTTCTTATATATTTTATGTTAAAGCAGTCTGCCTCCTACTCTTTGTGTGCCATTTTGCAACATTTGATATACAAATTATTCTACTCATGTACTACTACACAATATGTACAACTACATGGTACCAGGTAAGAATCCCAATGAGATATGCTAACTTTGTGTTTTATAATTGTTAGCATAATTTCTGCCCAGCATACTGAGCTGCACTGCTCCACGCCCGCATTCTCAGACCCTCTACGATCCCGTAACACAGTGTTTCCTGCTCTATAACCTGCAGTATGAATACTGCTAAGCAGTCTGACCCCTCAGTTAGTAGCCAGTGGCTCCACTCAACTATTCCCACTGTGTTTAGTTGTTCATGTTGCATTATTTGTCTTCTTTCTTTAGGGGTACCACTAAGCTGCTCAGAATGGACATGTTTTTTTTCTGCTGTTACCTAATCTGTATATACGATTGTATTTATGTATGTTATTTCTACTGTATTTTCCCCGGCGATCTGGAATCGAGCGGTACCCTGCTCAGTATGCCTTCCTGATAAAACTCTTAAATAAATAAATTATCAGCATGTCTGCCCGTTTTCATATGCAACAAGTTAACATGTATAGAAAACTTGAGGTCAATACAGACATATAACAAGTACAAAATAGTTATAAATAAGTGTATTACAAGTACAAATAACATCATGAAATCACAGAAAACAATTACATTCACAAACAAGCATTTGTCAATGCCGAATGTTTGCTTGCTGGCATTGGCAGTGGTAGTGTAGAAGTTACAGAGCTGCGTAATAGGAATGGCAGTGAAGTACTGAACTGAAGCCAACCCCACCACCACCCTGCAGAGAGTGACAGACATTGGGGTGTGCGTTTGGGTTGTCAGGCATAACGGCCACGCCATTTCACCACACCCACCCTGCAGACACTGACAAGTGTCACGGTGTTCCTTGGGGTCTTTGCCTTATGCGCACTCCCATTTCATTAGGAAATATGGTGAGATGGGTGCGATATAGGAGAATGGGTGAAGTTTGGGGCCAAGAGTGCAAGGCATACCTGATGCCTCTCACTGACTGCAGGGTGGAAATGGTATGAGCATCACAGGCAAGAATCCCAAGTCACACCCCTGATGCCTCGTCATCTCTACAGGGTTGGGCGTTATGGTTGGAAACCCAACACCTCAGGCATTCGCTGGTATTTTCACCCAAATTTTCAACATTTTTTTGTGACCCTTCATGAACAGGGGAATATCAGTTTGTTAGCCAAAAGCTGCTTATGCACAGTGACTACGTATTTAGCACCACAGGTGCAAAACATTCCAACAGGATGTAAAATGACAGCTGTAATTGTTCATGGGGAGGTGTAAAAATGGCAATGTTGCAAATCTGTAGTAAAAATATTTAAAAAATGGTGAAGTCACGAGGTATATAGAAACTGTGCAACACACACCCGTAATATAATTAGGTTGGGGATTTTTACAGCAGATTGTCAACTCAGGCATTTTGGTGCCTCCGATCATGAACAGTGTCACTGTGATTTTTCTTTATCTGTGCCGAACAATGATTTCCCACAGCGACCACGATCTCTGTGCTGAAAGTGTGAAACACACTTCAGCCATGTTGTGAAAAATGACAGCTGTACTGTTCATAAGGAAGTGTGGAAAATGCCACTGGTGAAAATCTGACTGAAAATATGACAAAGTCATGAACTAACGAGGTGCGTGGAAACTGCGAATGCTCACTCATAACACAGTAATTTTATGGACTTTGTCACCAAATTTTCAACATAGCCATTTTAAGACCTCTGCTCATGAACAGTGTAACTGTGATTTACTTAATCTGTCCTAAACATTACTTTGCACACCAACAGCACCATTGTGCGCTACATGTGAAAACACATTTTGGGCTATATATGAAAAATTGCAGCTGTACTGTTCATAAGGAAGTGTAATAAAATGGCAATGTTGAAAATCTGGAGTGAAAATATTAAATTTGCAAACTTATGAGCATGCATAGAACTGTGCAACGACCCAGAAACAGTCATTTTAGGAATTTTTCACCAAATTTCAACATAGCCATTTTAAGACCTCTGCTCATGAACAGTGTCACTGTGATTTTCTTAATTTGTCCCACATTGATTTCGCATAATCGACTGAGCCATTGTGCGCCATATGCAATAATGCTTTTGGGTGAGATGTGAAAATGACAGCTGTACATTCTTAAGAAGGTGTGGTAAAATGGCAATTTTGAAAATCTTGAGTAAAATATTGAAAATTTGCAACTAACGGCGTGTGTAGGAACTGTACAGCACTTGCGCTGTAAACAGTCATTTTTTAGTTTTCACCAAATTTCAACATAGCCTATTTTAACACCTCAGCTCATGAACAGTGTCACTGTGTTTTTCATAATTTGTCCTGTACATTGATCTCGCACACCGACTGCGCCATTGTGCGCTACATGGGCGGAAACAGATTTTGGGTGAGATGTGAAAAATGACAGCTGTACTACTCATAAGAAGGTGTGGTAAAATGGCAACGCTGAAAATCTGGAGTGAAAATATTGAAACTTCGCGAACTTATGAGCCTGCATAGGAACTGCGCAACACACACTCGTAAAACAGTCATTTTTTTGAATTTTGGCACCAAATTTTCAACATGGGGTTTTTGGGACCCCTTCTCATGACTGATGTCACTGTCATGGTGTTATTCAGGCCCTGAAGGATGATTTTGTGCAGTGACTGCGAAATCACCCCTTCGGAATTCGAGCATTCATGAGAAGGGTCCCAAAACCCATGTTGAAAATTTGGGCAAAATTCTCAAAATGCCTGAGATATGCAACAAAGTGAAACCCCTATCTAGCCCATTATACAGCTTACTGGCATTTCCTCAGTTCGCGTTGGCTTTAAAGAGTGCAGACGTGTTTCCGTCCACACAAGATCGTCGCGCTGAGGTCCAGAGGTAAGTATGGGGTGGGGAAGCAGGGTGCAGTGGTGGGTGCGGGTTGTGGGAGGGGGCCAGGGAGACTCACGAGGGACCGCTTTTTTCTTTACAGGTAAAAAAAAACGGCCCAGCGGGACATTTGCCACGCTGGGGTGGGCTCCCAGCGTGCACAAGAACGCTGATTGGAGAAGTCGTTCAGCTGACGGGGAATGGGCACCCCCATCAGCTGTGTGAGGATTGCCACGCTGGGGTGGGCCTCAGCGCGGCACTTAGTACTGGGGGTGGAGGACAGTGGAGCCGATGGGGATTGGGCACCCCGGCCAACTATATCGGCATTGCCATGCTGGGGTGGGCACCCAGCGTGGCATTTTCGGCTGCTTTGGGGAGGTGGGGGAACGCAGCTACAGCCGATGGGGATTGGGCATCCCCGCTGGCTATTCAGTGTGTGCGTCGCTTGCGGGCGCGGGGCGCGCACGCCGCGTGGCATCTGTGTGTGTGTGTGGGGGAGGGAGCTGCATGAGCAGGCGATATCTTATCGCTGGCTCACTTGCGTAGCTCCCTTGAACTGCATGCCACTGCATTTTGGAGCTTGTCATAGACAGCTTCAGAATGCATTTGCTTACAGGGGCCGCGCCTGACAGCACACTGACTGAATTGGAGGAGGAGGTGACACACCTCCGAAATCTCCGATGATGGCACTATGTTTCTTGCACATGCGTGCAAGCAAACATAAAAACAATTGCATTTATCATTGTCAAAAAGCCATATCTGTAATAATTTTTTAAAACTATACAGTAATGTGAGATTTGTTATATGAGAAGGGAGAGAACTGAAACTAGTAGGAGCAGTGAATAAGAATAATAATAAATAATAATAAAATTTTATTTATTAAGCACCTTATCAACAACCAAGGTGCCTCACAATTCATAAATAAACAAACCTTAAAATACTAAGAAACAAAGATAAGACAGCAGTTAAAAAGAGAACATCAATTAATAAAATCAGCTATATCAATTATTCTAAGGCCTGAAGCCACAAATCGTTTTGAGGGATTGTTTTAAATCCTCCATAGTTAATGCACTCTAAAGCCGGCGGGAGTAGAGAATTCCAAAGGTAGGGCATCATATTCAAAAGCTCTGCCCTGATGCTTTTAAGCATACCCTGAATCCTAGCAACTCTCTAATGGGCCAAGGGAGAGAGATCGGCCCGGGCGGTAGAGAACAAGGAGCTCTTTCAGGTAGTCAGGCCCAGTCCATGTAGAGCTCTAAAAGTCAGCAAGCTGACTTTAAAGGTGATCCACCACTGAACAGGCAGCCAGTGCAGTTCGCGCAGAACCGGCGAGATATGACAGAATCGAGGAGACCCTTTCAATAGGCGGGCTGCTGCGTTCTACACTAGCTGCAAGTGGCAGATTTCAACCCCAGGCAGCCCTAGGTAGAGGGAGTTGCAATAATCCAAGTGCGAGGACACAGAGGCATGGATCAAGGTGGGCAGGTCTCCGGACGGAACTAGGTGCCTAATCCTGGTGATATTCCTAAGATGGTAAAAGGAAGATTTGACAACGGCCAACACCTGTGAATGCAGGGTCAGCCCTTCATCAAAAATTACCCCCAAGTTACGCACCTGTTCAGAGGCTGGGAGTGAAATACCATTGAGAAAAATTCCCGAAGGTGCACCAACTCCCAACCCCCCCATCCGGCAACCCGGATCCACTACCAACACCTTCGTCTTTCCTGAGTTCAACTTCAGCCAGCTGGCATCCATCCACTCCTGTATTTCCTTCAGACAGTTGTTAAAAACTGAGACAGCTCCAACCTGGTCAGGTGTGAAAGAAGGACAGTCTTACAGGATTTAGGACACTGTCCTACATGCTGGGCCATTGGAGATCTTAGGGCTCAGCTCCAGGTAGCATGGGCAGAGATTGCACGCCTCAAATTTCATATTCAAGAGGAAATACATTATAAGAACCACCCGCCATTTCCCCAGCATCCAACAGAAAAACCTTGACCGCAGAGGGTAGATGGTCCAGGAGGTTGGCAGGTGGTTAGGAGGGGCCAACCGGGCGCCCTATCGCCTCTGTCTCCAACATATTACCACCAAAACCATATAAACACTACTAACAGGTATCTGCCTCTATCTCTGAAATCAAAGAGGCAGAAGACACTGCAGAGCAGGACACTGCAGCGCAGGAGCTAGCACAACAAAACTCACCCAAATCAGGAACCAAAACAAAAAGCAAAAGGAAATCCAAAAACATCTGATCATAGGAGACTCCATGATTCGGGGAGTTGATACCATCTCCAGCCAGGGTAATGGTCAGATGTCTCCAGGCACATCAGCATGGAGAGACACTGACCGCATTGCTAAAATTGTTCACAAAGCAGAAGAAAACATTGATGTCCTAGTACACATAGGGACTAATGATCTCGCCAGCCAGTCAGTCGTGGAGACCAAGGAACACCTGACCAGGCTGGGTGACAAACTATCATCCATTTCGTCCGGCATCTCCTTCTCTGAGATCCTGCCAGTCTGGGAGAGGGGGGCAGATGGACGGAAGGTCAGAGAAGGGGAGATAGGGGAGGTAAACACGTGGCTCAAGGGCTGGTGCCAGGAAAAAGGACACAGATTTGTAGGGAACTGGCAACAGTTCTGGGAGCGAAAGTTCTTCAAATTTGATGAACTGCATCTGACTAAGGAGGGAGTCAGTGCATTGGGGCAGAAGTTTGATGTCTTTGCAGAATATTTAAAATAGCAAATGGGGAGAGGGGTGCTGTACCCCATACGTCGAATGGGAAGAACACCCCTCCCCCCTCAGATAGTGGTCAAACAGGGATTCAGCATGTTTGCAGTTCATTTGCATCACCAGGTAAGAAAAAAGGTTTGTCTCCCCATACGACATACAGGGGTAATGCCAAACCTCACCCAACAACTAACACACCAAAATCTGGACAATGGAAAATCATGTACACAAATAAGATCCCAGACCTGCAGGCAATAATGTCAGAGGCTAAACTGGACATAGTAGCAATTAGTGAGATGTGGTTTACCAGTAACCACACTTGGGAGACTTCAGTACCTGGCTATGTATTGTTCAGAAGAGACCGAGGTGCAAAAGGGGGGGGGGAGGAGTGGCCCTGTATGTCAATGAAAATATCAAAGCTACAGAAATTCAGAATACACATAAGGAGCCAGAAGAACTGTGGGTCACCCTGGAAACAGGAAATGGGACAGCCATAAGAACTGGGATTGTCTACAGATCCCCAGACCAGGGGAGGACATAGACACATTACTGTTAAAAGATATACAAAACATGACAGCTAAAGGGGAGGTTCTGATAATGGGAGACTTCAACATGCCGGATACAGATTGGTCAATACCAGCAGGAACATCTGCCAGAACTAGACACATAGTGGATTCCCTGCAGGGGGAGGGCCTCAAACAACTGGTACAACAACCCACAAGAGACAGGGCTATCCTATATCTAGTACTGACTAACGGAGAAGGGATCACAGATATCCAGGTAGAAGGTCACCTGGGGGCCAGTGACCATCACATGGTATGGTTCAATTTGGCTACTACATCTAAATCATCCCATTCCAAGGCAAAAATATGGGACTTCAGAGGAGTTGACTTTGATAAGATGGCCAACAGAGTTAAGCTAGCCCTGGCAAAAAGAAACACAGGTGAGGGGGTACAGGCAAAGTGGGCAAGCATTAAGGATGCAATACTTGAAGCAACATCCCATTGTGTTAGACAGAAAAGGAAGTGCAAAAGAAGAAGGAAACCATTTTGGTTCTCAAATACAGTAGCAGAAAAGGTCAGAGCCAAAAGGCTGGCCTTCAGGAAATATAAGGGAACACAGCGGGATGAAGATAGGGAGGCATACCAAATCCGTCTAAGGGAAGCAGGAAGGCAGTAAGGCAGGCAAAGTCCCAAACTGGGAAACACTAGCACCAAACAGTAAAAGAAGGTGACAAGACTTTCTACAGACACATTAGTGAAAGGAGAAAGTCCAGAGGGGGTATTGCTAAGCTTAATGGAGAAAAGGGAGCATGTGAGGAGGAGGACCCTGTAAAAGCATCTATCCTAAATAGATACTTTTGCTCAGTATTTACTGAAGAGAAGGTAGGGCAGGGCCCACAGCTCAGTACCATTGACACAGGGGGGAGGGAGGTGAGCACTCCCTTCGCAAAGAAAGGGTCCTACAAGAGCTTGCTAAGCTCAGGGTGGATAAGGCAATGGGACCTGATGGCATACATCCCAGGGTACTTAAGAAGCTAAAGGTGGAACTAGCA
This sequence comes from Neoceratodus forsteri, assembly GCA_016271365.2. Lineage (NCBI taxonomy): Eukaryota > Metazoa > Chordata > Ceratodontiformes > Ceratodontidae > Neoceratodus > Neoceratodus forsteri. The sequence goes on along the minus strand of CM057451.1, from coordinate 1,189,804,105 downwards.
GAGCCATTAGCAGAACTGTTTAGTGAGTCTCTGAGCACAGGAGAGGTCCCAGAAAACTGGAGAAGGTTTCATGTGATCCTGCTCCACAAGAGTGGTAGCAGGAGGAGGCAGGGAACTACAGACCAGTCAGTCTTACCTCAGTAGTGGGCAAAATTATGGAGGCACTCCTTAAGGAAAGGATAGTGCAACACCTGGAACCATAGGGGCACAGGATCCAAGACAGCATGGGTTTCTAAAGGAAGGTCCTGTCAAACTAATCTCCATAGATTTTGACTGGGTAACCAGAGTGGTGGACCAAGGGAGCAGTTGATGTCGCCTACCTTGACTTCAGCAAAGCTTTTGACACTGTTCACATAGAAGATTGATAAATAAGCTGGGTAGGCTCGGGGTGGGTCAGAAGTTGGTCAACTGGGTGGCAAACTGGTTGATGGGCAGAAAACAGAGAGTGGTGGTAAATGGTATACAGTCAGAAGAGATGCAAGTCACAAGTGGGGTACCTCAGGATCAGTCCTGGGGCCAGTCCTCTCAACATCTTCATTCGTGACCTTGCAGATGGACTAGAGGGAAGGCTTGTCTGTTTGCAGATGACACCAAGATCTGCAACAGAGTAGATGATCCAGATGGGTGGGCAGAATGAGAAGAGATCTGGATAAACTAGCAAAATGGTCAGAAGAGTGGCAACTGGGATTTAATGCAAAGAAGTGCAAGATCATGCACATAGGGAAGAGAAACCCTGTAGCCACCTATAGGCTGGGAGAGGAGTTGCTAGCAGTCACAAAGGAAGAAAGAGACTTGGGCATCATCATCACTGATGACCTGAAATCATCCAAGCAGACCTCTAAAGTAGTAGGTAAGGCTAGGGGGGTGTTAGGGTGTATTAGTAGGAGTATAACAAGTCGTAAGAGGGAGGTAATAATCCCTCTTTACAAGACACTGGTTAGGCCCCATCTGGAGTACTGCATGCAGTATTAGAGGCCACACCTTCTCAAGGACATTAACCAAATTGAGGCAGTCCAGAAAAGGGCAACCAAAGTGGTGCAGGGACTGCATCAGAAGACATATGAGGACAGATTAGCAGAGCTCAGTATGTATACCCTTGAGCAAAGGAGGGAGAGAGGTGATATGATCGAGGCATTCAAACACCTTAAGGGCATTAACAAGGTGAAAGAATCTAACATGTTTAAATATAAGAAAAATAGCAGGACAAGAGGACACAGCATGAGATTAGAGGGGGGCCAATTAAGGGGGAATGTAAGGAAATTCTTTTTCACAGAAAGGGTGGTGGATGCATGGAATGGCCTACCTCAAGATGTGGTGGCTATGAATACAGTGCAGGGCTTCAAACAGGCATGGGATAGGCATAAGGGAGCAATACAAATGAGTATGAATAGATAGGCCACTGACAGAGCAAAGGCTGATGGCACATTTATAAGGTAGTAAAAGAAATGGGCAGACTGGATGGGCCTTGCGGTCCTTATCTGCCGTTAACTTCTATGTTTCTATGTTTCTATGTAGCTGGGTATCATCAGCATAGCAGTGAAACCTCAGCCCATACCTTCTTACAATGTCTCTGATGGGAAGCAAGTACACCGCGAACAATATGGGGGAAGCACCGAACCCTGAGGGACTCCACACAACAGGGAAATGGGGTCTGAAGAATAATCTCCTGACACCGCTCTCCGTGTTCTACCCTTGAGGAATGATGTAAACCATCTGAGGACCGTACCTGACAGTCCTCAGATGTACCTCAGGCCCCCCAGCAATACCCCATGGTCCACGGTGTCAAACGCTGATGAGAGATCTAGAAGGACTAAGATAGAATGACTCTTCCGATCTCTGGCCATCAGGAGATCATTGAACACCTGAACCAGCACTGTCTCAGTGCTGCGTCTCTTATGGAAACTATACTGGAGCGGTTCATAGACATTATGGATGGTCAAATGGTCCTCCAGTTGGTTGTGCTGCCACTACTTTCTCAATCACCTTCCCCAAAAAGGGAAGGTTCGAGATGGGTCTGTAGTTTGCGTGGCAGTCTGGGTCCAAGGTAGCTTTCTTCAAGAGGGGTGTCACCACCGCTTCCTTTAGAGAGCTAGGAAACTCTCTGGATTCCAAGGAGCACCAGGCTATCCACACAAGGACTGGACTGATGACATCTATACAATCCAAAATTAGGGATGTTGGTCTGGGATCCAAACTACAGTATGTAGGGTGCACAACCTGGATAATTCATATGATGTCTGAGAACTCCAGTCAGCTGAAGGTACTCCAGGAAAACCGTGGTGTAGTGACCTCGGACTGCTCAAAAGCCATGCCCTTAGAGTGTGTCAGTTGAAGTGCTGCTCTGATGTCAGCCACCTTATTAGCAAAAAAACGAGCAAGCTCATCGCACTCTAATTGTGAAAAAGCTTTCCACACCTGCAGGCATGCTGGGTTGCACAGTCTGTCTACAGTGCGGAAAAGCTGAGCCGGTTGATTCTGAGCTGCTGCAAGCTCCCCAGACAGGAACTCTGCCTTCTTATGGGAGATTGCAGATTGATAGGCTTCATAATGGTCCATCAATCTAAGGTGGTTGGTATCTAGAGTAGACTTGCGCTAACATTACTCTAACCTTCGTACTTGTCTCTGCATCTCCCTCAAAGTCCCATCAAACCAAGGGAATCGAGGGCGAAGGGAGAGAGGATGAACTCGGCCAGGAGCAATGACATCCAGAGCTGCCGAGATGGCCAAATTATATGCCATCACGAGGGTCTCTGGATCACTGCTTGCTAACAAAAGGGACGAGAGGTCAAGCACCATCAGTAGGCTATGAGAATTAATATCTCGTAAAGGACAGTATTGATCATCTCTACAGGGGTAGGCCTACGAAGGGGGGTGCTAAAACTAAACCCCACGGTGTAATGATCAGACCTCTGACCTACAGATTTCCTGAGCAAAGGTAATGCAAAATTCAATTTATTTTGAGACCGTGTACCATGTGAATTTGAGACTTTGGGGAAAAGGCAGAAATGGAAGGAGGTAAGTGATTCAACACTTGCTTAAACATGAATATTGAAGATTTAAAGGGAATCCTCTTGGATGAAGCCAGACAACCAGAGTTCTTGTACAAATCATAGGAATGAGTATTGAAATGGGATCCAGTAAGAAATCTCAAAATGGCATTATAAGTAACTCTAAGTCTGTTAAGTAATGTATTTGCGGTGGCTGTGTAAATATTGATACCATAGTCTAATTGACTAAATAGAAAGCTATAAGTCAGTAACTTTCTAGAGTCCTTAGTTAAAAATGGGCATGTCCTATACAACATTCCTAATCGTTGGTGGAGAATCTTGTGTAAATAATCAATATGAAACTCAAAAGATAAATGTGAATCAAGATAGACACCAAGATATTTAAAAGTATTAACTTTTTCCTATAATGCCCACCTTAAGATCTAACACTGTTGCCATTTGTGGAAGCGTGTCCATCCTGGTCTTGGCAAAAATCATTAACATTGTCTTTTTTGAATTCAGCACCATACGCCTAGATAAGAGCCAATACTGAAATACAATAAAGTCATCCTGAACATTTCTTAACTTTTGTTTGAGGAGGTAACAGATATGTCAGTTGGTGTACAATTTATAAATTGCTAGCTACACCTCTCGGCCCTAACGTTCACTCATTCTCCTATAGTAAGCAAGTTTCAAGTTAATTGTTCTTCCATTAAAATTTCATGACAAAACTTTATGAACATTACAATGAATACAAAGTGCATAAAAAAATACAATTATAAAACAAAAGGAATAAAAAAGTAATCAATCTAAAATACATTTTACAATAGAATTATGACTGGCTTGTGTGGAGAGAATACAGTCACAATCAAGGCTTTATAAAGAACCTGTAGTACAATAAAAACAATATTTTTGCTTTTATGTTCTTCTTAATCTCTTTAAATGAGCCTTTTTTATATAACTTATTATGAATATTAAAAACATTCCAATCCTAATAGCTTCACCAACTGTCCCTGGGTGCATTAAGATAAAAACTGGGTCATAGGCTAAATCGATATACTTTGTCAGAAAATTCTTGAGGTATTTATTTTGTGCATAATTATATTAGGGGCATTGTATAATAACATGCAAAAGTGTCTCTTCAAAACCTCTATTGCATAAACATTTTTTCTCATTTATGTCAAGTTGATTTAATAATAAATTAAAATACGTATATTTTGATGTAATTAATCCAAATCTTGCCCAGGTAATGACTTTACGATATTTAGGGGCAAGGGGAATTTGGAGATAGATTTCTAAATTTGAATCTATTTTGTTTTCACTAAGCCATAAGGATTGTCTTTGGGTACGAACTAAGGACATTTGTCTAAAAAATGCTAAGTGAAATATTTTCCTTTTTACTGCAGCTTTGTAGGAGTGTTTATCAGTGTCAGTGGCTCAGCAGGTAGCACACTCGCCTCTGAGGCCGGGAGATCAGAGGGCTGTAGGTTCCGTTCCCACATCTGGCACTTGGGTTAATATCCCAGTACTGACACTGTAGTGCAGCATGAGAGGGGTGCTGCACTTCTGAGGTGCCGTCTTTCGGATGAGACGTTAAACCGAGGTCCCATCTGCCTGGATTGGTGGTAGTTCAGGTGGATGTTAAGGATCCCATGGCACTTCTAAAAGAGTAGGGGAATTTCCCCGGTGTCCTGGCCAAATTTCCCTCATTCACTAAAAAAATACCACCAACAGCTTAATCTGGTTCAAGGTCAGTTGGCATTCATCTGTATCCCCCTTCCCCAGGTCGTGCCTGAAAATAGGCAGGATTTGTCTAGTGCACTTACCCGGTCAACAAAAGCTAAATAAAAATAAAGGATTCGTGGATCCTATACTGCACCCATCTCAGCTTATTTCCTTATGGAACAGGTGAGTGTCAGGGCCAAAGACTGCAAGGCACACTACGACACCTGTCAGTGTCTGCAGGGTGGGGTGAGGTGGAATGGCATGAGTGTTATGGCCGATGACCCAAAGGCACCCCCCTAATGCCTGTCAGTCTCTGCAGGTGGGGGTGCGGCTTGGCGTTACTTCAATACTTCACTGCCATTCCTATTATGCATCTCTCTAACTCCTGCACTACCAATGCCAATACCAGCGAGCACACATTCTGCATTGAAAACTGCTTGTGATTGAAAGGCTTAGCCTATGGTTCAATGGGCTGAAGCAACCAGCCACACCCCCGCCTCGTCTATTTAATATCGTCCTTCCTGTTTCACTCAGAAGCATTTTCTCTTTGTTGCAGTCAGAGGCTGTACCCCTCCCTCCCTTTCTTCAGTGTTTCTCCCCTTGTGATTTGGACCCTGCTTGGTTTGTGCTGGACTTCTACTTGTTTGTGCTAGCTTCTACTTGATTTGTGCTCCTTCTCCTCTCCTAAGTCAGTAGTTTGCTTCTCCTCTGGCTGCAGTCTGTGCTTCTCTATCTGTGGTTTGTGTCTGCTCCCTCATGCTCTCCTGTTCTCCTGCTTGTGTTTTCTTTCATTTTACTCCTTTTTGGACTGTTCTAGTTTTCTAGCTTCCTGTGTCCCAATCGCTTGTGCATGCTTTCCAAGCTTAAATACTGCTATTCCTTACCGATAGCATTCTGTATTTAGTGTTCTCATACTTTATAGCAATCCTTCCACGTCAGCCACTTGTCCCACACATTCACTGCTCTTTATTTCTGCTCATTCAATACAAAACATGCTGTTTTCCCTTATTATTCCTTGATATGCTCTGTAACATGGCTCTTTTGTTCATGTAACTGTTTTTAGATTGTAAATATCTATATATTCTCCACCCATTGTTTGTACATTGTAACTTATTTTGGATTACAATTGTCTGTATATATATATATTTTTTTTTTATTTAGTTGTTTAACCAGGAGTAGCACACTAAGCTGAAAGCTTTTTTACAGGAGCAACCTGGGAGCACAGGGAAGTTAAGTGACTTGCTCAGGGTCACACAGTATGCAAGTGGAAGCTGTGGGATTCAAACCCAGGTCTGGTCTGTTGGATATCACCAGATTTGCAGCTTAGAGCCTTAAACCACTGCACTATACTGCCTCCCATATACTCCTCATCCCCTTTCTCAGGTCACATCTGGAAATGAGCTCCAGCTCAGTGAACCTTTCCCAGCTACCAACTTTTTAAATAAATAATCCGCATTTGTCCTCTATGTACTTTTCAGTTCCACTTTCTGCTTCCCAGCCTGTAGCAGTCTCTCTCTCTCTCTCTCTGTTCACCTATCCTTAAGCAATATACCATGACAGGGTGTGGGATATGTTAGGATTTACCATGCCTGGTGTGTTGTTTGGTCACGAGGCTGCAGGCCAATTGAGCAAAACGCACCAGGCGTGGTAAATGCTAGCATCATCCACACCCTGTCATGGTATATTGCGATTATACAATGTCTCCTGTGTTTGTTTTTTACAAAAAAAGTTAAGAAAACATTTTTTTTCTTATATTTTAATTTATTTTAGTTGAATCTGTTGCTCCACGAGAAAAAAAATAGTCCAGGTGCTAGGGTTGCTGTCCTTGGTTTGTGTAGTATTCCTGTTTTGCCCATGTGCACGACTGATTTGGTATTCTTAAAATAATGATTTTTGTGGGGCTGGGAATTTTTGTAGGATGTGCCCCATGTCGGTAGTTCACTCTGTTCTGGCTCCATTTGTGTTCTAGGAGCCGGGACAGCCTTGCCATTTTGATTTGTAGCACATTTTTAATTGGGAAGCAGTGGCTCCATTTGTGGCACATGCGTGGCAGTGTACACTTCTGCTGCAATATATGACACTCGTTTCCCAGTCATCTTCCCCTTTTGGGCTGGGAAACAGTTACATTTTTTAAATTGGTATTTTTTGTGCGGTCTGACTTGTTGGTATCAGAAGAGGATCTACTGTAGTAGGTGCCCGGATTATATTTAAATTGTGGAGCCAGTGAGAGAAGAGGAGGCTGCCAGTGATGAGAGAGGGAGAAAGAGTGTGCAAAGGAAGGAGTCGGTATTTAACCTTTTAAGGTAAACATTATTTATTTATTTTTTTAAAACAGTCAGTGGAAAAGAGTAAACTGATGGATTTGGTTTATTTTTTCCTGAAGTTGTTTCGGGAGGCTTTATCATGGTAAGCAGCAAGCCAGTGCTTGGACTGCCATGAAAGCTGGTGGGGATAGTGTGTGTTCCGTGGCATGGTTTCCCAACCACTAACAAGCAGGGAGTTTTGACTTCTTTGCCACTCCTGGGTTGGATTGATTTTGGGGAGTTCTTCATGCGGTTCACTGGTGGCTGGCACCTTTTCCCATTGGTAAATCAGAGGATTTACAATGGCTGAAAGGTGCCAGTTAGCCAATCAGGTGTCAAGATTCTCTGAACCCATTGTAAAATTAATTGTTTACACCTGGCTTCTCTTAGTGTTTGACTCCACACAGCAGTTACAACTCCTAGCCTTTTGATTCCCCTGCTTGCTTTTCTAGCAGTGTTGTGTGGCTCTACTGCCAGTTTTATTGTTGCTCTACTGCCATTACTCCTGCTTCGTTAGCAGTTTAAAGCAGCAGTGCAATGAAAAAAGTTATTCCAAAAAGCTAATTTTCCGCTATGGTTATAAAACATATTGGCAGAACTGTTGATTTGAGTTTTCTGGATGCTTCCTATGGTGTGTACTGTACATCTGCATTATTGTCTGGACTCTTATCCTCCTCGGGTCCTCAGTATTATTTCTATGCAAAAATGAGGTGGCCATCTTTTTTTCTTGAGAAATAATTACTTTAAAATGTTCATAAAATTCTTAAATGACAATGAAAACTGAAAATTTCACCACCAAAATAAACTGGAAGACATCTGGCATTAATTAGGAAGAAAAAAAAAGTGAGGTCAAATTTTAACCCACTTTCGTTGTACAGCTGCTTTAAATAGGTTCTGCACTATTGTCCATGTTACTGTTAAAATGGATTGGCCTTCAGTGCTAATGCTCGTCCCAGTTCAAGAGTTTATTGTAAAGCTTATTATCACTTATCTATCGCAGTTTTACTGAAAGAGCAAGCCTGTGTATATTTTATGAACTTTAACTAATTTTCATGAAAATAACATAATAATCTCTAGTTTTGGGACGGCATTTCAAATGTTTCTGTAAAGGTTTCTGCATTTGAACCTGTAGACATTTAAGTGTTATGTGTGAAGCTTATGAATTCAAACTGTAATGTCACCTTTTTAGCGGCATGGTATCATGGTGGCATGCTTGTGGCATTGCTGTTATTCCCATGGTGGAGAACTGTGGTGTCGCAGTGGGCCATCATGGTTTCAGGTAGCCGAAGGAGCAAGCTTTAATATAACTTGCATGAATTTTAACCCTGCTCCTTAGTAACCTAAATAACTTGTGTTGCATTCGTCTCGGACAGCATTTCCAGTGATTCAGGATTACAACTTATCGCTGGTCAGTAACTACTGTTAACCTACCTAGTTATGGGACAGCTTTAAGAGTTTCTGTGCAGGCTTCTGAATTTGAACAGTATGGAAAATGTTATTTAACGATGATTTGTCGAGCTTCCTAAGCACCATTTCCTGTTCCCCACTCTTTTTGGGCTCGCTCTTTTAGCAGTTTCATTATTGTTTCCAGTTCTTCCAATTGATAAAAGCCAATTCTGAATATATCATGTCTATATATTTTCATTTATGATATATCTCATATATCAGGGTATGTCTCTTATATTAATATACCGCGTGCACAAAATATATAAAGAATGCGAATATAAGTAAAGTAAGACAGGATGGAAGCTGTCCAGAGGAGGGCAACTAAAATGGTGCAGGGTCTGCACCAGAAGACATATGAAGAAAGACTAAAGGAGCTTAATATGTATATCCTCGAGGAAAGGAGGGAGAGGGGGGACATGATAGAAACTTTCAAGTACCTCAAGGGAATCAACAAAGTCCAAGAGGGTAGCATCTTTCAGAAAAAGAGGTGTGCAAGAACAAGGGGCACAATTTGAAGATGGGGGAAGTGCTCAGAGATAATGTAAGGAAGTATTTTTCACAGAGAGGATTGTGGATGCATGGAATGGCCTTCCGGAGGAGGTTGTGGAGTCAAAAACAGTGGTTGAATTCAAACATGCATGGGACAGTCATAAGGCAATTCTAGGGGGTGGGGGTAGGAAGAAGTAGGCTGCTGGTTAACTAGGATCTGCAGCTTATCCATTAGGTAGGGAAATGGGCAGACTGGGTGGGCCAAGCAGTCCTTATCTGCCGTCAAATTCTATGTTTCTATAAGTAAGTAAAAAATATTTATTCACACAAAATATATGAATTAGGATAAACTCAATTGAGCTAATGATCATTTACAATGAGGTCCTACAGGTTATCATACAGTCATTTAATACAATGAAAACAGGCAATAAACATTTGAGCAACAAATAAATAAATGTACATACTCAATTTACAATAAACACTCATTCAAAATACAGGCAGGTAATAATCATAAAAAATCTCCTAGAATTTTTCCATGTGTACAACATTGTCTAGAACTAATGGCCAGCTTCTTAAACCAGGACTTAATCCCTGTCCAAGATAGTCTCTCCTCATTAATCTTAATGTTTGATGGTATTTTATTGCACTCGAGGGAACCCCTATAAAGAACAGAATGTCGACCAATTTCCAGTTTGCATTTGCAATCCTGGGGCATTAGTTGCTCTTAATGAGCTCAGTTTATCCCATTTTGTTACTCCTGCAACAATGTATGGGGGTAGAATGCCAAGCCAGCACTTACACATAAATGCAAGAAGGTGTTCCTTTCTATATTTTGAAAGTCTCAGCCAATTCAAGTAGTTAAATAAAAAACACTTGGTAAGACGGGGAGCATCCTAAATAAATCTAGCTAACCTACCATGGCACACCGCCAGCTTCTCCAAATCAATTTTTCTACCACTAGCATTAATAAAATCTCCATAATTCAACATTTTTTATAATTCAAAATTTTTATTGAGAGTGCAAAAGAAATCATATACTGTATTTCAATAAAAATGCAACAAACCATTGGTACATATGGTTTCATGAAGAGTTATACATTTATATAATATAACTTAAACTTTTAATAAGTGTTTGAAGTATAAAGTATTTCATCGTAGCCATGACAATCAAGATTAAGCAAAGATTTTTGACTAACTTATTTTATTTTACAAAAAACAGACTGTAGGAAGGGATTCCATATATCTAAAAATGTTTCTATGCAGTCATTACAGGTAAACGCAACCCTTTCATAATTCAATCTGGTGGTGAGATCTTCTATCGATTCTGAAAAAGTTGGGGGTTGTTTCCATCTTCTAAGGATTAGATTTTTGACCGATATCTAGACAACTAATAACCATAAAATCTTAACCTTATGCCAATCAACAATTTTTGATATAATACCCAATAATACCATTTTCCAGATGCCATAATAGTTTTGCTCAATATCTTTTCACAAGCTCCAATAACTTAATCCCAAAGTTTTGTATTAACTGACATGACCATAGTACATGTGTAGTGGAGCCAACACCTTTAAAGCATCTCCAGCATTTATTGTTATCAGTTAGGCCCATCTTAGCTATTTTCTTTGGTGTGAGATGCCACCAATGTGCTATTTTGTAATGTATTAATCTTCCATTTTGGTTCTTTACAAGCCTTGAGAATGTTTATCCAGCAGTGATCCCACTCCTCTATTGAGATGCTAGTACCCAATTCCATTTTCCATTTCTGTATTAGAGTCTGGACTGCATTATCTTTAGAGTCTACAACTAATCTATTTATAGTTTTGCAATCCTGATTAGTGGTAAATAACATGGGGATTATCACTGGGTTGACAACCTTCCCTCTTACCTCAGGGTTCATACAATATCTAACCCTATACAAGGCACCCAGCTTTTTCCCTGCATTATTGATTACTCTGTTTACGTGAACCACCCAGTTAAAAGACTCATTAAGCCATAGGTTCAGGTTTTTAAAGGACTGGACCTGCTGGGTCAGGGATCCCTCCAGGGTATCCACCCTCAGTATCAAATTTTCCTGGACAGTTGAAAATCTGTGGAATAGCAGTGATTGTGTTTTTTTGGGATTTAAGACTAAACTGCTGTCCCTAAAGAAAATCTGCAGCTCAATAAAAGCCTTCTGTAGCTTAACTTGAATTTTGTTTATTGTAAGATCTGAAGTGTAAATAATAGTATCATCAGCGTATAAATGGAAGAAACTGGTTGAATCTGAAAATGTTAACCCGTTAACATAAATATTAAACAATAATGAGCCCAGGATGGAACCCTGGGGGACCCCTGATCCAACAGGAACAACACCTCAAGTCCAACTTCCCACGGTGACCATCTGAGTTCTATCAATCAAATAGGAAGTAAACCATTGCAAACTAGGCCCCACAATCCTCAGGGATGCTGCTCTGGCTCGGAGGACTCCGTGGTTCAATGAGTTGAAAGCTTTTGATAAAGCAACAAAAAAAGCACCTACCAGTGACCTCCGATCCAGAGCGGCCTGTACGTCCCCAGTAACCTTAACCAGGGCTGATATGGTGCCATATGATTTCCTAAAGCCTGATTGCATGCCTAGGAAGAAATAGGCTGTTGATTAACTATGATCTGCAGCTTATCCTGTAGGTAGGGGAAATGGGCAGACTAGGTGGGCCAAGCGGTCCTTATCTGCCATCAAAGTCTATGTTTCTATGTTTCTGTGTTTCTATTCAACAGGTTCTGAGATTCCAGATGACCAACAATCTGAGCAGCCACAATCCTTTTGAAAATCTTTGAACCCTGAGGCAAGAGGGAAATGGGGCGATAGTTGCCAAACTCAGTTTTATTGCCCCCCTTTGAAGATAGACACAACTTTCAGTTGTTTCCAAGCATTGGGAAATTCTCCAGTCTTAATAGAAAGATTGAATAAATATGCTAAAGGGTGTGCAACCACTGGGGAGGCAAACTTCAATAAGTTGGAAGGGATACCATCCAGGCCCATAGCTTTAGATGTATTTAATTTTAACAACTCCGCCAGAACCCTATGGGCTGATAGCTCAGAAAAGGAGAAATTGTGCATTAAACCACCATTTGTACCTGCCTGTACTATATCTGTCCCCTGTTTACTCTTTGATCCAATTTTACTAAAAAACTCATTAAACTTGTCTACAACTAACTACGACATAGGAACCATCTGGCCAACAATTGTGAATACATTTGGGACCTCAGTACCTTGACCTTTCAAAAGAAAATTAATAGAAGATATATGAGGTGGATGGCCTGTATTTGGATTTCAGCAAGGCCTTTGATTCTGTGCCACATGGGAGGCTGGGAGGAAGATGGTATATATAGGGGTGAGAACAAAGATGGTTACTTGGATCACCAATTGGCTGAAGGGAAAGCAGAAAAGGGTGGCGGTGGTGATGATGGGGAACTCTCAACACTGAGGGATGTGATGAGCGGGTGCCATAGGGATCAGTATTGGGACCAGTGTTGTTTGGAATATTCATAGCTGATATCTCCCACAGGGTCTGGAGTAAGACCTGTCTCTTCGCAGACGACACAAAGATTGGAGCTGTGGTAGATGACATCGAAGGGTGGAGGGACTGCAGCAGGACCTGACCAAACTACAAGAGTGGTCGGATGCATGGCAGTTGGAGTTTAACACCAAAAAGTGCAAGGTATTGCACTTCAAGGCTAATAACCAGGGGAGGAGCTATCAGCTTGGGGGGGGTACAGCTGGAATGCACCGAGGAGGAAAAGGATCTAGGGGTGCTTATAACGGGGAGTATGAACAACTCAGCTCAGTGCAAGAAGGTGGCAGCAAAAGCCAACACGATGCTGGGGTATATAGCAAGGAGTATCTCCTCCAGAAATAGGGAGGTGATCCTGCCCCTATACAGGTCACAGGTCAGACTACACCTGGAATGCTGCGTGCAGTACTGGCACCCATTCCTGAATAAGGACATCAGATTTTTGGAGGGTGTACAGTGGAGGGCAACAAAGTTGATCCAGGGATTAGAGGGATACTCCAGTGAGGAGAGTCTGTGCAAGCTGAACATGTATTCCCTGGAGGAGAAGAGGGATGGGGGACATGATCAAAACCTTTAAATACTTAAAGGGGATAAACAAGACTTGTACGGAAGGGATTTTCCAGATTAGAAGGGGGAGAATCACGAGGGGGCACCAGCTGAGATTGGAGGGGTGAAGATTCAGGAGGGAAGTTAGGAGACATTATTTTACAGAGAGGGTGGTGGATAAGTGGAATACTCTGCCTCAGGAGGTAGTAGCCTATAGCATGGTAGATGGTTTTAAGAGGGATGGAACAGAGTAAGGAGGGTAATTATGAAAAGGGAGGGGTGTGGGACATCTGCAAATTGAGGGCTAGCTGCACAATTCAGGAGACTCGCTAGACCGTGAGGCCTGTTTCTGCTGGTGTTCTCACATGTTTGTATGTACTGGACTATCTAATTTACTATGTTGTGGACTACCTAATTTACTACGTTGACTAATAATTTACAATAATGAAAATTATGAACCTCATAATAATTTGGCTCCCCTAATGGAACTGGTTGGCATGCATTCCGTAGAGGTTACGGGAATTGCTGTTTTGTGCTATTTCTCAGACCCACATGGGGATCTGATGATTGCTTAGACTGACCTACGTGGAGGTTTAGTCTTCTTTGTGTTTGATGAAAAGTATATATGACCTACATGAAAGTCCACAGATACTTCACAGTTGAATTTATGCTCTCCTTCATATATCAGAGGCATGCCAACCATGATCATTAATTATTATGGCGCAGGGTCTGCCCTGCAGCCAATGATCTCGCTCTGCACCCGCGAAGCCTGCATCTTGAGCATGTGAAACTTGGGGCTGGGTCCATCTTATCTGGCCTATAGTGGGAATGACCTCGCTCCAGGCGGAGCTTTAGCCATGCAGACATATTGATGGCACCTCTTGATGTAGAATTTAAGACTTCATTTATGAGAGGTGGGGCCCTTAAGCATAACTGGGCTGTTTTAACTAGCTGAGAGGGTTTGGCAGCACCATCTAAGCTATTCTCCCTACGACCACCTCTGGTTCACTTGGTCTGTTCTTAGGCTCGTGTAGACTGGCTGAGTGTCTCAGCAGTCGTCGCTGTCCTCCTCCAGCCACTGGGGACACTACTCCCGTGTGGGAGTACCCCGTTGTTGCAGAGTACACTTGCAATCCTTCACAGCATTCCCGTTAGAGGGATAGAGTGAGAGCCTTCCTCCAAATTGGAATATTTTCAACCTCCCCTGGATTGGGTTTCTAAATTGCAGTAGCAGAGCCATCACTAAATAAAATATCCCAGGCCTAGAGGGATAGCAACCTAGGCCTTGGATCCACAGATGTTTCCTCCTTTAATGTTTTTTTTTCCTCTCCTTCCTCCCAAAGGTCATAATATCTAGTTAGTTTTTAGTAGCATATTCCCTAGGTTACTTAGGTAGGTTTCTGCTGTTGGAGGGACATGGTTGGTGGCCTGCTTTCTCATTCTCTCTCTCCTCGGGAAGTCATGCCCTCTTGCTATCTAATTGTTCAGTCCTACTTAAAGGTTGCTAAACGTTACCCCTTGTCTCCTGCTGACCTACATGAAGGTCCTAAATACACAAAACCTACTCATCATTTTCTGCAATGCTTTCGGATGTACATTCTGTTTGGGGCTCCTTCCTAAGGTACCTGTAGCCTAAGAGATTCCTTCCCGTGGCACCTCTAGGGGTGGGACCCTCCTCCAGGGTTCCTTGCCTTCATCATCCCTACAGGGTGGTATTCCCCAATGAACGAAGAGGAGAACGGCCACAAAGGTTCATTCAACAGGTCACCAGACTAAGTTGTGTAGGCACACTGAATTGAAAGGCTTAGCCTGTGGTTCAATGAGCTGAAGCAACCAGCTATACCCCCTGCTTGAACTGTTTAACGCCACCCTTCCTGCTTCATTTTGAAGCACTTTTTCTTTGTCTCACCATCTTCCTCTCCTCCTCCAGTGACATCGCTTCCCTCCTTGGGGCTCCTTCCTAAGGTATCTTTAGCCTAACGGAATTCTTCCCGCGACACCTCTAAGGTTGGAACCCACCTCCGGGGTTCCTTTACTTCGGCATTCCTACAGGGTGGTATTTCCCGAGGAACAGAGAGGAGAACAGCCACAAAGGTTTATTCAATAAGTTGCATCAGCACACTAGACTAAGTTGCATAAGCACATTTAACTGACAATAACTGTATTTCCACTACTGAGGAAAAGGCTATAGTTACCAAACACTATTTCTAAAGTGAGGTGTTCTCAGATGTGACAGAGAGAGGCAGGTTGTGTGACCTTGAGCAGGGAGCACTGTACTGTGTGAGCAGTGGCTCTGGAGGGATGTGACCCTTGAGATTCCCCAAAACAGTGTCTAAGGTAAGTGGTGGCAGCTACTGAAGTATTGAGAAAGCTGGTAACAGCGATACAGGCTGAGTCTGGGAAGGAGGGTGGTATACCGTTATGTTGG
Source organism: Neoceratodus forsteri (assembly GCA_016271365.2). Taxonomy (NCBI): domain Eukaryota; kingdom Metazoa; phylum Chordata; order Ceratodontiformes; family Ceratodontidae; genus Neoceratodus; species Neoceratodus forsteri. The sequence continues at coordinate 1,189,788,628 of CM057451.1, read as the reverse complement.
TGACTCAAACTGAAAAACTCAATTTTGAGTGATTCAATTTGAGCACAAGTGATGTGAATGAGTGTGAGAGGTTGGCGAGCAGCAGTAATAGCGAATGTTGGAGGGGAAGAACAGTGAGTGAAGAGTACAGCGCATAGAAGAGAGAGGTATAACGATCGGTATGTGAGAGGTAGTTTGGCCAGGCAGTTCCCAGCTGGCCATTTGGTCTCACGATTAGAGTGCATGTCTGCAGTATGGGAGGATCTGGGTTTGGGGCTGGCCAGGCATGTGTGCACAATATTGTTTTTGAGTGTTCTAAGGACTTAGAATTTTTTTATTTTGTTCCATTCCCTGACCTCCCTGTTTTGAGGTACATGGTCCCTCACTGTCCTGAATGTGGTCCCCCTGTGATGACTTGAGTTCCCCCTCCAAATAGCCCCCTCCCGAGTTGTCTCTGGTACTCCAGTGTCAGGCTCCCCCCCAGAGTTGATTGTAATTAGAACTGGGGTGTGGGGGTCATAGCCCCCTGCATAAAAGGTTTCCTTAGTATCGCACCCAGATCGTGTGTTGTGGAACCTCGCTCATTGAGGGTATGCTGTTGTGCACAGTTGCTGTTCATTTTTTTGGCAATGTGCACTCGCTTATGTGCATGTCATGTTTATTCTTTCGCTATTGTGACATGGAACCAGGAAGGACCAGTCTGTTACATCTTACAAGTCAGATATGTTAGGATGATATAACAGGGAAGTTTAACATCTTTTCAAGTTGTTATTTATCTTGAAGATACTGTATGCTGGTATTTCAAGTGTCATTACATCAAACATTAAAAACATAAAAACATTGAATTTGTTGGCAGAAAAGGACTGCTTGACCAGCCTGGTTTACCCAGATGTTTGCTGCCTAATCTTTCTCTGCAGACTCTAACTAATCTCTGGTGACCCTCTGCCCTCCCCTTCCTGTCTATTTAATAATATTCCCCTATGACTATACCATACAGCCTTGAAGCCCCTGTGCTGTTTTTGCCTCCACCACTTCTGCTAGCAGCCTGTTCCAGGCATCTTCCACCCTTTCAGTGAAGTAGTATGTCCTCACATCCATCTTAAACTCCCCCCTCCTGCTTCATCACATGCCATCTGGTCTTGGTGCTCTTTTTCATTTGAAAGAGACTTCTCTGCTTCCCCATGTTCAACCCCATGAGGTACTTGTAGGCCTCTATAATGCCCGTTCTCACTCTCCTGTCTTACAGGATGCACATGTTGAGATCCCTCAGTCTCTCCTCATAGGGCTTCTTGTGCAATCTCTGCACCATTTTAGATGCCCTCCTCTGGACTGCCCTCACCCATCTATGTCCTTTCTGAGGTACAGCCTCCAAAACTGAACACAATACTCCAGGTGGGATCTCACAAGTGAATGATACAGTGATACCACCTCCCTCCTCCTGCTGGAGATACCTCTTGCTAAGCATCCTAGCATCCCACTGGCCCTACCCGCTACTTTGGACCATGCCCTGTGACTTTGAGGTAATCAGATATGATAATCCCAAGGTCCCTTTCCTGCTTAGTGACTGAAAGCACCCCCATCCTATACTCAGCTCCTGGGTTCCTATGCCCTAGGTGCATCAGTTTGCACTTTTAGGCATTGAACCCCAATTGCCATCCTCTTGAGCACTCCTTGAGTTTCCCAAGTTCCCTGCACATTCTTTCTACCTTCTTCTGAGTGCCCACACTATTATAGCTTTTTGTATCATCTAGGAAAAGGCATACCATCTCTTCCAGTTCTTCTGCAATGTCACTTATGAAGACATTAAAGAGAACTGGTCCCAGTACTGAACTCTGTGGCACCCAGTTGGTCACTCTCCTATCAGTGAGTGACATTAACCACCACCCTCTGTCTCCTCTCCATTAACCATTTTGTAACCCAGTTCACCACGTTGGATCCCACCCCTAGGCTGCTCAGTTTCCTTATCAATCTCCTGTGCAGGTTACCTGTGGATGTGCAGCCCGTTGGATTCAATATACTGTCAGCCTCTCCTTAAGCCACAGGGTTTTCATTAATGTTGCCATCAGTGAAGTGATACTGACCGGCCTGTAGTTGCTAGCCTCCTCTCTGCTACCACTGATATATAGAGGGACCATGTCTTCTCTTCCCCAGTTCTCCAGAATCACACCTGTTTACAGTGAACTGTTAAACTAGTCCATTAGTGGGGCAGCTAGCACCTCCCTGAGTTCCTTTAGTACCCTTGCGTATATCCCATCCAGTCCCATATCCTTGTCCACCTTCAGAGCTACAAGTCCCTTTAAGACTCCTTCTGAAAATTTAATTGTGTCCACCTCGCCCCCCCTACTTTGTTCCTGCTACTCCCTGGTGGTTTGCCCCCTCCACATTCACTGTGAAGACTGAGCAGAAGTACTTGTTCAGGATGGCAATGGTTTCTTGGTCCTCTTCTGCACAGTCTCCCCTTGTCACCCTCCTAATCCTCACTATCCCTCCCCTTGCTCTCATCTTCTCACTTATGTGTCTGAAGGAAATCTTATTCCCTTTAGCTACCCCTTTCGGTATCCTTTCTTCTGTCTGCACCTTTGCTTCCCACCTCGTGTTTCATACTTTCCTCTGTTTTTCTTGGTATACTGTACCACCCAGTCCTCCTTCCTTTGCGTTTCCTTATTCCTCCTAAATGCCACACTTTTATTCTGTAGCACCTTGGCTACTTCCTAGAGAACCACAGTAGTCTCTTTTTCCTTCTTCTTTTCCTCAAGTCCTTCATGCAGAGGCTGGTTGCCTTAATTATTCCCTCTCGTAGTGTTCCCCACTATGCATCTACCACTCTCTGGCTATCCCCCCTACGAGGCAGTTTCTGATGCAGTCTCCCGTTTCTTTAAAGTCTGCCCTCCTAAGGCCCAGCAGCCTCATCCTGATGGGGTTTGCCTCTGCTCCTATTTTTGTGTTAAACCACACTGTATAGTGATCACTGGTACCGAGGGACTGCTCGGCATGATGACTCCAGTGCTGTCCCTGTCTGTAAGCACCAGGTACAGCACTGCCCCATCTCTAGTGGGTCCTTTGACTAGCTGCCTGAGAAAATCACCTTGTAGGGATTAAGGATGGCCCTGCTCCATGCCAAAGCTGCTGTTGGAAGGCTCCACTCAAAGTCTGGTAGACTGAAGTTACAGCCTGGCACCACATCCCCATTACTTGCCATTGGCCCGCAGGTGACAATCAAGGGTACCATTCTTGAGGCACCAAAGTCTTGAATGAGAAAGGCAATCAAAAGAAACCAGCACAAGAGACCAATTTGGTTCTCTGGAAAAGTCAGGGAAGCCATGAGAGCCAAAAAGAAGGCCTTCACCAGGTACAAGGAGAAATAAGTGCAGGAAGAATGGGGACAGCACCAAATGTGAATGAGGGAAAACAAGAGGGTGGTCGGAGTAGCAAAGATGGACACAGAACTGTATATTGCAGAGGGGGTGTCAATGGAGGGGAAAAACAGCTCTTTAGATATATTGGGGGAAAAAGAAAGAAGGGAGAAAGAATTATTAGACTAACAAAGGGAGGTAGTGTAATTGAGGAGGACGGGCAGAAAGTGACCTTTCTTAATGACTACTTCTGCTGTGTAGTCACAAGGGAAGACAGCAGGCCTCTGCCAGAGACTGGCATTAAAGCTGCTCTGAGGGGGATCCCCTAGATGAGGCAGCAAGTATTTACCAATGAAAGGGTTCCAGAGGTGCTCAAGCAGTTGGCAATGGAACTAATAGAACCCCTGGTGGGTCTATTCAATAGCTGAGGTCAGACAGTGGTAGTTCCAGAAGACTGGAGGGGGTAGCAGACATAGTCCCAAAGCATAAGGGGGGAGGACAAGGAGCAACTGGGTAACTAACTACAGACCTGTCAGTTGTACCTCTATTGTGGGTAAACTGATGGAGACACTAGTCAAAGAGGACCTTGCGGACTACCTGGACAGCAATGGCCTCCAGGTTAGTGAACGGCATGGGTTCATGGTAGGGAGGTCTTCTCAGACCAGCCTGATAGTATTGTTTGACTGGATAACAAGGGTTGTGGATAAGAGCCATGCTATGGGTTTACTCTACTTCAAGTTCAGCAAGCCTTTCAACTTGGTGCATCATAGAAGGTTGCTTAAAAATCTAGAGGATCTAGGTGTAGCAAAGGACATAGTTAGATGGATGAGAAACTGGTCAGAAGGGAGATGACAGAGGATTGTGGCTAACGGATTCAAATCAAATGAGAGGAAGGTCACCAGTGGGATGCCACAAGGATCAGTTCTGGGTCCAGTCTTTTTCAGTATGTTCCATCAGCGACATGGGAGAAGGAATCATGGGCAAGATGTGTCGCTTTACAGATGACACTAAGCTCTGTGGCAGGGCAAACAGCAAGGAAGGGATTGGGGAGATGCATAGAGACTAGCAAATGCTAGAAAGGTGGTCAAAGGTTTGGCAGTTGAAATTCAATGCTAAAAAGTGCAAGGAGATATGGCACAATGGGAGAAGGCAACCCTTCCTCTCAGTAAAGTGATTCAAGCTCCCAGTTGGAAGGGGCTTGGGTGGAAGCTTAGATTTCAATTTTTTCGTACCCCAAATTGTAATTTCTAAGTACAAGGGGGGACCCAACTGGGGTATGTTGGAGGAGTTATGGTATCCTACAAGCAGGTCATATGCATATAATGTGGGCCTGCCCAGTAGTGGAGCAGTACTGGAAAGGGGTATTGGCTGAGTTGGTCTCAATTTATGATAACCAAGATTTACTAACTTCTACATACATCCTTACCTTTACTTTATCGTAAGGCTCCAAGATAGATAAATCAGCTTACAAACAAATTATAATTTTTGCTCCTAGCAGCCCACAAAACAGTTACTAGGCTCTGGGGTTCTGCAAATATTCCAACCAAAGATGCATAGGTTAAAACTGTTAGGAACATATGCACAGTGGAGAGACTGTCTGCAGGTCTTCTAGATAGGAAGGAAGCAGTTTGAGATCAAATGGAGAAAATGAGTGCTGCATCAATTAGAACATTATAGAGACTTTATCCCTTAATCATGATTTTTAGCACTGTGACATATCAGTTTGTTAAACTCTCTACCCCAGCCTTAGTCCAGAATCCTGAAAATAGCAATACTTGCATGCAGTGGGTTTTCTTTTCATTTATTAATGTTTAATTGCACATGGGGAGTGCTTTATTTTTTATTGGAACAACATATAAGTGTACTCCTGGAGAGAATTGTATGAAATGTATGAGATGTGTCAAGTTTCTCTTATATCCTTCTGTAACTTACTATTTAAAAAAAAAAAAGAAAAAGAAAGAACATGATTTAAAAAAAGTGCAAGGTGATGAACATACTGAAGGGAACAAGAGCCTCAAGACAGAATACGGGATGGGTAGGGTAAAGATGGACATGGCCTCTAAGGAAAGAGACCTAGGATCCATCCTCAGGGATTCCCTAAAACAATCAAGTTACTATAACAAGGCCTGCAATAGGCAAACAAGATGCTGGAGTGTATAGGAAGGGGTACTAACTGCAGAAGTATGGAGGTATTACTACCTCTCCATAGATCACTAGGGGGGTCTCCCTTGAAGTACTGTACCCCGGTCTGGAGTCCTCACCTAAGGAAAGATAAGGACTGGCTGAAGACAGCACAACATAGGGTGACCAAAATGATTTGGGGCCAGCAGGGCAGCTCTTAGGAGGACTGACTGAAGGCACTGAACGTGTACTAGGCAGCATGGCAGTATGTAAAGCACTTTGACTCACTGAAATTAGTGCTGAACAAATAAAGTATTGTCAGCTGGAGGCCTCATGAGAGGTGGAGATATGATAGAGACCTTCAAGGTCCTGAAAGGAATGAACAAGGTAAACTGGAAGAAACTACTTAGCATAAGTAGTAGATCAAGAACACGGGGACACGAGTGGCAACTGATGGGAGAGGTTCAAGAGGAAAATGAGAAACCTTTATTTACAGAAAGGGTGGTGGGGCTGTGGAACGATCTGCCAGCTGGTGTGGTGGAGGGCGTAAAAACTATCAATGGTTTCAAACACGGCTGGGACAGAGTGAAGGGCTTAGTGTTTGCTCAGAGCAGTAGCAGTAGGGCAGAGAGCAAGCGGTGAATGGTGTGGGTTTAAACCCTGTATGGACAATAGGTCCTGGGTTTGTTTGGGTTTTATGGGTAGACTGGTTGGACTGAGGGTCTTTTTCTGCCATCATTGTCTATGTTTCTATTCTGACAATGGCTTCCCCAAGGGACTTATCCAACTCCTCTCCCTGTGCTGGAGATCTGTACACTAACCAGGTATGGATAGCAGCACCAGAGCCTGTCCACAGGATGACCAACAGCACCTCCACCCCTTCCTTTTCCTCTGGGTGACCCTGTTCCTCTATGGCCTTGATTTCTTCCCTCACATACAATATAGTGCAACCTCGCCTCCTCCCTACTCTGTCTTTCCTGAACACAGTAACCAGATATGGCCATGTCCTTGTTATGGTGATCATTGCACTATGACTACATTGTGGCCACCAAATCCAGGCTAGCCCCCACCGTGATGGCCTCCAGGACTGGAATTCTAGTTCCCAGACTCCTTGGGTTGCTGCACATGGCTCTCCATATCTTACTCCATGCCCGCTTCCCTGCTTTCCTCCCCCCTTCCTGCCTGTGCTGTCCCCTGCAGCTCCACTTGATCCAGCTCTTCCCTTTTTACCTCGTCCAGCCCCTGTCTTCTTTACTCCTTTATTCTTGCTTACCTGATTTATACCCCCTTTTCCTTTGCCTGATCCCTACCCCATGTCTTCTTGCACCCCTGCCCAATAGAGTTTACTCCTCTGAGGCCCTCTGTCCATTATGCTACATCATCTGGGAGGGGGGAGCAATTGTTGCCTCACTTGGTTTTACAGTCTCCCTGTCTGGCTAGTTTAAATGCTCATTCAAGCAGCACTTAAACCTCCCACTGAGAACTGTGCTCCCCTTCCTGGAGGGATGCAGGCTGTCTCATCTATAGAGTCTCACATACCTCTCAACCAGCTAGGACCAATATCAGGAACACTCCCCCAAAAAATCAGGGACAAATGACCAAAATCAGGGACACCATATTTTATTCTGCGTGAAGATGTGCCATCTCATGACATTTACATCACATGATGTAGTGCACTGTCACATATTTAAAGTAACTTTAGTTTATGCTTTTTAAATGTCACATTTAGTAGCATACAACCAAACGGCACAATAAAAAAAATCATTGGCAAATGTTTTGCATGTTTCTCTTGCTCAGTACTCTTCAATTACTTATTTGAAACTGAAGTGGAACATCAGCACTGCTAGAGAAATCTTTTTTTTTTTTTTATTTAGGATCCAGTGTTAAGATAATTTCCAGACTTTTAAGAAACCAGTGTTATTAATTTCCAGACCTAACAGAACAGAAATATACTGTACTGGTATCTGTACAGAATAGACTTTGGGTTTCTAGGCTGCACCAAACCACCACACAGCATCTGTTCTTTTACAACTCACTCTCTTCTTGCTTGTTTCTTTCTATGCAGAGCAGCACTGTGTATACTGTTTTTTTAATGCAACAGCATACTGCAACCTTATTAGTGAAAATGCAGCAAAATACATAATAAGAATACCTCACTAGTTGTTAAAAGTAAAGCAGACAACATGAAATAATTACTGGGCGAACTGCTCAAACACAATTAGTCACTTTCTCATATAAGTTTGGCCACTTGGAAGCTGTAAAGTGGGGTCCTCCAGGTTCTGATTGATGCTGCCTGTAGCTGCTGCTGCTGACTGCAGTCTGTGTGTGTGTGTGTGTGTGTGTGTGTGTGTGTCTCTGACTTTTTCTCATTCTCTGTCAGCATGTAGTCAGATTACACACACACACAGAATGGTCTACAAGGCAGGGGCTGTGGAATGACTGGGGGAGGAGGGTGTCTTACTTTCAACTGTCAGTGTGGACAACCACCATCTGTTTTCTGCTTGGGCCAGTTTAACCCTTGCTGTGTCACACTGCCACAGTCTCCTGTATCAGTCCTGAATTCCTGTATATTCTCATGGTAGTTAAGGGTTAAACATGTGCACTAGGCTCACACTGACATTCTCAAACTCCAGAAAGAAGCAACCAAGGTGGGACTTTGGGACAGGGAGTCTAAATTTGGGAAATTCCGGAAGAATCGGGACAGTTGAGAGGTATAGAGTCTCACATCCTCCCAGGTTGGCCTCCAGTCCCAATGTAACTGAAGTCCCCCTCCAGGCACCATGCCTTCAACTAAATGTTAAATAGCCTGGTATGGGATACCCTTACTTCTCCCCAACCATACACGAGTAACACATAGATGAAAGCCACTCTGCACACCACATGCTTGATTCCTTTCCCCAGTTCCTTAAATTTATCCTGCATTACCCATACCCTGTCCCTTGCTAGGTCACTTGTTTCCAGGTGGGCGATAATATTTAGCTCCCTTCCATCTCATGCTGCTCTAGTCATGCTCTGGATACACTTCACATGCCTCCAAGCCAAAACACCTCTCAAATACTTTGCCTCCCTCTCACTTCCTCCCTCTAATCCCACATATATCCCCCAACAATAGAGCCCCCCACTAGCAGCTGTTTCCTTCTCAGCTGGGGCCTCTTCCTGCCTCCTTGGAGCATCCTTTGTTGAGGATCCCCACTTACTCCCTTCTCACTGCTATGGGTGCCTCCTCTCAGCTGCCCCGATACACCAGTGTGGCCAAGGAATTCTGCAGTGGTACAGGGTGAGAAGCATGCACCCTTCCTGCCACCCCCACCTCAGAGCCCACCAAGGTCAAACCGCTCTGCCTAGTCATCCACTGGCAGACTTGGTGGCCCCTGAGTGAGGCAGCAGATCCTCTGCACCCCTGCCAGTTTGGCCCTGAGTCCAGCAACCTCTGCCCTCCACCCAAAGAGATGAGTACAAATGAGGCATCACCTTAGTCTCCAGAAGGTGTTCCAAAAGACTGCATCCCCACGCCCCTTGCACTGCACTACTCCCATGGTCTTTCCTTCCTTTACTTAGTGCATGTTGAAACATTGTTTATGCATATTTTCTATCTCATATAAAGCTACTTTATCTGGGCTTCTGTGAATCCCATAAGATCTCTTTTTATAACACAGCTATTTATGGTCAGCATTGTCCATAATGTAGAGGCACCTATCTTTGTCTGAGAGACTAATACTCTTAAGGGACGTGTGCCCTCTGTCCTTCAGCAAATTAAAATAAAATTAAATTAAATTATTAACCTTTAAAACTCAGTTAATCCTGTACTTTCATGTATTTGCCTTATTAACTCATCATAAGTAAAAGGACACTGTCAACCTCTATTAGGCTTATTATGTTTTCTCAGACAAAATTATATGTGAGCGATTGCTAAACCATGCTTTATTTTTATTTCTACCAATTTCCACTCTGCATTCCCTTCCCCTCAACTGTTTTATCATTTCTTTCTATCTGTTATACACCAGCACTGTTCTCCATCTGTTGTCTTGGCTACCTCCTAACCCTGTCACCTGTAATCTTTGCCACTTGCTCCCCCCAGGGAGGGGTCTTGGTAAGAAAGGGGTACGCTTTCTACAAAATTTTATTTTTATATTTCCTTATTGGCATTAAGCAGAGAATTGTGGGATTCCATTAAAAGTGTAGTGATTTTATAACCAGAGGGAGTGAGATACAACTGAATTTGCTTGAGTGCTGGGGTTGAGACCTAGGATTTGGAAGGATATTTTTGTAACATTTTAAGTGTCCTGCTGGCTGAGAAGTTAAGATTTTATCCCTGGTTTCACTGAAAGGTTTTGTGTATTGGAATCAGACATAGCAGTCTGCCTGCATTGAAAGGCCTGCTTACATAACAGGTGTCACTAGTCAATCAATTGGCTCTGGGTGGGGTTTCATCACAGCTTGTCCTAGGCATCCTTCACAGCTAGAAGCCAGTCACACTGATTTTAAATTGTCTGTTGGAAGCTGAGAAAGTTACTGCAAAGAACAAACTGCAACTCCATTTAGGACCTGGAAACCTGATTAAGGCATAATACTGCAGAGCACTTGGTAAGAAAGGGAGCAACGCTTTCTACAAAAAGTTTTATTTTTATATTTCCTTATTGGCATTAAGCAGAGAATTGCAGGATTCCATTAAAAGTGTAGTCATTTTATAACCAGAAGGAGTAAGATACAACTGAATTTGCTTGAGTGCTGGGGTTGAGACCTAGGATTTGGAAGGATATTTTTGTAATATTTTAAGTGTTCTGCTGGCTGAGGAGTGAGTTCATTTTTAGCCCTGGACTCAGTAGAGTGGTTTGTGTTGGAGCCGTGGTCTAGTAAATTGTGATGTTAGCTGTATTACTATAAAGGACAGTACTTACCAGGGTGGTGGAGCAGTTGTGTATTTGATTGTTTCTAACAGTCACCAGTGGCTGTGCACTACCCACCCACCCTTCCCCACCCCCACCCCCCAGGCGTGGCATTTCCTTTATAGACACAGTTCTGACATCACTTCCTCAACAGGTCTTGGGGCAGAACTGTCATATTCATAATAACCCTGCAACGCATATAAAGAGTAGGTACACAAAACAAGTAATAATACATATATAATTACATATTGTATATAATAAGGAGCGGACATGTGGGAGTGGTGCAATGCACTGGCTGTGGGGCAGCAGTTTTCCAGGAGACATTCTGGAAACTGCATTGCTGTCCTATACGTAGGCAACTGTCAGCTCTGAGAAAGGAGGTTGCCCACCTCCAGGCTGAACTAGCAAGGACTAAGGAGGCCTCACTCTCCCAAACAGCACCACTGCCACAACCACTGAGTCAGAGGTTTTGGAGTATGAAGAGCAGTTGGACCACAGTGGGTTCTGGGAGGGTGCAGGTGGTGGACCAGAGGCGAAGCCTCCCAGTTGTACCTCTACACAAATCATATGCCATTCTGGCAGAGCAAGGTTCCTCTATGATGGCACCCTCAGTGGAGATCCAGAAGAATGCTGAGGACATCCACAAGGGAGACTCACAAAAGGGTGGCAAGGGACACCACAGGGGAAGGAAACAGCTACTGATAGGGGACTCAATTGTTGGGAGGGTAGAACTGGGGAAGGGAGAGAAGGAAGTAAGCTGCCTGTCTGGTGCCATGGCTTGGAGGGACAAGAAGCGAATCCTCACAATTGCAGAAGCAGCATCACAGGAGAGAAAACTAGATGTCATTGTCCACCTTGGGACAAATGACCTAGCTAGGCATGGGATCAGTGCAGTGCAGAATGAATTTGTGGAGTTGGGGAGGGGCCTCAGACGGGTAGCAAGCACAGTAACCTTCTCAGAGGTGCTACCAGTCCATGGCAGGAGTGAGACTAGGGTACTGAACACCATGCAGTTTAATGAATGGTTGCAAAACTGGTGCAGAGCACAGGGCTTTGGCTTCACTGGGGACTGGGGGTCCACCTGGAGAGATAAAGGTCTATACTGGTATCACGGTCTGCATTTGTCCACAGAGGGGACCAAGCTCTTAGGTGACAGGTTTAAATGCTTCCTTGGTAAGCTTTTAAACTAGATAAGGGGGGAAGTACTGATAAAAGGCAGGAAAAGTCAAGCCTCCCCCCACAAAACATGACAGGTAGTAGGGTAAACACTGAGGTACAGAGCTCAACACAGGGCAGGATGGGGGTAAATGGTAAAATAGATAAGAGCAATAAGAACAGGGATGGGGGAAAAAAGTATAAAGCCAACATTAAATGGAGGGCAATGACTACCAATGCCCGTAGTCTGGGAAACAAGCTTTTTGAGCTAGTAGCTTTGATGGAAGATGAACAATTGGATATTGTGGCAGTCACAGAAATATGGTATACTGAGAACCATAACTGGGATGTCAACATACCAGGGTACACAATCTACAGAAGGGACAGGGAAGGTAAAAGAGGAGGTGGAGTGGCTCTATACATAAGGGAAGGGATCAAAGCTACAGAACTAAAAAGTAAAGGGGTAGGACAAGAGGCACTCTGGGTCACCTTTGAGATGGGGAATGGCATCACAATCCGCACAGGGGTTGTATACAGACCCCCATCTCAAGGGGAGGAAATGGAGAAGAAAATGATAGAGGACATTCTCAAAATGGCTGAAAAAGGGGAGATACTATTGATGGGGGACCTGAATATGCCAGATGTTAACTTGAGGACATGTACTGCAGCCACATCCAGGAGCAGGGTCATTCTCGATGCCTTGCAGGTGGTATACCTTAGACAGCTAGTGCTGGAACCCACTCGGGAGGGAGCAATACTAGACCTGGTACTCTCAAATGGAGAGAAGATCACAAATTTAGAAGTCAGTAGACATCTGGGAACAAGCGATCACTGTACAGTGTGCTTCACAATGAGCGCAACCATGGAGATAAGCCATACAAAAACAAGGATACTGGACTTTAGAAGGGCTGACTTTGGCAAAATGGGTGAACACCTGAAGAATGCACTAGCAAATGGCCAAATAGGAGGGGTGGAAGAGCAATGGAGAATAATCAAAACTGCCATCATAGAGGCAACAAGGCTTTGTGTAAAACAAATAAAGAAAACAAAGTGGAGTAAAAAAACACTATGGTTCTCAAAAGAGGTGGCAGGGAAGGTTAAGGAGAAAAAGGCTGCATTCAAAAAGTATAAGGACTCACAGAAGGAGCACGACAGGGAACTGTATCAATTAAAGCAGAAAGAAGTAGGTAAAGCAGTCAGAACAGCAAAGGCACAAACCGAAGAAAAAATAGCCAACTCGGTCAAAAAGGGGGATAAAACCTTTTATAGGTACATTAGGGAGCATAGAAAGGTTAAGGGAGGCATAGTGAAGATTAATAAAGGAGAGGGGAGGTGGGCAGAGGGAGACAGTGAAAAGGAAGAGATACTGAATGAATACTTTTGCTCAGTATTCACAAAAGAAGATGAGGAGCAGTTACCTAGATACATAGATACATAGACAGTGTCGGCAGATAAGGGCCTATGGCTCACCCAGTCAGCCCATTTGAGCTTGTAAGTTCAGTTTGTTTTCCTAGAAGTCTGTTGCCCCTTACCCCTGACCTCCAGAATTCCTTTATGTCTATCCTATGCATTCTTAAATCCCGTGATTGTTTCAGCCCCACCACGTCCTCTGGCAGGGTGTTCCACTTGTCCACCACCCGTTCTGTGAAGAAATTCTTTCTCATGTTTCCTCTGAATCGTCCCTCCCTCCAACTTCATCCCATGCCCTCTAGTCCTGGAACATCTTTTTGCTTAAAATAGTGTTTTCCTGCACCCTGTTCCTCCCTGTAAGATACTTGTATGTCTCATCATATCCCCTCTCTCCTCCTCTCCTCCAGGAGTACATGTTCAGTTTCTTCAACCTGTCTTCATAGGACTTGTGATGCAATCCATGCACCATCTTTGTTGCCCTCCTCTGAACCTTCTCTACCCTGTCTCTGTCCTTACGTGGTATGGTCTCCAGAACTGTACACTGTACTCCAGGTGGGGCCTCACTACTGTCTTGTATAGCGGAATTATGACCTCCCTTTCCTGCTGGTGATGCCCCTGCCTATACATCCCAGCATCCTATTTGCTTTACCTGCTGCCTTGTCACACTGTTTCCTTACCTTGAGGTCATCAGAGATGATAACCCCAAGATCCCTTTCCTGTTTGGTGCATGCTATATCCTCACCCCCCCTACTGATATATTGTGCCAGGGTTTTTGTGCCCCATATGCATTATCTTGCACTTCTTTGCATTGAATTTCAACTGCCAAACCCCTGACCATTCTTCAAGTTTCTGCAGGTCGCTTCTCATTCTGTCTACACCCTCTGGTGTGTCTACTCTGTTACAGAGCTTTGTGTCATCAGCGAACAGTGAAATTCTGCCTTCTAGGTCCTGCATGAATGTCACTGATAAAGATGTTGAATAGGACCGGTCCCAGCACTGATCCTTGTGGTACCCCACTGGTCACTCTTCCCTCTGTGGAGTGACAGCCATTTACCACCACCCTCTGTGTCCTGCCACCCAGCCAGTTACCTACCCACCACACTACTGTCCTGCCCACACCCATATTCCCCAGTTTGTGTAATAGTCTTCTATGTGGCACAGTGTCAAAGGCCTTGCTGAAGTCCAGATAGGCCATGTCCACTGCCCTCCCCTGATCCACCTCCCTAGTCACCCAGTCAAAAAATTCAACGAGGTTGGTCTGACATGACCTCCCACTGGTGAAACCATGTTGCCTTGGGTCCTGTAGTCCATTGACAACCAGATGTTTCACCAATCTCTCCTTCAGTAGTGCTTCCATGATCTTCCCCACTACGAGGTGTGGCTGACTAGTCTGTAGTTCCCTGCTTCCTCTTTGTTCCCACTTTTGTATAAGGGGACTACATCTGCTGTCCTCCAGTCTTTGGGTACCTCCCCTGTTTCCAGTGATTGGCTAAACAGGATAGCCAGAGGTTCAGCCACCACCTCTCTTAGTTCTTTAAGGACCTGGGGTGCACCTCATCTGGCCCCATTGCTTTATCAACTCTTATTACTTCCAGTTCCTTCAGGACCCTTTCTGTAAAGGACTTGTGACCATTTCTGCACCATTCTCACCCTTGTACTCCCTTCAGACCCATTACCCTCCTCTTCCTCAGTAAAGACTGAGCAGAAATACCTGTTCAATATGTCAGCTTTACTGTTGTCATCCTCCACGCCCCATCCTCCCCTTCAGTCTCACTATCCCTCCCTTTGTCTTTCTTTTTCACTTATGTACCTGTAAAAGGTTTTGTCCCTCTACCCACTGATTTTGCAATGTGCTCTTCTGTCTGAGCTTTGGCTTCCTTACTGACCTCCCTGCCTCCCTTTGCTTCTTCTGGTACTTCTCCCTATCCCTTCTGCCTGTGTCTTTTTGTATTGCCTGAATGCAATCTTTTGGCTTTCACTTTCTTTGCTACCTCTTTGGAAAACCATAATGGTCTCCTCTTCCTTTCCTCTTGCTAACCTGCTTAATGCATAATTCTGTTGTTCTTGTAATCCCCATTTTAAATACTGCCCACTGTTCCTCAACCCCTGATTCCTGTCCTATTCCCTTAATGCCTCTTTCAAGTATCTCCCATTTTCCCAAAGTCTGCCCCCTAAAATCCAGGATACGTGTTTTGTGTGGTTTGGATCTGTTCTTTCTGTGATTTCAAACCACAATGACTGGTGGTCACTGTTTCCCAGGTGCTCCCCACTGTTACCCCCATCACACTGTCCCTGTTTGTGAGCACAAGGTCCAGTATTGCCTTCTGCCGAGTTGGTTCCATGACCAGTTGCTTGAGGAAGGCACCTGAAGGAGTCCAGGATAAATCTGCTCCTAGTTGATGCTGCTGCTGGGATGCTCCAGTCCACGTCTGGAATATTGAAGTCTCCAACCAGTACTATCTCACTTTGTCTGCCATCCTTTGGATGGCTAGCATCAGCTCCCTATCTGTTTCTTCCTCCTGGGCTGGTGGTTATAGACCACACTAAAAGTGGATGGCTGTCCCTATTTTCCTTTCCAGCTTAACCCACAGTATCTCTCCCCCATTTTGTTCCTCCTGGATCTCTGTGGCCCTTATGTCATTTTTCACATACAGTGTCACTCCTCCTCCCTTCCTGCCTGATCTGTCTCTTCTGAATATGTTGTAGCCAGGTATGGCCATCTCCCAGTCGTGGTTATCATTACACCAGGTTTCAGTGATGGCTACAATGTCCAGGTCTGACTGCACCATGACAGCCTCCAGATCTTCCATCTTGTTGCTAAGGCTCCTGGCATTTGCACACATGGCTTTCCATGATTTGACCTCCTAGACTGTTTCACTGTTCTACTCCAGCCCTTCCTTGGTTGTCATTTATCCCTAGTTCTCCCTGCTGTCTGCCCTTCTGCTGAATTTTGCCCCTTTTCTGCTTATCCACCTCTTGGGCACTAATCTCCATGTTTTGCACACTGCTTTGCAGAGATAGCCACTCCTCTGGTTCACTGATTCCACTGCTAGCTGTGGGGGGTGAGCAAGTAGGTACCCTCCTTGCTGGTCTGCCACCCCCCTTTGCTAGTTTAAATGCTTGTCAATGTAGCATTTAAACTTATCATTGACCTAAACCAGACAATAGAATCACTCTGGGTAGGGGGGTTGACACCAGTCCATTCATAGAAGAAAGAGTACTGAAAGAACTCCTAAAACTCAAGGTGGACAAAGCAATGGGGCCTGACGGGCTTCACCCCAGAATCCTAAAAGAACTAAGGGGGGACCTAGTGACACCACTGACCACACTTTTTAACAAATCATGGCAGGATGGGGTGGTACCTGAGGACTGGAGGAGGGTAGATGTGATTTCCCTTTACAAAAGTGGGAGCAAGGCAGAAGCAGGAAACTACAGACCTGTAAGTTTGACCTCAGTGGTAGAAAATGATGGAATCACTTCTGAAAGAAAGAATTGTTGAGTACCTAGAGGCCAGCGGGGCACAGGACCCAAAGCAGCATGGATTTACAGCAGGAAGGTCATGTCAGACTAATCTAATTGACTTCTTTGACTAGGTGACCAAAGTAACAGACCAGGGAGGGGCTGTGGATATGGCCTACCTAGACTTTAGCAAGGCATTTGACACAGTCCCACACAAAAGATTAATAATCAAGTTAGCCAGCCTGGGAGTGGGTCCCAGGATGGTAGCCTGGATAGCGAACTGGCTGCACAACAGGACACAGAAGGTAACAGTGAATGGAACACATTCCAAAGAAAGGGGGGTTACTAGTGGAGTACCTCAGGGCTCAGTACTGGGTCCAATCCTCTTTAACATCTTTATAAGTGACATTGCAGAGGGTCTGGAGGGTAAGGTATGCCTCTTTGCAGATGACACAAAGATCTGTAACAGAGTTGATACACAAGATGGGGTAGAAAAGATGAGAAGGGACTTGGCAAGGTTGGAGGAATGGTCAGACATATGGCAACTTAGATTCAATGCAAAGAAGTGCAAAGCAATGCACCTGGGAAACAAAAACCCAGGAGAAGAGTACACAATAGCAGGGGAGGTACTAACAACAACAAAAATGGAAAGGGACCTGGGGGTAGTCATATCAGGTGACCTAAAGGTGGGTAAGCAATGTGAAAAGTCGGTAAGTAGAACCAAGGGGATACTGGGATGCATAGAAAGGGGCATCACAAGTAGAAAAAGGGAAGTGGTTATCTCTCTATACAGACAGTTGGTGAGACCCCATCTGGAGTACTGTGTGCAGTTTTGGAGACCTCATCTACGCAAGGACATAGACAGGATGGAAGCAGTCCAGAGGAGGGCAACTAAAATGGTGCAGGGTCTACATCAGAAACCATATGAGGAGAGACTGATAGAGCTTAATATGTATACCCTTGATGAAAGGAGGGACGGGGGGACATGATAGAAACATTCAAGTACCTCAAGGGAATCAACAAAGTCCAGGAGGGTAGCATCTTTCAAAAAAAGAGATGTGTGAGAACAAGGGGGCACAGTTTAAAGATAGAGGGAGATGGCTCAGGGGTAAAGTAAGGAAATTCTTTTTCATGGAGAGAGTGGTGAATACATGGAACAGCCTTCCTGAGGAGGTCGTTGGGTCTAAAACAGTGGGAGAATTCAAACATGCATGGGACAGACACAAGGCAATTATAGTGGGGGGTTGCAGGAAGCAGGCTGTTGGTTAACTAGAATCTGCAGCTTATCCAGTAGGTAGGGAAATGGGCAGACTGGGTGGGCCAAGTGGTCCTTATCTGCCGTCAAAGTCTATGTTTCTGTTTCTATGTCTTTGTGTTCCCTTCAGGAAGAGCATTAATGGGTGGACATTCTGTGGTTGTGGGGTCATGGAGTGATGTTGACTTTATCCAATGTGTGCCAGAGTTTTCCTGCCATAAGTCCTCCAGTCCCTGGTTGTAACCTCACATTCCAAGTAGGACACGGCCACCCATTGTACCCCACATGCCAGTTGTGTAGAAGCTTGTGCAAGCTTCCCTCCCATAGGTGAGTGTCTGTTTCAAAGTCCTACTCTGTACCCCCCAGCCAGCCTTCCAGTAGCGACCTACTGTAGGCTCATTTCTAAACCCAGGTCTCCCACATCACAAAGAGTAATTCTGCCTCAGCACTGACCATCTAGTCTGCCCTCTAATTATAATATTCTTGCAAATCCCTTAGGTGACCATATCTATGGTCTGATAAACAGGGTCAGGCCACTGTGGACTCCTAAAGACAAATGTGGCTACCAAAATGACAAATAGCAGGTAATTGTGAAGTCCCATACTATATATTGAATATCACAAGAGCAGTCTGGAGCAAGAAACCTACATTTTTGGGGCAATGCTAGTCCTGGAATCTGACTCAGCAATAGAACATCTGGTTTTTACCCTTGTGAAAGTGTAACATTTGCCTGACTGCGGAACCTGGTAGGTCATCTATACCTTACTCAGATACAGTATCTGAACTCTCAGTAGAGTTGTGCAAAGATGGCAAACTTCACTTAGCAAATTAATTCAGGAGATGTTGGCTTCACAAAGTTTGGTAGGCAAAGTGCCACTGTTTCAAGTGAAGTCATTCAGATTCACTGGTGAAGCTGTTATTTCACCATAACTTCACCTGGAAAAGTGCAATTTCTCCTGGAAAACTCATTGCAAAATGGTGAAGTGGGCAATTTGTGGAATTACTCACAAAAGACAATTTTGAACTTCTTCAATCACAAGAGTGTGGTGTGCATATTTATGGAATACATACAAACAGAAGAGAGAAAGAAGTAAATGCCTCAGCTGGACCTTGAACCTAGGCCACACACTGTTCTGGTTGCACTATCAGCTACATCACTAAGGCAACTGGAAACATCCCAGAGCAGGTTACTCTTTCTCCAGTGCACAACCTTCCAGGGGCAAGCCGAAGACTGTCAGTAATGTTATGTTGTTCTAAAGAAAGTGCACTGGTACAAATGTATTTGAAAGCGACTGTTGTTTTATCACCTTCTAATTCTTTATACAGTATGTCATCTTTTTCTTTTCAAGTCTGTTGCTTAAAATAAAACCTACTGAATGGTATAGTATGGGTTTCTTGTTATCTGCTTGTCCTGTGAAACTCATGAAAATACACTGGGATTAAGACTTGCTTTTGTGCAAGTATAAGAAAAATCAGGTAAACTCCCACACATCTGTCTTCCAAGTTTGGGTTCGGGTAACTAACACTGGGTCATAACTCTCACAGTCCCTCATGTGTCACATCTTTCTCGAGTGCCATCCAGGCCTGAGTAGCTGAGGATTTCCCCAGTGGGATGAAGGATAGATGGACTGTTCAATAATATAATAGGAAATGTGTCAGCCACTCTCTCCCATCCCTGGTGGGAGCTAGAGAATTTTCTCACATATCTGAGCGTTTTTTTCTCTCCCTCAGATTTATGGATTATAGAGTCTAGTTGATCAGAAAGTTTATCTGGGATATGGATCGGGGATCTTGGAACAGATATGGAATTTTGGGGAGAAGAGTCATTTTTACAGTCTTCATCCTACCTACCTATCACTGTAAGGGAGGAGCTCTCTTCACCTGTCATAGCTCCTTTGAGATGTTGCTAATGAGAGGTTCATACTTTCTCTGCTTGAACTGACTCAGTTCAGTTGGGATAATGACTCCTATGTATTTAATTTGACCCAGCAATCGTAGCTCCATAGTGTTTTGGCAGATGGCCTCTCCATGCAGCCTTCCCAGTGATATGATTACATAACTTTGTCAATTGCCCTCTTTACCGCTTTGCTACTTTGCATTGTTTTTTCCTTGGGAAATTGCACTTTTTCAGGCAAAGTTAAGAAGTTATGGTGAATTTGGAACTTTGCCCGATAATTTGCATAACTTCTTCTGAAGAAGTGCCACTTTGCTTGCCAGAAACCTTTGTATGAAGTCGGCACTACAGTAAGTGACTTTGGCAAACTTTGCGAATTATTTATTATTTATTTATTTATTTAGTTAAACATCAGTTTAGAAACCTTTGAGCCAGAGGCTCATTTACAAAGGTACCTCATCACAAAGAGGACATCAGAACAGTATTACAAGGGACACAGTACTTACAAACAAAAAAGTTACAGTTCAATTACAATGTTGTTACAATAGAATACAATCTCCAACGAAGCAAAAGATAAAAAAAGGTGCAAAACTTATGGTCGGGGGAGAGCTGGTGGGAGTAGAAGGGAGGGAGATGGGGAGGAGGAATTAGTAGGGAAAGGAAGGGGGGGAGCCGCTCAGTGAGCATTGTCAAACAGAGTATATATATATATATTTTTTTTTTTTTTACACTAGTCTAGCGGCAGTTGCATTTGCGAGAACTAAGCAGGAAGTTTCTGAGCCTGGGCTTAAAGCAAGCTAAGGTTAGTGAGTTTGAGACACTGGCAGGGAAGGAGTTATACCAGTGGGGCGCACGGTAGGGGAATGCCCTCTGACCTTGAGAGGTCCTGGCTCTCGGAATAACTAGGGTATTTCACAGCACAGAGTTTGCCAACTTTGCACATCGCTGCTCTTAGACCAATAATCTTATGGCCCAACATAGAGCCTTATTCAGTTAATTAAGCTTGAAGATTTGGAAGCCTGTTACTCAGTTTCTGATGATATAACGGGAGGGTGTCTGCGAAAAGGCCTATTTTATGCTCCCCCCTCCACGGAACTCCTCCACTCATAAGTGTTTTCAGATCACTGCAACAAGCAGTTCCAGTGTTGACTCATACAGAAGAGGGGCAGAAGGGCGAGCCTGTCTAGTTCCCCCGTTGAGGATAAAGGACGAGGTGGAGGAACCATTGACCTAAATCTCCATGGTAGGAATGGTGTACAAGTTCTGATTCAGTCTAACAGTAGGTCCCCAAAACTAAATTGCTTAAGTGTGCCAAAAAAGTATGCCTTTTTGCAGATCACACAAATATCTGCAACAGGGTTGATACACAAGGAGGTGTGAAAAGAATGAGAAGGAACTTGGCAAGGTTGGAGGAATGGTCAGAAGTATGGCAGCTAGGATTCAATGCAAAGAAGTGCAAAATAATGCACCTGGGAAACAAGAAGCCAGGGGAAGAATACACAATGGGGGGGGGTAGTAACAACAACTAAAAAGGAAAGGGACCTGGGGGTAATCATATCAGATGACCTTAAGGTTAGCAAGCAATGTGAGAAGGCAGTAGGAACTGCTGGGGGTATACTGGGATTCATAGGGAGAGGCATCACCAGCAGAAAACAGGAAGTTGTTATCCCTCTGTACAGACGGTTGGTGAGACCCCATCTGGAGCACTGCATCCAGTTCTGGAGACCCCATCTCCGCAAGGACATAGACAGGATAGAGGCAGTCCAGAGGAGGGCAACTAAAATGGTGCAGGGTCTGCAAGAAGCCATATGAGAGAGAAGGAGAGACTAAAGGAGCTAATATGTATACCCTCGAGGAAAGAAGGGAGAGGGGGACATGATAGAAACTTTTAAGTACCTCAGTGGAATCAACAAAGTCCAAGAGGGTAGCATCTTTCAGAAAAGAGGCAGTGCAAGAACAAAGGGACACAATTTAAAGATAGAAGGAGAGGCGGTTCAGGGGCAATGTGAGGAGTATTATTTCACAGAGAGGGTAGTGGATGCATGGAACAGCCTTCCTGAGGAGGTTGTGGGGTCTAAAACTGTGGGAGAATTCAAGAATGCATGGGACAGACATAAGGCAATTCCTGTGGGGGGTAGGAAGAAATAGGCTGTTGGTTAACTAGGATCTGCGGCCTATCCTGTAGGTAGGGAAATGGGCAGACTAGATGAGCCTAGCTGTCCTTATCTGCCTTCAAAGTCTATGTTTCTATCTATAGATCAAACCAGTGCAAACAGCATTTCCATTTCCTATCTCCAATGAGAACCATAGTAGGGAAAGGGAACACTGTTTAACCAGGAGTAGCACACTAAGCTGAAGCTTGTTTCCAGATGCGACCTGGGAGCACAAGGAAGTTAAGTGACTTGCTCAGGGTCACACAGTATGCACCTTCCTAGTACCTCCAGCCCTTCCATTCTCCTAGGATTCCCAGTGTCTCTGCTATTTAATATCCTCCCTTACATACAGCGCCACCCCTCCTCCTTTCCTTCCTACTCTGTCTTTCCTGAACTGAGTCTAGCATGCTATGGGTATGTCCCAGTCATGGATATCCAGGTCCGCCTCTGCCAAGATGATCTCAAAGTGTGGAATTGTATTTCCTAGACTTCTAGCACTTCCATACATTGCCTTCCACATTTTGTTACCACCGTGCCTGCTACTCCTGTTTCCTTATTGCTCTGCCTGCTTTTCCCTCTCATTCTAATGCTCTTGTTCCTGTTCTTTTCCCTTTTCATTTTAGCCACTCTTCTTTTTTCTTCATCTTGTACCCTGGAGGATTTACCTGTCCCCAAGTCAGCCATTCTCTCTGCTTCAGTCTGTGGGGGGACCAGATTATGCCTCCCTGACTTCTTCTGCCACACTCCTTGGTTAATTAAAATGCTGATCAAAGTAACATTTATCCCCTCCCAGAGGGATACAAACCATCACCCCAATATAGCCCCTTATCCCTCCAGGTGGATCTCTAGTCCCCAATGTAGCTGCATCCCTCTTCTCTACACCATTCCTTCAACCATGAGTTGAAGCTTCTGAAGCAGAGATCCCTGTACTCCTCCTGCCATAGACATACAGTACCTCAGTGAAACCACTGGGCATACCACCTGCCTAAGACCCCTTCCCTGCTCCCTAAAATCACCCTGCATAATCCTAGTCCCATCCCCATCCAGGTAATTTGTCTCAAGGTGGACAATAACATCCAGCCTCCACTCCTGCCCCACTGCCCTAGTCATCCTTATGATCTGCTTTCCATCTCTTCAAGCCAAGGCACAAATAGACACCTCACCTCCCTTCCTGTTCCCAAATCTACCCCCAGATGATCGAGTTCCCCACAAAAAGTTGCTTCCTCCTCTGATTGAGTCCTCTCCCTCCCACCTTGGGGCCTTCTCTAGGGAGGACCACCACATCCTCCCTGGTCACTACCATAGGTGTCTCTTCCCAGCTGTCCTGTCCTGCCTTAGTGCAAATGAGATTCCTACTGGCACTGACTGATAAATGTACCCCTTACCCACCACCTCCACCCTCCCAGAGCCCATCACAGTCCATCTGTCCCTCCTCATTGGCACCCTCTGGGGCACCAGTGGTAGATTTGGTGGCCCCTGGGTGGAGGAAGACGTCACCCAACTACAAGCCAAGTCAACCATAGTCTAGTGACCTCCTCCCTCTGCCCAGAGATGGGCATACAGCTAGGACAGCAGCTGAGTCCCCTGAAGGTCTCTCTGAAAACTGCCATTCCATAGCCACTGCACTGCACCACCCCCAAAAGCCCCATTCCTACACTCACTGTGATACTAGAAATAACTTTGTACCCTTACCCAAATAGTGTGTTTCTAATTTTTCCCTTTTTTGTTTTACCTAACCCCTTTGCTACTTGTCCCTAGATAGATTTTTTTTCAGTTTTCCCCTTCTGCTTCTTTTAATCTTTTACCTTTACCCTATATAGGGTGCTTTAATTTTTTCCCCTTTTACATCTCTTAACCGCTAAAAAAGTAAAAGAAAATTTCAAAAACATTTAAAACTCTCCCCTTCTTTGTCAGACTTTGTACCAGGATGTTGATTTTTAAAATATAAAATATGGGTTGGGGTGTGTAACGAGATGTTTACACACACCCAAGGGGTTAGATGCTACATAAACTGAGGGGTTTATGAATAGCATCTAACCCCAAGGGTGTATGTAAACATCGAGTTTTTCATGCACCAACCCATATTTTTTTTTTGTATAATTGCTAGATCTTTCTTTTTGGCCACAGCAATTACATAAAATAACAAGCATTTGTCAATGCCGAATGTTGTCTCGCTGGCATTGGCATTGGTAGTGCAGGAGTTAGAGATGCATAATAGGAATGGCAGTGAAGTATGGAACTGATGCCAACCCCACCCCCACCCTGCAGAGACTGACAGGCATTGGGGTGTGCCTTTGGGTCGTCAGCTATAATGCTCATGCCATTCTACCTCATCCTACCCTGTAGACACTGACAAGTGTCGTGGTGTGCTTTGGGGTCTTTGGGCCTTATACTTACACCATTCCATAAGGAAATACACTGAGGTGGTGCAGTATAGGAGAATGGGGTGAGCTTTAGGGCCGAACACTCCAAGGCATACCTCGATGCCTGTCACTGGCTGCAGGGTGGGGGTGGAATGGCATGAGCATTACAGCCAATGATCCCAAGTCACAACCCTGATGCCTGTCAGTCTCTACAGGATGGGGTGTTACAGTTCGAAACCCTAACGCCATAGCATTTGTTGGTATTTCCACTCCAAATTTTCAACATGGACTTTTTGTGACCCCCACCTCATGAAGAGCTGCACTATCAGTTTGTTAGCTGAAAGGTGGTTTTGCACAGTGGCTATGCCATTTGGTGACACAGGGACAAAAACACATTTTGGGCAGGATGTAAAAAATTACAACCGTATTATTCATGAGGAGGTGTATAAAAACGGCAACATTGAAAATGTGGAGTGAAAATATGAAAAATTGGTGAAGTCATGAGCCTGCATAGAAACTGCGCAACACACGTCCGTAACTCAATTATTTTCGTGATTTTTTTAACCACATTTTCAACATAGGCATTTTGGGACCTCCCCTCATGAACAGTGGCACTGTGATTTTGTTAATTTGTCCCAAAAGTTGATTTCCCACAGTGACGATGCCATTGTGCTCCACAAGTGTGAAAACACATTTTGGGCAGGATGTGAAAAATGACAGCTGTACTGTTCATAAGGAGGTGTGAAAAAATGCCAGTGTTGAAAATCTGGCATGGAAATATTGCAAATTTGCGAAGTTACAAGGGTGCGTGGAAACTCGGCAATGCACGCTTGTAACACAGTCATTTTATGGGCATGTGTCACCAAATTTTCAACATAGACATTTTAGGACCTCTGCTGCTCATGAACAGTGTCACCATCATTTCCGAAAACTAATTTCACACAGCGACCATGCTATTCTGCGCCGGACGTGCGAAAACACATTTTGGCCAGAATATGTAAAATGACAGCTATACTGTTCATAAGGAGGTGTGGGAAATGCCAATTTAATCTGGAGTGAAAATATTACAAATTCACGAGAGTTCACAGTCACGTGGAAACTACATAACACACGCTCATAAAACAGTGATTTTTGGGGATTTTTCCACCAAATTTGCAACATAGGCTTTTTGAGTGCTCCCCTAATGAACAGTGACACTGTCATTTCGATAATCGGTCCCAAAAGGTGATTCCGCACAGTGACCATGAAATCACTTTTTGGGACCGAATAATGCCATGACAGTGATTAAATTCATGAGGAGGGGTCCCAATAACCCCATGTTGAAAATTTGGTGCCAAAATTCCCAAAAATAGCTGAGATATGCACCAAAGTTGAAACAACCCTATTTATGCCATTATACAGCTTACTGGTATTTCTTCAGTTCACGGTCGGCTTTGAAGAGTGCAGACGTGTTCCCGGTCCACCAAAGATTGTCGCACCAGGCTCCAGAGGTAAGTGTGGGGTGAGGGGTGTGAAGAGGCAGGACACGCAGAAGATGGGCATGGGTTGGGGGCAGGGAGACTGCGAGGGACCATTTTCTTCTTTCACAGGTAAAAAAAAAAACATCACAGGATGGTTTTTGTTTTTCAGGGGCATTTGGCACACTGGGGTGGGCTCCCAGTGTGCCACCTGAGTGTTTTGAGGGGTTCTACAGCTGACGGGAGATTGGGCACCCGTTAGGCCATACCAAAGGGGGATGAGCACAAGGATTGGGCACCCCCTTGGCACACAACAAAGGGGGGGACATTATGCCGATGGGGAGTGGGCTTCCCCATCAGCAAAATAAATGGGGAAGGGGGACTGAAGCTGATGGGGATTGGTGCCCCCATTGGCAAAGAAAGACTGTTGGGGGGTGCATGATGCTGAGGGGGACTGGGCACCCCCTTCGGCATATACTTTAAATGGGAGGGGGGCATTATGCTGATGGGGAGTGGGATACCCATCAGCAAATGAAGTGGGTTGGGGCACTGTGCACAGCGGCAGTCAGTGACGCCATGTTGATTGAACGGTTTCACCAGGACAGGCACATCAGGAGGGCATGTTATTGTGCCGCTGCATGATTGCAGCGGACCTTTTCTTAGATCTCGTTGCCACTTGAGGTATGCCTGGTGTCAATGCCTGCAGCTGGCTTACTGGGGAATGAGGAAAGCACCTACTGATGCGTGCCCTGCATTCGCCCACAGTGACCGCACCTCCAAATCTGCTACTAATGCAATATGTTGGCTGGTGCACAGGCGCAAGCCAACATAAAAAAATATGTTCCTGTACCACTGTGGTCCACTTTGGTTTGTGTGCACGGTAGAATGGTGTGGACTATAAAATTATGCCCTTCGAATGACTGTTTCGATTCCACGGAATTCCGTGGAATTTCACAAAATTTTAAATTTCAGTTGTTTCACTATAAGTTTAACAATACATGTCCAAATAACACACATGTGGAACATAAACAGTATCCAATGGCATACAAGACTGTACCAAATTTCAGAGTTATAGATTGAATGGGGGCAGAGTTAAGGTGGCCAAACATTTAATCAAAATTTAATTTTCCGTTATTTTGAGATCATTTTACAATTTCTTATCCAAATTTCTCCACAATATCAGGATTTAGAGAAGCACATAGAATGCTTATATGCATCATGTTTTAAGTCTCTAGCTTCAATGGGAGCTGTGTTATAGGTAGCCAAATATGTTGCCAACATTTGGAATTTCTGTAATTTTACTATAATTTTGATGGTATTCATTGAAATTTTACAAAAATTGAAAGGCTTACAGGTTATCACTACATTTGTATATGCACATAGTTTCTAAGTTCTAGCCTTACATGGAACTGAGTTATAACCTGCCAAACATGTTGCCAAAATTAAAATGTGTTAGTTCCCTCTAATTTTAAAACTACATATCCAAATTTAACCAGAGTTGAAACATTTAAACTACTATACCACATGGTCATTTTTCATATTTTTTGCTTTAAATGGGATTGAATTAAAAGTAGTCAAACTCTCACAACATTTAAAAATGTAATTTTGCAAGAATGTAAACTGCAAATTTATAATCTCCTGAAATGCAATACCATTAAATTTGGCAGGTTCTTAGACCTTACAAGGAGACTGTGTGTGTCAATTTTATTTATTGCATGCTGTGAGAAATTGCAAAACAACATCTGAACATAACATCAAATCCCATGAGTCTTTGTGAAAATTGAAGCATTTCATGAAAATTTCCACAAAAATTGAATTTTCTAACTTCACTCAGCCTTATCTGGTGGATTCTAATTAAAGAATATGGATATAAGAGACAGGTAGCACAGGGGCTCACCAGGTTATGGAGTTAGATACACAGTTTCACCAAAAAATGGACAGCTGAGCTGGGTAGCACAACAGTGGCAGACCCCCAGGTTGGAGCAAGAAAGCACAGAGTCAACAATTCCAACCTGAATGCAGGATATTTAAGGATTACATCCAGTAAATTTATGATCCATGGAGCCTGGTGTACATGCAAGTCTAGGACTTAGAGATACTCAAAAATACGTAGTGGGGGAAGACAACGTTTTGGGCATCAGGAAACAAGAATTCTGACAATTCCAACAGAGTAGGTCGATAGGAAAAGAGCAGGTGGCTCAGGTTTTAAAGGGGTTTGTCACTGTAAAGAACAAAGAGGATATCAGTGGGATCAGTAGTTCTACTGAGTCAATCTGGCTATGCCAAAAGAGAAGGGGTGGTAGTCACCCAGAAAGGTACAGCAAGACTGCAAAGAGCTCAGCCCAGCTTATCAGATGAAGTAGTAATATGTGCATTGTTAATGTTAAATTCCACAAAAAGAATGCTGGATGCTTTATCTACAGAATATGCTATAATAAATATGTGAGAAAATGTTATTAATCATGTTTTCTTCTGCAAAATTAAAACTGCTTGACGAATTTATCAAGTTGTGTTAGATACCAGGATACACTGACTATGGATATGCATGTCAAATGTTAACTCTATGCATGCAAGAGCAGAGAAGTTGCAAACATCAACATTTTTCAGTTTTCACAAAGTTTTGCAAATATTTACATAGTAAAGTTTTGAACCCCTGTAACTTAAAAATCTCATCTAATTCTCTCCATATTTAAATCATTCTATAAGCATTACAAAACGGCTATCCATACTAATCTACACATGCCTAGTTCCAAAGGTGCATGAGTTATATGCAAATGAAATTTTTTCATGAAATTTCCTGAAAAAAATAAAATGACAGATTTCAAGCACATTTCATTTTGAGACAATGCATCATATCGTCATGAAATCTGGCACCTTTTAGAACATCAATCATCAAAGAAATTGTCAAATTTAAGATCCCTGACCCAACAGACAGTAAAGATATATGCAGATAAAAATGTTCATGAAATTTCACACCAACAATACGACAATATTTGAGTACCTATTCTTTAGCAACTGTTCAACCAAATTGCATGTTTTTATATATATATTTTTTTTTAAACCTTTGTTTTACCAGGAGAGACACACTAAGCTGAAAGCTTGTTTATGGGTGCAACCTGGGAGTACAAGAAAGTTAAGTGACTTGCTCAGGGTCACACAGTATGCAAGTGGGGGCCGTGTGATTCAAATCCAGGTCTCCAGGTTTGCAGCTCAGAGCCTTAAACCACTGTGCTATACTGCCTCCTTAAATATAGCAAGTTAGTGGCCATTGAACCGAAAAGTATATATTCCACATTACAGAACTCTAGCTTGAATGGCATCTGAGTTACATCCAAATTACTGTATTTTAAAAGTTCATGGAATTTTGCCAAATTTCATTGAAGTGCTGCAGAGTCAGAATTTTCCCATTCTGCACAACTCTAGTGCATGGTACATGGTGGACATTTTGTTTATTTCAACTTTAAAAAAAATATATATTGTTGACCATGCCCAGAGATGTTTTCTCTGTTTTAATTTTTTTAATTTTGTTGCTAGCAGTGACTTACCACCAAATCCGATTGGTGTGTCCTTCTTTTTCTTTTACCAATTATTTTACCAGGTGAGACACACTAAGCTGAAAGCTTGTTTGCAGGTGCAACCTGGGAGCACAAGGAAGTTAAATGACTTACTCAGGGTCACACAATATGCAACGGGGGGCTGTGGGATTCAAACCTAGGTCTCCAGATTTGCAGCTCAGAGCCTTAAACCACTGTGCCATACTGCTGTGGAAAGTTGAGGTGGCCAGTGTTCCAGGAGGAAGAGCTGCAGTGGGCACATGAGCAGAGTGAGGGAAACTGTGCATGTGTTTGCTGTAATAAACATTCCTCTATTATGGCCAATAACACCACGGTTTTCCTTTGGCAAAAAGGAAGACCCAGTCATTATAATAATATTGTAAAACATGACTTGCTATATACTCAATTCCATTGCAATAGTTTTGCCACTTGATTGCATGCTTTTATGATTCGTTGTGCTATGATAAATGTGTATGTATTGTGTTATTTTAAATGAGATGTTCTGTAAACAAGACTTTTATATCAGTGAATGTCTGTAATTATAAACTTTTTAATTTGTCTCTCACCATTTGACTCAGTCCTTTCTCATCTTGATTTCTGTCTGAGCACTCTCCTGTAAAACAAATTCTATTTTCTATCTAATTTTTTTTTTTGGCAATTTTGCACAGGTTATGTGCCGTATCATTCTCTTCTTTCTCACTACTGTTATTGTTGTAAAGCACTGTTGTTTACGTACACAGCGCAGTTGAAAAGCACAATCTGAAAAATTGTCTAGTCCCTAAATTTGCTTCCAGTCCTACAGCTGCTGCTGCGCTATATCAGTTTCCCATTAACCCCCTTGGACTGATTCCCTCCCTCCTCAGACCCTTTTTTCACTTTTCTTATTTCCCCAAATGTTCTCCCAAAAAGAAACTATTACTGGTGTTAATATACTACTGAGGCACTGTTCAAGTCACCCTCTCAGACAGTCTATATTGTGAAGCACTTTAGTACACACACATGCACATGGACAATATATCAGTTTCTCACTTCTTAAAATTTTTTCCCAAACCAGAAATTATGAACGGTGGCAATGTACTGCTACTGCTGCTGCTGCACTGTTCAAGTCACTTTGTTGGACAGTCTGTATTGGCCAGTATTACCAGAGCTACAGTAAGAGTGGGCAGATAGTGCTGTATAGTGTGCTGTGTCCTGACTGCCAGCACTTTTGTTAACCAGTGATAGTGGCCTCACAATGCATGGCTTTTGACCAATTAGAAACATAGAAACATAGACTTTGATGGCAGATAAGGACCGCTTGGCCCAACTAGTCTGCCCATTTCCCTACCTACAGGATAGGCCGCAGATCCTAGTTAACCTACAGCCTATTTCTTCCTACCCCCCCACGAGAATTGCCTTATGTCTGTCCCATGCATTCTTGAATTCTCCCACAGTTTTAGACCCCACAACCTCCTCAGGAAGGCTGTTCCATGCATCCACTACCCTCTCTGTGAAATAATACTTCCTCACATTGCCCCTGAACCGCCCTTCTATCTTTAAATTGTGTCTCCTTGTTCTTGCACGTCTCATTTTCTGAAAGATGCTACCCTCTTGGACTTTATTGATTCCATTGAGGTACTTAAACATTTCTATCATGTCCCCCCTCTCCCTTCTTTCCTCAAGGGTATACTGTACATATTAAGCTCCTTTAGTCTCTCCTCATACGGCTTCTCTTGTAGACCCTGCACCATTTTAGTTGCCCTCCTCTGGATTGCCTCTATCCTGTCTATGTCCTT
The DNA here is from genome assembly GCA_016271365.2 of Neoceratodus forsteri. Taxonomy (NCBI): domain Eukaryota; kingdom Metazoa; phylum Chordata; order Ceratodontiformes; family Ceratodontidae; genus Neoceratodus; species Neoceratodus forsteri. The sequence goes on along the minus strand of CM057451.1, from coordinate 1,189,757,814 downwards.
GCAGAGATGGGGTCTCCAGAACTGGACACAGTACTCCGGATGAGCTCTCACCAACTGTCTGTACAGAGGGATAACAACTTCTTGTTTTCTGCTGCTGATGCCTCTCCCTATGCATCCCAGTATAGCCTCAGCCCTCCCTACTGCCTTCTCACATTGCTTGCTAACCTTAAGGTCATCTGATATGATTACCCCGAGGTCACTTTCCTTTTTTGTTGTTGTTACTACCTCCCCCCCACCATTGTGTATTCTTACCCTTAGGATGTAGTGATATTCTTACCCCTTTTATAAGTAAGCAATAAGAGATAACAAAGTATGCATTGTGCTGACACAATGCACAATCAAGTGTGTATTGAGGCACATCACTGTAGGAGGAATGTCTTTAGCCCCTGCAAGTGCATTGTGCCAGCACAACATTCACCTCAAAGTGTCTTATTGCTCTTACAAAATGGGTAAACTGAGAAAATTAAAACAGTGAAAAAGTAAACTTTTTTATTAAAAATAGGCATTTCATTTTCTTGAAAGTAACTATTAAACAGCAGTCCCTTCCCAGCTGTCAAGCATCTGTTATCCATACATTTTATAAAGCATTTTTTTTACTACATACGTAGAAGTGAATGTGTGAGGCTACAGCATGACAACCTGTTATACAGTATAGAGGTCTTCACGCACTGCAGCTTCAGCAGCCATCTGCATTCTAAATTCCTTTTTTATGTCAAACAACTACTAGCTTATAATCAGATGTCAGTGCAAAACAATATTGTCACAAACACAGAGTGATCGGAAATTGACTTACAAATATTCCGCCTCTCCCACCGCCCAGCAAGGCTGACTATAACATAACAGCCATAATTAAAACAGATTTCTCAGCTAAATGTTAAGAAGAAAATCGGGCAGTATGAGAGGCGATAATTGCCAGTGAAACCAGCCAATAGGAAGGTGAGTCCCCTTTGAATGATGAAGGTCTCAGCCAATGACAACGAGGCATGGCAACGAATTCTAGCAGTAGAGTTGCATTGCTTTGTGCCTGCAACTCCATTACAGGGAACTAATGCTGCTTGTTTAATATTTTTTTTATCATTTATTGTTTTATACCCTTTTGTCCAAGTGTGAAAATAGAAAGGCAGGCATCAATTGTGTGGGACCTGAATGGGACCTGACAGATAGGGGAGAAAAAGGTGACTGTTACCCCGACGTGAAAATGAATGAACCGCTTTATCAGGACACTCTGCTTCTCTGCTGATGCTGATTATAACTAGAGGTGGGTGAAGTGGCCAAAATTCGCTCCGAGAAGCAAGTCGTAAAGTAATGCAGACTCTGTGAAGTAATCCACAATACGAAGTGATGTACTTCGCATCATAATGAGGAACGCGAGGTCCATTAATAACAATAACTTTGCGTTACTTTGTCTTCCCCCAACCATTTCTGCACCAATTTTAATGCGAAGTACATAGAAATCAATGTACTTTGCATCACTTAGCCTTATTATTGAGCTCCAAGGTGAATTTTGCAGTGCTTCATGGGATTGCAGGTCACATGGGCTCTGAATTGTTCTGCACAACCTCAGTTCTGTGCAGTGGTAAACGGAGACAGTTTGCTCTCAGAGCTCTGTGATTCAAATTCTGTAAAAGCTGTTAAAAAAAGCCTTTTTGAGCCATTTTTTTCTCAAAATTTAGTACACCGATTGTAGGAAACCCTCCTGTGTTCATATCATTGAGTGTTTATTGTTTGCATGTGGATTTTGAATGTTAAATTAGAACAATCAGTCTGTGTACTGACAGACACTTGAAGCATGCTTTGGGAGAGGGGCGTATCTGCGGTGGAGGTAGGTTAAAACTGGGAGAAAAAGGCAGTCTTTCTGTTTTGGTTATATTTTTCTTGTATAACTGTGTTAATGTACACACAGTAATATTTTCAGTAATTATTGACATTTTTTGCTGATTGTTGTGGTGCAGCAGTGCATAATTTCAGATTGTTTAAAAGATTTGGTTATAGTACTGAAGTTTACAATTTGCTACACATTACTTGTAGTGTGTGTGTGAGTGTGCATGCAATGCGTGCCATCAAATCAGACACATTTTATTGTGCCACAGAATAACTGCAGCAGTGTGAACTTGCTATCCACCGTACCTGTGTGATTTTGTACTGCTTTGTGGTATCTTGGTTTTGGACTGTTACTGCAGTGCACTTGTGAGCACCAGCTAAGGTGTTGTTGTGACTTTGCATCTGCATCTCCTCTTGATTGCTCAGTGCAATCTTATTCTGTTTGTGCTTTTGCATCTGTTTAGTGCCCGATCTCCATCTACAAGCCACAGGTTTTTTTTTGGCTTCACATCCACTGGCCCAGATTGAAAGTTCAGAAATCTAAATTTGTTTAGAATTTTCTTGGAGACCTCACAAAATGCCTGCAAAAAAGACATTCAAGTAAGGCTGTTTCTGGCCATGGCACTGCTGCCAGTGGCAAAATTGTCCATGGGTGTGGTAGTACACAGAAGTGCATAGCTGATGTCAGTAAAGGGATTTCTCTACCAATGTTTTTTTACAGCACAATCTGTTGCTTCACTGATAGTTGGAGGAGATGATGTTGTCCCAGCTGGTGGTGTTAGTGCAGTTTCTGCTGGCATAAGTATTGCTGCCTCAGGTTCCACTTCTGACCAGTTAACCATTTCAAAAAATATAGTTGAGTCTAAGGCTGTGACTGACAGTGTAAATGATGTCATACTATCCACTAACATCCCCATGGTAGCTGAACATTACTCTGGTCCTGGCAACGATAACTCACAATGTCACATTTCTTCCAGCGCTGTTGAAGTCATGCCTTTGCCATCCAATGATTCAAAGTGTGGCACAAAAACATTGGATGATGATGATGATGATGATGATGCTGTGGTTGGAACATGTTCTCCGCATGACAGCATCCAAGCTGAAAAAGTGGATGCGGATGATGTCGATGAATATGATGATGATGTCAGTAACCCCTGTTGGGAACCAGAGAAAAAGAAAGTCAAGGGTCTGTTGGCGTTAAATCCCCCCTCCTCAAAAAAGTCGTGATTTAGTGGTTCCTGTTGATGATAATGATGATGACCCAGTAACAATCATAGGTAGTCTTGGTGGTCAGTTGGAGTCCAAGTGTGTCCAGCCTGAAAAATCATGTAGCATACCCCCCACTTCAGGGGTTAAAAAACTGGAGTCCAATTAGCAGCATCAGGGACATGTTAAAAGTAAGGGATCACAATCCCTCGTTTGGGATTTTTTTGTCCAAGATGCAAATGATGAGTCAGTTGCAGTCTGCCAGATTTGCCGTGTGTGTGAGTAGAGGTAAAAAGGGGAGTCATCGGGGCATTGGGGGGCCAGAATACACATCTTAAGAACAGGCACATGGCACTGTGGACCTGGCACCAAATGGCAGCTAATACCATAGTGGGCCATTCACCCTCGTCATCAACCTTACTGAGCATGTTATCTCCTTCCATGAGCATAAGACCAAGTATGAATGTCTACAATAGTGATGAAATAACACCAGAGGATTACTGCAGGCATGATGAGGGGGAGGATTATGATTTATAAATCTTATCAAGTGGTGGTCAGAGTAGCAGTGGTGGCTGATGTCAATGCAGTATGTCTAGTGCAAGTGGTACATCAACCCCTGCACGTAAAATGGGGCAAATAGCTTCATTTGTGGACTTGTCACCTGTGCACCCCTTCATCACATGTCCACACCCCATCCCCAGTCATTCGCAGAGCCGAGCCATTTGTCACACCCCATGCAAAACATGTAAGTCAGTCCACGTTGGAGATCGTTTTTGCCCATAACCTCCTGCCTACCTGAAGCATGTGACCTACACTATGTAAGCCATGTGATGTGTGTGGGCTGCCTGTGAGTTCTCACTCCACCTTAAAGTGGAATAAGGTGGAGTGCACAATGTGAAGTCATAATTACAATGCAAAGTGGTGAAGTGATGGTTTAAAATGGGCACTCCTTCTATCAGAATACTCATGCAAAGTGGCCACCTCATGACCATTTCACGGGCGGAATTTTACTTCACTGCATCTCTAATTATAACAGTGAGACACCATCTGTCATACTGCTGTGAAAAAATAGAAACGTTTAATATTTAAAAATTGCTTAATCAAAACTTTATGGGATATCAGAGATTTCCCTTGGCTAATAAAGAGTAACATCGAGAAATCTTTCTGTTCTAGAACTGCTCAGCTTTGGAATTCTCAAACACAAAGACGTCTTGTGACAGCTCTCTTGATTAGCTAAGACACATCTCAGACATCTCATTTACCTATACCATAGGTACTGTAGACTGTTTTGTTTTTTTATCATGTAATGCAGAATTCAAACTTCTGCAGAATTCTTCTGGCTGGATGATCACCTCTCCCCATACAAACAAACACAAAAGAAGGCCTCAGTAAGGCCAGGGATTCACTGTATCTAGGGCAGAGTGTGACAGGGTTGGGTAAGATGTAACTTAGTAACAATAAGGATGCAGAGTTTAAACTGCCAGGAAAAGGCATCTTATAAAAAGAAAGCAATGTTTTGTTTAAAGACAAAGACTGAGATTTAAATTGAGAGAGAGAGAGAGAGAGAGAGAGAGGGACTCTCAGATGTAGGACTATTTTGTTTGTACTGCCTGTATGAAGAGCCATCCTGCTTAATTTAATTTTTCTTTATTTTATTGCTATTGTTAATCATAAAATGCTACTTGCAAATGTTATAATTTCTCCTGATTATCCTATGCTTCCTGAGTTTGACCTATGCCCCTACAACACAGAGCAAAGCACCAAGGATTTCCCTGGTATGCTGATAAGGCTGAGGAGATGCCATGGTCAGAAAGCAAGATCCAAAAACTGGTGAGCAGTATTGAATTTTAATTTGTGTATGTATGTAAGTAGGGGCATATAAAGGAAAATAACATTTTAGGGGAATATACAGGAAAAGAACATTTAGTCAGTTAAACAATGAAATAAGGTGCCCCCTAATGTCTCCTGTCAGTGTGGGCAGACAGAGGACCATGTGCTGTTACCCCTCTATTAGTGTGTCTCCCCCCCCCAAGTCACAGAGCAGCTGCTGTTAAATAAATAAAAAAAAGAGAAAGTTTTGTTTTCCTGGCTGCCTGCTCCTTGCAGCCCCGAGCAGGCAGCGTGAGCCCCAGTTACCCACGCTGGGACTGCTGTCCCTGTCCAGCTAATGGTACCTGTTTGTTTTAAAGATTAAATGCACAGGCTGACAGGCGTGAGCTCAGGGGTCCAGAATGAGAACCCCGAGTATAGAGCTTCAAAATGAGTAAGTGTAACTGTTTTCAGGAAAAAAACTCTTTGCTCATCTGTGGTAGGAGAAGGACTATGAGAGTGTGATGGGAATAAAGGAGCTTACCTGGGTGTTGAAGCTGGTTCTGTCAACTCTGCTTTGGTGCCTCTCCTCTATTCAGTGAAGCTGGTCATGTGGTTGATGAGTCCATGGTCCAGAAGTGACATCGTTGACCGCGGTGTGGTCTCTGTATGGCCCCTTTTGTTATTTTAATTATATAGAAGTAAAGTCTGGTTCCACATTGGCAGCGGTGCCAAAGAGCCACATCCACATGCCAGTTACAGATTGGTCAATACCAGCAGGAACATCTGCCAGAACTAGACACATAGTGGATTCCCTGCAGGGGGAGGGCCTCAAACAACTGGTACAGCAACCCACGAGAGACAGGGCTATCCTAGATCTAGTACTGACCAACAAGGAAGGGATCACAGATCTCCAGGTAGAAGGTCACCTGGGGGCCAGTGACCATCACATGGTATGGTTCAATTTGGCCACTACATCTAAATCATCCCATTCCAAGGCAAAATATGGGACTTCAGAGGAGCTGGCTTTGATAAGATGGCCAACAGAGTTAAGCTAGCCCAGACAAAAAGAAACACAGGTGAGGGGGTACAGGCAAAGTGGGCAAGCATTAAGGATGCAATACTTGAAGCAACATCCCATTGTGTTAGACAGAAAAGGAAGTGCAAAGAAGAAACCACTTTGGTTCTCAAATACAGTAGCAGAAAAGGCTGAGCCAAAGGCTGGCCTTCAGGAAATATAAGGAACACAGGCGGGATGAAGATAGGAGGCATACCAAACTGCTCTAAGGAAGCAGGTAAGGCAGTAAGGCAGACAAAGTCCCAAACTGAGGAAACACTAGCACGAACAGTAAAGAAGGTGACAAGACTTTCTATAGATACATTAGTGAAAGGAGAAAGTTCAGAGGGGTATTGCTAAAGCTAATGGAAAAAGGGAGCATGTGAGGAGGAGGACCCTGTAAAGGCATCTATCCTAATAGATACTTTTGCTCAGTATTTACTGAAGAGAAGGTAGGGCAGGGCCCACAGCTCAGCATCATGGACACAGGGGAGGGAGGTGAGCACTACTCCCTTCACAAAAAAGGGTCCTACAAGAGCTTGCTAAGGTCAGGGTGGATAAGGCAATGGGACCTGATGGCATACATCCCAGGGTACTAAGGAGCTAAAGGAGGAACTAGCAGAGCCATTAGCAGAATTGTTTAGTGAGTCTCTGAGCACAGGAGAGGTCCCTGAAGACTGGAGAAGGCTCATGTGATCCAGCTCCACAAGAGTGGTAGCAGGGATGAGGCGGGGAACTACAGACCGGTCAGTCTTACCTCAGTAGTGGGCAAGATTATGGAGGCACTCCTTAAGGAAAGGATAGTGCAACACCTGGAATCCATAGGGGCACAGGATCCAAGACAGCATGGGTTTACAAAAGGAAGGTCCTGTCAAACTAATCTCATAGATTTCTTTGACTGGGTAACCAGAGTGGTGGACCAAGGGGGAGCAGTTGATGTCGCCTACCTTGACTTCAGCAAAGCTTTTGACACTGTTCCACATAGAAGATTGATAAATAAGCTAGGTAGGCTGAGGGTGGATCAGAAGTTGGTCAACTGGGTAGCAAACTGGTTGACTGGCAGAAAACAGAGAGTGGTGGTAAATGGTATACAGTCAGAAGAGATGCAAGTCACAAGTGGGGTACCTCAGGGATCGGTCCTGGGTCCAGTCCTATTCAACATCTTCATTAGTGACCTCGCAGATGGACTAGAGGGTAAGGCTTGTCTGTTTGCAGATGACACCAAGATCTGCAACAGAGTAGATGATCCAGATGGGGTGGGCAGAATGAGAAGAGATCTGGATAAACTAGCAGAATGGTCAGAAGAGTGGCAACTGGGATTTAATGCAAAAAGTGCAAAATCATGCACATAGGAAGAGAAACCCTGAAGCCACTTATATAGGCTGGGAGGGAGTTGCTAGCAGTCACAAGGAAGAAAGAGACTTGGATCATCATCACTGATGACCTAAAATCATCCAAACAGACCTCTAAAGCAGTAGGTAAGGCTAGGGGGTGTTAGGGTGTATTAGTAGGGGTATCACAAGTCGTAAGAGGAGGTAATAATCCCTCTGTACAAGACATTAGTTAGGCCCATCTGGAGTACTGTGCAGTACTGGAGGCCACACCTTCACAAGGACATTAACCAAATTGAGGCAGTCCAGAGAAGGGCAGCAAAATGGTGCAGGGACTGCATCAGAAGACATATGAGGACAGATTAACGAGCTCAATATGTATACCCTTGAGCAAAGGAGGGAGAGGTGATATGATCGAGGCATTCAAACACCTTAAGGGCATAAACAAGGTGAAAGAGGTCTAACATGTTTAAATATAAGAAAAATAGCAGGACAAGAGGACACAGCATGAGATTAGAGGAGGCGATTAAGGGGGAATGTGAGGAAATTCTTTTTCACAGAAAGGGTGGTAGATGCATGGAATGGCTTACCACAAGAAGTGGTGGCTATGAATACAGTGCAGGGCTTCAAACAGGCATGGGATAGGCATGAGGGAGCAATGCAAATGACTATGAATAGATAGGTCACTGACAGAGCAAAGGTCAATGGCACATTTATAAGGTAGAAAAAGAAATGGGCAGACTGGATGGGCCTTGCGGTCCTTATCTACCGTCAACTTCTATGTTTCTATGTTTCTATCCATTTGTGCGAAAAGCATCGGGAGCATCAGTTGGCCATAGCCCTGCCTTCCGTACCTCCCTCTCCAGAGACCTCCATCCTCCGGTACCAGTCTCCTCCCCCCCCCCCCCGGGCTGGGGCGGTGAGTCAGTTGCAGCATCAGCTGTTAGGTGCTGACCGCCTGAAGCTTTTAAAGTAAATAAAGTTAGTTTTAAAAGCACGTAGGACGCAGGGGAGAGTCAGACAAGAGCCAAAGGGCAGGCTGAGGGAATGAAAATCATAATTAATATTCATTTTGGGTGGAGCGATGTCCAGGGGTGGACATAAGAGCAGAAAGTCTTGTGGAAAGGAAATTAATCTTGATGAATAGACTCCCCTAGAAGTGGAGTTAAGGCGGAGCTCAGGGCTGCAGTCCCAATAGGGAGTTTAACTAAATATTTATGAGGGCAGCTCCTTGAGGAAATTAAAGGTCAAGACGAGCTACAGGTCAGCCCCGGTCCCTTCTGAAGCCCAGTGGGGCAAGAGAGAAATTAAAGTGGGGCAGTGTAAAGCTCCAGTTTCAGCCAGGTGGGCTAGTGGGGACAAAGCTGGCCACCCCAGAAGCTCTTCCTTCTTATTTTAATTGAAATAATTGAGCCCAAGTGTGTCAGTACCAGGAAGGGGTTAGCTACTTAATGTAACCCCTGTACAAATTGCACCCAGGGCAGGTTGCTAGCGACTGAGGTTACATTGGTGGGAAGAGGGAGTGCATAGGTTACCCCACACACTGCACATAGAGGCGGCCATGTGCAGGTTAGTCAAACCCCCTGTCAGGGCTAGGCATAGGGGGGAGAAGGGCAATTTAGCAGGGCAATAATGCTGTATTGTAACTGAATTTGTGAACTGCGCAATTGCCCCGAACTGTGTTCTTTCTCCTGCAATTGCCCCGAACTGTGTTCTATCATCAGCAATTGCCCTGAACTGTGTTCTTTTGCCTGCAATTGCCCTGAATCATGTTCTCTTGCCTGCAATTGCCCTGAACTGTATTCCTTTGCCTGCAATTGCCCTGAACCATGTTCTGTTGCCTGCAATTGCCCCAAACTGTGTTCTTTTGCCTGCAACTGCACTGAACTGTATTCCTTTGCTTGCAATTGCCCTGAACCATGTTCTACTGCCTGCAATTGCCCAGAATTGTGTTCTTTTGCCTACAATTGCCCTGAACTGCATTCCTTTGCCTGCAGTTGCCCCAAACTGTGTGGTGGCAACCTGTTAGACGTGGTGTCCAGAATCAGTCTTCCGCAGCTCCAGGAAGGTGTTCAGCAGGTGCATCCCATACCTTCAGCACACAGCCTGAATAGTACTACCTTGTAGTGTGAATCTCCTGGAAGAACATCATTCACGTCTCACACCCCTTTCAACATCACGTTTGTTGTTTTCCGCTGGTATCAGATTACCCTCTGGCCCTTTGCCGATCTTGTTGTCTGGTTTGTTGCTTTCTTTTCTCCTAACAGTTTCTTCAGGATCTACTGTTCATGTCTCCAAGTCAACGCCCCATTGGTTATTTTGCGTTCTTCTCTGCTTTATCTGGCATTGGCACCCAGAAGCCCACAGTCTGTCTGGCTTCTGAAGATATCTTCATCCTGGTCCTCAGTTTCCGTGGGATTTTCTCATCTGTTCTTGCATCTGTTGTCCCGTCACAGCAGTCCACTGGAGGACTGTGGCCAGATTGTTCCTACATCTATCATCTAATCCTGGCAGTTCACTGGAGGACTGTGGCTGGGTTGCTCCTGCATCTGTTATTTCTTTTCCTTAGTCCAGTGGAGGGGTATGGCCGGATCATTTGTGATTGTTCCTCATTGCTACATTCCAGCAGCCCAACAGAGAACTTGTGCTGAGGAGCCCTTGTGCTAGTTCTTTGCTTCCTGTAACCTAGGAGAGGGGATGTAGCCGATGAACCTATTGCCAGTTCCATCTCATAACGGCGATTGTGGAATAGTGATCGCCATTACGGTGTGTGTACATTGCCGAAAAAACAAAAAGGTGATGTACACTCCCAGCAAGGAAACACGGCAAACACTGAAAAGGTTTTTCTGTGGGGGACTGTGCACCCCACACACCCCCTTGCAGTCAACCTCCCACATCCCCTTACAAAGGATTCCAACTCCATGGGGGTGCATGTTGGGAGAGGGAGAAACTCAGAAAACAAAAAAACTCCTGGAAAAAAAAAATACTATGTCCTTCCCTGGCCCCGAACCCTCCCCACTGTAGCCAGCCACCCTCACCACTCCACCACGGTGCCAGCTTGGCAGTCTACTGCTGCACTGCCCCTTACAAACCTTCCCTCCTCTTCTGGTTTTCCTCCCGTTCTTCCCTTCGCCCTGTTCTTCACTTGTCGCTACCCTTGCAGGGTAGCCCACAAAACAGGCACTGAAATTGAGTTGCTCATATTCAAGTCACTCAATTTCAGTAACCGTTATGATGGTATACCCCATGGCCTGGTCAAAAAAGCCTCTACATATCCCCATAGTCCAGCAGAAATCCTGTTGGCTATATCAGCTGGAGAGCCTGTTGCCATCCTTCCACGAATCTTCCTTTATTTCATTCATCTCACTGCACAGATCACCCAGTATATGAAAAGAGACTTTGAAAGTTGTGAATGTGCCGCAAATTGTACTATCTTAGAGTCTAGTTGTAGAATACAATATTATTTCTTGTGTTGGAGTACTCCAGGGACAGCACCAAGTGGCAGAAGTGCACCTCAGGGTTGGGGCAGAATTGCTCCTACAGCCTAAAGAGTTGCTCATACAGTATTCATAGTTGCTTGTATGATCGTTACAGAATTTAGGGTGCTTAGAGTTTTCTTCTTAAAACAACTGTAGTGTGCTAAGTTTCCCATGCCCCATGACCATGTCTTCTTCCTCCCTTGTTGTTCATAAATACCGTGCAGCATCTGAACCTCTCCTTGACTCCCGCTTCTCTTTGTCGGGTGATACCACCCACCCTTAAAGAACCTGAAGTGTCCTCCTGCCATTCCACCTGCTGGGAGTGACACAGGTGTTGGTAGATTGTGTGCAACTTACCAGGGTCATCGCAACACAACAACACTTTATGTTCTGAACACCTAAGCACATCATCTAATACCAACACTTAGCAAGTTTGTTCTTTTTATGTGAGGGAGCTTAACTTTAAGGGCTTCATGATTTTCTTAAGGAGTAAAGATGGCAGTCGTGTTTACAATGGCAATCAGGAATTTAAAAAAAGGGCACTGATATTGTTAGTGTACCGTATCCTGAATGCTAGCACTTTTTTTACCCATGTGTTGCACTTTCTCAATGCACAAGTCCTAACCAATTAGGATGCAGTATTTTCCCTCCCCATATAATTAATTAATGAACACAGGGCCCATATGTAGAATATTCACAAAGTAATTAAAATGTAATAGTGGATGCACTGTAGTTCTATGACCTAAGAGTTAACTTTTTCTCATGCTATGATTCTTAAAACAGTATTATGAGAGGCAGAACACTGGAAGATTTAGTCAGCCAGTTTGAGCTGCAATAGTCAGCTATTAATTAGCACCATTTGATTATTTTAATACAGTGTTGTTCGTTTCTACACTTTTTGATGGCTGACAGAATTAATGCGTGCTCCTACTTATGCTGTTTTAATGAATTTATTTTTCAAGCTTCTCTCTGAAGATTGTTCAGTATTATGACATGGTGCTGACAGCTGTCAACATGGAAGCAATGAAACTGTCAACAAATGATAATTTCAGCCTACTGTAATGAGTCACTTGTAAAATTCCAATTGCTACAAAAATAATACTGTATTTATTCCACGTATTCCCTTGTGGGTGTTATACATAAGCAACGCCAAGCAGCAATCCTTGATATCAAATGGTTGTGTACCTAAATCAGATTGTTACCTGCCAGTTAACTTCCATTGTGACCTTACAGGATAGAAACACAGACTTTCACTATCTTTACTTGCTAAGTGGCTCTTTGTGGGGGGTCCGTAATCCTCTCTTTGGTGATGTGAAAAAAAAGAACTAGGGGTCTCATATTCAAACTGTGTATAAACATAGGCACTAGGGTCTGTTAGTGCTCCCTAATGTGTGTATGAATCCACAGAACACATAGTATTGTATACTTTATTTATTTATTTATTTAGTTTTTTGTTGACCTGGTAAGTGCACTAGACAAATCCTGCCTATTTTCAGGCACGACCTGGGGGAGGGGGATACTGGACTGGGTATGCTAACATGGTTTCAAGTAATATCATTTTTTTTATTATACCTCCTTTGGGAGCAACACAAAACAAGACACTAATGGAGGGCTGCTGCCAAGGCTAATAAAATGCTAGGTTGCATCACCAGAGGGATTACCTCACAAAGCAGGGAGGTAATTCTGCCACTGTATAACTGCCTGGTTAGACCACACCTGGAATACTGCATGCAGTTTTGGCAGCCGCACTTAAAGAAGGACATTGTACTGCTGGAGAGGGTTCAGAGGAGGGCAACTAAAATGATTCAGGGTCTGGGTGATAGATCCCATGGGGTTAGGCTTGTAGAGCTCAGCCTGTACTCACTGGATGAGAGGAGGGATGGGGGATATGATAAAGGTTTTCAAGTAACTAAAGGGGTTAAATGGGAATGAGACTTGATAAGGTTTTTTAGAGGAAGGAGGGAAGGGCCACCAGGGGGCACAGCTTGAGGCTGTAGGGTGGGAGAATCAGGGGTAAGAGGAGGAGATGTTACTTCATGGAGAGGGTGGTGGAGTCATGGAATGCTCTGCCTGAAGAGCTAGTGGAGGCTGGCATGGTGGAGGGGTTAAAGAGGGGCTTGGACAGGTATAGGAGGAGACTGAAGGCTGAAAAGGTCAACCCTGGGGAGGGAGCTCTGCTGGGGGGTTCCTGGAGGGAGGCATGGGGGATGGCAGGGGTGTCCATTGCAGGTGCTGCTGACCCTTGAGCAGACTCAATGGACCATGAGGCCTACTCTGCTGCCATTTTAGTATGTTAGTATATGGAAACACCAAACTTATTGCAGTTCAGAATAGCAGGGGCTCGACAGGCTACACAAATGACCAGGCACAGTGATCCTGACACAACGCTCTGCTTGGTGGGCAGAAATTGTGTGTACTTCAAAGGACTGAAACTGATCCAATCAGAGAGTGCTTTGGTCCTTTAATTTGCATGAAGCCAGGTCAACAAAAAGCTGATTGGCCTTCAAAACAGTTACAGCTGCACACTGGAAGTTTGCTACAGAGGTCAGCCGTGTGCAGCTGCTGTATCAGGTCCTGTGACAATGGAAACCCTCCTACTCCCTTCATTTTGTCCTATCTGCCCCATCCTTTGTTCCCTTTCCTGCACTGATGTCCTTTAAATAAACCTTCCCACTCCCTCCCTCTGTATGCTGTCCACCCCACCCTCCATTTCCCATCCCAGCTCCCAGCATTTAATTAAACCCTCCCACAGCCTCCCTCTGTGTGTTGTCTGCTCCCACCCTCTGTTCCCCATCCCAGTGTCAAACAGTAATGAATGTCTGAGCAAGTTGTCGATCTGGACCAAATGCAATGCACATTGGTTGAGATTTGTAGGTTAACTGGTAATAAATGAACAGTATAACCATGTTGTCAGGTATTGGTGAGAACAGAATGAATACAGAAGCAACAGATAGTAAACAGAACTCACTAGCATAATTAGGGCTGCCGGCATGTCATTTACCTGGAGGTCTACATATATCTCAATGATTCAGCCTTGAAGAACACAGACTCCTTCAGGATGTAGGAGTTAGTAATACATTTTCAAATACCATTAATGTCAAGATATTTTACTTTTAAATGTTTTACTTTGAAATTACATTGCAACCTGCTAACTACCATCTGCCATAGACAAGATCTCATGGACTGGAGATTCACTGAGTGTTAGGGGAAACCTTCCTGTACATGCTAACTGTGGGAGGGAGTAAGCCTTCTGTGAAAAGGGTAATAATTAAATGTGTTTTCAATCAATCAATCAATCAAAATCTTTATTTTACTAAGTGGAACATCATTGAAGACAAACTCATTTACAAGATGGACCTGGGGGAAAAAATAAACATTCATACCTTTCTGTAGTCAGTTGGTGGCAGCTGTAGTTCCGTTTTACACACAACTGCACAAATGTGAATTGCTGTACATCTAAAGGCTCACAGATCATATCATGTCCTGCATGCGACCTCCATTCTAAATGATGCTATATGGAAGTAACAAAGCACAGATGCTAACTGTGGTTCCCAAAACTATAAGCAGTTTCCTAATTGGGCTTTGTATCTAATCAGCCCAACATTCGGTTGATAAATCCACTGGACTCACCAAGTCTGTAGCACTCCCCACACTGATTTTTGTTGTAATCATAACAAACAAACTCTGGTCAGAGCCAATATGGCTGTGGAGAGCTTTTAGGAGTGGGAAGAGCATTGAGAAAAGAACATGCGGTGCTCTTGCTGCACCGGAGTTAGTCTGCCACCTACTGAAGGATGTGTTGTAGCATACTGTAGCTGAAGGAGCTATAGCAAGAGAAGGTAGTGATGTGACTGATGTCTGTATAAGACATTCATGAGATTGCACCTGAAATACTGCATCCAGTTCTGGAGGCCCCATCTGAGAAAAAACATAGAAAAGGTGGAAGCGGTGTAGTAAAGGGCAACTACAATGATGCAGGGCATATGGGATAAGAGCTATAAGGAAAGACTAGCCAAGTTGATATTTAAAATATTTATTTAATTTCGCTAAATCATTTAAACCATTTTAAATATTGAATTTTTACAAGGTATGCCAGTTGAGATTCGATACATGAAATATCGGATCTCAACTGGCATATCCTGTAAAATATCACTTACAGTGTGGCCATGCTTTTACCCATTATTTGTAATGAATTTGCTCAGTGCAATTCTGCTGAGAGGCAGTTTTAATGCGGTCTTCCTTTTACACATGTTTACAATGTGTTTTCCTAGAATATGCCTACTGTTGCTATATGCTGTATTTAGCCTGAATGGTTCACAGAAGATGTGGCATATTATTTTCAGTGGGGCTCTACACCCATACAATATTATGCTGTATTGCATAAAATCAGAACATGCTGAAAACAATACTTTACATCTGGACTGGGCTACCCTGAATAAATACATTATAAACATGGTAAAATTATGATCCCACTGAAAACAATATATTGCATCTAATCTGAAACATCCTGAGTAAATACAGTGCAAAAATGTGTAAAATGAAAAGATCCCTATGAGAATGAGATGACGCATCTTCCCCGTGCTGTCCAGGATATAAAATATAGGATACAAAATATTTAAAGGAACTCTACTGTAATCTGAACTTTATTGTGCTCCACATAACCAGGACTGACAAAAACAGTTTCTTTATTGTTTTAAAACATGATAGATTTCAGTATTTATTTCGAATGTTGTCGTAATGAGGATGGTGTGTGTGTGTGTGTGTGTGTGTGTGTGTTACAGTACATATAATAAACTATGTCTGAGACAGTGCTTATCAGATAGTGTCTTAAGAGGTTAGAAAAACTGTGTAAATCTTTTTTGGAGATTCCTTGCTGAAAAAGGGTGACATTTATGAGATATGAATCTTTCTTGAAAGAGAATACCTGCCCAACTGAAGCTAGTAGCAAGAAAATGTTTAAATGTTAAGTATTTAAATGTGCAAATTGTTGCATTTCGACGTGGGTAAACACATTTCCAGTTTAATAGGCAACCAATATTTAACAAGCTGTTTCAGTTTCCTAATTGCCATCTGATAAGCAGCTTGGAGTTCTGTCTACAACATTCTAAACAGAAAGTGGAGAGTATTTAACTGTCAAAAGGGTGACATTTAAGAGGTATGAATCTTTCTTGAAAGAGAATACCTGTCCAACTGAAGCTAGTAGCAAGAAAATGTTTAAATGCTGAGAGCCAGCTTTTCAAAATTTTGTCCCGGGGCTAAATTAGCACAGCCTGGTGTGCTAAATTAGCCCTGAACCAATAGCCCGCTATATTCAAAAGGGACAGCCCCGATACTAAACCTGCTGAATATAGTGTGCTAAGGAAGCTGAGCAAACAGGGCTGGGAGTGCAGTGCATAAATAGCTCGGGAAATAAGACAGCTCTGAATGAATATAGCAACCAGGAAGTGCAAACTACAACAGCAGCCCAGTGCACAACGACGTTAAAGAAGGTAGAGGTGAACTATGTGGCCAATGTGTGTGCCAGCAAAGGAGTGGATTCATTAAAGCTGCAAGCAGTAGCACAGGGGTCTGCAACCTTTTCAAGGCTGAGAGCTGCATGTCCTCCTGGCATGACCAGTCTGATCACCAAAGAGCCATATGAGTGTATTTTATTTTTTTTAAACCTTGCTTTACTAGGAGAGACACACTAAGCTGAAAACTTGTTTTACAGGCACAGCCTGGGAGCGCAAGGAAGTTATGTGACTTGCTTAGGGTCACACAGTATACAAGTAGGGGTTGTGGGATTCAAACCTAGGTCTCCAGTTTTGCAGCTCAGAGCCTTAAACCACTGCACTATACTGCCTACGTATGCATAGCAGAGGTCCTTTGTAGTGCATAATTTAGCTTAAATTCATCCCATAATGCGATCTGAATAAAGCACATGTTAATCAATTGGAACACCGCACAAAGAAGACACACTGGATAGCTTCTTCTCCTGATCCTCCCTCAGACCAGTTTTAACCATTATTTTGTAGCTGAAAAAGTAAATTGTTAGTATTTCAAAATTAATTCCTAATACATGCTTCAGGCA
Organism: Neoceratodus forsteri; assembly: GCA_016271365.2. Lineage (NCBI taxonomy): Eukaryota > Metazoa > Chordata > Ceratodontiformes > Ceratodontidae > Neoceratodus > Neoceratodus forsteri. The sequence goes on along the minus strand of CM057451.1, from coordinate 1,189,741,041 downwards.
AACCTCTTGGAGCAACTGAAAGAGTTCCTCTCTGTTGACTGTTCTCTGGTCCAAATTTCCTGTGTCTTGGCATTGGTAAGGGTGAGCCTGGCCACCCCAGCACACTTATTATTGGCGTATATAGAATGTTTGGTAGGAACATGGTCTGGAATTAGTAGTATTTTTTGGAAACTTTTGCTGTAAATCACTTGAAACATTCATCCACCCCTGCAGACGAAATTAAAAGCATCCCAGTCTTCTAGAAAGGTTATGTTCTTATCTAGGGTTGTTTTCTATGTTGGATGTGCCAGTTTATGATAAAATGTCTAGCTGATTCACAGCATCAGTGCCACCTTAACATTGGTAAAGCTTTGTTTAATACGTTTAAAGGAACACTGCCAACTTCCTTAAGCCTCAAAGTGTCCCTACTGTAGTTTAAAACGTACATTTTATGATTGTTCACATTCATTAGAGACTGTTGATGCAGCTAGTAGTTTGATTCAGATCCCTTTTTTCTTTTAAAAAGTGAAAAAACTAATTGGCCACCATACTGGTGTTACCGCACCAAAACATGTTTGTTTACATTTCTTGACCACATGGCACTGCATCTTTCCTGGACTCAGGAACACCCCCAACACAATCCAGCCACTCCGTTATGCAATGGGAAAAGAGGATACTATTGTGCCATGAGCGGCTACACTTCTTGAGTGTGTTTCTTATGTTCAGGAAGTGTGCACTAAGAGTAGTTCAAGGAATTTAAGCAAAACAGAGCTGGACATAGCTGGACATTATCATGCATTTAATTTCTAACAAGTTATTAGGTAGATAAAACAAGCAGCAAAAAAAAAAAGAATTTTAGAGAAAGTAAGCAATCATAAAATGTGGATTTTTAGCTAGAATAATATAATACAAGAAAGGTTGACAATGTCCCCATTCCTAGAGGAGGTTGTGGGAGCAGAGACTGCGGAGGGATTCAAGGGAGCATGAGATAGATAAGAGGGTCTCTTGGATCTGGAGGTGGGAGACGGTAGGAAATTGCAAAGTCCCAGCAGCTTGTTAGGCATGCTGGGCAGACTGGGTGGGCCTGTTGGGCCCTTTTTTGCTGACATGTTTCTATGTTTCTATCAAGGATATCAGTGTGTATGTGATATTGCATATTCAGTGCGTAACCTCCACAGACAATTCCAAAATACTTTATAGTGGACCAAAGTAGCAGGGATACTGAAAAGCATAAAGTTGGACTTTTGAGAGTTAAGGAGCTGCAAAGCTGCATGAACACAAGTGCAGAGCCACATGAACACAGGCAAAGAGCTGCATGCAGCTCCCGAGCCTCATGTTGCAGACTAGCACTAGCGCATTTAAAATTCTGCAGAAATGTACCATTTTGTTTCCAAAATGTTTGCACAGCACAGACACATTTGCGCAGGTTTTGCCTGCAGCTAAGCCATTTGCCAGGGGCAAACATTTGCTATATTCAATAGTGATATGCAAATGAGCCTACTTAGGCAGTCTGTGGACAAATATCCAGAGTGGCGGCTCATTATGTCCTGATTTGCATGCAGTTTGCCCAGCGCTATTGCAGGGTCTCACAGCCCCACCTGTCGGTCAGTCTGGCAGTACAGGGGCTGGCTGGATCTGCCCACAGCCCCACCTGTAGGTCAGTCTGGCAGTAAAGAGGCTGGCTGGGTCTGCCCACAGCTCCACCTGTAGGTCAGTCTGGCAGTTCAGGGGCTGGCTGGGTCTGCCCACAGCTCCACCTGTAGGTCAGTCTGGCAGTATAGGGGCTGGCTGGGTCTGCCCACAGCTCCACCCGTAGGTCAGTCTGGCAGTACAGGGGCTGGCTGAGTCTGCCCACAGCTCCACCTGTAGGTCAGTCTGGAAGTGCATGGTGGTACTGGGTAGCTGCAGGCTACATTTGTACAGAATCACATAGATTATTGTGCCCCAGGGGACATTATACTTTTGCCAGGCCTAAAGCAGTTTGCCCACATTATTTGGCCTTTTGACAGTGTTGGGTAAGTTACTTTTTCTGTTACTTTCTATTATGTTTGGAAACTTGTTCCAGGAAGCTCTGTGCAGTCACTAGTAAGGATGGAGAAGTACTAGAAAAAGTAATACACTTTACAATTATAGTTACTTATTTCTTTTAGTACAAAGACAATACAAAAATAATAAATAACTATAACACATTACATTTTTTGAAAGTAATAGGTTAGTTACTAGTTACTTTCAAATAAATGTAATCAGTTACAGTTACGTATTTCTTTTGTATAAAAAGACATAAGTAAATGTAACTGTAAGGTGTATTATATCTTCCAATACTTCTCCATCCTTGCTAGTGACTGCACAGAGCTTTCTGGAACAAGTTTTCAAAAGTAATAGAAAGTAATAGAAAAAGTAACTTACGCAACACTGCCTTTTGAATATAACAGACTCATGCAAACCCGGTGCAAACCAAGCACAAACAGTTTGCACCCAGTGCAAAGTTTTGAATATCTGGCCCTGTGAGTCTAAGTATTCACAAATAATATTGACAAATGAACACACAGAGTTATGTTATGAACAAAACTAAAACAAAGTTTATGTTATTTGGATCTGAGCCTAAATTAAAAAAAACACCTGGAAAACTTTATTGTGAGCATGTCAGGGGGAGGTACCATTGATGTTAATTCATTTAAATATCTCAGGGTATATTTAGACTCTGCTTTGAAGTATAACATTCATATAGATAAAGTTACTGCTTAATTACATTCTAAAATAGGCACTCTATCGTTTTTCTAAATTTTTAACATAGGATTCACGAGAAAATTATAGCACAGCAAGGTTTGCCTACTGTGTTGAATTACGTATCATTGGTAATTGATACTTCATCTGTCACTACAGTATCCAGGAAGGATACCTTGTTGCATAAAATTGGAAAATTCATATTGATTGCACCATATAGGACACACTACTGTAACTTACATACTAGTCTTGATAAGTTTACTGCACAAAACTGTTATAAACTGGCATTGTCTCGATTCACGTTTAAAATACTGCATTCCCTCATCATTATGTTCCCTATTAGATATTTACACGTCCCCTTATGACTCTCAGTCATCTCAAAAAAGTCAATTGGTTCTCCCACTGGTACGTACAAACTCAGGAAAAAGGTCTTTTGCCTATTGCGCTGCCATTGTGTGAAATTCATTACTTGATATTATCAAGGTTTCTTCTTCAATCAGCATCTTTTCTACTGCTGCATATAAACATTTTAAAACACTGAATGTGTGTAATTGTGTAATTTGATATGGAGGCTGATTTTTGCATAACTTATGTTTGAGTATGTATTATTGTAGTCTTTGGCTGAGATATTCAAAGCTTTGTGCCGTGCACAAACAGTTTGCACCAGGTTAGCACCAGAGTGCAATATTCAAAACTAGCAACAGCACCAGCTCAATGCATTAGCACTGGAACAAACAGATAATGTATGCACAGGGTAAAGTGATGGGTGGGACCATGCATACAGGTGCAGTGTGATATTCAAATGTTTAGCACGGCTAAAGGCATAATAGCACAACACTGAACATGGCGCTAGTTATCGCCTATGAAAAGGCAGTCTTATGTCTAGGCAAACCCAGGACATGGGGGATATGGACACAGCAGCACAGTCGCGTAAGGTCACGCAATGTCACTATTGTGCAGCGCTAACAAACAGTACATATTATATAGTATACATAGGGGAACTCTGGGAACTCAGATGCAATGCACAACCTTGGTGTGTTATGCACAGAGATAAACCCCTTGGGCATCACCCTTGGGATGTACGAGGCATCATACACCTCAGAACTACATAATGTCTGAGTTAAACACATGTCCCCAAGCATTATTCGTTACGTACTGTACTGTAATGTATTGTAATGTGTACCTAATGTGATGTGTGTATCGCGTGCTGTTGTGCATTGCATGTCTGTATCGTACACCATTGCATCGCAACCACACAGTTGGCATCTCAGGGTCATTCCCGACACTGGACTGTGGCCCAGTGTGCCCACCCAGTGAATATGGTGAGACAGAACAATGTACAGAAAACATGCATGGCTGAGACATGCTGCACACAGATAGCACTGCCCATGTCACCATCATTGGGCACCAGTCCTGACCCTGCCAAGCATTAGTGGTTGACCAGTGGACACTGTGGCAGTGTGTCCATGCAGCATGCACCTCCATGTCCCCCATTGGTGTACACCAACATGATCTAGCAGGCACATGCTGCGCTGAGGGAATGGATAATGTACACGTGGCCAGTCCACACCACATAGTGGGTACTGCCACACAGCAGGGGCCATCCACACAGTGCAAACATTCACTGAGAGTAATGCCCCTGATGGCAGTGTGCTGGTATATTGGTATGTGGGCCACCCCCCCAGGGCACATAATCTACACCTGTCCAGGCTCCCCAGAGTCCCCACACATACAGACACCTATGTGTATGGTAGTGTGGGAATCCCATGCCATTGGTGCAGCACATGAGGGTCACAAGACAGTATGACTGTAGTGTCCACTGTTGGATCACGCCGTTCAGCTGTGCATGTCACTGTGTGGACTGCACCAGTCACTGTTCCTGACACGCTGTAGGCATTGCTGAGTACATCACAGTATTGCCTGCTATGGTACTGTACCATCTTAGTAACACTGTGGCAGGAACAACGATGTGCCTCAGGCATGCAGCATGACCATCCATTCCTGTAGAGCTACTCCCCTGGGTCACATTAGTCTTTGCATCTGTGTCCAAACCAAGTCTGCAGCTCTTGTCCTGTGAGCTATGAGCACACATGGAATGTGGCTACTGGACCATAATCCCAGTTAGACCTACAGGTGGAGATATGAGCAGAGCCAGGAAAATGCCTAATGTCCTGTAATTCCAGTCGGACCTACAAGTGGAGCTGTGTTCACCATGTTATAGGGCCGGGCAATCCACATGCTAGGCAGGCTATAATGAGATGCTAATGAGGCTGTTTGCCCTCGGACTACCTGGGTAAGCTCATTTGTACAGAAGTTTTGAATATGGCAAACTTTAGCGCCAGGCAAATTGGATTGCACCAGGCAAACATGCAGTGCTGTGCAAACGCATTAGTGCTGCGTAAGACTGTACTTTTCTATGACATGGTTCTGCAGTATTTGGCCTGTACTGTTGTTGTTGTGCTCCTCTTCTTTGCAAGCATATATGTTGCGCACGTTGTTTGGCATTCTCTGATTCCACCTCTGTTTGCACTGGGCCACTGTTGCAGTTTGCACTGCTCTTGGGTGCTATATTCACTGCTGTCTTACTTCCTAGGCTATATAAAACTGCACACCTGCAGATCTGTTTGCTGGGCTTCATTAGCATGCTGTATTCAGCAGGTTTTGCACCGGGGCTATCCCATTTGAATATAGTGAACTATTGGTTCCTGGCTAATTTAGTTTGCCAGGCAGTGCTAATTGAGCCCTGGGGCAAAGTTTTGAATATCTGTGGCCAGATATTCAAACTTTGCCCTAGGCAAAATTAGCACTGCCCTTCTTGCTAAAATAGCCCAGAACTAATAACCTACTATATTCAAAGAGATAGCTCTAATTAAACCTGCTGAATACTAAGCTGCTAAGGAAGCTGGGCTAACCGGGCTGGGAATGCAATGCAAAAATAGCCCAGGAAATAAGACAGCTCTGAATATAGCAACCAGGAAGTGCAAACCACAACAGTAGCCCAATGCACAACGACATGAAGGAAGGCAGAGGTGAAGTATGTGGCCAATGTGTGTGCCAGCAAAGGAGTGGATTCATTAAAGCTGCAAGCACCAGCACATGTGAAATTCTGCAGAAATGTATCATGCTTTCAAAACATTTGCGCAGCACAGACACATTTGCACAGGTTTTGCATGGAGCTAAGCCATTTGCCCAGTGCTATCATGTTTGCCCGGGGCAAAAATTCACTATGTTCAAAAGTAACATGCAAATGAGCCTACTTAGGCAGTCTGTGGGCAAACATCTAGATTAGCATCTCATTATGACCTGATTTGCATGCAGTTTGCCCAGCACTATTGCAGGATCCCACAGCCCTACCTATATGTCAGTTTCGAAGTACAGGGGCTAGATGGGTCTGCCTACAGCTCCACCTGTAGGTCAGTCTAGACAAGCATGGTGGTACTAGGTAGCTGCAAGCTACATTTGTACAGAACCACATAGAATATTGTGCTCCAGAGGACTACACAGCACAGACACAGGTGGTGGTGCTGCATGCAATTGTCAAACTGTAGTTCCTGCTACAGTGCACAACAGACACTACAGTAACAAGGGGGCCAGCAATGTGAGGGACACAGCAATGCCTATGGTGTGTAGGGCATCAATGACTGCAGCACCGTACACAGTGACAGGCCCATATTGCAGGTGTGTACTGATAGTGGATGTTACCGTTATGCTGTTGAGTGACCCACAGATGATGCAGCACTGGCATGGGATACTCACAGTGACATATACATTACTAGGATTACTAGGAAGACAGGACATAAGGAGGCTCTCGGCCCATCTAGAATATCCCCACACAAGCGGGACAATTATTCCAATAGCTGTTTATCATAGCATATGTCATCTAGTATGTTTTTAAAATTATACACACCTTCCATATCCACAATATTTTGTGCAACTGTATTCCAAGCTTTAATGGTTCAGATAGAACATGGCTGGCTTTGTGTGCTGTGGTGTCTGTACAGATGTGTGGTGTGTGGCTAGGGGGTCACATACCATCAGACAGGCACACTGGTGTTGGTGTATTCCCTACACTGGACCATTTGCACTGCGTGGATTGTCTCAGCCTTGTGGCAGCACCCAGTATGTGGTGCAGACTGGCCACCTGTACACCCTCCCCTCAACACCCTCCACACCCCCAGTGCTGCATGTGTGTGCTGGATTCCGTTGTTGTCCTCCAAAGGGTGGTCTGTAGGTGTGTGCTGTATGAATACACTGCCGTGGTGTCCACTGGGTGCCTGGTCACCACTTAAGGCCTGCCACGGCTGGGACCAGTGGCAGATGATGGCAACATAGGAGGTGCCATCTGTGTGCAGCACGTTTCTTCTTTGTCTGGTTTCTTTCTGTGTTTAATATTTAGTGGTTAGGGTCAAGAAACTACCGCTGGCAGACCCTCGCAAACTCCATAATTCACACTTGTGAATTACAGACTTCCATAAATGATGGTTCTACATTGCTCAAAGCCCCGCAAAGCTTCACAAAGCCACAAAGTCATGCAAAGCTGATTTGCCCAGAGTTAAGACTACCTTTTCCTGGGCTGTAATTTGCACCATGCAAAGTGTCATGCTAAGTCGCACAAAAACACTTTACTTGGCACTAATGCACTGAATATAGCATTGCGCCGGTATTCATGTACATACCCCCCTCCTTTATTTATTTATTTGCTTTTGGTAACTGGGTAAGCACTCCAGACAATACTGCCTATTTTCAGGCATGACCCGGGAGAGTACAAATTAAAATACATGGAGTGGTAAAACATTGCAGTCACATGTACAAATTACAGAGGTGTGGATTACATAGCACATAGGAGGATTATACAGTCATACAATATAAAAGATAACAAACAGGCCATAAAACAACAGGAGTAAGTAAATGTGCAGGAGAGCACTTCAGGCTAGGTCTAGCTAGGAGGCAAGTAACAAACCAACAGTAAGAGCTTAAAGATGGTGAAGAAGGACAGGAGGAGAGAAGTGGTTAAAGAGGTTATAAGTGCAAAGGAGAGTTAGTGACCATGAACTATACAGTTAAGGGCATTTGCAAGTGTCATGGGTAGTGGAGTGGTTGGAAAGGGCCTTCCTGAAAGCAAGGTGGGATTTGGCACATCTGATGCCAAGAGGTAGAGAGTTCCAGAATTTAGGGATGAATGTGGAGCATACAAGTTCACCCATCCTAGTGAAACATTTTGGAACAGAGAACTGAGCTCTAGTTGAGGACCTGAGGGAGCAGGGGCAGTCAGCAGGGGTGAGCGTAGCAGCTAGGGAAGAAAAGAATGAATTATGTTGTCAGTTAGGCAACCTGTAGAATAGGATTGACTGAAGAAGGGGACAACCAGCAAAGATCAGAGTACAATGTGCAGTGATGTGTATGGCAGTGAGCAGACAGAGCAAATCTACAAATATTGTTGTAAGCCACATCCCATGTTTGAAGGACATTAGCCTGTGCCATTGCAAAGACTGGTAGAGCATAGGAAAGGCCGGGGAGCAGTAGACCTTGGGCAACAGAAATCCTGGCAGCAGGGGTCAAGAATTGCCAGACCCAGTAAGTCAGTCCAATTTTAGAGTTGACAGGCTTACAAGATGCATTGACATGTAGAGAGAAACTAAAAAATGGATCCAGCGTGACCCCCAGGTATTTGAAAGAGTGGGTGACATCTACCGGGGAGCCATCAGGGCATGATACCTGGAGAGACAGGGGCTAGGCACCAAGTTTCCTATAGGACCCAAAGAGCATAGCCTGGGTTTTGGCCACGTTCAGCACCAAGCAGTGGAAGGTAAGCCACTTTTGGATTTGATGCAGCTCAGAGGAGAGGCGGGAGTTTATTTCTTTGATTGAGCTGGAGGAAACATAAAGTACCAAATCATCAGCGTAAAGTAAGAAGTGACAGTGGGTTGGCATGGTAGGGAGGTTATTTATGAACAAAGAAAATAGCAGGGGCCCAAGAATGGAACCTTGCGAGATGCCAGAACGTAGTGGAATGGGGCAAACAGAACTTTCTGGTAAGTAACGGACTGGGAGCGGTTGAGCAGATAGCTGGAAAACCAGGCAATAGTAGACTGGGAAGCGCCAAGTGAACCTAGTTGATGTAAGAGCAGGGGGTGGTTGAGCGAGTCAAAGGCCTTAGACATGTCAATAAAAATGGCCCCAATAAGATGGCTTCTGTCCATGTTTGTTCGGATGTCACTAGTGAACTGTAATAGGGCTGTAGTAGTGCTGTGGCCCTTCCTATAGCCGTGCTGAGCAGGGGATTGCTGGTTAGAGCTGGCTATGTAGTCGGCCACCTGATAATGGATAAGCTTCTCCAGAAGTTTACTGAGGGTCGGTAGGAGAGCGATGGAGCGGTAATTTGTTGGGTTTTTAGGGTCACCCTTCTTGAGGATGGGAATAACCCTGTCCTTTTTCCATGAGAGAGGCACAGAACCAGAGCTGAGGGAGAGGTTGAACAAGCATGTAATAGGGGTGGCAAGAAGGGATGCACCTAACTTGAGGATTCTAGGTTCCAGCCCATCAGGACCTGTGCTCCCATGAGGGGACATCTTTTTGAGGACACGTAATGTGTCCACCCTTGTGATCTGGTGGAGGACCAAGGGGGAATGGGTCAAGTGGGGGCCAGGGATGGTAGGATCGATGTGGGTGGGTATGTCAGAGTGGGGTTGTGGAGGGAGGTGAAGAGTGAGTTGAAAGTGTTAGCAATTGTGTATGGGTTGTTACAGGAGATGTTGTCTATTAGCATATCTCTCGGGGTTTGTGAGGTACTACGGCCCAATATATGGTTTATTTGTGCCCAGTACCTTTTTGGATCGCTAGAGGAGGAATGGAGGAGTCCTCTATAATAGTTACTTTTAGCGGCACAGATCTCTTTCTTACATGAGTTTCGCAGAGTTCAATAAGTGACGAAATCAGAATGGAGTGAGGATGCTTTCCATCTGGTCCAGATCTTATCCCACAACTTAAGCTGGAGAAAAAGTGGGCAAGTTAGCCATTTGGTGGGCCATCCCCATACCCTGTGCCAAATAGAAGGAATGTGCTTGGTCTGCAGAGAGTGCAGAGTGTTGGTGAAGTAATCAACAGCCAAGTCAATGTTGTCCATGGTGTATATGGGAGCCCAGTCGACATGCCGAAGATCAGTAAGAAAAGCTGTGGTGTTGAGGGCAGAGAAGTCAGACATGGTGATGATTTTGGGTGGGTACGAGAGGGGCAGGCATCCCAGATACAAGTAATGGGTGAATGATCACTAATAGAGTCTGGTAGCATGGTGACAGAGGATATCCTATCTGATCTATTTGTGAGAATCCAGTCAAGGAGTGTGTGACTATTTCTATTACTGGAGTGTTTTGTAGGCTCTGTGACTAGCTGGGAAAGGTTAGCCTTACTAATATTGGAGTCAAGGAAAGGTGAGCTGGGTCCGAGCCAGTCCTGATTGAAGCCCCCAAGGCATATCACTTCATTGTTTTTGGTGACCTGGGTTAGGAAGGCCAGGAATTCCTCAAACCCTAGTTTGCAGGAAACAGTGGGCATGTAGGCACAGACAATGTGCAGTTTCTTGGATTCTCCCAACAGAAGTAGTGCATGAAGTATCTCACAGGACAAATGAGGGGCAAGGCATTAAGGTTAGGTTTAGGTGGGTTTTGGCAAATAGTGCTATGCCGCCACCTCTTCTGGATGAGGACCGATCAACCCTGAGAATGTTATCACCAGGGAGGGTACACAGAGTGTCAGGATGAGAAGGCTTGAGCCGGGATTTGGAAATAGCAAGGAGATCAGGCCCACGGGTGGCAGTCCATGCTGCTAGTTCCAGGTGATTTGCCAAAAGGCTTCTTACATTTAGGTGGCAAATCTTTAGACCACTAGAGTGTGGTCCAGCTGGGGAACCATCCAGACCAAGAGAGGACCCAGTTGTCATGGGACTAGGGTTAGGCTCTGCATCACCTGTTTGGGCTAGGGAGAGGAACACAGCCCAGGTAGCAGCGATTGAGAAGGTAAAAAAGGTCCTAGCATGAGAGTGGCATTTAGGGCTGATTAGGTTTCTAATAAGGTGGAAAATCAGTTTAGGGCTATGAAGCAGAACAGGGTCCAGGGGCCAACGAGGAAGAGGTAGCAGATTGTAAAAAGTAATGTCCCCCAGATTGGTATCAGGGGCTGTTGGAGCAACAGGAAGAGAGGTAAGACATTTCAGGGCAATAATGGAGTAGAAGGGAAGCAGTAGTGCTATTACGAAAAGGGGAGGTTGCATGATGTTGATTGGGGAATAAGTTTCCAAAGAGTAAGGACAGGACAGCAGTCTCAGTAGCACAAAGAAGACAACAGTAGTCATTTGGAGCAGAGCTACACAGAATGTACCCTATTTCTTTAATTCTGTAGGCCAATCAAAGACAGTTAAGGGCAGAGCAAAGGAGTATTTAATAATGAGAGGAGGTGGGGGAATGGGGGTGGGCCCAAGAAGGAGCGAGGAAGGACCTCAGTCCTTATAACATTAATTATGCAAAGTCAGTTTGGGTTCAGCGCTAGAAAAAGGCACCAAGTTCAAATTGCTCTGCTCCGTGAACTAGAAGATCATCCTAGTCCATACCTGCACTTTAATTGTGGCGGCAGTGGCAGTCAGGGAAGGGTATGAGGAGGGCACAGAATACTAACCCTTGGACCCTGCACTTTAATTGTGGTGGCAGTCAGAGAAGGGTCTTGGGAGGGCACAGAACACTAGCCCTTGGACCCTGCACTTTAATTGTGCCAGTAGTGGCAGTTGGAGAAGGGGCAGGGGAAGGCAAAGGACACTAGCCCTTGGACCCTGCACTTTAATTGTGGTGGCAGTCAGAGAAGGATATGGGGAGGGCACAGAACACTAGCCCTTGGACCCTGCACTTTAATTGTGGTGGCAGTCGGAGAAGGGGCTGGGGAGGGTACAGAACACTAACCCTCGGGCCCTGCACTTTAATTGTGCCAGTAGTGGCAGTTGGAGAAGGGGCTGGGGAAGGCACAGAACACTAGCCCTTGGACCCTGCACTTTAATTGTGGTGGCAGCGGCAGTTGGAGAAGGGGCTGGGGTGGGCACAGAACACTAGCCCTTGGACCCTGCACTTTAATTGTGCCAGTAGTGGCAGTTGGAGAAGGGGCAGGGGAGGGCACAGAACACTGACCCTCGGACTCTGAAAGAGGTCTGAGGGCTCTTTTTGCCCCTTGCATACATTATATATTTGCCCAGTACTAATACAGTTTGCCTGCACTATTTGGTGTTTTGAATATAGCAGACCTGTGCAAATAAAGCACAACTGGTTTGTGCCCAACACAAAGTTTTGAATAACTGGCCCCCACTTTTTAAACATGTGCAGTCAGCAAAATAGCACAGAAACCTAAGGAAGACTTTCAAATGAGATGTTAAAAAAACAGTCTGAAAATGTATTGTGAATTATGCAACTGTGGTAGGTGCAGATTTCCCGACTGGACAGAAGCAGTGATGGTTTGTTTCACTATAAAATCCTACTTTGAATTATACTGTATTATTGTAGTGCCATTGAATACATTTCAAGATTGTATCGGGAGTTCTTCCCTTGTTTTCCAACTGGTTGATCCTCTCTACTTTTCTATCCATTTAGTAGATGTGTGGATGAAACAATAGACCCTTTGTGAAGCAATTAACACCCTCCCTATTAGGTAACAGTTCCACATTTCCTCTTTTGCCCATGTAATATTAATCATATAAAAAAAGCATTTCTACAGTCACGTAGCACCTGAGGATGTGTTGCTACTGTGATCACTCGGAATGGTGCACTATTTCACCCACATATTTGTTAAAAAAGCTGCAAATGTTGACACAGCCAAACAGTTGTATTGCAAACAAGGAACCCTGACAGCTAGAAAAATCAAGACCACATTCACAGTATGCGCTGGTGGGCGTAGAACCTGAAATCTCAGGTACTGTTTGTACGACCCATAAAGCACAAACCCAGTGCTGAAAATTAACTGAAAGCTTCAAAATTCAATCTGGCAAGTTATACAGTGGAAACATAATAAGACAACAGAGACTGGACAGAAGTAGTGACAGTTTGATTCACTACAGAAGCCTGCTTTGAATTATATTGTATTACTACAGTACAATGCCAGGTAATAAATTTCAAGAGTACATTCGGAAGGTCTTAATTAAGTTATATCTAAGTTTCATTGCTTTATGTTTAATGCAGAAAGAACCTGAGACACAGTCAGGTTTGAAGTCCAGTAGGGCCAGACCTTAGGATTTGGGTTCACAGTTTTGTAAGTTGGCACAGTAAAATTGGGATATTGCATCACAAAATTTCATACAAGAATATTAACTCTCCTTGACCTTCCTGACCTCCCATCTGTAATAAGTGGCATGCTTGGGAAATAAGTAACTCAATGTAAAACAGATAAGGGTGAAAAAATATGAGCAGCGAAATGATGACAGAAGTTTGACTACATAGTTTTTCACTACGGTATGTGAAAAAAGTACCCTTATCTTATTTCATTATTTTATTTACATGGATAAAAGCTGGGACTCCACTGATGGCAGAAGGGAAGTGCTACAGTCATTGGCAATGGCTTAACAGTACCACAGTAGCTCACTGTGACCACCCGTGACCTCCCATTGGGAGAAGGCTGTGAGGCTGGATTTCAAGTAACATTAATAAACCTCATTTTTTTAAATCCCGGCGTTTCAAATAATTTTTGTGGCTGCAAAAGGATGGCTTAGACTCCAGATTATGGCCAATGGAAACCAATTGTATTTATTTTGACAATAATGTATATGACACTACAAATAGGCCATTATGGGTTAACTATTTGTTTTATATGGATTTGAACTGCCCTTACAGCTTTGCCGTTGAAGAAAGTAACATTTTATAAGGCTCCGAACCTGAAAGTGAACCCAAACTCAAACTGTGAATACACATTTGTAACAGTTGTAAACTGTGACTGTCTGTAATCACACAGCTGTAAGGACAATTGCAATCTATAACAAACAAATAGTGAACCCCTAACTTAATATTACATTACAGCGTGACCCATATCATGCTTACAAAACATATAATTGAGTCTCATTGGTACATAATGTGTAGTCTAAATTATCATTTTGCAGCAACTTACATAAAATTACACTACTGGACATAACAAAGATGGTTTATTAATGTTACCTGATATCCAACCTAACAGCTGTCTCCTAAAGGGAGGTCATGAGGGTCACAGTGAGCTAATGTGCTACTGTTAAGCCATCATGAAAGTTTGTAGCACTTCCCTTCCATTACACTATAAACGGTGTCCCAGCTTTCCTCCATGTAAATAGCATAATGAAATAAGAGAAGGGTACTTTTCAGACATACCTTACTGAACACTTATGTAACAGAACTTAGTTCCTCATGTGGCTGGTCAAATGTTTAAGTACTTTCTATATTTAACATTGAGCTCTGTATTTCCCAACCATATAGATGGTAGACCACAAGGGTCAAGGGAAGCTAATATGCTCATATCAAAGTATTTTCTACTGGGATCATGTTTAAAACCTTTACTGGTTATTTTCAAAAAATTTATAAACTGTGATGTGTCTGTTTTTGTTTTTTTCCTACTGAGTGATTCAGCAGTTGCAATACTGTCTTATACAGTGTTTTTCCTCTAACTGAAAGACATGCATTTGAGAGTGAGGGGGGGATTAACACATCACTTCAGCATATGTGCCATTTAAGCAATAATGCACGACAGGGTGTGTGTTGTGCTGGGATAGCGTCCAAGCCTGGGGTGATTGAGCCGCGAGGCGCGGGCAGTGCGATCACCCAGAAGTGGCGTTATCTAACAGCTGCTACCACCCTGAAGTGCGATAATACTATTTCAAGCTCATTTGTAAAATGAAATAAAAAATAGATTGAAAATATGTTTAAAATGTGTTTTTTACTGATTTTTTTCATTGAGTAGAAATACATATTGAAAAAATAGTGCTGTTCTATTGTTTGCCCAATAGGTGATGCTGCATTTGCTTCTTCTTCTTCTGTTCACCCCCCCCAAACATACACACGCTCATCTCTTTTTTTTTCCCCATCAAGTTAAACTGAGCCGGTGCTGCAGTCTTCTATGTACCCGCTGAAGATTTTTTTTTCTAAATAGATTGCTGCATGTACATGATAGGGACTTGGGAGAAGGCTATAGATGCACACTTCCGGTTTGCCAGTCCGATTGTTGGATTGTGTGTTTGTTCAAGGAAAGGAGACGTTTGCCCGGCTGTTTTTTTTTTAAGATAAAACTAGTTTTTTACAGCCCTTTGTGTTGTTGTTGTTTGGGGAAAGTTGCTGTTCTGTGTGGAACTGAATGGCATCAGTGAGCCGGGCGACCAGCTGTTACCATCTCAGTGGGCATTGAAGCCAACGGTTTTGGAAAAGGCAAAAATGTATTTTTTTCAGCTTTCTGTGTTGGGGGCGAAATAGTAACTTGATGGGAAGGAGGTTTGCACTGTTAGGTGTAATGGGTAGGGAGCGGCTTCAGAGTGGGAATGACAGAGGCATGCTAGCTGGTGGGGATAATATGTGAAGCAGGCTGCCGTGCAGTGATTCCGGTACCGGTTCATTCAGTCATTTGTGTACTGGGACTGGAGCCGTGATGTTGTGCTGGGATAACATCACGGCTCCAGTCCCAGATGGACCAATCAGAGTCCAAGATTATTTTATACCATTGTATAATAGTAAACATTCATGTACATTTTTGACTGTTAAAGAGCTGCTGACGCCATCTGGCCAGAAGTGCTACATTGCAGAATTAGAATAAGCATAGCCACAGTAAATCTCATACCAAAAAGTAGATTTCTGTGTTACTTCATTTTAAAGTTGTTAGCCATTTTGTAACCCTGATTTCACTACCTGTTCATAGAAAACCTGTTCCACTTAAGAGCTGCTGCTGATGTCATCTAGGGACCTTGCAGTTTATTCTTCCATGTCAGAAAGCTTATAGGACCTGTTTCTCTACAGCTGTAAAGATTGTGTGCAATGGTTTTCATAAATAAAACAGGCAGCCTGAGTTAATAAACATTGCTTTAAAAACTTTGTGTTTCGGGCTTTGTAACAAAACTGACAATATTTTGTCTGGATGCCTTTTTATTGAGGTCCTTTTGCTGAATGCTGGATCATTGCACACTGTGAGGTGTGCAGACTGAATAGGTTTCTGATGAAGGGCTGAGCTCATTCATACCTAACAGTCAATTGAAGCAACTTCTAAGAATGGCAATTTAAAACAATTATCCCATCTCTTTCTTAATGGGGGTGGGGCAGACTCATCTATGTTCTACTCTAAATTACAATGCTCATTTTACCAGAGTTAACACATTCACCCCTAGTAGGAATTAACACGTATAAGGCCCCTATTAAAATATATTGTAAAGCAGACAATGACAAACAGCAGTAAAATTAGTAGCACTCTAACTGGCTTCAGCAGTCTGGAGGCATGCTGTCTTAGTATCCAGCAACGCTGGTGAAATGGACCACAAAAAACAGCATTAAATAGTACCATGTTATCAACTTTGTTACAAAACCTGGAACATATATAGTATGTATAGCAATGTTTACTGACTGGTGCTGCCTGTTTTACTTGTGAAAACCATTGCACATGATCTTTACAACTTTGGAGAAATGGGTCTTATAAGCTTGCTGACAGTCACTACTAGACTTTTAGCTCCCTACATGACATCATCATCAGCTCTTTAGTGACACCTCCTTTTATTGCACAGGTAGTGCAATCAAAGTTACAAAATGGCTAATAACTTTAAAACCAAGTAACGTAGAAATCTAGTTTTTGGTAGGAGAGTTACTGGGAGTATGCTTATTTGGATTCTGCAATGTAGCACTTTTGGCATCAGTGGCTCTTTAAACTACACTGCATGATGTGCATGTCTATCCTTACAGTCTGCTGAGCTTCACTGATCTGTCACTGATCACTGATATATATATATATATATATATATATATATACACACATATATATATATATACATACATACACACACACATTTTTTTTGTTCACTCACAGCCTCTACCTTTAGTTGTCCATAAATTTCTTTCATCCATAAGAACTCAGGACAACAGCCACATCCTAACCCCCCCCAACCGCTGAGCAGATACACACCCCAACGAAATAGCAAGCATCCCGTTTCTTTCATCCGAAGATTGCCTCTAGGCGATCTACGTCTCTCGCCAGGAATTTAAACAGAAAAATAAAGGCCACTATGAACCTCTTGAACAGCAATAACTGTGGCACACTTTTTACCAAGGATTTCATTAACAGAGTGGGGCACTGTCCATCATGCTCCACAATCAGAGACCTCCGATCACAGCTTCATGCAGCATGGGTTGAGATAAAATTCCTCCACAATATACTAAATCGGCTCCCACTGGGCAACAGCATAAAACCTTTAGTTTTAGATCCTGCTGGTCTGGGAGAGGGGGGCAGATAGACAGAAGGTCAGACAAGGAGAGATAGTGGAGCTAAACATGTGGCTCAAGTGCTGGTGCCAGGAAAAAGGACACAGATTTGTAGGAAACTGGCAACAGTTTTGGGAGCGAAAATTCTTTAAATTCAATGAACTGCATCTGACTAAAGAGGGAGTCAGTGCATTGGAGCAGAAGTTTGATGTCTTTGTAGAATATTTAAACTAGCAAATGGGGAGAGGGACAAAGCACCCCAATTCATAGAATGGGAAGAACACCGCTCCCCCTCAGCTAGTGATCAAACAAGAGTTCAGCATGTTTGTAGTTCATTTGCATCACCAGGTAAGTAAAAAGGTCCGGCTCCCCATATGAAGTGTAGGGAAAACGCCAGACCTCGCCTAACAACTAACACACCGAAATCTGGCCATTGGAAAATCATGTACACAAATGCCTGCAGTCTGGGAGACAAGATCCCAGAGCTGCAGACAACAATGACAGAGGCTAAACTAGGCATAGTAGCCATTAGCGAGACATGGTTAACCAGTAACCACACTTGGGAGACTTCAATATCCGGCTATGTACTGTTCAGAAGAGACCAAGATGCAAAAAGGGGGGGGGGAGAGTGGCCCTTTATGTCAATGAAAATATCAAAGCTACAGAAATTCAGAATACACATAAGGAGCCAGAAGAACTGTGGGTCACCCTGGAAACAGGAAATGGGACAGCCATATGAACTGGGGTTGTCCAAAGGCCTCCAGACCAGGGGGAGGACATTACTCTTACACATTACTTTTAGAAGATATACAAAACATGGCAGCTAAAGGAGAGGTTCTGATAATGGTAGACTTCAACATGCTAGATACAGATTGGTCAATACTAGCAGGAACATCTGCCAAAACTAGACACATAGTGGATTCCCTGCAGGGGAAGGGCCTCAAACAACTGGTATAACAACCAGGGCTATCCTAGATTTAGTACTTACTAATGGGGAAAGGCTCACAGAACTCTTGGTAGAAGGTTATCTGTGGGCCAGTGACCATCACATGTTATGGTTCAATTTGGCCACTAGAACTAAATCATCCCATTCCAAGGCAAAAATATGGGACTTCAGATGGGTTGACTTTAATAAGATGGCCAACAGAGTTAAGATAGCCCTGGCAAGAAGAAATACAGGTGAGGGAGTACAGGCAAAGTGGGCAAGCATTAAGGATGCAATACTTGAAGCAACATCCCATTGTGTTAGAGAGAAAAACAAGAGCAAAAGAAGGCAGAAACCACTTTGGTTCTTAAAAACAGTAGCAGAACAGGTCAGAGCCAAAAGGCTGGCCTTCAGGAAATATAGAGGAACGCAGCGGGACAAAGATAGGGAGGCATACCAAACTTCCTTAAGGGAAGGCAGTAAGGGAGACAAATGCCCAAACCAAAGAAATACTAGCATGAACAGTAAAAGAAGGGGACACAGCTTTCTGTAGCTACACTAGCGAAAGGAGAAAGTTCAGAGGGGGTATTGCTAAGATCAAAGGGGATAAGGGGGAGTGTGTGGAGGAGGACCAAGGAAAAGCATCTATCCTAAATAGATACTTCTGCTCAGTACTTACTGAGCAGAAGGTAGGGCAGGGCCCACAGCTCAGCACCATGGACACAGAGGGGAGGGAGGGAGGTGTGCACTGGTCCTTTCACAAAAGAAAGGGTCCTACAAGAGCTGGCAAAAGTCAGGGTAGACAAGGCAATGGGATCTGATGTCATACATCCCAGCGTACTAAAGTAACTAAGGGAGGAGCTAGCAGAGCCATTATCAGAACTGTTTAGTGAGTCTCTGAGCACAGGAGAGGTCCCAGAAGACTGGAGAAGGGCTCATGTGATCCCACTCCACAAGAGTGGTAGCAGGGAAGAGGCAGGGAACTACAGATCAGTCAGTCTTACCTCAGTAGTGGGCAAGACTATGGAGGCACTCCTTAAGGAAGGGATAGTACAACACCTGGTATCCATAGTAGCACATAATCCAAGACAGCATGGGTTTACAACAGGAAGGTCTGTCAAACTAATCTCATAGATTTCTTTGACTGGGTAACCAGAGTGGTGGACCAAGGGGGAGCAGTTGATGTCACCTACCTTGACTTCAGCAAAGCTTTCAATACTGTTCCACGTAGAAGATTGATTAATAAGCTGGGTAGGCTCTGGGTGGGTCAGAAGTTGGCCAACTGGGTGGCAAACTGGTTGGTAGGAAGAAAACAGAGAGTGATGGTAAATGGCATACAGTCAGAAGAGATGCAAGTCACAAGTGGGGTACCTCAGGGATCAGTCCTGGGGCCAGTCCTCTTCAATATCTTCATCATAGACATTGCAGATGGACTGGAGGATAAGGTTTGTCTGTTTGTAGATGACACCAAGATCTGCAACAGAGTAGATGATCCAGATGGGGTGGGCAGAATGAGAGGAGATCTGGTTAAACTGGCAAAATGGTCAGAAGAGTGGCAAATGGGGTTTAATACAAAGAAGTGCAAGAACATACACATAGGGAAGAGAAACCCTGAAGCCACCTATAAGTTAGTAGGGGAGCTGCTGGCAATCACAAGGGAAGAATGAGACCTGAGCATCATCATCACAGATGACCTATAATTATTCAAGCAGACCACTAAAGTAGTAGGTAAAGCTAGAGGGATGTTGAGGTGTATTAGTAGTGGTATCACAAGTCGTAAGAGGGAGGTAATGATCCCTCTTTACAAGACACTGGTTAGGCCCCATCTGGAGTACTGCGTGCAGTACTGGAAGCCGCACCTGCACAAGGACATTAACAAAATGGAGGCAGTCCAGAGAAGGGCAACCAAAATGATGTAGGGACTGCATCAGAAAACACATGAGGACAGATTAACGGAGCTCAATATGTATACCCTAGAGCAAAGGAGAGAGAGAGGTGATATGTTCGAAACATTCAAACATCTTAAGGGCATTAACAAGGTGAAAGAGTCTAATGTTTCAATATAAGAAAAATAGCAGGACAAGAGGACACAGCATGAGATTAGACGGAGGCCGATTGAGGGGTAATGTGAGGAAGTCCTTTTCACAGAAAGGGTGGTGGATGCATGGAATAGTTTACCTCAGGAAGTGGTGGATATGAATACAGTGCAGGGCTTCACACAGGCATGGGATAGGCATAAGGGAGTTTTGAATTTTAAAAGGTAGGGGCCTGAAGCTCGACCAGTAGTGCTGCATTACTGGGCTCCATTGTAGTTTGCTGGCGCCACTTTTAATTTCTGCTCACATACAAAAGGCAGGCTAAACGCCTGCAGCTTAACATTTAAAAGGGACAAAAATAAAAAGTTGAAAAGCGGAGCTAAGCCAGCATTTAACTTCTACCCATACTAAAAGCTCCCGATTGGCTAGCAAAAGCTCTGACTGGAGTCAACAGCCCATCCACTTACAGAAACGCCCAAGCCCAGCAGTATTTAACTGAATTTACTTACCCATTTTCCTTGTCCACAGACAGGTAGAGAGGGGCAGTTCACGGAAGCCCTCCCCCCAAGCAAGGTCGTGAGGGACCACTCGCTAAGCCCTCCCAGCTTCAGAAACAGAATAAGTCACTGCAGGAGGCAGTTTTACTCACCTCGGGCTCGCTCCTGAAACAGCAGGATTTGGACCTAACTTTAATTATTTTTGTCCCCACACATGTGGAGATTGTTTTTTTATTCTGTCTCCCACTGATTCTGGCACCAGAAACTGCACTAGTTAACTTTAGATAGGGCTTACAGCTTACAAGTACTGTGCTGACCATTGATAATTTTGCCTGTATGTAATCACTGTATCTGGCGCCAAAATCCCAGTTTGAATTTTAAAAGGTAGGGGCCTGAAACTCAAGCAGTAGTGCTGCATTACTGGACTCCATTGTAGTTTGCTGGCGCCACTTTTAATTTCTGCTCACAGACAAAAGGCAGGCTAAACGCTTGCAGCTTAACTTTTAAAAGGGAAAAAAAAAGTTGAAAAGCGGAGCTAAGCCAACATTTAACTTCTCCCCATACTAAAAGCTCCCGATTGCCTAGCAAAAGCTCTGATTGGAGTCAACAGCCCATCCCCTTACAGAAACGCCCAAGCCCAGCAGTATTTAACTGAATTTACTTACCCCTTTTCCTTGTCCACAGACAGGTAGAGAGGGGCAGTTCACAGAAGCCCTCCCCCCTAGCAAGGTCGCGAGGGACTGCTCGCTAAGTTCTCCCAGCCCCAGAAACAGAATAAGTCACTGCAGGAGACAGTTTTATTCACATCGGGCTCGCTCCTGAAACAGCAGGATTTGGTCTCTGCCGGCGCTGTGCGCCGGCTCCCCACCGGCCCCACCACCACCCTTGGTCATCACTCAGCTTTATAGGCTAGACCATGTGAGCGCAAAAACCTATCAGCTAACTTTCCCATTAGCTGGTTATACTGAGTAAACCCTAGGGGGCTCACTATGAAAAATACATTTTCTCACTTAGTAAGCAACATGTTAAGCAGCCAAAGGACACTAATACACTCCATGCTAATCATTACTTTTGCTTCTCACTCACTCCCTTCCTCAAATCACAACAACAATTACTCAGTTAATCACCTAAACTCCCAATACCTTTTTTCAAATTTAACCATGAGCCTAAGCTGCACCGTAAGTTGGCCTGCACAGGCAAAGCAATCACCCCAGCCCAACATCCACCTCCTGAATAGCCCCAACCCTCTCCTTCTACAAGCACAAATAGCTCAAGTGACCCAATCCATCCCCATACCAAGCAAACCGCTTAATAACAGCACTAGCCCACATCACACCAAAAATATTTCCAAATGTCTACAGTTAGCAGCACTCAGACACACTCTCCTACTCCTACTACTCATGGCTGGAGACATACACCCCAACCCAGGGCCAGTCCAGGCTAGCAGAGCTAAAAGCCAGGGTAATGTTGGTCTGCTACTGGCTTCCCTAAATATCCGCAGCCTTCCAAAAAAAATAACACTATTACAAGGATGTGATGCACGACACTCACCAGACATCCTGGCTCTGTCCGAAACATGGCTAGCTAGGAATGTTCCAAACTCTGCAGTTGCTCTAAATGACTACATAATCTTCAGAGAAGATAGAAAGGGCAAGAGGGGAGGTGGCTGTGCTAAATACGTCAGAACCACTACTGGTCCCCCTGCCACTACCAAAACATGGGGCACAAGCCATCACAATCAAAACAACAATCAGCTTCCAAGGGAAAACACTATACATAATGTCAGTCTACATACCCAACAATCAAAAATTTGCCTTTGACTCCATACTGGCCAATATAGCGCTGCTCCCCCCCAGAAGTGAGCTGATAATCATGGGTGATTTCAATATAAACTGGTTAACAAAGGCATCAGACCCCTTTAAAGATGCAGCAATAGCGCACGATATGACCCAAGTTGTCCAGACCCCCACAAGACAAGACCCCAGGACAGGTACTCAAACTCTCCTTGACCTCATCCTGACAAACTTCCCCAGACACATCTCTAACATCAAAGTTCTCCCAGACGTCCTCAGTGACCACTCTCCCCACTCCTGCTTCTGGTCAAACAAGAGTCCACCAAATCAACCCAAAATATCCCACCAAAGGCACCTCAAAAAAGGCACCATAACCAAGATAATTCACTCTCTCTCTCTCTCCACCAGTGACTGGACATCAGTCCATACCGCCCAATCCACTGACGAGGCCCTTACCTCCTTTATCAAAATCTTCAACCCAGCCTGCGACAAACATGCCCCACTCTCAAAAAAGATTCTAAAAACAAGGGACACCCCATGGATCACACAGCCCCTGCTAGATCAGATGCATCATTGAGATAATCTCTGGTACAAGGCACTCAACTCCCAGGTCCCCCATGACAGACAACTGTATAGCGAGGTGAGAAACAAGTGCACCAGGGCAATTCGGCTAGCTAAGGCCAACCATTACAAACAAGCCCTCACCTCGACCTGGGGCTCAGGGAACAAGTTCTGGAGCAATGTCAAAGAGCTATGTGGGAAAACCATTAACCAAACACCAACCCAGATAATCTATAATGGTGCCCTTTCACAAGACCCCACTATACTAGCCAATGTCCTGAACATTTCCTTCACAGACCTCAGCAACATTCTCCCATCAAATTTCTTCGACCCACCCTCCCAGGGTCCCAGCTACCTCCTACCCTAGGCACTCCCTCCCGCCTTTCTGGCTCAAAATAATCTCCTGCAGTAAGGCCAAACAATACTTGTCAAAAGCCTTATGAAACAAAAGGTATAGCAGTGACTCTATAGATCTCAAGATCCTCTGGCTAAAGCTAGACGCGATCCTCCCACACCTCACCAAAATATTCAACCAATCACTATGCCTAGGACAATTCCCCACTCTCTGGAAAAGAGCAATTATCACACCAATTTTAAAAAAGGGTGACCCAACCGACCCCGGCAACTACAGGTCTATCGCGATACTCCCCCCACTCTCTATAACTCTTAAAAGAATAGTGTCAGACCAACTCACTGAGAACCTGACAAGCCATTCTCTGCTCTGCCAAGAGCAACATGGGTTCAGAACAGGACACAGCACCACCACAACACTCCTCGAACTCACATCCTACATACACGAGGTTCTTGACGAGGGGGAAATAGCAGGCGCAATCTTTGTTGATTTAACCAAAGCGTTCAACACCGTCAGTCATGACCTACTTTTACATCTACTCCCCTCCCTCAACCTAGCCACAATACACTGGTTTAAGAACTGTCTCACAGACCGAACACAAGAAGTCAAAATCAATACCACCCTATGCACCAAGAACCCAGTTCAGTCGGGTGTACCTCAAGGGTCAATCTTAGGCCTTTATTATTCACTCTTTTCCTGAACTACATCCCAAGAGTGTGCAATGGTAAGCTTCTGCTCTATGCAGACGACGCAGTAGTCTGCTGGAAAGATAGTACCCCAAACTCCCTCCAACACAAGATTAAAATTTACTTCCAGGAACTAGAAGCCTGGTTCACAAAGCACCGGTTAATACTTAACTATACCAAAACAAAATCCATGATTTTTGCGCACCGACAAAGCCCCTATAGTAGCTCCCACCCTAACATCTACAACTACCAGGGCACCTAAATTGAACAGGTCACACACTTCAAATACCTTGGCATCACACTTGACACATCACTCACCTATCACACACACACATCAACCTCCTCTCCTCCTCAGTAAACACCAGACTAGGGATCCTCTATAGGCACAGACAATGCCTCCCACTGCAGGCCCTACGATTGGCAGTGACCAGCTCGGTCATATATTTGGTAGACTATGATATAATAATATACGGGACGGCTGACCTCATGGCCCTGAAATGAATCAATCTTGCCCTCAATAAAGCCAGACGTCTGGTCACAGAAAGTGACCAACTTACCCACACCTGCGACGTCTACAAAAAAGCTGACTGGCTGACCTTCAAAGGAAGGCTAAAATACCATACCTGCCTCCAAGCCAAGAAAATTCTATTGAAGATTGCACCCACTGGCCTTCACTCCCTAATACAACCTAACACCCACAGGAGCACCCCAAGGCACCTAGCAAACATGCCCATCCATGTCCCCCACCGTAGGACTGCACTAGGCCAAAGGTTCTTTAGCTATCAGGCACCCATCTGGTTCAATGAACTCCCCCCTCCCATCTCCCTGGCCCCAAGACTTGGCCAGTTTAAAACCAGCATCAAGAGACACCTCATAGACTCAGAGACGTGTAGCTGCAACTGAGCACGCTACACCACTTCGACGCAGGGTTGATAACCAACCCCTAGATGCTACCTAAGTACCGCAAATGTTGTTACAAATTATGGAAAGCACTAACGTATCACCCTTATGTGGCATGTTCAACAGACCCAGGGCTGTTAAGCAACCCTTAAGTGACTATTCAATATCTGTATATGTATGATGTCATTATGTAAGCACCACTGTATAACACTATGCCATGAAGCATGTTTTCTCGCAAAAAATCTGTATGTTTGTCCAGACGTGGAGCCTTTGCAAAGGAGTCTCTGACTCAAAGGTTGTAATTCCGAAACTTTAATAAATAAATAAATAAAAATACAGATTAGTATAAATAGGTAGGCCATTGACAAAGTACAGGCCTATGGCATGTTCATAAGGTAGAAATGATGGGCAGACTGGATGGGACTTGTGGTCCTTATCTGCCATCATCTTCTGTGTTTCTATGTAAGGCGCACTACACCAGTACCCCTACTCCAAAGCACAAACAGGCCACAGGGCTGGCAGCAGGTCAGGTCTCATACAACTGGCACAAAATCCTCAGTACAGGAAGGTACCAAACCTATTCATACAACAAATAGGTACACTGCACTATCTACCATGATGAATAGCGTAACAAGCATCAAAAATTCTGTGAACCCAAAGCGGCGCACACGGAGGTACAACACACAACTAAACCCACTAAAAAGGACAATAACAAACGGTACTAATAATTGGTGACTCAATGATTTGGGGTGTAAAGACTCACCTCCAACAGGACCATGCTTCAGCTACGGTAAGGTGCCTCCCCGGAACATCAGCATGGAGGAACACCAATTACATTGAGAAAATCATTCGAGGCATTGATCGAGACACACATGTCATTCTCCACATAGGTACGAATGACCTAGCCAGTAAGTCAGTAAAGGAAACGAAACAAAACCTCACCAGGCTGGGCAACAAGCTTGCTTCCCTTTCATCCTGAATCACCTTCTCTGAAATTCTGCTAGCCTGGAAAAAAAAAGTGACAGCAGACAGAAGGTCAGGGAAGGTGACTTCTCTGAGTTAAACACCTGGCTAATGGACTGGTGCCAGGAAAAAGTCACCACTTTATTGGAAAATGGCAGGATTTCTGGGAACGGGAGTTCTTTAAATTCGACGGCCTACTCCTCTCAAAGGAGGGGACCTGAGTACTAGGAAAAAATTCGATGTTCATATCGTTCAGTTAAACTAGTGGAAGCGGGGGTGGCACTGGCACCCATTGAACAAAAAGGGTTGCCAAATGCCCCTCCACCAAAACCAACTAGTACAGTACAAGGATGCGCGAATCATACTCAGATCAAACATCGTACCAAATGTATTCAGACCAAGCATTTCAACAAAATGACACAACCAAAAAATATTAAAAATGCAAATGACCAAAACAGAAAGGGGTGGAAGGCAATGTCTGTCTGCAGGTTCGAGGTACGTTTTCACAAGTTAAGTGTGATGAGTTTTCTCAATTCTTTGCAGATAAGGTGACCAAGAACTGAGATCCATTCAGTGCTTTCTAAGGGGGTTGATGGTGGTCGGTCGAAAGATATCCAAGAAAGCCGAGGAGGAGTGACCGAGCACTGACCACCATCAACCCCCATAGAAAGTGCTGGATGGATCTTGGTCCTTGGCTACCTTATCTGCAAAAAATTGAGAAAACTTATCACACTTAACTTAACAGACATCATGCGGATTGCCCAGAGTTTGCGGCCAACATGCTGTAGTTTGGATCCGGGCCCAATACACCTATTACTGGGGTGTGTTAAGTCCATCAGCTCGGTCCTTGCAAAGATTGTGTGGTGCTCCTTTGAGTCAGGTGAGTTTCCTAGCTCCCTGAATGTGGAGGCAGTGACACCGCTCCTTAAGAAAGCTGTTTTGGACCTGAACTGCTTTGCTAACTACAGGCCTATCTCTAACCTTCCCTTTGTTGGGAAGATGATTGAGAAAGTAGTTGCACTGCAACTGGAGAACCATCTTACCATCCACGATGTCTATGATGCCCTCCAGTCTGGTTTCCGGAAGAGACATAGTACCAAGACTGCTCTGGTTTTGGTGCTCAATGATCTTCTGATGGTGAGAGATCAGAAGCACCATTCCATCTTGGTGCTTCTTGATCTCTCTTCAGCATTTGACACCGTGGATCATGGGGTGCTACTCGAGCTCCCG
The DNA here is from genome assembly GCA_016271365.2 of Neoceratodus forsteri. NCBI lineage: Eukaryota > Metazoa > Chordata > Ceratodontiformes > Ceratodontidae > Neoceratodus > Neoceratodus forsteri. The sequence continues at coordinate 1,189,713,960 of CM057451.1, read as the reverse complement.
AGGGTTATCTACTGCCTGGCTGGTCCACTCTCAGATGGTTTCAATCTTTCCTCGCCAGCATATTTCACATTGTGGTGTTTTTTTTTTCCTCTGATCCATTCTCTTTGCTGTGTGGGATCTTCCAGGGCTCGGTGCTGTCACCTATGTTGTTTGCAGTATACATGCTGCCCCTTGGAGACATTGTAAGATGATATGGGCTGAGGTGTCACTGCTACGCTGATGATACCCAGCTCTGTCTTTTGCGCCCAACCAGGATAGTGCGGTTTCGGTCTTTAACAGCTGTCTAGTGGAAATCCATGACTGGATGAAATCCAACTTGCTGAAATTGAATTCCGAGAAGACTGAGGTGCTGGTGGTGGATTCGGGTCACTGGATAGAGAGATCGGTAGTGGGGTTACCCTCTGGTCTTTGGTTTGAGGTTGCCCAGCTGTCTTCCTCCGAACAGGTGCATGATCTGGGGGTGGTTCTTGATGATGGGCTGACACTGCGTTCACAGGTGTCGGCAATCATCGAGTCTTCTTTTTACCATCTTAGGAACATTGCCAGGATTAAGCACCATGTTCCATCTAGTGACCTGCTTACATTGATCCACGCCTTTGTGACTTTGTGCCTAGACTACGATAACTCCCTGTACCTGGGGTTTTCAGGGGTTGATATCCATCACTTGCAGATGGTGCAGAATGCTGCAGCATGGTTTTTGACTGGGACTTCTCATTCGAGTCATATTAGTCCCATGCTGCGTGAACTGTACTGGCTGCCTGTTCAGTGGCAGATCACCTTCAAGGTCGGACTTCTGACCTATAAGGCCCTGCATGGACTGGGTCCAAGCTATCTGCAAGAACTCATGACTCCCTACAGCCCTGGCCTTCCTGTCCGCTCAACTGACAAAGGGTTGTTAGAGGTTCCGAGGGTTCGACTGAAAACATCTCTGGGCCCGGCTTTTATGTTTGGTGCCCCCACCATGTGGAACTCTATACCACATCAGATTCGAGAGTGCAGGACCATGGAGAGCTTCAAAGCAGGCCTAAAAGCCTACTTGTTTCAGTAAGCATTTAGTGATTGTTTTATTTGACCTACTTAATTTTGTATTGCAAATAATTTTAGACTGTTTCGTTCTGTTTTATATGCTATTTTAACAATGTACAACGCTTTGGTTTTTAGAATTGCACTCTACAAATAAAGCTTATTATTATTATAATGTGTGTCAATGCCCATAGTCTGTCAAACAAAATCCTTGATCTCACAGCTGTAATGGCAGATGCACAGTTAGACTGGGTCGCTGTTACGGAAACATGGTTCACTGGGAACCACTCCTGGGATGTCACCATCCTAGGATATGCATTATTCTGGAAAGATTGTGACAGAAAGAAAAGGGGGGTGACATTGTATGTCAGAGATGACATATGCACAACAGAAATCCAGGGAAAACACAATAAAGCAGATGCCCTTTGGGTTTCGTTAGGAGCAGGGGACAAAGCCCCTATCCGGGTAGGAGTTATATACAGAGCCCCATCCCAGGAGGACAACGTAGACAAGAAGCTCTTGGAAATTATCTCAATGATGGTGGACAGGGGCTAGTTGTTGCTTGTGGGGGACTTTAATCTACTGGATATGGATGGGTCTTCATACACAGCATCCTCAGATCAAAGATTTCTTTTTTGCACTAAGGGGACCAGGTTTGCGTCAACTGGTAACTCACCCACCAGAGACAAAGCAATATTGGATCTAGTGCTGACAAACAGCACAAGGATCCCAGAAGCAGAGGTGGGAGCCAATCTAGGGACCAGTGATCAGAGCTCAATCTGGTTTTCTGTAAACTATATGGAGGAAAATAGTCACACCAAAATCAGGGTACTAGATTTCAGAAAAGCCAACTTCCTCAAAATCAGAACTATGATCGCATCCATGCTAGAAGAAGGAATCACAGGAGATGTAGAGGACTGCTGGAATACTCTGAAGGCTGCTCTGTATACAGTAGCATTGGTATGCACTAAGCATATCAGCAAGTCCAAAAGAAGGAAAAGATCTCTCTGGTTCTCTCGAAAAGTAGCATCCAAAATCAAAGAGGAAAAAAAAAAGGCTTTTACATAATTCAAGAAAACTAAACACGAAGCAGACATGGAAGAATACAAGAACAAATTAATGGAGGCAGTGAAAGCTGTTAGAAGGGCAAACGCACTGACAGAGGAAAAAATAACACAGGGCGTTAAGGAGGGAGACAAAATATTCTATAGATATGTAAGAAAAAAAAAGAAAAACTAAAGGAGGAATAGTCCATCTAGCAACCAAGGAAGGTAAGATGGCAGAGAGTGACGAGGAAAAGGCAGAAGTGCCAAACGAGTTCTTTTGCTCTGTCTTCACCATAGAAGACAGTGGCAAAGGTCCCACACTGAGCAGGATAAAGGAAGATACCCAGAGAGCAGATACTAGCCCATTCACAAGAGACAGGGTCATAAAAGAGCTTAATAAACTGAAGGTGGAAAAAGCCATGGGACTGGATGGCATACACCCTAGGATATTTATTTTTTATTTTATTTATTTAGTTCATAAATCGGATTTACAACCTATTGTAGGAGCTCTGAGAGGAACTGGTCGCACTGCTGGCTGAGCTCTTCAACAAGTCATTAGACAGCGGGAAAATACCTCAGGACTGGAAAAAGGCAACCGCTGTGCCCTTACACAAAAGTGGAAACAAGGAAGACGCAGGAAATTACTGCCCTGTCAGTTTGACTTCAGTTATGGGGAAAATGATGGAGTCACTACTAAAAGAGAGGATAGTGGCATAGCTAACAGATACTGTAAAAATGGACCCAAAGCAACATTGCTTCACAGCAGAATGCTTCTGTCAGACCAACTTAATCGAATTATTCGACTGGGTCACCAGAACATTGGATCAGAGAGGGGCGGTGGATGTTGTATACCTAGATTTCAGCAAGGACTTTGACACCATCCCTTACAGAAGGCTAACCAACAAGCTGGAACATAAGGGAGCCAGCCAGAAAGATGGCCAGCTGGATTAGTAACTGGCTGAATGATAGGACCCAGAAAGTGCTAGTCAATGGATCATTGTCAAGGGAGGGCAGGGTGACCAGTGGTATACCACAGGGTTCGGTACTGGGACCAATCCTATTTAACATATTTATAGCAGACATAAGAATGGACTAACAGGGAAGATTCTCCTGTTCGCAGATGATACAAAACTCTGCAACAAAGTAGACACAAGGGAAGGAGCAGACAACATGGAAGCTGACCTTAGAAGGCTAGTGGATTGGTCCAGGGACTAGCAGTTACAATTTAACACCAAAAAGTGTAAGGTAATGCACTTGGGAAAAAGTACACACTGGGAGGACATCAACTTGAGGAGACACAAACAGAGCGAGGTCTTGGCATAATCATCATTGAAGAATTAAAGGTAGGAAAGCAAAGTGAGAAAGCAGCACAGAAAGTGGGTAGCATCCTTGGATGTATAAGTAGAGGCATTTCTAGTAGAAAGAGGGAGGTTATCATGCCCCTCTACAGGTCCTTGGTGAGGCCACACTTGCAGTACTGTGTTCAGTTCTGGAGACATCAACTCAAGAAGGACATTGACCGTTTGGAAATGGTGCAGAGAAGGGCTACTAAGATGGTGCATGGACTGCATCATAGGTCATTTGAAGCAAGACTCGGGGAGCTGAACCTATACTCCCTTGAGCAGAGTAGAAACAGAGGGGACAATATTGAAACATTTAGTTATGTGAGGAGATTTAAAGCAGCTCAGACAGGCAATCTAGTTCAACAGAACACGGCAGCACACACAAGAGGGCATGATATGAGACTGGTAGGAAAAAGGTTCAAAAGCAACCTCAGGATGTACTTCACAGAGAGAGAGAGAGAGAGTGACAGACCCTTGGAACAGCCTGCCCCAGGAGGTAGCAGCATCAAAGACAATCAGGGAGTTCATACTTGCATGGTACAGACATAAAGGACAAGTTAAGATGAAGACTGCATGGGGGGGGTAGTTTCTAGAGCAGACTAGATGGATTGCATGGTCCCCATCTGCCGGCACTTTTCTTATGTTCTTATGTTCTTGGACCATTGATCACTTACCAAGCAGTCTGCTCTGAAACAGTTATGATATGCTAGGCTTGTTCCTGTCAAGTTTGGGAACTTGCTGTCTTGCAATGTACTTTTTTTTTCTTTATTATGCAGCTCTTCCACTCTGTGGGCCACATCAACACACCCCCTTCCTGGAGCACTACTTTTCCTTTCCACAATTGCGTAAGTAACGGCTGCTGTGTGCAATATGGTGGTGCTGACTTAAACTGTGCATGCGTGAGTATCATGCAAATGTATTCACATCTGCGACACCATGTTATGCACAGCTGTCTCCGAGGCAAACTGCACATGCGCGAGTATCATGCATGCGCAGTACTGTAATCGCTCCAGTATTACTTATGGCTGACTCCGGTGTGGTGAGAGCACCACATATTCCTTTCAACACTCTTGCCACTCCTAAACGGTCTCCACAGCTGCAATGGCTCTGACCAGAATTTGTTTTAACCTACCTTCTGTTTTTATAAAGCACCAAGGTCTGTTCACATCTGCTTCCCCCAGGACATCTGAACCACCACCTTCTCTGCAAAGTTGTACATTACTTTAGCCTTAGTAAAGCAGTTTTTTTTTACAGTTCTACTGTACTTTTTTGTTATGGTTACAACAACAACAAACAAGCATTTGTCAATGCCGAATGTTGATTGCGTTAGTCTGTTGAATTCGCTCAGTGGCCCTGTGTCACTAGCTCGTTCTGTTTCTCCCGGTGCTGCAGGCTGCACTTTTGTACAGGGCTCCTGGCTGTGTTGGCACATTTTTTCTACCCACAAAGAAATCTGCAGCTGTCCTGACAGCTGTGTTGAGGTGGGTCACTCGCCCTCTCTCAGTCGCTTATTCTGTTTCTGCTGGCACTGCAGGCTGCCCTTTTGTACTTGGCTCCTGCCTCTGTTGGCGGCTTTTTCTGCCCACAGAAAAATGTGCAGCAGTCCTGACACAGGTCCATTGAGTTACCTCACTCCCCGTCTCTTGCTCGTTCCATTTCTTTCAGCGCTGCAGGCTGGCCTTTTGTACAGGGCTCCTGCCTGCATTGCCAGCTTTTTCTGCACACAAAGCAATCCGCAGCAGATACAGTAGAGGTCTGTTGAGCTCGCTCACTCCCCCTCTTTCACTCGCTCGTTGTGTTTCTCCCAGTGCTGCAGGCTGCCCTTTTGTACTGGGTTTCTGTCTGCATTGGCACCTTTTTCTGCCCACAAAGAAATCTGCAGCTGTCCCGACAGAGCTCTGTTGAGGTCACTCTCTCCGCCTGTCTCACTCGCTCATTCTGTTTCTCCTGGCACTGCGGGCTGACATTTTGTAATGGTCTCCTGCCTCTGTTGGTGCCTTTTTCTGCCCACAAACATGCCTGCAGCAGTCCCGACAGAGCTCCCTTGAGCTCTCTCAGTCCCCCTCTCTGACTCACTCATGCCGTTTCTGTCGGTGCTGCAGGCTATCCTTTTCTACTGGGCTCCTGCCTGCATTGCTGCCTTCTTCTGGGCACAAAGAAATCTGCAGCATTCATGATAGAGCTCCTTTGAGCTCTCTCACTCACTCCCCCTCACTTATTCATTCTGTTTCTCCCGCCGCTGCAGGCTTCTGTTTTGTACTGGGCCCCTGCGTGCATTGCTGCCTTTTTCTGCCCACAAAGAAATTCACAGCAGTCCCAACAGAGCTCCGTTGAGCTCATTCACTCCCCCTCCTGACTCGCTCATTCTGTGTCTCCCGCTGCTGCAGGCTGCCCTTTTGTACTGGGTTCCTGCCTGCATTGGCGGCTTTGTCTGCCCACAAAGAGATGTGCAGCAGTCCTGACACAGCTCCGTTGAGGTCGCTCACTGACCCTCTGTCACTCACTCATTCCGTTTCCGTGGAGGTTGCAGGCTGGCCTTTTGTACTGGGCTCCTGCCTGCATTGCCGCCTTTTACTTCCCACAAAGAAATCCGCAGCAGTGATGATAGACCTCTGTTGAGCTCACTCACTCCCCCTCTGTCACTCGCTCATTCTGTTTCTCCCGGCTCTGCAGGCTACCCTTTTGTACTGGCCTCCTGGCTACATTGGCACCTTTTCATGCCCACAAAGAAATCCGCAGCTGCCCCAACAGAACTCTGTTAAGGTCACTCACTCTTCCTGTTTCACTCGCTCATCCTGTTTCTCGTGGCACTGCAGGCTGCCCTTTTGTACTGGGCTTCTGCCTCTGTTGGCATTTTTTTCTGCCCACAAAGAAATCTGCAGCAGTTTCGACAGAGCTCCATTAGCCTCACTCACTCCCCCTGTCTCACTTGCTCATTCTGTTTCTGCCCATGGTGCAAGCTGCCCTTTTGTACTGGGCTTCTGCCTGCGATGCCGCCCTTTTCCGCCCACAAAGAAATCTGCGGCAGTCGCGATAGAGCTCCATTGAGCTCACTCACTCACTCGTCCTCTCTCACTTGTTCATTCTGTTTCTCCCGCCACTGCAGGCTGCCCTTTTGTACTCGGCCCTGGCATGCATTGCTGCCTTTTCCTGCCCACAAACAAATCCTCAGCAGTCCCAACAGAGCTCCGTTGAGCTCACTCGCTCCCCCTTCCTCACTCGCTCATTCTGTGTCTCCCAGCGCTGCAGGCTGCCCTTTTGTACTGGGCTCCTGCCTGCATTGTTGCCATTTCCTGCCCACAAAGACATCTGCAGCAGTCCTGACAGAGCTCAGTTGAGCTCGGTCCTCCCCAGTCGCTTGATCCTAATCTGTCCCAAACACTGATTTCCGACAGCGACTGCGGTATTCTGCACCGGAAGCATGGAAACACATTTTGGCCAGGATGTGAAAAATGACAGCTGTACTGTTCATAAGGAGGTGTGAACAAATGCTAGTGTTGAAAATCTGGCGTGAAGATATTACTAATTTGAAAACTTACAAGGGTGTGTGACACCTGCACAACACACGCTTGTAACACAGTCATTTTATGGAGTTTCATCACGCAATTTTGCATTTTAGGACCTCTGCTCATGAACAGAGTCAGTGTGATTTTCTTAATATGTCTTGAACACTGATTTCCCACAGCAACCGCGCTGTTGTGCACCGGAAGAGCGAAAACACATTTTGGCCAGGATGTGAAAAATGACAGCTTCACTGTTCATAAGGAGGTGTGGCAAAATGGCAATGCTGAAAATTTGGAGTGAAAATACTGCAAAGTTGTGAAGGTACTACCGTGCATGGAAACAGCGCAATGCACGTTCGTAACACACTCACTTTATGGACTTTCGTCACCAAATTTTCAACATAGTCATTTTAGGACCTCTGCTAATGAACAGTGTCACTATCATTTTCATGATGTGTCCCAAACATGGATTTCCCACAGCGACCACGCTATTCTGCGCCAGGACTGCAAAAACACATTTTGGTAAGGATGTGAAAAATGACAGCTGTACTGTTCATAAGGAGGTGCAGATGAATGGCAATGTTGAAAATCTGGAGTGAAAATATTATAAATTCATGTACTTACAAGCGTGCGTGCAAACTGCGTAACGCATGATTGCAACACAGTCATTTTATGGAATATTGTCACCAAATTTTCAACATAGGCATTTTAGGACCTCTGCTCATGAACAGTGCCACTGTCAGTTTCTTAATCTGTGCAGAACACTGATTTCCCACACCAACTGCTCTATTCTGCGCCAGAGGTGCGAAAACACATTTCGGCCAGGGTGTGAAAAATGACAGCTATACTGTTCACAAGAACGTCTTAAAAAATGTCAATGTTGAAAATCTGGGTTGAAAATATTGCAAATTCGCACAGTTACGAGCGTGCGTAGCAACTGTGCAATGCACGCTCATAAAACAGTCATTTTTGGGATTTTTCCCACCAAATTTGCAACATAGGCTTTTTGAGAGCCCACCTGATGAACACTGGCACTGTCATTTTGTTAATCAATCCCAAAAGGTGATTCTGCGCAATGACCACAAAATCACCTTTTGGGGCTGATTAATGCCTTGACAATGACAGAATTCATGAAGAGGGGTCCCAAAAACCCCATGTTGAAAATTTGGTGCCAGAATTCCAAAAAATGCCTGAGATATGCATCAAAGTTGAAAAAACCCTATTTATTCCATTATACAGCTTACCGGCATTTCCTCAGTTCGCAGTCGGCTTTGAAGAGTGCAGATGTGTTCCAGGTCCACCGAAGATCATCGCACCAGACTCCAGAAGGTAAGTATGGGGTGAGGGTGTGTGGAGGCGGAGTGCGCAGTGTGGTAGCCAGGTTGTGGGAGGGGCAGGGAGACCACTGAGGGCCCTTTCCTTTTACAGGTTACAAAAAAAAAGACATTGCAGGACCGTTTTTTATTTTGCAGGGGCATGTGGCACACTGGGGTGGGCTCCCAGCATGCCAATGGAGTCTTTCTTTTTTGGGGGGGTAGCTGTAGCCGATGGGAGACTGGGCACCCCTGTCAGTACACTCCAAAGGGGGGGGTTATTACATTATGCCGACGGGGAGTGGGCTCCCCCATTGGCAACATAAATATTGGGGCACTGCAGCAGACAGGGATTCAGCCCCCATCGGCAAATAAACACGGTCAGGAGGGCACATACTGCCAAGGGGGGATTGGGCACCTCCTTGGCAGGGGAGGTTAATATTGTTTGTGAACACGGCAGCAAGCCACCGCCATGTTCACAAACAATATCAGGGTTTCAATATTCCACCCTGCAATGACGGGTCGCACTCTCATTGCAGCGAATGGCAGATGCTGCAATGATGAGGTGGCCCCTGATTGCAGTGGCTAATTTTTTACAAGTTGGTGGCACGCTGGCTGAACTAGTGTCAGCAGCAGCATGCCCCAGCATTGGGGGATGCTGGACAAGCCTTTACAGGCTGTGGGGGCATTGGCCACAACAGTGCCGTGCCTCCACAACCTGCTTGTGGAGAAACCTGCCGCAACATGTTTCTTGCGCATGTGTGCAATCAACATAAAAAAAGAGTGGGGAGTGCAACAGACTGGGTGAGTTCAGTGGATTTATCCACTGAATTTTGGGCTGATTAAATATAAAGCCCAATTAGGAAACTGCTTATAATTTAGGGAGCCACAGTTAGCATTTGTGCTTTATTAATTCCATATGACATAATTTCAAATGGAGGTCCTCTTGCAGGACATCATATGATCTGTGAGCCTTTACATGTACAGCAATTCACATTTGTGAAGTTTGTGTGTAAAACGGAACTACAGCTGCCACCAACTGATTACAGAAAGGGACAAATGTTTATTTTTTTGTCCAGAACACATGAACTATTATTATTTTCACAGAAGGCTTATTCCCACGATTAGAATACAGTTGGCAGCAGATTAGGCCAAATGGTCTATCACGTCTGCCGCAACGCAGCTCACTGATAAAGTTCAGTAGCTGCTCCACCATCTGATGTAAAGGGAGGTTTCCCTAATACTGAAACTCTCAAATAAATGTTGCCACACTTCTTAATACTTTAAAGTTGGAACATGTAAAGCACTGTCATTACTGTTGAAACTTAATTATTAAAATCATAACACAAAAAACTTTATTTATTTATTTATTTAGTTTTTGTCAACCGGGTAGGTGCACTAGCCATGAAATGACTATTTTCAGGCATGACCCGGGAGAGTACAACAATCAAAGACAGGTACATAGCATGAGTACAGTGAAATTAGAATAGCATAGATCAAAACAGTTAGTGGTAATGAATACATGCAGCCAGGACAATAACGATCAATGCAATTCACATAGAATTTTTTAGGCAGAGAAAACCTACACAGACTAGGAAGAGATACCACAGCATAGCGGCAAAGAGATATTGTTTAAATTAGTCACAACAATGAAGATTCAAATAGGCAGCAAAACAAGGCAAGGGCAAATTTCTGACAGGGCCGGATGCATTATCACGGCCTCTAAAACAAGACTCTGGTGTGGGGGGGGAGGGGAGAGTTGGGGTAGATTAACTCTCAAGGAGATAGTAAGGGTAAGAAGTGCTATGAGGTAGGGAGGTTAAAGTTAGGCCAGGCAGCATCTGGCAGGTGAGTGGATTAGGGAGGATTAAAACAAGATTAAAACAAGTGCAGAAATCAGCAAGGGATAGATGTAAGTGCAGCTCCTTTTTGAAGCCGTCATGGGATCCAAATATTCGAAGTGCTTGGGGGAGAGAATTCCAAAGCTTCGGAGCACAGTGATTGAAGGCAACAGAGCCTTTTGATGTTTTACATATAGGTTTATCATGTCAATTAGCTGATATGATGTCATGATTGGTTCTTGAAAAGTGCAAGTGAAGCTCTGGTATGTCGGATCTTGTCTACGGCAGTTGGTAGTTAGCAGGTTGCAATGAAAATCCAAAGTAAAACATTTAAAAGTAAAATATTTTAACATTAATGGTATTTGAAAATGTATTGTTAACTCTTGCTTCGTGAGGGAGTCTGTGTCCTTCAAGGCTGAATCATTGAACTGTATGCAGACCTCCAGGTAAATGAAATGCCAGCAGTCCTAGTTATGTTAGTGAGTTCTGTTTGCCATCTGTTGCTGCTGTATTTGTCCCATTCTCACTAATATCTGAAGTCATGGGTATAGTGTTCATTTCGGTTGTGCTTATGCAACTGGATGAGATGATGCTTGTGTGACTTGACTTGCATTGTGGATTTGATTTACATTATGACTTTCCACCTCTCTATCCATGGGTAATACCACCCTATTAGAGTTACGATGTGAGGAACCCTAGAGGAGGGTTCCCCTCATAGATGCTGTGGGAATTATTCTGTCATCTATTCTGTCATCTAGGAGGCAATATAGTGCAGTGATCTAAGGCTCTGAGCTGCAAATCTGGGGACATCCAGCAGACCAGACCTGGGTTTGAATCCCAGAGCTTCCACTTGCATACTGTGTGGCCCTGAGCAAGTCACTTAACCTCCTTGTGCTTCCAGGTCGCTCCTGTAAAAAAAGCTTCCAGCTTAGTGTGCTATACCTGGTTAAACAACTAAATAAAAAAAAAATAAAGGTAGCTTAGGAAGAAGCCCATGGGTAAGAGAGACATGCCGCTGGAGGAGGAGGGGGTGGATGGTGGGGCAAAGAGAAATGAATCCTGGGAAGGCCCAGAGTGCGCTACCCTTTAAAGCATGATGGAGGAGTGATGTAGTTGCTCCACCCAATTGAACCTCAGGCTTACAGCCTTCTCATTCGAGTGTGCTTACACAACTGGATGAGATGATGCTTGTGTGACTTGACTTACGTTGCGGATTTGATTTATGTTGTGGCTTTCCACCTCTCTATCCATAGGATATACCACCCTATTAGGGTTACGATGTGAGGAACCCTAGAGGAAGGTTCCCCCCCATAGGTGCCATGGGAATGATTCTGTTGGCCAAAGGTAGCTTAGGAAGAAGCCCAAAAAGAATACCCAATTGGGTGTCGAGTATCGAAGAGGCAAGGATGATGAATGAATGATATCTGAGAAGATGGTTAAGGCGGACTTCCTCAGGAGAGAGGGGAAAACTGGGGCCACCATCCGCCTCCATCCAACAGCGGAACCTAACTAATTAACCTAAGACCACACATTAACGTAAGGAAGCACTAACTCTAACTAATATTATGACCATTGGCATGGAGGAGAGAAAAAACCCTTTAAGGAGGAAACCTCTGGGGATCCAAGGTCGCCTTCCCTCCAGGCTGACAACATCTGATTTAAGGACGTATGTTGTTAAAGAGAAGGATCTGTTAAAGAGAAGGATATGAGTAGGGAAGATGATGATGGGATAGGGGAAAACCCCAAAAGAAAGAACAGATCGAAGGAGGAACATGAGGCAGCTGGGACCCGAGAGGGAATGCCCGAGCAGGCGATGAAAGGAGTAGATCCATGAAGAAATCAGAGGAGCAAAGGGCATCCAGATGCACTCATGAGAAGACTGAGGATGAAGAAGACTGATAATGATCGCTGCATGAGTGCAGCAGTCCAAATTGAGAAGACTGAGGATGAGGAAGATGGATGATGATGGATGCTACAGGGGTGCGGCTGGTCAAGGAGGTAGCATGAGACCATATGAGAGGTATACTCGAGTGACTGATGTGAGTGTGAGGAAGAAGAGATAGGAATGAACTGGAAAAGGAACACGGATGATGGTGGAGAGCAGCCAGCAAGCCCATATCAGGGGGATGGACTGGAAGGCATGGCCTTGAGTGGAGATAGAATTGAATCAAGGTAACAGGGAAGCAATGGTTGATGGATGAAGAGGAGTGACCCATGAGTGGATTGAATCCTGATGGCCAGTAAAAAAGGCAGCTGGCATGAGAGAAGGAGTCAGAACTTGAGACATGTGGGGGGAGGGCCACGGGTCGCTGAGCAAACGGACGATGGACAATGAGGAGTGATGCCATGAGTGGATTGAATCCTGATGGCCGAGCAGGGATGGCATGGATGAGGGAATATCAAACGAAATCATGAACCTGAATACACGTGGCAGGAGGGCTGTGGTTCGATGAGGTGGCACAAGATCCATGATGGGTATGATGGAAGTTATGATAGGAGTGAATCCTGGACGAGCCAATGATGGAGTGAAGCCATGGCTGAAGGCTCGATGAGAGAAGAAATGGGTAATGATGACCAGAGTCAGGAACCTGATACATGCGGCAGGAGGGATGCGGATCGATGAGGGGGCATATGATGAAGAATAGGGATGCCCAAAAGTAAGATTGATTGAAGGCCAGATGGAGGCAGCCGAGGCAGACAAAGTGAGCCAGGGAAAGAGATGAGCAAGATGAGCGTGACAAGTCAATGATCTAGGTAATTGATAGATTCAATAGAGTGAGTGACAGATTAGATATCTGGGTAGCACACTGAGCCAAAGGCCCAATTTAGGTGCAGCCCAAAGCTGCAAACATGCAGGTACAAGATGACAAACACAGCAAAAGGGGGATGTCACTTGCAAGGTAGAAAAGCAGTTAAAAAACATCATGATACACGGTGCGAGGGAAACAACACAGAACAGCATGAAACAGGCAGTAAGCAATGCAGGTGTCAGTGGTGCTCGGCTGCTGCTGCGGTGGGTATGTACAAGATAGAGCAAGAGTATTCCAGGGTTCCCCGCATCCACAGCAAATATCAAGGCAATACAAAGCGCACGGAAGGGCAACGCTGCTGCAATGGCATGAGCCATAGGGATCTCTGAAGGGGAACAGAATGAACCAAGAACTTAGTAGAGGAAGTGCAAATAGGGCGACATTCCAAACTATCATGGGGAAGAGCGCTGATTAGAGCCTCGGTCCATTGCTACAGACTGGTAATGAAAACCAGGTTAAGGAAACCGAGCGACAGCCATGAAAAACAGAATAGCCTCCAGTAAAGGGCAAGCCAAGCTCAATTACCTGCAGGTTCCATGTAGAAAGCAAGGGGGTGCAGTTCAATCCAATGTTTATAGTAAAGATGGTTCAAAAACCAAATGCAGAAGAAGTCATTTTGCCCAAACCAGCGACGGCCATAAAATTGGCTCCAAAACCAAACAGCCGCCCTAGGCAGGGTGTGATCGGAGACACAGACATGATGGTCAGAAAGGGAGTGCAAAACCAAAGCAAACACACGTCGATACTATCACTGTTGGGAAACAGCGAGAAGGAAGGCAGTGAGAGGGAGTACAACGCTCTGGCAGAGGGTAATGCCACCCGGCAGTCGGAAGAAAGTGCCCGAGTCAGTAGGACGGCATGGGGATGGTGCTCAGATTAGCACCGCATGATTGGGGAGAGAGCACAGAACGAATAGCAGGGGTGAGAAGGATGGAGAAGGAGGAGAAGCGAGGAGCCAGGCACCCGCAGGTGATGGCATACCGGAATGCCTGCTAGAAGAGGATGCAATTGAAGTTGTGGAGCTGTGGAAGATGGGGAAAGACAGCAGAAGCGGGCAACCAGGTCGGGGAGGTGCGGAGTACCGCTGCTAAACAGCAGCAGCGAGGGAACCCAAGAAAAGTGGGTGGCGGAGGGCAGCTGCAAATAAAATCAGAAATTGGGAGAAAAGCACAGGGCAGGAGAGCGAGCCAGCGGTCGGAGGCCACTGCATGAAAAAGGAAATACGGAGAGCAGGGCAGGAGCAATGCAGAGCAGCAACTCTGACCGCAAAGAGAAATGAATCCTGGGAAGGCCCAGGGTGAGCTACCTTTTTTGTGGTTAATAAGTTTTATCGATTTGACTTATCAACATGATACAAACATTAAAACAGTTGGATACATTGTAAAGATCTTATAGACTGTCACATATGTCTGTAGAAGGAGAGAACTGAACATGCTGACCAAATAGTAACGAACTGAATATACTAGCCTGGTAAGCAGTAGGATAATACTATGTGCCTTGATGTACAACACCTATCCAGCTGGAGATTAACTTTGAAAGTATTTGCAGTTGGTGCATTGCATTATGGCTAACTCATACAAACATATCTTACCTGGCCCCATCCTGCTAGTTTCTGTAGTATTTGACAAAGCATCAGAAATTGAGAGGTCCAGGGCCACCGTCCTCTACTTTAAGCTTACAAAATACAAGAGATCACACACACAAAGCAAACAGGTCTTCATTGTCAGCGAAGATACTATCCTTTACTGATATTATACCATGTCATCCGTAGAGCAGGGTCCCCTATAACTCAGTAACAACCTTACCAGCACTTGACCCTAAATGCACCATGAGAGGAGACATTTATAGTAGCGTAGTTGTGCCTATTCAGCCGATTCCTTCCCCAGGTTTCAAAAACAGAAGGAAGGGAGTCCAGAGGGCAGTATATTTAAAGAGGGTATTGGTCACAGTATGTGATATTCTGGCCCAGTTGGCAACTTGAGACATGGAGGTAAGTACCTCCCATAGGGAGGGGATTATCTGGGACTGCCATTTACACAGTAGGAGTCTTTTAGCCTGCATACTGAGTGTCTGAAGTAGTTTCAACTTGGAGAGAAGAAGGTGAGAGTCCGGGGTCCAGAGTCCTAATAACAGCAACTCAGGGGACTGAGGCACAGGCTTCCTAAGTATTTTGGACCCCATCTCACAGATAGTCTGCCATAGGGTCTGGATCAGCCTGCAGGACCAAAGTATATGGAACAGGTCACCAGGGAGTTCCTGACACCTCCAACACAGGTCAGACTGAGCCAGCTTTGCCTTGGCGAGGACTACAGGAGTCCTGTACCAGGAGTGAATTATGTTGTTCTATATTAATTGACTACTGGTGTCAGGATATGCCCTGTGAGGTAGTTTTAGACAAGACTTCCACTCCAGGTTTGTAATAGGGGCATGCAGTGCTTTCTCCCATTTATGCTTGGATTCCTTTGCTTGGGATGGGATGGTGCTCCAAATGGCCGCATATACCCGACTTGACTGTCCTCTTTCTAGGGCCAGCCATGACTCTACCTGGTAGATGTGTTGCTCTTGGTGCTGCTTATGCCTGTACGTAAGGATGGCACTTCTTATTTGAAGGAATTGCCAGAAGTCTTTGGGAGAGATCCTATAAGAGCTCCGCAGGCCCTCAAAGGAATTAAGGGTATCTGTACCAGGAATGAGCATATCTTGAAGCAATGAGATACCACTATGTTCCCATGAGGGCCATTCATTTGGTTGTTTATTGATGGTAATCTCATTGTTGCCCCATAGTGGGGTAAGTCTTAGGGGAGATGGGGAGGCACCCAACTTCTTATGCACCTTGGCCCAATATTCCAGAGAGGGACCTATAGTAGGATGAGAGTGAGTGCCCTTAGGGGGATGGTTAAATAACAATAGTACCAAGTGAGTACGCTGACATACCTCTCTCTCCATATCCAGCCACTGGGGAGCATTGTGTTCAGGGAAAAGGAACCATTTTAATGTCTGAGCCAGCTGAAAGGCCAATTTATACCCCTCTAACCACGGAAGACCCCAGCCCCCTTCCGACCAATGAGTTCTGAGCTTATTTCTGCTGTACCTAGATTTCTTACCCTCCCACAAAAAGGATCCCAGCAGGGAGTCTAACTTAGTAAACCAATAACAAGGTATTTTCAAAGGAATGTGGGCGAGAAGGTACATCATTTTTGGTACTGTGACCATTTTAATTGCAGATATTTTACCTACAAGCAACAGTTGAAGAGATTTCCATCTGTCCAGTTCTGTATGAATGGACACAAAAAGTGGTTTCATATTCAGGTCCCAGATTTTATGCAAATTAGGAGAGACAATAATGCCCAATTAGGTAATCCCCTCCGGAGCCCATCGGAGCCCATGCTGAGCAACCATTTTAGAGGTACACTTAGAATTTAAAGGTAGGACCTCCGTCTTGTCCTGGTTAATCTTGAGCCCTGAAAATGTAGAGAAATCTGACAAGGTGGACAGTAGGGGAGGGAGGGAGGTGATGATATTGGCTATAGGGAGCAACAGGCCGTCTGCATACATAAGAGTAGGATATGCCCTTGTTCCCACCTGGACCCTGGAAATTAGAGGATTTTGCCTAATAGCGGCCACCAGGGCTTCTACTGCCAATACAAAAAGTAGTGGTGAAAGTGGGCAGCCCTGATGGGTACTTCTACCCAGTATGAATGGGGGAGACAGCATCGTATTGGTGAGTATCCGTGCAGCTGGGGATGAATATATTGCCCCAATCCAGGCCTTAACCCCGGCCCCAAGCCCATGGTGCAAAGTACTTGTTGGACATAGTCCCACTCCAGGGAATCAAAAGCCTTTTTGAAATCTATTGCAATGGCAGCAGCGGGGGAAGATAATGTTTGGGCCTTATGGATTAAATTTACCAATGATCTAATATGGTCCGCACTAAAGCATCCCTTAACAAAGCCTACTTGGGATGGGTGGATCAAACTGGGAAGGAGAGGATTAAGTCTATTAGCTAGTATCTTAGCTAGCACCTTTCTATCAGCATTCAATAGTGAAATAGGGTGGTAGCTGGATGCTTTAAGAGGGTCTTTACCTTTTTTTGGTAGAATATTAATAGCCGCCTCCCTAAGGGATGAAGGGAGAGACCCTGTTTGCAATGACTCAGTAAATACATGTTGCAATAACGGAGAGATTATGGGATGCAACAGCTGCCACACTTCAATAGGGAAACCATCCCCTCCTGGGGCCTTTCCATTTTTAAGGGAGAGAATGGTGTCTGCCACCTCCTGGGTTGAGTTTGGGGCATCTAGGGCATTAGCCTGGGCTTCCGAGATTTTGGGGAGATGTAGGGACTCCAGAAATGGACGGACCCCCTGGAGGTCTGGGGCTCTGGAGGATTTATATAACAAGGAGTAAAAATCCATCATTATTTGATTAATACCTTGTGCTGAGGTCTGGTTCCTACCCCCTGCATCCTCTAAAGCCGCTATATGCCTTTCGGCTTGCTGCATTTTGAGATGGTATGCCAGCAGCTTACCCCCCTTTTCTCCCCCCTTCCCAATATTTATGCTTGAGACTAATGATCAAAATCTCTGCCTTTCTGGAGACCAGCTCATTCACTTGCATCTTCAGAGAGGTGACCTTGTGACCTACTTTTGACCTAAGGGAAGGGACGCGATGGGCTGTAAAAGCAAGCTCTGCTTCTTGGAGTTGTCTTTCAAGCCCCCTCAAATGTTGTTCCCTCCTCTTTCGGCGCCAGCTCACATACCCCATTATCACCCATAGAAACATAGAGCATATAATTTGACTGGTGATAAGGACTGCTTGGCCCACCTAGTCTGTCCATTTCCCTACCTAATGGATAAGCTGCAGATCTTAGTTACCAACAGCCTACTTCCTCCTATCCCCTACTAGAATTGCCTTATGTCTGTCCCATGCATTCTTGAATTCACCCACTGTTTTTGACTCTACGACCTCCTCAGAAAGGCTGTTCCATGTATCCACAACCCTGTTTGTGAAGAAATACTTTCTCACATTATCTCTGAGCTGTCCGCCCTCTATCTTCAAATTGTGTCCCCTTGTTTTGCACATCTCTTTTTCTGAAAGATGCTACCCTCTTGGACTTTGTTGATTCCATTGAGGTATTTGAAAGTTTCTATCATGTCCCCTCCTCCCTCATTTCCTCGAGGCTATACATCTTTAGTTCCTTTAGTCTTTCTTCATATGTCTTCTGATGCAGACCCTGCATCATTTTGGTTGCCCTCCTCTGGACAGCCTTCACCCTGTCTATGTCTTTGCGGAGGTGGGGTCTCCAGAACTGTACACAGTACTCCAGATGTGGTCTTACCAACTGTCTGTACAGAGGGCCCCTCTTAGAGTAGCTTTGAATGCCTCCCATGTAGTACCCGCAGAGGTATCTGCTATGAGGTTATGTCGAAAAAATTCAGTTGCTTCCTTTTGAAGCCAAGGGGGAAAGTCTGGGTCACGAAGTAGCAATGGGTCCAGCCTCCAAGCTGGAGACTTAGGGACAGGGGGGCCCCATGTAAAGGCAAGATGCACAGGGGCATGATCCGAGATAACTAAGGGATGAATAAGGGTATTAACAGTGTTGCTGGTAATAGTAGGAGAGGTGAGCCAGAAGTCTATTCTACTAAGAGAACTATGTACTGGGGAATGAAAGGTGTAGTACTGCTGGGAGGGGTGAAATATTCTCCAGATGTCTGTAAGGGCCGACTCTTGTCGAATTGAGCCACTGTCATTACAGCCCTGGAGTGGGGCTCAGTATTGGAAGGGGTTCTATCCAGGAAAGGGTCCAGAGTAAGATTAAAATCACCCTCTAATAAAATGGGGGTGTCTTCCAGAGCTATAGATCCCAGCACCTGGGCCAACTTGTGAAAGAAGGAGGGCGAGTCCTCATTCGGAGCATATACTTTACCCAGGATCAGAGGGCCCTTCCCAGTATCCATGAGTACCACCACCCATCTACCCTTAGGGTCTCTCACTTGTCTCTGCAATTTCCATTGTAGTTGCTTGTGAAGCAGAATTGCCATCCCTCTCTTTCTGAGGAGGCCGAGGCATGTATGACCTGACCTACCCACTCCCTCTTCAGTCTCTCAGGATCCCCCCGGTAAGTTTGGTCTCCTGCAGGAAGGTGACCCTCGCTCCCAGTCTCTTGAGGTGGCCCAAAACTTGCTTCCTCTTGTTTGGGGTGTTAAGCCCTCTGAAGTTCCATGTCAGACAAGTGATATCACCTGTTAGTAATAGGGAGCAAATATTTAATTAAGAGATATATCAAGGACAACCAGCAGATGGGGTGAGGGCAGCCCAACCAGAAGAGGCAAATTTCTATAGTGTGCCACCAGATATGGACAGAGTGGGTAAAGCCCATATACCCTGCCTCTACCAGATGACCTTATACTAATAAATAACAAAACATCTGTGTGTCTCTTGTGAAACAAACATATATAAACACATTAGCAAACTATATACATTGTGCATAGCGTACTGTGCAATTTGGGTATATAGTGGCGTCTCTTCAGTCCCAGAGCCCTGCTGTAGGCCAGTCCCTATTCCCAGAGCATTATCAAGTCGTATCCATCCTTCCTTAGCACTACGGTGAGTGCACGGGGGGAGGTCCCCCCCAAGAGAATCAAGCAACCCAATAAGAAGGTTGGGCCATATGGCTCATTGCAACCTCAGAGAGTTGAAGAGTTGCTCCAGTGGTGTAGCTCAGAAGCTGGGGTAGTTAAAGTGGGACTACACAACGCTTCTAATGAGGTGGGGGTTTGCAGGAAAGAAAGTGGGGGAGAACTGCCCACTATTTCGGTGAGCCTAGGGTTATTGCTGATGGGTGCCAATGTGTTCTCACAACAAAATTCTTGGTGAGGTCAGACTCATCACATCTATGAAGAGTGTACTGTAAGCCACCCAATGTGGGGGCTGGGAGATCCCCCCTTGATAGAAAAAAATAATAAAAAAAAACATACCAGAGGGGCACAGGCCTGTGCCATTCACCACTTAGGGCCTCACGTAAAACACATCCTGGCTACCCATTCAGCACAACAGTTTATGCATGCCAACAAATACTTCATATTATATGACACAGCTTCCCAGTGGACCTCACCCCCCCCCACACACACACACAAGTAAGCGAGGTAGAACCCACAAAAGTTCTGCTGTTTAATCAGATGATACAAAAAAGGCCTTCTTTGCCATATAGACGTGCCTGGGCCTTTGATCAGGACATCCACTGAGAGCTTGTTGGTAGGCCTTGTTGAATCCCTCCCGGTATAGGAGTGAGGCATCTTCTCTGCCATATGGCAGTGCAAGTCGGGGGTCAAGGTTGGGGTGAAGAGGGGCTCAAAAGTTCCCTTACATGGGTAACATAGAGAAGGGGTAGCAGATGGGTCAGCCAAGGAGATTGTCCACTGACGATCGGTTCAGACACCCCAAACTCGCCCCACACCTACAACTCCCCGGGGGATTAAAAGAACAGGAATAGAAAGAAAATAGAAGGATGACTACTTATCTGACCATGCCGGTGGGTTTTATCTGATCAATTGCCCTGGAGATGTAGTGCACTCAGGACGATCCACACTGAAGATGAGATCTCCACTGGTAGAGGAGGCCTCCCTCATAGCCTTTGGTGGATGCTGCCCTCCACTATCTGTAGCTCCATTCTGTAGCTGGTGAGGAGTTGCTGACAGGGACAGGTAGCTAGGCTGCAACATAGGAGTAGGCCTGCCTTCCATGGTTGAATCCACGATGCCTGGGTGTTGATCCAGAGAGCTGGGGCATATAGCTTCACATCAATTAGCGGTGTAGAAGGCCTGTAATGGATCTGGAGCTACAGTGTCCATGCTTGTGGCCTCCTCTGTGTCATCTTGCCCTCTCTCTCCGAAGGATGCTTCCGGCAGCAGTGTTTCTTTGAGGATTGCCTCTTTCGGTGTGCTTTTGGGGGGAGTTCCCAGTGTTGCTCCCTGAGGACTTGCCAAACTGCAGGCCTGCTCACTGATGGAGAGGAGTGGCAATCCAACCCATCGGTAGCAGTTTTTGCCGAAGGGACTCCTGGGGTAGTGGTGGTGGTGAATTCTTGTGGCCAGTTGCGCAGTAAAAATCCGTGACTGCATCAGGAGATTCAAAACTGTTCGGGACCCCATTATGCATAACCCGCATCATGGCTGGGTAACACAAAGAAAAGGACAGTCCAATACTGTGCATTGTATGCCTTGCCTCAGAGCATGCTCGGCGTTTGTCCGACAGATCCTCAGAGAAGTCCTGAAAGATGTGGATCCTATTCGATCTCCACACTACATGACGTAACTCAGGAGCTCTAGCTATGACCTTCTCTTTGTCCCTAAAATCAATAAATCAGGCTATGATAGGTCGTGGTCTGTCCTGGGCCTGAGACATGGGGGCTAACGTACGGTGTGCGCTTTCCACCTGGAGCGGTAGCAGTGGGTCCAACTGCAGCATTTCAGCGATGGTTAATTGTAGAAATCCCTCAGTAGCTTTGCCTTCTTCATGCTCAGAGAAGCCCAGGAAGCGAAGATTATTACGGCGACCTCAATTCTCGAGGTCATCCATCTTACTGCGCAGCATCTGAATGGTCCGTTGTTGATCTCTTAATTCTGCCCTTAAGTCCTGAACATGTCCCTCCATTGCCGAGACCCGCTGTTCAGTATGCAGCATCCTGGCTTCTAAATTTTGAACCACTTGGGTGTTTCAATTAGTTGCCACAGTGACTTGTGCTATCTGGGCCATAAGTTGGCCGAACATCGACTCAACTGACGGTTGCTCCCAGGTTTGTGGCAAGCGGCCTTCAGCCATATTTCCAGGCCTACCTAGTCCAGGAGGCTCTTCAGTAAAATAGCGATTTCCACACAGCAAATGAAGGCTTTTTGCATCAATGAAGCTAAATTAGTGTAGCTTGAATATTACCCCACAAGTTACAGTAGAGTGAGGATATAATACCAGCAGGTAGAAAAAGGTTTTTAAAGGATATTTCCCTCTGGGTTGTGGAGCTGATCTTTAAGCTGCCATCCTATTTAACGCCCCTAGTGGCAGTCCGGGTGAGCTACCTCTTAAAGCCTGATGGGGGAATGACGAAGTTGCTTCACCCAATCGAACCTCAGGCTTAGAGCCTTCCCATTGTTATCAGTTAACCTCCAAATCTATATGAAAAAGTTTTCATTGCTTTTAGTACATGAAGCCCTCCATAACATATAAAGGAATTGTCTCTTGCTTTTAGTACAAGTTATATCCTATACAGTATATATGAGCAAGAGTTATTTAAATTTACTATAGTTTGTAAACCACAGAGGTGTTGCATGTCATCTGTAAAGTTAAGATGAATTGCCAAAACCTGCAGAGATGGGAGCTGAATATATAATGTATTAGTGCCATCAGTACTGTAGGCATCACTGCATAACCCTGGCAGCAGGTTATGTATTCTAAGTTTCAGCTTTAGTCTCAGGCACTGTACTGGATCTTACCACCTGGATCCGTTTCAGTCAGGACCTACTGGAAATTGAGATACTGCATAAAGAAAAATGTTAATCAATTTTCGAGTGTGTACTTTTCCACTCTAACTGTAGCCTTATTTTTTTCTACTTCTCACAATTTTATTTTATATTAAGCATAAATTCAACAGGAAACAACGCACTTCCCTTTCCATTACATTGCATATGAGGGACTAACCAAGTAAATGTCATGTTAACAGCATAATGAGAAAGAACACATACATTTCTGGGTGGCACATTGTTGCACAGTACCCTTTGTCATGGTTGCTTTCCTGATGCTGTATCTGCAAACAAGTCTCAGCCAAAAATGTTGTAGTCCATATAACCCCGCCAAAAAAAAAAAAAAAAAACAATAATACACTACCATCCATCTCCACATTCTGCAGTTCTACCAGCGTGTTATTATTATTTTTTTACGCTATCATCTGTTTTTATAAAGCATCAAGGTCTGTTCACATCTGACCAACCTGGGGTGCCTGAACCACCCCCATCTCCTGCATAGCTGTACAGTACTTTAACCATAGTAAAGCAGTTTTTTTTACACTTCTGTATTTTCATGGCTGTGGGCGGAGCCTACAGTCATCTTGCTTTACCTAGGAAAAACTGGCATACCGTGGAACACGTTTTAGTACTCTTCAGTGTATCCTTCCATAACAGTAAATCACTATGAGAGTTAAATATTCCCTTCTTTCTGTTTAGAATGTTGTAGACAGAACTCCAAGCTGCTTCTTAGGTGCACATTTAAATATCTAGCCCTTTGTATGTTTTAATTATTGACTTCACGTCGTGCCTGAAAATGGAATTTTAATATTCCAGTGCACTTACCTGTAATAAATAAATAAATGAAATGAATATGTTTTACATATTTCTAATTAATATGCTTTAGCATGCACACACAGAGACACACATTTTCTTTGGCTTCGGTGAGATTTAGAACATCTGAGGAGTCAGTTCATAGCATTCTATTCTGTGACCTTTGAATTACTAGTCTCAGGGATGTTTGCTAATCTCTGGTTGTATTGCGTAACTAGTGGCTAATCTGTCACACTCATGTTTTAAATGTGTTTTTCTCCTTGTTTAAAGCAGTTTATTTATTTGGCAACAATCATCATCATATAGTTTGTTTTTTTTTTTTGCCAAAAAAAAGGAAAAGGTATTTCTGACATAAAGCAAAAATCTAAGAAGCTAAAATTGCTAAGAAGCTCTGATCATTACAGTCTGGTGCACTCAGGAAGATCTGACATCACATTCACTTTAGGCTGTAGGGTTTTTACACACTGTAGCTGCCAAAAGAACTAGAATGAATCTACCTGATTGAGCTCTGGACAGATGTTCAGTCTGCAGCCCTGCAAGGGAGTATTTAATTCAACTGGCATAGTGATTCGCAGCTGTGGGAGGATACACTGAAAACTCCAAAAATGCCTGCTTCAGTATCCAATTTTTCCAGATATAGCAAGATGGCTGCAGACTGTGCCAACAACCATTAAAAAATAATAATAAGCAAGCTGGTAAAATTGCAGAATGTGGAGATGGATAATGGTTCAGCTGTTTCTTTTGATTTAGGGCTGCACAGCAAGCAGAGCTGTGGAGGAATTCGAATCATCTAGGAAAACGTCCCTTGTTTGTTTTGTTTTTTGTTAACCCTGTAAGCTCTCTGGAGAAAAGCAGAACTACAGCCTGGTAAAATGAGCTGTAATACTAGTGCCCAGCGTACGCCTCCAATGGGTTACTATTATATCATATACACAAACCATTGCCAAAAAAAAATTTCTATATACATATTTTTTAACCCTGTAAGCTCTCTGAAGAAAAGCAGAACTACAGTTTTTATATGTTACTGCTATTTTATTTTCTCAGAGTGTCGACAGAAACAGAGAGCATCTCGCACTGTTTACCATTCTCTCAATAGACTTGTCCTCTGACTGTTTAGTTAAATTAAATTTAGTTGATATGCCTGAGTAAGAAATCAATCTGGACCAAATCTAATGCACAGTGGTTGAGATGTAAAGGTTAACTGGCAGCAAATGAACAGTATATCCATGACTTCAGGCATCACAGAGAATGTGGATGAACACAGCAGCAACAGATTGTAAACGTAATTCACTAGCATAACTAGGACTGCCGGCATCTCATTTACCTGGAGGTCTGCATACAGTTCAATGATTCAGCCTTGAAGAACACAGACTCCCTCATGACACAGGAGTTAGCAATACATTTTCAGATACCATTAATATTGAGATATTTTACTTTTAATTGTTTTACTTTGGATTTTCATTGCAACCTGCTAACTACCAACTGCCATAGACAAGGTCTCACACACTGGAGATTCACTTACACTTTTCAAGAACCAGTCATGACATCCTATCAGCCTAACAGTTCTTATAGTACAGAGAATGGTGGCTATCACAGGCTGACTACACACAAGGACATGAAGTACACCTCATCACAGTTGGCTGCATCCACAGTGCAACCTCATTCCATCATAACAAATGGGACAACTCTCAGAAACTATATTATTTTTAATACCTAAGAATTACCCCTCATAAATAAAACGTAATCTCCCTGCCAAAAGTAGATGGGGAAAGGGATCTGACTTCCGCATCGGCATCTGTACCTGGGTCAGTAACTAGCAGTACATGACATACCATAACATACTGCAGTAACAAGCGCTTCCTTGCCAGTGAAACCCACTGTTCCCTGCAGCATTCAACAGCATTCTGTGATATAGTACAGCATTACTGTGCTGCATCCTGGCTGGATCTGCTGTACACCTGCTGCCTAGCATGGCCAGCAACAGGACACAAGTCTCATCATTCCCTAGCTCAAGGACTCAGAGTATGGGTTTTAATCCATGCTCCTAAAGGGCAGTCTACAGTAACCCAAGGAGGCCAGGGAATCTCACGCATGCATGCCGTCATTAAATTCTTCCTCATCTCATAGCCTTTTCAGTGAAAAACTATCATGTAGTCCACAAAACAACTGTTTCAATGGTTCCAACCAAAAGGTATCACTGCTGTTACAGAAGCTCATGCAAGCCCCAGTACAACAACAATAGCAGTGGCGAACATTCGGCATTGATAAATGCTTGTTTTTTTTAGTTAATAATTGCTTTATAATAACTGGTCAGCAATTTTTGCAATTTGTCTGACTGAGTCTTAATTTGCCGTTATAACCCATGGGTTATAACGACAAATATGAGCCACATCAGTCAGATGTAAGCTGTTCCTCATTGGCTGCACACTTCTAATGGGCAGACTTAACAATGCGACAAACATGGCGGCTCCTCATCCCACTTACCAAGGAGCTGCCACAGTGAGAGTCGTCATCTTTTCTTTTCTTTTTTTAAATATAACTTATTTGCTTCACATTCATGTCCCGAACCCGCACCACACAAAAATCCCCTAGGAATGGCTCTGGATGACTCCAAAGCACTTCACAGCCCAGGAACAGCTCTGCTTCACAGAGGTAAGCGCCATCCCAACAAATGGAAAAGCAAATGTAATGTGTGTGTGTGTGTGTGTGTGTGTGTGGAACAGCAAGCAGCGCAGCACAATCCACTTAGGGAAAACATTGCTGACCAGCAATTATAAAAAATAACGGATGGGGTGGTTTGTAAAACTCTATTTTACACACACCCTCATTGTGAGATGCTTTTCATAAACCCCTCGGGCTTCACCATCGGGGTTTATGTAGCATCCCACAACTCGAGTGTTTGTAAAATGTTATTATACTCACCACCCAATCCATCATTTTATATATATATATATATATATATAATTCAATGCCTCATTGACAATGTTAGTGGCAGGGTCCTGGTTTCATCTGGAACTGAAACCCTATAACATTATGCATTTCCACAAACATGTTTTAGACCAGTCACAAAACTTAGTGAAAGCAGAATGTAAATATACAAATATACGAAAATTGCCAGCATCAAAAGGCCATCATGGTCTAGCTAGGCTGCTCGAGATTGCAGCTAGCTCCCTATTCAGCAGCTGCCCCATCCCCCTTCCCTTACTTCCCTTTACCCTCCCCATTGCCCTGTCCCACCCCTGCATGAAGCATTCCACTGTGTTACATGCGACCACCTTAGCTGGTAGGGTGTTCCAATTTGCCACCACCCTCTCTGTAAAGAAATGCCTCCTCACCTCCCTCCTGAATCTACCCTCCTAGAATCTCATATCATGGCCCCTAGTGTCTCTCCCCACCCTCCTCCTGAATAGACCCTTTGTGTCTGTTTTGATTATCCCATTCATATATTTGAAGGTCTCAATCACGTCCCCTGTCCCTCCTCTCCTTCAGTGTGTACATGTTTAACTCTCTTAGTCTAACTTCATATGGCAATTCCCCCAGGCCCTGAATCATCTTTGTTGCCGTACACTGCACCCCCTCCAGCAGCCTAATGTCTTTTTGTAGGTACGGGTGCCAGTACTGCACACAGAATTCCAGGTGAGGTCTAACCAACAGTCTATATAATGGTAGAATAATCTCCCTACTTCTCGAGGTAATGCCCCTTGCAATGCACCCCAGCATTTTGTTAGCCATTGCTGCTACCTTTCTGCATTGCGTGGAATTGTTCATTGCTCCCATGATGAGCACCCCTAGATCCGTTTCCTCTTCTGTTACCTCCAGCAGCACTCCCCCAGATATTAACTTCTCCTTGGATGTTTTGTTCCAAAGTGCAGCACCTTGCATTTTTTTGCATTGAACCCAAGCTGCCATCTGTCAGACCATGCCTCCAGCCTTGCCAGATCCTCCTGTAGCCCCCACTAGCCCCTCTGGTCATCCACCACTGCGCCCATCTTGGTGTCATCTGTAAATAGGCTGATTCTTCTGCTGATACCATCTGAGATGTCTGCAATAAACATGCCAAACAGCATCGGGCCCAAAACCAACCCCCCGTGGAACACCCACTTGTCATAGGCTTAGGGGCTGAGTATTCCGCACCTATCAACACCACCTTCTGCTGCCTTTTAGCCAGTTCTCCACCCACCCCACCAGTTTTGCTCCCTCCCCGTCCCCTGTAGTTTGCTTCCAAGTTTTCCATGTAGTACCGAATCAAAGTCCTTACTGAAGTCTAGGTACAGGACATCCACTGCATGGCCCCCATCAATTTTCCTAGTCACCCAGTCATAGTATTCTACCAGGTTGGTCTGGCGTGACCTACCCTTAATGAAGCCATGCTGCCTCCCATCCTGCACCCCCTTCACCTTCAGTAGTGCCACTAGCCTCTCCTTTAGGATTGTCGCCATTAGCTTCCCCACTATGGACGTTAGACTTACTGGCCTGTAGTTCCCCCGTTCATCCTTGGGTCCACTCTTGTGTAGGGGAAACCGCGTGAGCCAGTCTCCAGTTCTGCGGTATGCATCCTGTGTCTAGAGATGAATTAAATAAGTCTGCCAAGGGTCCTGCCAGGACCTCTGCCAACTCCTTCAGCACTCTCGGATGTACTCCAACCGGTGCTGGAGCCTTGTCTGTCCTCCGGTCCTGGAGCCTTGTCTACCCTCAATGCCCTTAACCCCTCCAGCACCCTCCCCACTGTAATTTCTCTGTCCATCGCCTCTCCCCCATCTCTTTCTATCTTCCCTCCTACTATGGGTAGTGCCCCCTTCTTTTCATTTGTAAAGACTAAACAGAAGTAGTCGTTGAGCACTTCTGCCTTTTCACCCCCCTCTTCCATCCATCCCCCCTCCTTCCGGCCATCCAGTTCATTACTGGTCTCCCCATCTCTACCTATCATTGTTCCTTGTACAAAGCCGTAGGGTGGTCCTCTCTTATGTTTAGGCGTAGTAGAAACACATTCCATTGGACTTACAGAGTCTTCTTGAAGCGGCTTCCACAATATATAATAGACTGTCTCCCACTAATTGAGCCAGGAACGTATCCCCAAGGCTTCCTCTCGCTATGGCAGAGTGGCCATTAGTTTCCTGTTGACAACATTGTGGAACAAAGTACAAAAATTGTTGAAATTAAGCTGCCTCCACAGTATGAATGCCTTTAAATCTCTATATGCTTGGTATGTGTGAGCCTTGCAATTGCTACCCCAGCCCCTAATTTCAGTCCGAAGCATGAGGCTACTGCCCTCTGAGCATAGCTGAATTTATGATCACTTGTAACCTTTGGTGACCTTAACTCTGTGAGCGTCTTAGGCCTTAAATGTTTTCCTCCTCTAGAAATCCCTGTAGGGTTATTATCTCTTCATGGCTTTCGTGGCCGCTACACCTTACTCACCCTGCTGTCTTTTACATATTGCTTATTCTGTGGCTCTTATTCCCCTACCCTGTACCATTTAACTGCCCTATTTCATCTTCATATTCCCTTTCCACTGCATTCCACTCTTACTATCTCTTTTCTCTGTCCCTAATCTCTTGCCTGCCATAGACTAGCCCTTCAGTGGCTCCCTGCCCCTCAGGTGGGAAAAATTCGGATATTGGATGGTTGTCGCTTCCACAGCCACTGTCTAAGACACCTAGACAGGAATCCTTACTAGTGAGGTGCAGCACTGCCGATATCCAGTCGGAATGTGAGCACTTTTCTGCTCTGGCATCTGACTGGCTTCTACAGTCTGCTACTGTGTCTCCTTCAATACTAAGCTAAAGTCTGATATTCTGTCTAAAACTTGCACAAAAAAGAGCTGTACTTACTTATTGCCTAACAGTTATGACCTCTATTTTTTCCTGTTTAGAGTGTCAAGAGTTGGGAATCTGTTTGATTATACTCCTTTCTGAATTTCTGTGGTTGGGCCAGTCTTTAGGCGTCAAGGAATACCCAATTCTGTTGTCCTGCTGTATTGGTCCTCATGCTGGTTCAGATGTTCCATTGTCCATGGCCTAGTACTTAATACCAGCTCCTTCTTACATCCCCTGCAAGGATATGCTCTCCACGGGCTCCCTGCCCATAGGCATGGGAAACCCAGGCACTGGGTGGGCGGCGCTGCCTCTATCGCCACCTGAGAACCTAAGCTCAGACTCTCCATTAGCAAAGCACGGCATTAGCAGCCATCCAATCAGAATGTGAGTGCTCCATGGCATTGGCTTCCAATTGATTCCTGCAGTCTGCTTCTGTGTCTGTTCTAAACCAAGCATAAATCTGATTTCCATGCTGACATTTGCCAAAAGAACTGTAATTACTTTTCTCCTGGACTGTTAAGACCTTTATCCTTCTGTTTAGAGTGTTACATTTAGGGATACTGTGTGATTACACTACTTTTGAAATTCTGTGCTTGCGTCTGCTCCCTACACGAGCGGCCGATCACTCCTCCCTACTGAAGTTCCTACTAAGACTCATCTTATGTCCTCCTTAAATATTACAGAAGCACTCTGAACTGTTATGACTGATGTAACATTGAGTACTTACTTGCATTAACTGCATTAATTGTTCTTTACTTGTGTTATTTGGCTCTATTGTAAATATCTCTGTTTGAAATTGTACCATTTGACCCGGAGCTAACCAGGTCCATCTTGTAAATGAGCTTGCTCAATGATGTTCGCCTGGATAAATAAAGATTTTGATTTGATTTGATTCTTAATTCTTACAATTTGGTCCTTACAGCTTCTTTTCTCTCTGATGTACCTAAAGAAGTCTTTCTCCCCTTTTCTTATGCCCTGAGCCAGCCTGAGTTCCCTTGCTGCCTTGGCTGCCCTTACCTCCCGGTCACTTCCTTTGCTTCTTTCAGATATTCCTCTGTATCCTCCTCTCTCTCCAATTTTTATGTTGGCGTGTTTGCGCAGCCAACATATTGTGGCAGTGCAGCTTTGGAGGTGCGGTCGCTGTTGGGCAAATGCAGGGCACGCACCAGTAGGTGAGTCCCTCATTCCCGAATCAGCCTGCATGCTGGCACCACACCATGCATACATAATGTGGCGAGCACATCTAAGAAAAGGTCCGCTGCAATCCAAGCAAAGCTCGTCAGACGCAGCGGACCTTCCCTGGACATGCTTGCTGACATTATGAGCATGGTGGCACAGTGGCCGCCAAACTGGCAACTTCGGGGGTGCCCAATCACCCTGTCGGTTAACCCTGCCCTTCTGTACTGCTGACGGGGGAGCCCACTCCCCATCGGCATAAATCACCTCCCCCCCATTTGTTATATGCCGAGGGGTGGCCAATCCCCCTCAGCTCTAACCCTCCTTTTACTTGTGTGCCGATAGGGGAGCCCACTCCCCGTCGGCATAAAGAACCCCCCCATTGTTAAATGCCGAGGGGGTGCCCAAGCCCCCTCAGCTCGGCACCTCCCCACTTTCTTTGTGTGCCGACGGGGGTGCCCAATCCCTGTCGGTATAAATTCCTTCCCCCATTGAGTGCCGACGAGGGTGCCCAATCCCCCATCTGTTACAGACCCCCCCAAAACAGTTAGGTGGCATGCTGGGAGCCCATCCCAGCGTGCCAAATCCCAAAACAAAAAAACTGTCCGCAATGTTTTTTTTCACCTGTAAAAGCAAACGGTCCCTTGTAGTCTCCCTGCCCCACCCACATCCACCCTCATGCCCTGCCTCCCCACACACCCCCCACCCATACTTACCTCCGAGTCCGGTGTGACGATCTTTGTGGACCGGGAACACGCCTGCACTCTTCGAAGCTGACCGCGAACTGAAGAAATGCCGTAAGCTGTATAATGTATTAAATAGGGTTTTTTCAACTTTGATGCATATCCCAGACATTTTTGGGAATTTTGGCCCCAAATTTTCAACATGGGGTTTTTGGGACCCCACGTCATGAATTCTGTCACTGTTATTTTGTTAATCTGGCCCAAAAGGTGATTTCGCAGTCACTGTGCGGAATCACCTTTTGGGACCAAGTAGCAAAATGACAGTGCCACTGTTCATGAGGGGAGCTCTCAAAAAGCCTATGTTGCAAATTTGGAGGGAAAATCCAAAAAATGACTGTTTTATGAGTGTGCGTTGCGCAGTTGCTACACACGCTCGTAACTTCACGAATTCATAATATTTTCATGCCACATTTTCAACATTGGCATTTTACCACATCTTCTTGTGAACTGTACAGCTGTCATTTTTCACATCCTGGGCAAAATGTGTTTTCGCACTTCCAGCGCAGAATAGCGAGGTCGCTGTGAAAAATCAGTGCTTGGGACACATTATGAAAATGACAGTGACACTGTTCATGAGCAGAGGTCCTAAGATGCATAAGTTGAAAATTTGGTGACAATACTCCATAAAATGACTGTGTTACGAGCGTGCGTTGCGCAATTTGCACACACGCTCGTTAGTTTGCAAACTTATAATATTTTCACTCCAGATTTTCAACAGTGCCATTGTTCTGCACCTTCTAATGAACAGTACAGCTGTCATTTTTCACATACTGACCAAGATTTGTTTTCGCAGTTCCAGTGCAGAATAGCGCAGCCGCTGTGGAAACTCCATGTTCAAGACACATTATGAAAATGACAGTGACACTGTTCATTAGCAGATGTCCTAAAATGCCTATGTTGAAAATTTGGGGACGAAAGTCAATAAAATGAGTGTTTTAAGAGTGTGCATTGTGCAGTTTGCACGCACGCTCATGACTTTGTGAATTTGTAATAGTTTCACTCCAGCTGTTCATCATTGCCATTTTTCCATACCTCCTTATGAACAGTACAGCTGGCTGAAAAGTGTTTTCGCACATCCGGCACAGAATTGCACAGTCGCTGTGCGAAATCAGATTTTGGGACAGTTTGAAGAAATGACGGTGACACTATTTATGAGCAGAGATCCTAAAATGCCTATGTTGAAAATTTGGTGCCGAAAGTCCCTAAAATGACTATGTTGCAAGCGTGCATTGCGCAGTTTCCACTCGTAACTTCGTCAATCTGCAATACTTTCATGCCACATTTTCACCACTGCCATTTGTGAACACCTTCTTATCAACAGTCCAGGTGCCATTTTTCACAGCCTGCCCAAAATGCGTTTCTGCAGCTGTGGCACACAATGGTGTGCTCGCTGTACAAAATCACCTTTTGGGACACATTAACAAAATCACTGCGCTATGCGTCTCTAGCTCCGCCACTGCCACTGCCAATGCCAGTGTGACAACATTCGGCATTGACAAATGCTTGTTTATGTCTCCTGTAAGCTGCCCTTTTCTTCTTCACCCTGTTTAGCACCCCTTTGCTTATCTAGCTGGGTTCTTTCCCCTAGCCTTCTTAATCTGGGCCCTACAGCGAGTTTCTGTTGCCTCTACTATCCTCTGCTTTATCAGTTCCCACCTTTGTTGTGTGTCTATACCAGGTTGAATTTTGCACAGGAACCCCTGTACTACTTCCCTCATCATCTTAAAGTTGGCATTCCTGAAATCCAGCACCCTTGTGCCAGATGCGCCCCTCTCTTTAGCCATCTGTAACTGGAACCATACTGTCCGGTGGTCACTCCCCCCCAGGGGTTCCTCCACCCTCACATCTCTCACCCACTCCCTGTTCTTCAGTATGAGGTCAAGGGTGTTCCTTTCCCTAATTGGTTCCTTGACCAACTGTACTAGAGAGTTTTCCTGGAAGGCATCCAGCATTACCTGCTCCCTTCTGCTCTCTGTGGTAGGTGTGTCCCACTCCACGCCCCCCGGTTGAAGTCCCCTATTATCACCACCCCCCCTTTCCACAGTTCCTCCTGATCTGATCTGATCTGCCAGTACCCTGTCCATCCCTTCAGATTGAGAGGGTGGCTTGTACACCACCCCCTGTCTTAATGATCTATTTTTGGGATCCAGTAGTTGTACCCACAGTGCTTCTGTTGCTCTCTCATCTAACTCCTCCCTTACACATTTTAATCCCTCCTTTACATAAAGTGCCATCCCCCTTCCCCTTCCCCTTTTCCCTATCCTTCTGGTGTAATCTGTATCCCGGAACCGTCTTGTCCCAGTTGTGGATTTGAGTGGCTCATGTCTCGGTTATAGCCACCAAGTCCACACACCCTCCTCCAGGAGAGCCTGCAGTTCCGCCCCCTTATTCCCCAGACTCCTAGCATTTAGTGTTACTGCCCTCCAACCCTTGCCCCCCGTCTCTCTCCCCTTATGTCGGCTCCCTTAGTTTGTTGCCTTCCTCCTTACCTTGCTATCACGGGGTGGGGGGGTAAAGCCCATTTGGTTTCACATCACTAGGCCTCTGAACACCACTATCCATCCTGCTACCCCCACCTCCTAGTTTAAATGCTCTTCAATGTGCTTCCCTATCCTTGCCTTCAGTACATTTTTCTCTCCTCATTTAGGTGCAGTCTATCTTTTGGGTACATACTGCTATTCTCTCAGTCCCCCCCCCACCCTCCTACCAGTTCACACTCGTTTTCCCAACAGCAGGCCCCCAGCCATTCATTAAACTCATGAATTCTCCCTTTTCTTGCCATACTTACCCTGGGAAGTACCTCAGAGAAGGTGACAGATCTTCCCACTCCCACACACAGAGATCCCAGTGCCTCAGACCTCCTCTTAACCTCCCCTACTGTCCCATCAGCCAGGTCATTCATCCCCAGGTGTATTATTAGATGAGGCCTTTCCCTTCCCCTGCTTGCATACCTTAGCATGGATTGCCCCACCCTTTCCGTCTTTATTCCTGGCATGGCTTCCACCATATTTCTACTGTGCCTTCCCCCTTTGCTGCCCCTCCTGATCTCTCTTAGTATCGAGTCCCCTAACACCAAGGCACCTGCCTTCTTCCCCCTTCATCTTCCCCTTATTTCCTTCTTCTTCCTGCACAATGTTCTCTCCTATTGTTGCTGTTTCTCCCCCTGTGTTCTCCACTGTATTCAACCCTTCTTGCCCCAATTCACTTATTTCTCCATCACCCTACCCAAATGTTTTATTCTTTGTACCCATGGACTGTGCTTCCCCTTCTTCCTTCCCCTCCTTTGACTCCTCTGTTAGAGGTCTGCCCCCATCTGAGCTTACTGCATTATCAACTCCCTGTACTCCTTCTCTTATTCTTCTTGTACATTTGTCTCCCCCACCTGTGTCACCCCCACTGCCCCTTGTCCTAACCACCCCATCCATCTTGTCCAACCCATCTATTTTCTTTTCCCAGATGTCTTTTGTGCTTTCCACATTCCCTTCTCCTCCCGACCTAATATGCCCCTTCATCATCTTTGACATTTCCCCCTCTTAGCCTTATTACTTCCTTCTCTAGCCTCCCCAGCCTTATACAGACTGGGCACCCCCCCGTCCTCCACAGGATGTCCATAAATACTGCCCCTCCACAATTATTATACCCCACAATCCTTCCTCCCCTCTGACTTCTGTTCCCCCATCCCTGATTCCTTTGCCCCCCTTCCTCCACTGACCATCATTCCTGCCTGCCCCACTACCTTGTCCCCTTCCCAGACTGCTCCAAGCCATTGCCGTGGCCCCATAACCCTTTCCTAGTCTTTGTTCCCTCTGCTCCATTCTCCCTCTCATGGTTCCTCTTCTTTTCATCTTGACCCTGTCTGTCGGCAGCACTATTTGCCAGCTCCCCAAGCTCCTCTCTCACAGCCTTCAAGTCCAGCCCTCAGTGGCTTTTCAGTATTCAAGAAAGGCAGGTGGGGGGGACTTTTTCAAACCAGCCACAGTGCTCAGCCAGCAACCGTTAACTATAGAGTTAAGCTACAAATTAAAAAAACACCAGCAAAACTTATAAAATATCTCGGAGATACATAAGTTCTCCGAGACAAACTCACCTCCTATTTCAAACTCCCTTCAGACAAAATGCCTGTCAAACTTGAAATTTGTCATATAAATATACAATTACTTAAAAAGTTATTAGCCAAAACAAAAGTAAAATAGCTGCTAGACTAGTACCACTGGTACTGTCATACTTGTGACAGGGTCTCCCTGAGTGTCAATCACTACCCCTGTCTTATGGGCTAAAATAAGGTTAAGGGAGCTGGGTAGAAAACTTAGGACTGGGGATGGTGGTGGTGGTGGTGGTGTGGAGTTCTAGCCAACAAAGAAATTAAATTGCCCTGTATTTCCACCCATAGAATGGTTAAAGTGGACCTAGAGTTTCATTTAATTTCATTTTTATGTTGACTCGTGCTTGCGCGCTAACCAACATATTGAATTAGTAGCAGATTTGGAGGCTCAGTCACTGTTGGGCGAATGCAGGGCATGCATCGGTAGGTGCATTCCTCATTCCCTAATAAGCCTGCATGCAGGCACCACATCAGGAATACATAATGTGTGAGCACATCTAAGAAAAGTTCTGCTGCAATGAGAGCCAAGCTCGTCACGCAGCACCACCTCCTGACGTGCCTTTCCTGGTGAACCATTCTGTAAACATGATGGCAGTGACTGCTGCCACCGCCTGCCACAATGCTGACTTCTTGGGTGCCCAATCCCCCTGTCGGCATGCCCTGACCCTTCATGTGCCGATGGGGGAGCCCACTCCCCTTCAGCATAATGCCCCTTCCCTCATTTGTTGTGTGCCGAGGGGGTGCCCAATCCCTCGGCTGTAGCCCCCAGGTAAAGTGCAAGGGATGCCCAATCCACCATCGGCTAGCCCCCAACATTCAGGTGGCACGCTGGGAGCCCACCCCAGCATGCCAAATGCCCTTGTAAAAAAAAGTCCCACAAAGTTTTTTTTTAAACCTGTAAAAGAAGAAAACGGTCCCTCGCAGTTCCCTTCCCCCACTTCGGTATGTGCCAGCAGGGGTGCCCAATCCCCTGTCAGCTAGCCCCCCCAAACAGTCAGGTGACATGCTGGGAGCCCACCCCAGTGTGCCAAATGCCCCTGTATAAAAAAAAAGTCCTGCAATGTTTTTTTTTTTGTTTTAAACCTGTAAAAGAAGAAAACGGTCCCTCATGGTCTGTCCTGCTCCCTCCCCAGGCCGCGCCCACCCTCTGCACACCCTGCCTCCCCACTTCCCCCTCACTCCATACTTACCTCTGGGAGTCTGGCGTGATTATTTTCTGTGGACCGGGAACATGTCTGCACTCTTCAAAGCCGACCGCGAACTGAAGAAATGCCAGTAAGCTGTATAATGGCATAAGTAGGGGTTTTTTTCAACTTTGGTGCATATCTCAGGCATTTTTAGGAATTTTGGCACCAAAGTTTCAACATGGGGTTACTGGGGCCCCTCCTCATGAATTCAGTCACTGCCATGGTGTTATTTTGTCCTAAAAGGTGATTTTGCTGTCACTGCTCAGAATCACCTTTTGGGACCAGTTAACGAAATGACAGTGTCCCTGTTCCTGAGGTGGGCTCTCAAAAAGCCTATGTTGCAAATTTGGCTAAAAAAATCCCCAAAATTACTGTTTTACAAGTGTGCATTGAGCAGTTTCCACGCATGCTCGTAACTTTGTGAATTTGCAATATTTTCACTCCAGATTTTCAACACTGGCATTTTCCCACACCTCCTTATCAACAGTATAGCTGTCATTTTACTTATCCTGGCTGAAATGTGTTTTCACACTTCCGGCGCAGAATAGAGCGGTTGATGTGCAAAATCAGTTTTTGGGACAGTTTGAGAAAATGACAGTGACACTGTTCACAAGCAGAGATCCTAAAATACATAAGTTGAAAATTTGGTACTGAAAGTCTGTAAAATGACTGTGTTACAAGCATGCATTGCGCAGTTTCCACGCACCCTTGTAACTTTGCAAATTTGCAATATTTTCAAGCCAGATTTTCAACACTGGCATTTTTTCACACCTCCTTACCAACAGTATGGTTCTCATTTTTCACATCCTGCCCAAAATGTGTTTTCACACCTGTGGCGCAGAATGACGTGGTAGCTGTGGGAAATCAACTTTTCGGACAGATTTACAAAATCATAGTGCCACTGTTCATGAGGGGAGATCTCAAAATGCATATATTGAAAATGTGTCTCTTCAGGGTGGGGGTGAGGTTGGCGTCAGTTCAGTGCTTCACTGAACGCATCTCTAACTCCTGCACTACCAATGCCAATGCCAGAGAGACAACATTCGGCATTGACAAATGCTTGTTATTTTTCTACTTGTTGGCAAGATAAGCAAAACTGCTCATTTTCACAAGTGGCAAGTGTAGACACATTCAATATAATAGACAAGACTTACTAAATTACAAAGTACAATAGTATAAAAAACTTGTACAAGCAAAGACAGAGTTGCTCACTTTCCCTGGTCAAGCTGGTAAATCCAACCAAGTCCTTGCTGTCCCTATCTATTCTGCCATCTCTCTCACTGACTGAAAGTCCAGTGGGTGAGATAAGGGTCTAGGCAGCCTGTTCAGTTGTTCTGCATGTTTATAGGCTTTCACCTGCTCTTCACCTCTTACCACTAGTTGCCATCCCTGGAGTCCAATTATGTAATATGGCAGTGCCCATCACATCCATGCCTGTGAAGTTCTGGATATCTGGGCACCAAAACAGACACTGGCATGCCTGCTGCTATCATTGTCCCTATGTAGAACAGGAGACACTTTGTGGCATTTATGCCACTTCCATGTTTGGTCTGTGGTGGTGAAATCTGGTTTAGCTCCTAGGCAGGGAGCATGAGAATTGCCTAATAGAAGGAGAAGATGGAGCTAAAATGTATCTAAATACCCATAAAATGTGATAGACATGCAGGTAATCTTGGTAAAGATGGTATGAGGGGGCCCAGCCCGGTGGCTCAGAGGACTGAGGTGCTGGATGCCACATCTCACAACAATCCGGTGACATGGGTTTGGGAGCAAGCCTGAGTCACCAGTGGTCAACCAGTGGAGAAGATTTGACCATCCAACAACAGCTCACCTCCTCCAGGGAGGGATAGATGAGGGCTCTGGCAACAGTATTTTTATTTGTATTTTGTTAACCAGGTAAGAACTCTGGAACATGTCCTTATTCAGGTCCAACCTGAACATAAAAAACAAAATACAAGACACAAGAGTAAAAACAGATGCATACAAAACAAA
This sequence comes from Neoceratodus forsteri, assembly GCA_016271365.2. Taxonomy (NCBI): domain Eukaryota; kingdom Metazoa; phylum Chordata; order Ceratodontiformes; family Ceratodontidae; genus Neoceratodus; species Neoceratodus forsteri. The sequence goes on along the minus strand of CM057451.1, from coordinate 1,189,675,740 downwards.
TAACATAACAAACTAACCATAACAATTACAAACATGCAGACCATGTAAGTAGATTGTCAAACTACTTTTAAAGCATTGGAGAGAGGGGCAGATTGCACTTTAACTGGTAGCGAATTCCTAAAATGAGGAGCAAAAATGAAAATGAATGATTACCTGATTTGGATTTATTGGAGATTTCCTGCAAAAGAGTACCCTTAAAGGATCACAGGTTCATTGAAGTGTCACGAATTAAGACTACTTTAATTAAAAGATATAAACTAGTAAGAAAAATAGGACCAGATATTCAAAACTTTGCCCTAGGCTAAATTAGCACTGACCGGCATGCTAAATCAGCTCAGAACCAATAGCCCACTATATTCAAAAGGGGCAGCCTGGTATCCTGTGACTTTGGTAACCGTGATTGGGTGCCTACCAAAATGGTGACTCAGTCACAGTGCCTGTCATTGGGGCGACCAGGGAAGGTGGGCGACCGGATGGAGGGTTTGCAAAAAGAGCAACATCCTGTTGTTAAATATCTACATGTGCGCGGGGAGCGAGCACACTGAGCGTGGGGTTGGAGGGGACAGAGGTATTGTGAGTGGTGGCATTGTGGTGTGCTGCCAAGCTGCTTCTGTGGCGTAGTAGGTGGGTTCAGGGCTGGGGTAGGAATGGTGCTGGGTTCAGGTCCGGGCCCAGGTACCTTTTGTTGTGCCCATCACAAATTTGGTTTTTCAGATTTGCCCCCCACTCCGGCATACCCCCTAGAGTTGAGAATCCTTTACTAGGTGGGTGTGGAAAAGCCCCCACATAAAGCATAAAACCCAAATCCCCGGCGCCGTTTTGCTTTGCGCCCGGGGATATATCGCCGAAATTTATTTTTGGCCATGTGCTGTCACCCTAACGGCGATTGTCGATCGGTGATCACTGTTATCACATAGATCCAGACAGACCCGGTGCAAAACCTGCTGAATATAGCATGCTAATGAAGTCAGGCAAACAGGTCTGCAGGTGCAGTGCTATATAGCGTAGGAAGTAAGACACCACTGAATATAACACCCAAGAGCAGTGCAAACTGCAACAGTGGTCAAGTGCACACAGAGGTGGAATTAGTGAACGCCGAACAATGTCAGCAGCATGTGTGCTTGCAAAGAAGTGGAGCACAACAACAGTGCAGACCAAACTGCAGAACCATGCAATAGAAAAGTCCAGTCTTGCACAGAGCTAATGCGTTTGTGCTGTGTTGTGGGTTTTCCCGGCACAGTCCCATTTGCCTGGTGCTAAAGTTTGCCATATTCAAAACTTCTATGCAAATGAGCTTACCCAGGCAATCTGAGGGCAAACAGCCTCATCAGCACCTCATTGTAGCCTGCCTAGCATGTGGATTGCTTGGCGCTATAAAATGGTGCACACAGCTCCACCTGTAGGTCTGACTGGAATTACAGGAGATTAGGAACTTTCCTGGCTGTGCACAGAGCTCCACCTGTAGGTCCGACTGGTATTTTGGTCCAGTAGCCACATTTCAAGTGTGCTCACAGCTCACAGAACAAGCGCTGCAGACTTGGCTTGGACACAGATGCAAAGACTAATGTGACCCAGGGGAGTAGCTCTACAGGAATGGATGGTCATGCTGCATGCTGCATGCCTGAGGCACATAGCTGTTCCTGTCACTGTGTTAATAAGACAGTAGAGTACCATAGTAGGTGATACTGTGATGTACACAGCAATGCCTACAGTGTGTCAGGGAACAATGATGGGTGCAATCCACACAATGACATACACAGCTGGATGGTGTGGTCCAACAGTGGACACCACGGTCATACTGCCCCGTGTCCCTCATGTGCTGCACCAGTGGCATGGGATTCCCACACTACCATGCACATGGGTGTCTGTGTCTGTGTGTGGGGAGCCTGGACAGGTGTAGGGTATATGCCCCCGGGAGTGCCGACATGCTATCATACCGGCACACTGCTATTAGGGGCATTACTGTCAGTGAATGTTTGCACTGTGTGGATGGCCCCTGCTGTGTGGCAGTACCCACTATCTGGTGCAGCCTGGCCACCTGTATGCAATCCATTCTCCCAGTGCAGCATGTGTCCACTGGATAATTTTGGTGTACTTCAATGTGGGACATCGAGGTGCGTGCTGCATGGACGCACTGCCATGGTGTTCACTGGGCAACCACTATCAATATCTCAATCAATCAATATCTTTATTTAGTCAGGCGAAACACCATTGTGCAGGACTCATTTAAAAGCTGGACCTGGTAGTTTAAACAACAACAACAAGTTACAATACAACAATTTGGAGTAGGCGTAGCAACATTAGCAGCCTATGTACAGTCATTGCAAGTGAGAAAGTTGTGGCTTGGCATGGTGGTGTACAATAATTTACAAATAGCAATGTAAGGCTCGACACTGAGAACAGAACAAGGCAGCATAATTTACAGGCATGATACCAAAGGCAGTCAGCATACTGCTATGTGCGAGTTCTGTGCAAGGCAGATCTCTGATAGACAACAGAGTATAATATTATATTGGATGAGGTCTAGACCAGCAAAGAATTATGTGGCAGAGGAGAAGATTATAAAGCAAGGGCACTGAGGGCACAGGATGTGCCAAGGATAGTGGAGGGAGGAGAGGTTAGGAGGGGTGGGAGGGGGCAATTGTAATAGCTTCAGGATTGACATAGCTGCATTAGTCAGTGCAGTAGGTCTAAGGTTGAGGGGGAAGGTATGGGGTGAAAAGGTGCCATTAGTAGGGGGAGGTGACAGACAGGTAGGAGGCACTAATGCCTGGCAGGGTTAGTACTGATGCCCGATGATGGTGACAGGGACAATGCTGTCTGTGTGCAGCATGTCTCAGCCATGTATGTTTTCAGTACATTGTTCTGTCTTACCATGTTCACCGGTGGGCATACTGGGCTACAACCCAGTGTCAGGAGTGACCCTGAGATACCAACTGTCCGGCTGCAATGCAGTGGTGTATGATACAGACATACAATGCACAATAGCACATGATACACACATCACAGTAGGTACACATTACAGTACAGTACAGTACGTAACAAATAATGCATGGAGATGTGTGGTTAACTCAGACGTTATGCGGCTCCGAGGTGTATGATGCCTCTTACACCCCGAGGGCGATGCCTGAGGGGTTTATCTCTGTGCATAACACACCGAGAGTGTGCATAGCATCCGAGTTCCCAGATTTCCCCATGTATACAATCAATCAATCAATCAATCAAACTTTATTTAACCAGGCAAAATCATCCTTGAGCAAGCTCATTTGCAAGATGGTCCTGGACAAGTGGAACATATACAACTACAGCAAAATTACCAGATAAGCAGTGTACACACAATGAGCAAATAAAAGACAGTTACAGAGAAACCAATAAGATCGGGGCTGGGGAGTACATATGGTGAACACTATCTGGATTGATAATTGACTGTATATATAAAGGATTCCCTCAAGATGTGGGATTATTCAGGCAAAGGTCACAACGTTACAATAAGACGAGGGATACCAGGTAGGGTAAGTGAGGGAACAACAACCAAAGGTTTATGGGTGGAGGAAAAACAAAGGAAAGGGTTGGTGAGGGGTGGAAATAGATGTTGTTAAACAAACAGGTGGGAGTTGGCAGAATTATCCCAAGGTGGAAAGAAGAAGAGAAGTGCTAAGGGAATACATGTAAGTGCCAAGGGTTTGGGGAGCCACAGAAGATGTAATATGTGCTGTTTGTTAGCGCTGCGCAATAGTGACATTGTGTGACCTTGCGCAACTGTGCTGCTTTGTCCATGTCCCTCCATCCTGGGGTTTGCCCAGACATAAGACTATATTTTCATAGGCGGTAACTAGTGCCATGCTCAGTGTTGCACTATTGTGCCTTGCACCACTCTAAATGTTTGAATATCACCCTGCACCTGTATGCATGGTCCCACCCCTCACTTTTTTTTTTATTTAGTTGTTTAACCAGGAGTAGCACACTAAGCTGAAAGCTTTTTTACAGGAGCGACCTGGGAGCACAGGGAAGTTAAGTGACTTGCTCAGGGTTACACAGTATGCAAGTGGAAGCTGTGGGATTCAAACCCAGGTCTGATCTGCTGAATGTCACCAGATTTGCAGCTCAGAGCCTTAAACCACTGCGCTATACTGCCTCCCTATACTTTGCCCCATGTATACATTTTCTGTTTGCACCAGCGTTAACACATTGCACTGCCGCCATTGCCAGTTTCGAATATTGCAGTCCAGTGCTAACCCAGAGGTAACGCGTCACAAACTGTTTGCACCCAGCGCACAGCTTTGAATATCCCAGCCTTAGACTTATAAATTAAGCTTCCAAAAAACTATCCCAACCTGGCTTTAAACAGTAACCATTCTAATTTAGAATACAATAAACAATGGTGGGCTAAATGTGGGAGACCCAAAACGAACCAACAAATGTTATTGTAGGTAATAGTTAGGGCTTTTACTTTCTTTTACAGCTAAATTAAAATAGAAACCAGCACAATAATCCTAATGGTGTATATCTCCTGGCGGTGGCCAGGGGTACTGCACTGATAGCCCTCAGTGTACAAGGGTGGTGGGATGCAACAGACATTGATGTGGGGTTGGGCAGTGTGACATTTGTCATTTTTAATATCCTGGACAAGATGTGTTTTTCTTTTTAATTCAGTAAATTTTATTAATTTTCACAAAAAAGATAAAAATACACAAGAAAAATATAACCATCAACATATCCATCTATTAGTAACAAGACAGTACCAGTAAAGGCGATGGCTGAAATGAACAACACCCCAGAAAGATAAAGAGATGTGTTTTTGCACTCTGGTGTGAAATGACATTTCAGTCACTGTACTATAAATGGCGAATGTCATGTTTAGGAGAAACCTAAAACAAGTATCTTCAAAAGCTGGGGTCAGAATTAAAAAACAAATTGTTTACCAAGCATCAAATGTTCGGCATTGACAAATGCTTGTCTTTACATGTTCTGTTCTGTCTGATAGGGGTACTGAAATAATGAAGAGAACATCTGTTTTGGAGACTAGGAGGGAATCACTGAAGCAAAGAGTTGTGCAGCACACAGAGGAAGGAATTAAAAGTGCAAGACTGTTTTTGTTGTGAGACAGGACAGCAAAGCTGAGTTGCACAGTGGAGCAAATATTCCGATTTTCATACTTTTTTTTAATTATTTCTGGCCTGAACATTAATGGCATCATAAGTAAATTTTGTAACCCAGTGCTAGGATATACCAGGACAGAAGAAGTTACATTAAAAAAAAAAAATAAAGAGAAAAAGATTTTCAGTAATTTCCAAGATCATTGTCATTTTAACAGCAGCAGTGTTCATAAACCCAAAAGGTCATTCAAAAGGCCAAGCGATAAGCGTAACGGCATCCAACATCATTATTCTGGAATCTTTATCAGTAAAATCAAGAGCAGAGATCAGATGGCAAGAAGTATAGCAGTCAATTAGTATTTAGAGCTGGCATTCAGTGACAGCACATTGTCAGGCGGACTAGTACACTCTATTCACGTAAAAGAAACAGCAGATGCAGATTAAGCTTAATAAATAGAAGCTGCTGCACATGTTCAGGGAGCGATATGGCCGAAGAATGTCTCTCGAAATGCTGAAGAGGTGCTCTGAGGGTATGCTTGTTGGGGGCACACAAGATATTTACTTGCTACCTGGGACAAAGCAGGACATAATTGCTTTTTGGTGTTCCAGTACACATAAAGGTCAACATTAAAGTCCACAGTCGGCTCAGCCCAATAATTAGTGAGCATCTGCTCAGCAGAGTGTGGCAACAAACGTGTCCTCTGCTGGTGCTTGTTCAGTAGAGAACTTGTGAGCAGCCACCAATCACAATGATGTGTTTTTGTAACCTGAGGCACAGTGTCATGGACCTGTGTTGCCAACTCACCTAGTCTTCCTGCTTCAGCAGGTAACCTCATTGTCATGGTATGCTACCACCCACACCACTGTCACTCAGGCTGCCAGTGCCTCTCACTCCAGTTGTTCCAGAACTGTCTGACCCCCCCAGCATCCTCTGAATGGAACAGGTCCATCTCCCTCGTGACTCCCTCAAGTTCACTACACAGTTGTTGCTGCTGTAACTCACTCTGTGACTCTGCATGAACAAGCCCAGTGCCTCACACCTGAATCTTGGGTCTAACATGGCTGCAAACATGTAACTAGTATTGACATGTAGTGTTACAAATCATAATTGTAACTCCCTAGTAAGCCCTTTGATGGGTTCTGGAAACAAGTCGATAGTGCTGTGCTCCTGGAAACTCTCCATGGTTGATATGAGGAGAGTGACAGCTGGAATGAGCTGATTTAGTGGGTTCTGTGTGATATGGGTGTGAGCAAAACAGTGACAGCAAAATGGTGATGGGAAAAGAGTGAAGCAAAAAGGAGTGACCGTGAAATAACAGTGATTGCTGAAACAGCAACAATAGTGCTGCAGTGAGATCCCTTTTACAGGGGCTTCACCCTCCTCACCCCCCTTTTCTATATATGAACAACTCTGAAGGGGGACACAACTTGTGGATGGAGAGGAGGAGGAGGAGAAGGCCATAGATTGTTGTTTCAGCAATTGCTGTTTTTCCTGGCCACTCTTTTCCCCTTGCTGTTTTGCAGTGGCCCTTTTTACACTCGCGATCTTGAACTCACATTTTTCATGTGATATCGACTCAGTGAAGCTGTATTGGAACTTATGTCATGGGGGATTTCTCAAAGGGAGACAGAAACTGGACCATGCCCTCAAAGATGCTCCAATCTGGTTGTAGTAGTACCCCACTAATATCCTGCTCAATGGATAATTCACGCAGAATACGCTTCTGTTCCAGAAGGCATCACGACATATAAAATGTGCTGTTCCATCGTGTACTGACATCTTGGATTAGCCTATGGTTTGTTAAGCCAAACTGGTCCTGAACAATTTGCAGCTCTCTTGTTGCATAAGCAGAACTATGAAAACTGCTACAGATGTCTCTTGAAGTATCAACACTATGAGAAGCACCCACACTGCTCTGGAGAGCACCAGTGAGCCCAAGGTTCAATGTATGAGCAAAACAGTGGATTCCCTGGCAGTGGCCATCAAGAAGTGCTTTTACCATGTTCTTCCCATCATCAGTGATAAAGAATCCAACATGCTAACCTGTTGTGCTAACCCAAGAATCAAGTATTGCTTGCAAAGACATAAAAATGTTAGCACTGGTGAGTTCACGAGGAAGGACCGCAACACTAAGGAGAGCAGACATCCATTGGGGTGGGGTATTGCTACAGCCAAGGCCAAAGGAAGGGAAGGAGGAGTTAACAGCAGTTATGCCACTATGTGCTACTGGTATAGGAGAACACCAGTGTGCTCTGAGTGAGAGGTATGCATGTAATGAGTTTGTAGAGGACCATACATCAGATGCCCAGAGGAAAACCTGACCCACAGCCTGGTTCAGCAATTTCTCCACCTGACTGCTGCATGCCTTATATATATTTGGCATGACTGTATGGGAAGAAGTAGTTTGCATTGATATGTGGTATCAAGGTTGCAAAGAATGTGGGCGTTTACAGAATCCAGTATCTTGAACCATAGAATGAGGATGGAAATCCAGTGCAATCATCTCACTGAGAAGCTGCATGATCTGAACAGCTGTGGGGTGAACTGGCAAGAACTTTGTGTGGGCCATAAAAACTTCCTTTATTGTGAGAGTAGGCTGTTGAAATGGCATGGCCTTGCTCCTGGCCTTGGCTCCAGAGGGGACAAATGTGAGTGATTTAGGCAGGGGGCACAACAAACAGCACATTTCGGGCCAGATTTCAAAAGTTAGCCAGGAGGCAAATCCTAATTTGCACACACAGACCGAGTTTTGGGTGTATATTCTAGATTCAAAGGCCCAGTTAACGCATGCAAACAGGGTTTGCACCCAGGCAAACTGTGCTGGGGGGCACAATCCAAATTGAGGGATGGGGACCTGAATATTGGCACATAGTTGTGCCACACAAAGGAGTTTTACGTGGTCCCCTTGTGAGGTGCAAATACCACTGACCTAAACCATGACTTATTCCCGCAAAACCCTAGCAGTTGGTTGAAGAAGTGCGTCAGCTCCCCAATCCCAACACAGTAGTCCCTGGTGTCTAGTTGTGCCCTCCTCCCTCTGATGGCTGCCCAATATTAAATATACATTTCCCTGGCGTCTAGTGGTCCATCCCAAAACTGATGGCCACCCAGTATTAAATGTAAATTACTCTGGTGTCAAGTGGTCCATCCTCCCACCTGATTCCTGCTCTGTACCAAGGAAAGCCCCCCTGGTTTGTCAATTCCCCCCCCCCACAGCAATCGCCAGCCCACCACTGCCATGCAGCATGCCTTTTTTAAGTAAGCCCCTCCCCACAACAAAGCCCCGGTCCCATTCCTGAACAGTGATCTGCACCCTCTCACCACACCCCATCTCTTGGTGGTGGTTAGTGGCCCCCCTCCCACCAGAGGCATTCGCAACCCACCCCTCTGGTCTGCCATACCTGACTATTAGTGCTGTGGTTAGTGGATGCCGAGCAACACAGCATTGCACACACCACCTCTGCATCCCACCGTCTGACAGCAGCAGGGAGTATGCTGCATAATTAAAGGGTTGTGTCACTCACTATCCACTGACCGCAGCACTGATTGTCAGGAAAAGGAGACTGAGGGGATGGGTGGTCAGTGCCGCAGGTGGGGGGCCACTAAACACCACTGAGGGACAGGCTGTGGGGAGGGGTGTAAATCACGATTCAGGAATGGGGCCAAGGCTTTGTTGGGGGGGCACTTACTTACAAAATGCATGCCAGGGAGAACTAACAAACCGGAGGGGCTTTCTTTGTTACAGGGACAGGAACTGGGTTTGGGGAGGGACCACTGGATGCCAGGGAGATTTATATTTAATATCAGGCAGACATTGGGTGGGGAAGGGACCACTAGACACCAGGGAAATTTATATTTAATATCGGGTGGCCATCCAGGGTATCATGTCAGAACAACGATACTCACACAGTGAAATACCACCACAGTGACAAATCTTGCTGGGTCGAGATATTTTGCTGTGGTGGTCCCCTGTGACCTAACATCACAACTCCTGGTGTTGCGCCCCCCCCACTCCAAACCAACTTTGACTTGCATCAGAAAACATATGAGGACAGATTAATAGAGCTCAATATGTATACCCTAGAGCAAAGGAGGGAGAGAGGTGATGTGTTTGAAACATTCAAACATTCAAACACCTTAAGGGCATTAACAAGGTGAAAGAGTCTAACATGTTTCAATATAAGAAAAATAGCAGGACAAGAGGACCTAGCATGAGACTAGAGGGAGACTGATTAAGGGGCAATGTGAGGAAGTTCTTTTTCACAGAAAGGGTGGTGGATGCATGGAATGGCCTATCTCAGGAAGTGGTGGATATGAATACAGTGCAGGGTTTCAAACAGGCATGGGATAGGCATAAGAGAGCAATACAGATGAGTATGAATAGATAGGCCACTGACAGAGTAAAGGCCTATGGCATATTCATAAGGTAGAAAAAGAAATGGGCAGACTGGATGGGTCATGCCATCCTTATCTGCCATCAACTTCAATGTTTCTATATTTCTATTTTACTAGTAACTTTTAACTGTTTTAACAACAACCATCAGAAAGCTTTGTCTAGGCCATAAAGGTGTCTCCTTGCTTATCCTAGGGTACAGATAAAGTCTGTGGTTTACACAGACAAAATGACTTCAACAATTTAATTCATAAGCTGGCCCATTGGTGCAGCAGTAGCACTACCACTTGTGACGTCAGTGACTTGGGTTTGGAAATGAGCCTGGGTCACCAGGGGCCACCTGGGGAGGGGAAGGCTTGAGCATCCCAGAGTATACTCTCCTTTCCTGGGGATGGAGGGTCCTGTCAGTTATAGCTGCACTGCCCCCTGGATGCAACATGACTTGGGGTGGGAGGAGTTGCGCTGGCTGCGTGACATGCACAGTTGCAGCCCTCACCTGCACAACTCCTGAGGGATGGGAACTACAGCCAGAAAAAAGTGTAGCCCAGACTGGGAGATGACTGACCTCTGATGCCAGCATGAACCCCTGTCAGCAGTCCAAGAAAGGCATTCTGAAGAAACACAGAAAGGTCAAAGGTCCAGCCCCTATCCTCATTCCCACGTGGGGGGTAAGCTATGGCTCATTTGGGGACAAGAACCTCGGGACATGCAGGTAGGAGGGATAACTGAGTGGTCTTGGAATTCCTGAAGGAGTTTTGGCAAAGTGAAGAGGGAATAAACAGAAATTACACACACCACACACAAAAAATGTTTTATATCATTGTTTGTAAGTTTTTACTGTTTTAATGGCAACAGTCAGAAAGCTAGCACTGGGCTACAAGGGTACCCCCTTGGCTCTGCCTATCCATGGACACAGATAACATCTTTGGCATCTGGTCCAGAGACAAAAAGATGTCTATATTTTTTTAAGCCATTGTTTGCAACATTTTACTGTTTTAACAAATAAAAACTGGATTGATGTTAGGGAATTGCAAGATTTGTATAATTGGACTGATTCAGAATTGTTACCATTAGAATTAAAGCTACCTTATTCTAAACCCATCTTATTGATTGGCATTTACCGTCCACCTAAAATCAGCTTAATGGTCTTCTCTGAAATACTGGATGTACGGAAGAATTATCAAAATTCACATGAAATTTTGATAATTGGGGATTTAAATGTTGATTGGGGAAATATAGATGCTCATCATAGTCTAATTGATATGGCTACTACATTGAATTTGGTGCAACTGATAAAAGACGTTACTAGGTTAAATGCAATAAATCCCAGTAATTCAACTATGTTAGATCTTATTTTTACTACAAATCCAGAAAAGTTTATAAAGAGTGGGGTGTTACCAGACTCAATGTCAGATCATCAGATAATTTTCTGTATTAGAAATCAGAAATCTAGAAAGACAACTAAGAATGTTGTGCAAATTAGAGTCTTTAAACAGTTTGATTATGTTCAATTTATGCAGGAATTAGAAAATTATAACTGGGAGAGACTAGAACTAATTCCCAGTGTGGGGCATGCGTGGGATATGTTTCAAAAGGATTTAATACAAATTTGCAATAAACATGCTCCTATAAAAACTAGGTTGATAAAATCAAACAAAGCGCCATGGTATGACTCAGGTTTGTTTAAAATTAAAAAACTAGAGATAGGCATGGAAACAAGCTAAATTAGCAAAGAGAGACCAGGACTGGCATAAATATAGGCAATTAAGAAATTTACATACAAAGGAAATTAGAAAGGCTAGATTGGCCTATTGTAACAACAAATTGTCTAAAGAAATGATGGAAAACTCAAGAGTATTTTGGAACACAATAAATAAGATGCATAAGGGACCTAGCTTGGGATATCCTAATAATTTCCTAATTAATGGTAATAAGATGGATTTGGGAAACAAGGTAGTTAATGAGTTTAATACCTTTTTTACAAATATGGGTATTAATGAATTACAATTGGGTGGAGGAGATGTAAATCAGGTTCTACAGAGAAATTCCCAGGCAAATGATACAGATAGAGTTTATGTGCAATCTGGTATACAAGCTGAGTTTAAGTTTACTTCTATTACTAGAGGAGATGCTAGGGATTTATTATTTCAGATTAATACTAATAAAGCAGAAGGTATGGATGGTATCCCTAATATCTTATTAAAGTATGCAGCCCCTATTATTGATTTACCCTTAGCAAACTTATTTAATTTGTCTCTTCTCTCTGCGGAGTTACCTCAAACTTGGAAGACTGCCAAGATTGTGCCAATTTATAAGACATGATCTAGGTTATTATTAGAAAATTACAGACCAATTTCTCTTTTACCAACAATTTCTAAAATTTTGGAGAAAATAGTTGCAAAACAATTACAGAGGTATATCTGAAAGATAATGAAATCATTAACAGTTATCAGTCCGGCTTTAGACCCGAGCATGGAACAAACACTGCCTTTATAAAGGTCACAGGAGATATAATGGAGAGTATGGACAGGGGAATGCCAGTGGGAGCAATTTTTGTTGACCTTTCAAAGGCCTTTGACACGCTGGACCATGGCATCCTCCTGTCCAGACTAAAAACCTGTGGTATGTCTGAGTCGGTTATAAATCGGTTTCGAAATTATCTTGATTCAAGATTGCAGCAAGTGACTATTAGAAGTGGTCATCTGATTTGAAATTGATTGTGTCAGAGTCCCACAAGGATCCATTTGGGTCCTATACTATATAATTTATATATGAATGATTTGGGGTTTGAACAACCAAAGCTACAATACCATCTTTATGCTGATGATACAGTTGTATATTTTGCTGATTCATCAGTGAGAACTATTCAAATAGTATTACAACAGGCTTTTGATCAGTTACAGGAATTTTTGCTTAGATCTAAATTGGTTTTGAACGAAAAAAAATCCCAGGTAATGGTGTTTCATAGGGGTTACGGGTCTAAAACTGAATATGAGGGTCACAAATTAAAACATTTTCAGGAAGAATCTTGCAACAAGTTGTTAGTTATAAATATCTGGGGGTGTATTTAGATACAAAATTTAAATAGGACAGTCATATAGATAATACCTTGACTAAAGTTGGTAAGTGCTTGGGGTCATTATATAGAGTAAGAAATAGTATGTCTTTGGAAATTAGAAAATTAGTTGTAACTGTTGTTGTACTACCCATATTGGAGTATGGTAATTTGATATATATGGGTGCGTCTAAAGAGCAACTACATAAGCTTGATGTTATGTATAATAAATTAATTAGATTTATACTGGGAGCTGCAAAGAGGGCACATAGAGTAGATATGCATAAAGAATTAGACTGGCATACTTTGTCTCAAAGGCAGGCTCTTAGTACAATTATGTTAATGTTAAAATGTATCTCAGGAAAAGTCCCTAAATATATGGCTGAGTCCATTAAAATAAAAAGACCTATTGAGAGTCTGCGCTCTGCTAATTACTTGGACTGTGCAGTCCCAAGTCGTAGAACGGCTTGGGGGGATAAGCATTTTTTAATATTGGACCTTCCATATGGAATAAATTGCCTGGGAAGTTTAGACCCCTTAAGGAAATTTTCAGTTGCACCAAATTAACCAATGGCTTATCGAAAATATTAGTTATGATGGGAAATAGTTTGAATCTTAGGATGGTAGATTGTAACTAGTATTAAATGTATACTGTGAATTAATTATTGTTTTTTTTTTGTATGTTCTTCTTGTTCTAGTTTGTTTTATGATTCGGAACTGTGTTATATTTATTGATGTATAATTATAGTGTATATGTGTTTTCCTTCGTTATATATTGTTAACTTATAAGAGCAACTGGAAATGACACCTGGATCTCACTGTAAAGGAGCTTCGGCTCAGTGGAGATATCCTTATTCATTTTTTGTATGAATAAAAAATTTTTACTACTACTACAACTATAGTTGGAAAGCTAAGTCTAGGCTGCAAAGGTGTCACCCTGGCCCCTCCCTACCCTAGGACCCAGATAAAGTCTGAGGCATCCACAGACAAAAAAACTTCAGCAGTTTATGTTGTATTGTCGTTTGTAAATTTTTACTCTTTTAACAAAAGTCAGAAAGTTAATCCTGGGCCACAAGGGTGTGCCCCCGGCCCATGCCTAGTAGCCTACCCTTGGGCACAGATAAAGTCTCTTTCACCCAGTCTGGAGACAAACAGAATTCTACAATTGTTTATAAATGTTATTTGTAAGTGTGTACTGTCATACCAAACAACTAGTCAGAAAGCTAAGTCTAAGCTGCAAAGGTCCCTCCCGCTACCCCCTCCTAGTACCCTAGGGCACAGACAAAGTCTGTGGTGAGACAAAAGGACAAACTATTTTATGTTTGCTTGCGCATGCAAAAACATAGTGCGATGATCCAAAATGCAGTGCCATACAGTTGAAAGGGAGAGCACCGCTTGAGTGAGCAGCGCTCCCCCTCCCCACACACACGCACGCACGCATGCACATTGTGTGCTCATGTGCTCCTACCTCCCCCATGCACACATTGTATGGCTGATGGGGTGCCCAATCCCACGTAAGCTCTACTGTCCCCCCCGCAGTCTGTATGGCTGATGGGGGTGCCCAATCCCTGTCGGCGCTACTGTTCCTCCCCAGACTATCAGGTGCCACGCTGGGAGCCCACCCCAGTGTGGCAACAGGTCCTGTGTCTGACAGCGGTGCCCAATCCCCCATCGGCTCCACTGCCCCCCCAACAGTCTTCCAGCTGCCACACTAGGAGCCCACCCCAACGTGGCAAACATCCCAAGTAGTCTAAATAAAAAAAAAATCCTGAAAGAAAAAAACCTTCCCTCGCTGCTGTCTTCACCCCCGCCCCCACCCACTGCGCACCCTGCCTCTCCACCCCCCCTCATCCCATACTTACCTTTGGAGCTCGGCGCGACGATCTTCGGTGGACCAGGAACACGTCTGCACTCTTCAAAGCCGACCGTGAACCGAGGAAATGCCGGTAAGCTGTATAATGTAATGAATAGGGTTTTTTCAGCTTTGCTGCATATCTCAGGCATTTTTTGGAATTTTGGCACCAAATTTTCAACATGGGGTTTTTGGGACCCCTCCTCATGAATTCTGTCACTGTCATTGTGTTAATCAGGCCTGAAGGGTGATTTCACAGTCACTGCGCAAAATCACCTTTCAGGACTGATTAACAAAATGACAGCACCAGTGTTTGTAGGGTGGGCTCTCAAAAAGCCTATGTTGAAAATTTGGTGAAAAAAGTCCTAAAAATGACTGTTTTATGAGCGTGCTTTGTGCTGTTCCTACACACACTCGTAGGTTCACAAATTTTCAATATTTTCACTCCAGATTTTCAACATTGCCATTTGACCACACTTCCTTATGAGCAATACAGCTGTCATTTTTCACATCTCGCCCAAAATGTGTTTCCGTGCATGTAGCGCACAATGGCGCAGTCAGTGTGCAAAATCAATGTTCAGGACACATTAAGAAAATCACAGTGACACTGTTCATGAGCAGAGGTGTTAAAATGGCAATGTTAAAAATTTGGTGAAAAAATTCCCAAAAATGACTATTTTACTAGCATGCGTTGTGCTGTTCCTACGCTCGCTCGTAAGTTAGCGGATTTTCAATATTTTCACTCCAGATTTTCAACATTGCCATTTTACCACACCTCCTTATGAGCAGTAGAGCTGTCATTTCTCACTTCTCACCCAAAATGTGTTTCCGTGCATGTAGCGCACAATGGAGCAGTCGGTGTGCAAACTCAATGTATGGGACACTTTAAGAAAATCACAGTCAGACTGTTCATGAGCAGAAGTGTTAAAATGGCTATGTTAAAGATTTGGTGAAAAAATTCCCAAAAGTGACTGTTTTACAAGTGTTTGTTGCACTGATCCTACGCACTCTGATAAGTTCGAAAATTTTAATATTTTCACCCCAGATTTTCAACATTGCCATTTTACCACACCTCCTTATGAGCAGTACAGCTGTCATTTTTCACATCTTGCCCAAAACATGTTTCCACCCATGTAACGCACAATGGCGCAGTCAGTGTGCGAAATCAATGTATGGGACACATTAAGAAAATCACAGTGACACTGTTCACGAGCAGAGGTCTTAAAATGGCTATTTAGAAAATTTGGTGAAAAAATTCCTTAAAATGACTGTGTTACAAGTGAGCATTTTGTAGTTTTCACGCACCCTCGTAAGTTCATGAATTTGTAATATTTTCAGTCCAGATTTTCACCAGTGGCATTTTTCCACACTTCCTTATGAACAGTACAGCTGCCATTTTTCATAACATGGCCGAAATGTGTTTTCACACTTTCAGCACAGAAATGCGTGGTTGCTGTGGGAAATCATTGTTCGGGACAGATAAAGAAAATCACAGTGACACTGTTCATAACCAGAGGTCCCAAAATGCCTGTGTTGACAATCTGCTGTAAACAATTCCCAAACTAATTACATTATGGGTGCACGTTGCACAGTTTCTACGCACACTTGTGACTTCACCAGTTTTTTTTTAATATTTTCACTGCAGATTTTCAACATTGCCATTTTTTACACCTCCCCATGAACAGTACAGCTGTCATTTTTCACATCCTGTTCAGAATATGTTTTTTGCACCTGTGGTGACAAATGCCGTAGTCACTGTGCAAAAGCAGCTTTCAGCTAACAAACTGATATTGCCACTGTTCATGAGGTGGGGGTCACAAAATTTGAAGTGAAAATACCAATGAATGCCTGAGGCGTTAGGGTTTCCAACAATAACACCCCACCCTGTAGAGAATGACAGGCATCAGGGCTGTGACTTGGGATTGTCACCTGCAATGCTCATACCATTCCACTCCCACCCACACCCTGCAGCCACTGAGAGGCATCGAGGTGTGCCTTGGACTCGTTGGCCCCAAAGTTCACCCCATTCTCCTATACCGCACCCATCTCACAATATTTCCTGATGGAATGGGGTGCACATAAGGGCCAAAGACCCCAAGGCACGCCGTGACACTTGTCAGTGTCTGCAGGGTGGTGGTGAAATGGCGCGGGTCGCTATGCCTGATGACCCAAACGCACCCCAATGCCTGTCACTCTCTGCAGGGTGGTGGTGGGGTTGGCTTCAGTTCAATACTTCACTGCCATTTCTATTATGCAGGTCTGTAACTTCTACACTACCACTGCCAATGCCAGCAAGCAAACATTCGGCATTGACAAATGCTTGTTTATACAGGTGTTTTAAAAAATAACAGCTTGGCTAATTACAGGTGCAGGAAGAAGCATAAGCCTGAAGCCACAATGCAAAGCAAAGAAAGGGGTGCTCCTCCCCCCTTGCTTTCAGTACACTGACTGCAGTGGTGGCAGACAGGCAGCAAATGCCTAAAGGCACTGCAGAAACAAAGATGGCACCACCAGGAAAAAAAAAGATTTTCTTTTTAGTAACAATTTAAATAATTAAACTACAGAAAGGAAATAATCATGGCTGCCATTGCAAAGTTGCAACAGCTTCAGAACACAGTACAGTGACAGTTTCCAACACGTTTTGCACTCCAGAGATTTGGAAAAAATCACACTCGCACAATAACATCCAATAAAGATAACAGCTTTAATACTGATAAATGGAGTGTGTTTGGAACACACTGCAAACCTCTTTGCCCCAGCGCTTCGAGTAGGGACCCTTCGTCAGGGACCGTGGTGCATGAAGTCAGGTGCACAAATTTATACAGTGTCATAAAAAATGTCATACTAAACTATTAATAATAATTAGGTATCTAAGTTACATGACATAAACAAACATAAAAAAACAAAGACTTTCCACTGTATGTCTATGTATGACTTATTGTTTTTTTATTAAACTTATTTTCAGCTTCTAATAATTATAAGCAATACTGCATCTGCATATCTGCATAATGGAAGGAATTCCAAGTCATAAATTTAGAACATAACATAAGAGAAAGAAAGAATGGAGAAACCAGAAAAGGTGGAAGAGGAGGTAGTGATCTGCCATCCCGTGTAATCCACTCTGTACTCCTTTGTAAAGAAAGACAGAAAGGTGCAAGATCTGCAAAAACAAGAGCAGAAGAAAACGTGCAAACTTTAAAGAGCAGCTGATGCCATTAGGACAGCTTTAACAAAACATAATATTTAGACACAGTTCAGCTTGTATTTCACATTACTTCTGTATTTCTCCTCCCCATTATTTATTACTGAGGCCATTTGCTTGAAAATAGGATCTTTGCTCCTTAACAGTTCATCTATTCCTGTTGCTATCTCCCTAACTGAGGTCATACTGTTCTACTTGTGACATCACCATTACTCCCATGGCAACAGATTGTGATGTCACAACAGAGGATTATGACATGAAGTAGGGAGTAAGCTAAAGAGGCACATGAACTCTAAGGGTTATAGAGCATGTGTCCATGCAAATTTCTCAGTAATAAGTGCCGGGGAGGAGAAATCTATTGAATGCAAATGGAATGCAAGGTAAATTGTACCTAAATGTTATGTTTTTCAAAGATTTCTTTGAGACATCAGCAGCTGTTTAATACAATTAAATAGTTAATTTGGGAAGCACCAAAATAGGTATACAGTTAATGCAAATTTAAGAGATTATAATGGGTGACCAATGCAGAGCATAATCTACTCAAAGGGGGTAGTAAGTACTTAAATATTATATTCATTCTCTCTACATGATTCCTAATGATATAGATTCATATAGTAACCTCATGATTCAAATTAAAGCTGAAGTACAGGCAAAACAGGGGTGGGGAGAAAGAAAAGGCATATTCAGCATATATCATATTTCGAATCTAAAGTTCAGTCAAACAGATAAGGTTTAATATCCCAGGCATTGTTCAGACCTATCAGTTTGACACCCCAAAGAATGTAAATCCAATAGCTTTCCCTCTTGGGGAGTTTACTTGTTTGATTGCCACCTTTTGTTTTTAGTTTAACATTTTCAATAGCCACAAATGTCATAGTTTCAGTATCAGAATTGTGGCAATCAAAGAAGTGAGCTCCTACCAGAGTGTCAAACCTGTTGTTCACGATAGACCTTGCATGTTCTTGTATACGCTGTTTAAGCGGTCTGAGAGTGCAGCCCACTTACACCTTTTTGCACGTGTACCATAAAACATATATTGTGAGTGTAGTATCACAGGTGATGCATCGTTTTAGTTCAGCAGAAATGTGATTAAATAGAGGGTGCTCAAAGCGGTTTCCAACTCTGGCAAACTTACAGATGTTACAACTTTTGCATTGGTGGTGGCCTGGGGTTCTGCTGGGCCACCAGTTTTTGAATGTGGGAGGGGGGCTGCCAACCTGTTATATACTACAAGGTCCTTAATATTTCTAGCTCTACTAAAAGAGACTCTGGGCCCATTTCCTACAGCTTCAGCGGTTTCCCTGTTGTTCACTAAAATTGCCCAGTTCTTGTAAAAGACATTACCAGTTCGACCTGCCAAGTCATTATACTCTGTTACAAATGTGACTGGGGCATGGGTAAGATCCGGTTTCTCAGCATGTTTATCATTGTTCAGTTCAGTTCTTTGTCTTGTGTGACAAACATCATTGTCGTTACAAAACATACACATTAAAAACTAGCATTTACTATGTCCTGGCAGACAGTGACCAGATTGGGGGCCTGCAGGTAAGAGACCCTTTGGCGGGGAGCGACCATGCCACAGTCTGGTTCTGCCTGGACCAAGGAGGGGTAGAAGGCTGCACAAAGACGGAGGTAACTGACTTCAGGGGGGCGGATATCAAGAAAATAGGAATGATCCTTTAGAAGCATTTAGATGGGATTGGGACAGACATGGATGCTGACAGTAGGTGGGAAATCATCAGGAGGGGGCTGCAGGATGCTACCAGCACCTGTGCAAGAGTAAGACGAAAATGCGGTAGGGCCTGTAAACCCTGCTGGTGGACCAGGGAGGTTCAGGAGGTGGTGAGGGGAAAGAAGGCGGCTTATAGGCATTTTAAGTGCTATAGGAGTGAAAGAGATTGAGAGGAGTACGAGCTGATGGTCAGAAGGGCCACTAGGGTGGTGAGGGTGGCTAAGTCAAGGAAGGAGCAGAACCTGGCCAGGTAAATTAGAAGAGGGGAAAAAGGGGTTCTTTTGATACATTGGGGAAAAACGAAAGGTGAAGGGGCAGATTAGCAGGATTAAAACAGGAGAAGGATGGGCACAAGATCTGGGGGAGCAGGCTGAGGTACTAAATGAGTACTTCGCCTCAGTTTTCACCAAGGAAAATGGGGGGGCTGCATCATACATGGGAGGAGATGGTGAAACTGAGGGGGAGACCCTTGCCAGTCGTCGGATCTGGGGAGAGGGTGGGCCATCACTGGCATTAAGGGGGAAGGCAAAGCAGGTGGATGAGGTAGCGGAAGTGGAAATCATGGCAGAGAGAGTAAGGTAAGCCCTCAGGTACCCTAAGATGGAGAAAGCACCGGGGCCAGATAAATTACATCCCAGAGTGCTGAAGGAACTGGCGGATGTCCTGGTGAAACCCCTGGTGGAGCTTTTCAGCATCTCTCTGAGGACAGGGTGGGTGCCCCAGGACTAGAAGGTGGCACATATAGTGCCTATCCACAAGGGGGGATCAAGGGAGGGGGCAGGAAACTATAGGCCCATCAGCCTGACATCGGTGGTGAGCAGGGTGATGGAGGGCAATGTCGAGGAGAGACTTGGGGGACCTGGAAAAGTCGGGGTGCCTGGACGATAGACTGCATGGATTCACACTCAGAAAATTGTGTCAGACAAACCTTGTGGAGTTCTATGACTGGGTGAAGAGAGCCTTGGACCTGGGTAGATCAGTGGACATCCTCTATCTTGACTTCAGCAAGGCATTTGACTCTGTTCCTCACGGGGGCCTGTTGAATAAGCTGGGAGAAATGGGGTGGGGAACCAGATGATCAGATGGACAGGCAATTGGCTCCAGGACTGGACCCAGAGGGTCATGGTTGGGGGATAGTCTCATCCCCAAGGAGGGTCATTAGTGGGGTCCTTCAGGATCAGTCCTTGGGCCTCCTGTTCAATGCCTACATCTCTGACATAAGGAAGGGTATCAGGAGTGAGATGAGTCTCTTTGCAGATGACTCAGAACTGGGGGTGGTGGTGGATGGAAGGAGGGGAAGGTGGCCCTACAGGGGGACTTGGAGGCTCTGGAAAGGTGGTCTAGAAAGTGGAAGCTGAGGTTTAATGCAGGGAAATGCAAGGTACTGCATCTGGGAGCCAGAAACCTGGGCCAAGAATACACCTCGGGGAGGGGGGTGCTACAAGTCACAATGGCTGAAAGGGACCTGGGGTGGTGGTGGATGTCAAGATGAACAACTCTGAGACTTGTAGGAGGGCAGTGGTCAAGGCCAACAGGAAGCTGGGATGCATCACTAGTGGGATCACCTCCAGAAGGAGGGAAGTGATACTCCCCCTGTATAACTACTTGGTGAGGCCGCACCTCGAGTACTGCATACAGTTTTGGAGGCCACACTTAAAGAGGGACATTGAACTCCTGGAGAGGGTCCAGAGGAGGGCAATCAAAATGATCTGGGGCTTGGAAGACAGGACTTATGGTGAGAGGCTCGAGGAACTAAATATGTACACATTGGAAGAGAGAAGGGACCAGGGGGACATGATAGAGGTCTTCAAGTACATGAAGGGGTAAATAGGGGAGGAGCAGTCAGGGTGCTCCAAAGGAAGGAGAGGGGTGCAACTAGAGGGCATGGGTGGAAGCCGGAGGGGGGGATTCAGGGGAGAAAGGAGGAGGTACTACTTCACTGAGAGGGTGGTGGAGTCATGGAATGCACTGCCCAGGGGGCTGGTGGAGGCAGAGACGGTGGAGGGGTTCAAGAGGGGGTGGGACAGGTACAGGGAAGGGTTCTGGAAGCAAAGTCCTGTGCAGCAGGAATATCTGGGACTGGGAAGGAAGAAGCCAGAGAGGGCAGGGGGGGGCAGCAAGGTCGGCTCCCAGGGTGGGGGCTGACCAAACAAGCAGACACAAAAGACCGTTAGGCCTATTCTGCTGGCATTTTAGTATGTTAGTATAAAAAGGAAAAAGAATATTCCTTATGCAAATTCCAAAGTATAAATCCATGTCCTAATCTATTTTACACAAGCCGATATAATTAAAAGTAATTACTTAATATATTCCACATTGCACGGTTATCCAAAATCATCAAATACAAATTCTGTTACTAGGTTACATACCATATTTCTGATTGCACAGTAGTCACAAACATCTAGTATAAATCATTTTACTAAATTGCACATACATCCATAGCCCTTCATAAAGTTGCTTGCATATTCCCGTCTTGCTCATTTATCCATAAGCACCCATTTCTAATCATATTACCCAATTGTTCCTTTTCATCAAGTTTCTCAAGTACTTGATTATTATCGAACATAGTACTCTTAAGCTCTTAGAATATGTAGTTTTTTTCCTTTCAATAATTTATAGGTATTGTGCTAATTTGCCCAAGTAGTCAGCTCTAGTAGTTTTTAATAGACTATTCATCTGGTATCTAGGATCCATATTCAAGTTGGACAGTATATTCCCTAAGTACAACTTGCATTCGTACTTATACAGTGGGCACATTATCAATATATGGAAAAGAACATCCACCCCCAATTTGTACCCACAGGTCCATTCTTTCAGCTTGGCATAGGTTCCTGTAAGATTTTGAGAGTCAAAATATTCAAAACGGAACCTTGTAATGCTTTTCCTGTTTTTTGAATCTTTCAGTATACTTAGGTATGGCTCCACTGCCAAATTCCTTTTCTTATTATGAGCCAACCAATTATTTATTTTTGCATTGCAACTTGTATCCATTTCAGATTGAATAAAGATATCTCAATTTTTTTTTTTTTTTTTTTTTTTGCACCTCCCCTTCCTCCTGGCTGCCCACTCCTTCGGGTCTCCTATTGCCCCTCCCGACTGCCTGCCCCGATTCCCACACCGGCTGCCAACCTCATATGGCAGTCCCCCCAGGTAACCCAGCGTATCCCTTCGCTGGGCAGGTCCCCATCCTCCGAGGGGGAAGGCACTGGTGGGGCAGCCAGCACTCTACTTCATTCAGCCCGGGGTACTGCTGAGGTGCACCGGTCCTGGGATCAGCGGCAGTGGAGGGTAGGGAGACTGTCATCCAGCCAGCCAGGAGGTATTTTTCCCTGGTTTTCTGTGGGGAGTGACGTCCTGACGTCAAGGCATACGCCGACGTCTGTCACTCCCCCTAAGCAACGAACCAGGACGTTATAGCTGTACTCCCAGCCTCTGCTAGGGGTCATCATGCGCCAATGCACATCCCCCTCCCCCCCCGGAGAAGGAGAGCTGTCCCCGGACACTCCATCCTTCTCCCCCGGCGACCCTCAGTGACCGATCCGCTTTCCTGAACCCGGGTCAGCCAGCGTCTGAGCGGAATCTAACCGCTGTGCCGACGGGCCGGCAGAGAAATTTGTTTTTAATGCATGTTTCTATTTCCTAAAAAGGTTTAATAAAACTTTCTGCCAAGCTGTCCAGAAGGCCATAAGTTTTAATATTTTTTTCTAGAGAGTATAAACCAGAGCATCTAAATCTGTTTTTCATATACATTATAGTTTCTTCTAAACACATATGAGGCAAACTTGATTCTTTCATTCCATCGACCTTTAGCCAATAAACCGCTAGCCTTTGTTCTATGTAGCACCTTACAGGGAGCTGTCCTAGCTCTAACCTAGTTAAGGATGATGATGCCCCCATTGGTAGACCTAAAAGTCTTCTATAGAGTTTATTCATTATGACATCTAATGAATCTGTTTCACTCCCACCTCACATTTCAGCCCCATATAGTATTTGACTTCTTAACTTTGCATTTAAAGCCCTTATACATCCACTTATAGACTTGCCCTAACATTTATAAGAGAATCTCTCTTATGTAGGTATGAACCTTTTAACATTATTTTATAAATTTTCTGTGGTTATTCTATTTTAGATTATATGAAAATAAAATATCCAAATAGCAAAAACTCTGGACACTTTCAATATTGTTACCATCGCACTTTAACTTCAGGTCATTTGCCTTTACCATTCTTGTTCTGTTATAGACCGTGGGCTGGATATTCAAAAGGGTTGCGCCATGCGCAATAAGGCTGCGCTTGCGCAAGTCCGAAATTGCGCCATTCTGCGATATTCAGCAGGAGGCAGCTGTGCCCCCCAAGTCATGCTGAGCAACAGCACAATGCTAATGAAGGCATGCTCAACCGGAGGGGGAGGAATCATGCATAAACTGCACAGCCCGATATTCAGCCCGGCTGTGCAGAGTTGTGCAGGTGCAACCCCCTACCTGCGCCTACATGACTTTGAGCAAAGAAAAAAGGATTAAGTCGAGGGCCACCCACAGTTGAGCTGCCGCATTGCAGGGCGCAACACAGCAGCTGCCACCTGTGGGTGGCCCTCCACTTGTTCCCTGTGCCCCCCCTGCAGCCCGATCGTGGGCAGATCTCACCCCCCGACTGGCCCGATCGTGGGCATACATTATTAACCCCCGACTGGCCCGATCGCGGGCACAACAGTAAAGACCCCCGACTGACCCGATCACGGGCACAAGCCCCAAAGACCAATATCCCTGGTGGTCCAGTGGACTGCGAAGCCTGATCGCGGGCATAAGGTCAAACCCCCAAAGTCCAATTTCCTGTTGATCTAGAGGACCCCCACCCCACCCACAAAGCCCCACCACCCGCTCCCCCATCAGCCCGGCGGGCCAGCACCCACCCGCCTGCTGCCCGCCCGCCGACTGACAGCTCAATAAGGCTGCATGCTCATTGTTCTCAGGCAAGAGCCAATGGGCATGCAGCCCTACCCTACGAGGCAGTCCAGAGGCGGGAGGCGGTGGTGGGACTCTCGGTGGGTGGGGTGGGAGGCCACCAGATCACCAGGGAAATTGGACTGGGGTTTGACCTTATACCCACTATCGGGCTTCACGTCCACTGACCCCAGAGATATTGGTCTTTGGGGTTGATCTTATGCCCGCGATCGGGCCAGTCGAGCGGGTTCATTACTGATATGCCCGTGATCGGCCAGTCGGGGTTATTACCGTTATGCCCATGATCGGGCCAGTCGGGGATTTACTTCATGCCCACAATCAGGCAGCAGGGCGCCGGTCCCGACAGCTGCTGCCTGGCAGGGCTGCCAGCGCTAGGTTGTCGGGGATTGGCGCACTTGCATGCTATTGAGCGCAAATGGGGCCGTAATTATATGCAAATAGCCCCCCATGTGCCTTGCATAACTTATGGCCCCATTTGCATGTCACCTTTGAATATTGGAAATTTAGCATGGCGCAATGGTACTTGCGCCACCGCATCTGAATGACCACTTGCGGTGGCACTAGTTCCACTGAACCATGCACAGTGGCTGGCCTGGGCGATATTCAAAGGAGTTGCTCAATAGCACAACTCCGTTGAATATCGCCCCGGCCACACCCCTGCACAACTTTTTTGAGCAGCGCAGGGGCTTGCGCCACAGAATGGTGCAGTTTGAATATCCAACCCCATATGTTTTGTTTTTCCATAGCTTATTTCAAGAGCCACTTTATTACAACCTGCCCAGAATTTTTGAATGCTTCTCCTAATTACACTATAACTTGTCGATATTAGCACCACATCATCGGCAAATGCCAAATAGGGGCAATGTCTTCCTCCTATTTTCGGCATATGAAGTTCCTGATCATAACCCATAATACGATCTTAGTTAGGTACAGGTTAAATAGAATGGGTGACAATACATCCTTGTCTTAGACCTGTGTTTGTAGCAAATTTGCAGTTTTATCTCCCTCCCTTTTATATCTTACATTTGTTACATGTTCAGCATACATGGTTATCATGATATTAATAAGAGTTTGTTCCAATCTATACCTTTCTAGTGTCTTCTAGAGTTTGTCTCTTCTTACCTTATCAAACGCTGCCCTCAGGTCAACAAAAACACAATAAAGTTTTTGCTTTTTTATGTTAATGTATTTCTGGATTAAATGGGTTAGGACATAACATTGATCTATTGTCGAGTGTCCTGGCATGAAGACTGCCTGTGCCTCATCTATTATTTGTAATTCCATAATCCATTGCATCATTTTTTTCTGTAAAATCTTTGTAAACAATTTCTGTGTGGTGTCCAAGAGGCTAATTGGTCTATAATCCTTGGGGTTGCCTTTATCCCCTTTTTTGAAAATGGGGATGATGATATTCTCCCTCCAGGTTGGTGCTATTTAGCTCTTCATGACTATATAATCACACAATTTTTTTCAACAATGGAATCCATAATTCTTTATCACTAAACATTATAGCAAGCGGAATACCATTGGGGCCTGGTGCCTTATGTCTTTTGGCATCTAAAACGGCATTTTAGTTTTTTTCTTCTACAATGCAGTATAGCCTAGAGGTTAGAGTAATGAGTTGTGAATGAGCTTTGTAAATCCAGCAGACAGACCTGGGTTTGATTCCCACAACCTCCACTTGCATACTGTGTGACTTTGAGCAAGTAACTTAACCTCCCCAGTGCTCCCGGGTCACCCCTTAAAACAGGCACCTGTGCCTAGTGGGCCTTACCCAGTTACCAAAGAATAAAATAAATAAATGTCATCCTTGAGTGGTACCCAGGTCTCTTTTCTATCTGCTTGGTTACTGATTTCTGGGTAAAAAAAAAATACTTTTATAATAAGCTTCCCATGTGTGGTTGTATATGGCTCTCAGTTTCCTCGTTATGTAGATTGCAACCCTTGGCTACCATTCTCTAGTATTTGTTATGATATTTATTCCATACTGCTGCCTCAAATTCTTCCCACAAAAAGTTTCTATAATTCTCTCTTTTATTAGCCAATAATTTCCTATAATCCTTTCTGCATTTAGTTAACTGGATTTTATACACATCATCCGATCTATTCTTGCAAGTCTTGCCAATCTATTAATTTCCTTTTTTGCTTTGTTGCACTCGGTATCATACCACCTACTTCCTTTAATTTCTTTCATATATGAGGCTTTTATTATTAAATGTGCTAAGTGTTTCACAATCTCTCCAAAGTCCTTTATAATATTATCATCTTTTCTATTAATAAGATTTAGAATTTGCTCCCTCGTACCACTTTCTGTTACTAGCTGTTTGGATGCTAAATTATCTATCATTTCCCATTTTATTCCCATTTTAGTCCTAATTAAATCAACTTTCTTCTTCTTTAGCTTCATATTTTCCCAAATTTCTACCTTAACCTCAACTGGATTATGTTCACTTTCAGCTCTTTCCCCCACCAGTAAATCTTTTAACGAGAGTACCAAATTTAAATTTATCCAGCATAGATCTATTATTGGGGCTTCTTTTCTTCCCACGTATGTATAATCCCCCATATTATCACTTCTTGTCCTACCATTAACCAATGTAGAATTCCTTTCTTCTAGCAAATGGCAGATTTCTTTACCTCTGCCAGTAGTTTTGTGATCTTGCATATTCCTATCCGAAAATAGGTGCTCATAGTTCATGGCTTCACACAGCTCTTTTATTTTGGCTATTAGTTTTCTACACTGACCTACCCTAGCATTAAAATCCCACACTAACATTATCCCTATATCTGGTTTATTTTGCTTCCATAAATCAATTATTTCTTCCCATTCCTCAGAATATTTAAATCTACATGTCTTGAATTTACTGGAGCTATATATACATTCAGTATTATTGTAATTTACTTTTTAGTTGTCATTCTTATTCCTAGAATATATTCTGAGTCTATTGGAATTTCACCTACCATTTACTCCTTTGAGATTTTAATCCATGTAATCAATCTACCATATTTTTTGTCTTTTTTTGCATATTTACCAAATTATTTTAATCCATTGATATTGTTAACCTGGGCACTCCATGTCTCCTGTAGACATATACAGTCAAATTATGTCACACCCTGGCTACCCCTGGTAGCCCTTACCTAGGGCTACCAGGGGTTGATATCTGCTGTCTCCAGTTAGTGCAGAACGCTGTAGCCCAGTTATTGACAGGAACTCCTTGATCATGTCATATTTCTCTGGTGCTGCGTGATCTGCACTGGCTGCCGGTGCAGTGGTGGATTACCTTTAAAGTTAGACTTCTGATTTATAAGGCCCTACATGAACAGGGCCTGGACTACCTGAAAGAGCTTCTGGTTCCTTACTGCCCAGGGTGATCGCTCCGCTTGGCTCACATGGGGTCACTAGAGATCCCAAGGGTTTCTTTTAAATCCTCTGGGCCAGTGCATTCATGTATGCGGCCCCAGCCCTTTGGAATTCTCTACCCCATCAGCTATGCGAGTGCACGACCATGGAGGGATTTAAATGGGCTTTTAATACCTATTTATGGAACCAAGACTACCCTATTTGATGTAATATGATCATGTACACTTTTATCTCATTTTATTAATGTTTTTAATTCATGTTTTGTATTTAGTGGCTGAACTGTTGTTTTAACCTATTGTTATGCACCTTCATTTTTGAAAGGCGCACTACAAATAAAATTATTATTATTATTACATGATCATAGAATGATGGATCAATCATTCTATCCTTTATCCCTGCCACATTCCAAGATAGACTCCAACCTTCCTTTATTCTAGATTGCCCCAGATCTTATGTTCTATCTTTTGTACTGTCACTATATTTATGTGAGTGTCAATCCGCATTTAGAACATGTTTACTGTTTGTATCAGGTTTATCCTTTGATTAGAATTATAATGAGTTGTTTCTATTATTTTTGTCACTACTTCTCCCATTATCTTGACTTCTATCATATCTAAGAATCCAGCTTTGGATAGTATTAGTTGATAGTCAGCTATAGTATTTATCCACAGTGTTATTTACCCATTATCTTCCCACCTAATTACTTTCTTCACTTTCCTATTTAGGTCCTTAATTTTCAGCAGATTTTGAAGCAACTCTACTGTTTTAATTTTTATGTTCTTTTTTTGTTTCATTTAAAAAATTGTTTATACCAAAAATAGAAATAGGAAATTCTTGGTTGTCATTCTCTCTTGTTTTTGTTTTCTCATAGTATTCTGGAAATAACACTTTGATATTGACCACGCTTTTGAGTTCGAATCCTAAATTTCTAATTTTCATTTTTTGGTTTTCAATTGCCTTTCGTATTTAATATTGATCTGATATCAAAAGTACTAGCTCCATATTGTCCAAAGGGCAAATTACACTTAGGCAACTTAGCATTCGGGTATAATTCACATACCTCTGCAGTAATAAATCCAAAAACTGTTTCATATGTATATCCAGTTTATCATCTGTTTCATCTGGAATAATAGCTACCGTAAATATTGGCAGTACATAATCCATTTCAATTGTTCTTCTTGACAGTTTTTCTAACTTGTTTCTCTGTCTGTCATTTCCTTCCTTGTTTTCATCTAATTATATTGTATTTTTTACTTCCAACACTATTTCCTCACTATCTTTAATTCCCTTCATTTCCTCATCATTATCAGCTTTTTTGTTCTTCTCTTTAATTTCTCTTTTTACCTTTGCATTAACATCTTTGTTATGCTGGTCTTCTCCCCACCCCTTCTTTTTTGTTTAGAATTGTTTTTGTTCTTATTTTTTGTATCTACCATCCTTCTCACATTTTTTTACCTTCTGTTCTTCCTTGTCCCTTCTTTGTACATTCTTTCCTATAGTTTTTCCTTGCACCATGTCTATTTCCTCATCTCTTTCCTTACCCTTATCCAGGTGTTCCATTCTTTCTAAATTCTCTAGTTGTTTCCTTTGGACTTTACATTCATGTTTTTATTTCATGCCTGTTGACATTTAGGCCTGTTCTTGTTTACTTTATTTTTGTATTTTACTTTTCCCTCCTGCAGTAAACCTTTCTCCCAAATATTTCTATTAGCTGCTTTTAATTCCTCTGCAACACTATTCTGACTCTAGTGCTTGTTGGATAGCATTACCAGCTGAGAAAAGTCTTCAAATTCTGTGTCTAAATCTACATTATTAAAATTCCTATCATTATACCCCCTTCCAGGGGGTTTTGTTGGATCTCTTAAATTATCCCCTTGGATATCCCTTTTATCTCCTCTCTCTCATGCTTGTTGTCCTATCTGTGTCCTACACTACCACTTCCTCATGTGTGTATTGCAGACTTTGGGATATGTTAATTTCCTTGATTTGTTCTTTATCCATTTCTTTTTCCATCCAATTTATTTGCAAAATATCTTTTCTGTTCTTAAGGCATATACCTTTCATAAAAAAGCTCTTGTTTGATCAATGTCAATTGTTCATAAAACATTACATTAGCCAGTAGTGGGTCCCTTAGGGTGTTTATCACTTCCTTTGTTAGATTCTCTATTAATGGCATATCTATTTCTACAGGGCTCATTAATTGTGTCTTCTCATCAGTATGCCAGCTAATCTTTGAGTCCATGTTACTTTGAGCATTTTCGTAATCATCCTTTACCAATGATTCTTCAAAAGTAAATGCTGGGCTATTCATACTTTGCTTAATTTCTCTTTGTTCTATTTTTTTATTTACTTCCATAGTTTCCCTAATCTCTTCTACAATTTTACTTACTACTCTATTCACCACTTACAAGATAACTAGATTCTGTAAATCTACTTATGTGGTAGTCTGTATTTCTATTCTAGGTAGATCAAAACTCATATTATCTGCCTTTGTATCTGGAGTTAATTTGTTTATATTTTTACTAAATATGTTCTTGATTAATGGTTGACTCAAGTTATTCTCCTTATATAGAATTGGGGTGTCGATGTAGCATCTAATTGTCCCTCCAGATTGCCTTCTGGATGGGTCAATTGACTCTTACTTTTGCTTTTAACTATCCCCCCTGCTGTCTCTGTTTCTTTGACTTCATGTCTTCTGCGTTTTTTATTCATGACTCTATTAGTCGAATCACCATCTTGACTAATATATGTATCAAAGTGTTTTGGTGGGAGACTACCTTCAGATACATTTTTGCCACTTCTAGTCTCCACTGGCATCCCTCTCAAATATGATCTTGTTGTTTCAGATGTCTGAAAATTAGTAAATATAAGTCTAACAATAAACAATTGGCAATAAACAATAAGCAGCAAGCTAATCTATTGTCTATAAATATTGCAATTATTATCTTTTCTTTTCCTTTCCTTCCTAGATTCCCCAGGAAAATTAGTAAAGTCCAAATCCAATATAATCCCCGAGAATTCACAACAATCAATATTACAATCAATGCTACGTTTTACCTAGGTTTATGAATCTTGATTGACTCAATTAACTTGCATCAGCCTAATTAAGTCAATATCAGGAGTGGAGATCAGAGATAAGGTTACCAGGTTATTAACCAGGCTAGTGTATCAACTTTGGGTGATATATGTGCAATTAGATCAAATTCTAATCTTGTGCAGGTTGTAAATAAGTTTTGTGCCAATATTATAAAACACTGCAAGACTGTGCAAAAACTCCCTCATAATAAAGTGCAATAGTACTCAAGCAATGTGCTAGTAATAGACAGAAAATGTGCAACCATCTATTTCATTTTCATTTTTTCATTTTTATTTTTTATACTTGTAAATCCAAATGAGCAAACTGCCCGTTTTCATTGGTGACAAGTTTAAAACTAAAAAACACACACAAAATTAACATACAAACATAATACAAACAAAACATTCAATCAATAAAATACAATACATAAAATATGTCATGTTTCCCAAGATAGCCACTGTTTTAACCGTGTCTTAAAACCCTGACAGGAGTTATTATTAACAACTTCTGAAGATTTCATGTGAACCTGAAAAGAACTATTCTGAACAATTTCTAATGGAATTCTATTAAAAAAAAAACTAGGTGCTCTAAATAATAAGGATCTTTGCCCAAACGTAGTCTTAAAAAATGGTATTTTAAATTTATAATTGTGCTGGGACCTAGTAAACTATGCATTAACTAATCTAGGAAACATTAAAGAAATAGAATAAGGAAAAAAATTACATTTAACTTTAAATAAGAAAATGCCCATCTTATAAAGTACTCGATTTTCAAAAGATAAGGAAGATGACTGATTGTACAGATCAGAGCAATGGGTTCGAAAGGGTAAATTTAGCCAAAACCTCAAAGCTGAGTGGTAAATTACTTTAAGAGGACTCAAAACATTAGTACATGAGGATGTATAAATCAATATGCCATAATCGAGTTTGGAGAACAGAAAGCTATGAACTAAGAGCTTTCTGGATTCCAAAGTCAAAAAAGTAAATCTATACAGCAAATTATTTTTATATTTAAAATCAACTACTACCTAATTCCTTCAAGGCTTTGTCTAATCTTTGTTAATTGATTGTCCAGTTTCCTATATTACTTTCTAAAGTCTAACCAAACGTTTGACTTTCTTTTATAGTTAATAAGATTATAAATTGACTGTCTTCAGAGTTCTGAATTCACAATTCAGAATTCCCTTCCTCTGTATCTTCTGTATCCTCGATGAAAAGCTTTTGCATTCAGCCAGCAATGTGGAATGTCTTATTTTATAATCTCACCACATTGTCCCAAGGTCCCGAGGTTATGCGTTGGTGTATGTTTCCCCAACCATGCTCTGGTTCTAGTTCCTCTTGACTCTTCACTATAATGCCAAATTCAGGATGTATTTTAACCTCAGGAGTAGAGGTGTGTGAAAATAAAATTCCACTTGCAGAATTTCCATGGAATACAGATTTTCACTTCCGAGGAAGTTCGGAAGACATTTTCCCAACTTCGGCTGAATTTCTGCCATACATGTGTTTTTTGGGGGAAATGATATGGCTTTTTTATTTTTTTGCGGAAAAATAGTTATAAAGCCCAGTGTGTTTGATTTTTTTAGATGCAGAATAATCAGTAGTCATGCAGAATTTTTCTTCAGTAATCCGCGGATTGAGCACTTCTTCCACATTTAACATATTTCATGTTATTGTGCTCCGAAGAAAAATAATTCCACATCTGAAATCATAGTCATGTAAGTTGCTGCATTTCTTAAAGAGAGTCACCAAGATTATGTCCTGCACCTTATCTACTGGTGTCTTACCTACATACTGTCTGATCCAAATAATGTTGGGCTTTCCAATAATCTGTAATCTTACACGTATAAAAAATTTCATCCCACGTAAATTTGTATTTACAGTGTCCCAAGGACTTCCCAATTGTTTGCAAGCACACACGTTGTGCCCATTATAATCAATGGGCGGCAGGTCTTTTACATGTTTTTCAAACAATATAATGGCCACTTGGCAATGAAACATGGCTTGGGCACCGGTCAACTAACAAGGCCGGTCATGGAGTGAAGACAACAGAGTGTGCAGTTTCTCCCTCACCACGATCAAGTAAATGAAGACTCGAGTGTTACATGGGACACTGAAGGTAACGCACAGGTGTGAGGGATTGACTGCAGAGTTTGCAGGGTGTCATTGTTGTTCAGATTTGTTTAACCAGCCATCATTCTGCTGCATGCAGTCTCTGCCAGTCATCACTGAATACTTGCAGACACTGCCAGTATTGGATGAGTTCAGCTCTTTGGTATGCATTCCCTCTCTGTCTCCTAGTCCATGATGTCATTATCAAGTAGGCAGAAGGACTATTTTTTTTATAATAAATTTCCATATTCAAATCATTTTTTTTGTACAAAAAGTAAAAGTTTTTCTTACAGTAATACACAATGTAGTCCATTTTATAAGTGCAATAATACACTCCAGGTGTGTGCATGGAACATATTTTACCGCACGACCAGGGCTAAAGGCACTTACCCAAGGCCTTGTTCCTTATTACACCCTTGGTGGAGTGGTAAAATATGTTCCATGCACACCATGTTGTGTCGTGTCTTATTGTTTATGTATTACTGCTATATGGCTACATCAAATATTCTGAACATCCATCATATCAATTCACTACCCAGCAGCACCGCTACCTAATGTGCAACAAACTATTTACTTCTACCACTTCTTAGTGCTCTCTGTCCTCCCTTTTACCCACCCACCCCATACCTGGCCTTATTTCTGTAACTGTGAAGAAATGCATCCAATTCCAATATATCTGTACCTGGCTGTGGAAAAGAAGGCTAAAGTAAAGCAAGCACCAAAGACACTTACCTGTGCACTTGTGATTGTCAACAAACCATGATGCAGCAGTCTTGGCTGTGAGGTAAATTTAGGTTCGGGTCATCTATGGCTGCATCTGCATCTATAAAGCATTACAGTGTCAAAAATCTAAAACAGCAATCACACCCTTAGTTGCAGAGACACAATGGAATGAATGACAATCAGTGTCTGTGATAAAAATACCTTCTTTACCTGAAAAGAAACACTCTCACTCAGAACATAGTGCACTTTGCATGGCGCATATGCATCTGAACGTAGGCCGGTATTCCTCCACCGTTAGTACTATCACTGTCCACACACACCTCCACAGTCCTCCCCACCACCATCAGTACTATCACTGTCCACACCACCCCCACTATCCTCCCCACCACCGTTACTACTATCACTGTCCGCACGCCCCCACCATCCTCCCCGCCACCATTAGTACTATCACTGTCCACACCCCCACCATCCTCCCCACCATCATCAGTAGTATCACTGTCCGCACCCCCACCATCCTCCCCACCACCATCAGTACTATCAATGTCCGCACACACCCCCACCATCCTCCCCACCACCATTAGTACTATCACTGTCCACACCGCCCCACCATCCTCCCCAAAACCATTAGTACTATCACTGTCCGCACCCCACACCATCCTCCACACCACCATCAGTACTATCACTGCCCGCACACATCCTCACCATCATCCCCACCACCAACAGTACTATCACTGTCCAACCCCCCACCATAATCCCCACCATCAGTACTATAACTGTCCACACCCCACCATCCTCCCACCACCATCAAGTACTATCACGTCCAACCCCCACCATCCTCCCCCACCATCAGTACTATCATTATCAGCACCCCCACCATCCCCCATCAGTACAATCACTGTCCACACACCACCACCATCAGTACTATCACTGTCCACACCCCACACCATCCACCCCCACCATCAGTACTATCACTGTCCTCAACCCCACTATCTTACCCCCATCAGTACTATCACTGTCCACACCCCACCATCCTACCCACCACCATTAGAACTATCACTGTCCACACCCGCAATCCTTCCCACCACCATCAGTACTATCACTGTCCGCACCCACCACCATCCTCCCCACCACCGTTAGTACTATCACTGTACGCACTCCCCACCATCCTCCCCACCACCATTAGTACTATCACTGTCAACACACACACACCCACCATCCTCCCCACCACCATCAGTACTATCACTGTCCGCACCCCCCACCATCCTCCCCACCACCGTTACTACTATCACTGTCCGCACACCCCACCATCCTCCACACCACCATCAGTACTATCACTGTCCACACCCGCCCCACCATCCTGCCCCCACCATCAGTACTATAACTGTCCACACCCCACCATCCTCCTCCCACCTCACCATCAGTACTATCACTGTCCGCAGACATGTACCTGTACTGCCCGCGATCGGGCTGGTGGGGGCACAGGGAGTGAGTTGGGGGCCAGCCAGGGTGGCAGCTGCTGTGTTGCGCCCTGCAATGCAGCAGCTCACCTGTGGGTGGCCCTGCGACTTAAGCCTTTTGGCTCAAGCATGCGGGCGCAGGTTGGGGGTTCGCATGCACAACTCTGCTGACAGAGCTGAATATCGGGTTGCGCAGGCTATGCATGGATCCTCCCCCTCCTGTTGAGCATGCATTCATTTGCATTGCTCTCTAACGCAACCTGGTGCCAGTGGCGTAACTGCCTCCTGCTGAATATCGCAGAATGGCGCATTTTGGACTTGCGCATGGCGCAACCCTGTTGCGCATGGCGCAACCTTTTTGAATATCTGGGCCTCTTACTTTTAATTGTTTACAGATCTTGATGATATTTCTGGTGTCTGGAAACATTAATGTTAACCCTGGACCTACTTGTGATAACGACTTTTATATTTCTTGTCAAAGTAAATTGAAAGGGGCACTACCTATTGTACATATCAATATTCGAGGTCTACCCTCTGAATTTTATGATTTTAGGTAATGGGTTACTGTTAACAATTTTGAAATTGTATCTCTTTCAGAAACATGGTTTATTTATTTTTTTTTATTTATTAATATTTCGGAGCTACATCTTTGAGTCGGGGCTCATTTACAAAGGTTCCACTTCATACATTACAAAGCAATATTTGCATGAGACACAAGCAATACAATAATCTGGACAAGCATTTCAACAAAATGACTTTCATTTGATCTAGAAACAAGTAAACAGATGCTACAAGGTAGCATTATCAAGGTAGGCAGGAACATAAGAGGGAATAGGAAGGGGGGGCAGATAAGGAGCAGGTGTAAAGGGGATGAGGGGGAGAGGATGGAGGAAGGGGTGAGTTGGATGATGTAGCCCCATAAGTGGGTTACATTGGATATTTAAGTGCAGTTGCAGATAATTTTCAATGAAAAGTACTTTCCCAAAGCAGATTTAAAATGACCAGGGGTGAAAAAGTCCAGTATAGCAGTTGGGAGCTCATTTAACCAAGTCGGTGATCTAACAGGGAAGGAGTGCTTTACCAGGTTGGTCCTACAAAAAAGTACTTGTAGGGATTTCCTGAGGACATTCCAGGTGGAGTGTTTGTGTGATGAGCTGGGCAGATAAGTGAGTTAAGAGAGGGGGAAGAGAGACAAAGGAGGGCCTTTTTTGCAAGTAGGCTCATTTGGTACTTGATACATAGGTCAAGAGGTAGTCATCCTATATTGATGTAGAGGTCACTGGTGTGCATCAGTCTGTCAGCACCTAGGACTAGGCAACATGCTTTGTTGAAAGTGACCTCTACTCTATGAAGAATAGAGTTTGTGGCTGCACTGTAGACCATTAGCCCATAGACTATAACAGGGAGGACTGAGGAGGTGACTGCTAGCCATCTAGCCTCCTTGGTCGTGTATGGTTTGTGTCTATAAAGGGCACCACTTTTTTATTTACCATTTTTACTGCCTGGTTAACGTGGTGTGCAAAAGAGAGATTGTCATTTAGGTAGAGACCTAGATATTAGAAGTGTAGACCTGTTCCAGGGCTTTGCCTTCCAGGTTAAGGATAGCAATGGGTTGGATCTTGTTCTTTTTTTGGTTTTCTTGTAATTTAGGAGTAACATATTGTGGGAAAACCATTGCTCCAGGGCTGAGAAGCTGCTCTGGAGGTTGAGTGTTGATTCCTGTTGGCAGTTACTTTGGGTGTAAATATCACCACGTCATCTGCATAGAGGAGAACTTGTGAGCCCAGGCATGCCAGGGAAAGGTCACGACTCACTGATGAACATACTGAGAAATAGGGGTCCAAAAATTGAGCCCTGGGGTACCCCCACAGTGACAAGACATGACCCGGACACAGTCCCATTTATTTTTACACTCTGGAAGCATCTGGTCAGGTATTCTTTGAACCAGGTAACGAAGTCAGTGGACAACTCCTAACCTGGCAAGTTTGTTAAGGAGAAGAGAATGGTTAACAAGGTCAAAGGCCTTGGTTAAGTCTATAAAGATGGAGCCCGGCAGTTACATAGAAACATAGAAACATAGAAACATAGAATTTGATGGCAGATAAGGACCACTTGGCCCACCCAGTCTGCCCATTTCCCTGCCTACTGGATAGGCTGCAGATCCTAGTTAACCAGCAGCCTACTTCTTCCTACCCCCGCCCCCTAGAATTGCCTTATGACTTTCCCATGCATGCTTGAATTTCACCACTGTCTTTGACTCTCGACCTCCTCTGGAAGGCCGTTCCATGCATCCACAACCCTCTCTGAAAAATACTTCTGCAAGTTACCTCTGAGCCACTTCATCTTCAAATTGTGCCCCTTGTTCTTGCACACCTTTTTTGAAAGATGCTACCCTCTTGGACTTTGTTGATTCCCTTGAGGTACTTGAAAGTTTCTATCATGTCCCCCTCCCTCCTTTCCTCGAGGCTATACATATTAAGCTCCTTAAGTCTCTCTTCATATGCCTTCCGTGCAGACTCTGCACCATTTTAGTTGCCTCTGGACAGCTTCCATCCTGTCTATGTCTTTGTGAAGACTGGGTCTCCAGAACTGCATGCAGTACTCCAGATGGGGTCTGACCAGCTGTCTGTACAGAGGATAATAACTTCCTGTTTTCTACTGGTGATGCCTCTCCCTATGCATCCCAATATCCCCCAGCCCTCCTTGCTGCCCTCTCCACTTTGCTTGCCCACCTTAGGTCATCTGATATGACTACCCCCAGGTCCCTTTCCATTTTTGTTGTTGTTAGTATCTCACCCCCCATTGTGTACTCTTCCCTGGGTTTTGTTTCCCAGGTGCATTACCTGCACTTCTTAGCATTGAATCTAAGCTGCCATACATTTGACCATTCCTCTAACCTTGCCAAGTCTCTTCTCATCCTTTCCACCCACCTTGTGCATCAACTCTGTTGCAGATCTTTGTGTCATCTGCAAAGAGACACTTTTTTTCCAGTCTCTCTGCAATGTCGCTTATAAAGACATTGAAGAGGACCGGTCCTAATACTGAACCCTGCGGTACCCCACTAGTGACCCCCCTTTCTTC
The DNA here is from genome assembly GCA_016271365.2 of Neoceratodus forsteri. Classification (NCBI taxonomy): domain Eukaryota; kingdom Metazoa; phylum Chordata; order Ceratodontiformes; family Ceratodontidae; genus Neoceratodus; species Neoceratodus forsteri. Next base: position 1,189,637,640 of record CM057451.1, on the reverse strand, counting down.
AGAGTGGACTCCATTTACTATTACTTTCTGTGTCCTATTCTCCAGCCAATTCTTTACCCAGGCTGTCATCTTAGGACCCACTCCCAGGCTAGCTAACTTGTATATTAATCTTTTGTGTGGGACTGTGTCAAATGCCTTGCTAAAGTCTAGGTAGGCCATGTCCACAGCCCCTCCCTGATCTACTACTTTGGTCACCCAGTCAAAGAAATCTATCAGATTTGTCTGGCATGACCTTCCTGCTGTGAATCCATGCTGCCTTGGGTCCTGTGCCCCTCTGGCCTCTAGATACTCGACAATTCCTTCCTTTAGAAGTGATTCCATCATTTTCCCTACCACTGAGGTTAAACTAACAGGTCTGTAGTTTCCTGCTTCTGCCTTGCTCCCACTTTTGTGAAGGGGAATCACATCTGCCCTCCTCCAGTCCTCGGTACCACCCATCCTTCCATGATTTGTTAAACAGGGTAGTCAGTGGTGTCACTAATTCTACCCTTAGTTCTTTTAGAATTCTGGGATGAATCCCATCAGGCCCCATTGCTTTGTCCACCTTCAGTTTTAAGAGTTCTTTCAGAACCCTTTCTTCTGTAAATGGGCTTGGTATCAACTTCTGTATCCAGAGTGTTTTACTGTTTTTTAGGTACCTCCCTCTTCATTTGTAAATACTGAGCAAAAATATTTGTTTAGCATCTCTGCCTTTTCACGGTCACCCTCTGCCCACCTCCCCATTAAGCCTCACTATCCCTCCTTGGTCTTTCTTCCTCCTGATGTACCTATAAAAGGTTTTATCCCACTTCTTAACTGAGTTGGCTATCTTTTCCTCGGTTTGGGCCTTTTCTGTTTTGACTGCCTTCCCAGCATCCTTTTACTTTAACTGATACAGTTCTTTGTCCTGCTCCTTCTGAGATTCCTTGTACTTCCTGAATGCTTTCTTTTTCTCTTGAACCTTCACTGCCACTTCCTTTGAGAACCATAGTGGTTTCTTACATCGTTCGTTTGTTTATTTGCTTCACACAAAGGCTTGTTACCTCTGTGATGAGTTTTATTATTCCCCATTGTTCTTCCACCTCCTTCCTGACCATTTGCTAGTGCATTCCTTAGGCACTCACCCATTTTGTCAAAGTCAGCCCTCCTAAAGTCCAGTACCTTTGCCTTTGTATGGCTTGACTCTATTGCTGTGTTTATTGTGAACCATACTGTTCGATGGTCGCTAGTTCCCAGATGGCTACCCACTTCTACATCTGTGATCCTCTCTTCATCTCCATTTGAGATGCTGCCTGATGGCTATTATGATGCCAGCTGGCTATTATCGAGGCCTGATTCATGAAGTTGGTATACTCTAATAAAGTGGAGATGGTATTATGTTGTTTCCTGAAGCCATGCTGTTGCTGGCACTGTATGCTATACTGGTTAATATAGGTTACCAGCTACTCAGTGACTATCTTCTCAAGGGCTTTGGAAAGTGGGGAGAGAATTGAAATGGGTCAGTAGTTTGAGATGGCAGTTGTAGTTCCCCCTTTACACACAGGGGTTACAAGTGTTGTTTTCCAGACACTCGGGAACTATGCATACCGAAGTGAGTTGTTAAAGATCTTTGCTATTGGAAGGGCTAATACTTCAGTCATAGAAGCTAGTAGTTTCATATCAATAGAGTGGCTACCCATCCTTGTTTTGCCTAGAATTCATTTGATGTAGCAGAGGATAGCAAATTCTGAAACAGTTTTAAAATAGAAGTTTGGTTGTGTTCATATATTAGTGATTCCCTTATTGAGCTGTCCCATTATATGTAATTTTTGAGTGATAGAATAGGTAAATGGGGGGTTTTTAATGTACAATGGAGGCTAATCACATTAGTGCACAATTTATGCGTGATTCATGCATAAATGATCTGCAGGCCTATGTGCCCCCGGGCAGGTGCAGGTTGCGCGGATTCACGACCACATGCACCTGCAGGGCACCTGTCCGTGGCCCGTCTCCCTGGCATGCAGGACTGTGGGGGTGGATGGGTGCAGAGCAGTGGACTCAGGCAGCATCCAGTTGGATGCCTGTTCCATGTACCGGAGTGGATCTCCTACATTGTGGGAGTGGGGGAGTGTGGGAAGGTGAGGGTCCTGACTATATTAAAGTACGGGCACTCACCTGAATGGCTGCTCCCAGCCCTCCCCATCTGCCCAGTGGGCTGGGCATAATGGAGGAGCGAATCCCAGTCCCACAGCGGCCAGTGGGTGACATCCATGGGGGCACGCAATGGGTTATGGCAGGGTCCCCCTTTGACATATCTGGTGCATCCCTGTGTATGGAACTCAGTGCCTTTGTACATTGTGCAGAATGCAGGCATGCCCCTAGCCTGGCCCAGGTGTGAAGTGGCATGACCAACAGTGGGATCCAGCATGCTACTGGCCTGCACACCATTGCTGCATGCCACCTGACCCCCGCTGCATAGGATTCACACTTAGGGTTGCCTATGTGCTGCAAATGTGGCACACAGGCACTACACACATTTGTATAGGCACTACACACGTTTGTATAGGCACTACACACATTTGTGCATAGAGCCTATTGAGACTAATCTAGTGGCTGTACAGGAGGACTTCCAGTATTACCCTTGTACTGGTTGTGATTCTTTATCAGCTAGGCTTATTTTAGGAGGAGTAAAACATGTATATGTAAGTATTTTTCTCGCAGAGTTAACAGATGATGGACTCTCTTTGATATCGGTTCTTACTGGCACACCAAGGAACATATTTTATTAGAGGATGCTAATATAAACTGGCTGACAATACTGATAACAAAACTAAAGATTTGACAGCTGGATTGAATTTAATGCAACTGATTGATAGTCATACTGATATTAATTATAAATCTGGTACAGGTTCAGTTATAGATTGGATTTTAACAAACAGGACAGATCGCATATCTTCAGCTTTGCTGCTGCCTGATTCATTAAGTGATCGTAGTCCAGTTCACGGTTTTTGGAGCACTAAAAAGCTTCATTTGCCACCTGAATTCATATCTTTTATGCTCACTTCAGATTTGGATGTTAGTGGATTTAGAGTGAAAATTTATTTCATTGGACTGGTCATACTTGTATAGTATACCTGAAATTAATACAATGCTGGATTGTATTACTTCTGAATTTAATCAAATTTGTGATCAATTTGCTCCTGTTCATAAATTATGTGTGAAGAATCATAATCATGGCTGGATAACAACAGGGGCCAAATATTCAAAACTTTGCACTGGACGCAAATCTTTTGCGCCAGGTTTCGCCCCATTTGCGCAGGTCTCCTATATTCAAAAACCAAATAGCATGGGCAAACTGGATTAGCGCCACACAAAATTATTATTTATGCAGTGGGCAAAGAGAGGAGGCATGTACATTAATATAGGCGCTATGCTAAATTCAGTGTGATAGCGCCGTGCAAAGTGTGTTTGCGTGACTTTGTGCGACACTTAGCGCAGTACAAATTATCCCCCAGAAAAAGGTAGTCTTCACTCTGAGTGAAACAAGGATAGGGGCATGGACACAGCAGCAACAAGCAACATGGCTGTATGCAACAACTGCAGCATGGTGCATTTGATGACTGCGGCCAATGAGGAGGAGGACTGGAAGGATGGATGGCCACCCTGGGCCACACCATTTGCCATGGAAGAGACATGCTGCACACAGATAGCACCGCCCACATTTCCATCATCTGGCACTGATCCCAACTCTGCCAGGCATTTGAGTGTGTCCCAGTGCCCCGTGGACACCTTCTCAGTGCAGGCATGCAGCACTGTTTGCCCCAGAGCTATTCCTTTGAATTTTGAGTGCTATTGGCTGTGGGCTAAATTTGCAAGCTGGGCAGTGCTATTTTTGCCCCAGGCAAAGTCTTGAATGTTGGGTCCCAGATTTGTTAATGTTGATGAGTGAGCGAGACAGGGCTTGGAAAGTTTATAGGATGGAGAAAATAATTCAGTCACCTAATGTCCATAAGCGCTTGAGGAATCGTAAGAGTGCTGTTAGGAAGTGCAAATCAGATTACTTTTTGAATCAACAATTTACCAGTTCAAATAAGTCTTATGAAAACTGAAGAATTTAAAATGAGCTTTCGGGTAGATTACAGACTACGTCAATAACTTCTCTGACTACTTTTGTTGGTGTTTTGATTGATGCACACGATATGGCTGAGGAGTTGAAGATTCATTTTTGTAATACGGCTATGCTAATGCCAGATATAGATGCTGGTGTCATTTCCCATAATGACATTTTTGATTCATCTTTCCATAAGGGGTTTAATTTTCATATCATTTCTTTAGGGCATACAGTTTGTTATCTTAATCAAATGAACATAAAGGTTTGTAATGGTGATTATCTAATTGACATAAACTTATTGACAGTTGTAAAGGACCTAGCTAGATGAGAATTCTGGTCCCATTTTGGAGGCTCTAACTCCAGCTGGGTACTCGGTGATTTACCGCCCGAGATTGGATCGGGGGTTGTGGTCTGTTTTGAGTCCGAACTCAACCTCATGAGTGTACCAGTTGAGGAGACTGAGTCATTCAAGTGTACCATGTAGCAGGTGTAGGCTGTAGGATAGCAATCATCTACCATCCACCCGGAGAAGAGAAGCAGCTCCTTCAGGAAGTGGTGAACTTCCTCGTCAACATGGCATTTGAGTCGCCCAGACTGATGGTTCTGGGCGACTTCGGTTCCTGGGTCAATGACGAATTCTCGCAGTTTGGACAACACTTCCTTCAGTTGATGTCATCTCTGGGCCTCACACAGATAGTTACAACTGCTACCCATAAACATGGTCACTCCCTTGACTTAGTCTTTCTCCTGGGGATCGAGGCCTCTGATCTGGGGGTGGAACCAGTTGGATGGTCTGATCACTGCACTGTGGGGTTTAGTTTTAGCACCCCTCCCCCTTCGCAGGCCAACCCCTGTGGAGATGGTCAAGTATCGCCCTTTACGAGATGTTAGCCCTGAAGGCCTGGCGGTGGGACATGACCGATCAACCCTTCCAGGGGCAAACAGTGACCCAGAAACCCTCATGGTAGCCTATAATACGGCTATCTGGGTGGCCCTGGATGTCATTGCTCCTGCCGTGTTTGCATCTCTCCCTTCGCCTTCGGTCCCCATGGTTTGATGGGACCTTGAGGGAGATGCGGCTACTAGGACAAAGGTTAGAGCGCTGCTGGCGGAGATCTTCCCTTGATGCTGACCACCTTAGATTGATGGAGCATTATCAAGTCTATCAATCTGCAATCACCGGTAAGAAGGCAGAGTTCCTGTCTGGGGAGATTGCGGCTGCTCAGAACAGACAAGCTAAGCTCTTTCGCACTGTAGACAGACTGTGCAACCCAGTCTGCCTACAAGTTTGAAAGGCCTTTTCGCAAATAGAGTGTGATGAACTTGCTCGATTCTTTGCAACTAAAGTGGCTGACATTAGGGCAGCACTCCAACCAGCACACTCTAAGGGTGTTGCTTTGGATCAGCACATGGCTGCTGCTCCTCAGCCTTCCTGGAGTACCTTCGACTGACCGTAGTTCATGGATATCATGTGAATTGTCTAGGGTGTGCACCCTATGTGCAATAGTTTGGATCCTGGATCAACTTCCCTGTTCTTGGGTTGTATTGATTCCATCAGTCCAGTCCTAGCACTGATAGTCTGGTGCTCCTTGGAAACAGGTGAGTTTCCTAGTTCCCTGAAGGAAGTGGTGGTAACACCCCTCTTGAAGAAAGCTTCTTTGGACTCTGACTGCCATGCAAACTACAGACCAGTCTCTAACCTTAACTTTTTAGGGAAGGTGATTGAGAAGGTAGTGACCATACAGCTGGAGAACCACTTGACCATCCATGATATCTATGAACCCCTCCAGTCTGGTTTTGGAAAGAGAAACAGTACTGAGACAGCGCTGGTTCAGGTGCTCAATGATCTCCTGATGGTTAGGGATCGGAAGAACCGTTCCATCTTGGTTCTTCTAGATCTCTCATCAGCTTTTGACACTGTGGACCACAGGGTTCTACTTGAGCACCTGAGGTTCAGCTGTGGACTATCGGGTGTAGTCCTCAGGTGGTTTACATCTTACCTCACTGGAAGAACACAGAGTGGTTTCCGGGGATTATTCCTCTGACCCAGTTTCTCTGTCTTGTGGGGTTCCTCAGGGCTCAGTGTTGTGCCCCATGTTGTTCGCAGTGTACATGCTGCCCCTCGGAGACACTGTAAGAAGGTATGGGCTGAGGCTTCACTGCTATACTGATGAAACCCAGCTCTACATTTCTTTTGCACCTGACCAGGATGGAGCTCTGTTGATCTTTAATAACTGCCTCAAAGAAATCCAGGAGTGGATGGACTCGAGTTGGCTGAAGTTGAACTCAGAACAAAGGTGCTGGTTGTGGATCCGGTGCATCGGATAGGGGGGCCAGGGATTAGTTAACCCTCTGGGCTCTTTCTTGGGGGTGTTTCACTCCTGACCTCTGAACAGTTGCGTAACCTGGGGGTAATTTTTGATGAGGGGCTGACTCTGCATTCGCAGGTGTCTACTGTCATCATGTCCTTATTTTACCATCTGAGGAATATCTCTATGACTAGGCACCTTGTTCCATCCGGCAATCTTCCTATGCTGGTCCATGCCTTTGTGTCCTCACGCTTGGACTATTGCAATTCCCTTTACCTATGGCTTCCTGGGATGGAAATTCACCACCTGCAGCTGGTGCAGAATGCAACAACCCAGCTTTTGACTGGTACCGCCAGGTCCAGTCATATTTTGCCAGTGCTGCACGGACTGCACTGGCTGCCAGTTCAGTGGTGGATCACCTTTAAAGTTGGTCTTCTGACTTTTAAAGCCCTACACGGACTTGGCCCAGAGCTCCTGGTCCCTTACTGCCCTGGGTGATCGCTCCGCTCAGCTGATGAGGGGTTGTTAGAGATCCTGAGGGTATGCTTGAAATCCTCTGGGGCCCGTGTAATTATGCATGTGGCCCCTACCTTCTAGAATTCTCTACCCTGTCAGTTGCAGGAGTCCGTGACCGTGGAGGGATTTAAAAAAGGCCCTGAAAACATATTTATGGATTCAAGCATTTGGAGATTGATTTTATTTGCCTATCTGTATCAGCTGTTTTATATATTTTAAGATTTAAAATGTTTGATGTGTTTTAAACTCTGTAAGGTGCCTTGGTTCTTTGAAAGGGCCATAGAAATAAAGTTTATTATTATTATTATTATTATTTTCCTTTAAATTTTTTTGTTTAATTTTTCTTTAACTACAGGAACTGTTCCTGGGTTGTGGAAACAGGCAACTGTTATACCCATATATTAAATCTGGGGAAAGAACACTGGTGAAGAATTAGGACAATCTCGCTGGTGTCCCCTTGTTCAAGGTCCTTGAAAGGATAGTGTTGGACCAGATAAAGGACCATCTAGATAAGCAGAGTATTTTTAATACCTTATCAACATGGTTTCAGATCTGAGCCCAGCACAGCACAGCACAGCACAGCACAGCACAACACAGCACATTATATGTACAGTGCAGCACAGCACAGCACAGTACAGTACAGCACAGCACATTACAGCGCAGCACATCACATCACAGCACAGTACAGTACAGTACAGCAGAGCACAGCACAGCACAGCACACTATAGTACAGTGCAGTGCAGCACAGCACAGTACAGTACAGCACAGCACAGCACAGCACAGCACATTACAGTGCAGCACAGCACATCACAGCACAGCACAGTACAGTACAGCACAGCACAGCATAGCACATTACAGCGCAGCACAGCACATCACAGCACAGTACAGTACAGTACAACACAGCACAGCACAGTACAGTACAGTACTCTATCTGCATTAACAGAGCTCATGGACTTCCTGCGTAGGACCTTGGACAGTGGGGACATGGCAGTCACAGATTGTTCTTGCTTTATCAAAGACTTTTGATTTGGTGGATAATAGTCTCTTGCTTTTAAACTTATATTGTTGGGCTGGTCTGATATTGCTGTCTCCTGGTTCTCAAATTACTTAGCTGATCGTAAACAAAGAGTAGCTTTAGATTCTGTAACCTCTGCAGCTATGGATGTAAGGATTGGAGTACCACAGGGATCAATACTAGGCCCCATCTTAATTAGTTTCTTTATAAGTGATTTGCCTTTGGTTGTTACTAAGACTCACATATTTTATATGCTAATGACATTGTTTTATATGGTAATAATTCTTGTGTTTCTTCATTAATGACTCTGGTTGAGAGTGATTTTTCACTGGTACAGTGTTGGCTGATTAAAAATGAATTGGTTTTAAACGAGGAGAAGACCAAGTATATGCATTTTGGGCCTATGTGTAAGCCATTTTCTGGTTGGTCATCTTTGGTAATTATGGATGTACATAATAATTGAGAAGGTTGATAACATTAAATACCTAGGATTTATGTTAGACAGTTTGTTATCATATATTAATCATATTGATTTCTTGATTAAGAAGGCTCACATTAGATTGGGTTTACGTTTTAAGGTTAGGAATTGTTGGTAACATGTTGTATAAGCAAGTATTATTGAGCGCGTCAATGTGAGTGACTCAATAATATCGCTCACACTGAGAACGAGTGGTGAATAACATCAATATATTCTGTAGAGCGAGTATAGCAGTGAGCTAAACTTGCTACTACAGGATATAGGATGTTGTATGGCCATCCCCTGCTGAGCTGCCCATTTAGCATAGTGGTGTAAGCCACTGCTTATGATGACAGCAGACCCAGGTTCGGATCTAGCTTTAGGGGAAAGAATATTTTGCTTTTTTTTTGAACCATCACTTTCCCTTGGGTCCGCCCCCCCCACCCCCCGTGGAGCTGACTATTTTAAGTTTGAAGGGTGCGGGGGGCACAGCCCCCTGCATTAAAATACTTAATTTGGTTGTTGTTTTATGTGAATGTAGCGACTGTTGCTACTTGCGACGGTCATTGCAATTTCAGTCGCTCTTTTGATGACAGGCTCTTTTGAAGTCACTATATGTGACTTGCGGTCTTTCAGACTTGCTCTTATCACATAAAACAGGAACTATTTAGCTTCACATTCTTGGAAAATTCTACCCCAGTCTATGTTACTATCTCTTATTGATTTTGGGCTTGCTATTTACTCTGCAGCCAGTAAGACTACTCTTAGAAGGGTTGAAGTGCTTTGCAATAAGGTTTGTCAATTTATTACTCTAAGTCTGCATTATACATATCACTGTGATCTTTATTTTGGTTTGAATTGGTCTGCCTTTGATGCACATTGCTCATATGTTAGACTTCTTGCTTTCTGGAGGTTTTACAAAGGTCCTATCATGTTCTTTTTACGTTTGCTTGCGCGCATGCACAAGGAACGTTTAGGGAGAGTAGCACACTTTGGAGGTGTGCCTCTCCTATTCAATCCACTGCTCCGTTGAGCAGGCGTGGCAGTCCTGCACCAATGGGTGTGGGAGCTGTGTATGACAGCGGTGGTCTTCACTTCAAAAACCACCGCTGTCATACCAGCTAGTAACCTCACGCCCCCAAAAGCTTTGGTACCACGCTGGGAGCCCACCCCAGCGTGGCAAACGCCCGTCCTCTGCTGACAGGGGGTTCCCAATCCCCGTTGGCTCCATGTCCCCCCAAAGGCCCCCCAAAGCTTTGGTGCCACACTGGAAGCCCACCCCAGTGTGGCAAATGTCCCGCGGCGTCTTTTTTTTTTGTTACCTAGAAATAAAAACAGTCCCACGGCACTTCTCCATGAACCCCTTCCCACAACCCGCACCCACCCACTGTGCACCCTGCCTCCCCTCATCCCCCCTCACCCCATACTTACCTCCAGAGCTTGGCGCAACGATCTTCGGTGGACTGGGAACACGTCTGCACTCTTCAAAGCCGACCGTGAACTGAGGAAATGCCGGTAAGCTGTATAATGGGCTAGATAGGTTTTTTTCAACTTTATTGCATATCTCAGGTATTTTTTGATTTTGCATCAATTTCAATATGTTTTGGACCCGTTCTCATGATGATAAACTGTCATGATAAGAGTTCGGTCCGAAGGGTGATTTTGCAGTCACTGGCGCAAAAATCACCTTTGGGCCTGAATAACACCATGACAGTGACATCATTCATGAGAAGGGGTCCCAAAAACCCCATGTTGAAAATTTGGTGCAAAAAGTCCTAAAAATGAATGCTTTACGAGCATGCGTTTCGCAGTTCCTACTCAGGCTCGTAAGTTCGCGAATTTTCAATATTTTCACTCCAGATTTTTGACATTGCCATTTTGCCACACCTCCTTATGAGCAGTACAGCTGTCATTTTTCACATCCTGCCCAAAATGTGTTTCCGCCCATGTAGCGCACAATGGCACAGTCAGCATGCGAAATCAATGTATGGGACACATTAGGAAAATCACCATGACACTGTTCATTAGCAGAGGTCTTAAAATGGCTATGTTGAAAATTTGGTGAAAAAATTCCAAAAAATGACTGTTTTACGAGCGTGCTTTGCGCAGTTCCTACACACGCTCGTAAGTTTGCGAATTTTCAATATTTCCACTCCAGATTTTCAAAATTGCCATTTTATCATACCTTTTTATGAGTAGTACAGCTGTCATTTTTCACATCTCACCCAAAACGTGTTTCCGCCCATGTAGCGCACAATGGCGCAGTCGGTGTGCGAAATCAATGTATGGGACACATTAAGAAAATCACAGTGACACTGTTCATGAGCAGAGGTCTTAAAATGGCTGTGTTGAAAATTTGGTGAAAAAATTCCTAAAAATGATTGTTTTACGAGTGTTCATTGCGCAGTTCCTATGCACGCTCGTAAGTTTGCGAATTTTCAATATTTTCACTCCAGATTTTCAACATTGCCATTTTACCACACCTCCTTATGAGCAGTACAGCTGTCATTTTTCACATCCTGCCCAAAACATGTTTCTGCCCATGTAGCTGCACAATGGCGCAGTCGGTGTGCGAAATCAATGTATGAGACACAGTAAGAAAATCACAGTGATGCTGTTCATTAAGCAGAGGTTTTAAAATGGCAATGTTGAAAATTTGGTGAAAAAATTCCTAAAAATAACTGTTTTACGAGCATGCATTGTGCAGTTCCTACGCACGCTCGTAAGTTTGCAAATTTTCAATATTTTCACTCCAGATTTTCACTCCAGATTTTCAACATTGCCATTTTACCACACCTCCTTATGAGCAGTACAGCTGTCATTTTTCACATCCTGCCCAAAACGTGTTTCCACCCATGTAGTGCACAATAGCGCAGTCGGTGTGCGAAATCAATGTATGGGACACAGTAAGAAAATCACAGTGACACTGTTCATTAGCAGAGGTTTTAAAATGGCTATGTTGAAAATTTGGTGAAAAAATTCCTAAAATGACTGTTTTACAAGCGTGCGTTGCACAGTTCCCAAGCATGCTCGTAGGTTTGCGAATTTTCAATATTTCCACTCCAGATTTTCAACATTGCCATTTTACCACACCCCCTTATGAGCAGTACAGCTGTCATTTTTCACATCCTGCCCAAAACATGTTAGTATGGGACACAAAAAATTCCTAAAAATGACTGTTTTATGAGCGTGCGTTGTGCAGTTCCTACGCACGCTCGTAAGTTCACGAATTTTCAATATTTGCACTCCAATGACTTCCAAATACCTAAACAGCACATAGAAGTAAGCAACATTCGGCATTGACAATTGCTTGTTTATTTTTGCATTCGCTTGCATGCATGTGCAAGGAACGTTTTGGGATAGTACGACTTTTTGAAGGTGTGTGACCCTCCTGTCCAATGCAGTGCTCAGTGTAACGTGTGCAGCCCTACTGCACCAATGGCTGCATGAGCTGTCTATGACAGTAGTTTGGCTGCAGTGGTCTTCAGTTAAAAGAAAAGCACCACTGCAATCAGCGGTGGTAACGTGTGTGTATTTAGCATATTGACGTCACCCTTTTCCCTCTGGCTGCTAATAAAATCCCTCCCACTTCCTCCCTCTGCTGCCGTCTACCCTGCTCCCTTGTTATTGCCCCCACCAAACACATTGTATGTGCAGACGGAGTGCACAGTCCCCATTGTCTCCAGCCCCCCCCAACAAACATCCAGGTGACATGCTGGGAGCCCACCCCAGCATGCCCATTGTCCCTGTAAATGGGAAAACTGTCCCGCAACATCTTTTGTTATTTTAAAACCTGTGAAAACAGAAAACCATCCCTTGCTGTGTCTTGTGTCCCTCCCCAAACCCCACCACCTCTGCATACCCCACCTCCCCTACTTCATACTTACCTCAGACCTGGGCGCAATGATCTTCAATGGAGTGGGAATACGTCTGCACTCTTTGAAAGCAGAACGCAAACTGAAGAAATGACGGTAAGCTGTATAATGGCATAAATGTTTTTTTTTCCAACTTAGGTGGCTATCTCGGGCATTTTTGAAAATTTTAGCACCACATTTTCAACAGGAGGTTCTTGGGACACCACCTCATGAATTCAGTTACTGTCATGTGAGTTATTCGGTCCCTTAAGGTGATTTCATGGTCACTGCACAAAATCACCTTTTGGGATTGATTAACTAAACAACAGTGTCACTGTTAATGAGGTGGGCTTCCAAAATCCTATGTTGCAAATTTGGTGAAAAAATGTCAAAAAATGACTGTGTTACAAGTGTGCGTTGCGCAGTTTCCACGCACACTCATAACTTCCAGAATTTGAAATATTTTCACTCCAGATTTTCAACACTGGCATTTTTTCACACCTCCTTATGAACAGTACAGCTGACATTTTTCATGTCCTGGCTGAAATGCATTTTTGCACATCCAGCACACAATACCTAGATACATAGATACTTAGACAGTGTCGGCAGATAAGGGCCTATGGCCCACCCAGTCTGCCCATTTGAGCTTGTAAGTTCAGTTTGTTTTCCTAGAAGTCTGTTGCCTCTTACCCCTGACCTCCAGAATTCCTTTATGTCTATCCCATGCATTCTTAAATCCCGTGATTGTTTCAGCCCCCACCACTTCCTCTGGCAGGGTGTTCCACTTGTCCACCACCCGTTCTGTGAAGAAATTCTTTCTCATGTTTCCTCTGAATCGTCCTCCCTCCAACTTCATCCCATGCCCTCTAGTCCTGGAACATCTTTTTTGCTTAAAAATAGTGTTTTCCTGCACCCTGTTCCTCGTGGTGTGGTCATAGTGAGAAATCAATGCTCGGGACAGATTATGAAAATCACAGTGACACTGTTCATGAGCAGAGGTCCCACAATGCCTATGTTGAAAATTTGGTGACAAAAGTCCACAAAATGACTGTGTCATGAGCGTTCATTGCGCAGGTTCCATGTACGCTCGTAAGTTCGAGAAATTGTTGTATTTTCACTCCAGATGTTCAACATTGCCATCCCTTCACACCTCCCTATAAATGCTACAGCTGTCATTTTCACATCCTGCCCGAACTGTTTTTGCACATGTGGAGCACAACGGTGTGGTCGCTGTGGGAAATCAACGCTCAGGACAGATTAACAAAATAACAGTGGGACTGTTCATCAGCAGAGGTCTCAAATGCTTTTATGAGTTGGGGGTAACAAAAAGGTCATGCTGAAAATTTATTGTGCAAATACCAGCAATCGCACAGGGCATTAGGGTAAAGAACCATACATGCCAAACACCACTGCAAATACCTGCAAGCGAACGTTCGGCATTGACAAATGCTTGTTTAAGAATGCTTTTACTCCTTACTCCACAGAGTATGATACAAGGGTATCAGAGAACTGTAATTCTAGACTTCCACATTATCAAACTACAACTGGCCAATGATGTTTTTTGTTAAATCAGTTGTTGATGGAACTCCTTACCTTTATTAAACAGCATCCAGTTCCAGGTTTGAGTCTGCACTGCAAGGTCATTTTATGACTCTGTCTAAATGTAATTATACAATGGGGTATGAAAATCCAGTAACCTCATTGGTCAAAACACATCATATGACCGTGATAAATCCTCCAGTATACCCACTGTAAAAGTTTCATATCACTACAAAAACAAAAAAACGAGTTGAACATTGTATAATAGCAATATACCATGACAGGGAATGGGTATATGGGCAGATTTACCACTTCTGGTGTGGTTAAGTCACTCGGATGCGCCTCATGACCGAACCACACCAGACGTGGTAAATCCACCAATATACCCACTCCCTGTCATGGTATATTGCTTTAGTGTTTTACTTAACTGTGTTTGTTCATTGTACTTGCATAGTCAGTTGTTTAATGTGTTAGCTATTACTGTACCTTCGTTCCTGAGTCCCCCTTGAAAAAGGGCATTCGATGCTCTAGGAGTCTTACCTGGTTAATAAACCAAATAAATAAATAAATGCCACTGCTTTACACAGCCCTTCACGTAGCATTATGCTTTGTGAACTGCCACCATTGCCAGGCACAGACTACAGAATTGGCACTTCACAGAATTGGGCTGAAAAATATTGTTCCCTCCCCTGTCCCTCAGTAGAACTTCAAAATTCCCCCATCCCCCCGGGCCAAAGAGGACACATGAAGTAAATACTACTTTCCCCTTTCTCTCCACCTGCTCAGAAGTGTAGTACCCTTCCCTCTTGCCCCTGCTCCACAGAAATATTAACATTTAAAAATATACCTCCCCCATGCACTTGCAAGTGACCTGGTCTCACCTACCATCCTACCCCGGGCCCTGTGAAAAAGAAAAATCCCCTTCTGCACCAGCTTAGATAACTTGGAAAGCACATTGCTGTGGCTGTGGAGGAGCCAGGCTAGATGTGCAATCTGAAAAATGACCAGGAGGTGGCGCTACTACAGTGAGGTTGGTGTGTGGGTGGTCTTTCCTTAATGGTATCTGTTGTGATAATATGCTCTTAGGAAAACCCTGTCCAATGCCCCAGCCTCACTGTAGCCTCATGTACACCGGGTCATTTCAGATGGCATGCCAGGCCCACCTTCTCCCAAGTTACCCAATGCCTGGCACAGCACTTACTCCTATAACACTGCTGCAAGAATGGTGAGCATGCTATCTGAACCCAGCCCAGGCCAAAGAGACTGTGCAAAGAGGTGAGTGAGAACAGCAATCATTGTGTGGCAGGCAGACATGGGTTACAGGTCAGGGCACTGCTGGTGGCACTGAAGTGAATTTTTTGAATACTCAGAAAGGAGGAGTTAGACTTAATCCATAGTTCAGGAAACAATCCCCCCTCCCCCACCAGCAATGACATCCCGGACAGACTACATTATTTTGCTGCAAGTACAGATAGTGTTGGATTTCTTCCCATAGAAACAGAAAATATTTAGAGGTACAGTAGAAGAAGACCCTCGTCTATCTAGACTGTGCTGTTCCTAACTATACATGTCACACAAGCGTGATGCTGTTCATGCATGTCTGGGCCCCTAGTAGTAGCCCAGCCCCCCAGCGCCCTCTCCCCACCCTCTTAGTACCCTCCTCCACTCATTTATAAAAAGCCCCGATTGTGTGTCCCATTCCCCCTTGAAGCCCTCCGCAGTTTTCATTACCACCACCACCTTGGGCAACTTATTCTGCTTGTCCACTACCCTTTCTGTAAAGAAAGGTTTCCTCATATACTTTCTGTACCTTCCCCCCCCCCAATAGCTCTCATCTATGTCCCCTTGTGGTGGATCCCTCACACCATTTGCTCTGATGTGGACCCCTGTTACCCACATCCATGGGAAAATAGTTTTATTTTTTAGTTAGTTGTTTCCACACAAGGCCGCCTCTGATTGGACTAGTGCCTTATGCTTCTACCTCTGATTGGACTGGCTTTTTCTCTCTCTGTCTGTGCTTTCTGGGGCCTCTGCGCCCACTGAACTGCATTGTAAAAAGTTGAACTTTTGACCTTAGTACTGGTATAGCCTGAACTTTTCTGTTTTGTTTGAAATTGCTGATTGTACTGCCTAATTTTGTCTGCACTGAATTGCCTTGAATATTTCTAAAACTAAGAGTATGATGTTTGGCACCAAACAAAAACTGGATAATTTAGGGGAATTGGAAATAGTTGATAAAAACAGAAATAATTTAGAGCAAGTGCAATATTTTGGTGGGGCCCAGATATGCAGAAATGTGCCAGAGGCTGGCGCAAGACCTGCACAGCGCATCCCCAGTGCGCCAAGGTGCGTTGAGCGTGATATTGAATATCGCACTGTGTCGCATATTTATGGCTATGCCCCTGCACTTGCGCATGCATGCATTCCCATTGTGCATTGGTGCACTGCTACTTGCGCTACGCAGTTGCTGCCACTGAATATCGCTCTATGGCGCATTTCTATGGTTGTGCATGTGCAACCCAGTTGTGCAATGCGCAATTGCTTTGAATATCCCAATTTAAGTATTTGGGATTGTACCAGGATTCAAATTTAACTTTTTCATATCATGTATTGAATTTAACAAAATTTATAAATCAGAAATTAGGGATGTTATTTAGACTTCAAAATGTGTTGACATTACAGGCAAGGAAACAAATAACTCAGAGTATTTTACTTTCTCAATTGAATTATAATTAATTTTTGTGTACAGCTTTGTCTAAACAAGTATTGAATAATCTTACTATGACATTTCATAGCATTTGTAGGTTCGTTTATAAGTTACCTTATAGTACTCATCATTGTACATTGTGGGGGCATGTGTGATTTTGTATTTCTTTGAAACTTGGCTTCCCAGTCAAATGCCCTTAGGGGTAACCATTGCCTCAGTGCTTGCACACAGAGGTTCTTTGTCTTTTAAATAGTTTTTTGTTTTAATTGGGTTCTCCACAATATAACCCAGAGAGACCATCTTAAGGTAGCTGGTTTATTACACTGGGCAGTCAAACAGACGAGGCATACTAATGAGTCCTGGTAGGATGAAACACGTGTCTATGTCTTCTGTTGGCACCCTTTGCAAACTGTGTGAGAGGCCTTTCGGCACCGTGCAATTCTGCTTAAAGTTGAACCTGCATAGTATTCTGTGGTGATTTGCATATGCAGCCCATGATGCTTTGCATTGTGGGGGCATGTGTGATTTTGTATTTCTTTGAAACTTGGCTTCCCAGCCAAATGCCCTTTGGGGAAACCATTGCCTTAGTGCTTGCACACAGAGGTTCATTATACATTGTACCAGGTTTCTTGGTTATTACCACCAAGATTTAATTCTATTTATTTTCTTTGCTGTATAATAAATAATGTAATGAGATAAAAGGATCTGTCTCCCTTGTATTCATTGTTACCCCTTACGGAAGTTTCAAGGAATTTGAGATCAAATACTACCCCTAGTCTAAACTTGAGGGTAACAAAAACAAAGATGGATGATCAAGTTTTTTTTCAATTCAAGCCTCTAAACGTTGGAATAATCTTCCATCCGCAATTAGATCTGGGAACAGTCATAATTCTTTTAAAATTAAATTGAAGCAGCATCTCTTGAACAGTATACAATGTCACTGCTATTTTTAAAATGCATGTATTATTGATTGTATGTTTATTTGTATGTTTCTATTTTGTATTGTTTGTATAAGTGAATGTAAAAGTTATCTTGTACATTTATTTTGCATCTTGTGACTGTATTACAGTCCCGGGTCGCATATGAAAAAGGGCCTTGGCTCATATGTTTACCTGGTTAACAAAAGAAATAAATAAAATCTCTATCCCTCACCCCTAGCCCACCTGCTGTTCTACCTCTCGCTAGCCCTGTTTTAAAAGTAAAAAATAACTTTTTTTTTTCTCTGCACTCCCTCCTAGCTACCTCTGTCTAACACCTGCTCTTATGTGGCACCAGTGCAGATTATTCTGCCCTCCCCCCATTTCTCAGCTCTTCTTCTGCTGTGCTAATTTTGTCCCTGTCTCCGACCCCCTGCAGTCACTCCCTGTTAAGTCAGCCCTGGATTTCTTCATCACCACCTTCAATGCAGCCTGAGACTCCTATGCCTGCTTAAAAAAGCATTACGTCAGAGTCCTCTGCAATCTTTGGCTCACCCCGGCCTAATTGCGCAACTCAAATCAAGGGACCACCTCTGGCTTCTGGCTCAGGCTTCCGTCATGCAAACCAACATTCAGAACTACAAACATGCCCGTAATGCCTGTACAAAATCAATCCGAGCTACACAAAAGCACCTACTACAAGGAAGTGCTCACCAATACATGGGGTAATGGGAGAGCATTCTGGAATAATATTAAAGAAGTAACCGGAAAACAACCAAAAACCTCCCCAACTATGCTAGTCACGGATGGGTCTATTACTCTCGACCCTGCAACTATTGCCAATACTTTCAACACTGCATTCATGGACCTCTGTAATGTTCTCCCCCCCCCGACTTCTTTGATGAATCTCACTCCCCTGATCAACCGACTACCACTCCACCCTCCCCTACACATCCTCCATTCCACTTCAAAGCAGTCAAGATGCATGAAGCTCGTAAATACATTGCTAAAGCAATCACTAAAACAAGAAATAGTGGGGACACACTTGACCTAAAACTGCTGTTCTTCACCCTTGATGAGGTGATTAGCACACTAACTAAGATCTTCAACCTCCTCCTCAGACTCAGCCAGTACCCAGACAGATGAAAATCTGCCACTGTCTCCCTGGTCCATAAAACTGGAGATCGGACCAACCCTGGAAACTGCTGACCAATCTCATATTGCCTCCACTATCCAAGGCCAGCGAACGCCTAGTTGCTGACCAGCTCACAGATTACTTGGACAAACACAATATCCTATGCTCACAGCAACATGGTGTCAGAAAAGGACACAGCACCACATCAGCCCTCTTGGAATTCATCGGAGTCATCTATAGTTCTCTGGATAATGGTCACCTAGCCAGGTCGTTCTTCATAGATCTAATTAAGGCCTTCGATACCATTCACCACCGTCTGCTTCTGGAACAGCTCTTAAATGCAGGGCTCTCCCCAGACTCCACAGCTTGGTTTAAAAGTTACCTGGAGAACAGATCACAAAGAGTGAAAATTGCAGGTGTCCTCTCCGATGCACGACCAGTCCACTCTGGAGTACCTCAGGGTTCCATACTGGGTCTCCTTCTTTTCAGTCTATTTCTGAATAACCTCCCCCAATCATGCCCAGAACAAATCAAACTCTACGCTGATGATACCGTAATTGACACCACCCATAAGAATCCACTATCCCTACTGAACAAACTCCAGTTTGGTTTCACCTCCATAGAGAACTGGTTCAGCAAACACAGACTCATCCTTAACTATAAAAAAACTAAATCTATGCTCTTCAGTAACTCCCACAACAAGAACAGGCAGCACCCACTGACCATCACAAACCGCTTTGGATTGGCCCTTGAAGAGGTGCATTCATTTAAATATCTCGGGATCTCTCTTGACAATTACCTGTCCTATGGTGCCCACATTGACAGTGTAGCCAAGGCGGCTAACATACTACTTGGACTCCTCTACAGGCATAGGGCACACTTTGCCCCTGTAGCCCTAAGGGTCACTTTCCAAAGCTTGGTTGTCTCCATTATCAACTATGGCCTGATCTTATATGGTTCTGCCACTTCAACAGCCCTCAGATGCATTTCCAGCTCCCTAAACAAAGCCTGTCATCTTATAACTGGAGCCCATTGTCTTACCCACACCTGTGACCTCTACACCCAAACTGGCTGGCTACAACTATCAAACTGTCTAAAATACCAAGCCTGCATTATGGCAAAGAAGATAACATTGGGCCTTGCTCCCCTTGGTGTCCAAGCCCTCCTCAGCCCAAGTAGTAATCCCCACCATACCAGGGGATCTGATTCTCAACTACTGCTGATTACTCACTGCCGAACATCAATGGGTCAGCGTTCATTTGCCTACATGGCCCCAAGCTGGTTGAATAGCCTCAACAGTGAGAGCTCCTCCATTCCCAAGCTTGGCCCCTTCAAATCAAGGCTCCGCCTGTCTGTCTGCCTCCAGTACCTGCGACTGCCTCATCTAGCCAGCCCTTCTGGCTACCTTGTCAGTACTGCCTCTGCCCCCCATCTAGCACTTTACCCTCCTTTTTTCCCTTGTCTCTTCTCTTCCCCCCCCTTCCCCTCCTCCCCCATGCCCTCCACCCTCTCCTCCTAACCCCACTACCTGCACTTCGCTATGTGCTGTGACAATGCCTCTGGTAGCTCTTACCTCCCTGTGTCCTACCCATGTTTTGTAATGCTGTTGTATGCCCTCAATTGCCCTTGATCTGTCTTCTCCAAAATGTATGCATTTTTCTCTGGTAACTGATTGTAAACTTGTTTAACCTGTTTATCCTGCCTATAATTCCTTGCCTTGATGTATTACCCTGCGTTGTTGTAGTTCGTTGTACTGTCCTCAAACTGATGTGGGACCTTTGTAAAAGATCCTTGGCTCAAAGGTATGTGTAATCCTAGATTTAAATAAATAAATAAAATAAAATAAATAAGGATAACCTCAAGAGGGTTCTGGGACAGAAAGCAGCAACACAAACAAGGTAGATAAATTCAGCATTCTCTAATAGTTCTAGAGACATATTTACAAAAGATGGGAAGACAGTGCATTTATATCAGTATGCAAGCAGTTAAAGATGCCTAGTGGGTATCACGGTGTACTGGCTAGTTAGGGATGAAGTGGGAGTTCATTCATACAGCATCCAAGAATCCTTATAAGGAACATGTGAAGCAGGAGATGAAGGCATTATTTACATTAGTTGGTAAGGAATTACTGGAGTCAGTGCAAAACAGGACAAGGTCTTTTCATCAGTGTCCTGGAAGATGCATGAGATCTTCAAACTGCCTTCTTTGAAGAGCCACTGACCCCGCTGAGAATACTGTGGAAGCCCTAATATTTAGACACACGCATTTAACTTCTATTTCATGTATCTTTAATAAATTTCTCCTCCCCCTTTGTTTATTACTGAGGAAATATGCACACAACTGGATATTTTAACTCTAAGAGTTTATCTTCCTTTAGCTTATTCCTAAATTGAAGTTATAATCCTCCATTGTGACATCGCAGTCTGTTGCTGTAAGAATCGGTTTGATGCCACAAGCGCAGTATTATGCCATCGGGTATGGAATAAGCAGTAGAAGCTGAGGAACTCTCAACAAATAAAGAGCATGTTGTCATGCGTATTGGGGCCCCTACTATCTATTTGTCAGGAGGCCCTCTGGGTTCTCCCCTAGCCTGCATCCAGGCTGCAGTGCTCTCTACCTCTGCCCTGCCATCCACCCTCTGTACTGATCTCTCTGTTGATACAATGTTACTGCTCCGTGTTCCACGCTGCTTTATTTTGCACTTGTAATTGTGTTCAGTGTTGTACTTTGAGTACACTTTATCTTGTACCGTGTAAAGGGACTCTATTGTCTTATTGTATCTCCTACTCCCTTACCCCCAGGTCACACCTGGAAATGAACCCTGGCTCAGTGTGCTTCTCCCATTTACCAGTTTTCAAACCAATAAATAATAATTACAACCTCAGTAACAAACAATAGGGAGGAAAAGTACAGAGTTTATGTGAAATATAAGCTGAAATGAGTTGAACTATTATGTTGTTCAAAGTTCTCCTGGAGGCGTCTTCGGCTCTTTATCGTGTGACCTCTATTCCTGGGTTCAAACTGTCTTGGTGAGGAAGCGACTTAGTTTATCAGTAGAACTCTGCTGTAGGGTTGGTTAATTGTTAATTATTAATTTAATTGAGATGTTTTTGTGTCAATGTTAATTGAGTTAATTAAGTTTCCTAGTTAATTGTGAATTAATCATGAACTGGACCCAAGCTAATTAAGCTTTTTGATGATTTAATGCATTATCACGATCGCCAGTATTCTGCATTCAGTTGTCGTTACAAAAAGTGTTGGCTCACTGAATACAATACATTACCCCTCAGTTACTTAGATACATAGACACTGTCAACAGATATGGGCCTATGGCCCACCCAATCTGCAAATTTGAGCTTGTAAGTTCCCTTTATGTTTTCCTAGAAGTCTGTTGCCCCTTACCCCTGACCTCCAGAATTCCCTTATGTCTATCCCATGCATTCTTAAATTCTGTGATTGTTTCAGTCCCCACTTCTTCCTCTGATAGGGTGTTCCACTAGTCCACCACCCATTCTGTGAAGAAATTCATCCTCATGCTTCCTCTGAATCGCCCTCCCTCCAACTTCATCCCATGCCCTCTGGTCCGGGGAACATCTTTTTCTCTGGAAAATAGTGTGTTCCTGCACCCTGTTCCTCCCTGTAAAGTACTTCTATGTCTCTATCATATCCCCCCTCTCTCCCTCCTCTCCTCCAGGGAGCACATATTCAAGTCCTTCAGCCTGTCCTCATTGGACTTGTGGTGCAATCCCTGTACCACCTTTGTTGCCCTCCTCTGAACCTTCTCTACCCAGTCTATGTCCTTACGTAGGTAAGGTCTCCAGAACTGTGCACTGTACTCCAGGTGGAGCCTCACTAGTATCTTGTATAGTAATAATATGACCTTCCTTTTCCTGCTGGTGATGCCCCTGCCTATGCATCCCAGCATCCTATTTGCTTTACCTGCTGCCTTATTGCACTGTTTCCCTACCTTGAGGTCATCAGAGATGATAACCCCAAGATCCCTTTCCTGCTTGGTGCATGCTATATCCTCACCCCCAACTGATATATTGTGCCAGGGTTTTTGTGCCCCATATGCATTATCTGGCACTTCTTTGCATTAAATTTCAACTGCCAAACCCCTGACCATTCTTTAAGTTTCTGCAGGTCCCTCCTCATTCTGTTTACACCCTCTGGCATGTCCACTCTGTTACAGAGCTTTGTGTCATCAGCGAACAGGGAAATTCTGCCTTCTAGGTCCAGCACAATGTCACTGATGAAGATGTTGAATAGGACCGGTCCCAGCACTGATCCCTGTGGTATCCCACTGGTCACTCTTCCCTCTGTGGAGTGACAGCCATTTATCACCACCCTCTGTGTCCTGCCACCCAGCCAGTTACCTACCCACTGCACTACTGTCCTGCCCACTCCCATATTCCCCAGTTTGTTTATTAGCCTTCTATGTGGCACAGTGTCAAAGGCCTTGCTGAAGTCCAGATAGGCCACGTCCACTGTCCTCTTCTGATCCACCTCCCTTGTCGCCCAGTCAAAAAATTTGATGAGGTTGGTCTGACATGACCGCCCCTTGGTGAAACCATGCTGCCTTGGGTCCTGTAGTCCGTTGTCAACCAGATGTTCCACCAATCTCTCCTTCAGTAGTGCCTTCATGATCTTCCCCACTACCGAGGTGAGGCTGATTGGTCTGTAGTTCCCCGCTTCCTCTTTGTTCCTGCTTTTGTATAAGGGGACTACATCTGCTGTCCTCCAGTCTTTGTGTACCTCCCTTGTTCCCAGTGATTGGCTAAACAGGATTGCCAGAGGTTCAGCCACCACCTTTCTTAGTTCTTTTAGGACCCTGGGGTGCTCCCCATCTGGCCCCATTGCTTTATCAACTCTTATTCCTTCCAGTTCCTTCAGGACCCTTTCTTGTGTAAAGGGACTTGTGCCCATTTCTGCGCTGTTCCCTCCCCTTGTACTCCCTTCAGGCCCATTACCCTCCTCTTCCTCAGTAAAGACTGAGCAGAAATACCTGTTCAATATGTCAGCTTTACTGTTGTCATCCTCCACGAGGCCCCCATCCTCCCCCTTCAGTCTCGCTATCCATCCCTTTGTCTTTCTTTTTTCACTTACGTATCTGTAAAATGTTTTGTCCCCTCTACCCACTGATTTTGCGATCTGTTCTTCTGTCTGAGCTTTGGCTTCCCTTACTGACCTCCCTGCCTCCCTATGCTTCTCCTGGTACTTCTCCCTATTCCCTTCTGCCTGCAACTTTTTGCATTGCCTAAATACAATCTTTTTGGCTTTCACTTTCTCCGCTATCTCCTTGGAAAACCATAATGGCCTCCTCTTCCTTTTCCCCTTGCTAACCTGCTTAATGCATAATTCTGTTGCTCTTGTAATCCCTGTTTTAAATATTGCCCACTGTTCCTCAACCCCTGATTCCCTCCCTATTCCCATTAATGCCTCTTTCAAGCATCTCCCCATTTTCCCAAAGTTTGCCCCCCTAAAATCCAGGATACGTGTTTTTGTGCGGTTTGGTTCTGCTCCTTCTATGATTTCAAACCACAGAGACTGGTGGTCACTGTTCCCCAGGTGCTCTCTCACTGTTACCCCATCACACTGTCCCCGTTTTTGAGCACAAGGTCCAGTATTGCCTTCTTTCGAGTTGATTCCATGACCAGTTGCTTGAGGAAGGCACCTTGAAGGGAGTCCAGGATAAATCTGCTCCTGGTTGATGCTGCTGCTGGGAGGTTCCAGTCCACGTCTGGAATATTGAGGTCTCCAACCAGCACCACCTCACCTTTGTCTGTCATCCTTTGGATGGCTAGCATCCACTTCCTATCTATTTCTTCCTCCTGGATTGGTGCTCTGTAGACCATCCCTGTGCAGATGGCTGGCCCCATTTTCCATTCCAGCTTAACCCACACTATCTCTCCCCCATTTTGTTCGTCCTGGATCTCTGTGGCCTTTATGCCATCTTTCACATAAAGTGACACTCCTCCTCCTCCTCCTCCTCCTCCCCTCCTACCTGCCCTGTCTCTTCTGAGTATGTTGTAGCCAGGTATGGCCATCTCCCAGTTGTGGTTATCATTACACCAGGTCTCTGTGATGGTCAGAATGTCAAGGTCCGACTGCACCATGACAGCCTCCAGATCCTCCATCTTGTTGCTAAGGCTCCTGGCATTGGCACACATGACTTTTCATGATTTGAACTCCCTGGACTGTTTAGCTGTTCTACTCCAGCCTCCTCCCTGGTTGTCCTTTATTCCTGGTTCTCCCTGCTGTCTGCCCTTCGGTTGAATTTTGCCATGAGTATGTCACAGCAGTTGCAGCTGCTCATTCTGCACACTACTGCATGGCCTGCTCGAGTGTCAGCATGTTCCACTTGATTGATGGATGGACTTGAGTCATGAAAGGCAGTTTGCGACATGATACGGCTGATTCAAATGTGGCAGAATACTGCTTTCTTAAATGGAGGATCTAAAGAACGAAACACAAAAAACAATTGTAAGAAGTTGGTACCTGTGATTATAAAGCAGTTCTACAACATAGATTGTACTGCCGTGGAAAACTTATCTAAGATGGAGATGTCTAAAGCCGAATGTAAGAATGTAAGAATGGAAAAAAATATCTTGCTGGAAAGAACTGACATCAAGCTTCGTTACTCATAGGTTTCATAGGATGATACAGAGAAAAGAAGACCTAAGTCCATATAGCTTGCATGTTATGTTAATTGTACCCCTTGATATTGTTTGATAATAAGTACTTATCTAGTTTGTGTTTAAACTCCCCCATACTGTTTCTTGCCACCAGTTCTACCGGTAGACTGTTCCACATCTTATAGTAAACCAATGTTTTCTCTTGTAAGTTCGGCATCTCTCACTGGTTATTTGTAATGGGTGTGCTCTTGTGCAGTAATTTTGCTCTTTGAATTCCAAGTCTAACTGATTCCATAGGTCCACATCTGAAAGGGCTTTATAGATCAACCACATATCCCTCCTCAGTCTATGAAACTCGAGAGAGTACATCCCCAATTCTGCCAATCTCTCCTCATATGCTTTGTCTTTAAATTCACTAACCAGTCTTGTTGCCCTTCTCTGTGCCTTTTTGAGTGCTTCTAACCCGGTTTTTTTCTGCCCGGTGACCAGAACTGAGCACAATACTCCATGTGGGGCATCACCAGGGAAGTATACAGTGGAAGTATCACCTCCATCTCATTGGTCCTTATAGAAACATAGAATCTGATGGCAGATAAGGACTGCTTGGCCCACCTAGTCTGCCATTTTCCTACCTGATGGATAAGCTGCAGATTCTAGTTAATCAACAGCTTACTTCCTCCTACACCCCACTAGAATTGCCTTATGCCTGTCCAATGCATTCTTGAATTCTTCCACTGTTCCTGACTCCACAACCTCCTCAGGAAGGCTGTTCCATGCATCCACAACTTCTCTCTGTGAAAAAATACTTTCTAACATTACCTCTAAGCCATCCCCCCTCCATCTTCAAATTGTGCCGTCTTGTTCTTGCACACCTCTTTTTTTGAAAGATGCTACCCTCTTGTACTTTGTTGATTCCCTTGAGATACTTGAAAGTTTCTATCATGTCCGCCCTCTCCCTCCTTTCCTCGAGGCTATACATATTAAGCTGCTTTAGTCTCTCCTCGTATGTCTTCTGGTGCAGACTGTGCACAATTTTGGTTGCCCTCCTCTGAACAGCCTCCACTCTGATTATGTCCTTGCGGAGATGGGGTCTCCAGAACTGCAAGCAGTACTCCAGATGGGGTCTCACCAGCTGTCTGTACAGAGGGATAATAACTTCCTGTTTTCTACTGTTGATGCCTCTCCCTATGCATCCCAGTATCCCCCCAGCCCTCCTTACTGCCTTCTCACATTGCTTGCCCACCTTTAGGTCATCTGATATAATTACTCCTAGGTGTCTTTCAATTTTTGTTGTTGTTATTAACTCACCCCCCATTGTGTACTCTTCCCCCTGGGGTTTTGTTTCCCAGATGCATTACATTGCACTTCTTTGCATTGAATCTGAGCTGCCACATATTTGACCATTCCTCCAACCTTGCCAAGTCCCTTTTCATTCTTTCCACCCCATTTTGTGTATCAACCCTGTTGCAGATCTTTGTGTCATCTGCAAAGAGACATACCTTTCCTTCCAGGCGCTCTCCAATGTCACTTATAAAGACATTAAAGAGGACCAGTCCGAGTACCGAACCCTGCGGTACCCTGCTAGTTACCCTCCTTTCTCCACTGTGGACTCCGTTTACTATTACCCTTAGCGTCCTGTTGTCCAACCATTTTTTTATCCAGGCTACCACCTTGGGACCCACTCCAAGGCTGGCTAACTTGTATATTAACCTTTTGTGTGAGACTGTGTCAAATGCCTTGCTAAAATCTAGGTAGGCCATATCCACAGCCCCTCCCTGGTCTACTACTTTGGTCACCCAGGCAAAGAAATCTATTAGGTTCGAGTCACGTGATGTGCCTGGAGTGATAGCAGCAGCTTTGGGACTCTCCCCGCTCTCGCGCTTTAAATTCGTTTTTTTTTCACATTCCGGTGAATTTTATTTAATTTAATTGATTGAGAAACCAGTGGTCGCTGACTAACCTCTTTCGGTTATTTACCAGGTGATGGATGAAACACGCAAGAGGTCGGTAGCGGCCTCGGCGCAGTTAAATCCCCAATAGAACCTCAGGATGAGCTAACTCCTACTCGTGTTTATAACAGACTATCTACAATAAAAGATGCTCTCTTCAAATTAATAGAAGAGGTGGCTGATTTCAAACCTGCTCTAGCGCAACTCGCACATCGAGTTACCGATGCTGAAGCCGAATTTCATCTTTGGAAAGAAACAATTGACAAACTCGGCCAGCCATGACTGAGTGTAAGAGAGCAGTGGTTAAATTGAGGATCGTCTCAACGATCTTGAAGGAAGGAATCGTCGTAATAACCTTGTCTTGTTAGGGCTCCCAGAGGGAGAAGAGGGCCCGAACACAATCCTTTTCCTGCAAAAGTTTCTGACAAAAACAGTCGGGCCCTCGCCTAATGGGCCGGAATACATCATTGAAAGGGGCCATTGGGCCTTAAGGGCAAAACCACCCTCAACGGACCCTCCCAGGCCTCTGATTTTCAAGCTCCTTAATTTTCTCGATCGGGAGCATATATTGAAAGAGGCAAGGAAAATACTACGATTCTATGGGAGGCAAGAAGCTCCAGGTGGTTCAGTTTAACTTTTAAATTACGTTCAGCAAGATCTAAGTTCCGACCCATTACACTCGACTTTGGGCTGCAGGAATCAAACATTGTATGCTTTACCCAGCCAGGCTGGAGATTTCGTTTAGGATGGCTCAAGCGCTTATACACGGAGGAGGCCATGAAACACCTCAACAAGATGATGCCAGATTTATTTCAAAAGGCTGAATTGATCTACAGTTGGGACATTATTTCCTATTTTTATACTCTCAAAGACTCTAGATGGAGTATTTGATTTAATGTGTTAGCGCTTCACTTGATGCTGGTGCATTTGGACTTTTCAAGGGCATTTAATTTTTTAAGGAAAAAGAAAAAGGGTCATTATTCACGAGGGCATATCATTATAGGAAGAGGGGCAGCCCTGCTAATCTGTTTTGTAACCGCTAGATGGAGCCAGTAGCCTATGTAATTATGTGAGACCTGCTTCATGTCTCTTATTCTTTCCTCGTTTAATATTTAGGTTTTGGAAGACTTTATTCCAAATGCAAGTTCAAATACTGAGTGGGCTTTTGTCTGGGGTTTGCTGTACGGGTACTGTTATTCCGGGGAAAGTCTTGTTAATCCCTTAACTGGATAGTGTGAGGGGACTCTCAATGTTTCGTTCAGGAACTACTGTATGGAATTTTTTTTTGGGTCCCTTACATAACTTTTTTGCATTTTATGTTACTTTCAGGCATACTCTGGTTTGGCAGCTGATTTGTTTTGCCCCCTAGTGGAATTTACTTTGATACTTACTATTTACATGTGCAAGCCGAATTAAGAGGCGGATTTAATTTACTTACGGTTACTGCTTAGTACATACTTAAGGGGCAACACCTCATTTAAGGATCTTATAAGAATTCTTTTCTTTTTGGAGTTTTTTGGGAATGTGATGTTTAACTGGCTATGGGGAGGGACCCACACTACAGTGCCGCCATGGTCTGGTGGTTTTGGGAGCCAAGGGCGGTGGTTAGTGTTTAGGGATAGTTGGGCTATGACTAGGAATTATTTAATGGTTTTCCTTTTTAGAGGTTGGGTATTGGGGGGTAGGTGGGTGCAGGCAGCTTCCAAGTGGCCTTATATTTTCTTGTCAAACTTTTTATGGTTAGCAACCTGAATATCATTTCACGGAATATAAAGGAGGAAGGATAATAGGAAAAATATGTTATTTTAAATCATTTGCACGTTTTGATCCGCGATAGTTTTTCTCCAAGAAACTCATATGCCCCAGGAGCAGCTCCACTACTTTAAAAAGGTGGGTAGGTCAGGTTTTGGGGCGGGATCTCCTCCAGCAAAGAGGGGTAGCCATTTTAGTGGCTAAAGGAATCCTTTTTTCCTTCAGAGGTCCTCTCTGATCCTAATGGTAGATATGTCATAGTTACAGGAAAGCTGGGGAGTTATTTTAGTTTTGGGGTCCATTTATGGCCTAATCAAGAGTCACCCTCTTTCTTTACTAGCTGGCTGTGCTTATACCCCTTGCAGATAGCCGTGATTTTAGGAGGACTGGAATCAGGTACAGTCCAACCCGTATCGATCGTTAAGTGGTATAGAGCCGCCTCTTTGTCTCCGTCCCAGAGGGCGTTGGCTGAGTTTACCTCTTCCTTGGGCCTAATCGACCCTTGGAGGATGATTAATCCTACTGCTAAAGAGTTTACCTTTTATTCTCCTGTTCATAGAAGCTATTCACGGATTGACTTCTTCCTGATTAGCTACCAAGTTCTTTCTTTTATTTATGATGTTACTATAGAGAGTCGGGTAATCTCAGATCACTCACCCATTGGGTTTTGTTGCCGTTCACTGTCTGCTCCTCCCAGATCCTATTCATGGTCCTTGAACAATTCCTTATTAAAGGATTCCCACTTGTTAGGTCAGTTTAGTTCCTTTATGTCCTATGCAATTTCATCCAATTGGGGTTCTATCAGCGCGGTGGACCAGACATGGTCGGCCTTGAAGGCCATATGAAGAGGTGAGTTAATTAGACTTGCATCAGTTCGCAAAAGAAATGCGTGCTGTTTATCTAATTGTTTAGAGGATTAAAGTTTTGGAGCTTATGGGAGAAGATCCGAGATCTACGGGTCATGATCAAGAATTAGCTATGCTCAGGGCCTGGTACACAAGTACTTTACGGGAAGGGGTTGAGAACTGAGCCTCTAGATTGAAGGCTTTATATATTGGACAGGGTAGTAAAGCTGGCAAAATTCTGGCGTGGCAGTTAAAACAATGTACATCGGCTAAGAGTGTGGCAGGGCTGAGACACCCTGAGACTAACAATACAGTTTCTGATCCAGAGGGCATATTAGGTATTTTTGTTGACTTCTATAAAAATTTATACTCTAACACACCCCTTTCTTCTGAGCGGGGCGCTAAGATAAGGAATTTTTGGGAAGTGTTTCTTTCCTTCACTCTCGGAAGAGCAGTCAGAGCTAGTGGCTCCCTCTCCCAAAAGGAGATTATCGAAGCTGTTGATGCTCTAAAGTTAGATAAGGCCCAGGACCAGATGGTTTCTGACCCTTTTCTTTAAGTCGTTCAAAGATCATCTGGTACCGCTGCTGCAGCAACTCTTTGCCTTCTGGCAGGAACATGGGATAAAAGATCCATCTCTTTTGAGGTGAGATTTTTACTACCCAAACCGGTAAGGCATTAGATCAGGTTGGCAACTATAGACCAATTTCACTATTGAATATTGATGTTAAAATCTATGCCAAGATCTTGGTCACCCGAATTAAATCCTCATGGTTAGACCTAGTGAGTCCGGAACAGGTTGGTTTCGTGGCCGGGCGTTCATTAGGGGATCACTTTAGAAAACTATTTTACTTAATTTCTGCATCCCAGACTCCGGATATGGAAGCATCTCTGGTGTCTTTAGACGCAGAGAAAGCTTTTGATAGGGTGGAGTGGAATTTCATGTTTCAGGTGCTTTCCAATTTTGGTTTTCCAGAGAAATTTTTGGATTATATTCGGGTCCTTTATACATGCCCTTCAGCGAGGATTCAATGCAACAATTTGATTTCGGCTGGTTTTCCCCTGCTGCGAGGTACACTTCAGGGATGTCCCCTCTCCCCCTACCTGTTTAATTTGTATTTAGAACCCTTAATTAGGGCCATTAATAATGACAAACAAATCCAAGGAATTTGCATGGGGAGGTCTGAGTATAAGCTATCAGCATTTGCTGATGATATACTCCTACATCTCCGCAACACTCGGGAATCGCTTCCCCGTCTGTTCCAAATTATCTCAGATTTTAGTAAAATCTCGGGTTATAATCTGAATAAAAGTAAAACTGTGGTTTACCCGCTTTCTCCCATCTTGCAACAAAGCTGGTGTGCATCTCTGGGCTCACAATGGCAGCCTAAGTCCTTGCAGTATTTAGAATTCAAATTTCAAAGGATTTAACTGATTTGGTAGATTTAAACTTTAAACCTTTATTTAAATCTATTAAAGAGAACCTGGAAAGGTGGTCTAAGCTTCCGTTATCCTTTGGGGAGAATTAATACAATCAAGATGATGATCTTACCAAAATTTTTACCCCTTTATAACCTCAATTTATACCTTCCCAGGTCCTTCTTTAACCCGATTTATAAATATTGCGGATTTTTTATGGAAGGAAACCCCTCGTGGGGCCTATAGAAAGCTTACCCGCTCAAGGTCGATAGGAGGCCTACAACTCCCGGATTTTTATATCTACTATCTGGCTAGCCATGTTGCTAGTGCGGCCCTATGGGTGGCAGGCGAGGGAATAGCTCCGGAGGGGCTCAAGCTCGATTGGTTGTTAGCGCATAGTGCTAATTTAGACCTTGAAGCTTGTCTATATATTCCATGGTCCAAGGTTCCTGCAAAAGTGAGAGACTCCCCAGTGGGTTGGGACATAAAGGCCCTTCACCAGCTCTACTCTTTTTTGAGTATCCCATATGTAAAGGATTTAATGCAGCCCCTGTTAAAGAATCCTAACCTTTTGGTGGGTAACCAGTCGATAAAGAGATGCGTTGGCAACCTCCCTCTCAAACCTAAGCTAGCTGATTTTATTTCAGAAGGCTCAGTTATGTCGGCCTCTGTGTTGGCGGAGGAGCTTAAGGTGGAACCTAACGATCGATTACGGTTGTTCCAGATACATAGATGTATCAGTTTTTTTTCCTAAGGGACAGCAAAGGATCGGATGAAGCTGGGGGGCTCCTAAGGAAAATGAGGGATTTGGCATTATCTGGTAAACCAGTCTCTAAAATATATAAAACAATTATAGACAAAAGGGATATTAACATCTCTCCAATACCTTACTACTGGGAGGCGAACCTATCACTGGGTTGGACTGAGGAAGTCTGGCATAAGATTTGGTCGGACTTATATATATATGTCAAACAAGACAGATTAAGGGGTCTTCAATTTAACCTTCTGCATAATCTTTATCTCTCCCCGGCTAAATTCTCCCGAATATATAGCCTCAGCTCACCAGAGTGTAAGATATGTGGCTGGCCAGTTGGTACTACCTATCACAAATTATGGGAATGCCCTAAAGCAGTTAAATTCTGGGAGCTAGTGAAGCTATGGATAGGTCCCTATGTTAACATTTCTGGTTATTTTAATGCTGATATATGTATTTTTGGTATGTTTTCTCACATTCCTATGGTAGGCTCAAGTACCAAGTGGCCCTAGTGACTCTGGTGACAGAAGCTTCTCCTCATCCGTTACTGGCATAGCGACAAATCTACCTCCTATAAAGGATGGTGGGATGAGTTTTTAGGTGCTTTAAATGCGGAGGGACTGTAGCCAATTTTTTAATTCAAATAAAAATGTAACAAATACTGGGGTAATTTTTTGGGGTCATTGAAGGATAAATATGGTTATTAGAGGGGTAGGATCCCTCCCCTCTTTTGGGTACATAATTTATCCCGACATCTGTAATAAATTTTCCTCTTTCCTTTATCCATATGTGGAACGAATTTGGATAAGACGATATTCTCTCTCTCTCCCTTTCATGTGTCACTCAGGTTGAATGATCTTTCTTGGTCTACTTAATCTAGAACTGTTTTGATATCTATTGTTCAGGTTGCTAATGTACTAATGTACTTTGGCTTATATTATCTGGGTCTCCTTTCTTTCTCTTGTTTAATAAGGAATGCTGCCTGCGGGTTGGGGATGGAGGGGTGGGCGGGTTGGGAGGTTGAGGAGGTACCCCTTTGGATGTATTGTGACTTATGATAATCTACAGTATGGAAATTTGTAAAGGGGTTACGGCCCCTTGGGTGGGGGTTATGTATTATTATTGTTGTTTGTTATAAAATAAAGTTATTTGCAAAAAAAAAAAAAGAAATCTATTAGGTTCATCTGACATGACCTTCCTGTTGTGAAACCATGCTGCCTTGGGTCCTGTGCCCCACTGGCCTCTAGGTACTCAACAATCCTTTCCTTCAGAAGTGATTCCCTCAGTTTTCCCTACCACTGAAGTCAAACTAACTGGTCTGTAGTTTCCTGCCTCTGCCCTGCTCCCACTTTTGTGAAGTGGAATCACATTTGCCCTTCTCCAGTCCTCAGGTACCACCCCATCCTCCCATGATTTGTTAAAGAGAGTAGTCAGTGGTGTTACTAGTTCTACCCTTAGCTCTTTTAGAATTCTTGGGTGAATCCCATCAGGCCCCATTGCTCTGTCCACCCTCAGTTTCAAGAGTTCTTTCAAAACCCTTTCTTCTGTGAATGGACTGGTATCAACCCCCCTATTTAGAGTTTCTCACTTGTTTGGTTTAGGTACCTCCCTCTCCTCTTCTGTTGTGAATACTGAGCAGAAATATTTGTTTAGTATCCCTGCTTTTTCACTGTCCCCTCTGCCCATATTCCCTCCCCTTTATTAAGTCTCTGTATACCTCCCTTGGTCTTTCTTTGCTCCCTAATGTACCTAGAAATGATTTTATCCCCCTTCTTTACAGAGCTGGCTATCCTTTCCTCAGTTTGTGCCTTTGCTATTCTGACTGCCTTCCCTGCCTCCTTCTGATTTAACTGATAAAGTTCTCTGTCCTACTCTTTCTGTGCTTTCTTATATTTCTGGAATGCTATCCTTTTCTCCTTAACAGTCCCTGCCACCTCTTTTGAGAACCATAGTGGTTTTTTCCTTCATTTTGTTTTGTTGATTTGCTTTACACAAAGGCTTTTTGTCTCTGCGATGGCTGTTTTGATTATTTCCCATTGTTCCTCCACCCCTCCTTCTTGTCCGTTTGCTAGTGCTTTTCTGAGGCACTCTCTCATTTCCCAAAGTCAGCCTTCTTAAGTCCAATACTCTTGTTTTTGTATGGCTTGACTCTATGGCTGTGTTTATTATGAACCACACTGTTTTGTGGTCACTTGTTCTCAAATGGCTACCCACTTCTAAATCTGAGATCCTTTCTCCTTCCCCATTTGAGAGTACCAGGTCTAAGATTGCTCCCTCCTGGTGGGTTCCAACACTAGCTGTCTGAGGCATGCCCCTGTAGAGCATCAAGAATGACCCTGCTCTTGGATGTGGCTGCAGCAAAGGTACTCCAGTTAACATCTGGCATCTTCAGGTCCCCACCAACAATATCTCCCTTTTCTGCCATTTTAAGGATGCCTTCTTCATTTCTTGTCCATTTCCTCACCTGAGATGAGGATCTGTACACAACCTCCATGCGGATTGTGATGCCATTTCCTGTCTCCAGGGTGACCCATAATGACTCATCAACTTCCTGTTTACTCTTTAGTTCTGTTGCTTTAATCCCTTCCCTTATATAGAGAGCTACTCCTTCTCCTCTTTTACCCACCCTGTCCCTCCTGTAGACTGTGTATCCTGGTATGTTGACTTCCCACTCATGGTTCTCTGTGTACCATGTTTCAGTGACTGCCACAATATCCAGGCATCCCTCTTCCATCAAGGCCACTAGTTTAGGGAGCTTGTTGCACAGACTGTGGGTATTGGTACTCATCACATTCCATTTATTTTTTATGGCCTTACCCCTTTTAACCCCATCCCTGTCTTTACTGCCTTTTTCTGCATTTATTCCTGTCATGCTCCCTATTGACTTCTCTACCTTGGTGTTTACCTCTCTAACTACTGTATTTTGTGGGAAGAGGCTGGGATTTCCCTGCTCCTTTTCAGTTCCTCCCCCCTTGGCTAGTTTAAATGCTTTCCAATGAAGCATTTAAACCTGTCACCTAGGATCCTGGTCCCCCCGGACAGATGCAGACCATCACGCCAGTATAAGCCTGCATCCCTCCAGGTGGCTCCTCAGTCCCCAATGAAGCCAAAACCCTGAGCTCCACACCAGTTTTTCAACCATTCATTGAATCCCATGGTGTGGAATACCCTAGCATCATCCTTGCCGTAGACAGGCAGCACCTCCGAGAAGGCTACCATACATGCTACTTGTCTAAGGCCGCTCCCCAACTCCACAAACTCCTCTTGCATCGCTCTGATCTCATTCACAGCCAGGTCATTTGTCCCTAGGTGGACAATGACATCCAGCTCCCTCCCTCGTGCAGCTGCTCCCGTTATATTGAGGATTCGCTTCCTGTCCCTCCCAGCCATGGCGCTAGACAGGCACCTTACCTCCCTATCCCCTTCCTTCCCACTTCTACCCCCAATGATTGAGTCCCCCACCAGGAGTTGTTTCCTTCCCCTGTGGGGTCTCGTGCCACCCTCCTGTGGGTCTCCTTTGTGGAGGTTCCCAGCATCCTCCTTGGTCTCCACTGCAGGTGCCTCCATAGAGAACCACTCTTTGCCAGAACAGCATATGACTTGTGGAGGGGTACAACTGGAGGGATGCACCTCTGTTCCACCACCCTGTCCCTCCCTGAGCCCACCTTGGTCCAACCACTCCTCTTTCTTGGCAGCCTCTGAGGTAACGGTGATGGCCCTGGTGGTCCCTGGTTGGGGGAAGAGGTTTCTCAAATCCTAGCCAGGTCAGCCTGATGTGCTTTTTAATGCAGTCATCTTAAAATAAGCAAAGTGAATTGCAGTTCAATAGTTTTCGCAATTTCTGATTATCATCTTTTTCTGTTATATTATTGTTTTATTGTCACACTATATAATGTTTCATAACGGGTAGAAGTTTTAAAATAAAAGATCTTAAGTTACCTCTGATGCTTTGTTATTGATATACTCATAGCTTTTCCATAATCTTTTCCCACGCAGTTTCTTAGCTGAGGTGGAGTGAGGAAATGATCTTTCAGACTCATCATCACCAACAAATGATTTTGTGATCCTAGGGCATTCTGACTTTTTTATTTTATTTTTATTTAACCATTTGTTGACTGGGATAGGCACACTGAGCCAAGGCTTATTTCCAGGTGAGGCCTGGGGAAGGGGATATAGGAGTACATACAGTGAGTCACAACAGGATATTTACAAAATATTTACAAATAGGTATCATAGTTACACGTTCTAAGTACAAATTGCAAATTATTAGTGTCTACAAGGTAGTGATGCAATTAACATGAGACCCAGCAGCAGTTTCACATTTTGAGTCCTAGAGAAACAGGACATCAGCATATAGTGTGTTGTACAAAACCTATAGCAAACAGGCGAATACTGGAGCAGTTGGATTTCATGAGATGAGTAGGGGATGAGAATAAAGCAGCAGAAGTATTAATTGATAATGCGGGAGGGGGTCTAGTAGGAGCTGGGAGTGGTGACAGAATCATAGGAGGTAGAGCAGCCACCTTGGACAGAGGCAGGAGGGTGGTAGAAGGAGGCGTAGTTGTTTCTTGCAGGTGAGGTGAGAAGCAGAGTTTCTAATGGAAGGGGTTAGTGTATTCCACAATGAGGGGAGGTGGTAGGAGAAAGCAGCTTTGCCAGAGGACGAGGAAGGTCTAGGTATGCTAAAAGGTCTTTCTTTCTTTTCTGTGTCTTAGAACGTAGGGGGTGTCAGAGGCTGGAGAGAGACTATCCACCAGATGGGGGAGAAGCAGGTCAAACCAGAATTTAGATATAAGATTGAGCGAGTGGCTGCAGTTTTCCTGTGGGCCAACAGGACTAATCCAAGGAGGAGTGTAGATTGCAGTGATGCGTTCTAAAGGGTGAGTTGGTGGCGAAGCAGCAGAAAGAATTCAGGAGGATGTCAAGCTTCAATAAGTTGGTACCTGAGGCAGCGCAGTAGATTACGTCTGCATAATCAAGACTGGGGAGTATCATTTTGGTTAAGATTTGATGTCTAGCAGGTAGTGAGAGGAAGTCTCTGTGCCGGTATAGCATGCCAAGTTTGGGACGTAACTTTGAGATGGTTGCATCTATGTGAGGGGTGAAAGATAAGAGGGGGTCTAGCCATGCACCCAGGTACTTATACTTGTTAACCTGATCAAAAGGCGTACTATCCAGGGAGATTATGGGAGGGGAGGAGGGGATCTGCTAAGTTTCTGCACTGATCCGAAAAGCATGGATACAGTTTTGGAAGTGTTAAGTTTTAGTTGGTTATCGAGGAACCACTTTTGGATGTTGTTGAAATCTCTTTGGAGGGTTGCTTGGACTACTTGTGTTGATGGGCCTTAGGTAAAAAGGATAGTGTTGTCCGTATGTATGCTTGATTTTGTGCAGGTGGAGTTGAGGTAATTTATGAAGAGAAAGAAAAATATAGGGCCAAGGACAGATCCTTGTGGAATGCCTGCTTGGATGGGGGGGAGACACATTGGCGATTCTGACAGATTGTGATCTGTTGGAGAGGTAGGAGTTGAACCACAGTAAGGTGGTGGGAGCCAGGCCTGCTGTTTCTAGCTTAGTCAGGAGGAGGGGGTGGGAAACAGAATCAAAGGCCTTGGTCAGGTCGACGAAGACTGCAGCGGTAAGGAGGCCTTGGTCAGAAGCAGTGTGGACATGGTTAGTGACAAGTAAAAGAGAAGAGTCGGTGGAATGTTGTCTCCTGAAACTAGACTAGTGGGGAGATAGGAGGTTAGTTGTGGCAAGATAGTCTGTCAGTCTTGAGTGTGCCAGGGATTCCTGAAGCTTTGCAAAAGCAGGGAGGAGGGAGATGGGCCTACAGTTTCCAGGCATAGAGGGATCCCCTCCTTTGTGTAGAGGAATGACAGAGGCTGTTTTCCAGGCCTGTGGGACAGTGCCCATGGAAAAGGAGAAGTTGAGTAATTGGGTCAGAGGCTTTGTTATAGCGGGAGAGGAGATCCACAGGAGTTGGGGTGAATCGTTTCTGGGCTGGATTTGGTGGTGTCTAGTGAGAGAAGGGCAGTGAGGACTTCTTGTTCAGAAGTTGGTGAGAATTTAAAGTTGCTGTGACATGGAGGAGGAGAGGGTGAGGCTGGGGAATTCAGTGGGGGGCCATGAGGTACAGTCCAAGTCGTGAAAAATCTGTTGAGGGTGTCAGCAATGTCTGCAGGATCTGATACAGGCTGACCATGCTGCTTGCGAGCCGGGGAGCTGTGTTGTGCAGGGAGGTCAAGGAGTGAGTGAATCACATTCCAGAATTTGGAGGGATGGGTGTGCGACAGTTGCGATTTGAAGAAGTCAGCTTTTGCCTGTCTTATGGTCACAGTGCATGCGTTGCAGAGAGTGTTGTAGGCCTGTCTACTTTTTGAGCTGGAAAGGGATTTGAAAGCATTCCAGGCTTTGTCCCTGGCCCTGCACAGGGCGAGGATGGGAGCTGAGATCCATTTAAGGTGGTGCTTTTTCACCCTGAGCTTTTTCAGGGGGGTGCAGGAGTCCCATATATTTGTGAAGGTACACAGGAAGCTGAAAAGGGCAACATCAACATTGGTAGCAGAGTATACGGGGTGCCAGTCAGTGTGACTGAGACTGGTTAGTAGTGATTCAATGTCCAGTGAGTTCAGGGAGTGGGTGTTAATGTATTTTGATCTGTCTTTAACAGTTCTGGCTGAATGCTACTTTTTCAGTTAACAGTTTGGCGGAAATGTGGTCGATAGCCGCTTTCTCACTTTACCCGCTATACATTTATGCTTATTACTTTATTTTATTTATTGTTTTTTTAAGGAAATGGGGTGAAAGAATGACAGCTCCTGATCAGTCAAAAGCTGCTTTTAGCTGGGCTGTTATCATAGAACTTGACAGTAGAAAAAGATCCCATGGTCCTTCTAGTCTGCCCTTTTCCCCATGCTAAACTATTCGCCCCCCCTTGGATACCCACCCCGTTCCTCAGTAACCCTTTGTGCCTATCCCATGCCTTCTTGAATCCCATCACTGTCTCCACCTCCACCACCTCATTCAGAAGCTCGTTCCAGGCATCCACCACTCTCTCCGTGAAGAACTGCTTTTTCACGTTCCCTTTGACGTGTCCTCCCTGTAGTCTCAGGCCACGCCCCTTTGTCATTGTGTCCTTCATTTGGAATATTTATCCCTTTGACATATTTGAAGGCCTCAATCATGTCCCCTTGCTCCCTTCTGGTCTCCAAAGTGTGTATAGCCCCAGCTCTTTGAATCTCTGCTTGTATGGTGTTATCCCAGCACAATGGCCCAGGTAAAAGTAGCTCCTGGGAAACTGGACTCTGTACCTGGCAAAGGTCACTATGCTCAGCACATAAAAATACTCAGGACCCTCCCCCCTAAACAACAGCAGTCCAGCTCCATGGCTCACATTTTCCTTACTCTGCTCCTACTTTCAAGGCGGCTGTATTTTAAACAGCGTTCCTCACTTTTCTTTACAGTATTTTCAGTACTGTTTCCTACTCACCACCACCACCACGCTGCTCCATCTCCTGACTGCACGAAAACCAGACGGACCGCAACAGAATGGAAAACATCAACCGTTAAAATAAAAAAGTCATGCTTACTATGTGAAGTACCTGCTACTCCCTCCAATCTGACCAGCAGCCCATGTATGGAGCAGTGATTCCACAGCCTTGTCTACTCCAACGCACAGCACTAAATTGGTGCCCCACTCCAAGAGGCAGTCTCTCTTCTGACACCCCACTAGCAGCCTCTCTCCTGACTCCCCACTAGTGTGTGATGCTACTGCCTGCCCTTTCTTACCCTCATTAAACTGCTGCTTGTACGTAGCATTAGCGCCACCTATTGACGGGCTTCAATTGACAACTTGCTTGAACTTGCACTATTTTGTCTCTGAAACCTAATTTTAAATAGTAAAAAAAGTTTTAAATACTATGAATAATAAAAATATAAAAAAAAATAAATTCACTTTATTAATTGGGCCCCATTTTATAATCACAATAAGGCACTCCAGTGGGTGCAATATGGTGGGATAATGACCTTTCTCGGGTGGTGGAAGCACTCAGTTTTGCCTCATATTTCAGCCCACTCGAGATGGGCCATTGTCCCACCATGACGCACCCCCTGTTGCACCTTATTGCTTAATTGGATTTATTGTTATTTGTTATTATTATTACTTGGAAGTTAACGTTTGTACTTTTGATTCAGATTTGTCATGCAGAAGAATTTTCTACCACAGGCATGGTCCAAGCAAGCTGGAGCAAGTCAGCCTGCTGTTGACTGTTTCCTGAAACCGGTAGCTGGGCCGAGTGTTAAACCCTATTCTAACCAAGATGTAAGTCAAATCCAGCTAATGCAGGCTGTTGTTAACCTTGTGGTTAGAAACTTTTTGCTGCTTTCATTTGTCGATTGTGAGGAGTTCAGAGAGCTGATGTGACTTGCAGACCCAAGGTATTCTGTGCCTTCACGTCATCTTTTGATGACAAAACTTATACTGCAGCATCGAGAAACAATTAAGAATTTATCTGAAATGATCCAGGCTGTAAATGATGTCCGCATAAACGTTGACATCTGGACAAGCTCCCAAATGAGGACATTCTTGAGAATTTTCTTTCTTTCTTTCTTTCTTTCTTTCTTTCTTTCTTTCTTACAAAGGTTCCACGTCATGACAATACAGGGATGCAGTAGTTAAATTATACAAGTCAAAACAGTGTTAACAAAGAAAAAAAACAGGCAATTCAGATATACAGTAGCTGTTTAACATGTAAGATTATAAAAGTACAGATATTATGGTACAGTATATGTAGCAACAAAATTATGTGTAACATAAATGCACTAATAAAGCAAGGCAGGAGAAGGAGAGAGGACCATGGATGAGAAGTGACTGGTAGCAGGGGGTGAGGAGAGGAGAGGGATAGCAAAGGAAGGATTAAGAGAGGGGATGAGGGGAGGACTGGACCAGCCAAGTAGGCCTTGTCAAAATTTAGCAGATGAGGGAGTAGAAGAGGGGGAGTGAGGGGATGGGGTGGGGCATATAGATCTGGGTGGGGCTGGGAAGATGGAGGACATGGCTAGGGAAACTGATGGAGGCATTGAGAGAAAGGCGAGTGGGATGTAGGAGGGGGAAGTGGAGGTGTTGATAGGGGCTTGAGCAGGTTAAAGGTAGCAGTCATGACAGCTTAGGGTTGCAAGATAGCCATGAAGCTTAGCATTGAATGGGTCGAGTTTAGTATTAGATAGCATGTCGTCACACAGAGAGTTCAGCCAGAGGGGAGCAAAGGATAAGAAGGAGCGCTGACCCTGGGCGATGCAGCGGAAAGGGACTTTAAAGATCAGGATGTTGGACCACCTAGTGATGCGGATATTGGCGGCGGGGAAGAGAAGGCTTTGAACACCAGGAGATGCAAGCCCTAGCATAGACTTTTTAGCTAGGAGGCACACCTGGTACCGAATTCTACAGTCCAAGTTTAGCCACTCTGACTGGGAATAGAGGTCACAGGTATGTGTTAGGCGGGGAGCATCAAGGACAAGACAGCAGGCTTTGTTGAGGACCACTTTGACCCTCTTGAGGGTTGTATTAGTGGCAGCACCGTATACTACCAGTCCATAATCAATCACATATGGGACAAAACTGGTAACTGCTAGGTTGTGCCTAAATAGTTGGCCAATCCTAGCATTGGCTGTTTTAGCTACTAGGTCAATGTGATGAGTGAAAGAAAGGGAACTATCCAAGATGACCTCGAGGTATTTGAAACTCTGAACCATCTCTAGGGGGGAATCATAGTTCACTTCAAGAGAAGTGGCAGTTTGGCAACAAAAGAGCAAAGGCTGCCATAGATAACTTTGATAACATATGCAAGGAGCTTCACCAATGCTTGATTCAGGATCTTGCTCCAGAAAACTCATCTGCATTATCATTCTGGAAGGAGCACACCACCACCTTTCAATTGCTGGCCCATGTAGCTATGAACATCCTTTGTCTAACAGCTTTCTCAGCTCTAGTTGAGTGTGTTTTCAGGGTTGGAGGCAACATTTTGTCTCCGGAACAGAACTGCCTGCTTGATAAGACATTTGAATGCCTCATATTTGTTAAATGCAACAAATCCTACTGTTGCTGAAGTCATCATTTTGCATTGCCAGTTTGCAAACAAAGTTGCATATGCCTCTAGACACCTCTAGAGAATGTCTCCTCCTTCAGGTACCTTGGTGTCTAGCTAGACTAGCACCTGGACTTTCCTGTATATTTAAATGCAATATAAAAGAAACTGCACCCTAAACTCTGTGCTTTATATAGAAACCATGATTACTTTCCACTACCGGCTTACCATGCAATTGTACAGAAAATGATCCTCCCAACGTTTGACTATGCTGTTATAGTCTATAGTGTCTCACCCAAGTCCACCCTTGCCAGACTGGACACCCTCTTTAACTCCGTCTGATGTTTCACTCTATCCTGCCCCCCTCAGACACATTACTGTGATCTTTACAAAGCTTTCTCCCTCCCTCCCTTCTTTTAAATCCAGACACCTCATCCACACTGTTAGCTTTTTGTCCAAATTCTGGTTCAGGTCACTACCATCCTATCTCACCACTACTCTCTTTACAAACACCCCTCTTCCCAGTCCCTCTGCAACACTGATCTTAAGACTCTAGCTCTCCCCATTAGGGCCACAACTGTTGAACAGTCCACCTTCTCATATCAGTGTCCTAAAATATGGAAAGCCTTCAACCTTTCCATCCAAAATGCTTCCTCAACCACAGCCCTTTCTTCACTCCTACATGACTTCCCCTCCCTAGTCTGCACATGCCCCTAATTTCCCTCTCCCTCTTCCCTTACTCTTTTATTTCTGGAACCTTCCTCTCCAGCTGCTCAACTGTGAGAAATGCTTTCTATTATAGTAATTGTTGCTAACAATTGTGATAGGGTGCCATTGCCACATCTGCTCACTTGCATCCAATGGATATGCCACTCTTTCCATCCCATATTGTACAGGTTGTTTACTGAATACTGCTATATATGCTACTCAACTTTCGTAATGCATGGTTTAATTCTATAATGTACCTTCTAAATGTCGTTCCACTATTCTCTAAGGCTGTATCTATTGTGTAGAAAATGTATATCGGAACTGTGTTATTAATATGCTTGTTTGTTTACCAATTTCTGTGTGAATTGTATTCTCCCTTCCCCCTCCCCCCGGA
The DNA here is from genome assembly GCA_016271365.2 of Neoceratodus forsteri. Taxonomy (NCBI): domain Eukaryota; kingdom Metazoa; phylum Chordata; order Ceratodontiformes; family Ceratodontidae; genus Neoceratodus; species Neoceratodus forsteri. The sequence goes on along the minus strand of CM057451.1, from coordinate 1,189,594,581 downwards.
CGCATCTGGAAACAAACGATACTGCTCAGTATGCCTTCCCGGTGAAACTTTTAAATAAATAAATAAATATTCATAGTACATTTATGTGCTTCATTGTTCTTTTTTACTAAATAAAGTTAATAATAAAATATCTAAATTGTTAATTGTGGTAGTGTTTAATTAATTAACACAACAAAAATGATTGTTAATTTAATTTATCATGATGTCTAATTTAATTTAATGCATTAACTGAACATGTTAATTTGCCCAACTCTGCTATGCGGAATGCAGACTTCTGTCAGCAAAATTCATGCAAAATGATGATTCCACTTCCAAATTGCTTTTTCAGAATTTCAATTTTTTAATTCTGTGGAATTCAAAAACGCATCTGCACGTACATCACGAATAATTTTCCCTGGATCACAGAAACTGTGGAATGATTTTCCATGCATTGCAGAAAAAGAGTCCACAGTTTATGCAAACTGTGAATTATTAATCCATGGAAAACATTTTGCATGCAGAATGTCAGGATTCTGCTACTGATAGAATTCTGTGGACTTTCCTGAAAGTCCACAGAATTAGAGACACAGCAAAGTTTTAATTCACCAGTGAAGTTATAGCGAAGTCATCAAATTCATCTCTGCAGAGCAATTCCCAAATTTGTGCTATTAGCTTAAAAAGTTGCCTAACCGCGGATTGTGGAATTTTGCCAGCAAGTGGCAGAATTTCATCTACAAACAGTGGAACTTCGCCCACAAATGGTGAAAATCTGCTGTTCATGGGTGAAATTCCATAATTCGTGAGCAAAATTCTGCACTTGGCAAAATGCCACACTTCTCGGATTGATCTTTACTTTGCAAATTGCGCTAAACCTCCAGATTTTCCTAACTTCGCCCATCTCTACACAAAATTTAATTCCGTTGGAATTTGAACAATTTGCACAACACTAGTTATCAGGATAACAGATCACTGAGCAGGGCATCATAGATATGCAAATCCTTGTGCAAGCTGGAGTCCCAAAGAAGACTAAACACATGTCTGTACAGTAGTTTGTCATTGTCAGCCTATACCGGATCAGATATATAAGCCTGTTTAATTCTGGCAAAGCCTTGTTAGCCTGATGTATTTGCAGACCCATAATGCCCTGCTCTGGGAAAGAGGCTTGAGAGTATATGTGTATGGTTTTATGAGATGCACAAAAAACAAACTATCTGGATAATTCTTCATTTCTAGCATCATTTTAAGGATCCCATATACTGCTTTATCTGAAAACTGCCTCTCCAGGCTGTTCACTATGAGAGTTCTGAATGGATCTCTGCACATCCTCATTATGCTGGAATGCCCTCTACTTAGCAAATCCATGATTATACCATGGAAATTAACCAAGAGCCAATCAGAAAGGCAGGCTGTCACCTTAGCCCCGTTGTAAATCTTGTGATAATCACTGGCAAACGTGCCAGTCTGCCACATCCTCGTGCCACCTTGAAAAGGGATCACTCCGCTACCCCCACCAACACCATGAAGTTGCCATATTTCCTCTCACTAAGAAATCGCACTAGGACTCGTATATTAAAAAAAACAAAAAACATGGCTGCATCATGTGACCTAATCGACAAAACTGAACTCGATCAACTTTTCACAATAAACACTACATGAGAGCTAACTTGAAGCACTCTGTGGTATTTTTTAAATCATTGACCAGTAAACAGTTCGGCACTGCTGCACTCACCTCGCTTGTTAGTGTTATCGGCTCCACTCTGTCCGGTTCTCAATCTTCGCTGCTGCCCCACTCACTCTTTCTCTCTGTCAGTTCTCTACACGTCACTTTTTTTTTAAATAACTATTAAAAACAAATTCCCCCAAACACCACCATATGCCTGCAAAATCATACCCGGAAGTAGAAACAAAAATGCAATCCCAGACACCCCGCTCTACTCCACTCACAGCGCTGACTGACACGGCTCTCTCCTTCTCTCAACTACTCATCGCTCTAAACACATTTCCAAACCTGGCAGCAAAAACTAAACTATAAAAAAATTAAATAAATAAATGGCAATCTAATTTCTTTGTCAACATCACTTACTCTCATATTCTACCCAGCAACAAGGCATTACTTAATATACGGTGGAAGAATATATATACACAAATATACAAAAAAATAGAAATAAGATTTTTTTTTTTTACAATTCTTTTTCTATATTTTAATAAATGACACCTGGTATAATCACAATAAGCTACTCGGGTGTGGGTTGTTAGAGTTCCATGACTGTGGGGATTTATCTACTCGGCGCTCTGGGCAAACCACCCAGCCGTGGTAAATCCCCCGATAACCCACACTCCCTTGTGGCTTATTACTTAATGATTCTCCTTTAATAGCAGTAATATGTCCATATGCCCATATGTTCCATAATTGGACCTTGGATCATCTCCAGTATATTTCCTACAGCGGAAGTCATGCTCACTGTCCCATGTTATCTGTATCACTTCTACTTTTGTTTTAAAACACTGTTACCTTCCTCCATCCCCGGAAACAACCCTAATTTCTATTAATTTCTGAAAATTTATTGCCAGAATTTGAACCCGCTATTTATATACATCTTGTAGCTCCATGAGTTCCCTCGGATACCTAACATCTAGGCATTGTGATTTGTTCACCTTCAACCTAGCTACAGTACAAAATAGGTGGAGTCATTCTGTCAAGTGTCAGTAATACCAATGATGTCAAATCTATTTGAGCCAGATAAGATTTCTAACTAAGGCACATTTGATACTCCTTGCATGGGATGTTGTGAAGTTTTATTTCACCGTCAAAGCAGTCAAATTTGCCTGTGCGAAACACTTCGTCAAGTCGCCGCTTCACCACTTGGTTATGAGTTTTCCTGACAAGCTGCCACTTTTTCAGGTGAAATCATGGTGCAGCTGCAACTCTGAGGACGGATTTGTATGACATCACTTTAAACAAGCATTTGTCAATGCCGAATGTTTGCTTGCTGGCATTGGCATTGGTAGTGTAGAAGTTACAGAGCTGCATAATAGGAATGGCAGCGAAGTATTGAACTGAAGCCAACCCCACCACCACCTTGCAGAGAGTGACAGGCATTGGGGTGTGCCTTTGGGTCATCAGGCATAACGGCCACGCCATTTCACCACACCCTATCCTACAGACACTGACAAGTGTCACGGTGTGCCTTGGGGTCTTTGGCCCTTATGCGCACCCCATTCCATCAGGAAATATGGTGAGATGGGTGCAGTATAGGAGAATGGGGTGAAGTTTGGGCCCAAAGAGTCCGAGGCACACCTTGATGCCTCTCACTGGCTGCAGGGTGTGGGTGGGGGTGGAATGGTATGAGCATGACAGGCAAGAATCCCAAGTCACACCCCTGATGCCTGTCATTCTCTACAGGGTGGGGGTTATGGTCGGAAACCCTAACACCTCAGGCATTCGTTGGTATTTTCACTCCAAATTTTCAACATGGTTTTTTTGTGACCTCCACCTCATGAACAGTGGCAATATCAGTTTGTTAGCCGAAAACTGCTTTTGCACAGCGACTATGGCATTTAGCACCACAGGTGCAAAAACACATTCCGAACAGGATGTGAAAAATGACAGCGGTACTGTTCATGGGAGGTGTAAAAAATGGCGATGTTGAAAATCTGCTGTGAAAATCTTAAAAATCTGGTGAAGTCTCGAGCATGTGTAGAAACTGTGCAACGCACACCCATAATGTAACTAGTTTGGGGATTTTTTTACAGCAGATTATTAACACAGGCATTTTGAGACCTCCGATCATGAACAGTGTCAGTGTGATTTTCTTTATCTGTCCCGAACAATGATTTCCCACAGCGACCACGCATTTCTGTGCTGAAAGTGTAAAAACACATTTTGGCCATGTTGTGGAAAATGACAGCTGTACTGTTCATAAGGAGGTGTGGAAAATGCCACTGGTGAAAATCTGGACTGAAAATATTACAAATTCATGAACTTACTAGGGTGCGTGGAAACTGCGCAATGCTCACTCATAACACAGTCATTTTATGGAGTTTTTCACCAAATTTCAACATAGCCATTTTAACACCTCTGCTCATGACCAGTGTCACTGTGATTTTCTAACATGTCCCATACATTGATTTCGACAGCCACTGCGCGCCATTGTGCGCTACATGGGCAGAAACACGTTGTGGGCGAGATGTGAAAAATGACAACTGTACTGCTCATAAGGAGGTGTGGTAAAATGGCAAATCTGGAGTGAAAATATTGTAAATTTGCAAACTTACGAGCAAACTTACGTAGGAACTGCGCAACGCACGCTTGTAAAACAGTCATTTTTAGGAATTTTTTCACTAAATTTTCAACATAGCCATTTTAAGACCTCTGCTCGTGAATATTGTCACTGTGATTTTCTTAATGTGTCTTGTACATTGATTTCGCACACCAACTGCGCCATTGTGAACTACATGGGTGGAAACATATTTTGGGTGAGATGTGAAAAATCACAGCTATACTGCTCATATGAAGGTGTGGTAAAATGGCAATGTTGAAAATCTAGAGTGAAAATATTGAAAATTTGCGAACTATGAGCGCATGAGGAATTGTGCAATGCACGCCAGAACAGTCATCATTTTTAGATTTATAACCAAATTTTCAAAATAGGCTTTTTGAGAGCCCACCTTATGAACACTGGCAGTGTCGTTTCATTAATCATTCTGGAAAGGTGATTTCACGCAGTGGCTGCGAATTCACGCTTCGGGCCTGAGTAACGTCATGACAGTGACAGCATTCATGAGAAGGGGTCCCAAAAACTCTATGTTGAAAATTTGGTGCAAAAATTCCAAAAAATGCCCAAGATATGCAGCAAAGTTAAAAAAAAACAATCTATTACATTATACAGCTTACCGGCATTTCATCAGTTCGCGGTCGGCTTTGAAGAGTGCAGACATGTTCCCGGTCCACCAAAGATCGTCGCGCCGGACTCCGGAGGTAAGTATGGGGTGAGGGGGGGTGTGGGGAGGCAGGGTGCGAAGTGGGTGCGTGCGGGTGGGGGCAGGGAGACTGTGAGGGACCGTTTTTTAATTTACAGGTTTTTTTTATTACTAAGACAATGTGGGACATTTGCCACGCTGTGGTGGGCTCTCAGCGTGGTAGCTGGAAAGGCTGTTTGGGGGGGCTGGAGTAGATGGGGGATTGGGCCCCCGTCAGCCATACGGGCTTGTGCCACGTTGGGGTGGGCTCCCAGCGTGGCACCAGGAAAGCTTTTTTTGGGGGGTGGCATGGAGCTGACAGGGCATTGGGCACCCTTGTTGGCTATACAGTATGTGTGTGAAGGGGGGAGCACGTCAGCATGCAATATGTGTGCGTGCGTGTTGAGGGGGGGCTCTGCTCACTGAAGCAGAGCTCTCCCTTTCAACTGTATGCCACTACATTTTCAGCTGTCATAGACAGCTGGAGCAGTGATTGGCACACTGCGACTGTGCCTGCAAATACACTGACTGAATTGGAAGAGGCTGACACACCTCTGGAAAACTCGGATGATGGCACTATGTTTCTTGCACATGCATGCAAGCAAACATAAAAAGTGCCACTTCACCTGCTGAAAACTTAGCAAAGTCGGCACTTTGCAAATTTGGAAAACTTTGTAAATTAATTTATAAAGCGAAGTTTGCCCACTTTGCAGCTTTGCACATCTGTACTCCTTACATTCATGCAAGCACAGTTCCAGTTTTATCCAAATGCCCTTTAATTTGCTTAGATATGTCACTGTACATGATTTGCAATCCATGCACAGACAGCTACATATGTTTTGTTATTTTTCACATCATTTATACTGTATTTGTTTTCCGAACTGGTGGGCATGACTGCTTTCCCTCATTTACCCCAGATACCCCCTCTCCTAGCTTAAACACTTCCCCACCATTCTGCATATCCTACTCACCATAATATCCCTCCCCCTTTTTATGTTTGCTTGCACGCATGTACAAGAAACATAGTGCTACCATATGAGTTTTCATAGGTGTGCCTCCCCCACTTCCAATGTCCTGCTACCTTTTGCAGGCACAGCTGCACTGCGCCAATAAACATCTGAGCTGTCTATGACAGCCATTCAGATGCAGTGGCGTACAGTTCTGACGAAAACACTGCCAAATGAGTGGTGGTAACATGTAGGTAATTTGCATACTGCCTTTGGCAGTATGCAGATTGCCTACATGTACATCAGCACTGCATCTGAACTGTCATAGACAGTTAATTGTCTTCCCCCCTTCTCCCCGAACACTATGTAGCACGCTGGGAGCCCACCCCAGCGTGCTCATGCACTCCCCTCCACCTCTGCACACTGTATGACCGATGGGGGTGCCCAATCCCATCAGCTCCACTGCCCCCCCAAACAGACATCTAGGTGCAACTGAAAGATGCTACCCTCTTGGACGTTGTTGATTCTCTTGAAGTATTTGAAAGTTTCTATCATGTCCCCTCTAGCCTCGAAGAAAGGAGGAGAGGGTGACATGATAGAAACTTTCAAATACTGTACCTCAAGGGATTCAACAAAGTCCAAGAGGGTAGCATCTTTCAGAAAAAAAGAGATGTGCAAGAACAAGGGGGCACAATTTGAAAATAGAGACGGGACAGCTCAGAGGTAATGTGAAGATGTATTTCTTCACAGAGAGGGTTGTAGATGCATGGAACAGCCTTTCTGAGGAGGTCAAAGAGTCAAAAACAGTGCGGGAATTCAAGAATGCATGGGACAGACATAAGGCAATTCTAGTGGGGGGTAGGAGGAAGTAGGCTGTTGGTTAACTAGGATCTGCAGCTTATCCATTAGGTAGGGAAATGGGCAGACTAGGTGGGCCAAGCAGTCCTTATCTGCCATCAAATTCCATGTTTCTATGTTTCATGCTGGGAACCCACCCTAGTGTGGCAAAAAGTCCTTATAGCTGATGGGGGTGCCTAATCCTCCGTCGGCTCCACTCTATCCCCCCCAAATAAAAAAACAACACAGACTTCTAGGTGCCACGCTGGGAGCCCACCCCAGCATGACAAATGTCGGTATGGCTGACGGGGGTGCCCAATCCTCCATCTGCTCCACTACTCCCCTCAAAATAACCTTCCAGCTGCCACACTGGTAGCCCAACCCAGCATGGCAAAAGTCCCGTCGTCTTCTTAAATAAGAAAAAAAAAAACAGCAAAAAAAAAAAGGTCCCTCATTGACTGTCTTGCCCTCTCCCCAACCTGTGCTCACCCTCTGTGAATCCACCTCCCCACACCCCCCGATCCTATACTTACCTCCGGAGCCCAGTGCGACGATCTTTGGTGGACTGGGAACACGTCTGTACTCTTCAAAGCCGAACGCAAACTGAAGAAATGCCGGTAAGCTGTATAATGGCATAAATGGGTTTTTTCAACTTTGGTGCATATCTAGGCCATTTTGGGGAATTTTTTCACCAAATTTTCAACATGGGGTTCTTGGGGCCCCACCTCTTGAACTCAGTCATTATCATTTTGTTATACAGTCCGGAAAGGTGATTTCGTGGTCACTGCACAGAACCACCTTTCGGGCCCTAGTAATGAAATGACAGTGCCACAGTTCATGAGATAGGTGCCCCCAAAACCCTATGTTGAAAATTTGGTGAAACAATTCCCAAAAATGACTGTTTTATGAGCATGCGTTGCGCAGTTCCTACGCACACTCATAACTTCACAAATGTTTAATATTTTCACTCCAGATTTTCAACATTGCCATTTTACCACACCTCCTTATGAGAAGTACAGCTGTCATTTTTTACATCTTGCCCAAAATGTGTTTTCGCACATGTAGCACACAATGGCACAGGTGGTGTGCGAAATCAATGTTTGGGACAGATTAAGAAAATCACAGTGACACTGTTCATGAGCAGAGGTCTTAAAATGGCTTTGTTGAAAATTTGGCGACAAAAGTCCATAAAATGATTGTGTTATTAGCGCGCATTGCGCAGTTTCCACGCACCCTCATAAGTTCACGAATTTGTACTATTCGCAGTCCAGATTTTCAACACTGGCATTTTTCCACACCTCCTTATGAACAGTACAGCTGTAATTTTTCATACCCTTGTCGAAATGTGTTTTCACACTTCTGGTGCAGAAATGCGTGGCCGCTGGGGGAAATCAGTGTTCGGGACAGGTTAAGAAAATCACAGTGACACTGTTCATGAGCGGAGGTCCCAAAATGCCTGTGTTGACAATCTGCTGTAAAAAATCCCCAAACTAATTACATTATGGGTGTGCATAGTGCAGTTTCTACCTACGCTCATGGCTTCACCAGCTTTTTATATTTTCACTCCAGATTTTCAACATTGCCATTTTTACACCTCCCCATGAACAGTACAGCTGTCTTTTTTCACATCCTGTTCGAAATGTGTTTTTGCACCTGTGGTGCCAAATGGCGTAGTCACTGTGCAAAATCAGCTTTCAGCTAACAAACTGATATGGTCACTGTTCATGAGGTGGGGGGTCACAAAAAGCCCATGTTGAAAATTTGGAGTGAAAATGCCAATGAACGCCTGGGACATTAGGGTTTCTGACCACAACGCCCCACCCTGTAGAGACTGACACGCATCAGGGGTGTGACTTGGGATTGCCACCTGTAATGCTCATGCCATTCCACCCACACCCACATTCTGCAGCCAGTGACAGGCATCAAAGGTGTGCCTTGGACTCTTTGGCCCCAAAGGTCACCCCATTCTCCAATACTGCATCCATCTCACCATATTTCCTTATGGAATGGGGTAAGCATAAGGCCCAAAGACCCCAAGGCACACCGTGACACTTGTCGGTGTCTGCAGGGTAGGGTGTGGTGAAATGGCATGGCCATTATGCCTGACGACCCAAAGGCACACCCCAATGCCTGTCAGTCTCTGCAGGGTGGTGGTGGGGTTGGCTTCAGTTCAATACTTCACTACCATTCCTATTACGCATCTCTTTAACTCCTACACTACCAATGCCAATGCCAGCAAGCAAACATTCGGCATTGACAAATGCTTGGTTTGTTTTGTGGTACTCATCCGCCTGTATAGACTCCCCCGATCCAAAAGGCTCCTTAATGGCTTAGGAACCAAAATGTAAAAACAGAAACAAGGTGCTGCATCAGCATGTGGTCTGAAAGCAAAAGAAAACGGTTACATTAAATGCACACTGAAAATAGAAAATAAAGTTAAAAATTGATGTTTTGACCATAGGTCTTCTTCAGGAAATATCTAAAAGAGAAAAAGAAATTAACTCACACTAACTTTGCTTTTCCTCTTTTAGATATTTCCTGAAGAAGACCTGTGGTTGAAATGCCAATTTTTAACTCTATTTTCAGCGTGCATTTAATATAACCATTTTGTTTCACTTTAGGAACCAAAGCCCAGACTCCTTATTGCATATCCCTTAACCATGCATTAGTCTGTCCACTGACTCACTAAATTCCCTGGTTTGCAGCTAGCATGATTAGAATTTCTGAAAATAGTATCAGAAATGGAGTCCTTGCCCATGGGCTTTCTGCCTAGATCCCTAAAGTTTGATAGGACATCTAGCCAGCTTTTTCCTATGTTGTTCATGTCAGCATGGATGAAGAACCCTGGTCTCGCCTCAACAACTTTCCATGCTGCGGCTAAGATCCTTGACCCTTGCATCTAGGAGGCAACAGACCATACATTTCTCACAGTCATTGCTGCATGGAACCCTACCTTTGAATCTGCTGTAGCCATGGAATTACCCACCACCACCACAGTCTGCTTTCTAGGTATGTACTCTCAGGAACAAGGCATTACATCAGCATTTAAAGATTGGAAGGACTAGTACTTCAGCTTAGAGCATATTAATTGCAATTATACAATGGCAAGAAAATTTCCTGGACTCTGATTGGTCAGTTGGCTGTCACAGCAGGGATGTTATCCTGGCATAACATCCCTGCTGATTGTTTGTACATATGGAGCATGCTGTTCCTGATGCGCTTTTTTTTTTTCTCTTGAGAAACAAAAATATTTTTACACACTAACAAAAACATTCTTTAAAATTCTTTTTTTAACTATGAAACAATAAGCCATTGTATAATAGGAATAATGCCCTCCAGGGTGGGTGTTATGCTGGGATAACATCCCGCCTCAGGTGTTGGACACCCTCGGCCGTTGGCCTCTGGCCCAACCACCTGAGGTGGGATGTTATCCCAGCATAACACCCACCCTGTCGGGCATTATTCCTTTAATAAATAAAACGTGTAATGTCTCTGCCTGCATGCCAAGGTTTTATTTATTTGCAATTAATGTGCTCTAAGCTGAAGTACTATTCCTTCCGGTCTTTAAATAGTGATGTAGCGCCTTGTTCCTGAGAGTACTTGTTTGTGTGTTAACAAGAGCACCATCATCCTAGTGCACAATTCTCTGGTTTGTTCATGCTTTTTAGGTAAGGTTGCATGTATTCCATTGCACTGAGCATATGTGTTTAAGCAGAACTTCTGATTCCGACTCTGTTTCTGTTCCAGTGCCTGCTGGACATGACTCCATGACGGAATATGCTAGAAACCCTCCCCCATCCAGTATAGGTCTATGGAGTCCATTAATGGGCCAAGAAAAAGGCTCTCCACCTCTCCCACCCTCATCTCCTTCCCCTTATTTTAATGCCACTGGGGGTGCTGGGCTGGCCTGCTGCTTGGGTCCCCATGTGTCATCTCATCTACAGTATGTGGGCTCAGGCAAGAGACTGAGGAGGCAGTGAGGCCTCACATTCAACAGTTCATTTCTCCATGTTGTTTAGTTTTTCCTGAAGTTTCCCTGAGTCTACAAGAATGAGACATCATCACGGCCTTCCCTTCCCAGCAAGCCACCAAGTTCCCTCCTAAACTGGTTCCCTGTCACCATGTCATGATTCCTCACTAATCCCGTGATGGTCAGTACACTGGGCAAAGTATAGCGGGAGACAGTATAGCGCAGTGGTTTAAGGCTCTGAGCTGCAAATCTGGTGACATCCAGCAGACCAGACCTGGGTTTGAATCCCACAGCTTCCACTTACATACTGTGTGACCCTAAGCAAGTCATTTAACTTCCCTGTGCTCCCAGGTTGCTCTTGTAAAAAAGCTTTCAGCTTAGTGTGCTACTCCTGGTTAAACAACTAAAAAAAAGTGAAAAGACCCCCACTCCTGTTCCCGAGGAGGATCCCAGGGACCAACCCATTGCTGCTGGCCATTTCACCCCTACCTTGTCAAATATACCCAGCACCCCCTAGTCCTCCCTGAGTGACCTGGGTAGGGGGGTGGTAGACCTAAAAAAGACCTGGATAACTAGCACAAGATGCCTTGCTTAATACAGCATCTGACAGAGCTTGCTACTCAGGGCATTCTTTAAATCAACCACCTCCCCTCCTATCAGGTTACTCAAGGAGTACCTGGAGTGCTCGGAAGTATTTACTTGGCAATGTAGGTGAAGAAGGACTGCAGCAGTGGATAAGGCCCTGAGGCCCTCCCTGGAAACAGAAGTGGGAGACTTTTCACTTTTCCTGGTATACTGATGATTATCGGATTCACGGGGAGCCATAACTAGGGGCAGGAGTTCAAGTCAGGGAAGAAGCTTTGCGACTTGCTGGGGAGGTGGGCTGTGATGATGTCTCAGTTTTGTGGACAAAGGGAAATGTAAAGCAGCAGGAATTCGTTTTTCACAATTTTTTACTGAACTTTTTTAAAGACATACCAGTATACAGACATATGGGCATCTAGGAAACAGCAACAGTATCAGGCAATACATTGAACAGCTATGGTAAGTATACCAGTAAGCTGAGGGTTAAAAAAAAAGAGTTCCATTGATAGGCTTCCTTAAGGTTATTAAAATACAAAGTGAGTCCCTGAAAGACAGATTATAATGAGAATGTTGTAAAGAGCATATCATTGCATAAAAGGCTGTAATTGACTAACAGTTCCTGGACTGCATTGTCTACGCTTACATATTAAAACTAGTCAATGCACAAACATTGCATCTGTGTCTAATTTGTACAGAGTCTATTTGTTCCATATTGCTTCAATAACTGGAAGGTGACTTAGATAATAATAAGTTTGCTTTTCTAAACAATAGAGTATGTCTACTACTGCTATCCAGTGAGCTACCCTAGGAAGCAGAAGTTTCATCCAGAGCCTATTTATTGTTTTCTTTACACATGAAAGCAAGATAAAAAGTAAATTCAACTGTCTTCCTCTCGGAGATGGGGGCGGTGGTACTACAAATGTCAGCACCAGCATAGACGTTAAGGATCCTGGGCAGTCATACATGGATTTCAGTATGCGGATGACACCTCATCCTTATAATGTTGAAGGGTTGGGTACCCCCAAAATATATGTGCATGGTCCACACAAACCTCCCCATGTGCCCAGCAATGCTTAGCAGCTTGTTCCCTCATAAATTCATCAATACAGTTGGGGTTCTAGAGAAGCATGTCCGACACTTCCAAGCAAATTCTTTGAGAGGGGGGCCATGGGTAGTTTATAAGTAGGGAGGGCACATTTAAGTCATAGTTTCTCCTGACACTGAACCTGCAAACGTATTTATTTACTTATGACTTTGATTACCAGGTAAGTGCACTGATCCAAGGGCAGATCTGCTGTTCATGTATAGAGAACTGTTATAGCAGAGTCTTTCACCTGAACCCTCAGAATGGCATATGATGTACCCACCAAGTGAGTCCCTACTGCCCCCCCATTTATGAGTTTGAAAGTGAATGAAAAGCTCATGAAGGTGGGTCAGGGAGGTGGGTGCTTCATACATCTTGTTTGGAAATATAGGCCCACATTTTTAGGTACTAGACATGGTCTATGGCAGGAAGGGAAAATTTCTCCTGCAGAGTTTGAAAAGGAAGCTCCCCCTAGTGTCCGAGAAGTGATGATAGTACTTAATCCCCTGTCTTGCCCAACATTTTAGAAAAGGATCAGTAGTGGTCAAGGTGTTATTTTGTTCATGGGCTATAGTTAATTATAAGGGATCTAATCCCCCTAGTGAGGCTTCCTTCCAGAGTTTATGCCAGGTGCTAAGCACTTTTGTTGTATGAGAGAAGAACTTAGTAAAGGATAAATACCTTTTGAGGGAGGCAAATAAAATAGTGCCCACATCACAGAGGTTGTTCAGTACAAATTCAATGTGCTTCCAATCCAGGGGGCTTGATATGTTGGGGAGGTCCAAAGACATGCCAATCTCAACTGGCACTCAGATACAGCATGTAATTGTAAAGTGGGAAAATTCACACCTCCCTTTTCCTTAGAGAGTTGCAGCAGAGAGAGAGAGAGAGAGAGAGAGTCAAAGTCTCAGTCCCCCCCGGAGAAATCATTATAAAAGTGTATTCCAAGTTCTGATATGGACAGGGCATCAGGGGGATGGTTTGAAGAAAGCACAGGATTCTTGGCAGAACATTCTGCCGAATACCTTCAGCAATATTTAGGGAGGGTAATTGGAGAGTGGACCAACATTCCAAATCCAGGACAATGCTATTGCTAAGTGGTTCAAAACTTAGGCTATCTAGGTGGTGTGGATTTTTTGTAATGTGGACCCTTAAATATTTTAATGAAGTTCTATTCTGGCAGATGTTAAGTTGGGGTCATAAGGTACGGTCAGGGGTATAATGGAGTGCCAACACTTCCGTTTTATTTGTGTTAAGGCAGAATCTCACAAAAGTCTCTAATGTTTCCAGAAGATCCAGTGTGGCCAACAAGGAATTAGTGGGGTTGGTAAATGTTGAGAGTATATCGTCGTCAAAGAGAGCTATTCTGTAGTCCCTGCCACACAACGGTACACCCTGTATCCGAGTAGACCGAAGGATGTGGACTGCAAGACGATCGATATAAAGGGCAAATAAGACAGGTGAGAGAGACGGCAACCCTGCTGTGTGCCCCTCCCCAGTACAAAAGGTTGGGAAAGGGATCTATTTGTCCTTATGTAGGCTTGCGGGCAGGAGTAAAGAGTCTGCAATTCGGAAATGAAGCTGCAAGGAAAACCATAAATCTCCAGGGTATGCCAAGGGAAACACCAGGAGATTCTATCGAAGGTCTTCTCCGCATTCATGGCTGCTGGAACCAGTGACATGGATCTGTGTTGAGTATAATCCTAAAGGAGCAATGTACTGCGGACATTATTATGGGCTTGACACTTAAACACAAAACCCACCTAGTCCATGTCCAGTAGGGATGGGAAAAGGCCCTCCAACCTAGTAGCCCACCTCAAAGTAAAAAGATTGTAATCTAAATTAAGAATTGAGATGGGATGATAGGATGCAGGTAGTATGGAATCTTTCTCCAGTTTGGGGAGTGCAGAAATAGTGGCATATTGCCAGGTGGGTGGGAAAGCATCCCCATCTTGCAAGGTCCAAATAAGGTGAGAAAGCAGTGGGATGAGGAGGTCACGGGGGGGGGGGGAGCTTTATAAAACTCCAAGGAGGAGCCATCAGACCCAGACATTTCCTATTTTTAGATTCCACAATTCCCAAAATGATTTCCTCTGTTGTTATAAGGTCAGTTAGAGCTTCTATCTGGGCTTCCATAAGTGTGTGAAGTTTAGTCTGTTCCATGAAAGTTCTGACTTGATCCCTGGGAGGGTTTAGGTCATCCAGGATATAGAGACGGGAATAACAATTTTGTAAAATGCTTTGCATATACTGTGCCCATAAAGGGATCTCTAAGTTTAGGGATACAGGTGTGTACTCTAGCTACTCTGAGAGTTTAAGCCCCATGTGCCTCTTCATACAGCAGCAATACCTTCGGTCGAAGAGATTGTGCTTGAATTTTTTTTCCAGTTATTGCTGGAGTTGAGCTTTGGTGTCTACAAGCTGCTGTTTGACAGAAGTATGAATGATCTTGCCCCAGAGAACCACTTTAAGGGCATTCCAGATTACTGGGACTGAGATATATAAAGTGTCATTTTTTTGAAGATATGGGGGGGATACAATCTTCCAGCTTGTGTATCAGGGCTTCATCCCATAACAAACCAGGGTGGAAGTGCCAGTGGGTCGATTTCCTGGGTCTTCCTAGTGAAAATAGGGCAGTAACACAGGCATGATCTAAGAGAAGAGAAAGACCATGCTAAAGGTCATCATGTGTGTCGAGATGCTCGACGATAGTAACAAATTGTCGAGTCTCGCATAACTGTCATGGTGAGGGGAAAAATTGTATATTTTGCCTTGGAGATGTGAAGATTTAGCCAGGTTTCTAAAATTCCCATGTGTGTTAAGAGTTTTATGAACAGATGTTTGTGCTGGGGACAGTCAAAATAACTTCAGCGAGGAATCATCCTGTTCAGGTTCAGCGTGAGATTCAGGTATCCCCCCAAAATCAGTTGGCCTTGCAGTACCTTGAACAACTTATTAGAGAAGGTTTGAAAGGAGACCCTATCTGCCTCAGAAAATAACCATTAACCAGCATGAGAGGTTGACCATATAGGCTACCTACCACAATAGTGTTTCATCCTGCCGGGGTCTGTCTCTTGCCCATGAATTTCATAAGGGACACATATGAATTAAAGCAAGGACTCCTCTCCTGTGGCCAGAGGAATGTGAGGAACAGAATATCTGGCCAAAGCCCAGTTTAAGGATTTTTTTTGTGCTTCTCTGAGGAGTGGTGGGTATCCACTAAAAGAAGGATATCCACCTGCTGCCTCCAAATAAACTGGAGAAGGCAGGTATGCTTCATGGGATTGTGTATGCCACTAACATTACATATATGAGATGATCTTAGTGTGATGTGTCAGGAGATAAAAAAACAGTAAGCAACATTAGCAACTCCAGCATATCTAAAATCAGAGCCAAAAGCTGTCCTCCCAACATATCCCCCCAAACCCAGTATAAATTCCCCTGCTACATAGTTAACTCCACTTACCTGCTGCCCAATAATAAGAAAAAAAAGGTAATGAAACTATATAGCAAGATACTTTTGTGCCAATGGAGCAAAGCAGTCCATGATCAAACAGTCTAGAAAAAAAGGTAAAATAACAGTCAATAACAGTGTCCAACAGCTACCTCCAGGCTGGTAAGCTGGGTTACTTAAGGAGCTGCTGGGTAATGCTAAGAGATGGAAAAGCTTTACATGGGTGTTATCAGGCCAAGCCTGGCTCTAAAGGTGCAGAGTAGTCCTGTTCCTGAGGTAACATGATGCCCTTATGTAGAGTGTCACAAGCCACATTGCCAATGTCTAAGTTGTACCCCTGCTAGAAGGATGCTTATAAGGGTTCAAGTTGAGAATCAGGGAGATTCACGAAAGGACAACTGCCATGGTCTGATCCCAGGTAGCTACTGGGGAAAATAAGGTTACAACACCTAGGGTATGTACTGTAGGATCTCCCACTATGTGTCACCCCTGTCTACCCCTTGGCCTGAGTTTAAAACTGCACCTCTCACCTACAGATGACAGGAACTATGCCAGCGTATAGTATGTATACATGTATGTATGTATGCATTGAAGTTTTACTTTGCGGGTGAATTCCCCATGAATTTACAAACTCCGCCTCCCTGTGCCATTTCACGAAGTTGCCATCTGCAGTGGAAAAATTGCCAAAATGGCACAGGGTAACTTTACATTGCTCTGTTTTTTTAAACATCCCAAAACAAGGAGCGCCACATCCTGGTGTCTGTGTCTAGTGTCTACCCCCACCAATTGTCAGCCCAACATAACCCCCCATTGCCAGGTAATCCCTGGTGTCCCACCTGCAGTTTTGTATGCCCCTTCGGCTGATCACCTGTTTATTGTAAAATAACCATGAGCAAAAAGCAAAGTCACTCAGCTACTATTCCTGCGCCATAACACGAAAACGTAACAGGAGCAAACAGAAACACAAGGCACCAGGATACAGTGATTATTGCAGTTAATTGACTAAATAACAGGAGCAAACATAAACACAAGGCACCAGGATGCAGTGAATATTGCAGTTTATTGACTAAATAATAAACACAAGGCACCAGGATGCAGTGAATATTGCAGTTTATTGACTAAATAATAAACAAAAGGCACCAGGATGCAGTGATTATTGCAGTTTATTGACTAAATAACAGGAGCGAACATAAACACAAGGCACCAGGATGCAGTGAATATTGCAGTTTATTGACTAAATAATAAACACAAGGCACCAGGATACAGTGATTATTGCAGTTTATTGATTAAATAACAGGAGCGAACATAAACACAAGGCACCAGGATGCAGTGAATATTGCAGTTTATGGACTAAATAATAAACACAAGGCACCAGAATGCAGTGATTATTGCAGTTTATTGACTAAATAATAAACACAAGGCACCAGGATGCAGTGAGTATTGCAGTTTATTGACTAAATAATAAACACAAGGCACCAGGATGCAGTGATTATTGCAGTTTATTGACTAAATAACAGGAGCAAACAGAAACACAAGGCACCAGGATGCAGTGATTATTGCAGTTTATTGACTAAATAACAGGAGCAAACATAAACACAAGGCACCAGGATGCAGTGAATATTGCAGTTTATTGACTAAATAATAAACACAAGGCACCAGGATGCAGTGTATATTGCAGTTTATTGACTAAATAATAAACACAAGGCACCAGGATGCAGTGAATATTGCAGTTTATTGACTAAATAATAAATACAAGGCACCAGGATGCAGTGATTATTGCAGTTTATGGACTAAATAATAAACACAAGGCACCAGGATGCAGTGGTTATTGCAGTTTATTGACTAAATAACAGGAGCAAACATAAACACAAGGCACCAGGATGCAGTGAATATTGCAGTTTATTGACTAAATAATAAACACAAGGCACCAGGATGCAGTGATTATTGCAGTTTATTGACTAAATAACAGGAGCAAACATAAACACAAGGCACCAGGATGCAGTGATTATTGCAGTTTATTGACTAAATAACAGGAGCAAACATAAACACAAGGCACCAGGATGCAGTGAATATTGCAGTTTATTCACTAAATAATAAACACAAGGCACCAGGATGCAGTGAATATTGCAGTTTATTGACTAAATAATAAACACAAGGCACCAGGATGCAGTGAATATTGCAGTTTATTGACTAAATAATAAACACAAGGCACCAGGATGCAGTGATTATTGCAGTTTAGTGACTAAATAATAAACACAAGGCACCAGGATGCAGTGAATATTGCAGTTTATTGACTAAATAATAAACACAAGGCACCAGGATGCAGTGATTATTGCAGTTTATTGACTAAATAACAGGAGCAAACATAAACACAAGGCACCAGGATGCAGTGAATATTGCAGTTTATTGACTAAATAACAGGAGCAAACATAAACACAAGGCACCAGGATGCAATGATTATTGCAGTTTATTGACTAAATAACAGGAGCGAAACAATACCTTGCTGTGCTAGGCTATTCAAAGTGCAAAAAAATCCTCGGCAGAAAATCGACCCGACCTGGCTTCGCCTGAGAAGGCTAGAAGGCTTTTTCAAGGGACAAAGAACCAGGACATACGGGTATGTTTAAATGGTCTATCTGCAAGTCACATGTGCAAACTTCACACTTCGTAAAGGCGCAAAGTGCCAAAAAGTGCTACCAGGTGCTTATCTAAGACCATAAACAAAACGTACTGATGGCAGTATACACAATATAAATCCACAATGGTAAAAGGACTCTATTTTAAAATATTTTTAGATATTGCCATTAATTTATAAAATATGGAATAAATTATCTAATACCAGATACTGTACCAATCGGTAAACTTGTGATTCCAAACATACAGTAGGCTAAATTTAAGTCTCACTAACAAGACACACTCTTATGACAATGTTTACTTGTCTGTACATTATTTATATTGCCAATTACAGAAACAGCTGTGGTAGCTATTAAACAGTCATTGTTGCCCTCTTCAGGCTGACCGCTCTCTTCTGCTCCAAGGTCACTTCACACAGTTCGGCCATATGGAATCATAAGGGTGAACCTGTAGGATCAAGCACAGAGAGATACACAATTTCTTAAACAATATCCACTTTTATCATGTTACAGTAAAACTTAAAACAGTTATCTTGGTTTTTTTCTTCTCTTCCTATTTATGAAAGGCATTATATCCAATCTTTCATTTAAACCACGGGCAAAATGCCCCCCAAGCTAGAAAGGCCAAAATGCTTCCCTGTCTAGGAGAAGCATTTTTAAATCACCTCCCCTCTTTCCCAAGGTAACTTTCTCTACCACACATAACTTAAAACTGTGCTCTTCTGGATTCTTCACACTCAGAATATGGGAGGCCAGGGTATTTCTTAGGTCTCCCTTTTCAATTGACCGCATATGTTCTCCCACCCTAGTTTTGAAATTCCTGGCAGTTTTGCCTACGTAGACAGCTGAACAGTTACACTTTGCTAGACAGACAACATGAGTGAAGTCACAATTGATGAAGCTCCTTACTTTAAAACTGCTAGTGATATTTGATCTATAAAAGTTAGTAGTATTGTCTGTCACATCGCAATACTTGCATCTACCGCATTTAAATGTTCCATGTGGTAATGTTGGTAGCCATGTTTTGTTTTTTTGTTGTTCAATGTGTGGCTGATAGCTGTGGGTTAATATATTACCTACATTCTTAGCTCTTCTACAGCTAAATCTGGGAGGTGTAGGGCAGGATTTTTTTAAAACCGGGTCCAAACTAATTATACCCCAATTTTTAGTTATGATCTGTCTGACCCCTGCAGATCTAGTGGTATATGTTGTCACAAAATTGGTCCTCTGTTCTGTTTCCTTAGATGTTTTACTTTTGGTCATAAGCATATTACTGACTGCGTTTTCTGCCTGGTCTAGGACTTCAGGTTTGCAGCCTCTCTGCTGGAACCTGGTGCACATAGCCCCCCTCTATCTCTGGCAATCCTTCTCTGTACTGCAATTCCTTTTTATTCACATATATTGGGATTTAGGTATATTTTTAACTATGTGTGTGGGGTGGCAGCTGGTTACATACAGAATTTTATTTCGGTCTGTTTCTTTGAGGTAGAGGACTGTTTTTAAAGTACCATCCTCCTGCTTTGAGATGGCTAAATCAAGGAAATGCACCTCTTTAGCACTTTCATGTGCTGTAAACCTCAGGTTACCATTTGTAACTTCCATTTATTCAATGAAACTTGCCAACTCTGCCCTTTGCCCCTTCCACACCAACAGTATGTGGTCTATAAAGTGCCTCCATAGGTCTATCCTATGGTAGAAAGGATTAGTCTCGAGGCTACAGACTTTTGTTCTTTCTGAATAACCGAGATACAGGTTAGCATAATTAGGGACAAAAGTAGCCCCCGTAGCTGTACCTTTAATTTGCAGATAGTGTTGGTCCAGAAACAGGAAGGCACTGCATTCCAGGACCAGCAGGGCATACTCACACAAAAAAATCAACCAGACCTTGATTATAATCAGTATACGACTCCAGCCAGTATCGCATTGCATGTATACCATCTTGGTGGGGTATATTTGTATAAAGAGCCTCTATATCTAGTGACACCATATACCATTCTGCTTCTAGCTTCATGTCATCCAAAAATCCTAAAACCTGTGTGGTATCTTTTAGGTATGAGGGCAGTTTCAGTACTACGTCCTTAGTGTGAGCATCAACAAACTGTGGCAATGGCTCTAGGAGACTATCAGTTCCAGATACTATAGGTCTGCCAGGAGGTGCACTAAGGTTTTTGTGTACCTTAGGCAGAGTGTAAAAGCAGGCCTTCACAGGATGCTGTACAGTTAGAAAATCAAATTCATTCTTCATTATTACTCTCTCAACAAGTGCTGTATCCTGGTTCTTTGTCCCTTGAAAAGGCCTTCTCAGCCGAAACCAGGTTGGGTCGATTTTCTGCCGAGGATTTTTTTGCACTTTGAATGGCCTAGCACAGCAAGGTATTGTTTCGCTTCTGTTATTTAGTTAATAAACTGCAATAATCACTGTATCCTGGTGCCTTATGTTTCTGTTTGCTCTTGTTGTAAACTGATAAAATAAATCTAAGGTCCACTCCCCGCCATCGCAGAGTGTTTGACCAAAATCATTTCTCTGCTATCCAGTGGACTCCCCCTCCCACCCCTGCATCTACTGCTCACCACCCTGACCCCGAGCGGATGACCAGTGCAGCCCTCACCATTCTCCTCCACACACATGCAAGCATGCACTCATTAATTGAGCTCAGTCAGGCGGCCAGCCATGGAGAACAGTGGAGAGGGCTGTACCAGTCGCCCGCTCAGGTCAGGGGTGGGGGGGGTGCAGAGAGTAGTGGGCAGTAGAAGCAGGGTGGGGGTCCACTGGACACTAGGGAAATTATTTCAAACAAGTGCTCTGCGATGGGAGGTGGACCTTGATTTTGTTTTGTATTTTACAAGGAGGTGATTGGCAGGGGGGCACACAACATTACAGGGGGACACCAGGGATTGCCTGGTGATTGGGGGGGGCTATGTTTTCATGTTGGGCCGGCAATCAGCAGGGGTGACTAGTAGATACCAGGGAAACCCTAATTTTGTGGAGTTTTTTGGGTGGCAAAGCTGGGCTTTGCACACCGTGCAAAGTGGGGAAAATCTGCTAAATTTTTCATGGAGCGAATTTTCCCCACTTCACACATCTCTAGTGGTGACCACAACTGGTGTCCAGCTAGGATTACAACAAAGAGCAGGGGCAAGACGTGAAGAAGGGCAAGCCCCAGCAGGCCAGCCATGGAATGGCCTCCTATGGGAGGCGCCATCCCCCCAACATTTGGTGGGATGGAGCAAGCCCCAGGAAAAGGGTGGTCAACAAGAGAATCAGGGCCAAAGACCCCCACTGAAGGTGACCAGTAGCTACTCCCATTGAAAAACATAACAGAGTGCTTCGGGTGGTCCCTCCCACCCCCTTACCTGCCAAAGCTCAATATGCAAATAAGTAATCATTATTAAAGGCTAGTAGCTCAGCTTCCTGGATCTGTGTGGGTGGCTCTTTGTGTTTGTCTGTGTCTGTAGATTAGTTTTTGTGGATTTTCATGTTTTTCTGCTTGGAGCAACTACCTCATTCTTGCACACAACATCTGTGAAAGTCTCCAGGACTGAACCTTCAAAGCATCACCGCCAGGTATCAGCATTGTTATTTTAAATTAATGTTTTGGAAACCATCAAAGGAAAACTAAGACTTGCAAACTAAGACCTTGGCACTAGGAGAGCTGTTATTGCTGGAGGAGCAGGGGTGGTTGCTGGCTGCATCGGCAGCAAGGAAGGAGCACCAGGTGCCGGGACAGTGCACTGAGGGCCACATCGGGGACCAGAGGAGCCAGAGCTGCATCGGAAGCAGGAGAGGTCTCAGGGAAAGGCATTCCCAGTGGCTGCATTCAGTGGTGGGCCAGGGCTCGGGAGAGCACAGGAGAGGACCGAGGGCAAGTCATCCCAGCAGCTGCAATTGGCAGCAGGCCAGGACTTGGGAGAATGGGGCTGCTGGATCCAGGAGGTTGCTGGCCAATAGGAGGCCAGGCACCAAAATTTGAACTAGCGGCTGGGCTACAAAAAGCAGGCCCAGCCGCTTTCCGGGACCTTGGCACTACAAGAGCTGTTATTGTTTCACACCCCCCCATCCTGGCCCCGACCTCGACCTCGATTAAATAGCTGAAGGGGGTGGAGTCAAGAGATAGGGGTGGCCTGATTTAGGTGATATAGCCCTGTTTACTGTAAGTACTGTATCTCTGATCGGTGGGGAACCTGTTTATTCAATCAATCAATCAAAATCTTTATTTATCCAGGTGAACACCATTGAGCAGAGCTCTTTTACAAGATGGACCTGGTTAGAACAGGGTCAGGGTAACATCCATCATAAAAACATATAAATACATGTAAATAAGTATATAAATACCAACACAATGGTGCAGTAATAGGTGAGTCAAATGATAAAAAGGAAGACAAGGCAAGCCATAACAGAGGAGGATTCAAATACAAGGGGGCAGGTCCACCACTGAACCATGCAACTATATATAAGCCATGTTCTATGTATAGAAGTACCAGTTAGTTCATTTATCAGGGGCAGTCACTAGTAATAGCCATGAAAATGGCTTGGAGAACCGCCAACTAATGGCAGATGGGGTACCAAGAGGGGTATGTAATATGTGAGCGAAGGATAAACATTGTGAGAAGTGAAGTCCCAAGGATAGGTCGGTAGAACTGATGCGGCGGTGGGGGGCCTACTGGGAGAGGAAAGGAGTTAGGACTTTATAGTATGATTGCGTGTAAATTGAGGATGAGTGCTGTATGAAATTGTGAAAAGAAGGCTGGAGAAAGCTGGAAGATAGACCAGTATCAAAGGGAGGACAGAGGCATCAAGGTGATACATGAAAGCATGATGACAGACCGGGGCCAAGGAGGACACAAGCACTAGAAGTAGTTCGTTCATGGTTAAATGGTACAGGTTAGCATGATGACAATTCATGGTCATGGGAAACAATTGCACTGATCATTTCTGAGACGTGAATATAAGAGCTTGAAAGATGAGATACCAATGGGTGACCTCAGTTTCAGTTTTTTTTGCAATTTATTCCACAAGGAGGACGGTGTAAAACTTATAGCAGCCCTGCCAAAGCGAGAGTTAACTTTGGGAACCATCAGTAGGAGAGATTTGCAACTTCTCAGGGCATAATTGCCTATTGGTTTTATAGGAAGACAGTCTGTAATGTATTAGGGCAGTTTTTTGAAGATGGCTCTCATGGTCCATAAGGCTGCATTTTTATCATGCCTGTATTGAAGAGAACTCCACCCCACTGATTGATATAGGGAGAAGTGGTGAGTGGAGTAAGGCAGGCCTGTGATGAACCTCAAAGCTCTATGGTATAATGTGTCAAGTTTGGTGAGGTAGGAAATGGGACAGTGACTGTAGAGGATGTCAGCATAATCTGTCAAGGATAGAAAGGTTGATTGTACCAGCTGTAGTTTGGCATCTCTAGTTAAGAAGCGGCTATCCTAAAGAACAGGCTAAGTCTCTGTGTAATTTTTGAGTAATTCTTCAACGTGCTCTATAAAGGAGAGCCTATGGTCCAGCCATACTCCCAAGTATTTGAATTTAGGACAAATTCCAACTTCTCACGAGAATTGTAGTAATCTCTGCACAGGATCTGATAGGGCTGAATTTACTGTTTGGGCAGAGGAAAAGAGCATTGCTTTTGTTTTCTTGGTAAGTAATAGTTTTTGTTTAGGAGTTGGTGTTGCAGCAGGTTGAACTTCAGATTGAAGGTCATTACATGTAGATTGTAATGACGGGCGGCTTACATAAAGAACTGTGTCATCTGCAAACAGATGAATGTTGGCCTTAGTTATGCTTTCATCAATATTGTTGATGTATATTGTAAATAAGATCGGTCCTAAAATAGAACCCTGGGGAACACCTCTTAGGAGAGGTTTGAGAGTTGAGAGATCTTCCGCTTTCACCAGCTGGAAATGATCAGAGAGGTAGTTGTTGAACCACTGTAAGGATAATGGGTCAGCACCTAGTGAGGTCAGGGAAGAGAGTAGCAGAGAATGGTCGACAGTGACGAAGGCCTTGCTCAGGTCCAAGAACACGGCGCAGGTGTAATTCCTGTTGTCTAGCTCTCTTTGCCAGTCATTAGTCACTTTGGCAAGTGCTGCGATAGTGCTATGTTTAGCTCTGAACCCTGCTTGAACTGGATTAAGCAGGTTGTTAGCTTCTAGATAATGCCTCAGATGGTTACTTACGACTTTTTCCAGTAAATTTGACAAGACCGGGAGAATCGAAATTGGTCTGTAATTATTTAGATTACACGGATTTCTGGACTTGAACAGGGGTATGATGTGCTCTGTTTTCCATATTGAAGGAATGGATCCTTGAATTAAAGATAGGTTGAATAAATGGGTTATGGGCACGGCTAACACAGGGACGGCCACCTTCAAAAAATATGGGTCGAGGGTATCCGCACCAGCACTTTTTTTTACATCCAGTTTTAGCAATAGGTCTTCAACTTCTTTCAGATTGGTAGGACGCAAGGAGAAGACTGAATTGGTGATGCTAGGATCTGCACCTTGATTATCCACCTGAGAGCGTATCAAATTTGCAGGGGAATTGTCGAAGGCTAAGCCTGCAGTTGCAAAATGATTATTGAAGGCATCCAGAACTTCCAGTCTGTCGCTAATGGTGTTATTATTTAATGAGATTTTATCAGATAGTGAGCCACCAGGCATGTGACCAGACAAGTCCTTGATGGTTTTCCAAAATTTTGTAGGATTTTTGGAGGCAGAGAGAAATTCAGAATGATAATATGCAGCTTTTGTATCTCTAACCATTCTAGTACATGAGTAGGTGCTGTATCTCAGATCAGTGGGGAATCTGCTGGTTCACCCAGGGAAATCTACTATGAGGGGGATGGGACCACATGTCGTTAGGGCCGGCATCTTTAGGAGGGTGGTGGGATGCACAGGGTGTGGGGCGGCCATAGTACTAGACTGGGCTTGGAAGTTTGGTGGTTGCCCAGTGTGCTACCAGCTGGCACAGCTCAGGGAGGAGGTTAAAGGGATTGGGAGGCAGCTAGGAGATCTGGGGGGGAGTTATGGAGAGGGTGGGGAAAAGGGCAGGGGCTCACACACAGGGCTGCACCAAGTAAAGACGGGGCATAGGGAAAGGAGCACAGGGGAGTACTTGCGGGTCACATGGGGACCCTGACAGAGGGGATCCAAAAGGAGGACACTCCCAAAGAAACAGGCAGGTATCTGGGGCTGGACAGAAGGAACCAGGGTGAAGTGGTGGGTTGGGGGGAGTCTTGGGGTCGGGCCTTAGACTCAGCAACCATTTTAACTCTCTACGTCTGCTAGAGAAGGAAGAGGGAAGTGCTGGGGGTGTGATGCAGCCACAACGGGGGTGGTTAGGGAGAGAAAGGGAGGGGGAACAGGAGGCGGGGGCTGGAAATCATGAAAAACAGGGGGAAGCATGGGGTGTGGGAAAACGGTGGGTGGGGGGATCAGAGCAGGCTGAGGAAGAGGGGATAGCAGGAGGAAAGGGTAAGGAGAAGGACCAGACATACAAGGAGGATGAAGTTAATGGAGCTGAGGGTTTGGGTCAGGGGGGCATGACAGGCAAGGAGCTGTTGAGCGGTGACAGGGCGGAAGGGAGGATGAGCCAGGCTAGGCTAACAGATGGGGTGGAAGAACCAGTTGCGAGCAGGGACGGGGGTAGCGGTGCAAAAGGATGACTCAGGAAGAGGAAGACCCAGGATCGGAGGGAGGGGTGGCCACAGTCAATAAGCAGAGGGGCATGGCAACCAGATAGTGGGAGGAGCGAGTGGCACCCAGATAATGGGAGGAGCGAGTGGCACCCAGATAGTGGGAGGAGCAAGGAGCTGGTTGGGGAAGGGGCCAGAAGAAAGGACAAGAAGGGACATGGAAGGGGGGGGGAACCTGAGGAGTGAGAATTGAGACAAGGGGAAGGTTAGGGTACTCCTGTTGAGTGATTCCATGATCAGGGGTATCAAATAGAGTAGGGAGGGTGAAGCCTGCCCAGTTAGAACCAAATGCTTCCCCAGCCTGATGGTGCACAAGGCCAAGCATGAGGTATACCAACTGCCAAGGGATTGTGGAGGTTCCCCGGACATACTGGTGCACTTGGGTACCAATGACATTGGGGGAAATACTGAACTGGAGATACAGGCAAGGTTTCGGGAGCTAACCAGGGTTTGCCATTCCGTAGGATGCTTGATTTCCTTCTCGGAAATCCTGCCAATGCCAAGGGCTAGTGGGGAGAACAAGCAAAAAATTAGGGTGGTTAACCAGTGGCTCAGAGAGTGGTGTGAGGCCAGGGAGTATGGGTTGATGGGGGATTGGGGGGTGACCTGGGAGGATAAGGGGCTGTATGCTAGGGATGGACTTTATCTCAGTTTGGAAGGAAGGGAAATCCTTAAGCTGAAAATAGAGGAGTTCATCATTGAAAGGTGGGGTTTAAACTTGTGAAGGGGGAGCGATGGGAGAAGGGGCTGCTGAGGTGGGTTTGATAAAAGAGGGACTCGGTCTCCACCCCACTAGGGAGCTGGAGGAATACGGGAAAAGGCCAAAAAGTAGGGTGCAGGAGGGGGAGACTGTGGTCACACTGGAACACGAGAGGGGGAAATGAGAGGGTAGGGAAGGGGTGGAGGGTAGTCCTACTAAATGTTAGGTGCTTGGGAAATAAAATGCCTGAGCTCCAGGTAATGCTTGCTGAGGGAGAGGTGGATGTGGTAGCTGTCACTGAGACCTGGGCCACCCCAGGGCATGACTGGGACCTAAACCTGGAGGGCTACACTATGTTCAGGAGGGACAGGGAGAAGGGAAGGGGAGGGGAGGTGGGGTTAGCATTGATAGTCAAAAATGGCATTGGTATAGGAGGGGTGGAGGAGGCAGAGGGGACCGTGGAGGCGATTTGGGTCACCTTGAAAATGAAGGAGGCCAAAAGAGTAAAAATAGGAGTAGTGTACAGACCCCCTGCACTGATGGAGGAACTGGAAGAGTCTGGTGGCAGATGTTAGGAGACATTGTAGATTGGACAAGGGAAGGGTGGTGGTGCTGGGTGATCTAAACATGCCAGGGACAGAATGGGGGACTATGATGGCCTCAGTGGCCAGGGAGCAGAGGTTGCTGGATGTCTTCCAGGATGCGTTCCTAACCTAGCAGGTGGATGAGCCGACTAGGGAGACCCGGATACTGGACGAAGTCCTGGCAGACAGTGACCAGATTGGGGGCCTGGAGGTAAAGGACCCATTGGCGGGGAGTAATCATGCCACAGTCTGGTTCTGCCTGGACCTAGGAGGGGAGGAAGACCACACAAGGACCATGGTAACTGACTTCAGGGGGGCGGACTTAAAGGAGATGGGAAGGATCCTCAAGGAACGTTTGGATGAGATAAGGCCAAACATGGATGCTGACAGTAGGTGGGAAATCATCAGAAGGAGGGTGCAGGAGGCTACCAGGACCTGTGCAAGAGTGAGGCGCAAATGTGGTAAGGCCCGAAAACCCTGTTGGTGGACCCGGGAGGTTCAGGAGGTGGAGAGGGAAAAGAAGGCTGCCTATAGGCATTTCAAGAGCTCAAGGAGTGAAAGGGATCAAGGGGAGTATGAGCTGATGGCCAGAAGGGCCACTAGGGTGGTGAGGTCAGCTAAGGCAAGGAAGGAGCAGAACCTGGCCAGGGAAATTAGGAGGGGGAACAATGGGTTCTTTAGATACATTGTGGAAAAAAGGGGGGTAAAAGGGTGGATTAGCAGGATTAGAACAGGAGAGGGATGGGCACAAGACCCGGAGAAGCAGGCAGAGGTACTAAATGAGTACTTTGCCTCAGTTTGTACCAGGGAGAATGGGGAGGCTGCACCATGCATGGGAGGAGACAGTGTAACGGAGGAGGGGGAGGGACCCTTACCGATTGGTGGGTCTGGGGGGGGGAGCCATCACTGGCAGGAGGGGGGAAGGCAAAACAGGGGGTCAAGGAGGAGGAAGTGGAGGTGGAAATCACAGTAGAGAGAGTGAGGGAAGCCCTCAGGGCCCTTAGGATAGAGAAAGCACCAGGGCGGGATGAATTACATCCCAGGGTACTGAGGGAACTGGCGGATGTCCTGGAGGAACCCCTGGTGGAGCTTTTCAACATCACTCTGATGACGGGGTGGGTGCCCCAGGACTGGAGGGTGGCGCATATCGTGCCTTTCCACAAGGGAGGATCAAAAGAGGAGGTAGGGAACTACCCGTCAGCCTGACGTGGGTGGTGGGTAAGGTGATGAAGGGTATTATCAAGGAAGGGCTGAGGGGTACTGAAAAAGTCGGGATACCTGGACGATAGACAGCATGGCTTCATCTCAGGGAAATCATGTCAAACAAACCTTGTGGAGTTCTACGATTGGGTGACGAGTGCCCTGGACCTGGGTAGGCCGGTGAATGTCCTCTTTCTTGACTTCAGCAAGGCATTTGACTCGGTTCCTCATGGGGACCTGTTGAATAAGCTGGGGGAAATTGGGGGTGGAGAAACAGATGATCAGATGGATAGGAAACTGGTTCTCAGAGCGTACCCAGAGGGTCGTGGTTGGGGGGATAGTCTCATCTCCAAGGAGGGTCATTAGTGGGGTCCCTCAGGGATCAGTCCTAGAGCCCCTTCTGTTCAATGCCTATGTCTCTAACATAAGGAAGGGTATCGGGAGTGAAATGAGTTTCTTTGCGGATGACTCGAAGCTGGGAGCAGTGGTGGACGGGGAGGAGGGGAGGGTGGCCCTACAGGGGGACCTAGATGCTCTGGAGATGTGGTCAAGGAAGTGGGGACTGAGGTCCAATGCAGGGAAATGAAGGGTAGTGCACCTGGGTGTCAGAAACCTGGGCCAAGTGTATGCCCGGGGGGGGATGCTGCAAGTCTCGATGGCTGAGAGGGACGTGGGGGTGGTGGTGGATGTAAAGATGGACAAATCTGAGACTTGAAGGAGGGCAGCTGCCAAGGCCAACAGGATGCTGGGATGCATTGCTAGGAGGATTACCTCCAGAAGGAGGGAAGTCATACTCCCTCTGCATAACTGCTTGGTTAGGCTGCACCTCGAGTACTGTGTACTGTTTTGGAGGCGGCACTTAAAAAGGTACATTGCACTCCAGGAAAGGGTCCAGAGGAGGGCAACCGAAATGATCTGGGGCTTGGGGGAAAGGACCTCTGGGTAGAGGCTTGAGGAGCTAAATATGTACGTTGGAAGAGAAGAGGACAGGGGTACATGATGAGGTCTTCAAGTCACATGAAGGGATAAATAGCGGAGGCTCAGCTGGGGATCTGAAGGAGGGGGCAACTAGAGGCATGGGTGGAAGCTGGAGGGGGAGACTCAAGGGGGAAAGGAGGAGGTGTTTCTTCACTGAGAGGGTGGTAGAACCATGGAATGTGCTGCCTGGGGGACTAGTGGAGGCATAGACTGTGGAGGGATTCAAGAGGGGGTTGGGACAGGTACAGGGGAAGGGTTGTGCAGGCAAAGTCCAGTGCAAGGGGAATACCCTGGGCCGGAAGTGGAAAATCCCGAGAGGGCGGGGGAGACAGCAAGGTCAACTCCCAGGGTGGGGGCTGACCAAATGAGCAGACACGAAAGACTGTTAGGCCTACTCTTCTGGCATTTTAGTATGTTAGTAACTAAGCCTGACAAATTATTTGATGCTGGGTCCTACACTGAATCCACATTTTCATCTGACCTGCTCCTATAGAATCTGTGCTTTTCTCTGAGGGCTGTTTAGCAACTACTTTGAAGAACAACGGAAAGATACAGACAAATGGTTTCCACATCCTGCATAAATCCAGGGCACAGATCATCACCTTCAGGAATTTCTGCAAAACATCACCACCAGGTATCAGCATTTTCATTTTAAATCAACTTTTTGGAAGCCATCCAAAGCAAAACAAAACTCCCCTGTTCACTACCAGGCTATAGCCTGATGCACATTAGGGTGTGTGTGTCAGTTCACTGTCTGACACACAAGGGGATTTTATATCAAGAATTGAATATTATGTTTTTTACAGAAAATGAGTGTCAATACTTTCAGGGGCCTTTCTGCAGGGGTGGGCCTGCTATTGACGCTAGTCCTTGTGGCAAACATTCTACTGGAGGAACCTAGATGGGAGGATAGGCTCTGTGATGGGACATCCTTCAAATACTCCAACCTCCTGCTTAGCTCCGAGCAAATCACCCCTGGACTTTGGTTTTGGAAGCTTTTACAGACTGCAAGGCTAGGGTAATAACTACGCTTCCAATCTTTCCATGGAACTAAGAGACACAGGTACTGGTTAAAGTATGAAGTGCTTGAGTTATGGGTACACTTACTTAGACTTGCAAGGTCGGGTGATGTTGAAAGTAACCCTGGACCTAATCCGGGTATGAACCCATCCATCACTCCTCAGTGGAACATGGCCAAGGGGATGAAGATGGCACATATGAACATCAGGAGTCTTACGGCTAATTTTGTGGAACTGGAAGCATGGGTGACACAATATTCCCCTGATATACTTGGGCTAACGGAGACATGGTTGAAGCCGAATATTCTGTACACCATAAGTGCAATAAATGGCTATCAACTTCTCCATAGAGATCACTACTCCTCAAAGGAGGGGGAGGGGTAGCCCTATACACCAAGAATCACTTAGTGATAACTGCCCATCCTATGGACATAACTGGTTCTTTGGAGGCCCTTCATACCATTCTGACTCTTGGTAACACCACAAAACTCAATCTGATATGTGTCTACAACCCACCCAAAAGTGGCATCACTGGCTTAACCAACCTTATGGATCACCTGACATCACATAAGGTAAAAGGAGAACTCCTCCTCATGGGGGATTTCAAACTGGACTGGATTGGGAAATACTCTGGATTGTATGATGCCATGCTCAGCAAGTTGCACCTGACTCAGCTAATAAAATGTCCAATGAGGCCATCACAACAGGGAGGGCACAACTCCCTCCTGGACTGGATTGCCACAGACAGAGCTGACCATATTCAAGGCTCAGGCACTCTACCCGATGCTTTCAGTGACCATACCCCATTGCATAAGAAGGGCACACATCCCAAAGCCTCCCCCACAAAGAAATACTCTTTCAGGACTTTTCAAAAATTAACATCTGCAAGCTACATGTGGATCTCCACCACACTGACTGGTCCCCAATTTACCAGGCAGATGATGTTGATATTGCTGTATCCTACCTTGTAACCACCGTGCAGGAATCTCAAAATAAGCATCTTCCCATGAAAAGAAGGCGGGTCCGAGGTACAGCAACAAGATGGGTGAATAGTGAGATCCTGACCAGTAAGAGGAGCAGGGACAAGACCTGGGTTGTTGCAAGGAAAAGCGGCCGACAAGCTGATTGGGATGAATATCATAGGCAGAAGAACACATGCAAGACAGAAATTCGGGCAGCAAAAAGGGCTTAGTCTCTTAAGCTACTACAGAAACTGGCCAATGACACATGTGGTTTCTGGAACCATATTAAGACTTTCTTGGGACAAGTTGGATGCTCAATGATCACTGACATGACAGTGAATTGTGCCAACTGCAGTAACACCTGTATTATTGTGAGTGCCCTAAACATCCACTTCTCCAACCTCTAGGACTACGAGAGGCTGACCAGCCAACCTTCTATCTCTCAAACTGTGTCTCCAGCTCAGTCCTCCACTTCACTTAGTTTTAAGCAGGTCACCATGCTTGAGGTTCTGAGACTTTTGAGGAAACTACCTGAGCATGGATCAGCGGGATCAGATGGCCCACTACCAAGACTCCTTAAACTAGCGACCCCTGTTATAGTGGCACCAGTTGCCAGATCTACAACCTTTCCATCAGTATGCAGAAAGTACCATCTCTCTGGAAGATAGCACAAGTTCTCCCCATCCATAAGAAAGGGGACACAAAAGGCTTGAACAACTATCGCCTAATTGCAATATTATCAGCACTAAACAAAATTCTTGAAAAACTAGTAGCCGACTAGGTCACGGACTACATTCAACAAAGCAACCATCTCACTCCTGCCCAACATGGCTTCAGGAAAGGGCACTGTACGGCCACAGTGCTTATCAAACTCAGTAATGACATCAAGCTATCGATGGATAAAAGGCTATACACTGGAGCGATTTTCATGGATTTACGTAATGCGTTCGACCTGGTGAATCACACGTTCCTAATACTGTAGATACGTGGCTACACTTGGATTCTCCCAAGGCTCCTCAACATGGTTCAGCAGTTACCTATCTGGGCAGACACAATTTGTTCAGATTGACAATTGCAAATCTGATTTCTCTCCTGCAAGCATCGGTGTATCACAAGACTCAATTCTTGGACCACTACTTTTCTCACTGTTTGTGAATAGGCCTCCTCAAATGTCAAGCACTACCTCTACCATCTTATACACAGATGATATGGTGTTATACACCAGCATCAAGCACATTGCCTCCATTAATACCACACTTGAGTCGGACTTTGCCTGTCTACGTGAGTGGCTAGTTCAAAACAAACTTCTTCTGAATACCTAAAAAATGGTGACAATGCTGTTTGGATCAGCACCAAGGGTCAAAGCCAGTTCTGCAACACTGGCCATGCATGGCTTGGACGTCTCACTCCTGGATTTGGCGGACTCTTTTAGATACCTGGGTATAACCCTCGGCCCTTCGTTGGATTTCAGCCTCCATATCACTAATATGTGTAAGGTGGTCAACAACAAGCTGGAGCTGGCCTACAAAGTCAGAGCATCTTTAATCTCTAAGACAAAATTTGCCACTGTGCAGTGGGTACTGCGACCCAGCCTGACCCATGGAATCCCTTCCTATAAAGATGCAAACAAGGGGCTACTGCAGAAGTGGGACACCTGTTATAATAGTATCTGTCGCTTCGCACCATCAGTACCTAGGCCCACCCACCATTGCAAACTTTACTCCAGTCTGGGCTGGCTCTCTCCTGCCTCTTACCGAGTGTATGCTACAGGATGCACAATTGACAGGATCATCCGATCAGGAACGCCAATGTCCCTTGCATGCTTTATGAACCCAGCCCATTAAACTTACCCACTGAGATCTACAGAAAAGTCGCTCCTTAATACACCCAAATGCACCACTAGGATGGGTGAGCAGGTATTTGCGATGCCTGCCCCAAAGTATAGAACTTGAGAAGGGTAGGGCCCTGAGGGATCCTTGGTAGAGGAGGTCACAAATCTTAGCCAGATCAGGCCTGATTCAGGTGAAACCTCCTCCTCACTCCAGAGACCACCAGGGCCACCGCCTCTACCTCAGAGGTTGCCAAAAGAGGAGCCGCTGGACCAAGGTGGGCTCAGAGAGGAGAGGGTGGTGGAACAGAGGTGCATCCCTCCATCTGTATCTCTCCACAACTCATACGCTGTTCTGGTGGATAGTGGTTCCTCTATGGATGCACCTGCAGTGGAGACCAAGGAGGATGCTGGGAACCTCCATAAAGGAGACCCAGAAGAGGGTGGCATGGGACCCCAAAGGGGCAGAAAACATCTCCTGGTGGGGGACTCAATCATTAGGGAGTAGAAGTGGGGGAGGAAGGGGAGAGGGAGGTAAGGTGCCTGCCAGGAGCCATGGCTTGGAGGGACAGGAAGTGAATCCTCGGGATCATGGGAGCAGCTGCACCACGAGGGAGGGAGCTAGATGTCATTGTCCACCTAGGGACAAATGACCTGGCTAGGAATGGGATCAGAGCAATGCAAGAGGAGTTTGTAGAGTTGGGGAGGGGCCTTAGAAATGTAGCGCATACGGTAACCTTCTCGGGGGTGCTGCCTGTCTATGGCAAGGGGGATGTTAGGGTACTCCACACCATGAAATTCAATGAATGGTTGAACAACTGGTGTGGAGCTCAGGGTTTTGTCTTCACTAGGGACTGGGGAGCCACCTGGAGGGATGCAGGCCTACAGTATACTGGCACGATGGTCTGCATCTGTCCGGGGGGGGGCAGGATCCTAGGTAATAGGTTTAAATGCTTCATTGGCAAGCATTTAAACTAGACAAGGGGGGAGGTACTGAAAAGGAGCAGGGAAATCCCAGCCTCCCCCCACAAAACATGATAATTAGTGAGGTAAACACCAAGGTAGAGAAGTCATTAGGGAGCAGGACAGAGGTAAATGCAAAAAAAGGCAAAGGCAGTAAGGACAGTGATAGGGCTAAAAGGGGTAAGGCCATCAAAAATTGGAGGGTGATGAGTACCAATACCTGTAGTCTGTGTAACAAGCTCCCTGAACTAGTGGCCTCGATGGAAGAGGGATGCTTGGATATTGTGGCAGTCACAGAAACATGGTACACAGAGAACCATGACTGGGATGTCAACATACCAGGATACACAATCTATAGGAGGGACAGGAAGGGTAAAAGAGGAGGAGGAGGAGGAGTAGCTCTCTATATAAGGGAAGGGATCAAAGCAACAGGACTAAAGAGCAAACAGGGAGCAGATGAGGCACCCTGGGTCACCCTGGAGACAGTAAATGGCACTAAAATCCACATGGTGGTTGTATACAGAGCCCCATCTCAGGGGGAGGGAATGGATGAGAAAATGATAGAAGGCATCCTTAGAATGGCAGAAAAAGGGGAGATACTGTTGATGGGTGACCTGAATATGCCAGATGTTAACTGGAGCACCTCTGCTGCAGACTCATCCAAGAGCATAGTCATTCTTGATGCCCTACAAGGGGCATGCCTCAGACAGCTAATATTGGAACCCACTCAGGAGGGAGCAATCTCAGACCTGGTACTCTCAAATGGGGACAGAGAAAGAATCTCGGATTTAGAAGTGGGTAGCCATCTGGGAACAAGCGACCACCAAAAAGTGTGGTTCACTATAAACACAGCCATAGAGTCAAGCCATACAAAAGCAAGAGTATTGGACTTTAGGAGGACTGACTTTGGAAAAATGAGAGAGTGCCTAAGAAAAGCACTAGCAAACAGGCAAGTAGGAGGGGTGTTGGAACAATGGGGAGTAATCAAAACAGACATCACAGAGGCAACAAGCCTTTGAGTGAAGCAAATCAACAAAACACAACAAAGGAAAAAAATGCTATGGTTCTCAAAAGAGGTGGCAGGGAAGGTCTCCCCATACGATGCACAGGGTAATGCCAAACTTCACCCAACAACTAACACACCAAAATCTGGCCAATGGAAAATCATGTACACAATGCTCACAGCCTGGGAAATAAGATCCCAGACCTGCAGGCAATAATGTCAGAGGCTAAACTGGACATAGTAGCAATAGTGAGACGTGGTTTACCAGTAACCACACTTGGGAGACTTCAGTACCTGGCTATGTATTGTTCAGAAGAGACCGAGGTGCAAAAGGGGGAGGAGGGCCTGTATGTTAATGAAAATATCAAAGCTACAGAAATTCGAATACACATAAGGAGCCAGAAGAACTGTGGGTCACCCTGGAAACAGGAAATGGGACAGCCATAAGAACTGGGGTTGTCTACAGGCCCCCAGACCAGAGGGAGGACACAGACACATTACTGTTAGAAGATATACAAAACATGACAGCTAAAGGGAGGTTCTGATAATGGGAGACTTCAACATGCCAGATACAGATTGGTCAATACCAGCGGAACATCTGCCAAAACTAGACTCATAGTGGATTCCGCAGGGGAGGGCCTCAAACAACTGGTACAGCAACCCACAAGAGACAGGGCTATCCTAGATCTAGTACTGACTAACAAAGAAGGATCACGATCTCCAGGTAGAAGGTCACCTGAGGGCCAGTGACCATCACATGGTATGGTTCAATTTGGCTACTACATCTAAATCATCCCATTCCAAGGCAAAAATATGGGACTTCAGAGGAGCTGACTTTGATAAGATGGCCAACAGAGTAAAGCTAGCCCTGGCAAAAAAGAAACACAGGTGAGGAGGTACAGGTGCGGGCAAGCATTAAGGATAAATACTTGAAGCAACATCCCATTGTGTTAGACAGAAAAGGAAGTGCAAAAGAAGAAGGAAACCACTTGGTTCTCAAATACAGTAGCAGAAAAGGTCAGAGCCAAAAGGCTGGCCTCAGAAAATATAAGGAACACAGCGGGATGAAGATAGGAGGCATACCAAACTGCCCTAAGGGAAGCAGGGAAGGCAGTAAGGCAGGCAAAGTCCCAAACTGAGGAAACACTAGCACGAACAGTAAAAGAAGGTGACAAGACTTTCTACAGATACATTAGTGAAAGGAGAAAGTCCAGAGGGGGTATTGCTGTTTTAATGGAGAAAGGGAGCATGTGAGAAGGAGGATCCTGTAAAGGCATCTATCCAAATAGATACCTTTGCTCAGCATTTACTGAAGAGAAGGTAGGGCAGGGCCCACAGCCTCAGCATCATGGACACAGGGGAGGGAGGTGAGCACTACTCCCTTCACAAAAGAAAGGGTCCTACAAGAGCTTGCTACCTAGGGTGGATAAGGCAATGGGACCTGATGGCATACATCCCAGGGTACTTAAGGAGCCAAAGGAGGAACTAGCAGAGCCATTAGCAGAATTGTTTAGTGAGTCTCTGAGCACAGGAGAGGTCCCAGAAGACTGGAGAAGGGCTCATGTGATCCCACTCCACAAGAGTGGTAGCAGGGAGGAGGCAGGGAACTACAGACCAGTCAGTCTTACCTCAGTAGTGGGCAAGATTATGGAGGCACTCCTTAAGGAAAGGATAGTGCAACACCTGGAATCCATAGGGGCACAGGATCCAAGACAGCATGGGTTTACAAAAGGAAGGTCCTGTCAAACTAATCTCATAGATTTCTTTGACTGGGTAACCAGAGTGGTGGACCAAGGGGGAGCAGCTGATGTCGCCACCTTGACTTCACAGCAAAGCTTTTGACACTGTTCTACAGAAGATTGATAAATAAGCTAGGTAGGCTCGGGTGGGTCAGAAGTTGGTCAACTGGGTGGCAAACTGGTTG
Source organism: Neoceratodus forsteri (assembly GCA_016271365.2). Lineage (NCBI taxonomy): Eukaryota > Metazoa > Chordata > Ceratodontiformes > Ceratodontidae > Neoceratodus > Neoceratodus forsteri. Next base: position 1,189,557,275 of record CM057451.1, on the reverse strand, counting down.
ACTGGCAGAAAACAGAGAGTGGTGGTAAATGGTATACAGTCAGAAGAGATGCAAGTCACAAGTGGGGTACCTCAGGGATCAGTCCTGGGGCCAGTCCTATTCAACATCTTCATTAGTGACCTCGCAGATGGACTAGAGGGTAAGGCTTGTCTGTTTGCAGATGACACCAAGATCTGCAACAGAGTAGATGATCCAGATGGGGTGGGCAGAATGAGAAGAGATCTGGATAAACTAGCAGAATGGCCAGAAGAGTGGCAACTGGGATTTAATGCAAAGAAGTGCAAAATCATGCACATAGGGAAGAGAAACCCTGAAGCCACTTATAGGCTGGGAGGGAGTGCTAGCAGTCACAAAGGAAGAAAGAGACTTGGAGCATCATCATCACTGATGACCTAAAATCATCAAGCAGACCTCTAAAGCAGTAGGTAAGGCTAGGGGGTGTTAGGGTGTATTAGTGGGTATCACAAGTCAAAGAGGAGGTAATAATCCCTCTGTACAAGACATTGGTTAGGCCCCATCTGAGTACTCAAGGCAGTATTGGAGGCCACACCATCAAGGACATTAACCAAATTGAGGCAGTCCAGAGAAGGGCAACCAAAATGGTGCAGGGACTGCATCAGAAGACATATGAGGACAGATTAAAGGAGCTCAATATGTATACCATTGAGCAAAGGAGGGAGAGAGGTGATATGATCGAGACATTTAAACACCTTAAGGGCATAAACAAGGTGAAAGAGTCTAACATGTTAAATGTAAGAAAATAGCAGGACAAGAGGACACAGCATGAGATTAGAGGGAGGCCGATTAAGGGGAATGTGAGGAAATTTTTCACAGAAAGGGTGGTAGATGCATGGAATGGCTTACCACAAGAAGTGGTGGCTATGAATACAGTGCAGGGCTTCAAACAGGCATGGGATAGGCATAAGGGAGCAATACAAATGACTATGAATAGATAGGTCACTGACAGAGCAAAGGCCGATGGCACATTTATAAGGTAGAAAAAGAAATGGGCAGACTGGATGGGCCTTGCGGTCCTTATCTGCCATCAACTTCTATGTTTCTATGTTTCTATGTTAAGGAGAAAAGGATAGCATTCCAGAAATATAAGGAAACACAGAAGGAGCAGGACAGAAATTTTATCAGTTAAAGCAGAAAAAGGCAAGGAAGGCAGTCAGAATAACACAGGCCCAAACTGAGGAAAGGATAGCTAACTCTGTTAAGAAGGTGGATAAGACCTTTTATAGGTATATTAGGGAGCGAAGAAAGACCAAGGGAGGGATACTGAGGCTTAATAAAGGGGAGGGAATGTGGGCAGAGGGTGACAGTGAAAAAGCAGGGACACTGAACAAATATTTCTGCTCAGTATTCACAAAGGAAGAAGAGGGGGAGGTACCTAAACCAAACAAGAAACACTCTGGAGACGGAGGTTGATATCAGTCCATTTACAGAAGAAAGGGTTCTGAAAGAACTAGTAAAATTGAAGGTGGACAAAGCAATGGGGCCTGATGGGATTCACCCAAGAATTCTAAAAGAATTAAGGGTAGAACTAGTGACACCTCTGACTAGTCTCTTTAACAAATCATGGGAGGATGGGGTGGTACCTGAGGACTGAAGGAGGGTGAATGTGATTCCTCTTCACAAAAGTGGGAGCAGAGCAGATGCAGAAAACTACAGACCAGTTAGTTTGACCTCAGTGGTAGGGAAAATGATGGAATCGCTTCTGAAGGAAAGAATTGTTGAGTACCTAGAGGCCAGTGGGGCACAGGACCCAAGGCAGCATGGATTCACAGCAGGAAGGTCATGTCAGATGAATCTAATAGATTTCTTTGACTGGGTGACCAAAGTAGTAGACCAGGGAAGGGCTGTGGACATGGCCTACCTAGGTTTTAGCAAGGCATTTGATACAGTCCCACACAAAAGATTAATAAACAAGTTAGCCAGCCTTGGAGTGGGTCCCAAGGTGGTAGCCTGGATAAAAATTTGTCTGGACAACAGGATGCAAAGGGTAGTAGTAGTAAACAGAGTCCACAGTGAAGAAAGGAGGGTTACTAGCGGGGTACCGCAGGGTTCAGTACTGGGACCAGTCCTTTTTAATGTCTTTACAAGTGACATTGCAGAAGAACTGGAAGGATAAGTATGTCTCTTTGCAGACGACACAGAGATCTGCAACAGGGTTGATACACAAGATGGAGTGGAAAGGATGAGAAGGGACTTGGCAAGGTTGGAGGAATGGTCAAATGTATGGCAGCTTAGATTCAATGCAAAGGAGTGCAAGGTAATGTACCTGAGAAACAAAAACCCAGGGGAAGAGTACACAATGGGGGGTGAGATACTGACAACAATAAAAATGGAAAGGGACCTGGGGTAATTATATCAGATGACCTAAAGGTGGCAAGCAATGTGAGAAGGCAGTAAGGAAGGCTGGGGGGATACTGGGATGCATAGAGAGGCATCAACAGTAGAAAACAGGAAGTTGTTATCCCTCTGTACAGACAGTTGGTGAGACCCCATCTGGAGTACTGTGTGCAGTTCTGGAGACCCCATCTCTGCAAAGACATAGACAGAGTGGAGGCTGTCCAGAAGAGGGCAACCAAAATGGTGCAGGGTCTGCACCAGAAGACATACGCAGAGAGACTAAAGGAGCTTAATATGTATACCCTTGAGGAAAGAAGGGAGAGGGGGGACATGATAGAAACTTTCAAGTACCTCAAGGGAATCAACAAAGTGCTATAGGGTAGTATCTTTCAGAAAAAGAGATGTGCAAGAACTAGAGGGCACAATTTGAAGATAAGAGGGGGGACGGCTCAGAGGTAATGTGAGGAAGTATTTTTTTAAGGAGAGGGTTGTGGATGCATGGAACAGCCTTCCTGAGGAGGTCATGGAGTCAAGAACAGTGGGGGAAATCAAGAATGCATGGGACAGACATAAGGCAGACCTAGTTGGGGGTAGGAGGAAGTAGGCTGTTGGTTAACTAGGATCTGCAGCTTATCCATTAGGTAGGAAAATGGGCAGACTAGGTGGGCTAAGCGGTCCTTATCTGCTGTCAAATTCTATGTTTTTATGTTTCTAACTCCCTACCTTCAACTGTGAGGCACTCCACTAGACACCCGATCTTTAAAAATGAGCTACGTGCCTGCCTCCTGGCCTCTGATAGATGCACTTGTGACAATCTCTGGGGAGGACACCTAGTTAAGTTTCCATTGCATGTCCCTTCAGCACATATTTAGACAGTTTTCACTCTCACCCGCTTTTAAATAGTAGGCAAGGACAGGCTGTGAGGTACCCCACCGCGAGACTGTCTGGAATAGTTTCTTTATTTACTCCTACAATATGGTCTATCTCCTTGAAACTGTATTGTGCATTCCCCTCTATCTATGGATAGCCCAGGGTAATGTCTAATTTCTCCTGTACAGTAGGTATAACCATGCCTGTCTATACTGTAATGTGTTTGACCGAAGTATGTATTATGTGATAGTAACCATTGTGATGTAATGTGCTTTTACCTATGTCTGTAACTCTCCTGGGTCGTGACTGAAATAGGCAATTTCTTCGTCTAGAGCACTTGCCCAGTAATCAAAAACAAAATAAATAGTAGCAGGGATAGTAATCTGGTGGGCCTTGGAAAATTGCTGAAATATTTCTCAGATGGCTTGCAGATCCTTGAGCTGCGATGTTTTCACCACTTCCACAGCAGCAAGAATGGCAGGGGGAGGCTGAGGCTCATCTGATCCCTAGGGTGTATCCTGCTGTTTTGCTGCTTGGTGAAGTGGATGCACGCCAGGCATCCTCTGAGGAAGGGGGACAGCAATACCTTATCTGGTCAGGTCTGTCTTGGCTTCCTCGGATTTGTGGTACAGCACTGTATTGTCGGCATAATGCACCCACAGTTTTGGTAGGAAAAGACATCTGAAACTTCGCTCCTACCTGCTTTAGCACCTGGTGGTACTGTAAGGGGAATATACCTGACTTTTTTGTTGAAGCTGGGGTGCATAGTCATGATCTACAAAGAGTCTATGGTTATCTCACATAAAGGTAACTTTTTCCATGCTGCTGAAAGGACTTTCTCCTTCGTTCTGAAACTTAGGGATTGCAGCACTATTGAGCACAGGGTAGAACCTTGGGCAAGTGCAGGTTTTAGTCCCACTGCCCAATGAATCCTCTCAATTTGGAGGTCTGCATGGAGATCAAGTAAAGTAGGTAAAGATAGAAACATAAAATTTGATGGCAGATAAGACCACTTGGCCCACCCAGTCTGCCCATTTTTCCCTACCTACATTATTACAGCAGACCATACTTGAGCTACAGCTCTTTCTCCCTCCCACTTTCCTTCCCACTGATTCACTTGTGACTATCAGATGCTTTCCCTCTGTTTCCCTGATACACCTCCCTATCCTCCTCCCTCTGCATCTCCTAATACCTTCTGAATGCTGCCCTTTTAGCCTTTACCTTTTCCAGCAGTCTCTTTTTCCTCTTGCATTTGCTCACTTGTTTGATGCAGACATTCATTGCCGTTACTATGCTCCCTTTTAGTTTTTCCCACTGTATCACCTCCCCCCGCCAGGTCATCCCCAAGGCATTCATCCATCTTTATCAAATCTGCCCTCCTGAAATCCAGGACCCTCGCTCTTGTGAGGTTTGATTCCACAGTTGTCCTTATATTGAACCACATTGTATGGTGTAGAGTGGTCCCCAGGTGACCTTGCACTTTGATGTCTGTAGCAGTGTCCCTGTTAATGAATACCAGGTCCAGTATTACTCCATCATGAGTGGGATCACTGACTAGTTGTCAGAGGAATGCCACCTACAGAGAGTCCAGGATGTCCCTGCTTCCAGCAGAAGTCAGTGCTGGGAGGCTCCAATCTACATTCGGCAGGTTGAAGTCCCCCCAACAGCAGCAGCTCCTTCTTTTCTGCCACCTTGCAAATGGCTTCCACCAGTACCTCATCTAATTCCTCCCCAGGTAAAAAATTATCGACTTAAGCAAGAGTATCATTTCCATCTTCCCCTTCATATAAACCATGTATTCTTAAATTTATTTCACCTGAGACATCCTTCTGTCACAAATTTTCTCCTCCAGCTGGAGGGTTTTATGATACAGTGCTTGGCCCAGCTCGGCTCTTTGATCCATCTTTACAACCACCACGGTCAGAACATTTTGCTGTTCTAGTTGTTCAATCTGTAATTTGGGGACACCAACTTTGGCCACAGTGAGCTGTCACCTAATTTCCTTGTGAAATCCTGAATTTCAGCTAAGATAATGACAAACAGATTTAGTTTAGCTGCTGTATTGGTCCTTGTAAGACCAAATCCAGAAGCAAATAGTTTAATACCTTTTATTGAACCAACATGGATGGTACAAAAGAACAAAGTGCCTAAGCCTTCAGACCAAACAAGTCCTTCTTCAGACCTCCTTTATGACAGTTATTCATAAAATTACATTCTAAATACACCCAGATCATACATAAAAAACAAGAAAGAATTCTCATTGGTTTAAAATACTCATTTAAACCATAACTACAGTTTACATCAGAGGAATCACATTTCACCAGCTAAGATAATGACATTAAGAGGGTCAGCCACATCAGACTGCTTGACCAGGTGAGGCAACTCTGTCATATTGCCAGATCTACTGACCAAGCTACCAGGAGCTACTCTATCATATCCCTCCTCTCCATCCTCTGTTCAGGGCATACATATTGAGGCTCTTTAGTCTCTCCTCATAAGGCTTTTGATGCAGCCCCTGCACCATTTTAGTTGTCATCTTCTAGACTGCCTCCACTCTGTCTATGTCCTTCCTGAGATGTGGTCTCCGGAACTGGACACAATACTCTGGGTTGGATCTTACCAGCGATCTATACAGAGGCAACACCACCTCCCTCTTTCTGCTGGTAATACCCCTCCCTATGCACCTCAGCATCCCACTTACCCTCCCTAGTAGTAATTTTGTTTTTGGTGCCCTACTCCAGAGGCCCAGGGTGCCATTACAAGGAGAAAATAACAAAACAACATCACAGTAAATAGTGATTAGCAATAAAATCATAACATAAATTAGAATAAAATTAAACCCCTGTATACCAGTATAACACTGAAACAAAAATGAAATACCCACTGGCAATCATTTTATAAAGACACTTTAAGCACCAAATGCCTGAGCCAATAAATACATTTTCAGACCTTTTTTAAAAACTTCTACCAAAGTTGCCTCCCTTAGAGCCCTCACTAATGAATTCCACAATAGTGGACCTGCCACCTCAAAGGCTCTGTCCCCTGACATTTTAAGTCTGGTCCTGGGGACAAACAAGAGGCCCTCTTCAGCAGAACAGAAGGAACGAATGGGAAGAAAAGGATGTAGAAGTCCACACAGGTAGCCTGGACCTAGCCCAAGTAGGGTCTTATAGGTTAGCAAACCAACCTTAAAGGAGATACGCCACTTATGTGGCAACCAGTGCAGTTCCCATAGCGCAGGGGTGATGTGATTCATCCTGGGAAGGCCAATCAACAATCTTGCAGCCGCATTCTGCACTAGCTGCAGGCATCGCAGAGTACCTCCATTAACCACGCGGTAAAGAGCTTTACAGCAATTGAGGTGAGACATCACAAAGGTATGTACTGGAGATGTCAAATCCTCAGGGGGAATAAGAGAATAAATCCATCTGATATTTCTAAGATAGTAAAAGCCATTCCGGATGACTGCTGACACCTGAGCCTCAAATGTCAGCCCTTCATCCAGGATAACACCCAGATTCTTCACCTTATGAGCAGCATCTAGCCTTGAAGTACCAAGGCAGAGTCGCAGATCAACTACAGTCTGCAGCATAAGTTAAAGGTAGAAAAAATGTGCAGACTAGATGGGCCAGGAGGTGCTCATCTGCCAACAAATTCTATGTATCTAGGGCAGGCCTGATACCCTCTCACACTGCCAATCCCCCTACCCCCCCAACTCAGCTCAGTCACCAGTACTTCAGTTTTGTCTGGGTTGAGTCTCAGACAGTTTGAAGAAATCCAGCCCTGGATCCCGGCCAGACATTTGTTCATTACATCAGCCACTCCTTGGTCCTGGGGTGTGAAAGACAGGCAAGAGCTGGGTATCATCTGCATAACAGTGAACACCAACACCATACTGCAAAATGACCCCTGCCCAAGGGCAGCATGTACACTGAGAGCATCATGGGCAAAAGGACCAACACTTCGCATACCCCACAGTGCAGGTCCCTTGGGTGTGATGAGAAATTACCCATCACAACCCACTGAGACCTGCCCCTGAGGTAAGACTCAAACCAGGAGATGACTTTGCCAGTGAGTCCCACATATTCCCCGAAATGATCCAATAATATCTCATGGTCAATGGTGTCAAATACCGAAGAGACATCCCAGAGAATAAGAACTGACTGCTGTCCCCTATCCCTTGCCATAAGCAAGTCATTATGCACCCTGACTACTGCAGTCTCAGTGCTGAATTTGTCTGAAACCCCGACTGGAGAGGCTCATATACAGTATGTCGAAGGTGAGTCTCTAGCTGCAGCACAATGACTTTCTCAATAACCTTGCCTAAAAGGCAAGTTAGAGACGGGCCTGTAATTCGCCAGAACATCCGAGTACAACGTCATTTTTTTCAGAAGGTGCCTCACCAGTGTACTTTTCAGTTGTGCGGGGAAGACCACCTCCAGCAAAGAGCACCGAATGATCCCGGCGAACATTAGGCCCAACTACTCAGCACATGCTAACAGAAGTCACTTTGGGCTGGAGACCGGGTTCATAGTACATTGGCTGCATTCCTGAGATCACCTTAACAACCTCCTCCATTGTTAGTGGCCAAAACTCACCTCATGACCACAGACCGCAATTGTAACATCCAGTCCCAAAACTGCTGGACAATAACTGTACAGTACAAGAGATCTCAGCCCTAACAGAGGACACCCTGTCTGAGATGAACAAAGCAAACTCCTCGCAACTCGCAGATGATGCAGCCTTCATGGCTCTAGGCAGGCCAGATGCCTGAAACAGCTGAGCTGGTCAGTTCTTCCCAGCTGCAGTCTCTCTGGACAGGAATTCTGCCTTTTTATGAGAGTTTGCCCTTTGATACGCATCATAGTGAGTATTCAAAGCCAGTTTTTGTCCTCATTTGTCATGGACAACCTCCAACTCTGTTCTAACCTCTGCCCCATAACTTTCATCACCCTCAGTTCACCATCAAACAATTGCGAGCCGAGGAAAGAAATGAGAAGGCAAACATGGACTGGTTCTACCAGGTTGAAGGATGCATTGATGGCTCTATTATAGGCCACCACAGCTTCCTCCATACACTGAGCACAAGTCACCATCATACCAGAGGTGTCAAGTACTGCTTAAAGTCCATCACACCTCAGCCCTCTCAAAGACGGTATCTGACCACCTCCACAGGGAATGGACTACAGAGGGGGTGCCCTGAAGTCAAAACTGATGGCACAATGATCCAACCAACTGATCAGATCAATCTTGAGGTTCATCACCTCAAGCCCCATGTGAAACACCAGGTCCAGTGAATGTACATGTTGGTGAGTCACAATAGCAAATACTTATGCCAGGCCCAGAGCTGCCATACTCTGAAGAAATTCTTGACCTAAATACAAGAGCTCGTTGTCGACCCAGGCATTGAAATCACCAAGAATAATCCATCTTGGGGATTCCAACACCCTGTCGGTGATGAACTCCACAATCTCCTACAGGAAATCTCCTTCTCACCCAGGTGGCCAATATATGAGGAGGATCCTGCACCTGGGCCCCCACACATGGACACTTACTCAAAGGATGAGGTGTTCCCCACAGGGTGCACCATCATATTCAGTTCAGTTCTAAAAGATGGCTACCCCAACCCCCCCATGATCCTACCTGGGGCAGTGTCATGGAGAAACCATCCAGGACCACTGCCTCCAAAATTGGGCTGGCATCATCACCTAGAGAGGTCTCTGTGAAGCATGCCAGATCAAACAAGGAATGAGAAACAAAGTCCACAATAATAGCGGTCTTATTCCTCATTGACCTGGCATTACAAAGCACCACCCAAAGAAGACAAATAGTGGTGACTGGTCCATCAGCTGCCTTTCCACTCAGTCTGGTGGAGATCTGAGGAACAAGGACTAAACACCTACCTCTCCTCTCAGCCTTTGTCCAACCACAGGCTATCTTCTAGTCCTAACTGTCCCAATCACCCCTCCTTTAGCCCTCACCCATCCCATACCCTAACCATCCTGTGACACCTTCTGATAATCTCCAACCCCCCGCCAGCAACATACCTCTGCAGATGGGGGGATTCCAGAAGAGATGCAGTTCACGCAGCAGGGATTGCTGGTAGAAGAGCCTCTCTAACTGCTCAGGATGACACAGCACCACACCACAAAACTAATGAATTAACCCCAACTCAGAAATGTAACAAAACCAAAACCTCCCCAAACATAACCTAACTCCAGTTGAACCTACTGTACTACCCCAGAAGCACTCACACAAAATCAAGCTCATACCAGTTTAAAACTTACAAACCACCCACACCTCAACTCATTCCAAACAATCAAGTATTACTAAAAACTGTAATAACTAGCTATAAACAATAAGTTCATAAAAATAATAATAATAATATGGCAGCAGCCCCCACATTATTGTCAACCAATAAAGGTCCAAGGCCGGCCCTGTGGTGCGGAGGGTTGAGATGCTGGACACCACACCTCGCACCACACCGGCAACCCGGTTTAGAGAATGAGCCTGGGTCATCGGAGGTCGGTGAGGGGGAGAGGGAGAGGATGTGAGCGGCTGCTGGCTGGCAGCCCTTTGCCTCAGGAGGGAGAACTTGGTCTCCTCAGAGCTTGGCCACCGCCTGGCGGAGGCCAGAGTGGCTATGTCACTCCGAGGAGTGCCGGCGTTAGGCCGAGAGAGGATGGAAGAGGCTGGTACTGGCGCTGCAGTGCACATGTGTGCTTCCACACGCACGTGTCACCCCTTCTGGGGAATAGGACTGAAGGAGAGAAAATGGAGGAAATGTCGGGGGCCACCCAAGGATGAAGCCTCTAGGCCAGCTCTGAGGTTCCACTGGGGTGCGCATGGTGCTACAAGCCCCCAAACGACCCCTAGTCTGGTAGGTTGGAGGAACACTGGGCAGCCCACTGAGGACGATAAGGAAAGTTGCAAAAAAAAAAAAAAACAATAAAGGTCCAAGTAAAATGTCCAGTATTAAGTCTCAAACTTAATCTTTAACTGAGCTCATTTGTTAACTGCAATAGGGTTCCACACTCTGACTGCATGCATCCCCTGTTAAACAGTACAAAGATATAACTCCTAGCCAACAAGGAGAAATACTAGGTGTTGGAACACAAGTAGCACTCACTGCCCCTCATAGTGGGATGGCGAACCAGTCCAGACTGAGGGCAGCCTCCCCCGGTGTCCCTACTCCCCACAAGCCTGTCCTAGCAATCCTTCCCAGACAGCTTCTCTCTGCCAGCTCACAATTGGCTCACCAAACCATCCACCAGCTGTCACCCCAGATCTTAAGTCCGATTCAGCTGCAGCAAAACCATAATTTCAGCATCCTTGCCACTTGGAGAAGGTAGCCAAACCCTACTGCTTTGTTGCACTGCCTGGCCACCTTTAGGTCATCCGATATGATTACTCCCAGGTCTCTTTCCTGTTTGGCAGTCATGATGATTTGCATATGCAGCCCATGATGCTTTGCATTGTGGGGGTATGTGTGATTTCGTATTTCTTTGAAACTTGGCTTCCCAGCCAAATGCCCTTTGGGATAACCATAGCCTCAGTGTTTGTGTACAGAGGTTCTTTGTCTTTTATCAATACCACTTCACCCATTTTGTACTCTGACATTGGGTTGATGTGCCCAACATGCATTATTCTGCACTTTTTCACATTGAAACCCAGCTGCCATACCCTTGACACAATTAAAACTGCTCCACCTTTGGCACAGAACCCTGTCAAAGCTCATGAAATGGAGGATAACTACATCTGATTCATGTTAGAATTTGAATTTTTTTGGGGGGAGTGGAGAATGTTGGGAATCTGGCTGGCCAAGGCACAGAGAGCATCCTTTATCTCATGTGGAACTGCTCCTGCCCTCTTCAGTAAGGGGTCTCTTGTACTATAATAGACACCCTCAGAGACTATTAAATTACAAAAATTCAGTCTGTACAATACTCACTGCTATGAATTAACAACTAGTTTTTCATGTTGGAATCTTGATGGCTATAGTAATAGCTATGGATGCAGCTTGGTAAGTCAGGCAGGAGGCAGTATAGCGCAGTGGTCTAAGGTTCTGAGCTGCAAATCTGGTGACATTTAGCAGACCAGACCTGGGTTTGAATCCCACAGCTTTCACTTGCATATTTTGTGACCCTGAGCAAATCAATTAACTTCCTTGTGCTCCCAGGTCGCACCTGGAAACAAGCTCCGGCTTAGCGTGCCTTTCCTGGTTAAACAATTTCCCCTTTCCCTTTCAGGCAGTAAAATGCAATTTTGACAATCTGATTATAGATAATAATACAGATTGTAAACATGAAAAGGTAATCCCTATGCCCTGAAGAAAACCATTTTAAATAAAAAACAGGTACTATACGGGTGTGCGTATGCACGTGTGTGTGCGTGTGTGTGATACCCATCAATGAGGCAAATGAGATTACAAAGAACAGGCAGCTTTATAATATCATTGGCCCATAAAATGAGTGTATTTTATTTATTTAGATTTTGTTGACCGGGTAAGTGCACTAGACAAATCCTGCCTATTTTCAGGTGCGACCCAGGGAGGGGGATACAGATGAATGCCAACTGACCTTGAACCAGATTTCACCATGCAGCACGTAAACAGAATTTCACTGAATGTAACACATTTTATTAACTTTTGAACAGTTTTACAAAACGTCCTGGTTTTCTTTTTGGTCCCTAATGTGTTTTACAAGTGTTTCTGTACTGTAGTGGGGTTTGAGGGTCTTTCTGTGTAGTGGCATGGTTACTGCAGTCCATCCTTTTGTTTGGTAGTGGTGTTGTGCCTGTGGCCTTTATAATCTGATTTGCCCTCTCGATGGATACACTTTCCCATCACTATGAAAAATGCTACTGTTTTAGCAGCAATTTTGTTTAATTGGAAGTTTTGGGAAACCACAGCACTCAAACCCCTGCAGATGCGGAATTCCTTCAGTGAATTCAGATGCATTCTGTGGAGCGCAATAAAATTGTGACTACAGGCTCCCCAGATCATCCACTGGAAGGTGACCTCCCTTTAGTGCAGCTAAAATCATAACCAAGGGATCGGGCAATTTTGTGTCATTCTGACATGCCCCCCAAAAAATCACCAGCATGCATTTTGGGGAACAGTGAGGAATTAGTTATTCTTAACTAATATAATCTCCACTAATTATAAATAAATGGCAAACTCATAGTCAATTAATGAGGACAAGTTAATTCTGTTAACAGGTGCATTGAGATCTGATAACATTATGCCTGTTCTCCGCAGACTGCACTGGCTGCCGATCAGGAGGAGGATTGCCTTCAAGGTCGGATTACTGACCTATGAAGCTCTGAATGGCCACGGACCAGACTACCTGCAAGACTTACTGGTTCCTCATTGCTTCACTCATTCTCTCTGTTCCTCCGAGGGATGCATCCTGGTGGTCCCCAGGGCTATGCTGTGGCAGTCGGAAGACCGGGCTTTCTCTATTGCCACACCAGCCCTGTGGAATTCATTGCCAGGCTACCCAATCACCTGCCCAGCCCTGAGCACAGCCCCATGGTGACTCTGAAAACACACACCACACCCAGAAGAAGCCCCCCACCACAACGGGAAACACCTCTGGACACAGCAGGGAACCAATGTCAACCCACACACCCCCCCCCCCCGCACCAACACCATGGACCAACACCTGATCACTGCAGCATGGCTCCACATGCCACCTGCAAAGCAGATACAAACAAAGGCATGTAGGAAAAAAAACTTTATAACATGAAAACAGCAGAGAAACATAGTAACAGGGGCAGGGACAGGGGAGGTAAAAAGTAGGACGGGGTCAGGAATTGGGGGCTGTACAAGATGCTGGGGGACTGCAGGGGAACAGGTATAGCAAGAGAAAGGGGGCTATACACAGGGACACGTCAATGCTGTCCACGCCTGGCTGGCCCTCGGCGTCACTGTTCCCTCCTCATGGCCATGGTGACAGGCTGGGTGGACTGCACCATGCAGAGTATTCTCCGGAGCACAGCCAGGATCTGCCTCTGGGTCTTCACCCACACCCTTGGGCCCCTCCTCGCTGCCACAGAGCTGACACCTAGGGGATGGGACCAGACAGGCAATCAGTACAATGCCCCAAGGACCCCTACCCACCCATAGTGAGCATTGGACAGCGGGGACACCCCCCTCCCAGAGAGACCAGAAAGGACCCTCACATGGAGGGCAATGCCAGCCATCCACATGGCACACCACGGTGGTGCACAGAGGCGGACGCTGTATGAGAGGGTCACATGGCACACAGCAACAGCAGCACCGCAGCACAAATGGTGGAAACCGTGTGCACGCCCACCCTATCAACAGCCAGTACATGGTGGCCTAGGGATGGCAGGCAGTGGCATGCAGAATGGACTGTGCAACACACACAGCTGTCAAGGTGCATGGCAGAGGTGGCCATGGCTGTGCCCTATCCCCACCACTATCCCACTGTGACACTGAGAGGGAATGTGACAATGCTTACCTGCCCCTTGCTGAGCAGCTGGTGCCACCTGCTGTCCACTAGACTGTGTCACCCTGGCCACCTCTGCTGCCACCCTGGCCCATCTATGGTCCTCTGGCCCTGTGCAGGAAATGAAGAGTGGTGGACATCAGTACACAGTCACACATGTGGAGTCCCCCACCACCACACAGTCCACTGTGCGCTGGGAGTGTCCCTGTCAGGCCTGAGGCCCACAAGCCAGCATGGCTACTACCTGTGCAGCAGCCAACCCTGATGCGTGGTACCCCAAGGCCAATGACGTACCCCACTGTGCGCCATGCCGTGCAGCCATGCCAACAATATTGTACTACACCAGGGCATAACAGCATCATGAGCACATCTACCTGGCTGTGGCACAGAACCTCGCAGGACGTGGGCCTGTATACGCCACAGGCAGTCTGGTACCTTCCGCCGCAGGTCCCCATAAAGGTGCCTGCACTGCTCCACCATGCACCCAACACCAGTCCTCTGCGACACGGTGCCACACCACTCCCCCAGCCTGCTGGAGTGGCACCTGGCCATACAGCTGCACCTTAAAGGGCTGAACCACAGCCACCAGGTTGATGAGCTCAACCTCCATCCAGTTGCCTGCCTTCCTGCTCTGTCCCTGCGCCATGGTCAGCAGCCGAGTTCAAGAGGAAAATGGCGGTGGAACAACACATGTGTATGCCACGTGTGCAGGATGCACGATAGGATACACAAAGCTGCAATTGCACAGCATGTGGATGTGCGGACACTGAGAAGTGCAGGGTCATAGTGCAGTCATGGGCATGCGTAGCATGCCAGGGCCTAGCAGGGTCATGGGATCAAGTCACAACCCCTGGGTCAGAGGTCATCATCCCACATGAGCAGTGTGCAGGTGCGCGATAGAGGCAGTGATTGCATGCATGATGGCATACCAGCACCGCATGCACCTGCCATGGCATCGCACAAACTATGCATGATGCGTGATAGCAATGTGATCAGTGCTGCACATATACGCACTGTGGGCACACGTACCAAGCATGTGCAGTTATTGCTCCACTGAGATGCTCCGGCGCAACCCCATTGCGCACAGCACAAATATGCGATATTGAAACACCGCATGCAAATCACCTCATGAGCCAATGCATAGTGCAGTGGGGACATTAGTATACCATTAACATTGCGCACAGGCTGATTTGCATGCCTTGCGCTTAAAAGCGCCACGGAACAGCACACGCCACAGACCGGTATTGCAACCATTCAGGTAAGTGACTGGCAACATGGATAAACAGTGGCCTATTCAAACACTGCAACAGAGTGCTGCATTGCAACGTACTGGCATTGACCCAATCTGCTGTTCATTTCCACAGGTGGCAGAATGTTAGGAAATGAAGGAAAGGATAGTCACGGGCCTGCACACAAGCACAGGTCCAACTTTACAGCCATTGAGAGCAATACCCTCTTTGAGGCCTATATGGGCCTTCTCAGCAGTGCCACAGGCACGCCGCAGGAGCAGGCGGTGGGTTGGGAGGAGGTGGCCCGATACTTAAACACCCACAGACACCACCATCACACCCCGCAGGAGTGCAAGAAGAAGGTTGGCACAGACAGGAGTCAGATCGAGGACAGGGCTGCAGCCATACGAGTGTCCCGCAGGGTGGTCAGTGGTGGGCTGGTAACCGTGCCACTGCTGATGGCCACAGAGCAGCTTGTGGCATCCACCATCAGCCGCACGGCAGTGGAGGGTGTGCCTGCTGGTGGGTTCCAGATGGGTGGCAGCCCCTCACTGCACGGTGAGTATGACCAGCCTCCAGGTGTGCCTGATGTGGGTGTATCGCACAAGTGTGTCTGAGGTCATGCCCACTGCCACAGGTGTGTGCGGACGCAGACTCACATTGGTGGCATGTGGGAATGGCAACATGGGGGCCGGGGGGCATAGGGTATGCTGCTCCACTAACCCTCTGTTCTTGTTTTGCAGCACCAGCACGCCTCTGTGCAGAGGACCAGGTGGCAGCAGCCTCGGACACGGACATCCATCAATCTACATTGACGGGCATCCAGATCCTGGACAGGCCATGGTTCAGCATTGTTGGGCATGCAGCCATGCTTGACATGGGGTTGGACGACCTCTTGGATGGGTTCCTGCACGATGACAGCCTGGAGGTGCTGTGCACAGAGACTGCGTTTGGGGTGCCATCTGACACCGATGATGACCTTACCGTGGTACTGGACTGGACTGTACTTACTCTGGTGCCTGACATGCCCCTTCCTGCTACACAGGCACTGGCAGGTCCCATCGCTGTGCCAGCAGCTCCACAGCTGCCACCCCATACCCGCCAGTGCAGCTGTGTGTGATGCCACAGCTGTGTCCAGTGGGGGTGGCAGTGGTGCTGTCGTTGCAGTGGAGGCACGGGCCACTGCCCAGCAGACAGTTGGGCAGTGGCAGCAGGATGCAGGTGACATTGGGCAGTGTGCCACAGTGCCCACCACCAGTGCACTAGACAGCACCGTGCCCCCTCCATGGTCCACTGTGAAGTGTCCACATGAGTGGAAGGCTGTGCAGCAGTGTGCCTTGGCACCCCCCCAGCTTGACGGGTGGGCCAGGAGGCCCAAGATGCCGAGAGGCTGGTGGAGTACACCTGGTTACTGTGGGTATCCGTGGAACACCAGGCGTTGCTTGCCTCTGAGGTGCGCACACTGTGGGCAGAGGTGTGCCAGAAGGCCGAGTAGCAGGACAGAGGTGATGCAAGGCTTATGGACAGGCTCACCCAGATGCAGGAGGCCACAAAAGCAGCAATGGACCGCATGACCGGTGCCATTGTGGCATCAATGGACCACATGGCCGGTACCATTGCAGCTAGGCTGGCGTTGGTGGCAGCCACTGGGCTTGGCCATGCACAGAGGACCCCCCACAGTGCACTATCTGACCCATGGTCCCGGCGTCTGGTGACACCCCCGGGGCAGGCCTGTTTGGCTGCTTCACCACCCCTGCATGGACTCAGTCATGGTCCCGCACATCAACCTCTGTGGGGCATCTGACATGCCCCCCATGGCCGATGCACAGCATGCATCTGCCGGTTGTGGGACTGCGTGGTTGGAGTGACGTGTCTGCTGCCCAGACCTGCCATCTGCTGCTGATGCCACACATACATGTGGGTGGTGGTAGTGCATCATGCATGTGGTGGCGCACATGTGTGTTGTGCTGCATGCCCCCTGTGTGTGTGGACCATGCTGCTGGGACATGTGGCATGGATGTGATGGGGGCAGCTCAGCACCGGTCGAGCCTGTACACCGGTGTCATGCCTCTGATCCATGCCATGTCCCACACCATGTGTGTGGGTGGCTGTGTGTGTGAGTGTGTGTGTGTGTGTATATGAGCGCATGCTATTGCTGCATGTGTCTGTGTGTGTGAGCCCGTGTGCAAGTGGATCCACCATTTGTGTTGTGCTCCCCCATCCCTGCATGCATACCACTGTGCACATCCCTATCACTGTGTTGTGTGCTGGGCTGTATGAGCCTTGCTTGTGTGTCACTGCTCTCACCTGCATTGTCTGTAATGCTCCTTGTGATGGTGTCACAGTGCTGCCGTGCCTCCTGTACCATTCAAGGGTCCTTCCTGCCAAGGTGCGGCTTCCCACCGCCCTCTCACCCTTCATCATCATCGTGCCCACTACTGTCACCCTCTTCAGCCTCGACTGCTATTCCACGGTCAATGGCCATGTTGTGCAGGATGCAGCAGGCCAGGAATATACCACAGGCTTTCAATGGGCTGTATTGTAAGGCACTGCCTGACCTGTCTAGGCAATGGAATCACATCTTCAGCATGCCAAAGACATGCTCGATGATACTGCGCGTGCTGGCATATGCCTCATTGTATCTCTCCTCCGTGGGGCACGATGGTCACCAATAGGGGGTGAGCAGCCATGGCCTTAGGGGCTATGCACTGTTGCCTGTGTAGAAAATGACATGGTTGTCCCTGTGCTGTACTGTGCTGCCACCCGCTCCCTTTCAGCCGCCACACACACCACAGCACCCGCCCCGACCTCCCTCCCCCACCCCCAGGGCTGTGGCTCTCAGCCACCCTGGTGCATGTCCTACTCACTGACATGGTGACCCACGGAGGATGTTTCCCCACTCAAACCTATGGCACAGCACAGAACTGTGCCATATGAAGGCATCATGTGCACTACCGGGATGTGTGGCACAGACATTGATGATGTGCCCATGGCATCGCACACCACCTGACAGTTAATGGCTGTGTATCCCTTTCAGTTTATCTACACTGGGACCTCTGGGCCAGGTGGTGTGCAGATGCCAATGTGGGTGCAGTCTGTTGCTCCAATCATGCCTGGCATGCGTGCCACCCAGTGGAACTCCTGCATGTTTGCTGTACACTCTGCCTGTGTGCTGGGGAAATGTATGTACTCGGAAGCATGTGGCAGGAGAGCATTGAAGAACTGGGTGAGGAGGCGGGATGTGGCTGACTGGGTGATGCCTGTAGCGTCACCTGTTGGTTTTTGGCAGGTGCTCATGGTGAGCAGGCACATCATAGTGGTCACCTTAGTCTCCACTGTCATGGCATGACTACGTCTGGTGGGTGCCTGCATCTCATCACTGCACAGCTCACAGAGCTACCTCAGGAGTGCCCTATTCAGGTGGTACCGGCCCACTATCTCTGTGTCACTGAAGTTTTCATACAGTATGTGATCCTGGCATGGAACCACCTGTGTCGGGCAGCCACGCTGGTATTCCGCCTGCCTCCTCACACCCCTCATTACCGCATCCATTATGAACGGGCCACTGTCTATTACTCAGTCACTGGGTCTCTCCCTGGGTGCCTCTCACTCTCTGTCAGTCCGTCCATTGGCCTGTGTGAGTGTCTCTCTCTCTCTCCCACTCTGTCTATCTGTCTCTTTCTCTCTCACACACACTCTCTTACTCCCTCTGTCTTATGCACACTGTTGCACATCTGCTGTCTGTGTGTTTCTGCCCATTTTTATTGGCTCAAGTCTGCCTGGCACAACTTGGGGTTTGCTCCAGACTTGCGCCTTGCTCAACGGTTGAATATGCCAGTGCGTCACTTATTCGTAGGAGCGCCCCCTGCACTTGGCGCTGCTTACATTGTGGTTGCACATTGACACAATGGGGTTTGCGCTGCGCCACAGCTCCCTTTGAATGTCGCTTGGTGGCACATCTTCGGACTTGTGCCAGCGCAACTTAGTTGCACCATGCCTATGTGCTCTGAATATCTCGCCCATTATGTTTAACTTGTTCTATTTACTCTGCAATGTGACTATTTGTAGTGTCTTTGATGATGTTGTTTTAAGAATTGTACAGCGCTCCAAGCCTCTGGCAAGGGGCGCTTTATAAATAAAGTATCTGTCTGTCTATCTATCAATCTATCTATCTATCTATCTATCTATCTATCTATCTATCTATCTATCTATCTATCTATCTATCTGTCTGTCTGTCTATTTGTCTGTCTATCTATCTATCTATCTATCTCTATCAATCTATCTCTCTCCATCTATCTATATCTATCTATGTCTATATTTCTATCGATCTATATCTATATCTATCTATCCATCTATATCTATCTATCTCTATCTATCTATCTCTATCTATATCTTTCTGTCTATATAGCTATATCTATCTATCTATGTATATCTATCTATCTATCCATCTCTATCTATCTATATCTATCATCTCTCTATCTATCTATCTATCTACAATCTGTCTATCTATCTATCTATCTATCTATCTATCTATCTATCTATTTGTACATCGGTTTACAACCTTTCAGCCAGAGGCTCATTTCCAAAGGTACCTCGTCACAAAGAGGACAGACAGAAACAGATTTAGGTTACAGCATATAAGTCAACTGACTTAAAGTTACACAGAATGGATTCATACATTTATACAATTTAGTAACAATTACAATGATACAGCTGAGCACTTGCTGGTAATAACAGAGGCAATATGCAATGGGGTGAGGTAGAGTGCCACCCAGTGGGCGTTGTCAAGTGTGGAGAGATCGAGGACACATTAGAGACAGGAGCAGCTGCAAGTGTTAAACAGTTGGCTCTGAAGGGCGGTTTGAAGTTGGAGATTGTGGGGGCATTGGAGATGGGAGCAGGGAGAGAGTTAAACCAGGATGGAGCTCTGTAGCAGAAGGACCTCTGACCATGGGTGATCCTGGATCTGGGGACCAGTAGAGTGGTCTTATTGGAGGTTCGGGTTGCGATAGTGGGTTGGGCGTGGTGGATGGAGGCTGTCACCCCAGAAGGCGATAGCCCTAGTAGAGTTTTCTTTTGTGAGGAGGCAGGTTTGATAGCATAGCCATTCATCTAGGTTAAGCAGTTTTGCCTCGTCATAGAGTTGACAAGTATGTGTGAGCCTGGGGGCACCAGTAATCAGCCTGCAGGCCTTATTTAGGGTGAGGTGAATTTTGTTGAGGGCAGTAGTGTCAGAAGCACCATAGACTGGCAGGCCATAGTCAACAAGGGACAGTACTGAAGATGTAACTGCAAGTTGGAGAGCATCAAGGGGGAGGCAGTTTTTATAGCGGTAGAGGATGCCAAGCTGTGTGGTAGTGGCGGATGCCAGGGCATCAATGTGGGTGTGGTAGGTGAGGGCTGAATCCAAAGTAACCCCAAGGTATTTGTAGGAGCAGACTTGTTCAAGTGGTTGTTTGGTACTAGGTAAGGTTAGGGAGTGGGAAGTTGCAGGCTTTGTTTTGGGGGTGGGCAAAAAGCATTTGTTTTGTTTCTTTGGAGATTAATGAGACTGTGCTCTAAACCAGGCTTCGGCATCATTGTAGGATTGTTGCAGGGTGTCCTGGAGGGAGATGGGATTGCGGTGGGTGGCAAAGATGACAGCATCATCTGCATACATAAGAATTTTGCCAGAGCTTGGACTGGGCAGGGTGTTTAGATAGAGTGAGAAGAGTAGGGGGCCCAGGATGGAGCCCTGGGGTACCCCTGAGTGGATGGGACGAGTTTCGGAAAGTGTCCCAATGATTTTTACACATTGGGAGCGAGCAGATAGATAGCTTGTGCACCAGGTGAGAGGGCCAGCAGAGAAACCAGTGGGGCAGAGGGCATCCAGCAGAAGAGGGTGGGAGACAGTGTCGAAGGCCTTTGAGAGGCCAACGAACACTGCACCAGCTAGAGAGCTGGCGTCCAGGGAGGAGTGTAGGAAATTGGTGAACTCAACTAGTGCAGTGCCAGTACTGTGACCAGCACGGAAGCTGTGCTGCTCTGGGCATAAGATGTTATGCTTAGTCAGATATTCAGTGATTTGAATGGCCACCATTTTTTCTAGGGCTTTGGGGGGGGGGTGGAGATTAGTTGGTAGTTCCCGGCGGAGGACCTGTCGCCCTCTTTATGAATTGATGTGACTATGGCTGTTTTCCATGCAGTAGAGAATTGCCCCAGGCAGAGGGATTGGTTAAGTAGGCTGGTGACTGGGTCAAGGACTTCATCCAGCACCAGCCAGAGACTACTGGGGTCCAGGGAGCCGCTGCTGGGACTATTGCTATTTAATGCTTTAATTAGGAGAAGTCTGACTTCCTGAGCAGATACCTTACGTAAGTGGAAGCTGGGGCGTTGGAGGACAGGGGGAGCTAGGGTGGGAGGAGGGTCAAAGAAATTACTGGGAAGGACAGAGCTAAGGTCAGTAAAGGAGGTGTTAAGACAGTTAGCTATGCAGGCAGGGTCGGTGGAGGTAGAGCCATCAATAGTGAGCTGGGATGGGGGAGGGGAGCATGATTTCCCATTTAGTTGTTTAACATTGTCCCAGAAAGTCTGAGCACACCCCCAGGAGGTGGTGAGGGTGGCCTGGTAATGGTCGGCCTTGGCTTTATGGATGGCCCATGTGCACCTGTTCCGTGCAGCATTGTAGGCCTATCTATCAGCCATCCGGCCCGTTTCAGTGGCATGGTGCCAGAGGTTATCTCTATTTCTGATCATTTGTAGTAGGGCAGGGGTAACCCAGAGTGCATTACGTTTTTTGGATCGAATTCTTGTGAGGGGTGCAAAGAGGTCACAGGCCTTAATAAAGGTTTGGGAGGAAAAAGGTGAGGGCAGTGTCTATGTTGGGTGCATGATGAATGGGGGACCAGTTAATCTGGGCGAGAAATTGTTTGAGTTTTATCAGCCCACTAGTTCGGAGGCATCTGCGGAGTGTGGTCAGGGCTGTGGGTTTTGGAGTGGGGGCTGCCCAAAGGAATAGCATAGAGGAGTGGTCACTTAGTGAGTCTGGGAGGACCTGGATGTTATGGATTTTTTGGGGGCAGTTGGTGATAATAATGTCCAGAAGGGTACTGGTTCCTTTCTTTGGGTTTACTCTAGTGGGCTGGGAAATGAGTTGTGTCAGGTCTAGGGCAGCAAAAGAATCTCGGGTAGTGGAAGAGGAGGTGCTGAGCCAGTTCACATTAAGGTCCCCCACTAGGATTTGTTCTGCCTTGTGGTGGAGGGTGGCAAGATATTCTGTTAAAGATATCAGGGCCGGGTTCTGGTTCTTTGGGGGAATGTAGGCAGTGGTGAGATATAGAGGGCCCCTGGAGGGGTCAGGAGCAAGTTTGAGGGTAAGGGCTTGTGCTCCATTTACAAGAGCTGGGGCAGGGAGCGCTTGTCCGATGATTGTGTCCCTGGTATAGATTGCACAGTCACCCCTGCATTTGCCTACTCGGTCCTCCTGGTATAGGGTATAGCCTGGGAGGGAGACAAAGGAGTCAGGGGTGGATTTGGACAGCCAGGTTTCAACCAGGGCTATGATGTCTGGTTGATGTAGCATGGCCCAACGCTGGAGGGCATCAAATTTTTTCAGTAGGCTGCATATGTTCATGGAGGCTATGTGGAGACCAGTGGACCCAGCTGGTGGGCTGGAGGGGGCAGGGCCTGGGTTAGGATGTATATTACCCGATAGGAGTAGCAGGAAGACCAAGGTTCTGACCAGGAGGTGGTGGTATGTCAACTTCCAGGGGGTACGCTGGGATGGGGAGGGAGCCATAGGGGAACAAGGAATGGGCAGGGTTCGAAGGGTCGGGAGGAAAAGGACTAGTAGCAACCATGGGGAGCCAGGGTAGGCAGTGGGGGGGGCATCCAGGGGGTGGGTGCCGCGGGCCAGGGTACATGGTCAGTGTAGGGTGGGATCGGACTAAGTCAGGGAGAGTTGGGGGTGCTGGAACAAGTGGGCCAGGGGAGATGTCTGGCTGATGGTATGTGGGTACTAGCATGTAAATGAGGGGGAGGCATTTGAGGAGGAGGTGTACAAACATAGTGCCTAAGGTAGCAGCAGGGCAGAAAGTTTCAAGTATCTTGGCTGCCCCTCAGAAAGTATAGATACCACTTTGGAGTAGTGGTAGTGTCACAGACGCTGGTGGACAGGATACAAGGTTCGAGACCCTGGCAGGGCAGTTGAAATAGGACCTGGGTGAGAGCGGGGATCCAGGTTCTGGGGGACTCAAAGCAGGCTGAGTTTGGGCCAAAATTCAGGGTGGAAATAGTGACTCCTAGTGGTCACTGGGGGTTAGTGGCAGGCTGGGTGAGGTTCCAGTGGTAGGGCAGGGGGTCAGTATGTAGGGCTAGCTAGGGGCTGGGTGTGAGGGTGAGGTGTGGGCAGAAGCAGAGATGAGAGTAAGGGAGAGAAGTAGCGTATGTAGGCAGAGGGGTTCCAGGAAGTAGGAGGAGAAGGAAATTTAGGTGGAGAGACAGAGGTGAATAGTCAGAGTGTCCTTCTAGTGGCTAGCAGGTATAACCTGCAAATGGAAAAGTGGGGACTTAATAAAATGACAGACAGGAAGTGATGTCACAAGAGAGAGTGCCTATATAGGTAATGCTGAGCCTGGGTGGGTGGGGCAGTCGATGTGCGCAGCGTGTCGACGGGCTAACCCCACTTGCAAGGGTGCTGCTTCTTGAGGTAGTTTAATTACCTCTTTCGGTACCAGCGTAGGTCCTGCTCCAGGAGGAAGCACTGTGTGTGGGCTGGACTGGTTCGTTAACGTCTGGTATTTCTCTCTATCTATGTATCTCTATGTATATCTATCTATCTATGTATATCTATCTCTATATCCATATATGTATCTCTCCATCTATCTATCTCTATTTCTATCTATCTGTCTATCTATCACTCTCTTTCTCTCTCTATCTCTAGCTATCTCTATCTATCTAATTCTTAAATAGTAAACAAATCAATGAATGAACAACAAAAGAACCCCGGAGCAAATACACTCGGGCAAGGGTTATCCTGGAGGATATTGACCATACAGCCACATTTTAAAGAAAACTCAAAGTGCACATACCCCAATAATGTAAAGCATCATGGAAGGCATATACAAATGCCCATGGATTAATTTGGACTGGCTCAGCTTTAAGCAGAACTGTATGGTGCCAGACACACAGCTGTTCTCAGCCTTTGCTGATTGTATTGTGAGATCTTCGGGCACCATGCAGCTCTGCTTAAAGTTGAGCCAGTCCAAATTAGTTCATGGACATTTGCATATGCTTCACAGATCAATAAATCGCTAACTGCCATAAACATTAAGAATTAGTTAACTGTTGGTTGTCCCAAAAGACACTGGCAATTAACTATTTTGCATGTGAAAATTTCAACCAAAGCAAAACTAATGAATAGTTGAACATGTATTAATTATTAGTGATCTGCGTCAGTTGAGCATTAGGCCTATTTTTTGTATAGATAGGTATCTGGGCAAATACCACCCCTCACCCACAAAGCTTGAGTTTGGTAGCCAGAGCAAAACCACCCTTCACAAACAAAGCTTTAGTTGGGTACCAAGGGAAATGCCACCTGTATCCCCCAAAGCTTGATTTAGGTGTCCAGGGCAAAGGCACCCCCCCCCCACCCACAAACCTCAAGTTAGGTAGGTAGGGCAAATAAGCCACCACTCATCAACAAAGCCTGTGTGAGGTATCCAGAGCAAAGCCATCCTCACCCACAATGTCTGAGTTAGGTACCAAGAGCAAAACCACACATAATCCAAAAAGTCTAAGTTAGGTATCATGGGAAAAAACAGTTCTCACCCACAGTGCTTGAATTAGGTAGCCAGGGAAAATTTACCTCTTACCTGCAAAGTTTAAGTTATGTATCGAAGGCAAAACCACCCTGGCATTCAAAGTCTGAGATAGGAATCTAGGAAAAAAAAACACCCCTCATCCACAAAGCTTGACTTAGGTACCCAGGGCAAAGCCATCACTCATCCACAAAGCTTGAGTTACGTATCCATGGAAAACCACCCCTCACCCACAATGTTTGAATTGGATAACCTAGGAAATTCCACCCCTAAACCACAACACTTGTGTGAGGTATCCAGGGCAAAGCCACCCCTCACTCACAAAGTATAAGCTAGGTAGCCAGGGCAAAGTTAACCCCTCACCCACAAAACTGCATTAGGTACCCAGGGCAAAGCCACCTCTGTACCACAAACCCTGTGAAAGGAATAAAGAGCAAAGCCATCCTCACCCACAATGTTTGAGTTAGGTACCAAGAGCAAAACCACCTAAGTAAGGTTTCCTTTCCTTTCCTTTCCTTTCCTTTCCTTTCCTTCCTTTTCAGGCATGACCCAAGCCTGGCACGGGTACTGGATGTGGTCCTGGCAGACAGTGACCAGATTGGGGGCCTGGAGGTTAGGGACCCATTGGCGGGGAGTGACCATGCCATGGTCTGGTTCTGCCTGGACCTAGGAGGGGTAGAAGGCTGCACAAAGACGGAAGTAACCGACTACAGGGGGGCGGATTTTAAGGAAATGGGAAGGATCCTTAAGGAGCATTTGGATGGGATTGGGTCAGACATGGACGCTGATAGTAGGTGGGAAATCATCAGGAGAGGGGTGCAGGATGCTACCAGCACCTGTGCAAAGTAAAGAGAAAATGCGTGGGGCCCAAAAACCCTGTTGGTGGACCAGGGAGGTCCAGGAGGTGGAGAGGGAAAGAAAGCAGCCTATAAGCAATTCAAGTGCTCAAGGAGAAAGGGATCGAGGGGAGATGAAGCTGATGGCTAGAAGGGCCACTAGAGTGGTGAGGCGGCTAAGGCAAGGAAGGAGCAGAACCTGGCCAGGGAAATTAGGAGAGGAACAAGGGGTTCTTTAGATACATTGGGGAAAACGAAGGGTGAAGGGGCAGATTAGCAGGATTAAATCGGGAGGGATGGGCACAAGACCCGGGGAGCAGGCTGAGGTACTAATAGCACTTCACCCTCGGCTTTTCACTAGAAAAATGGGGTGCTGCATCACATGGAGGAGGAGACAGAGATACTGAGGAGGGGGGACCCTACCGATCGGCAGGTCTGGGGAGATGGGAGGCATCACTGGCAGGTGGGGGAGGCTAAGCAGGGGAAGGGGTACTGAGTGGAAATCACAGCTGAGAGAGTGAGGGAAGCCTCAGCTCCCTTAAGATGGAGAAAGCACCGGGCCGATAACTTACATCCCAGAGTGCTGAAGGAACTTGCAGATGTCCTGGCAAAACCCCTGGCAGAGCTTTTCACCATCTCTGAGGACAGGGTGGGTGCCCAAGACTGGAAGGTGGCGTACATAGTGCCTATCCACAAGGGGATCAAGGGAGGTGGCAGGGAACTACAGGCCTGTCAGCCTGACCTCGTGGTGGGGCAAGGTGATGGAGGGCATTGTCAAGGAGAGGCTAGGGGGACCTGGATAAGTCAGGGTGCCTGGACGATGGACAGCAATGGATTCATCCGGAAATCGTGTCAGATACAAACCTGGTGGAGTTCTATGACTGGGTGACAAGTGCCTTGGACCTGGGTAGACAGTGGATGTCTTCTTTCTGGACTTCAACCGGCATTTGACTCTGTTCCTCATGTGGGCCTGTTGGATAAGCTTGGAGAAATGGGGGTGGGAACCAGATGATCAGATGGATAGGCAATTGGCTCCAGGACCGGACCCAGAGGGTCATAGTTGGTGGGATAGTCTCATCCCCAAGGAGGGTCATTAGTGGGGTCCCACAGGATCAGTCCTTGGGCCCCTTCTGTTCAACGCCATGTATCTGACATAAGGACAGGAATCAGGAGGAGATGAGTCTCTTGCAGATGACTCAAACTGGGGCTGTGGTGGATGGGAGGAGGGAGGGTGGCCCTACAGGGGACCTGAGGCTCTGGAAAGATGGTCTAGAAAGTGGAAGCTGAGGTGCAATGCAGGAAATGCAAGGTACTCCACCTGGAGCCAGAAACCCAGGTCAATGTACACCCTGGGGAATGCTACAAGTCTCGATGGCTGAGAGGGACCTGGGGGGGTGGTGGTGAATGTCAAGATGAACAACTCGGAGACTTGTAGGAGGGCAGCAGCCAAGGCCAACAGGATGCTGGGATGCATCGCTAGGGGGATCACCTCCAGAAGGAGGGAAGTATACTCCTCCTGTATAACTGCTTGTGAGGCGCACTCTTGAGTACTGTGCAGTTTTGGAGGCCACACTAAAGCGGGATATTAACCTCCTGGAGAGGGTCCAGAGGAGGGCAACCAAAATGATTTGGGGCTTGGGGACAGGACCATGAGGAGAGGCTCTAAGAGCTAAATATGTACACATTGGAAGAGAGAAGGACCGGGGGACATGATAGAGGTCTTTAGGTACATGAAGAGGGTAAATAGGGAGGAACAGTCGGGTGCTTTGAAGGAAGGAGGAAGGGCCACTAGAGGGCATGGCTGGAAGCTGGAGGAGGGAAGATTCAGGGAGAAAGGAGGAGGTGCTACTTCACTGAGAGGGTGGTGGAGCCATGGAATGCACTGCCTAGGGGCTGGTGGAGGCAGAGACAGTGGAGGGGTTCAAGAGGGGGTGGGACAGGTACAGGGGAAGGGTTCTGGAAGCAAAATCCAATGCAGCAAGAATATCCGGAACTGGGAAGGGAGAAGCCAGAGAAGGCGAGGGGGACAGCAAGGTCAGCATCCAGGTTGGGGACTGACCAAACGAGCAGACACGAAAGACCGTTAGACCTATTCTGCTGGCATTTTAGTATGTTAGTAAGCCACAGCATGGCACATTAGGCTATACAGGTGTGGAGAACAACAGTAAACACAGGCCTCAATGTGAGGTGCAGGAAATTACAGAACAAGGGGTCATTACATAAAGTGCAATTACATAAGAATGCAAGGTGTCAAAGAAAGCCAGCATACCGGTCAAAAATACACAATCACAGGCCAGGCAACAGGCTGAAATATAAGTCATGAAACAAAGAGACCAGACATAAGTCTCAGTTATGATACATAAAGTGCAAAATGCATTCAGGTACACTAATAGTGCATAGGTCAATCAACAGATTGGAACTCTGAAGCTGAGTACAACACTTCTCACCCACAACAGTTGAGTTAGGTATCCAGGGCAAAGTTACCCCTCACCCACAAAGCTGAGTTAGGTATACAGGGCAAAGTCACCCCTAATCCACAAAGCTTGAGTCAGATACCCAGGGCAAAGTCACCACCCATCCACAGAGTCTGTGTAAGGAATCCAGAGCAAAGCTATCTCCAACCACAATGTCTGAGTTAGGTACCAAGAGGAAAACACTCATTATCCCAAAAGCCTGTGTTAGGTATCCTGAGCAGAAAACCACCATATACCAACCCACAAAGCCTGAATTAGGTATCCAGGGCAAAACTACCCTCACCCATAAAGCTCGAATGAGGAATCTAGGGCAAAGCCACCTCTCAGCCACAAAGCCTGAGTAATTTGTCCAAGGCAAATTCACACTCACCTATAAAGTCCGAGTAAGGAATCCAGGGAAAAACCACTCCTCACATGCAAAGCCTGAGTTTGGCATCCAGGGTAAAGACTCCTCTCATCCACAAAGATTGAGATAGGTTTAGAGGATAAAGCCACCCCTTACCCACAAAGCTTGAGACTGGATCCAGGACAAAGTCACCCCTCATTCATAAAGTTTGAGTAAGGTATCCAGGACAAAGCTATCCCTCACCCACAAAACCTGAGTATGGCATTAAGAGAAAAAACACCCATTACCCAAAAAACCTAAGTTAGGTATCCAGGGCAAAACTGCCCCTCAGCCACAAAGCTTGAGTTAAGTATCCAGTGGCAAAAGCACCACACTCACAAAGTTTGAGTTAATTACCCAGGGCAAAATCATCCCTCACTCACAAAGCTTGAGTTAGTTACCCAGGACAAAATCATCCCTCACCCACAAAGCTTGAGTTAGGTATCCAGGGCAAAATGAATCCACACCCACAAAGTCTGAGTTAGATATCCAGGGAAATACAACCTCTCATCCACAAAGTCTGAGTTAGGTATCAAGAGCAAGGCAACCCTGTCATCCATAAAGCTATAGATTGGTATCCAGGGAAATGCCACCCCTCACCCCCAAGACTTTAAACAGGTATCTAGGGCAAAACCAGTCCACACCCACAAGATGGAAATTAGGCATTCAGGACAAAGCCACTCCTCACCCACAAAGCTTGAGTTAGATATTCAGGGCAAAACTACTCTTCACCCACAAAGTTTGAATTAGGTATAGGTTAGGTAGAAATGCCATCCCTCACTCAAAAAGTTAGACTTAGTTATCTAAGGAAATGTCACCCCTCACCAACAAAGCTTGAGGTAGGTATCATCATGAGCAAAGCTACCTCTCACTCTTAAAGGTGTTGTTAGGGATCCGGGGAAATACTACCACCACAACAGCCATGAATGGCCTCCACTCCTTGGGTTTCAGCCTCCATGGATGTGAAAAACAGACACAAGTGAAAAGGTTGCTAGGTTGTTTATTCAAAAACAGGTAACATACCAGGTAACAACCTAGGACTGCTTGCACTTTTGCAACTAGACAGACCGATTGCTGCTAATGAGGTACATCTTAAAAAACACCCCAACCCACAGCCTTGAGTTTGCTATTCTGGGCCCACAAGATTTGAGTTAGGTATCCAGATCAGAGCCTACAAACCATGAATATGGTTTACAGGGCAACACCACCCCTCACAGACAAAGCTTGAGATATGAATCCAGGGCAAAGCCACCCCTCACCCACAAATTATGAATTCGGTATCTAGGTAAAGTCACTTCTCTCCCACAAAGCATGAGTTAGTTATCCAGAGCAAAGACTCCCCTCATACACAAAGCCTGAGTAAGGTGTCTGGGTTAAAGCCACCCTCACCCACAAAGCTTGAGTTAGGTATCCAGGGGAAAACCACCCCTCACCTACAATGCTTGAGTTATGTATCTGGGGTAGAGCCATCCCTCACCCACAAAACTTGAGTTACATATCTGGAGCAAAGCCATCCCTCACTCACAAAGCCTGGGTTAGGTATCTAGTGCAAAGCCAGCCCTCACTCATAAAGCTTGCGTTTGGTATCCAGGGCAAAATCACCTCTCACAAGCAAAGCTTGAGTTTGGTATCCAGGGCAAAGCTACCCCTCACCAACAAAGCTTGAGTTAGGCTTTGTGGGTGAGTGGTGACTTTTTCTTGGACACCTAACTCAAGCTTTGTGGGTGAGGGGTGTCTTTTTCTTGGATACCTAACTCAAGCTTTGTGCGTGAGGGGTGGCTTTTTCTTGGATACCTAACTCAAGCTTTGTGGATGAGGGGTGGCTTTTTCTTGGATACCTACCTCAAGCTTTGTGGGTGAGGGGTCGCTTTGCTCTGGGTATCTTACTCAAGCTTTGTGGGTGAGGGGTAGCTTTGTTCTGAATACCTACCTCAAACTTTGTGGGTGAGGGGTATCTTTGTTCTGGATGCCTACCTCAAGCTTTGTGCGTGAGGGGTGGCTTTGTTCTGGAAGCCTGAGCTAGTAATCGCAATTCAAAAATAGCCTAAGGCAACACCTTCTTACTAGGACAGTTTGTGACTGCCACTAGGACTCTAACACCCATAATGCCCACTCACCCACACTCTCCTTCCACTTCCTTTTACCCCCACTCTCCCCCCTTGCCCTATCCCTCTGTCTTCCTCTCCCCCTGTGCCTTGTCCCCCACTGGATCAACCTTATAACCCACCTACTACCACTACCTCCCAACCTCCTAGACAAAGCCACTTCTTTTGGCCACCCACTCTCCCCCACCCCAGTCTCCCTCCCCTTCACCTTGACTCCTCCTCGGACTCTCACACTAAGTGTCACACCTCTTTATCTCCTTCGCTACATACAAACACTGTCCTTTACCCTAGTTGAATGCTCTTGACGCTGTACTATCACCATTGGTACTATGAATGACATTGTAACCTTATTGTATACTAGCTACCTACTTTTAGAGTATTGTATATAAACTGTATGTTATTGTTGTCATTGTAACTGTTTGATGTGGAACCTTTGTAAAAGAGCTCTGAGCTCAAAGGTATGATTCGAATCCCTAAATAAAAAAATAAATAAATAATCCAAGGCAAAACCACTGTTACTCACAAAGCAAGAGTTAGGTATCCAGGACAAAGCCACTCCACACCCACAATGCCTGAATTAGGTATCCAGGGCAAAGCCACCCCCTCACCGACAAAGCTTAGGATAGGAATCCATGGCAAAGGCACCCCTCACCCACAAAGCATGAATTAAATATCCAGGCAAAGGCATTTCTGACCCATAAAGCTTCAGTTAGATTTCCAGGGCAAAGACACCCCTCACCCACAAAGCTGGAGTTAGGTATACAAGGCAAAATCACCCTCACCCACAAAGCGAGACTCGGGTATTCAGGACAAAGCCACTCCTCACCCACAAAGCTTGAGTTAGGCATCCTGGATAAAGCCACCTTATACCCACAAAGCTTGAGTAAGGTATCCAGGGTAAAGCCACCCCTCACCCACAAAGCTTGTGTTAGGCATCCTGCGTAAAGCCACCCTATACCCACAAAGCTTAAGTAAGGTATCCCGGGTAAAGCCACCCCTCATCCACAAAGTTGATGTTAGGTATACAAGGCAAAACCATCCTCACCCACAAAGTGAGACTTGGGTATTCAGGGGAAAGCCACCCCTCACTCACAAAGCCTGAGTTAGGTATCCAGTGCAAGGCCACCCCTCACCCCCAGAGCTTGTGTTAGGTATCCATTGTAAAGCCACCTGTCACTCCCAGAGCTTAGATTTGGTGTCCAGGGCAAGGTTACCCTCAACCACAAAGCTTGAGTTCTTATTTATTTATCTTTATTTTTATTTACTTAAATCTTTGAGTCAAAGACTCTTTTACAGAGGTTCCATGTCAGAAACGAAACAAACATAACAGAGAACTAATTAATACAGCAGATACATATACTTCATACAGGGATATATGGTTAACAATTAAAACGGACACTCAAGTTACAGTAACAAGTGCAAATTACAGGAATTAGGGGGAGACTTGGGGACAGAGAACAGAGAGTGGTGCAGTCAGATGTGTGACACTGTAAAGGGAGTACAGTGTGAGGTGAGAGGGAAAACAGTGGGGTGCAGGAGGATAAGGAAGAGCAACCAGTAAGAGACAGCTGACAGTATTAGGAGTAGCTTAGTGTAGCGAGCGGGAAGGAAGTGAAGGGAGGGAAGGGGGAAGGAGATAGGGGTCAGGGAAGGGATAGTGAAAGGGAAGGGGCCTACAGGAGGCAATCATAACTGCTAAGAGCGGTGGGGTGTTGTCTGAGTTTGTGTTTGAATGGGCCTAGCTCAGGCTCATCTAAAATGTCCAAGGGTAGCTTATTTAGCCAGCTAGGAGAACAGAACCTGAAGGACCATTGGGCCTGTGAGGTCTGACAGAAAGGGGCCAGGTACGCATGCCTAGAAGCACACCTGGTGCTGCACCAGTTGGGTAGGTGAGTGAGAAAATGCTGGGAGATCTCGGGGCGGGGGGCGTCAGCCCCAGGGAGATTTTCTTCATGAGTAGACAGGTGTGGTATGTAATCCTACCTCTGAGGTTCAGCCAGTTGGTAAGAGTGCAGAAGCCACATGTATGCATTTGTCTGTGCACACCCGAGACATGGCGACATGAATTATTGAGAGCAGTGCATGTGCTTTTAAGAGTTGTCTTGGTTGCTGAGCCATAGATGACTAAGCCACAGTTGATTATGGGGAGAACGGAGCTAGAGACAGCGAGCCGCAGTGCTTCTGAGGTCATGCTGTGCCTGTGCTTACAGAGGATCCCGAATCTGGAGCTGACCACCTTGGTGACAATGATGACATGCTCACTAAGGGACAGTGCACTATCGAGGGCAGGGTTTCTCAAATGGGGAGGCCCCAACCTGTTCCAGGGGAGGCTCAAGCAAGTCTGAAAAAGTACTGTATTTAACTTTTGAGTTTTAAATATTTTGTATGAAGGGGTGAGGCAAACTGATAGATGATACTAGTGGGTGATTTTATGCCTTTATTTACAAATCAGTGAACAGGAAAGGCACACTGAGAAACCAAGAAAGTAGTCTGACCAGTGAAGGTATTGAAACAAGGTGTAACAATGGTTCAAGAGTCAAAACAGAGGAGAAGTAGGCTGGCCTGGGTAAAGGGGTTACAAGTGCGTGTGTGTGTGGGGGGGAGGGGGGTTACAACAGGCTGAATAAAAGAATGTTAAGTTTATGATGAATTGCTGCTTATAGTATCATTACTGTTGATTTGTACTGTACAGCGCCCAGAGTTTACAGAATTGGGCTCTTTACAAATAAAATATATATCTAAAACGACAAGCAACTACTCAAAGAAGTTTCACTTTATTCATGATGTACTGTGCAAAGTATGCTATTTGTCTATGGAGAAGCCCAAGACTATTTCAGTACAGTATTTGGGGGAGGCTCAAGATCCTTTCCATGGCTTGGGGAGGCTCACTATGACAAAGTCTGAGAACTAATGATCTAGGGTAATACCGAGATACTTAAAGGTATAGACCTGCTCGATGGGGACATTTAGGTTGTTACGGATAACTAGGGGCGTTGATGTTTGTTTATTATGAGGGCTGACGAAGAGCATTGATTTTGTTTTTTTGTAATTCATTATCAGCTTGTGCTTTGGCGAACCAGGTCTCGACAGCGGCAAAGTCGTGTTGTAGGCTGCTGCCTAGCATGTGCGGGTCTGACTGGCTGGCATATACCATGGCATCATCTGCATAAAGGAGGAAATTATGGCATTCTTAAGCATGAATGTTGAGTTTTTCATGAAAATTTAATGCTACATTAAAAAAAAACACTGAATTGATGCTTTAAATAAATTGTTACCTAGAGATTCAAAAGAGCCATGGCAGCTGGTGGAATGAGCTGGTTACTCAGCAGAAGAATGAATTAATTAACAACGCAATTCCAAATTGATAAAAGCAAGTATAAATGTTGGGTCTGGAACTGTAAGAGCTGCATTTTGTCCATTGAGCCTTGAAGTCTGAAGTCACAGGCTGCATTGCTAATGGCTGGCAGTACATGGGTTTAGAATCTTTAAGTGGATCAGCATGTTTCAAATGATCATCGGATTAAGGGATTTATGTAAAGTGGCAGCTATCACCTTTTATGTTGGTAATCACATACTAAGTGCAAACTTCATTCAGCTGTACTCGGCTGTTCATGCTTTAATTACATTATGCAGTCTAAAGCAACGCACAACTTGCCTGTCCGAGCCTATTAAGGTCTCTTCTGACTGATTCATAACAACATTAAGTAGAATGAGGCACTACTACTTCTTTAGGTCAGGCTTAACCACATGCATTTTAATAATGAACTGCACTTTTCTGAGCTGGTTAGCAGAACTCTAAATGCACAGCTACGGAGCAGTTTGATCTGAAGAAATGAACCACCTAAAAATAGGAGGGTTTGGCGTAGCTCATGTGAAGACATCCTGAGCTGCTTAATCTGGAGTGAAATTAGTGGCAATGCACGTACATAAGAGAGGGACATGTGGTCAGCAGTGGACTGCCATTCTCATGTCTCTCCCTGAATACTACATCCATGAGTGAGTGAGGCAGTGATTACACCAAGGTGCTCTGTCTCCTGCTCATTCAGCTATGAACTAGGGGTGTGTGGATTCTGTGGAATTCATTCAGTTGTGAATTCGGTGAATTTTCAGAAATTTTTATTCAGTTACGATTATGGCATTGGAACTGAAATGGAAACAGATTCAGAATTTCTAGTCCCACATCCGAGCAACCTGTAAAATAAAACCCACCCCCTACCACAGCACACAAAGCCATACAATAAGTGCACTACTGGAAGTAACTGGAAAATGTTCCAGACTGGTAAGTAAGACAAGAAAAACAAGCATTTGTCAATGCCATTCGCTTGCTGGCATTGGCATTGGTAGTGTAGGAGTTAGAAAGCTGCATAACAGGAATGGCAGTGAAGTACTGAACTGACGCCAACCCCACCACCACCCTGCAGAGACTGACAGGCATTGGGGTGTGCCTTTGGGTGGTCAGGCATTACGGCCATGCCATTTCACCACACCCTACCCTGCAGACTCTGACAAGTGTCACGGTGTGCCTTGGGTATTTGGGCCTTATGCTCACCCCATTCCATAAGGAAATACGGTGAGATGGGTGCAGTATAGGAGAATGGGGTGAACTTTGGGCCAAAGAGTCCAAGGCACACCTCGATGCCTGTCACTGGCTGCAGAATGTGGGTGGGGGTGGAATGGCATGAGCATTACAGATGGCAATCCCAAGTCACACCCCTGATGCCTGTCAGTCTCTACAGGGTGGGGTGTTATGGTCCGAAACCCTAACGCCCCAGGCGTTCGTTGGTATTTTCACTCCAAATTTTCGATATGGGTTTTTTGTGACCCCCCCCACCTCATGAACAGTGGCGATATCAGTTCGTTAGCCGAAAGCTGATTTTGCATAGTGACTACGCCATTTGGCACCACAGGTGCAAAAACACATTCCGAACAGGATGTAAAAAATGACAGCTGTAATGTTCGTGGGGAGGTGTAAAAAATGGCAATGTTAAACATCTGGAGTGAAAATATAAAAAAAGTGAAGTCACGAGCGTGCGTAGAAACTGCGCAGTGCACACCCATAATGTAATTAGTTTGGGGATATTTTACAGCAGATAGTCAACGCAGGCATTTTGGGACCTCCACTCATAAACAGTGACACTGTGACTTTCTTAATCTGTCCCGAACACTGATTTCCCACAGCGACCACGCATTTCTGTGCCGGAAGTGCGAAAACACATTTCGGCCAGGGTATGAAAAATGACAGCTGTAGTATTCAAAAGGAGGTGGGGAAAAATGCCAGCGTTGAAAATCTGGACTGAAAATAGTACAAATTTGTGAACTTATGAGGGTGCGTGGAAACTGCACAATGCACGCTCGTAACACAGTCATTTTATGAACTTCTGTCAACAAATTTTCAACATAACCATTTTAAGACCTCTCCTCCTGAACAGTGTCACTGTGATTTTCTTAATCTGTCCCTAACATTGATTGCGTACACCAACCGCGACATTGGTCGCTACATGCGTGAAAACACATTTTGGGCAAGATATGAAAAATGACAGCTGTACTGCTCATAAGGAGGTGTGGTAAAATGACAATGTTGAAAATATTAAACATTTGTGACGTTACGAGTGTGCGTAGGAACTGCGCAACGCACGCTGGTAAAACAGTCATTTTGAAATTTTTTCACCAAATTTTTCAACATAGGGTTTTGGGGACTACCTCATGAACTGTGACACTGCCGTTTCATTACTAGGTCCCGAAAGGTGGTTCCATGCAGTGACCACCAAATCACCTTCGGACCAAATAACAAAATGACAGTGACTGAGTTCATGAGGTGGGGCCCCAAAAACCCCATGTTGAAAATTTGGTGAAAAAATTCCCCAAAATGGCCGAGATATGCACCAAAGTTGAAAAAAACCCATTTATGCCATTATACAGCTTACCGGCATTTCTTCAGTTCGTGGTCGGCTTTGAAGAGTGCAGACGTGTTCCCGGTCCACCGAAGATCATCATGCTAGACTCCGGAGGTAAGTATGGGGTCAGTAGGTGTGTGGGAAGGTGGATGCGCAGATTGTGTGTGCGGGTTCGGGGGGGCAAGACAATCAACGAGGGACTGTTTTTTGTTTTCAGATGTGTTTTTTTCTTTTAGGAAGATGATGCGGGACTTTTGCCACGCTGGGGTAGGCTCCCAGTGTGGCAGCTGAAAGTCTTTTTGGGGGGTCAGTGGAGCCGACGGGGGGATTGGGCACCCCGTCAGCCATACTGAGCGTTTGCCATGCTGGGGTGGGCTCCCAGCGTGGCAACTAAATCAGTTTTATTTTTTGGGGGGTGTTGAGTGGAGCTGAAAGGGGATTGGGCACCCCCGTCGCCATTCTGACTTTTGCCACGCTGGGGTGGGCTCCCAGCGTGGCACCTAGAAGTCTGTGGGGGGGCTGCAGAGCCGACGGGGGTGGGCACCCCCGTCAGCCATACTGAGTGCGGCAGGGAGGAGTGCATGAGTACGCTGGGGTGGGCTCCCAGCATGCTGCTTTAGTGTTTGGGGAGGGGGGGAGCTTGAAGGGAGCTGTCTATGACAGCTGCATTCAGGATGCAGTGCTGAGTGTAGGCACTTTGCATCCTGCAGACGGCAGTATGTAAATTACCTGCATACGGCAGTATGCAAATTGCCTATGCATTACAACCACTGATTGCAGCAGTTTTTGACTTTTAACTGTATGCCACTGCATCTGAATGGCTGTCATAGACAGCTCGGACATTCATTGGAGCGGTGCAGCCACGCCTGCAAAAGGGAGCAGGGCATTGGAAATGGGGGAGGCACACCTACAGTACGAAAACTCATATGGTGGCACTATGTTTCTTGCACATGCGTGCAAGCAAACATAAAAAGGAATCCACTATGGTTCACAAAAGAAGAAGCAGCTGCAGTAAAAGAAAAGAGACTAGCATTCAGAAGATACAAGGGCTCAAATAGCGACAGAGATAGGAAGGCACACAAGAGCAGCTTGAAGGAAGCAGGTAGGGTGATCAAAGCAGCAAAGGTGTAAACTGAGGAGGAGATAGTGCAGGGGGTAAAAGGAGGCAATAAGGTCTTCTTTAGGTACATACGTGAGAAAAGGAAAAACAAGGGAGGTATTGTCAGGCTCATAAGCAGGTATGGGAGGAGGATAGAAGTGTAACCCCCCTGCAAATGGGGGTTCCCAAAAGACTTCCAGGAGCTTGCTTGAATGCTCCAAGCCTGAATGGTGTTTGGCATTTAAGCCATTTATCAGTGAGTGTTTTTAGAGCCTCTGGTACTGTCTCTTTAAGAGCTGTCTGCTTGCAGACATAATTAGTTTGTATGGGGGACTGTGTGCTTCTCTGAGTACCACTCGAGCTGCTGCCAATTCACTTCATTTTGCAGTCACTAGGAGTGCAAAGGGAACCTATCTGAAAGATGTAACTGTTTGCCAGAAATTATTTAGGTAATAATGAAATTACAGTTTGTCTAACCTGCTTTCTTTGCAGTCAGAACTGTGTCTGCTAGTTCCCATTCTAGTTTTGAACTGCTGAACTGGACCAATCAGTGTGGGGTAAGCTAGCTCTAAAATGGTGCCTTGGACGAATCAGAACTTGGACTCATAATCTGAGCCAGCCACAAGAGGATTGTATGGGCAGTGACTCTGGGAGATGTAGTTTAGACTTCAGTGCCTTTTTGGACCAACAGCAGCAGTCTATTTTGAGGACAGCCAATCCAGTCAAGAACTGGGAGGAACTCAAAGGAAATGCCGTTTTGTCGGTTGGAGTTGGAGTTGAGCTTTGGCAGTGAAGAAGGAAGGAGCCCTGTGCTTTTCAGTGTGCAGTTTAGTCAAAAACGTGTATAAGGCCAGAGTTCGGTCTGCAGCTTGTTAGGACTGAATCCGTCCTGTGAAAAGAATCAAAGGATCTCTGAAGAGTAGAAACCAGGCTCACCTGTAGAAGACTGGAAGAATTGCTGAAAATTGCACTCGGTCTGTCAGGAACTGAATCTGCTGTGTGTTCTCCCGGTATTGTGCAGTAATTGCATCGGGATACAGATGCAGCCTGCCTGGTATAGTGCTTTCTTTTATATAAATGTGTGAAGAGGTTTGTGTACCTCAAGTGAGCCCTGCTGACATTGAAGGACCCTATCTTATTTGGAGGTCGTGATACTAATTCAGGGTCGCTCCTGTTGAATTGCCACATTAAATCCAAATGGAATTACTGTACTGCTGACTGTTTAATTCTCCTTTTCTCTGTGTGAAAGGGCCCTACCAGCTGCCACGGTTTGGACTAGCCACTAGGGCTTGGGTACCCAGGGACAGTAACTGATGAGGATAGGCCTGTGCACAGAGCCATAGGAATGATTATTAGAGTGATAGCTAATTAACCTGATTTCCCCTGTCCTTGTTATATCCCCTAAATAAATCAGAGCTGCTTGTTTCAGCAAAGTTATACTGCCTGAGGTATTTGTCTATGTTAAAGTACTGTACTGTGATTGTTGCACTGTATCTCATTTCACAGGAGGTCCCAGTGCCGAACCAGACCTGGGGGTAAGTGTATACTGTGAAGGTAATTCTGATATTTGTGGGCCACTAGTGGGAAGAAAGGGGTTGCAGTGTCCCAGAGGGCTGTGACCAAGTTAGTTTAACTATTGCAAACCCTGACCTCTGGGTGGAGGCACCCGCCATTGGATCCAGGCCCTCAACCTGTTAGTGGCAAATCAGGCAGGGTAGTAGCCCCTGGGATAGCCATCTAGGGGTTACATCTTGGAGGCTCACCGCTGGGATTGTGTGTCCTCTAGTGGCCATATTTCTAACCACTGTTAAGAAAAAATGGGTACCCGACAGAAGTGGCTGTGCACCGGCTGGTGGAGTGGTGTACTGGGGAGGAGATCGACCCCAAAATGCTATGCTTATCCTGGACATTCCCCTGGGTATCAATACGGACACTGTGCAGGAGTACTTTCCAAGGTGGAAGGTTTACAAAACCCTGTGGTGGTGGGTCGGCATGCTAATCTGCTCACCCACACTTTCCTGGCCCTAGTAGAGTTTAAGGATCCCATAGATAGCTCCAAAGTGCCACAGACCCATTACCCCAGAGGGAGCCCTCACTGCTTGGAGAGTGATAACTAAGGACAGTAAGGACCGGGGAATCAGCCCCACCACTATCTGAAACTTTGAGGAGAAATTTGCTGAATGGTTGCTGGGAGAGGGAAAACTGTGGAGGACTTGAAACTATTCTTGCCACCTGGGGTGTTCCTCCCCAACACCCTGTCCTGCTCCAGTGCCCGTAATGGTGGCTGAACCAATGCAGACTCCTATTTCTGCACCTGCCATTAGTCACGACTCTTACCGAAGGTTGAGGATCTTCTCTGGCACCTCCCACCCCCAAGGGAGGATGACTGGGAAGCCTGGAATGAACTATTTGCCCCCAAGTGCTAGAATGGCATTTCTCGGAAGGCGGCGAAAGAGGGTTAGTGAGAGCCTCCGAGGTCCTGCCCTGGCTACCATCCGTGCTAAACGGGCCAGTAACCCTGAAGCGACTGCACAGGCCTATCTTGAGGCCTTGGAGAATGTGTATGGAGCCCAGATTCTGATGAGGACCTATGGTGGAGGTAAGAAATGCACAACAGTACCAAGGGAGTTGTTGTCTGTGTATGTCTCTCGCTGGAAAAATTGTTGCAAGAATGCCTCAGAAAGGGTAGTTTGCCAGCGATTGAACTGGACCGAACCAGACTGGACAGAATCCTTAAGTCTGCCCCTTCTCAGAACTGCTGTTGCTTCAGTTCGCCTGGCAAATCGACTGGAATCCCACCCTCCTATGATGAGTTAATGAGAAATCTGAGGAGTTGAGAAAAGGCGACCTCGGGAGGTACCTGCACCAACAGCTGTGGCTATGACCCGAGTGACTGAGGGTGACCCATCAAGTGAAGTTCAGGGGCAGAGGTTGACAGTCAATGAGTGCTCTGACAAGGAAAAGATATGCCACAATGGGCGAACTGTTGAGAGAGATCGGGAATTCAAAAACAGTCCTTTATGAAGGCCACGCCTGCAAGTACGGGCCCTGACCTATATCCGACTGCATCTGCTATGGGGGTGGGGTACCCACCCATGTATCTCCTGCTGATAACAGCTCCAAACTCAATTCCTTGACCATGGAAGTGGAGAAACTGACGAGATGTCTCCAAATGCTTATCACGCCGCAGACAGAGATGGCACCCAGGTTTCCAGTTAGTAATACCCCGCCCTGGCTCCCAGTGTGGCGCCTCGCCAGCTCAAACTCCAGAAAGTATGTTTTGCTATAATTGTGGGAAAGATGGGCACATGAAAAGGGAATGCCAGTCCCCAAAAGACACTGACAAAGTTGCATATAGGCTACAAGGAGAGCTTGAGAAGAAATCAGTGGTTAAGAGGTGCACGACATGATCCCAGTGAGGGCACCAAAATGCTAATTCACAGCCCTTTGTGGCAAGGTCAGTTGCCCAGGCCCCCACTACCGCCTCCCAGACTGGTCCAGAATAGTGGGTCCCTCCATGGAGACCACTGTAAAGGTGAACGGAGTGTCTACAAGAGCTATATTAGACAGTGGCTCCCAAGTGACAATTATGTTCCAAGATTGGTATCAGAAGCATTTGTCAGACGTGCCTTTACAACCATTAGAAGGACTGCATGTATGGGGTTAAGTGAGAAGGCCTACCCCTATTCCGGTATATCCGAATTTGGCTGTCTTTCCCCACCTCCGTGGCTGGAGTGGCCAACAAGTAGAGACCCTAGCCTTAGTGTGTCCCCCACTGGACTGTATGATGGTGTCCCTTTGTTGATTGGAACAAATGCTCATATGTTCGGAAGGCTGGCACAGTTGTGTTATGAAAAACAGGGTCAAAGACTAGTAGAGCTTTAAGAGTTCCGGCTTTAATTAAGAAGGCCTATGAGGCACAGAGAGATGCTGAAAAAACAGAACCAGAGGAACCAGTCGGAATTGTATGGAAGAAGGATCCTGAGTCTCTGATCCTGGCGCCAAATGCCCAGTGTACCTTACAGGGAGAGGTCCGTATCAGAAAGGATGTTAAGAATAAAATATTAATGTTGGATGCACCAGGCGATGGAAAATTGCCAGAGGGACTGCTGGTCAAGCCTAGTATTTTGCCCGCTAGAGCCCATGCTTATGCCAGAAGGTAATGGTCCAAGTTCATAATGTGTCTGAAAGAGACATTCGAGTAAACAGAGGTTGCATCCTGGCTAATGTGCATTGTGCAGACACTGCAGTGCTACCCAGCAGCAGAGTTCAAGGGAAGAATGACAGAGTAACGCCTGACTTGTTTGATTTCGCACTGCCCGCTGCCAGCTGAATGGAAAGTGAGGATCAGTGAGAAGCTTGCCCAGAGAGACCAGGTGTTTTCTTTAAAGGAATGGGATGTAGGATGCTGAAGGAGCTGAGCACAATATCCGGCTGCATGACGAAAGACCATTTCGTGAGAGGTCTCGACGCCTGGCACCTGCTGGCATAGATGATGTGAGACGGCATCTGCAAGAGATGTTAGCTGCTGGTGTAATACAAGAATCCAGAAGCCCTTATGCTTCCCCATTGTGGTAGTGAGGAAAAAGAATGGAACAGTAAGGATGTGTGTGGATTATCGCACCTTAAACCGGGCGGACTATCCTGATCAGTACACAATGCCCCGCATTCAGGATGCTTTGGACTGCCTAAGCGGGAGCAAGTGGTTCTCTGTGCTGGATCTCCGCAGTGGGTACTACCAGATCCGATGGCCCCAGAGGACCGTGGAGAAGACTGCCTTTATCTGTCCGCTTGGCTTCTATGAATTCATGAGGATGCCTCAA
Organism: Neoceratodus forsteri; assembly: GCA_016271365.2. NCBI lineage: Eukaryota > Metazoa > Chordata > Ceratodontiformes > Ceratodontidae > Neoceratodus > Neoceratodus forsteri. Next base: position 1,189,514,933 of record CM057451.1, on the reverse strand, counting down.
GGGATTTCAGGTGCCCCAGCCACTTTTCAACGATTGATGGGTGCAGTGGGGACATGAACTTACTAGAGTGCCTGGTATACCTAGATGATGTTATTGTGTTTGGCAGCTCACTGGAGGAACATGAAAGCAGATTATTTAAGGTATTGGACCGACTGGAGGACTTTGGCCTTAAACTGTCCATTGATAAGTGTCAATTCTTTCAAACATCAGTAAAGTATGTGGGACACATAGTATCCACCGAGGAATAGAGACCGACCCAAGTAAAGTTGAGGCCTTGACCACCTGGCCACAGCCCAAAAATCTAAAAGAACTGCAAAGATTCCTGGGATTCTGTGGTTATTATCGGCGCTCATCAAGGACTATTCAAGAGTGATCCGCCTTTACTTAACCTTACTCAAGGGTATCCTCAACCCACAAAAAATACCAAAAGTCAGCGTCCTCAAGACTGAAAGAGTGTATTTTCATCCAAGTGAAGTATTTGGGGCCCGCTGGACTCCTGATTGTGAGACTGCTTTTCATGAGATCATATATCAACTACCCATGCTCCAGTGCTGGCCTATGCCGATCCAAGAAAACCTTACGTCCTGCACACTGATGCTAGCTTGCAAGGGTTGGGGCTGTGTTTGTACCAAGAGCACGAGAATGGCCTGAGACCAGTGGCCTTTGCCAGTAGAAGCCTGACCCATCTGAAAAGAACTATCCTGTACATAAGTTAGAGTTCCTAGCTTTGAAGTGGGCTATTGTTGACCAATTCCATGAGTACTTGTATGGGGCTAAAATACTAGTAAAAACTGACAATAATCCTTTGACCTATGTGCAGACCTCAGCTAAGTTGGATGCCACTGGCCATAGGTGGCTTTCTGCATTATCTACATATGACTATGCTCTCGAATACCGAGCAGGTCTGAACCACATAGATGCTGATGCTCTCTCCCGGAGGCCTGTTCCCCAGAATGATTGGGTCCGATTGGCAGAACCTGACATTCGGACACTCTGCCGGAAGTTTGACAGGGAGGAACAAATGTCCACGGACGCAGTGGACTGCATGGTGGATTGCTTGGGAGCCTCTGAGAATTGCATACCTGCTGCTTGTGCCACTTTTCTGCAATAGACATTGGTGCACTGCCTCAGCTGGACAATGACAGTATTCGGCGGGCTCAATCCCGCGATCCCATGATCAAAGCAGCTTTGAAAGCCTCTATGCAGGAAAAGATGTGTCCAAATTACGCCCACTGATTTGAGAACTGCACTGTTATACAAAGAAGGTCCTAAGTTGAAACTGATCAATAAACTGTTGTACAGAGAAACAGTAGACAGAGGGGACAAGTAGACAAACAACAACTAGTGCTGCCCACTGCCTTTCGAGACTCAGTACTGAGGTCCTTGCACAACCACATGGGGCACCTTGGTATAGACAGAACACTTGACTTGGTGAGATCCAGATTCTATTGGCCTAAGATGGGGGCTGATGTGGAGCAACACATCTGAACTTGTAGTCGCTGCTTACAGAGGAAAGCTTTGCCCCAGAGGGCTGCTCCCTTGTTAACATCACCACCAGTGCACCCATGGAGCTGGTCTGTATTGATTTTCTGAGTTTGGAGTCAGATCAAAGAAATATCAGTAATGTGCTGGTGGTCACTGACCATTTCACGAGATATGCCCAAGCTTTCCCACCAAAGACCAGAAAGCATCCACTGTGGCCAAAGTACTTGTAGAAAACTTTTTGTTCACTATGGGCTCCACAAAGAATCCATTCTGATCAAGGAGAGACTTTGAGAGTCGTCTGATCAAAGAGATGCTTTCTCTGTGGGAGTGCGAAAGTCCAGAACCACTCCTTACCACCCTCAGGGGACCCACAGCCTGAACGTTTCAACCGCACTTTGCTAGATATGCTAGGCACCCTGCACCCAAAGGACAAGCCTAGATGGAGCCAACAAATTAGCACCCTGGTACATGCTTATAACTGCACCAAAAGTGATGCCACTGGATTCTCCCCTACCGCCTGATGTTTGGAAGAGAAGCTCGACTACCAGTAGATGTGTGTTTTGGGGTCTCTCCTGATGGGGTTCAAGCTGACAACTATTTACAGTATGTGCAAAAGTTAAGGCCCAGCTAACTCATGCGTACCAACTGGCTCAAACCATGGCTGCCAAAGAAATCTGGCCAACAAAGAAAGGTATGATAAAAGGTGAAAGCACAGGAACTCCAGGAGGAGATCGGGTATTGCAAGAAATCTGGGACTGCATGGCAAGCACAAGATTGCTGACAGATGGCACCATCTCCCTCACATTGTAGTGGGCAAACTAGATGATCTGCCAGTGTACAAAGTAAGGCCTGAGAATAATTCAAAAGATGTAAAACAATGCATAGAAATCATTTACTGCCCATTGGACAAATCCTGATTGAGTCTGAGCCCCCAGAAGATGCCCCTCTGGACCAGTGACTAGAGCTGCTGCTAAGAAAAGATCAGAAAGTCTGCACCTACAGAAGCAAAGTTAAAGTGTTCCCCTCCACAAGTCCCAGTTGAGCATGACTGTCAGTCCATATCAGAAGAAAGTGAGAGTGACTTTGAATACTATCCTTCTACGAACTGAGTCAATTGTTTCGGGCAATCCCTAGTCAATACTGGAGACAAAGCTGGGCCTTCTGGACTGTCTAAGCCCCAGCTTCATCCCTGGAGCCAATGCTCCCAGAAAGTGAAGTGCAAAGCATCAGATCAGATGAAATGGAATCATTGTGCATGGTTGAACTGTTTGAGCTTTCAGGGAGAAATGATAGATTGGGGCAGACTGGTGATACACCTAACAAGAAGAGTATTTTGAGTGCCCTGACAGTCCACTGCCAGTGTCCGAAAGCTCTCCATGCGAGCCAAATGTTGTGGACTCAGAAACTGTAACTCCTGGAGCTGAAAGTGCCCCAAGTTCTAGCCTCTCTACCCCCATGGAGACTCCCTGACAAGTGAGGACAATGCTGAAAATGAGGCTCAGAGTGCAGAGACTATAACAGTTCCCCTAGAAAGACTGGTCGAGCTGTAAAGCCTGTGGTGCACCTCAGTTATGATTCACTTGGGAGGCCTGTGGACTTGCCTCTCAATGTTGTCCATAAAGGAGTGTATGTGTCCCCGAGCTCATTGCCCAAACTGAGCATCAGTGCTAACTCCAGGTTACTTGTGTTGCCTCTAGTATGGTGCCCTTGCCCCATCCAGCCCCAAGGTAACTGATAGGAAGGGCCCCTCTCTTCAGGTTTCATGTACAAGAGATAATAACTTGAGTTATGGTACAATGTGTATGTAATACTGTGTAAAGAGTACATACTGCAATGTTTCAGAAATGTGTTCTTGGTAAAATGATATATTGACTGATGATTACATGCGAGCCTAATGCAAATGTATATGGTTGCAGTTGAAACTTATGAGGTACTTGCTTGACGCGACGCAAGCTTTCCCAGGCCAGGAAGGGTGTAACCCCCTGCAAATGGGGGTTCCAAAAGACTTCAGGAGCTTGCTTGAATGCTCCAAGCCTGAATGGTGTTTGGCATTTAAGCCATTTATCAGTGAGTGTTTTAGAGCCTCTGGTACTGTCTTTAAGAGCTGTCTGCTTGCAGACATAATTAGTTTGTATGGGGGACTGTGTGCTTCTCTGAGTACCACTCGAGCTGCTGCCAATTCACTTCATTTTGCAGTCACTAGGAGTGCAAAGGAACCTATCTGAAAGATGTAACTGTTTGCCAGAAATTATTTAGAGTAATAATGAAATTACAGTTTGTCTAACCTGCTTTCTTTGCAGTCAGAACTGTGTCTGCTAGTTCCCATTCTAGTTTTGAACTGCTGAACTGGACCAATCAGTGTGGGGTAGCTAGCTCTAAAATGGTGCCTTGACGAATCAGAACTTGGACTCATAATCTGAGCCAGCCACAAGAGGATTGTATGGGCAGTGACTCTGGGAGATGTAGTTTAGACTTCAGTGCCTTTTTGGACCAACAGCAGCAGTCTATTGTGAGTGACAGCCAATCCAGTCAAGAACTGGGAGGAACTCAAAGGAAATGCCCGGTTTTGTCGGTTTGAGTTGGAGTTGAGCTTTGGCAGTGAAGAAGGAAGGAGCCCTGTGCTTTTCAGTGTGCAGTTTTAGTCAAAAACGTGTGAAGGCCCAGAGTTCCGGTCTGCAGCTTGTTAGGACTGAATCCGTCCTGTGAAAAGAATCAAAGGATCTCTGAAGAGTAGAAACCAGGCTCACCCTGTAGAAGACTGGAAGAATTGCTGAAAATTGCACTCGGTCTGTCAGGAACTGAATCTGCTGTGTGTTCTCCCGGTATTGTGCAGTAATTGCGATCGGGATACAGATGCAGCCTGCCTGGTATAGTGCTTTCTTTTATATAAATGTGAAGAGGTTTGTGTACCTCAAGTGAGCCCTGCTGACATTGAAGGACCCTATCTTATTTGGAGGTCGTGAGTACTAATTCAGGGTCGCTTCCCTGTTGAATTGCCACATTAAATCCAAATGGAATTACTGTACTGCTGACTGTTTAATTCTCCTTTTCTCTCTGTGAAAGGGCCCCTACCAGCTGACCACGGTTTGGACTAGCCACTAGGGCTTGGGTACCTAGGGACAGTAACTGATAGGGATATGTATGCACAAGCCATAAGGTAGATTATTAGAGTGATAAGCTAATTAACCTGATTTCCCTGTCCTTGTTATATCCCCTAAATAAATCAGAGCTGCTTGTTTCAGCAAAGTTATACTGCCTGAGGTATTTGTCTATGTTAAAGTACTGTACTGTGATTGTTGCACTGTATCTCATTTCTCAGAGGTCCCAGTGCCGGAACCAGACCTGGGGGTAAGTGTATACTGTGAAGGTAATTCTGATATATTGTGTGGGCCACTAGTGGGAAGAAAGGGGGGTTGCAGTGTCCCAGAGGGCTGTGACCAAGTTAGTTTAACTATTGCAAACCCTGACCTCTGGGTGGAGGCACCCGCCATTGGATCCAGGCCCCTCAACCTGTTAGTGGCAAATCAGGCAGGGGTAGTAGCCCCTGGGATAGCGCCATCTAGGGGTTACAGAAGAAGACAGAGAAAAGGCAGAAATCTTGAACGAGTACTTTTGCTCTGTCTTTACAAAGGAGAAGCATGGAAATGGATCTACCCCAAAGGGAGATAGAAACATTGAAAGGGGGGTAGACACAAGCTCATTTACGGTAGAGAGGGTAAGGACAGAATTAAAAAAACTAAAGGTAGATAAAGTCATAGGGCCGGACAGAGTCCATACATACATACTGAGTGAACTTAGTGATGAATTAGCAGCACCTTTAGTGAATCTGTTTATCAGATCCCTGAGAAAAGGAACAGTTCCCCAAGACTGAAAAAGGGCGATAGTGGTCCTGATACACGAGTAGCAGCAGCGAGGAGGCAGGGAACCACCACCGGGTCAGTCTCACCTCGGTGGTGGGCAAGATGATGGAATCACTGCTCAAGGAAAGAATAACAGCATTTCTGGAGGAAACTGGGCAGCAGGATGCCAAGCAGCACAGCTTCACAGTGGGAAGGTCCTGCCAGACAAACCTGATCGAGTTTTTTGACTTGGTTACTAGGACAGTGGACCGGGGGGAGCCATGGATGTTATCTACCTTGACTTTAGCAAAGCCTTCAACTCAGTCCCACACAGAAGGCTGCTAAATAAACTCAAGCATACCGGCGTGGGGCAGGAAGTAATATCATGGGTGAGTAGATGGCTTGAACACAGAACTCAGTCAGTGACGGTAAATGGGGCAGCATCAGGGGAGAGGGAGGTGACCAGCATGGTGCCACAGGTGTCCATCTTGGGACCATTACTCTTCAATGTTTTCATCTGAGACATCACAGAGGAGCTGAGCGGGAAGGTGTGCCTGTTTGCAGTTGACACAAAACTCTGCAACAGAGTGGACACTGCACAGGGGGTGGAGCAAACGAAAAGTGACCTACTCAAGTTGGAAAAATGGTCCAACATGTAGCAGTTAAAAATTCAACATGAAAAAGTGCAAAGTTATGCATTTGGGCAGGAGCAACCAAGGGATGGACTACTATCTGGGAGGGGAGAAACTAGCAGCCACCCAGCAACAGTGGGATGCAGGGGTTATTACTTCAGATGAATTGAAAGTAGGCAGACAATGCGAAAAAGCAGCACAAAAGGCCAGCAAAATGCTAGGATGCATAGGAAGGGGCATCACAAGTAGAAACAGGGAGGTGATCCTGCCACTGTACAGGTCCCTGGTAAGGCCCCACCTTGAGTACTGCCTTATCTCAGGAAGAACATAGATAGACTAGAGACAGTGCTGCCGAGGGCAACAAAAATGGTACACGGTCTCCATGAATTGCCATAGAAAAGCAGGTTAGAGGAACTCAACATGTACTCCATGGAGCAGCATAGAGATAGAGGGGACATGATTGAGACATTCAGGTTCCTGAAGGGTATACACAGAGTCTCCACCCAGGAACTCTTTCTGGTCAATAGGTCCATGAGGACAAGAGGTCATGAAATGAAATTAAGAGGAGGAAGATTCAAGGGCAACATGCGTATGTTTTTTTTTTTTCAAAGAATGGGTAGTTGATCCATTGAATGGCCTATCTGCCTGAGTCACTGACTCCAAAACATTAGGGGAGTTCAAATCAGCTTGGGATAGACACAGGGGGATAGTCTCAAAGAAATTCTAACTATGGGGGAAGGGCTCAGGGCAGACTAGATGGATCTTTGGTCCCCATCTGCTATTGCTTTCTATGTTTCTAAGTGTCCACCTTTCTTAACAGCTCTGCTCTTTCCCCAATCTAATGCCTCCCACCCGCTCTGAGTCTCTCTCTCTCCTCCTGTACCTTACCTTCTTTTGTCAGTGTTCTGGGGGGGGTCTGCTTCTTTCTTAATGGTCCCCCTGTCATGGTGGTCACACTGGTGGCATGAGGGTCTGACTCCAGCAGCTTCTCTCGATGATGGGGAGCGGAGTGGGCTTCTGTGTGTGGGTGGGTGGGATGGGGGTGCCACTGGATCACCAGGGCATTTCAATTCAGGATGTTACCGTGATCATGGCAATGGGCAGGAGGGGGGGCTTCCACTAGGCTACCAGGGAGGTCATAGTGTAATTTATCATGGAATCAGGGACTCAGGTGGGAGGGGGAGCCACTAGACCACCAGGGCTGGTCATGTTGCATACTCTTCGGGAATCAGGGACTGGGGGAGGCCACTAGACTACCAGGGCTATATTTCGATACATATACCATGCTATCGCGGCTATAGGGCGGGGGATGTCCCGGGATCCCCACAGCACACTTCATACTGTGCAGGGTGCCTGGCGCAAGTCACTGTCTGCCCTGCACAAGGCATGCAAATGGGGCCATAATGACATGTAAATGGCCCCATTTGCGCCTTGTTCTGGGGGGGGTCTGCTTCTTTCTTAATGGTCCCCCTGTCATGGTGGTCACACTGGTGGCACGAGGGTCTGACTCCAGCAGCTCCTCTCAACCCAAGGTTAGTTCCTAGGGAGTCACACAATTTATCCCACCCTGCTCCAGCCGCTGACCCTTCGCCTGCCCATCCCAACTGGAGTTACACAGAATGAGTCAAAACTTGGTTATTAGTAGCAGTAGGCAGCATCCAAAATTCCATGGCCGGCTGGACAAGTCATCATGTCCTCCTCCGAGATGAGTCAAGAACTCCTGGTGTCTGCTGGGAAATGGGGGTGACCAGCATGTACCAAACTCTGTGCTTACCCACCCAGCCAGCAGCACACCTTGTCCCTTGCTCAATAGAGGGTAACCCAAGGAATTGTGTTTGTCGACAATACAAATGGTGCTGCACTCCTCTCCACAAGTGTGAGTTCACTCAAAAGTTAGTTCAAGTTACATACTATTTGCCACCAGATTAGGCCTTACGGTCTATCGAGTCTGCTCGAACTTTAGATCCTTAGTTGGGTGCCGAGACCCTCCCATCCCTTGTGCTCCAGAAACCCGTATCATCCATCCCCAACCCCCTGGGACAGGCCATCATCTGATACATCCACTTTCTGTGTCTGTCCCATCCTCTCTTGAAGCCCTCCACTGTGGATCTCTGAACCAGCTCACCAGGCAGTGCATTCCAAGGGTCCACCACCTCTCAGTGAAAAACCTCCTCCTCTTTTCCCCCTTACCCTTCCACCTTCCAACTTCAAACCATGCCCTCTGGTGATACCTCCCTGCTTTAGTCTAAAGATCCCCTCCATGTTAACCCTATTTATTCCCTTGAGGTACTTGAAGACCTCAATCATGTCCCCCTGTCTCTCCTCTCCTCCAGTGAAAACAGGCAGAGCTCCTTAAGTCTGTCCTCATACGTCAAATCACCTAGCCCTCGTATCATCTTTGTTGCCCTCCTCTGTACCCTCTCTAGGAGCTGTATGTCCCTCTTTAAGTGTGGTCTCCAGTACTATACACAGTACTCAAGGTGTGGTCTAACCAGTCCATTGTACAGCGGCAGAATCACTTCCTTGCTCGAGGGTGATCCCCCACGATGCATCCCAACTCCCTGTTTGCCTTGCTAGCGGCCTCCCTGCACTGCTCAGAGTTATTCATATAAACCTCTAGATGGCGCTTATCCCAGGGGCTACTACCCTGCCTGATTTGCCACTAACAGGTTGAGGGGCCTGGATCCAATGGCGGGTGCCTCCACCCAGAGGTCAGGGTTTGCAGTAGTTAAACTTACTTGGTCACAGCCCTCTGGGACACTGCAACCCCCCTTTCTTCCCACTAGTGGCCCACACAATATATCAGAATTACCTTCACAGTATACACTTACCCCCAGGACTGGTTCCGGCACTGGGACCTCCTGTGAAATAAGATACAGTGCAACAATCACAGTACAGTACTTTAACATAGACAAATACCTCAGGCAGTATAACTTTGCTGAAACAAGCAGCTCTGATTTATTTAGGGGGATATAACAAGGACAGGGGGAAATCAGGTTAATTAGCTTATCACTTTACTATCTACCTATGGCTCTGTGCACAGGCCTATCCCTACCAGTTACTGTCCCTGGGTACCCAAGCCCTAGTGGCTAGTCCAAACCGTGGCAGCTGGTAGGGGCCCTTTCACACAGAGAAAAGAAAAATTAGTTTAAAACAGTCAGCAGTACAGTGATTCCATTTGGATTTAATGTGGCAATTCAACAGGGAGCGACCCTGAATTAGTACTCACGACCTCCAAACAAGATAGGGTCCTTCAGCGTCAGCAGGGCTACTCTTGAGCTCCACGAGACTCCTCACACATTTATATGGTAAACAGTCACAGGCAAAAGTCACTTAATGGCAGCAGGATTCACTTGAGGTACACAAGCCTCCTCACACATTTATATGGTAAAAAAGAAAGTACTATACCAGGCAGGCTGCTTCTCTATCCCGATCGCAATTACTGCATAATACCCGGAGAACACACAGCAGATTCAGTTCCTGACAGATCGAGTGCAATTCAGCAATTTCTCCAGTCTTCTACAGGGTGAGCCTGGTTTCTACTCTTCAAATATCCTTTGATTCTCTTCACAGGACGGATTCAGTCTAACAAGCAGTTACACAAGCTGCAGACCGGAACTCTGGACCTTACACATGTTTTTTGACTAAAACTGTGCACTGAAGGAGCACAGGGTTCCTTTCCTCTTCACTGCCAGAGCTAAACTGAAACTCCAACAGACAAAACCGGGCACTTCCTTTGAGTTCCTCCCAGTTCTTGACTGGATTGGCTGTCACTCACAATAGGCTGCTGCTGTTGGTCCAAAAAGGCCGAAGTCTAAACTACATCTCCCAGAGTCACTGCCCATACAATCCTCTTGTGGCTGGCTCAGATTATGAGTCCAAGTTCTGATTCGTCCAAGGCACCATTTTAGAGCTAGCTTACCCCACACTGATTGGTCCAGTTCAGCAGTTCAAAACCAGAATGGGGAACTAGGCAGACACAGTTCTGACTGCAAAGAAATCATGTTAGACAAACTGTAATTTCATTATTACTGTAAATGATTTCTGGCAAACAGTTACATCTTTCAGATAGGTTTCCTTTGCACTCCTAGTGACTGCAAAAATGGAGTGAATTGGCAGCAGCTCAAGTGGTACTCAAACAGAGAAGCACACAGTCCCCCATACAAACTAATTATGTCTGCAAGCAGACAGCTCTTAAAGAGACAGTACCAGAGGCTCTAAAAACACTCACTGATAAATGGCTTAAACGCCAAACACCATTCAGGCTTGGAGCATTCAAGCAAGCTCCTGGAAGTCTTTTGGGAACCCCCATTTGCAGGGGGGTTACACCCTTCCTGGCCTGGGAAAGCTTGACGTCCGCGTCAAGCAAGTACCCCCATAAGTTTTAACTGCAACCATATACATTTGCATTAGGCTCACACATGTAATCATCAGTCAGTATATCATTTTACCAAGAACACATTTCTGAAACATTGCAGTACGTCACTCTTTACATAGTATTACACACACATTGTACCATAACTCAAGTTATTACCTCTTGTACATGAAACCTGAAGAGAGGGCCTTCCTATCAGTTACCTTGGGGCTGGATGGGGCAAGGGCACCATACTTAGAGGGCAACACAAGTAACTTGAGTTAGCACTGACGCCAGTTTGGGCAATGAGCTCTGGGACACATACATTCCTTTATGGACAACATTGAGAGGCAAGTCCACAGGCCTCCCAAGTGAATCATAACTGAGGTGCACCACAGGCTTTACAGCTCGACCAGTCTTTCTAGGGGAACTGTTACAGTCTCTGCACTCTGAGCCTCATTTTCAGCATTGTCCTCACTTGTCAGGGGAGTCTCCTGGGGTAGAGGCTAGAACTTGGGGCACTTTCAGCTCCAGGAGTTACAGTTTCTGAGTCCACAACATTTGGCTGCATGAGAGCTTTCGGACACTGGCAGTGGACTGTCAGGGCACTCAAAATACTCTTCTTGTTGGTGTATCACCAGTCTGCCCCAATCTATCATTTTCCTCCTGAAAGCTCAAACAGTTTCAACCATGCACAATGATTCCATTTCATCTGATCTGATGCTTTGCACTTCACTTTCTGGGAGCATTGGCTCCAGGGATGAAGCTGAGGCTTAGACAGTCCAGAAGGCCCAGCTCAGTCTCCAGTATTGACTAGGGATTGCCCCAAAATAATTGACTCAGTCTGTAAGAAGGATAGTATTCAAAGTTACTCTCACTTTCTTCTGATATGGACTGACAGTCATGCTCAACTGGGACTTGTGGAGGGAACACTTTAACTCTGCTTCTGTAGTGCAGACTTCCTTGATCTTTTCTTAGCAGCAGCTCTAGTCACTGGTCCAGAGGGGCATCTTCTGGGGCTCAGACTCAATCAAGATTTGTCCAATGGGCAGTAAATGATTTCTATGCATTGTTTTTACATCTTTTGAAATTATTCTCAGGCCTTACTTTTACACTGGCAGATCATCTAGTTTGCCCACTACAATGTGAGGGAGATGGTGCCATCTGTCAGCAATCTTGTGTTTGCCATGCAGTCCCAGATTTCTTAGCAATACCTGATCTCCTCCTGGGTTCCTGTGCTTTCACCTTTTATCATACCTTTCTTTGTTGGCCAGATTTCTTTTGGCAGCCATGGTTTGAGCCAGTTGATACGCATGAGTTAGCTGGGCCTTTAACTTTTGCACATACTGTAAATAGTTGTCAGCTTGAACCCCATCAGGAGAGACCCCAAAACACACATCTACCGGTAGTCGAGCTTCTCTTCCAAACATCAGGCGGTAGGGGGAGAACCCAGTGGCATCACTTTTGGTGCAGTTATAAGCATGTACCAGGGTGCTAATTTGTTGGCTCCATCTAGGCTTGTCCTTTGGGTGCAGGGTGCTAGCATATCTAGCAAAGTGCGGTTGAAACGTTCAGGCTGTGGGTCCCTCTGGGGTGGTAAGGAGTGGTTCTGGACTTTCACACTCCCACAGAGAAAGCATCTCTTTGATCAGACGACTCTCAAAGTCTCTCCCTTGATCAGAATGGATTCTTTGTGGAGCCCCATAGTGAACTAAAAGTTTTCTACAAGTACTTTGGCCACAGTGGATGCTTTCTGGTCTTTGGTGGGGAAAGCTTGGGCATATCTCATGAAATGGTCAGTGACCACCAGCACATTACTGATATTTCTTTGATCTGACTCCAACTCAGAAAATCAATACAGACCAGCTCCATGGGTGCACTGGTGGTGATGTTAACAGGGGCAGCCCTCTGGGCAAAGCTTTCCTCTGTAAGCAGCAACTACAAGTTCGAATGTGTTGCTCCACATCAGCCCCATCTTAGGCCAATAGAATCTGGATCTCACCAAGTCAAGTGTTCTGTCTATACCAAGGTGCCCCATGTGGTTGTGCAAGGACATCAGTACTGAGTCTTGAAAGGCAGTGGGCAGCACTAGTTGTTGTTTGTCTACTTGTCCCCCTCTGTCTACTGTTTCTCTGTATAACAGTTTATTGATCAGTTTCAACTTAGGACCTTCTTTGTATAACAGTGCAGTTCTCAAATCAGTGGAGCGTAATTTGGACACATCTTTTCCTGCATAGAGGGCTTCTAAAGCTGCTTTGATCATGGGATCGCGGGATTGAGCCCACTTGAATACTATCATTGTCCAGCTGAGGCAGTGCACCAGTCTGTGCAGAAAAGTGGCAATAAGCAACAGGTATCCCAAGCAATCCACCATGCAGTCCACTGCGTCGTGGACATTTGTTCCTCCGTGTCAAACTTCCGGCAGAGTGCCCGAATGTCAGGTTCTGCTAATCGGACCCAATCATTCTGGGGAACAGGCCTCCGGAGAGCATCAGCATCTATGTGGTTCAGACCTGCTCGGTATTCGAGAGCATAGTCAAATGTAGATAATGCAGAAAGCCACCTATGGCCAGTGGCATCCAACTTAGCTGAGGTCTGCACATAGGTCAAAGGATTATTGTCAGTTTTACTAGTATTTTAGCCCATACAAGTACTCATGGAATTGGTCAACAATAGCCCACTTCAAAGCTAGGAACTCTAACTTATGTACAGGATAGTTCTTTTCGGATGGGGTCAGGCTTCTACTGGCAAAGGCCACTGGTCTCAGGCCATTCTCGTGCTCTTGGTACAACACAGCCCCCAACCCTTGCAAGCTAGCATCAGTGTGCAGGACGTAAGGTTTTCTTGGATCGGCATAGGCCAGCACTGGAGCATGGGTAAGCTGATAAATGATCTCATGAAAAGCAGTCTCACAATCAGGAGTCCAGCGGGCCCCAAATACTTCACTCGGATGAAAATACACTCTTTCAGTCTTGAGGGCCTTGACTTTTGTATTTTTGTGGGTTGGGGATACCCTTGAGTAAGGTTAAGTAAAGGCGGATCACTCTTGAATAGTCCTTGATGAACGCTGATAATAACCACAGAATCCCAGGAATCTTTGCAGTTCTTTTAGATTTTGGGCTGTGGCCAGGTGGTCAAGGCCTCAACTTTACTTGGGTCGGTCTCTATTCCCTCGGTGGACACTATGTGTCCCACATACTTTACTGATGTTTGAAAGAATTGACACTTATCAATGGACAGTTTAAGGCCAAAGTCCTCCAGTCGGTCCAATACCTTAAGTAATCTGCTCTCATGTTCCTCTAGTGAGCTGCCAAACACAATAACATCATCTAGGTATACCAGGCATTCTAGTAAGTTCATGTCCCTCACTGCACGCTCCATCAATCGTTGAAAAGTGGCTGGGGCACCTGAAATCCCTTGAGGCATCCTCATGAATTCATAGAAGCCAAGCGGACAGATAAAGGCTGTCTTCTCACGGTCCTCTGGGGCCATCGGGATCTGGTAGTACCCACTGCGGAGATCCAACACAGAGAACCATTTGCTCCCGTTTAGGCAGTCCAAAGCATCCTGAATGCGGGGCATTGTGTACTGATCGAGGGATAGTCCACGGTTTGAGTGCGATAATCCACGCACATCCTTACTGTCCCATTCTTCTTCCTGACTACCACAATGGGGGGAAGCATAAGGGCTTCTGGTTCTTGTATTACACCAGCAGCTAACATCTCTTGCAGATGCCGTCTCACATCATCTATGTCAGCAGGTGCCAGGCGTCGAGACCTCTCACGAAATGGTCTTTACGTCATGCAGCGGATATTGTGCTCAGCTCCTTGCACGCATCCTACATCCCATTCCTTTAAAGAAAACACCTGTGTCTCTGGGCAAGCTTCTCACTGATCCTCACTTTCCATTCAGCTGGCAACAGGGAGTCGCCGAAATCAAACAAGTCAGGCGTTACTCTGTCATTCTTCCTCGAACTCTTGCTGCTGGGTAGCACTGCAGTGTCTGCACAATGCACATTAGCCAGGATACAACCTCTATTTACTTGAATGTCTCTTTCAGACACATTATGAACTTGGACCATTACCCTTCTGGCATAAACATGGGCTCTAGCGGGCAAAATACTAGGCTTGACCAGCAGTCCCTCTGGCAATTTCCATCGCCTGGTGCATCCAACATTATATTTTATTCTTAACATCCTTTCTGATATGGACCTCTCCTGTAAGGTACACTGGGCATTTGGCGCCAGGATCAGAGACTCAGGATCCTTCTTCCATACAATTCCGACCGGTTCCTCTGGTTCTATTTTTCAGCATCTCTCTGTGCCTCATAGGCCTTCTTAATTAAAGCTGGAACTCATAAAGCTCTACTAGTTTTTGACCCCTGTTTTCATAACACAACTGTGCAGCCTTCCAACATATGAGCATTTGTTCCAATCAACAAAGGGACACCATCATACAGTCCAGTGGGGAACACACTAAGGCTAGGGTCTCTACTTGTTCGGCCACTCCAGCCACGGAGGTGGGGAAAGACAGCCAAATTCGGATATACCTGGAATAGGGTAGGCCTCTCACTTAACCCCCATACATGCAGTCCTTCTAATGGTTGTAAGGTGCGTCTGACAAATGCTTCTGATACCAATCCTGGAACATAATTGTCACTTGGGAGCCACTGTCTAATACAGCTCTTGTAGACACTCCATTCACCTTTACAGTGGTCTCCATGGAGGGACCCATTATTCTGGACCAGTCTGGAGAGGCGATAGTGGGGGTCTGGGCAACTGACCTTGCCACAAAAGGACATGAGTTAGCATTTTTGGTGCCCTCACTGGGATCATTTCGTGCACCTCTTAACCACTGATTTGTTCTCCGAAGCTCTCCTTGTAGCCTATATGCAACTTTGTCAGTGTCTTTTGGGGACTGGCATTCCCTTTTCATGTGCCCATCCTTCCCACAATTATAGCAAAACATACTTTCTGGGTTTTGAGCTGGCGGTGCCACACTGGGAGCCAGAGGCGGGGGTATTACTAACTGGAAACCTTGGTGCCATCTCTGTTCTGCGGCGTGATAAGCATTTGGAGACATCTCGTCAGTTTTCCACTTCCATAGTCAAGGATTGAGTTTGGAGCTGTTATCAACAGGAGATACATGGGTGGGTACCCCCACCCCATAGCAGATACTGATCGGATATAGGTCAGGGCCCGTACTTGCAGGCGTGGCCTTCATAAAGGACTATTTTTGAATTCCCGGATCTCTCTCAACAGTTAGCCCCATTGTGGCATATCTTTTCCTTGTCAGAGCACTCATTGACTGCCAACCTCTGCCCTGAACTTCACTTGATGGGTCACCCTCAGTCACTGGTCGTAGCCACAGCTATTGGTGCAGGTCCCTCCCGAGGTCGCCTTTTCTCAACTCCTCGAATTTCTCTATTAACTCATCATAGGAGGGTGGGATTCCAGTCGATTTGCCAGGCGTAACTGAAGCAACAGCAGTTCTGAGAAGGGCAGACTTAAGGATCCTGTCCAGCCTGGTTCGGTCCAGTTCAATCACTGGCAAACTACCCTTTCTGAGGCATTCTTGCAACAATTTTTCCAGCGAGATACATACACAGACAACAACTCCCTTGGTACTGTTGTGCATCTCTTACTCTCACCATAGGTCCTCATCAGAATCTGGGCTCCCATACACATTCTCCAGGGCCTCAAGATAGGCCTGTGCAGTCACTTCAGGGTTACTGGCCCGTTTAGCATGGATGGTAGCCAGGGCAGGACCTCGGAGGCTCTCACTAACCCTCTTTCGCTGACTTCCGAGCATTGCCATTCAAGCACTGGGGGCAACATAGTCTATCAGGTCTCCCAGTCATCCTCTCCTTGGGGGTGGGAGGTGCCAGAGAAGATCCTCAACCTTCGGTAAGAGTCGTGACTAATGGCGGTGCAGAAATAGGAGTCTGCATTGGTTCAGCCACCATTACGGGTACTGGAGCGGAGAGGTGTTGGGGAGGAACACCCCAGGTGGCAAGAATAGTTTCTTCAAGTCCTCCACAGTTTTCCCTTCCCAGCAACCATTTAGCAAATTTCTCCTCAAAAGTTTCAGACAGTGGGGGGCTAATTCCCCGGTCTTTACTGTACTTAGTTATCACTCTCCAGGCAGTGAGGGCTCCTCTGGGGTAATGGTCTGTGGCACTTTGGAGCTATCTATGGGATCCTTAAACTCTACTAGGGCCAGGAAAGTGTGGGTGAGCAGATTAGCATGCCGACCCACCACCACAGGTTTGTAAACCTTCCACCTTGGAAAGTACTCCTGACAGTGTCCGTATTGATACCCAGGGGATGTCCAGGATAAGCATAGCATTTTGGGGTCAATCTCCTCCCCAGTACACCACTCCACCAGCCGGTGCACAGCCACTTCTGTCGGGGTACCCATTTTTTTCTCTAACAATGGTTCTAGAATATGGCCACTAGAGGACACACAATCCCAGCGGTGAGCCTCCAAGATGTAACCCCTAGATGGCGCTATCCCAGGGGCTACTACCCCGCCTGATTTGCCACTAACAGGTTGAGGGGCCTGGATCCAATGGCGGGTGCCTCCACCCAGAGGTCAGGTTTGCAGTAGTTAAACTTACTTGGTCACAGCCCTCTGGGACACTGCAACCCCCTTTCTTCCACTAGTGGCCCACAATATATCAGAATTACCTTCACAGTATACACTTACCCCAGGACTGGTTCCGGCACTGGGACCTCCTGTGAAATAAGATACAGTGCAACAATCACAGTACAGTCTTTAACATAGACAAATACCTCAGGCAGTATAACTTTGCTGAAACAAGCAGCTCTGATTTATTTAGGGGATATAACAAGGACAGGGGAAATCAGGTTAATTAGCTTATCACTTTACTCATCTACCTATGGCTCTGTGCACAGGCCTATCCCATACCAGTTACTGTCCCTGGGTACCCAAGCCCTAGTGAGCTAGTCCAAACCGTGGCAGCTGGTAGGGCCCTTCACACAGAGAAAGAAAAATTAGTTTAAACAGTCAGCAGTACAGTGATTCCATTTGGATTTAATGTGGCATTCAACAGGAGCGACCCTAAATTAGTACTCACGACCTCCAAACAAGATAGGGTCCTTCAACGTCAGCAGGGCTACTCTTGAGCTCCACGAGACTCCTCACACATTTATATGGTAAAAAAGAAAGCACTATACCAGGCAGGCTGCTTCTCTATCCCGATCACAATTACTGCACAATACCCGGGAGAACACACAGCAGATTCAGTTCCTGACAGATCGAGTGCAATTCAACAGTTTCTCCAGTCTTCTACAGGGTGAGCCTGGTTTCTGCTCTTCAGATATCCTTTGATTCTCTTCACAGGACGGATTCAGTCCTAACAAGCAGTTACACAAGCTGCAGACTGGAACTCTGGACCTTACACATGTTTTGACTAAAACTGTGCACTGAAGGAGCACAGAGGTTCTTTCCCTTCACTGCCAGAGCTAAACTGAAACTCCAACAGACAAACCGGCACTTCCTTTGAGTTCCTCCCAGTTCTTGACTGGATTGGCTGTCACTCACAATAGGCTGCTGCTGTTGGTCCAAAAGGCGCCAGTCTAAACTACATCTCCCAGAGTCACTGCCCATACAATCCTCTTGTGGCTGGCTCAGATTATGAGTCAAGTTCTGATTCGTCCAAGGCACCATTTTAGAGCTAGCTTACCCCACACTGATTGGTCCAGTTCAGCAGTTCAAAACCAGAATGGGAACTAGGCAGACACAGTTCTGACTGCAAAGAAAGCAGGTTAGACAAACTGTAATTTCATTATTACTGTAAATGATTTCTGGCAAACAGTTACATCTTTCAGATAGGTTCCTTTGCACTCCTAGTGACTGCAAAATGGAGTGAATTGGCAGCAGCTCAAGTGGTACTCAAACAGAAAGCACAGTCCCCCCATACAAACTAATTATGTCTGCAAGCAGACAGCTCTTAAAGAGACAGTACCAGAGGCTCTAAAAACACTCACTGATAAATGGCTTAAACGCCAAACACCATTCAGGCTTGGAGCATTCAAGCAAGCTCCTGGAAGTCTTTTGGGAACCCCCATTTGCAGGGGGGTTACACATACATGCATCCACCATGACCCCTAGGTCTTTTTCCCCTATTGAGGCCTCCAGCGCCTCCCCTCCCAGGGTGTACCTGTGTTTAGGGTTTCCCGACTAAGATGCAACACCTTGCACTTGGTGATATTGAAATTTAATTTCCATGTGTGAGCCCAGCTTTCCAGGGTGTCCAGGTCCCTTGCAGGCCAACCTCTCTCTTCTCCTCAATTACTGCTCCCATCTTGGAGTCATCTGCAAGAGACTCATTTCACCCCTATACCCTCCCTGATGTCTGATATGCATGCATTAAACAGGATCGGACCCAGGACCGAGCCCTCATGGTACCCCATCACTAACCTCTAGGGTTCAAGAGCTCCCCACAGACCACTACTCTCTGAGTGCGCCCAGCTAGCCAGTTTTCAATCCATCTGACCATCAAAGGGCCTACTCTAACCCCATCAGTTTCTCCACCAGACCATTGTGGGGACAGAGTCAAGCCTTGCTGAAGTCCAAGAATAATAGATCCACAGGCTTACCCTGTCCAGTTCTGATGTTACCCATTCATAGAACTCCACAAGGTTGGTTTGACATGATCTACCTGGCACAAACCCATGTTGCCGACTATCCAGACCTCCCACCTCCTCCAAGTACACCCCCAATCGTTCCTTTAGTATACTATCCATTAATTTTCCCACCACCGAGGTCAAACTGATGGGTCTATAGTTACCTGGTACTTCCCTCGACCCCCCTTTATGGATTGGTACCACATGTGCCTCTCGCCAATCCCTAGGTACCCTCCCTGTCTCAAGTGACCTGCGAAAAGCTCCGCCAGGGGTGCAGCCAGTATGTCCGCCAATTCCCATAGTACTCTCGGATGAATGCCATCCGGCCCAGGAGATTTGTCTTTCTTTAGAGCCTTGAGGGCTAACCACACCTTTGGCAGAGATAGCATCATCCATCCCCTCCACCTACTGGCCTTTTTATCTTTACCCAGATGTGACACCCCTGGGGTACCTTCTCTCCCTCTTGCTCCATTTTTGTTGCCCCTGATCCCACTTACTGATGTTTCTATCCCTTCGTGCCTTGCTTTTAGATATCCCATCCCTCCCTAGTGAACACAGAGGCGGCATTGTTAAATACCTCTGCCTGGTCCCTCGCCTCTTCCACCCACCCTCCTTCTGATCTCAATCTGCTGAGATGGCCTTAGTTTTTCTCCGCCTCCCAATGTATCGGAAGAACCTCTTTCCCCTCCATGTATCCCTGTGCCAGCCGCTGCTCTTTACTGGACTTTGCTCCCTCACCACATGCGGTGACTTTTCTAGATGCAAGCTGGTACATTTCCTATCCCTATCCCTCTTGTTGTTTTATATTTTTGTAGGCTCCTCTTTTCTCTGACTGCTACCTGTACCTCACTGGACCACCAGCATGGTTTATGTGACCTTGCTCCCTCACGTTTCAACTTAGCACAGATCCTGACTGCCTCATTGAAGTCCCCGTTTATGACCTCCCATCTCCTTTCCACACTTGTCATTGATGTAATCCTCTCAAGTGATCCTTGAGAATATTTCCCATGCCCATGAAGTCTGCCCCCTGAAGTCCACTGCCAGTGTCCTAGATCTCCCCCTCCCCCATGTTTATTTGAAACCAGACAGTATTGTGGTCGCTCCCAGTCAGGGGTCTTGTACAACCATGTCCCTTACTAGATCCCCATCTGCCAGAACCACATCCAGGACATGCCTCTCCTTGTGGGCTCCATCACATGCTGTGTTAAGAAAACATCCTGGAAGCCATCCAGCAGCCTCTGCTCCTTGGCCACCTTAGAGACATGGTTCCCCAGTTTGTACCTGGATATTAAGGTCCCCCATCAACACCACTCCTTCCCCTTTTGGTCCACACTGGGCAATGATGTTGTCCAGCAAACCATCCTCTAGAACCTCACTCATCCCGGGGGGCCTATATGCTACACCCAGCTTGACCTTATTTCCTGCTGAGGATCGTAAAGTGACCCATAAGGCCTCCACGTTTCCCTCTGCCTCTTCTACCCTAGCAATTTCTATGTCATCTCTAATGAACATAGCCACTCCACCCCCTCTGCCCTCCTTTCTATCCTTCCTGAGCATAGTGTACCCCCGTACATTTAGGTCCCAGTCATGGTTTTTGTTGGCCCATGTTTCCGTGACCGCCGCCACATCCACCCCTCGAACAGCATGGCCTGGAACTCTGGCAACTTGTTTCCCAAGCTCCTGGCATTTACTAACACCAACCCCAACCCCTTATCCCTGATTCTCTTTGTCGAACCCCACCCAGATTCCTTATACTTCCATCCTCCCTCTGCTCCTCCTGAAACCTCCATCCCCAATCTGTTTCCCCCCTTCCCCCTTGGGCGTGAAGGCTACTCCCCTCATCTGGAGGAGAGGGCTTCTGGTCAGCCCCTCCCTTATCCCTTCCCCCCACAAGTTTAAACCCCACCTTTCTTGTATGTAGTCAACCATCCCCTGTTTAAGGACTTCCTTCCCTAATGGGGCAAGATGAAACCTGTCCTTGGCATATAGTCCCTTATCCTCCCAAACTCCATTCCAGTTCCCTAACACCCCCAACCCACTCTCTTCACCCCACTTCCTGAGCCAGTCATTAACCTCTGTGAGCTTCACTTTTTTCTCCACTGATGTTAGTGCAAGTATTTATTGTCCAACAAGACATAACAGTGTGCCGAACTTAGGCCAGTCACCTGAGAATAGACTGCCCCAGCACTTTGCCAGTTAAAGCTTTAACTGGTGAAGTGCTCGGGCAGCCTATTCCGAGGTGAATTGCCCAAGTTCGGCACATTGTTATGTCTTGGTGGACAATAAATACTTGCACTAATTTGAACCAACTTTTGAGTGAAGTCGCATTTATGGATAGGAATGGAGAACCATTTGTTTTGTTGGTTTTAATCAGGGGTTAGCCACCCCTGGTACTGCACCCCCCCCCATTTACATTGTGATGTGCAGCTTACCTAGACCAGTTGTGTTTGTTGGCCTGGCTAATCACCACCGCTCTCCAGGGGGTCCTCCTGGAGGGATGCAGGCGTATACTGGCACGACGTAGTAGTAGTAAGTAGTAGTAAAGAAGTAAACACTAAATTTTTTTTTATTCATCAGAATAAGGGAAGTACATTCAATTTAGCATAGCTCATTTTCAATGAAGTCCCAAGCATTAGAACAAAGCAGACATAAGTTACAATGTAAAATACATAAGTCAACCGTTATAAATAACACATACAGGATTTCTGGGGACACAAACAGTCATGAATTAACAAGCATCACATTGACTACTATGGGAAGAACTACTTAACCAAGTCAAGCACCGTTTATTCAAGTCAGATAGGTGAATAAGTTGACCAGACCCACGTAAGCTTAATGGAATCTGATTCCACACAATGGCTTCTCTGTAAGGAATAGATGACCTACCCACATTTAGATTACATTTCACAGTGGAATATTGTATACCCTGAGCTGATCTTAGATTATCTCTCACACATCTGAGTGAAAACAGGTCAAGAATATACAGTAAGTGGGGACCCCATTTTTCCAGATTTTGAACATAAATTGGAGGAGATGTAAATTCCTACGAACATGGGGTTTTGACCAGTTTAGACTGTTATAAAATATGTACCTATGGGTTCTGTAGGGCACCTCCAAGACAAAGGGGGGGCCACCGTATAAGAGGTCCCCAAAGTCCAAGACAGGTATTAATAAAAAATTAACTACGTTTGAGTGAATATAACTCGACATGTACTTTTTAAATCTATAGAGGGCCCCCAGCTTCCTATTCATGCCCACTACAATATTGTTTATGTGGAGAGCCCATCTCAGGTTACAGTCTAACCGGAGACCTAAATATTTGTAATGGTCTACCTCCTTTATAGCAATACTGTCTAGGGTTGTAATAGCCAAACATGAGTTCTGTTCTTTGGACTGTTTATTCTGGAACAAAAGGGCCTGGGTTTTCTTTGGATTTAGTGTTAAAAAGTGCTTATTGAAAAATTCCTGGACCTGGTCGAATGCCAGTTGAAGTCTGGAACCAATCAATTCCAGGGTTTGACCCTCTACATATATTATGGTGTCGTTCGCATATAAGTGATATTTTATGTCTGACAGGTCACATTTGAGCTCTCTAATATAAATAGGTCCCAATATTGACCCCTGCGGAACACCGGAGGACATGCTCACCATATCCGATTTAAGTGGGCCTATTTCCATAAATTGCCTTCTCCCATCTAAGTAGGAGGAGAACCATTTAACAGCCTGGGGGGGACAAACTGATCCTGCTGAGCCTGGACAGGAGCACTTGGTGGTTTAAGGTGTCGAAAGCCTTGGAAAGATCTATAAACAAAGCTCCGACCATTAGTCTCTTGTCCTGGCTCAGCTGCAGATCAGTAACCACTTTAACTAATGCAGTAAGGGTGCTATGTTGAGACCTAAAACCTGATTGATGAACAGACATCTTTTTATTTATTTATTCCAAATATTCTCATAGTTGGTTGGAGACAATCCTCTCGAAAACCTTAGAAATCTGCGACAGGAGTGAGATGGGCCTATAATTACCAGTCGTCTGCATCTGTCCAGGAGGGGAACCAGGCTCCTAGCTGATAGGTTTAAATGCTTTGTTGGCAAGCTTTTAAACTAGACAAGGGAGTAGCCACTGATATGAAGCAGGAAATTACAAGCATCCCCCCACAAAACAGGGTTAGTTATTGAGGTAAACGCCAAGGTACAGAGGTCGATAGGGAGCAGGACAGGGGTAAATGGAGAAAACATCAAAGGCAGTATGGGCAGGGATGGGGCAAAAAAGAATAATGCCATCATAAAATGGAGGGCAATGACTTCCAATGTCTGTAGTCTGGGTAACAAGCTTCCTGAGCTAGTGGCTTTGATGGAAGAGGGACACCTGAAATCATGGCAGTAAAAGAAACATGGTAAATGGAAAACTATGAATGGGATGTGGACATACCAGGGTACAAAATCTACAGGAGGGACAGGAAGAGTAAAAGAGGAGGAGGAGGAGTAGCTCTCTACATAAGGGAAGGGATCAAAGCAACAGAACTGAAGGGTAAACAGGGAGGAGAGGAGGCACTGTGGGTCACCTTGGAGGCAGGTAGTGGCACCACAATATGCACAGGGGTTGTATACAGACCTCCTTCTCAGGGGGAGGAAATGGACAAGAAAATGATAGAAGGCATCCTCAGAATGGCAGAAAAAGGGGAGATATTGTTGATGGGGGGGCATGAATATAGACTTTGACTCTGACGGCAGATAAGGACCACTTGGCCCACCCAATCTGCCCATTTCCCTACCTACTGGATAAGCTGCATATTCTAGTTAACCAACAGCGTACTTCATGCCAGATGTTAACTGGAGCACATTTACTACAGCCACATCCAAGAGTAGGGTCATTCTTGATGCCCTACAGAGGGCATGCCTCAGACAGCTTGTGTTGGAACCCACTCGGGAGGCAGCAGTCTTGGACCTGGTACTCTTAAATGGGGATGGAGAGAGGATCACAGATTTAGAAGTGGGTCACCATCTGGGAACAAGCAACTGACACACAGTGTGGTTCAAAGTCTTTTGAGCAATCGGTTTAAATGCTTCATTGGCAAGCTTTTAAACTAGTCAAAGGGGGAGGCACTGACAAGCAACAGGAAAATCCCAGCCTCTCCCTACAAAACAGGGTACTAAATGAGAAAAAGACTGAGGTAGAAAGGTCAGTGGGGGATGCTGCAACAGAAGGTAAAGCCATCAAAAAATGGAGAGCAATGAGTACCAATGCCCGTAGTCTGGGTGACAAGCTTCCTGAATTAGTGGCCTTGATGGAAGAGGAACATCTGGATATCATGGCAGTCACAGAAACATGGTACACACAAAACCATGACTGGGATGTAAACATACCAGGATACACTATCTACAGGAGGGACAGGGAGGGTAAAAGAGGAGGAGGAGGAGTAGATCATTACATAAGGGAAGGAATCAAAGCAACAGAACAAAAGGGTAAACAGGGAGGAGAAGAAGCACTGTGGGTAAATTAGGAGACAGGCAATGGCACCACAATCCGCACAGAGGTTGTATACAGACTCCCTTTTCAGGGGGAGGAAATGGACAAGGAAATGATAGAAAGTATACTTAGAATGGCAGAAAAAGGGGAGATAATGCTGATGGGTGATCTGAATATGCCAGATGTTAACTGGAGTGCAGTTGCAGCAGCCACTTCGAAGAGTGGGGTTATTCTAGATGCCCTACAGGGGGCATGCCTTAGACAACTAGTATTGGAGCCCACTCGAGAGGGAGCATTCTTAGACCTGGTTCTCTCAAATGGAGATGGAGAGAGGATCACAGATGTAGAAGTGGGTAGCCATCTGGGAACTAGCGACCATCAAACAGTATGGTTCACAATAAACACAACAATAGAGTCAAGCCATACAAAGGCAAAAGTACTGGACTTAAGGAGGGCTGACTTTGCCAAAATGGTTGAGTGCCTAAGGAATGCACTAGCAAATGGGCAGGAAAGTAGGCTGGAAGAACAATGGGTAGTAATAAAAACTGTCATCACAGAGGTAATGAGCCTTTGTGAGAAGCAAATAAACAAAACAAAATGATGTAAGAAACCACTATGGTTCTCAAAGGAAGTGGCAGTGAAGGTTCAAGAGAAAAAGAAAGCATTCAAGAAGTACAAGGAATCACAGAAGGAGCAGGACAGAGAACTGTATCAGTTAAAGCAAAAGAAAGCTGGGAAGGCAGTCAGAATAGCAAAGGCCCAAACCGAGGAAAAGATAGCCAACTCAGTTAAGAAGGGGGATAAAACCTTTTATAGGTACATCAGGGAGCAAAGGAAGACCAAGGAGGGATAGTGAGGCTTAATAAAGGGTAGCAGGGTGGGCAGAGGAGACTGTGAAAAGGCAGAGATACTAAACAAATATTTTTGCTCAGTATTTACAAATGAAGAGGGGGAGGTACCTAAAACAAACAGTAGAAACACTCTGGATACAGAAGTTGATACCAGTCCATTTACAGAACAAAGGGTTCTGAAAGAACATTTAAAACTGAAGGTGGACAAAGCAATGGGGCCTGATGGGATTCATCCCAGAATTCTAAAAGAACTAAGGGTAGAACTAGTGACACCACTGACTACCCTCTTTAACAAATCATGGGAGGATGGGGTGGTACCCGAGGACTGGAGGAGGGCAGATGTGATTCGCCTTCACAAAAGTGGGAGCAAGGCAGAAGCAGGAAACTACAGACCTGCTAGTTTAACCTCAGTGATAGGAAAATGATGGAATCACTTCTGAAGGAAAGAATTGTCAAGTATCTAGAGGCCAGAGGGGCACAGGACCTAAGGCAGCATGGATTCACAGCGGGAAGGTCATGCCAGACGAATCTGATAGACTTCTTTGGGTGACCAAAGTAGTAGATCAGGGAGGGGCTGTGGACATGGACTACCTAGACTTTAGCAAGGCATTTGACACAGTCCCACACAAATGATTAATATACAAGTTAGCCTGCCTGGGAGTGGATCCCAAGATGACAGCCTGGGTAAAGAATTGGCTGGAGAATAGGACACAGAGAGTAACAGTAAATGGAGTGCACTCTGAAGAAAGGAGGGTTACTAGTGGGGTACCTCAGGTTCAGTATTAGGACCGGTCCTCTTCAATGTCTTTATAAGTGACATTGCAGAGGGACTGGAAGGAAAAGTATGTCTCTTTGCAGATGGCACAAAGATCTGCAACAGAGTTGATGCACAAGGTGGGCTGGAAAGGATGAGAAG
Source organism: Neoceratodus forsteri (assembly GCA_016271365.2). NCBI lineage: Eukaryota > Metazoa > Chordata > Ceratodontiformes > Ceratodontidae > Neoceratodus > Neoceratodus forsteri. The sequence continues at coordinate 1,189,488,739 of CM057451.1, read as the reverse complement.
GGACTTGGCAAGGTTAGAGGAATGGTCAAATGTATGGCAACTTAGGTTCAATGCTAAGAAGTGCAAGGCAATGCACCTGGGAAACAAAAACCCAGGGGAAGAGTACACAATGGTGGGTGAGATGCTAACAACAACAAAAATGGAAAGGGACCTGGGGGTAGTCATATCAGATGACCTAAAGGTGGGCAAGCAATGTGAGAGGGCAGCAATTAGGGCTGGGGGATACTGGGATGCATAGGGAGAGGCATCACCAGTAGAAAACAGGAAGTTATTATCCCTCTGTACAGACAGCTGGTCAGACCCCATCTGGAGTACTGCAGCAGTTCTGGAGACCCAATCTCTGCAAAGACATAGACAGGATGGAAGCTGTCCAGAGGAGGGCAACTAAAATGGTGCAGGGTCTGCACCGGAAGACATATGAAGAGAGACTAAAGGAGCTTAATATATATAGCTTCGTGGAAAGGAGGGAGAGGAGGGACATGATAGAAACTTTCAAGTACCTCAAGGGAATCAACAAAGTCCAAGAGGGTAGAATCTTTCAAAAAAAGAGGTGTGCAAGAACAAGGGGGCACAATTTGAAGATGGGGGGCGGCTCAGAGGTTATTTAAGGAAGTATTTTTCACAGAGAGGGTTGTGGATGCATGGAACGGTTCGGAGGAGGCTGTGGAGTCAAAAACAGTGGTGGAATCAAGCATGCATGAGACAGTCATAAGGCCATTCTAGGGGGTGGGGGTAGGAAGAAGTAGGCTGCTGGTTAACTAGGATCTGCAGCTTATCCAGTAGGTAGGGAAATGGGCAGACTGGGTGGGCCAAGCGGTCCTTATCTGCTATCAAATTCTATGTTTCTTTGTTTCTATGTTTCTATGATAAACACAACCATGGAATCAAGCTATACAAAAGTAAGGGTACTGGACTTTAGAAGGGCTGACTTTGGCAAAATGGGGGAGTGCCTAAGGAATGCACTAGCAAATGGACAGAAAGGAGGGGTGAAAGAACAATGGGAAAAAATCAAAACTGCAATCATAGGGGCAACAAGCCTTTGTGTGAAGCGAATACAGAAAACAAAAAGAAGTAAAAAACCACTATGGTTCTCAAAGGAGGTGGCAAGGAAGGTTAGGGAGAAAAAGATAACATTCAGGAAGTATATGGAATCACAGAAGGAGCAGGAGAGAGAATTGTACCAGTTAAAGCAGAAGAAAGCAGGGAAGGCAGTCAGGATTGCAAAGGCCCAAACTGAGGAAAACATAGCCATCTCAGTTAAGAAGGGGGATAAAGCCTTTTACAGCTACATTAGGGATCACAGAAAGACCAGGGGAGGGATAGTGAGGCTTAATAAAAGGGAGGGGAGGTGGGCAGAGAGCGATAATGAATAAATACTTTTGCTCAGTATTCACAAAAGAAGAAGAGGGGGAGGTTCCTAAACCAAACAATAGAAGCTCTCTGGGCAGGGAGGTCGATACCTGTCCATTCACAGAAGAAAGGGTCCTGAAAGAACTCTTAAAACTCAAGGTGGACAAAGCAATGGGACCTGAATGGATTCACCCCAGAATTCTTAAATAACTAAGGGAAGACCTAGTGACACCACTGAATATCCTTTTTAACAAATCATGGGAGGATGGTGTGGTACCAGAGGACTGGAGGAGAGTGGACGTGATCCCCCTTCACAAGAGTGGGAGCAAGGCAGAGCCAGGAATGTACAGACCTGTTAGTTTGACCTCAGTGGTAGGGAAAATGATGGAATCAGTCCCGAAAGAAAGAATTGTTGAATACCTAGAGGCCAGTGGGGCACAGGACCCAAGGCAGCACAGATTAACAGCAGGAAGGTCATGTCAGATGAATCTAATAGATTTCTTTGACTGGGTGACCAGAGTTGTAGACCAGGAAGGGGCTGTAGATATGGCCTACTTAGATGTTAGCAAGGCATTTGACACAGTACCACACAAAAATTTAATAAACAAGTTAGCCAGCCTGGGAGTGGGTCCCAGGGTGGTAGCCTGGGTAACAAACTGGCTAGACAACAGGACACAGAGGGTAACAGTAAACAGAGCACACTCTGGACACAGGGGAGTCTCTAGTGGGGTACCACAGGGTTCAGTACTGGGACCGGTACTCTTTAATGTCTCTATAATTGACATTGCAGAGGGGCTGGAAGGAAAAGTATGCCTCTTAGCAGACGACACAAAGATCAGCAACAGGATTGATGCACAAGGAGGGGTTGAAAGGAGGAAAAGACACTACAGAGGCCCAATCTGGAGTACAGTGTAGAGTTCTGGAGACCTTACCTACGTAGGACATAGACAGGATGGAGGCAGTCCAGAGGAGGGCAAACAAAATGGTACAGGGTCTGCACCAGAAGCCATATGAAGAGGGTCTAAATGAGCTTAATATGTATACCTTTGAGGAAAGGAGGGAGGAGGGTACATGATAGAAACCTTCAAGTATCTAAAGGGAATCAACAAAGTCCAAGAGGGTAGCATATTTCAGAAATAGAGCTGTGCAAGGACGGGGGTACAATTTGAAGACAGAGGGGGATGGTTCAGGGGCAAAGTGAGGAAGTATTTTTTCATGGAGAGGATGGTGGATGCATGGAACAGCTCTCCTGAGGAGGTTGTGGGGTCAAAAACAGTTGAGGAATTCAAGAATGCATGGGACAGACATAAGGCAATTCTTGTGAGGAGTAGGAAGAAGTAGGCTGTTGGTTAATTAGGATCTGAAGCTTATCCAATAGGTAGGGAAATGGGTGGACTAGGTGGGCCAAGCAGTTCTTATCTGCTGTCAAAGTCTATGTTTCTATGTCTCTCCTTACCAGAGATTCATTGTCGTATTAATTACAGAAGGACTGATGGGCTGGCCAGGGGTGGGAGTCGTGGCAGGACTAACTGGGTCAGAGGCCATTATTAAATTAATAAAACAAAAAAAGAAAAGAAAACCAGGAGCATAAAAAAGAAGAAATGGGCTGCCAGCAACTGAATGTCCTCCAGGATCAAGGAGGGATATTCAGGATTTGTGTTGCACAGCAATATGGGGTGAAAGACTCCTTTGGGCCATCTGGCTAGTAGCACCTTCAGGGTCCACACATAACTGGATGATGCCAGCTAGGCAACTGGCAGAGCAGTAGTCCCTCCAGAAGACAGCAGCAGCCCAATGCAAGCAATACCACAAGTCTCAGTCTCTCAAGGTGGGGGGGGGGGGACTTGTTTAGTGTCCCTCATACAGTTTTGTTTCACTGGGTGGGGACTGGTGGGAGGTTTTGTTTGTTTTTCTATTATAGTCGGATATAGAATCTATTCCAACCCATTTTGAGAATTAATATTTTTTGCCCTTAATTCCAAAAATTTAAAATTAATAATTGGGGCCTTGATGCGGAAGGAATGGTGGTGAATGAATAAGAAAGTGTCCCATGTCCTCCACCAATGGAGCAGGTGGAATTTTATAAAGCAGACTGGAGAAGGAGACAAAAGACCTGTGGTGTAACTACAACTGTAACAAGAGGCTGATGCTAAGGCACAGGAGATAACCGGAGTCAGCAGTGTTACCAGTGACACCACTACAGCCAGCACCAAGCTGCAAGAAGACACTACAACAGAAATTGTGGGTGTTTTGTGGGGAATTGAAGCTTGTCCAGGAGAGGCTGAGGGTGCATTTGTGGGGGTTAGGAGGTTGTACAGGAGATATTGGGTGCATTTGTGGGGGCTAGAAGGTTGTACAAGAGAGACTGGGTGCATTTTTGGGGAATGGGAGGTTGTATAGGAGAAACTGAGGGTGCTTGTGGGGGCTGGTAAGTTGTACATGAGATACAGGGTGCATTTGTAGGGGCTAACATGGAGGTTATATAGGAGAGCAGAGGTGCATTATTGAGGATTAAGAGGTCGTACAGAAGAGCTAAGAGGGGTGCCTTTGTTGAGGTTGGGAGACAGCATGGAGATACTAAGGTGGTTATGGGGGTTAGAGTTGGTACAGGAGAGATAGGGGTTCATTTGTAGGGGTTGGGAGGTTGAACAGGAGAGATTTTTTTTTGTGAGCAATCGGTGGTCGCACAGGAGGGATTGTTTTTTGCGGGGGTTGGGATATTGTACAGCAGAGATTGGAGGATGCATTTCGGGGAGTTTGTACAGGAGAGACTGGGGAAGTTTCTGCTGCTGTTGGGAGATTGTACCAGAGAGGTTTGGGGTGTTTTTGCAGGGGTTGGGAGGTTGTACAGGTGAGATTGGTATGCTTTTGTGGGGGTTGGGTGGTTGTACAGGGGAGATTGGGGGTGCATTTGTGGGGGTTAGGAGATTGTACAGGAGATAATTGTTTTGTTGTTGGAGATGAATGGTTGTACATTATGGATCAAGGGAGAACTCCCAACCAGTCAGAGCATTCCTTTCCTCTGCACATAAGACCTGAAGAGTGTCTAATGCAGAGCAACCCAGGACACGGGCTAAGTTTGGGGCTTTTATTTTTTAATATTTTTATGCATTATTGATCAGTCTCAATCAATAATATATTAATACAGCTGTGGAATCCACTCTTACAGTTCTGAGAGCGTCTCACTTACTGGTCTTTTGAACTGGGCTCCTGCCTGCGTTGTTGCCTTTTCCTGCCCACAATGAAATCTGCAGCAGTCACGATAGACCTCTGTTGAGCTTGCTCACTCCCCCTCTTTCACTCGCTCATTCTGTTTCTCCCAGTGCTGCAGGCTGTCCTTTTGTACTGGGCTCCTGCCTGCTTTGGCACCTTTTTCTGCTCACAAAGAAATCCTCTGCTGTCCCGACAGAGCTCCGTTGTGGTCGCTCACTTCACCTGTCTCACTCGCACATTCTGTTTCTCCTGATGCTGCAGGATGCTCTTTTGTACTGGGCTCCGGGTTCTGTTGGCACCTTTTTCTGCCCACAAAGAAATCTGCTGCAGTCCTGACAGAGCTCCATTGACCTCACTCACTTCCCCTCTCTCAGTCGCTCATTCCGTTTCTGCCGGTGCTGCAGGCTGCCCTTTTGTACTGGGCTTCTGCCTGTGTTGGCACCGTTTTCTGCCTACAAAGAAATCCGTAGCTGTCCCGACAGAGCTCCATTGAGGTTACTCACTCCCCCTGTCTCACTCGCTCATTCTCTGACTGGCGCTGCAGGCTGCCCTTTTGTAGTGGGCTCCTGCCTCTGTTGGCACCTTTTTCTGCCCACAAAGAAATCTGCAACAGTCCCAACAGAGCTCCATTGAGCTCGCTCACTCCCCCCTCTCACTTGCTTGTTCCGTTTCTGCTGGCGCTGCAAGCTGCCCTTTTGCACTGGGCTCCTGCCTGCATTGCCGCCTTCTTCTGCCCACAAAGAAATCTGCAGCAGTCATGATATAGCTCTGTTGAGCTTGCTCACTCACTCCCCCTCTCTCACTCATTCGTTCTGTTTCTCCTGCCACTGCAGGCTGCCCTTTTGTACTGGGCCCCTGCATGCATTGCTACATTTTTCTGCCCACAAAGAAATCCGCAATAGTCCCAACAGAGCTCCGTTGAGCTCACTCACTCTCCCTCCCTCACTCGCTCGTTCTGTGTCTCCTGCTGCTGCAGGCTGCCCTTTTGTACTGGGCTTCTGCCTGCATTGGTGGCTTTTTCTGTCCACAAAGAAATCTGCAGCAGTCCCAACACAGCTCCGTTGAGGTCGCTTACTCCCCCCCTCTCACTCGCTCATTCCGTTTCTGCTAGTGCTGCAGGCTGGCCTTTTGTACTGGGCTCCTGCCTGCATTGGCACCTTTTTCTGCCCACAAAGAAATATGCAACAGTCACGATAGAGCTCCGTTGAGCTCGCTCACTCCCCCTCTCTCAGTCATTCATTCTGTTTATCTCACCGCTGCAGGCTGCCCTTTTGTACTGGGCCCCTGCGTGCATTGCTGCCTTTTTCTGCCCACAAAGAAATCCACAGCAGTCCCAACAGAGCTCCTTGAGCTCACCACTGCCCCTTCCTCATTCGGGCCGTTTCATGCCTTCCGGCACTGCAGGGTGCCTTTGTACTCGGGCTCCTGCCTGTGTTGGCACCTTTCCCTGCCCACAAAGAAACAGCAGTCATGACAGAGTTCAGTTGAGCCTGGTCACACCTTCCCTCTCTCACTCATTCATTCTGTTTCTCCTGCTAGTGCAGGCTGCCCTTTTGTACTGGGCCCCTGCGTGCATTGCTGCCTTTTTCTGCCCACAAAGAAATCTGCAGCAGTCCCAACAGAGCTCCATTGAGCTCACTCACTCCCCCTTCCTCACTCACTTGTTCTGTGTCTCCCGGCGCTGCAGGCTGCCCTTTTGTACTGGGCTCCTGCCTGCATTGGTGGCTTTTTCTGCCCACAAAGAAATCTGCAGCAGTCCCAACAGAGCTCCATTGAGGTCGCTCACTCCCCCTCTCTCACTCGCTCATTCTGTTTCTGCCAGTACTGCAGGTTAGCCTTTTGTACTGGGCTCCTCCCTGTGTTGCTGCCTTTTCCTGGTCACACACAAATCTGCAGCAGTCATGACTGAGCTCCATTGAGCTTGCTCACTACCCCTCTCTCACTCGTTCGTTCTGTTTCTCCTACTGCTGCAGGCTGCCCTTTTGTACTGGGCTCCTGCCTGTGTTGGCACCTTTTTCTGCCCCCAAAGAAATCCGCAGCAGTCCTGACAGAGCTCAGTTGAGCTCGGTCACTCCTCCCCTCTCTCACTTGTTCGATCCTAATCTGTCCCAAACACTGATTTCCAACAGTGTCTGCAGTATTCTGCGCCGGAAGCACGAAAACACTTTTCGGCCAGGATGTGAAAAATGACAGCTGTACTGTTCATAAGGAGGTGTGAAAAAACTCCAGTATTGAAAATCTGGCGTGAATATATTACCGATTTGGCACCATAGGGGTGTGTGAAACTGCACAATGCACGCTCGTAACACAGTCATTTTATGGAGTTTCATCATATAATTTTCAACATAGGTATTTTAGGACCTCTGCTCATGAACAGTGTCAGTGTGATTTTCTTAATGTGTCCCAAACACAGATTTCCCACAGCGACCGCGCTATTGTGCGCCGGAAGATTGAAAACACATTTCGGCCAGGTAGTGAAAAATGACAGCTGTACTGATCATAAGGAGGTATGGGAAAATGGCAATGTTGAAAATCTGGAGGGAAAAGATTGTAAAGTTGCGAAGGTACGAGCGTGTGTGGAAACTGCGCAACGCACATCCGTAACACACTCATTTTATGGACGTTCATCACCAAATTTTAAACATAGGCATTTTAGGACCTCTGCTCATGAACAGTGTCACTGTCATTTTCTTACTCTGTCCTGAACACTGATTTCCCACAGCGACCGCGCTATTCTGCGCTGGAAGTGCGAAAACACATTTCAGCCAGGATGTGAAAAATGACAGTTATACTGTTCACAAGGAGGTGTGAAGAAATGACACTGTTGAAAATCTGGTATGAAAATATTGCAAATGCACGAAGTTACGAGCTTACATAGGCAACGCACACTCATAAAACAGTCATTGTTTGGATTTTTTCCTCCAAATTTGCAACATAGGCTGTTTGAGAGCCCAACTCATGAACACTGGCACTGTCGCTTCATTAATCAGTCCCAAAAGGGGATTCCACTCAGTGTCCGCAAAATCACCTTTCAGGGCCGAATAAAGCCATGACGGTGGCAGAATTCATGAGGAGGGTCCCAGTGAGTGGGCGGGTGCAGGTTGAATGGGGGGCAGGAAACCTCGAGGGACTGTTTTTTTTTTTTTACAGGTTTAAAAAACAAAAACATTGTGGGACTTTTTTCTTTACAGGGGCATTGGGCATGCTGGGGTGGACCCCCAGCGTGCGACTTGATTGTTTTGTTTTGTGGGGTGTGCAGCTGATGGAGGATTGGGCACCCCTGTCAGCACAAAAGTGGGGGGACACAAGAGCCGAGGGGATAAGGCATCCCCTCGGCACAATTCTTCCGCTACTTTTCTGCTGGGAACCTGATGCTGACGGGGAACAGGCTCCCACATCGGCATATCAAACAGGGAGGGGGGGACATAATGCTGATGGGGAGTGGGCTCCCCCATCGGCAAGTCAACTAGCACTGGGGATGGAAGCCGATGAGGATTGGGGTCCCCGTCAGCAAAAACACGCTGCTATGGGGAGGGGCACATGCTGCCAAGGGGGATTGGGCACCCCCTCGGCACTGGGGCCGGATAAATATTGTTTGTGAACATGGCTGCAAGGTGCCGCCATGTTTACAAACAATATTACTGTAGCAACGTTCCACCCAGCAATGACCGGCCACTCCCTCACTGCAGCAAATCGCTGACACTGCAATGACGAGACGGCCCCTGATTGCAGCGGCTGAAATGTTTCAAGGTTGCAGCACGCTGACTGAACTAGTTTCAGCAACATCGTGCCATGACATTGGGGAAAGCGGGCCAATCTTTTACAAGCTGTGGGGACATTGGCCACAACAGTGCTGCACCTCCACAACCTGCTTCTGGAAAGCTGCCTCAATATTTTTCTTGCGCATGCGCGCAATCAACATAAAAATGGAAAGGGACCTGGGGGTAATCATATCAGATGACCTTAAGGTTAGCAAGCAATGTGAGAAGGCAGTAGGGAGGGCTGGGGGGATACTGGGATGTATAGGGAGAGGCATCAGCAGCAGAAAACAGGAAGTTGTTATCCCCCTGTACAGACAGTTGGTGAGACCCCATTAGTAGTACTGTGTCCAGTTCTGGAGACCCCATCTCCACAAGGACATAGACAGGATGGAGGTAGTCCAGAGGAGGGCAACTAAAATGGTGCAGGGTCTGCAAGAGAAGCCGTATGAGGAGAGACTAAAGGAGCTAAATATGTATACCCTTGAGGAAAGGAGGGAGAGGAGAGACATAATAGAAACTTTTAAGTACCTCAGTGGAATCAACAAAGTCCAAGAGGGTAGCATCTTTCAGAAGAAGAGATGTGCAAGAACAAGGGGACACAATTTGAAGATGGGGGGGAAGGCTCAGGGGCAATGTGAGGAAGTATTTTTTCACAGAGAGGGTGGTGGACGCATGGAACAGCCTTCCTGAGGATGTTGAGGGGTCTAAAACTATGGGAGAATTCAAGAATGCATGGGACAGACATAAGGCAATTCTTGTGGGGGGTAGGAAGTATTAGGCTGTTGGTTAACTAGGATCTGCAGCTTATCCTGTAGGTAGGGAAATGGGCAGACTAGGTGGGCCAAGTGGTCCTTATCTGTCGTCAAAGTCTATGTTTCTATTGTTATTGTAACAGAAACCACTCACCTTTGCTTTGCATTTCTCATACCCTAAGAATGCACGTAAAACCGCTCTTACAACAATAAGAGTGGTCTTGTCAGCTGTAATAACATACAGGAGAGACCAGGACTGCAACTGTGGGGATTTTGTGGTTACAAAGAAGAGATAAGGGGGATGCCTTTGTTGAGGTTGGGAGGTTGCATAGGAGAGATTGATGGTGTTTTTGTGGGGGTTAGAAGGTTGTGCAGAAGAAACTGGGGGTGAGTTTGTAGGAGTTGGTAAGTTGTACTGGTGAGATGGGGGATTGGGGTTGGGAGGTTGCACAGGAGAAATTGGGACTGGTTCTGTGGGGGTTCAAAGGCTGTGCAGAAGAGACTGGTGGTGCTTTTGTGGGGGTTGACAGGTTGCACAGGAGAGATTGGGGTTGCTTTTGTGAGGTTTGGAAAGTTGTACAGGAGAGACTAGGGGGCTCTATTTGTGATATTTGGGAGGTTGTACAGGAGAAAAGGGGGGTATTTTCCTGAAGGTTGGGAGGTTGCCCAGAAGACACTGGGGGTGTTTTTGTGGGTGTTGGAAGGTTGTACAGGAGAGATCAGGGTGTTTTCGTTGTGGTTGGGAGGTTGTACAGGAAAGATTAGGGAGATGCTTTTGTGAGGTAGGACATTGTACAGGAGAAATGGAGTGTTCTTGGAGAGGCATTGGAGGAAGACCAGGTCTCTGGAGGATAGGCTGGTTCTGATTACTCATAACGATAAGTATCAGAATGCAAACATCCACAAAAAGGCAGTTTTTATGGATAGGATGATTGTAGCTGGGTAGAACTGACCGACTCAGCTCTTTCGGGTTATAGACAGGCTATTGCATCTGGCCTGTCTGGAACCCGTTAGAGCTTTTTCAGATCATAAGTGTGAGGAGTTTGCTTGGTTCTTCTCAGACAGAATGTCCTCCATGAGGGCTGGGATTTCTCCAAGTGGAATACCATTCTCCAACAGTGACCGCCACCGGGTGGGCAGACACACTTGGTCGCCCTGGGGAGAGTTCTGGTTGGTGACGATGGTGGAGGTCTGTGGGGTGATCTTTGGGCTTAAACCAATGTTCTTCAACCTTGACCTGGACCAGACACAATTATTAGCTGGCTGCATCGAGACCCTGGGTCTGGTTTTCCTGAGATTGTAGGGAGTTCCTTGTCAGCGGGAGATTTTCCTGAGTCCCTTAAATAGGCTCTGATTAAGCCCCTGCTGAAAAAAAATATCTCTGGACCCCGACGTCTTAAGGAATTACTGGCCGATCTTGAACCTCCCCTTTCTGGGGAAGGTTCTTGAGGAGGTGGTCGTGGAACAGCTCGAGGATCACCTCATGGACTTCCAAATTTACAAACCTTTCCAGTCCAGATTTAGGGCCTTGCACAGCATGGAGACTGCATTGGTCAGGGTGTTGAATGACTTTCTCAGGATGAGGAATAAAGGAGAGTGAAAGATTATCGTCCTCCTCGATCTCTCCTCAGCATTTGACACTGTGGAGCATGGGGTGTTATTAGACAGGCTGAGAGAATATGTAGAACTCACTGGTAAGGTCATCAACTGGCTTGAGTCCTTCCTCCGGGGCAGGTCTCAGAGGGTGATACTGGGGAATTATTCCTCAGGCCCAATGGACCTGCCCTGTGGAGTTTCCCAAGGGTCTGTCCTCTCCCCCATGTTGTTTGTAGTGTACATGCTGCCCCTGGGCGAGGTTATATGAGCCGAGTTTTCATTTCTATGCCAGTTATACTCAGCTCTACCTGTCCTTTACAACCGAGTGATCTGATGCGGTCGACATACTGAATGAGTGCTTGAATGAGATCTGGGCTTGGACATTGTCAAACTGGCTGGGACTTAACCTGGTGAATACTGAGGTGCTGGTGGTTGAGCCAGGTCGAAGAGGAGGAATGGGGGCCTCTGGGGAAGGTTGGGGCTTTTATTAGCCCGACTGAACTGGAGACCTCCCCAAAGGTGAAGAATGTGGGAGTTGTTCTGGACAATAAGCTGACACTTGATGCTCAGGTGTTGGCTGTTGGCCGGACCAGGTTTTACCATCTCTGGAACATTGCCCAAATTAAGTCCCTTATTCCCCCTGATGACTTGGCCACACTGGTACATTCTTTCATCACCTCGAGGCTTGACTACTGTAACAAACTCTACCTCAGGGTCAGAGGAAGTGCGATGCGGTGCCTGCAGCTTCTGCAGAATGCAGTGGCCCAGCTGTTGACTGGACACTCGAGGTTCAGTCACATTACACCAGTGCTGCGCGAACTGCATTGGCTGCCAGAGCACTGGTGCATCACCTTGAAAGTAGGCCTTCTGATCTACAAGGTCCTACATGTGCTGGGTCTGGGCTAGCTGAAGAAGCTTCTGCATCCCTACACCCCGTCTCCCTCTCTCAGAGCATCTGGAGAGCCCTTCCTGGAGGTCCCTATGGCTAGGTTAAAATCTTCCGCGGACTGGGAGTTTGAAGTAGCAGCCCCAGTCCTCTGGAATTTACTGCCGGGGTACCTCCAGGAGGTGCCATCCATAGAGATTTTTAAAAAACACCTTAAGACCTTCCTGTTTGAGCAGGCTTTTGGGACCTGAGGAATTTATTTTAGGACCATCAGACAGCTTGGGAATCAGTCTGTTTTTAGACTTTTAATGGGTTTATGTAATTTTTTTATTATGTATTGTATGTTGACTGTTTCCTTTTTGCTGTATTTGTATATTTTTATAAATTGTTTTAAGGGCACCCTGAGCCCACAGGGAAGGGTGCCCAAAATAAATAAACTCTACTACTACTACTACTACTACTACTACAGTATCGCATTGAAACAGCAAAAGTCATTACAGCGACAATTTTTACGAAATTAGAAATTGCTGCTTTAATGTCCCCACTAGTGAAATTTTGCTGTTTCTCCATGATACTCCCCCTTTCCCTTCAGAGCAAGAAGCAGCTGACTAAAAAAGCTACAACTTTTTTTACTACTTTCCCTCCGTCCCTCCCTTCCACCCTCCCACCCTAAGCCAGTTCTACTTTAATAGCCACTGTATTTGACTGACAATAGGAACTTCCTGTTTGGCAGTAGGAAGGGAAGGATCACTGAGACATATTAGTTTCGTCAACCTTGAAGGAAAATAGTAGCTCCCTCCTCCCGCAGCTGCTGGAGGTCTGACTCTGAGCAAGGAAGAAGGAGACTACTGAAGAATACTGGAAGTTCCTGTCCCAGAACAGGAAGGGCGAGAGTTGTAAGGGTACATAGGCAGTAGGAAAGTAGGTGGAAAAACAAATAGAGGGAGGAGAGAGTAAGCATACAGATCAATAGGAGAGGGGACACAAAATAAGACATGATGGGAGTGGTGCAGTGCAATGCTTGTGGGGTGGCAGTGGTTCGGGAGACATTCTGGGGGCTGCAATGCTGCCCTGTTTGCAGGCACCTCTATGGTCTGAGGGAGGAGGCTGCCTGTCTTCAGGCTGGTTAGGATTCGTGAAACCTCCTTCCCCACCCAGGGACCACCAGGGCCACCATCTCTACTTCAGAAGTTGCCAAGAAAGAGGAGTGGTTGGACCAGGGTGGGCATAGGAAGGGAGAGGGTGGTGGAACAGAGGTGCATCCATCCAGCTGTACCTCTCCACAATTTATATGCTGTTCTAGCAGAGAGTGGTTCCTCTATGGATGCACCTACAGTGGAGAGCAAGGAGGATGCTGGGAACCTCCACAAAGGAGACCCACAGGAGGGTAGCATGAGACCACACAGGGGAAGGAAACAACTCCTGGTGAGGGACCCAATCATTAGGGGGTAGAAGGGGGAGGAAGGGGAGAGGAAAATAAGGTGCCTACCTGGTGCCATGGCTTGGAGGGACAGGGAGCGAATCCTCAGGATTGCAGGAGCAGTTGCATGAGGGAGGGAGCTGGATGTCATTGTCCACCTAGGGACAAATGACCTGGCTTGAAATTGGATCAGAGCAGTGCAAGAGGAGTTTGTAGAGTTAGGAAGGGGGCTTAAACAAGTAGCACATATGGTAACCTTCTCGGAGGTGTTGCCTGTCTATGGCAAGGGTGATGCTAGGGAACTCCGCACCATGAGATTCAATGAATGGTTGAAAAACTGGTGTGGAGCGCAGGGTTTTGGCTTCACTGGGGACTGGGGAGCCACCTGGAGGGATACAGGCCTATACTGGTGCGATGATCTGCTTATGTCCGGGGGGACCAGGATCCTAGGTGATAGGTTTAAGTGCTTCATTGGCAAGCATTCTTAGAATGGCAGAAAAAGGGGAGATATTGTTGATGGGGAAACTGAATATGCCAGATGTTAACTGGAGCACCTTTGCTGCAGGCACATCCAATAGCAGGATCTTTCTTGATGCCCTACAAGGTGCATGCCTCAGACAGCTAGTATTGGAACCCACTCGAGAGGGAGCAATCTTAGACTTGGTACTCTCAAACAGGGATGGAGAAAGGATCTCTGATTTAGAAATGGGTAGCCATCTGGGAACAAGTGACCACCAAACAGTGTGGTTTATGATAAACACAGCCATTGAGTCAAGTCATACAAAAGCAAGAGTATTGGACTTTAGGAGGGCAGACTTTTGGGACACGAGAGGGTGCCTCAGAAAAGCACTAGCAAATGGGCAAGAAGGAGGGATGGAGGAACAATGGGGAATAATCAAAACAGCCATCACAGAGTCAGCAAGCCTTTGTGTGAAGCAAATCAACAAAACAAAACAAAGGAAAAAAGCAATTTGGTTCTCAAAAGAAGTGGCAGGGAAGTAAGGAGAAAAGGATAGCATTCGGGAAATATAAGGAAACACAGAAGGAGCAGAACAGAGAACTTTATCAGTTAAAGCAGAAGAAGGCAGGGAAGACAGACAGAATAGCAAAGGCCCAAACCGAGGAAAAGATGGCCAACTCTGTTATGAAGGGGGGTAAAACTTTTTATAGGTACATTAAGGGGCAAAGAAAGACCAAGGGAGGGATACTATGGCATAATAAAGGGAAGGGAATGTGGACAGAGGTTGACAGTGAAAAAGCAGGGATACTGAACGAATATTTCTGCTCAGTATTCACAAAGGAAGAGGAGGGGGAGGTACCTAAACCAACCAAGAGAAACACTCTGGATGGGGGGGTCGATACCAGTCCATTCACAGAAGAAAGGGTTTTGAAAGAACTCTTAAAACTGAAGGTGGACAAAGCAATGGGGCCTGGTGGGATTCACCCCAGAATTCTAAAAGAACTAAGGGTAGAACTAGCAACACCACTGACTACTCTCTTTAACAAATCATGAGAGGATGGGGTGGTACTTGAAGACTGGAGGAGGGCAGATGTGATTCCACTTCTCAAAAGTGGGAGCAGGGCAGAGGCAGGAAACTACAGACCAGTTAGTTTGACCTCAGTGGTAGGGAAAATAATGGAATCACTTCTGAAGGAAAGAATTGTTGAGTACCTAGAGGCCAGTGGGGCAGAGGACCCAAGGCAGCATGGATTCACAGCAGGAAGATCATGTCAGACGAATCTAATAGATTTCTTTGACTGAGTGACCAAAGTAGTAGACCAGGGAGGGGCTGTAGACATGGCCTACCTAGATTTTACCAAGGCATTGGACACAGTCCCACACAAAAGATTAACATACAAGTTAGCCAGCCTTGGAGTCGGCCCCAAGGTGGTAGCCTGGATAAAAAATTGGTTGGACAACAGGACACAAAGGGTAATAGTAAACGGAGTCCACAGTGAAGAAAGGAGTGTTACTAGTGGGGTACCACAGGCTTCAGTACTGGGACTGGTCCTCTTTAATGTCTTTATAAGTGACACTGCAGAGGAGCTGGAAGGAAAAGTATGTCTTTTTGCAGAAGACACAAAGATTTGCAACAGGGTTGATACACAAGGTGGGGTGGAAAGGATGAGAAGGGACTTGGCAAGGTTGGAGGAATGGTCAAATGAATGGCAGCTCAGATTCAACGCAAAGAAGTGCAAGGTAATGCACCTGGGAAACAAAAACCCAGGGGAAGAGTACACAATGGATGGTGAGATACTAACAACAAAAATGAAAAGGGACCTGGGGGTAATTATATCAGATGACCTAAAGGTGGGCAAGCAATGTGAGAAGGCAGTAAGGAGGGCTGGGGGGTTACTAGGATGCATAAGGACAGGCATCAACTGTAGAAAACAGGAAGTTGTTGGCCCTCTGTACAGATAGTTGGTAAAACCCCATCTGGAGCGCTGCGTGAAGTTCTGGAGACCACATCTCCACAAAGACATAGACAGAGTGGAGGCTATCCAGAGGAGGGCAACCAAAATGGTGCAGGGTCTGCACCAGAAGACATACAAAGAGAGACTAAAGGAGCTTAATATGTATACCCTCAAGGAAAGGAGGGAGAGAGGGGACAAGATAGAAACTTTCAAGTATCTCAAGGGAATCAACAAAGTCCAAGAGAGTAGCATCTTTCAGAAAAACAGATGTACAAGAACAAGGGGGCACAATTTGAAGATGGGGGGGGGGGCTTAGAGGTAATGTGAGGAAGTATTTTTTCACGGAGAGGGTTGTGGACGCATGGAACTGCCTTCCTGAGGAGGTCATGAAGTCAAGAACAGTTGAGGAATTCAAGAATGCATGGCACAGACATAAGGCAATTCTAGTAGGGGGCACGAGGCAGTAGGCTATTGGTTAACTCGGATCTGCAGCTTATCCATCAGGTAGGGAAATGGGCAGACTAGGTGGGCCAAAGCGGTCCTTATCTGCCATCCAATTCTATGTTTCTATGTTTCTGTGTTTCTTCTGAGTCAAGTACGACTCAGAGTTGGATTTCTAGAGATCGGGGGTGTGGGGGGACGAAGCAAAAAAACGCCTGTCAGCATTGTGACTTTTGCTATGTCACATTTCGACAACTTCATTGTTGATGCGGCTTGATGGAACCCTGCTAGTACTACTACTACTTCTTGGAGGGGTCAAGATGTTGTACAGGAGAGATTTGGGGTACATTTGTGGGGGTTAGGAGATTGCACAGGACTGTTTAGGGACGCATTTGTGGGAGTTGGGAGGTTGTACAGGACAGATTGGGATGTTTTTGTGGGGTTTGGGTGGTTTTATTTAATTATTTTTTTTATTTATTTAAAGTCTCGGATTACAACTTTTGAGTTAGAAGCTCATTTACAAAGGTTCCACATCCATTTAATAGAGCAATGAATAAACAGAATGAACCCAACATCAGGTCACATCATCAGATTACATCATTAGATTACAATAAATATAATAACATGAGATTAGGAGGGGGGATAACTGAATTGAGTTTATATAGAAAAGACACTAACTAGGCATTAAGTAAATGTAAGAAGATTTGAGGCAGGGAACTGAGAATCCAAGATTCCCTTTGTCAGGTGGTAGGTGGGGTGAGGAGGGGGTAGGAATCCGGAGAAGTAGTTGATGAGGGGTACGGGCAGGAAGGAAGAAGAAGGTGGAAGAGGGAGGATGTGTGGTTGGGATGAGGGGCAGTGGGGAAGAAGAGGAGTAAGGGGGCTGAGGCGTAGAGGGAGGACAGAGGGACAGGGGAGATGGCAGAAGGAGAACTGAGGAGGAGAAGGAGGTAGAAGGTGAGAAGAAGGGGGCAGGTTGGGGAAAATTAAGTGCAAGGATGATCTAAAGAACAGGTCAGGGGGATTGAGTGCTTGTGTAAACATAGGCAAGGCCTAGGCCATTTTATCTGGATATGGGGAGCTATGGTAAGTCATTTGACTAGTGAGGTGGGAGTGGAGTTTAAATTTGAAAGGGCCTACTGTAGTTTAGGCAGTTCTACAGTATGTCATAATAACGAATGCAAAATGGAGATCGCTATTATGATGAGTGTATATCGTCGAAAAGCAAATCGGCGCTATACACTTACCAGCTAACCGAACCCCGTCAAAATAAAATGTTTTTGCCGGGGGTTGTGACCTCCCGGGACCCCCCTCATAGGGGGTTCACCCCCACACACCCCTAAATTAGGATTCCTAACTCCAGGGGGCTGCATGTCAGGAAGGGGGCACAAATCTGGCTGCAAAAAAAAAATTACATCCGGGAGCCGCAGGCAGCAGCAAAATTCAGTCCCTCCCGTTCCCAGCCCCAACGCCAGTACCTGCTGAGCTGGAGCCAGCCTCCCTCACCACCACACTACACAGCTGGCTCAGCGGCAGCAGGGACAGTTCCTCTACGTAACCCTCTTCCCTATCTCTCCCCTTCCCCTCACCATTCCCTCTTTCTGTTTGCTTTCCCCTACCCTCACGGTAGAATCACTCACTACCCTTGTCGGTCACCCATCCCAATAGCACTGAATATGGAGTCACTGTTTTGACAGTCCCCCATATTCAGTCACTATTATCACTAGATACCAGTCTGGGTTCAGCTTGCAGGTCACATGGGAATGAGTTAAGCCACTTTGGGGCACAACATCCAAAGGATCGCTGCCCTTGGGATGTACAGTGGAAGAGGACTTTGTAGAGATTGTTCTGCGACCCTCTGGTCAGCCTGGTAGGGACTATTGGGGTTAGCATGGATTGGACACTGAAAGGAGTTAAGGGTGGTTTTACAGGAGTGCTTATGGGATGCATTTCTGGGGGTTTGAAGGTTACAGGAGAGATGGGACTATTTTTGTGGTGGTTGGGAGACTGTAAAGGAGAAACTGAGCATGCATGTATGGGTGTTGGGAGGCTGTACAGGACAGACTGTGGGTGTTTTTAAGGGGACTGGAAGGTTGCATAGGAGAGATTAGGCCCACCCTGACAAAAGCACCTGTCATTGACTTTTCAGTGAACTTCCCCCTCTTACTATCCCACTCCCCTTACCACAGATGCCATACATGAATCCTGTGATATGTTAGCCTAGCAAATTCCGGCCCCCCGACTTGCAGCGTCCTGTTCTTAAATCATGTTGATAATCTGGGTAGCGTCATTAATGACACAGGACCGCACCCCTCACCTGCTGCATGTGTGTGCTGCAGCTGCTGTTGCTGCCACATGACAATGTGTACTATGAACAGGGTGCTGTGGGTTTAGGAGGGTGGGAGGGTCCACTGACTTGTCCACGAATAGGAATAGTGTTGCCCCCCAATCACAATCAGCTCGATTCAAGCTCTGCCTGGTGCTGCTTACTAATCACCCCTTTGTTCTTTAAACTTTCAATGGCCAAGTTTATACATATAATTAAGAATACAGGTACCCCTCCAAGTTTATGTAAACAATTACAAATCGATAACTCCAAATACTGTTCTAGGTCTTCCTATGACTGTACTGTTTTAAGAACACTCTCTTGATGCGTGGTTTTACTATAGCACTTCTACAGTGCCCGCACCGACATCCCCCACAGTGACGGACACAATGCCAAGCGTCGGCAATGTACTGTCGGGGATGTCGGTGTGTTTCCAGCAGGGGGTTGCACCCCCCGAACCCCCCACATCCCCTGGTCTCTAAATATCTAACTCTGAGTTGGAGTTGGACTGGGGGGGTGCAACACTGGGAAACACACTGCTGGTGTCTTCCTCGCTTCAGCACAGCGACTCGCCGCAGACAGGTGAATTCTGTTGCTGTGCTGGTGTTCGCTGTGCGGGTGTCGATCTTACGTTGGCACGCCTCGATGCATACATTTAGTGGTCAGCATGCATTTTATGTTGCACCCTGCATGTGGAATGAAATACCATCCCAGATCAGAAAGTTAGGAAGTCATAAATCTTTTTCAGGCACTTTGTTGCAGCACTATAATAATCTGTTTGAGTGTGAATGTTTCTAATTGGGTATTTAAATAATGTTATGACGGAGAATGTTTATTCCTGTTTATCTGTTTTATATTGTTATTGTAAATTATGTATGTAATGTACTGTATGTCTATGATTCTAGGACACACCTGTAAAAGGAATTAATTTCCAGTGTGTTTACCCATTAAACAAATAAACAAACAAATACACACTGGGTGATGTGTGCTTATATCTAACTGTGTGGCAGCAGTGTTATGATTGCCAATCAATACAGTGCTCAGTCTGGGTTTCCTGAATCCAGCCCAGTGTGGCATGGGCTGTTGCCACATGATTTCATGTTCCTGCCTGCAAGTTTCAAGCATTCCGGAGAAGATCTGGGGCAGGGCAAACACTGGAAGGTTTCCATCTGCAGTTTTGTAAAAGGGGAAAAAAACTTGCAACACCGTGACATTTGTGAACAAAGTACTAAGTGCTGGACACGTGTAACCCCCTACCAAATCAGGGGCTTACCTGCCACCGTGCAGCCCTTGCTCCTGCCCTCCTCAGAGCCTCCAGGATAGGCCTGCATTTTGTTCTGTCTCCCCGTGTCCTTTCTTCTGCCCTCTGTGCCCCATTTTAGCCCCCAAAAGTAAAATCCTGCTCTCCAGGGCTCGAGGGGCCACAATCATGATCTCCCGCTTGAAGCATGCCCTTGGGGCAGTGGGGATCACTTAGGCGTGAGTGGCACCTTTGACCTTCAACCATCCAAATTTGAGGTCATTTTAGAGAGTGTTCCATTGGTCTCGGGATCCCCATTAGCTAAATGGGACCTAATGACCACGGAAAGGGCCCTAAGCGCTCGCTTACCTTAAAAATAAAAGAGATCCACAATGCAATTTTGATCTGGGCTCATGAATATTAATGAGCTAGAGCCCCAATTGATTTAAATATTCATGAGGGTCTGTCTGCCCTCGAGAAAGCTTGTTCTCGGCTGCGACTGACAGGGGAGAAAGAAATGTTTTTAAAATATGACACTGCAATGTATGTTGGGGAAAAGTGTGTTACAGGGGGAAAAGTGTTTAAAATTAAATAAAATGCTTGACCCTGGCTGCACCAGCAACTAATGGGACTCAGTGTAACAGCCTGCCTGCTGCTACATGTTAGGGAGCTAAAATACTGGCAGCAGCGACAGCAAAATGGACTGAGCAATTTTCTGTATCTGTGCAGTGGCAGCAAGTACACCTTCAGGGCTAATGGACTGTGGGGCATTGGGGCAAATATTTTATTCATTCTGTCTGCACCAGCACTTTGATCTGGGACTTTCACTAATCTGCTAGGAGACAGTGGGTTAAGCAGCCATTGCAAAAGCAGACACAGCCAATCAGAAAGCCAGGATAACAATGCGGACTTGTGAGACATTAGCCAAAGCTCATGGGAAAACATCAAGTCCTCATGGGGACTTGCAGGGATTTAATTTCAGGTGCCGAAACAGCAAACCAACAGTGCATCAAGTGAAGTTCATGCATAATTCATTTTCTTGACTAACAGGCCCTCTAACCAGTCGGAGCCTCGCACCCAAAACTTTCAGCCATTCAGGAGCCTCAGGAGAGCCCTATAAGAGACTGTGTTTTCCAACATTTTGTCAGATTGAGAGAGACTTGAGCGTGAGCCCCCAACAGGGGTGGGGGCTCAGGCCCCCAGCAGAGTAAATGGGACTGGTAAGCCTGCTAAGCCCCTCCATCCAGGAGGTTTCTTTCTTGTTTTCTTGCAGTTAAAGTTTAAAGTAATTTAGTTAATGCAGAATCTGCTAGCCTGGGGGTTGCCAGAATGTCCACAAGGTGCTAGCCCTCCTGTCCACGTCAGGGAAAGATGTGGACCTGAAACAGATGGCATTAGTCAGCTGTGAGAGAGCTGAACAGCCTCAGTTGTGAGAGAACTGAAGAGCATCAGGATCCTTTATAGTGGGGATCATCCACGAGGAGCCTGAGTGAGTACTCTTGTACCCCAGTGTAAGAAAGAAAGTAATCTTAGTAAATCTGGGACATACAAACAGACTTTGACGGCAGATAAGGAGCACTTGGCCCACCCAGTCTGCCCATTTCCCTACCTATTGGATAAGCTGCAGATTCTAGTTAACCAACAGCCTACTTCCTGCAACCCCCCACTACAACTGCTTATGTCTGTCCCATGCATGTTTGAATTCCCCCACTGTTTTAGATCCAACAACCTCCCCAGAAAGGCGGTTCCATGCATCCACCACTCTCTGTGAAAAAAATTTTACTCACGTTACCCCTGAGCCGTCCCCCCTCTATCTTTAAATTGTGCCCCCTTGTTCTTACACATCTCTTTTTCTGAAAGATGCTACCCTCCTGGACTTTGTTGATTCCCTTGAGGTACTTGAACATTTCTATCATGTCCCCCCTGTCCCTCCTTTCATCAAGGGTATACATATTAAGCTCTCTCAGTCTCTCTTCACATGGTTTCTGATGCAGACGCTGCACCATTTTAGTTGCCTCCTCTGGACTGCTTCCATCCTGTCTATGTCCTTGCGTAGATGGGGTCTCCAAACTGCACACAGTATTCCAGATGGGGTCTCACCAACTGTCTGTACAGAGGGATAACCACTTCCCTTTTTCTACTTGTGATGCCCCTTCCTATGCATTCCAGTATCCCCCTGGCTCTCCTTACTGACTTCTCACATTGCTTACCCACCTTTAGGTCATCTGATATGACTACCCCCAAGTCCCTTTCCATTATTGTTGTTGTTAGTACCTCCCCTGCTATTGTGTACTCTTCTCCTGGGTTTTTGTTTCCCAGGTGCATTACTTCTTATTTATTTATTTATTTAGCTTTTGTTTACTGGGTAAGTACACTGAGACAAGTATTATGCCCATTTTCAGGAACGACCAGGAGAATACAACATGAGGAACAACAGTCAGGAGACATGGCAAAGAGAGTACGTTTTTTTGTCACAGTAAACAAACACGTGGGAAATATATCATTTGACGCTAGGGGAAACATATAATATTAAGCACATTTCAGATTATACACTCTAGACTAGCTAGTTCAACTGACATATATGTACAGGTCATCATACACAGGAGTGGAGCATAGTTCAAAGGACTGGATTGGTCATAATATAACTTATAACATTGTCGTATACACTCCCTAGGCTAGTTGGATCATGGACAGGTATTTACATAGAAACATAGATTTTGACAGCAGATAAGGACCGCTTGGCCCACCCAGTCTGCCCATTTCCCTACCTAATGGATAAGTGGCAGATCCTAGTTAACCAGCAGCCTACTTCTTCCTACCCCCACCCCCTAGAATTGCCTTATGACTGTCCCATGCATGCTTGAATTCCACCACTGTTTTTGACTCCACAACCTCCTCCGGAAGGCCGTTCCATGCATCCACAACCCTCTCTGTGAAAAAATACTTCCTTAAATTACCTCTGAGCTGCCCCCCTTCTATCTTCAAATTGTGCCCCCTTGTTCTTGCACACCTCTTTTTTTGAAAGATGCTACTCTCTTGGACTTTGTTGATTCCCTTGAGATACTTGAAAGTTTCTATCATGTCCCCCCTCTCCCTCCTTTCCTCGAGGCTAAACATATTCAGCTCCGTAAGTCTCTCTTCATATGTCTTCCAGTGCAGACCCTGCACCATTTTAGTGCCCTCTCTGGACAGCCTCCATCCTGTCTATGTCCTTGCAGATTGGGTCTCAGAACTCGCAGCAGTACTCCAGATGGGGTCTCACCAACTGTCTGTACAGAGGGATAATAACTTCCTGTTTTCTACTGGTGATGCCTCTCCCTATGCATCCCAGTATCCCCCAGCCCTCCTTGCTCCCCTCTCACATTGCTTGCCCACCTTTAGGTCATCTGATATGACTACCCCCAGGTCCCTTTCCATTTTTGTTGTTGTTAGTATCTCACCCCCCATTGTGTACTCTTCCCCTGGGTTTTTGTTTCCCAGGTGCATTACCTTGCACTTCTTAGCATTGAATCTAAGCTGCCATACATTTGACCATTCCTCTAACCTTGCCAAGTCCCTTCTCATCCTTTCCACCCCACCTTGTGCATCAACTCTATTGCAGATCTTTGTGTCATCTGCAAAGAGACATACTTTTCCTTCCAGTCCCTCTGCAATGTCACTTATAAAGACATTGAAGAGGACCGGTCCTAATACTGAACCCTGTGGTACCCCACTAGTAACCCCCCTTTCTTCAGAGTGGACTCCATTTACTATTACTCTCTGTGTCCTATTCTCCAGCCAGTTCTTTACCAAGGCTGTCATCTTGGGACCCACTCCCAGGCTGGCTAATTTGTATATTAATCTTTTGTGTGGGACTGTGTCAAATGCCTTGCTAAAGTCTAGGTAGGCCATGTCCACAGCCCCTCCATGATCTACTACTTTGGTCACCCAGTCAAAGAAATCTATCAGATTTGTCTGGCATGACCTTCCTGCTGTGAATCCATGCTGCCTTGGGTCCTGCGCCCTCTGGCCTCTAGATACTCAACAATTCTTTCCTTCAGAAGTGATTCCATCATTTTCCCTACCACTGAGGTTAAACTAACAGGTCTGTAGTTTTCTGCTTCTGCCTTGCTCCCACTTTTGTGAAGGGAGATCATATCTGCCCTTCTCAGTCCTCGGTACCACCCCATCCTCCCATGATTTGTTAAAGAAGGTAGTGAATGGTGTCACTAGTTCTACCCTTAGTTCTTTTAGAATTCTGGGATGAATCCCATCAGGCCCCATTGCTTTGTCCACCTTCAGTTTTAAGAGTTCTTTCAGAACCCTTTCTTCTGTAAATGGGCTGGTATCAACTTCTGCATCCAGAGTGTTTCTACTGTTTGTTTTAGGTACCTCCCACTTCCTTTGTAAATACTGAGCAAAAATATTTGTTTAGTATCTCTGCCTTTTCACAGTCACCCTCTGCCCAACCTCCCTCCTCTTTATTAAGCCTCTCACTAGCCCTCCCTTGGTCTTCCTTCGCCCTGATGTACCCATAAAAGGTGTTATCCCCTTCTTAACTGAGTTGGCTATCTTTTCCTCGGTTTGGGCCTTTGCTGTTCTGACTGCCTTCCCAGCTTCCTTTTGCTTTAACTGATACAGTTCCCTGTCCTGCTCCTTCTGTGATTCCTTGTACTTACTGAATGCTTCTTTTCTCTTGAACCTTCACTGCCACTTCCTTTGAGAACCATAGTGGTTTCTTACATCGTTCGTTTTTAATTTGCTTCACACAAAGGCTTGTTACCTCTGTGATGGCAGTTTTTATTATTCCTCATTGTTCTTCTACCCCTCCTTCCTGCCCATTTGCTAGTGCATTCCTTAGGCACTCACCCATTTTGGCAAAGTCAGCCCTCCTAAAGTCCAGTACTTTTGCCTTTGTATGGCTTGACTCTATTGCTGTGTTTATTGTGAACCATACTGTTCGATGGTCGCTAGTTCCCAGATGGCTACCCACTTCTACATCTGTGATCCTCTCTTCACCTCCATTTGAGAGAACCAGGTCTAAGATTGCTCCCTCTCGAGTGGGCTCCAATACTAGTTGTCTAAGGCATGCCCCCTGTAGGGCATCTAGAATAACCCCACTCTTTGAAGTGGCTGCTGCAACTGCACTCCAGTTAACATCTGGCATATTCAGATCACCCATCAGCAATATCTCCCCTTTTTCTGCCATTCTAAGTATTCTTTCTATCATTTCCTTGTCCATTTCCTCCCCTGAGAAGGGAGTCTGTATACAACCCCTGTGCGGATTGTGGTGCCATTGCCAGTCTCCAAATTTACCCACAGTGCTTCTTCTCCTCCCTGTTTTCCATTTTGTTCTGTTGCTTTGATTCCTTCCCTTATGTAAAACTCCTCCTCCTCCTCCTCTTTACCCTCCCTGTCCTCCTGTAGATAGTGTATCCTGGTATGTTTATGTCCTAGTCATGGTTTTGTGTGTACCATGTTTCTGTGACTGCCACGATATCCAGATGTTCCTCCTCCATCAAGGCCACTAATTCAGGAAGCTTGTTATTCAGACTACAGCATTGGTACTCATTGCTCTCCATTTTTTGATGGCTTTACCTTCTTTTGCAGCATCCTCCACTGACCTGTCTACCTCAGTCTTTTTCTCATTTAGTACCCTGTTTTGTAGGGAGAAGCTGGGATTTTCCTGCTGCTTATCAGTGCCTCCCCCCTTGACTAGTTTAAAAGCATGCCAATGAAGCATTTAAACCGATTGCTCAAAAGACTTGTTCCCTTCCTGGACAGATGCAGACCATCCTGCCAGTATAGGCTGGTGTCCCTCCAGGTGGAACCCCAGTCCCCAATGAAGCCAAACCCCTGTGCTCCACACCATTTTTTCAACCATTCATTAAACTGCATGGTGCAAAGTAGCCTCGCCTCACTCATGCCATTGACAGGCAGCACCTCAGAGACGGATACTGTGTGTGCTACTTGTCTTAGGCCCCTCCCCAATTCTACAAAGTCCTTCTGCACTGCTCTAATCTCATGTTGAGCCAAGTCATTTGTCCCTAGGTGGACAATGACGTCCAGCTCAGACTCCAGTGCAGCTGTTCTCGTGATCCTGAGGATGCGCTTCCTGTCTTTCCAAGCCATGGCACCAGGCAGGCACCTTACTTCAGTTTTTCCTGCTCCCCCCAGTTCTATCCCCCTAATATTTGAGTCCCCCACCAGGAGCTGCTTCCTTTCCATGTGGTGTCCTCTGCCTCCTTCCTGTGGGCCTCCCTTGAGACAGTTGTCCTCAGCCTCCTTAGTCTCCTCTGCGGGTGCATCCATAGGGGAGCTATGCTCCCCCAGAATGGTGTATGGATTGTGGTGTGGAACAACTGACTGGGTGTGCCTCTGTTCCACCATCCTCACCTTCCCTGAGCCCACTGTGGTCCAACTGCTGTGCTTTCTTCACAACCTCTGAGGTAGTGGTGGTGGTGGCTCTGGTGCTCCCTGGATGGGGGATGTTCCCTTTCTATTATCCAGTGTGGGCTGGGGGAAGGTCCCCTTACTACTGTCCAGTGTGGCCTGAAGCCAGGCAACCTCCTCCCTCAGGGCAGAGAGTTGTCTGCAAATAGGGCAGCATCTCAGCCTCCAGAAAGACTCCCGGAAGACTGCTGCCCCACAGCCATTACATTGCACTACTCCCCACATTTTTTTTATATATGTGTGTGTGTGTGTGTATATGTGTGTGTGTGTGTGTGTGTGTGATTGGTTTGTAATATAGAAATATACATATATATACATATTATACAATGTGTATGCTTATATTGTCAGTGAAGTGTGCTAGAGAGGATATGACAGTGATATGCACCTTGCACTCTTGAGGAAATGATATCAGAACCCCAGGTATAAAGGAACTATTTCCAGGGTGGGTGGGGTGAGGGTGGAAGGGTTGGGCCTAAACTGTGCCCTCACAAAACAATCAGCTCATCACATTTGTCTAAAATATGCACTTTAGACAGAAACAGAACACTTGGTAGTACAGGTTTCTACCTGTGACCAAGGTGCAATATGTCATGGTCAGCCTATGACCGTGGAGCACTACTGGGTTTAAAAATGCCCAAGGCTTTTTAGGCAGAAGTAGTCAGAAGTCATTGATACAGTCGGGAATATCCCCAGAAATTCAGTGGAGGCACCCTGGGGAGGTTCTAACAAAACAATTTGACACTTTATTCTAGGGTGGTTTGGGGCAGTCACACACTAATGCTAGTTTTAGGAAACCCCACAGGGAATTTCTAAAACTCAGATAGGAGAGGGCAGCTTGGATATCCACAGGCAGCGAATTCCAGAGTCTGGGTACACTTATGGCAAAGTCCCAATCCCCCATGAGTGTCCGGGTAGGAGGAACTTTGAGCATCCCTGATGTGAGAGACCTAAGATGGTAGGGGGTGGGATTCAGTTTAGGCAGAAGCAGGGCCAGCCCCGGGGGGGTGCTAGTTCTGATCACTTTCCCGGAGAGGCACCCCAAACCAAAATCAAGGTATCTAGCTGGTGAGAGCCAGCAGTGTTTCTCATATAGCTCACAACGGTGGGTGAGTCGGGGAGCAGGTAAGGCAAAATGACAAATGTTATTGTATGCAGTGTACCACCAGGTGAGATGTGTCTTTGGGGAGTGAACAAATAGGTGCAGCCCATAGCTGAGGGAGGGAAGGAGCACACCCTTCACAAGAGCAAGCCTGGCTGCCAGTGTAAGGTTGTACCTGGCCCTATAGGCCAGCCCCAGTTTGCAGTTTGCCGCCCTGCAGATGTTAAGGATATGATTACCCATGTCAAGTTGGGGGTCAGGTGTTACCCCCAGATATTTGATGGAGCTCACTATGGGCAGGGAGGATCCATCTGCGCTGGTGATGTGTAAGCAGGCTGATGAGGCTTTGATTTTAGCCATTGAGCCAAAGAGCATAGCCTGTGTCTTTTTCAGGTTCAGGATCAGCTTGTGACTAGTAACCCAAGACAATACACTTTTAAAGTCATCGGTCAGATTTTGGTTTAGAGTAGTGGCATTCTGGGAGTGAGCCAGGATTACCAGATCATCTGCATACATGGTGGCACTACAGCTGGTAGTAACCATGGGTAGTTGATTGATGAAGAGGGAGAAGAGGAGGGGACCCAGTACTGAGCCTTGAGGCACTCTGGAGGTCACCAGTAGGGGCTCAGAGAGGATGTTATTGAAACAGGAAAACTGCTTTCTGCCATGTAGATAACCCATTAGCCATTTCATGGCACAGGGGGAGAGGTCAAGTGACCACAACTGTGCACCAAGCAGTTTGTGGTCAACGAGGTCAAAGGCTTTGGACAGGTCGATAAATATTGCACCAGAGAGTTTGCCCTGGTCCATGGCTGTCCTGATACTTGATGTAACCGAGATTAAGGCTGTGGTGATGCTGTATCCCTTACAAAAGCTGTGCTGGGCTGGGGACAAAAGTTCATGGGAGTGGATATACTCCGAAAGCTGCTCAGCCACTACCTTTTCAAGGAGCTTGCTAAGGGTTGGGAGAACGGCGGTCGGTCGATAATTATCAGGCAGTTTGGGATTTCCTTGCTTCAGTACAGGAACTATCCTCACCTCTTTCCAGATGTCAGGGATGGTCCCCAGACCAAGGGATAGGTTGAAGA
Source organism: Neoceratodus forsteri (assembly GCA_016271365.2). Classification (NCBI taxonomy): domain Eukaryota; kingdom Metazoa; phylum Chordata; order Ceratodontiformes; family Ceratodontidae; genus Neoceratodus; species Neoceratodus forsteri. Next base: position 1,189,460,720 of record CM057451.1, on the reverse strand, counting down.
TAAAGGCTACTGGTGAGACAATGTGTGCAACACCAAGCTTAAGGAGTTTAGGCTCCAGGTTGTGTAGGCCAGGACTGGAGTACTGGGAGAGGCCAACTAGGTGTTTCTGCAAGTCCTGGACTGATACAGCCCTGAGGTGGAACATTTGATGAGGAGGGTGACCCTCCAGCCAGGTGGGAGAAAGGGGGTGGGACAGAGCCTCATCAGGTGGGAAGAGGGTTGTGAAGGCCGAGAGGTCAGAGAAGTGATTATTTAGGGAGTTGGCGATAGTATGGGGATTATTGCAGGAGATTCCATTTATGACCATGTCCGTAACCCTTGGATGGGAGGATCCGCTGACAAGGGATTTAATATCTCTCCAGAATCTCCTGGGATCACTGGCAAAGCTTAGTAGGGCGGACTTGCAAAAGTCACTCTTTGCTGCCCTGATGGCCTTTTTGCACTTGTTCCTGAGGTGTCTGTACCTTTGAATAATCGTGGGATCACTGGTACCTTTGGAATGAGCCCAATACTTATCTCTCTCCCACATCTGGGCTAGTAGATTCCCATTTAACCAGAGGGTAGCGGACCCCCTCACCCTATGGGTGACCTTGGGAGCATGCTTGTCTTGCAAGGCCCCAAAGGTGGAGAGGAAGTAAGAGGTTGCTGCCGAGGGGTCAGTGGCACCATACACCCCAGACCAGTCAGTAACTCTTAGGTCCTCCAGGAACTCCCCAGGATCGAATCTCGAGTAGTTTCTGACATGCATAATTTTGTGTAGAATTCTGGGGGTGGGAATTTTCCATACACAGAAAACCAGTGAATGGTCAGAGATGGAGTCAGATAACGTACCTGCTGATGAGATCCTATCAGGATGGTTAGACATGATCCAGTCCAGTACGGTACTGGAGGATCCATTTACTGTCCGCCTAATTGGTTCCTGGATGAGCTGGGTCAGGGCAAGGTTAGCAAGCAGTGGCTCAAACTGCTTTACATGACCACTATCCCAGTCAAGGTTTACATCCCCCAGGATTATGAGTTTGTTATCCCCAACTCTGGGACCAATTGTATCCATGAGGTGAGTTAATCCAGGTAGTCCACCTCTTGGAGGGTTATAGGTGCACACCAGGTACAGTTTCTTTGCATCCCCAAGTAGCAGTAGCACATGTAGCAACTCACAGGGGGACACATTTGAGTCCTGGTGGGCAATTTGGGAGATTTTTAAGTGGCTCTTATGGTAGATTAGTATGCCAGCCCCCCCTTGCCCCCAGCTCTGTCCAGTTGGGTGAATTCATACCCAGTGAGTTCACAGGCAGAGTCAGGGACAGAGGGTTTCAGCTAGGTCTCTGTCACTCCTAGGATGTTGGGTTTATAGAGTGAACCCATGCTAATAGCTCATCACGATTAGGTAGCAGGCTCCCAATGTTTAGATGAGCTATTTTAGCCCCTTACCCATGCCCCATACAGAAGAGATTTTGTGGGTCAGGTTTATTGGGCCAGGGTTAGTTTCAATATCACCGTCCAGTAGTAGTTCAAGTAGGAGGAGCCAGGGGGAGATACCACCTCCTCTGCACTTGGCAACCTGGGAGTATTTTAGCACGGGTACACTTTACCCTGCTTGTATACATAAGGCACCGAATATCTAGACAGCAATTAACACAGCAGTGCGCTTCGGTGAACACAAGGATATTGGAAAAGGTGTAGTCAGGGACCTCGTAGGTGGACGACCATCCCCAGTTGTCTCCGAGTGATATTGGGGGGGTGGCCATATGCAACAAGGAAAGTCCCACTATAAGACATACAAGGCCTATATCCCTGCAGATAACAGCCAGCACCCTCTCTACCTTTAATATTTGAGTATCCCTATCCTCACTGGATGGATGAGAGGGGGAACCTCTTCCACATCTTGGCTGGAGGCATAGCACTAGCCTGTGAAATAATTATCAGTCAGCCAACAAGAACTGCTGTGTAGGAAGGAGAGATGGATGTACTAAGGCTGGAAGGAAGTCAGTGAGATTTGTTATTGGTATTTGCCAGTAAATACAATAAGGCCAGCACAGTGCAATTCAAGGCTACCAGCTATGGACGGAGGGGCTGAAGTTTACTTCTGGGAAGGAGTTCATGCCCTAGCCCTTTGAAAACCACACTAACCACCTGTCGACAGTTATACGAGGACAGAGTTTAGACAGCCAACATCCAAGCAGTGCAGGTGGGGTTAGGATTAGTATAATAGTAAAATACTAGCAAGGTTGCTTTGAGCAGACAGTGTGGCAGGACTGGGATAGTTGGGCCCTACACCTTTTGTCGGGAGACTGGTATAGTGAGGCCCTACCCCTTTTGTTAAGGTCTCAATTACCAGGGGCTGAGACAGGAGAGCCAGCAGGATGAGAAACACCTGTACAAGACAGGTTCTGACACAAGACAGAGTAGGGCAGTTTATCAGAAAATAGCTGCAGAGAAGTAGGCCATCAGCATAATGCTGACAGGCAGTAGACAGTAATGCGGTCAGTAGGCATATACCAGCATATAAAATTTCTTTGACTCTATTTAGCATATACCAACATGTAAAAATTTAATTGACTCTATTTAGTATAAGAGAGTAGGAAGGGCAATTACCAGGGTAGGAAAGACAACCTAATTACCATTGATAATTAAGCAGATACTTCCCCTGTTGGCCATTTGGATGATACTGGCTTCCACAAAAATAGAAATCAGGTTAATTACCACTAACAATGAAACAGATACCTCCCCTATTAGCCGATTGGGTGAGACTGTATATAGGGGCGGAGCCAGTGAGCATTTAATGGGAGGAGGGAACGGGGTGGGCCGAAAAACCTGTTCAGCTTTCTCCTGCACCGGGGCAGGGGCCAGAAGCTTGTGTGTTTGCAAAGTCGTCCGTCAAGGAGGCCCGCCGGAGCAGCAGTAGCCCACGGCACCTCCAGTCAGCAATTCTGCGGTCCTCTGGGTGGCGCGAGGGGGGGGCCTTTTGGAGCATGTCAACCCTCGCCTCCCCTCTGCACGGCGTCAGTTGTGGTGCAGGTCGGTGGGACAGCTCTCCTTTTCAGGAGCAAGTGAGAGCATCACTGTCGACAAGTAACCAATGGGGGATTGCACTTTCGGCGCCAAGTTTAAGCAACAAGAAATTCAAAGTCCAGGACAAAGTTAAGTAAGGGATTTCACTGTCGCAACTTCCGAAAATTGTCCCGAGTGCCCCCTCAGCTACCCTCCTAAGATGCTGCAGCCCTCTCTCTTTTCTGGTCGAAGATGCAGGTTGGAAGCAGGTAAAACGATTATAAGTGGCAGCACTATGTTGTTCCAGCTGTTTGACTGAGGAAAAATCTGTTCAGCTTTCTCCTGCACCAGGGCAGGGGCCAGAAGCTTGTGTGTTTACAAAGTCATCCGCCGAGGAGGCCCGCCGGAGCAACAGTAACCCACAGCACCTCCACTCGGCAATTCTGTGGTCCTCTGGGTGGCGCGGGGGGGGGACTTTTGGAGCAGGTCAACCTTCGCTTCCCCTCTGCGCGGCGTCAGCTGTGGCGCAGGTCAGTGGGACAGCTCTCCTTTTCGGGAGCAAGCGAGAGCATCACTGTCGACCAGTAACCAATGGGGGATTGCGCTTTCAGCGTCAGGTTTAAGCAACAAGAAATTCAAAGTCCAGGACAAAGTTAAGTAAGGGATTTCACTGTCGCAGCTTCCGAGAATTGTCCCGAGTGCCCCCTCAGCTACCCTCCTAAGATGCTGTAGTCCTCTCTCTTTTCTGGTCAAAAATGCAGGTTAGAAGCAGGTAAAATGATTATAAGTGGCAGCACTATGTTGTTCCAGCTGTTTGACTGAGGAAAAACCTGTTCAGCTTTCTCCTGCACTGGGGCAGGGGGCAGGAGCTTGTGTGCTTGCAATTTGCACTGAATCTAAGTTGCCATATGTCTGACCATTCCTCCAACCTTGCCAAGTCCCTTATCATCCTTTCTACCCCCCCTTGTGTATCAACTCTGTTACAGGTCTTTGTGTCATCTACAAAGAGGCATACCTTTCCCTCCAGACCCTCTGCAATGTCACCTATAAAGATGTTAAAGAGGACTGGACCCAGTACTGAGCCCTGAGGTACTCCACTAGTAACCCCCCTTTCTTCGGAATGGGTTCCATTCACTATTACCTTCTGTGTCCTGTTGTGTAGCCAGTTTGCTACCCAGGCTACCACCCTGGAACCCACTCCCAGGCCGGCTAACTTGATTATTAATCTTTTGTGTGAGACTGTGTCAAATGCCTTGCTAAAGTCTAGGTAGGTCATATCCACAGCCCCTCCCTGGTCTATTACTTTGGTCACCCAGTCAAAGAAATCAATTAGGTTCATCTGACATGACCTTCCTGCTGTAAATCCATGCTGCTTTGGGTCCTGTGCCCCGCTGGCCTCTAGGTACTCAACAATTCTTTCTTTCAGAAGTGATTCCATCATTTTCCCTACCACGGAGGTCAAACTTACAGGTCTGTAGTTTCCTGCTTCTGCCTTGCTCCCACTTTTGTGAAGGGAAATCACATCTGCCCTCCTCCAGTCCTCAGGTACCACCCCATCCTCCCATGATTTGTTAAAAAGTGTGGTCAGTGGTGTCACTAGGTCCTCCCTTAGTTCTTTAAGGATTCTGGGGTGAATCCCATCAGGCCCCATTGCTTTGTCCACCTTGAGTTTTAGGAGTTCTTTCAAGACTCTTTCTTCTGTAAATGGACTGGTGTCAACCCCTACCCAGAGTGCTTCTATTGTCTGGTTTAGGTAACTCCTCCTCATCTTCTTTTGTGAATACTGAGCAAAAGTATTTATTCAGTATCTCTGCCTTTTCACTGTCTCCTCTGCCCACCTCCCTCTCCTTTATTAATCTTCTATTCCTCCCTTAATCTTTCTATGCTCCTAACATACCTATAAAAGGTTTTATCCACCTTCTTAACTGAGTTGGCTATTTTTTCCTCTGTTTGGGCCTTTGCTATTCTGACTGCCTTCCCCACTTCTTCTGCTTTAATTGATACAGTTCCCTGTCGTGCTCCTTCTGTGATTCCTTATACTTTTTGAATGCAGCCTTTTTCTCCTTAACCTTCCCTGCCACCTCTTTTGAGAACCATAGTGGTTTTTTACTCCGCTTTGTTTTCTTTATTTGTTTCACAAAAAGGCTTGTTGCCTATATGATGGCAGTTTTGATTTTTCTCCATTGTTCTTCCACACCTCCTTTTTGGCCATTTGCTAGTGCATTCCTCAGGTATTCACCCATTTTGCCAAAGTCAGCCCTTCTAAAGTCCAGTATCCTTGTTTTTGTATGGCATGTCTCCATGGTTGTGCTTACCATGAAGCACACTGTGCAGTGGTTGCTTGTTCCCAGATGTCTACTGATTTCTAAATTTGTGATCCTCTCTCCATTTGAGAGTACCAGGTCTAGTATTGCTCCCTCCTGAGTGGGTTCCAACACTAGCTGTCTAAGGCATGCCCCCTGCAGGGTATCAAGAATGACCCTACTCTTGGATGTGGCTGCAGTACATGTCATCCAGTTAACATCTGGCATATTCAGGTCCCCCATCAACAGTATCTCCCCTTTTTCAGCCATTTTGAGAATGTCCTCTATCATTTTCTTGTCCAGTTCCTCCCCTTGAAATGGGGGTCTGTATACAAACCGTGTGCGGATTGTGATGCCATTCCCTGTCTCCAAGGTGACCCACAGTGCCTCGATCCCTTCCCTTATGTAGAGAGCTACTCCACCTTCTCTTTTACCCTCCCTTTCCCTTCTGTAGACTGTGTACCCTGGTATGTTGACATCCCAGTCATGGTTCTCCGTGTTCCATGTTTCCGTGACTGCCACAATATCCAATTGTTCATCTTCCATCAGGGCTACTAGCTCAGGAAACTTGTTTCCCAGACTACGGGCATTGGTACTCATTGACCTCCATTTAATGTTGGCTTTATCCTTTTTTCCCCCATCCCTGCTCTTATTGCCCTTGTCTATTTTTCAATTTACCCCTGTCCTGCCCTCTGTTGAGCTCTGTACATCAGTGTTTACCTTACTACCTGCCATGTTTTGTGGGAGGAGGCTTGAAATTTCCTGCCTCTTATTAGCACCTCCCGCCTTGGCTAGTTTAAAAGCTTGCCAAGGAAGCATTTAAACCTGTCACTTAGCAGCTTGGTTCTCTTCATGGACAGATGCAGACCATCGTGCCAGTATAGACCTTCATCTCTCCAGGTCTACCCCCAGTCCCCAATGAAGCCAAAGCCCTGTGCTCTGCACCAGTTTTGCAACCATTCATTAAATTGCATGGTGTGCAGTACCCTAGCTTCACCCCTGCCATGGACTGGCAGCACCTCTGAGAAGGTAACCATGCTTGCTACCTGTCTGAGGCCCCTCCCCAACTCCACAAATTCATCCTGCACTGCACTGATTCCATGTCTAGCTAGGTTATTTGTCCCAAGGTGGACAATGATATCTAGTTCCCTCTGTGATGTTGCTTCTGCAATCCTAAGGATTCGCTTCTTGTCCCTCCAAGCCATGGCACCAGGCAGGCACCTTACTTCCCTCTCCTCTCCCTTCCCCAGTTCTACCCCTCTAACAACTGAGTCCCCTATCAGAAGCTGTTTCCTTCCCCTGTGGTGTCCCTTGCCACCGTTTTGTGGGTATACTTTGTGGATGTCCTCAGCATTCTTCTTGGTCTCCACTGAGGGTGCCATCATAGAGGAACCTTGCTCTGCCAGACTGGCGTATGATTTGAGTAGAGGTACAACTAGGGGGCTTCGCCTCTGTTCCACCACCCACACCCTCCCAGAACCCCCAGTGGTCCAACTGCTCTTCATACTTGGAAACCTCTGAGGCAGTGGTTGTGGCAGTGGTGCTCTTTGGGTGGGGGAGGCCTCCTTAGTCCTTGCCAGTTCAGCCTGGAGGTGGGCAACCTCCTCCATCAGAGTTGACAGTTGCCAGCAAATAGGACAGCAATGCAATTTCCAGAATGTCTCCCAGAAAACTGCTGCCCCACAGCCAGTGCATTGCACCACTCCCCACATGTCCCTCTCCCTTATAATATACAATATGTAATATATCTATTATTTTTTTTGTGGTGTGCACTTACCCTTTATGCACTGTGCTGGGTTATTAAGAATATGACAGTTCTTCCCCAAGACCTGTTGAGGAAGTGATGTCAGAACTTTGGCTATAAAGGAAATGCCATGCCTGGGGGTGTGGGAAAGGGTGGGTGGGTAGTCCACAACCACTGGTGACTGTTAGAAACAATCAAATACACCACTGCTTCACCACCCTGCTGAGTACTGCCCTTCATAATAATTCAACTAACCTCCAGTAACTTATTCAAAAATAGTTTAACTATCACAAAATCCTACGCACCAGTAAATTATTTAAAAATAGTTTCTGTCCCAAAATCCTAGTAGTCAATCCAGCTACCCCCAAGGGACAACCAAAATGCAGTATTCAAACACTTGTGAAGTTACTTCCAAGATAAGCAGAGTTTGCAAGCTCCTTATTCAACTCCTCAGCCACCTGTAATTTATTTAAAAATAGTTTAACTGTCAGAAGATCCTAGTAGACAATCTAGTTACCTCCAAGGGTCTACCCAAATGCAGTATTTAAAACCTTCTGAAGTTACTCACAAGATAAACAGAGTTTGCAAGCCCCTTCTTGGTTAAACACTAAATAAATATGTAAATAAAAAGCAATTACCAAGGGTAGTTAGTTTCACCTGCCACAGAATTGAGCAAAAGTGCATGTTGTTGCTGATATCAAGTGCAATATAAAATTTCCCACACAGGTCACCTCTGAATAAAGAAGCAGTGTCCTTCCAGGTCAAGAAGATGTGCATCTTGCCCAAGTGACTGTTCAAGTGACCACGATCCAGGGTCTGCACCCTACAGCTGCGCATAACTTTAGCCCAGCGTGGGCGGACTTCTATTGAATTTGTTTCTGTTGATTTGTGACTGTCTATTGGGTCTGCACCCTACGGTTACATACAACCTTAGCTCAACGTGGGAGGACTCCTTTAGTAGAACTGTTTGGGGACTGTGTCTATTCTGGGGGTACCCGGTGAGAGCCCCAGGCAGACTAGTAAATGTGCTTATGTTGATTCTCTGGTCGAGATGTCCTGTGGAGCTGCCAGCCATAGCCGCACTGCCACACTAATAGATTGAGACCCTGAAGTTAAGTCAGGCTGGCCCATACAATCTGGAAATGACAGTTTCCCACCCTTCTTATGTCTTAAAATATAAATGTATTGGATGTGACAAACATATGAATATGCTGAATATTCAGGATTGCCAATCCAAGTTCTAACCGACGTAACTGTCTGGTTACCTCTGCCTGAATTGTTCAGTTTGCTACATGGAGGGCAATCCCTGCTCCACTGCCAATAGCAGGGCAACCCCTGCACTTCTGCCAAAAGTCAAAAGCTGCTATTAATTTGTCTTCCAAGTTAATTCTTCCATCTTTAACAAGCATTTGTCAATGCCGAACGTTCGCTTGCAGGTATTTGCAGTGGTGTTTGACATGTATGGTGCTTTACCCTAATGCCCTGTGCGATTGCTGGTATTTGCACAACAAATTGTCAGCATGACCTTTTTGTTACCCCCATTGTGCACTACATAGGCGGAAACACGTTTGGGGCAGGGTGTGAAAATGACAGCTGTACTGCTCATAAGGAAGTGTGGTAAAATGGCAGTGTTGAAAATCTGGAGGGGAAATATTGAAAATTCGCAAACCTAGGAGCATGCGTGGGAACTGTGCAATGCACGCTGGTAAAACAGTGATTGTTAGGAATTTTTTCACCAAATTATCAACATTGGCATTTTAAAACCTCTGCTAATGAACAGTGTCACTGTGATTGTCTTACTGTGTGCCATACATTGATTTTGCACACCGACTGCGCCATTGTGCAGTACATGGGCAGAAACACGTTTTGGGCAGGATGTCAAAAATGACATCTGTACTGCTCATAAGGAGGTGTGGTAAAATGGCAATGTTGAAAATCTGGAGTGAAAATATTGAAAATTCGCAAACTTACGAGCGTGCGTAGGAACTGCACAATGCACGCTCGTAAAACAGTTATTTTTAGGAATTTGTTCACCAAATTTTCAACATAGCCATTTTAAGATCTCTGCTCATGAACAGTGACACTGTGATTTTCTTAATGTGTCCCATACACTGAGTTCACACAGCGACTGTGCCATTGTGCGCTACATGGGCGGAAACATGTTTTGGGCAAGATGTGAAAAATGACAGCTGCAGTGCTCATAAGGAGGTGTGGTAAAATGGCAATGTTGAAAATGTGGAGTGAAAATATTGAAAATTCGCAAACTTACGAGCGTGCATAGGAACTGCACAATGAACACTCGCAAAACAGTAATTTCTGGGAATTTTTTCACCAAATTTTCAACACAGCCATTTTAAGACCTCTGCTCATGAACAGTGTCACTGTGATTTTCTTAATGTGTCCCATACATTAAGTTCGCACACGGACTGCGCCATTGTGCGCTACATGGGCGCAAACACGTTTTGGGCAGGATGTGAAAAATGACAGCTGTACTGCTCATGAGGAGGTGTGGTAAAATGCCAATGTTGAAAATCTAGAGTGGAAATATTGAAAATTCGCAAACCTACGAGCATGCGTGGGAACTGTGCAGACGACGTCAGAAACAGTCATTTTAGGAATTTTTCACCAAATTTTCAACATTGCCATTTTAAAACCTCTGCTAATGAACAGTGTCACTGTGATTTTCTTACTGTGTCCCATATATTGATTTCACACACCGACTGCGCCATTGTGCACTACATGGGCAGAAAGACGTTTTGGGTAGGATGTGAAAAATGACAGCTGTAATGCTCATAAGGAGGTGTGATAAAATGGCAATGTTGAAAATCTGGAGTGAAAATATTGAAAAATCACGAACTTACGAGCCTGCATAGGAACTGCGCAACGCACGCTCATAAAACAGTCATTTTTTGGAATTTTTGCACCAAATTTTCAACATGGGTTTTTGGGACCCCTTCTCATGAATGATGTCACTGTCATGCGTTATTCAAGCCCAAAGGGTGATTTCAGCAGTGACTTCTCAGTGCCTCGAAATCACCCGAGGGCCGAATAACACCATGACAGTGACATCATTCATGAAGAAATTCCAAAACCCATGTTGAAAATTTGTGCAAAATTCACAAATTACTAGAATATGCAATAAAGTTGAAAACCCCTATCTAGCCCATTATACAGCTTACGGCATTTCCTCAGTTCGCGATCGCCTTTGAAAAGTGCAGACATGTTCCCGGTCCACGAAGATCATTGCGCCAGTCTGGAGGTAGAGTATGGGATGAGGGTGTGGGGAAGCTGGAGTGCGCAGTGGGTGGAGTGCGGGTTGTGGGGGCTGGGAGACACGCGCGGGACCGTTTTATTTTACAGGTGTAAAAAAAGATGACGTGGGATGTTTGCCACACTGGGGTGGGCTCCCAGTGTGGCAGAAGATAACTGGGGGCCGAAGAGCCGATGGGGATTGGGCACCCCCATCGACAAACTAATGTTTGCCATGCTGGGGTGGGCTCAGCGTGGCACAAAAGCACTGGGTGGGCGTCGTGACATCTTGGCAGAGGGGACAGCAGCGTGTGTGAGGGGAGACGTGGCGCTCAGTATGTGATTGCTTTCCTTTGAAGCAGAGGAACACGCTGTCATACAGACTCCGCACCCATTGGTGCTGGACCGCCATGCCTGCTCAAGGGAGCAGTGCATTAGATGGGAGAGACACACCTCCAAGTGTGCTGCTCTCCCAAAATTTTCCTTGCACATGTGCGCGAGCGAACATAAAAATGAACGCCGGCCAGCACCACCAGCTGCAGCATCCACCAGGCTTACAACCATCCAGGATTTTGGTAACTGGGTACCCAGGGTAGAGTGTGAGGTTGCGGGTTTCATACATGTCTGGGAAGTGGTACCAGTGGTGGGGAAATTAAATGTGTAGCATCTGATTAGTCAGCAGCTAGACAGCCAGGGCTCTGGGTATCATTTCTGGTTGGTAAGATGTGCTTTCATTTTCTGCTTAATCTGGTATTTACCCAGCTGGAGGGTTTCACTAGCACAACCCAAATCAATTGTACATTTTGCAAATAATCAAATCAATGCATAACCCCTAGTCCTCCTGTTTCCCCATTCCTAACTCCCTTGTCCCCTAAATAAATATTACTGTTACCGTTTTTGCAAATGGTTGTCGTGAGCATATTATTAGAGAGAGTCTTTAATTACGAAATGTCTGAAATGTGGGGAAGTGTATGTTGGGTCATGTGTTGGGGTGGCAAATGGTAATTGTGGGTGGTATAACATCTCGGGGGGTTGTACCAGGTAACAGCTAGCCCACTTAAACGTACATGCTGAGTAGAGACACTGCGCATTACAAAACCTTATGGAAAGCACCAGTCTAATGTGAGGTTGGGAACCCAGGCCCCTCTACCTACATCCTAAGTAGTAGACAGGGGTGTAACTCTAGGAGTAGCACAGCCTAGGGGTTACACGAAAAAAATTGCATATCCGATCATGCACTTGTTGTAAGTATGACATTTGTATATTTTGTTCTAGAGTGCAATTCTGAGATGTGCAGCATGTTTCTCTGTACACATGCAAGAAAAATCACAACAAATTCTATACTTTTATTTCTGTTCTTTTTAATTATTTTCGCAGACTTTTGCATAAATGGGCTTGTAACCCAGTTCACAATGAATTGAAAAAAAATTTAAATAAATACTATTTTGTGAGAAGTTTGACAGCAGCATTTAAATGTTTTTCCAGCCCCAGCAACAGCACAATATGAGGAAGAAACAAAGAAACGTGTACAGTATTGCTAGACCATAGTGTACACAGTAAGCCCTATATTTGTATTTGTTTCTGTTAAAATAAAGCAGGTAGTTTCTATGAAAAGGTAGGGATATACAGTAATTATGAAATATGGTCAGATAGCCACACTGTGACTACCAGTGTGATACTCACATGTAGGCTAATTTATGAACTGAGATACTCTGACGGATTGTTTTTTTCACCTTTTAGAGCATGCTCTTCCTGTGCAGAAAATATATTCTGCTGTGTCCCAAGGAGACTAAACAAACCTCACTCATTCCTCATCCTAACTGGTGACTAATGCCACTCTGAGATTTTATTGGTGGTTTGCTTCAGGCAAGCGTCGTAATCACAAGACGTTGGTACTAAATATTACAATGCTTTTCTTGAGGGATTAAATCAGTTTGCTTCCCTGGCGTTTTGCTCCATCGGGTTGCATATATTGTGAAGAAAGGTTGACGTTGATCTATCAGCTGTCGACTTTGCCTCTGAAAAAATTCATGCAGCACAGCCAGCGTACTGGAATCCAATGCAGCAGAGCATTCAGATCATAGCTTTCAAAGTTTCCCTTCATTGTATTATCATAGGTCAGGTGTGTGATTAGTTATTTGAAAACAAATTTCTGCTCCATATGACCCTAACAAGATTCATGTTTTTCTTCTTGAAAAAAAACATAACCAGACTATTTCAGAATTTTCAACTTCCTTTGGCAAATTGTGGAATCCCCGTCATAAACCCATTCCTTTTAAATATCATGTTCTGACTGAGTCCAAACTATCATTCACAAATTTTACTGACTGAATTACAATGGTCCGTATGCATTAAGGGGTGAATTGTCTACATGCTGCAGATCTGTGGCATGTGGACAGAACTAAGTAGAATGCCATGGACTAGAGGTTCAGCAGACCCCTGGCAGCATTCACGGAAAAGATGAGTGCCCCTTGTGCACCTGATCCTCGGTCGATCATGCAGCTATGTGCTGGGGATGGCCTGTGGGCATTTTTGGGGGGGCATGCCTACACTACTCACCATGCTCTAAGGTGTGGAGTGCCAGGCGAGGGGGCATAGGATACAGCAGCAGGGACTGTGTCATATCTTTTGCTTGCCCCCCCCCCCATGACACTCGACTGCAGTGGGAGAGGGAATCCCCCCACCCTACTGCCCCAGCCCTGCAGGCTGACAGGGAGGTCTGGGGGCAGCAATTCAGGAACTCACCTGTACTTTTAAACATGCTGGGTCCTGTGCCTTCCCAGAATCCCCTGCTCATGTGGAGCAGGGGATCCACTTTGAGACCCTCGATCCACCCCTGCACAGCTCTGCACTGGGGGGTGGGACTGCAGACAGGTGAATTGGGGGGGGTGGTTGTGCACACCATGCACCCTGCACCTGTCCCCAGGTGTATAGCTACATGAACCAGGTATGCATGGCTCGCGTGTACCCAGCCCGCAATTGTGCATAGCCCCCAATATTTGCTGTAAGCTGGCATACTGTAGACAGCCAACAACTGACAACTGTTGATCGCAAATAAATAATTTCAAATGTCATACTGCCATATTTCAAACACGGCACTGCCATCTTACAGTATGTATTCCAGAATCTTCATCTGATAAACTGGACACTTTGGCCCACATTTATGAAGTGGATTTCCAGGATAAGTTTGTTTTATCCTGCTGCTCATGAAGCATTTTGTGATCAGAATGTTTGGATGTTTTGCATCCATCCTGGGGATTTATGCCACTCTAGATTCCGTGCTGCTCTTTAGGAGTGCAGTAAAACAAAGGAAAGGGATTTGGTTTTATAAAGCATCTTTAATAAAAACTGCATTCCAAAGCACTAAAAACAGCTTGACTGCAGGGGCATGCTGGGGAAAGGGGATTGGATTCAAAATTATAGCACAAATTGTAGTAAGAAAGAAATACTATCACATACTGGGAATTGAACCCAGGCCCATGGAATACTCTCTTGGTGCTCTAACCAGTAAGCTACAGGCTCACATAGTTGGCCCTGGGGTTCCTGGACAGACTTCCTTTCTCTGGTATTGAACATCCTGCCATCCCAACATGAATACCAGAGAAAGGAAGGGTGTCTGGGAACCACAGGTCTAATCATGTGAGTCTGTAGCTCAGTGGTTAGAACACTGGGATGGTATTCAGGAGGCCTGGGTTCAATTCCCAGTAGGTCACATTATTTCTTTCTCACTACAATCTGGGATTTAAATTGTTTAACAGTTGCTAATACTGCAGTAAAAATATTTAATTGTCATCAGGATTATAGCAGAAATACATTTGAGTTATGGGCAGCCACCTGACGCAACTACCCAGGTTTGGGAACGAGCCTGAATCATTGGAGGTCCAAGAGGTCAGGAAAGACTGAACATCTCACAGATTACTTCCCTCTCATGGGGAGGGAAGGTTGGAGCCCCTACTACCACACTGCCATCTGGGGAACCAAAGGTGGTAGTGCACCAAGGAGCTCATGAACGTGAGGGGCAGATGCCAGTCAGGTTTCACGTGGCACAACACAACTGCATGTGAATAAACTTGATGCTCTCTGTGTGCTGGTGCCTGCAGGGGAACAGAAACAATGAAAAGCCCCAGGGCAACAGGATGAAGGCGGGCATGCTCAGTGCCTGGTGGCGGCTATTAGCCACTCTTCCAGCCTGTGGGCTCCTTTAAGTAGCGGTGTTATCATCTTTCCCTGCCCTGGCCAGACCACCCTCTGGGGTGAACCTGAGGAGGTTCAAGGGTGAATGGGTAGCCTGTGATGTGGGCGACTGAATGTCGGCGACTGGTCATAAGGGCAACTGCACAATGGCGCCGACAATGTGGGCGACCTTGGATTTCACCTCTTTTCCTGAGTTGCACCCCCCAGAGTAGGAATCCTAATTAAGGGGGGTGTGGGTGGCAAAGCCCCCCATGAGGTGGATGTGGGGAGCATAGCCCCCCGCATTAAATAACATACTGTTTCTCAGTCACCCTTGTAGTTGTGTGCCCTTTTGACCAGTCACCGACATTCAGTCACCCTTGTCACATAGAACCGGATGAATATAAGAGCTAGAGATGTACCAATTTGAGATTAGGTGCTGCCCTCCAGATGGGGGCAGCCCTGGAGAGGGAGAGCAAAAAACATAAAGAAAAACAAGAAGGACACTTGAGACATATTAACAAAAATATCTGATGATAAAAATAGTATAAAGAGAGTGTTGTTTTTGATGGATTAACCATACACAGAGAAAAGATCAGATCATATGTAATATGGCAGTTTTGTAGAAACTACTGTAGAACTGAGAAACTGTAGACAGAGGTTAGGTGATGATTGCTTGGCCCCAAAGGAAGTCAGAGTTGTCTGCAGCTAACAACAGCCTCTTTTAAATTTTCTTGTACAGTAAGCAGTGTGAGAAGAAATGTACAATACAGTAGGGGAATAGTTAGCCACTGCTGACAGGAGTTACAGAAGAGAACAGGCTATGAAGGGGGGATCCACGGGATTTTATTTTATTTATTTATTTTATTTATTTATTTCATAATATTCAGAATTATAATCCTTTGCATCATAGACTCCTTTACAAAGGCTCCATGTCAAAAAACAATAAGGACCTGCATATAGTAATAAGCAGTACAGTGTTCAGGTAAGAGAAACGAGGGAGAAAACAAGGAATGGAAATTGTGCACACAAAAATTATACAATATTACAAATACAGTGATCATGGAAGAAAGACGATGCACAAAAACCACACAGATACGAACATACGAACATAAGAAATTTGCCAGCAGATAAAGGCCTAGAGGTCTATCAAGCCTGCTCGAATGTGCAGCTAGCACACCTTATTCTGCAGCTGCCCCTCCCTTCCACCCTTCCTCTTCATTAACCCTCCCCCTTGTCCTGTCCCATCCTCGTTTGAAGCAGTCCACTGTTCTACTGCGTACCACTTCAGCAGATGGGGGATACAGAACAATAGTCTTTGGGAGAGGAGGACCCAACATTATACATACTATCCATAATTTTTAGGTAATACACCAACACACATTTTGGGATGCCAGGGACATGGACAACCAATTCACAGGATTCCAGAGACATTGGATCAGCAGGGACCATGAAGATTGGCATTCTGGATATACTTATTGGAACGGCCATTAAGGTACAAGGTAAAACACGAGTAGACTGGATGGGCCAAGTGGTCCTTATCTGCCATCAAATTCTATGTTTCTTTGTTTCAGTGCACTGTAATTTTTCTATATATCTATGGCACAATGCATGTTTATATGTAAAGAGCATGATTTTGGCTGTAGTATGCCCAGTGCGTATTTGTTTGTTTATTTATTAGTTAGTTGGTTAGTCATTGATGTAGGTATGTAGTTATTTTGTTGACTGAGTCAGCTACTGTAACTGTTACAGTGCCCCTTCTACATCTGGGCATCCCCTGGTAACACTCCTGGAAACCAAACATTTAATTAATGAGTTCTGTCAGCTGCTGCTATTCTGCCTTCCTCAGCTGAAGCTGGTACCACATCTCAGCCTTCTTGTGGTGTCAGCAGGGGACCGGCATGGCTCACGAGAGCCTCTGTGTCTAGGAGTATGTTGGACTGCTCACCAGAGGGATAACTTGCAGTAAATACACTCTGCACTTTCCTGACCTTGGGGTAATCTCAGCTATGACCTCTGTTCTGCCAGAAGAGTCACACTGCAAGGTGGTTGAAGCAGCAGTCACATTTTTCTGACACATAGTATTTGTTACACACAGGAACCCATTCCCCTAATACTCTCCTAGATAGCACTATACAGACAGGCTCAAACCTGACCCCAGACATGAGTCCAGACCTTGAGGTCTCTTAGAAAAGGCTGTACCTTCCTTTCACAACAGGGGTCACATGACCCTTGTATTACTCTTTTGACACAGCAGTGAGTGAAGCTGTACCTTGGGCCAGAGTCCATTCTGCTCTGCAAAACATTATAAGTTTTTCCCACCATGCTATTAGCTTTGGGTCTATATTTTCACACATCTGTGACATTGTAGCACCTGAAAATACAAAATCACACATGCCCCCAAAATGCAAAGCATCATGGGCTGCATATGCAAATCACCACAAAATGTTATGCTGGTCCAACTTTAAGCAGAATTGCATGGTGCCGATATGCCCTTTGGGGTAACCCTTGCCTCAGTGTTTATGTACAGAGGTTCTTTGTCTTTTATTGTAGCACCTGGTCAGCCAGTGGTGCAGAATGTGTCACTGCTACAGGGACATCAGACTTGCACTTTAGTTTACTAGTGATCATCCAGGGATTCCCTGGTCCTGAGGGCAGCTGCTCCATATCTGGCCCATCTTCCCACTGGAGCCAACAGGCTACCCCTGTGTTGGGTTCCTCACATCAGCATCTCCTTACTCAACAGTAGGTGTGCTGGGTACAGCATGGCAGTGTGAACTTCAGCCTGCCTGCTGGCAGCAGCTGGCAATCATCAATCAATCAATCAATCAAAATCTTTATTTATTCAGGCGGACATCATTGAGCAAAGCTCATTTACAAGATGGACCTGATAAGGTCAAGGATCAAATTGATGGTACAGTAGCAGATATATACAAAACACTTGTATTTAAACAGATACAGTAATATAAACATATATACAATCCAAGGATAGAGGTTGATAACACCTAACAGGACAAGGTAGGATACAATAAAAGTACACTAGAGAATCCAGTATGTACAAGTCCCAATAGAGGAGCCAAAGCAAGCACGCAACATAGGGTACCCGGTATTACAGGCTCCAGGGCAAACTAAAGCAGACAAACAGATATAATGATTGAATGACTGCAAAAAGTGATGATAAACAGCCTCTGATGAATGACATGGAGGGGCTGGTGGGAGATTCAGATAGGGGCTATGGCTACTAGTAGTAGGAGGTATGGAGGAGTAGGGGTTGAGGTAAGTGCCAGGAGTTGATGTGGAGATCTTAGACAGGGGAAGCAAAACTGTAAGAAAAGGTATGATAGGGGGCTGAGATACCAAATAAGGGGGCTGCGAGGGAGGGAAAAACTAAGGGGATAATTTATGGAAGAGCTGTCAATAATAATTGCTGACTGAAAGGGGGAGGGTTGTGAATGTGACTGGACTAGGCCTTGTGGTAGCAGTTGCATTTCTCCTGGAAGAGACTTACGCAGAGCTTTTTAAAGGATGCTAGAGGTATAAAATTGGTCAACTTTAGGGTCTTCTGTAGAGAATTCAATGCCATTGCTAGAGAGTAGCTGATTGCAGACCTCCCATGCCGGGTGTAGGCTTTGGGTAACTTAAGCGTGATGAAGTTGTTGCTTCTTAGGGCATAGGACCTAGCTGTGGCCAGTGTAAAGCAGTCTAAAATATAGGTTGGAAGTTTATTAGACAAAGCTTTGTATATCCATAGTGCAGCATTTCTGTTCCTTCTGAGGTGTAGGGATGCCCAACCAACTGCAGCATAGAAAGAGCAATGATGAGTGTTGAATGGCAGATCTGTAATAAACCTTAGTGCTCTGTGATACAAGGTATCCAATTTGCTTAAATAGGAAATAGGACAGTAACCATAAAGGAAGTCTGCATAGTCGATAAGTGAAAGAAATGAGGCCTGGATTAGTCTCAGCCTTGAGTCTCTGATTAGAAAATGTTTAATTCTGAAGAATAGGTCGAGCCTCTGGAGAAGTTTTTTCAGAAGTTCTTCAATATGATATGTGTAGTCAAGCCTGCTGTCAATCCACACTCCTAAGTATTTGAATTTATCTACATAGTCCAGGCTTTCTCCAAGGATGGTGGATAACTGGGGAAGATTGCTTAGTGAGGAGGTGTTAGTATAGGTATTAGTGGAGAAGAACATAGCTTTTTTTTTCTTTGCATTTAAGAGGAGCTTTTTCTCAAGTAGTTGGTGTTGCAAAAGGGAGAATTCTGCTTGTAAAATTTCACAGGCCATTGCAGGCGATGGATTACTGACATACAAAACAGTACATACAAATCAAAGCACCTCTGATGGAAGCAGCAGCTTCAGTACCCATCCCGGCTTGGGATTTCCTATACTCTGTGTCGGCATATGTCCTACCTTAAATAGCAACTTTTCCTCTCTCACCAGGTTTCTCTCCAGCAGCAGTTTGGCTAACAGCATCTCTCAGGCACAGGACTGCAAATGCCTGACTAGCAGTCCTTGTGCTGTGAGACCCTACCTGAGCTGCAAGACTTTTAGGGACTTCCCTTGAGGGGAAGCCCCTCAGGGTTGCCATATCCTCCCATACATCGCGCTACATACAGTACTCCTAAACTTAACAGTGATCTACTCTAAAAGCCCCCAGATCCCTTCTCTGAGATCTCCACTTCTGTCTTGGGCCTGTTCCTGGAGACTACCAGGTAACTTGGTATTGATTTGAATTGGTCTTAAAGGCTGGATCCATTGACAGTTAAGAAGAATGAGGTCCTTGCTACCTCAGAGTAGTCTTGGCACAAACTGTGTGCAAAGTAAAACAGCGCCTGATGCTGGGATCGGTGCTGCCTCCAGGGAACCCTCCCAACACAATAGGAGGGCACTCTAACCAGAATGGAGCATATTCAAGAGACTAAAGCCAACAACTTTTAATTGATGGTGGGCAGATTAATCAATGACCCACATCACACAACTGTCAGTGTGCAGTGCTCCAAAAAGAGAGTAAAGGCTAATTTAAGTCATGCATTGCATACAGTAGATGTAGCATAAGCTAGATTTTAGTCTGCTCCATTTTGGTGACTAAGAGTGCCCCCTGTTGTGCAGTCTTGGCTCAAGAATCCTGAGGGCATCCTTGCATCCTCCCATCTGCCTCTCTGAGCTCCTCCCACTGGTCTCCCTAAGTCAGAGTCATTACCAATCAGTAGGTTCTGGGTCTGACATTCTAGTAACCAGCATCTGCCCCCTAATGGCAGGAGTGGAATGCTAAAGTAGTGACCCAGGAGATGAGGTAGTAATATCATTAGGACCAAAGGAAAAAACCCAGTACAGGGCAGATGAGGCATACAGAGTATCAAAGACAATTACAGGTGGTACTCACAAAGGGAGGTTCATTTTCCCTTAATTACAAGGTACTGTATAATGGGATTTCATAGTCTGAATAGGAAGTGGTAAAGAGTTCCAAATTTTGTAAAGCCCTAAAACCAAAGGCTTCTTGCCCAATAGCCATCTTAACCTGCTGAACACTAAGCAGATTACTCTCCATGGAATGAAGAGTTCAGGTTCTAGGACGGGGTGTAAGCTGGGAGGTTAGGTGGACCATACATCGATATGACATAGCTTAGTGAGCAAGAGAGTAGAATCTGAAAGGGACTTTACTATCCAGTGACAGCCCATTGAGTCTGGAGTACAGGAGACAATTACACATTTGTAAGTCTGCTATTAGTGCAAACTGTGCAATATGGTTGTGGAACACTGCTCTCCTGCAGAGCTTATAGGCTGGGACCATATGGAAGATAATGGATCCATATTAAACATACGAACATATGAAAAAAGCCAGCAGAAGAAGACCACCCGATCTATCGCATCTGCTCGGTAAGTGGTGCAGGGTCTGGCCTCACAATTTATTCCATTGACCTTACCTCCCCCCCCAATTGTCCCTCCTTCCCTCTCTCCCCTTCTCCCCTTCGTTGGTCCCAAGGGTTTCCTTTGTGCTTGTCTCAAGTTATCTTGAATGCTCCCACTGTCCTTGCTGATACCACCTCCCCTGGCAGCTCATTCTAGGTGGACATCACCCTCTTCATATAGAAATGTAGAAATGCTTCCTTGCATCCCTTCTGAATCTCCCGTCCCCCCCATCAGTTTTAGGCTGTGCCCCCTAGTGGTGCTGTTGTCACTCATTTTAAAGAGACCCTCCCTTTTCACTATGTTAACTCCCTTTTTACTTGAAGGGATCTAACATATCACCCCTCTGTCTCCTCTCCTCAAGGAAGTACATCCCAAGGGCTGTCAGACTCTCCTTATAGGACCCATCCTGTAACCCCTCAGTCACCTTGGTTGCTCTCCTCTGGCTCTGGACCCCTCCAGCATGCTGATGTCCTTCTTAAGGTACAGATGCCAGTACATAGAAACATAGACTTTGACAACAGATAAGGACCGCTTGGCCCACCTATTCTGCCCATTTCCCTACCTATTGGATAAGCTGTAGATCCTAGTTAACCAGCAGCCTACTTCCTTCTTACCCCCACCCCCTCCTACCCTCCCACCCTAATTGTCTTATATTGGTCCCATGCATTCTTGAATTCCCCCACTGTTTTTGATTCCACGACCTCTTCGGGAAGGCTGTTCCATGCATCTAGCACCCTCTCCATGAAAAAAATACTTCCTCACATTGCCCCTGAGCTGTCCCCCCTCTGTCTTCAAATTGTGACCCTTTGTTCTTGAGCATCTCTTTTTCTGAAATATGCTACCCTCTTGGACTTTGTTGATTCCCTTGGGGTACTTGAAGGTTTATATCATGTCCCCCTTCCCCCTCCTTTCCTCAAGGGTATACATATAAAGCAATTTTAGTCTCTCTTCATATGGCTTCTGATGCAGACCCTGCATCATTTTGGTTGCCCTCCTCTGGACTGCCTCCATCTTGCATATATCCTTGCAGAGATGGGGTCTCCAGAACTGCAGGCAGTACTCCAGATGGGAGTCTCACCAACTGTCTGTACAGAGGGAGAACAACTTCCTGCTTCCTACTGGTGATGTTTCTCCTTATATATCCCAGAATCCCCCCAACCCTCCTTACTGCCTTCTCACATTGCTTACCTACCTTGAGGTCGTCTGATATGAGTGCCCCCAGTTCCCTTTCCATTTTTGTTGTAGTAGTACACCCCCCTCCCCATTGGGTACTCTTCCCCTGGGTTTTTGTTTCCCAGGTGCATTAGTTTGCACTTCCTTACATTGAAACTAAGCTGCCATACTCTTGATCATTGCTCCAACCTCACTAAGTTCCTTTTTAGAATCCACCCCTCCTTGTGTATCAACCCTGTTGCAGATCTTTGTGTCATATTGCAAAGAGGCATACCTTTCCCTCCAGCCCCTCTGTAATGTCACCTATAAAGACATTAAAGAGTACCGGTCCCAGTACTGAACACTGCGGTACCCCACTAGTAACTCCCCTTTCTCCAGAATGTGCTTTGTTTACTATACCCTCTGCGTCCTGTTGTCCAGCCAATTTGTTACCCAGGCTACCACCCTGGGACCCACTCCCAGGCTGACTAACTTGGTGTGGGACTGTGTCAAATGCCTTGCTGAAGTCTAAGTAGGCCATATCTACAGCCCCTCAATGGTCTACTACTTTGGTCACCCAGTCAAAAAAATGTATTAGATTTGTCTGACATGACCTTCCCGTTGTGAACCCATGCTGCCTTGGGTCCTGTGCCCCGCTGTCCTCTAGGTACTTGACAATTCTTTCTTTCGGAAGTGATTCCATCATTTTCCCTACCACTGAGATCAAACTAACTGGTCTGTAGTTTCCTGCCTCTGCCTTGCTCCCACTCTTATGAAGGGGGATCACATCTACCTTCCTCCAGTCCTCAGGTACCACACCATCCTCCCATGATTTGTTAAAAAGGGTATTCAGTGATGTCACTAGGTCTCCCCTTAGCTCTTTTAGAATTCTGGGGTGAATCCTGTCAGGTCCCATTGCTTTGTCCACTTTTAGTTTTAAGAGTTCTTTCAGGACCCTTTCTTCTGTGAATGGACTGCTATCGACTTCCCTGCCCAGAGTGCTTCAATTGTTTGGTTTAGGTACTGCCCCTCTTTTTCTTTTTAAATACTGAGCAAACGTATTATTCAGTATCTTTTCCTTTTCACTGTCGCTCTCTGCCCACCTCCTATCCCCTTTATTAAGCCTCACTATCCCTCCCTTGGTCTTTCTGTGTTCCCTAATGTATCTACAAGATCTGGTCACAGCCGATATGGCTGTGGATAGCTGTTAGGAGTGGCAAGAGTGTGAATAAGAATATGTAGTGCTTTCGCTGCACTGCAGTCAGCCGTAAGTAATAATAAACAGAATCACTGGAAACTGTGTCAGAGCAATGTGGCAGCACATCAGACAGTGGTCTGATCACGTGAATCCAAAGTGCTCTTATACAAATCTGATGACGGCATAACATCTGTGGAGCTTGACCCATGCAGCTTTACAAATCAGACTCATGAGGAGTCTATTAACAAACTAAAGAGCTTGTCTGGGACTTGCTCGTCATCACAGTCACTTTCTCATTCTTTTCTAAGCAGTAATTTCTGGCAAATGTGCCTTAACCATACTGATCTCAGTGTTGGTAGACTACTTCTGGTTTTCCCCAGATTGCATTAGGCGGGGGTAGTAGCAGTCTTGATGTGGTAGCTGCCAGTGGTGGCATGCTGTGAAAAAAAGGGGTCCCCATGCTCATCTGCACATTTTAGAAATGATGCCTTTAATTGTTTTTGCTGTAAAGAAACTGACCCCTTTAACACAAAAACAAGGAGTAAGTTATGGCCTCCACCCCTCCACCCTTTTTGCTTCAAGTGAGGAAAGTCATTATGGGTTTGCATCAGAGGTACAGTGGCAGCCATAGATGCAAAAGATTGCTAAACAGTAATCAACTATACGTAAAAGCTCTTTTCTGTGAACGTGTGCTTTCTTAATGTTGTCAGTACCACTCCACCCATATGTACTGTGCCCCTGGATTTCTGCACCCCAAGTGCATTATTTTATATTTTTGTGTTCAGGACAAAAATGCCTTTCAAATGAGGGTCGTCAATAGGTTCCATGTCATGATAGTGATCGCAATACAGAGATCGCTATCGTAGCGAGTGTATATCGAAGAAAAGCATTTCGGAGATATACAAACCCAAGTGACCCGACTTCCAGCCCTATTAAGTGTTTTTGAGGGGGTCTGCACCCCCCCACACACGTCCCTGAATTAGGATTGTTAACTCCAGTCTGATGCATGTCGAGGAGGGGCCAAAACACGAGAGGAAAAAAAAAAAAACAGAGAGCCGCAAGCAACGGCAAAACAATCACCCCCAGCAGTTCCCAAACCCAGTGCCTGCTGCATTGTAGCCAGCCACCCTCACCACCACACCACAGGGTTGGCTTAGCTGCAGCAGGGTCCCCTACCCATACAAATCCTCCCTCCTATCCCTCCCCTTCCGGTCGCTTTCCTCACTACACCATTGCTACCTCTGCAGGGTAGCTGATGATGATAGCGCCATAAATGATTCGTTGTTTTACCAGTCACTCATTTATAATCACTATCATCGCTGTATACCTAGTCAGTAATCTAAATTCTTTATCATTTTTTATGTTTCCTTCCATGTGTGCAAGAAGAATCTTGTGGTAGAATGACATTTCACAGGTGTGTCAGGGATGAGTCCAATGTGCAGTTATCTACAGTGGGCTCGTCTCTGACAGACCAATGAGCATGCAACCAGACTGCGACACTGTTTTTATTTATTTATTTATTTATTGAAATGTTTCATCAGGAAGGCACACTGAACAACAAATTGCTCGTCTCCCGGTGCTACGGGGGGTACAACTGGATGAAGAATTAAATATACAGTTTACCATTTAACATATCCGAGAAATTAAACATTCAGTAACATTTGTAGCAAGACATACAGTTAAAAAATGTCATAAAAAATCATGCAAACGCATTTGTGACATAACATACAGTTAAATGTATCATATCTGTGGAATATGCATTTAATTACAAGTGGCATATCTGAGGAACATAGTACAGAAATTGAATGTGGCCGTGGAGCCAACTCCTTGCAGGAATGGATCACGGTTACAGAGGCAGATCATTTAGCAATTATTGAATGAATGAGGTGCAGTGAGGGCACATCAAGAAGGGTAGAGGAGTAGACGGGGAAACCAGCTGGGGGAAGGAGAGGATAATGGCGGGGGGAACATTACCAGAGCAAAGTGAGAAAAAAATTAGTTGCAAGGGGCAAGTTAACATAGGGCTAGTGCAATCTGGGAGCACCTCAGACAGAACAAAAAGTGCAAGTTATTAGCTCAAGTGAACTAATTCCTTTATTTAAGTGTAGTGGGGTAGAGAGAGGGGCAGGAGGGAGGTGGGGGTAAGGAATAGGGAAGGGAAGGACGAGTCATACCTGGAACTGGCCCCTTCAGAGTGCGGAGATCGCTGCCAGTGGTGGAATGAGGTGAGGACTTGGAATAAGGGGCAGGAGTAGGCAAGGACAAGTTGTGTAGAGATAGTAGAGGGGACAGTAAAGGGAAGGAGGAGAAGGGGTGGGAGAAACTTGCCTAAGACTAGGCCTCTTCAGGATGCTGAGAACCCTGCCAGAGAGCAGAGTCAGGCAAGGACGAGTAGAAAGGATGGAGGGGGAAGGGGAGGGAAGGAAGAGTCTTTTCCCAGTGCTGGACCCCTCCAGGATGCTGAGAACCCTGCCAGGGGGCAGAACTAGGTGAGAACAAGTTGGGCAGAGGCAATAGGGGGGGATAGAAGAGGAAAGGAAAAAAAGGACGGAGGGAAGAAACTTACCTGAGAATAGACATAGCCAGGGTGCTAAGAATCCAGACAGAGGGCAGATTGAGGTGAGGATAGGTTAGGTACAAAGGAGAGAGGAGGAAGGGAGGGGAAGGATGAGGCTTACCCAATGCTAGACCCCTCCAGGATGCTTAGAACCCTGACAGAGGTCAAAACAAAGCAGGGGCAAGTTGGTAATGGAAGAAGTTTAGGGGTAGGAGTGAGGGGATAAGCGTTGAAGGGAGAGGAGAGTGTGCTGAGATGCAGGCTCGGGGGGGAGGAAGGTTTAACAGGGGATGTGAGTCGTGGAGAGGAGCAGAGGCATAGGAGGATGGTTAAGAAAGGTTAAAGCAGGAGCAGTTAGATGAGAGAAAGTTGTATAAGGCAGAGGCAAGGGAGTAAGAGGAGGAGGACTGCTAAATTTTGGGGGGGAGGGAACTCCAGATTTGCGGGAAATGATGTGTGAAGCCTAACTGACCGATGAGAGTGGTTCAATGGGGAACCAACAAAGTGTGAATGTCAGAGGATCTGAGGGAGTGGGAGGGGGGAGTGGGGGAAGAGAGTGAGCATGAGAGGTAGGAAGAAAGTTCTTCTAACCAAAATTTAGAAGTGAGTTTGGCACAATGAGTGAGGCGCCTGTTGGCAAGTGGGGGAAGGGATAGGGCATGGTAGAGGTCACAGTGATGTGTGCGTGATGGAGCAACAAGGGCAAAATGACAGAAGGAGTTAAAGAGAGTGTCCAATCTGGTTAGGGAGGATTTGGGAGTGGCACCATAGACTACAACACAGTAATCGAAAATGGGGAGCTTCATCTTCAGCACTAGTCCACACCACACCATATGAGGGATGCAACTATGGTTCCTGAATAAGGCACCAAGCTTGGGGCACAGTTTTTTCAGGACGGCGTCAATGTGGCCAGAGAAGCTGAGGTGTTGGTCCAACCAAATCCAAAGGTATCTGAATGAGGAGGTGTCCTCTAGGATTGTCCCATCAAGAGTATGGAAAGAAAGTAAAGGATGGAGCCTAGAGAGTCTCTGCCTAGTGCCAAAGGTCATAGAGACAGTCTTTTTGGCATTTAGGAATAACTGATGTGAAGCAAACCATAGCTGAACCTGGTGGAAGTCATGCTGAAGGGTGGTTGCTCTATTGGCCGGGCATTTGCCAGAGGAGAACAGGATGGTGTCGTTGGCATACATTGGATAGGAGAGGAGGGGGAGAAAACTGAGGGAAAGTAATTTAGCAAGATGGAGAAGAGAATGAGTTCAAGCACCAAGCCCTGTGGGACTCCTTTGGAAATAGGACGGAGGAGAGAGATTGTATCCTGGATCTTGACTGATTGTGTTCTGCCTGAGAGGTAAGCTCTAAACCAGTTTTCAGCAGAAGTAGACAACCTAGCAGCCGTAAGGGAGTCAAGAAGTAAGGCATGGGAGATTGTGTCAAAAGTCTTGGTGAGGTCGACAAAGATGGCAGAGATAATGAGGCCATTATCCATCCCGGTGAGGATGGAGTCAGTGAACCTGAGTAGGGAGGAGGTAGTAGAGTGTTTCTTCCAAAAGCCAGACTGGAATGGGGTGAAAAAGGAAGAGTTGTTGAGGAAGGAGGTTAGTTAAGAGAGGATCCGGTGTTCCTAGAGCTTAGCAAGGGCAGGGAGGAGGGAGATTGGGTGAAAATGTGCAGGGGGGGAGGAGGGGTTACCACCCTTTGGGAGAGGGAGGACCACTGCATGTTTCCAGGATGAAGGGACAAATGAGGATGAGAAGGAGAGATTTAGGATTAAGGAGAGAGGGTAGGCTATAGCAGAAGCTGAAAGGTAGAGGAGTTTAGGGTCAAGGTCATCTAGTGATGAGCCTTTAGAAGGATTAAGAGAGAGAAGGGCTATTAGTGTTTCCTCTGGAGAGATAGCAGAAAAAGAGAAGGAAGGGTGGTCATGGAGCGGATGAGTGCTGGGTGTGGGAGGATGAGGAGGAGGGAGGTTAGAGGAGAGGGACTTTAGAAGTACTGTGGTGCAGGAGGTATAATAGGAGTTTAACTCTTGAGCCACTGCGCATGGTTCGGAGACCAATGAGTTGTTTATTTTAAGCACTGGGGGAGGCGAATGAGAAGAGGAGAATAGGGTGTTAACCCCTTTCCAGAATTTGGAGGGGGAATTGATGTTTTTGAGAAAAGATGATTTAAAATATTCAGACTTGACAAATCTGGTAGCTTTTGTGCAGGCGTTTCTTAACATGCGATACCTGGCATAGTCTGAGGGAATCTGGGAGGCCTTATGTTTCCTCCAAGCTTTGTCTCGCTCCCTGAGACAGGTTGGTAATTCAGGGGAGACCCTGGAATGATGGTTGCCATGAACTCTAGTGCATTTGAATGGAGCGTAGGAGTTCCAAGTAGTTAGAAATTTATCTTTAAAATAAGCGAGGGCTTGGTCAATGGAAGGGGCAAAGGCAATAGGGGACCAATCGGAGCAGGCCAGTTCATTAGGAAGGGGATTAAGGTTTAAGGAGCTGAAGGAGCAGAGTTGCAGAATTTCGTGTGGCGGTTCTGGTCTATGGACTTTCCTGACTACGAAGATTGGGTGATGATCACAGAGGGCATCCACGAGGATGCCTGATTTAATGACTCAGTAGGGGTGAGGGGTGAGAGACCAGTCTATTAGGGAGTGATTAAGGGTTTTATGATTTAGGCGGGTGGGTTCCAGGATGAGTTGGGAGAGATTGAGGGCTGTGATGTCATTACGTGTCTTGGCAGTTGTTGGTGATAGCCAGCTTCTGTTTACATCACCCAGTATGTATAGCTTGCCTTTATGTGAGAGTGAGGTTATGGAGGTAATGAGATCCAACGTATCAGTTGCCTTGGAGCCAGGTCGACAGTAGATGTCAGCTATGAAGATAGGGGAGGAAAAAGGTAAGGTAATCTTTACTACAAGTGCTTCATAGGCGGAGGGTAATGAGGATGATAGAATGGTTGTGAACTGAAGTGAGGACAGGATATACATGGCTACTCCACCACCCCTGCTAGTCCTCTCCTGCCTGATTATGGAATAACCTGGGATATTAATGGCGAGATCAGGTATTTTAGCATTTAACCAAGTTTCCTTTAAAATTAGAATATCAGGTGTGAGGTAGATTACCAAAGGATATAAAAGGTAAATTTTTGAGACAAGACTGCAGATGTTTAAGTGGAGGATTTTCAGGCCCTTGGGGAAGGCAGAAGGATGCGGGAAGTTGGTACGTTAGTGGAAGGATTGCAACTGGCAGAGGTGGGTGTAGTGGGGCCAGGATTGGGATGAACATTTCCTGATGTGAGTAAGAGAAGTGCTATTATGAGGGAGTGGAGTTTAGGGCATTTGTGATGGGCCAAGGATTTGGAAAGTATGTGGGGGTGGGGGCTAGGTGAGATGAAGATAAGGAGGTGAAGGAAAGCTAGGTAGCTAGGGGCTGAGAATAAAGTAGCAGAGGGGAGGTGAGGAAGTGAGATCAGAGTATCTGAGGAGGTGTAGGAGTTATGGCATGGATAAAGGTAGGGGCTAGGAGAGCGGAGGGGAACGGTGAGAGAGGTTTATTAGACTGAGGAGAGTACAGAACTGAGGTAGATAAAATTGATAGAAGAATTAGAAGGAAGGAAAGGGGTGATGAAAGCATGGGCATATTGTATGGATCGGGGGAGCAAGAATAGATCAGGGTATACTAATCAGAAGTAGGAAGTAGATCAGTGGCACTGGCAGAAGTTAAGTGACTGTGAGTAGCGGGGGACAGTAACAGTTGCCAGCAGCAGCAAGTTACTTGAGTTGATTGCTCTGTAGTGGCTTTGCAATATAATTTGCAAATGGGAAAGCAAAGTAGAAAAAAAAGTATACAGAGCAGTAAAAACAACCCAGCAATATAAAAGTTTGTGTAAACTAAGCAGCTTAGGGAGATGAATGCAGTAGCGAAAAAGAGGGCAGGAGAAAGTTGCAGAGTCCAATCAAGGCTGAGGAACTGAGATACAGAACCAAATCAGCCAGTGGAGATAGAAAGTGCCAAGATTCAAGCCCAGTAGCTCCAAAGGCTGGGGTGTGTTTCTGTGTCCGTACATGTGGGTCTCTAGACTGGCTGGTAGTCAGGCAGGTTCCCGTGGAAGAGCGGCCAGGGAAGGCGCAGCTCCCATGGGAGAGGTTGGAGGTGGACACCCATTCAGGGCAAGTGTCCTGTGGAGGGGAGAAGGGAGAGTCAATTTAAAGCAAAAAAGTACAAAGGCAATGGCAGCTAATGCCCTAGGCCTCAGGAAGTTGGGAAGGCAGATTGCATAACAAAGGCTCTGCACAAAAGTAGCTCCAAAATTAAGCCAAAAAGAGCTGTAACACCTTAGGCTATTGTGGGGGGGAGGGGGGCGGGGATGATTAGCAACTCAAGGAAAGTCACAGGGAAAAAAGAAAGAAATATCAGGGCAAAGGACAGAGGTAGGTAGCAGTGCTAAAATGCAGGACACTAATTCAGATAGTAGAAATTAAAGAGAGGATATAGGATACCTTGGAGTGCTTAGGGCTACTCCGTCAGCTCAGGCAGGGTCACAGGGCGGAAAGGAGCATACAAACTATACTTGTAACAATATTTGCATCTTCTATCACAGAACAGTAGACACTAAGCAATTATTAAAAACAAAATAGAATGCTTAATTCAATAAAGTATACAGAGCAGTAAATACAACCCAGCAATATAAAAGTTTGTGCAGAGTAAGCAACTAGCGACACTAGTCACAGTTTCACATCTGGAATCCATTCTGTAGTTGAAAGAAATAAAGTGCTCGAATGAAAGCACTTCATTCCTTTCATTCATGCCCTTACTGATCTTACTGCTTGTCTCCCCACCCATCCTGCAGATGTCCGGGTACCCAGCCATACACTGAATCCCCACTCTCTGTGCCATAAGCAGTAAACAGTCCTAGCAGTAAAGAACAAATACATGTTATTTATATTTCCCCATCGTCCGCGTTGAACTTGTTTGTGTCTCTGTGTGAATGACAGTGTGCTCTTGTCCCTGAGCTCCTCTCTCTCCAGTGCTTCATGTGTGCCACAATGCCCAGTTTGAGCATTGCTCTCTGTGATGATACCCACTGACCCGCCCCATGGATCTCCTACTGTCCATGCTGCCTTAGTATGCCCCCCACTCCACCACACAATACATGGAGCAAGAGTGCCGAGAAGTGAGTCAGCATTGCCTGCAGAGCTGTAGCTTAAACTTCAATGGCAGGGAAAGACAGAGAGACACAGGCTGCAGGGACAGACACCGAGAAGGAGAGGCAGCAGTGCCCCACCCCTCTGCAATGGAGTGCAAGATCGAAAGAGGTGGTGAGTGGCACCAGTGTCAGGGGCAGAGCAGAGAGAGAGCCCCCAAACACTAACAGCAACATGCTGAGATGTGGTGAGTAAGCGGAATGAGAATGATCACCAAGTGACAGGCTATCACTATTGCAGCACCACCTTGGCAGTGTGAAATTAGGGGCAGTGCAATGTAGTTACCATAACCACGATGACCGGTGGATCCCAGACCTGCACCCAAACAAACATTCATTTAATGGGTGGCCTGTCCCCTAGCAGTGTCTACCCTCCACCCCTCACCCACCCCCAGAGAGACACAGAAACAGTGAGAGCTGCTTCCAGTGCAGCATATATGTGCAGGTCCAATCTGTTCCAGTCAGAAATGGTATCAACCCAGCCCACCAAACAGAGAAGTATAGTGTGCACCTGAGCTTGGTTGCCATACACTTTATTTCCATTCACTCTTCTGACGCCTTGCTGTTAGTCTGACTCTCTGTTTGTCTTTCTGAAGCTCAGTGGAAGCAGACAGCACATACAGAGAGTCAAAGAAAGTGGCAACAAGAGTGCCGTGACCGGGACAGAGAGCAGTGCTGCAGAGTTGTCCTTTCACCATGGGGAAGCGGACGTTAGAGAGAGAAAGAGAGAGAGAGAGAGAGACCAGGAGAGACACAGTGTAAAACAAACTTGGTGCGTCTATTCCACCAGTGCACAAAAGCAGCACCCAGATAGAGCCAGGGGTGGGCTCCAGGCAGGTGACTCTGGGAGAATGATGCCCCATCCCCCATCCCACCTCCACACAAGGGTAGCACCCTGCAACAGCCAGGGATAGAGATGCAAGTTGCACATCGGCCCATTCATACCCATCCCTGCTCCACCAGAGCTAGCATGAAGATTGGAGTGGGCTTTAGGTGACTGGCACTTCCTCACCCTATGCCACACCTCTACACTTGCAGAACACTCTGCTTCAGCCAGAGGCTCTCCCACCTAACGTGCTCTACCCATGGAGAGCACTCCAGGTACTGAGATATAAAAATGTGGCTCTTTGTATCTGCCCCTCCACAGCTATTCCCACTCTGCTGGATGGGTGGGGGGTAGGATACAGTGGGTGCTCTTGAGTGACTAGTGCCCCCTCTTGCACCCCACCTGTCAACTCAATACATTACAGCAGCCAGAGAAGAGATGTGGATTGCACATCTGCCCCATCATAACCTGTGCCCATTCCAAAACATTTTCACACACAGGCTGGAGTGGGGTCTAGGATGGTGGCAATTAAGTGACTGTCCCCCCTCCCATCCCACCTCCACACATGGAGAGCACTCCTTCCCCTCCATTACACATTTGCACATAGACAGCACTCCTCCCCCCTCCATGCCTCCTTTGCATATGGGGAGCAATTCTCCTTCTCAAACCCTCTTCAGCATGGTGGATGTAGTGTCTTATGTAATCCTATTTAGTCTCAATCCTTGTTGAATGGAACATTGTACATATTGTATATAATAATGTAAAGAAAACTGCTTTATTTTAATTTATATTACGTGTCCTTACTTTTTGTATCTCACACCATGTATTGTCTTTATCATTGCTTGTACAAGGGACCTCCTTGCAAATTAGCTTGCTCAATAGATTTTATCTGTTCACAATACACTTGAATTTGAACATGGAACACACTTTTCCCTCCATTCCGTCTCCACACATAGGTATCACTGTTCCACCTCCATCCCACCTCTATACATTGTGAGCATTCATCCCCCGACCCCTCCAGTGCTTCCCCTACTACATTTCACCTCCCCCACATGGAGAGCACTTCTCCCACTGCATCCCATCGCCTGCTCATAGGGAGCATTCCTCCCCCTCCATTCAACCTCCACACATGGGGAGCTTTCCTCTCACTTCATATCAGCTCTGTACATGGGGCGCAATCCACCCCTTCATTCCACTGCCCCTACATGGGGAGCATTGCTCCCCATCCATCCCACTCCTACACATGGGGACACATCCACACATTTGCATCATGCCTCCTCCACCCCCATTCCACCTCTGCATATGGAGAGTACTCCTAACCCCATTCCACCTCTGCATATGGAGAGTACTCCTAACCCCATTCCACCTCTGCATATGGAGAGTACTCCTAACCCCATTCCACCTCTGCATATGGAGAGCACTCCTAACCCCATCCCACCTCTGCATATGGAGTACTCCTAACCCCATTTCACCTCTGCATATGGAGCACTCTAACCCATTCCACCTCTGCATGAGAGCACTCCTAACCCCATTCCACCTCTGCATATGGAGGCACTCCTAACCCCATTCCACCTCTGCATATGGAGAGCACTCCTAACCCCATTCCACCTCTGCATATGGAGGTACTCTAACCCATTCCACCTCTGCATATGGAGTACTCCTAACCCCATTCCACCTCTGCATATGGAGTACTCTAACCCCATTCCACCTCTGCATATGGAAGTACTCTAACCCCATTCCACCTCTGCATATGGAGAGTACTCCTAACCCCATTCCACCTCTGCATATGGAGAGTACTCTAACCCCATTCCACCTCTGCATATGGAGTACTCCCAACCCCATTCCACCTCTGCATATGGAGAGTACTCCTAACCCCATTCCACCTCTGCATATGGAGAGCACTCCTAACCCCATTCCACCTCTGCATATGGAGAGCACTCCTAACCCCATTCCACCTCTGCATATGGAGAGCACTCCTAACCCCATTCCACCTCTGCATATGGAGAGCACTCCTAACCCCATTCCACCTCTGCATATGGAGAGTACTCCTAACCCCATTCCACCTCTGCATATGGAAGCACTCTAACCCCATTCCACCTCTGCATATGGAGAGTACTCCTAACCCCATTCCACCTCTGCATATGGAGAGTACTCCTAACCCCATTCCACCTCTGCATATGGAGAGTACTCCTAACCCCATTCCACCTCTGCATATGGAGAGTACTCCTAACCCCATTCCACCTTTGCACATGGGAGAACTCTGCAACAGCCAGAGACAAAGATGTCAGTCAGGCATCTGTCTTGCCACACCTATTCCCACACCACATGATAAGGTCCAAGTTGGGCAGAACATTGGTGGGGTTGAGATGTAATCAGTGGGTTTCCCTGGGAGATGGTGCCAATACCCCACACCACCTCTCTGAATAAGAGAAGTCCCTTCCCCAGAATCAATCTTTATTCTTTTCTCCACTCACCACTTTTCTGCTGATTATCCTTCTGTTGACTTGCCTTAACAGTAGCTCTCCTCCTAAGACAGGACTACAGACCACTAGGCCTGGGCAGATTTTTCCTCAACCTCTCCTGTCTTCTCTTCAGACCACACCACCGGTCCAGCCAGTGTCCAGTACAGCCAAGATGACACGCTGTGCATTTCTTGCAGCTCGGTCCTGTATGGGTCTGTTCTTTCTGTGGTAGACCATACTTCAAGTTCTGCCGCTAGTTCAACTGAGGCTAGAGAACAGCAGCACATAGTCCTACTCTACAACCATGACACGGAATGGGACACAACTTGCTTGGCACTGTACAGATGACACAGCACAGCAGCATACTCACTAGACTGTCTCACCAGGCTTCTTCCACTCTCTCTTGTGACAGGGTAGAATAGGACCCTGTCCCATTTGTTTTGGGGAAAGTATTTAAATGCAAGGATCTGTCTTCTTTCCTTTTCTCTCTCTTCTGTGTCTGGCTGTGCAACCAAATTTTCCTGTGAGGCTTTGGACTTGATCAACCTGAACAGTCTCGCAATTCTTTGCCTCTCACTGTCTCTATTTTCTCTTGCTGTCTGTTTTTCCTCCATTGCATATCTAAGACAAGTGATATAAAATATATGAGAATCAATGTATGGAGTGAAACTGATATTGGGATCTCTTTTATTTAGAAATTGTTTAGTGTTGCTGTTGAAATGATTAGGTATTTAGAATTTGAGATAACTGTAAAATGCCAGAGGTTATCTGAGTCCAAATGGTTGAGCCTTTTGCAAAGGCTGTGGGGACCTCAGGAAGTTCTCAATGTTCTAGCAGCTCCTGAAATTTACAAAGGACAGGGTACTTGCAAAGGATGGGGGTTGAAAAGAGTTATAAAAATAGCTAAGCTGAGCTGCAAGGGAGATTTTTTTTACAAGAGATTTTATTTTGGTTCTGTATATAGTTATTCTGAATAGGTTTATTTTATTTTATGTTACTGCAGCTACAAATAAACAGTTTTGTGGACTTTTACAACTGCTCCTGGGTTTTCTCTATGCTTCCTGAGCTGTGCCTTGACGACATCTGTGTTGATGATGTCTTTATCACCCCTAGCCATCAATGGTCCCGTGCATGCACACTGTGTTGCAGCTAGCTTCAGCAGCTTTGGAGACTGATGAGACACTGAGTGTTGTAGCAGCTGAGCCTGAGGCAACCTGAAAATAAAATACAAGAATTTGAAAATTTCTGAGGTCATTTCGGGGTGGCCTGTTTGAACACCCTGAGCATCCCCTGCCTATGCCCATGCAATCCACAACACTTCAGACACATGCAATCTTTACACCTAAAGGCACTTCTCCCAGTCCCACCAGTCCCCCTGCCTGCCCGACACACAAATGAACACCAACTGCTACCCCTTCCACTTCCTTTGTAAGCAGAGAGGATCACTCGCTCTCAAGCGGTCACTCCTGTACAAGTAGTCACATATCTGGACTGAGTAGTGCGGTATGGGCTGCACACCATTGTCATGCTGGCACAGACCAATGGGTGTGTGTACGTATCGGTCGACTGAAGCGGCAAGGGCAGCAGGCAGGTGAAATGCCGCCGCCACTGGCTGACAGGGGAGCGGGTGGTGGGGACAGTGGGCGGTGGGGGTACACTATACCACCAGGGTAGTAGGGTTATTTGATAACTTACAGATGCCTGCAATTGGCTGAGTGCGTCCACTGGACCACCAGGGATATTGGACTTGGGGGGGGGTTCTATTACTGATGCCCGCGATTGGGCTGAGTGCAGTCCACTGGACCACCAGGGATATTGGACACGGGGGGGGACTATACTGATGCCAGCGATCGGGCACATAGAGGTTCACTGGACCACCAGAGATATTGGACGGGGGGATTTCGCTCCAGGGATGCCCATGATGGGGCATGGGGGAGTGCCGCCAGGTGCAGCAGGAACTCTGGTGGCCAACCACAGGTGGCAGCTGCCGTGTTGTGCTCTGCAATGTGGCAGCTTACCTGTGGGTGGCCATCACTTGTTCCTTTTTTTTGGCTTAACTATGTGCAGGCGCAGGTAGGGGTTGCGCATGCATGACTCTGCACATCCGGGCTGAATATCGGGCTGTGCAGGTTGTCATGAACACCCCCCACCCTGTGCTTCAGACAGCATTACTGATGCATTCGGCGA
Source organism: Neoceratodus forsteri (assembly GCA_016271365.2). NCBI lineage: Eukaryota > Metazoa > Chordata > Ceratodontiformes > Ceratodontidae > Neoceratodus > Neoceratodus forsteri. Next base: position 1,189,424,765 of record CM057451.1, on the reverse strand, counting down.
TCGGGATTTGTGCGCGACTTTTCCTTTGAATATCGTGGCCAGGGTAGCAGTGGGTTGCGATGGTGCAACACTGTTGCGCCATGCACAACCCTTTTGAATATCTGTGCCCATATGTTTTAGTAGCATAGTGTTTTCAGAAATCAGACTTTCAGAAATTCAATAGTAGTTATCCCAAACCAATGTAAATATCACTCAAAGTGTAGGAGTTACACATAACTCATCAAAATGAAAGTTGTTCAGGACAAAAATAGCTTTCAAATGAGCCTATTCATTATTCTGCACTAATTATATTTTTTAAACTATGACCATCTGATTACCTGATTTTTCATTTTTCTTCACAATTTTTACCTTTCCGATGGCTGTATTTAAAACAGTCTAATGAATTCAGATTAGTGACTACCCTCATTTGAAATGTCATTTTATCCTGAACACCTTTCATGTTCCTTGTATATTGTTAACTTTTGTACTTTCCAAGATATTTACATGTATTTGGCATGACTCCTACTGTGTTCACTCAGAGAGAAAAAACAATGAGGTTGTTTGGAAGACCGTATTTTACAAAATATAAAGAATTCAGATTAGTGACTACCCTCACATGAAAGGTCTTTTTGACCTAAACAACTTTCACGTTGGTTGTTTTTGTGTACTTTAAATAGTTTTAAAGATATTTAGATTTGTTTGGAAGGTGTGCACATTTGCTCCCAGAGAAAAGTAACTTGGAGTTCTGTGTCCATCATTCTAAAAAGAAAGAAAGGACTATTTTTTAACTGCCATAGGGATTTGCAGTGTTATGAAAGGATACACTGAAAACTACAAAATAAATGTGTTCCATGGAAACCCTGTAATATGGCTGCAGGCTCCACTCACAGCCATAATAAAAGGTTTTATCCCCCTTCTTAGCTGGGCTGGCTATCTTTTCATCAGTTTGGGCCTTTGCTATCCTGACTGCCTTCCCCGCTTCCCTCTGCTTTAACTGATACCGTTCTTTCTCCTACTCCTTCTGCGATTCTGTTACTTCTTGAATGCTATCCTTTTCTCCCTAACCTTCTTCTCTTTTGAGAACCATAGTGGTTTTTTACCTCATTTTGTTTTCTTTATTTGATTCTCACAAAGGCTTGTTGCCTCTATGATGGCATTTTTGATTTCCCCCATTGTTCTTCACCCCTCCTTCCTGCTTGTTTGCTAGGATTAGGAAGAGGAGGGAGGTTGAAATGAGCTTGGGGGTGCGATAAAGGCAGAAGCACTAAATGATTACTTCTGCCCGTATTTACTAAGGAGAAGGGGTGACACCAAGGGGAGAAATGGCAGAAACAGGGGGAAGGGGGGTGACAGATGGGGAAATCATGGAGGGGACAGTTTGGGAGGGTGTGAAGGCACTGAGGGTGGACAAGGCGCCAGGCCCAGATGGCATCCACCCCAGGATACTGAAGGAGCTGGCAGAGGTCCTTGCAGGACCTTTGGCAGACCTATTTAATACCTCACTACACTCAGGGTGTGTACCTCAGGACTGGAGGATAGCTCATGAGGTACCTCTCCACAAGAGTGGGCCCAAAGATGAACCGGGGAACTACAGACTGGTGAGCCTCACATCCATCGTGGCTAAGCTAATGGAGACTATCCTGAAGGAGAGGCTGGTGGCCCTCCTAGAGGCCAAAGGACTACAGACCAGCAGACAGCATGGCTTCATACATGGCAGATCCTGCCAAACCAGCCTGGTGGAGTTCTATGACTGGGTAACTAGGCAACTGGACAGAGGCCATGCAGTGGATGTCCTATATCTGGACTTCAGTAAGGCATTCGACTCGGTGCCGCATGAAAGGCTGGAAAGTAAGTTAGAAGGCGCAAGGGCAGGTGCAAGGCTAGTGAGATGGGTAGGGAACTGGCTTCAGGGAAGGCAACAGAGGGTGGTGATGGGTGGGGACTGCTCACACCCAAGGATAGTGATGAGTGTGTTCCACAGGGCTCGGTGTTGGGACCAGTGTTGCTTAGGATATTCATTGCAGACATATCATTGGACATCAAGAGCAAGACCAGTCTGTTTGCTGATGATACCAAGGTAGGAGTGGTGGTGGATGACCTAGGGGGACAGCAGGGGTTGCAGGATGATCTGGCAAAGCTTGAAACCTGGTCAGACACCTGGCAACTGGGGTTTAATGCCAAAAGTGCAAGGTGCTAAATTTTGGGATGAAGAGCCCAAGGAGGAGTTACCAGCTGGAGGGAGTGCAGCTAGCCCAGACAGAGGAGGAGAAGGATCTGGGGGTGCTCATTACAGGGTCAATGAACAACTCAGCACAATGTAGGAAGGCAGCTGCAAAGGCCAACAAAATGCTGGGTTGCATTGCGAGGGGTATATCCTCGAGGAGGAAGGAGGTGATTCTGCCACTGTATAGGTCATTGGTTAGACCACACCTGGAGTACTGCATGCAGTACTTGCGCTCATATCTGAAGAGAGTTATTAAGTTACTGGAGGGGGTGCAGCATAGGGTGATGGGTTTACGTGATAACGGCAATCGCCGTTATCGCTCAGTCAGAGTGCTGAACACATTTTCGGCACTCTGACAACCCTATGCCCCACTAGCACAATGGAGCCAGGACATATTTTTACTACTTTCTGTTGGGGGGGGCTGCGCCAACCCACACCCCTCACACCCCCCTACTTAAAGATTCTCAACTCCAGGGGGGTGCATGTTGGAGGGGTGAAAGTAGTAAAAATAAAAAGGTTCAGGCCGGGCGCAATAAAAATCGCACCAGCGCCCGGACCTGAACCCAGTACCTCAGCCACCCCAGCCATTGCCCAATCCTTGACACACGACGCAGCTCGACCGACAACTGCAGCACCACCTCAGCCCACTCATGCTCGCTCCATCCCTCCCCATGCGTATGTATAGCGTACATCCTGTCGCTGGTTAGTCTCGCCCACCCTCATCCGTCACTCCTACCTGTCGGTCACCATGAGTGGATTGCACAAGGAAGGTGTTGCCATAATGGATGGCGCACTTCCTCATTCACTCACTTCATGGGTTACCCAGGGTGATAAAGATGATCAAGGGGCTGGGGGACTTATCATACGAGAGGAGGCTGAGGGAATTGAACATGTACTCGCTGGAGGAGAGGAGGGACTGGGGGACATGATTGAAAACTTTAAGTACATTAAAGGAATAAACAAGACTGGTACATAGGGGTTGTTCAACGTAAGGAAGGGGAGGGACTCCAGGGGCCATGATATGAGACTGGAGGGAGGAAGGTTCAGGAGGGAGATGAGGAGACACTTTTTTACAGAAAGGGTAGTAGCTTGGTGGAATGCGTTACCTGCAGAAGTGGTATCCAGTAGAACAGTGGACTGCTTCAAAAGGGGGTGGGACAGGACAAGGGGGAGGGTCAATGTAGGGGAAGGTTGGAAGGGAAGGGGAGCTGCAGAATAACGGGTGCTAGCTGCACATTCAAGCAGACTTGATAGACCTCTAGGCCTTTATCTGCTGGCAAATTTCATATATTTGTATGTTCGAAGTGCATTTCTTAGGCACTCCCTCATTTTGGCAAAGTCAGCCCTTCCAAAGTCCATTACCCTCGCTTCTGTGTGGCTTGACTCCACGGTTGTGTTTAACTTGAACCACACTGTGTGGTGGTTGTTTGTTCTCAGATGGATCCCCACCTCTAAATCTCAGATCCTCTCTTCATTCCCATTTGAGAGTACCAGGTCCAAGACTGCTCCTTCTCAAATGGGTTCCAGCACAAGCTGTCTGAGGTATGCCCCCTGTAGGGCATTGAGAATTACCCTACTCTTGGATGTGGCTGCAGTAAATGTGCTCCAGTTAACATCTGGCACATTCAGGTCCCCCATCAACAATATCTCCTCTTCCTGTAGTTTTACACAGAGATTGTCGATGATATGTATTTATTATGCTCCAAATGTACCAGCTCATTGTGGAAAATACAATAAAAATCTAAGTTAAGAAAAAACAACAATATCTCCCCTTTTTCTGCCATTCTAAGGATGCCTTCTATTATTTTCTTGTCCATTTCCTCCCCCGAGATGGAGGTCTGTATACAAACCCCATGCGGATTGCGGTGCCATTACCTGTCTCCAAGGTGACCCACAGTGCCTCCTCTCCTCCCCGTTTACCATTTAGTTCCATTGCTTTGATCCCTTCCCTTATGTAGAGAGCTACTCCTCCTTCTCCTCTTTTACCCTCCCTGTCCCTCCTGTAGATTGTGTACCCTGGTATGTTGACATCTCAGTCATGGTTCTCTGTGTACCACGTTTCTGTGACTGCCACAATGTCCAGGTGTCCCTCTTCCATCAAGACCACTAGCTCAGGAAGCTTGTTACCCAGACTACGGGTATTGGTACTCATTGCCCTCCATTTTATGATGGCCTTACCCTTTTTTGCCCTATCCCTTCCCTTACTACCTTTGCCTTTTTCTCCATTTACCCCTGTCCTGCTCCCTATCGACCTCAGTACCTTGGAGCTTACCTCGCGAACTACCCTGTATTGTGGGGGAAGGTCTGGAATTTCCTGCTTCATATCAGCACCTCCCCCCTTGGCTAGTTTAAAAGCTTGCCAATGAAGCATTTAAACTTGTCACCCAAGAGCCTGGTCCACCTCCTGAACAGATGCAGACCATTGTGCCAGTATAGGCCTGCATCCCTCCAGGTGGACCCCCAATCTCCAATGAAGCCAAAACCCTGTGCTTCGCACCAATCTTTCAACAGATATTCTAAATGTGGTCTCACTAATGATCTGTACAGCAGTAAAATAACCTCACTCTGCCTAGTACTGAATCTCCTTGCAATACACCCCAGCATCTTGTTAGCCTTCACCACCTCCTTTTTACACTGAGAGGTGTGTTTCAGGTCAGTAGTAGTCACTACTACTAGAACCTTTTCCTCTTCAGAAGCATTTACCTGAGCCCCTCCTTTGTAATACTTTGTCCTAGGGTTCTTGGCCTCTATGTGCATCAGTTTGCACTTTCTGGTATTGAAACTAAGTTATCAGATTCTTGACTATCTCTCTAGTCTGGTGAGGTCCTCCCTCAGGTCCTGTATCCCCTCCTTGGAGTCCACTCTCCCACAGAGTTTGATGTCATCTGCAAACAGGCATATTTTGCTTTTAATGCTTTCCCCGATGTCACTTATGAAGATATTGAACAACAAAGGCCCCAGCACTGATCCCTGCAGGACCCTGCTGGTGACCTCCTTGGTGCTGGAGAGTTCATCCTCAACCACTACTCTCTGGGTTCTACCACTCAACCAGTTTTCAACCTATCTTACCATATTCTCCTCCACCCTAAATTCCTAATCTTCATTATCAACCTTTTGTGTGGTACAGAATCGAAGGTTTTGTTAAAGTCCAGGTATATGATGTCCACCGCCTGGCCTTGTACACTGCCCTTATGACCCAATCGAAGAATTCAATCAGGTTCATTTGACACAATCTGCCTGCCACAAACCCATGCTGTCTTCCATCCTGTAGACCATTCTCCTCGATATACCTCTCCAACCTTTCCTTTAGTATGGTCTCCATGAGTTTACATACTATTGAGGTCAGGCTGACTGGCCTACAGTATATTTCATTTATTTATTTTATTTTATTTAGCTTTTGTTTACCAGGTAAGCATGCTATACAGTCAAGTACCTATTTTCAGGTGTGACCCGGAAGAATTACAAAGGTACAGGCAATAACAATTCAGAGACAAGGTAACAGCAATCAACAAGGTACAGTCAGGTACAGGCATAGAACTCAGGCAATAACCAAATACAGAGACAAGGTAACAGCAATCAGCAAGGTACAGACAGGTATAGGCAGAGAGCTACAGTCTGGTACAGGCAGAGAACAAATACAAAGCAAAGACAGTGTTAAGGCATGGCAACCACAGGAGGCAGTCGAGGAATCAAACAAATATCAGCAGGACATTACCAGCGTCATCCTTTGATCTGTTCTTGTGGAGTGGTACCACATGTGCTATTCTCCACTCCAGTGGCACCACTCCTGACTCCAGAGATCTATTGAAGAAAACAGTCCACCAGATCCTCCGCTTACTCTTTCAGCACCTTGAAATGTATTTTGTTTGCCCCTGGGGATTTGTCCACCATCAGAGTCATCAGCCCCTCCCTCACTCTGTCAATCCCAATTAGCCCTACGACTTCCCCCCATTCACTCCCTCCTTCTCCCTGCCTGTGGCACCGGTCCATCCTTTTCTTTTGTAAAGATGGAGCAGAAGTATTTGTTTAATACCTCTGCTTTGTTCATGTCTTCATCAGCCTAACCATTCCCCTTCTTCAGCCTAACAATGCCATCCTTCTTATCCCTCCTTTCGCTTATGCAGTGACAAAAAGGCCTTTTTTCTCCCATTCTTTATTCCTTCAGCTATTTGGAGCTATTTACTTGGTATTGCTTGGTATGAAAGTACAGAAGAAGGCCAGAGTCCATCGAGACTGTTACCCACACTATGTGGGACATTATTTATCTATTATCCCTCAACCAAACATCTAATTTGTTTTTAAAAACAGTGGCACTAGTTGCCTCTACCAATTCTCATGGCAAGGTGTCCCATACAATGGATGCTCTTATTGGAAAAAAGTTTCCCTTTTTGCTGGTTTTATAAGTTTTTACTTCAAGCTGTTTATTATGCAGTCTCAGAACATGTCTCCTTTTGGAAAGTGTTAGACCACATTTTTCCATTAGATCTGGTGAATTTATTAAATTAAAAACCATAAGCATATCACCTCTTAATCTTCTAGCTTGAAGAGAGAAGAGACCAGTAGCTTTTAATCTGTACTGATAATCCAAGTTTGTTAATCTTGGAATCATTCTAGCTACTCTCCTTTGAACCTGTTCAAGAATTGCTATGTTTTTTTTTTGGTTTGGATTCCAGAAAGGGGAGCCATAGTCTAGATATGGTCTAATGTATGCCCTATACAATGGAATAAGGCATTGTTCAGTGCGATTAACAAAAGTGCATTTTATTTGCCTCAAAAGTCTGTTGGTCATACGAGCAGTTCTAGCACAGTGATCATTTGATGTAAGTTTATTATTAACATATATCCCTAAATCTTTTTCACAATTTGATGAGTGAAGTGGTATTCCATTTATATGATATATCGTTTTTGGATTATTTACACCGAAATGCACTACTAAACATTTGTCTTGTTTTCATTTGCCCAAAGTGTTAATTTTTCCAAATCCTTCTTTAATGCAGAAATATTTTCTTGACTATTAACCTTGCCCCCCAATTTAGTATCATCTGCAAATTTAACTGTGAAGTTATTTGGCCCTGTTTGTAAATCACTGATAAAGAGGTTAAACAATGTTGGTCCCAAGACCGACCCCTCTGGTACACCACTTGTCACACTACCCGAATCAGACAAGATATCATTAATTCTGACTCTCTGAGAATGATTTGTCCACTAGTTTAAAGTCCAGTTGACAATATCAGGTGACAAACCTAGATTGTGCATATTAGTAATGAGTTTTTTATGTGAGACTTTATCAAAAGCTCTACTAAAGTCCAAAAGAATTACATCAGTAGGGATATCCACATCTAGTAGAGTACTTATATTATTGTAAAAAGATATCAGATTGGTGGTGCAGGAATACTTGGGAATAAACCCATGCTGATTTGAATCATAAATTCCTAATTTTTTACAATCTTGATCTATTACAGACTTCATTACTCATTCCATTAATTTACCAGCCACTGAGGTCAGGCTAATTGGATGATAATTTTGCACAGAACCTCTATTGCCTTTTTTAAATATGGGAGTAACTATTGCTGAACACCAATCATTTGGTACAATGCTTTCTTGTAACGATTTATTGAAAATAATTGACAATGGTATAGAAATATTTATAGAGGTTTCGATCAGAAACCATGGATGAATACCGTCTGGGCCCGGACTAGTATTTTTTTTTAGTTTTTTGATAGCCTGTATAATGTCAGTTGGATAGAACCTATGATAGTCTATGTGGTGAACTTTAAATGTACTAATAGGTGATTTTTGAGAGAAGACAGAACAAAAGTACTTATTAAAGAGATTCGAGGTTTCTATATCAGATAAAGAAGAACCATTGGTTATAATGGGACCAATGGTCCTTGATACACATTTTTTCCTGTTTATATAGGAGAAAAGAGATTTGTGAATTCTAGTTTATTTTTTGCCAATTTAATAGAATTGTTTAAGTTTTTCACAGATAGTCTGTATTTATGTAATAGAGTAATTTTAAATGAAACAGAACTATTCTTAAGTTTCCTAAAAAGTTTAATTTTTATTTTAATCTGATTTTTAATTGTCTTGTTGAACCAAGGGGGAATTTTTCCTTTATTAATAAATTTCCTCTTAGATGGAATAAAGATATTTTCCAAATAATGTACAATGTTTTTAAAAAAGTCCCAAGCTTGTTGTGTTGTACAATTAAGAAGATTAGATTCCCAGTTTATGTTTTGTAATTATTCATTGATTTTAAAAAAATGTGCTTTGTTATAATTTTTTGTACAGTATAACTTCCTTTGTGTAGTTTTAAACTGTTGAATTTCAAAAAGAATAGATGAATGATCACTGGTCCCAAGTGGATCCCAAATTTGTAAATTGCTAATTTGTTGCTCTATGTTAGTAAATAATAGATCTAAAATATTAGGACCTCGAGTGGGTTCAGTAACAAGTTGTTGTAATCCAGTACTAATTACCACATCTATTAGTCCTTTCTCAGCATAGGACTGTCCTGAGAATGAGTCCCAGTTAATATGAGGGAGGTTAAAGTCACCAAATATTACAGTATCTTGAGATTCTGAAAAATGTAATTTCTTTACATATCAGTTGTGTAATCTGAATTTGCAGATGGAAGTCGATAGATGTTACCAATAGTTATATAGGACTGCTCCTTCAATAAGATTTTAACCCATATACTTTCCAAAGGAAAGGGAGAACACACTTCAAAAGAAGGAATATTATTTCTTATGTACATACAAACTCCACCGCCTTGCTTATCTAATCTGTTTTTATGATATAATTTATAACCTGGAATTTCTCTGGACCAAATTGAGGATGTGTCCCATCAAGTTTCAGTTACTCCCACCACACCTATATTTAAAGTTTTACATTTGGCTTCGAGATCTGCTAATTTGAGTTGGTTTAAAGATCTTGCATTCAAAGCTAGGAATTTACATTTAGTTGTATTAATATTTTGGTAAGTATTCAGAGACTTGGGAATAGACGCATTCTCCCCTATTGTTTTTAGTTTAAACAATGATTTATGATTTTAGTGATACTTTTCCCCATAAGTGTACTACCCCTACGATTGAGATGTAAACCATCCCAGCAAAACAAGGAAGAACGATCTGAAAATGATTCCCAGTGGGTAATACAGGATATATCCTGCTTAAAACTCCACTTTCTTAGCCAATCATTTAGGGCTTTGATTGTCTGCGTCATGGTAGATGTTGCTCTCAGGACAGGCAGAATTTCAGATATACATACACAGCATCCCCTATCAAGTAACAGGTTACATAACGCCACATAGTCCTGTTGTAATTGATTAAATGGGGTGTTGTTTATATCATTAACACCAGCATGTATGATAACCATGTTTATGTTTCTATGTAACCAGTGGATTTTGATGCACAGGATAAATCATGTAGCACTTCATTACTGTTATGTAACCAGTGGATTTCCCCCAGCATTTTGTAAAATTTTAGGCATCATGCAGGTAATGTCAGATACCCTGGTCCCACGGAAGCTAGAACAAGTGCGGTTGCTCTTGTCACTATTGCATACCGCCCTGTCAATGTGCTTAATTATTGAATCTCCCAGGGCTAACACTTGTTTTGAGACAGTCGGGGGACAGGAATCAACAGGTGATTGTTTAACACACTCTGGAGCGATTAACTTAATAGGTATTGATTTGGTAGCTTGAGACTTACTAGGACAAGTATTCATGGGCATTTACTCCTGATTGAAAAGTGTTTTTGAACCATTATTATCAACAGAGGGTGATGCACAGGATAAATCATGTAGCACTTCATTATTTGATACAGTCAATTGCTCAAACCTATTACGAGTTTCAATAGGGGCACTATTGTGTATTTGACCGCCCCTCCTTTTTTTAAGAGGCTTTGTGACAATGGTCCAGTCATCATTATCATGAGAAGAGGGCGGCTAATCATCCACCTTATAAGAGGGGGAAGAGGCAACAGGTATATTAGTACTAGTCGTTACAATTGTCTCCTCATCAGGAGGCATAGAAATGCTACCTAAATGTGAAGAAATTGTTCATTAGAATGAAGTTGTTCATCCATAAGATCAATGTAACTTTCAATTCCCTAATATCAGTAGAAACTGGTTCAATATTAAGTAGAAATGCTATCTCTGCTTCAAGTAGTAATCTGATGGCAATTAGCACATACATACTGCTCCCATACTTTCCCTCACTATACAACAAACATTGCATACACTTACTAAGTTCTTTTCCATTATTAAAGTATATATTTACTAAGTAGAGGATATGCTAAAATTATCTTATCAAGTTTGTCTAATGCCAGCAGTTTTCAGTGCCAGCGGACACAGCAGACACGCGTAAATGCAAATGTAGCTTCTTTTAGTTAGCTGCTTTCTGATCTACAAGCGAGACAAGCAACAGGAAGTTGTAATTTGAGTCATCTGCTTTTATAGTGTCTAAGCCACACCCCAATTTAACTCTCTCCTCTTACTAGTTTAGCAAAGTAAGTTGATACAGTACCATTCACAGCACAGAACACACACTGACTTTCTTTCTTTTCTTTCTTTTTTTAACCCTAAATAAGACCCCTTCTACTTCTAATAAAGTATCTGTCTTGCTTAATCTCAACAGACACTGACTCCTGCTGAAATATAAGTGTTAAATTAATAAGAAAATGTAGCTTCTTTTAGTTAGCTGCTTTCTGCTCTACAAGCAAGGCTAGCAACAGCTATGCCTTTCCCTGCTGCACATCCCTTCTTGCCACCTTAGACTCCAGTATTTTTCCTCATCTTTCTTTGCCATCTTCTTCAATAGGCTGCCCTCTTTACCCTTATCACTCTGGCCACCTCCCTATTAAATCAAATTAGTGTTCTGGCTTTCAATTTCTTACCCCTCATTTTGATACAACTGCTTGTGGCCTTCTGAATAGCCCCCTAATGGTGGCCCATAATCGGTCCACCCCCACACCCTCCTCCATGCTTTCCAGGTTTTCCCTTAACACTTCTCTTATCTTTTTAAAATTTACCATCCTAAAATCCAATGTTGTAGTCTTAGTGGGGATGTCATCCTTGCCCTTGTCCAAACTGAACCACATTGTATTGTGGTCGCTCCACCAAGGGGTTCCCTAGCTTCGATCTCCTGTACATGCTTAAGAAGAGGACTCTGCATATGCTGTACAGTTCTGAATCTGGCTTCAGGAATCATATAGTTCCTGACTCAATATAGCATACTACGTTTCTGGTGGACCCTTTTTTAATAACATTAAAAGTGTTTCAGCATAGGAGAGGAAAGGCAGATAAGAATGTAGTGTTCAACCAGCTTAGGCCATTACAAAAAGAATGTACATACACTATTTAAAAACATCATAATGAAGTCCATAAAATCCATGCACTACATTAAACACAGTGGATACTAGATGATGGAATATTTGATTTCTTGAAATAAGGAAGAATGGAAAGTGTAAGTAAATAAGTAAGAACTGATTCTTTCATGTACTATTTTCAATTAAAGGACACCAAATTTAATCACAGCATTGTCTCACAGTTAGTTGGTTGCCAGAAGCAAATTCTGACTGGAAAGACTAGGAAAAGAAGAAAGATATCATAGAGGAGCGTCTTCAGAAGGCCAAACATAGAAAAGTAAGGATCTGAGCTGTACCCCCAGATATTTAAAGCTATCCACAGATACTACTGGGCTGCTCTCAGACAGACACCACCCTTGTGCTTAACGACTCTAGGATTGGAGCCAAAGAGCACAGCTTTAGCTTTGCTTCTATTAAGCAAGAGCCCAGGTCTGGAGGAGAAGAAGGTCAGAACACAGTCCTGAATTTATTTAATCAACACTGCTAGACATCAAGTATAGCAATACATCATCAGTGTACCTCAGGATCCTGGAGTTCCACATATTGTAGGTAAAGTACTAATATACAAGGAGAAGAGTATTGGACATAGGGTTGATTCTTGGTGACACTGTGTTTGACAGTGGTATTTGGGGATAGGGTACCTTGAAATTAGATAATCTGGATGTCATTGGTTAGGCAGTCATAGAATGAGCTAAGAGGTGAGGTGAGTGACCAAAACTCAGGACTCTGAGCACAAGAAGCAGTGATCAGCAGCTATCAGGGTGGGTGAACACCTTATTTTGAATATTTGGCCAACTATTTATATTTTGAGGCCCAGAATATTCTGAAAGTCTGTATTTGTCTATTTATTATTCATGTCCCTTTGAAGAAAAAAAAAAGAAACAGCTCCCCACCCTTCTCTCCAACCCAATCCTCTAAAATGCACCCCACCCTGTGCTACCATTCCAGTCTCCCTCCCCCCAGTGCCCATAAACTTTAGTTTAAAGAAATGCATCTCCCCCAAAGGGTGGCTGGCACGACCCCTGCCCTTCTCCATGGCTAGTCGCTATCTCATCTTTAGCATTTTCATGTCAGGAATCAATATTTCACTCCCCTCCTTTGACAGCAGCAATGCAGCCCACAACAGCACTCCCTACCCAAGCACCCATAGTTTGTTAACTCAGGGAGAATGCCCCTACCCCAGAGGACACAGAAGGTGACTGGACAGCAAACTGCCCTACTCCATGGCTGGCCACCTTCTGTGAATTAAAGTGCTCCCACACTTGCTCACAGGGTAAAACAGGTAATCATGTCATCAGATGTTTTATTGATATCCATCCCTTACCTCCAGGACTTGACTCTGGTTTATCTGGTTCCATGTCATAATAGCTACTGAAAAGCAGCGATCACTGTTATGGTGAGTGTATATCACTGAAAAGCAAATTGGTGATATACACTTTAAGGTGACCCGATATTCTGATGTACAAAAAGTGTTTTTGCGAGGGGGGGGCAGAGCCCTTCCCCACTCCGTCCTGAAATAGGATTCTCAACTCCGGGGGGGGGGGGTGCATGTCAGGGAGAAGGCAAAATACGGATGTTGGTAAAAATTAAAGTGCCATAGCTCACAGCTGTGGCAAACTGTAACCCGCTCCTGGTCCTGAGCCCAGTACCTGCTGTGCCACAGCTAGCCACCCACACTATCATGCCACATGGCTAGCTCAGTGGCAGAAGGTACTCCAGTCCCTCTCAACCCCCTCCCTGTCCCTCCCCTTCCCCTTGCTATTCCCCCCTTCCCTTCATCCTTCCCCATATTCACCATCCCATACCCTTGCTATTCTGCAGGATAGCCCATAAAAATAGCTCCTAAAATGAGTCACTGTTTCTGTAGTCACTCATTTTGGGTCACTGTTATTATGTAATACTATTTATCCCAACTTCATTCCCCACCACCTGATTCCTGCTCTCCTATACCAGACAGTGATGCATACCTGTTCATTAAAAGCAACCCATCATCAGTTCCCTCCCCTGTTCTTCCTCTCCCAGGCCCTCTCCTTCCCACATCTGCTGTACCTCTTACCCTCCTGTCTCTTCCCCCTACCACTTACCATTCCTCCTCCCTGGGTTCTCTGGACCTCTGAGGAAGAGATATCCCTGGATACTGGGTGATCCTCCCAGCTCCCTTCACATACCTTCCATCCACTTTCCCCTGTGCACCCCCACCTGCCCCATTCTCTACTGCTCTTCTCCCCTGACTCCCCACCTCATCCTTCCCAGTTCCTTTCTGAGCAGTCTTATATTTATTATTTATATATAATTTTTTATTGAGTTTTGTTGACTGGGTAGCCACACTGAGACTAGAAGTCCCTTTTTGAGGGGTGACCTGGAGGAGGGATACAGATGGTAACCAACTAAAACTGAACCAGATTAAGCAGTCTTACCTCTGCCCTGAGCTGCACAACAATCCTGCACACTGGACAACCCCCTGCTCTCCACACTGCCCCTAGAAGGATTGCAGCCCCACAACCATCATAGCTTACCACTCTGCCTTTGCTTTCCTGACTCCTGTACAAGCTCCTATTCCCCCACATCCTTCCTTCCCAGCTATCCTGACTCATGCACCAACTCCTGTTTCCCCACATTCTCCCTATTCGGCCTCCCCCAGCCCCCAATTATGTATGTCTGTGTAAGACTCAGTCAGTGCTATTCAGTCTTCCCTCAAGTCTTCTCCTTTCCCCTTAGGGGATCAGCTGCTTTCCCCATTGGACCCCCAATTCCCCTTTCATTGTCGCCCTGTTCAAATGTAAGCTAACATTGGGTAGAACTTAGCTTCAGCCCCCCCCAAACTTTCTGCAGTGTTTTTACTACCACCCTATCCCCCTCACTTCACCTATAGTGACCAGCGTGGTCTACGGCCTGTGGTCCTGTTGATAGTCTCAGATGTTACTAGGTTAGATGCCACACTCCTGCTTCATGACACTCGTGCTTTGGAGTCATTCATGCTTCAGGGTGGCTAGGAATTATGGGAATATATAGAAACCACAGCCTCTCTATTGGAGGACTGTAGCCATGTAGCCCACTGGGCCGACCACCCAAGACAACTAGTCCGGCTCAACACCCTCCCTCAACCCTCCCTCAGCTGCTGTCCTCCCTCCTCCCAATCCCCACAGCTCTCGACACAAAATAAATGTGGCATTAATTGGGGATTTTTTTTGGGGGGGGGTATTTGTTTAAGTTAAGTCCCCTACACAGTTTCCCACCAAGCTTACCTGGCTGATCCTGCTCCTTGATCCTCCTCGCCCTCGGTGACATCCTGATATTTCCCCTAGTGTGTCATACTTTTCCTTAATGCTTCATCCAACTCCTACCATAGAAACATACATAGAAACATAGAAGTTGATGGCAGATAAGGACCTCAAGGCCCATCCAGTCTGCCCATTTCTTTTTCTACCTTATAAATGTGCCATCGGCCTTTGCTCTGTCAGTGACCTATCTAGTCATAGTCATTT
This sequence comes from Neoceratodus forsteri, assembly GCA_016271365.2. Classification (NCBI taxonomy): domain Eukaryota; kingdom Metazoa; phylum Chordata; order Ceratodontiformes; family Ceratodontidae; genus Neoceratodus; species Neoceratodus forsteri. The sequence goes on along the minus strand of CM057451.1, from coordinate 1,189,409,706 downwards.
GTATTGCTCCTTATGCCTATCCATGCCTGTTTGAAGCCCTGCACTGTATTCATAGCCACCACTTCTTGTGGTAAGCCATTCCATGCATCTACCACCCTTTCTGTGAAAAAATTTCTCACATTCCCCTTAATCGGCCTCCCTCTAATCTCATGCTGTGTCCTCTTGTCCTGCTATTTTTCTTATATTTAAACATGTTAGACTCTTTCACCTTGTTTATGCCCTTAAGGTGTTTAAATGTCTCGATCATATCACCTCTCTCCCTCCTTTGCTCAAGAGTATACATATTGAGCTCCGTTAATCTGTCCTCATATGTCTTCTGATGCAGTCCCTACACCATTTTGGTTGCTCTTCTCTGGACTGCCTCAATTTGGTTAATGTCCTTGTGAAGGTGTGGCCTCCAATACTGCACGCAGTACTCCAGATGGGGCCTAACCAATGTCTTGTACAGAGGGATTATTACCTCCCTCTTACGACTTGTGATACCCCTACTAATACACCCTAACCCCCCTAGCCTTACCTACTGCTTTAGAGGTCTGCTTGGATGATTTTAGGTCATCAGTGATGATGATGCCCAAGTCTCTTTCTTCCTTTGTGACTGCTAGCAACTCCCCTCCCAGCCTATAAGTGGCTTCAGGGTTTCTCTTCCCTATGTGCATGATTTTGCACTTCTTTGCATTAAATCCCAGTTGCCACTCTTCTGACCATTCTGCTAGTTTATCCAGATCTCTTCTCATTCTGCCCACCCCATCGGATCATCTGCTCTGTTGCAGATCTTGGTGTCATCTGCAAACAGACAAGCCTTACCCTCTAGTCCATCTCTGAGGTCACTAATGAAGATGTTGAATAGAACTGGCCCCAGGACTGATCCTGAGGGTACCCACTTGTGACTTGCATCTCTTCTGACTGTATACCATTTACCACCACTCTCTGTTTTCTGCCAGCCAACCAGTTTGCCACCCAGTTGACCAACTTCTGACCACCCAGGCCTACCTAGCTTATTTATCAATCTTCTATGTGGAACAGTGTCAAAGCTTTGCTGAAGTCAAGGTGGAAGACATCAACTGCTCCCCTTGGTCCACCACTCTGGTTACCCAGTCAAAGAAATCTATGAGATTAGTTTGACAGGACCTTCCTTTGTAAACCCATGCTGTCTTGGATCCTGTGCCTATGGTTCCAGGTGTTGCACTATCCTTTCCTTAAGGAGTGCCTCCATAATCTTGCCCACTACTGAGTAAGACGGCCCGGTCTGTAGTTCCCGCCTCCTCCTGCTACCACTCTTGTGGAGTGGGATCACATGAGCCCTTCTCCAGTCTTCTGGGACCTCTCCTGTGCTCAGAGACTCACTAAACAATTCTGCTAATGGCTCTGCTAGTTCCTCCTTTAGCTCCTTAAGTACCCTGGGATGTATGCCATCAGGTCCCATTGCCTTATCCACCCTGAGCTTAGCAAGCTCTTGTAGGACCCTTTCTTTTTGTGAAGGGAGTAGTGCTCACCTCCCTCCCCTGTGTCCATGATGCTGAGCTGTGGGCCCTGCCCTACCTTCTCTTCAGTAAATACTGAGCAAAGTATCTATTTAGGATAGATGCCTTTACAGGGTCCTCCTCCTCACATGCTCCCTTTTTCTCCATTAAAGCTTAGCAATACCCCTCTGGACTTTCTCCTTTCACTAATGTATCTATAGAAAGTCTTGTCACCTTCTTTTACTGTTCATGCTAGTGTTTCCTTAGTTTGGGACTTTGCCTGCCTTACTGCCTTACCTGCTTCCCTTAGGGCAGTTTGGTATGCCTCCCTATCTTCATCCCGCTGTGTTCCTTGTATTTTCTGAAGGCCAGCCTTTTGGCTCTGACCTTTTCTGCTACTGTATTTGAGAACCAAAGTGGTTTCCTTCTTCTTTTGCACTTCCTTTTCTGTCTAACACAATGGGATGTTGCTTCAAGTATTGTATCCTTAATGCTTGCCCACTTTGCCTGTACCTCCTCACCTGTGTTTCTTTTTGCCAGGGCTAGCTTAACTCTGTTGGCCATCTTATCAAAGTCAGCCCCTCTGAAGTCCCATATTTTTGCCTTGGAATGGGATGATTTAGATGTAGTAGCCAAATTGAACCATACCATGTGATGGTCACTGGCCCCCAGGTGACCTTCTACCTGGAGATCTGTGATCCCTTCTTTGTTAGTCAGTACTAGATCTAGGATAGCCCTGTCTCTTGTGGGTTGCTGTACCAGTTGTTTGAGGCCCTCCCCTGCAGAGAATCCACTATGAGTCTAGTTCTGGCAGATGTTCCTGCTGGTATTGACCAATCTGTATCTGGCATGTTGAAGTCTCCCATTATCAGAACCTCCCTTTAGCTGTCATGTTTTGTATATCTTCTAACAGTAATGTGTCTATGTCCTCCCTCTGGTCTGGGGCCTGTAGACAACCCAGTTCTTATGGCTGTCCCATTTCCTGTTTCCAGGGTGACCCACAGTTCTTCTGGCTCCTTATGTGTATTCTGAATTTCTGTAGCTTTGATATTTTCATTAACATACAGGGCCACTCCTCCCCCCCCCTTTTTGCACCTCGGTCTCTTCTGAACAATACATAGCCAGGTACTGAAGTCTCCCAAGTGTAGTTACTGGTAAACCACGTCTCACTAATTGCTACTATGTCCAGTTTAGCCTCTGACATTATTGCCTGCAGGTCTGGGATCTTATTTCCCAGGCTGTGAGCATTTGTGTACATGATTTTCCATTGGCCAGATTTTGGTGTGTTAGTTGTTGGGTGAAGTTTTGCATTACCCCTGTGCATCGTATGGGGAGACTACCCTTTGTGCTGGAGGTCTGTATATCACCCAAGTATGAACTGGGACCTCTGCTCCTGCCTCTGGTGTGGCCCACAACACCTGCAGCCCTTCCTTTACTTGTAGGTACCCTTGCATTTCTATAGCCCTCATACCCTCCCTCACATAAGAACCCCTCCTCCTCCTCTCCTCCCTTCCCTGTCTCTTCTAAACTGAGAGTAGCTTGGTATGATCATGTCCCAGATGGGGTTTGCAGTGCACCATGGCTCATCTTATGGCTACCAGATCCACTTTAACTGACCCTAATGAAAATGAAATATATTTTGAAATATATTATTAGAAATATATTTCCATATATGTCAGTATATTTATATCTTTGTGTTGTAAAATATATTGCAATATAATGTAAATCTAATATATTGAAATATATTGCTGAAATTAGAAATATATTGGTATATGCAGAATATATATCTAGTGTGGCTGCTTTAGCATATCCCATATATTGGAAAATATATTGTTTTTTTTTTCAACTATACTGTATTAAGTATTGATAATGTGTGTAATCGACATATTTATAACATATGTATAAATATATCACTGAAACATTGAAAATGTCATTTCTTATACTTAAATAGATGTAATATACATGTGTAATAGATTTATAATATAATAAAACATGTTTATGTCACTTATTTGTATGCGCTACTATATATTTGCAATGCATTATTAGTGCATTCCAAAATGCATTCCAAAGTGGACATGGCCCACCTAGACTTTAGCAAGGCATTTGACACAGTCCCACACAAAATATTAATAAACAAATTAACCAGCCTGGGAGTGGGTCCCAGGGTAGTAGTCTGGGTAAAACATTGTCTGGACAACAGGACACAGAAGGTAATTGTAAACAGAGTCCACTCTGAAGAAAGGGGGGTTACTAGTGGGGTACTGCAGGGCTCATTTCTGGGTCCAGTCATTTTTAATGTCTTTATAAGTGACTTTGCAGATGGACTAGAAGGAAAAGTGTGCCTCTTTGCAGATGACACAAAGATCTGCAACAGGATTGACACACAAGGAGGCATAGAAAGGATGAGAAGGGACTTAGCAAGGTTGGAGGAATGATCAGAAGTATGGCAGCTTGGATTCAATGCAAAGAAGTGCAAAATAATGCACCTGGGAAACAAAAACCCAGAGGAAGAGTACACAATGGGGGGGAGGTAGTAACAACAACAAAAATGGAAAAGGACCTGGGGTAATCATATCAGATGACCTTAAGGAGGGCTGGGGGATAATGGGATGTATAGGGAGAGGCATCAACTTTCTGTTTTCCACTGGTGATGCCTCTCCCTGTACTGGAATGTATAGGGAGAGGCATCACCAGCAGAAAACAAGAAGTTGTTATCCCTCTGTATAGACAGTTGGTGAGACTCCATCTGGAGTACTGCGTCCAGTTTTGGAGACCAACATCTCAGCAAGGACATAGACAGGTAGGAGGGAATCCAGATGAGGGCAACTAAAATGGTGCAGGGTCTGCAAGAGAAGCCATACGGGAAGAGACTAAAGGATCTTAATATGTATATCCTTGAGGAAAGGAGGGAGAGGGGAGACATGACAGAAACTTTTAAGTACCTCAGTGGAATCAACAAAGTCCAAGAGTTTAGCTTCTTTCAGACAAAGAGATGTACAAGAACAAGGGGACACAATTTGAAGATAGAGGTGGGACGGCTCAGGGGCAATGTGAGGATATATTTTTTACAGAGAGGGTGGTAGATGCATGGAACTGCCTTCCTGACAATGTTGTGGGGTCTAAAACTGTTTGAGAATTCAAGAATGCATGGGACAGACATAAGGCAATTCTTGTGGGGAGTAGGAAGAAATAGGCTATTGGTTAACTAGGGTCTGTGGCCTATCCTGTAGGTAGGGAAATGGGCAGACTAGGTGGGCCAAGTGGTCCTTATCTGCTATCAAAGTCTATGTTTCTATGTTTCTATAAATATATTCCCATGTTATCTTATATAGTTATAAATATACATCAAATGCATTTATAAATCTGTGTGTAATACAGTGCACAACGTGCAAGGTATATCAAAGAAAACATATCCCAATACATTTCAATACATTTCTGAAATAAATATATATGTAATATGTATTCAACATATATTGTGCATGTATATTCATAAATAATTGTCAATATGTTATACTCTTGTTATATATTTTGCAATATATGTCACATATATTGAGAGTCAAAACCCCAGTATATTGTACATATATTGATCCTGTTTGAAATGCATATGAAATATATTAATGAATGCATTTACACAAAAGCCTTGCATACATTTGAATTGTGTGCACATTATGCTACTAGTATGTTGTAATATGTGCAGTTTATATATCCATACATAGGTATATGTGAGTGTGTGTGTATATATATATATATATATATATACACACACACACACACACACACACAGAACATATCTTATTAACATATTAATGTATATATTGTTCAGTATATTACACAAGTACTATTTATGCATGTCCCATATATCAACTAAATGTATTGCATACAGTATATATTTTTACTATGTTCCACATATAATATTAATGTATTTCCAATATATAGAGTCAATGTATTTAATTTCTATTATTCAATTAAGCAATAATGCCCGACAGGGTGTGTGTCGTGCTGGGATAACATCACGCCTCAGGTGGTTGGGCATGAGGCCGCAGGCCGAGTGCATCCAACAACTGAGACGTGACGTTATCCCAAACGACACACACCCTGGAAGGCATTATTGCTATTATACAATGGCTCATTGTTATACAGAATAAAACAAATCATTTTAAAGATGTTTTTGTGTGGACAAATATTTTGGTTTTTTAATAGCAGATGAAACAATCAAGCAAATGGTCAAGATGGTCAAGAGGCTCCTGGTCATCTGTAGGTTCACAGTGAGGCTCAGACTAGACCCGTGATGTTGTACTGATGAACATCACAGTTCCAGCCCAAGACTGACTAATCAGAGTCCAGGATTTTTTCTTGCCATTGTACAATATATTCTACATGTTGGAAAATATATTGATTATATTCCAAATATATTGAAATAAGGATGTCAAATATGTTATTGGTATATTGCAAATATATTGCAAAATATATTGATTAAATTCCAAATATACTGAAATAAGGTATCACCATAGAGATATAAACATTGGAATTACTGTTTTTAATGTATCTTTATCTGTGCAATTGTTCATCTTGTTAGTCACCATGGAGCTATATTCATTGGAATTATTATTGTAGAGTGCAGCGTTAACTCAAACATACATTTCATACATTTACACTTGCACATTGGACTTACCTCACAAGCTCATGCTTTTTAAGAGCTCAGATCAGTATTTATACCACCCCATGTTGTTTCTCTTATAGGTCAGGGTGAGATCCTACATGTACTTGCTTTATAACTTGCTCCTTTCCTTTCAGTATGTAAGCTAATGCTGTGAATTTGAAACTATTGTAGTACTAGTAATTATCATGATTTTGGCTGCTAAACTACATTTTCAAACTAAGTATATATGAAAATGGTTCCATGTGAAAATTGCGACTGAAAAATCGCGATCGTCAAATAGGCGAGTATTTAACAGCGCGAGCTATAATAGCTCATTGTCTTCTTAGCGCCGCACATAATAGTGGCACCGTAATATTAGCGAGGCAGGTTTAATAGGGTCGTTGTATCAAATGTTGCATTGCTATGTTAAATAAGCAAGTGTGTCAGAGGAAAAACAGCTTTAGTTGCTCCACCAGTGTTCTACTACAGCAAAACGAATGAGCAGTTTCAAGTGCTGCCTTACAAATGTTATCATGCAAACTTAATCACTAATTTAACATGTAACATAAGGGGTGGGTGAGCCTGGGTCAGGGACATTGTTTGCTGAGGCATTGACCTCTTCCCCATTGTGTCATTACTGGACCACTGTCTCAAGACATTCATTGTTTTAAAAAATGTTTCTATATGTCTGGGTTTTATTTATTTAGTTGGACATAGGAATTACAACCCTTTGAGTCATAAACTCATTTACAAAGGCTCCATATCAGCATAGTCATACATTCAGAGATGTGTATATATATATATATATATATATATATAACATATCTACCATGTATACGTAACATATATAAAATACATGTAGTAAATATATATATATATGTATAAAATAAAATATATGTAATATACATGAAATATATGTTGTATATATAAACTATATATGTAACATGTCTAAACATCTATGTAACATATATAAAATATATGTAACATACTCAAAGAATACAGTATATATTTTGCATAGTAGTAATACTATATGTCAGATAGTGTATTGCTAAATAGATTGACATGCTTTTACGCAATGCATGAGGCAGAAATACCTTATGATTTTGAATTTGTGGAGTTGGGGAGGGGCCTCAGATGGGTAGCAAGCATGGTAACCTTCTCAGAGGTGCTACCAGTCCATGGCAGGAGTGAGGCTAGGGTACTGCACACCATGCAGTTTAATGAATGGTTGCAAAACTGGTGCAGAGCACAGGGCTTTGGCTTCATTGGGGACTGGGGAGCCACCTGGAGAGATAAAGGTCTATACTGGCATGATGGTCTGCATCTGTCCACGAAGGGAACCAAGCTCCTATGTGATAGGTTTAAATGCTTCCTTGGCAAGCTTTTAAACTAGCCAAGGGGGGAGGCGCTGATAAAAGGCAGGAAATGTCAAGCCTCCCCCCACAAAACATGGCAGGTAGTAAGGTAAACACTAAGGTACAGAGCTCAACACAGGGCAGAACAGTGGTAAATGGAAAAATAGACAAGGACAGTAAGATCAGGGATGGGGGAAAAAAGGATAAAGCCAACATTAAATGGAGGGCAGTGAGTACCAATGCCCGTAGTCTGGGAAACAAGTTTCCTGAGCTAGTAGCCCTGATGGAAGATGAACAGTTGGATATTGTGGCAGTCACGGAAGCATGGTACACTAAGAACCATGACTCGGATGTCAACATACCAGGGTACACAATCTACAGAAGGGACAGAGAAGGTAAAAGAGGAGGTGGAGCAGCTCTATACATAAGGGAAGGGATCAAAGATACAGAACTAAAAAGTAAAGGGGGAGGACAAGAGGCACTCTGGGTCACCTTGGAGACAGGGAATGGCATCACAATCCACACAGGGGTTGTATACAGACCCCCATCTCAAGGGAAGGAAATGGACAACAAAATGATAGAGGACATTCTCAAAATGGCTGAAAAAGGGGAGATACTGTTGATGGGGGACCTGAATATGCCAGATGTTAACTGGATAACAGGTACTGCAGTCACATCCAAGAGCAGGGTCATTCTCGATGCCCTGAAGGGGGCAGGCCTTAGACAGCTAGTGTTGGACCCCACTCAGGAGGGAGCAATATTAGACCTGGTACTCTCAAATGGAGAGAGGATCACAAATTTAGAAGTCAGTAGACACCTGGGAACAAGCGACCACTGCACAGTGTGCTTCACAATGAGCACAAGCACGGAGACAAGCCATACAAAAACAAGGATACTGGACTTTAGAAGAGCTGACTTTGGCAAAATGGGTGAATACCTGAAAAATGCACTAGCAAATGACCAAAAAGGAGGGTGGAAGAACAATGGAGAAAATCAAAACTGCCATCGTGAGGCAACAAAGCCTTTATTGTGAAACAAATAAAGAAACAAAGCGGAGTAAAAACCACTATGGTTTTCAAGCGGTGTGCAGAGAAGGTTAAGGAGAAAAAGGCTGCCTTCAAAAGTATAAGGAATCACAGGCGGAGCATGACAGGAAATGTCAATTAAAGCAGAAAGAAGTGGGAAGGCAGTCAGAATAGCAAAGGCCCAAACCAAGGAAAAGATAGCTAACTCAGTTAAGAAGGGGGATAAAACCTTTTATAGGTACATTAGGGAGCATAGAAAGGTTAAGGGAGGGATAGTGAAGATTAATAAAGGAGAGGGGAGGTGGGCAGAGGGAGACAGTGAAAAGGCAGAGATACTGAATGAATACTTTTGCTCAGTATTCACAAAAGAAGATGAGGAGGAGTTAACTAAACCAGACAATAGGAGCACTCTGGGTAGGGGGGTTGACAGCAGTCCATTCACAGAAGAAAGAGTCCTGAAAGAACTCCTAAAACTCAAGGTGGACAAAGCAGTGGGGCCTGACGGGATTCACCCCAGAATCCTAACAGAACTAAGGGAGGACCTAGTGACACCACTGACCATGCTTTTTAACAGATCATGGCAGGATGGGGCGGTACCTGAGGACTGGAGGAGGGCAGATGTGATTCCCCTTCACAAAAGTGGGAGCAAGGCAGAAGCGGAAACTACAGACCTGTAAGTTTGACCTCAGTGGTAGGAAAATGATGGAATTACTTCTGAAAGAAAGAATTGTTGAGTACCTAGAGGGCAAGCGGGCACAGGACCCAAAACAGCATGGATTTACAGCAGGAAGGTCATGCCAGATGAATCTAATTGATTTCTTCATTGGGTAACCAAAGTAATAGACCAGGGAGGGGCTGTGGATATGGCCTACCTAGACTTTAGCAAGGCATTTGACACAGTCCCACAGAAAACATTAATAATCAAGTTAGCCAGCCTGGGAGTGGGTCCCAGGGTGGTGGCCTGGGTAGCAAACTGGCTGCACAACAGGACACAGAAGGTAATAGTGAATAGAACACATTCCAAATAAAGGGGGGTTACTAGTGGAGTACCTCAGGGCTCAGTACTGGGTCCAGTCCTCTTTAACATCTTTATAGGTGACATTGCAGAGGGTCTGGAGGGAAAGGTATGCCTCTTTGCAGATGACACAAAGATCTGTAACAGAGTTGATACACAAGGGGGGGTAGGAAAGATGTGAAGGGACTTGGCAAGGTTGGAGAATGGTCAGGCATGTGGCAACTTAGATTCAATACAAGGAAGTCCAAAGTAATGCACCTGGGAAACAAAAACCCAGGAGAAGAGTACACAATAGCAGGGGAGGTACTAACAACAACAAAAATGGAAAGAGACCTGGGGGTAGTCATATCAGATGACCTAAAGGTGGGTAAGCAATGTGAAAAGTCATTAAGGAGAGCCAGGGAGATACTGGGATGCATAGGAAGGGGCATCACAAGTAGAAAAAGGGAAGTGGTTATCCCTCTGTACAGACAGTTTGTGAGACCCCATCTGAAGTACTGTGTGCAGTTTTGGAGACCTCATCTACGCAAGGACATAGACAGGATGGAAGCAGTCCAGAAGAGGGCAACTAAAATGGTGCAGGGTCTGCAGCAGAAGCCATATGAAGAGAGACTGAGAGAGCTTAATATGTATACTCTTGATGAAAAGAGGGACAGGGGAGACATTATAGAAACATTCAAGTACCTCAAGGGAATCAACAAAGTCCAGGAGGGTAGCATCTTTCAGAAAAAGAGATGTGTAAGAACAAGGGGGCACAATTTAAAGATAGAGGGGGACGGCTCAGGGGTAATGTGAGGAAATTTTTTTTCATGGAGAGAGTGGTGGATACATGGAACAGCCTTCCTGAGAAGGTCGTTGAGTCTGAAACAGTGGGGGAATTCAAACATGCATGGGACAGACACAAGGCATTTATAGTTGGGGGTTGCAGGAAGTAGGCTGTTGGTTAACTAGAATCTGCAGCTTATCCAGTAGTTAGGGAAATGGGCAGACTGGGTGGGTCAAGTGGTCCTTAGCTGCCGTCAAAGTCTATGTTTCTATGTCTATGTTATATATTTCTGAAATATATTGGTTTATGTATTTTATCAGTTCAGTGTAGTGACACAGTTAACATAATTTCCAGTATACTGAAATGTATTTTGTTTTTGTAATGAAATATATTCTTGCAATACATTTAACATGAATAAGATCATTTGCAATTTCTTTATTTACGAATGCATGGTTTTAGTTTATGTGGAAATATACTGGCCAGGATATTCTGACTGCACCAGGCACTGGCGCAAGCTTGGGCCCAGAGTAACTGTAATGCGCTGGGGCCAGGGTCAGGAGATATTCAATGGTGCTGCACCATGGAGCAGCACCACTGAATATGGCATGGGCAGCACACAAACTGTGCATGGTACAGTGATACTGAGCCGACGCAAGCCACTGATAGGGAGCATAGGGACGCGCCAGCTCAACTGCAGTTGCGCTAGGTGCATCTCCCGCGATGTTGAGCAGGGGGCATGCAAATGAGGCCATAATATATGCAAGGTGTAAATGGGGCCATTTACATGTCTGGTGGCCCATTGATGCTTACTGAATGAGCAGTGACTTGTACCTGGCGCCCTGTACAGCATGACGTGTGCTGTGGGATCCAGGGCATCCCCCACCCCGTAAACCCAATAGCATGGTATATGTATCGAAATATAGCCCTGATAGTCTAGTGGCCTCCCCCGGTCCCTGATTCCTCGATGAGTATGCAGCATGACCAGCCCTGGTGATCTAGTGGTCCCCCCCTCCCACCTGAGTCCCCGATTCCATGACAAATTACACTATTACCTCCCTAGTAGTCTATAAAAGCCCCCCCCACTGCCATGATCACAGTAACATCCCAAATTGAAATGCCCTGGTGATCCAGTGGCACCTCCACCCCACCCCCACCCACACAGAAGCCCACCCCGCTACCCCCATAATCGGCGGGCGGCTGCATCCCACCCACACACTGCCCAGCCGCCTGCCAAATGACAGGTACAGTATGGGCTGTAAGCCCATTGGTCCCCAGTGTGGACCAATGGGCTTGCAGGGCATACTGTACTAGACAGTCCCAGATCTGTGAATGACTCCATTCACATATTTGGGACCTTCTAGTACAGTATCTGGTATTATCAAATGGGGAGGCAGTGAGGGAAATAAAGGTAGAGGACCCACTACCTGGCAGTGATCACCAAACAGTGTGGTCTAATATCACAATGTGCAGGGAGCCAGAGAAATCAGTTACTCGGGTGGTAAACTTCAGGGGGGGTGGACTTTGGGAGGATGCAGGAAGTACTGAAAGGGAACCTGGAGGGCATAAGGCAGGAGAAGAACATGAAGCAGAAATGGGATATTATTAAATGGGGGGTTACAGAGGCAACAGAAGCCTGCACCAAGGTATAGAGTAAGAGGAGCAGAGCAAGAAAACCATGCTGGTTGAACAGCGAGGTTGTGAAGGTGGCGAAGGCAAAAAGAGTGGCGCACCAGAGGTATAGGAGGACGGGGAAGGAAGTGGACAGGGAGGACTATGCAAGATGGTCCAGGGAGGTGACCAGAAAAGTGAGAGAAGCCGAGGCCCAGAGGGAGCTGAGATTAGCACAGGGAATTAATGAGTGGGAGAGAGACTTTTTCAGATACATCAGGGAGAAAAGGAAGTGCAAGGAGACAATAGTGAGGATAAAAAGGGGTGGGGAGTGGACAGAAAAGGGGGAGGAGCAGGCAGAATCACTGAATGAATACTTTTGCTCGGTGTTCATGGAAGAAAAGGGGGCAGCTACCAGCATGGGCTGGGAGGGAGGGGACAGGGGGAGAGGAGGTGACGGATGGAAGAATTGAGGCAAATAGAGTCCTAGAGGGATTGAGGGCACTGAAGGTAGACAAGGCACCAGGGCTGGATGGTATCCACCCCAGGGTGCTGAGGGAGATGGTGGAGGTGTTGGTGGAGCCACTGGCAGATCTGTACAGCACCTCACTGGAGTCAGGATGTGTGCCACTGGACTGGAGGAAGGCACATGTAGTACCATTACACAAGAGTGGGCCAAGGGATGAACCAGGTAATTATCATCCGGTAAGTCTGACCTCCATAGTGCACAAACTCATGGAAACGATACTAAAGGGAAGGCTGGTGTTGTACCTGGAGGACAATGGCCTAAGGGATGTGAGGCAGCATGGGTTTGTTTCAGGTAAGTGTTGTCAAACCAACCTCATGCAATATTATGACTGGGTGACAGGTGAGCTGGATAAGGGTCATGCAGTGGATATTCTTTACTTGGACTTCAGCAAGGCCTTCAATTCAGTGCCTCATGGGCAGCTTGGGGGGAAGCTAACTGGTGTAGGGGTAGGGGCAAAAATGATGAACTGGATTACAAGCTGGCTGAGTGGCAGGCTACAACGGGTGGTGGTGAGAGGGGAGTTCTCAACTCCAAGGCCGGCGATGAGTGGGGTGCCACAGGGCTCTGTGTTGAGGCCAGTATTGTTTGGACGCTTCATATCAGACATTGCACACGGGGCGGTGAGCAAGGTAAGTCTGTTTACTGACGACTCCAAAATCAGAGCTGTGGTGGATGGAGCGGAGGGATGGAAGCAGCTGCAGGGGACCTACGCAAGCTAGAGGAGTGGTCCGAGAGGTGGCAGCTGGGGTTCAATGCAAAGAAATGTAAGGTTATGCACTTTGTGGTGAAGAACCCAAGGAGAAATACTGGCTGGGGGGGGGGGTTAAGCTGGGGATCTCTGAGGAGGAGAAGGACCTAGGAGTATTGATAATAGGAACCATGAACAACACTGCCCAGTGCAGGAGAGTGGCTGCAAAAGTGAACAAAATGCTGGGGTGCATAGCGAGGGGGTTTTCGTTCAGGCGATGAGAGGTGATCTTGCCCCTCCACAGGCCGCTGGTAAGGCCGCACTTAGAGTATTGTGTGCAGTTTTGGAGACCATACCTAAAGCGTGATATCAGGCTACTGGAGGGGGTGCAGAGGAGGGCAACAAAGATGATACGTGGAATGGAGGGGAAAGACTATGACAGCAGGCTGAGAGACCTGAATATGTACACCCTGGAGGATAGAAGGGACAGGGGCGACATGATAGAGACATTCAAGTATCTGAGGGGAATCAATAAGGACGGGGCAGATGGGGTCTGTAAGTTAAGGAGGGGGAGGGTCACCGGGGGGCATGGGCTAAGAATGGAGGGGGGGGGAGATTTAGGAAGGAAATGAGGAGACACTATTTCACAGAGAGGGTGATAGCAAAACCGTGGGTCCTGAGGGCCGCAGGAAGCAAGGCGCCTTCCCTCATCCCCAGAACTGCTGCAGATCATCACTAGGATCCTCCGAGAGTCGAGAGGGCCACGGGAAGCAAGGCGTTCTCCCCATCCCCGGAATTGCTGCAGATACGTGGTGAGGAGCTCCCCTACCAACTTCATGGAAGGACTTGCTTTGTTTGAACTTGGCGCCATTTTTTGTCAGCGCATGAGTGGAGATAGTCTCCCGCTTCTGCAATATTTCTCTCAAACAGCACTAAGAACGCGGTGCCAGCCTGTACTTTAAGGATTTTACTGCCCACATTTCCCCTGTAAAGGTGCTTAACTGATGCATGCTTGGAAAGTGAATGTAATGCGACTAAGATTATTCTGTTCTGCTACCTGCCCTTAAAGCTAAGAACCGAATTTGTGCTGCTTCACTAATTAATTTACTGGCTTCTTTAAACAATTTAATTGTTTAGCTTGCTCTTATTTCTGACTTAGACTTCTGCAGCTCACTCTGACCACTAGATGCTCACCAGGTCTCTGCCTAGCAGTCCTGACTCCCGATAGGTAAAAAACAAAAGAACATTTCTGCTTAATTTGTATTTAAGTACCTGCTTGTTAGACTGGTAGACTGTTAAAAATCACAAAAGCAAAACAGCATTCCTGCTTAATTCGAATTTAAGTACCTGCTTGTTAGACTAGAAGACTGTTCGTTTTAAAGTCGGCTTGCCTTCCACCCCTACCCCTGCCCAACTCCTGGTGTATAAATTCCTTACCCTCTGTATCTTCCCCCACAGATCATCGCTAGGCTCCTCTGAGGGTCGTGAAGGCTGCAGAAAGCAAGGTGCCCTCCCCTATCCCCAGAACTGCTGCAGGTACTTGTCAAGGAGCTCCCTTACCGACTTCATGGAAGGTCTTGCTTTGTTTGTCCCCGCCGGAGCAGGGCGTCGGCTCCACGCCTCCTCCACCACCACCACCCTTGCTCGGCATGCCGTTATATCGGGGTTCCCAACCAATCAGCCAGCTTCTCCATTAGCAGCCTATACGCTCTCACCACTAGAGGCTGCTCTTCTGTTCCTATACTGGCATTCTCTTATTCCCTAACATAACACACATATAGTACTAGAATGCTACCTCTAATTCTCCTCCTGTGCATTCTGCTACCCACTGCACAGACCCCAGTCCTGTCTTACCCTGTCAACCCCCCCCCCAGTGATACAGACTGTAGTGTGGCTTCTAGGCAGTTCATAAACTCGTGGGTATCCTCTTTATGTTGATGTTGGAAATAGGACTGTGCATTTGACTTTCACCCCAGTTACCCACTATGGTCGCCGCCCTCGGCGCACAACACAGGACTCGTCCAATGGAAACTGGCAGCATCACCACCTCCATCAGCTGATGAAGTCCTCCCACCTCTCTTGCCAACTCCTACTCCTGGCTACCCCTTATTTACAAATTCTCCCCATTCCTACCATCTCTTCCCCTGTGCGTTCAGCCAACCTCTTGCACTTCAACAAAGGAAGACATCCTGGCACCCTGCGCTGAGACTCACACTCCTCCTCCTCCTTCTCATGTCATGAAATGTCCATCCTAATCCTGGGCCCCCAGTACCCTTGACACCTTCCCAACCTTCTTCTGGTGGTTTACGCATTGCCTCCCTCAATGTTTGCAGTATATTAAAAAAGTGGGACTCCTTCCAGGGCTGGGTCATACAATATCAACCTGATGTTATAGCCGTTACTGAAACCTGGCTCTCCCCTTGGATTTCCAACTCTTCAATAACCCTTACCGGTTACAACCTCTACCGTGTGGACCGACAGGGTAAATGTGGGAGTGGTTGCACCATTTACACTAAGGACATAATACACATACAGCAGCTCCCTTCCCCCCAGTTGGGACCAGGACCACAGGCCCTCACCATTAAACTTTCCTTGGGGCGCGCCCACAACCTGCTACACATCACGGCGGTTTACAGTCCACCTAGGGACCAAAAAGTAGCCTTCCGCTTTGTAATGTCCTACCTGGATACCCTACCATCTCAAACTGAAATGATTGTGCTAGGTGATTTCAATATAAATTGGTTAAGTAAGGATGCCTCCCCACTCATTGATGCTGCCACAGCCCTATACCTCTCCCAAGTGGTTACCTCCCCTATCTGTCTTGACCTGTGCACTGGGTCCTTCTCTCTGCTCGACTTTGTCTTCACCAATTGTCCACACAAAATCACTAGTGTCTCTGTTCTCCCAAATGCCCTTAGTGACCACTCCCCAGTTCTCTGCTCCTGGTCCTGCAAAGCCCCTAAATCCCCTCCCAAATTAATAACCCCACAAACTTGGCCCTGGTAAACTGGCAGCTCTTAAAGTGCACCTCAGGGCCATGGACTGGTCCTTCATTACTAGCTCCCCTGACCCGGATATAGCCCTTGACCTCTTCATCCAGTCTTTCAAAAACATATGTGACAAATTTGCCCCATCCACTAAAAGAATGGTTAACGGCAATCATGTGCCCTGGATCTCTAATCAACTCAAGGCCTTGTTACGAGCAAGAGATAAATTGTGGCAACACTCCATAGAGTCTGGCCTCCCGCCTGACAGACATAAGTACAGAGACACTCAGAATAAGTGCACTTGGGCTGTTCGCAAAGCTAAAGCACAGTATAATAAATCCTCATTAACTTTCTCTTGGGGCTCTGGACACAAGTTCTAGAACAACATTAAGGAAATCTGTGGTAAGGACCCCAACTTGGTTCTGATGCAGGTCATGGTTGACGGGTCATTGACCACTGACCCTTCTCAAATCGCTGCAGCCTTCTATAATGCATTCACTAACCTTAGTAGTGGTCTCCCTCCTAACTTCATTGATCCTCCGGCAGCTAATGCCCTTACTCCCCCACCTGTAGCTCCCACCTTTTACCTGTGCTGTATCACTACTAAGACTGCGGAGCCATACCTCAAAACAGCCCTTAGCCACTCCTCATAAAGCTCCGACTGTCTGGACTTGAAGCTCCTTCGTCTCACCCTTAATGAGGTCCTCTGCCACTTATCCACATCTTAAACTGCTCCCTATGTCTAGGTAAATTCCCCTCCAAGTGGAAATCTGCCTCCATCACACCAATATTTAAAGGCAGGGATCGTCCCAATACAAATAATTACCGCCCCATCTCCATACTCCCACCCCCTCTCCAAGGCATTAGAGTGTATTGTATCTGATCAGCTCATGGAGCACCTTAACAAATGCAACCTCCTCTGCAAGCAGCAACATGGTTTCCACAAGGGACACAGCACTACCACTGCCCTTCTCGAATTTACCACACATATACACTCTGCATTGGATAAGGGACAGATCACTGGTGCTGTCTTCATTGACCTCACAAAGGTGTTCGACACCGTCAACCACTCCCTCCTACTAACCACTTTGACCAATTTGAGTCTCTCTTGGGATGCATCAGGGTGGTTCTCTGACTGCCTCTTGAACCGATATCAACAGGTCAAAATTGGAAACGCAGTTTATAATAGACTACCTGTCCTCTCTGGTGTCCCTCAGGGATCCATTTTGGGACTGCTACTTTTTAGCCTCTTCCTCAACTCCCTCCCTGAGTCCTGCCCTGGCAATCTATTACTGCACGCAGATGATGCAGTCATCTTCTCCTCCAGCCCTGACCCTATCCAACTTCACCGCTCCCTTCAGTCCTCTTTCAGCTGTGCTAAAAGCTAGTTCACTGCACAACGCCTCATTCTTAACTATAAAAAAAAACAAAGTTATGCTATTCTCGCACCCACAGAACACCAGAAAGGTGCTCTGCCCACAAGTTCTAACTTCAAACCAGACCCTTTTGGAGCAGGTGGCCTCCTTTAAATACCTGGGCATTATCTTAGACCCAGGTCTTAACTTCCACGTGCACATTTACCACCTATCCAAGGCCATTAGCCTCAGGCTGGGGCTTCTGAACTGCTTCAAGCACTGCCTTACACCTGATGCTCTCAGGCTCGCTGTCTCCTCCTCGGTCCTCTCTCTGCTAGACTATGGCTTATTGATATATGGGGCGGCAAGCACCTCATCCCTAGCTAGACTCCATATCTCCCTAAACAAAGCTTGCCATCTCGTATTAGGTTGTGATCATCTTACACATACCTGCCCACTTTATAGTGCTACCAACTGGCTTAAAAAATCACCCTAGGCCTCTCCCCCTCTGGACTCGCCCCTTTAATCCTCCCAAACATCAAGGTCAAGTGTACGCATAGCTCAGTCCATCATCTCTTCTCGGTTCCCTCCAGCCATACCTCTCAATTCCAAAGGTCTTTCAGCTATAGGGCCCCCGTATGGATGAACAGCCTTCCCTCCGCCCTGACAAATGAAAGACTTGGACAATTTAAAACCCTCCTTAGGGCCCACCTCCTGTCTTCAAATAACTGTGACTGCAACTGAACCCTCTCCGCTACCTCCTCCTTAATCTATGACAATGGCCACTGGCCTGCCTCTTCTCTTAGTGACCAACCAGTGTTGCTAATACGTTATAATATATCTACACCTTATGTGTACTGAGTAATTACTCTATTAAGTAACCCTAGTATTTTGAATGTTAGCCTGGCTGATCCCTTGTACACAATCTGTATCTTTCTCTGAGTTCAATCGCTGTAATGTCTGTCTATATATAACCTATGTGACGTGGAACCTTTGTAAATGAGGCTGTGACTCAAAGATACTCTCCGAATCTGTAATGAATAAATAAAATGGAACGCCCTACCAGAATGAGTGGTATCATGTAAATCTGTGAACAGCTTCAAAAGGACATGTGACAGGGAACAGGGGATGGTGATGGTGGGGGAGGTGGGGTGGCAATGGGATGACAAAGTGGAGGGGGGTGGGGCAGCTGCAAACTAGGAGTGTTGGCTGCACACTCGAGCAGACTTAGACAGACCAAGTGGTCTGTTTCTGCTGGCATTCGTATGTTTGTATAGTATGCTCTGCAAGCCCATTGGTCCACACTGGGGACCAATGGGCTTGCAGCCCATACTGTACCTGTCATTCAACAGGCAGCCGGGCAGTGTGCGAGCAGGATGCAGCTTCCACCAATGACTGGGGGAGTGGGGTGGGCTAGGGGTTCTGTGTGGTTGGGTGGGGTAGAGAGTGCCACTGGATCACCAGGGCATTTCAATCGGGATGTTAC
The DNA here is from genome assembly GCA_016271365.2 of Neoceratodus forsteri. NCBI lineage: Eukaryota > Metazoa > Chordata > Ceratodontiformes > Ceratodontidae > Neoceratodus > Neoceratodus forsteri. The sequence continues at coordinate 1,189,390,793 of CM057451.1, read as the reverse complement.
TGCAATCACAGCAAAGGGTGGGGGTTCCACTAGACCACCAGGGAGGTCATATTGTCATTTATGAGGGACTCGGGTGGGGGACCACTAGACCACCAGGGATGGTCATGTTGCATACACATCGGGCATCGGGGACTGGGGCGGGACCACTAGACTGCAAGGGATATCTTTAGAAGCATATTTACGTGTAGTGTGACTAAGGGCTGGGGGGGGGGTTACACTAGACCACCAGGAATGTGCATGCTTGCAGACGGTGTTCTGGGCGGGCGGGTGGCCACCCATGGCTGGACTGCTGTGTTGCACCCTGCAATACAGCAGCCTACCTGTGGGTGGCGGGATTTGCTCCTACTCAGCACAGGCTCAGCTTTGAACCCCCCATGCAGCGCAGTGCAGGGGTGTGCTGGCATATGCACCACACATCTCGAGTTGAATATCGGGATGTGCAGCATATGCATGGGCACGCCCCCTGCATCTGTACCGCATACATTATTACTGCACCCCAGCGCATCAGGATTTGCACTACATCCAAGCAGCCTTCTCAATATCCCGCCAGGGAGCAATGCAGGGTTGCGCTAGGCGCAACCCTTTTGAATATCTGGGCCACTGTGTATTACATTTCATTGTGTCAATGTATTTCTCAATATATTGACATATATTTTTGCATACTATGAGTTAGTAATATATTACATCAGTATATTTAAAATATATTTAATAAAGTATTGCATAATATATTACATTGGGACAATTTATTTCTCAGTGTATTGATATACATTTACTCATATTTTTCAATACATTGCAATATATTCCATTTTCATAAGGGGTAGCTTGAGGGTTATGATAATCAGGCTCACAGTGATCAATCAGTCAATCAATCAATCAATCAATCAGTCTATCAAGCAATCTTTTTTGAATTACCGTAACCGACTTCAGGTGGGCAGATTTCAAGGGAATGGGAAGGATCCTTAAGAAGCATTTGGATGGGACTGGGCCGACATGGGCGCTGACAGTAGGTGGGAAATCATCAGGAGGGGGGGTGCAGGATGTTACCAGCACGTGCGCAAGAGTAAGATGAAAATGTGGTCGGGCCCGTAAACCCTGCTGGTGGACCAGGGAGGTTCAGGAGGTGGTGAGGGGAAAGAAGGCAGCTTATAGGCATTTCAAGTGCTCAAGGAGTGAAAGGGATCATGGGGAGTACGAGCTGATGGCCAGAAGGGCCACTAAGGTGGTGAGGACGGCTAAGGCAAGGAAGGAGCAGAACCTGGCCAGGGAAATTAGGAGAGGGAATAAGGGGTTCTTTAGATACTTTGGGGAAAAACAAAGGGTGAAGGGGTAGATTAGCAGGATTAAAACAGGGGAGGGATGGGCACAAGATCCGGGGAAGCAGGCTGATGTACTAAATGAGTACTTCGTCTCAGTTTTCACCAAGGAAAATGGGAGGGGGGGGCTGCATCATACATGGGAGGAGATGGTGAAACTGAGCGGGGGGGACCCTTGCCGATCATCGGGTCTGGGGAGAGGATGGGCCATCACTGGCAGGATGGGGGAAGGGAAGGCAAGGCAGGGGGACGAGGTAGCGGAGGTGGAAATCGCAGCAGAGAGAGTGAGGGAAGCCCTCAGGTCCCTTAAGACAGAGAAAGCACCGGGGCCAGATAAATTACATCCCAGAGTGCTGAAGGAACTGGCAGATGTCCTGGCGAAACCCCTGGTGGAGCTTTTCAGCATCTCTCTGAGGACAGGGTGGGTGCCCTAGGACTGGAAGGTGGTGCATATAGTGTCTATCCACAAGGGGGGGATCAAGGGAGGTGGCAGGGAACTACAGGCCCGTCAGCCTGACATCGGTGGTGGGCAAGGTGATGGAGGGCATTGTCAAGGAGAGGCTGGGTGGGACCTGGAAAAGACGGGGTGCCTGGACGATAGACAGCATGGATTCGTCTAAGGGAAATCATGTCAGACAAACCTTGTGGAGTTCTATGACTGGGTGACGAGAGCCTTGGACCTGGGTAGGCCGGTGGACGTCCTCTATCTTGACTTCAGCAAGGCGTTTGACTCTGTTCCTCACAGAGTTCTGTTGAATAAGCTGGGAGAAATGGGGGTGGGGAGCTAGATGATCAGATGGATAGCCAATTGGCTCCAGGACTGGAGGTCGTGGTTGGTGGGATAGTCTCATCCCAAAGGAGGATCATTAGTGGGGTCCCTCAGGGATCAGTCCTTGGGCCCCTCCTGTTCAATGCCTATGTCTCTGACATAAGGAAGGGTATCAGGAGTGAGATGAGTCTCTTTGCGGATGACTCAAATCTGGGGGAGGTGGTGGATGGGGAGGAGGGGAGGGTGGCTCTATAGGGGGAGCTGAAAGCTGTGGAAAGGTGGTCTAGAAAGTGAAAGCTGAGGTTTAATGCAGGGAAATGTAAGGTACTACATCTGGGAGCCAGAAACCTGAGCCAAGAGTACACCCTGGTGGGGGGGGATGCTACAAGTCTCAGTGGCTGAGAGGGACCTGGGGATGGTGGTGGATGTCAAGATGAACAACTCTGAGACTTGTAGGAGGGCAGTGGCCAAGGCCAACAGGATGCTGGGATGCATCGTTAGGGGGATCACCTCCAGAAGGAGGGAAGTGATACTCCCCCTGTATAACTGCTTGGTGAGGCCGCACCTCGAGTACTGCATGCAGTTTTGGAGGCCACACTTAAAGATGGACATTGAACTCCTGGAGAGGGTCCAGAGGAGGACAACCAAAATTATCTGGGGCTTGGGGGACAGGACCTATGGGGAGAGGCTCGAAGAGCTAAATATGTACATATTGGAAGAGAGAAGGGGCCGGGGGAACATGACAGAGGTCTTCAAGTACATGAAGGGGTTAAATAGGGCAAAGCAGTCAAGGTGCTCCGAAGGAAGGGGGGGCAACTAGAGGGCATTGGTGGAAGCTGGAGGGGGGGAGATTCAGGAGAGAAAGGAGGAGGTGCTACTTCACCGAGAGGGTGGTGGAGCATGGACTGCGCTGCCCAGGGGCTGGTGGAGGCAGCGAAGGTGGAGGGGTTCAAGAGGGGTGGGACAGGTACAGGGGAAGGGTTCTGGACGCAAAGTCCTGTGCAGTGGGAATATCTGGGACTGGGAAGGGAGAAGCCAGAGAGGATGAGGGGGGCATCAAGATCAGCTCCCAGGGTGGGGGCTGACCAAATGAGCAGACACAAAAGACTGTTAGGCCTATTCTCCTGGCATTTTAGTATGTTAGTATGAATTCTCAGATAAAGCAAGATTTTCTGAAATATAATGGAAGATAATGGAAGGTTTGATACCTTTTATTGGACCAACAAATGTCTTGGGTATACCATGAGGATAGCGACCGCATATGGGCGACTGTTATAATGACGACCCATATGGCGGTGCTATCATTGTGGGCGACTGTAGGGGGACGGCGAACGTTGTGACAGCGAGGTTAGGGTGGGCAACAGGAAGGGACAGTGGGTGAAAGGACATGGAGGAATGGGGAACAGGGATGTGACCCTGTGGTAAGCCTGCTTCCACCGAGCCAACCATGTGGTATGGTGGGTAGGGTGGTTGGCTACGACGGAGTGGGTTCAGGACTGGGGACGGGTGTTCCTTTTGTGCTTCCCTGCAGCTGGGACTTAGCTTTTTGAAACCGGATGTGCCCCTCCCGACATGCACCCCCTGGAGCTGAGAATCTTTATTTAGTGGAGTAGCGAAGGCGCAGCCCCTGGCATGCACAATTTCCAGTAGTTTATTTTTGCTATCGCCGAAAATGATTTTGTTAGATAATGCAGGGTCATGATAATAGTAATAGCCTTTGTGCAGTCGCTATTATCACATAGAACCCGTGTCTTATACAAAGATGGAATTATACACAAGCTTTCGAGGCCTCACAAGTCCCTTCTTCAGGTGAATAGCAAAACTGAGCAACATCAGCAGTATTTATATCCATTGTGGAGCAATTTATAAAAATAAATCGCAGGAAGTGAAGTAAGAAAGTGATTTCTAGCTTCCTTTTATCTCCTACTGACCTGTTCCTATTTAGTACCTCTATTTCTTCTCATACATTTTTTTTTACTTTGCTACTTATATCGACTTTTATCTCTAAACCCTTTATATCACTTTCTTACTTCACTTCCTGCTGTTTTTTTTTTTTCATAAATTGCTTCACAGTGGATACAAATACTGCTTATGTTGCTCAGTTTTGCCATTCACCTGAAGAAGGGACCTGTGTAGCCCGAAAGCTTGTGTATAATTCCATCTTTATACAAGACACTTGTTTGTCCAATAAAAGGAATCAAACCTTCCATCATCTCCTGTTTTCCAAGGACCAATACGGCTAGAATCTCTTTTTACTGAAATATAATCAAATCAAATAAAAATACCCAAACTTTTTAAATGACCTCATCAAAGGCCAGGGAGAACCAATGTATTCTAAAGGGCCCTACGATACAGTGTGGCACTTTCCAAGGGGTCCTTAACCCATCTGCCAGGGAGAATAGATACAGATGTATTACATCTGATATTCTAGGGGTCAAAATGCTGTGCAGTAGCTTTTGAACTCTGGATGGCACTGCATGTGAAATAGACTCAAATGCCATCAACTGTATTGTGAAGTAAGGATGAGTTTGCATTTCAAAGCAAAATCCCCAGTTTTCCATGTTAATATTGCAAAATCGTCAACAAGTCCTAGGGACATGATATTTCACAGTGCATGCCAGCTACATTAAAGTACATTTTCCCGAACTTTTATGCTGGTGTGTTTTATAAATTAAATGTTGCAGAGGGCAATTAAGAAAAATGTAGCATTTGACAGGTGTTCGTATCCTGATGTGATCTGAAAGTAAAGCGCCTTTAGTTGTGTGAAAAACGAGCTGCAGCAATACCTTTTAAGGATTTTTTTAGTTTTGAAAAATATCTAGTTGTTTTAAAACCTTTCTACAACCAGGTTCCACTACACTTCACATGCACAGTACAGCTATGAAATAAAACTTTCAAAATGGCTGCATAGTATGTGACACATGATGCAAGAATGTTATGCATCAATCCTATTATGTCACATTTCCTTATATCATATTGCCCTACTGGAATAATAATGGTCTTATTGCCTCATAGCATATTAATTATTAAAAGTAACATTACAGTACAATACATACAGATACATAGATGTTGATGGTAGAAAAAGGTCATTGGCCCATCCAGTCTGCCCACCTGACCTAACTATTCTGTCTTGTCCTAGTTGTAACCTTTTGTTACTGTCCCCCTTTGTTACTGTTCCCCTTTTGTTACTGTCCCCCTTTGTTACTGTCCCCCTTTTGTTACTGTCCCCCTTTGTTATTGTCCTTCTTTTGTTACTGTCCCCTTTGTTATTGTCCCCTTTTGTTACTTCCCCCTTTTGTTACTGTCTCCTTTCTGTTACTGTTCCCCTTTGTTACTGTTCCCTTTGTTATTGTCCCCCTTTTGTTACTGTCCCCATTTTGTTACTGTCCCCCTTTGTTATTGTCCCCCTTTGTTACTGTCCCCCTTTTGTTACTGTCCCCTTTGTTATTGTCCCCTTTTGTTACTGTCCCTCTTCGTTACATACGAACATACGAACATATGAAATTTGCCAGCAGATAAAGGCCTAGAGGTCTATCAAGTCTGCTCAAATGTGCAACTAGCACACCTTATTCTGCAGCTGTCCCTCCCTTCCACCCTTCCCCTTCATTAACCCTCCCCTTTGTCCTGTCCCATCCTCGTTTGAAGCAGTCCACTGTTCTACTGCATACCACTTCAGCAGGTAACGCATTCCACCCAGCCACCACCCTCTCTGTAAAAAAGTGTCTCCTCATCTCCCTCCTGAACCTTCCTCGCTCCAGTCTCATATCATGGCCCCTGGTGTCCCTCTCCTCCCTTACTTTGAACAGCCCCTCTGTACCTGTCTTGTTTATTCCTTTCATGTATTTAAAGGTTTCAATCACGTCACCCCTGTCTCTCCTCTCCTCCAGTGAGTACATGTTCAACTCCTTCAACCTCCTCTCGTATGATAAGTCCCCCAGCCCCTTGATCATCTTTGTCGCTCTGCGCTGCACCCCTTCCAGTAACTTAATGTCCCTCTTCAGATACGGATGCCAGTACTGCATGCAGTACTCCAGGTGTGGTCTAACTAATGACCTCTACAGTGGCAGAATCACCTCCTCCCTCCTTGAGGATATACCCCTTGCAATACAACCCAGCATTTTGTTGGCCTTTGCAGCTGCCTTCCTACATTGTGCCGAGTTGTTCATTGACCCTGTAATGAGCACACCCAGATCCTTCTCCTCCTCTGTCTGGGCTAGCTGCACTCCCCTAGCTGGTAACTCCTCCTTGGGTTCTTCATCCCAAAATGCAGCACCTTGCACTTTTGGCATTAAAGCCAGTTGCCAGGTGTCTGACCAGGTTTCAAGCTTTGCCAGATCATCCTGCAACCCTGCCATCCCCCTAGGTCATCCACCACTGCGCCTACCATGGTATCATCAGCAAACAGATTGATCTTGCTCTTGATGTCCCATGATATGTCTGCAATGAATATCCCAAACAACACTGGTCCCAACACCGGCCCTGTGGAACACTGCTGTCACTGCCCTTGGGTGTGAGAGCTCCCCACCCACCACCACCCTCTGTTGCCTTCCCTGCAGCCAGTTTCCTACCCATCTCACCAGTTTTGCACCGGCCCCTGTGCCTACTAACTTCCTTCCCAGCCTTCCATGTGGCACTGAGTCGAATGCCTTACTGAAGTCCAGACACAGGATTCGTTATTATCCCCCTTTGTTACTGTCCCCCTTTCTCTAGCTAATCCCACATGCCAGTCCCATTCCTGCTTAAAGCTGCTGACTGATTTTGCCTGTACCACTTTCTCTGGCAGCTTATTCCACTTGTTCACCATCTTTTCTGTGAAGAAGTACTTGAATACCCCCTGCCAGCTTTAGGGAATTCCCTCCCATCAGTGTATTTGAACTCAAGAAGAAACAGTTCCTTGATGTCCGCCCTACTCATCCCGTGCAACTTGTATGTTTCTATCATTCCCATATCTCTTTTTCAAGGGTGCACATGTTCGTGTCCTACATCCTCTCCTCGTATGTCATTTCCCCAAGGACGTGGACCATCTCAGTTGCCCTGCACTGTACTGCCTCCACTTTGTTGCAGTCTCTCCTCTGGTGGCGACTCCTATACCTTGGGCAGTACTTAAAGTGTGGTTGTACCAGTACATATTTATTTATTTATTTTATTTATTAAATAAATACTGGTGCAACACTGGTGTAACCTGTACAGTGGGAGGATCGCCTCCCAATTTCTACAGCTTATCCTCCTTCCTATGCATCCTAGCATTCTGTTAGCTTTGTCCACCATCCTGTTGCAGTGTGACTCCAATATCATTACTCCCAAATCTTTTTATTCTGTGGTGCTATCCAGGACCACCACCCCCATTTCACATTCCATCGGAGGCAGTATAGCGCAGTGGTTTAAGGCTTTGAACTGCAAACCTGAAGACCTGTGTTTGAATCCCACAGCCCCCACTTGCATACTGTGTCACCCTGAGCAAGTCACTTAACTTCCTTGTGCTCCCAGGTTGCACCTGTAAACAAGTTTTTATCTTACTGTGTCTCTCCTGGTTAAACAAATAAACAGAAAAAAAAAAGCCCTTAGGTTCCTTTTCCCAGTGGGCCTTACTTTGCAACGTGCATTACTAAATGCATTAAAAATGACATTATCGCCTCTTATTGCAGCAGTATCATCTGACAATCACTATTTGATAACTGATTGAGTATACTGGACCACATGGCCCTTTTTGAGGTACGATCCGGACATAAATGACAGAGACAAAAACTGTTTTGTTACATATAATACAGTTGAGACAAACTGTCCATTGTGCCATGCTAGCTAACAGGGCAGCTTGGTGGTGATTCACTTCTTCTGCTGCCACCACCACCTGATAATAGATGGAAAAATACCTCAGTCCTGCTCAGGGGTTGGAAGGTCAAGCACAATAATATATCATATATGTTAGAGTGCACTTTAGATGGTGGACTTTAAACAGAGAGTTCTCACCTCGAAATCTTACAGTTATCTCTGCAATAAAGAGGCACAGTAATCTGTTCTATAGGTAAGTACCCCAAGTATGGGTGCTTACTATTCAGCACTTGCTCCTTCCCTTTCCCATTTTTTTGGCTGTGGGGTTGTTGCTTGCCTGCAGGTCGGGTGGGGCTATGACTCCCGGCATGCGTATTTAAGGAAGGTTTTAGCACCCTTGGAGGAGGACTGGTGGGGAGAAGAGGTGATGAGTTGAGGCCAGGATGGCCCATGCCCTCCCTGGCCCAGCTGGCATTCTTCTGTGGGCGGTGTGCACAAAGTCATCTGGGAACCAGTGTAGGGGGATGGACCGAGTGAGCTACGTGGTGGAGCCAACGGATAGGTAAGATTCGAACCATGCACTCACCTCTCCAGCATCAAGGATTGTCTGCAGTTCTGCAAAGGTGTGGGCCCCTCCACTGCTATGTGGGAGCCATAGCCCAGGGAGTACTAGGAGGACCCACAATGTGAACTGCAGCATCGTGTGGATTGGTGGTTGGGTCCAGAGTAACTTGAGTCTGGGGTCCTGCTGTTGGGGCAGTGCAGTGGGCTGAGCCCATACTGTGGTGATGGCAGTGGTGACAGCCTGACTTCCCCTTTCTGGTGTGGTACTGCAACAGGACTGAAGGGGTTGCAGGGCCAGGAAGCCTTTTTGGGGGTCGTTGCCAGTGTGTCTCTGGGATCGCCAGGGCTTGTACTTGGGTGCCATGGGATGCCTGCAGCCCAGTGCACCTGAAGAGATATACAGGACAGAGAGAAAAATCCGGGGTATGTGGAATCTGCAGCGTCTGAGAGAAACATGAGCCTGGTGAAATCTGTGCTGCTGCCATCAAATGGAAGCATTATTCATCTTCGAGGGACTACCTTTGTCTGATCTGCCTTGATCATTAAGCAATGTGCCATGACCCTGCTTCACCCTATAACCATTTAGTTGCCCCCTCTACCTGCCGAGGCCTGATCTCCAATCAAGCACGAAGACTGAACCCAGGTAATTTTTGCCATCAGTTATTTCAGGACTGCTGTCTGCGTTGCCTGGTGCTCCCCCCCCCCCTTGCTTCATCAGGTACCCCTAGACACAGGGGAGGGGGCTTACGTATGAAAATAGATTATTTTTTACTAACTACTACAGATATTAACAGGTAGTCAGGAAATGTACAGCAAACCAAAAAGATTTACATGTTTAGAGGAAAGGAAAAGTAATGCAGTTAAACAGACAGATGACTGTTCGAATAATCTCAAAACGTAGTCTCTCACTAGAATCTATATTTACCTGCCAGTTAACTTGAAAGAACACTCACCTAGACTACCCTTTCCTTGCACAGATAAGCTAACTATCTAACAGGGCTCTCCACTCATCATTAGTGTCGGACCCTGGTCCTCTTCAAAGCTTCAACGACTTTAAAGGCTGCCTGGTTTCCTTATGTCTCCTTGTCTGCTTCATACTGCTGCTGCATTTACTGCTTGACCTATTTATTGTTTTATTACTCACTCCTACGTGGTTGTTAATTTCACCTGATACTGTGTTTTGACCTTCCTGCATGGGGTCCTGTATTCTTAGATTCGGTTCTGACTGTTCTTGTCCTCTGTAAACTTGTTCCATTGTTGTTTTGTACACTCCCGGGTCATGCTTGAAAATAGGCAGGTCTTTTGCCTAATGTACTTTCCTGGTTACCAAAAGCTAATAAATAAATAAACAAATAAATAAATAAAAGTCAGAGAGAGCGAACTGGGGTTGCACACTCCCCTCATGCCATCCTCGTATTCCTCGCTGTCACTTCCTTTGCTTTCCTCTTCTCACTTATTTATCTGATGAAAGTCTTATCCCACTAAAAAGATGGAGAAGGACTCCAGGCCTGAAGCACCCCCACTGGATAGTGGGCATAGACGTCTGGCCAGCAGCTCTCCTCCTAAGGTCTCTGTTTCTCCCCATGCCAGATTGAGAGGGCATTGGTGGGCAAGAAAGAATTTGGGCTTCATTGGTCCCACAGAGCCCTAGCCATCCCCCATGCCTGCAGTGGCTGTGCCTGCTTCAAGAAAAAAAAGCTACATCACAGAAAGTGGAATCCCCTGATGTGATCTTGGAGGAGGAGATGTCCAGCAGCACTGATTCAGATGGGGAGAATTGGGCCCCCCCACCACCACTCCATACTCCAGGAAGCCTCACTACTCCTGGATGATTTGAGGACCAGGATGTGGAGGGGATGATTCCCAAACCATTCTGCAGGTCCAAGCTGTCCATTCCTGATAGGGGCCCCCATCTGCCTCAGCTACGTCAGCATCTCTGCCAAAAGATGGGTGGCCTTAGATCTGAAGAGTCTTTGAATCTCAAGTACAGGAATGGTACTTGGTTGGCAGATAAAAAGAGATGAAGGACCAGTGTTCAAAGCATCCTGGAGTGGTCCCAATCAGAATGGTGGGTCCATAGAATAATCCACAAGGAGTACCCCCACGAGGTTTATCCCTATGTGTTGGAGAGGAGTTGGGATATCCTTAAGGAGAAGCGTGAGGATTGGGTGTTTTGTGAGCTCTTGATAAAGTCCAGGCCAGGAATAAGGTAACTGGAGAGCTCAAGCCTGCAGAGATTACAACTGCTAGATCCATATGTTAATCTATGGTCTGGATGGGACTGACCCTCTTCAAGCACATCGCCATGGTCCAGGACGTCATGGGAAATCGCACCAAGTACTATGTAGTCAGTGAAGACTTGTTTGGGGAGGAGACGACCAACCCAGATCCTCAATACTACTATTCCAAGGAGGAAGCCCCTGAACTATAGAGCCCAATGGCCTCAACATCTTGATCTCTCTTCAGGACTGCCCTGTATTTGGGTGATGATCTATATCTGACAGTTGTGCCTTCTACGACTGGGTGAGACCACTCCTCATTTACTGTTTAAAATGTTACTGTTTAACATGTTTAGCAAGTTACTGATTTATGGAGTTATTAAGTGGTGCTTTGCCCCTTTAACCCTCATTTGGACTAGCCCTGATCTGTAGGCCGTATGGTGTACCGTATTGCATTATGGACTGCAGTGCTCTATTACTGTTTTGCGGTTCGGGGGGAGGGGATGGTAGAAGCATGAAAGTGGAGCTTGGTGTGTGCTTGTGTGTGTATGTGCTGAGTGTGTCTGTGTGCCTGTGGTAGATCTATGTTAAGACTAGGAATTAACATCTTTTACTGTCCTGCAGAGAGGATGTTAATTTGCCTGTTGTTCAAGTTGTATGTGTAATCTATTGGTGTTATTACAAACTATTGTTACCTTTTTACCCTAGTTATGGGGGAGCCAACAGGCAGCCATGCGGGTGTCCCCCCTCTAATTTTGGTGGCAGCAGCACTGAGTAGTCATGGGTTGGCAGGGAACAGTTGGGATGCCATTCACCCTAGTACTTGACTAGATTTGCCTAGATAACAGGGTGTGGGTCATTATTTCTTGTCTGGGGAAGTGTGAATTTGAGAAAATTAGGTCCAGAGATATTCAATGTTGTGACAGTGAGCGCAGCTTTGTCTGTGAGAGTTTTTTGGGGGGAGAGTGCACATATTCCCCCCACCTGGCCTCAAGATAACTGGGTGGCTCAACCACCATGAGGTGAATGGTTTAACAGGGTGGAGTGTAAGCACCCCCAAGTATGGGTGCTTACTATTTGGCCCTTGCTCCTCCCCTTTCCCCTTTTTTGGGCTGTGGGGTCATGGCCTGTCTGCAGGTCAGGTTGGGCTATAACTCCTGGCATGGGTATTTAAGGTAGGTATTGGTGCCCTTTGAGAAGGTCCGGTGGGAAGAACAGGCTGTGAGTTCGGGGCCAGTGCAGCCCGTGCTGTCACCAGCCCATCTGGGATTCTTCTGCGTGTGGTGTTTAGAAAGTCATCCATGAACCAGTGCAGGAGAGTAAGCCAAGTGAGATATGTGGTGGAGCCAAGGGATAGGTGGGATTTGAACCATGCACTCACCTCTCTGGTGACAAGGATTGTCCACAGTTCTGCATAGGTTTGGGCCCCTTCACCGCTATGTGGAAGCCGTAGCCTGGAAGTACTAGGAGGACCAGCAATGTGAACTGCAGCACCATGTGGGTCATTGTTGGGCCCGGAGTAACTTGAGTCCGGGGTCCTGTTGTTGGTGAAGTGCAGTGGGTTGAGCCCATGCTGCGTGGATGGCAGTGGTGGCAGCCTGTGTTCCCCTTTCTGGTGTGGTATTGCAGCAGGACTGGAGCAGTTGTGGGGCCTAGAGGCCTTTTGGGGGTCGGTGCCGGTGCATCTCTGGGATCACCAGTGCTTGTACTTGGGTGCTGTGGGATGCTTGGAGCCCAGTGTGCCTGAAGAGATAGACAGGACAGAGAGAGAAATCCAGGGTATGTGGAATCTGCAGCATCTGAGAGAAACGAGCCTCACGAAGTCTGTGCTGCTGCCATCAAATGAAAACTTTATTCAGCTTCAAGGAACTGCCTTTGTATGGGAGGCAGTATAGTGCAGTGGTTTAAGATTTTGAGCTGCAAACCTGGAGACCTGGAAATGTCTAACCATAAATTAGAAAGTTTTTTTTATTTAGGCAAGCCTTTCCTGGATATGAGGTAGATGTTTTAACTGTTTAGATGGAGAGCTGCTTTTAGTTGTTTATGTTTTGATTTTAATTTCTGTTATTTTTTAGTATTTTTTTAGTTTTACTGTTTTTGCCGTATTATTTTGTATTTTAACTGTTTCATAAGGGTGCCCTGAGCCTTTTGGGAAGGTCACCTTAAATAAATACAATCTACTACTGCTACTAGTATCTGGGTTTGAATCCCAAAGCCCCCCACTTGCATAGTGTGTGACCCTGAGCAATTAACTTCCTTTTGCTCTCGTTTCACACCTGGAAGCAACCTTTAGCTTAGTGTGCCTCTCCTGGTTAAACAACTTCCCCTTCTCCTTCCGTCAGTCTGATCTGCCTTGATCTTTAAGCAATATGCCATGGCCCTGTGCCACTGAACTACATCTGCCTCAATCTTTATCTCGTTTGTGCCGCCCTGCTCCACTGAGTGGAAGTTTTTATTGTTTCATAAAGAATTAGTATGCTCATGTGTGGACATTGGACTGAATTAATGAATTACTGCTCCACCCCACAACAATTTACTTATTTATTTATTTAAACGTTTTACCAGGAAGGCATACTGAGCAGAGTACTGCTCGATTACAGATGCGTCCTGGGAAGGGGAGAACATAAGAAAACAGTTTACACGGTATAGACAAGAAAATACATAGTGGGAGAATTATTAACATTAGGACTGGTTACATGTCTGGTTACATGTCAGTAGTAGCTTAAGCGAGACAAATTGGTAACCACACTTGCCCCCATCCTAGCTGTTGTTTGCCCCGTGGTTGCTGCACCCCTATGCCTGATCTCCAATGAAGAATGAAGACTGAACCCAGTTAATTTTTGCCATCTGTTATTTCAGTACTGCTGTCTGTGTTGCCTGCCCACCCCCCCCCCTGCTCCATCAGGTACCCCTAGACATGGAGAGGGTGAAGGGTAGATGATTTTCTACTAACTACTACAGATATTAACAGGTAATCAAGATATGTACAGCAAACTGAAAATATTTACATGTTTACAGGAAAGAAACAGATGGCCGTTAGAATTATCTCAAAATCTAGTCTCTCACTAGAATCTATATTTACCTGCCAGCTAACTGGAAGGAACGCTCACCTAGACTACCCTTCCCTTGCACAGATAAGCTAACTATCTAACAGGGCTCTCCCTTCATCATGAGTGTCAGACCCAGGTCCTCTTGAAAGCTTTAAAGACTTCAAAAGCCACCAAAAGTCAGAATGAGTGAGTTGGGGCTACACACTCCCCTCATGCCACCCGCGTATTCCTCACTATCACTTCCTTTGCTTTCCTTTTCTCACTTAGCTATCTAAAGATCCAGAAAAAAAGGGATGATTTGCTCCCTTTTATTGGGCCAACACTGATGTTACAAAAGAAAATAGGGGCTTTAGCTTTCGGATTACATAGAATCCTTCATCAGAAAAATAACAGTTGGTTTGGAACAATAGGCAAAAACAGACATGTTACAATGTCTCTCTTTGGAAAGGAGGACAAAACAATCGCTGAAATCAAACCACAACATTGTCATAAAAATGGTGATAAAGGTTCTGCTGTGGTGATCCTAAACTGTGAGGACTATGTTTATGAAGCTAACAGATAGCTTAACAGACCATACCTACTACAGGGGACTGCTGAGTGATCCCACTACAGAATACACAAGTGAACGGCAAGCCCATCAATGCAGCGGTTGGATTTCCGCTTGCAATGCCGCCGACCTGGGTTCAGGAATGGACTCAGGTCGCCAGAGGGCCGGCCGGGGAGAGAAGAATGGAGTGTCCTAAGGACTGCTCTCCTTCTCCAGGGGGAGGTTTGGGACTCCATCTGGTGCTTGATGGACCCCTGGCGGAGGCTGGGGGTACCGCAGCTACCGGCATGTTACAGTTCTCGGGGGGTGGGGCAGACACAGGACATCATTGTACGTCCCCGCCTCACTCAAAAATGGGGAAGAAAAAATCCCGCTGTCTGCCACCTCCGTGAAGCCACCATCCGGCTTCAATTAGCCTCTCTTGCCGGCTCCCCCAGTCAGTCACTAGTTTCCCAACATCAGGGCCAGTGCCATGACCCCACCCTCTGAGGGCCAAGTCAGGGGTTTTGGGGGAAGAGCAGAGAACAGGAGAGGTGGAAGTCAAGATGTGCCGTGACCAGCAGATGATTGGTAGCTGGCAGCAGTGGTAAAAAAAAAAAAAAAAGAATACACAAGTGAACTATGGGACATAATTGGATCTTTTCCAAATCATGTCAAAGACAGACTAACTGATCTCATCCCTGTTGAACCCAAGCCTGGGACTTTCTACATGCTTTTGGCAGACAACAACAAGAAGAAGGAGGTGCTATTAGAACTTTACTACTCTACTGGGACTTAAGAACTAGAACTCTACTACTGGGACCTTCAATTTAGGGTAGAAACAAAAAACAAAACAAAAAAACAAGAGTTAGTGTGTTTGTCTGTCTTGGGTGAAGGAAACTGTTAACTGCAGTTAGCTAGGTGAAGAAGGGAACGGTGAATTAGGGTGAGTGTCTTAGGCAGCAGGAAGTCAGGTGTTTGGAGTTAAAACTACCCTAGATATTGTAGCTTTTGGCAAAGAACAGCAAGAGGAAGGAGGTGCTGTTAGAACATTACTACTCTACTGGGACTATATAGTCCTCCCTCCCCGCCCACCGTTAGTCTGTTCCACTTTTATAGGCACAGGATTTGACTGACAGCAGAAACTTCCTGTTTGGGAGCAGGAAGGGAGTGATCACAGAGGCACAAATGATTTACAATCTTAGAAGGAAAAGAGTATCTCTCCATCCCCCCTAGCTGCTGGAGGTCTGACTCTGAGCAAGAAAGAAGGGGACTACTGGGGAATACAGGAACTTCCTGTCCCAGAACAGGAACAGCAGGAGCTTTAAGGGGATGGAGGCAGTAGGAAAGTAGGGAGGAAAAAAAATAAATAAAAAAATAAATAAACAGAGAGAAGAAAGAGTAAGTATACAAAACAACAGTTGAGGGGACACAAAAAAGACATGATGGGGGTGGTGCAGTGCAGTGGCTGTGGAGTGGCAGTCTTCTGGGAGACATTCAAGACAATGCAGTGTTGTCCCATCTACAGGAACCTCTCTGGGTTGAGGGAAGAGGTTGCTCGTCTCCAGGATGAGTTGACCAGGATTTGGGGGACATTCTCTCTCACCCAGGGACCACCAGGGCAGCCGCTGCTGCCTCAGAGGTTGCCAAGAAAGAGGAGTGGTTGAACCACAGTGGGCTCAAGGAGGGTGAGGGTGGTGGAATGGAGGTGCAACCCTTCAGCTGTACCTCTCCACAATTCGTACGCTGTTCTCACAGAGTGTGGTTCCTCTATGGAGGCACCTGCAGTGGAGACCGAGAAGGATGCTGGGAACCTGCACAAAGGAGAACCACAGGAGGGTGGCATGGCAGCCCACAGGGGAAGGAAACAACTCATTGTGGAGGACTCCATTGTTAGGAGGGTAGAACTGGGGAAGGGGGAGAGGGAGGTAAGGTGTCTGCCTGGTGCCATGGCTTGGACGGACAGGGAGCGAATCCTCAGGATTGCATGAGCAACTGCACGGAGGAGGAACCTGGATGTCATTGTCCACCTAGGGACAAATTACCTGGCTGGGAAAGGGATCAGAGCAGTGCAGGAGCAGTTTGTGGAGTTGGGGAGGGGTCTTAGACAAGTAGCAAGCACAGTAACCTTCTCGGAGGTGCTGCCAGTCTATGGCATGGGTGAGGCTAGGATGTTCCACACGATGGGATTCAATCAATGGTTGAAAAACTGGTGCAGAGCTCAGGGTTTTAGCTTCACTGGGGACTGAAGGTCCACCTGGATGGATGCAGGCCTATACTGGCACGATGATCTGCATCTGTCTAGGGGAGGAACCAGGATCCTAGGTGATAGGTTTAAATGCTTCATTGGCAAGCATTTAAACTAGCCAAGGGGGGAGGCACTGAAAAGGAGCAGGGAAATCCTAGTCCGACCCCCAAAAATCAGGGTAGTTAGTGAGGTAGAAATCAAGATAGAGAAGTCTATAGGAAGAATGGCAGGGGTAAATGGAGAAAAGGGCAAAGGCAGTAAGGACAGAGATGGGGCAAAAAGGGGAAAGGCCATCAGAAAATGGAGGGTAATGAGTACCAATGCCCGTAGTCTAGGTAACAAGCTCCCTGAACTGGTGGCCTTGATGGAAGAGGGATGACTGGATATTGTAGCAGTCACGGAAACATGGTACACAGAGAACCATGACTGGGATATCAACATACCAGAGTAAACAATCTACAGGAGGGACAGGGAGGGAAGAAGAGGAGGAGGAGTAGCTCTCTACGTAAGGGAAATGATCAAAGCAATGGAACTAAAGGGTAAACAGGGAGGAGTGGAGGCACTGTGGGTCACCCTCGAAACAGGAAATGGCACCACAATCCACATGAGGGTTGTATACAGACCCCCGTCTTAGGGGGAGGAAATGGACAAGGAAATGATCGAAGGCATCCTTAGGATGGCAGAAAAAGGGGAGATATTGTTGATGGGGGACCTGAATATGCCAGATGTTAATTGGAGCACCTTTGCTGCAGCCACATCCAAGAGCAGGGTCATTCTTTTTTTTTTTTTTTTAATCCTCCTCCCTCCTTGCAGCCCCCTCCTCTTCGGGAGACACCTATGGCCTTATCGGCCTTCGCTCACCTACCTGGAGCCGGTGCAGTCCATGCCCCATGGAGCCGTGGCTATACCCCCCAGGTGGGTACGGGGTGGGACCCCCAACCACCCCGACGTTCTACTATGCTTGGTCGGCATGCTGTCCCCGGACAGGTAGGGGCATTGAAGGTCGGGGCCCTGGTGCTCCGTCTACTAGGCGGCTGCAAGGGTTTTTCCTGGTGTTCCTCGACGTGCCAGGTCCAGTGACGTCAAGGCGCCGAAGCGCCGACATCTGGTACGTCGCTCCTCCATCTGTTGGAGCATCGGGCTTGCTGTACCTCAGGTCTCCACCCGGGGTCAGACAAGCACCGAGCTCAGGTATCCCCCTTCCCCCCGGAAAGGATGAGCAGTCCCTGGGACGCTCAAGTTCTCCCTTCCCGGCCGGCCTTCCAGCTCCCGGGCTCGCTCCCGAACCCGGGTCACTGGCGTCGCGAGCGGAAATCCAACCACTGCGCCGGCGGGCCAGCTAGCAGGGTCATTCTTGATGCCCTACAGAGGGCATGCCTCAGACACTTAGTGCTGGAACCCACCCAGGAGGGAGCAATCTTAGGTCTGGTACTCTCAACTGGGGACGGAGAGAGGATCTCAAATCTAGAAGTGGGTAGCCATCTGGGAACAAGCGACCACCAAACAGTGTGGTTCACGATAAACACAGCTGCAGAGTCAAGCCATACAACAGTGAGAGTATTGGACTTTAGGAGGGCTGACTTTGTCAAAATGGGAGCGTGCCTTAGAAAACCACTAGCAGAGGCAAGAAGGAGGAGTGGAGGAACAATGGGGAAATATCAGAACTGCTATCACAGAGGCAACAAGCCTTTGTGCGAAGCAAATAAACAAATCAAAATGAAAGAAAAAGCCACTATGGTTTTCCAAAGAGGTGGCGGTGAAGGTTAGGGAGAAAAAGATAGCATTCAGGAAGTATAAGGAAACATAGAAGGAGCAGGACTGAAAACTAAAGGTGGACAAAGCAATGGGGCATGACGAGATTCACCCCAGAATTCTAAAACAACTGAGGGGGAACTAGTGACACCACTTTCTACCCTTTTTAATAAATCATGGGAGGAAGATTTCAGTTTTAAGAGTTCTTTCAGAACCCTTTCTTCTGTGAAAGGACTGATATCGACCCCCCCTATCCAGTCTGCTTCTATTGACTAGATTAGGTACCTCCCCCTCCTCTTCCTTTGTGAATACTGAGCAGAAGTATTCATTCAGTATCCCTGCTTTTTCACTGTCACCCTCTGATCACCCACCCTCCTCTTCTTTCAGACTCAGTATCCCTCCTTTGTTTTTCTTCGCTCCCTAATGTACCTATAAAAGGTTTTATCCTCCTTCTTAACCGAGTTGGCTATCTTTTCCTCAGTTTGGGCCTTTGATATTCTGACTGCCCTCCCCACTTCCATCTGCCTTAACTGGTACAGTTCTCTGTCCTGCTCCTTCTGTGTTTCCTTATATTTCCTGAATGCTATATTTTTCTTTCTAACCTTCCCCGCCACCTCTTTTGAGAACCATAGTGTTTTTTTCTTTCATTTTGACTTGTTTATTTGCTTCACACAAAGGCCTGTTCCTCTGTTATGGCAGTTTTGATGATTCCCTATTGTTGTTTCACCCTTCTTTCTTGCCTGTTTGCTAGTGTTTTTCTGTGGCACTCTCCCATTTTGACAAAATCAGCCCTCCTGAAGTACAGTATCTTCACTTTTGAATGTCTTGACTCTACAGCCAAGTTTATTGTGAACCGCACTGTTTGGTGGTCATTTGTTCCCAGATGGCTACCCACTTCTAGATCTGAGATCCTCTCTCCGTTCCCATTTGAGAGTACCAGGTCTAAGATTGCTCCCTCCCGAATGGGTCCCAACACTAGCTGTCTGAGGCATGCCCCCTGTAGGGCAATGAGAATGGCCCTGCTCTTGCATGGGGCTGCAGCAAAGGTGCTCCAGTTAACATCTGGCATATTCAGGACCCCCATTAGCAATATCTCCCCTTTTTCTGCCATCCTAAGGATGCCTTCTATCATTTCCTTGTCCATTTCCTCCCCCTAAGATGGAGGTCTGTATACAACCCCTTTGTGGATTGTGGTGTCATTTCCAGTCTCCAGAGTGACCCATAGTGCCTCCTCTCCTCCCTGTTTACCCTTTAGTTCCATTGCTTTGATCCCTTCCCTTACATAGAGAGCTAATCCTCCTCCTCCTCTTCTACCCTTCCTGTCCCTCCTGTAGATTGTGTATACTGGCATGTTGGCATCCCAGTCATGGTTCTCTGTGTACCATGTTTCTGTGACTGTCACGATATCCAGGCATGCCTCTTCCATCAAGGCCACCAGTTCTGGGAGTTTGTTACCTAGACTATGGGCATTGGTACTAATTAACCTCCATTTTTTGATGGCCTTACCCCTTTTTGCCCCATCCCTGTCCATACTGATTTTGTTTTTTTCTCCATTTACCCCGCCCTTCTCACTATCGACTTCTCTATCTTAGTTTTTACCTCACTACCTTGATATTTAGGAAGGGGGGGCTAGGATTTTCTTCCTCCTTTTCAGTGCCTCCCCCCTTTGCTAGTTTAAATGCTTGCCAATGAAGCAATTAAACCTATCACCTAGGATCCAGGTTCTCCTCCTGGACAGATGCAGACCATTGCACCAGTATATGCCTGTATCCTTCCAGGTGGACCCCCAGTCCCCAGTGAAGCCAAAACCCTGAGCTCTGCACCAGTTTTTCAACAACTGATTGAATCCCATGGTGTGGAGCACCCTATCCTCACCCATACCAAAGATAGGCAGCATCTCCAAGAAGGTTATTGTGCATGCTTCTTGTCTAAGGCCCCTCCCCAACTCCACAAACTACTCCTGCACTGCTCTGATCCCTTTCCGAGCCAGATTATGTCTTCCTAGGTGGACAATTACATCCAGCTCCCTCCCCCGTGCAGCTGCTCCTGCAATCCTGAGGATTCGCTCCCCGTCCCTCCAAGCCATGGCACCGAGCAGGCACCTTGCTTCCCTCTCCCCTTCCTCCCCCAGTTCTACCCTCCTAGCAATGGAGTCCCCCACAAGGAGTTGTTTCCTTCCCCATGTGGGGTCCCATGCCACCTTCCTGTGGGTCTCCTTTGTGGAGGTTCCCAGCATCCTCCTTGGTCTCCCCTGTGGGTGCATCCATAGAGGAACCACACTCTGACAGAATGGCATATGAACTGTGGAGAGCTACAACTGGAGGGATGCACCTCTGTTCCACCAGCCTCACCCTCCCTGAGCCCACTGTGGTCCAACCACTCCTCTTTCTTGGCAACCTCTGAGGCAGCGGCGGTGGCTCTGGTGGTCCCTGGGTGGGAAAGGAGGTCCCCCAGAATCCTGGCCAGCTCAGACTGGAGATGAGCAACCTACTTCCTCAGCCCAGAGAGGTGCCTGCAAATAGGACAACACTACATCCTCTTGTATGTCTCCTGGAAGACTCCTGCTCCATAGCCACTGCACTGCATCACTCCGATTATTATGTCTTATTTGTGGCCCCTTAACTGTTGTTTTGTATACATACTCTTTCCTCTCTCTCTCTTTATTTTATTATATAATTTTTTTTTCTCCCTACTTTCTGACTGCCTCCGTGCCCTTAAAGCTCCTGATCTTCCTGTTCTGGGAGAGGAAGTTTCTATATTCCTCAGTAGTTTCCTTCTTACTTGCTCAGAGTCAGACCTCCAGCAGCTAGTGGGGGACGGAGAGCTACTCTTTTCCTTCTAGGATGGTGAGTCTTTGGTGCCTCTGTGATCACTCCCTTCTTGCTCCCAAACAGGAAGTTCCTGTTGTCAGTCACATCCTGTGCCTATAAAAGTTGAACCGGCTAAGGGTTGGGGGTGGGGGCGGAGGGAGGATGGACGGCAATATAGTTCCAGTAAACTTCAAATAGCAGCTCTTTCCTCTTCCTGTTCTCTGCCACAAGCTATTTAGGTCAGTTTTTAAATGCAAACACCTGGCTTCCTTCTCTCTAAGCCACTACCCCAATTCACAGTTTCTTTTTCACCTAGCTAACTGCACAGATAACAATTCCTTCACCCAACTCAGACAAACACACTCTTTCTTTTGTTTGTTTGTACCCTACATTAAAGTTCCCAGTAGTAGAGTTCTAGTTCTTTAGTCCAGTAGAGTAGTAAAGTTCTAACAGCAGCTCCTTCCTCTTGCTGTCACCCAGGGCCCCTCCTCCTCCCCTACATGTTTGTCCCCCAGTTGGCTTACTATCTTGTCCACACAGAAATTGACAGCAGATCTCCTTAAGCTCTAAGTGCAAGGTGGGTGACCAGAAATCAAGGGTTGGGAGCGAAGAATCCTGTTAGCCATGTGCAGTTCCAGCTGGGGTGTGGGAGAAGCTTCACTATGGGGGGGGGGGTTCAGTAGTCTCAAGAGTGCACTGCTCTTAAGAAGAAAAGAGAAATAGTGCAAGACAGAGATCTGGTTACCATGTTTCTGGTTGGATGTTTGATTTTACCTGTTAATATTTTGTCTTGTACATGCTATTGGAGCTAACCTGCAGGAGGATATATGTGATATGGCGATTGCTGATGGGTGATCGCTGTTAGGACGACTGCACATTGTCAAAAAAATGGCGCAGAGGAGTTGGAATTTTGCACTTTATGCTGGGGGCAGTGCCCCTGCACACCCCTACTTAAGGATTCTCAACTCCAGGGGGCTGTATGTCGAGCGGGGTGGAAATGTGGAGAGAAAATTTGGGCCTGGTGCAACAAAATGTACCTGCACCTGGACCCAAACCCAGCACCATTCCCACTGCCAGCCCTAAACCCACTCAGCACATCACAGAAGCAGTTCGGCAGCTTGTTGTGGCACCACCCTACAACCCTCCGTCCCTCCCACCCCATACTCGGCATGCTTACTCCCACCCAGCCACACCCCTACTTAAGGATTCTCAGCTCCAGGGGGTACATGTCTGGGGTGCAAACACGAAAAAATATGGGCCAGGCGCAACAAAACATACCTGTGCCCGGACCTGAACCCAACACCATTCACACCCCAGCCCTGAACCCTCCCAGCACACCATGGAAGCAGCTCAGCAGCTCATCACGGTGCCACCCCCTACAGCCCCTCCTTTCCCTCCCACCCCAAGCTCGGTGTGGTCTCGCACCGCTCACACGCATAGGCATGTGGAGACAGGATGGCACTACTTCACCCACCTCCCATCCGGTTGCCCACCTTCCCCAGTCTCCCCAATGACAGGCATCATGACTGAGTCACCCATTCGTTAGGTGCCCAATCGCGGTCGGCAAAGTCATGGGATACCCCTGCAGGAAGACTTGTATTTAATTAAGTCCAAAAGCACAGGGAACCTACACAGTGCACCAGATCACATGTCTGCAAGAAGGCCTGCAAGGTCAGGTCTGTCAGCACTGTTATCATTCTTAACTGTTTTAATTGTTTGGGAAAAGCAGAGCCTGGTTATTTTTTAATACATATTTGGATTGCAAGCTCTGAAGTGCATCGAGCACTTGTCACCATGAGGAAACTATCCAACCCATTTTGTTTTTATAGATATCCAGCTGGGCCAGATCTTTTGGAAATGCCAACTATCTGGCCAGATCTGAATACTGGGTTGGATAGCCATGCATCCCTATTTGAAAATATCATTGCGCACGCTTCTGCTCTTCACAAGGCCCGGGAGTGTAAACTAGCAGAATTATAAGCTGAATTATGATCTTTGCAGTCACACTGGGCGAGGGAGCATACGTCATTACATGCCCATATTTTAGAGGTCTGGCAGCATAAACAACAACCTATTGATAAGAAGGTCGAGCACACCCTGTTTTATCTCTTCCAACATTATTATGAAGGAGGGTGGTGAAACTTTGCCCTTCCCCTAATGATAATTATGCCACTCAGAGTGATGATATTCTGTCTTTCATACCCATTATTCTTCTTCTCTTTTTTCCTCTGGATCCTCACTTCCCCTTCTGCTGATTCTAGTCATTCCTTTTTATCTAAGGGTTGTTTTCCCATTCTTTCATCTGAGTATGCGGTGTCACTGTTGTTTCCTATATCTGCATTGGAAATTCAATGCAGTGTCTTGGCTGCCAGATCAGGTAAATATCCTGGAATAGATGGCTTTCTAGCCGAGTTTTTTAAGTATCTGTCTTTAAAAGATCTGTTTCTGCCTCTGTTGGTTTATTTATTTATTTATCAAGTCTAGGATTACAAATACCTTTAAGCCTTGGCTCTTTTACAAAGGTTCCATGTCAGAGAAATACAAATTATGGGGAACATCAAGACAGACATTACAGCAATGTGGACATTGCAAACAGAGTACAGATTAATACAATTCAAGGGTAGCATTGTAACAAGGCAGCCAGCGGCATTTGTCAGAGAAAATAGACAACAGATGGGGGTGGGAGAAGGAATGTAGGAAGGGTGGGGAGAGGGTGAAAAGTGCAGCATTGGGTATACCAAGATGTGAGGGTAGAATCCAGTGAGGAGGGGAGGGGGGACCACTAGAGCAGGAAGGGAAGTGGAGAAACAAGGTTAAGTTGGGCAGTCACAGGAGCTGTTGGTAGTGAGATAGTCCCAGAGCCTAGTTTTAGACATACCAATTGTTGGGGCAGAGGAGATGGTTGGGCTGAGGCCATTGAACCAGAGTGGCGCTCGATAAGCAAAAGAGTGTTGTCCCTGTGAAGTGTGACAGTGGGGGACTTTCAGTAGCTGTAGTGTGGATCTCCTAAGGCACCATTTGTTAATTTGGTGTTGTTCACTTGTTTTGGTCTGTCCAAGAAGGTAGTATCCCGTCCCCCTCCTGGCAATCTGTTATCATTACCACACTTCCTAAACCAAGTAGGGATCCTACACTTCCAGCCTCTTATTGTCCCATCTCTATCTTAAATTCAGATTATAAATATTTTATGTCTATTTGGGCTACTCGGGTGGAGCGCTTTCTTCTTCTTTCCTTGCTGGTCTGGGACCAGTCAGGATTTGTATGCAAATGACAGGCACTGATAATATCTGCTGGACTCTGTTATTGGATTATGTCCAGAGGTGGTCAATTCCATTGGTCCTGGCCAGCGTGGACACAGAGAAGGCTTTCTTTGCAATTCTTGTGGTCTACGCTTCAGGAGAGGGGCTTTGCTGTGTCTTTTATACTAGGTCTTATACTAGGTGATAGAATGGAAGAAGGCTCTAGGCCCATTATACCATTCCCCGCACAGCGGGCACATCAATTCCTGAAACAAATCCACGTGTCTTTTATTGCAATGCTACAACACTTGTACTCCCCTTCCCATGCTATCGTCTGGGTTAATGGTTTATTCTCTTCTTCTTTCACTCTGGGATGTGGCACCTGTCAAGGGTGTCCACTCTCTCCTTTATTATTTGCTCTCTATATCGAGCCTTTAGCCACCCATGTTTGTTTGACAACTGATATTCATAGGATTCCTATAGGTGGTTGGGACTACAAAATAACCCTTTATGGAGATGATATTCTTTTGACACTAACACATCCCACTTCTTCTCTTTTGGCTGCTCTTTCTATTTTCTCTACTTTTGAAGAACTGGTGGGTTTCATCTTAATAAAGACAAATTGGAAGTTTTGGCTTATAATTATTCTCTCCTAAGCATTATCTGGGAATGTTATCCTGTTTGTTGAAATAGGAACTGTCTCCGGTAATTGGGGGTCATGATCCCCCATAATTTGGATCTGCTTGTTTTACTCAAATGTGAACCATTATCAGTTAACCTGACACAGGACCTTGCCTGTAGGTCCTTTCATAGGTTGTCTTCTCTCCAACAGGCAGAGGTTATTCATTCTAATGCCTTACCTCAAATACTGTTCTTTTTGCAGACTTTTCCTCTTTCTCCCCCATTGTTTTTATTTTCATGACTGGCATCAGATGCTCTTGAATTTTCTTTGGCAAGGCAAGAAATCTCATCTCTGGGCAGCTTTATTTTCCTTACCGGTGGACCTTGGGGGTCTTAACTTCCCTGATCTCTGAGGCTATGCCATTGCCTGCCAATTATGGATAGTTTATCTTTGGACTTCATCATCTTTCCAGGCACTCTGGAAAGATAGTTGCCCTTAATGATCTCTGTGATATTAAATGAATGCTTTACTCTCAACCCCTGCAGTACTACTCTTTGTTGAATTTTTTTCCTTCACTCGGGAAATTTTGGTTACTTGGCTAACAATTCGCACTCTCATTTAGAATGCAGATTTTTTCTTGTATCTGTGTTGGTTTGAAATTCTTACATTCCTTTCAATCAATCAGACTTCTTCCTTCAGCAGTGGTCAAGGCTGGGTCTGTGGTATGCTCATCAATAGTTTGCCTCTAAAAGACTACGTTCCTTTGCGGAGCTTCGGGTTATGTTTGATTTGCTTCCTCCAGATCATTTTCAGTATTTGCAACTCCGAGCTTTTCTTCAGTCTCTCATGCATTGGCATAGATTTGTTTCTGGTTCACAGTCTCCTTTGATTGCTCTGTTTATTTCATGTCAGCTTGGGGAGCTGCAGGAGCATCTTATAAGAACCTTTTTTTATTCGGCCCTACGGTTCTCCTCACCCAAATCTACTCAGTCGATTTTTCAGTACTTGTTGGTGGAACTGCATCTCAAATGTGACTTTCTTCATCTGGAGAAATATGCCCTGCCTTCATATAAGTTGTCGATGACTCCTTGTCTCAAGTAATTTGTATGGAAGTGCCGAATACATTTTTTTAGAATCCCAACGTTGTCTCTATCCTATCTTGGTCCTTCTGCTGGCTATTGTTGGAGACTATGTACTATAGAAACCTTGCAGCAGATCACACCCACATATTTTAGTCTTGTCCAAGCTTGGTTTCTTTTTGGTAGGGAACAGCAGATAGGGTGTTAGCAATAATATTCAGTGTAGACAATAGCGATGAAAAAAATGTATCCCAACATACAGGTGATATACTATTTGCAGTTGAAAGAGAATACAGCAGAGCAACAGTGTGTCATTCTTGAAGCACACAGCAGCACAACAGTTATTTGTCTGTGAAGCATGCAGCAAAATAAAAATATAAGGGAACAGAATAGAGAGTATGATAGGGATCACAGAAATCAGTTCACCTCTTGGGAAAGCATTTACGTGTGGAAGTACTTATGAGGTGCTTATGAAGATTTTTTGAAACTCTGCTGTAGTACAAGCACAGATCATAGGTGGAATATTATTCCACATATTAGGGGCAAAGTTCTAAAATGTTGCTGACCCAAGGTTGGTCTTCAACTCCTCAACTTAAGAACAGTAAGCAAGTCAAGGTATGAGGACCTTAGGGAATATGGACTATACTGTGGCTGAAGCCACTTGGCAAGCTGCTGAGGTTGTTGCTTGTGTAACACATTGTAGACAATGCAAACTAATGCTGAGTTGTGCATGGCATCAGGGGGCAGCCATTCTAATTTCTTATAGTGCAGAGGATTACTCAATGGTGTCCTTCAGGGAACAGGGCTTGGGCCACTTCTCCTTAACATCTTTATCAGTGATCTGGAACCTGAGCTCTCCAGCGAGCAGCTTAAGTTTACGGATGACACTAAAATTGTCAGCATGGTGGATTCCCTTGAGGATGGGGACAACTTCAGAAGGATCTGAACAAGCTGGAAGGCTGGGCACATGTTAGATGAAGGGAGGATACTTATGAGCCAAAATTGTCCAATTCGTTCACTTTATCTGGGTTGCAATAAGAACTTTTAAACACGGCAACACAGTCACAATAAATGAGAACAGTCTCAAAGGGTCACTTTACTTTAGGTCACCACAACAAGAACCCAGTGTTCAGTGCACAAGTCAAGACTGCATAGAGAAATGCCACACCAGCCACTGAGAAATGGCTGAAGGCTTTTGGCTGTAAAGGATGGGTTCCAGGACTGAAAGTTTGATACTTGCAATTTTCCAGCAGGCAGACTACGCCAGGTACTATCGCAACCACACTACTTGCTGCTTTCCTTAAACTTCAGACTTTGGACGTGCCAACCAGTACAATGGCAATCATACTTGTGTGCTAATCATTCAATATCTATATTTTTATTTATTTAGTTTTTGTTGACCCGGTAAGTGCACTAGACAAGTCCTGCCTATTTTAAGGCACGACCCGGGGGAGGGGGATACAGACGAATGCCAACTGACCTTGAACCAGATTAAGCTGTTGGTGGTATTTTTAGTGAATGAGGGAAATTTGGCCAGGACACTGGGGAAATTCCCCTACTCTTTTCAATGAGTGCCATGGGATCTTTAACATCCACCTGAACTGCCACCAATCCAAGCAGATGAGACCTTGGTTTAATGTCTCATCTGAAAGACAGCACCTCAGAAGTGCAGCACCCCTCTCATGCTGCACTACATTGTCAGTACTGGGATATTAACTCAAGTGACAGATGTAAGAACTGAACCCACAGCCCTATATGACATCATCATAAGAGCTGTGGACCGGTTGTTTTGGAAAGCTGGGTGATTGGTTAGACTCCTGGACCCTCAAGTCAATGTAGCCAAATGCAACATGCTATACTTTGGGAGGAACAACAGAAATGATACCTCTGCACTGCGGGGGACTCCTTCTGCTGCAGTCAAAGAGGAAAAGGACCTGGTCTGGAGGGTCATAATACACTGGAGACTGAAGCAGAAAAAGCACTGTGTGGCCACTGTCAAGTAATCTAGCAAAAAGCTAGGGTACATCAAAGGGGGTGACCAGCAGAACAGGGGAATTAATCTGTCCACTTTTCAAGGCAATGGTCAGGCCCCACCTGGAGCACCATGTGCTGTTTTGGTCTCCTCAATACAAAAAGGACACAGAGGCAGTCTAGAGGGTGCAGGATGTGGGGATATGCTGTGCCACTCAGGGCTGGTAGATTCAGGGTTAACATTAGGAGGCACTTCCCTCCTAGAGGCTGGTGAACCTATGAAGCAGCTTAGCAGCAGAGACAGTGGACAGGACGGCATTGCAAGCCTATGAGTTAAGCCTGGACAATTTTTTATTATTATTTTATTAGTAAGCAATAAGACACGAGGGGGTGTGCATTAAACATTTCTAATGCACTGCCAGGGGCATAGTGAGGCCCGAGTCCACTGGTTGTGTGTTAGAAATGTCTAATGCACACCCCCAGACTGTCTAATTGCACTTATAAAATAGGTTTCTTTTTTTAAAATGTCTTTCTGAACCTTTAAAATTCAGAATGCTTTATTTATGTTCAACACGGCCAATAAGCAGCCACTTTTCCACACAACAAGACATAATACAATTGGTTACACAGCAAGACAGATGAACATGCAACAATCCCTTATCCCTCCCCCTCCCACACCATGGTATCAGCACTTCATTGTACAAATGGTGCACCAATCTAGAATATATGAAGCCAGTCATATAGAATACAAGGTCTGCAACTTACTCCAGATCTTTTCAAACCTAGGTAAACGGTTATGGACACTAGCAATGACCCTTTCCACTGAAAGATTAACCAAAAGCTCCTGCAGCCATTCTGAGTAGGTAATGGTCTCACTATCCAGCCAGTGTCGGAGTACTAACTTCTTAACCGACACTGCAATCAGGGCTAAATGATACTTCCTCTCAGTGACAGGTATGAGGGGGAATAAACCCCAGCTAGGCAGGCAGCAAGCTCAAAGTAATCAACTACCCCTAACAAGGGATCTACCTTCTGTTTGATGAGGGATCAGAGTGGGGCAACCTTTGGACATTCCCAAACAATATGAATTAATGAACCTACTCCCTGCATACAACATCTACAGATCGGGGTAGGGGACTTACTCATCCTAGCCATCCTAACTGGAGTATAATACATGTTGGTAATAATCTGACATTGCATCAATCTCAGCCTGTCCTGAGATAGGAATCTGTGAGTACCCTTCCAGATCTTTGCCCAGTTGGATGTCTTGTTTTGCAATTGATCATTCTAGTAAGTGGAAGATCCATTCAATCGTGGGTATGCCCTCTCAAGCAGCTTAACATAGACGCCCGAGATGGCATGAGGCTCCGTGGTTACTAACCTAAGTGGCTGCAGGAATCTTCCCCCTTCCTCTACTTCGTGTTTTAACTGGGATTTAATCAACATGTGCCTGAGCTGGAATACTTTGAAACCTGAGTGGACCCCTAAGTTGTAACGTCTAATAATATCCCCTGAAGTCAGAAACTGCCCATTATGCCACAGGTCAGCTATTGAGAATCCTGCCATCTGCGGCAACCAGGAAGCTTTAACATAATCTCCTCCAATCTTAAAATTTGGGTTGCCTACTATAGGCTGATTAGGATCCTGAGAGTGTCTGTAGGACATAAACGCACACATTTTGGAGTGGACTTTTACGGATACTCCTATCGGTGTGTTTCCCAGTTCTAATGGGAGCAGCTTGATGGGAATATGCAAGAGAGTCGGGGGGATAGGCCCTGAGCAGTTATCACAGCCTTTTCCATTGTAAGCCACAAGGGCCTATACCGGTCTGAGCCCATTTCCTCTTCCCTCACCAGCCATCTCAGGCATTTCGCAGAGTGACTTGCCCAATAGTATCATTTGGAATGAGGGGGGGCTTAACCCCCTTTACTCTTTGGGGCAGTTAATTTACAATAGGCCCTGTGGGCCTGTTTGCCCTTCCATACAAAGTTAGTTATCAAGGAGTGTAATTTAGAGAACCAGGTCTGCGGCAGCCATATGTTCAGCATATTGAGGGGGTAGAAAATACGAGGTAGTATATTAATTTTAATTAAACTTATTCTGCCCCAAAGAGATAATGGCAGCACTGTCCATCTATCCAGATCTTGTTGAATCACATGTACTAGGGCATCCAGATTACATTCCTTCAAGAATTTGGACTCCCTGGTTAGGAAAATACCCAGGTACTTAAGTTTTTTAGATTCCCATCTTAAACCTTAGCCATCCACTTCATGCCTGTGGGTAGCCATATTAAGGGGAAAAACTACTGATTTTTCTAGATTCAGTTTGTAATTCAACAGTAGGCTAAATTCTTTGATCAAGCTCAAGGCCTTACTAATGAAGGCCCTAGGGTTTGACAAATGGAGAAGTATATCATCCGCATATGCTGATAACTTGAGTTCTTGTGACCCTGTTGTTATCCCCTGTATCCCTGGTTCCTTTCTGAGCTGTGCCAGAAGGGGTTCCAAATACAGGTTAAATAAGAGGGGGGATAGGGGGCAGCCTTGCCTAGTGCCAGGAGAAAGAGGGAAGTAGGAAGAAAAGACTCTGTTACAGTATATCCGGGCACTAGGCCTAGTGTATAGGGCCTTGACTCATTGCACAAAGAGGGGAGAAAAACCAAACCTATGCAGTGTTCTAAAAAGAAAGCTGCACTTCACCCTATCGAATGCTTTCTCTGTGTCCAGAGACACCAAAACCATGGAGGATATGTTGTCTCGGGAGGCAGAGAAAATGAGATCCAATTTTCTCAGGTGATCTGAAGATTACCTACCTGCCATAAAACCTACTTGTTCTGCACAGATCAGAGAGGGCATAACACGACCCAACCTGTTTGCCAGGAGTTTGGCCAAGATTTTAATATCATAGTTCAGAAGCGAAATTGGTCTATAGTTCGACACTTGTTCTGGGACTCTTCCTTTCTTGTGCAAAACCACAATCAGAGCTTCAAAAAGACAGGGGTCCTGACACTTCCCATCCAAGATGGATTGAAACAGTCGGAGCAACCATGGGGCCAGTTCCTCCCCCAACTCTTTATAAAAATTAGGGGAGAAACCATCCTGGCCGGGGGATTTGTCTAATGGTAAGGCATGGATCACCGACTTTATCGCTTCCTCCATGAAGGAGGAGATCAGCAGGGATTGTTGTACAGAAGAGAGACCAGGTAGAGGCAACCCTTCCAGGTATGCATCAATCTCATCCTCCAAGGGGGAGTCAGACCTAGCACTATAGAGATGTTTGTAAAAGTCCTCAAATTTAGTCACAATACCTCTAGGATTTGTCTTAAGGGAGCCATCCCTAGCCGAGCGTACTGCATTAACGAGCCTAGATGCTTCCTGCTGCTTAACCTGTAGTGTCAGCAACCTACCCGCCTTTTTGCCTTGATCGATGTAGGTGGATTTCATTTTTAGGATATCATATTCCACTTTCCCTCCAATCAAATCATTGTATTGTGCTCTTAACCGAATAAGTTCCTGGCATTGTGTTTCAGTGGAAGAAGGCGAGATATTTTTTTCTAAATCTCTAATTTGTCCCAGTAACTCCGTTATCTGATTCTCCCTCTTATATTTCCTCATCGAGGCAATCCTTATGAGCTTCTCCCTTAGAAAATACTTCAAGCGTCCCCATTCCATCTTTGCCCAGCCTGTAGTATTTAGGTTGTCCTCAGTGTAATGTGCAATACATGTCTTCAATCTATCTGACACCCATTCGTCTTTTAGTAGCCTATTGTTAATTTTATAGGTTGCATCTACTTGATGAGTAGGTGATAATGAAAGAGAGCAGCTCACCAGAGAATGGTCTGAGATGACTTCTGAAGGATCTGACAGTCCATGATTCCTGGCAAAAGCTGCTTGCTTACTAAGAAGTGATCTATACGGGATGAGGTCCCATGCACAAGAGACCGAAGTGTGTATTCCCGCTGAGCTGGATGTGATACCCTCCGAGGATCACATAAGCCGGGTTTATCTATCAGGTCCCTAATGGCCCTTTGAGACGGGGACAAACCGGCCCTCTCCTTGCCTGTCCTATCTGCATCTGGTGAGAATGGCAAGTTCCAGTCCCGCCCTACCAAAAGTGGAGCAGATAGGAAAGGCAACAGAATATTAAGCAGTTCCATGAAGAAGAAGGGAGTGTCTACGTTAGGGCCGTAAATGGACCCAAGGACTATGTCAGACCTCTCCAGAGTACCAATCACAAAGACATATCTGCCCAGTGGGTCACGGATACACTGGTTACACTTAAATCCTAGGGACCTGGTGACCAAATTTGCAACCTCCTTGCTCTGCGTACTCATATCTGCTGTATAAACTTGCCCTATATTAAGTTTTTTCAATAAATTTGCTTCCGTTTCAAGCAGGTGCATCTCCTGCAAGAAAGATATTTGCCATTTGACCATTTGCAGGTGTTTAAGGATTCTATACCTCTTGTTTTGATTGCGTGTCCCCTTGATATTCCATGAATTCACCTGTAAACAATTAGTCAAGTGTCACCATATCGACTGCTATAAAACATCCTAATGTTCCATAAAAGAAAAGTAGATCCCCTGCTGATACCATGGATCCCACCCACCTCCCCCATCACCATGCCCAAAACTCAACACACTACAATTTACCCTCCTCCTCCTCCTTCCCACCATGTCCCCCAACTTAACACGGTAACCTGTAATGCATTGGAGCACCCATACCAAACCAAATGTGAAGAACCAGTTAGCTTTAGACCTCACACTGGCCTGAGAGGTGATAAGGTCCCCTCTCCTTGATATGGTGCATGATGTTGCCAGGTAAAGCATATAAGGTCCCTGTCATCCCCCCGGCCCCCCTCCACTGAATAGTAAAACTTTAATATCATTTATGTTAACAAACATCAAAACTCACTAGAACACTAGCAAAACTCCAACTGTTATAACTGGTACAGCTAGCCATAACTAATATTAACCCAGCCAGGAAATGAAGTACAGGGGCTTTCATCCAAGTCCCCATAGCTTCTGCAGCTTAAAATGCCTGCTGTCCTAGCATAATGGCAGAAACAAACCAGTTCTGGAGTATAAACATTTGGTTTCACTGCTTCCGCCCAAGAAATAGCTAACACCTCCCTCCCCATGTGATAACACACCTTAGTAAGGCTTTTCATTCCAGCCCGGCCTTGTAAACAAACTACTAACATGGCCCTGCTAAATAACAAGGGAGAAAGAGGCATTAACAATGAGTTAAAGTAGAAAACAGCTCAGGGGTATAAGACTGGTTGCTGCAGAAGTCCTTCCGGTGGTGCACATGTCTGACATGCTGCCAGCTGCTGCATATGTCCTCGCAAGGCTGCGCACGTTCGAGCAGCAGGGATTCATGCAATTTGCCCTGGTTCCTGCAGAGCTGCATGATGATGCGCATAATCGAGAGGCTGCTCCTTGTGCACAGTTCCCGAGCCATCAGCCTGTATTAGCACAGCTGATACAGGGCCTCAGAGTCCACGGGCGTTTCTTAAAGTTATAGCCGAAACCAGTTCCATGCCACTGTGGCAAGGGCCACCTTGCTGCATTCAGAAATCCAACTCTGTCTCAGGTAAAGAACAGAAAATAACAAGCAAGCCAAAGCTTAAATTATTAACATTCAGCCACAGGGATCCAATCCATGGGAATATAAGCAGACTACAGCCAGGGGAACTGAGTGTGATACAGTGCTATGCAATTCTAGTCCCCATCTGCCCCCAGCTTTGCCCACTCATAATGACCATGCTTCAAACCGCCACATAAATAATCGCACCCCCTCAAAGAAAGAGTTAATTTCTTAAATAACTGCGGAAGCAGGCGCTGAAGCTCTTGCACAGCTTGTTCGCTCGAGTCAAATGAGCGCCATTTCTCCTGCACTCTGACTTGTAGCAGAGCAGGGTACAGCATGTGAAAATGCACACCAGCAGGGATAAGGCGAGACACTGTAGAGTGAAAGGAGCCTCTTTTCTGTCTCACAGATGCTGGTAAATCTTGTGAAATTTGAATTTTATGTCCTTTCTACATCACAGCTTGAATGTCTCTTAACTTGGTCATTATATGTTGCTTGTCCAAGAAGTTTAGTAATCTAAGAATGGATGCCCTGGGGGGTGATTCTGGGGCTGGCTTGGGCCTCAACGTCCGGTGGGCATGTTCTATGATGTAGGAGGGCCCATTAGGAGAGGATCCTGCAACTTTCTCTAGCAATTTTTGTGTAAATCGTATGGGAGTGGACCCTTCTTCCTCCTCCGGGAGACCAACCACAACTAAATTGTTGCGGCGACTACAGCCCTCGAGGTCCTCCAACTTCAGCTCCATTTTGTTTAGTTGTCATTTCAGAGCAGTGAATTCAGGGTCCATAGTTGTCTTCCACTTTTCCAATGAGAAAGTCTGCACTTCGGTGTCCCTCACTTGCCGGGAGATGTCCACCAGATCCTTCTTAAATGAGGCTACTTCAGAGGTGAGCAGTGTAAATATTTCCTGGAGCGGCTTCATCTCAATCAGAAAGCATTCCTCCGTGAGCGGCATGGTGGTAGTTTTGCTGGAGGGCATTGAGACAGGCTTGGCAGGCTGCAGCTTGGATTTCTTGGCAGCATTGTCTGGGGAAGGTAGCGGAGTGTGGTGCGGGAGCTCTGGCTTCATGGTAGTCTCCATAGTGAGGAGATAAGGCGTTCTCCAGCAGTCAACACCCAGGTGAGCTTTTTAGGCATTGTTTCAGCAGTTTAGAAGGTGTCCAAGGCAGTATAGATGTTTGTTTTTAAGCGAAATAAAGAGCGGGAGAGAGGGAGAAAGACAAGTGCGCTGCTTTCTCTAGCCAGACATCACGTGACTTTCATGTCTTTCTGAACGTAAATAAAAATGAATACATATTTAAAAAATTATCTTTTTAGTTGACTTTATGGTAAAATAGTCCTTGCGCCTGGTAGAAAATGATGGCATATGTTTTTTCTTTTTAGGACATTTGTCCTGTTGTGGCATCCTTAGTTGTAGTTTGATCCAATTCCTGGCTCATTCATGCTTTTAGTTTTTTTTCAATCCCTTCCCCTCTCAGTTCATAGTGTTTGTTGTTCAATGGCAGGGAGTCCAAATAAGTGAGCACCCCCCACCTCATGTACCTGTCTCAGCCCCTCATGGCAGGTCACTCAAAGAGAAAGAAATAGAGAGAATTTCAATGACACCAGGGAGGAAAGTGTCAGAAAAAAAGGTCAAACTGTAGATTAGTGCCCCCCCCCCAAAAGCAAATTCTGAATGCTGTTTTGGGTTGCATTTAAGATTGCATCCCCCCCATCCCCCACTGTATACAAAGGTCAGTCTGTTAACAGATGGAGTGTCTCCGAGGGAGAAAGTGGTTGTTGACAGGGCTGTATCTTTGTAGGGCCAAGAACAAGTAAAGGAGAGGTTGCTTCCATAGACCCGAGTTCAGCACTGAGTGACAACAGAGCCTGCTAGAACTACTGCAAGAGTGATGTTTATTGGAACCGGTAAAGTGAGTGAAGTGCCAGCAAGAAAAAGCTTGTACTGATGTGACAGCAATGGCTGTGTGGGACATGGGACAGCAATGGCTGTATGACACTTTAGTTAATTATTTTATATGTTGAAAGAAAAAGTGTAAATGTGAGCATTTGAGTGATGGGCTAGCAGACAGGGTCATGTAAGTGAGGGTTCGATCGGCCAGGGGGGCAGAGTTATGTAAGCGAGGAAGTGATTGGTCAGCACGCAGGAGAGGGGGACAGATTGCTGTGGAAAGGAATGGAAAAATAGAAACAAAAACTGCCCAGTTACGTAAAGTGCTGCATACTAATGGCATGACAGTTGGGCTAAGTGAATTGAAAAGGGGCTGCTACAAAGTCTGAAGTAGTTTGTGGCTAGTGGCGGGGAAAAAATGGCAGCGATTTAAAAAATGAACATTCCATTTGGCTTTGGCTTCCTAATATCTGCTTTTAAAATATGGCTGTTTACCTGAACTTGTTACTAGCCATGCATCAGACAGTTCTAATGAATGGATATCAACCAATCAAAATAAAGGATTTGTCCTACCCATTTTATCATTTTTATTACAGTAGCTCAATAGTTCAATAATACAAACAAGACAGACAACAATGATGCAATCAAAGTCAAATAATTGAAACATATAGAAATATACAAAGTGATGGCAGATAAGGACTATAATGCCCACCTAGTCTGCCCTTTTTCCCTACCTAATGCAATACTACAGATGCTAGTTGATCTGCTGCTTACCCTCTCTTCCCTACTGTGAGAATACTCTCATGTCTATCCCATGCATTCTTAAATTCCCCTACTGTTTTTGCCCCCACCACCTCCACAGATTAAATTAGATCATTGATTTATTAAGCGCCCATTTCTGAAGACTCTGGGTGCTATACAAACCAATAAAATAAAACACTTTATTGAGCCATCAATACACAAATAATTCAACGAAAAACATATTTAAAATATTTATCTATCCAATCAATTTATCATTCAGCAGTTACTCATAAAAGGCCATGTGACAGGGTTAGTTCCTGCCACTTCCTAAATGTACCAATTCTTTATCTTGTCTTTGGTTGCAACCACTATCTTTCCCTCTTCTTAGGCTATCCCTGTGACTTTCTGTATGGAGACTGGCCACCTCCTTACACATACCCCCCCCTCCCCCAAACTTGTTCCCCTTTTCTTATTTTTTTCTATTTTTTCCAGCTTGGTACATTGGAATAAGGTAATTTGATGGTGGTATGGGCAAAAGTCTCGCAGGCAAACAGGAAGGACAACAAGAATGTTTGCTACCATATTTTTTATTTTTGCATCTAATCTGTTTAAGAATAGAGCAGGGTTTGTGTGAGGTAAATAAATACCTCTGAACAAAGGTTAACAAAATGGAGGGCTTCTGAAATAAAGAGAGAGGCATTTTGCAGTAGAGTTAACCAGTATATAAATGGCACCTATATTACAGACTGGGTTATCTGTTGTTCTTAAGTATTTTTGTTCATATTCCTTTCAAGTAACCCAGCCCCTTGCCTAAGCAGCAAGCAACACCCTGAACAAACACTGAAGTAGCTCTTGCTGTTTGGCAGAAATGTTTGTTCCTTGTTGACAGCACTTATTTGTTTTTAAAGTAAAGGACCTGAGCCACATTTAGGCTCTTCTTGGAAATGTTTCCCCAAGAAAATCGCACTGACATTTTGCTTAAAGAGAGAGTACAGCTCTCTGAGTTTGCTCTGCTACTGGGGAGAAAGCTCAGCTAACAGCTTAATTTTGCAAGCCGACAGTTGTTCCCTGCCAGTAGCTTTGAGCTAATTCAAATTGTCCAAAAGCTGGAAAACCTGAAGCCCTTTTACCAAACCTTTATTAAGAGGGTTCCTTTTGTTGTCCTGCAGTCTGAGTGTAATATAATTAAGGTTGTCTTTAGCCAAGTACATTTAGGTAGGTCAAAGCAAGGCTTTAGCTGTTTGTATCCTCTACAACTGCAAGACAAGAAGATACACCTCAATAAAAAGGGTCTGCATAACTGGGAGTTGGTGTTCTACACCAACCTAAGTAATGTTAATTTGCTGCATGTGGTTTTCTCCACAGGTTTAAAAGTTAATATGATTTAAAGGAAATAAAATAAGCAGTCATTTAAAACAAATACCGTTGGTTAGTAGCTATAGTTGAAGCAAAGCTCTTCTCAACCCCAGAAGTCTGTTTGTGGTGAGAGTCTGCTGCATTCTGGCTTGGACTATAGTGAATCAGCGGCCCCTTGTGGGCTATTTTTGTAATTAAGGACCTCTCACTCAAACACAGGGGAATGTGCTATGGGATAGAAAAACCTTAGCACAATACATTAATTTGAGAGAAATATTGCAATATATTGCTTAGTGTGAATATAGCAATCTAAAATGTGTACAATATTGTTTTTGAAGCTATTAAAAGAGTTGTCTTTCTGTTGAAGATACAGTGTCACCTGAACAGGTGGGAGGGAATAAAAGCTTTACCTGAACAGGTCTCAAGGGATAGTGGGTCAGTTGTTGCTGTTCAGTGGTGAAGGAAGGTTCCACCATTTTTGAGTATAGACCATTTATGTATTTTTCTTTTGTTTTACCTTTTGAAAAACTGTGATTTTGTAACAAGCTGGTTCAAGATGAAGTGAATACTGAAGAAGATGCCAGACATAAGACTGAGTTACATATTTTTTCTTTATAATAAAATTCCCACATAACTAGGTGGGTTGCACCTTACTGGAGTTTTGTTCATCTTTAATATTCCCACACTGTTACAGGCCAACTGGAATAAATATGTTTTGAGGCCCTTCTTAAAAGCTTCCATTGAGGGAGCCCTCTTCAGATATTCAGGCAGGGAGTTCCACAGGGTGGGCACAGCCACCAAGAACATCCTGTCCTCAGAATGCAACAAACCTCACCCTGGGAACTCCAAGGAGGCCTCCCCCGGCAGAACGAGGTGCCCGGGCTGGACGGTAGGGGACAAGGAGATCTTGCAGATAGGCCAGTTCCCATTTGTGCTGGGTTTTGTAGGTCAGAAGCACTACTTTGAAGACAATCCTCCACCTGACTAGAAGCCAGTGGAATCTGTGAAGGACAGGGGTGATATGCTCAGATCTTCTCACCCCGTCAATAGTCTTGCTGCTGCATTCTGCACCAGCTGCAGCTTGCAGAGGTTGCCTCCAGATAACCCTGGGTATAGGGCATTACAGTAATCCAACCTGGAAGTGATGAAGGCAAGTACTAGTGTGGTCAGGTCATCAGGCAGGATCAGGGATCAGATTCGGGTGATATTCCTGAGGTGACAGAAACCACTCCTGAAGACGGCTGACACCTTGGCATCCAGGGTCAGACCATCATCAAGGATTACACCCAAATCCTTCCCCTGTCTAGAGGGGGCAAGAGGAATGCACCCAGCACTAGGCCTGGGGAGAGCCCCACACACACTTCTTCGCCCCGATGACCTGGATCCACAAACAGCACCTCAGTCTTGTCTAGGTTAAGTTTAAGCCAGTTTTGAGCCATCCACGACTGGATCTCCTTGAGGCAGCTGTTAAACATGGAGACCGAACCCTGACTCTCGGGTGCACAGGACAGATACAGCTGTGTATCATCTGCATAACAGTGAAAACTCAGCCCCTACAGCCTGATGATGTCCCCCAGTAGTAGCATATACACAGTGAACAACAAGGGCGACAGGACCGAACCCTGCAGAACTCCACAGCACTGAGGCTTCGGGGTGGATGAGGTGAGCCCCATCATCACCCTTTGTACTCTGTCTGTTAGGTATGACCTGAACCAGTTGATGACATTACCAGACAGGCTACACCAAAACCGCAGGTGGTCAAGCAACACCTTGTGGTCCATGGTGTCAAATGCCGCAGAGAGGTCAAGGAGGACCAAGATTGTACAGTCCCTCCTATCCCCCGTCATCAGGAGGTCATTCAGCACCCTTACCAGGGTGGTCTCCATGCTATGCCTCACCCAGAAACTAGACTGAAATGGCTTATAAGAAGAGGAAGAGGTGAGGTGTCTCTCAAGCTGAACGTCCACCACTTTTTCAATAACCTTCTCTAAAAATGAGAGGTTCGAAAACTGATCTGCAGTTGCTGAGGCAGTCCAGATCCAAGAAAAGATTTTTCAAAAGGGGCCTAACCAAGACATCTTTCAAAGTCCACGGAAAGACCCCACTCCTCATGGAACTCCAGATAATCTCAGCAATCACAGGTCCCACTAGGTCCAAACATCCAACCAGAAGTCGGGTTGTTCCTGGATCAAGATCACATTGGGTAGGTCACAATTCGAGATTATTCCCACCACCTCCTCCACCCCAACTAGCTGAAAC
This sequence comes from Neoceratodus forsteri, assembly GCA_016271365.2. NCBI lineage: Eukaryota > Metazoa > Chordata > Ceratodontiformes > Ceratodontidae > Neoceratodus > Neoceratodus forsteri. The sequence continues at coordinate 1,189,351,023 of CM057451.1, read as the reverse complement.
TCATCCCAGGCAGGAGGATTGTCTTGGCACATCTCAGGCAGATTGCTGAACCCCTTTCAAGAGACACTCAAGGAGACCTCAGCCCTGCTGGAGGACACCTTGTCTGCTAAGAAGAGAGCCAGTTCCTAGCACCTAGTGCCTGAACCCACTCCCCCCCACAAGAATGCAGTCAGAATGTAATAACCTGTCTACCATGCGGAAAAGCTGAGCTGGTCTATTACCCTTGAGCAGCAATCTCCCTAGACAGAAATTCTGCTTTCTTACTGGAGATTACCCTCTGGTAGTCAACATAACGTGACTTCAGGCCAATCTGTCCCCCTCCAGATGAGATATTCTCCAGCATCTCTCTAACCTCTGTCCCTTAGTCTTTAAGTCCTGGGGATCCTCATCAAATCACGGAGGTCTACAGTGCATAGACAAGGGGTGGACATGAATGGGTGCGATGGAGTCAAAGGCAGCAGAAACAGCCCCATTATAGGGGGAAATTGTTTAACCAGAAAAGGCACACTAAGTCAAAGCTTGTTTCCGGGTGTGACCTGGGAGCACAAGGAAGTTAAGTGACTTGCTCAGGGTCACACAGTATGCAAGTGGGGGCTGTGGGATTCAAACCCACATCTCCAAGTTTGCAGCTCCAAGCCTTACACCACTGCGCTATATTGCCTCCTTGAGGTTTATAGGCCATCACCGCCTCCTTTGTACCCACTGCACAAGCCAACCCCACACTCAATAGGTCCAGCACTGCCAACAGTCCCATAGAGGAAACACCTCTCAAAGGGCTGTACCAGACCATCTCCACAGGGGCAGGACCAACTGGGGGAGCTGCCAACATAAATCCCACAGTGCTGTGATCTGACCAACTTACCAGATCAACCCTGAGATCACTTATTTCTAGATTTAAAGAGAAAACCAGGTCCAGTGTGTGGCCACCGAAGTGAATGGAAGATGACACATTTTGCATCAGTCCCAGGGCCCCCATCCTCTGCAGGAGATCAGAACCTAAACCTGAAAGACCACCGTTGACCTAGGTGTTGAAGTCGCCCAGGATCAACCATCCGGGAGACTCCAACACCAGGCCAGCAACGAGCTCCTCAATCTCCCATAAAAATTCCCCCTCTAAACTTGGGGGCTGATAAAGCATGAGTACCCCAAAGACCCATGCCCCCACCTTGTCGGGCAGCCATACACTCAAAGGACCTGGTTTGACCTACAGGGAGCACCGTGAGATTCAAGTCAGAATTAAAAGAAATGGCTACCCCCCCCACCCCTGAGATCTTCCAGTGAAAGCGTGAGATCAATGACAGACACACAGACAGAACTTTGGTGCATAAAAAAATGCAAATTACTGCATTTATCATTTTAGTTCTTAAATCAGAAATAAATGTCCAAAATAAATTGTTCAAAACAAGAAAAAGATAACAAAATAAAGAAAGTACTGTTACTTCACAGAAAGGAATATAAAGTGTTAAGTCCAGCATACTTCAAACAGGAATCACTTCTTCTTGGTCTGTCTTCCTTCTTTAACAGCTATAGCTTTCCTTGAACAAGCTCCTTCTTGTTCAGTGTCCAGAACCCTACTGAGCACTCCTCCACATCTACTCTCTCTTAGCCTATCAAAAAGGAGTTGATATAGTCTCCTTTTGATACATTTCACTCCTCCCCCTTTTTGATAACATAATACCTTCTCCCTATATAAGCTGTCATTCTGGGGCCGGCCAGCTCCTAAGCAAGGCCCACTGAAGCTCCAGGTAAAAACAATTACATTTATTCATGAATTCACAATCCATAATATATTGTGGACTGGATAATAAAATGAAGATCAAGGCCACGCTCCTTATCTTCCTTTATTTCCAGTCACAATATATGGCAAAATTGTGCTGTACAGCTTTAAGAAGAAAGGAAAGACATTTTGTAACAGTAAAAAAAAAAAAATGATAGAAATGCAATTTTATTCCTTTAAAAAAACAAACAACATGCAAACACCAGCTCTCTGCACCTCAGACATTATTTTATTTTATACTGCATTTATTTCACTGGGTTTATGCTGCTTTTAATACTTTCTGTCTGTGTTGTTAATTTCTTGACAGCTGAAGTTGCGGCCGACAGCTTCTTTTTATCACTCAGCTTCTTACATTGCATACATAGCTTCAAACCAAGCAAAAGCAGCTGTTCTCTGTAACATTATATAATTTGTAGGACTTCTGTCTATTTTCAGAGTCCTTTCTTTATATTTAATTCTTTATTTTATCAAGCCTGGCAGCGTACACCAAGACAGCACTTCAGGAAGCAGTTTCTAAAGCAGACAGTCTCCTTAGCAACTGTACACAGTTGCAAGCGCGTCTTTCAAATGCTCAGCCACTTAATTTCAATCGCAACCAGCAGTTGCGAGCATTCAGCACTGAGGTTTTTCTTTTGTAAATTTCAACTGTACGAATGTGCACAATCCTGCACAAGGGTGCGAGCGTGCAAGTCTGCGAATGTACGCACACCTCACTGCTGCTGCTACCACCAGCTCGCTTTTCTTGAATCAGCAGGGTCTCTGTTCTGTAGATACCATTTACTATTTAACAACTCTGCAGCATTGTAGTCTACTTTTGGGGACAGATGCATTTTGTAACAGGATAAAGACAGCAGCTTATATTAGGAAACTACACTTTAAACCAACATAACAGTTGGATTTTGTTTTATGAAAAAGAGGCATTTAAAGGGATAGTAAAGCACAAAGAGATTTGTTTGTCAGATTGGCCACCCTGACAAGAAAAGAAGCAAAATAGTTTTGAATAAGTGGAAGAAAGATCGAAAAGGGTGAAAAAGAATTTTAAACAGGGGGATGTTAACCTATTTTATCATACATAACAGGGGGACCCTGTTATACTTCCCTTGGGCTGTGTATCATGGAGTACCCAGCCGGCACCGCTGCCTCCAAATTGGGGGCTGCATTTTCATCCAGCCAGGTCTCCGTGATACATGCCAGGTCACCCAAGGAAATCAGGTCTGCTATTACGGTAGTCTTGTTCCTGATTGACCTGGCATTGCTGCGAGGTAACTAGTTGGGTCATATCTAGATAGCCCTGTCTCTTGTGGGCTGTTGTCTGGGTTGATGCTTTTGATACAAGATCCCAGACCTGCAGGCAATAATGACAGAGGCTAAACTGGACATAGTAGCCATTAGCGAGACATGGTTTACAAGTAACCACACTTGGGAGACCTCAGTACCTGGCTATGTACTGTTCAGAAGAGACCGAGGTGCAAAAAGGGGGAGGGGTGGAGTGGCCCTTTATGTCAATGAAAATATCAAAGCTACATAAATTCAAAATACACATAAGGAGCCAGAAGAACTGTGGGGCACCCTAGAAACAGAAAATAGGACAGCCATACAAACTGGGGTTGTCTACAGGCCTCCAGACCAGGGGGAGGACATAGACACCTTACTGTTAGAAGATAAACAAAGCATGGCAGCTAAAGGGGAGGTTCTGATAATTGGAGACTTCAACATGCCAGATACAGTTTGGTCAATACCAGCAGCAACATCTGCCAGAACTAGACACATAGTGGATTCCCTGCAGGGGGAGGGCCTCAAACAACTGGTACAACAACCTCAAGAGACAGGGCTATCCTAGATCTTGTACTGACTAACATGGAAATGATCACAGATCTCCAGGTAGAAGGTCACTTGGGGGCCAGTGACCATCACATGGTATGGTTCAATTTGGTAACTAGAACTAAAGCATCCCATTCTAAGGCAAAAATATGGGACTTCAGAGGAGCTGACTTTGATAAGATGGCCAACAGAGTTAAGCTAGCCCTGGCAAAAAGAAATACAGATGAGGGGGTACAGACAAAGTGGGCAAGCATTAAGGATGCAATACTTGAAGCAACATTCCGTTGTGTTAGAGAGAAAAGGAAGTGCAAAAGAAGAAGGAAACCACTTTGGTTCTCAAAAACAGTAGCAGAGAAGGTCAGAGCCAAAAGGCTGGCCTTCAGAAAATATAAGGGAACGCAGCAGAATGAAGACAGGGAGGCATACCAAACTTTCCTAAGGGAGCAGGGAAGGCAGTAAGGCAGGCAAAGGCCCAAACTGAGGAAACACTAGCATGAACAGTAAAAGAAGGTGACAAGACATTGTATAGATACATTAGTGAAAGGAGAAAGTCCAGAGGGGGTATTGCTAAGATCAAAGAGGATAAGAGGGTGTGTGACAAGGAGGACCATGTAAAAGCATCTATCCTAAATAGATACTTCTGCTCAGTATTTACTGAAGAGAAGGAACGGCAGGGCCCACAGCTCAGCACCAAGGACAAGGGGGGGAGAGAGGTGTGCACTAGTCCCTTTACAAAAGAAAGGATCCTACAAGAGCTTGATAAGCTCATGGTAGACAAGGCAATGGGACCTGATGGCATACATCCCAGGATACTAAAGGAGCTTAGGGTGGAACTAGCAGAGCCATTATCAGAACTGTTTAGTGAGTCTCTGAGCACAGGAGAGGTTCCAGAAGACTGGAGAAGGGCTCATGTGATCCTGCTCCACAAGAGTGGTAGCAGGGAGGAGGCAGGGAACTACAGACCAGTCAGTCTTACCTCAGTAGTGGGCAAGATTATGGAGGCACTCCTTAAGGAAAGGGTAGTGCAACACTTGGAATCCATAGGAGCACAGGATCCAAGACAGCATGGGTTTACAAAAGGAAGGTCCTGTCAAGCTAATCTCTTAGATTTCTTTGACTGGGTAACCAGAGTGGTGGACCAAGGGGGAGCAGTTGATGTTACCTACCTTGACTTCAGCAAAGCTTTCGATACTGTTGCTCATAGAAGATTGATTAATAAGCTGGGTAGGCTCGGGGTGGGTCAGAAGTTGGTCAACTGGGTGGCAAACTGATTGACAGACAGAAAACAGAGAGTGGTGGTAAATGGTATACAGTCAGAAGAGATGCAAGTCACAAGTGGGGTACCTTAGGGATCAGTCCTGGGGACAGTCCTCTTCAACATCTGCACCAGTGACATTGGAGGGTAAGGATTGTCTGTTTGCAGATGACACCAAGATCTGCAACAGAGTAGATGATCCAGATGGGGTGGACAGAATGAGAAGAGATCTGGATAAACTGGCAAAATGGTCGGAAGAGTGGCAACTGTGGTTTAATGCAAAGAAGTGCAAGATCATGCACATAGGGAAGAGAAACCCTGAAACCACCTATAGGCTGGGAGAAGAGTTGCTGGTAGTCACAAGGGAAGAAAGAGACTTGGGCATCATCATCATAGATGACCTGAAATCATCCAAGCAGACCACTAAAGCAGTAAGTATGGCTAGGGGGATGTTGGGGTGTATTAGTAGGGTATCACAATTCGTAAGAGGGAGGTAATAATCCCTGTTTACAAGACACTGGTTAGGCCCCATCTGGAGTACTGCATGCAGTACTGGAGGCCACAGCTTCACAAAGACATTAACCAAATTGAGGCAGTCCAGAGAAGGGCAACCAAAATGTTGCAGGGGCTGCATCAGAAAACATATGAGGACAGGTTAACGGAGCTCAATATGTATACCCTAGAGCAAAGGAGGAAGAGCGAGGTGATAGGATCAAAACATTCAAACACCAAGGGCATTAACAAGGTGAAAGAGTCTAACATGTTTCAATATAAGAAAAACAGCAGGACAAGAGGACATGATTAGAGGGAGGCTGATTAAGGGGTAATGTGAGGAAGTTCTTTTTCACAGAAAGGGTGGTGGATGCATGGAATGGCCTACCTCAGGAAGTGGTGGGTATGAATACAGTGCAGGGCTTCAAATAGGCATAAGGGAGCAATACAAATGAGTATGAATAGATAGGCCATTGACAGAGCAAAGGCCGATGGCACATTTATAAGGCAGATAAAAAGATGGGCAGACTGGATGGGCCTTGCGGTCCTTATCTGACGTCAACTTCTATGTTTCTATGTATTGTTGCTACATCCATGTGATGGGATTTGTCCTACTTACATGTGCCTTGTGTCACCCTTTCTCTGCTGAATGAGAATCAGAACTGCCTGGAAATTGGTTAGTTTACACTCAATGTATCTTGTCCGTCATTTCAGCTCCCTGAAATTTCTGTGGAAAAAAAAAAATGTTGTTCTCTGGAATATGATTCCATGGATCATGGCAGGTGGAATTCTGCAGAAGGATCAGTAAAATTCTGGCAGAAATTCTGCTGGCAGAATGGTCATTCTGTGCTATTTCACCATTCCACACAGCACTAGTCCATACATTAACAAGCATTTGTCAAGGACGAATGTTTGCTTGCTGGTATTGGCATTGGTAGTGTAGGAGTTAGAGAGATGCAGAACAGCAATGGTGGTGAAGTGTTGAAGTAACACCAACCCCCACCCCACCCTGCAGAGACTGACAGGCGTTGGGAATGTGCCTTTGGGTCATTGCCCATAATACACACGGCATTCCACCTCACCCCACGCTGCAGACACTGACAGGTGTTGCAGTGTGCCTTGAGGTCTTCAGCCCTTACGCTCACCCCAATTCAAAAGGAAATAAGCTGAGATTGGTGCAGTATAAGAGAATGGGGTGAATGTTAGGGTCAAAGACCCCAAGGCACACCTCAATGCCTGTCAGTGGCTGCAGGGTGGGGATGGAGGTGGAATGGGTTGAGCATTATGGCCAACGACCCCAAATGACACCCCCGATGCCTGTCAGTCTGTACAGGGTGGGTGTTATGGTTGGAAACCCAAATGCCCTGGGCGTTTGTTGGTTTCTTTGCTCCAAATTATCAACATGGGCTTTTTGGGAGCCCACCTCATGAATAGTGGCAGCTTCATTTCATTACTCAATGCCAAAAGGTGATTTCGCACAGCGAGCGTGCCATTTGGCACCACATGTGTGAAAACACATTTTGGGCAGGATGTGAAAAATGATAGATGTACTGTTTCATTTTTTTTCCATAATAATTTTTATTGGTGTTTGAAAGTGATACAATATAGACAATTTGTATTTTCTTGAAACTTGGCTTCCCAGTCAAATGCCCTTTGGGGTAACCCTTGCCTCAATGTTTGCGCACAGAGGTTCTTTGTCTTTTGTATTTTCAATATAGACAATCATCAAAGAAGATGAAAAGTAATCAAAAGTGTAAAACAAAATATTAAATTTTACAGTAAATTATGAATCATTAGTTTTAAACATTGCGTCCATTTAAAGTAAGAGCTAGGCCATAATGACAGTTTGGTATAATGTGTTTACAGTTAAAGTCTTTCCTGTTCTTTTTTTCCCCCCTTTTCTCCTTTTTTTTTCTTTCCTTAAAACACAGAGAGGAACGTCAGACACCTGTTCCCAAACCATGTATTTATAAATCACAAATGACACTGTTAATCATCACTACTGTATAGACTAAGACGGGGTTCAGATAGAAACATAGAAACATAGACTTTGACGGCAGATAAGGACTGCTTGGCCCATCTAGTCTGCCCATTTCCCTACCTACAGGATAGGCCGCAGATCCTAGTTAACCCACAGCCTATTTCTTCCTACCCCCCACAAGAATTGCCTTATGCCTGTCCCACGTATTCTTGAATTCTTTCACAGTTTTAGACCCCACAACCTCCTCAGGAAGGCTGTTCCATGCATCCACTACCCTCTCTGTAGAAATAATACTCTCACATTGCCCCTGAACTGCCCTCCTTCTATCTTTTAAATTGTGTCCCTTGTTCTTGTAAGTCTTTTTTCTGAAAGATGCTACCCTCTTGGACTTTGTTGATTCCACTGAGGTACTTAAAGCTTCTATCATGTCCCCCTCTCCTTCTTTCCTCAAGGGTACACATATTAAGCTCCTTTAGTCTCTCCTCATACGGCTTCTCTTGCAGACCCTGCACCATTTTAGTTGCCCTCCTGGACTACTTCTATCCTGTCTATGTCCTTGCGAGATGGGGTCTCCCAGAACTGGACACAGTACTCAGATGGGGTCTCACCAACTGTCTGTACAGAGGATAACAACTTCCTGTTTTCTGCTGCTGATGCCTCTCCTGTACATCCCAGTATACCCCCAGCCCTCCCTACTTCCTTCTCACATTGCTTGCTAACCTTAAAGTCATCTGATATGATTACCCCCAGGTCCCTTTCCTTTTTGTTGTTGTTACTAACTCCCCACCATTGTGTATTCTTCCCTGGGTTCTTGTTTCCCAGGTGCATTATTTTGCACTTCTTGCATTGAATCCTAGCTGCCATAATTCTGACCATTCCTCCAACCTTGCCAAGTCCCTTTTCATCCTTTCCACGCCCTCCTGTGTATCAACCCTGTTGCAGATCTTTGTGTCATCTGCAAAGGCATACTTTTCCTTCCAGTCCCTCTGCAATGTCACTTATGAAGACATTAAAAAGGACTGGACCCAATACTGAACTCTGTGGTACCCCACTAGTAACCACTCTTTCTTCAGAGTGGACTCCATTTACAATTACCTTCTGTGTCCTATTGTGCAGCCAATGTTTTACCCAGGCTGCCACTCTGGAACCAGATCCCAGGCTGGTTAATTTGACTATTAATCTTTTGTGTGAGACTGTGTCAAATGCCTTGCTAAAGTCTAAGTAGGCCATGTCCACAGCCCCTCCCTGGTCTACTACTTTGGTCACCCAGTCAAAGAAATCTATTAGATTCGTCTGACATGACCTTCCCGCTGTGAATCCATGCTGCCTTGGGTCCTGTGCTCCACTGGCCTCTAGGTACTCAACTATTCTTTCCTTCAGAAGTGACTCCATCACTTTCCCTACCACAGAGGTCAGACTGACAGGTCTGTAGTTTCCTGCCTCTGTCTTACATAGAAACATAGAAACATAGAATTTGACGGCAGATAAGGACCGCTTGGCCCACCCAGTCTGCCCATTTTCCTACCTACTGGATAAGCTGCAGATCCTAGTTAACCAGCAGCCTACTTCTTCCTACCCCAACCCCCCAGAACTGCCTTATGACTATCCCATGCATGCTTGAATTCCACCACTGATTTTGACTCCATAACCTCCTCCGGAAGGCTGTTCCATGCATCCACAACCCTCTCTGTGAAAAAATACTTCCTTAAATTACCTCTGAGCTGCCCCTCTATCTTCAAATTGTGCCCTTGTTCTTGCACACCTCTTTTTTTGAAAGATGCTACCCTCTTGGACTTTGTTGATTCCCTTGAGGTACTTGAAAGTTTCTATCATGTCCCCCCTCTCCCTCCTTTCCTCGAGGCTATACATATTAAGCTCCTTAAGTCTCTCTTCATATGTCTTCCGGTGCAGACCCTGCACCATTTTAGTTGCCCTCCTCTGGACAGCTTCCATCCTGTCTATATCTTTGCGGAGACTGGGTCTCCAGAACTGCACACAGTACTCCAGATGGGGTCTCACCAGCTGTCTGTACAGAGGGATAATAACTTCCTGTTTTCTTCTGGTGATGCCTCTCCCTATGCATCCCAGTATCCCCCAGCCCTCCTTGCTGCCCTCTCACATTGCTTGCCCATCTTTAGGTCATCTGCTATGACTACCCCAGGTCCCTTTCATTTTGTTGTTGTTAGTATCTCACCCCATTGTGTACTCTTCCCCTGGGTTTTTGTTTCCCAGGTGCATTACCTTGCACTTCTTAGCATTGAATCTAAGCTGCCATACATTTGACCATTCCTCTAACCTTGCCAAGTCCCTTCTCATCCTTTCCACCCCACCTTGTGCATCAACTCTGTTGCAGATCTTTGTGTCATCTGCAAAGAGACATACTTTTCCTTCCAGTCCCTCTGCAATGTCGCTTATAGAGACATTGAAGAGGACCAGTCCTAATACTGAACCCTGCGGTACCCCACTAGTAACCCCCCTTTCTTCTGAGTGGACTCCATTTACTATTACTCTCTGTGTCCTATTCTCCAGCCAATTCTTTACCCAGGCTGTCATCTTGGGACCCACTCCCAGGCTGGCTAACTTGTATATTAATCTTTTTGTGGGACTGTGTCAAATGCCTTGCTAAGTCTAGGTAGGCCATGTCCACAGCCCCTCCCTGATCTACTACTTTGGTCATCCAGTCAAAGAAATCTATCAGATTCGTCTGCATGACCTTCCCACTGTGAATCCATGCTGCCTAGGGTCCTGTGCCCCTCTGGCCTCTAGATACTCGACAGTTCTTTCCTTTAGAAGTGATTCCATCATTTTCCCTAACACTGAGGTTAAACTAACATGTCTATAGTTTCTTGCTTCTGCCTTGCTCCCGCTTTTGTGAAGGGGATCACATCTGCCCTCCTCCAGTCCTCGGGTACCACCCCATCCTCCCATGATTTGTTAAAAGGGTAGTCAGTGGTGTCACTAGTTCTACCCTTAGTTCTTTTAAATTCTGGGATGAATCCCATCAGGCCCCATTGCTTTGTCCACCTTCAGTTTAAGAGTTCTTTCAGAACCCTTTCTTCTGTAAATGGGCTGGTATCAACTTCTGTATCCAGCGTGTTACTACTGTTTGTTTAATGTACCTCCCTCTTCCTTTGTAAATACTGAGCAAAAATATTTGTTTGAGTATCTCTGCCTTTTCACAGTCTCCCTCTGCCCACCCTCCCTCCCTTTATGTAAGGCCTCACTATCCTCCCTTGTTCTTCCTTCGCCTCCTGATGTACCTATAAAGGTTTTATCCCCTTCTTAACTGGAGTTGGCTATCTTTTCTCGGTTTGGGCCTTTGCTGTTCTGACTGCCTTCCCAGCCTCCTTTTGCTTTAACTGATACAGTTCTCTGTCCTGCTCCTTCTGTGATTCCTTGTACTTCCTGAATACTTTCTTTTCTCTTGAACCTTCTCTGCCACTTCCTTTGAGAACCATAGTGGTTTCTTATATCGTCTTGTTTTGTTTATTTGCTTCACACAAGGCTCGTTACCTCTGTGATGGCAGTTTTATTATTCCCCATTGTTCTTCCACCCTCCTTCCTGCCCATTTGCTAGTGCATTCTTAGGCACTCACCTATTTTGGCAAAGTCAGCCCTCCTAAAGTCCAGTACTTTTGTCTTTGTATGCTTGACTCTATTGCTGTGTTTATTGTGAACCATACTGTTCGATGGTCGCTAGTTCCCAGATGGCTACCCACTTCTACATCTGTAATCCTCTCTCCATCTCCATTTGAGAGAATCAAGTCTAATATTACTCCATCTAGAGTGGGCTCCAGTACTAGTTGTCTAAGGCATGCCCCCTGTAGGGCATCTAGAATAACTGCACTCTTCGAAGTGGCAGCTGCAACTGCACTCCAGTTAACATCTGGCATATTCAGATCACCCATCAGCAATATCTCCCCTTTTTCTGCCATTCTAAGTATACTTTCTATCATTTCCCTGTCCATTTCCTCCCCCTGAGAAGGGGGTCTATATACAACCCCTGTGCATATTGTGGTGCCATTGCCTGTCTCCCAATTTACCCACAGTGCTTCTTCTCCTCCTCCCTGTTTACCCTTTTGTTCTGTTGCTTTTATTCCTTCCCTTATGTAAAGAACTACTCCTCCTCCTCTTTTACCCTCCCTGTCCCTCCTGTAGACAGTGTATCCTGGTATGTTTATGTCCCAGTCATGGTTTGTGTGTACCATGTTTCTGTGACTGCCACGATATCAGATGTTCCTCCTCCATCAAGGCCACTAATTCAGGAAGCTTGTTACCCAGACTATGGGCATTAGTACTCATTGCTCTCCATTTTTGATGGCTTTACCTTCTGTTGCAGCATCCCCCACTGACCGTTCTACCTCAGTCTTTTTCTCATTTAGTACCCTGTTTTGTAGGGAAGCTGGGATTTTCCTGTTGCTTGTCAGTTGCCTCCCTTTGACTAGTTTAAAAGCTTGCCAATGAAGCATTTAAACAGATTGCTCAAAAGACTTGTTCCCTTCCTGGACAGATGCAGACCATCCTGCCAGTATAGGCTGGTGTCCCTCCAGGTGGAACCCCAGTCCCCAATGAAGCCAAACCCCTGTGCTCCGCACCATTTTTTCAACCATTCTTGGTCCTACTTTTGTGAAGGGGAATCACATCCGCCTTCCTCCAGTCCTCGGGTACCACACCATCCTCCCATGATTTATTAAAAAGAGTAGCCAGTGGTTTCACTAGTTCTTCCCTTAATTCTTTTAGAATTCTGGGGTGAATTCCATCAGGACCCATTGCTTTGTCCACCTTCAGTTTTAGGGGTTCTTGCAGAACCCTTTCTTCTGTGAAAGGACTGGGATCGACCCCCCTATCAAGAGTGCTTCTGTTAATTGGATTAGGCACTTCCCCCTCCTCTTTTGTGAATACTGAGCAGAAATATTCATTCAGTATCCCTGCTCTTTCACTGTCCCCCTCTGCCCACCCACCATTCATTCTATTCAGCCTCACTATCCCTCCCTTTGTCTTTCTACGCTCACTGATGTACCTATAAAAGGTTTTATCCCCCTTCTTAATTGAGTTGGCTATCTTTTCCTCAGTTTGGGTCTTTGCTATTCTGACTTCCTTCCCTGCTTCACTCAGCCTTAACTGGTACAGCTCTCTGTCCTGCATAATGCCTAGTTTGTCACATAAAGAGTAACATATCCATTCATTGTTATATAGAAACACCATTTGTGTATACCACTCTGTCAACATGGGTAACTGTGCAGTTTTCAATTTTTGCAGCACAATTCTCTTTAAAAAAGAGAGGCCTGAGAAATCCAGATCTTCCGATGTTTGTTCAGATTTAAGGATTCAGGACAGATCCCCTAATAAAAAAGTTACTGGCAATTGGGGGATAGTTTGTCCTATAACTAGATTACATATTGACTGCACTCTATTCCAGAGAGGTTTAATCATGGGACAGTCCCATAACATGTGTGTTAGATTAGCATCCTTTGCCTTGCATTTCCAACAACTGGCATCCTTGACTAACCTCATGGCATTCAATTTTCCTGGGCAAAAATAATACTGTACATGCGTAGAATCTTGAACTTAAGCAACCTACCTTGCAATTTTTTATGGGATTTGACAGCCATTCCCCAAGTGGTTTCCCATTCTTCATCACATTATATTGAAAAGCAATTCTTTCTCCCATTGCTGCTTGGCCTTGATAGTTAGACATATAGAGTATGGATTACTAGTGAGGAATTTATATAAAAAACCTGCCCCTTTCTTAAGCATGGATAGATGAATTAGCTGTTCCCACTCCTCGCAATTTGGTAACTCATAATTTAAACTTAGAATATTAGAATTCCTAAGCATTTCCCTTAACTGCGAGTAATAATGAAAGTGATAATTTCTTACACCATATCTAACTTTCATTTCTTGGAAGGACAGCATCACTCTAGTTTGAGGGTCTACCAAGTGTGAAAGTCTTGTGATGCCCTGTGCGCACCATTCAGGGTTATGTAACACTTGCCTTATCCCTACCAATTTTGCATTATTCCAAATGGGTGCCAATCTGCACTGGCTGCCGATTCAGTGGCAGATCACCTTTAAGGTTGGTTTACTAACCTACAAAACCCTACACGGACTTTGCCCTGACTACCTGAAAGAGCTTCTAATTCCCTATTGCCCCAAGCGACAGCTCCGTTTGGCCGGCGAGGGGTTGCTAGAGAATCTGAGGGTACTTTTGAAGTCATCTGGGGTGCGTGCATTTATGTACATTGCCCCACCCTCTGGAATTCCCTACCCTGTTGGCTACAGGAGTGCACGACAGTGGGAGGCTTTAAGCAAGCGCTCAAAACTTATTTATGGTGTCAAGCTTTTGATGTTACTTAGTGAATGAACCCTGTTTATTTTTTGTTTTTTATACTGTATTCACTGTTTCATTATCTTTTAATTCTTTTGTAAAGCACCTTGATATTTGAAAGGTGCTTTTGTGAAATAAGGAGGCAGTATAGCACAGCGGTTTAAGGCTCTGCGCTGCAAACCTGGTGACCTGGATTTGAATCCCACAGCCCCCACTTGCATACTGTGTGACCCTGAGCAAGTCACTTAACTTCTTTGTGCTCCCAGATTGCACCTGTAAACAAGCTTTCAGCTGAGTGTCTCTCTCCTGGTTAAAAAAAAATAAAATTATTAGTCATTATTATAATCCCATAGGTGTCTGTTTAGGGTGGATAATGGTATTTATCTTTTTAAGAGTCATAACAGAGCCTTGTAAGCAAGTGTTATCCTGTATGGATGCTTTAAGAGGCAGGTATATGAGATCACAATGATTGTTTGGTCTAAGCATTTCTTTTTCTAAATTGAGCCACAGGGGCTGAGACTCTGTGCTTAAAGACACATTCATCAGATGTCGCAAGGCATGCTTGAGGACAAAGGCCAATTTAATACAGTTCCCACCATGGTAAAGCAAGACAACCATAATAATAGGTGTTCTAAGTTTGGTTAGTCCAATCCTAGGTGGTTTGTCTCGCCATAGAAAATTCCTAATAATTTTATCCAATCTTTTTAACAGTTTTCTCCCTATAAGTATTGGTAAATTTTGGAATAAATAAAATAGTCTGGGTGCTATGTTCATCTTGATCGCATTTACTTTCTCCCACAGGGATAGGTTCAGTTTTCCCCATCTGGACAGATCTAACTCTCTTAATATCTTTTAACAGTGGCTCATGATTAAGAGAGATCATTTCTTTTAAGTTAGTTGATATCTGAAGTCCTAAATAAGTGATGCAGGATTTGTACCATTTGCTGTCTAGAATTCCTTCAAGACAATTTATAGTATATTTATTTAGATTATTATGTAATACTTGAGTTTTGTCCCAGTAGATATTGAGTCTGGAAATTTTTCCAAAATCCAAAAGAATTGCTTTAATATTCTGACATGAATGAACTGGATTACTAAGAGTTAATAACAAATCATCCTCAAATGCAAAATATATATGTTCCTCTGACCCAGACCTAAAAGCTTGTACTCCAGGATGTTTTTATATTAACCTTATAAGAGGTTCAAATGCCAAAATGAAGAGATAGGGAGAGAGAGGGCATCCTTGTCTCTTACCACAGGCTAATTCAATTTGTGGTGATAGTATACCGTTTGTCAAAACTTTTGTATTAGGATTGTCATAAATCATGGAAACCCATGTCCAAAAATTGTCCCCACAACCAAATTCAGTTAAAGTCCTTGATATATATGACCAGTTTAAAGAATCAAAAGCTTTGAGTATGTCAACTGATAACACCATATAAGGTTCCCTCTTTTTATTAGCTGACCATATTAAGTTAAGAAGCCTATGAGTGCTATCTACACCTGATCTATTTTTGACGAATCCTACTTGCTCTAAGTCAATAATTGTTGTAATGACATCTTGAATTCTTTTTGCCAATACTTAAGGTAAAATGTTATAGTCTGTGTTCATTAACAAAACTGGTCTGTAGCTGGAACATTCAAGACTATCCTTGTTCTTCTTCTTTGGTATTGGCATTAAGAAGGCTTTCCTCATAGTGTGAGGTAATGTGTTTTCCTCCCAAGCTTCAAGAAGGACTTTATGTAAATGAGGGAGAAGTGTGGACTGATTTTTTTGTAGTATTCACTTGTGAAGCAATCAGGTCTGGCAGTTTTACCTGATGGTAGTTTATTTGTAGCCATCTGTAACTCCTCTAGAATTATATTTCTTTCCAGCTGCTCCATATTCTGCTAAGTGAGTATGGGGAATTGAAGTCTCTTAAAAAACTGGTAAGTTTATTTATGTCTAGCTGTTCCTGATTTTAATAGATATTTTGAAAAAATCCATGGAACACCTTATTAATTTCCTTATTATTTGTGACTGTCTTGCCTGAAGTATTTTTAATTCCTGTTATTACATTTTGCTGTTGAATTTTCCTTAGACTTAAAGCTAACAGTCTACCTGCTTTATCCCCAGTTTCCCAGTATATTTGTTGAGTCCTGAAAAGTGCATATTCTGCTTTCTGGGACAAAATAGTATTAATTTCTCCTTGCAAGATCGCAGTTTTGTGCAGAACACTTCCACATGGAGTCATGCCTTGTTTGGATGTTTGGAATAAATGTGTAAGCTCCTTCTCTTTAGCCTCAAGTATTTTGACTCTTTCTCTTTTCCTGTTTGCAGAGTAACTTATTATTCTACCCCTAATGTAGGCTTTATATGCTTCCCATAAACATACCTTACAGACTTCTCCATTGTCACTAATTTCAAATTATTCCTTCGTCTGTTTAGTCACCCATGTTAGAAACATGTCACTCTCCCAGGGTAGTCTCCCCCTCAATGGAAAATAGCCCATGTCATCCCTCTATTAAAAGCAGGTGACCCCTGCGATCTAAATAATTACAGACCAATCTCCCTCCTCCCCATCCTGTCTAAATTACTAGAAAAAATAGTGTGTGGCCAGCTAGGGATATACTTAGAATCCAGAAGCCTATTAAACCCAGTTCAGTCTGGATTCAGAGCAAAGCACCGCACCATAACAGCCCTAGCCAAGGTGACCAATGATTGGCTCCTAGACCTTGACAACAAGAAGCATGTCTGTGCTGTTTTCTTGGATCTTAGTAAGACATTCGGCACAGTCGATCACAGCCTGCTTCTTTCCTCCCTAAGCACCTTAGGCCTGGACCATAAATCTATGTGCTGGTTTGTAGACTACCTCAGAGAATGGAAACAGCAGGTTAAAGCTGAAGGTGATCTTTCTCCCTTAAAATCTATGCTGAGGGGTGTGTCCCAGGGCTTTGTCCTTGGTCCCCTCCTCTTTGCAGTCTACATTAACATCAATGACCCCATCAAAAAATCCAACATCCACTTATTCGCGGATGACACTGTACTGTACTTGAATCATCCCATGCTGGAAGCAGCCTGTGAAGACCTCCAAGCTGAATTTAACCTTCTACATTCCAGCTCATAAACAAAAAGCTTTTGCTCAATGCGAAAAAGACAAAAGCCGTGCTCTTCTCACCATCCTTGCATGCAGCAATTCCCGCTGAAGGGGGGGCTATCCCACAAATTACCCCTGTTCTTGGAGAAACACTAGAGTATGTAGCTAAATTCAAATATCTAGGAGTTTGACTCGATCATAAACTTTCCATCGCTGACCATCTCGAAGAACTACAGAATAAACTAAGGCAAAGATTAGGACTATTCTACAGAACTAACCACCTGCTCACAAAGGAGGCCAAGATTCAACTGGTTCAAGCTACCTTCCTATCTTTAATAGATTACGCTGACCTACTCTACAGCCACTGCACTGCCCAAGTTGGACACCCTCTACCACAGAGCTATCAGGTTCATTACTGGCCTTCCACTTTCCACACACCACTGCTCCCTGTACTCTTCATTAGGCTGAACTTCCCTTCACTATAGAAGGAATAGAAACACTGCCCTATGGGCCTTCAGAGCGGTGACCAATAAGCTCCCCTCATATGTCTCAGATTGTATTCCCCAGAGTGTGTTAGGCACCTGCGCTCAAAGGAGCTATTACCTAATTGCCCTCCAAGTTCCAAGGGTCAAAACTCATTTCAGCAAAGCTGCTCTAAGCTTCTCTTTACCCACATTGTGGAATGGTTTACAAAGGAACTTGAAGCTGAGCTGCCCTGTTAGCCTGAATATCTTCAAGGCGCTCTACGATCACTATGTGAAAGCACCTTGCAAATGTTTTCCTCACTGCTAGCCCACTAATTCCGCAACTCCCCCTTTCCATTCTGATGCTTGCCATATTTCTACCCCTGGCTCTCACTCTTTCCCTATTAACTCTTCCTGCTGCACCCACCCTTCCCTGTCCTCTCCAGCCTGGCTAAAGTCCCCCCCCCATCCATAGCACTGTCCCAATTATCTACCCCTCTCCGTCATTATCATAATAAACAGGTACACGACAGCCATCGTCACTTTCTGCGGTTTTAGCTCAATTTTTTCCCCCCAGTTGTTGGTAATATATCCCTCCTCTTCTTTACCTCTCTAATCTGCCACCCCATACAGGTCCTCTTTCCCCTGTATGTGTAGTTGCTAGCTGCCTCTCTCAAAAGATCTCTGCTTATAACCCCTGTATGCCTATGGTTGATTGTACATCTGCTGCCTTCTTCAATTGTAAAATAATGCTGTTTTTTTATTTCAACTTTGTACTGTACTGTATACACTGTATATACTTTTTCTTCCTTGTATATTATTGTTTTTTGTATACCTGCTTCTGTGCTATACTTTGATGTATTCATGACCAGGCCCACCTTGCAAATGAGCCTTGCTCAATGGTGCCCACCTGGATAAATAAAGATTTTGATTGATTGAGAAAGTCCTTTTCTTTAAGCAAACCCCTGTTAAATCTCCACCTATGTGATTTTTCCCCCTTCCACTTAGCATCAAATCTAGAACGATCATTGCATGGTCTGATATAATGATATTTTCCATCCGAGCATCTATAACATTCATTATCAGGGTGTTAGGTACTAGTATATAGTCAACCCTACTGTAGAATAAATGTCTATTTGAGAAAAAAGAATAGTCTTTATCTGTGGGATGGACTGTTCTCCATGCATCTGCAAGACCTACTGTATGTGTCAGTGGCTCAGTAGGTAGCACACTCACCTCTGAGGCTAGGAGACCAGAGGGTTGTGGGTTCAGTTCCCACATCTGGCACTTGGGTTAATATCCCAGTACTGACACTGTAGTAAAGCATGAGAGGGGTGCTGCACTTCTGAGGTGCTGTCTTTTGGATGAGACGTTAAACCGAGGTCCCATCTGCCTGGATTGGTGGTAGTTCAGATGGATGTTAAAGATCCCATGGCACTTATCAAAAAGAGTAGGGGAATTTCCCCGGTATCCTGGCCAAATTTCCCTCATTCACTAAAAATACCACCAACAGCTTAATCTGGTTCAAGGTCAGTTGGCATTCATCTGTATCCCCTTCCCCTGGGTCGTGCCTGAAAATAGGCAGGATTTGTCTAGTGCACTTACCCGGTCAACAAAAACTAAATAAATAAATAAAAAATGTCCCCCACTATTTTCTTAAAGGAGTTTCTGGAGTTCATATTAACCTGTATTTTTGGGCCTGACAATCTATCTAACATAGGATCTAATACTTCATTGAAATCACCCCTAAGGATGATTGCATAATCAGAAAAAGCACTGAGAGTGACTGCAGTAGAGTTAAAAAAGTCTTCCCGACCTGTGTTAGGGGCATAAATATTGCAAAAAACAACTTTTTGACCATCAAGTGCACCCAGTAGTATTTGCAATCTCCTTTCTGAATCAGCATAATGATCATGCTTACAAACATTCCTCCCTTTTCTTATTAAAATGGAGGTACGACGTTTTTTGGAAGAAAAACATGAACTTTCTGCCTGACCCACCCAAGACCTCCTAAGTTTCTCAGACTCTTCATGTGTCATCATACCTGTCAACCTCTTGCCTCATAAATCAGGGACAAGGCTTAAAAAAATTAGGGACAAAGGCCCAAAATCAGGGACACATTTTTAAAATTGGTGACATCCACTCAAGAAGCTGGCAGAATAAGGGACTCTGTGTATAATACATTTTCTGAAGCATAAGAAGTCTGCAGCTTTATTGTTTGACATAATTTTATTCTTACAATCATTACTGTTTAGTCAGGGAAATGCAGATTTTAGGAGGGACAGAGTAACATTTTGAGGTGAAATCAGGGACATCCCTGAAAATCAGGGACACTTGAGAGGTATGCGTGTCATATGTGTTTCTTGAACAAAAGCTATGTCTGCCTTCTGTTTATTAAGCCTAGACAGCACTTTCTTTCTTTTAATGTGGGATCTTAACTTTCCAGGACACAATTCTATATTGTGACATTTTGGATCACATACCTAGCCTTAAGTGATTAACACTATATCACTGTGTCTATGAATTCACAACAGACACACACACAAATAAAAAAAAGAAAAGTTAATATATATATATATATATATATATCTATATATATATATATCAACTGTATTTTCAAAACCAGTACTAACTCTTCTAGTTTCAAAGGTTGCTCAGTATCTTATTTTAAAGAATGCCTGTAGCAATAGTGCTATAGTAAATGTATAAACTTAACTTAGGTTACTGCAATTATATTCTGATTACTATATACAAATAAATTAAGATGTTAGACAAAAGGTGAAAAGAAAACTAACTATTCTAACAACAGTAGTGTGTTATCTACTGCTGAGCTTAGAACCTCCAAACTCTTAGTCCAAGATAGCAATGTAACCAAAAGCTCTAACCTTTGCTCTAGTCTGCCTATGCATTACTAGCCCATCAAAATTAGTCACAATAATACATGGTAACAGTTATGAAAAATAACAAATGAAATACCATTATAACATTGGGAATAAATTGATCACAACTGTTTTAAACATTAGGCTACTATCTGTAAGTTCAAATTAGGGAGGAAAACAACATTCCAACCCAAACACTATAAATATCTTGTTAAGAATCTGTTGTGCTAATAAATAAATAAACAAAAAAAAATAGAAATAACATAAAACTGTCTCCTGTTTTAGATTCTACAAAGGACCTTCATGAAATTGAGGTTATCCACTTCTGTACATTCTATAACAAGAGTGTTTAGCTCAACTCATTACCAGCCTAGCTAAGTTCTCTCCCTATTCCTTGTTTATTTCCAACTGAACCCACAATTAGTTTCTTTAAGGTATTTAAACAATAGGACTCCTTCTTTTACCCTATAGCCTTCGTTAATCGATTGCTATATTACAAAGTGACTGGAGAGACAGAGGAACTGAGCCATGAATATTGCCAGAAGATCTCCCAAGCACCCAATCAGTTTGCACACTCCCCACCTTCATAGATTCAGCCCTTATCTACTAAAGTGATAATTGGGTTGGCAGAACCCTCAGTAAACCTACCCGGTGAGCTCAGGATTATCCTATAAAATGAATGAATCTGTGTTTGCAAATGGGTGCTGGAAAAGCCAGTATAATTCTTCTGATCTATCCAGTCCATTGTAAACCCAGCATTACACATATAATATATACAGTGTGACTAGAGAAAGTCCATTACAGAATTCCAGTTTAAGAAAGAAAGGGCAATTTTGCCTGGTTCACATTGGAAAATTAGGGATTGTCAGAGAAAAGAAGTCTGCATATGAGGAGCCAAATGATACAAAAGTTACTTTACTACACAAATGAGGTAAAACAAAAGTCAGCTTTAAATTTAGGAGACAGTGTTAATTTAAGTAGAGTGCAGAAAGGAAAAGCAGGAGAGAAAAACAAAAAACAAAACAAAAAAAAACAAAAAACAATAAAAAAAAGAGCCCATATACTAAGAATAAAAGTAAAATTCCAATCAACTTTTTATTTATTTAACAGCTTCCTAGCAGCATCATTTTAAATATAGTAAGCTGTAAGCTGCTATTATCTATTAAGAAACAAGTCTACAGTGGTATGTCCTTTAATCGCCAGACATTTGAGGAATTAAGAGTTAATCTTTAGAGAGAATTTATTTTCATGTTTCGTCAGTTTGAACCATACATAAACTGGCAGATCAAACTCTCAACACAAGACGTTATCCAGCTCAGTCAGCCTCGATAAACACTAACTACCAAAAAGGCAAACCCATAAACTCTCACCCTGTATTTAGACATATATTGTTAAATGCCAGCACCATGCTTCTGCTTCATTTGGAGTCAAACCATGTGACTGTGGGGTCAGAGCGCATGGCTGAAAGTGCCCCGGCAGAATCCAACAGTTCTGTACAAAGGTTCCTTCAACATGCTTTGGAGAATGAGGTATGGGGTTTGATGCAGCAGGAGAATTACTCGAGGATTCTACTTCCTCTATTTCGAAGGAGTTGTCAGAGAAAGTATTGCTGGGGGCCCTCTTACTGCGCTGTTTGCTTTCTGCTTCTGCTCCTCCTTCTGTCTGTATTTTGTTTCCACTGCCTGCCTTGCCTCTGAGCTGCAGTTCCATATTTGGAGGTATTTTTAACTTTCCTAAAATTAGCTGATTGAGGCATGTTACCCTCCTGCTTTTCAACACTGGCAATCGTAGAATAAAGCTGTGGTATGGATGATTTGAAAGCATCCTGTGAAGCAGCTGTGGGGCAGGGGTAATTGACTCTATAGGACTTATCTGATCCTGTGAGGTATAATTAGGCATGTGAGCTAAGGCAGAAGAACCCTGTGTTGTTCTGATCAATGTAGAGTGGTGATTTGTTGGTAGCGAATTTGGTGACATAATACAGTATCTGATTCCTTCATCATTTGAATGTAATGCCAGGCATATTCTACTGTGGCACATGAAACCACCCCTCCTCCTCGCTCCCTTATCTGAAATACATCTGGGTATCCGAAGTTATATTGAATACCCATTCTTTGGCATTCTTGTTTTATTTAGAAAAAAACTTTTCTTTTTTTAATTAATTCAGAGGAGAAGTCCTGGAACAGCATAATGTTAAACCCTTGGCATTTCAGTGACTTTCTGTCCCTGGCAATTTTCAGAACCTCCTCCTTAATAGAAAAACGCAGGAAGTAAGTAACTATGGGTTGAGGGCATTTATTCTGCACAGATTTAGGACCTAAAGTTCTGTGAGCTCTTTCAATTTCCAATGGCTAGTCCCATTGAACATTAAGTAGCTCTGGGATAAATGACTGTAGAAAGTAGATCCTTCCCAACCCTCTGCCACACCAATAATCCTGATATTATTTCTACGTCCCCTGTTTTCCAAATCATCAAATTTCCCTAGTAGATGCTCAATCTGTGTGCTCTGTTTTTGTGTGACTGATTTTAAATATGAAACGGTTCCTCTAAGCTCATGAATTTGCTGACATGTTGTTTTAACATCATTTTTAATTAATTCTGTTTCTGCCTGTAGTTTAAGTTTTGCTTGATTCACCTCGGAAATGTCTATTTTTAAATCAGCTAGCAATTCTTTTATTTGCAGTAAATCGCTCTTACTCGCAATATCATTTGTAGACATGATTGCTGCCATTTGTGCGTTGCTATGGTGATTTGTTCATATTCACAATAAAGACGGGCACTTGGTTGGTGGTGCTAATAGCACAAAAATATACTCAGTTAAACAAAATAGGTGCAACACACATCCTTGCAGTGAGAAGATGAGACAAAAATCTAGTTCAAATGAACGTAGTTTTTATTCCAGCATCATAGCAGTAGCAGTACAAGCTACTGCTATGATGCTGGAATAAAAACTACGTTCATTTGCACCTGTTTTGTTTATATGGTGATTTGTTGTTGGTCTACAGTTTTCAATCAGCCTCCCGTTCACCGAATGTGACTTTTAAGCCATCCTAACCAAACTCGATTATTGCAGCCAGCTATCGCAGTGACAGTGCACAAAAACAACTTCTCGCGGTTGCCTAATGCCTAACTGGTGGATATTTTATATTTCCCAGTGTTATATTTCTGTAAACTGCATAAAATTATTCAAAATAAAACAAACTAGAACTGCGTGATCTAGCAGACCTCCATTGATTTCAAATGCCAGTGTGTACTCCCGATAGGTGTACTGTTGAAGAGGAGGTGTGAAGAAATGGCAATGTTGAAAATCTGGAGTGAAAATATGAAAAAGTGGTGACGTTATGAGTGTGCGTAGAAACTGTGCAATGCCTGCTCGTAACACAGTCATTTTTTGAAATGTTTTCACCCAATCCCATACCACTAGACATGCTTGCACAATAGTAGCCACACCATCACAAACAGTTGTCAGACTAACAGACTGGCTTTTGGTTACAATATTGCATTGTGACAAGCCTCTGTACCACATCTAGGTAGCCAGTCCCACAGAGGTCCATTCACACACCACTAGCCATGCCACTACACCACTAGCCACACCAACAGTTGTCAGACTAACACATTGGCTTTTAGTTACAATGTTGCATTGTGACAAGCCTCAGTACCACAGCAAGGTAGCCAGTCCCATAGAGATCTATTCACACACCACAAGCCATGCCACCACATCACTAGCCACACCACCACACCACTAGCCACACCAATAGTTGTCAGACTAACACACTGACTTTTAGTTACAATATTGCATTGTGACACGCCTCTGTACCACAGCAAGGTAGTCAGTCCCACAGAAGTCCGTTCACACTAGTACCTGTACTCATATACAGGGCACCAGACAAGTTTTTTTGGCATGTGTACTGTACTCCTCATTTTGAAAGTGAGGCGAGTAAAACCAGATTCAGATGTGTACAAACGTCTTGGTGAATTACTGAAGTGCTAACAATGAACCAGATGATGTTGTCAGGTTGGAGTACTTTACTCTGTTTTAAAATATGGTGAGTAAAACAAAATTAGGATGCATACAAGTGCTGTAAATTTAAAAACTGCTGCTTTTTGCATCCCCAGTAATGTTATGGTGCACTATTCTTTGGTGTGGAGTATTTACAAATGTAGGGTGATTTCTGGTACTCAGTAAAAAATGTAATGTGTATTGCACATGCTTTGCTGATGTACCTGACCACAGGTACTTCACTGCAACCAGCCAGTTTAACCCAAAGAGAATGAAACTAGACATAAGGAGCAAGGCTTCTCAAGGGACTACAACATTTCACTCACGTCATTTCACTCCCGTCATTTCACTCCTGGCCAATTTCACTCTCATGCTAATTCACTCCTGCTCATTTCACTCCCGCTAATTACCAGGCAGTAGAGTATAAAGCTTTTGTAGCTGTACCCAAGATTGATTGCTGTTACTTATTCACTGCTGTGTGCTTTACTTTCTCTCTCTGCTGTCTCTGTGCTTCATTTCATCCACTATAGCCTGCCATTTCATTCAGTCTGCTCGCAATCGGAGAAAACTTTTAATTAAGGGGGAAAAAAGCTTCCTGAGGATAAACTCACAAAAGCACCTAAGCACCTATGCGCTCCTTTGCATAAAAAAACAGCTTTTAATTTAGTGAAACAAAGCTTCCCGAGGACAAAATAACAAAAGCACAAAAGCACCTATGTGCGGCTTTGAACAAATAAACCAATTTACCGTTTTTGATAAAATAAGTAAGTCTTACATGTGTCCAGAAACAAAAACATCTGTGCTGGTGGTTCTGAAGCTGCATGCTGGAGGGAGTGTCGCTGCTGACATGTAAACAGAGGGGGGGAATTTGTGTTTTGTCACTGCAAACAACATAATCAGAGGGGGCGTTCACAGCTGTGAGGACACTTAAGGAGCGAGTTCATCAGAGAGCCAATTTGTCTGGGAGCGAACTGTTAGTAGCGAGAATGGTGGGAGCAAAATGATGGGAGCATAATGTCGCGTTCCCGCTTCTCAAGAATGTCTTAAAGCTTTCCACTACAACCGGGGTATAAACTCACAGAGACAAACATTCTGAAAACGTGGACTTTCATACTAGTGTGTATTAGCCAGTTAATTTCACAGGTGAGCACTGCAGTTTCATGTGTCGGCATACTACGTCATTTTGTAAAACTACTCTAATATTCAGGTCTATGTATTTAAATTATGCTTTATCTTGCAGCTTGAGGTGGTCAGCTCAGGACAAAAATTGCCACATCCCAATAAAAATGAAAACTTGAAATGATATTCAAACAATTCAAAGTACTTGCTGCAGGGAAATAAACAGTAGCCACATCATTACACACAGATAGTTAGGTAATGGGCCTTGAATTATACCATTGAAAACACCAGGGAATGTCCCGAAGCTTACACACACTGAATCACAGAACGTTTGGAGATGCTCGCAAGCTTTTAGATGGGACTTACTTTAACAACTTAGCAGTTTCATGTGGCAGAATACTACATAGTTAAAAAAAAAATCTAAGTTCTGCAATGTCAACATATTGTAATTGCAGCTTGAGGTGGCCAGCTGAGGACAAAAAGAATTGCCACATCCCAATAGAAATTATAACTTGCAGCATGCCACATCATTTAAAAAAGCAATCAAAGTTCTGCACTGCCTACTGTAATTAATGCTTTAAATTGCAATTTCAGGTGGTTGGCTCAGGACAAAAATAAGTGCCTCATCCCACTAAAAATTAAAACTTAGACATCAATGCTATTCAAACAAAGCAAACTAAGTGTAAACCCTCCCTCCCCCCATTCCCTGAGGTTACTAGAATTCCATCAGTGTCAGTGTTTGGAAGGGAAGGCAGCTGGTGAATATCTAGTTAAATTGATTTTCATCTGCTCGCTGTCTTCTTGCTTCATCACAGCGGAGAGCAGAGAGGTGATGTCATTTAGAACTCTTACAGCCTCATAAGATACACAGCTTGCTGTGAGTGTGGGGAGTTTTAAAATTCTGGGAGTAGTTTTAGTTCTGTGCTCAGAGAGTGAGCAGTGAGGAGTGAGGAGAGCCAGTTTTTCTCACCCTAGCTGAGAACCACTTTTGCCTGACTTGTGAAGTGGTGGAAACCATCTCCAGGATTTCCTGATGCCTTCATCCCCAGTGGGATGAGGACGACTGCAGAGGACTTAGAAACATAGAAACATAGAAACATAGAATTTGACGGCAGATAAGGACTGCTTGGCCCACCCAGTCTGCCCATTTCCCTACCTAATGGATAAGCTGCAGATCCTAGTTAACCAGCAGCCTACTTCTTCCTAGCCCCACCCCCTAGAATTGCCTTATGACTGTCCCATGCATGCTTGAATTCCACCACTGTTTTTGACTCCACAACCTCCTCCGGAAGGACGTTCCATGCATCCACAACCCTCTCTGTGAAAAAATACTTCCTTAAATTACCTCTGAGCCACCCCCCCTCTATCTTCAAATTGTGCCCCCCTTGTTCTTGCACACCTCTTGTCTTGAAAGATGCTACCCTCTTGGACTTTGTTGATTCCCTTGAGGTACTTATGGGGAAATCCCCTAATCCAACATAGAACATTTTGGAAGCTGCCTTTGGTGTACAAAGTATGAGTAGATTCTGTCTGAGAGTTACCTAGGACATGTACCTGCCTTGTCTTCTGTGGGGTGACACTCTGATAAAGGGACCCATTCACCCATTTCTGTGAGACTTTTCTCAAGAAGTTTGTTTAAAGTTTGTTGACAACAGTGGATGTCCCAGGTGTGACTAGGCACTTTGTTCCGAACTTTAATGTTACACTCCCTTGTGGTGTGTCTGATGCTTAAATGTGCTAAACATTTGAACAAAGCATCATTTCTACTGTTCATTATCTGCTGAGGTGTAACTGTGAAAGAATGTCTGGGTATGAGGAAGCAAAAGGTAGGCAACCCCCATCTGGAGTGACCAGTTCAGCACTTCGGGTTCTGAAAGGGAACTTGTTCTTTCAGTGCATGTAGCCAATGCCTGAAGATTGAAGTTGACCCCTTGTATGTGAGTTTTGCTAGTCTTGAGCCGAGTGTGCTCCGTCGTGGCCATTTGTGTCACATTTCCTTCTGTAAATCCTATGCCATATGGGAACAGTTCTAAGTTATGGCCCAGTGCCACTTCCAGGAGAATTGTGTGTGTTTTCATCGTGGCGAGTACCACACTTCCAGATTTCTAATCCTATGCTATATGGGAAGCTCGAGTTTCTGTTTTCTACAGGTGTGTTCTGCATTGCCTTGTGCCACAAACTGTAAACCCCTGGGGGTCCACTTTCCCTTTTGTGTACCAACTGTTTTGGAATAATGCCACACTCTAGAATCCCAGCCTGGTGTGGATAATCTAGTTGCTGCTTCCTGTGTGGATTTACTGGGTACCTCCCATCAGAAGTAGCAAACCTAGCATAGCCCTCAGCAAAAGTTCTCTCCTCAGGACCTGGGTTTTTGGTAAAGGTCTGTTTGTGTCTTGTACACACTTTGTGTGTGTCTCTCTCTGTGTTTATTTGCTTTGTACCCCACCCCTCTCTTTTCCCCTAGACAGAAAAAGTATGGGAGGTGTGCCTACTAGTTAAATAAGGGGTCAGTGGGGGGTTACATAAGTACACGCAGAAAGATACCATTAACATTAACCAAACACAGACACATATTATGGTGAATTTAGTGAGCATGGAAACACCACCAGGGAATGTCTAAGAGGAAAAGCTTACACACATACACACTAATCCAAGAATAGGGATGGTAAAACCAGGTGTGCTTGTAGTAGATAGATGTGCCTTCACTTTCACACTGTCTTTCCTCAGTTTCTTTTTCACTGCTGAAGGAGGTTAAGGAAAACTCCGGAATGGTATTAGCACCGGGCGAGAATGGGGGTGCGCAGAGAGAACAAGAGGGGAGAAAGGGTGATAGTGAGTCTTTTATCTTGAGCAGTGCACTAAGTAATGTTAAGGGAATGTATGGGATGATTGTTAGGCATGGAGACTGTGACAGACAGACATACAGGCATACAAGCAGCAAATAAATCATTAATTAACACAAAGAGGCAAGTCCATTTATTAAAACAAAATTTCTTTAATAAATGGGCAGATTAGGTGGGCCAAGCAGTCCTTATCTGCCATCAAATTCTATGTTTCTATGTTTCTATGTAAATGGACTTGTCTCTTTGTTTTAATGATTTATTTGCTGCCTGTATGCCTGTATGTCTGTCTGTCACCGTCTCCATGCCTGACAGTCATCCCATACATTTCCTTAACATTACTTAGTGCACTGCTCAAGATAGAAGACTCACTGTCATCCTTTCTCTACTCTTGTTCTCGCTGTGCACCCCCATTCTCGCTCAGTGTTAATACCATTCTGCACTCTGGAGTTTTTCTTAACCTCCTTCAGTAGATGACTGACTCCCCGAGTGTCTGTCCTCCGCCCATTTATTTATTTTTCTTTTTTCTGTAAGGACCTTGACATCCCCACTGCCTTCTCCTCAGCCAATGTAGGTGGTTGCATATAGCAAATGATTTATTAACCCTTTCATCCAGCTCCTGTCCCTGCTGATTAGCCTAGGTGATGTACTTAAGATGACCCAGAGCCCCAAAAGTAGTGTGAGGAAAGCAATACAGTACATTCATGTTGTAAACTTGTACATTAATTTTTACAGTGCTTACTGGGCTCAGCCTCAGTTGTAGTCTTCTGCTGCACACTCTGCACTGTATCTGCACTGTCTCACCCACTCTTAACTTTGTCTGTGGTGGTCAGCGACTGGCCAGCGGTGTCTGGTATTAGTTCTAGATCCGATAAAGGACCGCCCAAAGGTCGGTTTAAAGGCAGCAGAGTGAGTTGAAGGGAGCTGCCCAGGAACACAGTCTGGTGGTCTGACAATAAAAGAAATCAGGCAGTTACCAGTTCACTCACTGATTGTCCAACTCTGACTCAAAATCTCTGACTCAAGGCCAGGAAGGACCAAGGACCTGTTCCGACTCCCAAGACTACCGCCTACTGTCAAATAAATTGTCACACACAGCAACTGCAAGCTGCTTTAAGCTAGTAGGCACTACTGGCAGTAGGCAGGCTCCCTCTGCTCAGCTCTGTGGCTCACTGGATGCCTGGATCTCCTTCAGTTCTATCTTGACCAACCACTCTCCCAAACATCTCAGTCCAGTCACAGTGTCAGTGCTGGCGGTGCTGCCGAGACTGTGAGTGTGTCCGATTGACCCACCAGTGACTTACAGCTGACAACTGCTCCACTCTGTGCCTCTCAGCTCAGTGGCATGCTGCTGTTCTTCTCCCAAAGTCCCCATGGACAGTAAACAGCAGTCAGATAGAAGCGACAACAGCAAGAAGAGATCACAGCTCTTTTACTCAAGACCTCGCCTTGCGCTTGCGCTTGCCAGTGTCGCCTGCAGCATCCGTGTCTCAACCCATGCTAGTGCTGCTGCTGCTGCTCTTCGCCTCACCTCGCCCGGCTCGTCTTCCTCACTGGCTCATTCATGCTCTTCCTCACTCTCCCAATCTTCCTCGCTGGCTCTTCTGTGGAACATTTCTGTAAGACATGAAACAGGGCTGCTGGGCTCCTAGACCTTTAAACCTGGTGCCCTGCCTGGCAACACCCCCAAGCAGACTGTTGCAGCCAATCAGGTCCTTCACTAACATAGCGGACCTGATTGAGCACTGTATTCCTTACACCAGCAAGGCAACCCCTCCTCTGCCCCCCCTCCCCCTGAAACAAATGCAAAATTCTCAGCAATTACTTTCAAAGCCCAGGAAAAAATTACAACAGAAAGTAACTGGATGAAAGAGAGATGGCGGGAGCTGCCAGCTTTGCTTACCCCCTGTACTTTGGTAACTATTCCATAGCTTACCCGGCAGGGGTGTAGCCAGGAATTTCAAAGTTGTATTCGGCATGTGATGGCACTGTGCCCCCTCCCGAAGACACTCTTGCCCCCCACTGCCCGAAGGCATTGCTGCCCCCCCATTACATAAACACAAACCGAATATGCAGTGCCACGCCACACAATTGCCCCCCTCCCTCCACAGTCAAATATGCATTTTAGATTTGCATTGTATCCTAACACACACAAACAGAAGTTGGCTGGCGTTTATTTACAATGTTTAAGAAACATTGCGATAAGCCTCTGTACCACATCAGGGTAGCCAAACCTGACAGAGGTCCATGCACACAGACAGAGACACACACTCACACACACACAGGCACACACATAGACTCACACAAACACACACACTCACTCATCTCACAGTCACACTCACCTCTCACTCACTCACTCACTCACACCTCTTTTCACCTGCCAAGAACCACAGTACAAAGATGATTATTTTGGGGAGGAGGTATAGCCTAAAGGTTAGACCACGGGGCTGAGAAGTGGAGGACCCAGCAGTGATGGGTTTGACAACCACAACTGCCACTTGCATACTGTGTGACCCTAAGCAAGTCAGTTAGCTTGCCTTTGCTCCTGGAAATTAGCATCTGGTCAGTGTGCACTTTCCTATCAAAAATTTGAAATACATAAAATGGAGAACCGCAACGCATCCACAACAGGGGAATATATTCCCTTTCCCTATTGACCCAATCTTGAGTCACACACCTGGCTACAAAGGCCACTGGGACAGGATTGGGCTGCTGGGCAAGGAATTTGGGGGCAGGCATGGGCCCAATCCTCAAAATAATTTTCACAGTGCAGATGGCTGGAGGAGAGGTACAGGCTAGGACACTCATGGGGCTGCAGTAGCACATACGTGCTGCCCCACTGCCATCTTCTGGAGCTTTTGCCACTGTTGGAGTCCCACTGGTGGGCAGACCACCCCACCCCAGCCCTCTGAGCTGCTGGGGAGCTGTACTGGCACCATCCTTCTTCAGGATATCTGCACTGTGAACTGCTGGTGGAAGGGGCACAGGTGATTCTATTATACTTACGACCCCTCTCCAGCTGGTCTCCAGACCTTTCACAGAGCCCAGTTTGTGGGAAGAGCACACCAAGCCTTCTGTGCTGCTAAGGAAGGCTTGGGGGCTGTACCAGTACTGGCAAGTGCAACTTCAAAAAGTTGATTATTGCAGAAGAGATGAAGCAGTACTGACTGGAGGACAGCCACATCCTACTGGTTCCAGTTCCTGCACCCTGGTGACAAGCATTGGTTTCCAATTGGATATTCATAGTCTGGACCCACTTGGCTCATCCTTAATGCCACCTTCAATGGGGGGGGGCAGGGGATGTAGATTTCAGTAGGCCCACTTGGCCCATCCTTAATGTCCCCTTTAACAGTTGACCACGGGGGTGGGCAGGGGATGTAGATTCCAGCAAGCCCACTTACTCCTGCAGCTGCTGGTCAATGCACCCCTCCTTGATACATGCAAATCATGCATATATGGGGTGCCTTTGAGAATCAGGATCCCGCTCTTCGAGTCAATCCAACCACCTATTTGGATCAGTCCTTTAGCATAAGGAAACTGTGAGAAGACAAGGCACAATGTCCGATGGGGTGAGGGATTTACAATTAGTTTATGAACACACTGGGCTGCATTCGGTACAGTCGACACCGCTAGTATTTCCAGCAGTATCTGTCCCACCCCTAGTGGCCAAACCCCATCCTAAGCAGGATGGGGGTACCCAAACAATGATACCAGGAGGCAACCTGTCTACTGAAACAGCAGCATTGGTAGCAGCCAAGGCAGTGGGTGGGACTGCCAAGCTCATTTCCATGTGCTCTGCACTGGAACACTGCAGATAGAACTAGTCAGTTCTGCAACCAGGGCATGGCCTTTAAGTCAGGAAGCAAAATCTGACCCAACTATTTGGAAGCACATGGGCTAAGCTTCCCATGGTAGAACCACTTGAAACACAGTTAGATAGCTGGGGCATAGCAATGCTGGTGCACAGAGATGTCAGGCAACAGGAATAGGTACAGTACAGTAAGTAAGCACCAGTTCGCTTACCTGTCCCGTGACATCTGTGTACCACCAACTGGAGAACTGCTGCAATGATGCATAGTCCACCAATGACACCAGTGCCCTCTGTTGCCTTATTGGGCAACTTCACTGGTGGGGAAACAACACAGCCAAGAGATAGGCTCATGAGTACTCATGATTTACCACCAGATAGACAGTGAGATTAGCCTACCTGCTATCATTAAGACATGGGATCTTGTACCATGGTAGGCAGGTGTCGCTAGTTCTTACTGTATTTATGGCGGTATTGCTAGGATTCCTGGCTGCCATCCAGCCCACAGTATTGCTCTGAGTTGACTGTAGTATGATGTGCTGCTTCTACATTAACTCACCCTGTATTTGCTAACTGCAGTGCTTCCTGCAGGAAATCAGTGTGCTGGACTGCTGCCCACCCACTCCCCCTCTTGCAGGGATTCCATGTCCCTGGCTGCCCCCAACCCCTTGGCAGGGATTCAGTGTCCTGAGCTGTCCCCCTTGGATTTAGTGTCCACTGCCCTGGGCTGCTGCCCCACCCCTCCTTGGATTCAGTGTGTCCTGGGCTGCCCCCTCCTCCTTTGCAGGAATTCCGTGTCCTGGGCTGCCTCCAACCCCCTTGCAGGGATTCAGTATCCTGGGCTGTCCCACTTGGATTCAGTGTCCACTGTCCTGATCTGCTGCCCCACCCCCTTGGATTCAGTGTGTCCTGGGCTGCCCCCCCCTTTGCAGGGATTCTGTGTTCTGGGCTGCCTCCAACCTCCTTGCAGGGATTCAGTATGCTGGGCTGTCCCCCTTGGATTCAGTGTCCACTGTCCTGGGCTGCCACCCCACCCACCTTCAATTCAGTGTGTCCTGGTCTACCCCCCCTTTGCAGGGATTCCGTGTCCTGGGGGCTATCCCAACCCCCCCTTGCAGAGATTCAGTGTCCTGGGCTGTTCCACTTGCAGGGATTTAGAGTCCTGAGCTGCCCCCCCTTGCAGGGATTCAGTGTTCTGGGCTGTGTCCCCACCCCCCTTGCAGGAGGATGCAGTGTCCTGTGCTGTCCCCTTTGGATTCTGTGTCCATGGTCCTGGGCTGCCTGATTCCCCCTTCCCCTCCCTTCCCTTCCCTTGGATTCAGTGTGTGCTGGCTGGCTGCCCCTTCCCCTCCCCTCCATATTCCAGTAAGGTAGCTTGTCCCTGGCTCCCTCAGTGTCACAAACCCAACCCCACTGTTGGCAGTACTGGCCACTGTGGCCAGTGGTCAGCGAGCGCTGTTTTTGTTCCATTTTCTGACTAATAATAAAAGTGATTCCATGCAGATACCTAACTTGATGCTTCCTGTCGAGTCTGCCACTGATAAACACAGCCGGAGCCTGCTGATTTACAGGTTCTTCCATTATTGCTTATGCAGAAGCTTCTGCTTGAATTTCCACAGTCTGACATGGTTGTGGGATCATTAGGATGTTGCCGTGTCAGCGGCCGGTGCCACCATTGTGGTCGGGTCGCCATCTCGTGTCGCCACTCCGCCACCTGCACAGTTGATGCAGAGTAGCAGACAGTCAAAGGCCTGGCCGGGGGGCTAAACAGACATGAACACAGGCTGGCCTGGCACCCAGAAATTAAAAATGGACTTGGAGTGGCACGCGCATGCATGTAAGGCACATAGCAATGACCGAGGGAAAAAAACCGGAAGAGTAAGGGTTAGCGACATTGGCACTGCAGGCAGGGGCTGGGGTGGGGTTCTTCATGTGTTCTGACTGCGGCACAAACAAAACAAAGAAAAACAAAGTCTGACAAGTCTACACAGGGCGGCAAGGCAACTGCAGCAGGAATCCCCTCCCACCCCCACTTTAGCTGCGTACTAAAGTCGGAGGAGGGTATCAGACATGCAGAGGTTTTTTTTCTTGTGGCTGGGGCAGCCATAAACAAACTGCTTTCGTGTTTGTTGCCCCTGTGCCTCCGAATTTCTACTATACGCTGCAGAGTACACTGCGTATGCCTGCCGACGTCTGGCCGGTGTATCGATAGCTACTCCCATTGTCCTCTTAAGTTCTCCGAGCTCTTGTTTTCTTCCTGGCTCCTGCTACCCCCCCAACACTGGTCTGCTGCACACCGTGGCATGCCAGGCATATCGGTGGCTACACCCTGCAATGACAGGGTGCTCCCTGATTGCAGCGGCAAATTTCTTTCAAGTTGGTGGCATGCTTCAAAACTGCTGTCATAAACAGTGTACTCATTCATTGGTGCCAAACAGATGAGCTCAAAAAAGAAGTGGCAGCATTGGCCGCAACACTGCCACACCTCTGAAACCTGCTACTACCACAAGATGCCACAAAATGATTCTTGCGCATGTGCAAGCAAACATAAAAAGGACATAAATCTCTGGAGACAGTCCAAAGGAGGCAACAAAGATGATTAAGGGCCAGCTGGGTAGGATATAGGAGGAGAAGTTGGAGGCCCTGAACATGTACTCCCTGGAGGAGAGAAGAGAAAGGGAGGACAAGATTTAGCTTTTTTTTTGTTGACCGGGTAAGTGCACTAGACAAATCCTGCCTATTTTCAGGCACGACCCAGGAGAGGGGGATACAGATGAATGCCAACTGACTTTGAACCAGATTAAGCTGTTGGTGGTATTTATAGTGACTGAGGGAAATTTGGCCAGGACACCGGGGAAATTCCCCTACTCGGCTGCGGTCTGCTGCCTGTAGGGGGACTGGCCATTTTCAATATGGCCACTCGAAGTCTTGCCTGGAAGGAGAAGGAGGACAACAGCGTGGGAGAGATGGCCTCGACTCCCACTCACGAAGAACTAGAGGCTTCAGTCTTGGCAAAGTCCGAATTGGATGCTGAGACAGAGCTACAGAAGAATATACCTAAATGGGAGCAGGTAGAGAAGGATGGCAAAATGTCTACGGACACCCCACAAGATCAATTTATTTTACAAAAGGTGATGGAGCATACGAGAATGGTATCCTTAGTTGGTACAGAAGAAGGAAACCTTTTCTGGTCACATCGCAGTTCGGACTCCAGAGAAATGCGGTCTGTAGGTTTCAATATGCAGACTGACTTTGCGACTTTGAAAAGATCGGAGGCGCGAGACACCGGAGAGCAATTTGGGCCTGGTATGAAGGAGAGAATGCAAACCACGACCTGTGTACCTTTTTGTGACAAGGTCTGCAATATTACTTCAGGTACTGTGTCAATTACCTTACAAAATGATATTGAAGGAAAACAAGCGGACGGAGCGGCGGCTGTTGAAGCACCCCCTCGGCAGAATGCAACTCAGCTAATTGAAACTGGCCAGATTGACTGCAAACTGAAAGAGAATGTCTGCAGTTCGGCAGCGATCTCACAGGTGGTCTGCAGTCGGGACATTAGTCTCTCTGAACGGAGCTCCGAAGTGAAACGCTCTAGCAGTACTGAAGATGCTGAATTCTCCACTTCTAACTGAAACAGGCTGGCAGTTTTGTCGCAATCTCAACGAAAGTGCCTTAAGCCTGAATCAACTTCGTCTGAACAGTACGTGAACCCGATTATGACTGCAACTGCTGCTTCTTCAGCTTTTGGTAATAATGAAACTGCTAATTTAACTAAGGCATCAGGTTTTATTCTGAAACATTTACTGCAAAAAGAATCGTCTCCTGCTCAGGTTGTGACTTATCAAACAACCGAGGGTTTGCAAACAGGGGTCACTGAGTTCTTTTTCCTGGTTGATAGTAGTAAGAACACTCTTACTTCTAAATCAAATGCTTTACAGAACATAAATAAATCCTCCCTTTTAAGAGAAGATGGTGAGAAGGTTTCATGGTCACCAAGTAAAGCATTAAATGAGGCAGGTTGGCTGCAGACAGACACAGGTATATGGAAGCCTGATCCAAATTGGACTTCACAATTATCACTGTCTCAGCATTCCCCAGAGTGGGCTCCTGTGGTGCAACATATAGAAAGTGGTATTGGGGGAGATAATAAAATTGAAATTGATATGTTGGAACCTCAGGTTATTTCTGCTGAATTGTTAAAACCCTCTTTGGCTCCTCTAAAGGAACCCCATCAACAAGCTTCATCTTTAAAATCCCCATTAGTGATTCCTGTACCCCCCCCACTTCACCTTCAGCTCAGAAACCCTTAATGTCTGAACTATTTACAAATTCGCACAGAGAGGCAGCCCCCAGACGGAATGCAGTAAGATTAAGATACAAAGGTGGGTTAGAGGTCAGGCCTGATAGGTATTATGTAGGAAAAACATTATTAAAGGATTCATTGCATTTTTCTCCTCAAGATGTTTACGCTTTTATAAAT
This sequence comes from Neoceratodus forsteri, assembly GCA_016271365.2. Classification (NCBI taxonomy): domain Eukaryota; kingdom Metazoa; phylum Chordata; order Ceratodontiformes; family Ceratodontidae; genus Neoceratodus; species Neoceratodus forsteri. The sequence continues at coordinate 1,189,314,699 of CM057451.1, read as the reverse complement.
ATTTCAGGGGAGGACAATTTTGATGTAAGTTTTCATACACAGCATGCTTTGGATATGTTTTGGATAAGATATGGTCAAGTTAAGTTTTCTCCTATTTGGACTCCTTTTATTGTCATTCCCTTATCTAAACCTTTAATTAAATTTGTCACTGTTATGTTTCGAAATGAGGGGGTGTGGGTAGAAGATATTACTTTTTGGCTGAAGAAAAGGTGTGATGTTTTAAGTGAACCAGAACCAATTCTTGATTCAGAGCATTTTTGGACCGGCTGGAAATATAAAATTAAGCTTAGACAAACTGAGGCAGGGATAGAACACATACCAAATTCCTTTTATTAGGGAGAGATAGGTGTGTGTTTTACAGTGGACAACCTCGCATGCTATAAGTGTGGAGCAAGAACTCATCTTTCTAGCTGCAAAGCGATAAGCCCAGATGTGATAATTGTGGGGAGGTGGGTCACTTAACAATGTTTTGCAATAATCAATCATGCTGTGACTTATGTGATTCAAAAGGCCACGTTTTTAAAGTCTGCCCTTGGGCTGCTCACAACTCAACAACTAATTCTGGCTCCGAGGTGTTTATTCAGAAAGCACAGGAAGCCTCAACTCAGGTTTTTCCTGCACAAATGTGTCACCCTACCCCAAGTAACACTCATATGAATTTAGCTGACGTTAAGGAATCAGTGGATTTAAAAGGAAAGGTTAAAAATGTGGACGACAGCAAAAATAAACCATTGTCAGAAAGCAAGGTAGAAAAACAAGGGCAGCACTCCAAAGTGAGGAGTGTGTCAAATACCAAGGTAGATTTGCCTAACATTTTAAGTCTTCCCCCAGTTTGTTTTTCTGAGGCTGTTACTGAAAAGGTAGATAGCACAAACGTAGTAAAAGAGCCTTTGATAGCTTTGCCACAAAGAAGATCATCCAGGAATTTACAACCCAAACCTGCCCCCCCCCCAGCAATGCACATTGAGACCAGTAACTCTTACACTGCCCTGTTTTCCTCATGGGGAAATATGGAAGCAGAGGTAGAAGATTCTGATTCTCAAAAATCTTCTTTATCAACCAGGTCGCAGACATTAAATAATTACAAGGGAAAAAAAAAGAAAAACAGAAAAAAAATAAGAGGTTGAGCATTTTAAAAGGACATGATGCTGACTTGGGGCTCTTTAAATGCTCACAGCTTATTGAATAAAGCTAAGAGACAATCACTTTTTCACTTTATTCATGATTATCCATTTTCAGTCTGTTTCTTACAGGAAACTTGGATGTACACTATTGAACAACTGGTAGCATTCAAAAGAGAGTGGGTTTGGGGCCCTTCCTTTTGGGGAGGACTCTGCAGATGGGGTAGGGATTCTGTTTAATTCTTTTTCTTTTCAGTTACAAAATTTAATAGACCTAATTCCTGGTAGAGTTTTAATTGTGGATGGGAAATGGTCAGGTCTAAGTTTCCGTTTCATAAACATTTATAATCCTCAAACCAAATCAGGTAGAGTAAACTGTCTCAAAATGATACAGCCCTTTTTGTTAACAACGGCTAGAATTTTATGGGTGGAGACTTCAACTGCCCAATTCCTGGTGTTCATTATAAAAACAATAACAAGAAAACATACTGTGATTCTAATTGTCTCAAAAAATAATTAAAGAGGCTGGTTTGATAATTTGTAATGACTCTACAAACAAAGAAAATAGTTTTCATTTCAGAAAGGAAAATCCTTCTCGTTGATAGATCACATGCTTGTTTCATCAAAATGCACATGATATCATTTAAAATATTCCCATGTGAATTTTCAGATCATTCCTTTTAGTAAGTATGTACAGTTTTCAGACAGACTAGAAAAAGGCATCTAAGATGGAAACTGAATAATTCCTCTTTAGCGGTTCCTTTTATACAAATAGGTGTTAAAAATCTACTGAAGGCCAGATTCTCAGTAGTTTTTTTATATTCTGATATAGGAGAATGGTGGCAAGGGACTAAAACTGATTTAAGAAATTGGTTTAAAACTAAAGGACGTAAAATTATAAATGATAATTTTCTGCACTATTTGGGTCTAAGGCAGCAATTACAGAGACTATTAACAATAGCTTACTCATCAAAATGGGATTATTCAGCTCAAATTGCTGTGCTAAAAGAAAAGATGAGAGAGTACCAATATAATAGAAGCAAAACAATGCAGGTTATTTTAATTAATGGGGTTAAAAAGTCACCAATAGGAGATCCCTTCCGAAATGTGTAAAAAGTTACGGGAGTCAATGAGAATGGAAGAGTTGAGGAGATCAGATGGGAGTATAGCAACTACGGTAGAGGAATTACGTAAAGTAATAGTAGATCATTTCCATGCTTTAAATCCATCTGAAGGAATCAAAAAGGGAGATATAGTTGACTATTTCAACCAGATACCTGTTCTAAGTAATGTGGTAAATAGGTCAGACAAATGGGTACCCATTACACACACAGAAATTTTAAATACTATCAAATCTTTGAAATCAAACATTTCACCAGGAATAGACGGCCTTACTAATGATCTATACAAAAGCTTTCCAGAAGAATTCAGCCAATGTTTGGGACTTTTGTTTCAGTTTTTTTATTGAAAAAGATATAATGTTTCCGTCATTTACGGAAGGATTATTGACATATATATTTAAAGCTGGTGATAAACATAATATAGCCAATTGGAGGCCAATTACGCTCCTAAATTCTGACTACAAAATTTTTGCTAGCGTTTTGAATAAACGATTAATTAAATATGCTGGTAAAGTCATCTCACCTTATCAATACTGTGGATTGCCTGATAGAAGGATTCAGTCGGCCCTTATGCTGATTAGAGATGTGATTGATCATCTCTCAGATAGGGGTATTACAGGATGTCTGGTTGCAGCAGATTTAGACAAAGCCTTCGATAGGGTACACTTACCATTTCTGTTCTTTACTTTGAGGCACTATGGATTCCACATCAATTAATTAATTTAATTGAGAAATTATACAAAAAAGTGGTTGCATTTCCTTTTGTGAAAGATTGTATAGCAGAAGGTTTTCTTATAACCACAGGGGTACGTCAGGGATGCCCGCTTAGTCCCCTTCTATACACCTTTGCACTAGATCCTTTTTTAAATAAGGTATGGGTAGCACAGAATTGGGAGGGCATTGTGTTCAAGGATGATAGTCTTTTACAGTTAAAAGTACAGACTTACGCAGATGACCTGGTAATATACTTCAAAGATTCAGCTATGATTTCCCACTTTCTGGTTGCTTTTAAAGATTTTGCCAAAGTCTCAAATGCAAAATTGAATATAAAGAAAACAAAGGGCTTATTTATAGGGGCTAGTGGACTTGAAGAAACATGGCAGGAGGGAATTCAATTATCCAGGACTTCAATAAGAATTCTAGGGATTAAATTCGGTTCTCAAAATATACCCAAGGAAAATTGGGAAGGAGTGATTGAAAAACTCGAAAGTAAGGTCAAAAGATGGAAACAGTGGAGATTACCCAAATTAAAAAGAGTGCACGTAATCAAACAATTTCTTTTACCCATGATACAGTTCGTAGCAATGATATTTCCTCTACCAGCAGCATTTGAAACTAAAGTTTATAGTTTATTTTTTCAGATGCTTTGGGGGAATCGCCTAAACCCAGTTAAAAGGAGTTTTACTTATTTAAGAAAGACTCAAGGGGGGTTAGGGATGATAGACCCAGTAGTTTACGCACATGTTTTTTTCATTACAAACACAATAAAAGAGGGTTTGAAAGAAGAATCAAGAGCTGAAGTAACATGGAATTTAACAGTAATGGGCAAATACTACAGGAGTTGGCATTTGTTACCTCCTAAACTTAACCATCATGTGCACATCCCTGAGTATTTTAGGCCTGCAGCACAGAAAATATATAAGTGGAAATTGCAGAAACAATTAGTACTGGCTCATAATGCCAGGGGGTTGTATCAGCTCTCGATGACCAAATTATACCCTCAAGAGGCGGGATTTAAAAACTGTCCTTCTGCACTAATCCCCTTTGCACTAGCACAATTAAACAACCCTAGGATGCCTAAGAATCAATGGGAAACGCAATTGTTAATTTTCTATGGAAAATTAAATGTTAGAGGGAATGCAAAATATAAGGCCTTACATGAAAGGCTCTGTCCCTATTTGGATTGTATAAACATTGAGGAAACAATTGAGCATTTTTTTATTGACTGTTCTTATGCTAAGGGTTTGTGGAATTACTTAGCTAACTTATGGGGTTATAGATGGATGCATATGATGTCATATGAGTTTTTAATATTTGGGAAAAGTACCCTTATATCAACGGGTTTTCATGTAGAGACTTTAACTCTTTCTTTAGGTTGCCTGAGATACTATTTATGGCAAGCAAGAATCCAATGGGTGTTGTATCAAAAGAAAATTCCTTATTCTTGTGTGTGCAGCTTAATCATAAAAGAATTGGAAAAAATATATGCTTTGGATGCTTTAAGGGTCAATTCGGGGACTTTACGTAAATGGTGGAAAGGATTTTTACACTTCATTAAGTATAAATAAGAAGATTAAATGTATACAAAAACTTTTGGCAAAATATAAATAATGTATAACTTGAATTTCTTTCTTATGTAGCAAGCTATTTGCGGAGATGCATGATTTCACTGTTTTTGATATTGACATTTTTGATTTGTTCTATTATTTTGCTTGCTTGTACAAATGTTATTGTATATGTTCTTTTTTTCTAATAAAACACCCCTACTCTTTTCGATAAGTGCCATGGGATCTTTAACATCCACCTGAACTACCACCAATCCAGGCAGATGGGACCTCGGTTTAACGTCTCATCCGAAAGACGGCACCTCAGAAGTGCAGCACCCCTCTCATGCTGCACTACAGTGTCAGTACTGGGATATTAACCCAAGTACCAGATGTAGGAACTGAACCCACAGCCCTCCGATCTCCCAGCCTCAAAGGCGAGTGTGCTACCTACTGAGCCACTGACACTGCAGGGTTGATACCTTTAAGTATTTTTTTAATTTGCTAACTGGGTTAGGTCCACTAGGCACACGTTTCTGTTTTCAGGGGCAACCCAGGAGCAATGGGGAGGAAAAGTGACTTGCTCAGAGTCACACAGTATTGATTTATTTAAAATTTTGGTAACTGGGAAAGGAACACTGAGCAGAGGCTCATTTCCAGGTGAGACCTGGGGAAGGGGAGTGCAAAGGAATGAAATTAAAACACCAGAATGTGAATTACATGGCAGTATCACAGAAATGATTACAAAACATAATACACAGCAGAATGAAATGATACAAGGATGATAACTGACAATAAAGTGCACTGTGTCTATTCGGGAAGGTGAACAGTGCTACAGGTACACAGCATGCTGGTGGAGGTTGTGGGAATCGAACCTAAGTCTGCGGGTGTAGTACCAAGCTCATTTCTCTAACCTGTAGGCTACACTGCTAGCATTGAGGTATTTGAAAGGAATAAATAAGGTGGACAGGGAAGGTCTCTTCAGGCTTAGTGGGAATAGAAGCATGAGGGGGCACAGTCTTAAATTGGAGGGAGAAAGGTTTAGGAGAGAGACCAGGAGGCACTTCTTAACAGAGAGGGTGGTAGCGGGATGGAATGGTCTTCCCAAGGCAGCTTCAAGAGAGGCTGAGATAGAGTTTAAGGGAAAGTAAGGGTCATGAAGGGGACCGACGGGGGGAGGACTGGCTGGCGAGGGGTGTCAGGGTCGTTAGCTGACACTGAGGACCCTGCAATATGAGCAGACTCAACAGACCTAATGGCCATATTTTGCTGGCTACATCTGTTCGTATCATTTCTGAAATATCAGTTCTGGCAAGGTGCATGCACGGATGTGAGTCACATGATGAGACATATGACACGTTCAACTGAATGCACATGGGTATGGCCATGACTTTGCCTCATGTTTCATACCTGCTGGGTGTTTATTAGAAACATAGAAACATACAATTTGATGGCCGATAAGGACTGCTTGGCCCACCTAGTCTGCCCATTTCCCTACCTATAGGATAAGCTGCAGATCCTAGTTAACCAACAGCCTACTTCCTCCTACCCCCCACTAGAATTGCTTTATGTGTGTCCCGTGCATTCTTGAATTCCCCCACATAAGAACTAATCCACTGTCAGGTGTATTGCAATATTGTAACAACTGAATGACCTGGGTGGGTTGTGAGGTGCAGCCAAGGGCCATCAACCTCCCAGGAAGTGAGGTTATTACAGCACTGACACACAACCAGTGCAGATTATTACATTTTTGACATTTGTAAAATATCTAGACTACTTTAACGCACACTCGGTTGCATGTTAGTGCCTACATGTAACAAGGCAGAGACTATCTAGGCTAACCCTCTTCCCTGCTTCCATACCCTTGATGGTGTTGCAACTGACAATCTTTCCTCCTTTAAATACCTCAGCGTCTGACTGCATTACCACCTCAATTTCTCTGTTGATGTGGATGCCATCCACTAGAAGCTTCACCCCAAATCGGATGTGCTTTACAGGAAAAAAACGAGTAACCCACTTCCTACCGCTAAGAAATCATCTTGAAGATGATTCTCCCTATCTTTGAGTACAGTAACATTGTTTACAGTGCTGATCCCAAATCCACCCTAGCCAGACTGGACCCAATAATTCACTCCTTCAGCCGCTTTGCTCTTGGTTGCCCCCCAGAACCCACCACTCCTCCTTTTACTCCTCCCTCTCTTATCCCACTCTTGATGCTAGGCACCTAGCTCATTCTGCTACAGTACTTCCATCTCCACATTCAGGATTGGGTCCCTCCCTCTCACCTTTTCTCCCTCCTCAATTCACCCCCTTCTGCTTCCTACTCCTTTCACAGCTTGGCCCTCGCTCCCTTGCACTCCCCTCCTTCAAATCCTCTGTTGACCAAGCTGCCTTCCCTTTCCTCTTCCCCAATCAGGGGGCTCCCTTCCCATTAACATTCACACTGCACCTTCTTCCTAATCACTGAACTCTTTCCTCTGGGAATTCACCACTCATGCTCGCACTTGTGTATGATCCTGTGCTATAGGACCAACTGAGAGACGTAATATATGAAAAGGACAGCAAGCAATTCTGTGCCCTTGTAGCATTTGGCTCTAATGAAAACAACAGAACATATAATATTAATGCAATGATCAGTCCAAATATGAGAGTACATCTCTTCAAAAGAATTTACAATGTAAACAATGATGACGTACGAACGAAACTCAGGAAGAGACCGACACAAATATATGTATAGCGTGCACACCAATTAGCCAACTGGTGGTATAAAGCAAATACTACCAAAAAAGAGAATTGCAGTACCAGGAAATGATACCTGTCTGGCAGAAGTTTTACAACATGGTCCTGAAGGGTGGGAGGAGCCATTGGCACCTTTTTATACATTAATAAATAGATACAAAAAAAACAAGTGACTGGGACTCGGGTATTATCGTGCCTCTGTATAAGAAAGGGGCAAAAGATGACCCCACAGACCAATGACTTTATTCTCAGTTACTATGAAAATATACACTAGAATAATTTTGTATAGCCTAGAAGTACAGGTGTCTGGAAAACAACTAATATCTCCTTATCAAAATGCTCTCTGAAATCTAATCTCTGAAAAAATTCTAGCACGTTAGAATTAATATCTGTATTGAATTTTATCTTAGAAAAACATGTGTTTAGGATAAAAATATTCATTTACACAGCATTCATTGATATAAGAGTTGCATTTGACTTGGTGAACAGATCTGTATTATGTAGCATACTTAAGGGATTTGGAATAGATAAACAACTATTACCCATCATAAGATTGTTACTCTCAGACACAGTGTCAGGAATTAGATAGGATAGAAAAGGAACACTAACAGAACCAATTAGAACAGAATCAGGTGTGAAACAAGGTTGCCTGCTAGGACCCACATTATTTAATCTCTACTTAGAAACTTTAATGGGATCTCAGGACTCAGTTGACATATTTGCTCTCAGTATCAATGGAAAGGACATGGAAAAGAGATTTTAAATAATGCTTTACGCAGACAATGTGATCCCACTTTCCCAGACACTGTTCAGGTACGTAGAGATATGACCACTGTGATAGTTCATCTAAAAAAGTAACATTTGATATCAATACTACAAAAACTAAAATAACAGCTGGATACATGAAATGCCAACCTAAAAAGTGGGACATTGATGGAAGTATCTCTGAAGAAGTAGAAGAATATTGTAACCTTGGGGTGATGTTTGATAGTAAATTAAACTGGGAAGCACAAATAAAGTCTGTTAGAGCCAATGCCAGTAAAACAACACCAGGGATTAGTACAGTTGCCCAGCTTTTTACTTGGAATTCCTTAGAAGCTTTAAAAGAAGTATACAGTGCTAAAATCAAGAACTAGATTAGGTATGGAAGTGGCAGTATAGCCTAGGCATTAGAGTAATGAGCTGTGAATGAGCTTGGTACATCCAGCAGGCCTGGGTTTGATTCCCACAACCTCTACTTGCATACTGTGTGACTCTGAGGCAATTACTTAACCTCCCCAGTGCTTCTGGGTCACCCCTGAAAACAAGCACTTGTTCCTAGTATATATATATATATATACAGTATATGGGACATGGCTTTGAAAGGTCAGAGAAAAATTGGAAAAACCAAATCAATTCAAAACTTTTTCTTTAAGGTTGTATTGAATCTCACAGAAGACGCCCCATCAGCTTTTCTGAGAGCAAAAAGCAGATTAATTCCCTTTGAAGAATCCGTGGAAATAGGTGCTACAAAACTATTAGGGAGAATGATGTCAATGAATGATGCAAACTCCCTAAGCAAAGCCACGAGGGATTCTGCTCTATATAAATGGAGATAACTGATTCTCGAAATGAATGCTCTTTTGGTAAAGAATGGAACGGGGAGCATTTGGTCATGTTGAGCAATGTTACATAGCAATGCTTTTATAGCAGAAGCTGTCCAGAGACTGAAGGACATGGCCTCATAGAGAGCCCTGGGAGCTTTGCACATGTAGATAACAATAACTTACATAGCCATTTTAAAGATTTTTTTTTTACTGGAAGGTAGTTTCTCAAGTGTGAAAAGAAAATGCTAAAAGCTTCTTATTGTAAATTGTGTTATGGAATCCCAAAAGGATGCTTACCTGACGTAGTCCATACAATATAAAATCTGGAGATAGTTACAGTACAGTATGCATATGTAAAAATGATCAGCTTATTACAATACAACACCTTATGTTGGATTGTGATTCGCTAAACATCTAAAAGAAAAAAAATGGATAGTGCCAGCATTACAAGAAAAAGACTACTGCACAACCAAGGGAGAAATAGGAGTCCTACTGTTCATCGTCTCATCATCCACGATATATGTGGTGTATCTTTTCCATGAAATGTAATGCTTAAATTATATGGCTGTAAATGAATGTATTTCTTGTCTATGTTTTATGTGTGTATTTTAAATTTTTTTACTGTTTGGATTATATGTATTTAATAAAACTGAACTTGAGTTCGCTGGCCCCAAGATGTACAGAAGTGTTACACTCAGGTTGTGTGTGCCACCTGACTAAATGGAAAAGAAAAACAATTAATAATAATAATTATAAATTTATTGATATGGTGCCTTATCCAAGACCAAGGTGCCTAACAATTTAAAACAGAATCAATCAAAAATACATTATCAATAAAATAACAATAAAATATTCATGGAAAAGGAAGGCTTAATCGTTAAAAGACTGGAGCCACAAAAAAGTTTTCAAAGCTTGTTTAAATCCTTCCACAGTTGTGCACTCCCGTAACCGATGGGGTAGAGAATTCCAAAGGGTAGGGGCTGCATGCATAAATGCTCTCGCCCCTGATGACTTCAAACCTACCCTTGGAATCTTTAGCGACCCCTTGACAACCAAGTGGAGTGATCGTCCAGGGCAGTAAGGATGAAGGAGCTCTTTCAAGTAGTCTGGACCCAGTCCATGTAGGGTTTTAAAAGTCAACAAACCAACTTTAAAGGTGACCCACCACTGTATTGGCAGCCAGTGCAGTTCGTGCAGCACCGGTGAAATATGATATGCACGAGCAGTTCCCATCAAAAGCCAGGCTGCCGCGTTCTGCACCAGCAGCAAGCGGCTAATTTCCATCCCAGAGAGCCCTAGGTAAAGGGAGTTGCAATAATTTAAGCGCAAGGACACAAAGGCGTGAACCAGCGTAGGCAAGTCACCAGACGGAACCAGGTGCCTAATCCTGGCGATATTCCTAAGATTGTAAAAGGAAGATTTGATGACAGCTGACACCTGCGAATGCAGGGTCAGCCCTTCGCCAAAAATTACCCCCAGGTTACGCACCCATTCAGAAGTCAGGAGTGAGATGCTACTGAGAAATAATCCCGAAGGTGAACCAGCCCCCAACCCCCCCCCATCTAGCGACCTAGGCCCACAATCAACACCTCAGTCTTTTCAGAGTTCAACTTCAGCCAGCTGGAATCCATCCACTACTGGATTTCTTTCAGACAGTTATTAAAGACAGAGAGAGCTGCATCCTGCCTTCTGCCTGATCCCAAAAAGTTTTACTGTAGTTTGTAATCTGAGATTTTTTTTTTGTTTTATAAAATTTATGAAAAATAACTTTTTAAACATAGAAATAAAGAATTCAGCAGCAGAAAAGGACTGTTTGACCCACCTAGCCTACCCAGATGTTCCCTGTTTAATCTTTCTCTGTAGGCCCCAACTGGTCTCTGTGACTCTCCCTCCTTTCTGCCTGTTTTCTGATACACCCCTATGTCATCTATCCCATGCATGCTTGAATCCCCCCCCACACTGTTTTTGCCTCCACCACTGTTTCTGCTGGCAGTCTGTTCAGGCATCTAACACTCTTTGGGTAAAACATAGTTCCTCACATCTCTCTTAAACTCCCCCCCCCACAGCTTCATCGCATGCCCCTGGTCCTGGTGCTCATTCTCATTTGAAAGAGACTTTCCTTCTGGCTGGCCCAGTGGCACAGAGGGCTGAGGTGCTGGATGTCTCACCTCGCGACACGCCGGCAACCCAGGTTCGGGAGCAAGCCTAGGTCATCGGAGGTCGGCAGGGGGTGGTTGGAGCAGGATGGAGTGGCATGAGCAGCTCTCCCTATCCGGGAGGTGGGTGGCATCCTCACTCTCGGCTACCTGGTGGAGGCTAAGAGTGGCTGTGCAAGAGTGAGGGTACCAGGGATAGGCCAGTGGGGCGGGCGGAGGAGGGCTGTTACCGGGGCCGTAAGGCGCATGCGTGCCTCCACATGCATGCATCCTTCTCCTGGGGTCCTCAGGGATAAGGGGAGAAAATGGAAAAAGGCAGCCAGTGGTAGGATGGTGACTGACTCTCCACAGGCACCACTCCTGGGCCAGGTGTAAGGTAAGCCCCAGTAATTCCAGGGGATGGAGCTGGGGGAGTCAGTCAGATGGGGGCCGCATGGAGCAAGGGAGAAATAAAGTAGTTAAAAAAAAAAAAAGAAAGAGACTCTCATAGAAACATAGAAACATAGAAACATAGAAACATAAAAACACTCTCCTACTGCACCCTGTTCACCCTCATGAGGTACTTGTAGGTTTCTATCATGTCCTCTCTCATTCTGCTCTCTTCCAGATGTACGTATTGAGATCTCTCAGACTTTCTTTATGGGACTTTTGATGCAACCCCTGCACCATTTTAGTTGCCCTCCTCTGGACTCCCTCCACCCTGTCTATGTCCTTTCTAGGGCAAGATCTCCAAAACTGGACACAGTACAGTACAAGTCACATTAAACTGTTCCTCCAACTCACTGGTTTAGCATTTTTCAGTGAGTTGCTTAATGTGTGCACTGCTCACTGCTATGAATTAATAAAAGTTTCCTAATAGTTTGTTTTTAGCTGCCATTCAGTTTTGGATTACTTTGCAGCTCTCTGGAAGCTTTTATTAATATAGTGTAACACATTCAGTAACCCATCAAAATCCTAAATCATTGAGTTGGAGTTCAATTAGTACAGCATTGTGTAGTACAACTTGAATGACATGCCATTCTACCCAGTCTTATAAGGAAGCAGTCGTCCAATAGAAATCATACATTCAGACTGGAAACCCCGACCCCACCACCATGTTGTTTTCCTCACTTCCGAGGATCCCACTTGCTGACGATTTTTCTTTTCTGCTATGGCCAGTCTGCTCAGCAATTTTAGTTTTAATTTGTTATTTCTATTTAGCCTGCCCTGTTATTCTAGTCAGCATTGTTCATTAGGGTTAGGTACAAATGCCCAACATTACATTTCCTGACACAGTTTCCCCGACTACACATAATGCTGACATGTACAGTACTGTACAAAATGCTGACCTCTAAAATCCTGCCAAACAACCTGTCTTTTGGCTTGCAAACTCTAAGCAAATGCACATATTTGATGTTTAAACTAAGTGATTTCAGAGGCTTAAATTGTAATGATTTTGGAGGTTAGCATTTCAAATCCATCGGCAAACTCCAAAAATAAGGCACATAATGATTTCAGAGTTAAACATTTCATATAGTACCTGTCGACAAACTCAACGCTATTACAGTACAGTACTTGTCTCGCAGATCGATTTAGAAGCTCTTCAGTTGTTGTTGTGCAGTGAAACATAGAAACATAGACTTTGATGGCAGATAAGGACCGCTTGGTCCATCTAGCCTGCCCATTTTCCTACCTACAGGATAGGCCGTAGATCCTAGTTAACCAACAGCCTATTTCTTCCTACCCCCCCCACAAGAATTGCCTTATGTCTGTCCCATGCATTCTTGAATTCTCCCACAGTTTTAGACACCACAACCTCCTCAGGAAGGCTGTTCCATGCATCCACTACCCCTCTCTGTGAAATAATACTTCCTCACATTGCCCCTGAACTGCCCTCCTTCTATCTTTAAATTGTGTCCCCTTGTTCTTGCAAGTCCCTTTTTCTGAAGATGCTACCCTCTTGGACTTTGTTGATTCCACTGAGGTACTTGAAAGTTTCTATCATGTCCCCCCTCCTTCTTTCCTCAGGATAATATTAAGCTTTAGTCTCTCCTCATACGGCTTCTCTTGCAGACCCTGCACCATTTTAGTTGCCCTCCTCTGGACTACCTCTATCCTGTCTATGTCCTTGTGGAGATGGGGTCTCCAGAACTGGACACAGTACTCAGATGGAGTCTCACCAACTGCCTGTACAGAGGGATAACAACTTTCTGTTTTCTGCTGCTGATGCCTCTCCCATACATCCCAGTATACCCCAGCCCTCCCAACTGCCTTCTCACATTGCTTGCTAACCTTAAGGTCATCTGATATGATTACCCCCAGGTCCCTTTCCTTTTTTGTTGTTGTTACTACCTTCCCACCCATTGTGTATTCTTCCCCTGGGTTCTTGTTTCCCAGGTGCATTATTTTGCACTTCTTTGCATTGAATCCTAGCTGCCATACTTCAGACCATTCCTCCAACCTTGCCAAGTCCCTTTTCATCCTTTCCATGCCTCCTTGTGTATCAACCCTGTTGCAGATCTTTGTGTCATCTGCAAAAAGGCATACTTTTCCTTCCCTCTGCAATGTCACTGATGAAGACATTAAAAAGGACTGGACCCAATACTGAACCCTGCGGTACCCCACTAGTAACCTCTCTTTCTTCAGAGTGGACTCCATTTACAATTACCTTCTGTGTCCTGTTGTGCAGCCAATGTTTTACCCAGGCTACTACCCTGGGACCCACTCCCAGGCTGGTTAATTTGACTATTAATCTTTTGTGTGGGACTGTGTCAAATGCCTTGCTAAAGTCTAGGTAGGCCATGTCCACAGCCCCTCCCTGGTCTACTACTTTGGCCACCCAGTCAAAGAAATCTATTAGATTCATCTGACATGACCTTCCCGCTGTGAATCCATGCTGCCTTGGGTCCTGTGCTCCACTGGCCTCTAGGTACTCAACTATTCTTTTCCTTCAGAAGTGACTCCATCACTTTCCCTACCACAGAGGTCAGACTGACAGGTCTGAGTTTCCTGCCTCTGTCTTGGTCCCACTTTTGTGAAGGGAATCACATCCGCCTTCCTCCAGTCCTCGGGTACACACCATCCTCCCATGATTTATTAAAAGAGTAGCCAGTGGTTTCACTAGTTCCTCCCTTAATTCTTTTAGAATTCTGGGGTGAATTCCATCAGGACCCATTGCTTTGTCCACCTTCAGTTTTAGGAGTTCTTGCAGAACTCTTTCTTCTGTGAAAGGACTGGGATCGACCCCCCTATCAAGAGTGCTTCTGTTAATTGGATTAGGCACTTCCCCTTCCTCAGTGCTACTGTAGATCGATGTACTGTCAGAAACTGAAATATTATTAAATGTTGTTTCGGGCTACCGTACTGTACATTCCTGCTTCAGTCTGGGAAATAATTAGTTTCAGTTCCAGACCAATGCAAGACCAATTTAAAAGCTCAGCAGTTGTTCCTCAGGATTCGGGCATATACTGTAATACAGAATTATGAGCATATAACATTATGGTCTTTTTTAGACAGGATTAAAAATGACAGGATTTTGAACGTATCAGGATTTGGGTGTCAGGTTTATGTTTTCCCTGCCATTCGGCACCTGTTCACTCCCTATTAACTACTGTATAATAAAAATAATGGTGAGCCCAACAAAAACCGCTGTCTGCTATACTGTACTGTACAGCTCCTGATAGAGGGAAATGAAGTGTATCGGAGGAAACTAGCAGCTCTAAAGGATTACAGTACAGAACAGTGCTGCATCGAAAATACTTTGCATCATAATTGCAAAGGAGTTGAGGACAGTTGAAAGTGGGTTGCACTAGAGCTGAAGTGTGGTTGGAAAACAGCTTGCAGCTGCAGAACTTAGAGCTGGCAATACATTGTCATCACACAAAAAACAAGCATGTGTCAATGCTGAATGTTTGCTTGCTGGCATTGGCAGTGGTAGTGTAGAAGTTACAGAGCTACGTAATAGTAATGGCAGTGAAGTATTGAACTGAAGCCAACCCCACCACCACCCTGCAGAGAGTGACAGGCATTGGGGTATGCCTTTGGGTCGTCAGGCATAATGGACATGCCATTTCAGTAACCCCACCCTGCAGACACTCGCAAGTGTCACGGTGTGCCTTGGGAGCTTTGGTCCTTATGCGCACCCCATTCCATTAGGAAATACAGTGAGATGGGTGCAATATAGGAGAATGGGGTGAACTTTGGGGCCGAAGAGTCCAAGGCATACCTCGATGCTTCTCACTGGCTGCAGGGTGTGGAATGGTATGAGCATTACAGGCAAGAATCCCAAGTCACACCCTGATGCCTGTCATTCTCTACAGGGTTGGGCATTATGGTTGGAAACCCTAATACCTCAGGCATTCGTTTATTTTCACTCCAAATGTTCAACATGGTTTTTTGTGACCCCACCTCATGAACAGGGGAATATCAGTTTCTTTAATAAAAGCTGCTTATGCACAGCGATTGCATTTAGCACCACAGGTGCAAAACATTCCAACAGGATGTAAAAAATGACAGCTGTACTGTTCATGGGGAGGTGTAAAAATGGCAATGTTGCAAATCTGCAGTAAAATATTTAAAAATGGTGAAGTCACTAGCGAATAGAAACTGTGCAACGCAATCCGTGAATATAATTAGGTGGGGAATTTTTTTATAGCAGATTGTCAACTCAGGCATTTTGGTGCCTCGATCATGAACAGTGTCACTGTGATTTTCTTTATCTGTCCCGAACAATAATTTTCCACTGCTACCACGCATCTCTGCACTGAAAGTGTGAAAACACACTTTAGTATGTTGAATGACAGCTGTACTGTAAATAAGGCAGTGTGGAAAATGCCACTGGTGAAAATCTGGACTTAAAATATTACAAAGTCATGAACTTACGTGGGTGCGTGGAAACTGTCAATGCTCACTGTAACACAGTCATTTTATGGACTTTGTCACCAAATTTTCAACATAGCCATTTTAAGACCTCTGCTCATGAACAGTGTAACTGTGATTTTCTTAATCTGTCCCAAACATTGCTTTTGCACACCAACACACCAACAGCACCATTGTGCGCTACATGTGCGAAAACACATTTTGGGCGGCATATGAAAAATGGTAGCTGTACTGTTCATAAGGAAGAGTAATAAAATGGCAATGTTGAAAATCTGGAGTGAAAATATTAAATTTGCAAACTTATGAGCATGCATAGGAACTGCGCAACGCACGCTCATAAAACAGTCATTTTTAGGAATGTTTTCACCAAATTTTCAACATAGCCATTTTAAGACCTCTGCTCATGAACAGTGTCACTGTGATTTTCTTAATGTGTCCCATACATTGATTTCGCACATCGACTGCGCCATTGTGCGCTACATGGGCGGAAACACATTTTGGGCAAGATGTGAAAAATGGCAGCTGTACTACTCATAAGAAGGTGTGGTAAAATGGCAATGTTGAAAATCTAGAGTGTAAATATTAAAATTCACGAACTTACAAGCGTGCATCGAACCGCGCAACGCACCGTAAAACAGTCGTTGTTTGAATTTCACCAAATTTTCAAATTAGGCTTCTGAGAGCCCACCTTATGAACACTGGCATTGTCTGTTAAGATCGGGTCCCAAAGGTGATTTCCGCCAGAGTAACTGCAAAATCATCCTCTCAGGCCCGTAACGCCATGACAGTGACATCATTCATGAGAAGGGGTCCGAAACCCCATGTTGAAAATTTGGTCAAAATCCAAAAATGCCTGAGATATGCAACAAAGTTGAAAACCCCTATCTAGCCCATTATACAGCTTACCGCATTTCCTCAGTTGCAGTCGGCTTTGAAGAGTGCAGACGGTTCCCGTCCACTGAAGATCGTCGCGCCGAGGTCCGGAGGTATGTATGGGTGAGGGGGGTGGGGAGGTAGGGTGCACAGTGGTGGGTGTGGGTTGTGGGAGGGCCAGGAGACTACGTGGGACTGTTTTTCTTTACAGGTGTTCTTTTGATTCCAATAATGACTGGGACATTTGCCACGTTGGGGTGGGCTCCCAGCATGGCACAAGGGCGTTGGGGCATTCAGCCGACGGGGATTAGGCACCCACGATCGGCCAAAGCTTGTTGATTGCCACGCTGGGGTGGGCTCCCAGCGTGGCACCCAGTACTGGGGGTCAGGACAGTGGAGCCGACGGGGATTGGGCACCCCTTCAGGCTATAGCTGAGTTGCCACACTGGGGTGGGCACCAGCGTGGCATTTGGAAGGCTTTGGGGGCGGGGAGCACAGCACAGCCGACGGGGATTGGGCACCCCATTGGCTATACAGTGTGCATGCGTATGGGGTACGACGCCTGCTTGTGCGTATGTGTGTGTGGGGGGGGAGTTGCGCATGAGCAAGTGATACCTTATCGCTGCTCACTGAAGCGTAGCTCCCCCTTTGAACTGTATGCCACTGCATTTTGGAGCTTGTCATAGACAGCTCCAGCATGCATTGGCTTACAGGGGCCGTGCCTACCAACACACTGACTGAATTGGAAGAGGGGGTGACACACAACCGAAATCTCGATGATGGCACTATGTTTCTTGCACATGCGTGCAAGCAAACATAACAAACATAATAAATGTATCTTAATTTTTAAAGACCGGGTTTTTTTTTTATTGCGTGCTTATGTGACGTATGAATGAGGGATCCACTCACTGTAGATCAAGGGAGGGTGTGAAATGGTGCAGGTACATGGGGGGGTGAACAAAGTGGTAGACAGTAAGCCCTACCAGAGCTTCAGGCTGATGTAGCACAGCGATACATGGGGTGAAAGTGGTAGACAGTAAGCCCCACCAGAGCTTCAGGCTGATGTAGCACAGCTGGACTAAGGCAAGGAGGATGTGAAATGATACAGGTACATGGGGGTGAACAAAGTGGTAGACAGTAAGCCCTACCTGAGCTTCAGGCTGATGTTGCACAGCTGGACTAAGGCACAAGCACCCACGGCATGTTCTTATAGTCCCTGTTTATATGTCCTTTTATGGTCTTACAGCATTGATTGCCTAACTGAGCCAAGATGTAAAACAGATACTAAAATGTCAGGTTTATTTCAGGTGACCATGTTCTTATAGTCCCCTGCTTATATGTCAGTTTATGTTCTTACTCGCGTTGATTGCCTAACTGAGCCAAGATGTAAAACAGATACTAAAATGTCAGGTTTATTTCAGGTGACCATGTTCTTATAGTCCCCGTTTATATGTCCATTTATGTTCTTACAGCATTGATTGCCTAACTGAGCCAAGATGTAAAACAGATACTAAAATGTCAGGTTTATTTCAGGTGACCATGTTCTTATAGTCCCCATTTATATGTCCATTTATGTTCTTACAGCGTTGATTGCCTAACTGAGCCAAGATGTAAAACAGATGCTAAAATGTCAGGTTTATTTCAGGTGACCAGGATCGTAGTGGGGAGAGGGGGCAAGTGAAACAATGTCCTGAGAATGTGCTTAAACTTATTAACCGTTGTTGTGCTGCGAGTGATACAATCGTCCAGAACTACACGCTCAAATTCTGTTTGCAGCCTAAAGGTGCTTAGGTAGATTAGCATTTACATTACTCAGTGGCAAATCTTTTCATATTTTTGTGATCATCGGTTAAGATATAACCACTAACTGATGACAGACACTTGGGGGCATGAAACTGTGCTACCAGCAAAGTTGCATTTGCAAAGCCCTGAATATTTATCTGTTGGTAATGAAATGAAAACTGTCAGCTGATAACATTCAGCCACTGTCCATTGCACAGAATAGACATCTCACTGATAGATCTGGAGCAAAGGGACATGCACTTGCCAATAACACCACTACAGCTCTAGACACTGAAGAAAGAAGTTCATGCATTTTCATGGCTGTTAACTTTTTCAGCATTTTAAAACAGTTACTTAGCATCTGCACTAAGATGTTACACGTCGCTGAACTGAATTGTGACACCAGAATCCCCAGATCAACATTTGTCAGCAAAAGTGAATTGAAAAATCAATAGCTGTATAAAATGGTAAGTGACATGAGTCAATAACAACATATCTGCACGTAATACTTGGCTTAAAATTTGAGCACCACCATATTCCGCACCACAGCATCAAACAGGGATGCCATTTATAATTCAGCTAATGTCAAGCAGTTTTCGAGCCATAAAAAGAATTACTGTATCAGTATGGTGGCAGCAACGGGATCAGGAAATTATGAAATAAAATGCAACAGCACCCCCGTTGGCCATATGTTGTGCTGGTGGAGGAGTGCATGAGCACCTGGGGTGGGCTGTTAGGCAGCTTCAGATTCACGGAGGAAAGGGTGGATTCGATTGTGAGCTATGGTTGAATTTGTGTTTTCTTTTCTATACCTAGTTTTTGCTATTTTGTTAGGGCACATGTCCAACCCTAAGATGTTTAGGGTCACAAGGTGATGTGACTTCATTGAGCATCTGATTTGAGAAAGAGCTGTGTGATTCTATCTAAATGCCAGCTCACGGCAATTCAGAGAAAAAAATATTTTGAAGCTGCATTACTAGACTAGTGTGCAGTTTAGTGAATTCACACAGGGGTGTGTATATGACAGCACTAAAAAGGCGATTAAAGTGCTTCAGTCATGAAAACCTCCCCACTGGCTGCTGCTGAAATGCATAGCAGTATGTTCTCCTTTGTGCATTCTGGCTGTTCTTTGCTTCAGCTGCAGGTAGTACAGTACGCTCAAGTTCATTTGCATAGGTTTTAGCAGCGGGGAGTTCACATTGACAGAGTCTAGTAAGAGAAAACGCTTGGAATTACACATACAACAAAGTCGGAGTTTTCACATCAAATGCTGAGGTATTTTTTTTCTGGAGGATTAGAACCCATGGAGTCCATGAAGGTGTGCTTTGGAGAGCTGGCATTTTGGTGGTCCTGCTGAGGCAAGGAACAGTTTATTAAAGTAATGATGTGTGGCTTGTCTCTCTAAGCTAGACAAGACTACACCATCCTATCAGGTAACCGACACAGTTGATCTGTGTGTGTGTGTGGGGGGGGGGGGAGCTGCTCATTGAAGCGTAGCTCCCTCTTTCAACTGTATGCCACTGTATTTTCAACTGCTGCCATAGACAGCTCCAGCAGTGATTGGAGAACTGTGACCATGCCTGCAAACACACTGACTGAATTGGAAGATGCTGACACACCTCTGAAAAACTCAGATGATGGCACTATGTTTCTTGCACAAGCGTGCAAGCAAACATAAAAATGCTAAACCAGTGAGTTGGAGAAACGGTTTAATGTGACTTGTACAGTACTTCAGGTGGGTTCTCACCAGTAAGCGATACAGTGGCAATATCACCTCCTTCATCCCACTGGATACACTCCTCCCTATGCACCCCAGCATCCCACTAGCCCTACTTTGTCACTGTGCCTTGCTACCCTGAGATCTTCAGATATGATAACTCCAAGGTCCTTTTCCTGTTTAGTGACTGTCATAACCCCCCCCCCAATCTTATACTCAGCATCTGGGGTCCTATGCCGTAGGTGCATGATCTAACATTATTTTACATTGAACCCCACTGCATGCTTTAGACTACTCATTGTTTCCTGTGCTCCCTGCTCATCCTCTCCACCCCTTTCTGAGTGTTCACGCTATTTCAGATTTTAGTATCATCTGCAGAAAGGCAGACCTTCCCTTCCAGTTTCTCAAGAATGTCTCCTATGAAGACACTGAAGAGGACCAGTCCCAGTACTGAGCCTTGTGGAACCCCACTGGTCAATCCTTCATCGCTCTAGTGAATGCTGTTTACCACCACCCTCTGCTTCCTATCCATTAACTAGTTTCTAACCCAGCTCACCCCTTTTGATCCCACCCCCGGCTGCTCAGTTTATTGGCTTCCTATGCAGCACGGTGTCGAAGGCCTTGCTGAAATACAGATAGGTCACTTCCACTGCCCTCCCTTGATCTATTTCCCTGGTCACCAAGTCAAATAGAACCATCACATTAATTTGGCATGACCTCCACCCATGAATACATGCTACATGTGGTCTTGTAGCCCATTGGATTCAAGATACTCAGCCAGTCTTTCCTTTAGCAAGGTTTCCACTAATTTCCCCACCACAGATGTTTTTTTGTTTTATTTATTGTTGACCGGGTAAGTGCACTAGACAAATCCTGCCTATTTTCAGGCACGACCTGGAGGAGGGGGATACAGATGAATGCCAACTGACCTTGAAGCAGATTAAGCTGTTGGTGGTATTTTTAGTGAATGAGGGAAATTTGGCCAGGACACTGGGGAAATTCCCCTACTCTTTTCGCGGGTGGCGCTGTCCGTCCGTTGGAAGAGATGGAGGATGCCAGTTGGACGGTGGAGCTGGAGGAGGAAGGTTGTGATTATGAGGCTCAGACCTATATGGGACAGGAGAATGTGTCTGTGGATGATATTCGGTCCCAAGAAGCCTCTTTGAGTAAGGTTCCCGTTTTGGAAGTGGAGCTTGGTTCGGATATGGAAGACGAGGAGGAATTAGTGTTAAATAAAGAAATGGAATGGAAAAAGCAACATATTTTGGAGCTAATTAATTTGGCTGAAAAAGACTTTCGTTCATGCCAAAAGCAGCTGGAAGTCGAAAGAAATAAAAGGAAGCGTTCTCCTGTAAGCCCTGTTCAGGATGGAGGGAAGCGTTTTGGGCAACTGGTTGGCGGTGGTGTTAGTTTGGATCCTGTTTCGGGAAGTGACTCAGGTTTGTGTTTGGTGCCTGAACAGATGTGTTCATTGGAACCTTGGACCCCTGGTGAGGCACTGCAGTGGGCGGGCTGGCTATGGTCCGGGAAGAGGTGGGTTCCTGATCCAACTATACCGATACCAGGGGTTGCTTGTACATCTGGTTTTGTGCAATGTGAGGAGAGCATATTTCCCATTGGTAAGCCTGACTCAAAGTCCTTGATTCCCGGTAGTGCGGATGCACACTCCCAGGGTGAGGCTAGTGGATTTTTGGCTACGCATGATGCCACGGGCGAACAGATGTTAACTGGAACTATGGAGTCTTTATCGCCTGGTTTGGAGGTTTTGGCGTCTGCTTTGCCCATATTAACTTCTTTAACTAAATCTAATCCACTGCTGGAGGTGCGTGGTAAGGAAATGAGG
Organism: Neoceratodus forsteri; assembly: GCA_016271365.2. Classification (NCBI taxonomy): domain Eukaryota; kingdom Metazoa; phylum Chordata; order Ceratodontiformes; family Ceratodontidae; genus Neoceratodus; species Neoceratodus forsteri. The sequence goes on along the minus strand of CM057451.1, from coordinate 1,189,292,640 downwards.
GACACTGTGGATTCCTTGACTTCTGGGGGCAATGTTTCAAAATCTTTTGCTGGCCTGTTTAGGAAACCTGTGGAATCTGCCAAGCACAGGTTCTTAGTGAGATTGCGATATAAAGGGCAGCTACCAGTTGCTCCAGATCGTATTTGGGTGGGTAAAGTTTTGTTAATAAATTCGATGGCTTTTTCTCCTCACGAAGTGTATGCTCTGATTCACCCTCCAGGCGATGTATATTATGATGTTAGTTTCTGTACTGAACTGTCCTTGGATAAATTTTGGAGACTATATTATGATTTGCAGAATAGTGAACATTGGAAAGACTTTCAGGCTATTCCTATTACTAAGCCTACAGTAAAAACAGTTATGATTCTTTTTCGAAATGAGGGGGTAAACATTTCTGATATTTTGTTTTGGCTGGAGAAAAAATGCTATGTACAAGACAAACCTAGACCTATTTTGGACATGAATGGTTTCTGGACTGGGGGATGGACTATTCCGGTTCGTTTGATTCATGATACCAAAGGGATACAACGCCTGCCTAGCTCTTTCTTTTTGGGAAGGGATGGGGTATTATTTTTTATGCTGGACAACCAAAGAGCTGCTTTAAATGCGGTTCTCTATCCCACTTGAATACTGCTTGTGATCAGGTTCGGTGCTTTCATTGTGGGATATTGGGTCATTTGATTACAGAATGTACATCTTCCCCTGTGTGTAGCTTATGTGACGAAATGAATCATGTGTTTTCTGATTCTCCGTGGAAACATTCTGATGTTAATAACACATCTGATCAGGAACATTTCTTAGCACAGGCTCGGAATTCTACTGTTGTGTCTGATGGTGTAGAATCTGGTCCTGTGCTTAGGGGTAGACGTCGGGGCAGAGGTCGGGGTGGGGTACCTCTGAATGTTAGGAGGTCTAGTATACGATCTGGCCAGGATTTGTTACATAGTGATTTGGCACAGGAGGTCCCTTTACTCTCTGGGGTGAGTTCAAGTGGAGATGATATAGTTACGCCCTTTGTTACCCCCCCCCGTGGGTCCCCTATTAGATCTACTTTGAAGCAGGGTATGGATTCTAGCAGTTCTCCACTTTTGCAGATTCATGATGATGTAGGAACTGAGGAGGTACTACTGGTTTCTCAAGATGATCCACTGCCTTCAGAAGGGGGCGTGCACAGTGTTTCCTCGATTTTAACGTTACCCTTAAATAATAGGTTTTCGGTCCTGGCCACCTGGGGGGAACAGGCAGAAAATGAGCTCCCTGTTATGGCTCAGGATTCCACTAGGCCTGTTGCAGGGTCTTCAATGAATACCCAAGGGAGTTCAGTTAAGCAAAAATCAGCTGAAGCTATCAAACGTGTGACTAGATCTAGTAATAGACAGATTAAACCTCCTCCTTATAGATTCTTTTTCATTATCTGTTACATCATTAAATGTCAATAGCATTAGATCCCATGTAAAATGTCAGTTGACTTTTGGTATTCTTTCTTTTTTGAATTACGATGTGTATCTTTTACAAGATACTCGCTTGTATACTGTTTTGGAGATTTCTAATGTTAGTAGGCTTTGGGGTGGGGGAGGTCTTATTGGTCCTTTGGTGAAGACCTGTGTAGTGGGGTGGTGTTTGTTTAACTACATTTGATGTTACGTTGCTTTGGTTGGTTGACATAGAACCTGGTAGAGCGTTGTTGGTTGATGTGCAAATACGTGGCATTGTTTGCCGATTAATTTCAGTTTATGGTCCACAATTGAAGTCCATGCGGATTGAATTATTATATAAAATTCAGCCTTTTTTGTATACTAGAGGTTTTTTATTTTTTGGGGGGGATTTTAATATTAATTTTTCTCAGAAAGGGTTATCAGGGAAACAATATTGTGATAAATCTTGTTTGTCTACTATTCTTGCTCAGGCTGGTTTGAAGGATTCACATAAGGAGGGGAGGGGTTTGCAAAACTCCACTTTTAAAGGGAAATTGTCTTCCTGTATTGATTTCATTTTTGTTCCTAAAACCTTTCAGATTGATGGTTTGATTTATGTTCCGTGGAGACTTCGGATCATGTTTTGATTGGGGTACAGATGGACTCCTTTCAGAGTAGGAAGAAAGGTCCAGGATTTTGGAAACTTAATGTTACTTTCCTGAGTGATGTTTTTGTTATTTCAAATCTTAAGAGGATTATACGTGACCAGGTTACTACCATTGGTTTATTTGAAGATCGAGGGAGCTGGTGGGGAGCCTTTAAATCTTGTTTGATTGGTTACTTTAAATGTTATGGTTGTTTGGTGGCTAGAACAAAAAGAGATGGATATTTGACGCTTCATCGATCTTTACAGTCTCTTATGTCTAGACAATATGAATCTGGTTTGGATTTATCTAGTGAGATTTCTAGGATAAAATTGTCTATGTTACCATTTCAGTATGATCGAATGACATCTTTAATTAAAGAGCAGTCCTTTGGGACTCAGGGGAAATCGGCGCAGGTGAACCCCTTTTTGGCATGCCAGGCAAGGTCTAAAAAGCGCCTGTTTTCTGGTTTGCGTAGGGATGATGGTGTACTGTTGTTTGATAACGTAGGTATGATGGATTATTTGGATTCATATGTGGAAAACACATTTGGGTCCATTTGTCAGGTTTCTAGTTTTACCTCCCACCTGTTGGTAGCTGCAGATCTCCCACAAGTTGATTCTGCTTTACAGGCCAGTATGGTAACTGCCTTTACTGAACTGGAGTTGGGTACAGTTATTGCATCACTGAAAAAGGGGATTTCACCAGGATCTGATGGTTTACCAGGGGAATTGTATAGAGTTTTGTGGGAGCTAATGCCTGTGGAGTTATTGGCTTTATATAATTCATTTTTGTTTGATATGTTGTTGCCTACCCAGATGTACGAGGGGTTGTTGATTTTTCTGTTTAAGAAGGGGGATCGGATGGATATTCGTAATTGGAGGCCGTTAACTCTTTTGAATGTTGATTTTAAGATTTTTTCCAAACTTTTAGGGAACAGATTGTCTCTTGTGATGCCTTCTTTGATTAATGAGCAACAATTTTGTGCAGTTTCTGGGAGGAAGCTGACGGATGCTTTAATTTTTCTTAGGGAAGTTACTTCAGTATGTGAGGATTCAGCGGTAGTTCAGGGTTTTTTTTTGTTAGCTTGGATCAATCTAAAGCTTTTGATGAGGTGTCTCATGACTATTTATGGGCATGTATGAAAGCGTTTGGTTTGCCATTACAGTTTATACATTGGGTGCAACTGTGTTATGCATTAGCGATTGTGGTTCCTTTGGAAATGGGTGGAGGGGTCATTCTCATGGTATTTTAAAGGAGTTAGGCAGGGATGTCCGCTAGCCCCTTATTGTATGTGTTGGCTTTAGATCCTGTGTTATGGATTCTTTGTAGATCACCTTTGATTAGGCCTATTGTTGTGAATGGTTTGAGCTTCCTAAATTGATTGCTTATGCAGATGATATATGTCTTCTGCTACCAGATAGTGAGCTATAGAGTTAGCCTATGAGGTGATTAGATCTTTGGGAGGGATTATGGGGCCAGGATTAATGAAAGAAAACGAAATGTGTTGCAATATCAGGGTCCACTACTAGTTTGTTTTTGGTTGGGAGATTTATGTGAACAAGAACCTTGTAAGATTTTGGGTTTGTATTTTGGGGTAAGGAGGGTGCTTTGGTTAATTGGAAGAAGGCTTTAGAGGAGGGTAATCTCAGAGTGTCCCAATGGAATAGACATAGATTGTCAAGAAAAATGAATTTATTTGATTAAAACTTATCTCCTCCCTGTTTTCTTATTTATAAGTAATGTTTATTTTATCCCTAAGTCATTGGAAACGCCTTTGATGCGGTGTTTTTTTAGTGGTATATGGGGTAGTCGTTTAAACCCTATTAAGAGAAATACACTATATTTGGGGATTAAGGAGGGTGGGTTAGGGATGATTCATCCTGTAGTATTTTTTTTTTTTACAACCTTTTTGTATATGAATTTGGTTCCTGTGGTTCGAAATGTTTCAAATTTATGGGTTTTATCGTTGAAGTCCCACTTGCAGGGGGTTTTGGGTGAATGGAAAGAAGGTTGTTTTTTCCATTTTAATAAACGCCGTCCTCCGTTGCTGGATTGCTGGAGGTCAGTGTTCGATAATATTAAAGGGTGGGATATACGTTGGATGGTAGTAAAGAAGCTTAATAGACAAGCCCTGTATATCTTGATTTTAGGAACAGTTTTTTCGGATACTCCGTTTATTTCCCTTCCTACGGTGGTTAGTTCAAATCTTGCTTATTATTTAACGAATTTTCGTATTCTTCAGCAGATGTGGGACACTTTATGGTTGGGTGTACACGGTAGAATTAATGTCCACAGTAATCAAAAACATAAATCCATGCATGAGAGGTATTGCCCAAGGGATAAATGTATTGCCATTTTGGAGACAATGGATCACTTGTATTTTGATTGTTTCTATGCTATAGAATTCTGGGATATTCTTAAAGAGCGGTGGAAATATGGTTTAGTTATACCGCCTTTTGAAGGTGAGTCTGTATTATGGCTTCTTTGCTACCGAACAGATGGAGGACCGGTATGGGACACTACAAGTTCTACATGTTTATTTTTATATTGGTTGTGGATAAGCCATTGTAGACTCTTGTTGCAACAACAGTTTATCCCTCCATTGACTTTGATGATGATGATAGAGTCTGCAGTTGAAAAAGTGATGTTGTCAGAATGAAATTTATTCCCCTTATCCAGGTGGGGTTCTTTTTGGAACAGTTTTGATTTTTTATGAATGTGTTTTTTGTAGATGTGTCATCTAGTAGTATTGATTGGTGCTTTGTTGGGGAAAAAAAAATTTCACATATATACTAGTACGTAAGGTGATTGTATTGTATTGCTTATAAGGGAAGTCTTGATTGGTATTATGTTTTTATGATTGTTTACTTTTGTTTGTGTGTTTTTCCTTCTTTAAGTTTCTTTTGTTTCTTGTTGTATTTGTGTATGGATTGTATTACATGTTTCTGTGATGTTATTGTTTTGATTTCAATAAAAGATTCCCTACTTTTTCGAAAGTGCCATGGGATCTTTAACATCCACCTGAACTACCACCAATCCAGGCAGATGGGACCTCGATTTAACGTCTCATCCGAAAGACGGCATCTCAGAAGTGCAGCACCCCTCTCTTGCTGTACTACAGTGTCAGTACTGGGATATTAACCCAAGTGCCAGATGTGGGAACTGAACCCACAGCCCTCTGATCTTCTGGCCTCAGAGGTGAGTGTGCTACCTACTGAGCCACTGATAAGACTGACCCACCTATGGTTGCTAGCCTCATCCCTGCTGACACTCGTATGTAGGGTGACCACGTCAGCTCTTTTTCAGTCCTCAAGAACCACACCTGTTTCCAGTGAGCTGTTGAACAAGACTACCAGTGGGGCAGCTAGACCCTTGGATGTATCCCATCTGATTCCATAGCTTTGTCCACCTTCAAAGCTACAAGTCCCTTCCTGGCTCTTTCTTCTGAAAATGAAATTGTGTACACATACATACACACACATGCACACACACACACTCCACTCCTGCTACTCCCTGCTGGTCTGTTCCCCTTCCCGCTACTGTGAAGATTGAGCAGAAGTACCTGTTCAGGATGTTTGCTTTTGCTTGGTCCTCTTTTGCACAGTCTCCCCCTTCTCCTTTTTAATCCTCACTATCCCTCTTCTTGTTTTTCTGTTATCACTGATGTGTGTGAAGAAAGTCTTATCTCCCTTAGCAAATCCTTAGGCAATTTGTTCCACTATCTGAGCTTTTGTTCCCCTTAACACCTTGCCTGCTTCCCTCTAATTTGATAGGTGTATCTCTCTGTCCTCCTCTTTCTGTGTTTCCTTATACCTTCTGAATGCCACCCTTTTTATGTTGGCTCATGCGGGCATGCCAGCCAACATATTGCAGTAGTAGCAGATTTGGAGGTGCGGTCACTGTGGGCGAATGCAGGGCATGCATCAGTAGGTGCGTCCCTCATTCCCCAATAAGGCAGCTGCAGACGCTGACACCAGCAACACATAAACTGGTGAAGCAGTTTAATAAACATGGAGGCACTGACTGTCGCCAAGCAGAGTGCCCCAACCCACTTCATTTGCCAACGAGGAAGCCCACTCCCAGTCGGCATAATGCCCCCCTCCCATTTAAAGTGTATGCCAAGGGGGTGCCCAAGTCCTCTCGGCATCATGCGCCCCTAAACAGTCTTTTCTTGCTGATGGGGCCTAATCTCTGTTGGCTTCAGTCCCCTTCCTGGGCTTATTTGCTGATGGGGAGCCCACCCCGTCAGCAAATGACCCCTCCACTTTTGTTAGGTATGAGGGGATGCCCAACTCTTGTCTCTTTGTCCCTCCCCTTCCCCAAAAACAGTCAGGTGGCACACTGGGAGCTCACCCCAGTGTGCCAAATGCCTCTGTAAAACAAAACCATCCACAGTGTTTTTTTTTTTTAAACCTGCAAACCAGAAAATGGTCCCTCGTTGACTCCGGTGGCCCTCCCCCAACTCGCACCCACCTTCTGTGCACCCTGCCTCCCCACACCCCCCTCTCACCCCATACTTACCTCTGGAGCACAGTGCGATGATCTTCAGTGGACCGGGAACACGTCTGCACTCTTCAAAGCCGACCGCAAACTGAAGAAATGCTAGTAAGCTGTATAGTGGCATAAATAGCTTTTTTTCAACTTTGGTGCATATCTCAGGCATTTTTGGGAATTTTGGCACCAAATTGTCAACATGGGGTTATTGGTATCCCTCCTCATGAATTCAGTCACTGTCATGGTGTTATTCAGTCCTGAAAGGTGATTTCTTGGTCACTGCATAGAATCACCTTTTGGGACCAATTATTGAAACAATAGTGCCACTGTTCATGAGGGGCTCTCAAAAAGCCTATGTTGCAAATTTGGTGGGAAAAATCCAAAAATACCTGTTCTGGCGTGTGTTGCGCAGTTTCCATGCGCGCTTGTAACTTTGTGAATTTGTAATATTTTTACTCCAGATTTTCAAAATTGGCATTTTTCATACCTCCTTATGAAAAGTACAGCTGCCATTTTCCATTTCTTGGCGAAATGTGTTTTGCACGTCCGCGTAGAATACGTGCGCTGTGAAGTCACTTTGTCTAGAATCTGGTGATGAAAGTCCATAAAATGACTGTGTTACAAGCTGCATTGCGCGGTTTCCACCCACCCTTGTAACTTCGCAAATCTAAAATATTTTCATGTCAGATTTTCAACACTGCCATTTTTTCACACCTCGTTATGAACACTACAGCTGTCATTTTTCACAACCTGCCCAAAATGTGTTTTCGCACCTGTGGCGCACAATGGCGTGGTCGCTGTGGGAAAAAACTTTTGGGACAGATTGACACTGTTCATGAGGGGAGGTCCCAAAATACCTATGTTGAAAATGTGGTTAAAAAAATCCCCAAAATAATTGGGTTACAGACGTGTGTTGCTCGGTTTCTATGCATGCTCATGACTTCACCAATTTTGCATATTTTCACTCCAGATTTTCAGCGTTGCCATTTTTTTACACCTCCTCATGAACAATACAGTTGTCATTTTTCACATCATGCCCAAAATGTGTTTTCCTGCCTGTATCACCAAATGGCATAGTCGTTGTGCAAAACCACCTTTCGGCTAACAAACTGATAATGCCGCTCTTCATAAGGTGGGGTCACAAAAAGCCTATGTTGAAAATCTGGAGTGAAAATACCAACAAACGCCTACGGCGTTAGGGTTTCCAACTGTAACACCCCACCCTGTAGAGACTGATAGGTGTCAGGGGTGTGACTTGGGATCATTGGCTGTGATGCTCATGCCATTCTACCCCTACCCCCCACCCTGCAGCCAGTGACAGGCATCGAGGTGTACCTTGGAGTGTTCGGCCCTAAAGTTCACCCCATTCTCCTATACTGCACCCATCTCAGTGTATTTCCTTATGGAATGGGGTAAATATAAGGCCCAAAGACCACAAAGCACACCATGACACTTGTCAGTGTCTACAGGGTAGGGTGAGGTTAAATGGCATGAGCGTTATAGCTGATGACCCAAAGGCACACCCCAATGCCTGTCAGTCTCTGCAGGGTGGGGGTGGGGTTGGCGCAATTCAATACTTCACTGCCATTCCTATTATGCTTCTCTAACACCTGCACTACCAGTGCCAGCGAGACAACATTCGGCATTGACAAATGTTTGTTTCTTTACCACCTTTGTCACCTCCTTACAGTACAATAACAGTCTTCTTTTCCTTCTACTTTTACTCACTTCCTTCATGCAGAGGCTGGTTGCCATAATTATGCCCTTCCTGATTGTGGATCCATGACGGAAATCCGACAAAAACTTTGTCGAACGCCCGTCAGCGACACCAGCAGGTCGACTGCATTCGCAGTCTGCTGCCGGTTCCAACGTTGTTCTTTGTTTTCTTTGGGGACTTCTCCCTAACTCCCCACGTGGGGTTGTGCCTCACACCCCGACTTAGGGATTCTCAACTCCAGTCACAGCTGATTGGGGGGTGCAGGACCCCCGACAAACAGAGGTGGGTTCCAGCGGGTCTCCCACTGTGGCCTGGCACTGTAGTTGCTGTGGCGGACCTCGCTGGTGAAATGTCGCTGTCAGGGGGGTAACCACCTTATTGTTCCCTACTGTGTCTCCACCACTCCCTTGCAATCCTCCCTTCAAAGCAGTTTCTGAGGCAGATCCCGGTCTCTTTAAAATCTGCTCTGCTAAAGTCCAGGACTCTTGTCCTCGTGTGGTTAGCCTCTGTTCTTGTCATAATGTTAAAGGGAATGTGTACCTTTCTTGTTGTCCTTTGCCCATGATTTCTCTGCCCTCAATTAAGATTTTCACAAATAGTTTGAATTTTTCTGTGCACAACTTATAGCTTAAAATGTTAATGTTTGTACCTGTAACTGTCCTGATTCACTGCACATTTTCCTTGTACCTCTGACCTGCAGTTGTCTCTTCTGTCACATGTGCTTATGTCTGTGCGTCACCAGTGTTGGTACTGACTCAATGAAGCTTGTGAGGCACTTTGGATGCAAAAAGCACTAAAATTGCATGTAGTTTCATTCCAAGTGAATGGGTGTGTGATTATACTTTGGTTTTAGTTCACTGTTTCAATTAATGTGAGTTGTTACGGCTGTAAACAGACACACTCACTTGAAATAATGTTATATTCACTTTCAGTACTTGTAACAGATGGAATGCCTCACAATAAAAGCAGCATTGGTCAGGCAAAGACACACACACATGTGACAAAACAGCCAACTTCATGACAGAGTCACAGGGAAAATACCATGGTCAATTGGGAGCACTGCGTGTGTGAACATTAAAATTTTAAACTATAAGTTGTACACAGAAAAATTCAAATTATTTGCAAAAAGCTAAATCAGTGGGGGGGGGGGAAGGACAGACAAGTAAGGGCAAAAGAAGCAAGAGAGGTTATCACGTTGTACGGTGATCACTGCTACCTAGGGGACCGCCCACTGGGACTTTCTGTGGATAGCTGAGGAATGGCTCTACTGCTGATGGTTTATTCCACTAAGTACAAAATGTGTTTTTCTGTTCAGCTTTATCTAGCAGTCATGGAAAGGATTCCCTGCACATACAGTACAGTCAGATATGGACTTGTTGCTTTATTGGCTTCTCTCAGATAAAGTTTCCATCCAACGGAAGGCCATAGCAGCTTTTTACTTGAAAGGAACATCTGGATCAGAGCAATTAGTAATTACCCTGCCAACTGAAGGTAGCATGGCCATGTACTTAGAGCAGAAACTTGTGAAACAGAAAATCTCAGTTTCACATCCCACCAGAGCCACTTACTGTGACACCTCGAGCAAGTTATTTGACCTCCATGAGCCACAGACTTCCCAGCTCTATAACACTGAATAGCAGTAGGACCCCACAGTAATCAGGGCTGTCCCCAACAGATAAATGACAAACACACTGTAAACTAAAAACCAGCATTTCTGTGTCTGCCCTCACTGTTTAAAAACAAATTGATAGCACCAGAGTGTAAGTTTCTAAGTCAGATCACAACTAGAAGGCCAACTATTTGCTCTGATTGGTTGTGTTTAAGAGATGACAAATTGGAATGGGGGGGTACCCTCTATCTCAGGTAAAAGGTCCTCAGTAAGCTATTCAACTGGGTGGGCAAAAGAATAATCACGGTTGACAATCCTTGACAACATAAGTATCCAGACTGTGGGGGGGCTTAAGCTGAGGTTTAATGTGGGAAATAGCTACTCCCACATACTCAATTTAACCCCATCGCTCATGCACCTCCCTTGCTTACGGAGTGTTTTCTGTTCCCTGAGCTCCCTGCATCACTTGTGTGGCTGAGCACTCTCCAGCACTTCCTGCTGCTCTGTGTCTCGTTTGTCCTCCTTACCTTGTGTGTCTTCCCTTCCCTCCTATGACTCGCTTCTGCCATTTTCATTCATATTTCAGACCTGTTGTCCTGTTTCCTGGCTGGTTTCCCCTCTCTCGGCAGCTTGTTCTGCCTCCCTGCTCCCTTCCTCCACAGGTTTCCGTCCATTGCTGCTCTGGGTTCCCCCCCAGTGAGTATCCTTTCGGGCTTCCAGCCCGCATCCAGTCCCCTCTACTGCCAACGCTTTCGGGCATCCCCGTCTCCTTCTCCATTTTATAGGGCTTCCTCCTTCTCTCCTCCCGACACATGCCTGCTTCCTGTCTGTCCCTTGCGAGTGTCCCCTGCTCCTTCTCAAATTCTCCTGCCCTGCAGCACGCTGTCTCTCCATGGACAATGGACTTGGAGTCCTTTCGCCTATTTTACCCTACAATGTTCTGTTTTCACAGTGTAAGTACCTCTGCACTGTCGTTCCTCCACTGCAGCATGCTGACTGTGTTTATGTGGGGTACAAGGCCGCTAGGCAGTTGCTGACTGCACTAGATACCCATTAATGCATATTTGTACTGAAATGTCTGGTACCCTGAAACTTTTCATGTTTTATCCTGCTGCCCCCTGTATGCACATTGCCTGTTACTCAGCTACTTTCTGACCCACACCATTGCTCTTCAGCAACCTGTCACCCCCATGGATTGAAACTTTATTCTGCTACCACCTGCTGGAGCATGCTGTACTGGCATACTGGTGCAATGATCAATGCTGTGCAATTGTTATTATGTGTTTTAGTGTCCTGCGATCTACTTTTGGCCAATCCGATTCTGTTTTGAGCCCCACCTCTGCCACTTGCTATTTGTGTGTTTAGACTGAAACTAAAAGTCACGCAACCTATTGATGTATTCTAACTGACATATGACCAAGTGTATGGCTGTTTATTTCCTAATCATCACTACCAGGGGAGCACCTGCTGTCACTGTACCTGATTGCAGTTTATTCGTTGCATCCCTGCTACGGATAAAGCCTTATGGCAGCTGGTGGGCAGCTTCTGCTTACACTGCTTCACTTACATGTGGTACTGGTGGTGGTGGTGGTGGAGAGGGGTTGTATGTCGGTCTCCCGCCGACTCCTTCGATTGCAATTTGTATCACATTCTTTGGTGCGCTGTGATTAGCTCCTGCCTGCTCCCTGTATATTATTCCCTATTTCCCTACTCTCGTCCGGATGCTTGCGGTACCCATCCCTTGCTAGCTTCCTTTGCTCTACATACCTCAGGTTGTCGGGGGTGCGGGGGTGCGGGGGGGTGCTGCTCATTCTTCTGTAAGTAGCTGTTCCAGCTTAACCGCCCTATTCCCTACAACCTCAGTCACCTTCACCTCATAATTCTATTCCCTGGTTCCTGCTTCTGTTTATGGTGTGGTCTTCCTTCCCATATATTGTTCCAGTTTCCATGGCCGGACGTTCCTTATCTATTTCAATGCCTGTTTCTGTGCCTACCATTCCTCTCATCTATGTATGTCTCACTATACCTGTTTACTGTTCATCATGGCTATCTCATTTCAGTTGCTTAATCTACACTCTTCCTACAGCAGCTTTCTGTGCTTCCAGCCAGCCCATACCAGCAGTACTCCGGACTACGTCCCTAACTCGCACCTTCTGAGGTGTTGAGCAACGGTTAGATTTCCCCTGTCTACTGGGGATGGGATTCTGTTACATTCACTACCTCCTACTACTACCTACCTGACATCCTCTGTCCCTAACTCTGCTGGACAGCATCAAGTGCAGGTTAGTTTGCCCCGACCACCGGGGATGGGAGCCATGTCTACAATCTACTGTGTCATACCATGCCAGCTTTACCTCATAACAGTTGCCACTTCCCTTTGGGAATAAAACTTCTTCACCCCATGTGCCTATATCATCCTTCCTATGCCTAGCTGCCTCTAGTCAAGATCATCCTGCCTTAACCGTCGCGGGTGGGTGCCTGAATCTATGTGCCACTGCTTCAACATTTCGCATTTTCAGTCCACTACCCGGATGTTCCCTTCAGGAACAAGACCTTCTCCTGCTTGTCTTCTCCATCCTACTTTGCCTGTGGCCTCAAATCAAGGTCCTATCACACTACCTTCCATGGCTGGGAGCCTGAGTCTGCATTCGACTGTTTCCACCTTCTACATCCTCTACTTGATACAGGTTGCCGCTTCCCTTCGGGAACAGGACCTCTATAACCCATTTGCTTTCCACCTCCCAACTCTGCCTACCGACATCGTATGAAGGTCTTCACGCACTGGTTACCTGGTTTGGTTGCCTGTTTATGTGACTCCACTAGTTCCATACTGTCTTTGTCTCATACCCAGTTACCTCTCACATCTGAAGCGTATTCTCCTCCACTCAGTTGCCTCCATCCTCCTACCTCTGCCTGGTGGTATCGTATACTGGTTAACTCTCCTTGATTACTAGGACTGGAAGCTCGTGTCCGAATTTGACTGTTTCAACCTTACATGCTGTCTACTGGACCAACATTTATTACTCCCTCCTGGATCTGAACAATTCACTGAATTTGCCTTCCCCATCATACCTTATCTGGTGTGTCACGTGCAGGTCATCTATCCTCAACTACCTCAATTTGGAGCCTGCATCTGCACCTGAAGGTTCATCCTTCTGCATTTTCTATCTCCTACCTGATTACCACTTCCCTCCAGATACAGGACCCCTCTGCTCTGAATAACTTGCATCCTTCTTCACCAGGTCTTCATCCTGCACTTCCATGGACTATTGTACTCAACCCCCCTTTGGCATCCTTTCCCTCATGATTTGGATCTTGCCAGCTTGTTCAGTCTCTATCTCAATCCAGTTTGACTGCCTCATGGACTTTCTTGCTGCGTGTCACCTCTTCCAGCTGCTGCATGAGTTCTTTTTTTTCCATCAGATGTGGGAACCTCATCCTTCTTCACTCCGGCACCTTCATTCCTTTACACTCATCGTTTGTAGCCTTCATCAGCTGTGGGACTCCTGTATCTCAACTCAGTTGCTCTTGGTACTTGGCTTCACTCCTTGGCCTTCCATGGACCATCCTCTAGTGACTTGCTACAGCCTTCCCGCATTCCACTGCTGTTCACCGAGGAGCATCAGAAGACAGATGAGGACAGATTAACGGAGCTTAATATGTATACCCTTGAGCAAAGGAGGGAGAGAGGTGATATGATCGAAACATTCAAACAGCTTAAGGGCATTAACAAGGTGAAAGAGTCTAACATGTTTAAATATAAGAAAAATAGCAGGACAAGAGGACACAGCATGAGATTAGAGGGAGGCCGATTAAGGGGGAATGTGAGGAAATTGTTTTTCACAGAAAGAGTGGTGGATGCATGGAACGGCCAACCACAGGAAGTGGTGGCTATGAATACAGTGCAGGGCTTCAAACAGGCATGGGATAGGCATAAGGGAGCAATACAGATGAGTATGAATAGATAGGCCACTGACAGAGCAAAGGCCGATGGCACATTTATAAGGTAGAAAAAGAAATGGGCAGACTGGATGGGCCTTGCGGTCCTTATCTGCCGTCAACCCTATGTTTCTATGTTTCTATGAGCTGACCCGGTCCTGTTCCTTCCTGCACTGTATGTCATCAGCTTTGCCTAGGCCATCACCTTCACCAGATCATTCCTTCGTTTATCAGGATTCACTCTGGACTTTCCTTCCATCTTTGGATAGCTGCCTTTTCATCTCCGCCTTGCCGGCTCGGGCTTCATCCTGTTTGCTGTGGCTCTCTTGAGCATATTACATAGACTTTGATGGCAGATAAGGACCCGCTTGGCCCACCTAGTCTGCCCATTTCCCTACCTACAGGATAAGCCGCAGATCCTAGTTAACCAACAGCCTATTTCTTCCTACCCCCCACAAGAATTGCCTCATGTATGTACCATGCATTCTTGAATTGTCCCACAGTTTTAGACACCACAACCTCCTCAGGAAAGCTGTTCCATGTATCCACTACCCTCTCTGGGAAAAAATACTTCCTCACATTGACCCTGAACCACCCCCCCATCTTTAAATTGTGTCCCCTTGATCTTGCATGTCTCTTTTTCTGAAAGATGCTACCCTCTTGGACTTTGTTGATTCCACTGAGGTACTTAAAAGTTTCTATCATGTCCCCCCTCTCCCTCCTTTCCTCAAGGGTATACATATTAAGCTCCTTTAGTCTCTCCTCGTATGCCTTCTCTTGCAGACCCTGCACCATTTTAGTTGCCCTCCTCTGGACTGCCTCTATCCTGTCTATGTCCTTGCGGAGATGGGGTCTCCAGAACTGGATGCAGTACTCCAGATGGGGTCTCACCAACTGTCTGTGCAGAGGGATAAAAATGTCCTGTTTTCTGCTGGTGGTGCCTCTCCCTATGCATCCCAGTGTACCCCAGCCCTCCCTACCCCTTCTCACATTACTTGCTAACCTTAAGGTCATCTGATATGATTACCCCAGGTCCCTTTCCTTTTTGTTGTTGTTACTACCTCCCCATTGTGTAATCTTCCCTGGTTTTGTTTCCCAGGTGCATTATTTTGCACTTCTTTGCATTGAATCCTAGCTGCCATACTTCTGACCATTCCTCCAACCTTGCCAAGTACCTTTTTCATCCTTTCTTCCATGCCTCCTTGTGTATCAACCCTGTTGCATATCTTTGTGTCATCTGCAAAGAGGCATACTTTTCCTTCCAGTCCCTCTGCAATGTCACTTATAAAGACATTAAAAAGGACTGGACCCAGTACTGAACCATGCAGTACCTCACTAGTAACCCCTCTTTCTTCACAGTGGACTCCATTTACAATTACCTTCTGTGTCCTGTTGTCCAGCCAGTGTTTTAGTCAGGCTGCCACCCTGGGACCCACTCCCAGGCTGGTTAATTTGACTATTAATCTTTTGTGTGGGACTGTGTTAAATGCCTTGCTAAAGTCTAGGTAGGCCATGTTCACAGCCCCTCCCTGGTCTACTACTTTGGTCACCCAGTCAAAGAAATCAATTAGATTCATCTGACATGATCTCCCCACTGTGAACCCATGCTGTCTTGGGTCCTGTGCCCCACTGGCCTCTAGGTACTCAACTATTCTTTCCTTCAGAAGTGATTCCATCACTTTCCCCACAGAGGTCAAACTGACAGGTCTGTAGTTTCCTGCCTCTGTCTTGGTCCCACTTTTGTGAAAGGGAATCACATCCGCTTCCTACAGTCCTCGGGTACCACACCATCCTCCCATGATTTGTTAAAAAGGGTAGTCAGTGGTTTCACTAGTTCTCCCCTTAATTCTTTTAGAATTCTGGGGTGAATTCCATCAGGCCCCATTGCTCTGTCCACCTTCAGTTTTAGGAGTTCTTTCAGAATCCTTACTTCTGTGAAAGGACTGGGATCGACCCCCCTATCAAGACTGCTTCTGTTAATTGGATTTGGCACCTCCCCCCTCCTCTTTTGTGAATACTGAGCAGAAATATTCGTTTAGTATCCCTGCTTATTCACTGTCCCCCTCTGCCCACCCACCATTCATTCTATTCAGCCTCACTATCCCTCCCTTTGTCTTTCTACACTCCCTGATGTACCTATAAAATCAAAAAATGGAGAGCAATGAGTACCAATGCCCGTAGTCTGAGTAATAAGCTTCCTGAATTAGTGGCCTTGATGGAGGAGGAACATCTGGATATCGTGGCAGTCACAGAAACATGGTACACACAAAATCATGACTGGGACATAAACATACCAGGATCCACTATCAACAGGAGGGACAGGGAGGGTAAAAGAGGAGGAGGAGTAGCTCTTTACATAAGGGAAGGAATCAAAGCAACAGAACAAAAGGGAAAACAGAGAGGAGAAGAAGCACTGTGGGTAAATTTGGAGACCTGCAATTGCACCACAATCCACACAGGGGATGTATACAGACCCCCTTCCCAGGGGGAGGAAATGGACAAGGAAATGATAGAAAGAATACTTAGAATGGCAGAAAAAGGGGAGATATTGCTGATGGGCGATCTGAATATGCCAGATGTTAATTGGAGTGCAGTTGCAGCAGCCACTTCAAAGAGTGGGGTTATTCTAGATGCCCTACAAGGGGCATGCCTTAGACAACTAGTATTGGAGCCCACTAGAGAGAGCAATCTTAGACCTGGTTCTCTCAAATGGAGATGAAGAGAGATCACAGATGTAGAAGTGGGTAGCCATCTGAAACTAGCGACCATCGAACAGTATGTTCAAATAAACACAGCAATAGAGTCAATCCATACAAAGGCAAAAGTACTGGACTTTAGGAGGCTGACTTTGCCAAAATGGGGAGTCCTAAGGAATGCACTAGCAAATGGGCAGGAAGGAGGGTGTAAAGAACAATGGGAGAATACTAAAACTGCCATCACAGAGGTAACAAGCCTTTGTGTAAGCAAATTAACAAAAACGAAATGATGTAAGAAACCACTATGGTTCTCAATGGAAGTGGCAGTGAAGGTTCAAGTGAAAAGAAAGCATTCAGGAAGTACAAGGAATCACAGAAGGAGCAGGACAGAGAACTGTATCAGTTAAAGCAAAAGGAAGCTGGGAAGGCAGTCAGAACAGCAAAGGCCCAAACCGAGGAAAAGATAGCCAACTCAGTTAAGAAGGGGGATAAACCCTTTTATAGGTACATCAGGGAGTGAAGGAAGACCAAGGGAGGGCTAGTGAGGCTTAATAAAGAGGAGGGAGGGAGGGCAGAGGGTGAGTGTGAAAAGGCAGAGATACTAAACAAATATTTTTGCTCAGTATTTACAAAGGAAGTGGGGGAGGTACCTAAAACAAACAGTAGAAACACTCTGGATACAGAAGTTGATACCAGCCCATTTACAGAAGAAAGGGTTCTGAAAGAACTCTTAAAACTGAAGGTGGACAAAGCAATGGGGCCTGATGGGATTCATCCCAGAATTCTAAAAGAACTAAGGGTAGAACTAGTGACACCACTGACTATCCTCTTTAACAAATCATGGGAGGATGGGGTGGTACCCGAGGATTGGAGAAGGGCAGATGTGATTCCCCTTCACAAAAGTGGGATCAAGGCAGAAGCAGAAAACTACAGACCTGTTAGTTTAACCTCAGTGGTAGGGAAAATGATGGAATCACTTCTGAAGGAAAAATTGTCGAGTATCTAGAGGCCAGAGGGGCTTAGGACCCAAGGCAGCATGGATTCACAGTGGGAAGGTCATGCCAGACAAATCTGATAGATTTCTTTGACTGGGTGACCAAAGTAGTAGATCAGGAGGGGCTGTGGACATGGTCACCTAGACTTTAGCAAGGCATTTGACACAGTCCCACACAAAAGATTAATATACAAGTTAGCCAGCCTGGGAGTGGGTCCCACGATGACAGCATGGGTAAAGAATTGGCTGGAGAATAGGACATAGAGAGTAATAGTAAATGGGAGTCCACTCTGAAGAAAGGGGGGTTACTAGTGGGGTACCGCAGGGTTCATTATTAGGATCGGTCCTCTTCAATGTCTTTATAAGTGACATTGCAGAGGGACTGGAAGGAAAAACATTTCTCTTTGTAGATGACACAAAGATCTTCAACAGAGTTGATGCACAAGGTGGGGTGGAAAGGATGAGAAGGGACTTGGCAAGGTTAGAGGAATGGTCAAATGTATGGCAGCTTAGATTCAATGCTAAGAAGTGCAAGGTAATGCACCTGGGAAACAAAAACCCAGGGGAAGAGTACACAATGGGGGGTGAGATACTAACAACAACAAAAAATGGAAAGGGACCTGGGGTAGTCATATCAGATGACCTAAAGGTGGGCAAGCAATGTGAGAGGGCAGCAAGGAGGGCTGGGGGGATACTGGGATGCATAGGGAGAGGCATCACCAGTAGAAAACAGGAAGTTATTATCCCTCTGTACAGACAGTTGGTGAGACCCCAACTGGAGTACTGCGTGCAGTTCTGGAGACCCAGTCTCCGCAAGGACATAGACAGGATGGAGGCTGTCCAGAGGAGGGCAACTAAAATGGTGCAGGGTCTGCACCAGAAGACTTAAGATGAGAGACTCAAGGAGCTTAATATGTATAGCCTCGAGGAAAGGAGGGAGAGGGGGGACATGATAGAAACTTTCAAGTATCTCAAGGGAATCAACAAAGTCCAAGAGGGTAGCATCTTTAAAAAAAAGAGGTGTTCAAGAACAAGGGGGCACAATTTGAAGATAGAAGGGGGCGGCTCAGAGGTAATTTAAGGAAGTATTTTTTCACAGAGAGGGTTGTGGATGCATGGAACGGCCTTCCAGAGAAGGTTGTGGAGTCAAAAACAGTGGTGGAATTCAAGCATGCATGGGACAGTCATAAGGCAATTCTAGGGGGTGGGGGTAGGAAGAAGTAGGCTGCTGGTTAACTAGGATCTGCAGCTTATCCATTAGGTAGAGAAATGGGCAGACTGGGTTGGCCAAGCGGTCCTTATCTGCCATCAAAATCTATGTTTCTATAAAAGATTACCTTATCTCCGGCCAGTATTCCTAACCGGTCAACTACTCCTCCAGTTTATCCTTCTCATACTCCTACTCTGGCCAGTCTAACAGTTCCCATCCACTACTCTATGGATTACTTTTTCATTACACTTCAGGAACACTACTTCTAGCAAAACATCCCTTGGATAACATGCCTCATAGACACTTACGTCGTCATAGAGTTTTCTATACTGCCCAATCAGCTCCTCACGATCATTCCTGGAATCTCGTTCGCCTGGACAATAGAATGATCTTATCTGTCTCTGTTGGATACTCTGTAACGAATCCTGTCTATTCAATCACTGTGGCTTCCCTGTCTACCAGGTCTCACAGGCTATCCTCCTACATGGAAAGGACTTAAATCCTTCTGTTATGTTCCGACTTCATAACCATTATTGTTGCTATGGATACTGGGAATCGCAAGATATCCCATACCACTACGGACATCATCCATTTTACCTTCTGCAGCCTCTCCTACCAACACCAACTCTGTTGACCATGTTAGTCGACTCCTACTTTCCCAACAGCCATTGCTTGTCCTAAGACCTTCACAGCTGCCTTCCCAGAACATACATCATTGTATCTCCTGTACCTAGCTGCTTTACTAATGTCATGCCATCCAAATCACTGTTTTCTTGCTCCTGAACATCACCATACCTCATACTATCACCTGCTTTTCTCCATCCTATTGCCATCAGTCAAGTGAGCTGCCCATCCAGCAGTCCTTCTAGTCTAGCCTTCACGAATTATCTCCATTACTCCCTCCAGTGAAGACTTTCACCAAGAACAGGCTCCTCTGATTCTCAATCTGGAAATCTGCAACCATTACGGTGAATTCACTATCCCAGTCTTGCCTCCCAACAAATCTTAATCAAGTATAGCACTAGGATCCTCTGGCATTTCACACTACTTGACTTTTACTACCAACCCAGCCTATAGACACTTCCATATATCTGCCTCCAAGCTTCTCTCAAGTATTTAGGCATCGGATTACCTGTAAACCTAACCAACCATAGCCACCTCAGTGCATCTCCTGGGCAATTACACCACTGAAATACCCATATTTACTTCAGCCTGTGGACCAGCAGAGCATGTATAAGTAACGTTACGACATCAATGCCCAAATAAGCCATCAAATCCCTTGTACTGAACTTCCAATCACTCTCTATACATCCAATTACCAGCTGGACTGCATCTCCCAATCTTTCCGTATTCGTCTACAAATCACTAATGGCATTTCTCCTATCAGGCACTCAAAAGACTCTGCTCAACTCCTTTTTCCACTTCATGGATGCTTATTTCGCAACTTATCACTCACCACTGAATTCCTTACCTCCAGACTTTACAGTAAACGTCAAACCTCCCACATGTTGGATCATTCACCTATGACTTCTCAAATCATCACATTTCCCACCATTCAGTCCGGGTTCATATTGATCAAATCATGCTCTCCCTGCTCAATACATCCCAGTAATCCCTTTGGACAATCATCCTTCATTACCTTGGAAATCTGGACTTCATTCACCCTTCTTCGACTGGATCTGCTTCACACTCAGGATTCTACTGCTCCTTCAGAAAAGACCTACTTCTTCAACCTCAGGATCGTCCTCCAAACTACATCATCCATGGATTGAGGATGGACTATCATCTCACCAAGAAGCTCACCTTCCTCTAAATTAGCTATGGTTACTAGAATCTTTGTCCTTTGTCCTCCTTAGTCCTTCTCCTCTTAGTATGCCCAGAGAATGGACAGACCAATGGCCATGGGTCCTTAGAGGCTTTGTCTCCTGAGTGCCAGCGGTCATACTGTCCATGAGTTGGAGAAGGTATCTTTTTGGGCCTTCTATTCCCTACAGATTCCTACCTACATACCTATTGTCACAAATGCACTCTGCAGGTCAGACCCTCTGCTCCCACAGTGCCAACCCTCAAAGTGCAATATGTGAACAGGATACAAGCAGGGTAACCCTCCTGTCTGTTTTGGGTCTGAATCACCTACTAGCCTCGAGTCCTGGGGTCAAATATGAACCTTTTTTGTAAGCACACCCAGTTAACAGGCTCAGATATACACTCTCTTCAGGGAAATGCAGTGCAATATTTCACCCAGTGGGCACCAGCCTGGTTCACAAGTCTACCCTTTTAACTCAATTTGAGACCTAGGTATATTCTTACCTTAGCAAGACAGTGACACACTTTTAAGCCCTTAACAGTTGTCAGAATCATTAACACTTTTCCAGCATTCACATGCAAAAGAAACTGAGAAAGGCACAGGCAGAATTTCAAGAAAAATGGTGTTTACTAAAAATTAAAAATAGATCAAATACAAAACACAGAATGTATAAAATTGAGTTTACAGTCTTTTGAAGTAAATGGATAATTATACAAAACAATGCCTTATTGCTGAATTTCTACTATTCTAGGTTTCAAGTAATAACAGATAGTTGAAATTTACCTACAGGTGCTGTGTGAGGTTGTCTGGAGTCCAGGGCAAGTTTGTCAAATGCCCACACCAAAAATCAAATGTCAGTTGCAATGCTTTTCTCCCAGCTGGCTGGTAATATGTCTGTTTCAAAACTCCTCCTCCCTGATGTCACAGCTCACAGCTGCTGGCTATGAGGGCACCCAAACCTGAGCACCTGAATTAATTGTATCAGTCACATGTCTTAGTCCACTACTAAAGCACTCTAAAAAACTTACGTATCTTTCTTCTTAATTAGTGAGGCTTTATGACAGAAGAATTATCCCTTTGATCTCTCTACCAGCTTACTGGCCTATAAAGTGATTGCAAGTTTACAGGCTAACATGAATCTGCTGAAATGGCCTTTTCCTCAGAGGTTATAAAATACATACTTTGTTCCTGAGTTTCAAAGTAGAAGGGTTAGTTTACAATGTGTTATATAACACCTAACACAGGTACGACAGGAGATGTCAACGGAAGCCTCTTAATTAATCCATTCACTGGTTCAGTGTTACTATAGTAAATTGTTTTCAGTGAGCCAGGGCCTTTGGTGTCAAAAGGTCAGGCCTCTTTAAAAGCTGATGGCTGCCATTTCTCTAAGCAGACATTCACATAAACATATATTTGCATCACAAATATAGTACAATATAATGAGAAGTAGATGGGCAGAGTGTCACACCTACCACTCAAGGGTGGGAATAGAGTAAAGCCACAAAAAGTACCGCAAGTTATACAAGCACTAATACCCCATTGCTAATCCCCAAACATTGAATGGGAGGGCTTAAGCCCGAGGTTCAATGTGGGGAATAGCTCCTCCCACATACTCTATTTAACCCCCATCACTCACACAACTCCCTTGTTTAGGGAGTGGTTTTTGTCCACCACCATCTCCTCCTCCTTTTCTGGTGCTCTTCTCACCCTTGTTCATTGGCCTTCTGTTTCCCACAGATTCCTACCTACATGCCTGCTACTCAAGGGTGGAAATAGAGGAAAACCACAAAAAGCACTACAAGTTACACAAACACTAATACCCCATTGCTATTCCCCAAACATTTAATCCTGCCCCATCAAGAGAGATGTGAGGAAGTACTTCTTCACAGAAAGAGTGGTGGATGCCTGGAAGTCTTCCAGTCAAGGTAGTGGTGGGCCTTAAGTATGCATGAGACAGGCACAAGGGAATCTTCATGGAAACGGGGGGGGTGCAGAGAGCAAATAGGGTCTGTGGTGACAGTATAGCAAGGTAAAAAAAATTTGCAGACTGGGTAGCCCAAGCGGTTATCTGCTGTCAAATGCTATGTTTCTGTTTCTTTTATTATGCAGCATATAACCTCCGATACTTTCCAATCTCTGTTTTAAAGACAGGCACTTTCAGAAACAGAGGAAGATCGTGGAATATCAAACTCTTTAAAAAAGGTTTTGGGAGTTGGAACCCCATGTACTCAGCTCTGATATTCATAATTGAAAAGTTTAAGCCGTTGTTCATATGAGCGAAACCTGAAGGGTGTAACTGATTTCAGTAACTTCTGACTTCCATTCTTTAACTGACTGGAGCCCTGGGAGTATTTCCTTTTTGAGCAATGCTTTGCACTTAGAGGTCAGATGAAAGGTATACTGGAAGAAGCATTCTGCTTTTTACAGTTATGACTAAAGCTTGGCTAGGCAGAGGACATGGATACAACCACTTCTCACTATGAGTCACAGCTGCTGCAATGCATTCCATACAAACCAGGTCATTCACCTTAGCTCTCCAGCTGACAGAATTCCAAATTTCAAAGCTGCAGTGAAAATTGGAACATATTGACCTGACAGCTGAGCTCTAGACTTAAGGTTATTCATCTCCACACAAGGGATCTGGGTTCAAGAACAAGTCAGGCTCAGTCAACATTTGACTGATCCACCATGGATTGCCAGAGCAAAGAAAAGAGGCATTCTTTCTTACAGTGGTGGGGAGGGGTCAGCAAACCTAAAATGCTGGGGATAGTATTTCCTGGAGATTTTTTATTATTTTAGTTTTGTCTTTAGTAACCAGGTAAGGCCTACTAGACACATGTGCATGTTTTCAAGGGTGACCTGGGAACACTGGGTGGTTAAGTGACTTGCTCAAAGTCACACAATATGCAAGTGGAGATTGTGAGAATTGAATCCAGGCCTGCTCTGTTGGGATGTACCAAGCTCATTCACAGCTCATTACTCTAACCTCTAGGCTATACTGCAAGCCGTTTTGTGGGTGGCATTCTCTCCACCTCTCTGAACTGCTGCAAGAAATTGGACTTTTGGTAAAATTTAAGGACAATACCAATTACTCATCTAAATTAATTAATAAATGTTTATGTTGTATGAACATGCCATTTTCTTTTGAATAAAACCATAGAGATTTACAGTAGCAGTGTTGGTTAGTTTTTGTTTAGCAACAATGTTTTTCTGACATCTTTAGATTCATAATCAGTATCTCTTTAATTTCCTCAGATCTATGATATTAAAAATAACAGATTGTATATTTATTTCTGAAATGAATTACTCAGATTATTAAAGATGGCTGCCACTTGTTATATTTAAACATCTCGTCCACTGAGGGTACCCGCATGTGCACTGTAAATACTGAATTAATACTGTGGGTGTATTATACTAGTGCAAGCACAAGCGTTTAATAGTAAACTAGCACTGCACTGCACCAGGATTGTGAATTGTTTTTATGGTGGGCATTGTAAGGGAGTAAGAACTGTTAAAAACTTCAAAATCATTATATCTCAGGTCAGAAATGGAAGAGAAGGAAAACACAAATTGATATAGTGATGTTTTTGCCAGAAATCTATTATTAGCCAAAAAGGCATGATGACTACCAAATACCATTGCTTTAAAAGACACTGGCAATGCACCTGGGGCTACTAGTAATACACCAATACACTCCTTTGCTATTATCTGTACAATATAGCACTGTGGCTTATGGCTCTGAGCTGGAGACCTGGGTTTGAATCCCACAGCCCCCACTTGCATACTGTGTGACCCTGAGGAAGTCATTTAACTTCATTGTGCACCCAGGGCACACCTGGAAACAAGCTTTGGCTTAGTGTGCCTTTCCTGGTTAAACAATTTCCTCTTTTCCTTTCCCTCTGTGGCAGTCTGTTTAGCATCACTCAGTGCTGCTAGGTAAACCATGCTTTCCCCCACACTTGCATACCTAGCTGTCAGCTGACACAGTAAGAGACAGCTGGCACTACAGGGAGAAACCAATTGGACAAGGTGGAACAAGTTACTGTCCCCCCGTTTGCATTAGGGGTTGGAGAGGCACCAGTGGCACTGCTGTTTGATTTCCCCATAAATGACCTGCTATGGGTTTGGGTTAGAGAGTGGAGAAATCACAGGAAAGATGATGTCAGGTAGAGGGATATAGGACTCTGACTGATTAGATGGGATTGTCTTTATTGCCTCCAAATCGTTGCTCAAGGTCAAGGGGTCCTCGGGACACTGCGGCCCTACTCTTTGTTTAAGCTATGAAGAGTCTGCTGGAGGTTGGGTTATAAAGTAGGTGTAACTTAGAAAACAGTCAAGTGCTGGGGGTGCTGTGAATGACAGATACGGTGGTAGTCAGGAGAAACATTCACAAGAAGACACAGAGTAAAAAAGCAAACAGAAATAAATTGCTAGAGTAATGTTTACTTTAATGTGGACGTGCACCGACTTCCAACAGTAATTGTTATCAGCAGCAGACGTGATGATCCAATTCTGACAGTTTACAAGAATGCAGAAAACAACAGGATGCCCGTCTCAAAAATCCAAGGTACCAAGTTAGAGTTTGGTAATCCACAAATGGACCCCTGTTGAAGAATCGGAGGATTTGAAGCATCGGGGCAGATGGGCAGTTACTCCTGCATTCTCCAGTAAATATGTGTTAGTGTAGTTCAGTGTTCAACGTTCGGCGAGTTTACTTTGCAGCTCAACTATTTTGACATATTGGCTATTTAGTAACCATTTGTGGATTACTGAACTCTATCTTAGAAACATAGAAACATGGAATTTGACTGCAGATAAGGACCGCTTGGCCCACCCAGTCTGCCCATTTCCCTACCTACTGGATAAGCTGCAGATCCTAGTTAACCAGCAGCCTACTTCTTCCTACCCCCACCCCAGAGAATGGCCTTATGACTGTCCCATGCATGCTTGAATTCCACCACTAATTTTGACTCCACAACCTCCTCCGGATGGCCGTTCCATGCATCCACAACCCTCTCTGTGAAAAAATACTTCCTTAAATTACCTCTGAGCTGCCCCCCATCTTCAAATTGTGCCCTCTTGTTCTTGCACACCTCTTTTTTTGAAAGATGCTACCCTCTTGGACTTTGTTGATTCCCTTGAGGTACTTGAAAGTTTCTATCATGTCCCCCCTCTCCCTCCTTTCCTCGAGGCTATACATATTAAGCTCCTTTCGTCTCTCTTCATATGTCTTCCGGTGCAGACCCTGCACCATTTTAGTTGCCCTCCTCTGGACAGCTTCCATCCTGTCTATGTCTTTGCGAATTGGGTCTCTAGAACTGCACACAGTACTCCAGATGGGGTCTCACCAGCTGTCTGTACAGAGGGATAATAACTTCCTGTTTTCTACTGGTGATGCCTCTCCCTATGCATCCCAGTATCCCCCCAGGCCCTCCTTGCTGCCCTCTCACATTTCTTGCCCACCTTTAGGTCATCTGATATGATTACCCCCAGGTCCCTTTCCATTTTTGTTGTTGTTAGTATCTCACCCCCCATTGTGTACTCTTCCACTGGGTTTTTCTTTCCCAGGTGCATTACCTTGCACTTCTTAGCATTGAATCTAAGCTGCCATACATTTGACCATTCCTCTAACCTTGCCAAGTCCCTTCTCATCCTTTCCACCCAGGTTGTCATCTTGGGACCCACTCCCAGGCTGGCTAACTTGTATATTAATCATTTGTGTGGGACTGTGTCAAATGCCTTGCTAAAGTCTAGGTAGGCCATGTCCACAGCCCCTCCCCTGATCTACTACTTTGGTCACCCAGTCAAAGAAATCTATCAGATTCGTCTGGCATGACCTTCCCGCTGTGAATCCATGCTGCCTAGGGTCCTGTGCCCCTCTGGCCTCTAGATACTCGACAATTCTTTCCTTCAGAAGTGATTCCATCATTTTCCTATCACTGAGGTTAAACTAACAGGTCTGTAGTTTCCTGCTTCTGCCTTGCTCCCACTTTTGTGAAGGGAATCACATCTGCCCTTCTCCAGTCCTCAGGTACCACCCCATCCTCCCATGATTTGTTAAAAAGGGTAGTCAGTGGTGTCACTAGTTCTACCCTTAGCTCTTTTAGAATTCTGGGATGAATCCCATCAGGCCCCATTGCTTTGTCCACCTTCAGTTTTAAGAGTTCTTTCAGAACCCTTTCTTCTGTAAATGGGCTGGTATCAACTTCTGTATCCAGAGTGTTTCTACTGTTTGTTTCATGTACCTCCCCTCTTCCTTTGTAAATACTGAACAAAAATATTTGTTTAGTATCTCTGCCTTTTCACAGTCTCCTCTGCCCACCCTCCCTCCCTTTTTAAGCCTCACTATCCCTCCATTGGTCTTCCTTCACTCCTGATGTAGCTATAAAAGGTTTTATCCCCCTTCTTAACTGAGTTGGCTATCTTTTCCTCGGTTTGGGCCTTTGCTGTTCTGACTGCCTTCCCAGCCTCCTTTTGCTTTAACTGATACAGTTCTCTGTCCTGCTCCTTCTGCGACTCCTTGTACTTCCTGAATGCTTTCTTTTTCTCTTGAACCTTCACTGCCACTTCCTTTGAGAACCATAGTGGTTTCTTACATCGTTTTGTTTTGTTTATTTGCTTCACACAAAGGCTCGTTACCTCTGTGATGGCAGTTTTTATTATTCCCCATTGTTCTTCCACCCCTCCTTCCTGCCTTTGCTAGTCCATTCCTTAGGCACTCACCCATTTTGGCAAAGTCAAAGTGTTCTGGTATTTGATCATATGGGCCTGGTAGTTTGCAATTCTATGGCTCAAGAATGAAGAGGTGTAAGTTCACCTGCCCATCACATCCAACTTCCTAGATTCTTTGTCAGGAGGCAAATTACTCACCTGCTTAGGCGTCATGGACCAATCATGATCAGCCATGATCAGAGTCAGTTTCTGGCTGGTTAGCTTTGTAAAGCTCAGCAGATGGAGCATAATACTGCTCGTCAGCTATTCTGGGCACAGCAGGCAGTAAGTTTGGTCTGTACCGTGCACCACAGCTAGCATCCTCTAATGCAGGATAAAATAGGAGAAATTATAAGGAAGGGTGAGCAAGGAGACTCCAAAAATTCCATTGAATCACTTTTAGTGGAATCTTCTTCCATTGCAAAGTCTATGGGTATCTGCATTTGCTGCATTATGGCTTGAAAAGTGGGATTCTCAGGAGGAGATCTCAAGGTATACACCACAGAGTCATCACTACAGGATAAGAGAACAGAACTAGAACAATGTGCCACATTCAGTTTTCCTTCATAATCCTCCTCTAATGCTATGAGGTCAGCATTATATTCCACCTCGACCGCCCCGTTGATGACAGGAGCCACTGAAGTTGCTGGAGATCATGGCGGCGGCTGAGGAGGAGGAGGAATTTACTGTGTGCTAGAAGTAGTCATCGATGGGAGCACAACTGCCTGTTGTCCCCATCAACAGAATAATAGCCTGCATAGGTAAGCCAGGCAGAATCTTGGTACTCTTTGAGTGCTTGTTTACTGTGTGTCTTCTCGTGAGTGCTCCTAGTTGTGTGGCTGCGGTTGTTACAATTCTGTGGGGGGGTAGGCTACCCCTTTTATGAGCACTGGCTCTCTACTGCTTGTATCGCAGCCACTGCACCCTGATTGTGTGGTACTCAGCAGGACAAGGGAGGGGGCTGGGGTGAAAGGCGGCTGAGAAAAGTAAAGAGTTGGCCAACAGACTAACTCTGTCTCCTTGAAGAGGGAGAAAAACCTTTTAAAAGCCTTAATAATGTATTTGTGGCCACAATTAAATGTTTTGGTGCCCTGAATTATGAGCACCCGATAAGTATCCATGAGAAGATATTTTTACAGCCATACGGTACTGCATCAGGAGGGACTATCCTGCTTGAAGAACGTCCTATAAGTTCAAGGAGTATGCAGTGAGGAGTTCAGCAGTACTGCAATATTTTTAGAGACGAGTCCGCAATAGCCTATTGCTCAGCATTTAAGTAAAAGGAAGTAGGCTAAAATTCACCAGAGTCACATTACCCTGTTCATCTCAAGGCAGGCAACTTATGATGAAACGTGGTTTTGAATTAGGGATAATGTAGGGGGGACTCAAGGAATGACAGTGTCTGTCTAAAATTTAAAAGATCTAATGTTATGGCCAACAGCTTTCATTTTAAACATGAGCTTTAAAGTGGTGGGATGCAGAATTTTCAAATTCTGGGGGCACAGGATTTTGTAGAATGTTTAAAATTCTGCCATATTTCATTGGAAAGAGAGTGGTGGAATTCTGTGGCAGAAAAATGTGGAATACAATTTCTGCTACATTTCTGTGAAACTCTATTCAACAGATCTCAATATTTTCCATGGAAATGGTTGCAGAATGATTTTCTTTGGAAAAATACTGTTCCACGGAATATAATTCTACCAATCACAGCAGGCAGAATTCCGCATAGGGGCCAGTACATTTGCAGCAGAAATCTCGTTGGCCAAATGGTCATTCTGTGCTAATTCCACCATCAGAATTCTGCATTCTGGACAGCACTACTTTAAAGTATACAGTCCACTGCAGGGGTTTAGTCAAGAGCCAGACAAGAGAAGCGTGAGGCAAAATTAAGTTAAATAGGTAGAGTGAATAAAGAAAATGGATGAATGTGGAGGTCAACAGACAATTGATTTGGGTGGATGACAAACCCTTTAAGACATTAACCCTTTTTTGCATGTTGATTTTCTCATCACTTCCTATCCAGTTTGATGGCCTGTCCCATCACAGACTATTCTTCAGGTTGTACAAAAGGAACAAACCACTGCATAAGCAAACTAATTTTTAATAGGCAAAAAAGTGACAAACACACCAGCAAACAAGCTTCATCTTCAGCCACTTCTTCGACTTGACTTAGGTCAAATGCGTGGTTCATTTCCTTAAACTTCTTTTGAAGTTGGTGCAGGGGTCAACCTTAACCTTTTTTTGCACTAGCCAGTAGGGCAAGTTGATTCAAAATTGCACTAGCCCACAGATGGTTGCACTAGCCCTTAATTATAATGGTACATTTTGGTCACTTATACAGGAAACAATGTAAGCAAAGCCAAGAACTACTCTGATTATTGCACATTTATCCTGCTCCCACATTGCTTCCAGCTCCCCAGCAGAAAAAAAAAGACTGCAATGCCATCCATCACAGACAAAGAGCCCCCCTACCACATTGTTTTGTACTATGGCCTCCTCTCTCTGCCCCCCCCCCCACACACACACACCAAACAGAGACAGGATATCACAACAGCAAATGTTCAATCAAGCAGTCCTAGCTCTGTGCCCACAATAGCTAACATCTTCATGCACCTCACCACACTCTCACCACCACCCACAGGGCAATGAACAGAGTCAAGCAGAGAAAGACACTCTCGGTCCCCACACTATAGTCAACTGGAGATCTGCACTTTTGAATGTTTTTGTACAGTCTCAAGTGAGCCAGGAGCGCATCTAAGATTTCTTTGGGGTAGGGGCTAGACAAACCTAAGGGTCTTTGAAAATAGAAAACTATGACATTTTATTTGTAAAAGCATTGATTTTAATATGCTCTGCCCCAACAATAACAGATTTTTCTTTAACATTGTCCTTTCATCAGCCCAGGGGAAACAGTACACAGGCACAACTCTATACTATTTCTGTTTCTATATAGGATGATCTATGCACCCCAGGAATGCCTATTTCAAGGTTTCAAATTGTGTACTTTATCAAGGTTTATTTTTTGTACCATACATGATACAGAGCTTTGTTTTTAGGCTGAAAGGACATGCTGAGTGGGATATGGGTGGAACTGTATGGATGGTGATGGCTGGCATGGTCCATTTACAAGAGCTGGGGACCCCCTACACTTGCCAGTAATGGCAGCTATGGATCTATGGATGGTCACTTCAGAGTCTGGTCTGCAGTGGTGTCCAGGGAAAGAATAGAGGTAAGAAATTTGGAGGGAAGTTTATGGAGAGGCTGGGATAAAACCCACCACCTGCAGGGTTGATCCTGTATACCTCTTTGCATTTTGTCACTGAAATGTTGGACACAAACACTCAAAATGTAGAGAAATGAGGGGCACTGGCCTTAATAATATTGGACAAATTGTTAGACATAGACACATTCAGAAAACTGGAACCTAGTGACTTCACAGCACTCTACCCTTGATCACACCCTGGACACTAGCTGAAAGTCTTAACAGTGGAGTGATAATGACTCACATTGAGTCTTTTGTGGGATCCCTCTCTTGAACTGCCAGACAACT
The DNA here is from genome assembly GCA_016271365.2 of Neoceratodus forsteri. Lineage (NCBI taxonomy): Eukaryota > Metazoa > Chordata > Ceratodontiformes > Ceratodontidae > Neoceratodus > Neoceratodus forsteri. The sequence continues at coordinate 1,189,261,851 of CM057451.1, read as the reverse complement.
GCAGCTCTTAATGAGCAGTTAATCACACTTGGCCATCTGGAACATTGAAAGAGATTAGTATGAGGACTAGAGAATGCTAAAGTAGAGACTTTTTTAACTTCATTAACAGGCATGAAAATCTGCACTAGTCAAGACGGGCAAGTAGAGAGTTAGCTGCACTAGCCCTGGTCAATTTGCACTAGTGTTTGGGCTAGTAAAACATTGTTAAGATCGACCCCTGAGTTTGGTGTTTGTCTCCTTTACCTCATCCCTCCCCCAAGTTAAAAATGACTTTCTTGTCCTAATGAAATGGAAGTACTATAGCTCCTGAAGGTAATGGGTCAAGATTTCGTCTGTGAAGTTTCTTACAAGAACCATTAGTGCTTTGTCATTGCCGGCTCGAGTCCAACAAAATAAATTCTATATCAACAGAGTGTTGTGCCTTTTAGATACATGTATATATAGGCAATGATCGCAGATAAAGGCCCATTGGCCCACCCAGTCTGCCCACCTTACTTAACTACTCTACTTTGGCCCTAGTGACCATCCTTCTTCTTTGATTCAACTCCCCCCTTTTCTAATTCATTCCATCTGCCTGTCCCATCCCTGATTGAAGCAACATCAATAGAAAACTAGGGGCACTCTACAGACAGAGGCACAATCTCACTCCTGAGGCCAAACAGGTTGCAGTTACCAGCTCCATTCTCCCATAATCTACTACTGCAGCACGACATATGGAACTGACTCTGATGATGGTACTAAACCTCATCAGATGTTCCACCAGTGACTTGTACTATGGGAGGACCACCTCCTGACTTCTATTGCTTATTTTCCTCCCTATGTTGGTCTTAAATAAAGTCTGTTACATCATCCTTGGGGAAGATAGAACCACTCACACCTATACACTCTATGCCCAATCGAAGTGGCTCCCACTACATGACAGAATCAAGTACCAGACTTGTATGCTGGATATGAAAACCCTATTAGCACCCCCCCCCCCAGGAATGCATAACCCCCTAAGCCCTACCCAAAGCCCATATCCTACCAGGAGCAAGTCTTGTACCTCTCTGTGCCATTCTGCAGAACAAGTCTGTCCAAACACTCATTGCGGTCAGAGTCCCACAGTGGTTAAAATGAATTGCCTTTCTCACTAATGGGGCTATCCCAAACTGGCCATTTTAAAAGCGAACTACAGAAAGTCCTCTTAGCTGACACCATCTGCGGCTGTAACAAGCAGTAACCCCTTCCTCCCCTGTTGCACTGTACACCTGGATTACTGCCTACCTCTACTGTATTCGCTACATGCCGAAATTTCTATGTGTGCTAAACGGTTTCTGCCAGATGACAAAGTACCTAAGTGCATTGCCTGGTTTCTACCAACTCTGTATTACTGACTTCCTGCAAACATTTTGTTTGACAATGTCTTGTAGTTCCTATAGCCTTCTTTTTGTTGACTCCCTGCTCATGTTCTGCTTGACAATGCTCAATAAGGATGTCACTTATTGCTCAATACTAATTGCAAACAAAATTGTGTATGTTTCCCTCATTGTTTTGTATTCTGATATTGATGAGGAACCTTTGTAAATGACCATGCTTGCTCAAAGATGCTCATTCGATTATTTAAATAAATAAAGCTGCTCACTGATTTGGCCTATATCATTTCCTCTGGCAGCATCTTTCACTTGTCCACCACTCTTCCTGTGAAAAGGGCTTATAGATGTCCCTTTTGGGTCCCCCCCCCGTGAGGTTACGTGAGATCCCTCTCATCCCTGTATTCGAGCTCAAGTGGAAAAGTTCCCTGGCATCCGCCCTGTTTATCCCATGCAGGAACCTGCATGTCTCAATTATGTTGCCCTTTCCCTCCATTTCTCAAGGGTGCATGTAGATGTTCAGGTCCTGCAGTCTTAGCTTGCATGTCTTGTCACTTAGCCCATGGGCCATCTTGGTTACCCTGTACTGTACTGCTTTCACCTTGTCACAATTTTCCCCCAGATCTGGACTCCAGTACATTGTGCAGTATTCCAGGTGTGGTCACACCAGTGACTTGTACAATTGGAGGATCACCTCCTGACATCTACTGCTTATTCTCCTCCCTATGCAACCCAGCATCCTGTCTGCTTTGCCCACAACTCTTTTACAATCCATATCCTGAATGGTGCAGCAATTGAGGATGTTCTCTTATTTAAGTACCTCAGGGTCTGGCTGCACTGGCACCTCTCAGCATGTGTGGATGACATCTGCAAGAAGTTGTACCCCAAACCTGGTGCACTTCACAGGAAAAAAGGATGTATCCCATTTCCTGCATGTCAAGAGATTGCCTCAAAGATGATACTCTCCATCTTCAACTACTGTGACACAGTATATAACGCTGCCCCCAAGTTCACCCTGGGCAGACTGGATCCCCTCTTTTACTCTTTTTGCTGCAATGCTGTAGACTGTCCTCCTTGCACCCACCACTGCTCCCTGTACTCCTCACTCTTCTTCCCCTCCCTTGAGGCCAAGACACCTAGACCATTGTGCTGCTTGATCTCTAAATACTGGCTTGGCTCTCTCACTTTCTGCCTTGCTACCTCCTCCCCCTTCCCACCCACTTCTCACCCTCTTCTCAACTCTGGCTAGCGTTCTCTCACACTCCCCATGCTGGTCAAGCTGGCTTCTCCATCCAGTTCCCCAAACTTTGGGGTCTTCTCCCCCTTGCCATTTGCGCCTCGCCTTCCCACCACTCACTCTCCTCCCTCCTCCATAACATCACTACTCACTCCTGCAGTCATTTCTGATACTGGTCCCTGGGCTGGTGTCCACCACCCACCTTCCTTTGATACCCCTTCACCCTGCACTTTCACTATTGTAGTCCCCTCTCCACCCTCCCCAATTGACAACCTTTGCTCCCATCCTTAACTCAGTGTTGCCTCTGCACATTGCAAATGCAATTATCCTCCAGCACTTCACTGTATCGTAATTGCAAATGCAATTATCCTCCAGCACTTCACTGTATCGTAATTGCAAATGCAGTTCTCCTCCAGCACTTTCTTGTACAGCTACACATTTACTTCTCACAGTCCTTGTCTTTGCACGGTTTTTATAATGCTTGCTCACCCATTATTATATTATTGCTATTATTATATTACTTTTCTTAGTGTTCCACAGTTTCATCCCATTATCCCTCCCCCCCAAGAACACATCTGGAAATGAGCTGCTACCAGCTCAGTATGCCTTTCCTGGTGGAACTTTTAAAACAAACAAACAAATGAACAAACACCATGCAGTTATTTTTAGGCTCTCTGGTATCATGATTAATGACCCTTAAGTCCTTTTCATCCATGGTGCTTTCCAGAACTCCCCTCTGTCTCATACTGCACTATTGCATTCCTCTTCCCAATGTGCATCATAGAAACATAGAAACATAGACTTTGCTGACAGATAAGGACCGCTTGGCCCGCCTAGTCTGCCCATTTCCCTACCTACAGGATAAGCCGCAGATCCTAGTTAATCAACAGCCTATTTCTTCCTACTCCCCACAAGAATTGCCTTATGTCTGTCCCATGTATTATTGAATTCTCCCACAGTTTTAGACCCACAACCTCCTCAGGAAGGCTGTTCAATGCATCCACTACCCTGTCTGTGATAAAATACTTCCTCACATTGCCCCTGAACCGCCTCCCCATCTTTAAATTGTGTTCCCTTGTTCTTGCATGTCTCTTTTTCTGAAAGATGCTACCCTCTTGGACTTTGTTGAATCCACTGAGGTACTTAAACGTTTCTATCATGTCCCCCCCCTCCCTCCTTTCCTCAAGGGTATACATATTAAGCTCTTTTAGTCTCTCCCCGTATGGCTTCTCTTGCAGACCCTGCACCATTCTAGTTGCCCTCCTCTGGACTGCCTCTATCCTGTCTATGTCCTTGCGGAGATGGGGTCTCCAGAACTGGATGCAGTACTCCAGATGGAGTCTCACCAACTGTCTGTACAGAGGGATAACAACTTCCTGGTTTCTGCTGGTGATGCCTCTCCCTATACATCCCAGTATACCCCCAGCTCTCCCTATTGCCTTCTTACATTGCTTGCTAACTTTAAGGTCATCTGATATGATTACCCCCAGGTCCCTTTCCTTTTTTGTTTTTGTTACTACCTCCCCCCCATTGTGTAATCTTCCCCTGGGTTTTTATTTCCCAGGTGCATTATTTTGCACTTCTTTGCATTGAATCCTAGTAGCCATACTTCCGACCATTCCTCCAACCTTGCCAAGTCCCATCTCATCCTTTCCATGCCTCCTTGTGTATCAACCCTGCTGCAGATCTTTGTGTCATCTGCAAGAGCCATACTTTTCCTTCAGTCCCTCTGCAATGTCACTTATAATGACATTAAAAGGACTGGACCGGTACTGAACCTGCGGTACCCACTAGTAACCCTCTTTCTTCAGAGTGGACTCCATTTGCAATTACCTTCTGTGTCCTGTTGTCCAGCCAATGTTTGCCAAGCTACCACCCTGGGATTCCTCCCAGGCTGGTTAAGATTGACTATTAATCTTTTGTGTGGGACTGTGTCAAATGCCTTGCTAAAGTCTAGGTAGGCCAAGTCCAGCCTCTCCCTGGTCTACTACTTTAGTCACCAGTCAAAGAAATCAATTAGATTTGTCTGACATGACCTTCCCGCTGTGAACCCATGCTGCCTTGGGTCCTCTGCCCTACTGGCCTCTAGGTACTCAATAATTTTTCCTTCAGAAGTGATTCCATCACTTTCCCTACCACAGAGGTCAAACTGACAGGTCTGTAGTTTCCTGCCTCTGTCTTGCTCCCACTTTCGTGAAGGGGAATCACATCTGCCTTCCTCCAGTCCTCAGGTACCACACCACCCTCCCATGATTTGTTAAAAATGGTAGTCAGTGGTTTCACTAGTTCTCCCCTTAATTCTTTTAGAATTCTGGGGTGAATTCCATCAGGCCCCATTGCTTTGTCCACCTTCAGTTTTAGGAGTTCTTTCAGAACCCTTTCTTCTGTGAAAGGACTGGGATCGACCCCCTTATCCAGCGTGCTTCTGTTAATTGGATTAGGCACCTCCCCCTCCTCTTTTGTGAATACTGAGCAGAAATATTCGTTCAGTATCCCTGCTTTTTCGCTATCCCCCTCTGCCCACCCACCGTTCATTCTATTCAGCCTCACTATCCCTCCCTTTGTCTTTCTACGCTCCCTGATGTACCTATAAAAGGTTTTATCCCCCTTCTTAACCGAGTTGGCTATCCTTTCCTCAGTTTGGGGCTTTGCTATTCTGACTTCCCTCCCTGCTTCCTTCTGCCTTAACTGGTACAGCTCTCTGTCCTGCTCCTTCTGTGTTTCCTTATACTTCCTGAATGCTATCTTTTTCTCCCTGACTGTCCCTGCCACCTCTTTTGAGAACCATAGTTGCTTTTTCTTTCATTTTGATTTGTTTATTTGCTTCACACAAAGGCTTGTTGCCTCTGTGATGGCAGTTTTGATGATTCCCCATTGTTGCTCCACCCCTCCTTCTAGCCTATTTGCTAGTGCTTTTCTGAGGCACTCTCCCATCTTGCCAAAGTCAGCCCTCCTGAGGTCCAGTACCCTCACTTTTGTATGGCTTGACTCTGTAGCTGAGTTTAACATGAACCACACTGTTTGATGGTCACTTGTTCCCAGATGGCAACCCACTTCTAGATCTGAGATCCTCTCACTGTCCCCATTTCAGAGTACAAGGTCTAAGATTGCTCCCTTACAAGTGGGTTCCGAAACTAGCTGTCTGAGGCATGCCCCTGTAGGGCATCGAGAATGGCCCTGCTCTTGGATGTGGCTGCAGCAAGTGTGCTCCAGTTAACATCTGGCATATTCAGGTCTTCCATCAACAGTATCTCCCCTTTCTCTGCCATCCTAAGAATGCCTTCTATCATATTCTTGTCCATTCCCTCCCAATGACCTGGGGGTCTGTATACAACCCTTGTGCGGATTGTGGTGCCACTTCCAGTCTCCAACGTGACCCACAGTGCCTCCTCTCCTCCCTGTTTACTCTTTTGTTCAGTTGCTTTTATCCCTTCCTTTACATTATTCAAGTTCAAGCCCAGCTGCCAGATCTTTGACCAGCTATCCAACCTGCCAAGATCCTTCCTGAATTCCCTTAACTATTCCTCCATATTCATCCTTGTGCTGATCTTGGTGTCAACTGCAAAGAGGCAGATGTTGCCCTTGATGCCTTTCACTGTGTCAGAAATTAATTCATTGAAAAGGACTAGACCCAGCACCGGGCCCTGAGGTACACCACTTGTTACTTCCCATATCTATGGAAATGCTCCATTAACTACTACCCTTTGTGTTCTTCATCTCAGCCAGTTCTCCACCCACATTGCCAATATTTCCCCCCTCTAAGTCCCTTATTTTTTTTTTTACCAGTCTGCTGTGGGAGACTCAGTCAAACACATAGATACAGATACACAGAATTTCTTGGCAGATAAGAACCATCTGGCCCATCTAGTTTGCTTATTTTTCCTACCTTTCACTTACGTAGAAGCTGATCTTCAGCTTTCCCTCTCCTCCCTGTAGCTAGGGTTCCCTTGTGTCTGTCCCATGCATTTTTGAATTCTTCCACTGTTTTTGCCCCCATCACCCCTGTGGAGAGATTATTCCAAGCATTCACCACCCTCTCTGTAAAGAGGTACTTTCTCACATTACTCCTGATTCTACCTCCCACCAACTTCATCTCATGTCCCCTAGTTCTTGTCCATCCTCTTTTCTGCAAGATGCTACCACTGTACCTTATTTATCCCCTTAAGGTATTTATTTATTTATTTATTTTTTATTTTGTTGACTGGGTAATTCCACTGAGCCCAAGCGGTCCCTTTTTCAGGGGTGACCTGGAATTAGTTACGTAGAAACCTGAGTAGAACAGGACATAGCAATAACACAATGAAATAGATCACAAGTAATAAGCACTATTTTACCAGACAATCATGAAAGATAACAGTGTCAGTGGCTCAGTAGGTAGCACACTCGCCTCTGAGGTCGGGGGATCAGAGGGCTGTGGGTTCAGTTCCTACATCTGGCACTTGGGTTAATATCCCAGTACTGACACTGTAGTGCAGCATGAGAGGGGTGCTGCACTTCTGAGGTGCTGTCTTTCAGATGAAACGTTAAACTGAGGTCCCATCTGCCTGGATTGGTGGTAGTTCAGGTGGATGTTAAACATCCCATGGCACTTATCAAAAAGAGTAGGGGAAATTTTTATTATAGATCAAAAACAAAACACAAGTAATAAATACAAAAAACAGGAGAAACAAAGTTATCAAAAAGAAAAGTAATACAGAAATTCAAAGAATAGAAATATGAATCTAGAAATATATAAACAATATAACAGCCATACATGAAACAGTAAAACACAAGAAAGATTAACCCACCCACCCAATATGGCGCCATAAACGACGACCAACAGCAGACCCCAGAGTATGGTACTCATAATCATATAAAGCATCTAAATCATTCTGAATGCGAAAAAAACATCTTGTATCAGAACAGTTTTAGCTTGGAGACAGCGCAAACATCTAGCATGCCATATGGCCCATTTAAGGCAAGCCAAAATTACAAAAACTGTGCTTTGATGCCATTTATGCCACTCAGTGGGAGTTTGTCCCAGAATTAAAATATCATACGTCATAAATTGAAACAGTGATTCACCCCACAGAATGGCCAATTTAGACCAGAAACCCTGTACCTGAAAACAATCAAAATACAAATGATGCATAGTTTCTAGACATCCGGAACAAGAAGGTTCAGTACAATACCTGTCACCTAACTGCTTATGTTTTTGATTATTTTGTACATTAAGCTTCTGGTGTCCACAAAGCCAAACAACATCTTGCATTTTTTTTTGAATTCTGGCTTCAATCATACTGGCAAGCAACAAATCAGTATTTACAGTGGTAGGGACCAGAAATAAAGGATCTGCAAAATAACAAGATTCCACAATATGTGTATAAAATACTTTTTTCTCATCCGAGATGAACCAAAGAAGTTCAAGTTTCCATAATCTGATATATTTTAAAGTTATTCGGATATAATCCGGCAGTAATTTTTCTGACTGATGCCATTTACCCCTACCCCAGGCTGTAAGAAATTCTGTTCCCCATAAACTCATACATAATGGTCCCATACCATCAGTATCCAGTAACATCGGACGTATGGTACTATAAAAAAAATTTCCAAAAAAAATACTAAAGGCTGTATCATATGAAGGCCCCCTGACTTCCGAGCCCTGTATGTATGTGCCCGTTTAACAGGATTTAAGCGACTCCCCCATAGAAAGGAAAAAAGAGACCCATAATCTTAGTATGCATACTAAAAGGAAGAGGAAATACATGCAAGACATATAAAAAGATTGGAATAATATATGAACGAAGAAGAAACACTCTTTTCTTCTGTGTCATTTTCCATGATTGCCACTTAGCAATCTTCTGCTGGGCGATATCAAAGACCATATCTCAATTACATTGAGAGGCTGTAGAAGTGCCATAATAAATACCCAATAATTTCACATTACCCTGTACGATCGGTATATCAAAGGAATCTGGAATTAAAGCAGAACCTAAAGCCAATATCCTGCTTTTCAAATAATTAATCTGTATACCAGTAACAGACTGTAATTCCTGAAAGACCTGAAGAACTCGCACACTAGATTTCAAATCAGCCACAGTAAATATACAATCATCAGCATACGCTGAAACTTTATGAAATACACCACCCGTTACCAAAGAAATAGGCACCACCTGAAAATCCACATCTATGCACTGTAAAATAGGATCAAGTCCAAAAACAAATAACAGAGGACTTAAGGGACACCCCTGCCGCACTCCAATATTAAGATGAATGGGGACACCCATATATCCATTCACCAAGGCAGTAATCAATGACCCAGAATACATAACAACCAATAAAGCAATAAAGTGTGTAGGTATACCATAGTACTTTAAAAGTGCCCAAATATGCTCATGACAAATGGCATCAAATGCAGTTTGTTGATCAAGGGATAAGAGACAACCAGACAGAGAATGGGACAGACCTTGTTTAACCAATTCACGTAAATAAGTCAAATTATGGATAATATTTCAACCAGGAACAGCACACGACTGCGTTGAAAGAAGTAAGTGACCTGCCACCTTAGTAAGTCTTTTAGTCAAAACCATGGCCAAAATCTTATAATCAGAGGTCAAAAGACTAATAGATCTCCAGTTCAATAGCTGTTGTGAATCACCTTTGTTTTTTCTAATGAAAAAACATAATTCCATTACTCATACTAGGAATTAGCCTTTGTTCCAACCAAATAGACTGAAAAAGGACATGTAACCAAGGTAGCACACTATCAGAAAAAATTTTATAAAATTCATTAGGAATACCATCTATTCCTGGGGTAGTATGAGTGGATAATTTAGTAATGGCAAATTAAATTTCCTCTATAGTGACAGGAGACACCAAAGTTTCTTGACCCACAAGTGAAAGGGAAGGAATAACTAAATCATGAAAAAAAGAACTGGGTATAGCTGGAGGTACTTCCTGAAATTTAGAAGTAACGAAGGCTTGTACTACCCCACAAAGACCCCTCACATCATGTACTTGATTACCAGCATCGTCCAGTAAGACAGACATACCAAATCGTTCCATACATTGTGAAAAATCATATGGATTCACTTGCTGTTTGGCACCAGAGACCAAATACTTTTGCTGGGAAAAACTCTTATCTTCTCTGGATTTCAAAAAATTACACATTTTTAATTTAATATCTTGAAGTTTTGATAAATTAGAATCATCCGAAACTAACACCTGACCCAGAAGCTTAATGTATTGGGCCCTATACCCTAAATAGTCCAAATACTGACTTCTAGCTTGATGCTTGATGCTTAGAAACCTGAATAAATAATAATTTTAAATCTAACTTAACATCCTCCCACCATTCAATTGGACTATCATAAAGAAAGCAAAGCTCAGCATGTGCAGCAAAGAAGTCATGGACCTGGCCTACAGTGATAGCATCATATAATAATCTCACATTCAGCTTCCAATAAGTACGGCCCATAGGAAGCTGTTGATACGGGCCTAGTCGTAGTTGCACAACCAAGTGATCCGATGTTTCCAGGGGAAAAAGAGCAACCTTGGAACAGGTAAGTCTACGGGATAAAAACCAAAAATCTATTCGGGTGGATAAACTTCCCTTAAAAAACGTGTGTGACGAGGAGATACTGTATGTAAAATATCATGAACATCAACCAGATTATGACGTGTAAGCACCTCAATAAGAGTGTTAGTATCACAAAAAATGTTCTTAGTCTTCCTACCCCAATCCCGTGGACCCAGGCCACAATTAAAATCACCTCCCCACAAGACCAGTTTGGACGTATGGAGATATGGGGAAATGTTTCGAAACAAAGCTGTCCTGTCTGCCTTTTGTTGGGGAGCATAGACATTAATTAAACGATAAGCACAATTTGAATAGACGAAATCCACCAACAGAGCTCTTCCCGTAAAAATATCAAATACCTTCAATATCCTAATTTTAAGATCTGCAAATAAATACCCACCCACCACAGACATCCTCCCATACCATAAAAAATACCCCATCTCCAATCTTTTTCAGCTGCTTTAAGTTGTAACAAAGTATGCAACCTAGTGTCCTGTAACAATAATATATTACCCCGACATTCCCTTAAACTAGCAAAGGTTACTTGTCTTTTGCGAGAATTTTTAATACTATTAACATTAATAGTAAGTAAAGCCACTCCTTTATCCATGGAAAGTGATATTTAAGGAGATGGAAAGAAAACAGGAAAAAGAAAACAAAATATGCCACCTAAGCCACATCATTTCCTCTTTTTCCATTTCTTAGGCTTAGGTTTATCACTGACACCAATGTCTAGAATTGTTTCTGCATGGGAAGAAGTCTCTGAAGAAATGTCCGATGGCAAACCATCATCTTCCTCTTCATGATCCTGTAATGGCGTGTAGGTGTTTTGTAAAGGAAGGGGGTCAGTGTCAATAGTAGAGTCCACTAAAACTTTATGAGCCTTAGAACATGTCATTCTATGGAAGGAGGCCTCGTGCTGTATATCTGGAGGAGGCATACTTGAAAGGGTCATGGAAGTGGAAGGGCCTAAAGAAGAACCCTGATCCATGTCACCTATACAAGAATCCTCCACTGGTAACTCAGTAGAAATCAAAAAATTATCTGGAGCTGAAGCTGGTTCTACTTCCAACACCGGAAGCGCCTTAGAAGGGGCAGCCACAATAGAGGCAGAAGGGGTTTCTAAAGGAACCAGAGATTTGGGGGGGGAGCACAGGAGAAGGCTGGGGATGAGTAAGCAAGGCCTGACATTTCTGGCTCTCCTTCTGAGCCATTGCTACATAGATGTCTTGTTCTGCCCTAATAGTAGAATCCACACAATTATGGGAAGCCCAAGAACAGAGTCTAAAAGTATGACCCAATTCATCACAGAGATTACACTTAGGAGGATTCCTACAATGTGCACCAATATGTCCTAAATCACCACATAGGCCACACTTTTGCCGATCACAAACATTACTGAGATGACCCAAAGCCCCACATTTATAACAGGCCCGAGGCTGACCCGGGTAAAAAACTACCTCCCTGTCTCTCCCCAGAAAAAAACAATTTGGTAAATGCTGGGTTAAGCCATTTTCCATCCTTAAATCTACCAAAAACTTCCATCCCTCAGTCCATAAACATTCATCATCCAGGATAGGGCTCCGGTTGTCCTTTAACTGCACAATGCTGTTGTAACCAATAAGTAATGTCTGCGACATTAACACCTTAATTTCGAAACATTACTGTAATTTTCTTGGATACAGGTTTAGTCAAAGGTATGGCCATAAAGGAACTCCATAATGGAGTATGTTTAAGTAGCTGGAACTGTTTCCAAAATCAATCCAACCCAGCAGGGTGTTTGAAACTAATGTCAAAGACAGAATCTCCAGGCATATGAATAAGAGCATAAATCTCATAGGCGTAAAATTTCATACTCCCCTTCAAGAGGTCTCGACCAACAAACTGTCTATTAGGAACTTCAGACGCAGGACCCTTAAACTTCAGACGCACCGCATTACACCGTGCTGCTAGTTCAGAAGAAAGTCTAAAAGTAGCTGGAAAAGTTTCTCTTTTATGCCTGTATGCCATACAGACGGTACAGTAGCTGATGCAAGTGCAGGCTCCACTAAAACTGCCACAGGACCTGCAGAGGACAAATCTTGAGTAGTAGTCTGTAAGGACTCGGGTGGGGGGGGGGCTCAACGAAGAAGATTCTCCTTCTAGACATTTAATGTCATCCAAAAGAGATTTAGAGAGAGGCACAGCAGTGGATGGGAAATGTACTGCAGGGGAACCTTGACCCAAAGGGATAGAGGCAGTGGGAAGATCTGCCTGCCCAGAATCCACACTAAGTGTAACAGGAGTAGAGGGTACTAGGTTAGCATCCCACCCTGCACCATCAGGAGACTTAACCCATCCCGCCGCCTCCAATGCCTGAGAGACCCATGCCCCAGGCGCTACAACAGCCTCATCAGAAAGGGTATTATCAGTAGAAGCAGGGAAGGAAGATGCAGACTGCTGACAATCAACAGAGAAATCAGTGGCAATATCGCAAGCAACAACAGAACACTGCCATGCAGAGTCATGGTCAATCATAGGGGAATCCAAAAGAATAGGCTGGGATGAAAAGGAAACATCTGCAGGCTGAGAACATAAAACAGGACCTTGAAATGCATTCAGATCGCTACATGGAGTAGCCGACTCCGTTATCATAGTACTCGAACAGATAGTACTCACTGTGCTCACAGAAAGAGCTAGCGGGGAAAGATCCACGTCGGAATCCACCGGCTGAACCATGGCAGAGGTTTCAGCCACATCGACCTGCATTTGATCGTTGCAATGAGGAAGGAGCACCACTTCCTCTTCCTGTGCATCTCCACTAGCATCCCGTGCCGATTCCAAATCCCGCATTAAGTGATTCCGTACCTCCAGGTACCGACTGTCTTCCTGGGCCAACTGCCAATGAATGTCGTCCGGTGACAAAGCAGCCACACAAGCCATCGATTCTTTGGAAACAAAGGTAGGAGATGCAGCAGTACCAACTCGAGACATCTTGGCAAGATTAATTCCTTGTACAAATTCGTCAGAAGCCATAGCGATCACTAGTGGGAAAAGGAAGGCCAAGGAGGTGATCAGCACCTCAGCCTTCCACACGTCTGCACTCCTCAACGCCCTAGCAAACTCTGCAGCAGTTTGCACAACGTCACAGCAGCCACCTCCAATGGAGTAGGGGAATTTCCTCGGTGTCCTGGCCAAATTTCCCTCATTCACTAAAAAAAAACCCCACCAACAGCTTAATCTGGTTCAAGGTCAGTTGGCATTCATCTGTATCCCCCTCCACTGGGTCGTGTCTGAAAATAGGCAGGATTTGCATAGTGCACTTACCCGGTCAACAAAAACTAAATAAATAAATAAATAACAAGCAACGGGCAATGTTTTTGCCAGGCAATCGCAACACCTTGCTGATATGTAAGTATACCACATCTACTGCCAGTTCCCCATCTGTTGTCTTGGTCATCCAGGTGAAGAAGTCAACCAGATATGTCTGACAAGACCTCAAGACCTTCCCTTCTTGAAGTCATGTTGTCTGGGGTCCTGTAGCCTGTTACCCTCCAGAAGGTCCACTAGTTCCTTCCTTAGTAAAGACTCCATAATTTTACTCATTATAGACATCTAGTTGACTGGTCTGTTGTTCCCTGACTCATCCTTACTTCCGCTCTTGTGTAGAAGGACCACTTCTGCTGTTCTCCAGTACCTAGGGACCACCCCCCTGTCTAGTGAGCAGTTGAATATGTCTGCAAGTAGCCATGCCATCACTTCTGCTATCTCCTTCTGCATCCTAGGGTGTAAAGCTTTCACATCCCACAGATTTATTAGCTTTCAACCTGGTAAGCTATTCCAACACCCTTTTCTCTTTTATTTTTACCATGCCACTTGAGGCCTTGTTCTCCTCCCTTCCCCTTTTAACCCCACATTCTAGCAGTGGCTCATCATTCTCCATAGTAAATACAGATGAAAAATATTTGTTTAGTATCTCTGCTTTTTCTTTGTCCCCCCCCCCTTGCATCCTTCTTCAGGCTTCAGTCTCACAATACCCCCTTTGACCTTACACTTCTCGTGGATGTACCCGAAGAATGCCTTTTCTCTTTGAAGTGCTCCCTTTGCCTGCCCGAGTTCTGTCTCCATCTTGGCCCCCCTCACCTTCCTGCTGTCTACCTTTATTTCTTCAAGGTACATCTCCCTGTCTTTCTCCCATTGGCTTCACTTATATTTTAAGAATGCTCTCCTTTTGACTCCCACCATGTTTACTTCGGCCATGAACCGCATTGGACCCCTCACCCCTTTTCTCTTTGAAACTTTCATAATTAAGCTTTCTGCTGCTTATATCATTGCTTTTTTTAAATTCTTTCCATTTTCCTCTGCCACTCTAATGTATATTCCTTGGACTTTCTTCCACCTGTTCTTTCATCTTGCTGAAATCTAATTCTTTTAAAGTTCCATACCCTTACTGTGTTGGCCCCATTGGTGATCTCTATCTGGGACTCCCGCACAACTGTTCTGTTCTCACTGGAATGGAGCAGTTCCAGGACTTCTACATTCTGGATACTCTCACTAATGGTGAGCACCAGATCCAGCAGAGATCCTTCCCTTGTCAGGCCCAGGACTAGCTGAACTAGGAATGACTCTTGGCATGCACCCACCAGGCATTGATTCCTAGTATTAGCTGCAATCGGCACTTTCCTGTCCACATCCTGCATATGAAAGTGTTCCCTACTACCACCACATCCCCTAAATTGGCTGCCATCTTAAACATCTCTCCCAGTTCCTTGTTTGCCCCTGATCCTGATCCAGTGGTCTGTCCCCTGATCCTGATCCAGTTGTCTGTCCCTTGATCCTGATCCAGTAGTCTGTCTTTTGATCCTGATCCTGATCCAGTGGTCTGTCCTTTGATCCTGATCCAGTGGTTTGTCCCATGATCCTGATCCAGTGGTCTGTCCTTTGATCCTGATCCAGTGGTCTGTCCCCTGATCCTGATCCAGTGGTCTGTCCTTTGATCCTAATCCAGTGGTCTATCCCCTGATCCTGATCCAGTGGTCTGTCCTTTGATCCTGATCCAGTGGTCTATCCTCTGATCCTGATCCAGTTGTCTGTCCCCTGATCCTGATCCAGTGGTCTGTCCTTTGATCCTGACCTGGTGGTCTGCCCTTTGATCCTGACCTGGTGGTCTATTGCCTGATCCTGATCCAGTGGTCTGTCCTCTGATCCTGATCCAGTGGTTTGTCACCTGATCCTGATCCAGTGGTCTGTCACCTGATCCTGATCCAGTGGTCTGTAGACCACCCCATCCTGATTTGTTTCCCATTCCCTGTGGCTACTAGTACCCACACGATTTCTAGTCTACCTGAATCCCTTAGGTTATCAATTTCAGTTACCTCTATCCCCACTTTTACACATAGCACTACTCCCCTTCCCCTGTCCTTTGCTCTGTCCTTCCTGAAGAGTGAGTACCCTGGTTTGGTCACATCCCATTTGTGGGTCGAAGTTGCCTACATCTCTGTGACAGCAACTAGGTTGTGGCTCCCTTCCATGGCCATCAACGGAGGTTCTGGCATTTTGTTAGGGCCATCCTCCCATGACAAAACATTTTTCTGTATATATCCATAACTAAGGTGTCAGCGTTGCTCAGTTGGTAGCACATCCGCCTCTGGACCAGAAGGTCATGGGTTCTTGTCCCACACTGGGATTGTACTTGCACCTAAAAATCGCTGGCATCTGAGTGCAGTATTGGGGGGTGCTGTACTGCTGGGGTGTGCCGTCCTTTGGATGAGACGTTAAACCGAGGTCCCTTCTGCCCATCCTGGTGTTGTCCTGGTGGGTGTCAAGGTGGAAGTAAAAGAACCCAAGGCACTCTTTGTAAAGAGCAGGGAACATTCCCAGTTTCCTGGCCAACATTCCCCTTCCAATAAACCGGTTCATGCAATTATCCAGGCTGTGTGTGGGTGATGATGTGCGATATGGCCGCCACCACACATTCAGTCACTTCACTACCAGTCTAGCATTGCTTGTAAAGCGCTTTGGGATACTGTGTATGAAAAGTGCTATATAAATGCCGATTCTTCTTCTTCTTCTAAGGCTTATTTATGCTTGTACCTGCTATACTAAGGTTTGTGTATCTTTGTACTCATTGCAATGCTTGTCACGTAAAATTCTTAACTTGTGTTTGATGTCCTGTTATTCTTGAGATATGTATCATTGGCTGCTGTAGATCTGATCCTTTGTACATTCATGTTCCTGTATATGCTTGTTTTATGTTATGTACCTTTTGTAATATGTTATACTTTAAAATGTAAATAAAGCATACTGGGGGTGAGGCTCAGCTTTCAAACAAGATGGCAGCATAATTACTCAGCTCCCTGACTGTGGGCTCATATCGTATGACATCCTGCTCTAGGGTAATTTCTTTCACTCTCTAAAGGCATAAGCTCTGAAGAGGGACTTACCTGCTACATCGCGTTGTCCTCATTTTCTTCATCTCTGGGAAGAATTACATCTGCTGGAGCCCTTCCCTTGGTCTGCGGCCTGCAGGATGGCATCCTCCTCTCCAACTCCATCTGACCCTCCAAAATGGAAATGATATTTAAACAACTGATGGCACAGATGACCCAAATGACTCTTGCTCTCAATAATAACACTCAAACATTACAAGCTATAGAAACACAACTGTTCCACACAGAGCAGCATTTTAAGGCCCACGACTCTGCCCTGCAAGACCTAAGTGCTACAACTCGGGAACAGGCCTGCCTCATCCACCTCCTTCAAGATAAGGTGGATGACCTTGAAAACTGCAGCCGCCACAATAATTTGCGGTTTCTTGGTTTCCCTGAGGGGGCTGAGCAGCAGGACATAATCCCTTTTCTCCAGGACACATTACCACAACTTCTACGCCTCCCACCTGCAACTGCCCTGCATATTGAGCAGGCCCACTGCACGCTAGCCCGGTCGCCTAAACAAGAAGAGCGCCCATGCCCGATCCTGGCCTGTTTCCTTGATTTCAGACAAAAGGAGATGGTCGCAGCGGTGGCCAGGGACAAAGGCCCCCTTACCTGGAATGGCAACAACATTCAGATATACCAGGATTATTCTAGGGAACTAAATGAGCGGCGCAAGACCTACACAGTTTGATGGAAAATCCTCCATGCTCATTGCATCACGTTCACTCTCCACTACCCAGCAACCATGAGGGTGGTTATCAATGGAGCTCCTATCTTTTTTTCCACCCCTGACAGTCTCCTGGACTACTTACAGCTGAAGTTCCCCAAAGACTTCCAAAATCCGGAACTCTTTAAAGCCCCTGGTGCTCCTACTGATCTCCCAAGCTGCATGGAAGCTTCATCTAGCCCCACGCTGCCCTCTCCCAAGCTCCAGGTTTACTGGTTTGAAGCCCCCATTCCTCATCACAGCAAAAGGCGCCACTCGTCACATTGACATGAGAAGAGGCAGCACCTGATCACCCAGCAGACGGATGTCGTGGCTCCTGTGTTGGAAGAAGGAGCCCTGAGCCAGAACCACTCCCCAAATAAATTTGCCTCTCTGCTAACCCTACTTGATGACACCCCTCAGAAGAAAGATCTTTCTGCCCTCCCAGCACCTACCACTGCGGTAAAATCCTGGGCTGAAGTCGCTGCAGCAAATGTCCAGCACACCTCATCAGGGAAACAGGCTCCAGCCCCCCCTCAACCGGCCCCGGTAGCAGGTGCAGGATCGGGAAGCTTCGAGGTGTTCTCCCCAACCACAGACCACAGAGGTACCACCCTGAACAGTCCACAAAGTAAGTGGCTTACTTGTTGTGTAGTACCCTGGCTGGGGTAAGGACTGGGACTAGGGCTCTGCCAGTATGCAATGGTTTCCTTCCCCAATAGCTCTGAGCTGGGAATTCAGGTCTGGACTGCTTTTCTGGGCCGATTACTCATCTCTGCGATGTCAGACAGGGAGTGCTTGCCTAAGCTTCAGGCCTGCTCACTGCAGACTGTGCATTTTCCGGGACTAAAGCTCTTAAATATACTGATTGTTTTTTTGTTTGTTTTTTTTTGCTACAGGGTTCTATGCTGTATTACGTGGAGTAGCGATTTCTTTTTGATGCTGTAGGAATGTTAACCAGGGACTATGGTTGAGCATTGCTTAGTCCCATCTTACTGCTCTTACTTTAAGCCTATGTTGTGCCCATATCCAGTTCCTCAGAGGCCAAACGCTCAATTGTGCTTTGCCCTTTTGCTTTAGATCCAAGGGCTTCCAGATATCTGGAACTCAGCCTTTGAGTGCCCCTTAGGGTTTAGACTGGGGAGTGTTTGTGACCCCAAATGGTGCCCTGGTCCTTCCCCTTCCCCATACTCTTTGTCCCAACTTTGGCTCCAGGGGCGACAGCGTGGGCCCCACTTTAATGGGGGGCCTCCCCCCGTCCCACACATCATTAGACATGGTACCAGAAACCTTAACTCTAGTACAAGTTGGACTTACCTGCCCCACTGCCTAATCTGGATATGAGAACCGTACCTGTATTTATCCCCCATTGTTTTACACCCCATAGGGGAACTGAGTGGTATCAACTGTACCTCGCGCATCTGTGGATGAGTTATAGGCAGCAACCTGCCTCCTCTCCCCTTATATCCACCCCACAAGAGAGAGGTGGATGGCCTTGGCAGCCTGCTTGCTGGCCCGACTGCCTCCCTCCAACTACAGAGTTCATGCTGACTGTTACGTTTTTTGCAGATAGTTGGATTCTGTTTCGGGCCATTTGCCTGACCAATTATCATGTTTATTGTGCAAACTGGGTAATTACTAGAGCAGCATTTGTTCTAGGCCCTGTATGGTTTTTCTATACTGAGTGGCCGGGTGACCTCCGGGCTGTCTTGTGGGAATGGGCAGTTGGTCCCTCAGCCGCTGCCCCTGAACATTCCATAATGCTGCCTCATACTTTTCTCTACCTCTGGGGTCATGGGTGACCTTCAGGCTTACACCTGGAACCTACGGGGCTTGAACACCCCAGTAAAACGTAAACAGGTGTTATCACATTTGAAGATGCTGAGGGCCACACTGGCCTTCCTACAAGAAACTAAGCTCACAACACAGGATCACGCTAAGCTGGTCAGAGACTGGGTGGGACAGGTTTTCTCCTCATCCTTCTCTTCTAAAAAGAGAGGGGTTGCTATACTCCTCCATAAGACACTCATCTGGTCCCCTATACAGGTGCAAACAGACCCCCATGGCAGATGGATATTAGCGCTGATGAAAACCCAGAAGACCCTCTACTCCTGGGTTGTTTCTTTTTTTTTGAAATTTAAGTTTATTGAGTTTAGGTATAAGAATAGAGAAAAACAAGGTACAAATACAAACATTGAGGGATTGTCTAAGGAAAAAAAAGGAGGGGGTTACATAAGACCAGATTAAAGCATACAAAAAGTAAATGTAGACAATCACCATGATATAGGCGGAACAATAAAATATATAACACCCCTCCCCCGTCCCCCAATCCCACCCCTCCCCTTGCCCGGAGGTTTCATAGGTGAAAGGAGAGTCAGGTCAATAAGGAGGGTATCTGTAATAGGAAACTGGTAACACTGGATATACTAATGCAACATGGAAAAACTTAGGATAGGATAATGCCAGAGACAGGACTACCCTAAATAGAGTACATTCAACACCCCATTTCCAATTAAAAGACTCCAGATTATGTCTGAAACTAACTATCGTTTCTCGGTACTGAGACAGAGGACATCTCCTTAAGCCATTCTTGGTAGGATAATAATATCCTGATCTAACCAATGCCTAAGAACCAATTTTTTAACAACTATTGAGATAAGAGCCATGTGATATCTACGTTCTTTCACCGAGATACCCGAATAGACACCCAGGATACAAATTTCAAGGGTAAATAGCTCTTTAAGCCCTAAAAGTGGGTCTAGACTATCCCTGACAGTGCCCCATAAGGGTGCCACTTTAACACATTCCCAAATGATATGCAGCAAGTTCCCTTCAGCGGCACCACATCTCGAGCAGATACTAGACTCAAGCTTACCAAATTTGGCCAACTTGGTTGGAGTATAATAAAGATTATTTAAAATATAGTATTGGGTCAATCTGTGATTATCTTGGGATAAGTAGCGATACACGTCCTTCCAAGTTGAGTCCCATGCAGGAGGAGATCAAACTAGAGAGTGACCAGATTTTGGAACCCTCCATGGGAACAGGAAAAGATCAGCCAGCAGTTTGTTATATATAATGGAAATACCTCCACTGAGCGACCGCCTCCTGAATTTTCTCAAGGAATGGCCTTAATTTGGAGGGAGAGCAGGTCATTCAAAGGTTTGGAGGATAAGGTGTCTCAATTGGTAGACTTTAAAAATATGTTTCTGGAAATGTTTAGGGACTTTAAGATTTCATCCGATTTGAGGAGATTGCCTTGCTCATACAGAGATTCCACAGGCAAATTATGCAACTACGGAAGCCAGTCAGTGACTAACCAGCTACCTCCAATTTTGATACTAGGATTCAAGACAAGAGGTTGAGCTGAGTCTTTGGACAGGGACAAATTGAAAAAATTCCAGCACTGAGAAATAACTCAAATAGAAAGGCCAATAGGGGATTCTCGGATGGCCGGGGGTAACTTGGAAAACGGATGCCAGAAAACACAAGGAGGGCTCAGATTTGCTTGCTCCAATAAGTTTAATTCAAGCTGTAGCCATATGGGTAGAGGCGTGGAAGACTGAATGGTGGACCACTTCCCTAATTTAGTCAGGTGACTAGCCAATAATATAACAAGAGATTGGGTGAGCAGAGGCCACCCTTGTCTCTAGGCGCAGTAAGTTTAAGGAAGGCTCTACGAGGTTGTTTCCCCCTCCAAACAAAGCTAGATAGCGTCGAGTTAACCTGATTGAAGAACTGCTTGGGTAACCAGATATTAAGATGAGTCAGGGGTAAAATAGCCGGGGAAGGATATTCATTTTAATAATATTGATTCACCCCCAGGTGGTGAGAGGCAACCTTTGCCAACAGTCGAGGTCTCCCCGGATTCTCTTAACAGCATTATCTAAATTAAGCTCCTTGACCAATTCCACACCCCTAGTTACATGTACACCCAGATATTTAAAGGAAACCGGGGACCACCTCATACCGAACCGTTCAAAATCCGATTTAAAGGTGAGAGAATTTACCGGAAAAATAACCGATTTGGAGACATTCAACCTGTAGTTGGAAACCTGACCAATGTGGTCAATAATTTGTAATACTTGTGTTAAAGATGTTTCGGGGTTGGTAAGATATAGCAGGATGTCGTCGGCAAAGGCGATAAGGTCAGGGAAAGTTGCGCAATGGTACAACCCCTGATTCGCGACGAACCTTTAGTACTCACAAGCAGCGGTTCCAAATACAGGTTGAAAAGATAGGGGGAAAGAGGACACCCTTGACGAGTGCCAGCGCATAAAGGAAAAATGGAGGAAAAGACCCCGTTGCAATAGACTTTGGCCGATGGGGATTTGTAAATTGCCATAATCATATGGATAAAGGAATCAGGGAAGCCCATTCTCTTCAAGTGGCCCATAAAAGTCCCAATTCACTCGATCGAAGCTTTTCTGCGTCGAAGCGACTAGGACCATGGGATCTGACAAAGTGTGGGCTGCCTGGAGGACATGGGCTAGGGTTCTCAGATGGTCAGCAGATGATCTGCCTGAACGAAACCAGCCTGTTCGGGCTCAGCAAGTGCTGCCAGACCATTTTGATTCTGGGCGATGAAGGATTTTAGATAAGATTTTGATATCGTAATTTAAGAGCGATATTGGGCGATAGCTGGCAGGCTCAGATAAAGGTTTATCAGGTTTAGGAGTTAAAATTATTGTCGCTTCTAAAAGAGAGGGATCAATCACGTCCAGAAAACAAATATTCATATAGCTTAAGCAATAGAGGGGATAGCTCTTTGCAAAAAACCTTGTAGAAAGTTGGGGGGTAACCATCCGGGCCAGGGGCTTTCCCTAATGGCAGGTCTTTGATTGCCTCTTCCACTTCACCCAGAGTGATGGGAGCAGACAACAAATTGCAGTGATGAGACTGAAGGGAAGGGAGCTTAATACTGTCTAAGAACTGCTCTATCATCTGGGCATGCAACGGTGCGGAGCTGCTACTGTAAATACCCTTATAAAAGGATTCAAAAATATGGGCAATCTCCCTAGGTAGCGTCTTGGTGGTGCCATCCTGAGCTTTGAGGGCCGTGATTAGACGGGAGCTCTCTATTTCTTTCAATCTCATAGCTAACATCCGGCCCGACTTTTCACCCCGATCAATATAACTAGTCCTGGACTTAAACAATGCATATTCAGCTTTGTCACGAGTTAAATCGTTGTATTCATTTCTGAGTCTAATAAGAGCCGTTAAATTAGCTGGGGAGTTGAAGGAGAGAAGTTTGTCTTCGGCTACCCTCAGCAGACTAGACAGCGAACTGATTTTGGACTCCCTTACCCTTTTCCTAGTGGCCGCGATCTTGATGAGCTCCCCTCTGAGAAAGCATTTAAAGGAGCACCACAGTAAATCCGCGCGGTGTACAGATCCCTGATTCAGTTCAAAGTACGAAAGGATCATATCCCTGATTTGGGAGACTGTATATTCCTCCTTCAGAATTTCCATATTAAAATTCCATGACGTGTCTCTTTGTCCCTGAATACCCGGGGAAATCTTGACCCAAACCAGGGAGTGATCTGAGATAACTATAGGCTCGATACCTACTTGGTGGGCACAACTCATTAAAGAAGTACTAAATAGGATATAGTCGATCCTTGACCAAGTTTGATGTACTTGGGAGTAGAAGGAGTAAGCGGTTGTCTGGGTTGAGAAGACGCCAGGGGTCACAAAGACCCAGCAGGCTAGTAAAATCAGAAAGGGCATGTTGTGCTGGGGATGCCGGTTTAATTGGTCTATAGGTTTTGTCAAGCTCGCTGGAAGGGGCTACATTCCAGTCGCCCCCTAAGATGAGAAGGGAAGGCAGAAATCTGCTCAGGATATCTGCCAGGGACATAAAAAAGGACGGGTCACCTCCCACTGGAGTGTATATCGGCCCTAAAACCACATTACTGTTATCGAGCTGGCCCTTGACCAAAACATATCTACCTTCGCGATCAATGACACTTTCTTCTACTACGAATCTGACGTGATGCTTGATTAATATTGCAACCCCCTTACTAGCTTGCGAACTGGGGGCAGTGAAAACTTGGGTAAACCCTAGCCTTCGCAATTGCTTGTCCTCTGAAGCAGCCAAGTGGGTTTCCTGCATGAAAACTATATCTACATTAAGGAGGGAGCAGTTCAGAAAGATCTGGCGTCTCTTAAGAGGATCATTGATGCCTCTGACATTCCAGCTTGCAATTTTAACCAAACTCAATGCCATGGTGGCTTACACAAGAGTAAACCAGACACAGGAACTTCCCCATCATTACAGATAGTAGCAAAGAACTTACAACAAATTGGCCCGACAATAGTAATATAACCCACAGGTATTGAAACTCTCCGAGGCACCCTCCCCCCCAACCCTTTAAAAGAGTAACCCATACAAGATGACCCAGTCGCCAGCAAACTTAAATGAGTCTGAACACTGGAAGCCCCCAAACCAGGGAGATAAAACCAAAGAGTGACTGGGCTAGAAATTACAACATACCCCCTCCCCCAAATGATAAACCCTACAAATGTCCCTAAAATCCCCAGAAACTATGTACAAGCCGTCCCATCAGCATCAAAAAAGCAAGTAAACAGCAAAAGATAACCCATGTAGGGATCGGTCCCCAGGACTGGCAGGCCTGACGAAAACTGTAGAAAACCCTGAGTGATGTCCCATTAACGAACAGCAACGTGGAACAGAATAGCAAAAAAAGCCGGGTACTGCAGTCCCCAGATTAGGATGTGAGACTGCATCTCAAGGCTCCTCCTCCCCATCGCCTCCCCACAGCCAAAGCGAGAAAAAAAAAGAGTCAATACATCTAACCCAGCAATCCGAACACTGACCCCCAAAAACGAAGAAAGGAGAAAAACAAAAGCACGCAGCTCCAAAAAATTGAACGGAACCAGCGTGGCTTGAAAAAAAAAAAAACTCACCACGGTGACAAGGAGATGTACCTGGCAGTTACTGCGCCCTTCGCTCTGTTCTGAGTGTGGCAGCATCAGGAGCAGAGCTAGAAGCAGTGAAACTGGGATCCAAACCCACAAGCTGGCCACCACCTTACCTGGAAAGGGAAGGGGAGGGAAAAACTGGTAGGGACCCAACTAGTACGTCGGCTAAACAATCCGCGTGAAACTGCAAGCGAGACTGAGGATCCTACCCTCCCCCTCGCGCCACAAGGCGGAGGCCCCAGCTAGAGAAAGCCTAGGCCTCAACCCCGGCCAGAGACTGCCCCAGCCCCCGCGGAAGGCCGGCCAACCCCCACCCCAATTCGCCAGGGAGAAAACAGGAAAACAGGTACAACATCAAACCACAGGCCAACAGCCAAGGTAGGCAAACAATTTAACACTGGTATTTAACATAGCAGTCAGCCTGATTTGAAAAGGTCAGGCAACCTCTGAGGGAGTTCAATTTTGGCTTGATCTGGAGTCTCGAAGGATAGCCAAGCATTATCAAGGTAGACTTGCAGCCTAGCCGGATAGTTCATGCGGAACTTGTGACCCGCAGCAATCAACTTAGTCACCATCGGATGGTATTCTCTTCTTCTCAATCGGGTTTCGAGTGGTAGGTCCTGGGTTATTCTCAGGGCACGGTTCTCCCACAAGACTGCATGCAGGCTCTTGGTTTTGGACAGGATGTGTTGCCTTTCAAGGTAACTGAGCAGCTTGATTAATATGGGTCTAGGAGAGGAGCCTGGCGGAAGTTTAGGCTTCAGGGATCTGTGGGCACGCTCGATGTGGTAGGAGGGATAGATAGGAGAAGGGCCCACAATCTTGGTTAAAAGTTTTTGCACAAAAGACAGGATATCAGGCCCTTCCTCTCCCTCCGGTAACCCCAGCACCAAAATGTTGTTCCTCCTACTACGTCCTTCGAGGTCCTCCGTTTTTAACTTCAGTTTGGCAATTTGTAGCTTGAGCATGGTAATTTAAGGTTCACACTTGGCCTTCCTATTCCGATTCCAAAGAACTAGTACGAGCCTCCGAGTCACCCACTCGAGCTGTGAGAGAAGCAAGGTCACTGCGCATAGATTTGAGCTCAGATGAAATCTCCTGCAAGGTTTCACGAAATGGAACCAGCTCCTGAAGGAACCAATCCTCGGTAAGCAGGCAGGAGGAGACGCAGGGGGAGCCAGATTTGGCACCTGAACCCGTAGATTGGGTTCTCAACTTTTTGGCCGCTTTCTCAGGGGTATTCGGTGGCGACGCACGTCCCTGGCGATCTCTTCATCTCGGCCTATAATCACCACCACACCTTAGCATAAATTCGTTGGAAAAACACACAGACGCCAAAATGAAGTAACGGTGGGTTGTAGGAAACTGAGATTTACAGGGAGCACGCTAAAAATAATTAACAGGAGTCGGTAAATAACGAGATCCGCTGGCTGAGAGGGGAGAGCTGAGGATTTAAGCTGCCATTGAGAGCACCACCCCCACGTGACCCTCTTCTCCTGGGTTGTTTCTATGCCCCGAACGAGGATGATCCCTCCTTCTTTCACACACTAGCTCAGGAGTTAAGCTGTCTTACTCCTTACCCCACTTCTACCATCCTAGGAGGAGATTTTAATCTTGTGCTGGTGCCCCAGATGGACCGCAGTGCCCTCACCCCCACGCAGCATCCCAAGGCACACCAAGCATTGCAGCATTTGATGGCAGAAGCTGGCCTAACTGACATCTGGAGGACCTTTCACCCGTGGGAGAAAGATTACTCCTTCACCTCATCAGTACATGGATCACACAGCTGGCTGGACTTCTGGCTAGTGTCCGCGGATGTATCTCACATGGCAGTAGATTCCGTAATCTTACCTAAAGTGATATCGGACCATGCTCCAGTGCACCTGCACATTCTCTGGGGCTCACCTCCCTCCAAAAAGGGTCACCTGGAGACTAGACCCCCTTCTCCTCAAAGACCCCGAATTTATACAATGGGTGACTTCAGAGACTGCCTCCTTCCTGACAGAGAGCCCTCCTCGAGACACTTCCCCAGGTGTCACGTGGGAGGCCTTTAAAGCCACTCTGCATGGTGCTATAATGGGGTTTGCCTCTCGGCACCAGAGAAAGTGGCATCATCTTCTGGTCTCTTTGGAAGCAAAGCTCAAGACCTTGGAGGCCCAAGCCAAGCAGACCTCTCGCTTGCAACCAGACTCTCCTTTACATAAGGAAATGCTCTCAACTCGTATAGAAATTAACAACCTGCTGACCCATAAGGCAGAAGTAGCAATATTGAGACTGTGACATCACTACTGGGAGGGGGGAGAGCTAGCAAACTTTTGGCCTGTTGACTCCGCAAGCAACATGCTGAATGCTCTATTTCAGGCTTAAGGGACCAGGTGGGCCAAATCCGCACAGACCCACAGCTTATTAATGACACCATGTAGCAGTTTTACTCTGAGCTTTGCTCCTCCTCCAGAACCCAGAATGCCGACACCATAGAGTCCTTCCTGGCCTCTCTCCATCATCCTGCCCTTCTCCCTGATCAGGTAACAGACCTAGACCTTCCTATCACATTGGATGAGGTTGCAGCGGCTATTAAGACCCTAAACTCGGGGAAGACCCCTGGAGGGGATGGCTTCCCAGTCAAACTCTGGCAGGTCCTTGCTCCTCAGATCACCCCGCTCCTCTCCCAGGTTTACAAAAAGGCCCTCAGCACTGGCATCTTCCTCCCTACTCTCTGCGAAGCAATTATTACCGTAGTTCCCAAAAAAGGCAAAGACCCTACTCTCCCCTCTAGGTATCGCCCGATATCTTTAATTAACACGGACAGCAAAATCTTTGCCAAGATCCTAGCCACTAGACTTAGCCCACTCCTTCTCTCCCTTATCCACCCTTCACAGGTAGGCTTTGTGCTGGGGAGTCTTAGTCGGGACCACATCAGGTCATTGGTCAATATCATTCACATGGCTAAGGTTTCCCCCACCCCAGCTGCTGCAATTGCAGTTGACTTCGAAAAAGCTTTTGACTCCCTAGAATGGGACTACCTAGAGAAGGTTTTGCACCGTTTCAGCTTTGGGGCTCCCTTTCGGAACTGGGTGATGGCATTATGTCAACAGTCTATGGCCAAAATTCAGACAAATGCAGTGATCTCCAACCCTTTTCAGCTAGGCAGAGGCACCCATCCAGGCTGCCCTCTGTCCCCTCTCTTGTTTATTTTAGCTGTTGAGCCACTAGCAGCTGCCATTAGTTAACACCCAGACATCAATGGGGTCACCATTGGGACTCATGCATATGCCACGTTCATGTATGCGGATGATTTATTGGTCCCAGAAGAGTATGTTACAGTAGTTCTTACTGCACTTCTCAACCTATTAGCAGACTTTGCAAAACTGTTTGGCTTGAGGATGAACAAATCCAAAACCGAACCACTCCCTCTCAACTCTCAGTGTAATCAGAATAATGTTCCGCCCCAGGGCCGAAATGGGCCCCAAACTCCCTGGTATATTTCAGTATTCATATATCCTCTGATCTCTCTAATATCTGGGAACTCAATATGAACCCACTACTTGCCGACCTCAGAATGGAACTGGACAAGTGAAAATTGCTCCACCTTACTTTAATAGGGAAAATCGCAGCTCTTAAAATTATCTTAGCTTCCAAATTGCTCTATCCTCTCTCTCATATTCCCCTGCTCCCCTCCCCGCAAAATGGCTCCACTCCATAGACACCATAGTGGGGAACTTTCTCTGGGACTCCCCCAAACCCCGGTACAGCGGGGGCAAATTACACTCCCATTGGAGGACTGGGGGATGGAGCCTCCCATGGTTTGAAGGCTATGCGTGGGCATATTCTGTAGTACAATCTCTAAAATGGTTTTCAGCCCTTTCTCCCAAATCTCCGCAATGGCTGCATATGGAGCAGTCTATTGCATGAGCTAATACCCTTCCTTTTCTAATATACAACCCCCTACCTAAATTTCTACAAACCCAACCCACTATCGTGCCAGGGGTCCAGACTTGGGCCAAAGTTCATGTCAGGATTAAAGCCAATCCCATGCCGTGCCTCTATGCTCCTATTTTCAACAACAAATATATAATGGTAGAACATAAGCCTATCAATTGGCCTCATTGGGAGCGCACAGGTATTAGATTCTTGGCCGATGACATGGACGAGAATGGGCTGGGGCTGCAGTCTTATCTTGATTTGGCTAAGGTGAAAGGCCTGGACAAAAGTGACTTCTGGAGGTACCTGCAATTACGCAGCTCATTAGCTGAATTCTTCAAATCTCACCCATCTAATTCAGCTACCTCTCAGAAGCTAGTCACTTGGCTCAAGCTCCCTAGGGGCCAAGCCAGCAAAGTTTACACTGGCATACGAGAGAGCAGTCCCTCGCAATTCGGAGACTCTAAACAAAAGTGGGAGAGGGTGCTAAAACTGAAGCTGGATGACACTCAGTGGACCCTTTGTTGGAAACTGGCACACTCGCCAGCACACAGCAGACATACACAAAATAAATTGTTGCTCCATTGGTACAGGACACCTGAGATATTGCATAAAGCTAAGCTTCTGGATAATAATCTGTGCTGGAGGTGCCAGACTCAGACTGGAGACCTGTGTCATATCATCTGGCAATGTTTGCTGCTAGCCCCTTTCTGGCAAGCAGTTTGTCAGCTGGCAGCCCAGGCCCTAAACCAGGCGATTCAGGTGGATCCTTTAGTGTGGATCCTGGGCCTACCCCCTCATGGAATTCATCTTAAGGCCCCACATCTCCACTGGCTAGCCTTGCTTAGTATCTCAGCTACTGTAAGTGCCTTATTTTGTGTCGGTGGAGGTCAACTGAAGTCCCCTGTCTCTCAAAACTTCAGCATGTTCTCACACAGCTGGCTTCACTTGGCCACATGTCTCACATTACAACCAACACAATGGCAGCATAAATGGCTTGCTGGGCCTCCTTTCTTATTTATTTATTTAAATTTTGGTAACCGGGTATGCCCACTGGAACCTTGCGGTCCCTTTTTCAGGGGCGACCCAGCCGACCCGGGATTAGTTACATGTACCTAGAGGAAGGGAAAAACCAATGCATTTGATATGGACAGTGCAGCAAGGCTTACATTGAGTGAGTGAACATACATTACTGCACAGAAACTGATACAACCACACTCAAGACTTTTGGTTAGGTATAGACCATTGACAGTTATAAACCTATGTAAGTGCGAAAAACAGTTCTACCCTCAAGCTATCGGACCATTCCACCCAAATTGCTGTATTCTTTAGCAGAGATAAGACCCTGCATTGGGTCCCTTAGAGGGATCTTAAGTGAGGCAGAAGCACTGAGGCCTCTTCCCAAGGTGTACTTTTAGCCCCTTTGCTTATTTAAAACCTAGAACTGGGGTAGAATGAACATTGTCTGTGGTCACTGTGATGGCTTTTCTCCCTTTGTATTCCTGGAGTGAGGGTCCCAGACATACACTCAGTTTAGTCAACCAAGCAGTATGAACCTAGCTATACATAGCTATCAGTCCCTTAGGGACATTGTGTTGGTACCATGCAGATACTCAGTCATATATTATTTTTATTAGTTTGGCATCACTACGGGCAGAGAATTTAGGGGGATGCCCCTATCCCTTCCTCCCTTAGTCCTTTACCTTCTCTTTTTTCTTTCTCTACACATGTATTCTGTACACCAGGAAACTCTGGACATATTAGTGTAATGACCCTTCTCTATTAATGATGTCTGTTACTTTTGTTTGTTGTATGTATGCATAACTAAAATCTAATAAAAACTATTAACAGGAATAAAGTATACTAAATTGCAAAAAAAACAAAAAAAAACAATTTGTAACGTGTAAGTACTGTATTGCTTTGCGATAACATGTTATTACTGGGATTCCATTCAATCTATGTCATAATTGGTGACTCCTTGAATGAACAATAATAAGGAACAGTCAGAGGACCTGCCTGTTCCTTTTGGAAACTGAGAAACTGGCTATACTGCAGAGAACAAACTAGAATGCATTTGAGGAACTGGTAACTTGGTAAAACATAATATTGTAGGGGACTAGGAAGGTAAGCTACACTTTCTACAGAAAGTTTCATTATTTTCTTATTGGCATTAAGAATTGCAGGATTCCATTAAAGTGTAGCAATTTTATAACCAGAGGGTTGTAATACAACTGAAGTTGCTTGATTTCTGTGCTAGACACATAGGATTTGGAAGGATATTTGTGCAATATTTTGGAAGTGTCCTGCTGGCTGAACAGTGAGTTTGTTTTATCCCTGGACTCAGTAGAGTGGTTTGTGTAGGAGCAGTGGTCAGTACATTGTGGTCTTGGTTGACTTACTATAAAGGGCAGTACTCACCAGGGTGGTGGAGCAGTGGTGTAATTGATTGTTTCTAACAGTCACCAGTGGTTGTGGCATTTCCTTTATAGCCAAGGTTCTGACATCACTTCCTCAACAGGTCTTGGAGCAGAACTGTCATATTCTTAATTACCCAGCACAGTGCATAAAGCGTAAGTATACACACACCAAAAAGGAAAAAAATTTGTATATTACTCATTGTATATTAAAAGGAAGAGGGACATGTGGGGAGTGGTGCAATGCACTGGCTGTGGGGCAGCAATTTTCCGGGAAACATTCTGGAACCTGCGTTGCTGCCCTGTTTTCAGGCAACTGTCAGCTCTGAGGGAGGAGGTTGTCCACCTCCAGGCTGAACTGGCAAGGACTAAGGAGGACTCCCCCACCCAAAGAGCACCAGTTCCACAACCACTGCCTCAGAGGTTGCCATGTGTGAAGAGCAGATGGACCACAGTAGGTTCTGGGACGGTGAGAGTGGTGAAACAGAGGCGTAGCCCCCGAGTTGCACCTCTACACAAATCATATGACGGTCTGGCAAATCAAGGTTCCTCTATGATGACACCCTCATTGGAGACCAAGAAGAATGCTGGGGACATCCACAAGGGAGACCCACAAAAGAGTGGCAAGGGACAACACAAGGGAAAGCAACAGCTTCTGATAGGGGACTCAATTGTTAGGGGGTGTAGACCTGGGAAGGGAGAGGAGAGGGAAGTAAGGTGCCTGCCTGGTGCCATGGCTTGGAGGGACAGGAAGCGAATCCTCAGGATTGCAGAAGCAGCATCACAGGAGAGGAAACTAGATATCATAGTCCACCTCGGGACAAATGACCTAGCTAGGCATGAGATCAGTGCAGTACAGGATGAATTTGTGGAGTTGGGGAGGGGCCTCAGACGGGTAGCAAGCACGGTAACCTGGAGAGATGAAGGTCTATACTGGCATGATGGTCTGCATCTGTCCAGGAAGGGAAACACGCTCCTAGGTGACATGTTTAAAGGCTTCCTTGGCAAGCTTTTAAACTAGCCAAGGGGGGAGGTGCTGATAGGAAACAGGAAAGTTCAAGCCTCCCATCGCAAAGCATGGCAGGTAGTAGGGTAAACACTGAGGTACAGAGCTTGACAGAGGCAGGGCAGGGTAAATGGAAAAATGGACAAGGGCAATAAGAGCAGGGATGGGGTAAAAAAGGATAAAGCCTACATTAAATGGAGGGCAATGAGTACCAATGCCCGTAGTCTTGGAAACAAGCTTCCAGAGCTAGTAGCCCTGATGGAAGTGGAACACTTGGATATTGTGGCAGTCACAGAAACATGGTACACGGAGAACCATGACTGGGATGTCAACATACCAGGGTACACAATCTACAGAAGGGACAGGGAGGGTAAAAGAGGAGGTGGAGTAGCTGTCTACGTAAGGGAAGGGATCAAAGTAACAGAACTAAAAGGTAAAGGGGGAGGACAAGAGGAACTCTGGTTCACATTGGAGACAGGGAATGGCATCACAATCCGCACAGGGGTTGTATACAGACCCACGTCTCAAGGGAAGGAAATGGACAAGAAAATGATAGAGGGCATTCTCAAAATGGCTGAAAAAGGGGAGATACTGTTGATGGGGGACCTGAATATGCCAGATGTTAACTGGGCAACATGGACTGCAGCCACATCCAAGAGCAGGGTCATTCTCGATGCCCTACAGGGAGCATGCCTTAGACAGCTAGTGGTGGAACCCACTCAGGAGGGAGCAATATTAGACCTGGTACTCTCAAATGGAGAGAGGATCACAAACTTAGAAGTCAGTAGACACCTGGGAACAAGCGACCACTGCACAGTGTGCTTCACAATAAACACAACCATGGAGACAAGCCATACAAATACAAGGTTACTGGACTTTAGAAGGGCTGACTTTGGCAAAATGGGTGAATACCTAAGGAATGCATTAGCAAATGGCCAGAAAGGAGGGGGTGGAAGAACAATGGAGAAAAATCAAAACTGCCATCATGGAGGCAACAAGCCTTTGTGTGAAACAAAGAAAGAAAACAAAGCAGAATAAAAAACCACTATGGCTCTCAAAAGAAGTGTCAGGGAAGGTTAAGGAGAAAAAGGCTGCATTCAAAAAGTATAAGGAATCACAGACAGAGCATGACAGGGAACTGTATCAATTAAAGAAGAAAGAAGTGGGGAAGACAGTCAGAAAAGCAAAGGCAAGGTCACGTGATGCTAACTTGCTGAGCAGCAGCAGGGGTCTTGGAGCTCTCTACTTCCATCAACTTTATCTACTCCAATCTGTGATTCGTGAAGAACAATTTCAACAATTTACATCTCATCTGATTGACTATACTCCACCTATTGGCCTCAGGGCATTTTCTTGTTATAATCCTCGAATATATAAGGGGATGGAGGTGGAGAAAAAACAGGCCGCAATTAGGCACACACCACCAGCAGCTCCTGAAAAGCTGCCTAAAAAGCCGAGGAACCAGCCCGGCTCTACTTCTGATAAAATGGGTGATAAAGCTCAGCCGCCTAATCTTCTCACTGAGGAGAAATTTCTGCAGGAACTAGCTCCTCTGAAGGACGTACTACCAAACCATCACTTGAACCTAAATCTATTCGGGAGACCTCCTCTCTCTGCAGGGTGTCCGATTCGGGCTAGAATCCACTCCCTAGAACAGTGGAAAACCAAAGCAGAATCCGATCTGACCACGTTAAATCAACAGGTCAAGAAGCTGCAACTAAAAATGGAAGACCTGGAAGGTCGCAATTGGAGAAACAATCTGCTCATTTTGGGTCTACCGGAGTTCGAGAAGGGATCGGATTCCATCACTTTTCTTCAGAAATTCCTAACCAAATCAGTGGGCCCTTCACCTCTTAACCCCCACTATCACCTGGAGAGAGCACACAGATCTTTGAGACCCAGACCTCCACCGGCCTCCCCCCCATGACCTATGATCATGAAATTCCTTAGCTACATCGAAAGACAACATGTCCTTACTAAATCCCGAGAGCTGCAATCCATCATGTGGGGACCGGCCAAACTTCGTATTGCTCAAGATCTCCCCAAAGAAACCAGAATGAAGAGAACTGCATTCCATCCCGTCGTCCAGAAGTTAATTGCGGTGGACATTCCCTTCAGAATGGTGTATCTTGCCACCCTCAAAGTTACTACTGGGGACAACTCCCAAAGCTACGATTCCCCGGACTTGGCCTACAAAGATCTCTCTGCCAAACTTCCCAATCTTTTCAAAACAAACAGCTGAACTTTTAGTCCCCAGTTTCAGCTCTAAGGCGAGGCCCTAAATTGTCTTTTCTAGGTTTTGATGTTTTTTTTCCTGTTTGCTTTACCTGAGTAGCTGACTCCGATACTGTCATGGTGGCGGAGACCCCGGTGGCCGGACGGAGGCTGAGGTGAACGCGTTGCTTCTGGTTCGCTATCTACCCGGAACCAAGCAGGGTGGTTGCAGGATTCAGCCTTGCTGTTTTCAGTGAGGATCAATTTGGTCCCACTCCATAATAGTTCCCCGGGTAAACAATATGGCTATGGTGGGACAGTACCTCCAGCTCGCCCATCCTGCCATTACCCTGTCTTCCTCCTACAGCCCGTTTAAGGGGTGAGTAAACTCCCTTTCCTTGGGCTTTTTCTTTTGGAAATAATAGGATTTATTCAGGAATCACAATCCCTAATATAAAGATCGTGAAATTAGTTGATGGGGGATAACTCCTGAGCCCTTTGTAACTGCTGTAAGTTGCATTACGAGCTTATAGAAGGGGGGTGTGTAAACCCAGTCCCATATATAAGATTATTCTTGTTCTATCTGGTTCAGATGAAAATCATTTCTCTGTCTTTGTTTTTGGTTTTTTGGAGACTCTTTAATTTGAAAGATCTTAATAGTAAAGGGTTTTCTGGGTTTGCAACAGGGACCTGGTTCTCAGGCTTTCGTCACAATGCTCTCAATTTTGAATGTTCATGCCTGGTACCAGGATGTATATAGTTGGATTGACTTATTAAGGGATACAATAGGGAGGGAGTTGGGAGGGTTGACCTCTGCCTCTTCACATGTACTATTTTAAACTAGATCTGCTCTGTTTGTTTATGACACTGCTACTTTAGATAAACCCTTTTTGGCAGACCATAGTGGGTTGGAGTATTGGGTTTAGAGTGTGCTTTTTCTATTGGGCTACAGTTGTGAGTTCTATTAACTGCCTTTCTGTTATCCTGTTTTTAAAATGGCTGTAAACACTGTCAAAATCGCATCATGGAATGTGCGTGGGCTCAGGGAGAAAGTCAAGAGGAATCAAGTATTTAACCACTGCGGCTTATTTCAGACTGATATCCTACTATTACAAGAAACCCACTTAACCAACTCAGAGACTAAATGGTTGTCTAGATCTGGCTTTTCACAGGTGTTTGTTGCAAATGGGTCAAGTTCTAGTAGAGGTGTCACCATACTCATTAAAAAATATGTCATGTTCCTGGTAAATACAACAATAACTGACCCAGAAGGCAGATTTATATTGATCAAGGGTTCCCTCAACGGTGGTGCTGTCATTCTAGGCTCAATCTATGGTCCAGTAGGGGGGTAGCTCCGAATTATTCATGACCCTAGCAGATAAAATAAGTACCCTACTTCCCTCCCAGCTTATACTAGGAGGTGACTGGAACGTTCCACCATCCCACCTATTAGACAAAGACCCTCAATCAAGTCATCCGCTCACTCCGGCTCAAAGGTCCCTACTAGATTTTCTGCATGCATTAGGGCTATGTGACCCCTGGCGTCTCTCCAACCCTTCCCTTCGATCCTTCTCCTTTTTTTCTCAACCCCACGGATTCTGGTCTAGAATAGACTACATTTTGATTAGCAAAACCCTTCTCCCCGGTCTTCTTCAATCTGGTATCGAGCCGATTGTGGTCTCCGACCATGCAACAGTATGGGCAAGAATTTCCCCCAGACCCGAATCTCCAAAGGGACACTATCTGGAAGCTTAATACTCAACTCCTTAAAGATCCCCACTCAGTGATCCACATTAAGACCCTCATTTCTCACTTCCGTGAAAACAATCTTAGCTCCACCCCAAGACTTGACATCATTTGGAGCTCCTTAAAATGCTATCTAAGAGGTAAATTAATCAAACTGGCCTCGGCGAGGAAAAGAGCCAGACAATCTCGTGCCTCCCTACTAATGAACAAGATCAAGGAGCTTGAAAGTTCTTACTCCCCTTCCTCTCCTCTGTCGTCCCTCGAAGCCCTCCTGGCAATCAAAAACGAGTATACAGATCTCCTTAAAGAAAAAGCTGAGTATAGCTTACTTAAGACCCAAACCAAGTATATTGAGCATGAGAAGGTCAAGGTTTGGCCTTAAGACTTATTAACTAGAAAGCTCCAGACTATCCGCCCTACAATCTCCTGGGCTCCATTAAACCTCTCCCAGGAAATTGCACAGATTTTTGAGAATTACTATAGGAACCTCTATAGTATGCCTTCTTCTTCTGCTTCTCTCTCAGATATATCAGCCTATATGGCAGATCTTGACATTCCCCAACTCTTGCCCTCTCATAAGGAAACCCTGACCGCCCCTATTTCACTTTCCAAAATAGAAAAAGCTAACGCCTCCATGGCCCCGGATAAGGCACCAGGCCCAGATGGGTTCCTCTCAAATTTTTACAAGGTCTTTTCCAAAGAGCTTGCCCCTTTACTCCTCAAACTATACTATTACCTCTTCTCTACCACCGCTTTGGACCCCACACTTCTCAAAGCCACCATTATCCTAATTCTTAAACCTGATAAAACTCCTACTGACCGCGAGTTACCGACCCATATCTCTCTAAACTGCAATATGAAAATTCTTTCTAAGGTCTTGGCAAGCGGATTAAGAAAACCTGGACCCATCTCCTTAGCCGGAACAAGCTGGATTAGATCACTCTAGTTCCCCATCAGATCACCTCAGTACCCTCTCTCATATTTCTCATCTTGCCCAATCATCCCATCTCCCAATGGCCCTGATTTCGTTAGATGCAGAAAGCATTTGACAGAGTTGACTGGTCTTTTCTTTGAGCTCGATGGCCAAGATGGGCTTCCCAACTCTTTCTCAAATGGATCCAGGTTTTATACAAATCCTTTGGCCAAGATATACTGTAATGGTGTTTTTCTCACTCTTCCAACTTCACACTGGTACCAGACAAGGCTGCCCTCTCTCACCCTTTTGTTCAACTATATCTCGACCCCCTTCTTCTTAAGCTTAAATCCTCCCCACTTATTCAAGGTTGTATGGTGCATCAACAAGAGTTAGTTCTCTCAGCCTATGCTGACGACATACTTCTACATGTTACTCACCCCGCCATTTCCCTAGGACACGCACTACAACTCATCACTCAATACGGCAACCTCTCTCAATATAAATTGAATATATCAAAATCTGAAATATTCCCTTTAAATACCTATACATACAAACATGAACTTATTAAATTTGGCATGAGATGGTCCCCTAAATCGATTAAATACCTAGGTATTCATTTTACCTCAGACCCTTCTCTACTCAGGAAACTCAATTTAGATAGTATTAAGACTCATATCAGCTAGATTTACAAAGGTGGTCTAATCTCCTATCTCCTGTGGGGCAGGATTAATATTAATAAGATTAATATTCTACCTTATCTTTTATCCTCTCAACCTACTAGGTCTCTGGTTGCGCTCTCTTATCTTCAACAATTTCACACAATTTTCTCGGTTTGTCTGGCGAGGAAAGCAGTTCGCCGTTCATTTCTCAAACTATCCCTCCCTAAGGATAAAGGCGGTCTCAGACTTCCCAACATAGTATTTTATTATTGGGCTGCCCACCTCTATAAACTAGGTAGATGGTTTTCAACCCATCCTGAACCCTTTCCCCTGATTTGGCTCCAAATTGAGAAACTGATCCTTTCGGAGTTTAAAATGGATCCCTATGCAATTTTCTATACTCCTGCCTCTGTGCTTTCTCAGTGGATAACTGACCAAACAATTCTCACATCCCTTAAATCTCTTTTCCAATGCCTATATTTCCTTAAAATTTTCCCTAAAATGGATCTAGCACAACCTATCATCCTCAACCCCAATATCATAGATACATAGATACATAGACAGTGTCAGCAGATAAGGGCCTATGACCCACCCAGTCTGCCCATTTGAGCTTGTAAGTTCAGTTTGTTTTCCTAGAAGTCTGTTGCCCCTTACCCCTGACCTCTAGAATTCCATTATGTCTATCCCATGCATTCTTAAATCCCGTGATTGTTACAGCCCCCACCACTTCCTCTGGCAGGGTGTTCCACTTGTCCACCACCCGTTCTGTGAAGAAATCCTTTCTCATGTTTCCTCTGAATCATCCTTCCTCCAACTTCATCCCATGCCCTCTAGTCCTAGAACATCTTTTTCACTTAAAAATAGTGTTTTTCTGCACCCTGTTCCTCCTGTAAGATACTTGTATGTGTCTATCATATCCCCTTTCTCCCTCCTCTCCTCCAGGGAGTACATGTTCAGTTCTTCAACCTGTCTTCATAGGACTTGTGATGCAATCCATGCACCATCTTTGTTGCCCTCCTCTGAACCTTCTGTACCCTGTCTATGTCCTTACGTAGGTATGGTCTCCAGAACTGTACACTGTACTCCAGGTGGGGCCTCACTAGTGTCTTGTATAGCGGAATTATGACCTCCTTTTCCTGCTGGTGATGCCCCTGCCTATACATCCCAGCATCCTATTTGCTTTACCTGCTGCCTTGTCACACTGTTTCCTACCTTGAGGTCATCAGAGATGACAAACCCAAGATCCCTTCCTGCTTGGTGCATGCTATATCCTCACCCCCAACTGATATATTGTGCCAGGGTTTTGTGCCCCATATGCATTATCTTGCACTTCTTTGCATTGAATTTCAACTGCCAAACCCTTGACCATTCTTCAAGTTTCTGCAGGTCACTTCTCATTCTGTCTCACCCTCTGATGTGTCTACTCTGTTACAGAGCTTTGTGTCATCAGCAAACAGTGAAATTCTGCCTTCTAGATCCTGCGCAATGTCACTGATGAAAATGTTGAATAGGACCGGTCCCAGCACTGCTCCCTGTGGTACCCCACTGGTCACTCTTCCCTCTGTGGAGTGACAGCCATTTACCACCACCCTCTGTGTCCTGCCACCCAGCCAGTTACCTACCCACCACACTACTGTCCTGCCCACACCCATATTCCCCAGTTTGTGTAATAGTCTTCTATGTGGCACAGTGTCAAAGGCCTTGCTGAAGTCCAGATAGGCCATGTCCACTGCCCTCCCCTGATCCCACCTCCCTAGTCACCCAGTCAAAAAATTCAACGAGGTTGGTCTGACATGACCTCCCCCTGGTGAAACCATGCTGCCTTGGGTCCTGTAGTCCATTGACAACCAGATGTTCCACCAATCTCTCCTTCAGTAGTGCTTCCATGATCTTCCCTACCAGTGGGGCTGACTAGTCTATAGTTCCCTGCTTCCTCTTTGTTCCCACTTTTGTGTAAGGGGACTACATCTGCTGTCCTCCAGTCTTTGGGTACCTCCCCTGTTTCCAGTGAACGGCTAAACAGGATATCAAGTTGGGCAACTCGATGATTACCCCTGAGTGGCTTCCACAAATTAAAGAAACTAATCTAGAACACTACTATGACCAAAGATCCCTCCTTTCATCCTCTGATATATTAGCTAAATTTGATATTCCCAATAATAAGATTTTCAAAGTATACCAATTAAGGCATCTTATTGCTGCGAAATTTGACTCACAGTTTAGAGAACCCAAGGTTCAACCCTTCCTCTCTCACATCTTTACCCTTGCCTCTAAACCACATTCCATTTCTCTAATATACTCCTTCTTACTGGACTACAAATTCCCAAAACCGATCGAAGGTTCTAGCATTTGGCTTTCCTTACTCCCAGATTCCACCCTCAACTGGACCCATATTTGGAAGGACCTGCACAAATACCATACCCAAGATAGGCTTAGACTTACCCAATATTACATATTAAATAATATGTACTATACCCCTAAGAAACTTTTCCGGCTTAAAAAACTATCTCTCTCCCTCTGCTCCAGGTGCTCACATAGCGAAGGAAATTCCCTACATATTTTCTGGTACTGTAATAAGGTTGCCCCCTTGTGATCCGCTATCCAAGACAATCTAGACCCTCTACTTGGCCTCACCAACCTTTTTACTCCTGAAATTTGCATTCTAGGGGACTACTCTGGCATAGATTGCTTAGAACGCCGATACCACATGGCCCTTGTGTCTATAGTGGTCAAGAGACTAGTTCTTAAACATTGGACCGACCAGCTGATCCTGACCTATTCTGAATGGTTGGCGGAGCTCTTAACCTACTTTAACATGGAGAGGCTGATAGCCAGCTCACGTAATCACATGGACCTGTTCCACAAAAAATGGGGCAACTTGTATGCGCTATATTTGCACCAATGATTTCTTGACGTCCTCTCTGATGCCCACTGTGGTTTCTTTTTCCCTTTTCCTTTTCTCATTTGCTTCCTCGGATTTTGAAGGCAGGATCAAGATTTGATGTACTTATGAACTCGCTAATAGGACTAGTTATATAGTTATGTTGCACACTCTATAGGGGTTTTTTGGGAAGGGTAATGTTTGCTT
The DNA here is from genome assembly GCA_016271365.2 of Neoceratodus forsteri. Classification (NCBI taxonomy): domain Eukaryota; kingdom Metazoa; phylum Chordata; order Ceratodontiformes; family Ceratodontidae; genus Neoceratodus; species Neoceratodus forsteri. The sequence goes on along the minus strand of CM057451.1, from coordinate 1,189,221,679 downwards.
TGGGTTTTTTTTTTTTTAATACCGTGTGTGGGTACCTGACATAAACTATGTGATGACCTGTTTATGCTGGTTATGTTAAAATCAATAAACTTGAATTTCAAAAAAAAAAAAGAAAAGCAAAGGCCCAAACCGAGGAAAGGATAGCCAACTCAGTTAAGAAGGGGGATAAAACCTTTTATAGGTACATTAGGGAACATAGAAAGGTTAAGGGAGGAATAGTGAAGATTAATAAAGGAGAGGGGAGGTGGGCAGAGGGAGACAGTGAAAAGGCAGAGATAATGAATGAATACTTTTGCTCAGTATTCACAAAGAAGAAGAGGAGGAGTTACCTAAACCAAACAGTAGAAGCACTCTGGATAGTGGGGTTGATACCAGTCCATTTAAAGAAGAAAGAGTACTGAAAGAACTTCTAAAACTCAAGGTGGACAAAGCAATGGGGCCTGCAGGGATTCACCTAGAATCCTAAAAGAGCTAAGGGAGGACCTAGTGACACCACTAACCACACTTTTAACAAATCATGGGAAGATGGGGTGGTACCTGAGGACTGGAGGAGGGCAGATGTGATTCCCCTTCACAAAAGTAGGAGCAAGACAGAAGCAGAAACTACAGACCTGTTAGTTTGACCTCAGTGGTGGGGAAAATGATGGAATCACTTCTGAAAGAAAGAATTGTTGAGTACCTAGAGGCCAGCGGGGCACTGGACCCAAAGCAGCATGGATTCACAGCAGGAAGGTCATGTCAGACAAATCTAATCGACTTCTTTGACTGGGTGACCAAAGTAATAGACCAGGGAGGGGCTGTGATATGGCCTACCTAGACTTTAGCAAGGCATTTGACACAGTCTCGCACAAAAGATTAATAATCAAGTTAGCCAGCCTGGGAGTGGGTCCCAGGGTGGTAGCCTGGGTAGAAAACTGGCTGCACAACAGGACACAGAAGGTAATAGTGAATGGAACACATTCTGAAGAAAGGGGGGTTACTAGTGGAGTACCTCAGGGCTCAGTACTGGGTCCAGTCCTCTTTAACGTCTTTATAGGTGACATTGCAGAGGGTCTGGAAGGAAAGGTATGCCTCTTTGCGGATGACACAAAGATCTGTAACAGAGTTGATACACAAGGGGGTAGAAAGGATGAGAAGGGACTTGGCAAGGTTGGAGGAATGGTCAGACATATGGCAACTTAGATTCAATGCAAAGAAGTGCAAAGTAATGCACCTGGGAAATAAAAATCCAGGAGAAGAGTACACAATAGCAGGGGAGGTACTAACAACAACAATAATGGAAAAAGATCTGGGTGTAGTCATATCAGATGACCTAAAGGTGGGTATGCAATGTGAGAAGTCAGTAGAGAAAGCCAGGGGGATACTGGGATGCATAGGGAGGGGCATCACAAGTAGAAAAAGGGAAGTGGTTATCCCTCTATACAGACAGTTGGTGAGACCCCATCTGGAGTACTGCGTGCAGTTTTGGAGACCTCATCTACGCAAGGACATAGACAGGATGGAAGCAGTCTAGAGGAGGCAACTAAAATGGTGCAGGGTCTACATCAAAACCATATGAAGAGAGACTGAGAGAGCTTAATATGTATACCCTTGATGAAAGGAGGGACAGGGGGGACATGATAGAAACTTTTAAGTACCTCAAGGGAATCAACAAAGTCCAGGAGGGTAGCATCTTTCAGAAAAGAGATGTGTAAGAACAAGGGGCACAATTTAAAGTTAGAGGGGACGGCTCAGGGTAATGTGAGGAAATTCTTTTCACGGACAGAGTGGTGGACGATGGAACCGCCTTCCTGGAGAGGTTGTGGGGTCTAAAACAGTGGAGGAATTCAAACATGCATGGGACAGACATAAGGCAATTATAGTGGGGGGTTGCAGGAAATAGGCTGTTGGTTAACAAGAATCTGCAGCTTATCCAGTAGGTAGGGAAATGGGCAGACTGGGTGGGCCAAGTGGTTCTTATCTGCCGTCAAAATCTATGTTTCTATGTTTCTACCATATCCTAACTTACAGAGGGCACACTTTGCACAAAGTACTCCTGATCTATCATTGTTCAGATTGAAACTCTTTACATCATGTTCACTTAATCAGTTCCCAACATTTAAGGCAGTGCTGTGATTTAAACACTTAACCTCACTGCAGAGTGGTGTTAACGCGCTTAGTCCAGGGCCCCTTGTTCCCTGTGATGCTCCATTTCTGCGCTCTGTACTAGGGTGTCTAAACTTCTGCTGCAGATTGGTTTCACATATAGCAGGATACATAATTTGAGGCTGTGGCCGCTTTCTGTACATCCATTGACTAACATAGTGTGATGTCACTAATGACATCATAAATTCAACATGGAGAAGAGCTTCTGGAGAAAAAAAGTTGAGAAGCTGGAATTGGGGAAACTGGGGCCTGATCATCAGTCTTATCAAACAGGTGCAAACCTGACTAGCATGAACACATCCTCACCGCCCACACTTATTTATTTTTTTATACAAGTATTTATGTCCTCCTTTCAGTTGGCCACAGCTGCCTCGTCAGCCAATCCTACCAGACTCCGGGGTCATCCAGGATATTGTGATGCCTTGCATGTCCCAGCAGATCCCTGGAGCCGGTCTGGAGGCTTTATCCTGCTGCGGACCTTGACCATCTTTCATGGTTTTCTCCCCATTTTTTTACCCAGGACCCCAAACAGACAGGTCCATGCGTGTGGAGGCGAACCTGCACCCACTTGCTCCGGTAATGGCCCTATCCTCCCACCCCATTGGCCTAGCGCCCTGGCTCCCTCGGCTTGCGCTGCCCCTGACCTCCACCATGAGGCAGCCAAGAGCCGAGGGAAGCTCAGATCCCTCCCCACAGAGCAGAGCTACCCCACAGCAGCTCAATCCTGCACAGCACCCTCTCCCCCTCCCATGCTGGCCTCTGACCGCCCATGCTCATTCCTGAACACGGGTTGCCAGCATGGCAAGAGTTAAGATGTCCAGCGCCTCAACCCTCTGTGCCACCGGGCCGGCTAGCTGCCCATGCTTTTCATCCCTCTCTGGAACTTGTAAGTCTCTATCATATCTTCTTTTGCTTTCTCTCCATCTCAGTCTCCATCAAATACATAGTTAGGTCAGCCAGCTACTCCTGCTGTGATCTGCCCTGCTGGTCTTGGATCATCTCAGTGATCTTACGCTACACAGCCTCTAGCCTTTCTCTGTCCCTCCTCAAGTGCGGGTCTCCAGAACATGGCACAGTATTCTAGATGGGGCCACAAAGACAGCGGTGGATGTCACAAAACAGGTATTAGTGGGTGGAAATGCCATTTGTGCACACTAACAACTGACAACGCGCTTCATACTGCTTAGAAACATACATAGAAACATAGAATTTGATGGCAGATAAGGACCGCTTGGCCCACCCAGTCTGCCCATTTCCCTACCTACTGGATAAGCTGCAGATCCTAGTTAACCAGCAGCCTACTTCTTCCTACCCCCACCCCCTAGAATTGCCTTATGACTGTCCCATGCATGCTTGAATTCCACCACTGATTTTGACTCCACAACCTCCTCCGGAAGGCCGTTCCATGCATCCACAACCCTCTCTGTGAAAAAATACTTCCTTAAATTACCTCTGAGCCACCCCCCCATCTTCAAATTGTGCCCTCTTGTTCTTGCACACCTCTTTTTTTGAAAGATGCTACCCTCTTGGACTTTGTTGATTCCCTTGAGGTACTTGAACGTTTCTATCATGTCCCCCCCTCCTCCTTTCCTCGAGGCTATACATATAAGCTCCTTTCGCTCTCTTTCATATGTCTTCCAGTGCAGACCCTGCACCATTTTAGTTGCCCTCCTCTGGACAGCATCCATCCTGTCTATGTCTTTGTGATTGGGTCTCCAGAACTGCACAGTACTCCAGATGGGGTCTCACCAGCTGTCTGTACAGAGGGATAATAACTTCCTGTTTTCTACTGGTGATGCCTCTCCTTATGCATCCCAGTATCCCCCCAGCCCTCCTTGCTGCCCTCTCACATTGCTTGCCCACCTTTAGGTCATCTGATATGACTACCCCTGGTCCCTTTCCATTTTTGTTGTTGTTAGTATCTCACCCCCCATTGTGTACTCTTCCCCTGGGTTTTTGTTTCCCAGGTGCATTACCTTGCACTTCTTAGCATTGAATCTAAGCTGCCATACATTTGACCATTCCTCTAACCTTGCCAAGTCCCTTCTCATCCTTTCCACCCACCCTGTGCATCAGCTCTGTTGCAGATCTTTGTGTCATCTGCAAAGAGACATACTTTTCCTTCCAGTCCTTCTGCAATGTCACTTATAAAGACATTGAAGAGGACCAGTCCTATCTGAACCCTGCGGTACCCCACTAGTAACCCTCCTTTCTTCTGAGTGGACTCCATTTACTATTACTCTCTGTGCCTATTCTCCAGCCAATTCTTTACCCAGGTTGTCATCTTGGGACCCTCCCAGGCTGGCTAACTTGTATATTAATCTTTTGTGTGGGACTGTGTCAAATGCCTTGCTAAAGTCTAGGTAGGCCATGTCCACAGCCCCTCCCTGATCTACTACTTTGGTCACCCAGTCAAAGAAATCTATCAGATTCATCTGGCATGACCTTCCCACTGTGAATCCATGCTGCCTAGGGTCCTGTGCCCCTCTGGCCTCTAGATACTCAACAATTCTTTCCTTCAGAAGTGATTCCATCATTTTCTCCTATCACTGAGGTTAAACTAACAGGTCTGTAGTTTCTTGCTTCTGTCCTGCTCCCACTTTTGTGAAGGGGAATCACATCTGCCCTCCTCCAGTCCTCAGGTACCACCCCATCCTCCCATGATTTATTAAAAGGGTAGTCAGTGGTGTCACTAGTTCTACCCTTAGTTCTTTTAGAATTCTGGGATGAATCCCATCAGGCCCCATTGCTTTGTTCACCTTCAGTTTTAAGAGTTCTTTCAGAACTTTTTCTTCTGTAAATGGGCTGGTATCAACTTCTGTATCCAGAGTGTTTCTACTGTTTGTTTTAGGTACCTCCCCCTCTTCATTTGTAAATACTGAGCAAAAATATTTGTTTAGTATCTCTGCCTTTTCACAGTCTCCCTCTGCCCACCCCCCTCCCTTTATTAAGCCTCACTATCCCTCCCTTGGTCTTCCTTCGCTCCCTGATGTACCTAAAAAAGGTTTTATCCCCTTCTTAACTAGGTTGGCTATCTTTTCCTCGGTTTGGGCCTTTGCTGTTCTGACTGCCTTCCAGCCTCCTTTTGCTTTAACTGATACAGTTCTCTGTCCTGCTCCTTCTGTGATTCCTTGTACTTCCTGAATGCTTTCTTTTCTCTTGAACCTTCACTGCCACTTCCTTTGAGAACCATAGTGGTTCTTACATCGTTTTGTTTATTTGCTTCACACAAGGCTCGATACCTCTGTGATGGCAGTTTTATTATTCCCATTGTTCTTCCATCCCTCCTTCCTGCCCATTTGCTAGTGCATTCCTTAGGCACTCACCCATTTTGGCAAAGTCAGCCCTCCTAAAGTCCAGTACTTTTGTCTTTGTGTAGGCTTGACTCTATTGCTGTGTTTATTGTGAACCATACTGTTCGATGGTCGCTAGTTCCCAGATGGCTACCTACTTCTACATCTGTGATCCTCTCTCCATCTCCATTTGAGAGAATCAAGTCTAATATTGCTCCCTCTCGAGTGGGCTCCAGTACTAGTTGTCTAAGGCATGCCCCCTGTAGGGCATCTAGAATAACTCCACTCTTTGAAGTGGCTGCTGCAACTGCACTCCAGTTAACATCTGGCATATTCAGATCATCCATCAGCAATATCTCCCCTTTTCTGCCATTATAAGTATACTTTCTGTGATTTCCTTGTCCATTTCCTCCCCCTGAGAAGGGGGTCTGTATACAACCCCTGTGCGGATTGTGGTGCCATTGCCTGTCTCCAAATTTACCCACAGTGCTTCTTCTCCTCTCTGTTTACCCTTTTGTTCTGTTGCTTTTATTCCTTCCCTTATGTAAAGAGCTACTCCTCCTCCTCTTTTACCCTCCCTGTCCCTCCTGTAGATAGTGTATCCTGGTATGTTTACGTCCCAGTCATGGTTTTGTGTGTACCATGTTTCTGTGACTGCCACAATATCCAGATGTTCCTCCTCCATCAAGGCCACTAATTCAGGAAGCTTCTCAGGGAGAATGCCTTCCACCAGTGACTAAGCCCAAGTTCTGTGCACATCTATAAAGTGTAATGGTACAACAGGGAGGCTGTCTGCAGCCATCATAGCGCCTCCACATTTTGCAGACACGTATTGACTCCTAGTATGTTATAATTAAAAAACACCATAACTAGGGGGTCCTATAGCAAATCAGGAGTTCTGGGTAGGGTCACGTGGGGACACATCAACTCGTGTTGGTCATTTCACCACTCGACACCTCACCCCGGACTTTTCTCTCTGATGTGAATCACCACCCTGCACAATTTATCCCCAGATGAGTTTACTTTCTAATATATGCACTGAGGGTGAATTGTCTGCTGACAAATTGTACAGGATGTCAACTCACGCTACAGCGAACAGTCCGGGGCTACATGTTGCACAGTGACATAACTGACACGAGTTGTCATGTAGCTGGGTCATGTTGGACTGATCATTCTGCAGCCACATAACCACCTAATTCTGGATGGCATTGGCAAAGCCACTACATTGACTGTGTCATGTTATTCTCTTGGAATCTTCTAGGGAAGTTAATCATCAGTAGCAGCAGTAGTGCCTCCTCTCGCATCATGCAGTGCTGATCTTTGGTGATGCAGAAAAAAATAATTATTTTCTAATTATGTCTCCTTTCATGTTCAAGTAACGCGTGACAGGTGGTATGCTTGCCCCCCCCTTTCCCCTCTCTGAGCTGTTGTACTGTGCTTACATTGAGCCCAGGAGGTGTGCAGCTATGACAAAGAGGCATTTCACAGCAGCAGAAATGTCACCTGTCACATGCAAACAGTGGAGAGATCAGATCTAAATGTCTTAGTGTTCCAGCACTCTGTTTCTTCTTCTGTGTCTTTATCTTTGCCCTTCAAATGTATGCCTCAAAGTATTAGGGTCACCAACTACACAACAAAGCTGATCACAGAAAATGTTACCATATGTGGACATTGGGGTTTTGATCGGATTCGGAGGTGAGCTGATTATTCTTATCTCGCTTTGTGCCAATGAGTCCACAGCTTCTCTTAGGGAAGGTCCACAAATAACTCCCCTCCAGCCCTCAAACACTGCTGCTCATTTTAAAGACTGAATCCTTTTTGAAGTACCCACCTAAAAAAAAGATTCAGACTCAAAGCACAAACAAGAAAATCCTAGGACTACTCCAGTGTTTTATTATAGACTTGTAAAATGCACTCATATGGCCAACTGAGACCTGAGGGTCCCCTCACGTGATCTGCAGTATTGGCTCAAGATGCAGTTTACATAGAAATACTTTTCAGAATTCCACAACGCTCAGAACTAAATAACAAAAAGCATTTCCCCAAACACTCACCCTAAATAGTTAATGAACCTTTGTCTAATTCCTGTTTGCTGACCCGTGCTATGTAAACATATTATTGCACTTATATTGTAACTGTAGTGTATGCATACCTGTGACCGCCACTTCTTTTGTTATTTGCTGCAGTCCTACGTTTGTACTACTGATTGTCTTATGCTCTGTATGCTGTCTGCTGTTGACCACTGAACCTTGTTGCTGTGCTGTCATACTGTATGTAATTAATCCGGGTTGCTCCTGAAAGAGGGACCTATGTCTCAGGGAGCCCACCCAGTCAACAAAATCCAACAAACAAATAAAAGTATTCCACTGTCAGAATTCTACATTCTGCCCTGCTCCAAATAGGAGAATGGAAGGGTGGGTAGGTCTGTGGGTGGATAGGCAGGTAGGAAGCTAGGTGGGGAAATAATTTAACAGTTGAATAGGTTAAGATTGGAGTTTTTTGCTGCATAAACTAAGAGGGAGATCAGCTACCCTACAGCAAGGTGGTAATTGACTGAGTACATTGAATTGAATTCTTAATTCAGGGGCCTAAAATAGTAAGTAGAAGTCAATGTTTTGAATCTCTGTTTATAGGGTTGTCTTTACTTAGTGTAACCTTAATTTGCCAGGGAGGTAGTCTTTTTAGGTGTAGCCAGCAACTAGATCCACAAAGGGCTCATACAAAGGGAGAAAAGAGAGCTGTAAGTCACTACAGAAGAAAAGAAAGACAGGGAGAAGGAAAAGGAAGAATAAGGGTTAGGAGGGGAGGAATATCAGCAAGTACTGGATGATGCAAGGAGTGGTGCAGTGCTCTGGCTGTGATACAGCAGTCTTAAGAAAAACATTCTGGTTACTGCGGTGCTGCCCTATTTGCGGGCACCTCTCTGGGCTGAGGGCAGAGGTTGCCATTCTCTGGGCCAAGCTGGCAGGGATAGTAGGGACCTTGGCCCCCACCCAGAGGCCACGAGGTCCCCAGCCAGTGCCACAATGGACACCCAGGCAGATGGCAGGTTGGACTATGGTGAGCTCAGGAAGGTTCAGAGGTGGGGGGCAGAGACGCATCACCCATCCAGTCCAGTTCATGAGCCCCTACACAGCGTTGGAGAAATGGGGCAGCCCTGCAAAGGAACCCGAGGCTGAGACCAGGGAGGAGGTGAGGGTCCTCCAGCAGGGAGACCTGGTGGCTGGAGGAAGAGAACCCCATAGGAAAAAGAAGTTACTCCTGTTAGGGGACTCAGTTGTCCAGGGAATGGATTTGGGCACAGATAGTAGAGAGGAAAGAGAGGTAAAATGCCTTCCAGGGGGAATAGCTCAGAAGGAGTGGGAGTGCATCCAGAGGATCGCTGAAGCTGTGGCAAGGAGGGGTGGGCTGGAGGTCATTATCCACTTGGGGACAAGTTACCTATCCAAGGGTAAGACAAGCTTAGAGCAGGTGAAGAAGGACTTTACAGTGTTGAGGGGGGTGCCTGGGGAAGGTAGCAAGCTCTGCGACATTTATAGAGGCGCTGCCAGTCCACAGCAGAGGGAGGGAAGAGGAATCTCCACATTAGTAACTTCAACACGTGGTTGAAAAGCTGGTGCAACAAAAAGGGGTATGGCTTCATTGGGGACTGTAACCCACCTGGAGTGATGCAGCCCTGTACAATGGGGATGGACCACATCTGTCAAGCAAGTGGAAGGCAGCCCTCAATGGACGGTTTAAATGCTTTGCTGATAAATGTTTAAACTAGCCGGGGGAGGGCAATAGGAACAGGGATACTCAGGCAGCTCACCCCTACATGGTAGAGAAAGCAGAACAATGGAGCAGGAAGGAGCTGATATCAAGGTAATCGGAGTCAAGCAGAAGTGGAGTAGGAAAGAAATCGGGAACACGAGAAAAATATCAAGAAACGGAGGAAGATGCAGGGGACCAAAAACAGGAAGAGAGAGAGGTCAGGCAGTAAAACTTGGAAGGTCATGTTGACAAATGTACGCAGCCTGGGAAAAAAAGTTCCAGACATGGAGGTCTTAATAACCGAAGGAGACCTGGACAGAGTAGCAACTGAAACCTGGTACACAGCTAATCATGAGTAGGAAACAAGTGTACCAGGATATGTTTTACTCAGGAGGGATAGGGAGGGCAAAAAGGATGGGGAAGTAGCCTTGTATGTCAGAGAGGGTATAATGGCAACACAGGTACAGGGTAGGCAGGGGGAGGACGAGGCACTGTGGGTCACCCTTCAACCTGGAAATAGCACAGCAGTACACACAGAGGTGATATACAGGCCTCCAGGACAGGATGAGGAACTGGACAGGGAGCTAGTAGAGGAAATACACGAGATGGAAATGAAAGGTGAAATTCTACTGATGGGAGATTTCAATATGCCGGACTTGGATTGGAACACCAGTGTAGCTGCTTCGGCCAGATGCACAGGCATCCTTGATTCACTCCAGAAGGCTGGACTCAGGCAGCTTGTGCTTGATCCCACCAGAGACAGGGCACTTCTAGATCTAGTAATGAGCAACAGGGATCAAATCGCAGATGTCCAAGTAGAAGGGCAACTGGGATCCAGCAAACACATTGTGTGGTTCAGCATAGGGACAAAGACTCACTCAAGTCATACTAGGACAAAGGCTTTGGATTTCAAAAATGCTGACTTTGCTGAAATGGGTAGGGGTATCAAAAGAGCCCTGGAGAGACTGGGGGCAGGAGGGGGAGTGGAAAACAGTGGAAGCATCTAAAAGAAACTTCACTGGAAGTAACAAACCAATGCATCAGATTGGTATCCAAAGCAAGAGAAGGAGAAAGCTACTGTGGTTCTCGAGAGAGGTGGCGGTAAAGGTCAGGGCAAAAAGAAAAGGGTTCAGGAAATATAGGGAGACCCAAAGGGAGGAGGTCAGGGAGGAGTACCTAGAGTGTCTAAGGGAAGCGGAAAAGGCAGTAAGGAGAGCAAAGGCACAGACTAAGTAAGGGTTAGCACAGTCATTTAAGAAAGGGGATGAAATTCTTCAAGTACATCAGCGAAAGGAGGAAAAACAAGGGGAGATTGCAAGGCTCAATGGAGAGGGAGGGGAATGGAAGGAGGGTGACATGGAAAGGGCAGAAAGATGGGGAGGAGCAGGGGCCACAGCAGTACAGCAGTTGCCAAGGGGGTGAAGAGCTGGACAATAGACCATTCGCAGGGGTAAGAGTCCTGCAGGAGCTAACTAAATTGAAGGTGGGAAAAGCAATGGGACCAGATGGCATACACCCAAGGATAGTAAGAGAACTGCGAAGGGAGATAGCAGAACCTCTGGCAGCCATGGTCACCGAGTCATTCAACACAGGGGTGGTACCAGAGGATTGGAGGAGGGCACATGTGGTCCCTCTACACAAATCTGGCAGCAGGGAGGAGGCAGGGAACTATTGGCCGGTCAGCCTCACCTCAGCAGTGCGGAAGATTATGGAGACATTGCTTAAAGAAAGGATAGGATAGTGAGACATCTAGAAGCCATTGGAGTCCAGGACCATAGGCAACATGGATTCACAGTGGGGCGATCATGTCAGACAAATCTGGTTGATTTCTTCGACTGGGTGACAAAGGAAGTAACTCAGGTTGGGGCAGTGGACATCACCTACCTTGATTTCAGCAAAGCCTTTGACACCGTCCCACATAGGGAGCTGATAAACTAGCTGGGTGGGCTGGGCATGGGGACATGGTGGTAAACTGGGTTAGAAACTGGCTAACAGACAGGAGGCAGAGGATGGTAGCAAATGGGGTGCAGTCTAGGGAGAGGGGGTGACCAGTGGGGTGCTGCAGGGATCGATCCTGGGGCCAGTCCTGTTCAATGTCTTCATTAGCGACATTGCAGAAGGGCCAGAGGGAAAGGTCTGCCTGTTTGCAGATGACACCAAGATCTGTAACACAGAGGATACCCCAGAGGGGGTGGAGAAAATGAGGAGGGACCTGGGGAAGCTTGAAAAATGGTCTGAGAACTGGCAACTGAAGTTTAATTCAAAAAAGTGCAAAATTACGCACCTGAGACACAGAAACCCTGAGGAAAAACTACAGGATGGGGCGGGAGTTGAGGACAGCCACTAAGGAGGAAAGGGACCTGGGTGTTATTATTTCAGATGACCTGAAAATGTCAAAGCAGAGTGCCAAGGCAGCTGGGAGGGCCAGTGACATGCCGGGGTGCATAGACAGGGGTATTACCAGCATAAGGAGGAAGGTAGTGATGCCATTACATAAAACCATGGTCAGGCTTCACATGGAGTACTGTGTGTGCAGTTCTGGAGGCCCCACCTTCGTAAGGATATTAACAGGCTGGAGATGGTCCAGAGAAAAGAGACTAAGATGGTACAGGACTTGCAACACAAGACTAATGAGGAGAGATTAAGGGACCTCAATATGTACTCACTGGAAGAGAGGACAGAAAGAGGGGGCGTGATAGAAACATTCAAGTACCTTAAGGGTATAAACAAGGTGCAGGGGGGAGACATTTTCCAGTAAAGGAGGAGCACAAGAACGAGGGGGCATGACATGAAATTGGAAGGTGAGAGATTAAGAGAGACTGTGAGAAAATTCTTCTTCATAGAGAGGGTGGTGGATGCATGGAATGGTCTGCCTCAGGAGGTGGTGGGAGTGAGCACTGTGGATGGATTCAAGCATGCTCGGGACAGGCATAGAGGAACCATAGAGGCACAGCAGCAGGTAGGTCAGAAGCAGTAATCCAGTACAAAGGCTTACGGGCAGACTAGATGGGCCAGGTGGTCCTTATCTGCTGGCAAGTTCTATGCTTCCATGTCAGGGCAGGGGCAGGCACAAAGCTACAGAGGTTTTTCAGCTGCACAGGTTTGAAGAGAAATATTCCCCTGTCTTATTTTATGCTGACGGGATTGAAATTACAGCGGTGTTGGGGGCGGGGGGCAGCAGCTAAAGCAAAAGCATTCTCACAAATAGAATTATGCATCCATGGAACCTGAAAAAGGGTTTTTCCTTGTGACTACAGACCACAAGGTTCAGAGGGCTTGGTCAGCAGGTTGCGCAAGTAAGATAGACACAGGCCTTGAGGACTCAGAGCAAGGTGCTCCATTTTGGTTGATATTTTTCAGGGACAAAATATCCTAGACTTGAATATCCCATGGGTGGCTGCGCAGCGTCCTTCTGTCACTCTTTAGTGCAAAGTCCACATCTTGCTCAGTGTGGCTCTGATCCTGTACAGAGCTGTGTGGTCTGTTGACTGGCAGATCTCACTAGGACAATCCAGAGAAAGGAGAAGTGAAACTTCAAAAAATAGTGTTTTGGTGAGCATTGATGCTGCAGTATAGTAGTCCTAGTTTTGGATGTGAGCAGCACCTGATCAGTCTCTTTGTTCATTGAAGGGTTTATTTTAGGACCAGTTTTATTTCATGGTTTCATCAGTGATCTGCCAACTAATCGGCATGGACTTTCAATGCTGTACTCCAACAATGCTGCAGTACATACCAACTCAGTGAGCACCAACAACACTGTAGTGTACCCCAGCTCCCTCTGCGGAAATGATGCTATAGCACACACCAACTCCCAGAGTAATAATGACACCATAGTATACCAAATCCTGTGTCCTAATGAGACTATTGTGCATAACAACTCCCTGTGTGCACCAGTGACACTGTAATACGTACTAACTCACTTTACAGTATTAACACTGTAATACATATCGACTCCCTGTGCATCTGTGACACTGTAGTGCATACAAACTCTCTGTGTGCCAGTGACACTGTAGTACATGTGAGCTCCCTATTTACCAGTGACACTGTAGTACATAGCAACTACCTGTGCATCAGTGACACTGCAGTACATATCAACTCCCAGTACGCCAGTGATACTGTAGTGTAAACCAACTCCCTGTGCATCAGGACAATGAATTAGATGCCAACTCCCTGTGCACCAGTGACACTGTAGAACATAACAATTCCTTGTGCTCTAGCGACACTGTTCTACATACATTGAGGCAGTATAGCGCAGTGGTTTAAGGCTCTGAGCTGCAAATCTGGTGACATCCAGCAGACCAGACCTGAGTTTGAATCCCACAGCTTTCACTTGCAGACTGTGTGACCCTGAGCAAATCACTTAACTTCCCTGTGCTCCCAGGTCGCACCTGTAAAAAAGCTTTCAGCTTAGTGTGCTAGTCCTGGTTAAACAACTAACAAACAAACAAAAAAACATACCAACTGCCTGAGCATCAGTGACACTGTAGTACATGCCAACTCTCTGTGCACCAGTGACACTGTAGTACACATCACCTCCCTGTGTGCCAGTGACATTGAAGTATGCATCAACTCCCTATGTGCCAGTGACACTGTAGTACATACCAACTCACTGTGTACCAGTGACACTGCAGTGTATACTGACTCCCTGTGTGCTAGTGACACAGTTGCACATACCAACTGCATGTGCTCCAGTGACACTGTAGTACAAACCACCACCCTGTGAGCCTGTGACAGTGTTGTGCATCCAACTGCCTCTGTGCCAGTGACAAGTAGTACATATCAACTCCCTGTGCTAGTGACACTGCAGTACATACCAACTCCAAGTGCACCAGTGACACTGTAGTCCATACCAATTCCATGTAAACCAATGACACTGTAGTACAAACCAGCTCTCTGTACACTAGTGACACTATAATACATACCATCTCATCATGCACCAGTGACACGCTAGTGCATACTAATGTCCAGTGTGCCAGTGACACTGTAATACCTACCAACTCCCGCTGTGCTCCATTGACACTGTCATACATACCAACTCTATGTGCACCAGTGACACTGTAGTGCATACCAGCTCCCTGTTCTCCAGTGACACTGTAGAACAGACCAAATCTCTGTGCACCAGTGACACTGTAGGACATATAACCTACCTGTGCACCAGTAACACTGTAGTGCAAGCCAACTAGCTGTGCAACAGTGACACTGTAATATTTATAACCTGCCACTGCATCAGTGACACTGTAGTACAGACCAACTCCCTGTGCACCAGTGACACTGTAGTACATAACAACTCCCAGTGCACAAGTGACACTGTAGTACATACCTACTCCCTCTGTACCAGTGACACTGTAGTACATAACAACTCCCACTGCACAAGTGACACTGTAGTACATACCAACTCCCTCTGTACCAGTGACACTGTAATATACAGTACTAACTCCCTTTGCACCAGTGACAATGTTGTGCAAGCCAACTAGTTGTGCACTGCCAGTGCATCAGTGACACTGTTGTACAGACCAACTCCCTGTGCATCAGTGACACTGTATTCCTTACCAAGTTCCTATGCACCAGTGACACTGTACTACATACAGTACCAACTCCCTCTGTACCAATACTGTAGTATATACTAACTCCCTGTGCACCAGTGACACTGTAATGCAAGCCAATTAGCTGTGCAAAAGTGACACTGTAGTATATACAAACTGCCAAGTGCATCGGAGTCACTGTAGTACAGACCACCTCTCTGTGCACCAGTGACACTGCAGGACATATCGCCTATCTGTGTACCAGAAACACTGTAATTCAAGCCGACTAGCTGTACACCAGTGACACTGTAGTATATACAAACTGCTAGTGCATCAGTGACACTCTAGTACAGACCAACTCCCTGTGCATCAGTGACACTGTATTAAATGCCAACTCCCTGTGCACCAGTGATGCTGTAGTACATACCAACTTCCAGCGCACAAGTGACACTGTGACACAAACCAACTCCCAGTGCTGCAGTGACACTGTAGTACATACCATCTCCCCATGCACCGGTGGCACTCTAGTACATACTAATATCTGGTTTGTCTGGGAAGTGGTGGAAATTAGTACAGTGCAGGGCTTCAAACAGGCATGGAATAGGCATAACTGAGCAATACAGATGAGTATGAATAGATAGGCCACTGACAGAACAAAGGCCGATGGCACATTCATAAGGTAGAAAAAGAAATGAGCAGACTAGATTGGCCTTGCGGTCCTTATCTGCCGTCAGCTTCTATGTTTCTATGTTTCTATGTGTGCCAGTGACACTGCAATACCTACCAACTCCCACTGTGCTCTACTGACACTGTTATACATACCAACTCTCTGTGCACCAGTGACACTGTAGTGCACACCAGCTCCCTGTTCTCCAGTGACACTGTAGTACAGACCAAATCTCTGTGCACCAGTGACACTGTAGGACATATAACCTACATATGCACCAGTAACACTGTAGTGCAAGCCAACTAGCTGTGCAACAGTGACACTGTAATATTTATAAAGTGACACTGTAGTACAGACCAACTCCCTGTGCATCAGTGACACTGTAGTACATAACAACTCCCAGTGCACAAGTGACACTGTAATACATACCTACTCCCTCTGTGCCAGTGACACTGTAGTACATAACAACTCCCAGTGCACAAGTGACACTGTAGTACATACCAACTCCCTCTGTACCAGTGACACTGTAATATACAGTACTAACTCCCTGTGCGCCAGTAACAATGTTGTGCAAGCCAGCTAGTTGTGCACTGCCAGTGCATCAGTGACACTGTTGTACACAGACCAACTCCCTGTGCATCAGTGACACTGTATTACTTACCAAGTTCCTATGCACCAGTGACACTGTACTACATACCAACTCCCTCTGTACCAACAATGTAGTATATACTAACTCCCTGTGCAGCAGTGACACTGTAGTGCAAGCCAACTAGCTGGGCAAAAATGACACTGTAGTATATACAAACTGCCAAGTGCATCGGTGACACTGTAGTACAGACCACCTCTCTGTGCACCAGTGACACTGCAGGACATTCATCTATCTGTGCACCAGTAACACTGTAGTTGAAGCTGACTAGCTGTACACCAGTGACACTGTAGTATATACACACTGCCAGTGCATCAGTGACACGCTAGTGCAGACCAACTCCCTGAGCATCAGTGACACTGTATTACATACCTACTCCCTCTGTGCCAGTGACACTGTAGTACATAACAACTCCCAGTGCACAAGTGACACTGTAGTACATACCAACTTCATCTGTACCAGTGACACTGTAATATACAGTACTAACTCCCTGTGCGCCAGTGACAATGTTGTGCAAGCCAACTAGTTGTGTACTGCCAGTGCATCAGTGACACTGTTGTACAGACCAACTCCCTGTGCATCAGTGACACTGTATTACATACCAACTCCCTGTGCACCAGTGACACTGTAGTACATAACAACTCCCAGTGCACAAGTGACACTGTAGTACATACCCTACTCCCTCTGTGCCAGTGACATTGTAGTACATAACTCCCAGTGCACAAGTGACACTGTAGTACATACCAACTCCCTCTGTACCAGTGACACTGTAATATACAGTACTAACTTCCTGTGCGCCAGTGACAATGTTGAGCAAGCCAGCTAGTTGTGCACTGCCAGTGCATCAGTGACACTGTTGTACACATACCTCTCAACCTCGTGCCTCATAAATCAGGGATAGGGCTTAAAAACATCAGGGAGAAAGACCCCCAAATCAGGGACACATCTTAAAAATTGGTAATATTCACCCAGAAAGCTGATAGAATAAGTGAATTAGTGTAAAAAATCATTTTCTGAAAAACAATAAGTCTGTAACTTTAATGTTTGACATTATTTTGTGTTTACAATCTCCACTGTTCAGTCATAAAAACACAAATTTTATGAGGGACAGAGGAAAATTTTGAGGCAAAATCAGGGACATCCCTGAAAATCAGGGACAGTTGAGAGGTATGGTTGTACAGACCAACTCCCTGTGCATCAGTGACACTGTATTACTTATTAAGTTCCTATGCACCAGTGACACTGTATACATACCAACTCCCTCTGTACCTACACTGTAGTGTATATACTAACTCCCTGTGCACCAGTGACACTGTCGTGCAAGCCAACTAGCTGTGCAAAAGTGACACTGTAGTATATACAAACTGCCAAGTGCATCGGTGACACTGTAGGACAGACCACCTCTCTGTGCACCAGTGACACTGCAGGACATATCACCTATCTGTGCACCATTAACTCTGTAGTGCAAGCTGACTAGCAATGCACTAGTGGCACTATAGTATATACACACTGCCAGTGCATCACTGATATTGTAGTACAGACCAGCTCCCTATGCGTCTCTGACACTGTATTACAAGTCAACTCCCTGTGCACCAGTGACACTGTAGTACATAATAAATCCCAGTGCACAAGTGACACTGGTACATATCAACTCACTCTGTACCAGTGACACTGTAGTATATGTTAATTCACTGTATGCCAGTGACACTGCAGTATATGTTAATTCCCTGTATGCCAATGATACTGTAGTGCAAGCCAACTAGCTGTGCACTAGTGACACTGTAGTACATACAAACTGCCAGTGCATCGGTGACACTGTAGTACAGATCACCTCTCTGTGCACCAGTGACACTGTAGGACATATCACCTACCTGTGCACCAGTAACACTGTAGTGCAAGCCAACTAGCTGTGCAACAGTGACACTGCAGTATACACAGCTCAAAGAAGCTGCAGAAGCAGCACTCCGTTCAGCCAGGAACAGCTCCCAAGAGGGCTAAGAGGCCTCCCGGGAAACCCCCCACTCCAGTACTCACAGCAGCTGCAGAAGCAGCACTCCGCTTGTCCAGAAACAGCTCCCAAGAGTGCTAAAAGGCCTCCGGGAAAACACCCACCCCAGTACTCACAGCAGCTGCAGAAGCAGCACTCCGCTCAGCCAGGAACAGTTCCTGAGAGGGCTAAGAGGCCTCCCGGGAAACCCCCCACCCCAGTACTCACAGCAGCTGCAGAAGCAGCACTCCACTCAGCCAGAAACAGCTCCTGAGAGGGCTAAGAGGCCTCCCGGAACCCCCACCCCAGTACTCACAGCAGCTGCAGGCAGCACTCCACTCAGCCAGGAACAGCTCCTGAGAGGGCTAAAGGCCTCCCGGAAACCCCCACCCCAGTACTCACAGCAGCTGGGAAGCAGCACTCCGCTCAGCCAGAAACACCTCCTGAGAGGGCTAAGAGGTCTGAGGAAACCACCCACCCCAGTACTCACAGCAGCTGCAGAGCAGCACTCCGCTCAGCCAGGAACAGCTCCTGAGAGGGCTAAGAGGCCTCCCGGGAAAACCCCCACCCCAGTACTCACAGCAGCTGCAGAAGCAGCACTCCACTCAGCCAGGAACAGCTCCTGAGAGGGCTAAGAGGCCTCCCGGGAAACCTCACACCCCAGTAATCACAGCAGCTGCAGAAGCAGCACTCCGCTCAGCCAGGAACAGCTCCTGAGAGGGCTAAGAGGCCTCCCGGGAAACCCCCCATCCCAGTACTCACAGCAGCTGCAGAAGCAGCACTCCGCTTGTCCAGAAACAGCTCCCAAGAGGGCTAAGAGGCCTCCCAGGAAACCCCCCACTCCAGTACTCACAGCAGCTGCAGAAGCAGCACTCCGCTCAGCCAGGAACAGCTCCTGAGGAGGGCTAAGAGGCCTCCGGGAAAACACCACCCCAGTACTCACAGCAGCTGCAGAAGCAGCACTCCACTCAACCAGGAACAGCTCCTGAGAGGGCTAAGAGGTCTCCGGAAACCACCCACCACAGTACTCACAGCAGCTGCAGAGCAGCACTCCACTCAGCCAGGAACAGCTCCTGAGAGGGCTAAGAGGCCTCCGGGAACCCCCCAGTACTCACAGCAGCTGCAGAGCAGCACTCCGCTCAGCCAGGAACAGCTCCTGAGAGGGCTAAGAGGCCTCCCGGGAAACCCCCCACCCCAGTACTCACAGCAGCTGCAGAAGCAGCACTCCGCTCAGCCAGGAACAGCTCCTGAGAGGGCTAAGAGGCCTCCCAGGAAACCCCCCATCCCAGTACTCACAGCAGCTGCAGAAGCAGCACTCCGCTCAGCCAGGAACAGTTCCTGAGAGGGCTAAGAGGCCTCCCGGAAACCCCACACCCCAGTACTCACAGCAGCTGCAGAAGCAGCACTCCGCTCAGCCAGGAACAGCTCCTGAGAAGGCTAAGAGGCCTCCCGGGAAACCCCCCACCCCAGTACTCACAGCAGCTGCAGAAGCAGCACTCCACTCAGCCAGGAACAGCTCCTGAGAGGGCTAAGAGGCCTCCTGGGAAAACCCCCACCCCAGTACTCACAGCAGCTGCAGAGAGCAGCAGTCCGCTCAGCCAGGAACAGCTCCTGAGAGGGCTAAGAGGCCTCCCGGAAACCCCCATCCCAGTACTCACAGCAGCTGCAGAGCAGCACTCCGCTCAACCAGGAACAGCTCCTGAGAGGGCTAAGAGGCCTCCCGAAACCCCACTCCAGTACTCACAGCAGCTGCAGAAGCAGCACTCCGCTCAGCCAGAAACAGCTCCTGAGAGGGCTAAGAGGCCTCCCGGGAAACCCCACCCCAGTACTCACAGCAGCTGCAGAAGCAGCACTCCGCTCAGCCAGGAACAGCTCCTGAGAGGGCTAAGAGGCCTCCCGGGAACCCCACCCCAGTACTCACAGCAGCTGCAGAAGCAGCACTCCGCTCAGCCAGGAACAGCTCCTGAGAGGGCTAAGAGGCCTCCCGGGAAACTCCCCACTCCAGTACTCACAGCAGCTGCAGAAGCAGCACTCCGCTCAGCCAGGAACAGCTCCTGAGAGGGCTAAGAGGCCTCCCGGGAAACCTCCCACCCCAGTAATCACAGCAGCTGCAGAAGCAGCACTCCGCTCAGCCAGGAACAGCTCCTGAGAGGGCTAAGAGGCCTCCCGGGAAACCCCCCATCCCAGTACTCACAGCAGCTGCAGAAGCAGCACTCCGCTTGTCCAGAAACAGCTCCCAAGAGGGCTAAGAGGCCTCCCGGGAAACCCCCCACTCCAGTACTCACAGCAGCTGCAGAAGCAGCACTCTGCTCGGCCAGGAACAGCTCCTGAGAGGGCTAAGAGGCCTCCCGGGAAAACACCCACCCCAGTACTCACAGCAGCTGCAGAAGCAGCACTCCACTCAGCCAGGAACAGCTCCTGAGAGGGCTAAGAGGTCTCCCGGAAACACCCACCCCAGTACTCACAGCAGCTGCAGAAGCAGCACTCCACTCAGCCAGGAACAGCTCCTGAGAGGGCTAAGAGGCCTCCCGGGAACCCCACCCCCAGTACTCACAGCAGCTGCAGAAGCAGCACTCCGCTCAGCCAGGAACAGCTCCTGAGAGGGCTAAGAGGCCTCCCAAGAAACCTCCCACTCCAGTACTCACAGCAGCTGCAGAAGCAGCACTCCGCTCAGCCAGGAACAGCTCCTGAGAGGGCTAAGAGGCCTCCCGGGAAACCCCCCACCCCAGTACTCACAGCAGCTGCAGAAGCAGCACTCCACTCAGCCAGGAACAGCTCCTGAGAGGGCTAAGAGGTCTCCCGGGAAACCACCCACCCCAGTACTCACAGCAGCTGCAGAAGCAGCACTCCACTCAGCCAGGAACAGCTCCTGAGAGGGGCTAAGAGGCCTCCGGGAACCCCACCCCAGTACTCACAGGCTGCAGAGCAGCACTCCGCTCAGCCAGGAACAGCTCCTGAGGGGCTAAGAGGCCTCCCGGAAACTCCCACTCCAGTACTCACAGCAGCTGCAGAAGCAGCACTCCGCTCAGCCAGGAACAGCTCCTGAGAGGGCTAAGAGGCCTCCCGGAAACCTCCACCCCAGTAATCACAGCAGCTGCCGAAGCAGCACTCCGCTCAGCCAGGAACAGCTCCTGAGAGGGCTAAGAGGCCTCCCGGGAAACCCCCCATCCCAGTACTCACAGCAGCTGCAGAAGCAGCACTCCGCTTGTCCAGAAACAGCTCCCAAGAGGGCTAAGAGGCCTCCCGGGAAACCCCCCACTCCAGTACTCACAGCAGCTGCAGAAGCAGCACTCTGCTCGGCCAGGAACAGCTCCTGAGAGGGCTAAGAGGCCTCCCGGGAAAACACCCACCCCAGTACTCACAGCAGCTGCAGAAGCAGCACTCCACTCAGCCAGGAACAGCTCCTGAGAGGGCTAAGAGGTCTCCCGGGAAACCACCCACCCCAGTACTCACAGCAGCTGCAGACAGCACTCCACTCAGCCAGGAACAGCTCCTGAGAGGGCTAGAGGCCTCCGGGAACCCCACCCCAGTACTCACAGCAGCTGCAGGCAGCACTCCGCTCAGCCAGGAACAGCTCCTGAGAGGGCTAGAGGCCTCCCAAGAAACCTCCACTCCAGTACTCACAGCAGCTGCAGGAGCAGCACTCCATCAGCCAGGAACAGCTCCTGAGAGGGCTAAGAGGCCTCCAGGAAACCCCCACCCCAGTACTCACAGCAGCTGCAGGAAGCAGCACTCCACTCAGCCAGGAACAGCTCCTGAGAGGGCTAAGAGGTCTCCGGAAACCACCCACCCCAGTACTCACAGCAGCTGCAGGAGCAGCACTCCACTCAGCCAGGA
The DNA here is from genome assembly GCA_016271365.2 of Neoceratodus forsteri. Classification (NCBI taxonomy): domain Eukaryota; kingdom Metazoa; phylum Chordata; order Ceratodontiformes; family Ceratodontidae; genus Neoceratodus; species Neoceratodus forsteri. Next base: position 1,189,199,829 of record CM057451.1, on the reverse strand, counting down.
ACAGCTCCTGAGAGGGCTAAGAGGCCTCCCGAAACCTCCACCAGTACTCACAGCAGCTGCAGAAGCAGCACTCCGCTCAGCCAGGAACAGCTCCTGAGGAGGGCTAAAGGCCTCCCGGAAACCCCCACTCCAGTACTCACAGCAGCTGCAGAAGCAGCACTCCGCTCAGCCAGGAACAGCTCCTGAGAGGGCTAAGAGGCCTCCCGGGAAACCTCCCACTCCAGTAATCACAGCAGCTGCAGAAGCAGCACTCCGCTCAGCCAGGAACAGCTCCTGAGAGGCTAAGAGGCCTCCGGAAACCCCCATCCCAGTACTCACAGCAGCTGCAGAAGCAGCACTCCGCTTGTCCAGAAACAGCTCCCAAGAGGGCTAAGAGGCCTCCCAGGAAACCCCCCACTCCAGTACTCACAGCAGCTGCAGAAGCAGCACTCCGCTCAGCCAGGAACAGCTCCTGAGAGGGCTAAGAGGCCTCCCGGGAAAACACCCACCCCAGTACTCACAGCAGCTGCAGAAGCAGCACTCACTCCAGCCAGGAACAGCTCCTGAGAGGCCTAAGAGGTCTCCCGGGAAACCACCACCCCAGTACTCAGCAGCTGACAGAGCAGCACTCCACTCAGCCAGAACAGCTCCTGAGGAGGGCTAAAGGCCTCCGGGAACCCCCAGTACTCACAGCAGCTGCAGGAGGCAGCACTCCGCTCAGCCAGGAACAGCTCCTGGAGAGGGCTAAGAGGCCTCCCGGAAACCCCCACCCCAGTACTCACAGCAGCTGCAGGAGCAGCATTCCGCTCAGCCAGGAACAGCTCCTGAGAGGGCTAAGAGGCCTCCCAGGAAACCCCCATCCAGTACTCACAGCAGCTGCAGGAGCAGCACTCCGCTCAACCAGGAACAGTTCCTGAGAGGCTAAGAGGCCTCCCGGAAACCCCACCCCAGTACTCACAGCAGCTGCAGAAGCAGCACTCACCAGCCAGGAACAGCTCCTGAGAGGGCTAAGAGGCCTCCCGGAAACCCCACCCAGTACTCACAGCAGCTGCAGAGCAGCACTCCACTCAGCCAGGAACAGCTCCTGAGAGGCTAAGAGGCCTCCTGGAAACCCCCACCCCAGTACTCACAAGCTGCAGAAGCAGCACTCCGCTCAGCCAGGAACAGCTCCTGAGAGGGCTAAGAGGCCTCCGGAAACCCCATCCCAGTACTCACAGCAGCTGCAGAAGCAGCACTCCGCTCAGCCAGGAACAGCTCCTGAGAGGGCTAGAGGCCTCCCGAAACCCCCACTCCAGTACTCACAGCAGCTGCAGGAGCAGCACTCCACTCAGCCAGAAACAGCTCCTGAGAGGGCTAAGAGGCCTCCCGGGAACCCCACCCCAGTACTCACAGCAGCTGCAGGAGCAGCTCTCGGCTCAGCCAGGAACAGCTCCTGAGAGGGCTAAGAGGCCTCCCGAAACCCCCACCCCAGTACTCACAGCAGCTGCAGAGCAGCACTCCGCTCAGCCAGGAACAGCTCCTGAGAGGGCTAAGAGGCCTCCCGGAAACCCCACTCCAGTACTCACAGCAGCTGCAGAACAGCACTCCGCTCAGCCAGGAACAGCTCCTGAGAGGCTAGAGGCCTCCCGAAACCTCCCACCCCAGTAATCACAGCAGCTGCAGAGCAGCACTCCGCTCAGCCAGGAACAGCTCCTGAGAGGCTAAGAGGCCTCCCGGAAACCCCCATCCCAGTACTCACAGCAGCTGCAGAAGCAGCACTCCGCTTGTCCAGAAACAGCTCCCAAGAGGGCTAAGAGGCCTCCCGGAAACCCCCCACTCCAGTACTCACAGCAGCTGCAGAAGCAGCACTCCGCTCAGCCAGGAACAGCTCCTGAGAGGGCTAAGAGGCCTCCGGAAAACACCCACCCCAGTACTCACAGCAGCTGCAGAAGCAGCACTCCACTCAGCCAGGAACAGCTCCTGAGAGGGCTAAGAGGTCTCCCGAAACCACCCACCCAGTACTCACAGCAGCTGCAGAGGCAGCACTCCACTCAGCCAGGAACAGCTCCTGAGAGGGCTAAGAGGCCTCCGGGAACCCCACCCCAGTACTCACAGCAGCTGGGAGCAGCACTCCGCTCAGCCAGGAACAGCTCCTGAGAGGGCTAAGAGGCCTCCCGGGAAACCCCCCACTCCAGTACTCACAGCAGCTGCAGAAGCAGCACTCCGCTCAGCCAGGAACAGCTCCTGAGAGGGCTAAGAGGCCTCCGGAAACCCCCCACTCCAGTACTCACAGCAGCTGCAGAAGCAGCACTCCGCTCAGCCAGGAACAGCTCCTGAGAGGGCTAAGAGGCCTCCCGGGAAACCCCCCACTCCAGTACTCACAGCAGCTGCAGAAGCAGCACTCCGCTTGTCCAGAAACAGCTCCCAAGAGGGCTAAGAGGCCTCCCGGGAAACCCCCCACTCCAGTACTCACAGCAGCTGCAGAAGCAGCACTCCGCTTGTCCAGAAACAGCTCCCAAGAGGGCTAGAGGCCTCCGGAAACCCCACTCCAGTACTCACAGCAGCTGGAGCAGCACTCCGCTCAGCCAGGAACAGCTCCTGAGAGGCTAGAGGCCTCCGGAAACCCCCACCCCAGTACTCACAGCAGCTGCAGAGCAGCACTCCGCTCAGCCAGGAACAGCTCCTGAGAGGGCTAAGAGGCCTCCCGGGAAACACCACCCCAGTACTCACAGCAGCTGCAGAAGCAGCACTCCACTCAGCCAGGAACAGCTCCTGAGGGCTAAGAGGCCTCCCGGAACCCCCAGTACTCACAGCAGCTGCAGAAGCACTCCGCTCAGCCAGGAACAGCTCCTGAGAGGGCTAAGAGCCCCTGGGAAACCCCCACCCCAGTACTCACAGCAGCTGCAGAAGCAGCACTCCGCTCAGCCAGGAACAGCTCCTGAGAGGGCTAAGAGGCCTCCGGAAACCCCCATCCCAGTACTCACAGCAGCTGCAGAAGCAGCACTCCGCCAGCCAGAAACAGCTCCTGAGAGGCTAAGAGGCCTCCGGAAACCCCCACCCAGTACTCACAGCAGCTGCAGAAGCAGCACTCCGCTCAGCCAGGAACAGCTCCTAAGAGGGCTAAGAGGCCTCCGGAAACACCCACCCCAGTACTCACAGCAGCTGCAGAAGCAGCACTCCGCTTGTCCAGAAACAGCTCCCTAAGAGGGCTAGAGGCCTCCCGGGAAGCCCCACCCAGTACTCACAGCAGCTGCAGAAGCAGCACTCCGCTCAGCCAGAAACAGCTCCTGAGAGGGCTAAGAGGCCTCCCGGAGAAACCCCACCCCAGTACTCACAGCAGCTGCAGAAGCAGCACTCGCTCAGCCAGAAACAGCTCCTGAGGGGCTAAGAGCCTCCCGAAACCCCCACTCCAGTACTCACAGCAGCTGCAGAGCAGCACTCCGCTCATCCAGAAACAGCTCCCAAGAGGGCTAAGAGGCCTCCCGAAACCCCCACTCCAGTACTCACAGCAGCTGCAGAAGCAGTACTCCAGCCAGCCAGGAACAGCTCCTGAGAAGGCTAAGAGGCCTCCCGGAAACCCCATTCCAGTACTCACCGCAGCTGCAGAAGCAGCCTCACTCAGCCAGGAACAGCTCCTGAGAGGGCTAAGAGGCCTCCGGAAAACACCCACCCAGTACTCACACAGCTGCAGAGCAGCACTCCACTCAACCAGGAACAGCTCCTGAGAGGGCTAAGAGGCCTCCCGGAAACCCTCCACCCAGTACTCACAGCAGCTGCAGAACCACTCCGCTCAGCCAGGAACAGCTCCTGAGAGGGCTAAGAGGCCTCCCGAAACCCCCACTGCAGTACTCACAGCAGCTGCAGAAGCAGCACCGCTTGTCCAGAAGCAGCTCCAAGAGTGCTAAAGGCCTCCGGGAAACACCCACCCCAGTACTCACAGCAGCTGCAGCAGCACTCCACTCAGCCAGGAACAGCTCCTGAGAGGGCTAAGAGGCCTCCGGAAACCCCCATCCCAGTACTCACAGCAGCTGCAGAAGCAGCACTCCGGCTCAGCCAGAAACAGCTCCTGAGAGGGCTAAGAGCCTCCAGGAAACCCCCATCCAGTACTCACAGCAGCTGCAGAAGCAGCACTCGCTCAGCCAGGAACAGTTCCTGAGAGGGCTAAGAGGCCTCCCGAAACCCACACCCCAGTACTCACAGCAGCTGCAGAAGCAGCACTCCACTCAGCCAGGAACAGCTCCTGAGAGGCTAAGAGGCCTCCGGAAACCCCCACCCAGTACTCACAGCAGCTGCAGAAGCAGCACTCCACTCAGCCAGGAACAGCTCCTGAGAGGGCTAAGAGGCCTCCTGGGAAAACCCCCACCCCAGTACTCACAGCAGCTGCAGTAGCAGCAGTCCGCTCAGCCAGGAACAGCTCCTGAGAGGGCTAAGAGGCCTCCCGGGAAACCCCCCATCCCAGTACTCACAGCAGCTGCAGAAGCAGCACTCCGCTCAGCCAGGAACAGCTCCTGAGAGGGCTAAGAGGCCTCCAGAAACCCCCACTCCAGTACTCACAGCTGCAGAGCAGCACTCCGCTCAGCCAGAAACAGCTCCTGAGAGGGCTAAGAGGCCTCCGGAAACCCCCACCCAGTACTCACAGCAGCTGCAGAAGCAGCACTCAGCTCAGCCAGGAACAGCTCCTGAGAGGGCTAAGAGGCCTCCCGGAAACCCCACCCCAGTACTCACAGCAGCTGCAGAAGCAGCACTCTCTCAGCCAGGAACAGCTCCTGAGAGGGCTAAGAGGCCTCCCGAAACTCCCACTCCAGTACTCACAGCAGCTGCAGAAGCAGCACTCGCTCAGCCAGGAACAGCTCCTGAGAGGCTAAGAGGCCTCCCGGAAACCTCCCACCCCAGTAATCACAGCAGCTGCAGAAGCAGCACTCCGCTCAGCCAGGAACAGCTCCTGAGAGGCTAAGAGGCCTCCGGAAACCCCCATCCCAGTACTCACAGCAGCTGCAGAAGCAGCCTCGCTTGTCCAGAAACAGCTCCCAAAGAGGGCTAAGAGGCCTCCCGGAAACCCCACTCCAGTACTCACAGCAGCTGCAGGAGCAGCACTCTGCTCGGCCAGGAACAGCTCCTGAGAGGGCTAAGAGCCTCCCGGAAAACACCCACCCAGTACTCACAGCAGCTGCAGAAGCAGCACTCCACTCAGCCAGGAACAGCTCCTGAGAGGGCTAAGAGGTCTCCCGGAAACCACCCCACGTACTCACAGCAGCTGCAGAAGCAGCACTCCACTCAGCCAGGAACAGCTCCTGAGAGAGCTAAGAGGCCTCCGGAACCCCACCCCAGTACTCACAGCAGCTGCAGAAGCAGCACTCCGCCAGCCAGGAACAGCTCCTGAGAGGGCTAAGAGGCCTCAAGAAACCTCCCACTCCAGTACTCACAGCAGCTGCAGAAGCAGCACTGCCAGCCAGGAACAGCTCCTGAGAGGGCTAAGAGGCCTCCCGAAACCCCCACCCAGTACTCACAGCAGCTGCAGAAGCAGCACTCCACTCAGCCAGGAACAGCTCCTGAGAGGGCTAAGAGGTCTCCCGGGAAACCCCCACCCCAGTACTCACAGCAGCTGCAGAAGCAGCACTCCACTCAGCCAGGAACAGCTCCTGAGAGGGCTAAGAGGCCTCCCGGGAACCCCACCCCAGTACTCACAGCAGCTGCAGAAGCAGCACTCCGCTCAGCCAGGAACAGCTCCTGAGGAGGCTAAGAGGCCTCCCGAAACTCCCCACCAGTACTCACAGCAGCTGCAGGCAGCACTCCGCTCAGCCAGGAACAGCTCCTGAGAGGGCTAAGAGGCCTCCCGGAAACCTCCACCCCAGTAATACAGCAGCTGCAGAAGCAGCACTCCGCCTCAGCCAGGAACAGCTCCTGAGAGGGCTAAGAGGCCTCCCGGAAACCCCCATCCCAGTACTCACAGCAGCTGCAGAGCAGCACTCCGCTCATCCAGAAACAGCTCCCAAGAGGGCTAAGAGGCCTCCCGGAAACCCCCACTCCAGTACTCACAGCAGCTGCAGAAGCAGCACTCTGCTCAGCCAGGAACAGCTCCTGAGGAGGCTAAGAGGCCTCCCGGAAACACCACCCAGTACTCACAGCAGCTGCAGAAGCAGCACTCCACTCAGCCAGGAACAGCTCCTGAGAGGGCTAAGAGGTCTCCGGAAACCACCCACCCCAGTACTCACAGCAGCTGCAGAGCAGCACTCCACTCAGCCAGGAACAGCTCCTGAGAGGGCTAAGAGGCCTCCCGGGAACCCCCCCCCAGTACTCACAGCAGCTGCAGAAGCAGCACTCCGCTCAGCCAGGAACAGCTCCTGAGAGGGCTAAGAGGCCTCCCAAGAAACCTCCCACTCCAGTACTCACAGCAGCTGCAGGAGCAGCACTCCGCTCAGCCAGGAACAGCTCCTGAGAGGGCTAAGAGGCCTCCCGAAACCCCACCCAGTACTCACAGCAGCTGCAGAGCAGCACTCCACTCAGCCAGGAACAGCTCCTGAGAGGGCTAAGAGGTCTCCGGAAACCACCACCAGTACTCACAGCAGCTGCAGAAGCAGCACTCCACTCAGCCAGGAACAGCTCCTGAGAGGGCTAAGAGGCCTCCAGAAACCTCCCACTCCAGTACTCACAGCAGCTGCAGAAGCAGCCTCCGCTCAGCCAGGAACAGCTCCTGAGAGGGCTAAGAGGCCTCCGGAAACCCCCACTCCAGTACTCACAGCAGCTGCAGAGCAGCACTCCGCTCAGCCAGGAACAGCTCCTGAGAGGGCTAAGAGGCCTCCCGGAAACCTCCACCCAGTAATCACAGCAGCTGCAGAGCAGCACTCCGCTCAGCCAGGAACAGCTCCTGAGAGGGCTAAGAGGCCTCCCGGAAACCCCATCCCAGTACTCACAGCAGCTGCAGAGCAGCACTCGGCTTCTCAGAAACAGCTCCCAAGAGGGCTAAGAGGCCTCGGAAACCCCACTCCAGTACTCACAGCAGCTGCAGGAAGCAGCACTCCGCTCAGCCAGGAACAGCTCCTGAGAGGGCTAAGAGGCCTCCGGAAAACACCCACCCAGTACTCACAGCAGCTGCAGAGCAGCACTCCACTCAGCCAGGAACAGCTCCTGGAGGGCTAAGAGGCCTCCCGGAAACCCCACCCCAGTACTCACAGCAGCTGCAGAGCAGCACTCCGCTCAGCCAGGAACAGCTCCTGAGAGGGCTAAGAGGCCTCCCGAAACCCCCATCCAGTACTCACAGCAGCTGCAGAGCAGCACTCCGCTCAGCCAGGAACAGTTCCTGAGAGGGCTAAGAGGCCTCCCGGAAACCCCACCCCAGTACTCACAGCAGCTGCAGAAGCAGCACTCCGCTCAGCCAGGAACAGCTCCTGAGAGGGCTAGAGGCCTCCCGAAACCCCCACCCCAGTACTCACAGCAGCTGCAGAGCAGCACTCCACTCAGCCAGGAACAGCTCCTGAGAGGGCTAAGAGGCCTCCTGGAAACCCCACCCCAGTACTCACAGCAGCTGCAGAGCAGCACTCCGCTCAGCCAGAACAGCTCCTGAGAGGGCTAGAGGCCTCCCGGAAACCCCCATCCCAGTACTCACAGCAGCTGCAGAGCAGCACTCCGCTCAGCCAGGAACAGCTCCTGAGAGGGCTAAGAGGCCTCCGGGAAACCCCCACTCCAGTACTCACAGCAGCTGCAGAGCAGCACTCCGCTCAGCCAGAAACAGCTCCTGAGAGGGCTAAGAGGCCTCCGGAAACCCCCACCCCAGTACTCACAGCAGCTGCAGAGGCAGCACTCCGCTCAACCAGGAACAGCTCCTGAGAGGCTAAGAGGCCTCCGGGAAACCCCCACCCAGTACTCACAGCAGCTGCAGGAAGCAGCACTCCGCTCAGCCAGAACAGCTCCTGAGAGGGCTAAGAGGCCTCCGGAAACCCCACTCCAGTACTCACAGCAGCTGCAGAAGCAGCACTCCGCTCCAGCCAGGAACAGCTCCTGAGAGGGCTAAGAGGCCTCCCGGAAACCTCCACCCAGTAATCACAGCAGCTGCAGAGCAGCACTCCGCTCAGCCAGGAACAGCTCCTGAGAGGGCTAAGAGGCCTCCCGGAAACCCCCATCCCAGTACTCACAGCAGCTGCAGAGCAGCACTCGGCTTGTCAGAAACAGCTCCCAAGAGGCTAAGAGGCCTCCCGGAAACCCCACTCCAGTACTCACAGCAGCTGCAGAAGCAGCACTCTGCTCGACCAGGAACAGCTCCTGAGAGGGCTAAGAGGCCTCCGGAAAACACCACCCAGTACTCACAGCAGCTGCAGGGCAGCACTCCACTCAGCCAGGAACAGCTCCTGAGAGGGCTAAGAGGTCTCCCGAAACCACCCACCCCAGTACTCAGCAGCTGCAGGAGCAGCACTCCACTCAGCCAGGAACAGCTCCTGAGAGGGCTAAGAGGCCTCCGGGAACCCCACCCCAGTACTCACAGCAGCTGCAGAAGCAGCACTCCGCTCAGCCAGGAACAGCTCCTGAGAGGGCTAAGAGGCCTCCCGGAAACCTCCACTCCAGTACTCACAGCAGCTGCAGAAGCAGCACTCCGCTCAGCCAGGAACAGCTCCTGAGAGGGCTAAGAGGCCTCTGAAACCCCCACCCAGTACTCACAGCAGCTGCAGAAGCAGCACTCCGCTCAGCCAGGAACAGCTCCTGGAGAGGGCTAAGAGGCCTCCTGAAACCCCCACTCCAGTACTCACAGCAGCTGCAGAGCAGCACTCCGCTTATCCAGAAACAGCTCCCAAGAGGGCTAAGAGGCCTCCCGGAAACCCCACTCCAGTACTCACAGCAGCTGCAGAGCAGCACTCCGCTATCCAGAAACAGCTCCCAAGAGGGCTAAGAGGCCTCCCGGGAAACCCCCCACTCCAGTACTCACAGCAGCTGCAGAAGCAGCACTCCGCTCAGCCAGGAACAGCTCCTGAGAGGGCTAAGAGGCCTCCCGGAAACCCCCACCCCAGTACTCACAGCAGCTGCAGAAGCAGCACTCCGCTCAGCCAGGAACAGCTCCTGAGAGGGCTAAGAGGCCTCCCGGAAAACACCCACCCCAGTACTCACAGCAGCTGCAGAAGCAGCACTCCACTCAGCCAGGAACAGCTCCTGAGAGGGCTAAGAGGCCTCCCGGGACCCCCAGTACTCACAGCAGCTGCAGAAGCAGCACTCCGCTCAGCCGGAACAGCTCCTGAGAGGGCTAAGAGGCCTCCTGGAAACCCCACCCCAGTACTCACAGCAGCTGCAGGAGCAGCACTCCGCTCAACCAGGAACAGCTCCTGAGAGGGCTAAGAGGCCTCCCGGGAAACCCCCCATCCCAGTACTCACAGCAGCTGCAGAAGCAGCACTCCGCTCAGCCAGAAACAGCTCCTGAGAGGGTTAAGAGGCCTCCCGGGAAACCCCCCACTCCAGTACTCACAGCAGCTGCAGAAGCAGCACTCCGCTCAGCCAGGAACAGCTCCTAAGAGGGCTAAGAGGCCTCCCGGGAAACCCCCCACTCCAGTACTCACAGCAGCTGCAGAAGCAGCACTCCGCTTGTCCAGAAACAGCTCCCAAGAGGGCTAAGAGGCCTCCCGGGAAGCCCCCCACTCCAGTACTCACAGCAGCTGCAGAAGCAGCACTCCGCTCAGCCAGAAACAGCTCCTGAGAGGGCTAAGAGGCCTCCCGGGAAACCCCCCACCCCAGTACTCACAGCAGCTGCAGAGCAGCACTCCGCTCAGCCAGAAACAGCTCCTGAGAGGGCTAAGAGGCCTCCCGAAACCCCCACTCCAGTACTCACAGCAGCTGCAGAGCAGCACTCAGCTTGTCCAGAAACAGCTCCCAAGAGGGCTAAGAGGCCTCCCGGGAAACCCCCCACTCCAGTACTCACAGCAGCTGCAGAAGCAGTACTCCGCTCAGCCAGGAACAGCTCCTGAGAGGCTAAGAGGCCTCCCGGGAAAACACCCACCCCAGTACTCACACCAGCTGCAGAAGCAGCACTCCACTCAGCCAGGAACAGCTCCTGAGAGGGCTAAGAGGCCTCCCGGGAAACCCTCCACTCCAGTACTCACAGCAGCTGCAGAAGCAGCACTCCGCTCAGCCAGGAACAGCTCCTGAGAGGGCTAAGAGGCCTCCCGGGAAACCCCCCACTGCAGTACTCACAGCAGCTGCAGAAGCAGCACTCCGCTTGTCCAGAAACAGCTCCCAAGAGTGCTAAAAGGCCTCCGGGAAAACACCAACCCCAGTACTCACAGCAGCTGCAGAAGCAGCACTCCACTCGGCCAGGAACAGCTCCTGAGAGGGCTAAGAGGCCTCCCGGGAAACCCCCCACCCCAGTACTCACAGCAGCTGCAGAAGCAGCACTCCACTCAGCCAGGAACAGCTCCCAAGAGTGCTAAAAGGCCTCCGGGAAAACACCCACCCCAGTACTCACAGCAGCTGCAGAAGCAGCACTCCACTCGGCCAGGAACAGCTCCTGAGAGGGCTAAGAGGCCTCCCGGGAAACCCCCCACCCCTGTACTCACAGCAGCTGCAGAAGCAGCACTCCGCTCAGCCAGGAACAGCTCCTGAGAGGGCTAAGAGGCCTCCCGGGAAACTCCCCACCCCAGTACTCACAGCAGCTGCAGAAGTAGCACTCCACTCGGCCAGGAACAGCTCCTGAGAGGGCTAAGAGGCCTCCCGGGAAACCCCCAACCCCAGTACTCACAGCAGCTGCAGAATCAGCACTCCACTTGGCCAGGAACAGCTCCTGAGAGGGCTAAGAGGTAACGCTGACCCTTCCTTTTGCACAGATCTTGTAGGGATATGACTGACTGTATACAAAACTATTTGCCCTTCCGAAGTGGGCTGACTGTTTCTTTCTGCATGGATTACTACACTGGATAGCATTGTTTTGTGCTGGATCTCATCCCTCAAGTTGGTTCTTAATCTTAAAAAAACCCAGGCCATGCTCTTTGGGTCCCAGGCCAAGATTAAGGCCTCTCCTGCTCCATTATGCATTGCTGGTAATGATGGTGTTCTGATCCCTGTTACTGATAACTTTAAATACCTTGGGGTGACACTGGACCCACAGCTTGACCTTGGCCGCCACATTCAGAACATATGAAAGACTGTCAACTGCAAACTCGGTCTGGCCTATAGAGCTAAAAGCAACCTTACTCCTGCTGCCCGTCTTGCTCTTGCCAGAGGAGTGCTCCTCCCTTTCGCTCTGCTATGGGCTCCTTTTGTTTACCCGCTCCTCCAAAGTTCACCTCTCTAGGTGGTCTAGTGCCTACAACAGTGTCTGCAGCTTTGCTCTGGCTGTCCCTCATCTCACCCATCATTGTGACCTTTATAGCAAGCTGAACTGGCTCTCCCCCTCAAATCACATAGACTTTGTCCTAGGGTGCTTCACGGGAAAGGTCCTTGGCACTGGCACCCCTCCGGAGCTGGCGAAATTCCTTGTCCCGGCTGCCTCCTCATCTTATTCCCTCAGGTCTCAGGGGCCCGCCATCCTTAAGATACCTGCTACCCGGATTCTAATGGGGGGGGGGGTAGAGATTTTGCTGCCTGTGCTCCCAGACTGTGGAACGCATTGCATGCCCAGGTCCTCTTCTCCCACTCACAGGTGTGCCTTCGATCCTCCCTATAGAACCACCTCAAACTCTCTTCGGCCTGTGGTTGCCCCAAACCCCCGTGATCTATCCTGACCCCTCAAAGCACTCCTCTCTCCTAGATGTGTTCTCAACAAAAGACTCAACTTCCTGGGGCCTTTAAGTTGTAAATAGTGCTGTATCTGCTGCATCTCAACTTGTACCTTTTGTACTGCTCTTAGTTGCTACATATGTTACTCTGTTGTGTACATACTGTACAAAACTATGCCTTACATGACTTGTAAGCTGTTTAAATCTGTATCATGTTGTCCTCACATGACTTGTAACCTGTTTAATCTGTATCATGTTGTCCTATGTGTTTAATCTGTAATTCCTGTACTCTCCTGGGTCGTACCTGAAAATAGGCAATTGTCTTGTCTAGTGTACTTACCTGGTCAGCAAAAGCTAAATAAATAACATTTTCAGTCTGGTGCTTTAAGAGATTATTAGCTGCAATTATTGTATTATCTCAGGGCTCTGATGTAGTCCTGCTTACTGCACAGCGTAGCATGATTTGTATTACTGCCTTGTACTGTTGGTCCGGTATTTACCTGCCGAAGTTACTACGGTGGGGTTGTTGTAGAAGCTCTGCCAGGCCGCTCCTCTCTGTGGTTGTCCTCTGCCAGGCTTCCTAATAGCCATTTTCCAGGTTCTCTGTACAATATCCCTATAGTTGCTCAGGGGCTAGCGCATACTCAGCAGCACCTAGTCCTCTGAGCACAGTACAACAGCCTGCGCATGCGTAGTGTGCACCAGGTCTCCTGCTGCATCCTAATGAGGTCTATTGTCAGCTTTTCCCTTATAGGGCCTCCCGGGAAACCCCCCACCCCAGTACTCACAGCAGCTGCAGAAGCAGCACTCCACTCAGCCAGGAACAGCTCCTGAGAGGGCTAAGAGGCCTCCCGGGAAACCTCCCACCCCAGTAATCACAGCAGCTGCAGAAGCAGCACTCCGCTCAGCCAGGAACAGCTCCTGAGAGGGCTAAGAGGCCTCCCGGAAACCCCATCCCAGTACTCACAGCAGCTGCAGAGCAGCACTCCGCTTGTCCAGAAACAGCTCCCAAGAGGGCTAAGAGGCCTCCCGAAACCCCCCACTCCAGTACTCACAGCAGCTGCAGAAGCAGCACTCTGCTCAGCCAGGAACAGCTCCTGAGAGGGCTAAGAGGCCTCCCGGGAAAACACCCACCCCAGTACTCACAGCAGCTGCAGAAGCAGCACTCCACTCAGCCAGGAACAGCTCCTGAGAGGGCTAAGAGGTCTCCCGGGAAACCACCCACCCCAGTACTCACAGCAGCTGCAGAAGCAGCACTCCACTCAGCCAGGAACAGCTCCTGAGAGGGCTAAGAGGCCTCCGGAACCCCACCCCCAGTACTCACAGCAGCTGCAGAAGCAGCACTCCGCTCAGCCAGGAACAGCTCCTGAGAGGGCTAAGAGGCCTCCCGGGAAACCTCCCACTCCAGTACTCACAGCAGCTGCAGAAGCAGCACTCCGCTCAGCCAGGAACAGCTCCTGAGAGGGCTAAGAGGCCTCCCGGGAAACCCCCACTCCAGTACTCACAGCAGCTGCAGAAGCAGCACTCCGCTCAGCCAGGAACAGCTCCTGAGAGGGCTAAGAGGCCTCCCGGGAACCCCCACTCCAGTACTCACAGCAGCTGCAGAAGCAGCACTCCGCTTGTCCAGGAACAGCTCCTGAGAGGGCTAAGAGGCCTCCCGAAACCCCCACTCCAGTACTCACAGCAGCTGCAGAAGCAGCACTCGCTCACCAGAAACAGCTCCTGAGAGGGCTAAGAGGCCTCCCGGAAACCCCCACTCCAGTACTCACAGCAGCTGCAGAAGCAGCACTCCGCTCAGCCAGGAACAGCTCCTGAGAGGGCTAAGAGGCCTCCCGGAAACCCCCACCCCAGTACTCACAGCAGCTGCAGAAGCAGCACTCCGCTCAGCCAGGAACAGCTCCTGAGAGGGCTAAGAGGCCTCCCGAAACACCCACCCCAGTACTCACAGCAGCTGCAGAAGCAGCACTCCACTCAGCCAGGAACAGCTCCTGAGAGGGCTAAGAGGCCTCCCGGGAAACCCCACCCAGTACTCACAGCAGCTGCAGAAGCAGCACTCCGCTCAGCCAGGAACAGCTCCTGAGAGGCTAAGAGGCCTCCCGGGAAACCCCACCCCAGTACTCACAGCAGCTGCAGAAGCAGCACTCCACTCAGCCAGGAACAGCTCCTGAGAGGGCTAAGAGGCCTCCCGGAAACCCCCATCCCAGTACTCAGCAGCTGCAGAAGCAGCACTCCGCTCAGCCAGGAACAGCTCCTGAGAGGGCTAAGAGGCCTCCCGGGAAACCCCACCCCAGTACTCACAGCAGCTGCAGAAGCAGCACTCCGCTCAGCCAGGAACAGCTCCTGAGAGGGCTAAGAGGCCTCCCGGGAAACCCCCACCCCAGTACTCACAGCAGCTGCAGAAGCAGCACTCCACTCAGCCAGGAACAGCTCCTGAGAGGGCTAAGAGGCCTCCCGGGAAACCCCACTCCAGTACTCACAGCAGCTGCAGAAGCAGCACTCCGCTCAGCCAGAACAGCTCCTGAGAGGGCTAAGAGGCCTCCCGGAAACCCCACCCCAGTACTCACAGCAGCTGCAGAGCAGCACTCCGCTCAGCCAGGAACAGCTCCTGAGAGGGCTAAGAGGCCTCCCGGGAAACCCCCCACTCCAGTACTCACAGCAGCTGCAGAAGCAGCACTCCGCTCAGCCAGAAACAGCTCCTGAGAGGGCTAAGAGGCCTCCCGGAAAACCCCCCACTCCAGTACTCACAGCAGCTGCAGAAGCAGCACTCCGCTCAGCCAGAAACAGCTCCTGAGAGGGCTAAGAGGCCTCCCGGGAAACCCCACCCCAGTACTCACAGCAGCTGCAGAGGCAGCACTCCGCTCAGCCAGGAACAGCTCCTGAGAGGGCTAAGGCCTCCGGAAAACCCCACCCAGTACTCACAGCAGCTGCAGAAGCAGCACTCCCTCAACCAGGAACAGCTCCTGAGAGGGCTAAGAGGCCTCCCGGAAACCCTCCACCCAGTACTCACAGCAGCTGCAGAGCAGCACTCCGCTCAGCCAGGAACAGCTCCTGAGAGGGCTAAGAGGCCTCCCGAACCCCCCATCCCAGTACTCACAGCAGCTGCAGAGCAGCACTCGCTTGTCCAGAAACAGCTCCCAAGAGGCTAAAGGCCTCCGGAAAACCCCACCCAGTACTCACAGCAGCTGCAGGAGCAGCACTCCCTCAGCCAGGAACAGCTCCTGAGAGGGCTAAGAGGCCTCCGGAAACCCCCACCCCAGTACTCACAGCAGCTGGAGCAGCACTCCGCTCAGCCAGGAACAGCTCCTGAGAGGGCTAAGAGGCCTCCAGAAACCCCCATCCCAGTACTCACAGCAGCTGCAGAGCAGCACTCCGCTCAGCCAGGAACAGCTCCTGAGAGGGCTAAGAGGCCTCCCGGAAACCCCACCCCAGTACTCACAGCAGCTGCAGGAGCAGCACTCCGCTCAGCCAGGAACAGCTCCTGAGAAGGCTAAGAGGCCTCCCGGAAACCTCCACCCAGTACTCACAGCAGCTGCAGAGCAGCACTCCGCTCAGCCAGGAACAGCTCCTGAGAGGGCTAAGAGGCCTCCTGGAAACCCCCACCCAGTACTCACAGCAGCTGCAGAAGCAGCACTCCGCTCAGCCAGGAACAGCTCCTGGGAGGGCTAAGAGGCCTCGAAACCCCCACCCAGTACTCACAGCAGCTGCAGAGCAGCACTCCGCTCAGCCAGGAACAGCTCCTGAGAGGGCTAGAGGCCTCCCGGAAACCCCCACTCCAGTACTCACAGCAGCTGCGAGCAGCACTCCGCTCAGCCAGAAACAGCTCCTGAGAGGGCTAAGAGGCCTCCGAAACCCCCACCCCAGTACTCACAGCAGCTGCAGAGCAGCACTCCGCTCAGCCAGGAACAGCTCCTGAGAGGGCTAAGAGGCCTCCGAAACCCCCACCCCAGTACTCACAGCAGCTGCAGAGGCAGCACTCCGCTCAGCCAGGAACAGCTCCTGAGAGGCTAAGAGGCCTCCCGGAAACTCCCACTCCAGTACTCACAGCAGCTGCAGAGCAGCACTCCGCTCAGCCAGGAACAGCTCCTGAGAGGGCTAAGAGGCCTCCGGAAACCCCCACCCCAGTAATCACAGCAGCTGCAGAAGCAGCACTCCGCTCAGCCAGGAACAGCTCCTGAGAGGGCTAAGAGGCCTCCCGAAACCCCCATCCCAGTACTCACAGCAGCTGCAGAAGCAGCACTCCACTCAGCCAGAACAGCTCCTGAGAGGGCTAAGAGGCCTCCCGGAAACCCCCATCCAGTACTCACAGCAGCTGCAGGGCAGCACTCGCTCAGCCAAAACAGCTCCTGAGAGGGTTAAGAGGCCTCCCGGAAACCCCCACTCCAGTACTCACAGCAGCTGCAGAGCAGCACTCCGCTCAACCAGGAACAGCTCCTAAGAGGGCTAGAGGCCTCCGGGAAACCCCACTCCAGTACTCACAGCAGCTGCAGAGAGCAGCACTCCGCTAGTCCAGAAACAGCTCCCAAGAGGGCTAAGAGGCCTCCGGGAAGCCCCCACTCCAGTACTCACAGCAGCTGCAGAGCAGCACTCCGCTCAGCCAGAAACAGCTCCTGAGAGGGCTAAGGCCTCCCGAAACCCCCACCCCAGTACTCACAGCAGCTGCAGAGCAGCACTCCGCTCAGCCAGAAACAGCTCCTGAGAGGGCTAAGAGGCCTCCCGAAACCCCCACTCCAGTACTCACAGCAGCTGCAGAGCAGCACTCCGCTTGTCCAGAAACAGCTCCCAAGAGGGCTAAGAGGCCTCCCGAAACCCCACTCCAGTACTACAGCAGCTGCAGGAGCAGTACTCCGCTCAGCCAGGAACAGCTCCTGAGAAGGCTAAGAGGCCTCCCGGAAAACACCCACCCAGTACTCACACCAGCTGCAGAAGCAGCACTCCACTCAGCCAGGAACAGCTCCTGAGAGGCTAGAGGCCTCCGGAAACCCTCCACTCCAGTACTCACAGCAGCTGCAGAGCAGCACTCCGCTCAGCCAGGAACAGCTCCTGAGAGGGCTAAGAGGCCTCCCGGAAACCCCCACTGCAGTACTCACAGCAGCTGCAGAAGCAGCACTCCAGCTTGTCCAGAAACAGCTCCCAAGAGTGCTAAAGGCCTCCAGGAAAACACCCACCCAGTACTCACAGCAGCTGCAGAGGCAGCACTCCACTCGCCAGGAACAGCTCCTGAGAGGGCTAAGAGGCCTCCCGGAAACCCCACCCAGTACTCACAGCAGCTGCAGGAGCAGCACTCCACTCAGCCAGGAACAGCTCCCAAGAGTGCTAAAGGCCTCCGGAAAACACCCACCCAGTACTCACAGCAGCTGCAGAAGCAGCACTCCACTCGACCAGGAACAGCTCCTGAGAGGGCTAAGAGGCCTCCGGAAACCCCCACCCTGTACTCACAGCAGCTGCAGGAGCAGCACTCCGCTCAGCCAGGAACAGCTCCTGAGAGGGCTAAGAGGCCTCCCGAAACTCCCCACCCCAGTACTCACAGCAGCTGCAGGAGTAGCACTCCACTCGGCCAGGAACAGCTCCTGAGAGGGCTAAGGGGCCTCCGGGAAACCCCCACCCAGTACTCACAGCAGCTGCAGATCAGCACTCCACTTGGCCAGGAACAGCTCCTGAGAGGGCTAAGAGGTTGCTGACCCTTCCTTTGCACAGATCTTGTAGGATATGACTGACTGTATACAAAACTATTTGCCCTTCGAAGTGGGCTGACTGTTTCTTTCTGCATGGATTACTACACTGGATAGCATTGTTTTGTGCTGGATCTCATCCCTCAAGTTGGTTCTTAATCTTAAAAAAACCCAGGCCATGCTCTTTGGGTCCCAGGCCAAGATTAAGGCCTCTCCTGCTCCATTATGCATTGCTGGTAATGATGGTGTTCTGATCCCTGTTACTGATAACTTTAAATACCTTGGGGTGACACTGGACCCACAGCTTGACCTTGGCCGCCACATTCAGAACATATGAAAGACTGTCAACTGCAAACTCGGTCTGGCCTATAGAGCTAAAAGCAACCTTACTCCTGCTGCCCGTCTTGCTCTTGCCAGAGGGTGCTCCTCCCTCGCTCTGCTATGGGCTCCTTTGTTTACCGCTCCTCCAAAGTTCACCTCTCTAGGTGGTCTAGTGCCTACACAGTGTCTGCAGCTTTGCTCTGGCTGTCCCTCATCTCACCCATCATTGTGACCTTTATAGCAAGCTGAACTGGCTCTCCCCCTCAAATCACATAGACTTTGTCCTAGGGTGCTTCACGGGAAAGGTCCTTGGCACTGGCACCCCTCCGGAGCTGGCGAAATTCCTTGTCCCGGCTGCCTCCTCATCTTATTCCCTCAGGTCTCAGGGGCCCGCCATCCTTAAGATACCTGCTACCCGGATTCTAATGGGGGGGGTAGAGATTTTGCTGCCTGTGCTCCCAGACTGTGGAACGCATTGCATGCCCAGGTCCTCTTCTCCCACTCACAGGTGTGCCTTCGATCCTCCCTATAGAACCACCTCAAACTCTCTTCGGCCTGTGGTTGCCCCAAACCCCCGTGATCTATCCTGACCCCTCAAAGCACTCCTCTCTCCTAGATGTGTTCTCAACAAAAGACTCAACTTCCTGGGGCCTTTAAGTTGTAAATAGTGCTGTATCTGCTGCATCTCAACTTGTACCTTTTGTACTGCTCTTAGTTGCTACATATGTTACTCTGTTGTGTACATACTGTACAAAACTATGCCTTACATGACTTGTAAGCTGTTTAAATCTGTATCATGTTGTCCTCACATGACTTGTAACCTGTTTTAATCTGTATCATGTTGTCCTATGTGTTTAATCTGTAATTCCTGTACTCTCCTGGGTCGTACCTGAAAATAGGCAATTGTCTTGTCTAGTGTACTTACCTGGTCAGCAAAAGCTAAATAAATAACATTTTTCAGTCTGGTGCTTTAAGAGATTATTAGCTGCAATTATTGTATTATCTCAGGGCTCTGATGTAGTCCTGCTTACTGCACAGCGTAGCATGATTTGTATTACTGCCTTGTACTGTTGGTCCGGTATTTACCTGCCGAAGTTACTACGGTGGGGTTGTTGTAGAAGCTCTGCCAGGCCGCTCCTCTCTGTGGTTGTCCTCTGCCAGGCTTCCTAATAGCCATTTTCCAGGTTCTCTGTACAATATCCCTATAGTTGCTCAGGGGCTAGCGCATACTCAGCAGCACCTAGTCCTCTGAGCACAGTACAACAGCCTGCGCATGCGTAGTGTGCACCAGGTCTCCTGCTGCATCCTAATGAGGTCTATTGTCAGCTTTTCCCTTATAGGGCCTCCCGGGAAACCCCCCACCCCAGTACTCACAGCAGCTGCAGAAGCAGCACTCCGCTCAGCCAGGAACAGCTCCTGAGAGGCTAAGAGGCCTCCCGGGAAACCTCCCACCCCAGTAATCACAGCAGCTGCAGGAGCAGCACTCCGCTCAGCCAGGAACAGCTCCTGAGAGGCTAAGAGGCCTCCCGGAAACCCCATCCCAGTACTCACAGCAGCTGCAGAGCAGCACTCCGCTTGTCCAGAAACAGCTCCCAAGAGGGCTAAGAGGCCTCCCGGGAAACCCCCCACTCCAGTACTCACAGCAGCTGCAGAAGCAGCACTCTGCTCAGCCAGGAACAGCTCCTGAGAGGGCTAAGAGGCCTCCCGGGAAAACACCCACCCCAGTACTCACAGCAGCTGCAGAAGCAGCACTCCACTCAGCCAGGAACAGCTCCTGAGAGGGCTAAGAGGTCTCCCGGGAAACCACCCACCCCAGTACTCACAGCAGCTGCAGAAGCAGCACTCCACTCAGCCAGGAACAGCTCCTGAGAGGGCTAAGAGGCCTCCCGGGAACCCCACCCCCAGTACTCACAGCAGCTGCAGAAGCAGCACTCCGCTCAGCCAGGAACAGCTCCTGAGAGGGCTAAGAGGCCTCCCAAGAAACCTCCCACTCCAGTACTCACAGCAGCTGCAGAAGCAGCACTCCGCTCAGCCAGGAACAGCTCCTGAGAGGGCTAAGAGGCCTCCCGGGAAACCCCCCACCCCAGTACTCACAGCAGCTGCAGAAGCAGCACTCCACTCAGCCAGGAACAGCTCCTGAGAGGGCTAAGAGGTCTCCCGGGAAACCACCCACCCCAGTACTCACAGCAGCTGCAGAAGCAGCACTCCACTCAGCCAGGAACAGCTCCTGAGAGGGCTAAGAGGCCTCCCGGAAACCTCCACTCCAGTACTCACAGCAGCTGCAGAAGCAGCACTCCGCTCAGCCAGGAACAGCTCCTGAGAGGGCTAAGAGGCCTCCCGGGAAACCCCCACTCCAGTACTCACAGCAGCTGCAGAAGCAGCACTCCGCTCAGCCAGGAACAGCTCCTGAGAGGGCTAAGAGGCCTCCCGGGAAACCTCCCACCCCAGTAATCACAGCAGCTGCAGAAGCAGCACTCCGCTCAGCCAGGAACAGCTCCTGAGAGGGCTAAGAGGCCTCCCGGGAAACCCCCCATCCCAGTACTCACAGCAGCTGCAGAAGCAGCACTCCGCTTGTCCAGAAACAGCTCCCAAGAGGGCTAAGAGGCCTCCAGGAAACCCCCACTCCAGTACTCACAGCAGCTGCAGAAGCAGCACTCCGCTCAGCCAGGAACAGCTCCTGAGAGGGCTAAGAGGCCTCCCGGGAAAACACCCACCCCAGTACTCACAGCAGCTGCAGAAGCAGCACTCCACTCAGCCAGGAACAGCTCCTGAGAGGGCTAAGAGGCCTCCCGGAAACCCCCACCCCAGTACTCACAGCAGCTGCAGAAGCAGCACTCCGCTCAGCCAGGAACAGCTCCTGAGAGGGCTAAGAGGCCTCCCAGAAACCCCATCCAGTACTCACAGCAGCTGCAGGAAGCAGCACTCCGCTCAGCCAGGAACAGCTCCTGGGAGGGCTAAAGGCCTCCCGGAAACCCCACACCCAGTACTCACAGCAGCTGCAGAAGCAGCACTCCGCTCAGCCAGGAACAGCTCTGAGAGGGCTAAGAGGCCTCCCGGAAACCCCCACCCCAGTACTCACAGCAGCTGCAGAGCAGCACTCCACTCAGCCAGGAACAGCTCCTGAGAGGGCTAAGAGGCCTCCTGGAAACCCCCCACCCAGTACTCACAGCAGCTGCAGAAGCAGCACTCCGCTCAGCCAGGAACCGCTCCTGAGGAGGGCTAAGAGGCCTCCCGGAAACCCCCACCCAGTACTCACAGCAGCTGCAGGGGCAGCACTCCGCTCAGCCAGGAACAGCTCCTGAGAGGGCTAAGAGGCCTCCGGAAACCCCCACTCCAGTACTCACAGCAGCTGCAGAAGCAGCACTCCGCTCAGCCAGAAACAGCTCCTGAGAGGGCTAAGAGGCCTCCCGGGAAACCCCCCACCCCAGTACTCACAGCAGCTGCAGAAGCAGCACTCCGCTCAGCCAGGAACAGCTCCTGAGAGGGCTAAGAGGCCTCCCGGGAAACCCCCCACCCCAGTACTCACAGCAGCTGCAGAAGCAGCACTCCGCTCAGCCAGGAACAGCTCCTGAGAGGCTAAGAGGCCTCCCGAAACCCCACTCCAGTACTCACAGCTGCAGAGGCAGCACTCCGCTCAGCCAGGAACAGCTCCTGAGAGAGGCTAAGAGGCCTCCCGGAAACCTCCACCCAGTAATCACAGCAGCTGCAGGAGCAGCACTCCGCTCAGCCAGGAACAGCTCCTGAGAGGGCTAAGGGCCTCCCGGAAACCCCCATCCCAGTACTCACAGCAGCTGCAGAAGCAGCACTCCGCTTGTCCAGAAACAGCTCCCAAGAGGCTAGAGGCCTCCGGAAACCCCACCCAGTACTCACAGCAGCTGCAGGAGCAGCACTCTGCTCGCCAGGAACAGCTCCTGAGAGGGCTAAGAGGCCTCCCGGAAACACCCACCCAGTACTCACAGCAGCTGCAGAGCAGCACTCCACTCAGCCAGGAACAGCTCCTGAGAGGGCTAAGAGGTCTCCCGGGAAACCACCCACCCCAGTACTCACAGCAGCTGCAGAAGCAGCACTCCACTCAGCCAGGAACAGCTCCTGAGAGGGCTAAGAGGCCTCCCGGGAACCCCACCCCAGTACTCACAGCAGCTGCAGAAGCAGCACTCCGCTCAGCCAGGAACAGCTCCTGAGAGGGCTAAGAGGCCTCCCGGGAAACCCCACTCCAGTACTCACAGCAGCTGCAGAAGCAGCACTCCGCTCAGCCAGGAACAGCTCCTGAGAGGGCTAAGAGGCCTCCTGGAAACCCCCACCCCAGTACTCACAGCAGCTGCAGAAGCAGCACTCCGCTCAGCCAGGAACAGCTCCTGAGAGGGCTAAGAGGCCTCCTGGGAAACCCCCACTCCAGTACTCACAGCAGCTGCAGAAGCAGCACTCCGCTATCAGAAAACAGCTCCCAAGAGGGCTAAGAGGCCTCCGGAAACCCCACTCCAGTACTCACAGCAGCTGCAGAAGCAGCACTCCCTCAGCCAGAAACAGCTCCCAGAGGGCTAAGAGGCCTCCGGGAAACCCCACCCAGTACTCACAGCAGCTGCAGAGGCAGCACTCCGCTCAGCCAGGAACAGCTCCTGGGAGGGCTAAGAGGCCTCCGGAAACCCCCACCCCAGTACTCACAGCAGCTGCAGGAGCAGCACTCCGCTCAGCCAGGAACAGCTCCTGAGAGGGCTAAGAGGCCTCCGGGAAACCCACCCAGTACTCACAGCAGCTGCAGCAGCACTCCACTCAGCCAGGAACAGCTCCTGAGAGGGCTAAGAGGCCTCCGGGACCCCAGTACTCACAGCAGCTGCAGAAGCAGCACTCCGCTCAGCCGGAACAGCTCCTGGGAGGGCTAAGAGGCCTCCTGAAACCCCCATCCCAGTACTCACAGCAGCTGCAGAAGCAGCACTCCGCTCAGCCAGGAACAGCTCCTGAGAGGGCTAAGAGGCCTCCGGAAACCCCCATCCCAGTACTCACAGCAGCTGCAGGAGCAGCACTCGCTCAGCCAAAACAGCTCCTGGAGAGGGTTAGAGGCCTCCCGGAAACCCCCACTCCAGTACTCACAGCAGCTGCAGAGCAGCACTCCGCTCAACCAGAACAGCTCCTAAGAGGGCTAGAGGCCTCCCGGAAACCCCCACTCCAGTACTCACAGCAGCTGCAGAAGCAGCACTCCGCTTGTCCAGAAACAGCTCCCAAGAGGGCTAAGAGGCCTCCCGGGAAGCCCCCCACTCCAGTACTCACAGCAGCTGCAGAAGCAGCACTCCGCTCAGCCAGAAACAGCTCCTGAGAGGGCTAAGAGGCCTCCCGGAAAACCCCCCACCCCAGTACTCACAGCAGCTGCAGAAGCAGCACTCCGCTCAGCCAGAAACAGCTCCTGAGAGGGCTAAGAGGCCTCCCGGGAAACCCCCCACTCCAGTACTCACAGCAGCTGCAGAAGCAGCACTCCGCTTGTCCAGAAACAGCTCCCAAGAGGGCTAAGAGGCCTCCCGGGAAACCCCCCACTCCAGTACTCACAGCAGCTGCAGAAGCAGTACTCCGCTCAGCCAGGAACAGCTCCTGAGAAGGCTAAGAGGCCTCCCGGAAAACACCCACCCAGTACTCACACCAGCTGCAGAAGCAGCACTCCACTCAGCCAGGAACAGCTCCTGAGAGGCTAAGAGGCCTCCCGGAAACCCTCCACTCCAGTACTCACAGCAGCTGCAGAAGCAGCACTCCGCTCAGCCAGGAACAGCTCCTGAGAGGGCTAAGAGGCCTCCCGGGAAACCCCCCACTGCAGTACTCACAGCAGCTGCAGAAGCAGCACTCCGCTTGTCCAGAAACAGCTCCCAAGAGTGCTAAAAGGCCTCCGGGAAAACACCCACCCCAGTACTCACAGCAGCTGCAGAAGCAGCACTCCACTCGGCCAGGAACAGCTCCTGAGAGGGCTAAGAGGCCTCCCGGAAACCCCACCCAGTACTCACAGCAGCTGCAGAGCAGCACTCCACTCAGCCAGGAACAGCTCCCAAGAGTGCTAAAGGCCTCCGGGAAAACACCACCCAGTACTCACAGCAGCTGCAGAGCAGCACTCCACTCGGCCAGGAACAGCTCCTGAGGAGGGCTAAGAGGCCTCCAGGAACCCCCACCCCTGTACTCACAGCAGCTGCAGAGCAGCACTCCGCTCAACCAGGAACAGCTCCTGAGAGGGCTAAGAGGCCTCCGAAACTCCCACCCCAGTACTCACAGCAGCTGCAGAGTAGCACTCCACTCGGCCAGGAACAGCTCCTGAGAGGCTAAGGGCCTCCGGAAACCCCCACCCAGTACTCACAGCAGCTGCAGATCAGCACTCCACTTGGCCAGGAACAGCTCCTGAGAGGGCTAAGAGGTAATGCTGACCCTTCCTTTGCACAGATCTTGTAGGATATGACTGACTGTATACAAAACTATTTGCCCTTCGAAGTGGGCTGACTGTTTCTTTCTGCATGGATTACTACACTGGATAGCATTGTTTTGTGCTGGATCTCATCCCTCAAGTTGGTTCTTAATCTTAAAAACCCAGGCCATGCTCTTTGGGTCCCAGGCCAAGATTAAGGCCTCTCCTGCTCCATTATGCATTGCTGGTAATGATGGTGTTCTGATCCCTGTTACTGATAACTTTAAATACCTTGGGGTGACACTGGACCCACAGCTTGACCTTGGCCGCCACATTCAGAACATATGAAAGACTGTCAACTGCAAACTCGGTCTGGCTATAGAGGCTAAAAGCAACCTTACTCCTGCTGCCCGTCTTGCTCTTGCCAGAGGTGCTCCTCCCCGCTCTGCTATGGGCTCCTTTTGTTTACCGCTCCTCAAAGTTCACCTCTCTAGGTGGTCTAGTGCCTACAACAGTGTCTGCAGCTTTGCTCTGGCTGTCCCTCATCTCACCATCATTGTGACCTTTATAGCAAGCTGAACTGGCTCTCCCCTCAAATCACATAGACTTTGTCCTAGGGTGCTTCACGGAAAGGTCCTTGCACTGCACCCCTCCGGAGCTGGCGAAATTCCTTGTCCGCTGCCTCCTCATCTTATTCCCTCAGGTCTCAGGGCCCGCCATCCTTAAGATACCTGCTACCCGATTCTAATGGGGGTAGAGATTTTGCTGCCTGTGCTCCCAGACTGTGGAACGCATTGCATGCCCAGGTCCTCTTCTCCCACTCACAGGTGTGCCTTCGATCCTCCCTATAGAACCACCTCAAACTCTCTTGACCTGTGGTTGCCCCAAACCCCGTGATCTATCCTGACCCCTCAAAGCACTCCTCTCTCCTAGATGTGTTCTCAACAAAAGACTCAACTTCCTGGGGCCTTTAAGTTGTAAATAGTGCTGTATCTGCTGCATCTCAACTTGTACCTTTTGTACTGCTCTTAGTTGCTACATATGTTACTCTGTTGTGTACATACTGTACAAAACTATGCCTTACATGACTTGTAAGCTGTTTAAATCTGTATCATGTTGTCCTCACATGACTTGTAACCTGTTTTAATCTGTATCATGTTGTCTATGTGTTTAATCTGTAATTCCTGTACTCTCCTGGGTCGTACCTGAAAATAGGCAATTGTCTTGTCTAGTGTACTTACCTGGTCAGCAAAAGCTAAATAAATAACATTTTTCAGTCTGGTGCTTTAAGAGTTATTAGCTGCAATTATTGTATTATCTCAGGGCTCTGATGTAGTCCTGCTTACTGCTGGCGTAGCATGATTTGTATTACTGCCTTGTACTGTTGGTCCGGTATTTACCTGCCGAGTTACTACAGTGGGGTTGTTGTAGAAGCTCTGCAGCCGCTCCTCTCTGTGGTTGTCCTCTGCCAGGCTTCCTAATAGCCATTTTCCAGGTTCTCTGTACAATATCCCTATAGTTGCTCAGGGGCTAGGCGCATACTCAGCAGCACCTAGTCCTCTGAGCACAGTACAACAGCCTGCGCATGCGTAGTGTGCACCAGGTCTCCTGCTGCATCCTAATGAGGTCTATTGTCAGCTTTTCCCTTATAGGGCCTCCCGGGAAACCCCCCACCCCAGTACTCACAGCAGCTGCAGAAGCAGCACTCCACTCGGCCAGGAACAGCTCCTGAGAGGGCTAAGAGGTAACGCTGACCCTTCCTCTTGCACAGATCTTGTAGGGGTGTTAGCCCGTTAACTGCCCTGCCCACCACAGCCCAACTCTCAATATAAAGCCCTCACTGGTCACATAATTTCCTGTGCCATTTTGTACTGAGTCCCCAGTTTCCCATTAGCAGGTTATACAACCTCCTCACTAGAGAGCTTTTCTTCCCTTTCTTCCTATGTACTACTGCCCCTCCTTATCCTCCTGCATCTCACCTCCCTGTCTGATACTCTAGACTGCCCACCATATCTACTATTCCACATCGACTTCCCTCACAGAAGTAGCTCTTTACCCCCACCCTTTCTAGCTCCCTTCCCTTCCCTTCCCGCCTTCTTACACCCTCCTCCCTACTCTCTGCCTCTCCCCCAGACACCACTAGGAGTTACTACTGCACCCCACTTTTTTGCTGTCAATCCCCTGTTTTAGTGGCCCATCGGATCTCCCCCCAGGGCACTGCCAGGCTGTTTTCTCAGGAGCACCCCCCCCCGTTCTGGATTCTGGTATCCTCCACACCAAAGACTGTTACCCTGCCACTGCACCACGGAGACTCTCACACTAAGTGAAGGCAGTGTGATCACCCTTATAGTACACAATCAACAAAAACCTGACCCAACGCTATGGTTATCCCACCCTGCCCTCTCAACCTAACTCCAGTACTACTAATGTTGCTGTTCACCCACATACAATACACACCACCCTCCCCACAAATCCACATCACACAACTGTCTCAGGGAACCCTCCACAATAGTAGTTCCCCTCCTATGCCCTCACCAATATCATCCCCTCCCTTCCCACCTATGTGCGTGCACACATGCGTGTCCCAACCTGGTCTACCTTGGCCCCCAAGTTGGTCTGCCATCCCCACCATACACTCCCTCCCAATACCACGCACATGAGCCATAGGTAGCGGTAACAGCCCTCTGGCTCACTGTGCAAATAATCACCCACGCCTACTCAGAATAATCTCTCTGCTCCTTCTACTGTCTGGGACCGTCCACCCCAACCCAGACCCGAGAACCCCTGCACCATCCCACCCATCACCAGTTGCTGGTCTCTGCAATGCATTAATGAATATATGCAGCATCCTAAAAGAAACAGCCGCAATACAGTGCTGGATCACCATGCACCAGCCCGACGTCCTCACACTGGTTGAGACTTGGCTCTCCAACTCCACCCCAGACTCATCCATATCTTTTCCTGGTTATGCACTTTTCAGACTGGACAGAGTGGGTGAATGGGGTGGTGGCTGTGCAATATATCTGTGGCATTCCTTACTGGCCCAAGCTATACTGCCACTGGCCCTAGACCACAGAGCTTAATCCATGTCCCTAAAGGTCATGCCAGACCAATCCAAGGCTCCCCTCATAATCAGTGTAGCCTACATACCACCACGCAAACAGTCCCATGCACTACACTCCATCATGGAATACATTGCCAGCCTTTCTCATAAATCCGAACACATCATACTAGGTGACCTCAACCTAAACTGGCTTGCTAGCATGACCTCTACCTCCAAAGATGCTCTCACTGCCCTAGACCTCCACCAACTGGTGACCCAGCCAACTAGGTACAGTCCAACCACTGGCATACACACCTTACTGGACATCATTCTATCCAACTGGCCCCATAGAATCATGGACATAGTGGTCCTGCCAGACTCCCTCAATGACCACTCCCCAGTAATTTTTACTTGGTCAGGCAAGCAACTGGCACCTGCACCAACTGCCACTCTCTGATGCCACCTCCACCCTGGGAATCTCACTAAATTCAAGGAACACCTTGCCCACTGGGACTGGTCCCTGATATACCAGGCTACCAGTGTGGATATAGCACTAGACTATTTCTGCAACTCCTTCACAGTAGCCTGTGACACCTTTGCCCCCCAAAATAAGACCCACACCAAATGACAAAACGCACCATGGATAACACTGTTCCTCATCCAGAAGCTAAAACACAGAGACAATCTATGGCATAAAGCCACGGACTCAGGAAAACCTGCAGACAGACAGGCCTATAGAGCAGAATGAAATAGATGCACATGGGCCATTCGCAAAGTGAAAGCAGAACACTTTAGGGCCACACTTACCACCTCCTAGGGGTCATCCCGAAAATTCTGGGACAACATAAAAACCCTAAGTGACAAATCGTGGGCGCCACCCCCTCACAGATCACAGAAAAAATGACTCGATCACCACTAACCCAAAGGAAATCGCCAACACTCTTAACACTATCTTCATGAACTTAAGCTGAGTACTCCCCACAATTTCTTCAACCCCATACCCATCTCAGATCCCCCCACCTCCCATGCCCACCTTTCTACCTCCGAACAATCACACTGCAGGAAGCAGAGCCTTACCTTACCAAGGCCCTAAATGGGTCTAGCCCTCTAAAAGACCCACTGGATATTAAACTCCTCAGCATAGCTTTGGACATATTGCTCCCCCTCCTTACGGGTCTGCTAAATCGCTGTCTCTGCCTCGGACAATTCCCAAAAAAGTGGAAAAACACAGTTGTAACACACATCCACAACGAAGGGAATCACTTATCTCCTGGGAATTACCAACCAATTTCCATTCTCCTCCCTCTCTCCAAAGCCCTAGAAAAGGTAGTGCAGACCAGTTGACAAACTACCTAGACACCCATAGTCTGCTCTGCAATGAGCAGCACAGTTTCCGTGCTGGACATAGCACCACCACGGCGCTCCTGGAATTCTCAAATCATATCCACACAGCACTAGACAAGGGGCAACTGGCAGGATCAGTGTTTATAGACCTATACAAGGCCTTTGACATGGTCAATCACCCCCTTCTGCTTGACACCCTCATGAAAATGGGCTTCTCACAAGGGCCATTGGACTGGTTCTCTAGCTACCTGGCATCCAGAACACAATGTGTCAGGATAAACACTATGGTATCCTGCACCCGCCCTGTACACTCTGGAGTACCACAGGGCTCCATTCTGGGGCCATTGTTTTTTAGTCTGTTTCTTAATGCCCTTTCCTCCTCATGCCCCAGAAAAATATTACTATATGCCAATGACGCCATCCTCTGTGACTCCCATACCAACCCCACCAGTCTGCAGATCTCACTCCAGTACTCTTTAAGCTAGGCTGAGTGCTAGTTCAATGAGTGTAGACTAGTAATTAACCTGAAAAAACCAAGACCATGCTATTTGCACATCATCAGAGCAAACTAAAAAGTGCACACCTCCAAATCCTCTCCAGTTCACTCTACCCTCTCAAACAGGTCTCATCCTATAAATACCTGGGGATTATATTTGACCCTGCCCTTACCTTCCATGCACACATCAGCACACTCACCTCCTATATCGCCATAAGGACTGCCTGCCCCCGAAAGCACTGAGACTAGCCATCACCTCATCCGTCATGTCCCTGATTGACTATGGACTGCTAATCTATGCCTCTGCAGATGCCACGGCTATCAGCGAAATAAAAGTGGCCATAAACAAGGCATGCAGGCTCCTGTCTGGTGCGGCCAGAACAACACACACATGCACCCTCTAGTCCCTCACCCAGATCCTCAATTTTGAGGGAAGGCTGCAGTATCAGGCTTGCCTTATGGTTGAAAAAACCCTCCTAGGTCTAACACCCCCTGGAGTAGCGGCATCCCTAATTACCAACATGCACATGGTAAACACCCACAGCTTAGATAATGCATCTATGGCCATTCTTAGGGTCAGGACTACCGTAGCGCAGAGATCTTTTCGGGTCAGGGCCCCTTCCTGGTTCAACTCCCTGCCCACGTCAGTCACTTGTCACTCCAAGCTTGGCGCTTCAAGACTGCCCTCAGGAGCCACCTCTTCACATCATGCACCTGCACCTACCCATAAGAGGTCCCCCAACCATCCTATCATCTGGGCTACCACTGCTACACTGTACTCGGTAATATCATCTCCAATGAGCCTATACAGTGACAAAGTCTAATTCACAAGACTGCCTACTACATTGGATTATAGCATGTCTCCTGTAATATAGTGCCTGTTTAGCTAACAACCTGTATAGGCCTGTATATAATGTGCCTTCCCACCTGTACCAATACTGTCTTGTGTATAATGTACTATGTTACCTACTGTTTAAATAATGCATTTTATGTGTCACCTCCACCCTGTACCACAGTTGTACTGTTGATAATGTGTTTTTTGTCTATTGTTAAATCACGTGGAGCCTTTGTAAATGCGTCTATGACTCAAAAGTTTGTAATTCTGATACTTTAAATAAATAAATAAAATACACACTGCCAGTGCATCGGTGACACTGTAATACAGACCAACTCCCTGTGCACCAGTGACGTTGCAGTATATACCAATTCCCAGTACATAAGTGACACTGTGGTACAAATCCACTCCCTGTACATCAGAGACATTGTAGTACATGCCAACTCCCTCTGCTCCAGTGACACTGTAGTACATACCATCTCCCTGTGCACCAGTGGCACTGTAGTACAAACCTGCTCTCTGTGCACTAGTGACACTGTAGTACATACCATCTCCCCATGCACCAGTGGCATTCTAGTACATATTAACTTTCACTGTGTTCCAGTGACACTGTCATACATACCAACTCTCGGTGCACCAGTGACACCATAGTGCATACCAACCTTCTGTGCACCAGTGACACTGTAGGACATATCACCCACCTCTGCAGCAGTGACACTGTAGTACACATCATCTCCCTCTGATCCAGTGACACTGCAGTACATATCAACTGCCTGTTCACCAGTGACACTGTAGTACAGACCAACTCTCTGTACACCAGTAACATTGCATTATATATAAATTCCCTGTGCACCAATGACACTGTAATACATACCAACTGCCTCTGTGCCAGAGACACTGTAGTGTACACCAACTCCCTGTGCACCAGTGATGCTGTAGTGCATACCAACTACTTGTGTACCAATGACACCGTAGTACACACCACTTCCCTATGTGCCAGTGGCACAGTAGTATGTACCAACTCCCTGTGCACTTTTGACACTGTAGTACATACCGATCAAAACAATGAAACCAATCACAATTGATACAGTCAAAGAAAACATAATAAGTTAAAATGCAAACATTTACAATCAGCGAGTACAAAAGTGAGGTAGAAAAATGGCCGTACATAGAGTCAATTATCTGTAAATTTAAAAATTCAGAGGGGGATCAGGAGGCAGGGACTGGAGTGTAGTGGAAAGAAGAGGACAGCAGAGGAGGCTCAGCAAGGTAAATGTTATTTCTTGGGCACCCAATCCCTGAGGCTTTTGGCACCTAAGAAACATAACAATAAAATACAAATGAAAAGACAGTAACATTCTGGCTCATAGATGTCAAAGGACACAAGGCAGTCCTCGAGCAGCTGTGCCACCAATTTCTCAACAACCTTGCTCAAAACGGCAGATTGAAGATTGGACAGTAATTCACCAGAATGTCAGGGATGAGGGAAGGTTTCTTAAGGAGGGGTCTCACCAGTGATTCTTTCAAAGCCACTGGGAATACCCTTTCCACCATCGAGCACCTGGCAATCCTGGTGAACACTTAGCCAACAGCCTTGATGCATCCAGTTAAGAAACGTGTCGGGATATGGCCGGCCCAGTGGAGCAGGAGGTTGAGGCTCTGGTCACTACACCTAGCACCACATCGGCAACCTGAGTTTGGGAACGAGCCTGGGCTGCTTGGGGTCAGCAGAGGGGAGAGAGGACTGCTCTCCTGTCTTGGAGGGAGGGAGACTGGTCGTCCCAGTTGTTGACTGCCCTCTGGCGGCAGCAGGAGGGCAATATGGGTAGGAGACACGTACTGACATCTATACATCGGTAGGGAAGGGGGATGGGGGAAAATGAAATATTGGAGCCTGGCAGGTTCAATGATGGCCCCGTGTGCTCAAGGGCCATTTCCGGTGTCTGGATTGGGTCTCAGGGGGTGGGGGTGATAGCCTGCACCTCTCCCCACGGCCCCATCGTATGGGGTGATCCAAAGGGAAATTTCCAGGACTGCAGGAGTGGGGACGTGAGAGGACTGGAGAAGTGACTTCCTCCGTGTGGAGGACCACAGACCCTGCCAGGACTCCTGGAGGAGGATAAAAATCTACATGAAAAAAAAAAGAAACCCGTCGGGTCTGGGCCCAGTTCACAAGATGTGTGCTTCGCAGCTCTAAGATCACCCCAGTCACTTCAGACACCTCCACTGGCCTAAATTCCTCCCAGACAGGCAGAGTGCCTCTATTCCTCCCAGTCCAACCACTGTGAGGCAGTTGCCTCCCTGACAGAATCCCTGACCAAATAGACGACACTCCGTCAGAGAAGAACAGAGCAAACTCTTCTCATAAAGTGGATGAAAAAGTCTTCTTCAGCTGTAGACAGGTAGGATGGAGAACCCTGTCCACAGTTTGAAAAAGCTGAGAAGGTCTGTTCTTTCCTGCTGCAATCTCCCTGGACAGGAATTATGCCTTCTTACGGGAGATGCCCCCTGGTACTCACTACACACAGGGCCAGTTTGTCAGCCTCCAGCCGGGTCTTCTGCAAGCAATGCTTCAACTTCTGACCCTTGATCTTCATCACCTTGAGATCTCCATCAAACCAGGGGATCTCAAGTGAGAAGATCTGGGTTGTATACAACTTGGAGCGATGAGATCCAGTGCTTCGGAAACCACCTTATTAAAGGTGGCCACTGCCTCACCGGTGCCAATCGCACAGGCTGCATCTACTCTAGATAGGTCAGCGAACACCAGTAGTCCTTCTGGGTGCAAACCCTTAAAAGCACGGTAGCTGACCATCTCTGCAGGGGAAGGACTTCCGGGGGGGACCCAAGTGTAAACTCCGTGGTGCAGTGATCAGAACAAGAAATCCGATCAGTCTTGAGGCTATCAACCCCAAGACCCAACTGGAACACCAGACTGAGTGTGTGGCCATGCTGGTGGGTCACAGAAGCAGCAACTTGTGCAGGCCCAGTGATGACATCAACTAGAGGAGGTCATAACTGAAATACGAGGATTTGTCATCAACCCAGGTGCTGAAATCCCCCAGGATTAAGTACCTGGGGGACTTCAATACCTGGTCAATGATGAAGTCTGCTACCTGCTGCAGGAATTCTCCTTCTGCCCCCTGAGGGTGGTAAACAAGGAGAATCCTGCAACCTGCACCTGGACCCCCATGTACGTTGACGCACTCAAAAGATCTGGTATTACTAACTGGATGCACCATGAAGCCCATGCTGGATCTAAAAATTATGGCCACTCCCCCACCCCTGCAATCCTTCCTTGGGCAGCGAACTACAGAGTACCCAGCAGAGGAGGAGGAGGAGGGCTTAAGTAAGGGTGACATGAAGGGGGATGGAGGAAGCAAAAGGAGGATATGGGTGAAGGCAAGATGAAGATGGTTTAAAGGAGAGCTGGTTTCAGGGGGCGAGAGAGGCGGTAAGAGGAGGCAGGTCAAAAGGCAGCAAAGCAAGGAGGGAATTCAGCCAGAATAATTGAGATTTGCAGGGCAGAGGATATCACAAGGAGGCTCAGGTAGGCCAGCAAGTGCAGGAGGGCTGAGCAGAGAGTTTTAGTAGCTGTTTAAGGGCAGGAAAGGAGAGGGAAAGCCATAAGTTGGGGGGAAGCAGATTCCAGAGTGAGGGGAGTCGGTATGAGAAAGCTGCTAGTCCAGCACATGAATGCACTTGAAGGATGAAGAAGGTACGAGAGTCTCTGGAGCAAAGTGCATGGTTGGATGCACCAATAGGAGAGAGGAGTAAGGATAGGTAAGTAGCGAGCAAGTCAAACCAGAATTTAGCAACAAGGGACACACTGTGCAGTTGGTGATGAAGAGGAAGAGGAAACATGGAGGCTGAGGAGTATAAAGAGCAGGAGTGAGTTAGACGAGGTAGGTTTGTAGTGAAGTGACAGAAAGTGTTGCACAGGGTGTCCAGCTTGGTGAGTGTGGAAGAGTGAGCCAATGCATAAACCACGTCAGTGTAGTCAAAGAGTTTAATATGAATAAATGTAAAATCATGCCCCGTGGTAGGAAAAATTGCAGATTTGACTATATAATTAATGGCTATAGACTACAGAGAAGTGTTGCTGAAAGGGATTTAGGAATTCAGATAACTAGTGATTTGTCATTTTCTAGCCGTTGCACCAATGTAGCTAAGAAGGGATACATAGTACTTATGGCAATAAGGAGGAATATCAAAAGTTGAGCTAAGGAGGTGGTGGTGCCCTCGTATGCATCACTGATGCGGCTGCATCTAGAGTATTGCATTGGGTTCTGGTCTCCGTATCTCAAGAGAGACATTAGGAGGCTGGAGGGAGGGCAGAGATGAGCGATTAAGTTGCTATATGGAATGAGCAATTGGTCATGTGAGGAGAGACTAAAACAAGCAGGATTGTATTCCTTGTAGCACAGGAAATACGGAGGGAATATGTGCCTGGTGTATAAGGCATTCAAGGAAACAGACCTCTGGGAGTGTGTTGGATTGGATAGAAGACCGGATTTAAAAACAAATTGGGGGCACAGATTTCAATTAAAAGGTGAAAATTATTCTAAAAATCAGAGAGGTGGATGGTTTTCAACAAATGTATCTAGTTACTCTATGGAGCAGTTTAAACATTCACTGGATAAATTTAGTGGAGACCGCCGTTTTAAAATATTATTTTAGTAGTGCAGGTTATAAAGGCTAATGCTAATTACATAGAGAATAAAGTATGGATCGGGGTGTGTGACAAGAAGTTTACATACCGAGGGAAAGATACATAAACCCCGAAAAGCTAAGCTTTAGGGTTTATTAGCATCTAATTCGAGGGTGTGTGTAAACTTCAAGTTTACACACACCAACCCATATTTTATTTTATATAATTGCAGGGTTTGCCTTTTTTTGCCTCAGCAATTCTATAAAATGAATGCAGGTTGCTACGCGGCCTGCCTGGTTTGATATGGGCATCCGGTCTGTGACGCGCAGTGCCATTTTTAATTGATTTAAAACTTTTTTTTGGGGGGGGGTGAGCAGTAGAACCAGGTTCTCTTTCATGTTGTAGGTTCTGTTTAGAAATTAAACTTACTGCCGAGTCCGATTCCGAGTGGCGGTTCACTCTTCTGGGGGAAAGCGTGCGGCGAGCATTCTGAAGGGAAAAGCTGAAGTGGGGTATTCGCAGAGAGATGGAAACCATGCACGTGTTTGCCGTTATAAACACTCCTTTATAACGGCAAATTACACCACGGTTTCCCTATGGGAAAAAGGCTAAGCCAGTTATTATATCTGTTTTACATCTTATGAATCTTATGAATCTAAAGATAGGAATGATCAGCTTAGTGATCAGTTCTCAACTTATAGGGAGACTGAGGCAGTCTTTGTTATGGTATAAGGCCCCGTGTTTAGGGCAGATCTCAGCGTTCAGAGTATCAATGTGATGGGAGAAGTGCAGCTTGCTGTCTAACCAGACACCCAAGAATTCGAAGGCTGAAACTGTTACAAAACAAAAACAAACAAAAAGCAACACTCTGCAGTTAGGTCATGCTAAGGTCAATCAAGCAAAATAAGCATGAAACAAGCGTTTGTCAATGCCAGATGTTGTCCTACTGGTTTTGGCATTGGTAGTGCAGGGGTTAGAGAGACACATAATAGAAGTAGCAGTGAAGTATAGAGCCGACATCAACCCCACCCCATCCTGCAGAGAGTGACAGGCATTGGGGTGTGCGTTTGGGTCGCTGGCCATAACGCTCATACTATTTCACCTCAGGGTAGAAATGGGAGAGGAAGGGGAGAGGGCGGTAAGGTGCCTGCCTGGTGCCATGGCTTGGAGGGACAGGGAGCGAATCCTCAGGATCGCTGGAACAGCTGCACAGGAGAGGGAGCTGGATGTCATTGTCCACATAGGGACAAATGACCTGGCTGAGAAAGGGATCACAGCAGTGCAGGAGGAGTTTGTGGAGTTGGGGAGGGGCCTTAGACAAGTAGCACGCACAATAACCTTCTCAGAGGTGCTGCCTCTCTACGGCATGGATGAGGATAGGGTGCTCCACACCATGGGATTCAATCAGTGGTTGAAAACTGGTGCAGAGCTCAGGGATTTGGCTTCATTGGGGACTGGGGGTCCACCTGGAGTGATGCAGGCCTATACTGGTGCAATGGTCTGCATCTGTCCAGGAGGGGAACCAGGATCCTAGGTGATAGGTTAAAATGCTTCATTGGCAAGCATTTAAACTAGCCAAAGGGGGAGGCACTGGAAAGGAGCAGGGAAATCCTAGCCCCCGCCAAAAAATTCAGGGTAGTAAGTGAGGTAAACACCAAGATAGAGATGATGTTAGGGAGAAGGGCATGGGTAAATGGAGAAAATGACAAAGGCAAGAAGGGCAGGGATGGGACAAAAAGGGTAAGGCCATCAAGAAATGGAGGGGAATGAGTACCAATGCCCATAGTCTGGGCAACAAACTCCCTGAACTGGTGGCCTTGATGAAAGAGGGATGCCTGGATATCGTAGCAGTCACAGAAACATGGTACACAGATAACCATGACTGGGATGTTAACATACCAGGGTACGCAACCTACAGGAGAGACAGGGAGGGTAGAAGATGGGGAGGAGTAGCTCCTTATGTAAGGGAAGGGATAAAAGCAATGGAATGAAAGAGTAAACAGGAAGGAGAGGAGGCTCTGTGGGTCACCCTAGAGACTGGAAATGGCACCACAATCTGCACAGGGGTTCTATACAGGCCCTCATGTCAGGGAGAGGAAATGGACAAGGATATGATAGAAGGCATCCTTAGGATGGCAGAGAAAGGGGATATACTGTCTGTGTTTCTATGTTTCACCCTATCTTGCAGAGTCTAACAAGTGTCACGCTGTGCCTTGAGGTCATCCAGCCTTATGCTCACCCCATTTCATAAGGAA
Organism: Neoceratodus forsteri; assembly: GCA_016271365.2. NCBI lineage: Eukaryota > Metazoa > Chordata > Ceratodontiformes > Ceratodontidae > Neoceratodus > Neoceratodus forsteri. The sequence goes on along the minus strand of CM057451.1, from coordinate 1,189,163,197 downwards.
GTACGTTGAGATGGGTGCAGCATAGGAGAATGGGTTGAACTTTGGGGCTGAAGAGTCCAGGGCACACCTTGATGCCTGTCAGTGGCTACAGGGTTGAGTTGGAGGACCAATGGCGTGAGCAGTACAGCAGACAATCCAAAGACACACCCCTGATGCCTGTTAGTCTGTACAGGGTGAGATGTAATAGTTAGAAACCCTAATGCCCTGGGCTTGTGTTGGCATTTGCACTCCAAATTTTAAAACATGGCCTTTTTGTGACCCCACCTCATGAAAACATTTGGGACCTCTGTTCATGAACAGTGCCCCTGTGATTTTGTTAATCTGTCTTGAATGTTGATTTTCCACAGTGACCATGCCATTCTGCACCACATGAAAATGTCAGCTGCACCATTGATAAGGAGGTGTGAAGAGATGGCAATGTGGAAAATCTGGAGTGAAAATATTAAACATTCCTGAAGTTACGAGCGTGTGTGAAAACTGCACAGCGTACACTTATAACACAGTCATTTAGTGGAATTATTCCACTAAATTTTTAATACAGCCATTTTGGGATCTCTGCTGATGAACAGTGGCACTATGATTATCTTAATCTACCCAAACGTTGATTTCCCACAACGACTGTGTGATTGTGCGCCAGATGCACGAAACTACATTCCGGGTGGGATGTGACAAATGACAGCTGAACTGTTCATAAGAAGGTGTACAAAAATGACAATGTTGCCGGCCTGGTGGCACCGAGGGTTGAGGCGCTGGACGCCACACCTCGTTCCACGCCGGCGACCCGGGTTCGGGAGCGGACTCGGGTAGTCGGTGGGTCGGCCGGGGGGAGACAGGCTTGAGCGTCCGATGACAGCTCGCCTGCTCCGGGGAGGGATTCGGCCGCAATCCGCACTTGCATGACCCTGAGTGGAGGCTCGAGGAAGACAAGCCCTCTGGGATTGGCTGGTTGGCCTTTGAGCAGTACGGACGCGGACGGCGCGGCCATGACGCCAGGGGAGGCTCGACTGCCCGGGGAGGGAGAAACCCAGAAAAGACCTGCCTGCCTGGGAAGATGTGGGGACCCGTGACGTGCCTCCATGATGTGCCCGTGCCTGCCCAGCAGTCCACTTAGACCGACGAATGTAAGTTACGGGTTAGATCCCCCACCTCGTCCCCACCCGGGGGCTAAACCGCGGCTCCATGGGGACTTGTGGTCTGTGTGGGCAGGGTTCCGGGTAGTGGGATGTCTGTGGGTCATCACTGAAGGGTCGGAGGAGGCAGGCTGCGAGGAGGATAAAGAGTGATTTAAAAAAAAAATGACAATGTTGAAAATCTGGAGTGAAAATATTACAAATTCTTGAACTTACGACTGTGCATAGACACTGCGCAATGCACGCTTGTAACATAGTCATTTTATGGAATTTTTTCACCAAATTTTCAACATAGACATTTTGGGACCGCTGCTCATAAACAGTGCCACTGTGATTTTCTTACTCTGTTCTGAACACTGTTTTTCTATAGCGACTGTGCCACTGCGCGCTGTATGTGTGAAATGAAAGCTGTACTGTTCATAAGGAGGTGTGAAAAAATGGCAGTGGTGAAAATCTGGAGTACAAATATTAAAAATGATCAAAGTTACAAGCGTGCGTGGAAACTGCACAATGTACACTTGTAAAACAGTCATTTTATGGACGTTTGTCACCTAATTTTCAGCAAAACCATTTTAGGACCTCTGCTCATGAACAGAGTCACTGTGAGTTTCCTAATCTGTCCCAAACACTGATTTCCCACAGTGACCACCCTATTCTGTGCCGGAAGTGCAAAAACACATTTCGGCCAGGATGTGAAAAATGATGAGGTTGCGTGAACACTGCGCAACACACGCTCATAGCACAGTCATTTAATGGACTTTCGTCACCACATTTTCAACATAGGCATTTTAGGACCTCTGCACATGAACAGTATCACTATGATTTTCTTGCTCTGTCCCGAACACTGATTTCCCACAGTGACCACACTATTCTGCGTCAGAAGTGCGAAAACACATTTTGGGCAGGATGTGAAAAATGACAGTTGTACTGTTCATAAGGAGGTGTGGAAAAATGCCAATGTTGAAAAGCTGGTGTGAAAATATTACAGATTCGCGAAGTTATGAGCATGTGTGGAAACTGCACAACGCACACTCGTAAAACAGTCATTTTTTTATTTTTTTCACCAAATTTGCAACTATGGCTTTTTGAGAGGCCACCTCATGAACAGTGGCATTGTCGTTTCGTTAATCGGTCCTGAAGGGTGATCCCGCGCAGTGACAGCAAAATCACCTGTCGGGACCAAATAACACCATGACAGCAACTGAATTCATGAGGAGGGGTCCCAATAACCCCATGTGGAACATTTGGTGGCAAAATTCCCCAAAATGCCCGAGATATGCATCAAAGTTGAAAAAACCCTATTTATGTCATTATACAGCTTACCGGTATTTCTTCAGTTCGCGGTTGACTTTGAAGAGTGCAGACGTGTTCCCGGTCCACCGAAGATCATCCGCCAAGCTCCGGAGGTAAGTATGGGGTGAGGAGTATGTGAGGAGGTGGGGCATGCAGTGGGTGGCGCGGGTTGGGGAGGGAGCTGCAAAACTGCGTAGGGACCATTTTCTACTTTACAGGAAAAAAAACATTTCTGGAAGGTTTTGGTTTTTACAGGTACATTTGACATGCTGAGGTGGGCTCCCAGCATGTCACCTGTGTGCTTTTGTTGGGGGGACTGGAGCCGATGGGGATTGGACACCCCATCGGCAAATAAAAAAGAGTGTTTGGTGGGGATGATGCTTACGGGGTTTGGGCTCCCCCATTGGCAAATGAACTGGGGAGGAGGGGTGTCACCTGTGAGGTTTTTCAGGGGGACTGTAGCTGACGGGATTGGGCACCCTGTCGGCAACAAACAGTGTTGTGGGGGGATGACATCGGGATTGGCTCCTCCATCGGCAGATGAATTGTGAAGGGGGGGATTGTAGCCAACGGGGATTGGGCACCTCATCTGCAAATAAAGAGTGTTGGAGGGTGATGCCAACAGGGGGATTGGGCACCCCCCTAAGTCGACTTTTGTGGAGACTGTGCGAGGCAGACTGCACTGCTGCCGCCATGTCGCACTGAAACTTACACCGGGAAAGGCACGCCCTGCAATGAGGTGGAGCTCCCTCATTGCAGCAGCTAAAACCTTTCAAGGTGGTGGACACGCTTTTGCACTGCTGTCATAGACAGCATGCAATCTAATTCATGCCACGGAGCCCAACTCCAAAAAGTAGTGGTACCACAGGCCACAACAGGACTGCACCTCCAAAACCTGCTAATCTGAAGTTACTACAACATGTTTCTTGTGCAGGCGCATGACAACATAAAAATGACCGGACAAAACAAATATTCCAGTGGAAAAGGTCAGATGAGACCACAGCACTAACCCCAGCGCTTCAAGTCTGAACGTTCAGACTGGCGCGGTGTTAGTGCCGTGGTCTCATCTGATCTTTTCCACTGGAACCTTTGTTTTGTCCGGTCATTTTGTAATTCTCAATTTGCTTGATTGACCTTAGCATGACCTAATTGCAGAGTGCTGTAGAGTGCTACTTTCTGTGTGTTTTGGTTTGCTGTTCTTAGCAAGCACCCCGCTCTCAGTTTCTGAGTGTGCATCCATCTGCTTTTAATTTGAAACTGTTACAAATTGGGTGCTATCGAGGGTATGGTAAGTGGAGGGAGGCTGGATTTTTGCTAGCTTCTGTGTGGAACCAAAGGTCATAGAGACTGCCTATTTAGTGTTCACAGTGAGTTGATCTGCGTTCTATGTCATAATGGCAATCATGGAATTCCGATCGCTGTTATGGCGAGTGTACTTCGCCCCCCCAAAAAAAGGCAATGTACACTCACAGCGACGAAAACAGACAACAACCAAAAAGGTTGTTCTGCGGGGGTGCATGTCAGGGAAGGAGTGAAAATCCATAAAATGGAAAAAACAAAGTGCCAAAAAAAAAAGCAAAATCCCTCACCCTCCCCATCCCCGAACCCTCCACCCTCCCTACTATAGCCAGCCACCCTCACCAGTACACCAAGCCACCAGCTTGGCAGCCTCCCACCACACTACCCCTTAGATACCCTCTCTCCTCTTCCTGTCCCTTCCCCTCCTTCCTGTCACCCTGCTGTAACAGTCACTACCCTTGCAGGGTAGCCCACATAACAGACATTGAAAGTGAGCCTCTCATATTCGAGTCGCTCATTTTCAGTCGTTGTTATAACGGTAAACCATTGATCTGATTTAGACCAGTGAAGTACATTAAGGAAGTTATGCTGGAGTGGGGTTCGGTTGCACTATGTGAGAGACATATAAGGTAGGGTACAGTGAAACTTCGATTATCCGGACACCAATTATCCGGATTATTCGATTCTGAGGACCTGCCACCCAGTCCCGAAATTGCTAACGCTGTCACGAAATTTGCACATTTAAAACACAAAGTTGTGAAGTTATTTCTAAAAGGCTAATGACCATATGATTAGGCAGAGTGAATACCACAGCTTAATTGCCTAGTAATGATGTGGGAATGATGTGTGATTAGTGCTTGAAAGATTTCACAGCTCATTGTACCAGCTCGTTTAAAAATAGGTGTAGTTACATGCAGTTCTAAATCAATTGCAATCAACCCCTTATAAGCTTTAAAACCCTCACTGTTCCTCCGGTCAGCATGTTGCTCTAGTCTACAATGGCGGTCTCATCTAATACTTCACCTTAAAGCAAGCGATGTGAAGCGCAAAAGAAAAATTCTGCCCCTCAGTGAAAAAATGCTGATCCTTGACAGACTGGACTATTTTTTTTACTTCTGTTTTTTAACACTATATTACTGTACTGTATTTTATTTGTTTATATTCTATTTTCTACTAAAATAAAAACATTGATTTCAAACTCATAATGTAAGTTTTATTTAGTGTTTCTACATGCAGCATTAGTTGCAGCAGATTAGACAGGCTGAATTTCATTTTTCTGGATGATCGATTTTTCAGACCAAAGTCAGGTCCCCTGACAGGTCTATATAATTGAGGTTTGACTGTACAGTGTCATTGGCATACATGTGTCTGCGTGAGGAGACACAGGCTGAGGGAAGGTCATTTATAAAAATGGAGACTAGGACTGGTCCCAAAATAGAGCTTTGGGGGACTCTGGCCTGGATTGGGAAGAGGTGGAAATCGAGCAGGCAACTTACACAGATTGTTGGCGACCAGAGAGGTACCTGCAAGAGTGGAACCATTGCATGGCAAAGTGGGGAGTGGTGCAATGCACTGGCTGTGGGGCGGCAATCTTCTGGGAGACATTCTGGAGGCTGCGATGCTGCCCTATTTGCAGACAGGCACTTCTCTGGTCTGAGGGAGGAGGTTGTCTGTCTCCAGACTGACCTGGCAAGAATTCAGGAAACCACCTCCCCCCCAGGGACCATCAGGGCCACCGCCAATGCCTCAGTGGTTGCCAAGAAAGAGGAGTGGTTGGACCACAGTGGGCTCAGGAAGGAGGCAGTATAATGCAGTGGTTTAAGGCTCTGAGCTGCAAATCTGAAGACCTGGGTTTGAATACCACAGCCTCCACTTGCATATTGTGTGACTCTGAGCAAGTCATTTAACTTCCTAGGTTGCACCTGTAAACAAGCTTTCAGCTTAGTGTGTCTCACCTGATCAAACAATTGGAGAAACTAACAAAAAAAAAAAAAGTAGTGGAACAGAGTCACATCCCTCCAGCTGTACCTCTTCACAATTCATTAATAATTCTGGCGGAGCGTGGTTCCTCTATGGAGGCACTTGCAGTGGAGACCAAGGAGGGTGCTGGAAACCTTCACAAAGGAGACCCACAGAAGGGTGGCACAGGATCCCACAGAAGAAGGAAACAACTTCTGGTGGGGGACTCAATCATTATAGGGGAAGAACGGGGGGAGGGATGGGAGAGGGACGTAGGGTACCTGCCCAGTTCCATGGCTTGGAGGGGCAGGAAGCAAATCTGCAGAATCACAGGAGCAGCTGCAAAGAAGAGGGAGCTGGATGTCATTGTCCACCTAGGGACAAATGACCTGGCTGGGAATGGGGTTAGAGCAGTGCAGGAGGAGTTTGTGGAGTGGGGAGGGGCTTTAGACAAGTGGCACGCATGGTAACCTTCTCGGAGGTGCTGCCTGTCAGTGGCATGGGTGAAGCTATGGTACTCCACAACATGAGATTCAATGAATGGTTGAAAAACTGATGTGGAGCTCAGGGTTTTGGCTTCATTGGGGACTGGGGGTCCACCTGGAGGGATACTGGCCTTTACTGGCACGATGCTCTGCATCTGTCCGGTAGGGGAACCAGGATCCTAGGTGATAGGTTTAAATACTTCATTGTCAAGCATTTAAATTAGCCAAGGGAAAGGAGCAGGGGAAATTCCAGCCCCCCCCCCCACAAAACAGGGTAGTTAGAAAGGTAAACACCAAGGCAGAGAAGTCTATAGGGAGCAGGACAGGGGAATGAAGAACAAGGCAAAGCCAGTAAGGAGAGGGATGGGGCTAAAAGGGGTATGGCCATCAGAAAATGGAGGGTGAGGAGTACCAATGCCTGTAGTCTGGCTAACAACCTTCCTAAACTAGGGGCCTTGATGGAAGAGGGATGCCTGGATATCGTGGCTGTCACCGAAACATGGTACACAGAGAACCATGACTGGAATGTCAACATACCAGGGTACACAATCTACAGGATGGACAGGGAGGGTAAAAAAGGAGGAGAAGTAACTCTCTACATAAGGGAAGGGATCAAAGCAACTGTACTAAAGGGTAAACAGGGAGGAGAGGAGGCACTGTGGGTCACCCAGGAGACAAGAAGTAGCACTACAATTCGCACAGGGGTTATATACAGAAACCTATCTCAGGGGAAGGGAATGGACAAGAAAATTATAGAAGGCATCCTTAGAAAGGCAGAAAAAGGGGAGCTATTGTTTATGGGGGACCTGAATATGCCAGATGTTAACTAGAGCACCTTTGCAGCAGCCATATCCAAGAGCAGGTTCATTCTCGATGCCCTGCAGGAGGCATGCCTCAGACAGTTAGTGTTGGAACCCGCTCAGAAGGTTGCAATCTTAGACCTGGTACTCTCAAACAGGAATGGAGAGAGGATCTCAGATTTAGAAGTGGTTAGCCATCTGGGAACGAGCGACCACTAAACAGTGTGGTTCACGATAAACACAGCTGTAGAGTCAAGCCATACAAAAGTGAGGGTATTGGACTTTAGGAGGGCTGACTTTGGCAAAATGGGAGAGTGCTTCAGAAAAGCACTAGCAAATGGGCAAGAAGCAGGGGTGGAGGAACAATGGGGAAAAATCAAAACTGCCATCACTGAGGCAATGAACCTTTGTGTGAAGCAAATAAACAAAACAAATGAAGGAAAAAAACACTATGGTTCTCAAAGGAGGTGGTGGGGCAGGTTACTGAGAAAAATATAGCATTCATGAAGTATAAGGAAACACAGGAGGAGCAGGACAGAGAACTGTACCAGTTGAAGCAGAAGAAAGTGGGGAAAGAAGTGAGAATAGCAAGGGCCCAAACCGAAGAAAGGATAGCCAACTTAGTTAAGAAGGGGGATAAAACCTTTTATAGGTACATTAGGGCGTAAAGAAAGACCAAGGGAGGGCTAGTGAGGCTTAATAAAGGGGAGGGTTGGGCAGAGGGTGACCTTGAAAAAGCAGGAATACTGAACAAATACTGCTCAGTATTCACAAAAGAAGATAAGGGGGAGGTACTTAAACCAAACAAGAGAAGCACTGTGGATAGGGGGTTCAATACCAGTCCATTCACAGAAGAAAGGGTGCTGAAAGAACTCCTAAAACTGAAGGTGGACAAAGCAATGGGGCCTGATGGGATTCACCCCAGAATTCTAAAATAACTAAGGGGAGAACTAGTGACACCACTGACTACCCTTTTTAACAAATCATGTTAGGATGGTGTGGTACCTGAGGACTGGAGGAGAGCAGATGTGATTCCCCTTCACAAAAGTGGGAGCAAGGCAGAGACAGGAAACCATAGACCTTTTTGTTTGACCTCAGTGGTAGGGAAAATGATGGAATAAATTCTGAAAGAATTGTTGATTACCTAGAGGCCAGCAGGGCACAGGACTCAAGGCAGCATGGATTCACAGCCTGAAGGTCATGTCAGATGAATCTAATAAATTTCTTTGACTGGGTGACCAAAGTAGTAGGCCATGAAGTGGCTGTGGAGATCGCCTACCTAAACGTTAGCAAGGCATTTGATACAGTCCCACACAAAATATTAATGAACAAGTTAGCAAGCCTGGAAGTGGGTCCCAGGGTGGAAGTCTGGGTGAAAAATTGGCTGGACAACAGGACACACTGGGTAATAGTAAACGAAGTTCACTCTGAAGAAGGGGAGGTTACTAGCGGGGGACCGCAGGGTTCAGTAGTCAGACTGGGCCTCTTTAATGTCTTTATAGATGACATTGTAGTGGGATTGGATGGAAAAGTATGCCTCTTTGCAGACGACACAAAGATCTGCAACAAGGTTGATACACAAGGAGGGTTGAAAGGATGAGAACGGACTGGGCAAGGTTGGAGGAATGGTCAAAAGTATGGCAGCTTAGATTCAGTGCAAAGAAGTGCAAAATAAAGCATCTGGGAAACAAAAATCCAGGGGAAGGGTACACAATGGGAGGAGGTACTAACAACAACAGAAATGGAAAGGGACCTGGGGGTAGTCATATCAGATGACCTAAAAGTAGGCAAGCAATGTGAGAATGCAGTAACGAGGGCTAGGGGATACTGGTACGCATAGGGAGAGGCATCACCAGCAGAAAACAGGAAGTTTTATAGCCCCGTACAGACACTTGGTGAGACCCCATCTAGAGTACTGCATGCAGTTCTGGTGGCCCCATCTCTGCAAGGCTATAAACAGGATGGAGGCAGTCCAGAGGAGGGCAACTAAAATGGTGAAGGTTCTGCATCACAAGCCATAAGAAGAGGCCGGTCCGGTGGTGCTGAGGGTTGAGGCGCTGGATGCCACACCTCGTACCACGCCGGCGACCCGGTCTGAGATACACGGGTCCCAATGAGAGGTGGGAGAAGGACAGAGTGCCCATGGCAGCTCTCCTTCTCCGGGGGGGCTGCAGGCCCCTTGCAATGCCGCCACCTAAGGGAGCCGGTGGATGGTGCGGTAGGTGGAGAAGCAGTAAGTGGATTGGGCGGATGTCAGCAGAGGGGTGGAGCAGGAGGTGTGTCTCAGTGTGCCTCCTAGCTCATAGCCCCTCATTGCACCCTGACGTCAGGGGGAAGAAACTGGAAAAACACCTTGGTCCCTCCTAGACGAAGACACCTCCCTAGGATGTTTCCAAAACTCGTTAAGGCAGACTCCGTTGTGCCGGATCTACGCACACACATAGTATGCTGGTTGGTTTGGAGAGGTAAGCATGGGGTTTCCCTCTCCACCCCTACCCGGGGGGTATACCGGGGGTCTTCAATGGAGTGTGTGTGGACGAGGCACTCTAGGGGCAGACCACGGCGGGGATTGGAGGGTCCACTGAAGATGTTTGAAAAAGTGGAGGGAGGAGGCAGAGTAGGAGCATAAACATAGGGTTAAAAAAAAAAGAAGCCATAAGAAGAAAGGCTAAAGGAGCTTAATATGTATACCCTCAAGGAAAGGAGGGACAGGGGAGACATGATAGAAACTTTCAAGTACCTCATAGGAATCAGCAAAGTCCAAAAGGGTAGCATCTTTCAGAAAAAGAGATGTGCAAGAACAAGGGGTCACAATTTGAAGATAGATGGGGGACGGCTCAGGGGCAATGTGAGGAAGTATTTTTTCATGGAAAGGGTGGTAGAAGCATGGAACGGCCTTCCTTAGGAGGTCTTGGGATTAAAAAAGGTAGGGGAATTCAAGAATGCATGGGACAGACATAAGGCAATTCTAGTGGGTGGTAGGAAGAAGTAGGCTGTTGGTTAACTAGAATCTGCAGCTTATCCATTAAGTAGGGAAATGGGCAGACTGGGTGGGTCAATCTGTCCTTATCTGCCATCAAAGTCTATGTTTCTATGTTTAAGGTTGAAAGACCAGCAGAGGCCAACTTATTGAGGAGGAGAGGGTGGGACACTGAATTAAATGCTTTGGCCAGGTCAATGAAAATGGCCGCAGTGAAGTAATCATTATTCATAGCTGTAAGGATGGAGTCCATCACATGTAGAAGGGAAGAGATGGTAGATTCATTCTTTCTGAATTCTGACTGGAAGAGGGTGAGGAAGGAGGAGCTGTCTAGAAAGGTGATGAGCCTAGAGAACACAAGGTCTTCTTGTAGTTTTGCTAGGGCAAGAAGAAGGGAAATTGGCCTGTGGTTCCCAGGAGAGGAGGAATCGCCTCCTTTGAGGAGAGGCAGGACCTTAGCCATTTTCCAGGCTTGGGAAACTACAGAGAAAGAGAAAGAGAGATTCAGTAGTTGTGTGAGAGGACAGGCTATTTCTGAGGCAGACAGTTTGTGGAGCTTGGTATCCAACCTATCAGGACTGTGCTTTGCTGGGTTGAGGGAGGAGAATACATTGAGGATTTCCTGGGTGTTACTTGGGGGAAGGTAAATGCATCATCTGGGGAAGGGAGGGCAGCAGGGGGAGGGACTGGACAGGGCTGGCTAGGGAGAGCACAGGTGGTGAAATAACTGTTGAAGTGAGAGGCTACAGTGAGAGGGTCAGAAACCAGTGTGTCATCAATTAGGAGGGAGGATGGGGAGGACTGGACAGATGGGTTGAGTAGGGAGTGCAAGACTTTCCAGAAGTTGGCCGGGGAACATAGATTTGATTGGCATTGAGACTAATAGTAAAAGGCCTTGGCAATACGGGTTGATTTAGTATAGGAATTTGTGTAGAGTCTTTTAGCACAGTAAGGCAGTGTTATCGCCAGTAGAGTTATAATTTGCCCATGCCTGGTTAGGGGTGATCCAAGGGTAGTTGTGCCATTTGGCTTGAAAGCTTTCTAAGTGGAGTATGTATATCCCAGACATTGTTAAAGTTTTTAGTGAAGAAGAAGATGGCCACATTGATGTCATGAGCAGCATAGATGAGGGACCAGTCAGAGGAGGTGAGGTCGGAAAGAAGGACATCGGTGTTAAGGAATCTGAGGGCCCTATGCCAAATGTATTTAGTGAAAGAACGCAGAGGGCATACTTTTCTGTCAGAGTATTTGAAGCAATGGTCACTGAACAAGTTGGGAAAAGTCAAGGCTGGAGTGATCCAATGGGAGTGGCAGATCAGCACTGAGTCAAGGAGGGAGTGATTGTCTGCGTGGGAGTTGAACACGGTAGGTTCGTTGATGAGTTGGGTGAGATATAGGGATTCTGTAGGTTGAATTATGTGGTTAGAGGGCTGGAAGAGCCAGTTCATGTTAAAGACACCAAGGAGGATGAGTTCCCCCAAGGTGGCTAGGGAGACAAGAGGGGAGATGATGTTAGGAAGACAGGTTGAAGGGGACTTTGTGGAAATGTAGAGGACTCCAACAAAAAGTGGGGTGGAGTTGGGGAGGGAAAGTTTCAGGAGGAGAATCTCATGGGATGCGGGCAAGCCTCCTCGTGAAGGATGGCAGAGGGGAGGGTGGAGTAACTGTAGATGGCAACACCACCTCCATGCTTGCTTCTTTTCCTTCCCAAACTGGTGGTAGTGAGGCAGGGCCAACTGAGAGTCAAGAGTTCCCTATGCATCAGTGACACTGTAGTACATATCTACTCCCTGTGCAGCAGTGATACAGTAATACTTACCAACTCCTAGTGTGACAGTGACACTGTAGTACATACCAAATCCCTTGACAATGGATAAAATACAGTACTAACTCCCTGTGTGCTAGTGACACTGTAGTACACACCAGCCCCCTGTGTGCAAATGACTGTAGTGCATACCAACTCCTTGTGCACCAGTGACACTGTAATACATACCAATTCCCTATGTGCAAGTGACACTGTATTACATGCTAACTCCCTGTGCACCAGTGACACTGCAGTATTTATCAACTCCCTGTACAACAGTGACACTGTAGTACATACTAACTCCCTGTGTACCGGTAACTCTATAATACAAACTAACTCCCTTTGTGACAGTGACACTGTAGTACATACCAAATCCCTTGACAATGGAGTACATACAGTACTAACTCCCTGTGTACCACTGACACTGCAGTACACACCAACTCCTTGCATGCATAGATCAGGGACCAGTCAGAGGAGGTGAGGTCCGAAAGAAGGGCATATCAACTCCTTGTGCACCAATGACACTAATACATACCAGTTCCCTGTGTGCAAGTGACACTGTAGTACATACAAACTCCCTGTGGACCAGTGACACTGTAGTACATATCAACTCCCTGTATAACAGTGACACTGTAGTACATACTAGCTACCTGTATGCCAGTGACACTGTAGCACATACCAACACCCTTGACACTATAGTACGTACTAAAATCCTGTGCACCAATGATACTGTAGTACATACCAACTCCTTGTGCACCAGTGACACTGTAATAATACCAACTCCTTGTGCACCAGTTACACTGTAGTATATTCCAGCTCCCAGAGCACAAGTGACACTGTAGCACATAATCACTTCCTGTGCGCCATTGACACTGTGGTACATACCAACTCTCTAGGCATCAGTGACAAGCTGGTACATAGCAACTCTCTGTGCACCAATGACACAGTAGTACATATGAACACCATGTGCCCCAGTGACAGAGTAGTACATCCCAACACCATGTGCCCCAGTGACAATATAGTACATAAAGTACCAACGCAATGTGTCCCAGTGGCACTGTAGTACATACCAACACCATGTGCCGCAGTGACACTGTAGTACATACCAACACCATGTGCCCCAGTGACACTGTAGTACATACCAACACCATGCACCCCAGTAACACTGTAGTACATACCAAATCCCTATACACCAGTGACAATGTAGTACATACCAGCTTCTTGGGCACCAGAGACACTGTAGTATGTGCCAACTCCCTGTGCTCCAGTGACACAGTAGTACATACCAACACCATGTGCCCCAGTGACACTGTAGTACATACCAACACCATGTGCCCCAGTGACACTGTAGTACATACCAACACCATGTGCCCCAGTGACACTGTAGTACATACCAACACCATGTGTCCCAGTGACACTGTAGTACATACCACCATGTGCCCCAGTGACACTGTAGTACATACCAACACCATGCACCCCAGTAACACTGTAGTACATACCAAATCCCTATACACCAGTGACAATGTAGTACATACCAGCTTCTTGGGCACCAGAGACACTGTAGTATGTGCCAACTCCCTGTGCTCCAGTGACACAGTAGTACATACCAACACCATGTGCCCCAGTGACACTGTAGTACATACCAACACCATGTGCCCCAGTGACACTGTAGTACATACCAACACCATGTGCCCCAGTGACACTGTAGTACATACCAACACCATGTGTCCCAATGACACTGTAGTACATACCAACACCCTGTGCCCCAATGACACTGTAGTACATACCAACACCCTGTGCTCCAGTGACACTGTAGTACATACCAGCATCCAGTGCAGCAGTGATCATCATGTTGTTCCGTAATCCTTAATACAAATGCACTTGAAAATAGAGGTCTGTTCCAAGGTGCATTCCAGATAAAGTTGGGCTCAATAAGTAAACAATTGATATGTAAATCAATAAATAATGTCAGATTAGGATTCAGCAAATCAGCTGGGTACCTTCGGTAGTAGATATTATCAGGTTGTTATCCATTTGTTGCTTTGATAGGTATTGCGCTGTGCAGCTGCAGACTACTTAAAGAGTACATTTTCTTGGCACTGTTGAGTAATAGATTGTTGTATGACAACCGTTTCTGTGCTAGGTCACCGACCGCTTCTCATCGTGTGTTGCAGACTATGATTTATTTGGTTTTGGGTACAATATCGTATTGTGTCAGCGAATAAGTGAATATATGCAGCATCCGCTATTTCAGATATTTTGAATACAGTGTAATCAAAAAGTGTTCAGATTCTGGTATATTTAAAAGGCATTTTTGCCTATATATGGAAATAATATATTTTTGTATGGGTTGTTGCATGCAGATGTGAGTTGATAACAAATAAATTACATAGAAACATAGACTTTGATGGCAGATAAGGACTGATTGGCCCACCTAGTCTGCCCATTTCCCTACCTACAGAATAAGCTGCAGATCCTAGTTAACCAACAGCCTATTTCTTCCTACCCCCCACAAGAATTGCCTTATGTCTGTCCCATGCATTCTTGAATTGTCCCACAGTTTTAGACCCCACAATCTTCTCAGGAAGGCTGTTCCATGCATCCACCACTATCTCTGTGAAAAAATACTTCCTCACATTGCCCCTGAGCCGTCCCCCCTCTATCTTCAAATTGTGTCCCCTTGTTCTTGCACATCTCTTTCTCTGAAATATGCTACCCTCTTGGACTTTGTTGAGTCCACTGAGGTACTTAAATGTTTCTATCATGTCCCCCCCCTTTCCTCAAGGGTATACATATTAAGATTCTTTAGTCTCTCTTAGTGGCTTCTCTTGCAGACCCTGCACCATATTAGTTGCCCCCCTCTGGACTGCCTCCATCCTGTCTATGTCCTTGTGGAGATGGGGTCTCCAGAACTGGGTGCAGTACTCCAGAAGGGGTCTCACCAACTGTCTGTACAAAGGGATAACAACTTCCGGTTTTCTGCTGGTGATGCCTCTCCCTATACATCACAGTATCCCCCCAGCAGTCCCTACTGCCTTCTCACATTGCTTGCTAATCTTAAGGTCATCTGATATGACTACCCCCAGGTCCCGTTGCATTTTTGTTGTTGTTACTACCTCCCCCCACCCCACTGTGCAATCTTCCCCAGGGTTTTTAATTCCCAGGTGCATTATTTTGCACTCCTTTTCACTTAATCCAAGCTGACATACTTCTGACCATTTCTCCAACCTTGCCAAGTCTCATCTCATCCTTTCCACGCCTTCTTTTGTATCAACCCTGTTGCAGATCTTTTTGTCATCTGCAGAGAGGCATACTTTCCTTCCAGTCCCTCTGCAATGTCACTTATAAAGACATTAAAATGGACTGGATCCAGTACTGAACCCTGAGGTACCCCACTAGTAACTTCTCTTTCTTCAGAGTTGACTCTATTTACTATTACCTTCTGTGTCCTGTTGTCCAGCCAATGTTTTACCCAGGCTACCACCCTGGGACCCACTCCCAGGCTGGTTAATTTGATTATTAATCTTTTGTGTGGGACTGTATCAAATGCCTTGCTAAAGTCTTGGTAGGCCATGTCCACAGCCCCTCCCTGGTCTACTACTTTGGTCACCCAGTCAAAGAAATCAATTAGATTTGTCTGACATGACCTTCCTGCTGTGCACCCATGCTGCTTTGGGTCTTGTGCCCCACTGGCTTCTAGGTACTCAAAAATTATTTCCTTCAGAAGTGATTCCATCACTTTCCCTACCACTGAGGTCAAACCAACAGGTCTGTAGTTTACTGCCTCTGTCTTGCTCCCACTTTTGTGAAGGGAAATCACATCCACCTTCCTCCAGTCCTCAGGTACCACACCATCCTCCCATGATTTGTTAAAAGGGTAGTCAGTGGTGTCACTAGTTCTCCCCTTAATTCTTTTAGAATTCTGGGGTGAATTCCATCAGGCCCCATTGCTTTGTCCACCTTCAGTTTTAGGAGTTCTTTCAGAACCCTTTCTTCTGTGAAAGGACTGGGATCAACCCCCCTATCCAGAGTGCTTCTGTTAATTGGATTAGGCACCTCTCCCTCCTCCTCTTTTGTGAATACTGAGCAGAAGTTTCGTTCAGTATCCCTGCTTTTTCACTGTCCCTCTCTGCCACCCACCGTTCATTCTATTCAGCCTCACTATCCCTCCCTTTGTCTTTCTATGCTCCCTGATGTACCTATAAAAGGTTTTATCCCCCTTTTTAACTGAGCTAACTATCTTTTCCTCAGTTTGGGCCTTTGCTATTCTGACTTCCTTCTCTGCTTCCTTCTGCATTAACTAGTACACTTCTCTGTCCTGCTCCTTCTGTGTTTCCTTTTACTTCCTAAATGCTATCTTTTTCTCCCTAACCTTCCCGGCCACCTCTTTTGAGAACCATAGGGGCTTTTTCTTTCATTTTGATTTATTTGCTTCACACAAAGGCTCGTTGCCTCTGTGATGGCAGTTTAAGTTTCCCCATTGTTGCTCCGCCCCTCCTTCTAGCCTGTTTGCTAGTGCTTTTCTAAGGCACTCTCCCATCTTGCCAAATTCAGCCCTTCTGAAGTCCAGTACTCTCACTTTTGTATGGCTTGACTCTAGCTGAGTTTATCATGAACCACACTATTTGGTGGTCACTTGTTCCCAGATGGCTACTCAATTCTAGATCTGAGATCCTCTCACTGTCCCCATTTGAGAGTATGAGG
Organism: Neoceratodus forsteri; assembly: GCA_016271365.2. NCBI lineage: Eukaryota > Metazoa > Chordata > Ceratodontiformes > Ceratodontidae > Neoceratodus > Neoceratodus forsteri. The sequence continues at coordinate 1,189,146,743 of CM057451.1, read as the reverse complement.
TCTAAGATTGCTCCCTCACGAGTGGGTTCCAAAACTAGCTGTCTGAGGCATGCCACCTGTAGGGCATCAAGAATGGCCCTGTTCTTGGATGTGGCTGCAGCAAATGTGCTCCAGTTAACATCTGGCATATTCAGGTCTCCTATCAACAGTATCTCCCCTTTCTCTGCCATCCTAAGGATGCCTTCTATCATATCCTTGTCCGTATACAACCCCTGTGTGGATTGTGGTGCCATTTCCAGTCTCTAAGGTGACCCACAGTGCCTTCTCTTCTCCCTGTTTACTCTTTTGTTCTGTTGCTTTTATCCCTTCCCTTACATAGAGAGCTACTCCTCCCCGTCTTCTACCCTCCTTGTCTCTCCTGTAGGTTGTGTACCCTGTTATGTTAACATCCCAGTCATGGTTCTCTGTGTACCATGTTTCTGTGACTGCTATGATATCCAGGCATCGCTCTTCCATCAAGGCCATTAGTTCAGGGAGCTTGTTGCCCAGACTATAGGCATTGGTACTCATTTCCCTCCATTTCTTGATGGCCTTACCCCTTTTTGCCCCATCCCTGTCCTTACTACCTTTGTCATTTTCTCCATTCACCCCGCCCTTCTTCCTATCGACATCTCTATCTTGGTGTTTACCTCACTTACTACCCTGATTTTTTTGGGGGGCTAGGATTTCCATGCTCTTTTCCAGTGTCTCCCCCCTTTCTAGTTTAAATGCTTGCCAATGAAGCATTTAAACCTATCACCTAAGATCCTGGTTCTCCTCCTGGACAGATGCAGACCATCTCACCAGTATAGGCCTGCATCACTCCAGGTGGACCCCCAGTCTCCAATGAAGCCAAATCCCTGAGCTCTGCACCAGGTTTTCAACCACTGATTGAATCCCATGGTGTGGAGCACCCTAGCCTCACCCATGCCATAGACAGTCAGCACGTCTGAGAAGGTTATCATGTGTTCTACTTGTCTAAGGCCCCTCCCCAACTCCACAAACTCTTCCTGCACTGCTCTGATACCTTTCTCAGCCATGTCATTTGTCCCTAGGTGGACAATGACATCCAGCTCCCTCCCTCATGCAGCTGTTCCAGCGATCCTGAGGATTCACTCCCTGTCCCTCCAAGCCACGGTGCCAGGCAGGCACCTTACCTCCCTCTCCTCTTCCTCCCCCAGTTCTACCCCCCTAACAATGGAGTTCCCCACCAGGAGTTGTTTCCTTCCCTTGTGGGGTCCCATGCCACCCTCCTGTGGGTCTCCTTTGTGGAGGTTCCCACCAGTCTCTTTGGTCTCCACTGCAGCTGCCTCCATAGAGGAACCACACTTTGCCAGAACAGCATATGAATTGTGGAGAGGTACAACTGGAAAGATGTGCCTCTGTTCCACCACCCTCACCCTCCCTGAGCCCACTGTGGTCCAACCACACCTCTTTCTTGGCAACCTCTGAGGCAACAGCAGTGACCCTGGTGGTCCCTGGGTAGGAGAGGAGGTCCCCCAAATCCTGGCCAACTCAGCCTGGAGATGAGCAACCTCCTCCCTCAGCCCAGAGAGGTGCCTGCAGATGGGACATCAATGCATCCTCCAGAACGTCTCCTGGAAGACTGCTGCTCCACAGTCACTGCACTGCACCACTCCCATCATGTCTTATTTCTGAACCCTTAACTGTTATTTGGAATACTTACTCTTTCCTCTGTTTATTTTTTCCCCCTACTTACTTACTGCCTCTGTGCCATTTTAAACTCCTGATCTTCCTGTTCTGAGACAAGAAGTTCCTATATTTCTCAGTAGTCTCCTTACTTGCTCAGAGTCAGACCTCCAGCAGCTGGGGGGACAAAGAGCTACTCTTTTCCTTCTAGGATGGTGAGTCTTTTGTGGCTCTGTGATCACTCACTTCCTGCTCCCAAACAGGAAGTTTCTGTTGTCAGTCAAATCATGTGCCTATAAAAGTAGAACTGGCTTAGGGTGGGGAAGGAGGGCAGTATAGTCCCAGTAGAGAAGTATAGTTATAACAGCAACTCCTTCTTCTTGGTGTTCTCTACCTGTTCTCTATCAGAAGCTATCTAGCATAGTTTTTAAATCTGGCTTTAACCTGGCTTCCTTCTAGCTAAGCCACTACCCCTACTTTATAGCTCTTTCTACACTTATTTAATTACACAGATAACAATTCCCTTCAGCCACCTGAGACAAACACCTAGATAACTGCACAGATAACAATTCACTTCAGCCAACTCAGACAAACACATTCTCTTTTTTTTGTTTTGTTTTTACCCTAAATTGAAGGTCCCAGTAGTAGAGTTCTAGTTCTTTAGTCCAAGTAGAGAAGTATAGTTATAACAGCAGCTCCTTCTTCTTGGTGTTCTCTGCCTGTTGAATAACAATGGCCAAGAATTGAGTCCAAAATACTTCAAGAACGAGTGAAAATGGGGAGGAAGTAGCACTATTAGCTTTGATAGCTTGGGGGTTTGTCAGGTAAGCAGTGATGAAAATGAGCAGGAACACACAGGTGCTCAGTTCCAGTACCTTTTTTGCAGCAGGAACAGAGTTCCTGTACTTCTTCCTACTGATATTTGAAATGAAATTCTTATAATAACATAGGGGTAATTTCTTGGCCTATGGCCTGAGATCAATGGATTCCATCACAAAATTTGACTTGCTGCAGAACAATTTAATTTGTTTCAGAAATACTTTGACATCTTTTATTGGGTACACCAGTATCTAGATAGATGTGTCTGGACTGAAAAAAATATTGAAACATAGATGTCAACAGCAGATAAAGGTCCAACTGCTACTCAAGTCCCAAGAGTTATCCTTCAGAGCGCGGATCTTAATTCTGCTTTTCATTTGTGCCAGTGTTTGAGTTCCTATACTTCCTGTTCACCACTTACACCACTGCAGGTAAGTAGGTAGTAGTAGGTATGTAGGTAGATAGGTAGGAAGGCAGGAAAATTAACTACTTACAGCCATAAAGTGCACTCCTTTTGATCCTGAACAAATCCCTTCCATTTTCTCAATGTGCGCCTAAATGTAGTTGTTCAACCAAATTTGGCAGAGATTCTAAAAGAGCTTGAAAACAGCAATTTCTTTCTGTCCCTCAGTCTAACTGGCTGTTTGCATTGGTCATGCACTTGCTAACAAAATATGGCCTGCTAACAACTCAGGGAACGTCTAACTCAGTGTAACGACCACACGCACAAAACCCAGAGCCCCAGGTAATTATAGATTATCATTTCGAACCTTTAATTTGCCAACAGTAGTCACTGTTTTTGCATTGCACCCACTTCCTTTCCTCGTAGATCATGAGGCCCACTCCATAGTATTTTTTTTCCAATTGTTCTAATACCAAACATGACGATTTCAATGGAAAATGCAGAAATATCCATATCTAAATGCAAAGCATTTTTGTATATTCTATGTGCGGTGGTGTATTTTACAGAAAATGAGGATGTTGTAATTCGTGAAAAATTCAAACATTTGCATCTGCAAAGGCACCCTTCAGACACTGGTAGCAAATCTGTACCCATATCCCAAAAAAATAATTTGTGAAGATGCAACCAGAGAAACAGTTTTATAAATCAAGTCTAAGGAAGTGTCTTAAAGTGTGTAAGCATAGATAATTATCATTTGTTTTACATGTAGCATGCCTCCAATCAGCCAATTAACTGAATTTCTGCACGGAAGAGAGAGCAAAATCCTGACATTACAAAAGCCCCAGAAGCTGAAGATCTTCACTAAAAAATAATGGGAATGCAAAGCTAATGACTTTGCAAACCTTAATTACAATAATTTTAATTGGTAGCCTTCCTGATTATGCAGGTACAGTATTCAGTCCGCACTTCTTAACTTCGTGAGACTAGAAAAAAACACATTGAAAACTGAAGTAAAAAATACCGTATATTCAAGCCTGAGCAGTAATGTTAAGTAAGATCAAATTCAATAAACACAACATTGCAAAGCTTCTAGTCATTAATTAAACATGCAAGAATATGCATTTGCTATCCTACCCTTTCCCCAGTAGATGAGACACACAACTAGAAAACCTTAAAACAAAAAAAAAAATAATTGTCTTTAAAGTTACAGTAATCACCTTCCTTCCCACGTATTGCCAGAAATCAGCAGTCTTGTTGGTAATGCACTGTTGCCTTCAACTTAGACCTGTTAGTTACAAAATAATCCATCATGACAGGGGAATGCTTGTTATGATGGGCGAGTGGTGTTGCTTATTTATTTACTTTTTGTTGATCAGGTAAGTGAACTAGACAAATTCTGCCTATTTTCAGGCACGGCCTGGGGAAGGGGGATACAGATACAGGTGAATGCCAATTGACCTTGAACCAGATTAAGCTGTTGGTGGTATCTTTAGTGAATTGGGCCAGGGCACCAGGGAAATTCCCCTACTCTTTTAGTAGAGAGGGGGAGAGGGTATGTATACTGGATTTCATTTATGTTTGGGATATTTTTTTTTAGTTGTTTTAACCAGGAGTAGCCACTAAGCTGAAAGCTTTTTTACAGGAGTGACCTGGGAGCACAGGAAAGTTAAGTGACTTGCTTAGGGTCACACAGTATGCAAGTGGAAGCTGTGGGATTCAAACCCAGGTCTGGTCTGCTGATGTCACCAGATTTGTAGCTCAGAGCCTTAAACCACTGTGCTAAACTGCCTCCCTTTATTTAAAGTATGCAGTAGTACTTTTGTGATTATGTTTTCTCCCTTTTATGATTTGTATGACCTAATACTGATTTATTTATGTGTTCTTTCAAGTTATGAATAAAAAATTCCCCTACTCTTTTCGAGACGTGCAATGGGATTTTTAACATCCACCAGAACAGAGGGATGGGACCTTGGTTTAACATCTCATCCAAAAGACGGCACCTCAGGAGTGCAGCACCCCCCTCATGCTACACTACAGTGTCAGTATTGGGATTTAACCCAAGTGCTTGGAGTGGGGATAGAACCCACAGCTTTCTGATCTCCCAGCCTCAGGGGTGAGTGTGCAACCTGCTGAGCTGCTGACACTATTTTTGAGAATGCTCTGAATGAGTATTCTGATATAGGCTAGTCACTGTAGGTGATTAGAAGTTAGAACATAGGTTTGAAAGTGAGTTCAGAGCAATGTCATGTACAGTACATGCATAACTTAAGTGAGGAAAATAGCACAGTCTCCATTATGCAGATGTCATTTGTGCACTCCAAAAATAGTTCTGCATGATTTAATACTGAAACAGAGTCTGTTTTTGAGACAAATTCCTTTATCATCAGTAACATAAAGGTGTTATAACAGATATCAGAAAAGGTGCAGTACTTTCAGTCTCATAAGCTAGCCATTCTAATTAATACAACAATTAAAAAAATATTTTCCTGTCTATGCAAGTAGAGACGGTATTAGGACAAGCGAATCAAGCATCAGTTGATATCCTACCACTAACGCATTAAAATAAACAGTCTAAGCAGAAATCAGCTTGAAATGCAAAAAGTGTCAATATAAAAATCAAAATCGTTGTCACCCTCATAATCATTGAATTCTTCCACTTTCTTGATGTGAGTTGGGAAGGGTGGAGAGGGCAATAGGAGCAGTGAAGGGAGCACCCCAAGTATTTTTGCTTGGGGCTCCATTAGATCTAAAACCAGTCTTAAGCAAGTTCTGCTTACATTATTTTTCCTGTGGAGAAAAAATGGACTGGAAGAGGTTACTGGAACATGTTGCTACAAGCTGATATAGTGGTTTCCCAGAATTTATTATTTTTTTAGTCTTATAGCAAGTTTGCCATTTTAACTTTTGAGACTGTTTTTGAAAAGACAGATTCCTAACAGCTTCAATCAGTAGACATTACTTATCAGTTGGTTTGACACTATGCTATCACTTTAAATTGCAGAATATGTTAAAAGCTATTTTCTGTTATTTACTTTTTTGAGTACATGTTGCTATGACTTCAAAGTTGCCATCTACCATAGTAGAAATGTTCTGACTTTTCTGACAGCACTTTCCACTGAGCTATCGGCATACTGAAACTCTGCTTGCTTTCTCTACCATTTTTGATGACAGCTCTGAGAGCACAAAGAGTACATTTAAGAAACAACCTTAAACGTTGTTGTGCATTTTAGCTTTAACTCAACTGACGGGTATCTTGAACTGCATTATAAAATCTGTTCTAAAAATCCTGCTGTCTCGTTCGTTGAGAGCCATTGTTTAATCCAGCGCAACCACTTACTTTGGTTGAGGTTCCTTGAAAGTTTCAAGGAGCCCCAACTAAAATACACATTAAAGAACTTTACCTTTGCTATGAACGCGTTCATCTTTCAATAAACTCTTTAAAGCACTTCACCTGTGCCACTGTTTCAAGCTCCCCCTTAACCTCAGTAACAGGAAAAATAAAGTTTCACTTTTATGTTGCTTCTTTTTCCTTACATTTTACTTTAAAAAAACAGTACCTATTTATTAAGCACAACTACAAACTCCAAGGTCTGTGGGTTGAGCTCAGTATCACTCAACATTTAAAATAAGAGCACAATCCACCGCATAAGATAAAAAAAAGTTGTGTTTTATTGCCGAAATTACAAAGCAAAATACAGAAAATGTAGCCAGGTGCCACATAGGTGCTACCGACTCCAAAAGGCCCTACCGGTTTCGTGCACGCACGCTTCCTCAGGGACGGCCTTGCACCTCAAGTGAATGACATAAATACATAATTATTTAAAGGGACAGTGTCATCTCAGTGAAAAAGAAATATATAATAATAACAAAATAACATAACAGAGGTGCAAGAACAATGTTCTGGTGCTATAAGGGACTACACAATCCATTACTTATTAATACATCTTAATTATAATTGTATATAGCAATTGTAATTGATACATATACCCTAAAGTAATGCAATTACTAGCACCAGAAGGGACGTAATCTCCAACTAATTAGGTCACACCTGCACACCAAGAGATTAGGCAAAGTGAAAATAAACCCTAAACAATAGGCTCTTTGGCAGTACAACAGTAATTTATATTTGTCAAAGGCCCACTCATAGGGGTGCATTAGCGTGCCAGTTAGAATTACTAAAAGGCATGTTGCGGGCATTATACCACATTTCTCTTAATAGTGGCATAGCCTTGCCTTAAAATGTACCAACATTCAGGATGAAAGGGAGAAAAAGATGGAATTGCTAAGTACTGCATATATAAAGACAAGAATTAATTCATTCTTGATGTCATAATATTATATCATTATAACTAGTTGCAGCATCATTTCTCATTTTGCATTTATAGCCACACTGAAAGGCAGGAGAGGAGGAAATCACTTCTTGTGCACAACACAATCTAGAGAATGCCAATTTCTTGTTCTATTTCTTATAGCCCTTCCTTGAATGTTTGCGATGGGGAAAGAGGTCAAAATGGTCATTCAGACCTGGGGCAAAAATTGCCCCAAGTCGGAATGTCCAATACGCTTCTTTACACAGCAGCTGGTTCTCAAGGTCACCACCTCTGACACTGAGCTTAACTTTTTTAATACCTGCGAAACTGAAGAAGTGTGTACCTGTAGATATATTCACATGTTTTGCTAGGGCATTTCTAAATTCCCCCCATCGTATGTCATTAAGAGGCTCGCACACTCTCTATTTAAGTGTACGAGACATTTTTCCTACATAAAAGGAATTACATGAACACGTAGCTAAATATACTACAGAACTAGTAGAGCAATTTATGAATTTCCATATCTCAAAAACTACATCAGTATTAACTGATGTACAGCACCTAGTTTTCTCTCTCACCTCACAGAATTTACAATGACCACAGTGAAAACATCCCCTGGGAGGTGGGGGAAGCCAGATCTGCGGTTGTCTGACCACAGGTTGCAAAGAACGAACCAAGCGGTCAGAAAGGTTCTTACTCCTTTGGTACACAGTACATGGTAAAGTACCCACTGTTTCCCCCAGTGCCACATCTGTATAAAGGATTGGTCAATGTTTATGTATAATGGCCTCAACCTTTTTGGTGTTTGCACCATGCCTGTATGTAGCAATGAAATAAATCCGGTCAAGCTCAGGGCTTGATTTTGGCTTATATTCTAAAAACATTTCAATTGGTATTTCTATGGCATATCTCTCAGCACTAACTATGTCCTCAGTACTGTATCCCCTCACCTTAAACCTGTCTGACATCTGTGACAGTCTCATTTCAAAATAAGAAGCGGCAGAGCAGTTCCTTTTGACACGTAAAAACTGGGATCGAGGTATGTTCCTGATGGTGTGGCGCAGGTGGCAACTTGAAGCCATGATTAATGTATTCTGATTTCTAGGTTTTCTAAATGGATTAGTAGTGAAAGTCCAATCCAAATTTTTCATAATCCTAAGGTCCAAAAAATGAATCTTGGTTAGACTTTGTTGGGTAGAACTGGGGGAGGGAGGGGAAAGGGAGGTAAGGTGCCTGCCTGGCACCATGGCTTGGAGGGACAGGAAACGAGTCCTCAGGATCGTGGAAACAGCAGCAAGGAGGAATGAGCTAGATGTCATTATCCACCTAGGGACAAATGACCTGGCTGAGAATGGGATCAGAGCAGTGCAACAGGAGTTTGTGGAGTTGGGGAGGGGCCTTAGACAAGTGGCACACATGGTAACTGTCTCAGAGGTGCTGCCTGTCTATGGCATGGATGAGGCTAGGGCACTCCGCACCATGGGATTCAATGACTGGTTGTAAAACTGGTGCAAAGCTCAGGGATTTGGCTTTATTGGGGACTGGGGCTCCACCTGGAAGGATGCAGGCCTATACTGGTGTGATGGTCTGCATCTGTCCAGGATGGGAACCAGGATCCTAGGTGATAGGTTTAAATGCTTCATTGGCAAGCATTTAAACTAGCCAAGGGGGGGAGGCACTGGAAAGGAGAAGGGAAATCCTAGCCCCCCCAAAAAATCAGGGTAGTTAGTGAGGTCAATACCAAGATAGGGCAGTTGATAGGAAGAAGGGCAGGGGTAAATGGAGAAAAATACAAAGGTGGTAAGGACAGGCATGAGGTAAAAAGAAATAAGGACATAACAAAATGGATGGTAATGAGTACCAATACCTGTATTCTAGGCAAAAAGCTCCCCGAAATGGTGGCCTTCATAGAAGAGGGATGCTTGGATATCGTGGTAGTCATAGAAACATGGTACACACAGAGAACCATGACTGGGATGTCAACATACCAGGGTACACAATCTACAGGAGGGATAGGGAGGACAGAAGAGGAGGAGGAGGAGGAGGATTAGCTCTCTATGTAAGGGAAGGGATCAAAGCAACAGAGCTAAAGGGTAAACAGGGAAGAGAGGACGCACTGTGGGTCACCCTGGAGACTGGAAATGGCACCACAATCTGCACAGGGTTTGTATACAGACCCCTGTCTCAGGGGGAGGAAATGGACAAGAAAATGATAGAAGGCATCCATAGGATGGCAGAGAAAGGGGAGATATTGCTGATGGGGGACCTAAATATGCCAGATGTTAACTGGAGCACCCTTGCTGCAGCCACATCCAAGAACAGGACCATTCTCAATGCCCTACTGAGGACATGTCTCAGACAGCTAGTTTTGGAACCCACTCAGGAGGGAGTAATCTTAGACCTGGTACTCTCAAATAAGGACAGAGAGAGGATCTCAGATCTAGAAGTGCGTAACCATCTGGGAACAAGTGACCACCAAACAGCGTGGTTCACGATAAACTTAGCTGTAGAGTCAAGCCATACAAAAGTGAAGGTACTGGACTTCAGGAGGGCTGATTTTGTCAAAATGGGAGAGTGCCTCAGAAAAGCACTAGCACACAGGCAAGAAGGTGGAGTTGAGCAGCAATGAGGAAACATCACAACCGCCATCACAGAGGCAACAAGCCTTTGTGTGAAGCAAATAAACAAATGAAAACAAAAGAAAAAAACACTACAGTTCTCAAAAAAAGTGTCAGGGAAGGATAGGGAGAAAAAGGTAGCATTCGGGAAGTATAAGGAAACGCAGAAGGAGCAGGACAGAGACCTGTATCAGTTAAAACAGAAGGAATCAGGGAAGGAAGTCAGAATAGCAAAGGCCAAACTGAGGAAAAGATAGCCAACTCAGTTAAGAAGGGGGGATAAAACCTTTTATAGGTACATTAGGGAGCAAAGAAAGACTAAGGCAGGGATATTGAGGCTGAATAAAGAGGAAGGTGGTTGGGCAGAGAGCAACAGTGAAAAAGCAGGAATACTGAACGGATACTTCCCTGCTCAGTATTCACAAAGGAAGAGCAGGGTGAGATACCTAATCCAGTCAACAGAAGCACTCTGGATAGGGGGGTTGATATTAGTCCTTCTACAGAAGAAAGGGTTCTGGATGAACTCCTAAAACTGAAGGTGGATAAAGCAATGGGGCCTGATGGGATTCACCCCATTATTCTAAAAGAACTAAGGGAAGAACTAGTAACACTACTGATTACCCTTTTTAATAAATCATGGGAGGATGGTGTGGTACCTGAGGACTGGAGGAGAGCAGATGTGATTCCCCTTCACAAAAGTGGAGCAAGACCAAGGCAGGAAACTACAGACCTGTCAGTTTGACCTCAGTGGTAGGGAAAATGTTGGAATCACTTCTGAAGGAAAGAATTGTTGAGTACCTAGAGGCCAGTGGGGCACAGAAGAAGAAGATGAATCAGCATTTATATAGTGCTTTTCATACACAGCGTATCCCAAAGCGCTTTACAGGCAATGCTATACTGGTAGTGAGGTGACTGAATGTTTAGTGGCGGCCATATCGCACATCATTACTCACACACAGCCTGGATAATTGCATGAACTGGTTTATGGGAAGGGAAATGTTGGTCAGGACACCAGGAATGTCCCCTACTCTGCGAAGAGTGCCCTTGGTTCTTTTACTTCCATCTGGACACCTACAGGACAACACCAGGATGAGTAGAAGGGACCTCGGTTTTAATGTCTCATCCGAAAGACGGCACACTCCAGCAGTACAGCACCCCCCTAAAACTGCACTCAGATGCCAGTGATTTTTTAGGTGCAAGCCCAATCCCAGGTGTGGGATGAGAACCCATGACCTTCTGGTCCAGAGGCGGATGTGCTACCAACTGAGCCATGCTGACACAGGACCCAAGGCAGCATGGATTCACAGCAGGAAGGTCATGTCAGACAAATCTAATTGATTTCTTTGACTGGGTGACCACAGTAGTAGACCAGGGAGGGGCTATGGACATGGCCTACCTAGACTTTAGCAAGGCATTTGACACAGCACTGCACAAAAGATTAATAAACAAATTAGCTAGCCTGGGAGTGGGTCCCAGGGTGGTAACCTGGGTAAAACACTGGCTGGACAACAGGAAACAGAGAATAATAGTAAATGGAGTTCACAGTGAAGAAAGGGGGGTTACTAGTGGGGTACTGCAGGGTTCAGTACTGGGGCCGGTAATTTTTATTGTCTTTGTAAGTGACATTGTAGAAGGACTGGAAGAAAAGTATGTCTCTTTACAGATGACACAAAGATCTGCAACAGGGTTGATATGCAAGGTGGGGTGGAAAGGATGAAAAATGACTTGGCAAGTTTGGAGGAATGGTCAAATGTATGGCAGCTTAGATTCAACGCAAAAAAGTGCAAAGTAGTGTACCCAGGAAACAAAAACCCAGGGGAAGAGTACACAGGGGGTGAGATACTGACAACAACAAAAATGGAAAGGGACCTAGGGATAGTCATATCAGATGACCTAAAGATGGGCCAGCAATGTGAGAAGGCAGTAAGGAGGGCTGGGGGGATACTGGGATGCACAGGGAGAGGCATCACCAGTAGAAAACAAGAAGTTGTCCCTCTGTTCAAACAGTTGATAAGACCATATCTGGAGCACTGTGTACAGTTCTGGAGACCCCATCTCCGCAAAGACGTAGACAGAGTGGAGGCTGTCCAGAGGAGGGCAACCAAAATGATGCAGGGTCTGCATCAGAAGACATATGAAGAAAGACTAAAGGAGCTTAAGATGTATAGCCTTGAGGAAAAGAGGGAGAGGGAGGACACGCTAGAAACTTTCAAATACATACATAGAAACATAGAAACATAGACTTTGACGGCAGATAAGAACCACTTGGCCCACCCAGTCTGCCCATTTCCCTACCTACTGGATAAGCTGCAGATTCTAGTTAACCAACAGCCTATTTCCTGCAACCCCCCACTGTAATTGCCTTATGTCTGTCCCATGCATGTTTGAATTCCTCCACTGTTTTAGACCCCACAACCTCTCCAGGAAGGCGGTTCCATGTGTCCACCACTCTCTCCGTGAAAAAGAATTTCCTCACATTACTCCTGAGCCGTCCCCCCTCTAACTTTAAATTGTGCCCCCTTGTCCTTACACATCTCTTTTTCTGAAAGATGCTACCCTACTAGACTTTGTTGATTCCCTTGAGGTACTTAAAAGTTTCTATCATGTCCCCCCTGTCCCTCCTTTCATCAAGGGTATACATATTAAGCTCTCTCAGTCTCTCTTCATATGGTTTCTGATGTAGACCCTGCACCATTTTAGTTGCCCTTCTCTGGACTGCTTCCATCCTGTCTATGTCCTTGCGTAGATGAGGTCTCCAAAACTGCACAGTACTCAGATGGGGTCTCACCAACTGTCTGTATAGAGGGATAACCACTTCCCTTTTTTACTTGTGATGCCCCTCCTATGCATCCCAGTATCCCCTGGCTTTCCCTACTGACTTCTCACATTGCATACCCACCTTTAGGTCATCTGATATGACTACACCAGATCCTTTCCATTATTGTTGTTGTTAGTACCTCCCCTGCTATTGTGTACTCTTCTCCTGGATTTTTATTTCCCAGGTGCATTACTTTGCACTTCTTTGCATTGAATCTAAGTTGCCATATGTCTCACCATTCCTCCAACCTTGCCAAGACCCTTCTCATCCTTTCTACCCCCCCTTGTGTATCAACTCTGTTACAGATCTTTGTGTCATCCACAAAGAGGCATACCTTTCCTTCCAGACCCTCTGCAATGTCACCTATAAAGACGTTAAAGAGGACTGGACCCAGTACTGAGCCCTGAGGTACTCCACTAGTAACCCCCCTTTCTTCAGAATGTGTTCCATTCACTATTACCTTCTGTGTCCTGTTGTGCAGCCAGTTTTCTACCCAGGCTACCACCCTGGGACCCCCTCCCAGGCTGGCTAACTTGATTATTAATCTTTTGTGCGAGACTGCGTCAAATGCCTTGCTAAAGTCTAGGTAGGCCATATCCACAGCCCCTCCCTAGTCTATTGCTTTGGTCACCCAGTCAAAGAAATCGATTAGATTTGTCTGACATGACCTTCCTGCTGTGAATCCATGCTGCTTTGGGTCCAGTGCCCTGCTGGCTCTAGGTACTCAACAATTCTTTCTTTCAAAGTGATTCCATCATTTTCCCCACCACTGAGGTCAAACTAACAGGTCTGTAGTTTCCTGCTTCTGCCTTGCTCCCACTTTTGTGAAGGGGAATCACATCTGCCCTCCTCCAGTCCTCAGGTACCTCCCCATCTTCCCATGATTTGTTAAAAAGTGTGGTTAGTGGTGTCACTAGGTCCTCCCTTAGTTCTTTTAGGATTCGATGGTGAATCCCATCAGGCCCCATTGCTTTGTCCACCTTGAGTTTTAGAAGTTTTTTCAGTACTCTTTTTTCTTTAAATGGACTGGTATCAACCCCACTATCTAGAGTGCTTCTACTGTTTGGTTTAGGTAACTCCTCCTCTTCTTCTTTTGTGAATACTGAGCAAAAGTATTCATTCATTATCTCTGCCTTTTCACTGTCTCCCTCTGCCCACCTCCCCTCTCCTTTATTAATCTTCCCTATCCCTCCCTTAACCTTTCTATGTTCCCTAATGTACCTATAAAAGGTTTTATCCCCCTTCTTAACTGAGTTGGCTATCCTTTCCTCAGTTTGGGCCTTTGCTTTTCTGACTGCCTTCCCCACTTCTTTCTGCTTTAATTGATACAGTTCCCTGTTGTGTTCCGTCTGTGATTCCTTATACTTTTTGAATGCAGCCTTTTTCTCCTTAACCTTCCCTGATACTTCTTTTGAGAGCCATAGTGTTTTTTTATTCCGCTTTGTTTTCTTTGTTTGTTTCACACAAAGGCTTGTTGCCTCCATGATGGCAGTTTTGATTTTTCTCCATTGTTCTTCCACCCCTCCTTTCTGGCCATTTGCTAATGCATTCCTCAGGTATTCACCCATTTTGCCAAAGTCAGCCCTTCTAAAGTCCAGTATCCTTGTATTTGTATACCTCAAGGGAATCAACAAAGTCCAAGAGGGTAGCATCTTTCAGAAAAAGAGATGTGCAAGAACAAGGAGGCACAATTTGAAGATAGAGGGGGGGATGGCTCAGAAGTAATGTGAGGAAGTATTTCTTCATATAGAGGGCTGTAGATGCATGGAACAGTTTCTGTGGAGGTCATAGAGTCAAAAATAGTGGGGAAATTCAAGAATGCATGGGATAGACATAAGGCAATTTTAGTGGGGGGTAGGAGGCAGTAGGCTGTTGGTTAACTAGGACCTGCAGCTTATCCATTAGGTAGGGAAATGGGCAGACTAGGTGGGTCAAGCGGTCCTTATCTGTAGGTAGGAAAATGGGCAGACTAGGTGGGCCGAGCGGTCCTTATCTGCCATCAGATTCTATGTTTCTATGTTGTAAAAAAAATTTCAGATTACACTTAGACTCATGTAAATATTCAACAAACTCTTGGAGTTCTGTTGTTGTACCGCACCACACCATCAGGACATCATCGATATAACGCCTCCAGAGGTCAATGCTGTTAAAGAAAGGATTGTTGTTAATATCATAAATCACATTTATTTCCCACTGTCCCAGGTAAAGGTTTGCATATATTGGGACAAATGTGGTCCCCATGGCTGTACCCTTTAACTGATGATAATATTCCCCCGGAAGTAAAACATGTTATATTTTAAAATGTGTTCAGCCAAAGTCACCAAGAAATCAATCTGCTCACTCCCTAGTTCAGTACATTCCTACCACCACATATGCAATGCCCCAAGACCCCCATCATGGGGAATGTTAGTGTATAATGATTGTATATCCAGAGACACTAAAATCCAAGCTCTTTCTATTTGCATTCCCTCCAGAATGCCCAGGACCTCGGTGGTATTCCTTAAGTATGATGGCAACTTGGGTACCAGGTCACAGATATGTGAATCCACATACTGTGATAATGTTTTCAGTAGGGGAACCAATGCCTGAGACGATGGGCCTCCCAGGGGGACACTGCAAACTTTTGTGAACCTTGGGGAGTGCATATATGGTGGCACCGACTGGGTGAGCAACTTGGAGAAAGGCAAAAGTACTCAGTGTAATTATTCTATCTTGTAATGCTTGGTGTAATGTTGCATCAATATTCCTTTTAAATGTAAGGGTTGAGTCTGACCATAAGGGGTTATAGAGCAAGGATATGAGAGTCAGCGCTTTATTTCAATGATGTAGATCCTGTATCCTGGATAACAATGGACCCTCCTTTATCCACAGGTTTTGTTGTTATTGCAGTATGGTTCTCCAATTCTTTTAATGCTATCCTCTCCTGATGTGAAATGTTACAATAGTGTCCAATGTTTTCCTCTTCATACAGCTTATTAATCTCATTAAAGCAGGCCTGCTCGAAGATATAAATTGCTGGGGAGCGAGGGAAGAGGGTTGAAAATGGATCCTGGATGAAAATTGTATAATGTTGTGTTTTGATTCGTTATCTCATGCTCTTGGGATTCCACACTTTCCAAGTCCTATATACGTAAGCCCATCAAATCCAATGAGTCACCCGGGCCATCTGATGAGGCCTGATCTACTCGTGCCACATCAGGGTCATTTCTGAAGAAGGGCCACCTCAGCATTTAACCCCATTTTCCTTTTATCATAGAATGATTTTAGGCTCAATTACCTAGTCAGCTTCTTCTAATCCAGGTATGTGTCAAACTTACTGGTCGTACACATGGGGATAAAGCTGAGCCCTTTACTCAAGACTGATATTTCCTCTTGTGATAATATTGTACTTGACAGATTGATAATATTTATTTGTTCTTCCCCCTGATCCGTTGTTTCAGTATTGCTCCTGCTCCCCCACTCGCTTCCTGTTCTGTATACCAACAGGCTGTACTTCTTTTTCTCCCCCCCCTTCTTGTTCTGTAGTGGGGCCAAAGTGCACCAGGCATTCCGAGCATCTGGGTTGTTCTGAATTCTCTACTTGTGTTGCTTCTTCTTCATCTAAAAAAGGCTCCTCAGGCGACTCTAAGTCCGACTCTGATGTTGAGTGAAAACTTGTGTTACTCCTCTTTAGAATAGATTTCTGACTTATTTTATTATTATTCCATTTTCTCTAACCCTTATTTTGTTTCCAATGCAAATTCAGAACCTTTCCAGGTACACACTCGATTGTTCGGGTAGTCTAATCTATCCCTTTCAAATGTTCTGAACTTCACAGCGTATATGCACTTATTTTGTTTCACTATTGCAGCTTTCAGTTTATTTTCTAAACAGAGAATTCAGGATCTTCTTTGAGTGCCAAACAAATGCTGTTTCTTTATGCCCCAAAAGTGACTCCACTTCAACCTGCTGATTCCTGTAGTCATGAATAATGCAAAGCTGGAATAATTCTAATGCCGTCTACATCTGACTCTTCCAATCACCCTTGAAAGCTGCCTGATCAAGGCTGTATCCTGGCCACTTCAGCACTCTCAGGCCCCGTGGTACACCTCAAGACTGGTCAGGTTCCAATAAATTCTTCTTCCTCTCAGTGTCAATTTTTCAAATTCATAATAAATAGTGTAAATGATGACTGGAGATTCAACCTGGCTAGCTGTACCAGTTGTATTTTGTTGATCAACTGCAAGGGCTAGATCTGAATCAAGAGTTACCCTTAAAAACGGTTTGCTTTCACCAATGCCAGAAAAAATGGCCGCACTAAAGGAATGAGAACCTGTAGCACCTACATGCATGCATGTCCTCAAGCTTTGAGAACATTACAGTAGCAGTTTTACCCCAGTATATCAAAAAGGAAATAGAAAAAACTACTTACTGTGCACCGTGAGCGGTGTCGCGGTGAGCATACGCTGAAAAACCAGCAATAGAAAAACAAGGAAGAAGGCTCCACTTGCCGATGTGCCCCTTAAACTCAGATTCACTCAGCACATAAAAATAAGAGCACCATCCAGTGCATAAGATAAAAAAACTGCATTTTACTGCCGAAATTACAAAGCAAAATACAGAAAATGTAGCCAGGTGCCACTTGAGCTCAGTATACCATAACCTTTTGTTGCCATACCAGAGCTACTAGGTTTGCAAAATCCAAATATTTTACATCCACTCTCTAGAACAACCTTAACCACCCATACAAGTTTTGGAAGGCTATCAACTCCCTAGTCTCCCCTCTGACCCAGCCCTCACACCCATTCTCAAGTTGAGTAACTGTCCTTTTCGCTGTTTTTCACCCCTGTGCCCTCTCCCTCCTTTCCTTCTCCCCTCCCCATCCCCTCTTCCTCCGTCCCCTCACCTTCACCTCCCCCACACCTTCTCCTTCTTGCCTACTATTGCCCCTTGACCCTAAAACATAACCCTAGAACTATTGCATCTCTCTGCTCATGTAATTGCTCTGCCTATTACCTACCTTCTCAACCTCTACTTCTCCTCAGCTATCATCCTGGGTGCTTCGAAACTGGCAACAGTCATCCCCCTTTTGAAAGGAGATGATCCCTCCTCTCCTGAAAACTGTCTTCCAGTCTCCCTCCTCCCCACCCTGACTAATCTACGAAAACATATTGTCCTCTTTCAGTTCTCCCCCTTCCTCAACTTCTCTTTAATCTTCTTTCCCTTCCAGTCTGGCTTTTGGAACTCCCATTCCATTCCACCTCCCCTCTTCTGTCTCACTGACTCCATCTTATTTGGCATAGTCCTGGGCCTGTTCACCTCTGCTATCTTTGTCAGCCTGGTTAAAGTTTTCAGCACTGTTGCCTGCACCCATATCCTTGTGACAGGGTGGAATAAGACCCAGTTCCATTTGTTATGTAGAAAAAGTAAAACACAATGATCTGTTCTAGCCTCTCCTTTTCTGTCTCTTGTCTGTCTGATTGTGCAATAAAATTTTCTTGTGAGACCTAGGAAATGATGTCTCTGGCAATCTCGCTGTTCTCTGCCTCCCGCTATCTCTCTGCCTTCTCTTGCTGTTTTTAGCTTTTTTCTCCTTGCATATCTGTGGTTGTAAAAATATATGTCAATCTGTATATGAAACTTTTATCCTTTTGCCAGTGTATATAATTGTATTGTTGAAATTATTGCAAAAAGCTGTTTGGAACTCAGGGGTTAACCTTGAGATGCAGCACAAGCTCATCTGCAGAGCTGTCAACAGGAGATTAGTATCCCCCCAGGTCACACCGAGAGACAAGCATCTTCTTGCTTAGTGTGCCTTTCATGGTGAAACAATTTCAATTAATAAATAAATATTAGGACACCATGTTCTATTTGTTTTTCACCTGCAGGAAAGAAACTGACAAGAATTCTTATACATTTTGTGTGAAAAGAGGATGTCTCTTAACGAGATCAGGATGCAGAAGTTAATTGTCAGGCAATGACTTCTTATATAAAGAGCAGCAATGTTTCTTAGAGAGAAAAACTGACATTTAGAATTAGAGATACCCTCAGAGGAAGGACTTTGTTCTGTATTAACTGCCTATGTTAAAAAAACACTCTGCACAATTTTTTGTCTACTGTTGTTATTAAGAATAATAAAACACTACTTGTTCCTGATTTTCCTATGCTTCCAGACCTATGCCTCGATGACACTCCTGAACATGCTTAAGGCAGGTAGACTTTCTGCTTTCTTAGTTGGTTCCATTCCTACCCTGAGGGCAAGATTCGAGCCCTCCTTTTTGAAGACACCCAGTCCCCCCATATGCTCAGGCAAGGGTCCTTCCTTGGCCCAATTCTCTTTTCAGTTTTTTTAAATGACCTCCCCATTTTCTGTACCTCTGAGTCCATTTGCAAGTACTCTGCTGATATAGTGCTCTATGGTGTTGATATGGCTTTGGGAGTCCATGGGGGGGTATCTTTTCACTCTCGTAGTCGCTTTTCTTTTTTTTTTACCTCCCATTTGTGTAAATTCTGTTTTGCAGTGATTTATTTTAATTTGAACTGGTGTCAGTTAGTGGTCAGGTTCAGGTGGGGAGTGACAGAGAGGAAGACAATGAGTTAGAGTTAGGAGCTAGCTTTATTATTTTTAGGTAGTTCCAGTCCCAAGGGACGATATCTGTGGTTTCTTACCTTACCTTAGTGGTGAGGAGCAGAATCGGTCACCGGAGGTGTTGGTGATGCTACCAGTGTTGACATCTGGCCAGAGGATTGTAGAGTTTGGCTGATGGTGTGGTTGAGTGGAGGAGGACAGTCAGTTTGGATGCTGAGCAATGGAGGGCCAGAGGACTGAGGGAGTGGACTGCTCTGGCAGTCGGTTTTCCGCTTACCATACTCCAGGAAGTCACTAGTGGAAGAGAGTTTGACCAGCCATGATCTGCAGTGGCGACAGCGTTGAAGCTGGATCCATGGAGGAGAGCCACCATATTAGGTCCATGGAGGAGCACTATCAGATGTGACCAGCACTGCAGGATAGAAGAGCCGTTCTTTTCAAGGAGTATACAAGGAAACGAACACAAGGCCATGAGACGGCCTTGAATGTGACCCGAACTGGGGCTTCTTGGGTCAAAAGAACTGCACTTTCTTATTTCATCTCCTGCCGATGCTGAGCTGGTGGAGTAGCCCATGAGATTTTGGAGTTATTCCAGAGCCTGAGGTGAGCATGGGGATGTGAGAGGGCTGGTCATGTAACTGAAAACTTGGATTGCCTTGATTGCTGCAGCTTGGGGGATGAGAGACCCTGTATTGCACTGCTGTACTGTCATAGTTGGAACTGCTCCCCAGATCATGGATTTCCCTCTGTGGACCAACATTCCAAGGTGGATTTTGGACCTTCTATCCGGTGACTGGTTTCTGTTTATAATGTTCTTTATGGGAATTAAATCAATATATGAACATTGCTCCTCCGACCTCGGACTTTCTGAAATTGATTTGATCTTATTGGGTGTAATAACTGGTATAGTTTTTATAGGGTTGAGGGTGGGGGAGAATTGTTTGTCTGTGATTTATAGGGTAAAGTTGTAGTGAGTGTGGTGTTTTTGAGTGGTTGTGTAAGTGGTATGTGTGGCTGGGTAATTGGGGTGGGTTGGGGTTTTAATTTGATTATAATTGGAACAGAGTAGCAGATTTATTAAGGAGTATTTGTAATGGGTTTCTTAATTCAGCCCCCGGGCTCTGCTACTCTCCTTCCCTCTTAAAGGCTTTGTGCCTCTTCCATTATCCACCCATTTTGGTCACAGTGCATCAGCAGTGTAGGGAGCTGGGTATTATCAAAAGGGGCAGAAGGGGGGAGGTTTTTTATGGGATACGATCGGAGAGAGGTCCATTTGGGTGGTGAGGACCAGGAGATGTCCTGGGTCAGGGAGGCAGGTGGGACGGGATCCACCTTGCCTTTTCTCTCTGCTCAGAAAACCCTCCAGACTGAGGGGGCAGGTAGCTGATGGAGCAGCCTTCGCCTTTCGTCCTCTTTGGGTGGTGCTGTACAATGCCAGGTCAATGGCAAACAAGGCTGCCATAATGACTGGTCTTGTGGTGTAAGTCAGTCTGGCACACTTCACAGAGACCTGGCTGGTGGATCCTCTGGCCCTGTGTTGGATGCGTTGGCCCCAGACAGTTTCTCTGTGGTTAATTGCCCAAAAAAAGACCACAGGGGAGGGGGTGGCCATTTTGTTTTAGGTCAGAGCTGGGCCTGGTGGTGCACCCAATTGGGGGGGTACCCAGTCTTTTGAGTGAGTGACAGTGCATGGGGGTCCCAGAGTGGTTTTTAGTGTTCTCCTAGTCTACTGTCCATTTGGTTGGGACAGGAGTTTCCTTCAAGTGGTGATGGTCTTTGTCACTGAGAGGTTGTTGGAATCCCCAAGATGGTTTGTTTTTGGCGATTTCAACACCTGGGTGGATGACAAGGCTTTGTCTGGTACCAGGGACTTCCTGTCTAATATGGAGGCCCTTGGCCTAACTCTTGAAACTACGGCCGGGACCTACCACTCTGGACATGCACTTGATTTGATGTTCTCCCTGGGGCTTGAGAGTAACACTCTTGAGATTGATCCAGTCATGTGGTTGGATCACTGCACCATCAGGTTCAGCTTCAGAGACCCCCTTAATGTACCTTTCCCTGTGGAAATGGTACAGTTCTGGCCTTTAAAAGGGCTACGGCCAGAGGGACTATTGGCAGAACTGGACGATTGGTCTGTGCTGCAGGCATGTGTGGAGGGTCCAGAGGAGGCCACGGTGACTAATAATGGGGCTGCCATGGGGTCCTTGGACCATCTGGCACTAGGCCATGTATGCCCACTGGTTTCGCATCTTGGCTTAACTTGGTATGATGGTGAGCTGAGGGGTTGGGGGTGGAGGTTAGAGAGGTGTTGGAGGAAAACCAGGACCCAGAAGGACAGGCTGGTTCTGATGACTCATTATGATGAGTATCAGAATGCAATCACCCATAAAAATTCAGCTTTTATGTCTGGGATAGCTGCAGCTGGGAAGAACCAATCAGCTCGGCTCTTTCGGGTTGTGGACAGGCTTTTAAATCCTGTCTGTCTGGAAACCATTGGAGCATTTTCAGCTCAAAAATGTAAGGAGTTTGCTGGGTTCTTCTCAGGCAGAGTGTGCTCTGTTAGGGCTAAGATTTCTCCAGTCGGTTTGTTATCATCCAACAGGGTTGGACCTCAGGGGGACGGGTGCATTCAGCCTCCCTAGGGAGAATTATGACTTGTGACAATGGTGGAGGCCTTTGGGGTGATCCCGAGGCTGAAACCAACTTATTGCAGCCTAGACTCAGGCCTGACATGATTACTCATTGATTGCGTTGGTAGCCTGGGCCCGTTTTTTGCTGAGAATACCGAGTGTTCCTTGGCAATAGGGGTTTTCCCTGAGCCTCTTAAATTGGCTTTGGAGAAGCCCCTGTTGAAAAAATATCTCTGGACCCCAACATCATGGCACATTACCAATCTATCTCGAACCTTCCCTTTTTAGGGAAGGTTCTTGAGAAGGTAGTTGCAGCGCAGCTCGAGAATTGCCTCACAGACTTCCAGAATTATGAGCCTTTCCAGTCCAGGTTTAGGGCTATGCATAGCATGGAGACTGCATTAGTATGAGTGTTGAATGACCTGCTCAAGGCGAGGGATCAGATGAGAGTGATCAATTCTCATTCTCCTCAATCTCTCTTCAGTGTTTGAGACTGTGGATCATGGGATGTTGTTGGACAGGCTGAAGAAGTATGTTGTACTCACTGGCAAGGTCAACAGCTAGTTTGAGTCCTTCCTCCAGGACAGGTCCCAGAGGGTGGTTTTGGGGAATTGTTCCTCAAGCCCAATGGCTCTGCCCTGTGTCTTCTCTCCAATGTTATTCACAGTGTATATGCTGCCCCGGGTGAGGTCATAAGATGGTAAGTGCTGGGAATTCATTGCTATGCCAATGACACTCAACTCTATCTGTCTTTCACACTGGGAAGATCCAATGCGGTCGATGTGCTGAACAAGTGCTTGTCCGAGATCCGGGCTTGGACATCATGGAACTGGTTGGGGCTCAACCCAGGGAAGACTGAAGTACTGGTGGTTGAGCCGCATTGAAAGGGAGGAATGGAGGCCCCTAGAGATGATTTGGGGCTTTTTATTGGCTCAGCCAAACTGGGGGCCCCCACCAAGGTGAGAAATGTGGGCATTGTTCTGAACAGCAAGCTGACACTTGATGTTCAAGTTTTGGCCTCTGTCAGAAATGTTTTATATTATCTGTATAACACCACCAGAATTAAATCCCTTATCCCCACTAATGATCTGGTCACACTGGTGCATGCATTTGTTACCTCAAGGCTCAACTACTGTAACGCACTCTACCTCGGTGTCATAGGGGATGCCACGTGGTGTCTGCAGCTGCTGCAGAATGCTATAGCCCAGTTACTGATGGGCCATTCAAAATCCTATCATATCGCACCAGTGTTGAGCAAACTGCACTGGCCGCTGGTGTGCTGGTGCATCTCCTTCAAAATAGGTCTGTTGACCTATAAGGCCCTGCATGGATGGGTTACCTGAAGGAGCTCCTGCATCCCTACATCCTGGGTCACTCTCTCCAATCTGTGGGAGAGGCCCTCCTGGAGGTACTCAGAGCAAGGTTAAAATCTTCCAGGGATCGGGTCTTTGAAGTGGTCACCCCGATCCTATGGAATTCCTTGCCAGGGTCTTTACGAGAGTCACCTTCTCTTGAGATATTTAAAAAGAAATTAAAATCTTTCTTGTTCCAACAAGCCTTTGTGGTGTAAGAAACTATTAAATATGGGTAACAGTTTAGAATAGCGCTTCTTGAATGCCGTGTAAACCGTGCTGCAGGAACCACACAAACATGAATAGTGATAGAGGTGGAATAGCGTATGTCAATTACTTCTGCCCCATAACTATTCAGGCAGTAGAGGAGCAGGGGAGGAAGTGGAGAAGTAGACAAAAAATGTGGAGCTTGGCTGAGCTGCTTACATAGCAGAGAGGACTAAGACAGAAGCAGCTTGGGCGGTACTGCTTGAGAGACCAGGGTTCTCTTTCCAGTCTCCCAAATCTTGTGGCCACACATTTTTAACCCACCCCAAGTGTATTTTCATTTTTTTGGTATATGGCTAAATCAAGCCCCCCCAATTTTCACCCTGTTCCAGAGTTCCATTCCCTGTGGAGTTAACCATTAAGAAATTGTGGTGTGTTGGGTTCGAAGCCCCCCATGTCAGGGGGTGTTGGGGCAGAGCCTCCCACATAAACACAAGTTGTGGTTTCTTTCAGTTGCATGGTAGTGGTCCTTCCTGTGTTTTGCAACTGCTACCATTGGTGATGTTTATGTAGTCAGCATATCTGCTGGGTGCTTGAGCTGTCGACAGTGTTTTGACAGTGTGTTTCTTCATCGCACTGTTTTTGATGTCAACATTCTGACCTAGTGCCTTATATATGACAAGTGGCTTATGTTTGATTTACAGTAATTATCTTATATTAGTGGGTGCTATTTATTGCTATTTATTTTTAATGTATACATGTATGTGTATATATATATATATATGCTGTTTGATTTACATTTTGTAAGGGAGCCCTGAACCTTCAGGGAAGGGTGCCCAAAATAAATAAAACTGACCACTTCTAGTACTACTCTGTGCCACTGGCACCTTTGTCCCTGACTTCACTGTGTGGCTTCAACAGGAGTCTGCAAACACCCAGCACTGATTCCTGGCAAATCAATTGTCCCTCAATGTCAAGAAGACAGTTTCCATGACCTCTGGCACCAGAGGCTTGCCAAGCTCTCCCTCATTCTATAACCTTAATGATGTGGTAGTCCTTCTATAGCCCAGATGGTTTGGTGATCCTTCTATAGCCCTGATGGTGTGGTGATCCTTCTATTTCCTTGATGGTGTGGTAATCCTCCTATAGCCTTAATGGTGAGGTGATCCTTCTATAGCCTTGATGGTGTGGTGATCCTTCTATAGCCTTGATGGTGTGGTGATCCTTTTATAGCCTTGATAGTGTGGTGATCCTTCCATAGCCTTGATGATGTGGTAATCCTTCTATAGCCTTGATGGTGTGGTGATCCTTTTATAGCCTTGATGGTGTGGTAATCCTTCTATAGCCTTGATGGTGTGGTGATCCTTCTATAGCCTTGATGGTGTGGTGATCCTTCTACAGCCTTGATGGTGTGGTGATCCTTCCATAGCCTTGATGGTGTGGTGATCCTTCTATTGCCTTGATGGTGTGGTGATCCTTCTATAGCCTTGATGGTGTGGTGATCCTTCTATAGCCTTGATGATGATGTGATCCTTCTATAGCCTTGATGATGTGGTGATCCTTCTATAGCCTTGATGGTGTGGTGATCCTTCTATAGCCTTGATGGCGTGGTGGTCATTCTATAGCCTTGATGGTGTGGTGATCCTTCTATAGCCTTGACGGTGTGGTAATCCTTCTATAGCCTTGATGGTGTGGTGATCATTCTGTAGCCCTGATGGTGTGGTGATCCTTCTATAGCCTTGATGATGTGGTGATCATTCTGTAGCCCTGATGGTGTGGTGATCATTCTGTAGTCTTGATGGTGTGGTGATCATTCTATGGCCTCGAGATGGTGTGGTGATCTTTCTATAGTCTTGATGGTGTGGTGATTGAGAATGCCTCCTCCTTTAAGTACCTGGGGTTTGGTTGGATCATCACCTCAATTTCTCTATGCATGTGGATGCCATCCACACAAAAGGGAGGGGTGGGCAGAGGGTGACTGTGAAAGGCAGAGATACTAAACAAATATTTTTGCTCAGTATTTACAAATGAAGAGGGAAGGTAATTAAAACTAACAATAGAAACACTCTGGATACAGAAGTTGATACCAGCCCATTTACAGAAGAAAGGGTTCTGAAAGAACTCTTAAAACTGAAGGATGAAAAAGCAATGGGGCCTGATGGGATTCATACCAGAATTCTAAAAGAACTAAGGGTAGAACTAGTGACACCACTGACTACCCTCTTTAATAATTCATGGGAGGATGGGGTGGTACCCGAGGACTGGAGGAGGGCAGATGTGATTCCCCTTCACAAAAGTGGGAGCAAGGCAGAAGCAGGAAACTACAGACATGTTAGTTTAACCTCAGTGATAGGGAAAATTATGGAATCACTTCTGAAGGAAAGAATTGTCGAGTATCTAGAGGCCAGAGGGGCACAGGACCCAAGGCAGCATGGATTCACAGCGGGAAGCTCATGCCAGATGAATCTGATAGATTTCTTTGACTGGGTGACCAAAGTAGTAGATCAGGGAGGGACTGTGGACATGGCTTACCTAGACTTTAGCCATGCATTTGACACAGTCCCACACAAAAGATTAATATACAAGTTAGCCAGCCTGGGAGTGGGCCCCAAGATGACAGCCTGGGTAAAGAATTGGCTGGAGAATAGGACACAGAGAGTAATAGTAAATGGAGTCCACTCTGAAGAAAGGGGGGTTACTAGTGGGGTACCGCAGGGTTCAGTATTAGGACGGTCCTCTTCAATGTCTTTATAAGCGACATTGCAGAGGACTGGAAGGAAAAGTATGTCTCTTTGCAGATGATCTGCAACAGAGTTGATGCACAAGGTGGGGTGGAAAGGATGAGAGGGACTTGCAAGGTTAGAGAATGGTCAAATGTATGGCAGCTTAGATTCAATGCTAAGAAGTGCAAGGTAATGCACCTGGAAACAAAAACCAGGGGAAGAGTACACAATGGGGGTGAGATACTAACAACAACAAAAATGGAAAGGGACGGGGTAGTCATATCAGATGACCTAAAGGTGGGCAAGCAATGTGAGAGGGCAGCAAGGAGGGTTGGGGGGATACTGGGATGCACAGGGAGAGGCATCACCAGTAGAAAACAGGAAGTTATTATCCCTCTGTACAGACAGCCGGTGAGACCCCATCTGGAGTACTGCGTGCAGTTCTGGAGACCCAATCTCTGCAAAGACATAGACAGAATGGAAGCTGTCCAGAGGAGGGCAACTAAAATGGTGCAGGGTCTGCACTGTAAGACATATGAAGAGAGACTTAAGGAGCTTAATATGTATAGCCTCGAGGAAAGGAGGGAGAAGGGAGACATGATAGAAACTTTCAAGTACCTCAAGGGAATCAACAAAGTCCAAGAGGGTAGCATCTTTCAGAAAAAGGGTGTTCAAGAACAAGGGGTCACAATTTGAAGATGGGGGGGTGTGGCTCAGAGGTAATTTAAGGAAGTATTTTTTTCACAGAGACGGTTGTGGATGCATGGAATGGCCTTCCAGAGGAGGTTGTGGAGTCAAAAACAGTGGTGGAATTCAAGCATGCATGGGACAGTCATAAGGCAGTTCTAGGGGTGGGGGTAGGAAGAAGTAGGCTGCTGGTTAACTAGGATCTGCAGCTTATCCATTAGGTAGGGAAATGGGCAGACTGGGTGGGCCAAGCGGTCCTTATCTGCCGTCAAATTCTGTGTTTCTATGTTTCTATCCACCAGTACCGACACCCTAACCTTGATGCACTTCACAGGAACAGTATTCCACTTCCGCCCCTCAGACAAACCATCAAGAAGATGATCCTCCCTAACTTTGAATATGGTCATATCACATACAGTGCTGCTCACAAGTCCACCCTTGTCAGGGTGGACCCCTCTTTCTGCCACCTTTCCCTGAACTGTCCCCCTCACACCCACCACTGCTCCCTGTGCTCTTCCCGCTCTCTTCCTTCCCTTAATGCCAGATGCCTCACCTATTGTGCTTCCTTTATCTCCAAATTCTGGCTCGACTCCCTTCCCTTGTACCTTGCATCCCTTTTCTCATCTCCTCCCACCACCTCATCCTCATTTCCTAACTCTGATTCACACTCCCTTTTTCTTCCTCAATGAAATTAACTGGTGGTTGACCTGTCTTCTTCTTCCATTTCCCTAAACTTTGATCTCTCTCCCCCTGACCATCTGCTTTGCTCCTTCCCTCCACTTTCACAAATCTCTTTTTTATTTCATTTTTTTATTTATTTAGAAAGTCATATTTACAACCTTTGAGTTGTGGATTCATTTACAAAGGCACCTCATCGAAGGGAGGGAAGACATGGTTACACTGTGAGGTACAACAGTGATAGCATTACAGGTGCAGAACAAAAAAACATCAAGAACACATTTGCAATGGTGGTTTACAGAATAAGTTGCATATAATGAGTTAGAATCAGGTAAAATATTACAATTATAAGCAGGTACAGCCCTAGACGTACGGGGGAGAATAGCAGTCCAGAGGACGTTGTCAATGTTGTGGGCCAGACAGGAGGGACCCCACCATTGTAATAATTAGGTGCAATTACAGCTGCGCGCATCAAAGAGGTGGTTCCGGAGAGTGACTCTGAAGGGACCAATTTTGATATTATCTGTGACATAGGGCACACTTCTTCTCTCACTCTTCACTCCAGCAGTTCCTACTGATCCTGGATCACGAGCTGCTCTCCACTGCCCGCCAGTCGCTGCTCTCGCTACGCTTTGCACTTACACTAGTGCACTCCCCCATCCACCCTCCTCAATTACAGCCATTGATCCCACTCTGAACCTTATATTGCCTTTGCACAATTACAGACTGTATACTCCTTCTACAGCTTATGCTATAGTGATTCCATGCGCCCAATAGTTGCCTTTTACAGAATTACTATTTGTCATTATTGTTTGGATTGCTTCCTGTTGTACAGTTACTGTTCTTGCCCCCCCCACCCAAGGATGCACCTAGAAATACGCTGTTACCAGCACAGTATGTCTTTTCTAGTAAAACTTTTGGGATCAATAAATAAATACAATGTGCATGGGTGACTTTGCAACATGACTCCAACCCCAATAACCATTGTATGTTGTGCACAATCCATGCCTTGCCATGTGCTGCTTACAGAGCCAATTACAGAAAGGTTTATTTATTTATTTATTTATTTAAGAGTTTAACCAGGCAGGCATAGTGAGCGGAGAACCACTCATTTCCAGAAGCGACCTGGGGGGGGGCGGGGGATAGGGAAACATTGAATGGTACATATATTTTTTATACAGTATAGATAGATACAATGGTGAGATGAAATGATGCATTTCGAAATACAGCATAGGTATTACATTAGCGTAGCAGAGTTAGTTGCCAGCAGGCTGCAGGGCATCTGACAATGTGGACAAATCATTTATTAGTTATGCATTTAATACAGACAAGTAGTAAGCAGACCCTACAGCGTAGCACCTGAGAAATTGTCGTGTTACTTTTGTTCCAGTTATGGAGACTTTCCAGGTTAAAGCATTAGTGCATGTTATGGTGAAAAAAAACTGACTATTTTATTCTATTTCAATGTGCTCTTGTTTATTTATTTATTAGGTTTCGGAAGTATATTTGAGCCAGAGGCTCATTTACAGAGGTCCCACATCAATAAACATAATACAAAGTAAAACAGAAATACAGACAATTTATAATGAGATACAGTGGAACAATAACAGAAGTGGATCATCATAAAATGGTATTGATTAGTGTGAGGAGGAGGCCGGGGAGACAAGGATTTGAGGTACAGAGCCAGAATTGTTTTAAGCAGTTCTTTTGTCTAAGTGCATGGCAGAACAAGGCATAGGGTTAGTCTTATTTTAGCGAGCAAAGTGCATAATATGGCAGAATGGTGATATGTTTGATGCTGGGGGGGTGCTCAAACTGTAGGGAAGATAAATGGAGAAGAGGAGGGACATAAATGAAGGCGAGACAGTGGGAGACTGTGGAAGCACTAGGTTATGTGATAACTTAATGGTGGAACGAGATGTAGGAGGTGGAAAAGAGTAGGCAGAGATGGGAGCAGACATGGGAGTCAAATGGAGAGAGGTTTGAATATGCAAGGAAGGGGAGTGAGGAGGGGGCTAAGAAAGGGAGAGAAAGGAAATAAGCAAAAGAGAATCAAGAGGCGACCTGGGGGGGAGAACATGACGAAATGTAGGGAAGGATAGGAGAGGGGGAGGAAAAATAGAGGGGGGCCTAGGAGAAATAATGGGTAGGGAAAGAGATTGGGAAGAGGCAGCTGACTACACAAAACCTGAGGCTAGGAGTCGACATAAGAAGGGGAGAAAGATATTAGGTCCAACAATTGCAAGATGCCATTAATGCACAAAGTTTAGTTTTAAACTGTCCAAGTTTGACTTCCTTCTGGAAATCTTCACTTAGGGAGTTTATCCAGGAAGGCGCCTGGTATTCAAAGGACCACTGGTCTTGTGAGGTGCAGCAGAAGGGGACTTTTAGTGAGAAGATGTTCATGCCCTGGTGCTTCTGGTGGAGTTACCAGGCTTAGTCTTCGATTTGAAAGATGCCCCATTTTGTCCCAGTTGGAGTCTGCTTTAGCATTTATGTGACATTTCAAATAATAAAAGGAGCAGCTCTATTTAATATGGGTTTCCCCCAGGTAGTCGGTCTCTTTTGCAGCAGTCGTTGACTGTTCGCCATCCCATAAGGTTGGGGTACAGTGTCTGTTGTATTCTAGTTCACCTTAGTCACAAGCAAAATGTTGTTAAATGATGGGCATTCAGTAAGAGCTGAGAATAATGTTGAAATCAAGGGGCATAGCTGTATTGAAAGGAGCCCTCATTTTTATTTATAGATTGATTTTTTTATTTTGATGACCGGGTTGGCCCACTGAAACAAGACAGTCCCTTTTTCAGGTGCGATCCAGAATTAGTTACATACAGTAGGTGAATAAAATATACATTTACAGAAAGCATATCAAATTGTATGCATACAAAGTACTGTACAATGGTATTAGTTATGTACATTAGGTGATTAAGTTGCACAACATTTACAGAGAGGTAGACAGATAAAGCAAAAATTAAAGGGAAAAAGCAAAAGGAAACATTGTTTAACCAGGAGCAGCACAGTAAGCTGAAGTTTGTCTCCAAATGTGACCCGGGAGCACAAGGAAGTTAAGTGACTTGCTCAGAATCACACAGTATACACCTAGGCAGCTGTGGGATTCAAACCCAGGTCTCCCGATCTACAGCTCAGAGCCTTAACCCACTGCGATATACTGCCTTCTAATAATACAGATAAGGTATGCGAAGGAACAACGGGTCTTTGATTGCAGTTGCAGGGAGCACCCATCCAGGAGAAAGCGTTGAGCCTCTTTTTGAACTGTATAAGGGTGGGGCAGGTAAGAAGTTCACGAAGTAGAGTTCCATAGAGTTGGGGGGTGATGAAGGTGAAAGATCTCATTACAACTGCGTAGTAATAATAATAATAATAAATAATAATAATAAATTTTATTTTGAAGCATCTTTCAAGTTATCAAGGCACTTTACAATGATTAAAACATAATTTCATAAACAGCAAATACAATAATAAATAACACAACAGAGCCATACAACAATGAGTCACTTACAGGCCTGTCTCCACAAACATGTTTGCCTGTTTAAATCCCCCCATAGTCCCGCACTCCCAAAGCTGACGGGGTAGAGCATTCCAGAGGGTAGGGGCTGCAAACATAAACGCACGGGCCCCAGAAGATTTCAAAGTCACCCTCAGAATCTCCAGCAACCCCTCATCAGCCAAACAGAGCTGTCACACAGGGCAATAGGGAACAAGAACCTCTCTCAAGTAGTCAGGGCCCAGTCCATGTAGGGCTTTATAAGTCAGTAAACCAACTTTAAAGGTGATCCGCCACTAAATCGGCAGCCAGTGCAGATTGTGCAGCACCAGGGTAATATGCGAAGCTCGGGAAGCCCCCGTCAACAATCGTGCTGCAGCGTTCTGCACTAGCTATAAGCAGCGGATATCAACCCCGTATAGTACCCTGAAGATATCCAGCAATGGGCTGGCAACAGGTCTTTGAGGCCTTGCATACTGCTTATGCTGGATTATTCCAGCAAGCCTAGAGGGAGTAGTGAGTTTCAATAGCTTAAAAGTTAGACAGTACAGGGGATAATGCAGCCTTACTTGAAAAGAGGGCCATCCTAGTGTTTTAAGCACTCCATAGTGGTGAACTCTGGAGTGGGCACCAGCTGTAAAATGCCCGATTCTGTTACAGAGCATCTTTAATCTAGATAGTAAACATTCAGGAGCAGACTATAATACTGGGGCTCCATAGAAGAGGATAGGCATGTTGATGCTGCTAGCAACTGCTAGGCGAGCGGCTCTAGAGAGGTAGGAAACAAGCCTGTAAAGGAGGCAAAGCTTCTGATGTAGCGTTTTGACCAAGGTATCTGCAGAGGTTCAAAAGTCATGTTTTGGTCCAACACTTCTCCTAGATATTTGAATGATTGCACCACTTCAAGATCGACGCCATTGATAATGGATGACTTAAGAAGGTGTTGTCTCTCAGGGCCAAGTTTCTTGTGGCTGAAGAGCATAGCTTAGTTTTGGTTTTTTTTGCATTTAGGTCAAGTTTGTTTTTCAGGAAGCAATTTTAAAGAAGGTGGAAGTCATTTTCCAGGTGGTGGTTGTTAATTCAGTTGATGTCTGCAGAAGATCTATATAAAACAGCATCATCCACATCCAGCTGTACTG
Source organism: Neoceratodus forsteri (assembly GCA_016271365.2). Lineage (NCBI taxonomy): Eukaryota > Metazoa > Chordata > Ceratodontiformes > Ceratodontidae > Neoceratodus > Neoceratodus forsteri. The sequence goes on along the minus strand of CM057451.1, from coordinate 1,189,114,654 downwards.
TGGCCCCTTCACAGTTAAGGGGCATATCCTTTATGAATAGGGAAAAGAGGAGTGTACCAAGGACAGAGCCATGGGGTACTCCATCTATTATGAACCTAAGAGCAGAGGTGCAGACCTGCCACTTTACATTCTGTTTCCATCCAGTCAAGTACAGTAGCAGCCATAGACATGGTCAGATATTTTTTGAAGTGTCTGTGATATCTCTGGAGAAATTTTCTGCCTGCCTGCCTGCAGTACAACTATGGGCTACCAGAGAGAATCTCTTTAGATATTTCACGAAACATCTGAAATATCTGATCACACCATGGCTGTGACTGTAGTTTTTGAACCTAAGGTAGGAGCGGTCACCCAGGCCAGTGTCCTGTTTAGACAATAGTAGGTCATGACTGACCGCATCGAATGCCTTCATTAGGTTGACAAAGACTGTTTTAGTAGCCATACCGAAGTCCACAGCACTGAGAATGTCTGGGGTCACATGTATCAAGGCTGTGTTGGTGCATGTTTTTTGGGATACCCATGCTGGACATTGTCAGAGCATGATTATGCACAAGGAAGGCTCGGCATTGATCATATAGCAGTCTTTTCTGGATTTAGCTGCAGAGTCAAAATGGATATAATGGCATCTTTCAAGACAGGAGAGCAAGGGAACTCTAACTTAGAACAAAATGGTATAAGTTGTATAGAATAATACATGAGCTACAGTGTATAACAAGAATTTTACACACACACCCAAGATGTTGGATGCTACATAAATCCTGAGAGCAAACCTAAAGTTCTGGACTAGCTACACAGCAAGCTTACCAAGAATTAAAAGGAAATGAGTAGAGAAAACAATCATTTGTCAATGATGAATGTTGTCTCACTGGTATTGGTAGTGCAGGAGTTAGAGATGCATAATAGGAATGACAGTGAAGTACTGAACTAACGCTATCCCCACTCCCACCCTGCAGAGACTGACAGGTGTTGGGGTGTGCCTTTGGGTCATCAGCTATAACTCTCATGCCATTTGACCTCACCCTACCCTGTAGACACTGACAAGTGTGGTGGTGGTGTGCTTTGGGGTCTTTGGGCCTTATACGTACCCCATTCCATAAGGAAATACATTGAGATGGGTGCAGTATAGGAGAATGGGGTGTACTTTAGGGCCAAAGACTCCAAGGCACACCTCGATGCCTGTGGCTGGCTGCAGGATGGGGGTGGGGGTGGAATGGCTTGAGCATAACAGCCTATGATCCCAAGTCACACCCCTGACGCCTGTCAGTCTTTACAGGGTGGGGTGTTACAGTTGGAAACCCTAATGATGTAGGCGTTTTTTTTGGGTATTTTCACTCCAAATTTTCAACATGAGCTTTTTGTGACCCCACCTCATGAAAAGCAGCACTATCAGTTTGTTAGCCGAAAGGTGGTTTTGCACAGCGACTGCGCCATTTGGCGCCACAGGTACAAAAACACATTTTGGTCAGGGTGTGAAAAATGACAACTGTATTGTTCATGAGGAGGCATAAAAAAATTGGCAACGTTGAAAATCTGGAGAGAATATATGCAAAATTGGTGAAGTCATAAGCAGGCATAGAAACTGCACAACACACGTCTGTAACCCAATTATTTTTGGGATTTTTTTAACCACATCTTCAACATAGGCATTTTGGGACCTCCCGTTATGAACAGTGGCACTGTGATTTTGTTAATGTGTCCCAAAAGTTGATTTCCCACAGCGACCACGCCATTGTGTGCCACAGGTGAGAAAACCCATTTTGGGCAAGATGTGAAAAATGATAGCTGTACTGTTCATATTGAGGTGTGAAAAAATGGCAGTGTTGAAAATCTGGCATGAACATATTACAAATTTGCAAAGTTACAAGGGTGCATGGAAACTGCATAATGCATGCTTGTAACACAGTCATTTTATGGACTTCCATCACCAAATTTTCAACATAGACATTTTAGGACCTCTGCTCATGAACAGTGCCACTGTCATTTTCTTAATCTGTCCACAAAAGTGATCTCCCACAGTGGCCATGCTATTCTGCGCTGGAAGTGCAGAAACAAATTTTGGCCAGGATATGTAAAATGACTCAGTACTGTTCATAAGGAGGTGTGACAAAATGCCAATATTGAACATCTGGAGTGAAAATATTACAAATTCACGAAGTTTACGAGCGTGCATGGAAACTACACAATACACACTTGTAAAACAGTCGTTTTTTGGATTTTGTTCACTAAATTTGCAACATGGGGTTTTTGAGAGCTCACCTCATGAACAGTGGCACTGTCATTTCATTATTTGGTCCTGAAAGGTGATTCCACGCAATGACTGCAAAATCACCTTTCAGGACTGAATAACACCATGACAGTGACTGAATTCATGAGGATGGGTCCCAATAACCCCATGTTGAAAATATGGTGCAAAAATTCCCCAAAATGCCTGAGATATGCACCAAAGTTGAAAACCCCCTATTTATGCCATTATACAGCTTACCGGCATTTCTTCAGTTCGCAGATGTGTTCCCAGTCAACCGAAGATCGTCGCACTGGACTCCGGAGGTAAATATGGGGTGTGGGGAGGAAGAGTCACAGAGGGTGGGCCTGGGTTGGGGAGGAGGCAGGAGAGACCACGAGGGACCTTTTTCTTCTTTTACAGATAAAAAAAAAAAAAGACAACAAGGGTCGGTTTCCTTTTTTTGCAGGTGTTTGTTTTTTGTTTCACTGGGGTGGGCTCCCAGTGTACCACCTGCATAATGGGGAGGGGGACCATAGCTGATGGGGAATGAGCCCTCCATTGGCACACAGCACACATTGGGGTCTGGGGACATTATGCTTATGGGAAGTGAGCTCCCCCCGTTGGCAAACTAAACTAGGCAGAGGGGACTGAAGCCGATGGGGACTGGGCCCCCCATCAGCAAGAAAAGACTGTTGGGAGGGTGCATGATGCCAAGGGGGATTGGGCACCCCCTCGGCAAACACTTGGAATGGGGGACAGTAGCGGTGGCAGTCAGTGCTGCCATGCTTACTGAAGTGCTTCACCAGGAAAGACATATCGGGAGGCGTGTTATTGTGCCACTGCGTGACGAGCTTGGCTCTCATTGTAGTAGCACTTTCCTTAGATCTGGTGGCCACTTTACATATTTCTGGTGTCAGTGCCTGCAGCTGGCTTATTGGGGAATGAGGGACGCACCTACTGATGCGTGCCCTGCATTCGCCCACAGTGACTGCACCTCCAAATCTGCTACTACTGCAATATGTTGACTGGAGCGCAAGTGCGAGCTAACATAAAAATGAGAACATTGAATATAGTACCTTACCTGGTTAACAAAGAATAAAAAAAAAAATAGTACTGACCTTACCAGCTATCAGCAAGATTCATGGTAGCGCATAACTGGTGTTCTGCATCACTTGAGTTACTGTAGTGTTGAGGAAGGCATGTCATGTTGATGGTGACTGCTGGTTTAATAGGGCTCCCACCTACCTTGCTGCATAATCATTATCTGGCATAGAAAGCAGAGATTATAGAGTATGGCTTTTCATCCCTTTTTGCTCATTTGACACATTTCTTTCCGAGTTTGGCCTCTTTTACTGTGGCCTACCCCTGTCCCACTGATCCAACCATCAACGTCTTTCGGATGAGACATTAAACCGAGGTCCCATCTGCCTGGATTGGTGGTAGTTCAGGTGGATGTTAAAGATCCCATGGCACTTATTGAAACGAGTAGGGGAATTTCCCCGGTGCAATGGTCAAATTTCCCTCATTCACTAAAAATACCACCAACAACTTAATCTGGTTCAAGATCAGTTGGCATTCATCTATATCCCCTTCCCCTGGGTTGTGCCTGAAAATCGGCAGGATTTGTCTAGTGCACTTGCCCGGTCAACAAAAACTAAATAAATAAATAAAAAATTTCAAGAAGCAGGAGCCAACAACAAAAAGTGGGCAAAAATTCAACTAGATTACAAAATACTGAGTGGAATTCTCGACAGGAACTGCTTTAACGTGTAAACGTCTGGGATAATGGATTATATAATTTCTACCATGAATTGTCCACATTTATTATATATAAATGAAGGGCAAACCTAACATTGGCTCCCTATTTTGAAAATAAGTGTTTAGACCTCAGTTTATGACAATGCGTCAGACCCCCTTTTGACTATGCAGCGTGATATGCAGACAAGTCCAAACACACTCACTGAAGGGCCTTGAATCTCTCTATGGTGTATGGTAGGGTGCTGTTGTGTATGAAAATTCATACACCTGAGAAAGCTATTCTGCTGCAGTAGTGATGTTGTTGCTACAGCACAATGACTTTTCAATCTGATGTAGTGGCTACGTCACATTACAATTATCCCCATCAGCATCATTTATAGGTCAGAGAGTGGTCAAAGTGTCACGTGCATGGGCTGGCTGGTGGACAGATGGCGGTGAAGTGTGGGTGGCGGAGGCCAGAGACTGACTACTGTAACCACAAAAAGTAAGCGATCATGTTTTTTTTTCACCATACACTATATAAAATAGTGTACAAGAGCCCAAATGCACAACAATGATAATCTTAAACTTTATGGTTTCCGTGACAACAGACCTCTCAAGCATCATTCTCAAGGTCCTCATCATCACGGTACTCACTCAGTGTAAGAATCGTGCGGTTGTCTCTGGGCTCTCATACGCTATTCTATATATTACACCACTGCCTGCTTTATCACAGAGAAGAAAGCAGATACTCATCACTGCAATTAGATAACCACCCTAACTAGTTGGCAAATTGAAGGGAGATCTACTGTTTGAGTGTTTTACATTCAGATGTCAGTGGGACATGTTCCTAATACTTAACAGGGCTCCTACATCAGTCTGAAATCAGTGGTTACAGCCTGCACTCTGAGGTTTATTTTTATGAGGGTTTTTTGTTGTTGTTTTATTGTTATAATTCCTGAATAATTATTCATTAATACTGTGGAGACCACGTAAGTGCACATTCTGGATAAATGCACATTTTTTTCTATTTCCCAATTTTTTTCCCTATCTCTGCAATGTTAAATTTTCTGGTTACGTGCACACTGCTTAAGTGCACATTCTTGTTAAGTGCACATTTTCACAGTTTACCACTGCATCTATTAACATGTAATTATCACCTGTTAAGTGCATAACCTATTTTCAGCTGGTGTGAAAACAATATTTTAATTGGCATCATGCCTGCAATGCCTTTTTTAACACACTGAAGTAAAATGAAAAAATAAAGATATACACCAAAAAAATGATTTTTAATCACATTAATGAATTTTAATTGATATTATACTTGCTTTTCTGCTATCCATTGTACAGAAATTAAGAAAATAAAAAACTGAATCTCAGGCTCAATCATTCCCATTGAAAACATGCAGGTCTGGATAAGTGTACAGTCCGCTTAAATGCACATTTTCCTGTGCAAAAGAAGTGTGCATTTAAGAGAGCTGCACTATAGTGAAAAATCCTAGGCATTCAGGCCTGAGTTCCCAGTACCTTGTTATTTCTGGTACAATGGTAGTCAAAGATATGTCCCATGATATGTAGATATCTGAGGTCATAAAATGGTGTTTAAGAAAGTGACCAAATCTAAAAATAACAAGCTTTTGTCAATGCCGAATGTTGTCTTGCTGGCATTGGCATTGGTAGTGCTGGAGTGAGAGAGATGCATAATAGGAATGGCAGTGAAGTGTTGAACTGACGCCAACCCCACCCCCACCCTGTGGAAACTGACAGGCATTGGGGTGTGCCTTTGGGTCGTCAGGCATAACGCTCATGCCATTTCACCTCACCTCACCTCACCCTACCCTGCAGACTCTGATAAGTGTCACGTTGTGACTTGGGGTTGTCGGGCCTTATGTTCACCTCATTCCATAAGGAAATACATTGAGATGGGTGCAGTATAGGAGAATGGGGTGAACTTTGGGGCTGAAGTGTCCAAGGCCCACCTCGATGCCTGTCACTCGCTGCAGGGTGGGGGTGGGGGTGGAATGGCATGAGCCTTACAGCTGACAATCTCAAGTTACACCCTTGACACCTGTCATTCTCTACATGGTGGGGCGTTATGGTTGAAAATCCTAATGCCTGGGCATTTTTGGGTATTTTCACTCCAAATTTTCAACATGGGCTTTTTGTGATCCCACCTCATGAACAGTAGCACTACCAGTTTGTTAGCCAAAAGGTGATTTAGCACAGTGACCGTGTCATTTGGTACCATGGGTACGAAAACACATTCCGTGAAGCATGTGAAAAATGACAGCTGTACTGTTCATGAGGAGGTGTAAAAAAATGGCAATGTTGAAAATCTGGAGTGAAAATATGAAAAATTGAAGTCACGAGCGTGCGTAGAAACTGCACAACGCATGCCTATAACGCAATTATTTTGGGATGTTTTTAACCAAATTTTCAACGTAGGCATTTTGGGACCTCCGCTCATGTACAGTGTCATAATTCTGCAGGTACAGATCATCCACTCCGAGGCACTTCAGTTCTGCATAGAGGAAGATTCTGGGTGCCAAATTGGAATCTGGCCACTTGGAGTCGGCAGTTAAATTCTGTTTATTTTTCTCATCATGCTTCCCTGCACTTACATGGTGATGCTTAGCTACATTCAGGATGCTTTAAAGTTGTCTAAAATGCCTAATTAGCTTGGGACTGTGTCTGTTCGCGTGTACCCATCTGTACTGCTGTATGATTGGTTATTTTAATCCCTGAGTTTAATTTAGGCTGTACTTTAATCAAGTAATAGTCTTGCATTGAGCTAGAAACCCGTAATCTCTCACAAATTAACTAAAGTGATGCAGCTGGGCATAGCCCCTCCCTCACCCATACCTTATTTAATTCCTGTTCCGTCTTATTTCTGCAGCTCTCCCAGTCCATTTTGCAGAGGTCGTGAGGGCATTTGAGTGTAGCCCTCCCCCGAGGCGAAGAGCTGCCCCCCGCCACACAGCATAATTCTGCAGGTACGGATCACCCACTCTGAGGCACTTCAGTTCTGCATAGAGCTTACCCCCACTGACTCTTCACGTCAGCTGCCCACCACAATTGGCAAACTATCCTATATATAGGTGAAGCCACATGACTTTCCAATACCTATCAGCCAAATTTCCCATTTGCAGGTTATTCCCTTCAACCTCTAGAGGTCGCTATAACAAATGATAAATACGTGAAAAAATAAATCCCTAATTCTTTCTCATTCTCACCTCTCCACAATGCTACCTCTATTCATAACTTCATTCCTTATCCTTGTCCCCCTGGTGTTCCACCCTCAGACTTCCTACCCTGAGTCATTGGACAGGCATGGCTGAAGCACTCCCTGGTTGTCACTTCCACAAATTATTAGTTGGCCCCACAGTATTGCCACCCACCTTCCAAATTGGCCAGCTAGCCCTATTGCCCCATCTTCGTACACCTCCAGCTGCTATCGGTAAGCCTTTTACCACCTCCTTTAAGCTTTACTGGGCAGTGCACAACACCAAACTCCTAATCACCCTATTGCTACTAGCAGGTGACATTGAGCAAAACCCCGGACCTGCTCATCACCAGACCCCAAGCCCCCCTCTGCCACTCCAGCTCCCCTAAGGCCTAAAATTATCCACCTAAATATATTCAGTATTCTACGTAAAATATCCCTGCTTCAGCCACTCACCCTGTCTCTCAATCCAGACATACTGATTGTTTCTGAAACCTGGTTGAAGCTCTACAACCCCGACTTGGAATTTTCTATACCTGGCTATTCACTCATCTGACATGATCGTAAGGGCAAAAAAAAAGGGGGGTGGCTTAGCCATGTACATTACCTCCTCAATCCAGTTCTCCCAGGTCACCCTGTCACTGCCCTCAGAGTCCATTGATGCACTTATGGTAAAACTCTCCCTCCCCCACTCCATTCCCATTTTCATAGCAGGCACCTACTGCGCATCTGCCCCCAATCCTCCGGCCATACTGGATCACCTAGGCACTCTAAACTCACTGGCTTCTGGAGGTGAGCTCCATATACTTGGGGACTTTAACCTAAATTGGCTCGCTGGGGCAAACTTCAAGCATCGTGACAAGGTGACTGCCCTAAACCTAACTCAGCTAATCTCTGAACCCACTCGGTTAAACCGCAAAACACTGAATCACACTCTCCTGGGCTGGGCCCTCACCTCACACCCACACAGGATTCTAGCTTCAGGCCTCCTACCTGATGCCTTAAGTGACCATCACGGCATCTATTTGGTAAGAAAATCCACAGGCCTAAACCTCCCCTTCCCCGAATCCTTATGACTAGATCCTATAAGACCCTGCACCTCTCCTCTTTACTTGATGACTTGGCCAACTCTGACTAGACATTCGCCAGCCAATCCACATCCATTGATGCAGCCCTGGAGTTTTTTAAGTCCCAGTTCTCTGCCATTTGGGACAGCTATGCCCCACTCAGGAGAACCTGAGTCAGAGGCACATACCTCCCATGGATCTCAACTCAAATCCTGGCCCTCCTCAGGAGTAGGGATAAAGCCTGGAAATCCTTTAAGACTTCACAATCTCCAGTTGACCTTTAGATTTATTGTGCATTACGCAATACATGCACTAGGAAAATCTGCCTAGCAAAAGCTAACTATTTCAAAGTCTCATTCAACTCCACCCTACATCAGCCGGCCAAATTTTGGAAAGTGGAAAAATCGCTTCTCAGCCCACCTTCGCAGCCCCCTCTCCTACCCTACAGGTAGGAGGGGTCCCCATCACTGACCCTCCAGCGGTGGCCACACAGTTCAACTCTCACTTCGCTAACTGTCATGCTACTCTCCTGTCATCACCTAACCCTGTGCAGCAACTCAGCTCTACCTCCCGAAACCTAGCCACGCCCACAGATCACTCATTCAATTTTCAGCACATCACCCAGGATGAGGCATATAACGCATTGATCACCCTTAATCTTAAAAAGGGTAAATGCACAACCGGGTTGAACTCCAAAATGCTCCACCTCTCGGCACCCACCATAGCTAAACCCCTTGCCGCCCTATTCAACCTATCCCTTGCTAAAGTCCCCTCTGAAAGGAAACATGCCACAATTATCCCCCTTCATGAGGGAGGGGATACCTCCAACCCAAGCAATTACTGACCCATTTCCCTTCTGCCCGTCCTGGCTAAACTCCAAGACCATCTAGTCCTCTCTCATCTGTCACCCTTTCTTGATGCTTCCTTCTTCTTTACCCCCTTCCAGGCTGGCTTAGGAAATCCCACTCCACCACCACCTCCCTTCTCAGGCTCACCGACTCCATCCTCACTGGTATGGATGCAGGTCACTACACAGCTGACAATTTTATCGACTTGGCCAAGGCATTTGACTCCATCTCCCACCCACTCCTCCTGTCCAAACTCACCAGCGCTGGGATGGCTAGCTGGGCCTCCAGTTAGTCTATTCGTACCTTGTAGGCAGGTCCCAAACTGTCAGAGTCAGCTCTGCCACATCTGCCCCCCTCCCTGTTACCTCTGGGGTGCCGCAAGGTTCTGTCCTTGGTCCGCTCCTGTTTTCCATCTTTTTAAATGGCCTACCATCTGCCTGCACACTCACCTCCATTCACACGTATGCGGATGATACTGTGCTGTATACATCAGGGCCTTTGGCCATAGAAGTAATGACCGGCTTGCAAAAGGACTTTGCTAAAGTACTGCTCTGGCTTCGCTCTAATCACCTATCCCTCAATGCCAAGAAAATCATTTCAGTGACCTTTGGGAGAAGGCAGAAACTCTCGAGGATCCTTTCACCTATCACTTTCCACACCCTAGACAGGACGCCCCTTGAGATCTGCACCTCCTTCAGGTACCTCGGAGTCTGGCTAGATCAGAACCTAAACTTTTCTACACATATTGACTCTATACTCAAGAAGCTGCACCCCAGGCTTGGCGCACTGTACTGCAACTGTGCCAGTATCCCAGTCCCTGCCCAGAGGGCCATTGTGCAGAAAATGATCTTCTCTGTCTTCGACTACAGTGACACCGTCTACTGTGCTGGTCCTAAGTCCACCTTAGCCAGAATGGACCCCCTCTTCCACTCGTTCTGTCTCTTTGTCCTGGACAGTGCTTACTCCACCCATCACTGTGCCCTCTACCAATCTATGAACCTTACATCCCTAGATAACCGCAGGCAGTCCCACTGTGCCAAGATCTCGGCCAAATAGTGGTCCCAGCTGCTCCCCCCCCACCTCACCTCTGCCCTAGTCAACCTTATCACCCTGGCATATACACTCAGAAATACTGACTCAAGGACCTTAGTTGTCCCACATAGATCCTGTGCCATGGGCCAGACAGCCTTCAGCTACCGCATGCCTAAGTTGTGGAACTCCCTACCTGCAAAAATTTGTCACTTCTGTTCCTCCCCACAACTTAATGCCATGCTGCTTGCCCACTTCTCCCCTACCTGCTCTTGTGTCTAGGCCCCATTGCACATCACTCTTGGGGCTGCCTTAGCTGCACATCCCATGAACATATATTGTTGCTAATATACTTAGTGTCCTAATATACTTAATGAATTGTATTTAACTGTGCCTGTTTCAAGTCTGTGTCATCTGTTCGCTCATGCTATTTTTGTCTCTGTATTCGGTTCTCATGTCTCTAGAATGTACTATGTATTATGAAATCTGTATTATACTTTGTATTTGCCTACCTGTCAAATGCTTAATGGTATACCCCCTCCCCCCAGGACGCATCTGGAATCGAGCAGTAGCCTGCTCAGTATGCCTTCCTGGTTAAACGCTTAAATAGATAAATAAATAAATAAATTGTGTGCCACATGTATAAAAACACATTTCAAGCATGATGTGAAAAATGACTGCTGTATTGTTCATAAGAAGGAGTGAAAAAATGGCAATGTTGAAAATCTGGAGTGAAAATATTAAAAATTGTCAAAGCTACGAGCTTGCGTGGAAACTGTGCAATGCACTCTCATAACACAGTAATTTTTGGGAATTTTTTCACCAACTTTTCAACATAGGCTTTTTTGGGACCCCACCTCATGAACAGTGGCACTGACATTTCATTAATTGGTCCCAAAAGGTAATTCCATGCAGTGACCGTGAAATCACCTTTCAGGACCAAATAATGAGATGACAGTGCATGTGTTCATGAGGTGGGGTCCCACCCCATGTTCAAAATTTGCATGAGATATCCACCTAAGTTGACCCCCCCATTTATGCCATTATACAGCTTACTGGCATTTCTTCAGTTCACGGTCGGCTTTGAGAGTTCAGACATGTTCCTACTCCACTGAGGATCGCAGCACTGACCTCTGGAGGTAAATATAGAGTGAAGGGGGATGTGGGGAGGTGGGGTGCGCAGAGGGTGGGTGCGAGTTGGGGAGGGGTGGCGCCACAGACAATGAACCATTTCCTTTTTTTCAGGTATACAAAAAAAGAAGTGGACTTCGCAGGACCGTTTGTTTTCTTTACAGATAAATTAAAACAAATGTTAGGCACTCTGGGGTGAGCTCCCAATGTGCCCCATGTCTTTCAGGGGCTGTGATGTTGACCACACTGGGGTGGGCTCTCAGTGTGCCAGACAATGGGGGTGGGCCGAGGGAGGAACATGCCGATGCGGTCTGCTCTCTTTCGTAGCAGCACACTGGGGTGGGCTCCCAGTGTGCCACACAATGTGGGGGAGGCAGACATGCCAACACAGGGATTACACCCCCGATGTCAGCCTTCTTTTCGATTGTGTGGTGGTGGCAGGACCCGCCGCCATGTTTATTGAAATGCTTCACTAGCAAAGGCACGTAGGGAGGTGTTGCATCTGTGCCGCTGGATGACGAGCTTGTCTCTGATTGCAGCGGCAAATTTGTTTCAGGTTGGTGGCACTTTGCATAAACTTTTGTCAGTGCTTGCATGCTGGCTAATTGGTGAATGAGGGATGCATCTACTAAAGCATGCCTTGCATTCACCAACACTGACTCACCTTTGCATTTCTCCTACTACCACAAAATGTTGCTTGCGCACGTGCAAGACAACATAAAAATTGGTCAAAACACATCACCCGACTATTGATTAATTTCCTAGAAACCACACAATTTGCAACTAACCTACTCTAATCTGCCTTACAACAGCTGAACTAGATGAAAATAAATGATTTTTCCACTAAAATAAAAACTTCTTCCTGTTTTGAAATGGAACAAGCCACACAGGGCACTGAATTTTTCAAAATAAATCCTGCAATCATTGAAAGGCATGCTACCAGCACTCGACCTTTGTTACCAAACTTAAATATTCTACCTAGCAAAAGGGTAGTGGGGGAAGGGGGTATCTTCCAATTAGGCTTGAAAGGCTGATGGAGGTACATGGGGCTGGAAAAAGCATTTCTTATGAAGTGTCTATGTGCCATACCCCCAGATAAGCCCTCAGTTCAAGCCTCGCCAAGTAACAATCTAATCACTGGAAAGGTGAAATCTTTTTCCATTCAAAAAACAACTTTTTCAAGTTTACTATTTAAGCACAATAACCCACTCCAGGTCAACGGTGTCATACGAATTAATGTACTTCCCTGGTTCACTGAAAGACACTCAGCAGTTGGCCTTGAGTCTTCTATTTCACCTGCAGCATGCGTGCATTAATTCTCTAGAAACCCATGCCATGTTGTGTGTCATTGCTGACATATTTCACAGGAAGTCTCCATTTATTTCAATGGGAAGTCCTATGATATATCTGGAGTTATCAGAAGATTTACTGGGACATACCTCTGACTACCACTGTATTTATAAACTGATATTCATTACTCACTAAGCCATGCTGTACGTTACATTGCTGTGATATTGTCCCATTAAAGAAAGCTGGCGTAGCTGTTCAGCAATTTACCATGTTTGTGTTCATTCAAGATGCAGTCCAGAATCCCAGAGACCAAGAGATAAGTAATGTACAGGAATTGTTAGAGACTTTGACATCTCCCTGACAGACAGTGATGGGCAGATGAAGTGGCCCACGTTCACCCACCATGAAAAGTGAAGTCATGCAGTTAAAATGCTAATGGCTTTTTCACAATCTAAAAAAATAAGCTATTTTGAAGTATGATCTTTGGAATGTGCAGAGTCCATTAGTGTTACTACATTTTAAAGCAAGACAAAGAATTCAACTCATATTTCTAGCAAAGGGAGAGGTATAATAAGTGAAATGGTTTTCATCATAGTACCGTGGCTGTCACTACACATCAAATAAACTACGAAGGATAAACAGGTCAGGCATTTTCATTCATGTATCAGGGAAGGTACAAAAATACAGAAAGTACTACAGGGATACCACAACAAGTTTTATCATTTATTTTTTTATTTGTAAGTACCCTTTGTATTAACTTTTATAGTTATTGTATACAGTTCAATTTTATAGTTACTCTACGCAGTTCAGTTTTATAATTGGCACATGGCGGCTATATAAACCTTATGAGAAGTAGAATTATAAACACCAAAAAAATGATCCGCCCCAAAAAATTGGCAGCATGTGGAGCTGGGCCAGTGGCGCTGGAGGTTGAGGCGCTGGTTGCTACACCTTGTGCCACACCGGTGACCTGGGTTCATTAACGAGCCCAGGTCACCGAAGGTCAGCAGGGGCAGAGAGGATTGAGTGTTCTGAGGACTGCTCTCCTCTTTTGGGGGAGGATTTCATGTTGTCTTATTTGTTGATTGCCCTCTGGTGGTGATTGAAGGGCAATATGAGTCAGGAGACGTGCTCCAATGTAACCTGTTGGTAGGGAATGGGAGACAGGAGGAAAACAGGAGGAAAATGAGCCTGGCAGGGCTCCATGATGGTCCGTCATGCCGCAGTCTGACTCTGGGTTCTGGATTGGGTCTCCGGGGAGGGGGCATCACCTTTCCAGCCCCGCCTTAGGGGGCAAGCTGTGGGGGGGATACTGGGGTCAGCTAAAATGTGGCGCAGCAGGACCTGAGAGAGAGTTCTTTCCTCGGAGGACCACAGGGCTCAGGAGAAGGATAAAATCTACATAAAAAAAATACAATTGGCAGCAGGTTCAGCATCTCAACACATTTTAAATTTTTTAACCCCCCCTCCCTCCTTAGTTAACATAAAATACCTCAAAGTCCATTTCTGGACTGTGTTCTTCCAAGGACTACAGGGGGAGGTGGAGGTATTGTGGTTCACCCTAGAAATGGGGACTGGAGCCGCAATTCTCACTGTTGTGATCTACAGACCTCCAGCATGGGGTGGGGGGATTGGACAAGGTTCTTGTGGAAGCTATCCAAAAGATGGCAAACAAGGGGGAGATGCTGCTGGTGGGGGACTTCAGTCTGATGGATGTAGATTGGAGTATCCTAGCTGCAGTGTCAGCTAGAAGCAGGGACATTGTAGACTCCCTGCAGGGGGCTTTCCTCAGGCAACTAGTAAAAGAGCCAACTCATATGGGGGCAATACTAGACCTTGTACTAACCAATGGGGGACAGTGTTGCAGATGTCACAGAGAGTGGCCACCTGAGGACCAGTGATCACTGTACAGTGTGGTTCAATATTAGCACTGTGGCAGAATCAACCCACACAAAGGCGAGAGTCATTGGACTTCAGGAGGGCTGTTTCTTAAAAGATGGGGGAATACCTGAGGGATGCCCTGGCAGGGGGCGGGGAGGACTTGGGTGGAGTGGAGGGACAGTGGGCGAAACTAAAAGAGGGGACAGTGAAGGCTGCAAACCTTTGTGTCGGGCAAGTAAGCAAAAGCAAGTGGAAAAAGAGACTATTATGGTTCTCAAAAGAGGTGGCCAGGAAGGTAAAGGACAAAAATGTTAGCATTCAAGATGTATAAGGAGACACAGAGGGAGAAGAATAGGGAAGTGTATCAGGAAAAACAGAGGGAGGTAGGGAAAGCAATTAGGAGCACAAATGCACAAACGAAGGAGAAAATAGCCCAGGCAGTAAAAGGACAAGACATTTTTCTGGTATGTAAGTGAAAAGAGAAAGACTGGGGAGGGATAGTAAGGCTTATTAGGGGACTAGGGGAATGTGCGGTGGGGGGCCAGGAAAAAGCAGACATCCTGAACAAATACTTTTTTTCAGTGTTAACCGTAGAAGGGGAAGGTGAGGGACCACAGAGAAGTGCCAGGAGCATCGAAGGAAGGGAGGTGGACACTAGTCCATTTACAGAGGCAAGAGTCCTGAAGGAACTCACGAATCTGAAAGTGAACAAGACAATGGGGCCAGACGAGTCCATCCAAGGATACTAAGGGAGCTCAGAGAGGTGCTGGCTGCACCTCTGACAGCCCTGTTCAACCACTCACTAGAGAGGGGAGTGGTTCCAGAGAACCAGAGGAGGGCAGATGTAGTCCAATTTCACAAAAGTGGCAACAGGGAGGAAGCTGGCAATTACAAGCCAGCCAGCCTGACTTCGGTGGTGGGTAAATTAATGGAATTACTACTGAAGGAAAGGATTGTGGAATATCTTGAATCCAGTGGCTTACAATATCTGAGGCAGCATGGATTCACCAAGGGGAGGTCATATCAAACAAATGTGACAGATTTCTTTGACTGAGTGACCAGGGAATTAGATCAGGGTGGAGCAGTGGATGTGGCCTACCTAGATTTCAGCAAGGCCTTCAACACTGTTCCACATAGGAGAGTTGTAGACAAGCTGCCCAGCCTAGGAGTGGGTCCAAAGGTGGTAAACTGAATAAGGAATTGGTCAGGGAACAGGAGACAGAGGGTAGCGGTAAGCAGAGTTCTCTCCAAGAAAGGAAGAGTGGCCAGTGTGGTGCCACAGGAATCAGTACTGGGACCCATCCTCTTTAATGTCTTTATTAGTGACATTCCGGGAAGACTAGAAGGGAAGATTTGCCTTTTTGCTGATGACACTAAAATCTGCAATAGGGTAGACACTCCGAGGTGTGTGGAAAAAATGATTAGAGAGCTAAGAAAGCTAGGGGAGTGGCCAAGGGTGGCAGCTAAGTTTCAATGTGAAGAAGTGCAGAATCATGCACTTTTTTTTTTATTTGAATCTAGGATTACAAGTACCATTGAGCCAAGGTTCTTTTACAAAGTTTCCACGTCAGTTGAGGTACAATTCAAACAAGACATTGAATAACAGTACAACAGTGGGTTACAGGCAGTTACATACAGATTTATACATTCAATACAGTGGCAAAAATGCCAGAAGAAGGTCTGGTAACAGGGCTGACATGGTATGGAGGAGAGACTCACTAGTGGGGTGCGTCCATAGGCACTTGTCAAATATCAACTAAAGTGTTACAGGGGGTAGGGAAGGAGGGTGGGAGGAGGGGAGGATGAATGGGTGTATGGGAGAGGGAGTTGGGGGGGGAGAGGGTTAAGTGCTAGGTGGAAAGAGCAAAGAGGAGAGGGGAGAACAATTAGGAAGGACAGTCACAGGAGTTAGATGCAGACAGGATGTGACAGAGACTGGATTTGAATGGACCACCTTTGGCATTGAGGCGATGTCAATGTTGAGACCATTGAACCAGCTGGGAGCTCTGTGAGCAAACGATCTTTGCCCTTGTGTGGTGTGGAAATGCGGGATATGTAGAAGCTGGGATTCAGAGCCCCTGGTGATGCAAGTAGTCCATGCTGGGCAGAGGAGAGCTTGGACACTTGGGGGAGCAAGGCCTAGTGTTATTTTCTTTGTCATAAGGCAGGTTTGGTACTTGATCCAGTTTGAAAGTTGAAACCACCCAGTCTGTGCGTAGAGATCACATGTGTGGATGAGGTGATGGCCACTGGTTATGAGACAGCAAGCTTTGTTTAGTGCAATGGATATGCACCTGAGGGTGGTGGCAGAGGCAGAGCTGTAGATGATCAAGCCGTAGTTGATTATTGAGATTACTGAGCTCTGTACTGCAATCCTTAAGGCATCTGAGGTAAGGCATTGCCTGAACCTGAAGAGTAGGCCAATGCGAGCGTTGGCAGCCTTGGCAATGTTCTCAATGTGTGTAGCATATAATGGGTTATAATCGATGGTAATACCTAGATATTTAAAGGATTGAACCTGTTCGAGGGTTGCACCAAGGCAGTTTTTGATCGTGATGGGATTGAGTCTGTGTTTGTTGGGCAGGCTGCAGAAGAGCATGGACTTGTTTTTTTTGAAGTTGAGAACTAATTTACGTGTACTAAACCAAGTTTCAATCAAGGTGAAGGTAAGCTGTAGATTCTTTCTAAGGTGGCCTGGATCCTTGTGAGTGGGGAGTATGATGGCGTCATCAGCATAGAGGAGAATTTGTGCTGGACACTTGAAGCACAGAAACCCAGAGGCAGAATACAAAATGGGAGGTGTAGTATTAACAACCACCAAACAGGAAAGAGACCTGGGGTAATCGTAACTGATGACCAAAAGGTGGCCAGACGGTGTGACAAGGCAGTGGGGAAAGCTAGTGGGATGCTAGGGTGCAGGAGGGGTATCACCAGCAGAAAGAGAGAGAGGTGGTGTTACCGCTTTATAGACCACTGGTGAGACCTCACCTGGAGTACGGTATCCAGTTCTGAAGACCACATCTCAGGAAGGACATAGACAGAGCAGAGGTGGTCCAGAGGAGGGTAACTAAAAGGGTTCAGGGTCTGCATCAAAAGCCCTATGAGTAGAGACTACAGGACCTCAATATGCGTACCCTGGAGGAAAGAAGGGAGAGGAGGATATGACAGAGACTTTAAAAAACCTCATAGGTATAAATAAGGTTCGGGGGAAGCATTTTTCAGAGAAAAAGATTCTCAAGAACAAGAGGACATGCTATGAAGCTGGAGGGGAGTGGACTTGAAAGATGTGAGGAAGTACTTCTTCACAGAAAGAGTGGTGAATGTCTAGAAATGCCTCCCAGTGGAGGTGGTGGGGGCAAAAACGGTAATGGGATTCAACAATGCATTGGATAGGCATAAGGGAAACATAGTGGTGAGGAAAGGGTGGGTTAAAGCTGGAGATTAAGTAGGGTCTGTGGTGTTATTGTAGGTAGGGAAGATGGACATACTAGGTGGGCCAAGCAGTCCTTATCTGCCATCAGATTCTATCTTTCTATGTTTCAATGTTACGGTTAGCATAAAATTCCTTCTCGCATACCTTAGCACTTTCTTCAAAGGCATCCCCTTACAGAAAAAGACCTGTTTCCCCCTCTGTTGTCTACCCCCCCAACTAGCACTTCTCACTTTACTAAAACTATCCTGTCATAAATTATTTTGAAACATTGTAGCATGGCTTTTACAGACCTCAGTGCTGTTCTCACTCCTGTCTTTTTCAAAAACAGTGCCACCTTCCCTAGCCTCCTTCGTCCACTGTCAAACTATCCCCTCTTCTACTTTAGGGAAGTAAGGTTGAATGAAGCTCACCGCTATATTGCTGCTGCTATCTCTAAATCCAGAACTAGTGGCCACACCCTGGACCTTAAGCTACTGTCACTTACCCTCGATGAAGTATTTCGTTCATTACCAAAGATTCTGAACCTCTGTCTCACCAGCGGTAAATTCCCTCATAGATGGAAAACAACCATCGTGACCTCTGTCCACAAAAGTGGCGATAAGACCAGTCACTCAAACTATCGCTCTATCTCCATACTGCCCCCACTCTCTAAGGCACTTGAGCGTATCATGGCAGACCAACTTACCGACCACCTGGATAAATACAATATACTATGTGCATAACAACACGGCTTCCAGAAAGGACACAGTACCACCACAGCCCTTCTTGAGTTCACTGGAGCAGTACACAACTCCCTCGACAACAGCATATTCACTGGGGCCGTCTTTATCGACCTCGCCAAGGCATTTGATACTGTACACCATGGGCTGCTTAATCACCAACTACTGAACGCTGGTTCTTCACCTGACTCTGCTCTAGAAAATCAGGTACGGAGAGTAAAAATTGCAGATGCTCTTTCAGATACCTTGCCTGTTTGCTCTGGTGTCCCACAGGGGTCCATATTGGGCTCCCTGTTTTTCAGCCTCTTCTTAAACACCCTTCCTCAATCCTGCTCTAAACAAATCATACTGTATGCCGATGATACAGTTGTTTTTTCCTCACACAAAGACCCCACGTCATTACAATGCAGCCTCCAGCTTGGATTCAGCACCATCGAGGCATGGTTTTATAAGCATAAACTGGTCCTTAATCACAAGAAAACTAAATCCATGCTTTTCCTCAGATCTCACAATCCCCACAAGGAACACCACATGGCCATCTCCAGTTCACAGGGAAATACCCTTGAACAGGTGGTGTCCTTCAAATACCTAGGGATACTGCTTGACCCTAATCTCTCCTACGGGGCTCATGTCAACAATGTTGCTAGAGCTGCAAATACACATATTGGTCTTCTTTACAAACACAGACAACATCTTACCCCAGATGCACTGAAGATTGCCGTACAGAGCTCGGTGATCTTGGTTATTGACTATGGACTCATCATTTATGGCTCTGCCACAACCACAACCCTCAGCGTATATCAATTGTCTTAAACAAGGGGTGTCAGCTCATTACTGGTGCCTACCGTCTCACCCACACTTGCGACCTGTACGCTCTGACCGGCTGGCTCCAACTATCTAACCACATCAAGCATCTCACCCGTACCATGGCGAAAAAACATTTCCTTGGCCTTGCACCTCCTGGTGTCTTAGCCCTATTACAGCAGAGCTCCAACAGTCAGTGCTTAAGGAGATCTGATAGGCAGCTACTGAAAGTCCCCCACTGTTGCACTACTCAAGGTCAACACTCTTTTGCCTATAAAGCGCCGCTCTGGTTTAATGGCCTCAGCCCCATCATCTCCTCTGTCCCGACACTTGGTATGTTTAAAACCAGACTCCGACACCATCTCATTGCCAACAGCTCCTGTGATTGCCCCACCTAACCTTTGAATCACTATTCTCCACCAGCTTCTGTGGCCCTCTCACCTCTCACCAGACACACCTGCCGTACCTCTATGTGACCCATGTTGCACTTTTCCTTTCTTCCCATCCCGCCCACATCTCCTATCTTCTCTACCTCCTACCTGTCCTACCCCCATTGCCTCCCCCCACCCCCTGACTACAGCACTTCTCAACTAATGTCTGATGTTCTGACAAATGCCTCTGGCTGCTCTGTTCCTTTCGCTTATTCCCAATGTCTCAGTATGCAAACTGTCTGTAATCACCACATTTCTGTTAGTTCTAGACTTGCTGTTTTCCTCAATCTGTATTTCTCTGACATGGAACCTTTGTAAAAGAGCCTTGCCTCAAAGGTAATTGTAATCCTAGATCTAAATAAATGTAACCCCCTTGTTACCTGGGGTTACTAGAATCCCAGTAAGACCTAGTGGTAGGCAGAGAAGGCAGCTTGTGAAACTCCAGTTAAATGGGTTTCACACTGTCTCACTCTGTTCTCAGTCTCAGCTGAGACTGAGGGATGACATCACCAATAGAACTATTGCAGCTGCATGAGCCACATTGGAATCTGCAGCAAAGGGAGTTGGTTAGAACGTTGGGAGTTTTGAAGTCAGTCTTCAGTGAGTGAGTGTGAAGTTGGGAGCTTGCTGAGAAAGCAGCTCAGTGAAGGCTCTAGTAGCCTCAGCCCTGACAGAGGGCTACTTTTAAGTAGAAGGGTGTGTGTCTCTACCTTAAAGAGAGACACAAAAGATAACTGAAGTGGTGGAGACCGCTGTTTTCGGGTCTCAAGGCCCCCTCTCTTCGGGGGGGGCAGGAAAGGTTTCCCTGCAGGTTCCTTGGGCAGCCCCCTAGTTCTGCTTGTGAAGGAGAAGCTGCCTATGTGTTCCAGTGTTTATTTGGGAGAACAAGAAGATTTGTGAGTTGCCTGTGGGGCACCTGCAACGTGAGGGTGAGTGTCTGCTCTTGCTAAAAGGGCCTATGTTTTTCATCCTGGGACTTGTGTGACAATGTGGGGATTGAACTACTAAATATTGGGAAGCCTAGAGTAATGGGCTAAGCAAAGTAAAAGTAGGTTCAAGTCCAGAGCTTGTTGGGATGCAAATGATATGTAGAGGAGATGTGACAGACGTCTACCCAGAATCTATATTTGAAAGTTCAGTAAAGGAATTGTTCAGTTTCCAGAGAAATGGCCCGGGTATGGGCTGTGGGAGCTGGAGGTGGGTGGCCCCCCATCTTTAGTGACCAGGTCCACCTCTACGGATTTCTTCTGTGGATTTCTACTTTGCCTCAGGCACTTGGCCAGTGATGGGGGAAATATCCAGACATGGGATTGTAAAGAAAATTCTCTCTAGGAGTCACAGACTCTAGTGTGGTTTGGGGAGCCACAACAGGATAATTGGTTCATTCCTCAAATGGACCGCGAATGGGATAATTGGTTCATTCCTCTAATGGACCGCGGATCAAGTGGCTGGCGGGGAAGCCGGGCCAGTGGGGAAAACCCCAGTAGTGTACAAGTCGGGCTGTGTACCCAAAGCTGCGTGCAAGTCCGGGCTGTGTGCCTTGTGGGTTTAGAGCCTGAGGGCTGGAAATAGTGATAAAGTGTTCTGTTGTCTCTAATCTGCATTACCAGGAAATGTAGCCCCATGGGGGTCCATCTATGCTTTGTTTGTTCAGCTTGGAAGTGAATAAAAGCCACACTGTAGAATCCCATTCCTGGTTCTGAACAATACAGTTATTGCTTCTTGTGTTCGGATTTTACTTGGGTGCCCCTGTGCAGAGTAGCCAAACCTAGGTCCCCCTGTGCCGAGTAACCTCATCCTCCCCGAACCCAGTCCCCACCAGGTACTGCTGTCAGCTTCAACAGCATGCCACCTGTCGTTTACCAAAAAGGCAGGGGTGAGGGGTTACATAAATAAATAAATAACTCTTCCGAATGCATATGAAGGGACCTGTGTGGCTTTGAATGCTTTGTACCATTTTAGTTCAAAACATATGTTGGTCCAACAAAAAAGTATCAAATTATCCAGCTACTCCTGTTTTCTAGAGAGGCCCAACTGAATAGAGTGAACTTGGAGGCTGGGTAAAGCCTTTACATAAGGAACAAACTGGCACTTTATGGGAGTTGTTTGCAAGAGCTCTGTGGTCACGGCAAAGTCCAGACTAGGCTATTTGCAAAACAAAAAAAAATGCAATTACTGGAAGCTAAGGTGGTAGTGTAACAAAATTGGGCCAAAGAGGTGGATGCACATTTTTTTCACTATAAAATATTCTCGGCATCTTCCAGCATCTTCCAGTTTTCTGGGGCAGTAAAATGTTCTAGCTCTGCCAAAATTTGAGCATTTTATAAATGTTTCCATTTATTTTTTTTCTCAATAAAAATGGTGACGACCATATTTAACTTTGAAATAGCGCTGTAGACCTGGCAAGGGTTAGGAATGGAAAAACAAAAGACACTCACGGTGCACGGCATAGGAGGTGCCTAGAACAGTAAATCTAACAGGTATGCCACAATTTGTATAAACTGATCCAAAACTAGCTTTTTGTTAAAACATTTTTTTGTTGCACTGCTGCTTTAATATTTAAATTGTTTGGTTTCTGTGCATCTCTGCAAACCACACACCCATCCACTCTAAAGCCTTAGACCCTGTGCAAGGCATCATGGCTATGCATATCATTATGTTGGGCAAGCTACCGAGGCTTCACCAGAATGGTTATTTGCTCTCTCTCAGCATCCTTTTGTTATTTACTCTCTCCCAGCATCCTTTTACATATCCTACACATGACATCATGCAAGCTTTTGCTTTGGTGTGCTACCTTCTAGTGTACTCAGTGCCTGATTTCCCCTGAGAAGATCTGGAACTAGGCAGAGACAGTTACTGAGGCAGAATGAAAATTTCCAGGCAATACGATGGCAGGTGCAAACAGGGTGTGTGCCTGCTAACGCAGAGGCATGTTTCCGCAACCTCCGCCAATACAGCATTGTGCCAAGAGCATTTCACAATGCCATGCTCAGCCTTGCTCATGGCTACAGGCAAGAGAGAACCCCATCCAGAACTGCCTCCTTCCCCAACCTAATCTGCAGTAATGAGACTTGGTGCCCCCCCCGTGACCCTCTGTCTTGATTTTGTGGTGGTCCAGTGGCCCACCCACCTGCTCCTACAGATGTCTCAAGCCATGGTGACAAAGTTGTTCTCCCCTAACTCCAGTGTCATCCTTTACCTTGTGGTTCAGTGGCCCCTTCAAACATGTCCCAACGGTGGCTCCACCGGGGCCCATTTGCAACACTGGGCCACAGTTACAAAACTAGATAGAGGCACATATTTATCCCTTTCCTGACTGCTCACTAGGACCTTTGAGGGGGGCTTACAAAGGGGTAGTAATCCCTATTGAACAAGGACCACTTAGGACCAGATACAGTATAGTGACAGGCAATTGGGACCCCCTTTCTTTCAAGGAAAAAAAAACAATCATTTTTTACTTCTAAGCCTGTAGAAATGAATATTACCTGATTTTTTTTTATAGATTTTTTCCTCCCGTTGAATGCACCGGGCAGATTGAGCTCCGGTCCTCTCCTTGAGATGACTCATTCCACCCCCGAGCTCAGGGCATCATCCTCCCTGCCCGGTGCTCCCTTTTTCTGTGTTTTCCCGGTTAACCCAAGGCCCCAGTACATGGCCACACATGCGTATAGAGGCACGCATGCCCACCATGGCTCCGGTGATGGCCTCTTCCTACCACCCCACATAGTGACAGGCCCCGCCTTGGCTTGGCACTGCCATCAAGCCTCCATCTGGTGGCAGCCAAGAGCTGGGGAAACCCAACATCCCTCCCTGGGAGAGGGGAGCTGCCAGGCGGCAGATCAACCCCCCCTCCGCCGACACCCGATGACCCATGCTCAATCCTGAACATGGGTCAACAGCTTGGGAAGAGGTAAGACACCAGTGTGTCTCATCCCTCTTCACCAATGGGCCAGCTTTGTTTTGCTATATTTTTATGGATGCCAGATACTTTCAGAATGGAGATACGGTAACTGAAGCCCAGAATGTTAATTACCACCAATTAATATTGTCTGTCCAGCCTTAGCCACCCCAATCACCACAAAATGACCCAAGGCCATATTCATGAGAAGTATGGGACAGTCAAACAGCTTTATTTATCGTCATTCTGGCCAGTTTATTTCCTGCACTTAAACCAGCAGTACAACGAAAAAAGTAATTCCAAAAAGCTAATTTACTGCTATAGTTATAAAAAATATTGACAGAACTGTTGATTTGGCTTTTCTGGATGCTTCCTACCCTTTGTACTGCACATTTGCATTTTCATCTGGACTCTAATCCTCCCCAGGTCCTCAGTATTATTTCTATGCAAAAATGAGGCGGCCATCTTTATTTCTTGAGAAATTATTACTTTAAAACATTCATAAAATTCTTAAATGATAATAAAAACAGAACATTTCACCACCAAGATAAACTGGAAGACATCTGGCATCAATTAGAAAGAAAAATATGTGGGGTCATATTTTAACCCATTTTCATTGCACTGCTGCTTTAACAAAACCATTTCAGTTGGAATGGCATAAATAAAGAATAGCTAAGGCACTGAGACATCCACTAAATTATTCTCTGGTGACATTGCCAAATACCTTGAGTAGAAACGAAAAAAGCTAGGAGGTGGCTAGCCAATACCAAGAATGCTCTGATGTGAAGTAAAGCAATATCTCATGGCAAGACCCAATGTGACCCAGACATCCTTTACTGCATCTCAATGTGAAATCAAGGCTGTCATTACCCAGGTGTGAACCTTAAGGGGCAAGAGGTTACTCATATGCAACCAGCCGGGACATACTGTGCTGGCTGCTAAACCCATGCTCGTGGTTTCTTCCAGACTCACCTGGTTTCGTGTACTCGCTCACCTCCCAGGGCTGTTCCTGGAAGGTAAGAACCTCCTTGCCCCTTAATTGAAGTGGCTGGGTGGGAAATGTTCCTTCCCAGGTGGCTGCTGCAATAAGAAATGCTTTCCCTGGGCTTGCAGTGACCTATGTGGAAGGCCAACTCCTCCCCGTAGCCCTGAACACCCCTAGAGAAGCTTCCCCTTTCCCTGGTCACTTATTCATTGGAGGACCAACCTGGGGCCCTTAAGACCTGCCCCCAACTGCACAGCCAATGGAGTGCTGAGTGACGTTGATGATGTCAGACGTCGAACCCCCTGCTGTGCAAATGCTATCCCACCATACCTTGCTGCTGTGGGAGGAGCCATAGACTTCCTAGCTCCTTCACCCTCCCATAGGAGTACAGCTCAGTAAAGGTAAAGGGAGGTTGTGGAAACCGACTCGGCTAAAGTCTGTTCCTGCTCGCCTGCCCGGCTTGTTGTCTCCCCTTCCCATCCACGGACTTCCTGGCTGCTTGCTCCTCCCGCAGCAGTACAACTCGGACACGGTCATGGTGAGAAACCAATTGAGCTAAAGCCAGTTGCTGCCAGCCTGCCTGCCTGTTTATCCCCCTCCCCCAAGCCTGGGACCATATTGTTGTGCAGAGGCTGACAATGTTTCTCTGGCTTGATGCCTTTTACCTATATTTCCAGCAACTTAAAGAGCTCCTGATGAGTCAGAGCGAACACTGAGAAAAACATCATTTTTAGACACATTTCAGCTTTTCATTCTTGTGTTTTCTGCATCTGTCGCACCTTTTTACTTTATAACTATGTTCATGACCATGAGAATATGATCACTGTGCCCCCGTGGTTTCGTCAGTTCTGGCTGCTTGCTCCTCCCACAGCAGTACAACTCGGACACGGTCATGGTGAGAAACCAATTGAGCTAAAGCCAGTTGCTGCCAGCCTGCTTGCCTGTTTATTCCCCCCCTCCCCCAAGCCTGGGACCATATTGTTGTGTAGAGGCTGACAATGTTTCTCTGGCTTGATGCCTTTAACCTATATTTCCAGCACTGTCTGTGCCTGTAACTTAAAGAGCTCCTGATGAGTCAGAGCGAACACTGAGAAAAACATCATTTTTAGACACATTTCAGCTTTTCATTCTTGTGTTTTCTGCATCTGTCGCACCTTTTTACTTTATAACTATGTTCATGACCATGAGAATAGGATCACTGTGCCCCTGTGGCTTCGTCAGTTCTGGCTGCTTGTCTGTACTTGCCATCGCAGTCAGTTGCTGCGGAAATAATTAGCATGTCATGAACAGAGAACTGTGATGTCAGGTGTTAACAATTAAACAGGGTAGGCGACATCTAAGACAAAGCAATCATGTTTCCAAGTTTAAGTGCATCGTTACTATGAACAAGCATTTGTCAATGCTGAATATTCACCACTTGCATTGCTATTGTACTGAGTCTAGCTTTTTTTTTGTACCTTTGTTTTACCAGGAGAGATACACTAAGCTGGAAACTTGTTTACAGGTGCAACCTGGGAGCACAAGAAAGTTAAGTGACTTGCTCAGGGGCACACAGTATGCAAGTGGGGGCTGTGGGATTCAAACCTAGGTCTCCAGATTTGCAGCTCAGAGCCTTAAACCACTGCATTATACTGCCTTGTTTCTACACATTTTCACTATATATTTACTCAGGATAGACCAGATGAGATGTAACTTGTCATTTGCAATGGGGTCCTGATTTTACAGTTTTATACCTCATTTGCCCAGGATAGTAGAGGAGAGATGCAATATCTCATATTTAGTGTGGTCCTGCTTTTATGATATACTTTTCTAGAACAGACTATTTTAGATACAACATCTCCTTTTCAGTGGGGTTCAGCTGTAGGGTCCTGGTTTTACACAGTTTTGCAAAGTATGTACCCAGGATAACCCAACAGTGATGCAATATCTCCTTTCTAATGGGGTCCAGCACAGAGATGAAGACCTGAATGAGGATGCAGCACAAAGATATGAAGATAAGGGGATCAGCAAATGGAAGGGACCCTTCCCCCGACATCGGACTAAAGGAAACAGGCATGGTCATGAGCAAGGAGTGGCCATACGTAAAAAAAGAGGGACCTCATGTAAAGTACAGGAGGGGCAGACACAGAAAAGGGGGGATGAACTGGGGTTACAGCAGAGAGGTGGGGCGTGATTGGAAGGCTATGTGCACCAATGACTGCAGCCTGGGTAACAAAATCCCAGAACTTGTGGCATTATTGGTCTCCGAGGACCTGGATACCATGGCAGTCACAGAGACATGGTGCAACAGCAACCATGCCTGGGAGGTAGCCATTCCAGGGTACACGCTGCACAGACGGGACAAGGAAGGCAAGAAGAGGGAAGGGGTGGCATTGTACATCAGGGAAGGGATAAAAGCAACAGTCCCACAAGACAAGGGTGGAAAACAGAGGCGCTGTGGGTAACCCTGGAGGTGAGGAGGGGAACAGTACTTAGAATGCGAGTGATATACAGGCTCCCAGGTCAGGCGGAGGATGTAGACAGAGAACTGCTCGAGACTATAGAGAACATGGCAACAAAGGGTGAATTGCTGCTGATGGGTGACTTCAACTTGCCAGATGTGGACTGGAGCTTCCCGGCGGCAGCCTCAGCCAGGATTAATGGATTCTTACAATCCCTGCAAGGGGCGGGTCTCACACAGCTAGTGAGGGAACCTACAAGGGAGAATGCATTTCTGGATCTTGTCCGAAGCAATGGGGACAGGATAAAGGAAGTCACAGTGGGGAGAACCTAGGGACTAGTGACCATCGAGCTGTGGGGTTCACCAAAAGGACATTGTAGGAGGCTAGCCACACAAGCACTAGAATCCTGGATTTCAGGAGGACAGACTTTGGTAAGATGAAGGATGAACTCAGTAAGGCTATGGAGGGATACAATGACTTAAGGTTCCATGTCATACGGGCACTTTCCGAGTAGTGAATAACATATCAATGAGTGCACATCGCCGAAAACAGATACAGCGACTGTGCACTACACTGACAACCACAGCCACGACACTCTATGAGACCCTCATACCTATTGTTTTATGTGGGGGTGGCATGGCCACCTGCACCCCCCCTTCTCTATATAATCAACTCTGAGGGGGAGCCTGACACTGAAGTACAGGCAAACCCTCGGAAGGGGGCTAATCGGGTGGGGGGGCACACATCCAGGGGGATCGGTAACGGGACATGCAAAAAAATAAAACTAAAGTCCCTCACTACCAAAATCATAAAACTTTTACCTAGCTCTTCCCAGCCCTGAACATCCTGCACCATAGCCATCGGTGTGATCCACCACACCAAGCGAGCAGCTTGACAGGACCCGCCCACACTCCCTCCCATAGTCTTC
The DNA here is from genome assembly GCA_016271365.2 of Neoceratodus forsteri. NCBI lineage: Eukaryota > Metazoa > Chordata > Ceratodontiformes > Ceratodontidae > Neoceratodus > Neoceratodus forsteri. Next base: position 1,189,086,588 of record CM057451.1, on the reverse strand, counting down.
TCTATGTTACACCCTCCCACAATCACGCTGTCCCTTACACACCGTTATGTGCCTCTGACATTCGCTTAAACCCCATTCACGAACCCTCCATGCTTGCTCTCTTCCTGGGTGCTACAAATCAGTCGGGCAAAACTCAATTGCTTATTTGCTGTTGCCCATTTGATGGTATACCATGACATGAGGGGAGTGGTAGAACAATGGGATAAGATAAGGGAAGCCCTGCACCTGGTAGCAAACCATTGTGCAAGGCCCTGCAGCAAGAGCAAAAGAAAGAGGAAACCACTGTGGTTCTCAAGGGGAGTAGCAGAGCTAGTAAGAGGAAAAAAGATGGCATATCTGAGATGTAACCCCCTGTTACCCGGGGTTACTAGAATCCCAGTAAGACCTAGTGGTAGGCAGGGAAGGCAGCTTGTGAAACTCCAGTTAAATGGATTTCACACTGTCTCACTCTGTTCTCAGTCTCAGCTGAGACTGAGGGATGACATCACCATAGAACTTTTCGCAGCTGCATAAGCCACACTGGAATGTTGCAGTTGGAGGTTAGCATAGAATGTTGGGGATTTTGAATTCAGTCTGTGTGCAGTCTTGGTGAGAGACAGTAGTACAGCTGTCTGTGTGCAGGCTCTCAGAGCTTTAAGCTCTGTTTTAGAGCTACTGATTAGGAAGGCGTGTGTTTCCACCATAAAAGGAACACAGAAACTGGTAGTTGAAGTGGTGGAGACCACTGTTACTGGTCCAAATGCCCCATCCCTGAGGGGATGGGGGGGAAAGGTTTGCCTGTTTTCCAGGGGCAACCCTCCTGGTTCCGGCTAAGGGAAGAAGCTGCCTATTCAAGTTGTGCTGCGGCACCAAAAGCTCTGAGAGAGAAATTCCTGTGGAGGAATCGCCTGTGGGGCACCTGCAACTGAAGGGTGAGTTCGCTCTGAAAGAGGGCCAAGTGTTTTTTCACCTTAACAGAAGGAAACTAAAGGGACTGTTACTGTGGGGTCAGGAAAAGACAGCCAAGTACAGTTGTAAAGTGGGGATTGGACTGCTTAATCAGTGAGGGGCCTAGAGCAATGGGCTATGCCAATTAAAAGTATGTTCAAGTCCAGCACAAAGGGAAAGCAAGACAAGTAGAGGGAATGTGACATACATTTAGCAATAATCTACATTGCCAAGCTTTATAGTATGTGGTGTTTACTGTCCAGAGAAATGGCCGGGTTTGAATTGTGGGAGCAAGAGGTGGGAGACCCCCATCAGTAGTAACCAAATTCACCTCTACGGATTTGCTCTGAGACACCTTTTACTTTCTCTCAGGTACTTTTCAAGTGCCTGAGGAAAGTACCCAGACGTGGGATTAAAAGGAGAATTCTCTGATAGAGCTGAGGTGCTCTTAGGTGGTTTAGGGAGTCACCAGACAATGTTTCCATGACATATGGAAGGTGTCCGAGTGGCTGGCAAGAGAGCTGAGCCTGGGAAATCCCAGAACAGTATACAAGTTCGGACTGTGTACCCAAAGCAGCATGCAAGTCTGGGCTGTGTGCCCGGTGGGTTCAGAGACTGAGGGCTAAAGTGTTGAGGAAGTGTTCTTGATTCTTTTAATCTGCATTACCAGGAGTGTAGCCACGGGGGGGGGGGGTCCATCTATGCTTTGTTTGTTCTCTTTGGATGTGAATAAAGCCACACTTTAGAACCCCACTTTGGGTATTGGACATTACAGTTATTGCTTCCTGTGTTCGGAATTACTTGGGTGCCCCTGTGCAGAGTAGCCAAACCTAGCCTTTGTGCCGAGTGACCTATTCCTCCCCGAACCCAGCCCACCTGGTATTGCTGTCAGACTCAAACAGCACACCAAGGAGGACAGGCAAGAATACTTGGAAAAATGAAGGGACGTGAACAAGGCAGTAAAGGCAGCAATGGCTAAAACTAAGGAAAAGCTAGCTAAATCGGTGAAGGAAAGAGGGACAGCATTCTTTAGGTATATTAGTGAGAGGAGGAAGATTTATTTATTTATTGAAACGTTTCACCAGGAAAGCACGCTGAGTAACAAGTTGATCGTCTCCCAGTGCCACCTGGGGGGTAGGGAACAATGGGATAGAATACCGAGAAATGTTACAATGTTGAAATACAGTTTGCTTACTTGCATACAATGAGCACAGGAGGGATTATAGGTGGATCACATTGGCTAACAATGCAACAGTTAACTATAGTAGATATGAAGACACATGAAGCAATTTGGCAACAGTTGATGACAATTGGTAACACTGCAGAACACATATAATAACTTGGCAACAGTATGTAGCACTAGATGGGATATCTCAAGAAACTGCTATAGAAGCAGATGTGCCCCTAGTAGAGTGGGGTAGAGGTACTAACATTTAAGACAACACTTCAGGCAAAAGGGTTGTTGGTTCTTAGGAGACTCAACAAGGTTAATCTGGACCAGGTAACTCCTTTCTCCCATGTCTCAAAGGTTTTTCACAGAGCTGAGATAATTCTATAGAAGCACATGATTGCCCTGTAAGGGGAGGATACTTTCTTCTTCCCTAATCAGGAAGGTCTGTTACTCTATTCAGAATATTGTTACATAGCTGTATAATTGCTGTTATACAATGGAGTAAATCGAATGTGCCAAATACTGCATCCTGACTGGTTGGCTGGTACCTTTCCCAGCATGGTAAATCCTCCAGTGTACCCACGGGAAAAAGTGCCAGCCAACCTTATCTCGTGCCAGTCCGGTCGTTTTCACTTTAATCGAAACTGCCGCCATTTGTCCTGTCGCTGCTTCGCTAAAACGCCGCGGTAAATATTTAAAAAACGACATCCTCCTTCCAACCATATGGACCTCAGTTAGTTACAAAATATATTAAAAAAAAATAAAACAACATTTGCCATTGTATAATATCAATTTATTCCTCCAGGGTGTGGGTATACTGGAGAACTTAACACGACTGGTGTGATTCGGTCACTCGGCTGTGCCTTGTGACTGACTCACACCAACCGTGTAAATCCTCCAGTATACTGCACCCTGGAGGATAAATAGCTAATGAATCGTACTTGTTGCTTCTGAGGGATGTTGAAACTGGCACAGTTAGTCTAAAATGATTGAAATGGAGACTTGTAAAATCACTGTGGTTATACCTACTATGATGTTCCACTTGTTTTGTTCATGCAAGAAAAACCTGAATAAACTATTTCATGATAAAAAAATGTACACTCTCAGGCCTTGCCAAAAAGCTCACCTCTCCCTTGTCAGGCTCAGAATCTTCTTTTCGGGAAGTGGAGGAATTTGGCCTTTCTACTTGTATCAGTTTGAGATCACAAGGGCATGATATGAAAAAATTACTCACCTTAGTAATCTTTTTTCTTTTAATGTATTCCTCCATATTCATAACTCTCTGCAGTTAGCCTGCTCAGTAGAACTGTCCTGAGAATGGAACTATATGCTAATGGTGGAATCATTGGCATGTGACAATTATTCAAACTGCTGCCCTCATCTGCTGCACGTTCTATCAATGTCTCAGATTTCTGGGAAGCCCACAAGGCAACCTATTTAAAAATATTCAAGCTTAAATGCTGCTTGATACAGCATAACTATATCTATGCCTATATACTAAAGCTGATACTAATGATTATGGTATCAGTCCTATCTCAAAATGACCAGAATCACCTGGGAAAAGAAAGGTAAGATAAAACCCACAGGATTAAAGGTAAGTGTGCATGTGTTTGGGACTGCCAGGTAAGAAGACCATTTGGAGGTTCTGGTTCTGAAAGGGGATGTAGGGAGAGAGAGTTATGAATATGGAAGAATACATTGGAAGAAACAAGATTACTAAGGTAAGTAATTTTTTCTTCTAACCCCATGTTTTCTTCTCATATTCATAACTCTCTGCAGACTTTGAAGCAGTACCTTTGGAGGTGGGCAGAGAACCTACTTAGGAAAGAGACTCTGCAGGACTGCTGTGCCAAACCTGGCATCACTTCTAGACTGCAAGTCCACACTATAATGTTTAGTAAAAGGTGTGTACTGTTCTCCAGGTAGCTACCTTACTGATCTCCACTAAAGGGATATCTCAAGAAGCTGCTATAGAGGCAGATGTGCCCCTAGTAGAGTGGGGTAGAGGTACTAACATTTAAGACAACACTTCAGGCAAAAGGGTTGTTGGTTCTTAGGAGACTCAACAAGGTTAATCTGGACCAGGTAACTCCTTTCTCCCATGTCTCAAAGGTTTTTCACAGAGCTGAGATAATTCTATAGAAGCACATGATTGCCCTGTAAGGGGAGGATACTTTCTTCTTCCCTAATCAGGAAGGTCTGTTACTCTATTCAGAATATTGTTACATAGCTGTATAATTGCTGTTATACAATGGAGTAAATCGAATGTGCCAAATACTGCATCCTGACTGGTTGGCTGGTACCTTTCCCAGCATGGTAAATCCTCCAGTGTACCCACGGAAAAAGTGCCAGCCAACCTTATCTCGTGCCAGTCCGAGTCGTTTTCACTTTAATCGAAACTGCCGCCATTTGTCCTGTCGCTGCTTCGCTAAAACGCCGCGGTAAATATTTAAAAAACGACATCCTCCTTCCAACCATATGGACCTCAGTTAGTTACAAAATATATTAAAAAAAAATAAAACAACATTTGCCATTGTATAATATCAATTTATTCATCCAGGGTGTGGGTATACTGGAGAACTTAACACGACTGGTGTGATTCGGTCACTCGGCTGTGCCTTGTGACTGACTCACACCAGCCGTGGTAAATCCTCCAGTATACTCGCACCCTGGAGGGATAAATTGCTTAATTAATCATACTTGTTGCTTCTGAGGGATGTTGAAACTGGGCACAGTTAGTCTAAAATGATTGAAATGGAGACTTGTAAAATCATTGTGGTTATACCTACTATGATGTTCCACTTGTTTTGTTCATGCAAGAAAAACCTGAATAAACTATTTCATGATAAAAAAAATGTACACTCTCAGGCCTTGCCAAAAAAGCTCACCCCCTCTCCCTTGTCAGGCTCAGAATCTTCTCTTTTTCGGGGAAGTGGAGGAATTTGGCCTTTCTACTTGTATCAGTTTGAGATCACAAGGGCATGATATGAAAAAATTACTCACCTTAGTAATCTTTTTTCTTTTAATGTATTCCTCCATATTCATAACTCTCTGCAGTTAGCCTGCTCAGTAGAACTGTCCTGAGAATGGAACTATATGCTAATGGTGGAATCATTGGCATGTGACAATTATTCAAACTGCTGCCCTCATCTGCTGCACGTTCTATCAATGTCTCAGATTTCTGGGAAGCCCACAAGGCAACCTATTTAAAAATATTCAAGCTTAAATGCTGCTTGATACAGCATAACTATACTCTATGCCTATATACTAAAGCTGATACTAATGATTATGGTATCAGTCCTATCTCAAAATGACCAGAATCACCTGGGAAAAAGAAAGGTAAGATAAAAACCCCACAGGATTAAAGGTAAGTGTGCATGTGTTTGGGACTGCCAGGTAAGAAGACCATTTGGAGGTTCTGGTTCTGAAAGGGGATGTAGGGAGAGAGAGTTATGAATATGGAAGAATACATTGGAAGAAACAAGATTACTAAGGTAAGTAATTTTTCTTCTAACCTATGTTTCTCATATTCATAACTCTCTCGAACTTTGAAGCAGTACCTTTGGAGGTGGGCAGAGAACCTACTTAGGAAAGAGACTCTGCAGGACTGCTGTGCCAAACCTGGCATCACTTCTAGACTGCAAGTCCACACTATAATGTTTAGTAAAAGGTGTGTACTGTTCTCCAGGTAGCTACCTTACTGATCTCCACTAAAGGGATATCTCAAGAAGCTGCTATAGAGGCAGATGTGCCCCTAGTAGAGTGGGGTAGAGGTACTAACATTTAAGACAACACTTCAGGCAAAGGGTTGTTGGTTCTTAGGAGACTCAACAAGGTTAATCTGGACCAGGTAACTCCTTTCTCCCATGTCTCAAAGGTTTTCACAGAGCTGAGATAATTCTATAGAAGCACATGATTGCCCTGTAAGGAGGATACTTTCTTCTTCCCTAATCAGGAAGGTCTGTTACTCTATTCAGAATATTGTTACATAGCTGTATAATTGCTGTTATACAATGGAGTAAATCGAATGTGCCAAATACTGCATCCTGACTGGTTGGCTGGTACCTTTCCCAGCATGGTAAATCCTCCAGTGTACCCACGGAAAAGTGCCAGCCAACCTTATCTCGTCCAGTCGGTCGTTTTCACTTTAATCGAAACTGCCGCCATTTGTCCTGTCGCTGCTTCGCTAAACGCCTGTAAATATTTAAAACGACATCCTCCTTCCAACCATATGGACCTCAGTTAGTTACAAAATATATTAAAAAAATAAAACAACATTTGCCATTGTATAATATCAATTTATTCCTCCAGGGTGTGGGTATACTGGAGAACTTAACACGACTGGTGTGATTCGGTCACTCGGCTGTGCCTTGTGACTGACTCACACCAGCGTAAATCCTCCAGTATACTCGCACCCTGGAAGATAAATTAGCAATTAATCATACTTGTTGCTTCTGAGGGATGTTGAAACTGGGCACAGTTAGTCTAAAATGATTGAAATGGAGACTTGTAAAATCACTGTGGTTATACCTACTATGATGCTCCACTTGTTTTGTTCATGCAAGAAAAACCTGAATAAACTATTTCATGATAAAAAAATGTACACTCTCAGGCCTTGCCAAAAAGCTCACCCTCTCCCTTGTCAGGCTCAGAATCTTCTCTTTTTCGGGGAAGTGGAGGAATTTGGCCTTTCTACTTGTATCAGTTTGAGATCACAAGGGCATGATATGAAAAAATTACTCACCTTAGTAATCTTTTTTCTTTTAATGTATTCCTCCATATTCATAACTCTCTGCAGTTAGCCTGCTCAGTAGAACTGTCCTGAGAATGGAACTATATGCTAATGGTGGAATCATTGGCATGTGACAATTATTCAAACTGCTGCCCTCATCTGCTGCACGTTCTATCAATGTCTCAGATTTCTGGGAAGCCCACAAGGCAACCTATTTAAAAATATTCAAGCTTAAATGCTGCTTGATACAGCATAACTATACTCTATGCCTATATACTAAAGCTGATACTAATGATTATGGTATCAGTCCTATCTCAAAATGACCAGAATCACCTGGGAAAAAGAAAGGTAAGATAAAACCCCACAGGATTAAAGGTAAGTGTGCATGTGTTTGGGACTGCCAGGTAAGAAGACCATTTGGAGGTTCTGGTTCTGAAAGGGGATGTAGGGAGAGAGAGTTATGAATATGGAAGAATACATTGGAAGAAACAAGATTACTAAGGTAAGTAATTTTTTCTTCTAACCCCATGTTTTCTTCTCATATTCATAACTCTCTGCAGACTTTGAAGCAGTACCTTTGGAGGTGGGCAGAGAACCTACTTAGGAAAGAGACTCTGCAGGACTGCTGTGCCAAACCTGGCATCACTTCTAGACTGCAAGTCCACACTATAATGTTTAGTAAAAGGTGTGTACTGTTCTCCAGGTAGCTACCTTACTGATCTCCACTAAAGGGATATCTCAAGAAGCTGCTATAGAGGCAGATGTGCCCCTAGTAGAGTGGGCCCTGAGGACTGCTGGGGCCTGTTTTCCATATTTTGTGTAACAAAACTGAATGCATTGAACTATCCAGCAAGTGGCTGATCTCTTGGAAGCTGGGGTGCCCTTTCCCACATCCCCATAAGTGAGAAAAAGTTGTTATTTATCACCTCTGTGATACTTGGTGTGGGTAGAATAATAACTCAATGCCCTTTTTACATCAAGACTATGGAGTCTGCACTCTCCGGAACTGGCATGCTTTGTGAAGAAGACTGGCAGTGTCATGGACTGATTTAAGTGGAAATCAGAAACCGCCTTAGGAAGAAACCTCCCAATAGTTCGAAGTACTACTTTATCATTATGAAAAGATAAATAATCCTTTTCCACACATAATGCTTGCTATTCACTTATTCACCTAGCAGAAGTGATTGCCACCAAAAACACAGTTTTCCAAGTGATATACTGCAAGTGTGCTGATGACATTGGCTCGAATGGAGGTTTCATGAGCTGACCAATGCAAATGTTCAGATCCCATACAGGGACTGACTCTTTAGTAGGAGGATGTAAGTGACATAACCCTTTAAATAACTTTTTGAAACTGGAATTAGATGCAAGAGAAACATTTTTTCCCTGCAGAAATAAAAGCTGAAATTGATGCCAAATATACCTTCAGAGATATATGTTTCAGACCTTGTGAAAGTAACTCAGTAAGATATTCTAACAGCTCTGGGATTTCTGCCAGGGAGGGAGAAATATGCTTGGCATCACATCAAATAGAAAACTTTTTTCCATTTTGCATTATAGCTTTTCTTAGTAGATGGTTTTCTATATCCTTTTAAAATATGCAGAGCAGCTTGAGAAAGTTGTAAGTTTGCAAACTCTTAAATCCTCAAGAGCCAGGCCATGAGCCTGAGAGACATGAGGTTCGGGTATAGGATCTTCCCTTGGTGGAATGTTAATAGATTGTGCCTCCTGGGTAGGAGGATTGGTCTGGACACTGACATTGACAGCAGATGGGGGTATCATGGCTGCCTGGCCCAGTCTGGTGCTATCAGTATCATGGACGCAGGCTGTGACCTGAGTTTGAGTAGCACTCTGAAGATGAGAGGGAAGGGAGGAAAGGCATATAGATACCTTCCTGACCAGTCCAGGGCTAGAACATCCAGGGGAATTGTACCCCTGACTGGTGGCTTGCAACAAAATAGGGGCAACATGTGATTCTCATTAGAGGCAAAGAGATCTACCTCTGGAGTGCCCCGTCATCTGAACACTGAGTCCAGTACCTGTCTGTTCAGAGACCATTCGGGATGTGCCTGGTAGATCCTGCTTAAGGCATCTGCCAAGGTATTGTCCTTTCCTGGTACATGAATGGCTTGCAAGGAAGCTTTTAGTGAGTAAGCCAGTTCCCAGATTTTCATGGCCTCTGTGCACAGGGCATCCGACCTTGCTCCCCCTTGCTTGTTTATGTAGAACATTGTAGTGGTGTTGTCTGTTCTGACCTGCACCACCTTGCCCTGTATCAACTGGGAAAAACTTTTTAGAGCCAGAAACACTGCTCGGAACTCTAGCATATTTATGTGGGAGAGAGACTCCGCACTTGACCAAGTGCCATGGGTAGTGTGCTCTCCTATATGAGCATCCCATCCTAACAGAGAAGCATCTGTTGTAAGAATGACTGAGGGATTTTCCCTGTGAAAGGGAACTCCTGCCTTTAGATTGTGGACATCTGTCCACCACTGAAGGGACTGGATCACAAATTTTGTTACAGAAATCAATTTTGATTTATTGTCTTTTCTTTGGCAGCAGTGTGCCTGTAGATGAAACTGAATGTCCCTTATTCGAAGTCTTGCTCCGAAGACCAATCCTGTTGTTGCAGCCATGTGTCCCAGTATTTGCAAGTATCTTCTTGCTGGACGTGACTTTCCCAGCTTGAATGAGGCAATCCATTGCAGAATAGACTGAACTCTGTCCTCTGGAAGAAAAGCTCTTCCTTTTAAGGTATTCAGTTCTGCTCCAATGAAATGCAGGACTTGAAGTTGTGTAAGAATGGACTTTTCCTGGTTTAACATGAAGCTCAGAGAATGTAACAGATTTTTTGTTATTTCCAGGTGTGCTTGTACCTGCAGAAATGACTTTCCCATGACTAGCCAGTCGTTGAAATAAGGAAAAACTGTTATTCCTAGCTTTCGTAGGAATGCCACTACCACTGCCAGGCATTTTGTGAATACCCTTGTTGCTGAGGTGAGACCGAAGGGCAGGGCTGAGAACTGGTAATGACTGGTAATGACAAGCAACTGGTCATGGAACCAACTCGGCAGAAGGCAATACTGGACCTTGTGCTCACAAACAGGGACAGTGTGATGGGGGTAACAGTGGGGGAGCACCTGGGTAACAGTGACCACCAGTCATTGTGGTTTGAAATCACAGAAAGAGCAGAACCAAACCACACAAAAACACGTATCCTGGATTTTAGGGGGGCAGACTTTGGGAAAATGGGGAGATACTTGAAAGAGGCATTAAGGGAATGGGACAGGAATCAGGGGTTGAGGAACAGTGGCAGTATTTAAAATGGGGATTATAAGAACAACAGAATTATGCATTAAGCAGGTTAGCAAGAGGAAAAGGAAGAGAGACCATTATGGTTTTCCAAAGAGGTAGCAAAGAAAGTGAAAGCCAAAAGATTGCATTCAGGCAATACAAAAGACACAGAGCAGAAGGGATAGGAAGAAGTACCAGGAGGAAACAAAGGGAGGCAGGGAAGTCAGTAAGGAAGCCAAAGCTCAGACAGAAGAACACATTGCAAAATCAGTGGGTAAAGGACAAAAACCTTTACAGGTACATAAGTGAAAAAAGAAAGACAGAGGGAGGGATAGTGAGACTGGAGGGGAGGATGGAGCCGCGTGGAGATGACAACAGTAAAGCTGACATATTGAACAGGTATTTCTGCTAAGTCTTACTAAGGAAGAGGGGGTAATGGGTCTGAAGGGAGTACAAGGTGAGAATGGCAGAAATGGACACAAGTCCTTTACACGAGAAAGGGTCCTGAAGGAACTGGAAGTAATAAGAGCTGATAAAGCAATGGGGCCAGATGGGTGCACCCAGGTCCTTAAAGAACTAAGAGAGGTGGTGGCTGAACCTCTGGCTATCCTGTTCAGCCAATCACTGGAAACAGGGAGGTACCCAAAGACTGGAGGACAGCAGATGTAGTCCCCTTATACAAAAGTGGGAACAAAGAGAAGCAGGGAACTACAGACCAGTCAGCCTCACCTCGGTAGTGGGAAAGATCATGGAAGCACTACTGAAGGAGAGATTGGTGGAACATCCAGTTGTCAATGGACTACAGGACCCAAGGCAGCATGGTTTCACCAGGGGAGGTCATGTCAGACTAACCTCATTGAATTTTTGACTGGGTGACTAGGGAGGTGGATCAGGGAGGGCAGTGGACATGGCCTATCTGGACTTCAGCAAGGCCTTTGACACTGTGCCACATAGAAGACTATTACACAAACTGGGGAATATGGGTGTGGGCAGGACAGTAGTGTGGTGGGTAGGTAACTGGCTGGGTGGCAGGACACAGAGGGTGGTGATAAATGGCTGTCACTCCACAGAGGAAGAGTGACCAGTGGGTACCACAGGGATCAGTGCTGGGACCGGTCCTGTTCAACATCTTCATCAGTGACATTGCACAGGATCTAGAAGGCAGAATTTCACTGTTCGCTGATGACACAAAGCTCTGTAACAGAGTAGACACACCAGAGGGTGTAGACAGAATGAGAAGGGACCTGCAGAAACTTGAAGAATGGTCAAGGGTTTGGCAGTTGAAATTCAATGCAAAAGTGCAAGATAATGCATATGGGGCACAAAACCCTGGCACAATATATCAGTTGGGGGTGAGGATATAGCATGCACCAAGCAGGAAAGAGATCTTGAGGTTGTCATCTCTGATGACCTCAAGGTAGGAAACAGTGTGACAAGGCATCAGGTAAAGCAAATAGGATGCTAGGATGTATAGGCAGGGCATCACCAGCAGGAAAGGGAGATCATAATTCCGCTATACAAGACACTAGTGAGGCCCCACCTGGAGTACAGTGTACAGTTCTGGAGACCATACCACGTAAGGACATAGACAGGGTAGAGAAGGTTCAGAGGAGGGCAACAAAGATGGTGCATGGGTTGCATCACAAGTCCTATGAAGACAGGTTGAAGGAACTGAACATGTACTCCTGGAGGAGAGGAGGGAGAGAGGGATATGATAGAGACATACAAGTATCTTACAGGGAGGAACAGGGTGCAGGAAAACACTATTTTTAAGCGAAAAGATGTTTCCAGGACTAGAGGGCATGGGATGAAGTTGGAGGGAGGACGATTCAGAGGAAACATGAGAAAGAATTTCTTCACAGAACGGGTGGTGGACAAGTGGAACACCCTGCCAGAGGAAGTGGTGGGGCTGAAACAATCACGGATTTAAGAATGCATGGATAGACATAAAGGAATTCTAGAGGTCAGGGGTAAGGGGAAACTGACTTCTAGGAAAACAAACTGAACTTACAAGCTCAAATGGGCAGACTGGGTGGGCCATAGGCCCTTATCTGCCGACACTGTCTATGTATCTATGTATCTATGTACCTGAAGGGAGTCTGAATCTGAGATATTTTTTGTGAGACTCCCTTATGGGGATGTGGAAATAGGCATCTTTTAAATCCTGAGATGCCAGCCAGTCTCCCTGCTGGATGACAGGCAAAATTATAGATAGGGCCACCATCCTGAATTTTGGTTTTACCAGATATTTGTTCAGATGCCTTAGGTCTAGAGTAGGCTGCCACTCTCAATTTTTCTTTTTGGTAAGAAAGTACTCGGAATAAAACCCTTTGCCCCTCTGAAGGTTTGGCACCTGCTCCACTGCTTTTATGCCGAGCAGGGTTTGAACCTCCTTTTCTAGGAGCTGTTCTTTGAGAAGATAGGCTGGTTTGAACAACCTTGACTTCAGAGGAGGGAGAGATTTAAAACTCAGAGACAGTCCCTGGCTCACTAATTCCAATACCCTCTTGTCCATGGGTTATGGCCTGCCAGGCCTGGAAAAAGTGAGTCAGTCTGCCCTCTACTGGTATTAGGGGGGCAGCCTTGGCAAAGGAGTCAGGAATTTTGTTTCTGTGGGGCCTGAGCCTGGGCAGATTGGGAACCCCTCCTGGAGCCCCTCCTACCTCTGGCCCTCTAAGTCCCAGTCTGCTGTGGCTACGGCTGCAGTTGTGGGACAGATTGAGGTTGATAGAAGGGCCTACCATAGGACCTTCCTCTACCTCCCCTTCCATAAGGCCTATAAGAAGTAGAAGGCCTGTCCTTAGATGAATAACTCTTATAGGTGGCTTTGTATTCATCCACCTTCTGCATATACTCTTTGGTTTGTTTGCCAAAGAGAGAATGAGCTTGTACAGAGAAGTCCATGGCCTTAGCCTGGGTGTCCTGTGTTAAGTTTGTAGCCCTTAGCCAAGCAAACCTTCTCAGGGCTACAGTCAGAGCCATAATCCCAGCAGCGTTATCATTGGCATCTGCCGTCATCTGGAACTGGTATTTGGATGCTTCCAGTCCAAACCTGGCTGTTTCTGCAAGGTTGTCAGACACAGGGGAGGGAACCTTCTCTGACATGGCCAAAACAGCCTGCCACAGTGTTTTTTGATACTGTGCAGCGTAGGCCTGGTAATTAGCTTGTCTGACCCCCAGGGAGGCAGCTAAGTACCCTTTTTTTGACATGCTGTCCATTTTCCTTGAATCCTTCTCAGGATGGTGAGAGGATAAAGGAACCCTCGCCTTCTCACAGGCTGCCTGTTTGACTATACCCTGATGATCAGGGTGAGAATAGATGAATTCAGCCCCTTTCCTGTCCAATTGGTACTTCTTGTCAGCCTTCTTATCCAGAGGCATGACAGAGTTAGGGTTCTGCAGGATTTTGAATAAATCCTTCTTGAAGAACTTATTAAAAGGCAGAAAAATCTTCTTAGTGGGTGTTAACACCATCATCTCCATATATTCTGCCTCCTCCTCCTCCTCATCTTCTATGACCTCTCTGGTAGCCAGGTCAAGTGCATCTACTATTTTCATCACAAAGGAAAAGTGAGAGGAAAAATCCTCAGGCCTAGCAGGAGAGCCAAAGTCCTGCTCTGGTGAGATTTCCGGTTCAGTAGGCTCACCATCATCATCCTCTGGTATATCTTACTCCCCAGTATCTATCTCCTGAGACTGGGGATCCGAGGAGGGAGTAATCTCCCAAACCCTTGGAGGAGGAGGGATTGGAGAAGGTATGAATCCCTGAATTGCCTCGATGACTTTAATAGCCCTGGCAATCTCCTCAGCAGTAGGCAGACTGTGAGGCACAGAAGAATCCCCTGTAGGTTTTGCCTGGGGTTCAACGTGCTTGGTCTTCTTTGCCTTTTTGGAGGTGACCAGAGAGTCAGCCAGCCCACTCAGTATTTTTAAGGAGGTTGATTCACCCTTATCAGGGGTGGTAAAAGAAGATGCTTCGGTTTCACCTGCTGATTTTGAAGGTGTTGGCTGGTTAGAGCCTGAACCACCTCCCAACTTTTTGTTCTACCTCTCCATTCTTTTTTCCACGGTTTTCTGTGTAAATGATTTGCAAATTTCACAGTCAGTATTTAAATGCTCGGTTCCCAGGCAGAACACACAGCTGTCATGCTTGTCAGCTGTGGCGAACACTTCCCCACACTTGACACAGTTTTTAAAACCTGGGGGACCAGTCTTTTTCTTAGGTTTTTCAGTATGCTCCATTTCCAGGAGAATAATCTTAACTGCAAAAAATAATTTATTTATTTATTTTTTTTTTGCAGTTGGTTCAGGAACTGAGTAGGCCCCAAAAGAACCCATTAATTTTTAAACTCGGAACCAGGTCAGCGGTTCTTGGAACCGATTCTACGATTCACAGTAACTGGATTAGCAGTTAGAAAAGAAACTGGGTTAGCTGCTTCAAACAATGTTAAAATACACTTTACACAATAACATTTTAAAGAAAATAAAGCGGAAAAACTCTGCAACTAATATAAAACTACTCGGTTCCCCAACGGTTATACCGAACCGTGAGGAACCGAGAAATAAATGCTAAATCTAACTAAATTTAAATAAACTAGACGTTAGACTAAAAAATAAGAATAAATGAAGGCAGCAGAAAGAAAATTATATATAATTAAACAATTATACTTCACAGAAAGCCAACAATGACCTGAGGGATCTCCTGGGCGTCTAGACTTGTGAGACGGAGTAAGACATCTAAGACGTTGATAGAACATGCAGCAAATGAGGGCAACAGTTTGAATAATTGTCACATGCCAATGATTCCACCATTAGCATATAGTTCCATTCTCCAAGCAGTTCTACTGAACAAGGTTAACTACAGAGAGTTATGAATATGAGAAGAATGCATGGGGTTAGAAATTTAAGATCTGCACTGTTGACCCAGAATCGTCTAAGTCACTTTTTGCTGCACCTTCTAAAGCCTGTCCTTATCTTTCCTGAGGTAAAGACTCCTGAACTGAGCACAGTACTACAGGTGTGGCCTCATCAAAGATCTATGCAGAGGCAGTATTACCTTCTTTCTTCTGCTGTCATTACCCCTCCTGATAGAGCCCAGCATCCTATTTGCCTTGCTATAGGCCCTGTTGAATTGGTTTGACTGTTTGAGAGAGTCACTAATGCTAACTTTTTTTTGTGGTTAAAATTTTTTATGGTTTCCAGTTGAATAAAAACATAAGGCACATTACAGAGAATGAGCACTTCGAGCATCACTCACTTACTGGAGGGTGCTTAAAATAGAGTTGCATCAAAAAAAAGTTACAAGCACAGAAAAGAAAATGTATTCTTTAAAGGAGCGACTACAGAATAAGCCAAGCCAGCCAGGAAAACTTTCACTGGGGCTTACATTTGCCCCTAGGGTGTACTGTGTAAGGGGTGGCAGACCGGGCCCTGGCTCTAATTAAAAAAAAGGTGATGTGTCTGGACTTACCTGAGCCTCCCTTGAAATTGGATTGGAGTTTTGAGTTATATGCGGTAAGTGGGGGTTTCAGGGCCAGACTGATGATAACTTTTAAGCCCTGTTCCTCAATCATAGTGCTAAGTCTTACCTCACCCATCCAGTAGTCTGTTCTGGGGTTCTTTTTCCCTAGGTTCATCACCTTGCACTTCTTAGCATTGAATTTCAACTGCCAAACCCTAGACCACCTTTCTAATCTTTTTTGCATTTCCCTGATTCCATCATTGCTATCCACTCTCTCATAGAGCTTAGTGTCATCTGCGAAAAGACAACCTGCCCTGGATTCCTTCTCCAATGTCACTCTTGAACATATTGAACAGGAAGGACCAAGTCCAGTACAGATCCCTGTGGTACCTAACTCGTGACCTTCCTTTCTTCTGATTTGAGCCCTTTAACCAAACCCTCTGCTACCTCCCCTTTAGACAGTAACTTACCCATCTTACTATTTCCCTAGGTGCACCCAGGTCCTCTGCGTTCTTCAGCAATTGTCTATGAGGCACCAAGTCAGTTACCGTACTGAAACTGAAATTGAGAAAATCCACAAAGTGGCCCTTGTTCAATGCCCTTGTCACCCAGTCAAAAAAAAAAAAAAACAACTGTCAGGTTAGTCTGACAAGAACTCTCTGCCACAAACCCATGTTGTTTACTGTCTTGGAGACCACTGCTATCTAGGTAGTTCATGAAGAACTCTTTGACCAGTGACTATATCAGCTTCCCTACAACAGAGGTAAGACTGACAGGTTTGTAGTTCCCCTCTTGTTCGTTGTCCCTCACATTATGGAGGGGAACTACGCCTACCACCTTCCAGTCCTTCAGAACTACCTCCATCTGTAATTGTCTACTGAATAGTCCTATCCGGTGCCCCCCTCCAGCTCCACACTGTGACAGCTACACTCAAAAAAAGACCATTACAGTGACAGTCGCTGTAATGGTCCGATTTCGAGTGTAGCCATCTCCCAGTGTTCTGCCCCCTCCCCAGAACAACTCTGACCTGGAGTTGACAATCTTAAAGTCCAGGGGTGTGGGAGATGCAGCCCTCCACAGAAAACACCTGTCATTCCGATGGCACAATACCTGTGTCGGTATTGTGCCATCGCTATGAGGGAGGTTGGCATTTTCACTGTCAACCTCCCTTGGTGCTTCTGTCCTAACAGGGGTTCAATCAATTCTGCTGCCGGTTCCCTGAGCACTCTCAGATGCACCTCATCCAGTCCTGGGGCCTTATTTATCTTTAAGGCTGCTAGCCCTTTCTGGACCCATTTGCATGTAAATACTGGCTGCCTCATCTCTGGGACCCCCTTTGCAGCCTCTTTAATGCCAGTCTCTGGCAAGGGCCTGCTGTCTTTCCTTGTGAAAACGGAGCAAAAGTAATCACTAAGGATGGTAACCTTTCACATGCCCTCCTCTGTCACCATACCCGCTCAGATAGCCTAAAAATCCCCACTCCATTCTTCCTTTTTTTACCTTATATACCAGAAGACGTGTTTTTCTCCTGTCTTAACCCCTCTGTAATATGCAGCTCTGTGTCTGCTTTTGCCTCCCTAACCATCCTCTTTGCCTCCCTTTTCTCAATATGTAGTCTCCTCATTCTTCCTCCCCCAGCTTTTCTTGGTACTTGGTGAAGGCCTGTTTTTTGGTCCTCACTGGTCCCCTGACCCTTACTGATGACCATAATGGTTGCTTGTACATTGAAGCGCACCAGGATTAAACCCAATTCTGCAGCATGCTACAGCAGATTTACTGCAGTAAACAATGTCACTTCAATGGGAATTAGTCTCTTTTGCCATGCAGGAAACTGTGAGACTGTGCTCCATCCTGGCAGTGCCACAGTTTCCTGCATGACAAAAGGGACAAATTCCCATTGGAATTACATTGTTTACTGCTGTAACCCAGCTGCTGCAGCATGCTACAGAATCGTGTTTAATCCTGGCAAGCTTTATTGTACTTATTACTTTTGGTTACCGTTCTCGTGCATAACTTAGATGCCTCGAGGATGTCCCCTTTATTGGTCCCCATCTCTCTTCCACACTACATGTGCTATCTACCCTGACAAACTTGTCCTGGACCAACTCCCTCAACCTGTTGAAGTCTGCCATTCTGAAATCAAGGACCACCTCTTGATTGGATCATTCTGATCCATAGGGCCAGTTCAAACCAAATAGAGCTGTGGTTGCTGAATGGCTGTCCTACTTTCACAGCTCCCTACCACCTCTGAGTTGGTGAACACCACATCAGGAATGGCAGTCTGCCTGTTGGGTTCCCAACTAGCTGCACCAGTAGACAGTCCCAGAATGAATTGAGAAAGGCATGATTTCTGGTGCTCCTTTCCACAGGAACATCTCAACCGATATCCAGTAGGTTCAGCTCACCCACTACCGCTACCTCCCCCTTTGCCACTCCCCTTTCTATTTCTTCCCTGAGCTTCCCATCCATCTCTTCCCCTTTCCCTGGTGGTCTATAGATCACCCCAACCATAGTTTCTTGCCTGAGGTCACTGTGTGCTGCACAAGCAGCGACTCTGTCTCCCCATTACTACCCTGACGTATCCATCTTCCACAACCTCAGTGCCATCACTGACATAAAGGGCTATGTCTCCTCCTCTCCCTTTTCCTCTATCCCTCCCGAACACTGTGTACCCAGGGACTGTCAGATATGAGTCATTATTTTCTGAGGCCCAAATTTCTGTAATGGTCACAAGGTCCATCTCCGTGTCTGCCATCATTGCCTTAAGCGCACTGAATTTATTACCCAGGCTCCTGGCATTGAGGCAGACTCCCTTCCATCTAATTCTGGAACCCTTTTTGCTATTTACCTGTCTTTTTCCCTTATCCTTCCCTGGTCTTCTTACTTTCTTTTTTTTTTTGTGGTGACTGCACACTTTGTGTCCCCCTCTCTATTGTCCCTTCCATTAGCCCGGTTTGGACCTCAGCCCTATTCTTACCCACTGTGCTGCTACAAGCCAGCAGATATGGGCTAGGGTGCTGTGATAAAACACAGAATCCAGAACCAGAAACAATCCCGCACTCACCAGCATGAATGAAGATGTTGGCTGCCAAATATTCCAAGCGTGCTATACTTTATTGAAGTGCCAGTACCACACACAAGCACATCTTAATGCATTTTGGAAAATACCTTTATCAAAAGACATATCGGTCATAATAGAAAGCTCATTTTATATACTGGTAGATATCAATAAAATTATTATATTTTAACATAAAAAAAGCTCACTTTATATACTGGTTGATGTTATTATGTCCAACATGTCTTTTGATAAAGGTATTTTCCAAAATGCGTGAAGAAGTATTTGTGTGTGGTACCGGCACTTCAATAAGGTATAACATGTTTGGAGTATGAGCAGCGTCTTCATTCATGGTGGTGAGTGCAGGATTGTTCCTGGTACTGGATACTAGCTTGGTTCCCCTTGCTCTCTTCTATTTCCATGGTTCCCCTAGTCTCAGTCTCCCCCACAGTTAGTTTAAGATTATCCCTCTGTACAGACAGTTGGTGAGACCCCATCTGGAGTACTGCGTGCAGTTCTGGAGACCCTATCTCCGCAAAGACATAGACAGGATGGAGGCTGTCCAGAGGAGGGCAACTAAAATGGTGCAGGGTCTGCACTGGAAGACATATGAAGAGAGACTTAAGGAGCTGAATATGTAAGGCCTCGAGGAAAGGAGGGAGAGGGGGGACATGATAGAAACTTTCAAGTATCTCAAGGGAATCAACAAAGTCCAAGAGGGTAGCATCTTTCAAAAAAAGAGGTGTGCAAGAACAAGGGGGCACAATTTGAAGATAGAAGGGGGGCAGCTCGGAGGTAATTTAAGGAAGTATTTTTTCACAGAGATGGTTGTGGATGCATGGAACGACCTTCCAGAGGAGGTTATGGAGTCAAAAACAGTGGTGGAATTCAAGCATGCATGGGACAGTCATAAGGCAATTCTAGGGGTTGGGGGTAGGAAGAAGTAGGCTGCTGGTTAACTAGGATCTGCAGCTTATCCATTAGGTAGGGAAATGGACAGACTGGGTGGGCCAAGCGGTTCTTATCTGCCATCAAAATCTATGTTTCTATGTTTAACTGTCTGATATACATGTCAAACTTCTGCCCAGCACAGTGGCTTCTTCTATGTCAGGTGGAGTCCATTACTTTTGAAGAACCTCCTATCCCAGAAGTGCTCCAGTCCCCAACAAAATACTACTCTTCTACTGACATGACCCCTTAAGCCACCATTTACACTCCTCTGTCTCATCCCTCATTATTCTATCCTTCTTCCCCTCCCTACCCCACCCAAGGGGGCCTTGGAAAAAGCCAGCAAGGCTGAGTGTGCCATCAATCTGTCCCCAGTCTTCAAAAGTTCAGCTTCTCTATCTCCATCAACTGGTTCACCAGATCATTGGTACCCAGGTGTAGCAGCACCCCCAGCTCCCCCCTTTCCACCATCCTCCCTATTCTGTGTAAATCCCAGATGGTTGATGCACCAGGAAGTCTCCTGACCATCCCCCCCATCCAACCCCACTGCCACCACCTTCTGAACTTCCTTAATCATTGAGTCCCTGACCACTAAAACTTTCCTGGTAGACTTTCTCCTCTTCATATCTCCAGGAGCCATTACATAGTCCTGCCCATTTTCTCAAACTGATTTGGAGTCCCCCCAGTGGAATCAGGTACTGAGCCTCCTCTAGGGGTGCAAAGCGGTTTACCACTTGGATGGCTTTATTTGGCCATTTAGAGCTTCTTATATATCTGTTTTTCTTAGATTTGGTGTAGATATGGTAACTTCCATGAATTCAGAAATGTTTAACTGATAGGGATCTGATTTTCTATTACTGTTTCCTTTTGTCCTCTTTTTATTGTCTTTCTGTTGCCCAATTACTTCTAATTGTGACCTCCCCAGAAACTGGTAAAAGAGAGTGCTTAGAGTCACAATCTACTGTGGCTGCCTTTCATTTTGTCATTTTTGTTTTCCTAACTTTTGGGAGATGTGTAAGAGTAATAATTAAATCCTCCCCCTCTTTACTTTTGTTACTAAGACACATATTGACCATTGTTGACAAATATAAATATATATAGTTAATAACAGAAAAAAAAAAAAAAGATCATGCTGTTCCAAAAAGGAAAATGTAGAAATAAGTATTATAAAAATATTCTGGAGACTTGAAAATTTTGAGGAGTGTCTATACATCCTAAACATTTATATGGCTGATCAACCAGTTCCTAAAGCTCAATCATCGGTTATCAGTATTATCTATAACTGAGTGAAACAATTATCAAGGCCAAGAATTATTAATCCTTCTAAAGAAGTGGATATTTTTAAATATCATCATTATGTCAGAAAAGTCCTGTGCAAATCTGAGATTTCAGCAGTAAACAGCACCATACTCCTCTTTGTCAGTAAGGACTCCTTCTGATATTCAGTCCTCACATCCTCACGTCTTGGGATTCTTGACCAGATACTTGACCAAATCCCCTTCTGTGCAAACTATGCTGAGTGGTTGACTGTGGGAGTCTTCAATGACCAAACCAAGTCTTGGCCTGCAAAATGTATCAGTCTAGACATTGTGGATAGAAATGTCTTCCTTATAGTCCAGGAATCGATTTTCAAAAGGGGCATAGAAAAAGGTTCATGTAGTACACCCGGTATTCAGAAGGTTTGCCTTTATATTCATTTGGATGCTTTGGGCATATCCTGAGACTTGGTGTACATCAGAATTGTGGTTTTACTAATGTGTGACAGTCCAATTTTCATTGCCTTGTCCAAGTACCTTTCTGCCCTTACTTTACAGTATAAAATTTTGTGTATAAGCCTTTGGAAGCTTCTAGTTCATGAACTATCCATTAGAGCTTTCCCAAATTTGAAACATATTACCAGCATGACCAAATATATATACTGTGTGTCAGCAATATGACTTTGGTTGAATAAGTTTGATTTCCATAACAATTATGTTTATTTTTTTTTTAGTTACACATTTTTTTTCATTCTTTTGTGCCCCAGTTTTCTCTCACCCCAGTCTCAGCATGAACACATGTGTGTGGAGGCATGCACATGTTGTGCTCGAGATGCCCTCCCATCATTCTGAGATCAAGCTTTGACTGCGGATATTTTATTATTGGCAAAAACTGTAAGATTGACTATTTTGCCAAAGCTGTGTAAAATACACTTTTCAAATGAGGTCAGAATATGTATCAAGTGGAAACAACCTCCTTGGGAAAAGAAATGGGAAATGTGTTCACGGTCAAGTTATTTTTGGGCAAAACACTTATTTTTGAAAAATGTTATGGCAGTTTTTAACAAATTATGTTACTACACAATTACACTGTGAATAAAAACATAGAAACATAGACTTTAATGGCAGATAAGGACCACTTGGCCCACCCAGTCTGCCCATTTCCCTTCCTATTAGATAAGCTGCAGATTCTAGTTTTTTTTTTTTTTTAATTTTGGTAACTGGGTAATGCCCACTAGGCACAAGTGCCTGTTTTCAGAGGCGACCCGGGAGCACTGGGTGGTTAGGTGACTTGCTCAGAGTCACACAGTATGTAAGCGGAGGTTGTGAGAATCAAACTCAGGTCTGGTCTGCTGGATGTATCAAGCTCGTTCACACCTCATTCCTCTAACCTCTAGGCTATACTGCCAGACCAGTTAACCAACAGCCTACTTCCTGCAACTCCCCACTACAATTGCCTTATGTCTGTCCCATGCATGTTTGAATTCCCCCACTGTTTTAGACCAAACAACCTCCCCAGGAAGGCGGTTCCATGCATCCACCACTCTCTCCATGAAAAAAAAATTTCCTCACATTACCTCTGAGCTGTCCCCCCATAATCTTTAAATTGTGCCCCCTTGTTCTTACACATCTCTTTTTCTGAAAGATGCTATCCTCATGGACTTTGTTGATTCCCTTGAGGTACTTAAAAGTTTCTATCCTGTCCCCCCGCGCCTCCTTTCATCAAGGGTATACATATTAAGCTCTCCCAGTCTCTCTTCATATGGTTTCTGATGCAGACCCTGCACCATTTTAGTTGCCCTCCTCTGGACTGCTTCCATCCTGTCTATGTCCTTGTGTAGATGGGGTCTCCAAAACTGCACACAGTATTCCAGACAGGGGTCTCACCAACTGTCTGTACAGAGGGATAACCACTTCCCTTTTTCTACTTGTGATGCCCCTTCCTATGCATCCCAGTATCCCCCTGGCTCTCCTTACTGACTTCTCACATTGCTTACCCACCTTTAGGTCATCTGATATGACTACCCCCAAGTCCCTTTCCATTTTTGTTGTTGTTAGTACCTCCCCTGCTATTGTGTACTCTTCTCCTGGGTTTCTGTTTCCCAGGTGCATTACTTAGCACTTCTTTGCATTGAATCTAAGTTGCCATATGTCTGACCATTCCTCCAACCTTGCCAAGTCCCTTCTCATCCTTTCTACCCTCCCCCTTGTGGATCAACTCTGTTACAGATCTTTGTGTCATCTGCAAAGAGGCATACCTTTCCTCCAGACCCTCTGCAATGTCACCTATAAAGGTGTTAAAGAGGACTGGACCCAGTACTGAGCCCTGAGGTACTCCACTAGTAAACCCCCCTTTCTTGAATGTGTTCCATTCACTATTACCTTCTGTGTCCTGTTGTGCAGTCAGTTTGCTACCCAGGCTACCACCCTGGAACCCACTCCCAGGCTAGCTAACTTGATTATTAGTCTTTTGTGCGGGACTGTCAAATGCCTTGCTAAAGTCTAGGTAGACCATATCCACAGACCCTCCCTGGTCTATTACTTTGGTCACCCAGTCAAGAAAATCAATTAGATTCATCTGACATGACCTTCCTGCTGTAAATCCATGCTGCTTTGGGTCCTGTGCCCCACTGGCCTCTAGGTACTCAACAATTCTTTCTTTCAGAAGTGATTCCATCATTTTCCCTACCACTGAGGTCAAACTTAAAGGTCTGTCGTTTCCTGCTTCTGCCTTGCTCCCACTTTTGTGAAGGGGTATCACATCTGCCCTCCTCCAGTCCTCAGGTACCACCCCATCCTCCCATGATTTGTTAAAAAGTGTGGTCAGTGGTGTCATGGTCCTCCTTAGTTCTTTTTAAGTTCTAGGTGAATCCCGTCAGGCCCCATTGCTTTGTCCACCTTGAGTTTTAAGAGTTCTTTTAGGACTCTTTCTTCTGTAAATGGACTGGTGTCAACCCCCCTACCCAGAGTGCTTCTATTGTCTGGTTTAGGTAACTCCTCTTCATCTTCTTTTGTGAATACTGAGCAAAAGTATTCATTTGGTATCTCTGCCTTTTCACTGTCTCCCTCTGCCCACCTCCCCTCTCCTTTGTTAATCTTCACTATTCCTCC
The DNA here is from genome assembly GCA_016271365.2 of Neoceratodus forsteri. Classification (NCBI taxonomy): domain Eukaryota; kingdom Metazoa; phylum Chordata; order Ceratodontiformes; family Ceratodontidae; genus Neoceratodus; species Neoceratodus forsteri. The sequence continues at coordinate 1,189,062,633 of CM057451.1, read as the reverse complement.
CTTAACCTTTCTATGCTCCTTAATGTACCTATAGAAGGTTTTATCCCCCTTCTTAACTGAGTTGGCTATTTTTTCCTCGGTCTGGGCCTTTGCTATTCTGACTGCCTTCCCAACTTCTTTCTGCTTTAATTGATACAGTTCCCTGTCGTACTCCGTCTGTGATTCCTTATACTTTTTGAATGCAGCCTTTTTCTCCTTAATCTTCCCTGCCACCTCTTTTGAGAACCATAGTGGTTTTTTACTCCGCTTTGTTTTCTTTATTTGTTTCACACAAAAGCTTGTTGCCTGTATGATAGCAGTTTTGATTTTTCTCCATTGTTCTTCCACCCCTCCTTTTTGGCCATTTGCTAGTGCATTCCTCAGGTATTCTACCCATTTTCCAAAGTCGCCCTTCTAAAGTCCAGTATCCTTGTTTTTGTATGGCTTGTCTCCATGGTTGTGCTTATTGTAGCACCACTGTGCAGTGGTCACTTGTTCCCCAGATGTCTACTGACTTCTAAATTTGTGATCCTCTCTCCATTTGAGAGTACCAGGTCTAGTATTGCTTCCTCCCGAGTGGGTTCCAACACTAGCTGTCTAAGGCCTGCCCCCTGCAGGGCATCGAGAATGACCCTGCTCTTGGATGTGGCTGCAGTACATGTCATCCAATGTGTATGTATGTGGCATATACCAGTATATATGTGACATGAGACTGTCAAACCTTGAATTTTTACAATGAAAGAAGAAAACAATTTAAACAAGGTACTGAAGTCACACATTTTTACTTTCCAAAACACAAAATGAATACAATGAGACTACACAGATACACAAAGTTATATGTCTAGCTATTCCAAAGCACTATTTTCAAATACAATTTAAAAATAAATACACAAAAGTATTGTGTACATGGTTGAAAATTCCCAAACTGTAACATATGTTTCACATTATCTTAATCAACTTCATCTGAGTCACCTTCATAAGCAATTGTTCTAGGGACATTTTCACACAATTCGCCTGCCATGCAAAAGCAAGCTTCAGTGCAGACTAGATTGAGATTGTTTGCTTTGCACTGACACAGATCAATCCTTGTGCATGCAGATTTCTGACATATGCATGATGTAAGTTCCAGCAGTCCACTTGGAGCAGGTTCTTTTGACATGAGAACAGGGAATAGTCACCATTATGAGCACCTTGGAGGGAAGAGGCAACATAGCCGACATAGCCGATTGAGCCACACATTTAAACTCTAGTAATTTAAAAGTAATTCCACAACTTATTTACTCTGATATGCTAAGACATAACCGAGTTAAAACTCAGAGTATAGCCTTGTGAAACCATTTTATTTGTACATTTAAATTTATTTACCTCAGAGGTTCATATCATAACCTGAAATATACATGCAGTTGCGCAACCTTTGATATTACTTGCCACCAGTGAAAAGTACCGCAGAAGCAGTACTGGAGTTTGCAGTGTTAGCTAATAGTCTGGAGAACTTTGATAGGACAAGTAAAGAGGGAAGCATTGAATACCATTGAGCAACCTGGGGACAAGAATTTTAAAACTTTGGAAAATGAATAAAACTTTCTGAGGGTAGAAGAAACACCATCTTTCCTATTACCTGGGACCCTGGGAAAGCAAGCAGACTCCTTTTGCACATGTGCTGTCTGATATTTGTGGAAGTGTGTCAACACTGAAAGAGGAAACCATATATGTGCATCGGCTGGAAAGGCTGGGAAAATCAAGGATTTGTGAATTCATCAGCTATGCAGTAATTATATAATTGCCTAAATCCATGGTGAGACTATTTGATGTGATTTCGTTTTTTGAATATTGCCTAAGCAGACTCATCTGCAATAGACTCTGGGACAAAATTATACACCTGCAGCAGATATAGGATGTTAAAGATTTTAAAAGTCCTTCAGGCACTTTAAGAGGAACTGAACTACATACCTAGAATTTTTTGAGAGACAGGACATCAGTCCTGAAGATTGTTATTTACTGAGACCATTGATGTTATATTCTTTGGAACTATTTTTGTATGTAATTGTATGAAATTATGACTTATAGTAACTTACACAATTGGTTTCAGTATATAGGAATTATCTTGTGGAGAGGTACAGCTGAATTATCTAGTAAAAAAAAATTACACCAAGACTACCTAAAGTCAAGGCTGAACTAGACTATTGTTAAAGTCTACTCTGGCACCAGACAATATGTGTCAAGGGTGAAATTGCCTATTAGTGTTCACTGATGTTTAAATTGCAAATATTGGACCAGTAAGCATATAAATTAAATATAACAATGCCTGTAGAAACAAGAAGTGGGAAATGTTCACAGGAGAATAGTAGCTTTGCAATGTTAACTGAAAAACATGAGACGGACAAAATTGTGAATCAACTGTTGGTGACAAAGGGGAAGTTCAATAAGAAAAGAGGAAACATCTAAAGGTACTAAATTGCTCATTAATCTAACAAATCATAGATTAGGATCACACCTGGACTCCACTTCTACACCTTGGGATAAACACCCAGGGAGTAAGACATTAAAGAGTCCTGGTGGAGACAAGATGAAACAACTGTTGATTAGTAACATTATTGATAAAAAAAAACAAGACAGAACTAAACATATATAAGAACAAAGAGAACGAGGTGAATAAGGAGAAATAGTTAATTGGGAAAGAAAGGGCACCACAGGAACCTTTGTCCATGTTATTGGACCTACTTGACACAGACATTGTAAAAATGGTAAATAAAGAAGTGAATAGAACAGTAGAAGAAATAAGGGAGAAATTAAAGACTAAAACAAAGATTGAACAAAAAAATATATTAAGCAAAATATGAATGGTTTGGCATTTATGAGAGGGGGATGGAATGAACAGGAAACACAGGGCAATGCCTCATTATGTAAAAATCAGGGAAATAGCACATACCTGAATGAATATACTCAATTAATGAGTCCAATAGAGACTGACACTCCAATTCTAGAAAATCTGACTAAAGATGTAATAACTACTCTAAGAGACCCTTTACTAGTTAATGCAATGATGTATGAGCAATTGCTATTAATAAGATAGGATCTGTCATTTGTGAAAGGGGTGTGTCTAGTAAATAGGAACCATATTATGCAAATACATTTGAAACAGTTGTTATATAGGGAAAAAAGGCAAAGTGTGGGATATGAGGTAACCTTTATACCAGCAGGATAAAAGTTATCCAACATGCATAACAAAGAATGAATTATAAAAGAAAAAAGAGAGGTGGGTAGTAAAGACAAAATTATAGATATAACAAATAAAATATCTGACACAGGGGAGGTGGAAATAGTGAATGGGACATTAGAGGTGGACCCTGAAATGGTCACTACCCTGGATTCTGACTCAGAATTAGTTATGCTCCCAGATTTGAACTGGAGACAATATTTATTTATTTATTTAACTTTTGTTTATTGGCCAAGCACACTAGACAATGACTGCCTATTTTCAGGTACGATCTGGGAAGTTACAAGTGAAAGTGTACAAACAGTACAACAATTACAAGGAAGCAATGTACAGGCAGAGAGCAGTGTAAACAGGAACATATGCACAGTGGTAAGGACAATCAAAACAGTAAAAGGTAATAAAACATGCCATAGAAAACAATATGCACAGTGGTAAGGACAATCAAACAGAAAAATAAAAAAAATATGCATATTCATGGCTGTAATAGAAGAGCGCTATGATAAGATAGCATTGCAATGCAACTTATAGGAACAAATAAGGAAAATTGGGATAAAGGACTTAAACAAGAAGTTAAAGAAAAAGACTAAGGGAAAACAATGAGAGTTAGTAAGAATAAGGAAAATAATCAAAAAGAGAAGAGAAAACTCTATGGTGAGATTTCCAATAGCAGAAAGCTAGGAAAAAAAAAACATCCAGGAAACTTTCAGTAAGAAAGGTAAAGGGATACCAACTAATACTGAAACAGAGAAATCTTTAATAGATATTATGACAGAGAACCAAAAAACAAGACTAAAAAATAAGGGAAAGCAAAATAAGATAAATAACAAAAAAGGAAAAAATGGCAAAAAGACAAAACAGAAAACGAGATTAAGGGAAACAAAAATATTCAAACTCAGATGGCTAAAGAAATAACCAACCAACATGAAAATGACAAAAAAATAAGTATAAGCATGGAAAATGGAGATGGTATAGAGGACTGCCCCATAGAAAAAGGAATTCCAAAACTGGCAAATGAGACAAAAGATGAAATGGATAAGGAACCACAGACTATAAGACTTGAAAATATATTAACAAGCATTAGTCAATGCCGAACGTTCACTTCCAGGTATTTGCAGTGGTGTTTGGCATGTATGGGGCTGTACCCTAATGCCCTGTGCGATTGCTGGTATTTGCACAATAAATTGTCAGCATGACCTTTTTGTTACCCCCATTGTGCGCAACATAGGTGGAAACACGTTTTGGGCAGGATGTGAAAAATGACAGCTGTACTGCTCATAAGGAAGTGTGGTAAAATGGCAATGTTGAAAATCTGGAGTGGAAATATTGAAAATTCGCAAACCTAGGAGCGTGCGTGTGAACTGTGCAATGCACACTCGTAAAACAGTCATTGTTAGGAATTTTTTCACCAGATTGTCAACATTGGCATTTTAAAACCTCTGCTAATGAACAGTGTCACTGTGATTGTCTTACTGTGTACCATACATTGATTTTGCACACCATCTGCGTATTGTGTACTACAGGGCGGAAACACGTCTTGGGCAGGATGAAAAAATGACAGCTGTACTGCTCATAAGGAGGTGTGGTAAAATAGCAATGTTGAAAATCTGAGTGCAAATATTGAAAATTAAGCAAACTTATGGCGTGCGTAGAACTGCATCAACGCTCGTCAAAAACAGTTATTTTAGAATTTGTTCACAAATTTTCAACATAGCCATTTTAAGATCTCTGCTCATGAACAGTGACACTGTGATTTTCTTAATGTGTCCCATACACTGAGTTCACACAGCGACTGTGCCATTGTGTGCTACATGGGCGGAAACACGTTTTGGGCAAGATGTGAAAAATGACAGCTGCACTGCTCAAAAGGAGGTGTAGTAAAATGGCAATGTTGAAAATGTGGAGTGAAAATATTGAAAATTCACAAACTTACGAGCGTGCATAGGAACTGCGCAATGAACACTCGTAAAACAGTCATTTCTAGGAATTTTGTCACCAATTTTGAATACAGCCATTTTAAGACCTCTGCTCATGAACAGTGTCACTGTGATTTTCTTAATGTGTCCCATACATTGAGTTCACACAAGGACTGCGCCATTGTGTACTACATGGGCGGAAACACGTCTTGGGCAGGATGTGAAAAATGACAGCTGTACTGCTCATGAGGAGGTGTGGTAAAATGGCAATGTTGAAAATCTGGAGTGCAAATATTGAAAATTCGCAAACTTACGAATGCGGCGAGGAACTGCACAACGCACGCTCGTAAAACAGTTATTTTTAGGAATTTGTTCACCAAATTTTCAACATAACCATTTTAAGATCTCTGCTCATGAACAGTGACACTGTGATTTTCTTAATGTGTCCCATACACTGAGTTCACACAGCGACTGTGCCATTGTGTGCTACATGGGCGGAAACACGTTTTGGGCAAGATGTGAAAAATGACAGCTGCACTGCTCAAAAGGAGGTGTAGTAAAATGGCAATGTTGAAAATGTGGAGTGAAAATATTGAAAATTCGCAAACTTACGAGCGTGCATAGGAACTGCGCAATGAACACTCGTAAAACAGTCATTTCTAGGAATTTTGTCACCGAATTTTGAATACAGCCATTTTAAGACCTCTGCTCATGAACAGTGTCACTGTGATTTTCTTAATGTGTCCCATACATTGAGTTCACACAAGGACTGCGCCATTGTGCGCTACATGGGCGGAAACACGTTTTGGACAAGATGTGAAAAATGACAGCTGCACTGCTCATGAGGAGGTGTGGTAAAATGGCAATGTTGAAAATCTGGAGTGAAAATATTGAAAATTCGCAACCTTACGAGCGTGCGTAGGAAATGCTCAATGCACCCTTGTAAAACAGTCATTTTTAAGAATATTTTCACCAAATTTTCAACACAGCCATTTTAAGACCTCTGCTCATGATCAGTGTCACTGTGATTTTCTTAATGTGTCCCATACATTGATTTAGCACACGGACTGCGCCATTGTTGCGCTACATGAAGTGAAGCAAAGTTTTGGGCAGGATGTGAAAAATGACAGCTGTACTGCTCATGAGGAGGTGTGAAATGGCAATATTGAAAATCTGGGTGAAAATATTGAAAATTCGCAAACTTAGACGTGCATAGGAACTGCGTAATGAACACTCATAAAACAGTCATTTCTAGGAATTTTGTCACCAATTTTCAACATAGCCATTTTAAGACCTCTGCTCATGAACAGTGTCACTGTGAGTTTTTAATGTGTCCCATACATTGAGTTTGCACACCGACTACATCCATTGTGCGTTACATGGGTGAACCGTTTTTCGCAGGATGTGAAAAATGACAGCTATACTGCTCATGAGGAGATGTGAAAATGGCAATGTTGAAAATCTGGAGTGGAAATATTGAAAATTAAGCAAACCTAGGAGGCGCGTGTAAACTGTGCAATGCATGCTCGTAAAACAGTCATTGTTAGGAATTTTTCACCAGATTGTCAACATTGGCATTTTAAAACCTCTGCTAATGAACAGTGTCACTGTGATTGTCTTACTGTGTACCATACATTGATTTTGCACACCGACTGCGCCATTGTGTACTACATGGTCGGAAACATGTCTTGGGCAGGATGTGAAAAATGACAGCTGTACTGCTCATAAAGAGGTGTGGTAAAATGGCAATGTTGAAAATCTGGAGTGCAAATATTGAAAATTCGCAAACTTACGAGCGTGCGTAGGAACTGCGCAATGCACGTTTGTGAAACAGTTATTTTTAGGAATTTGTTCACCAAATTTTCCACATAGCCATTTTAAGATCTCTGCTCATGAACAGTGACACTGTGATTTTCTTAATGTGTCCCATACACTAAGTTCACACAGCGACTGTGCCATTGTGCGCTACATGGGTGGAAACATGTTTTGGGCAAGATGTGAAAATGACAGCTGCACTGCTCATGAGGTGTGGTAAAATGGCAATGTTGAAAATGTGGGTGAAAAGAAAATATTGAAAATTAGCAAACTTACGGCGTGCATAGGAACTGTAATGAACACTGGAATAAAACAGTCATTTCTAGGAATTTTGTCACCAAATTTTCAACACAGCCATTTTAAGACCTCTGCTCATGAACAGTGACACTGTGATTTTCTTAATGTGTCCCTTACACTGAGTTCACACACCGACTGTGCCATTGTGCGTTACATGGGCGGAAACACGTTTTGGGCAAGATGTGAAAAATGACAGCTGCACTGCTCATAAGGAGGTGTGGTAAAATGGCAATGTTGAAAATTTGGAGTGCAAATATTAAAAATTCGCAAATGTCCGGGTGTGCATAGGAACTGTGCAACGCACGCTTGTAAAACAGTTATTTTTAGAATTTTTCACCAAATTTTCAACATAGCCATTTTAAGACCTCTGCTCATGAACAGTGTCACTGTGATTTTCTTAATGTGTCCCATACATTGATTTCACAATCCGACTGCGCCATTGTGCGCTACATGGGCGGAAACACGTTTTGGGGGAGATGTGAAAAATGACAGCTGTACTACTCATAAGAAGGTGTGGTAAAATGGCAGTTTTGAAAATCTGGAGTAGAAATATTGAAAATTCGCAAACTTATGAGCCTGCGTAGGAACTACACAACGCACACCCATAAAATAGTCATTTTTTGGAATTATTGCACCAAATTTTCAACATGGGGTTTTTGGGACCCCTTCTCATGAATGATGTCACTGTCATGGTGCTATTCAGGCCTGATGGGTGATTTTGCACAGTGACTGCGAAATCACCCTTCGAGCCCGAATAACGCCATGATAGTGACAGCATTCATGAGAATGGGTCCCAAAAACCCCATGTTGAAAATTTGGTGCAAAAATTCCAAAAAATGCCTGAGATATGCAATAAAGTTGAAACCCCCCTGTCTAGCCCATTATACAGCTTACCGGCATTTCCTCAGTTCGTGGTTGCCTTTGAAGAGTGCAGACGTGTTCGCGGTCCACCGAAGATTGTCGCGCCAGAGTCCGAGGAGGCAGGGGTGTGTGTGTGGGAGGCTGGGTGCGCTGTGGGTGGTGGGAGTTGTGGGAGGGGGACTGGGAGATGCGCCGCAGGACCATTTTTCTTTACAGGTAAAAACAAAAACAATGATGTCAGACGTTTGCCATGCTGGGGTGGGCTCCCAGCATGGCAGAAGATGCTGGGGCCGAGGAGCCAATGGGGATTGAGCACCCAGCCGGCAACCACGGGGGGTCCGGAGGAGCCAACGGGGATTGAGCACCCCGCCGGCAAAACAAAGTGGACGTTGCCATGCTGGGGTGGGCTCCCAGTGTGGTACCAAAGCTTTAGATGGGGCGTGACATGCGGGGAGGAGTGTGTGACATGAGGGGGGGCGGTGTGATGCGGTGCTCGGTATGGCAGCAGTGGTTTTCTTTGAAGCAGAAGACCACCGCTGTCATACAGAGCTCCCACACCCATTGGTGCAGGACCGCCACGCCTGCTCAACAGAGCACTGGATTGAAAGGGAGAGGCACACCTCCAAAGTGTGCTACTCTCCCAAAACATTACTTGTGCATGCGCGCAAGCGAACGTAAAAAGGACATTACATACAGATTATGTGTTGCCACTTTACAAGGTGGCAGTGATCTCAGAAGAAATAGAAACTAAATTAAATACACATCTGAAACAGTCTTTAATGGCATTGTTCCAGGGAAACAAGAATTATGTATCAAAGTTTGATCAACTGAGTGTAATTAGGCCACTGGAGGAGGTAGAGTTGGTCCTATTGATCTTTGACCAATAATATACTCTAAAGGCTATAGAAAAGCAAAATAGAAAATAAAGAATATGGGATTTGAAGTAGAAAGTGTGGTAAACATTAAGACTTTATTTCTATAATATTTTGATACAACAGCTGCAAGATGGAAAGAAAACTTAGATTTTCTGATTTCTTTATATGGAATAAACAACTTCTTAAATTAGACCAGAAAGAATATTAAGGCAAAACTAGTAGAATTGCTTCAAAATATTCTGAGAATCCATGAATTAAATCAAAAAGTGAAAAAAGTTACAAGATGGGAAGAAAATGGATAGATTACTATATGGGTAAGCAACATGACAGACTATCAAATGATACTTTCCAAAACAGAGTTTTTAGATAAAATAGATATTAATTTAATAAGGGAAATGGGCAATGAACCCACACGCGAGGTTAAAATGAGATCTGATCAGTGGTTGAATCTGGTTAAAACCTTGAATAGATTTCAGCTCTTACAAAATCATGGTGAAGCTTGACCATAAGGAAATCAAGGGGCCATAGAGACACAGCAAGAGGGAAAAAAATGTATAGTATATTGGAAAATAATAGAAACATAGAAACATAGAATTTGATGGTAGATAAGGACTGCTTGGCCCTCCCAGTCTGCCCATTTCCCTACCTAATGGATAAGTTGCAGATCCTAGTTAAACAACAGCATACTTCTTCCTACCCCAACCCCCTAGAATTGCCTTATGACTGTCCCATGCATGCTTGAATTCCACCACTGTTTTTGACTCCACAACCTCCTCCGGAAGGCCGTTCCATGCATCCACAACCTCTCTGTGAAAAAATACTTCCTTAAATTACCTCTGAGCCGCCCCTCTATCTTTAAATTGTGCCCCCTTGTTCTTGCACACCCCTTTTTTTGAAAGATGCTACCCTCTTGGACTTTGTTGATTCCCTTGAGGTACTTGAAAGTTTCTATCATGTCCCCCCTCTCCCTCCTTTCCTCGAGGCTATACATGTTAAGCTCCTTAAGTATCTCTTCATATGTCTTCCAGTGTAGACCCTGCACCATTTTAGTTGCCCTCCTCTGGACTTCATTTCGTTGACTAGAAGAACCAGTGGGGACAGAGAAGGAGAATATATTTATCTGGGAAGTAGGGGGGTAACTACTATCGATCTATGCTGGATTAGCTTAAATTTAATACAACAGGTTAATAGGGCTGAGAGTGAACACAGCCCTATTGTATTAAAAATAGATCTTTGGATTAAAAGAGTGTACAAGGAAACTGAAAGTAATCTGGTAAAAACTTAAAAAGGAATAAAAAGGGAACTGATAGAAAACTCCTCTAAGCAGATTGTTATAGACTGTGATCTAAGTGAACAGGTAGAGAATATACAGATACAGAATGATACTCCCCATCTTTGACTACTGCAATGAAGTCTATGGTGCTGCTCCCAAATCTTCCCTGACCAAGTTGGACACTCTCTTTAACTCCTTCTGCCGCTTTGCTATTGACTCCCCTTCCCGCTCCCACCACTGTGAACTCTATCACTCTCTAACCTTCTTTCCACTGTCTCATAGATGCATCTCTCACTGTGCCAAACTAACCTCCAAATTCTGGTTCCGGGGCTCCTCTCCTATCTCTCATCCTCTCTGTCCACACCACCTCCCCCCACCCACTCTCTCAGATCAAATGACACCCGCACCTTGACAGTCCCTTGCCGCTCAACCCTCATCAGTCAGACTGGTTTTGCCCATCGTTTCCTTAAAATCTGGAATTTGCTCCCCCCTGAAAAATGATATTCCTCCTCCAACTACTCCCTTACCTCTGCCCTGCACAATTACCTTTCCCTCAGCTGTTCCTGCTTTAACCCACCTTAATACCTGTCCCCAGTTTCTGCCTTCCTACCATGACCCCCCCCCGGCAGGGTTCTCAACATCCTGAAGGGGGAAATCAGGAAATGGCTACCCCTCCTTCCTCATATTCAGTTCTTGCCTCTCCCCTCTCTCTTCTCCACCTGCCCTTCTGGGTCACCAGTGTGCACAACCTAACCCCGTCCTTTTTACTCCAACAGCACTTGCGTACTACCTCGAGCCTGCTCCTGGTACACTCATGCACTATAAAGGTTCTATAGGTTTTGTGTGTCCATATGTTCTTTTGTATGATTTTGGACATGTATTGTAATTTACACAATGCTCCTCTATTGTTTGTTGTACAATACCTTGTGTTCCAACTGTTGCACAATCTTACAATGTTGTATTGTTTATACTACCTACATTCTATTGTAACTGATCATCCTTCACAATGCTATGTAACCTCCTCCTCCCGGGTCGCACCATGAGACGAGCAACTTGTTGTTCAGTGTGCCCTCCTGGAGAAACATTTCAATAAAATAAATAAAATATTAAGTAATAAACAAGATAATAATATAGTGGAGAAATTTGAAGACATTAGGAGATGTAGCATCAATCCTAATAAAAGCATTCTATATAAAAGACAGGGAGCAAGTGGTTTGATGCTGGATGTAAGAATACAAAAATAGAAATGAACAGATATGCCTGATTAGTCAGAAGTAATCCTACCAGAAGTAAATAAGATTGCTTAAATAAACTTAGGAAGGAATATAAACGATTACTGAACACCAAAAGAGAGATTTACAGAAGATATTTATGGAATGAACCTGAAGCAGCAGTATGGAATATTAATAATAATAATAATAATATTTTTTATTTATATTGCGCCTTTCAAATGTCAAGGTGCATTCCAATAAAATGAGATACAGTACAAAATACAAAACAACGATACAGAAAATATTATACAGACCCACACAACAAATTATTAAGCAGTCACACTGTAAGCCCTTTCCCATAAAAAGGATTTGAGAGCCTGTTTAAAACTCCCCACAGTCGTACACTCCCTAATCCAGTGGGGTAGAGAATTCTAAAGGGAGGGGGTCACAAACATAAAAGCCCGGGCCCCAGCTGATTTTAATATTACCCTTGGAATCTCTAGCAACCCCTCATCAGCTGAGCGGAGCGATCTCACATGGTAGTATGGGATCAGGAGTTCTTTCAGGTAATCAGGGAACAGATCATGCAGGGCTTTAAAAGTCAGTAATCCAACTCTGAAAGTGATCTGCCACTGAACTGGCAGCCAGTGCAGTTCCCACAGCACCAGAGTAATTTGGGAAGATCTAGAAGTACCCATCAGTACCTGGGCTGTGGAATTCTGCACTGGCTCCAGGCAGTGGATATCAATCCCTGGAAGCCCAAGGTAAAGCGAGTTGTAGTAGTCCGGGCGTGAAATTACAAAGGCATGGATCAAAGTTGGCAGATCGCCGGACAGAATGAGGTGTTTGTTTCTGGTGATGTTTCTTAGATGATAAAAGGATGATTTTACCACCGCTGACACCTGGGATCGAAGAGTCAGCCCCGCATCCAATATCACCCCCAGAACACACACCCATTCAGAGACCCGTAGCTCGACATCCCCTCAAAATGCCCCAGATGGGGTGCCGGCCGTAGGTTCCCCTATCTGATGATCCGGATCCAGTACCAACACCTCCGTCTTCCCAGGGTTCAACTTCAACCAACTGGACCTCATCCAATCCTGGATTTCATAATAATAAGAATAATATGAAACTTTGGAGACTGGTTGCCTATGGCTGGGATTTTTTCCTAGAAGATATTGAAAATTATATGGAACTGCATGTATGGGAAACTTATTTTAAGAAATTATTCACTGATAAAAATATGTCAATACAAGATACCGGCATACAGGAATGGATTCTGTTTGAAAACGAGGTTAGAGAAGAAGAGATCTTAGCGGCCCTAAATCATGGATAGAGACATAAAGCACTGGGTCCTGATGGTGTGCTGGTGGATAAAATTTTGAATAATATTAATCTTTGGGTCCCTTGTCTAAAAAGACTTTATAATTTTATAGTCAAAACAGGAAAAAATAATATCATCATGGAGAAAAAACATCATCGTACCAATTTTTAAAAAAGAGAAATCTTACCCAAAGGATTATAGACCAGTTAATTTATTGAATACAACACAAACGATATTTACAAAAAATTTACATGCAAGAATAATGGAGTGTATACAGGACTTTGATATAATGGACAAAGCCCGGGCAGGGTTTGTGCCTGGACATTCGACCATTGGCCAATGTTTTCTACTTGCACTTAGTTTGGTAGGAGGAAACACGTCTGTGTCTTCTGTTGGCACCCTTTGCAAAATGTGTGAAATGCCTTTTGGCACCATGCATTTCTGCTTAAAGTTGAACCAGTATAATATTCTGTGGTGCTCTGAATATACAGCCCATGATGCTTTGCATTATGGAGGTATGTGTGATTTTGTATTTCTTTGAAACTTGGCTTCCAGGCCAATGCCGCTTCGGGTAAATATTGCCTCAGTGCTTGTGCACTGAGGTTCTTTGTCTTTTAAATAGTTTTTGGTTTTTATTGGTTTCACCACAACATAATCCAGGTAGACCATCTTAGGCTAGCTGGTTCATTCTACTGGGGTGTCCTACAGATGAGGCACACTGATGAGTCCTGGTAGGACGAAACATGTGTCTGCGTCATCTTTTGCCACCCTTTGTTAACTGTGTGAGAGACCTGTTGGCACCATGCATTTCTGCTTAAAGTTGAACCAGCATAATATTCTGTGGTGATTTGCATATACATCTCATGATGCTTTGCATTATGGGATTATGTGTGATTTTGTATTTTAGTTCATAAATATATTAAAAAGCAGCAACTGTACCGCATGTTCATTGACTTAAAAGTAGCTTTTGGTAAGGTAAAAAGGGATAAACTCCACAAGTATTAAAGGAATGTGGATTAGAGTGCTCCATAATAAATATTATATTGACTTTATATACTAATAATAACACCTGTGTATGATATAACAAAGAAGGGAACAATATAACAACATTTGGTACTAACAGGGGCTTAAGACAAGATTGCATCTTATCATCAATCTTGTTTAACTTTTATCAATCAATCAACCAATCAATCAAATCTTTATTTATTCAGGCGAGCATCATTGAGCAAGGCTCATTTACAAGATGGACCCGATAAGGTCAAGGTTCAGCAGTTGATACACAACAGATACATCAATACACTTATATAAACAGTTATACATACTGGGAAAAAAAACATTTATAAACACAGTGATGTACAGTAAAATTCACATGATAAAATGGGTTATAGGAAAGTTAAGCTAATATTTACAGTATATACAGTATATACATATCCCAGTGGAGGGGCCATGGCAAACACAGAGCATAAAGTAATACCAGGATGGTGGAAGGTATTACTGGGTGCCATAAGATGGGGTGTCTGCCTGGGAGGGAGAACTGAAGAACAAAGATTATGCCATATATGGTGAATTTTTGGGAGGGAGATTGTGAGATGACAGAGCTAGTTCTAGCAGTAGCAACTGCATTTCTCTGTGAAGAAAACTGTACAACGCTGTTTAAAGGATGCAATTGGTATAAGATTGGACAGTTTTAGGGATTTTTGTAGGGTGTTCCATGCTATAGCTAGAGAATAGCTGACTGCCGCCTTCCCTAGCCGGGTGTTGAATTTGGGCAATTTGAACAGGATGATGTTGTTGCTTCTTAGGGCATAGGAGCTAGGAATGGCCTAGGTGAAGCAGTCCAGAATATAGTTTGGAAGTTTTTTTGATAACGCTCTGTAAGTCCATACAGCTGCATTTCTGTTCCTTCTGAGGTGTAGGGAAACCCATCCAACTGCAGCATAAAAAGAGCAATGATGGGTATTAGATGGCAGATCTGTTATGAATCTTATTGCTCTATGGTATAAGGTATCCAACTTGTATAGGTACAAGATGGGGCAGTGACTATAAAGGAAGTCTGCATAGTCAACAACTAAGAGAAAAATGCCTGGACTAACCTCATCTTTGAATCTCTGTTTAGGAAGGGTTTTAATCTATAGAAAAGGCTAAGCCTTTGGCGAAGCTTTTTTAGCAGTTCTTCGAAATGATGAGTGAAGTTGAGTCTGCTGTCAATCCACACACCTAGGTATTTGAATTTTTCTACATACTCCAGATTTTCTCCAAGTATAGTGCATAGCTGGGGGAGAATGATTGAAGAGGAGGTGCTGGTGGAGCTTTGATTTGTGAACATCATTGCTTTAGTTTTCTTTGCATTTAACAGAAGCTTTTTCTCAAGTAGCTGATATTGTAACGAGAATTCTGTTTGTAGGATTTCACAGGCAGCTGCAGAAGAAGGGTTGCTGACATACAAAACAGTGTCATCAGCAAAGAGGTGTACAGAGGATTTGGTGAGGGTTGAATCAATATTATTTATATAGATGGCAAAAAGGATAGGACCCAGGATAGAACCTTGGGGGACTCCTCTTAGCAGTGGTTTTAATGGGGATAGGTCACCTTCAGCTTTTACCTGCTGTGACCTACCGGTAAGATAACACCTGAACCACTTAAGGGAGGATGGATCTAGGCCAATGGAGTGCAAGGATGATAGTAGAATCTCGTGGTCCACAGTGTCGAATGCTTTGCTCAGGTCAAGAAATACTGCACAGACATTATTCTTTTTATCTAATTTGGTTTGCCAGTCATTTGTGACCTTGGCTAGTGCAGTGATAGTGCTATGCTTGGCCTTGAATCCAGACTGAGCTGGATTCAGGAGGTTAGCATCGTCAAGATATTCCCTTAACTGGGTACTCACTAATTTCTCCAGCATCTTGGATAGCACTGGTAGAATGGAAATGGGCCCGTAATTATTAAGGTCCATAGGGTCCCCTGATTTTAGAAGGGGAACCACTTGGGCTGTCTTCCACAGTGGAATAGAACCAGAGTTTAAAGATAGGTTAAAGAGATGTGTTAGGGGGATTGCAAGTACATGGGATGCAATCTTTAGAAAGTAGGGGTCCAGAGAGTCTGCCCCTGTGCTTATTTTGATATCCAGCTGCCATAGTAGGTCCTCTACTTGCTTCAACAGTACAGATTTGAAGCTGAAGGAAGAGTCAGCTCTCTGAGCACCAGTGTACTGGAAACTTAATTGTGCATGCAGCAGGTAAGCTGGAGAGGTGTCAAAGGCAAGGCCAGCCATTGTGAAGTGGTTATTGAAGGCTTCCAGAATTTCCATTTTGCCAGAGATAGGGCCATTACTGTGGTGTAATTGAGCTGGTAGGGAGGTGCTAGAATCCTGCCCAACCATACCCTTGATGGTACCCCAAAACCTAGTAGGATTATGATCAGAGGAGTCAAGCTCAGCCAAGTAGAAGGCAGCCTTTGCATCCCTAACTTTCTTGGTGCATCTATTCCTGGCTTACCTGAAGATCATCCAGTCATTTGCATTCTTGTTTTTCCTTGCCATTTACCAGAGTTTGTCTCTCTCCAGCAGTGCAGCTTTGAGGTCAGCTGAAAACCAACAACAGGATTTGTTTTTTATTCGGATACTAGAGATTGGGGCATGGATGTTAAGGGCACTTATTATGATGCCATTTAGCACCTGCTGTGCTTTTTCCACAAAATGAGCAAGATAAAACTCTTGCCAGCTCGGAGAGTGAGCTAGATCATGCAAATATCCTTCAATATTGATGTTTTTCTTGGATCTCCTCATTAGGAATTTGCAGGGTTGTTGTTTTGCTGGAAGATCTTACCCCTGCGATGGGGCAGTGATCACTTATATCGCTGAAAAGCACTCCAGCATGTGTGAATAGATGGGGTTTATTCACTAGCATTATATCAAGTAGTGTGCTGTTATTACTATTCCTTGCATTAATTCTTGTTGGCTCATTAATTAGTTGTGTGAACCCATGTGTATCACAGAATGATACCAGAGGTGCAGCTGCCTGGGTAATCCAGTTGAAATGCAGGTCACCTAGAATAATGACTTCTTCAGTGCTGGGCTTGAGCAGATTCCCCAGGTGGGATAAGAGCTTATGTTCAGCGGGGGGGGGGGGGTCTGTAGCATCCAACTAGCTGAAAAGCTGCTGTATTGGGGAGAGAGACTTTTAGGGATAGGCATTCAAATTCCTTGGGCATAGAGGTTGCAGCAATACTGGATACAGGTATACCGATTTTGCATATATAGCTACTCCACCGCCCCTTGTTTGGCGATCCGCTCTGAATAACTGATAGTTGGGTAGGTTAACATCCCTGTCTGCTGTGGTGGGTTTGAGCCATGTCTCAGATACCCCAAGAAAGCCTGGCAAGGTATGGGCAACCCAGGCTTGTATCAGTGTAAGTTTTTTCAACAGACTGCATACATTAATATGCAAAAAAACTGAGGCCTTTAATTGAGGTTAGGTCTGCTGGAGAGGTAATACATTCAGGGGTCCAGGGTTGATTTCCATGTTACCAATACAGAGCAAGAGAAAGAGCAGGAGTTTCATGAGGGCTGCCAGTGATAGGGAGAGGGGGCTGTCTTTGGTCCTCCTTCTCTTATTCTGTTGACACTCTTTTGGGGTGCTCCATGTGGGGTTATAGGATTGTGTCGAGACACCAAGTAGCAGTTTGGTGGTCAGGCATAGGGGGATCTGTATATCCAGTAGTGGAGCCTTGATTGAAATACATGTATGGTGGTTTGCGTCTCTTTTTGGGGGTCACCCCACTGTAATCAATGCAGCAATGGTAGGGCATATGTGAGGGTTTGAGCGTCAAACAATGGGGATGAGACAGAGAGACTGGGCAGATGGATCACCATAGTTTGTGTGATAGGGACATCTTCTTTGGGGAACCCCCATGGCTGACAGTGAAAGAAGTATCAGAAGTAAACTCCCCATTGTGAGAGAGATATTGTTAGTTGACTACCGGGAGAGTAGTGAAGTTGCTGATTAGTTGGATCAGCAAGACGGTGGAACAGTTTATTAGTTTAGGGTAATGCTGAGGGCGGGGAAGAGATTTTGGCGGGAAGATGCCTATAAAAGTAACACACAAGAGGGGGAAAGGGCTGGTAGGCAAAAATTTTGCGGCTTTCCTGAGAGTTTCCTGGCTGTCCCTCCCGGCCTCGTGGTTCCCTGGGTCGGCTAGTTTCCGCCGACCACCCGCTGGCGGAGTGAAGCCCTGGCACTTCAGGCTGGGTGTTGTGGGGCAGGGATGGCAGTCTAGAGAGAGACAGAGGAAGGTGCAATAAATTAAATAGAGGCAGAACAAGTGTTCCTGCTCATCACAGTGCCTAAATCTGCACAACAAAAGGCTGTGGGGGGGGGAGCTGTGGCGCCTTAGCGTCTGGCCCACCTTACAAATGCAAAAAGGATTTGTAATCACAGCAAAAACAGTAAATCAACAGTTTCCCCTTGCAATTACCTTTGCAGAAGACAGCACTTTTAGGAATTTTAACACATAAGGAAGGGAGAAAGTGGCGCCTCAGCCCGGCCCACTTGTTACCAAGAATTTGGAATTACAGCAAAACACAACAAATCAATAGATTCCCTTTACAGTGGCAGCAATAAGAAGACAGCTCTTTTTGGGAGATTTTTACAAGAATACAGGGAAGAAATTCCCAAGTCCCAGACAGATTTCGGTAATGCAGGCTCAGTCAGTATAAGTCAATGGGACAGGAGAGCCAATCGGCTGCTGTGAATATATTCTAAGAGCTCTATGATCCGGAGTTACACGTGCCGAAAGTGGGTGACAGGCACTGCCCCTACCTAGCATTCACAGATGATGTGGTCCTAATCTCGACCAGCTACTTGGGAATAAAAAGAAGTCTAAAAAATTTCAGGCAGGATATTTAGAAGCCTCATTGGAAATAAACTATGATAAAATGAAGGACACAGTATGCAATAAGTTTGATAGGAAGAGTGGAAAAGATCAAATACTAAAATGTGATAAACATGTGATTGAAAGAGTCCAGAAATTCAACCTATATTGGAATGAACATAAAAGTAAGGCAATACCAAAAGCTAAAAGATTTACCCCAACGGTAGAAAGATTTGCATATAAATATGGTGAATAATCTATTGAAGGTTGTGTTAGGGCTCTTAATGCTAAAATTAAATCTCAAATTTTGTATGGGGCTGAATTATGGGGACTGGGTAACTTAGATTCAGCTGAGGTAGCAATGAATAAATTCTATAAGATAATATTGGGAGTACCTATGGGGGCTTCCTCAACTTTAGTAAGCACAGAGCTTGCACAATTATCAATAAAATGTCATGTTGAACAAAGACTATGTACATATTGAATAAAAGCTTACAATATGAAAGAATTAAGGTTACCCTGTTTATGTTTAGACAAAACTATTGCATATAGTCAAAAGGGATGGACCTTCCCCAGTCTGCATATATTAGAAAAAAAAAATAAAACCAAATGACTTGCTGGCATGTGTAACAGAAAGTATGATTAGACCTATGGAATATATTGAACAGCAAATAACATAGAAACATAGAATTTGACAGCAGATAAGGACCGCTTGACCCACCTAGTCTGCCCATTTTCCTACCTAATGGATATGCTGCAGATCCTAGTCAACCAACAGCCTACTTCCTACTACCCCCCACTAGGACTGCCTTATCTCTGTCCCATGCATTCTTGAATTCCCCCGCTGTTTTTGACTCCACAACCTCCTCAGGAAGGCTGTTCCATGCATCCACAATCCTTTCTGTTAAAAAATACTTCCTCACATTACCTCTGAGCCACCCCCATCTTCAAATTGTGCCCCCTTGTTCTTGCACATCTCTTTTTCTGAAAGATACTACCCTCTTGGACTTTGTTGATTCCCTTAAGGTACTTGAAAGTTTCTATCATGTCCCCCCTCTCCCTTCTATCCTCAAGGATATACATATTAAGCTCTTTTAGTCTCTTTTCGTATGTAAATGAAATGCAAGGTACTCCACCTGGGGGCCAGAAACACGGGCCAAGTGTACACCCTAGGGGGGAATGCTACAAGTCTCGATGGCTGAGAGGGACCTGGGGGTGGTGGTGGATGTCAAGATGAGCAGCTCGGAGACTTGTAGGAGGGCAGCAGCCAAGGCCAACAGGATGCTGGGATGCATCACTAGGGGGATCACCTCCAGAAGGAGGGAAGTGATACTCCCTCTGTATAACTGCTGTAGAGGCCACACCCTTGAGTACTGCATGCAGTTTTGGAGGCCACACTTAAAGAGGGACATTAAACTCCTGGAGAGGGTCCAGAGGAGGGCAACCAAAATGATTTGGGGCTTGGGGGACAGGACCTATGAGGAGAGGCTCAAGAGCTAAATATGTACACATTGGAAGAGAGAAGGGACCAGGGGGACATGATAGAGGTCTTCAAGTACATGAAGAGGGTAAATAGGGGAGGAACAGTCAGGGTGCTTCGAAGGAAGGAGGAGGGGGCCACTAGAGGGCATGGGTGGAAGCTGGAAGGGGGAAGATTCAGGGGAGAAAAGAGTAGGTGCTACTTCACTGAGAGGGTGGTGGAGCCATGGAATGCACTGCTTAGGGGGCTGGTGGAGGCAGAGACGGTGGAGGGGTTCAAGAGGGGCTGGGACAGGTACAGGGGAAGGGTTCTGGAAGCAAAATCCAATGTAGCAAGAATATCTGGAACTGGGAAGGGAGAAGCCAGAGAAGGCGAGGGGGGCAGCAAGGTCAGCACCCAGGGTGGGGTCTGACCAATCGAGCAGACTCGAAAGACCATTAGGCCTATTCTGCTGGCATTTTAGTATGTTAGTATGTCTTCTGCTGCAGACCCTGCACCATTTTGGTTGCCCTGCTCTGGACAGCCTCCACTCTATCTATGTATTTGTGGAGATGGGGTCTCCAGAACTGCACAAAGTACTCCAGATGGGGTCTCACTAAATGTCTGTACAGAGGGATAACAACTTCCTGTTTCTTACTGTTGATGAGCCTCCCTATGTATTCCAGTATCCCCCCAGCCTTCCTTACTGCCTTCTTACATTGCTTGCCCACCTTTAGGTCATCTGATATAATTACCCTCAGGCCCCTTTCCATTTTTATTATTGTCAGTATCTCACCCTCCAATGTGTACTCTTCCCCTGGGTTTTTGTTTCCCAGGTGCATTACCTTGCACTTCTTTGCATTGAATCTAAGCTGCCATTCATTTGACCATTCCTCCAACCTTGCCAAGTCCCTTCTCATCCTTTCCACTCGATCTTGTGTAATAACCCTGTTGCAAATCTTTGTGTCGTCTGCAACAAGACATACTTTTCCTTCCAGTTCCTCTGCAATGTCACTTATAAAGACATTAAAAAGGACCGGTCCCAGTACTGAACCCTGCGGTACCCCATTAGTAACCCTCCTTTCTTCACTGTGGAACCCGTTTACTACTACTCTTTGCGTCCTGTCGTCCAGCCAATTTTTTATCTAGGCTACCACCTTGGAACCACTCCAAGGCTGGCTGACTTGTTTATTAATCCTTCTCTGAGGTGCTGCCTGTCAATGGCATGAGTGAGGTAAGGGTACTTTGCACCATGCAGTTTAATGAATGGTTGAAAAAATGGTGAGGAGCACAGGGGTTTGGCTTCACTGGGGACTGGGGTTCCACCTGGAGGGACACCAGCCCATACTGGCAGGATGGTCTGCATCTGTCCAGGAAGGGAACAAGTCTTTTGAGCAATCGGTTTAAATGCTTCATAGGCAAGCTTTTAAACTAGTCAAGGGGAGGCACTGATAAGCAGCAGAAAATCCCAGCCTCTCCCTACAAAACAGGGTACTAAATGAGAAAAGACCACGGTAGAAAGGTCAGTGGGGGATGCTGCAAAAGAAGGTAAAGCCTATAAAAATGGAGAGCAATGAGTACCAATGCCCATAGTCTGGGTAACAAGCTTCCTGAATTAGTGGCCTTGATGGAGGAGGAACATCTGGATATCGTGGCAGTCACAGAAACATGGTACACACAAAACCATGACTGGGATGTAAACATACCAGGATACACTATCTACAGGAGGGACAGGGAGGGTAAAAGAGGAAAAGGAGTAGCTCTTTAATTAAGGGAAGGAATCAAAGCAACAGAACAAAAGGGAAAACAGGGAGGAGGAGAAGAAGCACTGTGGGTAAATTTGGAGACCGGCAAAGGCACCACAATCCGCACAGGGGTTGCATACAGACCTCCTTCTCAGGGGGAGGAAATGGACAAGGAAATGATAGAAAGAATACTTAGAATGGCAGAAAAAGGGGAGATATTGCTGATGGGTGATCTGAATATGCCAGATGTTAACTGGAGTGCAGTTGCAGCAGCCACTTCAAAGAGTGGGGTTATTCTAGATGCCATACAGGGGGCATGCCTTAGACAACTAGTATTGGAGCCCACTCAAGAGGGAGCAATCTTAGACCTGGTTCTCTCAAATGGAGATGAAGAGAGGATCACAGATATAGAAGTGGGTAGCCATCTGGGAACTACCGACCATCGAGCAGTATGGTTCACAATAAACACAGCAGTAGAGTCAAGCCATACAAAGGCAAAAGTACTGGACTTTAGGAGGGCTGACTTTGCCAAAGTGGGTGAGTGCCTAAGGAATGCACTAGCAAATGGGCAGGATGGAGGGGTGGAAGAACAATGGGGAATAATAAAAACTGCCATCACAGAGGTAACAAGCCTTTGTGTGAAGCAAATAAACAAAATAAAATTATATAAGAAACCACTATGGTTCTCAAAGGAAGTGGCAGTGAAGGTTCAAGAGAAAAGGAAAGCATTCAGGAAGTATAAGGAATCACAGAAGGAGCAGGACAGAGAACAGTATCAGTTAAAGCAAAAGGAAGCTGGGAAGGCAGTCAGAACAACAAAGGCCCAAACTGAGGAAAAGATAGCCAACTCAGTTAAGAAGGGGGATAAAACCTTTTATAGGTACATCAGGGAGCGAAGGAAGACCAAGGGAGGGTTAGTGAGGCTTAATAAAGGGGAGGGAGGGTGGGCAAGGGTGACTGTAAAAGGCAGAGATACTAAACAAATATTTTTGCTCAGTATTTACAAAGGAAGAGGAGGTACCTAAAACAAACAGTAGAAACACTCTGGATACAGAAGTTGATACCAACCCATTTACAGAAGAAAGGGTTCTGAAAGAACTCTTAAAACTGAAGGTGGACAAAGCAATGGGGCCTGATGGGATTCATCCCAGAATTCTAAAAGAACTAAGGGTAGAACTAGTGACACCACTGACTACCCTCTTTAACAAATCATGGGAGGATGGAGTGGTACCCGAGGACTGGAGGAGGGCAGATGTGATTCCTCTTCACAAAAGTGGAGCAAGGCAGAAGCAGGAAACTACAGACCTGTTAGTTTAACCTCAGTGGTAGGGAAAATGATGGAATCACTTCTGAAGGAAAGAATTGTTGAGTATCTAGAGGCCAGAGGGCACAGGACCCAAGGCAGCATGGATTCACAGTGGGAAGGTCATGCCAGACAAATCTGATAGATTTCTTTGACTGGGCGACCAAAGTAGTAGATCAAGGAGGGCTGTGGACATGGCCTACCTAGACTTTTAGCAAGGCATTTGACTCAGTCCCACACAAAAGATTAATATACAAGTTAGCCAGCCTGGGAGTGGGTTCCAAGATGACAGCCTGGGTAAAGAATTGGCTGGAGAATAGGACACAGAGAGTAATAGTAAATGGAGTCCACTCTGAAGAAAGGGGGGTTACTAGTGGGGTACCGCAGGGTTCAGTATTTGGACCGGTTCTCTTCAATGTCTTTATAAGCGACATTGCAGAGGGACTGGAAGGAAAAGTATGTCTCTTTGCAGATGACACAAAGATCTGCAGCAGAGTTGATGCACAAGGTAGGGTGGAAAGGATGAGAAGGGACTTGGCAAGGTTAGAAGAATGGTCAAATGTATGGCAGCTTAGATTCAATGCTAAGAAGTGCAAGGTAATGCACCTGGGAAACAAAAACCCAGGGGAAGAGTACACGATGGGGGGTGAGATACTAACAACAACAAAAATGGTAAGGGACCTGGGAGTAGTCATATCACATGACCTAAAGGTGGGCAAGCAATGTGAGAGGGCAGCAAGGAGGGCTGGGGGGATACTGGGATGCATAGGGAGAGGCATCACCAGTAGAAAACAGGAAGTTATTATCCCTCTGTACAAAAGTTGGTGAGACCCTATCTGGAGTACTGCGTGCAGTTCTGGAGACCCAGTCTCCACAAAGACATAGACAGGATGTAAGCTTTCCAGAGGAGGGCAACTAAAATGGTGCAGGGTCTGCACTGGAAGACATATGAAGAGAGACTTAAGGAGCTTAATATGTATAGCCTCGAGGAAAGGAGGGAGAGGGGGGACATGATAGAAACGTTCAAGTACCTCAAGGGAATCAACAAAGTCCAAGAGGGTAGCATCTTTCAAAAAAAGAGGTGTGCAACAACAAGAGGGCACAATTTGAAGATGGGGGGGTGGCTCAGAGGTAATTTAAGGAAGTATTTTTTCACAGAGAGGGTTGTGGATGCATGGAACGGCCTACCAGAGGAGGTTGTGGAGTCAAAAACAGTGGTGGAATTCAAGCATGCATGGGATAGTCATAAGGCAATTCTAAGGGGTGGGGGTAGGAAGAAGTAGGCTGCTGGTTAACTAGGATCTGCAGCTTATCCATTAGGTAGGGAAATGGGCAGACTGGGCGGGCCAAGCGGTCCTTATCTGCTGTCAAATCTATGTTTCTATGTTGTGTGGGACTGTATCAAACGCCTTGCTAAAATCTAGGTAGGTCATGTCTACAGCCCCTCCCTGGTCTGCTACTTTGGTCGCCCAGTGAAAGAAATCTATTGGATTCATCTGACACAACCTTCCTGCTGTGAATCCATGCTGCCTTGGGTCCTATGCCCCACTGGCCTCTAGTTACTCAACAATTCTTTCCTTCAGAAGTGATTCCATCATTTTCCCTACCACTGGGGTCAAACTAACTGATCTGTAGTTTCCTGCATCTGCCCTACTCCCACTTTTGTGAAGAAGAATCGCATCCTCCCTCCTCCAGTTTTCAGGTACCACCCCATCCTCCCATGATTTGTTAAAGAGAATAGTCAGCGGTGTCACTAGTTCTACCCTTAGTTCTTTTAGAATTCTTGGGTGAATCCCATTAGGCCCCATTGCTTTGTCCACCTTCAATTTTACTAGTCCTTTCAGAACCCTTTCTTTTGTAAATGGACTGGTATCGACCCCCATCTCCAGAATGTTTCTCTTGTTTGGTTTGGTACCTCCCCCTCCTCTTCCTTTTTCAATACTTAGCAGAAATATTCATTCAGTATCCCTGCTTTTTCACTATCACCCTATGCCCACATTCGCTCCCCTTTATTAAGCCTCAGTATCCCTCCCTTGGACTTTCTTCACTCCCTAATGTACCTATAAAAGGTCTTATCCCCCTTTTTAACAGAGTTGGCTGCCCTTTCCTCGGTTAGGGCCTTTGCTATTCTGACTGCCTTCTCTGCCTCTTTCTGAAATGGAATGAAAGATATACACACACAAAAGGAAATGTAGTTGAGTAGAAACTTAAAAATAAGTAAATGGTTGGCCAATAACAGAAAGCAAGTATTCAGAATGGAACCATATCTGGCTAAAATGAAAGAACCAGACAAAAGGAAATTTTTACCAAATTTAGATTTGAATATAATGACTCTCAGAGACTGAGAGAAATATATATTAAACAAATGACACCAGTATGTAAATGCAGACTGGGTGAGGATAATCTACTTCATAGAAACATAGAAATAAAGACTTTGATGGCAGATAAGGACCACTTGGCCCACCCAGTCTGCCCATTTCCCTAACTACTGGATAAGCTGCAGATTCTAGTTGACCAACAGCCTACTTCTTGCAACCCTCACTATAATTGCCTTGTGTCTGTCCCATGCATATTTCAATTCCCCCACTGTTTTAGACCCAACAACCTCCTCTAGAAGGCTGTCCATGTATCCACCACTCTCTCCGTAAAAAAAAATTTCCTCACATTACCCCTGAGCCGTCTCCCTTCTATCTTTAAATTGTGCCCCCTTGTTCTTACACATCTCTTTTTCTGAAAGATGCTACCCTCCTGGACTTTGTTGATTCCCTTGAGGTACTTGAATGTTTCTATCATGTCCCCCCCGTCCCTCCTTTCATCAAGAGTATACATATTAAGCTCTCTCAGTCTCTCTTCATATGGTTTCTGATGTAGACCCTGCACCATTTTAGTTGCCCTCCTGACTGCTTCCTTCCTGTCTATGTCCTGCGTAGATAAGGTCTCCAAAACTGCACACAGTATTCCAGATGGGATTCACCAACTGTCTGCACAGAGGGATAACCACTTCTTTTCTACTTGTGAT
This sequence comes from Neoceratodus forsteri, assembly GCA_016271365.2. Taxonomy (NCBI): domain Eukaryota; kingdom Metazoa; phylum Chordata; order Ceratodontiformes; family Ceratodontidae; genus Neoceratodus; species Neoceratodus forsteri. The sequence continues at coordinate 1,189,036,474 of CM057451.1, read as the reverse complement.
GCCCCTTCCTATGCATCCCAGTATCCCCCTGGCTCTCTTTACTGACTTTTCACATTGCTTACCCACCTTTAGGTCATCTGATATGACTACCCCCAGGTCCCTTTTCATTTTTGTTGTTGTTAGTACCTCCCCTGCTATTCTGTACTCTTCTCCTGGGTTTTGTTTCCCAGGTGCATTACTTTGCACTTCTTTGCATTCAGTTTAAGTTGCCATATGTCTGACCATTATTCCAACCTTGCCAAGTCCCTTCTCATCTTTTCTACCCCCCCTTGTGTATCAACTCCGTTACAGATCTTTGTGTCATCTGAAAAGAGGCATACCTTTCCCTCCAGACCCTCTGCAATGTCACCTATAAAGATGTTAAAGAGGACTGGACCCAGTACTGAGCCCTGAGGTACTCCACTAGTAACCCCCCTTTCTTCGGAATGTGTTCCATTTACTATTACCTTCTGTGTCCTGTTGTGCAGCCAGTTTGCTACCCAGGCTACCACCCTGGGACCCACTCCCAAGCTGGCTAACTTGATTATTAATCTTTTGTGTGGGACTGTGTCAAATGCCTTGCTAAAGTCTAGGTAGGCCATATCCACAGCCCCTCCCTGGTCTATTACTTTGGTCACCCAGTCAAAGAAATCAATTAGATTCATCTGACATGACCTTCCTGCTTTAATTCCACACTGCTTTGGGTCCGGTGCCCTGCTGGCCTCTAGGTACTCAACAATTCTTTCTTTCAGAAGTGATTCCATCATTTCTCATCTTTCGGATGAGACGTTAAACCGAGGTCCCATCTGCCTGGATTGGTGGTAGTTCAGGTGGATGTTAAAGATCCCATGGCACTTATCGAAAAGAGTAGGGGAATTTCCCCTGTGTCCTGGCCAAATTTCCCTCATTCACTAAAAATACCACCAACAGCTTAATCTGGTTCAAGATCAGTTGGCATTCATCTGTATCCCCTTCCCCCGGGTCGTGCCTGAAAATAGGCAGGATTTGTCTAGTGCACTTACCCGGTCAACAAAAGCTAAATAAATAAATAAAAAAATTAATAAATTTCCTTACCACTGAGGTCAAGCTTACAGGTCTGTAGTTTCCTGCTTCTGCCTTGCTCCCACTTTTGTGAAGGGGAATCACATCTGCCCTCCTCCAGTCCTCTGATACCGCCCCATCCTGCTATGATCTGTTAAAAAGCGTGGTCAGTGGTGTCACTAGGTCCTCCCTTAGTTCTTTTAGGATGCTGGGGTGAATCCCGTCAGGCCCCATTGCTTTGTCCACCTTGAGTTTTAGGAGTTCTTTCAGGAATCTTTCTTCTGTGAATGGACTGGTGTCAACACCCCCTACCCAGAGTGCTTCTATTGCCTGGTTTAGGTAACTCTTCCTCATCTTCTTTTGTGAATACTAAGCAAAAGTATTCATTCTGTATCTCTGCCTTTTCACTGTCTCCCTCTGCCCACCTCCCCTCTCCTTTATTAATCTTCACTATCCCTCCCTTAACCTTTCTATGCTCCCTAATGTACCTATAAAAGGTTTTATCCCCCTTCTTAACTGAGTTGGCTATTTTTTCCTCGGTTTGTGCCTTTGCTAGTCTGACTGCCTTCCCCACTTCTTTCTCTTTAATTGATACAGTTCCCTGTCTTGCTCCTTCTGTGATTCCTTATACTTTTTGAATGCAGCCTTTTCTCCTTGACCTTCCCTGCCACCTCTTTTGAGAACCATAGTGGTTTTTTACTCCGCTTTGTTTTCTTTATTTGTTTCACACAAAGGCTTGTTGCCTCTTTGATGGCAGTTTTGGTTTTTCTCCAGTGTTCTTCCACCCCTCCTTTTTGGTCATTTGCTAGTGCATTTTTCAGGTATTCACCCATTTTGCCAAAGTCAGTCCTTCTAAAGTCCAGTATCCTTATTTTTGTATGGCTTATTTCCATGGTTGTGCTCATTGTGACGCACACTGTGCAGTGGTTGTTTGTTCCCAGATGTCTACTGACTTCTAAATTTGTGATCTTCTCTCCATTTGAGAGTACCAGGTCTAATATTGCTCCCTCCCGAGTGGGTTCCAACACTCGCTGTCTAAGGCCTGCCCCCTGCCGGGCATCAAGAATGACCCTGTTCTTGGATGTGGCTGCAGTACATGTTATCCAGTTAACATCTGGCATATTCAGGTCCCTCATCAACAGTATCTCCCCTTTTTCAGCCATTTTGAGGATGTCCTCTATCATTTTGTTGTCCATTTCCTCCCCTTGAGATGGGGGTCTGTATGCAACCCCTGTGCAGATTGTGATGCCATTCCCTGTCTCCAAGGTGACCAAGAGTGCTTCTTGTCCTCCCCCTTTACTTTTTATTTCTGTAGCTTTGATCCCTTCCCTTATGTATAGAGCTACTCCACCTCCTCTTTTACCTTCCTGTCCCTTCTGTAGATTGTATACCCTGGTATGTTGACATCCCAGTCATGGTTCTCTGTGTACCATGTTTCCGTAACTGCCACAATATCCAATTGTTCATCTTCCATCAGGGCTACTAACTCAGGAAGCTTGTTTCCCAGCCTACAGGTATTGGTACTCATTGCTCTCCATTTAATGTTGGCTTTATCCTTTTTTCCCCCATCCCTGCTCTTATTGCCCTTGTCTATTTTTCCATTTACCCCTGTCCTGCCCTGTGTTGAGCTCTGTACCTCAGTGTTTACCTTACTACCTGCCAAGTTTTGTGGGGGGAAGCTTGAAATTTCCTGCCTTTTATCTGCGCCTCCCCCCTTGGCTAGTTTAAAAGCTTGCCAAGGAAGCATTTAAACCTATCACCTAGGAGCTTGGTTCCCTTCGTGGACAGATGCAGACCATCATGCCAGTATAGACCTTTATCTCTCCAGGTGGCCCCCCCCAGTCCCCAGTAAAGCCAAAGCCCTGTGCTCTGCACCAGTTTTGCAACCATTCATTAAACTGCATGGTGTGCAGTGCCCTAGCCTCACTCCTGCCATGGACTGGTAGCACCTCTGAGAAGGTTACCATGCTTGCTACCCGTCTGAGGCCCTTCCCCAACTCCACAAATTCATTCTACACTGCACTGATCCCATGCCTAGCTAGGTCATTTGTCCCAAGGTGTACTATGATATCCAGTTCCCTCTCCTGTGATGCTGCTTCTGCAATCCTGAGGATTCGCTTCCTGTCCCTCCAAGCCATGGCACCAGGCAGGCACCTTACTTCCTTCTCCTCTCCCTTTCCCAGTTTTACCCCCCTAACAATAGAGTCCCCTATCAGAAGCTGTTTCCTTTCCCTGTGGTGTCCCTTGCCACACTTTTGTAGGTCTCCCTTGCAGATGTCCTCAGCATTCTTCTGGGTCTCCACTGAGGGTGCCGTCATAGAGGAACCTTGCTCTGCCAGAATGGCATATGATTTATGTAGAGGTACAACTAGGGGGCTTCGCCTCTGGTCCAGCACCCGCACTCTCCCAGAACCCACTGTGGTCCAACTGCTCTTCATACTTGGCAATCTCTGAGGCGGTGGTTGTGGCAGTGGTGCTCTTTGTAAGGGGGAGGCCTCCTTAGTCCTTGCTAGTTCAGCCTGGAGGTGGGCAACCTCCTCCCTCAGAGCTGATAGTTGCCGCAAATAGGACAGCAACGCAGTTTCCAGAATGTCTCCCAGAAAACTGCTGCCCCACAGCCAGTGCATTGCACCACTCCCCACATGTCCCTCTCCCTTATAATATACAATATGTAATATATATATATTTTATTATTGTTATTATTTGTTGTGTGTACCTACCCTTTTTGCACTGTGCTGGGTTATTAAGGATATGACAGTTCTGCCCCAAGACCTGTTGAGGAAGTGATGTCAGAACTGTGGCTATAAATGAAATGCCACACCTGGGGGCGGGGGTAGGGTGGGTGGGTAGTACACAGCAACTGGTGACTGTTAGAAACAATCAAATACACAACTGCTCCACCACCCTGGTGAGTATTGCCCATTATAGTAATTCAACTAACACCACAATTTACTACACCACCGCTCCTGCACAAAACACTCTACTGAGTCCAGGGATAAAAATTAACTCATTCCTCAGCCAGCAGGACACTTTTAAAATGTTGCAAAAATATCATAGAAACATAGAAGTTGACGGCAGATAAGGACCGCAAGGCCCATCCAGTCTGTCCATTTCTTTTTCTACCTTATAAATGTGCCATCGGCCTTTGCTCTGTCAGTGGCCTATCTATTCATAGTCATTTGTATTGCTCCCTTATGCCTATCCCATGCCTGTTTGAAGTCCTGCACTGTATTCATAGCCACCACTTCTTGTGGTAAGCCATTCCATGCATCCACCACCCTTTCTGTGAAAAAGAATTTCCTCAATTCTCCCTTAATCGCCCCCTACTCTCATGCTGTGTCCTCTTGTCCTGCTATTTTTCTTATATTTAAACATGTTAGACTCTTTCACCTTGTTAATGCCCTTAAGGTGTTTGAATGTCTCGATCATATCACCCTCTCCTCCTTTGCTCAAGGGTATACATATTGAGCTCTGTTAATCTGTCCTCATATGTCTTCTGATGCAGTCCCTGCACCATTTTGGTTGCCCTTCTCTGGACTGCCTCAATTTGGTTAATGTCCTTGTGAAGGTGTGGCCTCCAATACTGCACAGTACTCCAGATGGGGCCTAACCAGTGTCTTGTAAAATGGATTATTACCTCCCTCTTACGACTTGTGATACCCTACTAATACATCCTAACACCCCCTAGCCTTACCTACTGCTTTAGAGGTCTGCTTGGATGATTTCAGGTCATCAGTGATGATGATGCCCAAGTCTCTTTCTTCCTTTGTGACTGCTAGCAACTCCTCCCAGCCTATAGGTGGCTTCAGGGTTTCTCTCTCATGTGCATGATTTTGCACTTCTTTGCATTAAATCCCAGTTGCCACTCTTCTGACCATTTTGCTGGTTTATCCAGATCTCTTCTCATTCTGCCCACCCCATCTGGATCATCTACTCTGTTGCAGATCTTGGTGTCATCTGCAAAGAGACAAGCCTTACCCTCTAGTCCATCTGCAAGGTCACTAATGAAGATGTTGAAGAGGACTGGCCCCAGGACTGATCCCTGAGGTGCCCCACTTGTGACTTGCATCTCTTCTGACTGTATACCATTTACCACCACTCTCTGTTTTCTACCCGTCAACCAGTTTGCCACCCAGTTGACCAACTTCTGACCCACCCTGAGCCTACCCAGCTTATTTATCAATCTTCTATGTGGAACAGTGTCAAAAGCTTTGCTGAAGTCAAGGTAGGCAACATCAACTGCTCCCCCTTGGTCCACCACTCTGGTTACCCAGTCAAAGAAATCTATGAGATTAGTTTGACAGGACCTTCCTTTTGTAAACCCATGCGGTCCTGGAACCTGGGCCCCTATGGATTCCAGGTGTTGCACTATCCTTTCCTTAAGGAGTTCCTCCATAATCTTGCCCACTACTGAGGTAAGACTGACTGGTCTGTAGTTCCCCACCTCCTCCCTGCTACCACCCTTGTGGAGCGGGATCACATGAGCCCTTCTCCAGTCTTCTGGGACCTCTCCTGTGCTCAGAGACTCACTAAACAGTTCTGCTAATGGCTCTGCTAGTTCCACCTTTAGTTTCTTAAGTACCCTGGGATGTATGCCATCAGGTCCCATTGCCTTGTCCACCCTGAGCTTAGCAAGCTCTTGTAGGACCCTTTCTTTTGTGAAGGGAGTACTGCTCACCTCCCTCCCCCCTGTGTCCATGATGCTGAGCTGTGGGCCTACCCTACCTTCTCTTCAATAAATACTGAGCAAAAGTATCTATTTAGGATAGATGCCTTTACAGGGTCCTCTCTCACATGCTCCCTTTTCTCCATTGCTTAGTGTTAACACCCCTCTGGACTTTCTCCTTTCACTAATGTATCTATAGAAAGTCTTCTCACCTTCTTTTACTGTTCGTGCTAGTGTTTCCTCAGTTTGGGACTTTGCCTGCCTTACTGCCTTACCTGCTTCCCTTAGGGCAGTTTGGTATGCCTCCCTATCTTCATCCCGCTGTGTTCCCTTATATTTCCTGAAGGCCAGCCTTTTGGCTCTGACCTTTTCTGCTACTGTATTTGAGAACCAAAGTGCTTTCCTTCTTCTTTTGCACTTCCTTTTCTGTCTAACACAATGGGATGTTGCTTCAAGTATTGCATCCTTAATGCTTGCCCACTTTGCCTGTACCCCCTCACCTGTGTTTCTTTTTGCCAGGGCTAGCTTAACTCTGTTGGCCATCTTATCAAAGTCAGCTCCTCTGAAGTCCCATATTTTGCCTTGGAATGGGATGATTTAGATGTAGTAGCCAAATTGAACCATACCATGTGATGGTCACTGGCCCCCAGGTGACCTTCTACCTGGAGATCTGTGATCCCTTCCTTGTTAGTCAGTACTAGATCTAGGATAGCCCTGTCTCTTGTGGGTTGCTGTACCAGTTGTTTGAGGCCCTCCCCCTGCAGGGAATCCACTATGTGTCTAGTTCTGGCAGATGTTCCTGCTGGTATTGACCAATCTGTATCCGGCATGTTGAAGTCTCCCATTATCAGAACCTCCCCTTTAGCTGTCATGTTTTGTATATCTTCTAACAGTAATGTGTCTTTGTCCTCTTCCTGGTCTGTGGGCCTGTAGACAACTCCAGTTCTTATGGCTGTCCCATTTCCTGTTTCTAGGGTGACCCACAGTTCTTCTGGCTCCTTATGTGTATTCTGAATTTCTGTAGCTTTGATATTTTCATTGACATACAGGGCCACTCCTCCCCCTGCACCCCTCGGTCTCTTCTGCAATACACAGCCAGGTACTGAGTCTCCCATGTGGTTACTGGTAAACCACGTCTCATTAATTGCTACTATGTCCAGTTTAGCCTCTGACATTATTGCCTGCAGGTCTGGGATCTTATTTCTCAGGCTGTGAGCATTTGTGTATATGATTTTCCATTGGCCAGATTTTGGTGTTAGTTGTTTGGTGAGGTTTGGCATTACCCCTGTGCGTCGTATGGGGAGACAAACCTTTTTTCTTACCTGGTGATGCAAATGAACTGCAAACATGCTGAATCCCTGTTTGACCACTAGCTGAGGTGGAAGGGGTGTTCTTCCCATTTGACGTATGGGGTACTGCACCCCTCTCCCCATTTGCTAGTTTAAATATTCTGCAAAGACATCAAACTTCTTCCCCAATGCACTGACTCTATCCTTAGTCAGATGCAGTCCATCAAATTTAAAGAACTTTCGCTCCCAGAACTGTTGCAAGTTCCCTACAAATCTGTGTCCTTTTTCCAGGCACCAGCCCTTGAGCCACGTGTTTAGCTCCCCTATCTCCCCTTCTGACCTTCCATCCATCTGCCCCCTCTCCCAGACTGGCAGGATCTCAGAAGGAGATGGATGAAATAGATATTGCTTTGTCACCGCCTGGTCAGGTGTTCCTTGTTCTCCACAACTGACCAGCTGGCGAGATCATTAGTCCCTATGTGTACTAGGACATCAACGTTTTCTCCTGCTTTGTGAACAATTTTAGCAACGCGGTCAGTGTCTCTCCATGCTGATGTACCTGGAAGACATCTGACCATTATCCCTGGCTGGAGATGGGTATCAACTCCCCGAATCACAGAGTCTCCTATGATCAGAAGTTTTTTGGATTTCCTTTTTGCTTTTTTTTTTGGTTCCTGATTCGGGTGAGTTTTGTTGTGCTAGCTCCTGTGCTGCAGTGTCCTGCTCTGCAGTGTCTTCTGCCTCTTTGTTTGATTTCAGAGATAGAGGCAGATACCTGTTTGTAGTGTTTATATGGTTTTTTGGAGGTAATATGTTGGAGAGCAGAGAGTGATGGGGCACCCGATTTGCCCCTCCTAACCACCTGCCAACCTCCTGGACCAACTACCCTCTGCGGTCAAGGTTTTTCTGTTGGATGCTGGGGAAATGGCGGGTGGTTCTTATAATGTATTTCCTCTTGAATATGAAATTTGAGGCATGCAATCTCTGCCCATGCTGCCTGGAGCTGAGTCCTAAGATCTCCAAAGGCCCAGCATGTAGGACAGTGTCCTAAATCCTGTAAGACTGTCCTTCTGAAAATTGTTCCACAGTACCTGCAGTTAATGATATCCATTCCTTCCAAATCCTAGGTCTCAACCCCAACAATCAAGCAAATTCAGTTGTATCTCACTCCTTCTGGATATAAAATTATTACACTTTTAATGGAATCCTGCAATTCTCTGCTTAATGCCAATAAGGAAAAAAAATGAAACTTTTTTGTAGAAAGCGTAGCTCCCCTACTTCACGAGTATTATGCCTTACCAGGTTTCCAGGTCCTAAATGGAGTTATAGTTTGTTCTTTGCAGTGTAGCAAGGTTCTCAGCTTCCAACAGACACATCAAAGTCAGACTGAATGGCTTCTAACTGTGTAGGATGCCTAAGACAGCACAGTGACGAAAAACACCCAGAGCCAATTGATTGACAAGTGACACCTGTGATGTAAGCAGGCCTTTCAATGTAGGCAGTCTGCTATGTCTGATTCCAATACACAAAATCTTTCAGTGAAACCAGGGATAAAAACTTAACTTCTCAGCCAGCAAGACCCTTTTAAAATGTTGCAAAAATATCCTTTCGAATCCCAGGTCTCAACCCCAACAATCAAGCAAATTCAGTTGTATATCACTCCCTCTGGTTATAAAATGACTACACTTTTAATGGAATCCTGCAATTCTCTGCTTAATGCCAATAAGAAAAAAAATGAAACTTTTTGTAGAAAGCGTAGCTCACCTTCTTCACAAGTATTATGCCTTACCAGGTTTCCAGGTCCTAAATGGAGTTATAGTTTGTTCTTTGCAGTGTATCAAGGTTCTCAGCTTCCACAGACAAATCAAAGTCAGACTGACTTATTATTATTATTATAACCTGCTAACACCAGAAGCACTAAGGATGGGAGACTTTTGGTGCCTTTCAGGTGCACTTCATTAGCCCAAAGAACCATTTCCAATCAGGGACCTAGGATGATCAATGACCTCCCTGCTGATGTAACTGGTTATGTGAAGATTAAACAGTTTAAACGTGGCTTGTGCTCCTATCTTACCAATGAATCATGCAGCGGCCATACCCTTTAAGGCTGGCGGAGCCCTCTCCTGTTCTCTCCCCCCATCTGGCTTTACCCCATGTCCCTGTACTTACCTCCACCCCACCCCACCCCCAAGCCCACATTCCCTCTATATTTTTTCCTGCACAAAGTCACTTCAGGCTGCTTCTAACCTCCTATATTCTGAACCTGGACCTATCCCTGAACCGTTGTCTTTTTCACAATAAAGGATTGCACCACACTTCTAAAGTGTTGTTGTAATACTTTAGGCACTTGTGAATATCAATTGTTTTTGCAACTTGTATGTAAATTGTAACCATTGTGATTTTTATTTTTCCTAAATATCTCCAGTAATGCTACTGTCACTTAGGATCCTGTTTTGTACTTCCATTTCGTGTACTGTATTGTTAAATGTCTGACTCAGAATCTTTTTAAATGAGCATCTGGCTCAAAGATATTGAATCCTAGACTTAAACAAATAAATAAACAAATAAATAAATGTCCTTTACATGAATGAAAGATATACTTGGGGGAAATTTTGGCCAATTTAGATAAGGAACCAAAATATTAAATGAATTACTTGTTAAAGTCAAATGAGAAAGAAATTCTGAATTAGATTTGAAAGATATATAAAGTTATTGGGCCCTATACATGAATCATGTGGAGTGGCTACATGTGCACAACTGGGGCGCCCAACCACTCCATGACCTACATCCCCCTCATGCAGAATGCACAGAGGGGTCATGCAGCACAGACGTACCCAAGCCCCAAGCTGCACGAGCAGCAATGTGCCGAGGCAGGCGAGGGGCAGGCCAGCACTACGCGCCATACACAAAGGCACATAGTGCTGACCGTGGATTGTGTATGGAGTCACGGAATACACCAGAGAGATCCTGCCGTAAACCCCCACACACCCCGTGCACATGCCACAGGACCAGGTGAGATGCCCACTGTAGGTGCCAGGGACACCAAAGGCCACCCACCCACCCCAGTACACACTGGTGCAATTGGTGACCTACCCATCCCCAGCACACACTTACTCTACACAGGGGCATGGGCACTGGCACAGGGCTGCGCCCCTCCAGCTGGAACCCCCACCAGCGGTGCTGGTCACACGGACCCCACTCTGCCTGGTGGCATGACCCCCACCCATCCCACTGTGCCAATCAGTGCTGATGGGGGCCAGTAGCATTGCCCTTCCTCACCTGCCACTGCCACTGGCCATCAGGTTTCCATGGGGCACACTGCTAATTTGTGCCCCACTGTGCAAGGGATTTAGCATGGGTCCCAGTCCGGGCATCCGACTGGGTGCCCAGACAGACCTGCAACCCCACCCCCAGCCACCCTGTGGAGTCCTGCACACTGGGGGTACAGAGCCGCAAACAGGTGGCTGGTGGTCATGAATACCGCCTGTGCGCACCTGTCCATGGGTGTGCAGTGACATGGGTGGGGGTATGCATGGATTCCGTGTACATCTCCCTCTTCATACATAGAGCCCACTGAGCAGAAAAAGCTGCATATACTTCCTGATAATCAAGATAATTAGAGAATATATTTGCCGCAACTAAATGTGGTCCCCAAGGCTTCAGCCTGGTTCAAGGACTACCTCTCAGGACGCTCGCAGCAAGTAAGAATAAACTCCACCATCTCCACCCCCAAGCCTGTTCGCTCTGGTGTTCCGCAGGGGTCAATATTGGGCCCGCTGCTTTTCACTCTCTTCCTTAATTCACTCCCCAAAGCATGCAGCGGTCATCTCTTACTCTATGCTGATGATGCGGTTCTCTACTGGAAACACCCCCAACCGTACACCCTCCAGCTCACCCTCCAGGGGTTCTTCAGGGAGCTGGAGAATTGGCTCGCTGATCACCGCCTGATCATTAACTATTCCAAAACCAAGTCCATGACCTTTGCTCATCGCCAAAGCCCCCACAGTCAGATGGCACTTCATATTTCCAACTCGGATGGTTCCCAACTGGAACACGTCACTCACTTCAAATACCTGGGTGTCACCTTAGATACCTCCCTCTCCTACCACAGACATGTACGCCTCCTCTCATCAGCGATCAACTCTAGAGTTGGTACCCTGTACAGGATCAAAAACAGCCCTCCTGCTCAAGCCATGCAGATAGCTGTCACATCCTCCATCCTCTCCCTTATCGACTACGGGATTGTTATCTACGACACCACTGATAACACCACCCTAAGCAACATAATCACTGCGCTAAATAAAGCCTGTCGCCTTGTCTCGGGATGTGACAGACTCACCCACACCTGCGATCTGTACAAGCTGACTGGCTGGCTTAATTTCCATCAAAGACTTAAATACCACACCTGCATTCTAGCAAAAAAGATCCACCTCCAGCTTGCGCCAACCGGTCTACTCCCATCATCAGACCGGCCCTCTCAGGTGTATTACTAGACTCGGGCTACCACATCCTTCTTCATGGTTCCCCCATGTCAAACATCCTTGGGCAGATCTTCGCTACATGCCCCAATGGCATAACACTCTTCCCCTTCCTCTCCCAGTCCCACAGCATCCAACTCTTCAAAACAGGCCTAGAACCCACTCTATTGGAAAGCTATAAATGTAAATGCTAATTCGCCTGACTCTCCTCCTCCCTTGCACTCACACAGGGGCCACTCTAGGCCCCGACGAAACACCCTCCCTAAAGCTCAGTCTAGGGGTCACATGTATGTCTCCTAATTGCTCTAACTGGATAAATAAGTCTCTCTGCTATCATGCCAGAAAAGTAATCAATAAATTATTTATTGTGTATAGAAAGTTGGTTCCTTTTGTCATATATTGTCTTATGTCTCTCCACCCGCTGTAACCACCGTGGAGCAACTGTATAAAAAATGTTTGAACAAAAATCTGTATATAATTTCCCTGTATATAATTTCCTTGTTCCATCTGTCTTCCCTGATATTTGTTTCCCCCTCCACCCTCTGTAACCGATGTGGAGCCTTTGCAAAAGAGTCTGTGACTCAAAGGTTTGTAATTCCGAATATACAGTAAAATAAAAAAAAAAACAAAAGGGAATATTTAGGGGCTCTGTAATATTCAATAGAAAACTGAACAATTTCTATGGGTAGGGATAAAGATTATGGTACCTCTATTTACAAAGAAAATAGCTCGGGAAAGTGCAGTAAATATAAAAATGCTAAGATCTCGGAATTGGTAATTTTATAAATGTATGGTTTTATTAATGTTATTTTAACAATTATTATGAAATGTATTGTATATTTTTATGTAATATTGTTACAAGAAATTTGTAAAGGCAATGTTGTATGTCACACAATAAAATGGAACTGAACTGACATGAGAACAGGGCTGAGTTGATGATCCAAGAGGTGCCAGCCATGTCCATTTGGAGACTGGGAGGTTAGGAACTACTTGCAATGAAAGTTTCCACACAAGTGCCAGGAAGTTGGCTCTTTCTCTATGGTGTTTAAGGCTGTTGGATGTAGGTGGCATCTTTTCATTTATTTGTTGCTTTTGAGAGAACATCCAGTATCAGGTGTCATCAGCTGTATTACCAGCACTCTTTGAGGCATATATGCCACACACAAACTTCTCACAGGATGTCACTTTATCCATAAACAGTTCCCCACTTTCTCCAAGCTGTGCCAAGCCCTGTTGATAACACTGATTCCTTTAGCAGTTGAAATGGTTTTTCTTTCTTAGTCCAGAGAAAGCACTGGTGTTATCATAACCTGTCAGTGAATGAACACTTGGGAGGGTACAGCACAGTGTTGGACCTAGCCTTTCTGCAACATGATGCACTGGTATTCACCATAGCTTGTCTTTTATTCCCATGAAAAACCACAACCCAGGATAGTAAAGTGAGCTACTGTATATGCATACACACTTAGTACAGCAACATCTGTATCACGGGACTGTATTACTGCTCTCGTGTGGTCTTCAGAGGCATCGAGTGCACGCAGGATCATGATGTGCCTGCGTCCTTGTGATCAGATCTGAACCCATCCAGGGGCTGTGACAGAGTTAAAGAAACAGAGACAGCATCCATACCATTCTTGAATCTGCCAGCAAGAATGACGCTCTTGCCAGAAGGCAGTATCTCGGGACCAATGTTACACCACCCTTCACTACGGAATGTGACCAGATAAGCCTTGTTGACTGGATTGCTAATATACTTCCCCCACTTCCATGGGGCAGAAGTGTTCACTCTAGCAATCTTTACTTCAAGCTTAGCCCATGATCCCCTTTTGGTATGCTCCTCTGCTTTTACAGGCTCTTTTCTGTCGTATCTGTGAAAAGCTATGTCGACTCTGTTGCAGCCCTCCTGACTCAGTGGTGCTGTTAGAAACTCCCAGCACTTATCAGCTAAGTCTCCAAATACAGTTACATCTCCAGTTTTGACCATTTTCACAGTGGCCATGCCATCCACAATATAGGCTGTAGACACTGGCCTATCTAAATGGGGGAGCCTTGGTTGAACTTCAACTTCCTTCTCAAGTTCAAGCAGCAAAGCACTCTTAGTGTCCTTTCTGAGAGTTCCATCTGAATGTGCCAAGGGGAAGGGAACAACAGAGAGTTCATAGGTCAGAACATCTGTTAGATTAACATCTCTAGACTTTGCTGCAACGATCAGTCTTCCAAAAAGTTCTGAGCATTAACAATGTGTACTTTCGGATCTCTAACTTTGATCATTTTCTTCTGTGGTTGAGTTGCAAACATTTTCAATTTCAGGCATGGCAAGGTGTCCCAAAAGCTCTTTGTGTGATTGTTCAGTCATTCTTAGATATATCTCTCCACATGCTCCATACCAAAATCTTCAATGCACACAAGACTGCATGTGATTTCAGCTGGCACTACAACTCCAGTTGCAATGTTCACAAGTGGGAGACACTTGCTGTCATAATTATCTGGAAGAGTGAATGGGTTTGGCATTAGTTTTGTTGTGAACACCAACAGAAGCCTCTGCACATCAGCTTCACCCCTCTACAGTTGCTGGGTTCCTAATTCCTTGTGATTGCCAACTGCTTCACTCTCCTGTAAGCCACACATGTGCATTGTAGCAGTTGTTATGGCTGCCCTCTCGTGGCTGGTGAGAAACCATCCCTCTAGAGCTCCTGGCTGTTGAGTGATTCCAATGACGCCCCCTCATTTCTTGGAATAAAGGTTAACAGACTGCTTTAGGGAGATATCTGTCCATTCCTGACTGAATGGTTAACTTGAGCAACTGACTGAGTGATTTCCTTTTAAGAACGCTATATGTACCAGAGGGTGTGTACTTCAGAGTTGGTTCATGTCTGAAAGATATATGGGCAGCGATCTTGCATAATTGATTCTGTCAATGGAGAAGAATAATTGCACCATTCCGGCAGCAGAAGAGAAGTGCAATAGCTAGTTCCCATTTCTCTCAGCTCGAATGAACGCGAGTAAAAGTTGTACCATCTAGATATATGAGTTGCAGAAATCAAAGAGATGTTATTTTGTGCTAGCTTCAGCTGTGAAAGATGTGAATAGCTGCTGAAGCTCATTCAGGTCTCTGCACAACTCCCTGAAGTTCTCATGCAGCATTTCACTCCTTTCAGTGCTGTTTTTGCACACTTTGATTTTCCTATTGAGATTTTTCCTTCCATGGCATTCAGGTTATCCTGATGCTCTCCCTAGTTTTTACCCCACTCCGAGAATGACTACCATTACAGGCACAACATTGCTTCCATTACCACTTAAGAACAACAAGACAAAGGAGGTACTGTTAGAACTTTACTACTCTACTGGGACTAAAGAACTAGAATTCCACTACTGGGACCTTCAATTTATGGTAAAAACAAAAAGAAAACATTTACTGTGTTTGTCTGAATTTGGTGAAGGAAATTGTTATCTGTGCAGTTAGCTAGGTGAAGAAGAAAACTGTGAATTAGGGAGAGTGGCTTAGGCAGAAGGAAACCAGGTGTTTGGATTTAAAAACTGCCCTAGATAACTTTTCTTTTTATTTAGTTGTTTAACCAGGAGTAGCACACTAAGCTGAAAGCTTTTTTACAGGAGCGACCTGGGAGCACAGGGAAGTTAAGTGACTTGCTCAGGGTCACACAGTATGCAAGTGGAATCTGTGGGATTCAAGCCCAGGTCTGGTCAGCTGGATGTCACCAGATTTGCAGCTCAGAGGCTTAAACCACTGCGCTATACTACCTCCCATTTGGCAGGGAACAGCAACAGGAAAAAGGTGCTGTAAGAACTTTACTACTCTACTGGGTCTGTATTGCCCTCCATCCATCCCCTCCACCCCCCTCCCCAGCCTAAGCCAGTTCTACTTTTATAGGCACAGGATTTGACTAACAACAGGAACTTCCTGTTTGGGAGTAGGAAGGGAGTGATCACAGAGGCACAAAAGACTCACCATCCTAGAAGGAAAAGAGTATCTCTCCATACCGCCCTCAATCTGCTAGAGGACCAACTCTGAGCAAGTAAGAAGGCAACTACTAAGGAATATAGGAACTTCCTGTCCCAGAGCAGAAAGATCAGGAACTTTAAGGGCACAGAGGCAGTAGGAAAAAAAATTATATAAAATTAAAAAGAACAGAGAAAGGAAAGAGTATGTATACCAGAAATAAGACATGATGGGAGTGGTGCAGTGCAGTGGCTGTGGAACAGCAGTCATCATGGAGATGTTCTGGAGGATGTGGTGTTGTACCATCTGCAGGCACCTCTCTGGGCTGAAAGAGGAGGTTGCTCATCTACAGGCTGAGTTGGCCAGGATTCAGGAGACCTCCTCTACCACCCAGAGACCACCAGGGCCACCGCTGCTGCCTCAGAGGATGCCAAGAAAGAGAAGCGGTTGGATAACAGTGATAAGAGTGAGGGTGGTGGAACAGAGGTGCATCCCTCCGGCTATACTGCTCCACAATTCATATGCCATTCTGGAAGAGTGTGGTTCCTCTATGGAGGCACCTACAGTGGAGACCAAGGAGGATACTGGGAACCTCCACAAAGGAGACCCACAGGAAGGCAACATGGGACCCCACAGGGAAAGAAACAACTAATGGTGGGGGACTCCATTGTTAGGATGGTAGAACTGGGGGAGGCAGGGGAAAAGGAGGGAAGGTGCCTGCCTGGCACCATGGCTTGAAGGGACAGGGAGCGAATCCTCAGAATAGTGGGAGCAACTGCATGGGGGAGGGAGCTGGATGTCTTTGTCCACCTAGAGACAAGTGACCTGACTGGAAAAGGGATCAGAGCAGTGCAGGAGGAGTTTATGAAGTTGGGAAGGGGTCTTAGACAAAGAGCACACACGGTAACCTTTTCAGAGGTGCTGTCTGTCTATGGCATGGGTTAGGCTAGGGTTCTCCACACAATGGGATTCAATCAATGGTTGAAAAACTGGTGCAGTGCTCAGGATTTTGGCTTCATTGGAGTCTGGGGGACTACCTGGAGGGATGCAGGCCTATATTGGTGTGATGGTCTGCATCTGTCCAGGAGGGGAACCAGGATCCTAGGTGATAGGTTTAAATGCTTCATTGGCAAGCAGTTAAACTAGTCAAGGGGGGCACTAAAAGGAGTAGAGAAATGCTGCCCCTCCAAAAAAAATCAGGGTAGTTAGTGAGAAAAAAACAAAAAAACAGAGAAATTGATAGGCAGAAGGGTGAGGGTAAATGGAGAAAAAGGCAAAGGCAGTAAGGACAGGGATGGGGGAAAAAGAGGTAAGGCCATCAAAAATGGAGAGTAATGAGCACCAATGCCCATAGTCTAGGTAACAAGCTCCCTGAACTGGTGACCTTGACGGAAGAGGGATGCCTGGATAGCATGGCAGTCACAGAAACATGGTACACAGAGAACCATGACAGAGATGTCAACATACCAGAGTACACAATCTACTGGAGGGACAGGGAGGGTAGAAGAGGAGGAGGAATAGCTCACTATGTAAAGGAAGAGATCAAAGCAATGGAACTAAAGGGTAAACAGGGAGGAGAGGAGGCACTGTGGGTCAGCCTGGAGACTGAAAATGGCACTGTAATCTGCACAAGGGTTATATACAGACCCCATCTCAGGGGGAGGAAATGGAGAAGGAAATGATAGAAGGCATCCTTAGAAAGGTAGAGAAAGGGGAGATATTGATGATGGGGGACCTGAATATGCTAGATGTTGACTGGAGCACCTTTACTGAAGCCATATCTAAGAGCAGGACCATTCTCAATGCCCTACAGGGGGCATACTTCAGACGGCTAGAGTTGGAACCCACTCAGGAGGGAGCAATCTTAGACCTGGTACTCTCAAATGGAGACAGAGAGAGGATCTGAGATTTTGAAGTGGGTAGCCATCTGGAAACAAGTGCCCACCAAACAGGGTGGTTCATGATAAACTCAGCTGCAGAGTCAAGTGATACAAAAGTGAGGGTGCTGGACTTCAGGAGGACTGACTTTGTCAAAATGGGACAGTGCCTCAGAAAAGCACTAGCAAACATGCAAGAAGGAGGGGTGGAGCCACAATGGGGAAACATCAAAACTGCCATCACAGAGGCAACAAGCCTTTGTGTGAAGCAGATAAACAAGTAAAAATGAAAGAAAAAAACACTATGGTTCTCAAAAGAGGTGGCAGGGAAGATTAGGGAGAAAAAGAAAGCATTCAGGAAGTACAAGGAATCACAGAAGGAGCAGGACAGAGAACTGTACCAGTTAAAGCAGAAGGAAGCAGGGAAAGCAGTCAGAATAGCAAAGGCCCAAACCGAGGAAAAGATTGTCAACTCGGTTAAGAAGGGGGATAAAACCTTTTATAGGTACAATAGGGAGTGCAGAAAGACAAAGGGAGAGATAGTGAGGCTTAATAAAGAGGAGAGTGATCTGAATATGCCAGATGTTAACTGGAGCGCAGTTGCAGCAGCCACTTCGAAGAGTGGAGTTATACTAGATGCCCTACAGGGGGCATGCCTTAGACAACTAGTATTGGAGCCCACTCAAGAGGGAGCAATATTAGACCTGATTCTCTCAAGTGGAGATGAAGAGAGGATCACAGATGTAGAAGTGGGTAGCCATCTGGGAACTAGCAACCATCGAACAGTATGGTTCTAATAAACACAAGCAATAGAGTCAAGCCAGTACAAAGGCAAAAGTACTGGACTTTAGGAGGGCTGACTTTTTAAAATGGGTGAGTGCCTAAGGAATGCACTAGCAAATGGGCAGGAAGGAGGGTGGAAGAACAATGGAGAATAATAAAACTGCCATCACAGAGGTAACGAGCCTTTGTGTGAAGCAAATAAACAAAACAAAACAGCGTAAGCAACCACTATGGTTCTCAAAGGATGGCAGTGAAGGTTCAAGAGAAAAAGCATTCAGAAAGTACAAGGAATCGCAGAAGGAGCAGGACAGAGAACTGTATCAGTTAAAGCAAAAGGAGGCTGGAAGGCAGTCAGAACAGCAAAGGCCCAAACCGAGGAAAAGATAGCCAACTCAGTTGAAGGGGATAAAACTTTTATAGGTACATCAGGGAGCGAAGGAAGACCAAGGGAGGGATAGTGAGGCTTAATAAAGGGAGGAGGGTGGGCAGAGGGAGACTGTGAAAAGGCAGAGATACTAAACGAATATTTTTGCTCAGTATTTACAAATGAAGAGGGGGAGGTACATAAAACAAACAGTAGAAACACTCTGGATACAGAAGTTGATACCAGCCCATTTACAGAAGAAAGGGTTCTGAAAGAACTCTTAAAACTGAAGGTGGGCAAAGCAATGGGGCCTGATGGGATTCATCCCAGAATTCTAAAAGAACTAAGGGTAGAACTAGTGACACCACTGACTACCCTTTTTAACAAATCATAGGAGGATTGGGTGGTACCTGAGGACTGGAGGAGGGCAGATGTGATTCCCCTTCACAAAAGTGGGAGCAAGGCAGAAGCAGGAAGCTACAGACCTGTTAGTTTAACCCCAGTGATAGGGAAAATGATGGAATCACTTCTGAAGGAAAGAATTGTCGAGTATCTAGAGGCCAGAGGGGCACAGGATCCAAGGCAGCGTGGGTCACAGCAGGAAGGTCATGCCCGACGAATCTGATAGATTTCTTTGACTGGGTGACCAAAGTAGTAGATCAGGGAGGGGCTATGGACATAGCCTACCTAGACTTTAACAAGGCATTTGACACAGTCCCACACAAGAGATTAATATACAAGTTAGCCAGCCTGGGAGTGGATCCCAAGATGACAGCCTGGGTAAAGAATTGGCTGGAGAATAGGACACAGACAGTAATAGTAAATGGAGTCCACTCAGAAGAAAGGAGTGTTACTAGTGGGGTACCGCAGGGTTCAGTATTAGGACTGGTCCTCTTCAATGTCTTTACAAGTGACATTGCAGAGGGACTGGAAGGAAAAGTATGTCTCTTTGCAGATGACACAAAGATCTGCAACAGAGTTGATGCA
This sequence comes from Neoceratodus forsteri, assembly GCA_016271365.2. Taxonomy (NCBI): domain Eukaryota; kingdom Metazoa; phylum Chordata; order Ceratodontiformes; family Ceratodontidae; genus Neoceratodus; species Neoceratodus forsteri. The sequence goes on along the minus strand of CM057451.1, from coordinate 1,189,017,052 downwards.
CAGGGTGGGGTGGAACGGATGAGAAGGGACTTGGCAAGGTTAGAGGAATGGTCAAATGTATGGCAGCTTAGATTCAATGCTAAGAAGTGCAAGGTAATGCACCTGGGAAACAAAAACCCAGGGGAAGAGTACACAATGGGGGGTGAGATACTAACAACAACAAAAATGGAAAGGGACCTGGGGGTAGTCATATCAGATGACCTAAAGGTGGGCAAGCAATGTGAGAGGGCAGCAAGGAGGGCTGGGGGGATACTGGGATGCATAGGGAGAGGGATCACCAGTAGAAAACAGGAAGTTATTATCCCTCTGTACAGACAGCTGGTGAGACCCCATCTGGAGTACTGTGTGCAGTTCTGGAGACCCAATCTCTGCAAAGACATAGACAGGATGGAAGCTGTCCAGAGGAGGGCAACTAAAATGGTGCTGGGTCTGCACCGGAAGACATATGAAGAGAGAGACGAAAGGAGCTTAATATGTATAGCCTCGAGGAAAGGAGGGAGAGGGGGGACATGATAGAAATGTTCAAGTACCTCAAGGGAATCAACAAAGTCCAAGAGGGTAGCATCTTTCAAAAAAAGAGGTGTGCAAGAACAAGAGGGCACAATTTGAAGATAGAGGGAGGGGCAGCTCAGAGGTAATTTAAGGAAGTATTTTTTCACAGAGATGGTTGTGGATGCATGGAACGGCCTACTGGAGGAGGTTGTGGAGTCAAAATCAGTGGTGGAATTCAAGCATGCATGGGACAGTCATAAGGCCATTCTAGGGGGTGGGGGTAGGAAGAAGTAGGCTGCTGGTTAACTAGGATCTGCAGCTTATCCAGTAGATAGGGAAATGGGCAGACTGGGTGGGCCAAGCGGTCCTTATCTGCCGTCAAATTCTATGTTTCTATGTTTAGGGTGGGTGGGCAGAGAGGGACAGTGAAAAAGCAGGGATACTGAATGAATACGTCTGCTCAGTATTCACAAAAGAAGAGGAGGAGGAGGAGGTACCTAATCCAATCAATAGAAGCACTCTGGATAGGAGGGTCAATCCCAGTCCTTTCACAGAAGAAAGGGTTCTAAAAGAACTCCTAAAACTGAAAGTGGGCAAAGCAATGGGGTCTGACAGGATTTACCCCAGAATTCTAAAAGAACTAAAGGTAGAACTAGTGACACCGCTGACTACCTTTTTTAACAAATCATGGGAGGATGGTGTGGTACCTGAGGACTGGAGGAGGACGGATGTGATTCCCCTTCACAAAACTGAGAGCAAGACAGAGGTAGGAAACTACAAACCTGTCAGTTTGACCTTAGTGGTAGGGAAAATGATGGAATCACTTCTGAAAGTAAGAATTGTTGAGTACCTAGAGGCCAGTGGGACACAGGACCCAAGGCAGCATGGATTCACAGTGGGAAGGTCATGTCAGATTAATCTAATTGATTTCTTTGACTAGGTGACCAAAGTAGTAGACCAGAAAGGGGCTGTGGACATGGCCTACGTAGACTTTAGCAAGGCATTTGACACAGTCCCACACAAAAGACTAATAAACAAATTAGCTAGCCTGGGAGTGGATCCAAGGGTGGTAGCCTGGATAAAACTTTGGCTGGACAGCAGGACACAGAAAGTAATAGTAAATGGAGTCCACTCTGAAGAAAGGGGGGTTACTATTGGGGTACCCCAAGGTTCAGTACTGAGTTCGGTCCTTTTTTAATGTCTTTATAAATGACATTGCAGTAGGAATAGAAGGAAAAGTATGCCTCTTTGCAGACAACACAAAAATCTGCAACAGGGTTGATACACAAGGGGGGATGGGAAGGATGAGAAGGGACTTGGCAAGGTTAGAGGAACAGTCAGAAGTATGGCAGATTAGATTCAATGCAAAGAAGGGCAAAGTAATGTACCTGGGAAACAAAAACCCAAGGGAAGAGTACACAATGGGGGAGCAGGTAGTAACAACAACAAAAATGCAAAGGGACCTGGGGGTAATCATGTCAGAGGACCTAAATGTTAGCAAGCAATGTGAGAAGGCAGTAGGGTGGGCTGGGGGGATACTGGGATGCTTAGGGAGAGGCATCACCAGTAGAAAACAGGAAGTTGTTATCCCTTTGTACAGAGAGTTGGTGAAACCCCATCTGGAGTACATTGTGCAGTTCTGGAGACCCCATCTCTGCAAGGACATAGACAGGATAGAGGCTGTCCAGAGGAGGGTAGACTCAAAATGGTGCAGGGTCTGCACCAGAAGACATACAAAGAGAGACTAAAGGAGCTTAATATGTATACCCTTGAGAAAAGGAGGAGGGGGACATGATAGAAACTTTCAAGTACCTCAAGGGAATCAACAAAGTCCAAGAGGGTAGCATCTTTCAGAAAAAGAGATGTGCAAGAACAAGGGGGTACAATTTGAAAATAGAGGGGGATGGCTCAGAGGTAATGTGAGGAAGTATTTTTTTTCACAGAGGGTTGTAGATGCAAAGAATCGCCTTCCTGAGGAGGTCGTAGAGTCAAAAACAGTGGGGGAATTCAAGAATGCATGAGACAGACATAAGGCAATTCTAGTGGGGGAGTAGGAGGAATTAGGCTGTTGGTTAACTAGGATCTGCAGCTTATCCATTAGGTAGGGAAATGGGCAGACTAGGTGGGCCAAGCGGTCCTTATCTGCCATCAAATTCTATGTTTCTATGTTTTTATGGGTGGGGGAGCCTTAAGGGGGAAGGGCAAGGATACAAGGGTGGAGGACTCCAGGGATAGGCACCTTGGTAGTAGGAGGGGCTGGAATGAGGAATGACAAAGGGGGGATACTAGTACTGGGGGATTCCATACTAAAAGGGATAAGATGGGGCAGTAAGGGGGAATGGCACAGTCATATGTGGGTGGAGTCCATACCTGGGTTAATGGTGGGCAAGATGGGGCAGTCAATTCTGAAGTGCGCAAGATGGGATAGGAAGAAACCACATCTTGTGGTGCAAATGGGCATGAATGACCTAGTGGGGGAGATGCTGGAAGTTGTGAGGGAGAGGTTCAAGGAACAATGTAGGGTATGTGAGGAACTGGGGTAATCGGTAGCCTTCTCAGAGGTGCTCCGAGTGCCGTGCACGAGTATGGTGAGAAAACAGAGGATTAGAGAGTTCAACACATGGCTCAGGGAATGGTGTCAAGTTATTGGGGGGCTGGGGAGGTACCTGGAGGCTGAGGAGGTACCTGGAAGGTACCTGGGACAACAAGGACTTATACACAGGAGATAGGCTACACTTGAGTGGGGAGGGGGATATTAAAACAGGAGATAGAGGGGTACATAGCAGCAAAGGCGAGTTTAAACTAGGTGGGTGGGGGTAATGAGTGGACAGCTGGTAGGCAGGGAACCCAGAGAGGGGAGCCCAATGAGCTTACCCCCCAAGATAACAGGGGAGGTGTCAGGGAGGAGTCACGGGGGAGTGGAAACCGAGGTTAAGGCAAGGAAGGAAATGGTTTTGGAGGGTGAACATGTTGAATGTGAGGAACCTAGGTAATAAGTTGGCTGACTTGCAGACTCTCTTCACAGTGAGGAGGGTAGACATTGCAGCCATCACAGAAACATGGGTTACCAAGTACCAGGACTGGGATATGATTATCTCAGGGTACAAAATATTCAGGAAGGATAGGGCTAAAGGGAAGGGGGTGGCAATATATGTACAAGAAGGGATGTGTTGTATAAGGAAGGAGGGGTAGGAAGGCAGAACGGAGGCCCTATGGATGCAGTTTCAGTACTCGAGAGGTAGGACACTAAGGATGGGGATAATGTGCAGACCACCAATGCGAGGGGAGAACCTTGACAGTCAGCTAGCTGAGTAAATCCTAAGGGTCTGTAGGAAGGGGTAGCCTGTGATGTGGGCACATGGAAAAGGGCGCCCTCCATAATGGCGACGCCTTCAGGGTGAAATCCTGAATGGTGATGGGGAGGGTAGGGTGACTGGATGTTGGGGGTGGGCAAACTGGTGACAGAATGTCGCTATATGTTCACGCGTGTGCAGGGTGGGGGAGAAAGCACGGAGAGCATGGGCTGGGAGGGGGTGGAGGGGATGTAGGGGTTGGCACTGCGGTGGGTTGCAAGCTGCGCTGTGGTGTTGGGAGTTGGCCTGCGCCTGGGGTGGTTGAGGTACTGGGTTTGGGTCCACGCGCTGGTGCGATTTTATTGCACCCGGCCCGAAACCTTTATTTTTCATGCTTTCACCCCCCCCCGACATGCACCCCCCCCAGAGTTCAGAATCCATTAGTAGGTGTGTTGTGGGGGGGTGCAGCACCCCCCACATAAAGCATGAAAATCTAAGTCCCCTGCGCCATTGTTCCTTGTGCCGAGGGTGTCAGAGTGCCAAAAATTTTTCACCACTCTGACTTTGCAATAATGGCAATCGCCTTTAGGCAGTCGCTGTTATCACATGGAACCATAGGAAGGGAACATAGTGGTTGTTAGGGACTTCAACCTACCTGGGGTGGTTTGCAGCACTCCAGCCACCATGAGCATGAGTGAGCAGAACATACTAAAAGCATTTCAGGACAACTTCCTGGTGCAGTTGATACATGAGCTGACTAGATTGGAGAGGACTCTGAACCTGGTACTTTCAAATGGGGAGGCTGTACATGATTTGGGGGTGGAGGACCCTCTGGCTGGGAGTGACCACCACTCGGTGTGATTCATGCTCAATATGGATAGGGAAACAGGGGGTACAGGAACCAGGGTGATAGATTTTAAAGGAGCAGACTTTAGTAGGATGGGGGAAATTTGGGGTAAGTATCTGGCAGGCATTTGTCAAGAAATGGATGCTAGTCAAAAGTAAGATATCATTAAGAGGTCCGACAGAGGCCACTGGGATGTGTACAGTGACACAGAGTAAGAAGGGAAGGGCAAAGAAGCCTGGTTGGTTGACTTGGGAGGTTATGGAGGGGTTTAGAACCAAGAGAAAGCTATTTCAGAAACTCAAGAAATTGGTGAAGGGGGGTTGATTAGGAGGAGTATACGAAGAAGTCCAGGGAGGTTACCAGGCTAGTTAGGGTGGCCAAGGCCCCTAGAGAACTCAGGCAGGTATAGGGTATTAAGGAAGAAGAAAAGGAATTCTTCAGATATATTAGAGAAGGAAAGATGAACAAAGACCAGATTGTGAGGATTAGGAAGGACGGAGAGTGGGTGGGGGGACAGGCAGAGGCATTAAAAGAATAATTCTGTTCTGTGTTCATGAAGGAGAAAGAGGGCAGATACCCAAGGGGTAGGGTGGGCAGGGAGGGTGACAGATGTAGGGATTGCAGAAAACAGGGTTCAAGAAGAATTGAGGGCACTAAGGGTGGACAAGACACCAAAACCAGATGGCATTCACCCTAGGATACTCAGGGAGCTAGCAACGATCCTGGCAGGGCTGCTGACAGACCTGTTCAATACCACCCTGGACATAGGATGTGTACCACAAGACTGGAGTGTGGAAGGTTGTGGGAATTAATAGCACAAGACACAGCAGAGAAGGTTTAAAACACACAGTTGCTTTGTGTGAATTTTATTTTCTACAAAATAGTTAACTCAGAATCAAAAAGAAAGAAACAAAATAGTAAATTAGCTCATACTGAGCTCCAGCACTACTACTTGACTTCAGCATTTCCATTTTCTTCTGTGCACATTAATCAGCAGTATTTACTTTCAGTACTGCTCCCTATGTTAATCAGCCTTCACTGAGCACCAGTGGTGCTTTTATACGTCTTCTGGCTGTACCACATGATCTACTGATCTGCCCCAATCTAATACAAAGAGTTCCTGAACTAATACATACATTTCGGTGGATCAGTTAGACACAAATTTAATTTAATGTTTAGTTTACATCACCACCAGCTCAAACAAATCATTTATTATAAAGGAGAACATAATTAAAATGGTTGCATTTCTAATTGCTCATTGGAGAGATTAAGCCCCTCCCACAAGACAGTATCATACTTGGCTAGCTCCCATAAGCAAGACTCACTCTGGGCTTCTTGGCTCCTAATAGTAGAGGTATAATGGTGTGCATGACAACAGGTAAGGGAATTTCTCTTTAAAGAGCAGGTACCTACTGTCAGACACCCAGCTCCCCTCAAACATACATAATAGAAGATCTGCTCTCCTGTTGAGGGCCATTAAAAATTCTATGTGCTTCCCTCTGGTTAAAAAGTTATAGCACCCCCATAAAAACAAAACCTTATCTGACACGCTTCCTTTTGTGGTGTCAGAAAATGAATACTGAGGGTGCATGTCATTAACCTGTATGTATATGTCTATGGCGTTTGGTACTATTTAGAGGTGCCATGTAGACAAATCAAAGCAGCTGCAGGAGTAACAGTCCCTGCTTACTGGAGCGGTCACTTTCATTGTTCCAAGTGTCAACTCTAAATAGTACTAAATATCATTGACAAATGGCACCAATATAGAGCTATGGAGCACACACAAGCAGCCTTCATTTTCTGACATCACAAAAGGAGGCATGTCAGACAAGGCTTTGATTTTATGGGGTACACATTTGGGGTGCTATAACTTTTTAACCAGAGAGAAGCGGATAGAATTTTTAATGCCCCTCAACAGTAGAGCAGATCTACTATTATATATGTTTGAGGGCAGCTGGGTGTCTGACAGTAGGTACCTGCTCTTTAAGCGTTATTAGAAAGAAACAACAAGAAAAAGAACATTCTGGCATATTTTCATTATTGCTGGTACAAGTAAACCACAGCAAGCTGCCGAAAGCCTTTTAAAATGTGTAACAGGTTCCTTGTTGGCTGAAATTTGCAGCCGACAGGAACATATTTCATTTGGGCCTTGTACTGAATGTAGAGCTTTTCCCTGCTCTCTGTTATACCATGCTAGGACCCCTTTTCTCTATAAACCCTCTTTTTAGGGTTTGGAAAAAAAGACCTAAAACCTAAAATGTCTGCGGTGTATAGGCTTCACTTTCCTAGACACACGGGATCCGTGTGCCTACCTGCTTGGCCGCTTTCTTTTCATAGTGTTTAATACTTCAAACCCCTTGTCTTGCTCATATTTCTCCTTATAACAAGCGTAATCAAAACTCAGGGGTTTGACTGATTTGTAGGCATGTCAGTCTACTCATAGCACTTGAGACAGGAAAGAAAATCTAGTGGGGTAGTTTAGACAAGAAATGTCTTGGTAGGAGGCCACCCTTCCAAAGCAGAAACATGAAAAGTAAAAGATAGTAAAGAAATGCTGCTGCAGCAGGCTTTAAGATAAGGGAAAAAGTGAAGAAGGAAGTCTCAAAGTGCTCCCCAACTTTGGGGGGGGGGCTCATACTGCCACATAACACTCACACTACATAATACATACATTACAAACAATAATTGTTTGTAGTGTATGTATTACTTTTATATCATTTCTTGTTATGTTTGTGAATGGACTGTTTGGTTATTATTTTTGATTGTTATATGACTGCACTAAATGTAAAAATTTTATACAACAGGAGCATCTTGCAAACAGGACTTTGTCCTAATGATGTATTTATGCCAACAACTTTCCTGTATAAAAATAAAGGTTTTTACTACTTACTACTACATGGAGGATGGCCCATGTGGTGCTCATTCACAAAAGTGGACCCAGAGAGGAGCCAGGCAACTACAGGCCAGTGAGCCTCACATCGATTGTAGGGAAGCTCATGGAGACAATCCTAAAGGAGAGGCTGATGGTCTTTTTGGACAATGGTCTCCAGGATGGTCAGCAACATGGGTTTGTCTCCAGCAGATGCTGCCAGACTAACATACTAACATACTAATTGCCAGCAGATTAGGCCTTACGGTCTATCGAGTCTGCTCGAACCTCAGATCCCTAGTTGGGTGTAGACAGGCATACTCACTGTACACATCAGGTACAGTTTTGTTGAGTGCCTGTCAAAAACCATAAGCCACTATGTTAATATTATCATTCTAATCTGTAGTATTTGGGTTAGTGTAGGCCACTGAGGTGTGTCCAATACATGTATAACCTCTTTAGAGAGTAGAGGAGTCATCTGACAACAATCTGACTTGTTTGGAAGGGGGTGCCATTTGGAAAGGATGTGTAAATTTTGTAATTGGGGGGTGTAACTGTTGGAGATTGTGTACAAAATGGAAATTTCTAGTTACACTCCTTGTGTTCCAGAAACCCCTATCATCCATCCCCGCCCCCCGGGCCAGGCCATCGTCTGATACATCCACTTTCTGTGTCTGTCCCACCCCTCTCCTGAAGCCCTCCACTGTGGATCTCTGAACCAGCTTGCCAGGCAGTGCATTCCAAGGGTCCACCACCCTCTCAGTGAAAAACCTCCTCCTCTTTTCCCCCCTCACCCTTCCACCTTCCAACTTCAAACCATGCCCTCTGGTGATACCTTCCTGCTTTAGTCTAAAGAGCCCCTCCATGATTACCCTATTTATTTATTTAGTTTATTTAGCTTTTGTTGACCGGGTAAGTGCACTAGACAAATCCTGCCTATTTTCAGGCACGACCCGGGGGAGGGGGGGATACAGATGAATGCCAACTGACCTTGAACCAGATTAAGCTGTTGGTGGTATTTTTAGTGAGCGAGGGAAATTTGGCCAGGACACCGGGGAAATTCCCCTACTCTTTTCGATAAGTGCCATGGGATCTTTAACATCCACCTGAACTACCACCAATCCAGGCAGATGGGACCTCGGTTTAACATCTCATCCGAAAGATGGCACCTCAGAAGTGCAGCACCCCTCTCATGCTGCACTACAGTGTCAATACTGGGATATTAACCCAAGTGCCAGATGTGGGAACTGAACCCACAGCCCTGTGATCTCCCGGCCTCAGAGGCGAGTGTGCTACCTACTGAGCCACTGACACTGATTAAATTTAATCCCTTGAGGTACTTGAAGACCTCAATCATGTCCCCCCTGTCTCTCCTCTCCTCCAATGAAAACAGGCAGAGCTCCTCAAGTCTGTCCTCATATGTCAAATCCCCTAGTCCTCATATCATCTTAGTTGCCCTCCTCTGTACCCTCTCCAGGAGCTGTATGTCTCTCTTCAAGTGTGGTCTCCAGTACTGTACACAGTACTCAAGGTGTGGTCTGACCAGTCCATTGTACAGTGGCAAAATCACTTCCTTGCTCCTAGAGGTGATCCCCATTACAATGCATCCCAACATCCTGTTTGCCTTGCTAGCCGCTCTTCTGCACTGCTCAGAGTTATTCATACATGCATCCACCGTGACCGTTAGGTCTTTTTCCTCTATTGAGGCCTCCAGCGCCTCCCCTCCCAGGGTGTACCTGTGTTTAGGGTTTCCCCGGCCAAGATGTAACACCTTGCACTTATTTATTTATTTAGTTTTAGTTGACTGGGTAAGTGCACTAGACAAATTCTGCCTATTTTCAGGCACCACCCGGGGGAGGGGTATACAGATGAATGCCAACTGACCTTGAACCAGATTAAGCTGTTGGTGGTATTTTGAGTGAATGAGGGAAATTTGGCCAGGACACCGGGGATATTCCCCTACTCTGCCGCTGCTTTGTGGCCAGTAGGGGGATAGGCTGTCTGCATGATGGCCACTTCGTGCAAGTCATCGGAGGGAGAGGATGTTCCTGCAGTGGGAGAGCTGGCCTCCACTCCTGCTGTGCTTTTGCGAGAGGCACAGTGTTTGGTTACATCGGAAATTGAGTCAGACGACTAATTTCATGAAGCTCCATTTTATTCGGAGAATCTGGATTTTATTGCTACTTCAGAAGTTTCTAACGCTGTTTTGCAATCTGATTCAACACTAGGTAGCTCCCTACACTTGCTACCTACAGTTTCTGTAGAGCTCCAGATTCCAGGGTCACACCCTGTCATTAGTGCGCTAATCCCTGTCAGCTTCTCAGCTGAAACACAGCGTTCTACTCCTTCTGCAAGACTCGGTGAGTCTCTTTCATTTTCTGTTGGTGCACATTCTACTGCAAGTAAAACTACCCCGCCCCCCGCTTTGTCATACTTTTCAACTGGCTGGCAATCCTTTCGTCAGTTCAGACGAGTGCCTAGAGCCGAGTATGGAAGGGCGAGGGGAAATATTAGCCAGGACTCTTACTGAAGTTATGCAGGCTCCTCTAAAGCCTATGGTTCCTGTTCCTGTCTACAAACTCAATCGACTGGCAGTGGAATCGGGTCTGCGAGTGCCTACAGCCGTTTCTTGGAGAACAGGAAAGTTCTGTTTTAATTAAAGGAATTTTGCAAGCCCGGTTTCTTCTGATACAGCTTCAAAATCTCTATCTCCTTTACTTTGCAAACCTCCTCAATTGGCTGGCAGTAATGTACATTCGGGGATTGGCCAGTACCTAAAAACCAGATTTAGAAGAGCTGGAGACACCTAATATTTCAGCAGTTATACCGTTTTCTGCACCTCCTGAGGTATTTTCTCCTCCCCTTCCTACTCCACTCAGTAAAACTGCTGGTTTTGTATATAAGCAACCTTCTATGGGGGAAACATCGGATTTATCTACCATCACTTATCAAACCAAAACGACACCCCAGCCTGGTGTTACTGAATTTTTCTTAAAAGATGCACTTCATAATGCCGGGAGAACTGTTAAAACCTCCATTGCCCTTCAAGACTCTAGTACCACCCAACCTTCTGCTCACGGAGACGGGCCCTGGACGACAGGGAAAGCTGTAGTTGGAGCAGGTTGGAAAAAGGCCCCTTCAGGTATCTGGGTGCCTGACCCAGAATGGGATTCAGACTTTAAATTATCTCAAAATCCACCTACGTGGAAACCGGGTTCCTCTACCACTTCTGCAAAATCTGTATCTTCTCCTCCAGTTTCCTCAACACCTCCTATTCTACAGAGCAACACTATTATACCTCCTTCAAGTTTAGAGACCTCTAAACCATCTCAGGAGAAACCTTTGATGTCAGAACTTTTTTCAACTTCCAAACGGGAAGCAGCCCCCCCGGAGAAATGCGGTCCGGATTCGAAATAAAGGGGGTTTGGATACCAGACCTGACAGATATTATGTTGGAAGGACATTAATTAAGGATTCTTTGCATTTTTTTTCCTAAAGATGTTTATGCTTTCATTAATATATCTGGTGAAGATAATTTTGATATTAGCTTTAGGTCATCTCACCTTTTAGACTTATTTTGGGATAGGTATGCACAGGTTAAGTTTTCACCCATATGGACCCCCTTTCTGGTTATAGTTTTAACTAAACCCTTGATTAAAAATGTAACTGTAATGTTTCGAAATGAGGGGGTCCATGTGGATATTACTTTCTGGCTCTCACAAACATGTGAGTTGCTGAGTTCTCCTGAACCTATTCTGGATTCAGAGTTTTTTGGGACGGGAGGGTGGAAATACAAAGTTAAGCTTCATTAGTCTGATTCAGGTATAGAGCATATTCCAAATTCCTTTTTATTAGGAAGGGATCGGGGGGGGGGTTGTTTCTAGGGGGGTCAACCTCGGGCCTGCTATAAGTGCGGTTCTCGAACTCACTTATCCAGCATGTGTGATCAGCCCAGGTGTGATAATTGTGGGGAAGTGAGTCATGGAACTGTGCAGTGTATCAATCGCACACGGTGTGACCTATGTGAAGAAGTTGGCCATGTGTTTAGGGATTGTCCATGGGCAGCAAAAAACAAAGCATCCTGCATTAGTCCTGAGTTGCTGATCCAGAAAGCACAAGACTCGGTTTGTATCCCCCCCACACTCCCCCTCCTCCTCCTATTTCTAAGACAGCAGTGCAATCTCCACAAGAATTTCATCCCCCTGCATTTTCCTCTCCTACTTCTGTAGGTCAGCCCTCTGCTATTTCCTCTCAGGTTCTTTCCACAAGAGGGATGGACATGATTCCTGTTGTACTTCAGGAGATGGTACCTGTTAGCTATACTGATTCAGCTGCTGGACACTCAGATAACGCTTTTGTAGCTCCCTCTTCCACCTTGTCCAGGAGGAGATCTTCTAGGCACCTGACAGTTAAATCTCCCCCTGGCCCAGTTCCTGTTGAGTCTACCAACTCTTATGCAGCTTTGTTTTCACCTTGGGGGGACACAGACATGGAGTTTGGAGATTCAGATTCCCAGAAATCCTCTATTTCTACCCTTTCGCAAACTAGAGATAATTACAAGGACAAAAAAAAGAAAAAATGGAAAAAATAATAACTTTTTCACATAATGTTTGTCTGGGGATCCTTAAACACACATAGCCTTTTAAAAAATGTTAAAAGGCTATCCCTGTTTCAATACTTACATGATTCACAGATTAATGTATGTTTTCTACAGGAGACCTGGATGTTTTCCATAGAACAGCTCTATACTTTCAAAAGGGATTGGCCTTGGGGACCTTCCTATTGGTCTTTTGGCACAGATAGTGCTGATGGGGTCGGGATCCTTTTTTCTTCCTTTAATTTTCTTTTGTTTAAACTAATTGATCTTATCCCTGGACGGGTTTTAATAATTGATGGGAAATGGCATGATACCTGTTACAGATTTATTACTATCTATAACCCACAAACTAAAGCTGATTGAGTGCAATGTATGAGGGCAGTGCAACCTTATTTGTTTACTTCCCTGCCCATTTTATGGGGAGGTGATTTTAATTGTAGCCTTGTTGGTTTAACACAACAGACAAAGAAAGTCTATTGTGATTCACATACTTTAGCTTCCATTATTAAAACTGCAGGTTTATGTAACTGTCTTCCTTTTCATTCAAAAGGCCCAGCTTTTTTATTTTCCAAAGGAAAATTGTTCTCACTCATTGATTATATGTTCGTCTCTCCGTCATTTCATGTACAGGATTTCCAGATGAAACCTTTGCAGTTCTCTGATCATTTATTATTAATTAGTTCTTTTGATTCTGGGAATTTAGGTTGTGGCAGGCAGGGACGGTGGAAACTAAATGTTTCCACTTTAGACCTTCCTCAAACTAAGTTTGGAGTTAAAATGCTTTTGCGAGCCAGATTATCAGTTGTTTTTATACTCTGATGTAGAAAACTGGTGGCTTGATACTAAATTGTTGTTACAGAAATGGTTCAAGCATCAAGGTGTGGTCACTAGAGATTCTAAATTCATGAAATATTTATCTTTAAGACAGCAATTACAACGGTTAATTTCAATTTCATATGTTTCTAGATATGATTATTCAGCTCAGATTAATACACTAAAGAATTCTATGAAAGCCTTCCAATATGATAGAGCCAAAACACTGCAAGCTATATTTACTACTGGCACTCAAAAGGCCCCTACTGGGGACCCTTTTGAGGCCTGTAAAACTCTAACAGATTCCTCTACCATTGATTTTATCATTACACCAAATGGCTCTAAAGAAACCACTGTACCCCAGCTTAGGACAGTCATTCATCAGCACTTTCAAACTCTAGAACCTAAGTTGCCAATCTCAGACATAGATATTGATAAATTTTTAAACACTATTGTATTACCCACTGTACCTACTGAAACTCATCAGCTGTTAGGACCAATTACACTAGAGGAAATAGTTACAGTTATTCGAACTTTAAAATCTAATGTTTCACCAAGTTTGGCTGGTTTACCCCACCAACTTTATAAAACTTTTATTGAAGAATTCAGTCAGTGACTTCTTTTACTTTTCCAGTCTTTTCCTTTTTTCTTTTATTTTCTTTGTATGCCCCCTCTCTCACCACCGAACTCCTGCTCCTTCTGGAGACTCCATCGGCCTGATTCGTCCCTGCTCCTACTAACCGACGACCAGTGCAGTCCATCCCCCCCACGGACCCTTGGCTATACCCCCCAGGCGGGTATGGGGTGGGGCCCTTACACCCCGACGTGACTTAGTTTTCGTCAGAGGATGCTGGTACTGGCGTCGGTAGGGGCATTGGAGATCGTGGCCAGGAGCTCCTTCTACCAGGAGTCTGGTGGGGTATTTCCTGGTTTTCTTCCCTCCCCACAGGACACCGCACGCTGGGGGAGCCTAGGGCCGAACCGCCAGCTTGCCCGGCAGTCCAGCTTCCAGCAGGCGTCCCTCCTCCTGCGACGTGCAGTCTCGCTGCACCTCCACATATGGTCACCCAGGTGGCGGCGTTGCAGCGGGACTTGCATCCCACCCTCCTGGAGGAGGAGGAGCGCCGTTGGCGGCTCAATCCTCCTCCCCAGCCAGTCCTCCAGCTACCCGAGTCCGTTTCGTACCGGGTCGCTGGCGCCGCAACAGAAATCCAACCGCTGCCCTGGCGGGCCGGCTTTTTCCAGTCTTTTCTGACTACTAAAACTGTGTTTCCTACTTTTACTGAGGGATTACTATTACATTTATTTAAATCAGGGGATAGACATGACATTAAAAATTGGAGGCCTATTACTCTTTTAAATACAGATTACAAAATATTTACGAATATTCTAAATAACAGGTTTAAGCAATATGCCAAATTAGTGATAACTCCGTATCAATTTTACGGCATCCCTGATAGAAGGATACAGTCTGCTTTGATGCTGGTTAGAGACACTATAGAGTATTACTCACTACATGCTATTGAAGGCTGTTTGCTTTCAGTAGACTTTGAAAAAGCCTTTGATAGGGTTCATCTTCCCTTCCTTTTTTCAACTTTAGGAAAATATGGAGTGCCTAAATCTATGATCCAAGTTTTAGGCTCCCTCTATGAACATAACTTAGTTCATCCCTTTTTGTACAGGACAGTTGCTGAAGGGTATCATTTAACTACTGGAGTTAGACAAGGGTGTCCTTTAAGCCCCCTTTTGTATGTTTTTTCTATTGATCCCCTATTACGGCTTATAGATCAATCTAAGTGTTGGCTGGGGGTTCAGGTTGGGATTCTACCCCCTTTATTAGTACAAGCCTATGCTGATGATCTGATTGTGTATTTTGCTGACTATACTCAGTTTCATTTTTTTCTAGAAATTTTTTCATATTTTTCTGCCATCTCTAATGCACAATTAAATTTCACAAAGACTCAGGGATTATTTTTTGGAGCATCTGTTTCACCTGATGTTCATCAAAATGGGATTTGGATTTCTCATACTCCTTTGAAAATTTTGGGTCTCTTGTTTGGGCTTCAGTTGAATTGGGAATTAGTTCTTGGGAAAGTGGAAATTAAGATTACTAGATGGAAACGGGAAATTTTCAAAGTTCAAACGAATTCATATTTTAAAGCAATTTATTCTTCCTTGTTTACAGTATTTAGCCATGATTTTTCCCCTTCCTCTCCTGCTTGAAACAAAGTTATATAGTTTATTTCTTCAGATGCTGTGGGGAAATAGGCATAACCCTGTTAATGACACTATACCTATTTGGATAAAACCTCTGGAGGATTGGGCATGTTAGACCCTGTTGTGTTTGTGCACTCTTTTTTCTTTACAACTACTCTTAGCTCTGGTTTGCATCATAAAGATACCATTTGTAAGGGTTGGGTAGTCGCTGTTCTAGGCGGCTATTTTCCGAAATGGCTTGTTTTGGCCCCAAAATTAAATCCATATATTATTATCCCTATTTATTTTAAACCAGCGGTGCAAAAACTGTTTAAATGGCATTTAACTAAGGCCATGATTTTGGATAACACCACCAGCTAATTATTAGTTCACTGTATCCTCGGGAGCCATGTTTCCAAAAACTGTCCTTCTGCTCTAAATTACAGGGTTTTTGCTCAGCTAAATAATCCTGGATTGCCAGTTTCTCAATGGGACACACAGTGGCTTATTGTTTATGGTCATTTAAATGTTAGGGGAAACGCTAAATACAAAGCTAGGGAGGAAAGGAACTGCCCTTATCCTGATTGTATTAATGCAGAAGAAACTATGGAACATTTCTTTTTTTTCTGTTCTTATGTTAGGGGTTTATGGCCTTATTTAGCGAAGATATGGAAATTAAATTGGCTAATGAATCCATCATTTGATATGTTGGTCCTTGGGATTTATCCCCCCTAGTTTATCCATTTATTGGGACAGCACTTTATTACTTTTTTCTGTTGTATACGGTACTATTTATGGCAAGCCTGGTGCCAATGGGTAATCTTTGTTTTATTTTACATCCTTATTATGATCTATGCCTAAAATGTACCCTTATGTAACTATTACTGTGCTACCCAATGTATATCTTGTTTTGCTCCTGTACACCTATATTATGTCTGTGCATTTCTGCATATTGTAATCAATGTCCTGTGCTCTCCTGGGTCGTGCCTGAAAATAGGCAGATCTGTTGCCTAGCACACTTACCTGGTTACCAAAAGCTAATAAATAAATAAATAAATCTATCAACGTAAAATGTCCTATGATTGTTATGTATGTTTAGTAACCACTGAACTTTCAAGAATTTATTTTCAAGAGTCACAAAAGTTTTCTTCCCGGACAGTCTTAAAATGGTGGAAAGGGTTTCTTCATTTTATTAAATGTAAATAAGTTTTGAGAATGTATTTGTTTTTCTTATATTTTTGGGTGTGTTTCAAGAAACTGTGACTTATTTTTATGTTTATTTTTTGTTTCTGTAAATGAATTATTGAGTTGTTTACCTATGTTTTTTTACAATAAAAACTCCCCTACTATTTTCAATAAGTGCCATGGGATCTTTAACATCCACCTGAACTACCACCAATCCAGACAGATGGGACCTCGGTTTAACGTCTCATCCAAAAGATGGCACCTCAGAAGTGCAGCACCCTCTCATGCTGCACTACAGTGTCAGTACTGGGATATTAACCCAAGTGCCAGATCAGGGAACTGAACCCACAGCCCTCTGATCTCCTGGCCTCAGAGGTGAGTGTGCTACCTACTGAGCCACTGACACTGCAGTGATATTGATGATATTGAAATTTAATTTCCATGTGTGAGCCCAGCTTTCCAAGGTGTCCAGGTCCCATTGCAGGGACAACCTCCTCTCTTCTCCCTCAACTACTGCTCCCATCTTGGAGTCATCAGCGAAGAGACTCATTTCACACCCTATACCATCCCTGATGTATGCATTAAACAGGATCGGACCCAGGACCGAGCCCTGCGGAACCCCACTACCAACCTCTCTAGAGTTCGAGAGCTCCCCACAGACCACTACTCTCTGGGTGTGTCCAGCTAGCCAGTTTTCAATCCATCTGACCATCAAAGGACCTACTCCCAACCCCATCAGTTTTTCCACCAGACCATTGAGGGGGACAGAGTCAAATGCCTTGCTGAAGTCCAAGAATAATACATCCACAGGCTTTCCCCTGTCTGGTTCTGATGTTACCCATTCGTAGAACTCCACAAGATTGGTTTGACATGATCTACCTGGCACAAACCCATGTTGCCAACTATCCAGACCTCCTACCTCCTCCAAGTACACCCCCAATCGTTCCTTTAGTATACTCTTCATTAATTTTCCCACCACCGAGGTCAAACTGATGGGTCTATAGTTACCTGGTACTTCACTCGACCCCCCTTTATGGATTGGCACCACATGTGCCACTTGCCAATCCCTAGGTACCCTCCCTGTCTCAAGCGACCTGTTGAAGAGCTCCGCCAGGGGTGCAGCCAGTATGTCCGCCAATTCCATAGTACTCTCGGGATGGATGCCATCCAGCCCGGAGACTGTCTTTCTTTAGGGCCTTGAGGGCTAACCACACCCTTTGGTGGAGATAGCATCATCCGTCCCCTCCACCTTATTGGCCTTTTTATCCTCATCCTGATGTGACACCCCTGGGACACCTCTCCCTCCCTCTTGCTCCATTTCTGTTGCTCCCCTGATCCCACTCACTGCCGCTTCTATCCCCATCGTGCCTTGCTTTGTAGATATCCTATCCTCCTCCCTAGTGAACACAAAGGCAAAGTACTTGTTTAATACCTCTTCCTGGTCCTTCGCCTCTTCCACCCACCCTCCTACTGATCTCAATCTGCTGAGATGGCCCTTAGTTTTTCTCCACTCCCCAATGTACCAGAAGAACCCCTTTTCTCCTCCATGTATCCCCTGTGCCAGCTACTGCTCTTTACCTGACTTTGCCCCTCTCACCATCCGGGAGACTTTTCTAGATGCAGGATGGTACATTTCCTTATCCCTATCCCCTCTTGTTGTTTTATATTTTTTGTAGGCCGCCTTCTTTTCTCTGACTGCTACCTGAACCTCACTGGACCACCAGCATGGTTTACGTGACCTTGCTCCCTTATGTTTCACCTTAACGCAGGTCCTGACTACCTCATGAATTCCCCATTTTATGACCTCCCATCTCTTTTCCACATTTGTCATTGATGTAATCCTCTTCAAGTGATCCTTGAGAATATTTCCCATGCCCATAAAGTCTGCCCCCCTGAAGTCCACTGCCAGTGTCCTAAATATCACCCACCTCCCCCATGCTTATTGGAAGCCAGACAGTATTGTGGTCACTCCCAGTCAGGGGATGCTCTACAACCAGGTCCCTTACCAGATCCCCATCTGCCAGAATCACATCCAGAACATGACCCTCCCTTGTGGGATCCATCACATGCTGTGTTAAGAACACATCCTGGAAGCCATCCAGCAGCATCTTCTCCTTGGCCATCTTAGAAGACATGGTTCCCCAGTTTGTACCTGGCATATTAAGGTCCCCCATCAACACCACTCCTTCCCCTTTTGGTCCACACTGGGCAATAATGTTGTCCAGCAAACCATCCTCCAGAACATCACCCATCCCGGGGGGCCTATCTACTACACCCAGCTTGACCTTATCTCCTGCTGGGGTTTTTGTTGGCCCACGTCTCTGTGACCACCACCACATCCACCCCCCCTGAACAGCATGGCCTGGAACTCTGGCAACTTGTTTCCCAAGTTTCTGGCATTTACTAACACCACCCCCCACCCCTTATCCCTGATTCCCTTTGTCAGACCCACCCAGGTTCCTTATACTTCATCCTCCATCTGCTCCTCCTGAAACCTCCACCCCCAGTCTGTTTCCCCTCCCCTAGGGTTTGAAGGCTACTCCCTCATCTGGAGGAGAGCTTCTGGTCAGCCCCTCCCTTATCCTTTCCCCTCTCACGAGTTTAAACCCCACCTTTCTTGAATGTAGTCAGCCATCCCCTGTTTAAGGACTTCCTTCCCTAATGGGGCAAGATGAAGCCTGTCCTTGGCATACAGTCCCTTATCCTCCCAAACTCCTTTCCAGTTCCCTAACACCCCCAACCCACTCTCTGCACCCCACTTCCTGAGCCAGTCATTAACCTCTGTGATCTTCATTTTATTCTCCACTGAGGCCTTTGGTACTGGCAATATTTCTGAAAAGGAAATGTTGCATCCATTATCCCGACAGACTCTGGCAAGTTCTTGGAACCTTGCTTGGATTTCCAAAACGTTATTTCCCTCTAGATCGTTAGTTCCCAAATGCACCAGGAAATCCGGTTTCCCTCCACAATCCCTAACCAGTTCGTACACCATGAACTTTGCTCTGTGCACTGTCAGCCCAGAGATACTCACTACCTTCACCTGGCTATGGCATCCACCCCCCTGTCCCTCCCACTGGGTGCTCCTAATCATCTAGTCTCCCAATAACAGAACCTTAACACCGCCATCATCCTCATGGTTACCTCCACTATGCACTTTCAACCCCCCATCCCTCCCTTTATTCATAATCTCAATTCCATGGGAGTCCTCCTGCCTTATTAGAGACCCCCTTGTCACCCTCCCCTTTCTGCCTCCCTTGTTATTTTGCCCACTTAGCTCAGACTCACCCTGAATAGGTGTCCCCTTTAACCCTTTCTTATCGGAACCATTTATCCTGGCCCTGATGGTTTCCCCTTCTCCCACACCGCCATCCTCCCCCCTTGTAATAGTACCCCTACCTCCAGAGGCCCTCTGTGGGTCCCCTTTACCTAGGGCCTCATCCTTGGTACAGACCCTCCTGCTGAAGGATGGCCCCTCCGCCACCTCCTTGGCTCCCAGTTTCTCTCAGTCATGCTCTTCTCCCTCGTGTCTGCAATATGTTGAATCTCCCTCATCTGCTTAACAGTTATGTTTCCCCTTCTCCCTCTGGGACTATTTCTATCCTTTCCATTGCCAGTCTGTGATGCCCTATGGGTATCCGACTCCTTCCCCCTGGCCTCTGTATCAGTTTCCTCATTTCCACCAACCCCTTCCTCCTCTTCTAGGTTACTTAGTAGCTCAAATTTATTGTGACACTCTATGCCAGCCTCCATCAAGTAACCTGAGTTTCCCCCGACTGCCCCTCTAAACTGCCCCTCTTCCTCCCCTCTTGCTCTGTTCTCCTTAGGAGCTCCCTTCTCATAGTCTGCTCTTTTAGGCTTCCCCACAACAGCCCCTCCCTTCTCAATGTCTGCTCTTCTAGGCTTCCCCACAACAGCCCCTCCTGACTCTTCCCCCTCCACTCTGTTTATATTCAAGATGTTTACCCTGTACACTTTCCCCTTAGTGTCAACATCCCTATCTAAGGGTCCTCTGTCCCTAATATTCCCCCTCCTGCTTGCTGTAACATAATGTCCTGTAATTTCTGAGTGTTGCCCCAGCCTCCCCTCAGACCCACCCTTCTGCTGCCCATATCCACACCCCTTATCCTTGGTCACCCCCCAACTCCCCCAGCTTACTCCTAACCAATAAACTTCACTCCTGATACAAGATAGCTGTCTACAGAGTGGGCAGCCTCCCTCTCTCCAGGCCCAATTGAGAATTATTGCCATCCCACAGCCTGTGCAGCCTACAACCCTTCCAAAGATGCCTGCCATGGTGGAATATGGCCACCCTGTTTGTTCCTCTCTGTTTATAATGGCACTCACCCCTTTTCTCAGTCCCTTCCCCCTGGAATACAGTCTATCTCTATACTGACTGCAGTTATTTACAAACCCAATTTCAACCCTACCAATAAAGTTCCCAAGTCTCACAAACACATACAGTCCAGTGTGTGTCCAGTCCCACTAACAGTGTGTGTATGCAGACATTAGGTACCGTATGATGTCACAGGCCCTAATCTAACTGAGTATTACAACTGGGTGACCAGGGAACTGGACAAGGGCCAAGTGGTGGATGTTTATTTGGACTTCAGCAAGGCCTTTGATTCCATGCTGCATGGGAGGTTGGGAGGGAGCTGGAATACATAGGGGTAGGAGCAAAGATGATTAATTGGATCATCAACTGGCTAAATGGAAGGTAGCAGAGGGCAATGGTGGGGAACTCTCATCACCAAGGGAAGTAATAAGAGGAGTGCCACAGGGATCAGTACTGGGACCGGTGTTGTTTGGGATATTCATAGCTGATATCTCACACAGGTTCTGGAGTAGGAGCAGTCTGTTCGCTGATGATACGACGATAGGAGCTGTCGTGGATGACATCAAAGGGTGGAGGGGGCTGCAGAATGACCTGAACAAACTACAGGAGTGGTCAGTAACATGGCAGATGGGGTTCAATGCCAATTATAAAAAGGGTCTGAGAAATGGAGCTTTCGGATTGGCTGCAAACATTCTAACAGCCTTATATTAATCTTTTATTAACATACATGTACAGTTTAGCCATACGCTGAGTTAGGTTTAACACTGTTTAAAAACATTTTTTATTATAATAGCAATAAGACACTCCCAGGGATTATGTTGATGGTCAGTTAATCACCCTCTAGGGGCATGTGGCACTCGGCTGCACCTCGTGCCACAGTACACCCCTAGAAGGTGATTAACAGACCATTAACATAACCCTTGGTCATGCCTTATTGCTTAAAAAGTGCAAGGTACTACCCTTCAGAGCTAGAAACCAGAGGAGGAGCTATCAGCTGGCAGGGGTGCAGCTGGAAAGTATCGAGGAGGAAAAGAATCTGGGGTTGCTTATAACAGGCAGCATGAACAACTCGGCTCAATGCAGTAAGGCAGTGGCAAAGGCCAATAGGATTCTGGGGTGTATAGTGAGGGGAGTCTCCTCCAGGAATAGGGAGGTGATCCTTCCCCTGTACAGGTCTCTGGTCAGGTCTCACCTGGAGTACTGGGTACAGTACTGGAGCCCATTCCTGAAGAAGGACATCAAGTTGTTGGAGGGGGTGCAATGTAGCATGACCAAGATGATCCAGGGATTTGAGGAAAAGTCCTATGAGGATAGATTGACCAAACTGAACATGTACTCCCTGGAGGAGAGGAGGGAATGGGGGGATATGATTGAAACCTTTTAAATACCTTAAGGAGATAAATAAGGTTAATACAGAAGGGATTTTCCAGCTTAGAAGAGGGAGGGATATAAGAGGTCATCAGTTGAGGGTGGAGGAGGGAAAGATTCAGGAGGGAAATCAGGAGACTTTTTTCATGGAAAGGGTGGTGGACAAGTGGAATACTCTGCCTGAAGGGCTGGTGTCCTGTAGAATGGTTGGTGTCTTTATGAGGGATTGGGACAGGGTGAAGGGGGGTGTTATGATAAAGAGGGGTGGGGAGAGTGGGGCAACTGCAAGTTGAGGGCTAGCTGCACAATTGAGCAGACTTGATAGTTAGACTATGAGGCTTGCTTCTGCTGGCATTTTTGTATATTTGTGTGTATGTTCATAATAATTTCCTTTGACTTTCTGAGTGTGAGATTTTCAATATCAACTGGTTTGATGCTGATTCCTTTGCAGTTCTCCAAATCTGCCTTCTGTATCTGTGCTGCATGAAAGAGCACCTGAATAGGACCTTCTCCATCCTTCTTAGCTGCTCTGCCCTCTGCAGATTCTAAAGTTACCTGGGACTGTGGTTTACCAGAGCATGCAATGGAAGTCGCATTAATTACATCTTGTAAAGATATGCCACTGTAGTAAATGAGTTCTGATTTGGAAGGATTCAGATGGTGATAAAATACCAACGAATCCTGAAAGTGAATCTGCAACCTTCTCTTCAGTCACTGGGAGTGGCAATTGTCTGTTGCAATACCCTTCCTTTCCAGATAAGACTTAAAGTGACCTAACAGAAAAGTCCTGGTATAAGCCCTTCCTACATTAGTACCTGGTTGTACAGTATCTCTGCCACTGGCTCACAGAATGCCTGCAAGAACAAGCCCTCATCAACAGGTTCTTTGTATGACTTAAAGCTTGCATTTCATTTTGCTACATACAGTACAAAGCTCTTCATTTTTCGTGATATTTTGTCTCTGCAACAATTAGGTCAACATCCCGAATTTTGGTATTTCGGCATCTCCCTCTTCCTCTGCAGCTTGCTGTATAATCCTGAATGCAGAAAATGTAGCAGCTGAGAATAGTTTTTTTCACTTTCTTGTGGGTTTTCTTTCGACAGAACATGCACATTGACCAGTCCGTCCCATATGATCGAGACATTGCTGATCTAGCAGTGGTAGGCAGTTCTTCCTCTTTTGTTTTTTTGATCTCAAGAACAGGAGTAAGAGTTAAGGATGTCTTCTTTGTGAATTTAAGATAATGTGCACTGGTATATTTGGCATAACAGTTTCTGTGCCATACAATAATGAGTTCAGTGAGCCTGAAAGTCAGATTTGAGTCGTTTATGGGCTTCATCTTCTCTGCGTTGTATGGCCTAATTTCAAGACACAAGTTTCTGTTGCATTGCTAGCAGCTTCTGTGCTGCCTGCCTGTCATATAATGCATTTTCTCCAATCAGTCCTCTTGATGCGCTTTGAAGGCAGAAGATGAAGAGCCACTTCATCGTCACAGCTATTATCACTGTTCATCTTTACTTAATCTGAAAACATAAAAAAATGTTTCTTATAACCTTGTGTGTTGCGAAAATGTGTAATTGCAATTATAACAAATAACACTACATTTCATCCTGTTGAGTTTTGAAGACAGTGTAAATTGCCTTATTAAAATGTGCACACTTACATAGATGCCACTCATTAAAGGTGTAGATCAACAATGTGTGTGCATTCGGCAACATCCGCTTGACCTTGACCCTCGATCTTTGCCTTTTGACAGTTAACCATTAATGTTTTGTCCCCAAATATACAGCTTGTTTAGGAAATGTCAAGTTGAACATGCATATCAAATTTTGTGATCCTATTATTAACAGTTCTTGAGTTATCATAATAACCCTACAATATGTGCCCGACTTTGACCTTGATCTTTGACCTTTTAACCCCAGGTGTGTTGTACAACCAGAGTATGTCAAGATGAATGTGTACAGCACATTTGGTGACCCTATTGCAATTGATTTTTGAGTTATCACGTGGACAATCCCATATACCGAGACCGCTATGCACACTGTCCAATGCACGCCAACATAACTAATTAGTGATATCACAAATTCATAGTACAACAGGTCTAGAAACTTCCCTTAGGTATTCCCCTAGCTGGACCAAGTGACAGACTTTTTGAATGCTGGATGTCCTACGTGGTCATTTTTTAACCTAACGTTAGCTCCTGGACTATTAATACAGGGCTTCCAACAGGCCAGTTCCAACAATAACAGCAGCAACAAATGTCTTTTAGTAAGGTTTCTCATCATGAAGGCACTATTGACAGCAGCAGAGATTTACAGTGGTAGCTTTCTAAAAATTTCCTGGTGGCCAGCCTGGTGGAGCTGAGGGTTGAAGCACTAGGCACCACATCTCGTGCCACACCAGTGACCCGGGTTTGGGAATGACCTCCAGTTGCTGGGGTGCTGGCATGGGAAGGGAGGAGTGGAGCAGGATTGAATGCCCAATGGCAGCTCTCCTCTCCTGGGGTGGTTATCACCCCCCCCATAGTTCCATTGCTACTGGGTGGAGGTCCAGTGGCAGTGCAAGCAGGAGGGGGCAGCAAGTAGGGAGGGCATCTTTGAAGGCAGTGTGCACGTGGCTCCACATGTGCACGTGTGTGCCGAGGACTGGAGGCAGGCAAAAAACAGGAAAAAGCATATAAAATATATAATGAAAAAAGTTTCCTGGTACTGCAGTGTACCGATCAGTGCCACTCCACACTGCTCTGTATGGTGGTGAAGAAGAGGAGTGGTAATGTGGTGCATTATAAAAGTTATTTGGATACATTCCCTGTGTTACCCACTGAATGGCTACCCGAGAGCCCTCTCAGTGACACTTCCTGCCTGCAGTACGATTTTGTTTTCTTCCTCTTCAGGTACATGCAGATGGTGGTCTTTTGTACTGCACTCCAGCTGGGGCTTTTTTTCCTTTAGTATTGCGCATTGCATGGAATAAAGCAACAAGAGCAAATGTTGCAAAACCCAAGTATGTTCCCGGTGTTGGTTGTACATGTCCCCAATAAATATAGCAATATTTCAAAATTCAAAATACTACCATCTACAGTAAGAGTAGAATGTGGCATTGTCTTGGCTGCAGCCAAATCATTTCTAGTAGAGAAAAATGCCAGTAAATAAAGGGCATAGTTGTGAGTTAAATTATTATTTATTCTGGGTAAAAGAACAAAAATTTAAAAGCATTGACTATCGCTATAATGTAGCATCTTGTGTCTGGGGTGTACAGTGATGTGAGCGAGTATTATTGAGCAGCTCAATTTGAGTGACTCAATAATACTGCTCATAATGAGAGCAAGTGGGAAAGAACAGCGCTAAGTAAGTTACAACAAGTGTAGCAGTGAGCGTCACTCGCTGGAACAAGATATAGCCATTTATTTGGTCAAGCCTTACCAAGCTGGCAATTTGGTGAGTGGCTAGAGCCAGCATCTCTAGAGCAAATGGATCTAGGTTTGGGTCTTGGGTCTGGCTACAGGAGAACTATTTTTCTTATTGTTTCTTTTATTATCATTTGTCTATGTCCGCTCCCCCTGAAGTTAATAATCTTTAGATTGGGGGGTGCGGGGGACTTTTCCCCTGTATAAAAATAACTTTTTATGCGCTGGGAGAAAAGTAAGTGACCGTCGCTGTTTACGGCGGTCGCTATATCCTGTTTGCCTTTTGACATTGGGCACTTTTTGAATCGTGGTTTGTGGTCATCGATAATAAGGAATCACCCATATCACATAACACCTGTGTCTGGCTGTTAACACTTTTCTGTTTTGTTTTGTTTTGGGCATGAGCATCTCCAATTGCAAATGTGATCTGGGCTACCTTGCATACAAATGGAGTGTCTTATTTCAGTGCTGAAATCAAAGGCAGAAAAAACAGACACGGCATACATGAGCAGAGGCAGTGAGAGTTTGAAAATGTACAATTTTTGCATTCCCGATTATGGCTAGACAAGTGATTGGTAATGGGCATGATGTACGCCTAGTACAGCCGATTGGGATTTAGAAAAACAGGAGAAAAATAGAATACTGTAACATATGGGCTGTAAGATATCTAGCCCAGCAGAAAAAAGGACCTGAACTTAGGGACAGAGGGGATGGGATGTGGATAAAGCCCCTCAGTCCTCTGTGATATATAGGCAGGCTGCAGTCTGAATAACAATAGTTATAAGAAGAATCAGCATTTATATAGCGCTTTCATACAAACGTATCCCAAAGCGCTTTACAAGCAATGTGCAGACTGGTAGTGAAGTGACTCAATAGGTAGTAGTGCGCATACATCGCAGAGCAACACCAGCACACAGCCTGGACAGTCTGGATGCTTAGCTTATCTTGCTGACAAGCAGACACTGACAGCAGCTGTGGACAGCAAATGCATGCAAGCCATTCCATGTTGCACACAGCCCAGAGACCGAGGTAAATAGATCAGTGTTTGTAACAACAACAAAAAATCTTTTTTAGCTCAACTGAAAGTCACACCTTCAAATCAATCTTTGGTTGTGGAGGTGTACAGAAAAGCAACAAATTAAATCTGATTCCCATGCTTGCCGAGACTCTCATTAAAAAGTAACATAGATCTTTGCACACAGCTCTTCAAGGATGCAGTTGGAGAAAACTGCATCTCTGCAGAAAAGGATCATTGTAATAGATTATAATACAAAACTGCTAATATACTGTACTAGGCATCCGAGGCCCGTCATAACATGCCATATACTAGCAGTCAGTGTAGCAGGTGTGCAGGACCTGTCCCAGAATATAATATAGCAGCAGCTCATGTACCATGTCTAAGGGATCTGTAACATAGAAACACAGAAACATAGAATTTGACGGCAGATAAGGACCGCTTGGCCCACCTAGTCTGCCCATTTTCTTACCTAACAGATAAGCTGCAGATCCTAGTTAACCAACAGCTTACTTCCTCCTACCCCCCCACTAGGACTGCCTTATGCCTGTCCCATGCATTCTTGAAGTCCCCTACTGTTCTTGACTCCACGACCTCCTCAGGAGGCTGTTCCATGCATTCACAACCCTCTCAGTGAAAAATACTCCTCACATTACCTCTGAGCCGCCCCCATCTTCAAATTGTGCCCCTTGTTCTTGCACTCTCTTTTCTGGAAGATGCTACCCTCTTGGACTTTGTTAACTCCTTGAGGTACTTGAAAGTTTCTATCATGTCCCCTCTCTCCCTCCTTTCCTCAAGGGTATACATATTAAGCTCCTTTAGTCTTTCTTAGTATATCTTCTGGTGCAGACCCTGCACCATTTTGGTTGCCCTCTTCTGGACAGCCTCTACTCTGTCTATGTCTTTGCAGAGATGGGGTCTCCAGAACTGCACACAGTACTCCAAATTGGGTCTCACCAGCTGTCTGTACAGAGGGATAATAACTTCCTGTTTTCTACTATTGGTGCCTTTTCCTATGCATCCCAGTATCCCCCCAGCCTTCCTTACTGCCTTCTCACATTGCTTGCCCACCTTTAGGTCATCTGATATAATTACTCCCAGGTCCCTTTCTATTTTTACTGTTGTCAGTATCTTACCTCCCATTGTGTATGCTTCCCCTGGGTTTTTGTTTCCCATGTGCATTACCTTGCACTTCTTTGCATTGAATCTGAGCTGCCATACATTTGACCATTCCTCCAACCTTGCCAAGTCCCTTCTTATCCTTTCCACTCCATCTTGTGTATCAGCCCTGTTGCAGATCTTTGTGTCATCTGCAAAGAGATATATTTTTCTTTCCAGTTCCTCTGCAATGTCACTTATAAAGACATTAAAAAGGACCAGTCCCAGTACTGAACCCTGCGGTACCCCGCTAGTAACCCTCCTTTCTTCACTGTGTACTCCATTTACTACTACCCTTTGTGTCCTGTTGTCTATCCAATTTTTTATCCAGGCTACCACCTTGGGACCCACCCCAAGGATGGCTATCTTGTGTATTAATCCTTTGTGTGGGACTGTAACTGGGACTGTAAGCAGTAGTACCCCAAAATATTTTTGTAAGCAATAGGCCTCACAGATATCTGTGTACGCAGTAGTACCCCAAATACTGTATATGTGTGAGCAGTAGTACCCCAACTTATCTATGTAAACAGCAGAATGTCAAAATGTGTAGGCAGTAATACCCAGAATCTCTGTACAGGCAATGGTACCCCAAAATAACTATATAGGCAGCAGTACCCCAACATATTTGCATAGGCAGTAGTACTCCAAAATATCTTTGTAGGCAGCTGCACCCCTTCCACCCCCACAGTCTGCCACTGTTATTAAGTTCTCAGAAGCATTGTACTATAAGCTAAAGTCAG
This sequence comes from Neoceratodus forsteri, assembly GCA_016271365.2. Taxonomy (NCBI): domain Eukaryota; kingdom Metazoa; phylum Chordata; order Ceratodontiformes; family Ceratodontidae; genus Neoceratodus; species Neoceratodus forsteri. The sequence continues at coordinate 1,188,988,740 of CM057451.1, read as the reverse complement.
CTGAAGAGACACTGCTGCTTTGGAATGTCTCTGTTGTGGGATAATGAAACAGTCAGTGCTGCAGCTCATTCCATCTTGCTACCTAAATTGCTTTTCTACTGCTTGGGAAAAAAAGTGTTGTAATGGCAATTTAATTAGGTATGAAATAACATCTTAAGAAATGCTTATCTCAGAGGAGCAGTTTACCTTAATAATACACCCTTGCTGCATTTTTCTTGTTGAACTTGTTACTACATAAAGTGGCCCACTGTGGAGAAAGGGCTCCGGTGCAAAAAACTACACATTCTTCTGTGCTGAAGTTTGGAACAAGACGCAGATTGCATAGAATTTGAACTCCTTCATTTTATATCCAGTTATGCCACATCGCGTCCTCCATACACAGCACTCTTGGATCTATATACTGTCAGTTTAGTTTTTATTTCACACAAAATCCTTTAGGCAGAGCCTATTTTCAATGGATTCAGAGTCAGTTAGACATTGAAGTATACACATGCAGAGGTTATACATGAGCACAAACTACAGTGTCTGAATTAGAATACAGATTTTTGGTCAAACAAGTGCAGTATATGTAAGCAATAACACCTGACAGGATGTGCGGTAATACTAAATTATTGCACATCCCAGGTGCCTTTAACTAGCTGGGAAGTGCAGTAATTTATGACATTATGCACACCCCGGAGTGAGTTATTTAAGTGATGCTATAGTCACACCTTCTTAACACACCTGTAGTGTCATGCCAGCATTCAACAAATCTAAATGGCGAGGAGTTCTGACCCAATGAGATTTTTCTGCGAGGTAAAGCTTGAGTGTAACTTGCCCCACCTCTGGTAGCACAGTTGTTGTCTACATAACAGAACATGCTGATAGACTAAGATAAGGTCCTGTTCACTCGTGTTGTAACACTGCCTGCTGGGAAGGGTGGCAGGTCAAAGGGAGGCCAAAACTGGATATAGGAGCAACACTTTCTAGGGTAGGAATATACAGGGATTTAAACAGTGTACGGGGGAACACTAATAACAACCTATTTAGGGTCAGATAGCAAAAAGGTTAGTGGAAGGTGAAAATGCTGCTACCTCAATGAGAAAAGGTAAAGAAAGGTAAGAGTGTAAAGGAAGCAGTAAAACTCTTCAGACAAGAGGGAACTTCTTGTTGAGAGAGGTTGAAGGGAAAACCCCTGTTTAGGGTAAAAGTGCAAAGGAGCTTAGTAAACAGAAAAAGGGGAACATTAGAAACACCCTATCAGGGGTAAGGGTAAAAAAACATATTACCAGGTAACACTGGGAGAATAGGAATTGGGAATGCTGGGAGTGGGGCAGTGCAGTGACTGTGGGGCAGTAGTTGTCAGAAAGGCTTTCTGGAGACTACGGTGATGTCCCATTTGCACACACCTCTCTGGGTTCAGGGAGAAGGTTGTTAGACTCCAGAATGCGATGACTAGGATTCATGGGCCTCTTCTCCCACCCATGGGCCATCAGGTCTGCCACTATTACCTCAGAGGTTGCCAGGAAGGAGGAATGGATGGATTATGGTAGGCTCTGGAAGGTGGGGTAGTGGGTCAGACATATTCCTCATCTGATATCACCAGGTAATTTCTACGCCACTTTGGTGGGGTTGGACTCTAAGGAGCAGGCACCCACGGTAGTGGCCAGGGAGTATGTTGGTGTCCTCCATAGTGAAGACACCAAGGAGGGTGGTAGAGGACCTCAGAGGAGAAGAAAGCAACTTCTGGTGTGGACTCATTTGTGAGGGGGACTAGTTCCAGTAGTGGTGCCTGAGGTAGCCGGCTGATCAGTCACCCCTCATTAAGGGTAGGCTCCATTAACCTCCACCTTCTATTGTCTATCCAATAACCAGTTCCTTATCCATTTCATCACTTTGGATACCCCTACCCTGTCACTTGCCAGGTCATTTGTCCCCAGGTGGACAATGACATCTAAATCCCTTCCATCTCTTGGTGCCCTACTGATCCTCTGGTTCCACTCTCCATCACTCCAAGCCAAAGTACCTCTCAGGCACTTTACCTCCCTTTCCAATCTCCTGTAACCTTGCTCCCAAGTCAATCCCACTAACAATAGAGTCAACCAAGACCAGCTCCTTCTGCTTTGACTGCGAGCTTCTTCCTCTCTTTTTGGGGCCTCCCTTTCTAAGGACCCAACTTCCTCTTTTCCCACTGCTGTGGGTGTCTCTTCCCAGTTGGCCTGTTCCACCAGTATGACAAAGGAATTATGGCGGAGTATGTACCCTTCCCACCTCCTCCACCATTCTGGAGTCCACCAAAGTCTAACTGCTATGCCATTTCCTAGACCTACTCTGGGGAAACAGTGGCAGACCTGATGGCCCCTAGGTGGGGTAGAAGATTCTCTGTGCCCTTGCCAGTTCAGCATGGAGTCTGGCAACATCCGCCCTCAACCCAGAGAGGTGAGTACAAATGCAGCAGCACCTCAGTCTCCCAAAGGTGTCTTGAAAGATTGCGCCTCTGTGCCTGTTGAAAATTCCCTGTACCATAATGCCTCAATTTGACGCCTGTTGAATTCCTATCTCTCCCATAGAAACATAGACTTTGACGGCAAATAAGGACCGCTAGGCCCATCTAGTCTGCCCATTTCCCTACCTATAGGATAGGCTGCAGATCCTAGTTAACCAACAGCCTATTTCTTCCTACTCCCCACAAGAATTGCCTTATGTCTGTCCCATGCATTCTTGAATTCTCCCACAGTTTTAAACCCCACAACCTCCTCAGGAAGGCTGTTCCATGCATCCACTACCCTCTCTGTGAAATAATACTTCCTCACATTGCCCTGAACTGCCCTCCTTCTATCTTTAAATTGTGTCCTCTTGTTCTTGCAAGTCTCTTTTTCTGAAGATGCTACCCTCTTGGACTTTGTTGATTCCACTGAGGTACTTAAAGTTTCTTCATGTCCCCTCTCCCTTCTTTCCTCAAGGGTATACATATTAAGCTCCTTTAGTCTCTTCTCATACGGCTTCTCTTGCAGACCCTGCACCATTTTAGTTGCCCTCCTCTGGACTGCCTCTATTCTGTCTATGTCCTTGCGGAGATGGGGTCTCCAGAACTGGACACAGTACTCCAGATGGGGTCTCACCAACTGTCTGTACAGAGGGATAACAACTTCCTGTTTTCTGCTGATGATGCCTCTCCCTATACATCCCAGTATACCCCCAGCCCTCCTACTGCCTTCTCATTGCTTGCTAACCTTAAGGTCATCTGATATGATTACCCCAGGTCCCTTTCCTTTTTGTTATTGTTACTACCTCCCACCCATTGTGTATTCTTCCCTGGGTTCTTGTTTCCCAGGTGCATTATTTTGCACTTCTTTGCATTGAATCCTAGCTGCCATACTTCTGACCATTCCTCCAACCTTGCCAAGTCCTTTTCATCCTTTCCATGCCTCCTTGGGTATCAACCCTGTTGCAGATCTTGTGTCATCTGCAAAAGGCATACTTTTCCTTCCAGTCCCTCTGCAATGTCACTGATGAGACATTAAAAGGACTGGACCCAATACTAATCTCTTGGTACCCCACTAGTAATCCCCCTTTCTTCAGAGTGGACTCCATTTACAATTACCGTCTGTGTCCTGTTGTCCAGCCAATGTTTTACCCAGGCTACCACCCTGGGTCCCACTCCAAGGCTGGTTAATTTGACTATTAATCTTTTGTGTGGGACTGTGTCAAATGCCTTGCTAAAGTCTAGGTAGGCCATGTCCACAGCCCCTCCCTGGTCTACTACTTTGGTCACCCAGTCAAAGAAATCTATTAGATTCGTCTGACATGACCTTCCCGCTGTGAACCCATGCTGCCTTGGGTCCTGTGCTCCACTGGCCTCTAGGTACTCGACTATTCTTTCCTTCAGAAGTGACTCATCACTTTCCCTACCACAGAGGTCAGACTGACAGGTCTGTAGTTTCCTGCCTCTGTCTTGGACCCACTTTGTGAAGGGAATCACATCCACCTTCCTCCAGTCCTCGGGTACCACACCATCCTCCCATGATTTATTAAAGAGTAGCCAGTGGTTTCAGTAGTTCCTCCCTTAATTCTTTTAGAATTCTGGGGTGAATTCCATCAGGACCCATTGCTTTGTCCACCTTCAGTTTTAGGAGTTCTTGCAGAACCCTTTCTTCTGTGAAAGGACTGGGATCGACCCCCCTATCAAGAATGCTTCTGTTAATTGGATTAGGCATTTCCACCTCCTCTTTTATGAATACTGAGCAGAATACTGATCAGTTTTCCCTTTCTTAACCCACCTACTTGTGTCTAACTTGTTTTGGTTGTCTACTACTTCTTATTTACCTGCCGGAACTTATGTTACCCTAGCCTAGATAGGATGTCTCCTAATTTTCCCTTTCGACCTCCTTACCAGTACCTACCTTGCCCTGGTTTCCACTATATGTTTCCTCATTATCTGTAGCTACCTACCTTGAGTATACCAAAACACAGTAGTGTGCTACAGTGTCTCCTACATTGGCCTGGTTTTACTCCTGCAGAGTCTCCTGTGGATGGCAAACTATCCGAGGATGCCTGCATGTCATACAGAAGGCCAAGAAATGTAAAAGACATCCTTGTTCACAGCAGGCAGAAAACAACTAAACTAACACATTCGCTCCCTAAATTGCCTTCAGGGTCCTTTCAGCATAAAAGATGTAAGTATTGCCACGTAACTACACAAAAAAATACGTCTTTAAAAATTTAAAGAGAGTCTGAGACATCAGTATCAGGAATTTTATTAGTTGTAACAGCATCGGAGTAATATATGTGTGGCATCTTGCTCCTGCAATTTTTCTATGTAGGGAAAACTACACGGAAATTTAAAATTAGAGTGGTAGAACTTTGTCAGACCACTGATTATAAAAGCAAGTATTTGTCAATGCCGAATGTTCACCGTTTGTTTTGCTGTTGTACCACGTCCTGCCTGTACACATTTTTACTATATATTAACCCAAGACAAACCAGATGAGATGTAATATGTCGTTTACAGTGGGGTCCTGATTTTAAACAGTTTCATTCTGCATTTACCCAGTATAGTAGAGGTGAGATGTGGTCTCTCATTTTCAGTGAGGTCCTGCTTTTATAATGTATTTTTCTAGGACAGATAATTTTAGACACATCATCTTTTCAGTGGGGTTCTTCTGTAGGGTCCTGTGCTCTGCAAAGTTCTGCAATTATATTTACCCAGGATATCTCAAATGAGATGCAATATCTTATGTTCAGTGAGCTCCTGCTTTGCCATATTTTTGTATTACATTTTGCCAAGATAGCACAGTTAAGGTGCTATCTTGTTTCCAGTGGGATCCTACTTTTTCCAATATTAACTCTATATTTACTGGAATATGAAACCTGGTTTGGGGTTCAATTTTTGTTTTGTCCAGCTGAACAGCTGAAGAAGCTGTATTTTTTTTTAAAATATTTTTTCCATTTTTTTTACTGTTTCTCCTTTGCTGGCCTGTAAGTAAACTCTACAGGTGTTTCAGACTTGATGTGTAGTAAGCACCATTTTAAAACTCGATGATGTAGGATTTGCCCATTTTAACCACAGAATTCCATGCAAGAACACAGACACATTTTGCCAGGTATGTAAGAGCTAAGTGAGGGCATGAACAACATCACATGCCTCTGAAATGGTCTCTAGCACTAGAGTGCAAGTCAAAAACATACAGTACACAGGATTTACTCAAAGGTCAGTAAAGATGTAAATTTAATAGATGTGTACCAGTACATCAAAACAGCTTATAAAACAAGCATTTGCCAATGCCGAATGTTTGCTTGCTGGCATTGGCATTGGTAGTGTAGGAGTTAGACAGCTGCATAATAGGAAAGCCAGCGAAGTATTGAACTGAAGCCAACCCTACCACCACCCTGCAGAGACTGGCAGGCATTGGGTGTCCTTTTCAGTCATCGGGTATAACGGCCATGCCATTTCACCACACCCTACCCTGCAGACATTGACAAGTGTCACAGTGTGCCTTGGGGTCTTTGGCCATTATGCTCACCGCATTCCATCAGAAAATATGGTGAGATGGGTCCTGTATAAGAGAATGGGGTAAACTTTGGGGCCGAAGAGTCCAAGGCACACCTCAATGCCTCTCACTGGCTGCAGGGTGTGAAATGGTATGAGCATTACAGGAAAGAATCCCAAGTCACACTCCTGATGCCTGTCAGTCTCTACAGGGTGAGGCGTTATGGTCGGAAACCCTAATGCCTCAGGTGTTCGTTGCATTTTCCCTCCAAATTTTCAGCATGGTTTTTTTGTGACCCCCACCTCATGAACAGTGGCAATATCAGTTTGTTAGCAGAAAGCTGATTTCGCACAGCGACTACACCATTGGGCACCACAGGTGCAAAAACACATTTTGAACAGGATGTGAAAAATGACAGCTGTACTGTTCATGGGGAGGCGGAAAAACGGCAATATTGAAAATCTGCAGTGAAAATATTAAAAAAACTGGTGAAGTCACGAGCGTGCATAGAAAATGCGCAATACACACCTGTAATGCAATTAGTTTGGGAATTTTTTACAGCAGATTGTCAACAGAGGCATTTTGGAACCTTTGCTCATGAACAGTGTCACAGTGATTTTCTTAATCTGTCCCGAACAGTGATTTCCCACAGCAACCACGCATTTCTGCATTGGAAGTGTGAAAACACATTTCGGCCATAGTGTGAAAAATGACAGCTATATTGTTCGTAAGGAAGTGTGGAAAAATGCCAGTGGTGAAAATCTGGACTGAAAATATTAGAAATCCATAAAGTTATGAGGGTGAGTGGAAACTGCGCAATGGTCGCTCGTAACATAGTCATTTTATGGACTTTTTTCACCAGATTTTTAACATAGCCATTTTAATACCTCTGCTCATGAACAGTGTCACTGTGATTTTCTAAATCTGTCCTGAACATTTGCACACCGACTGCGCCATTGTGCGCTACATAGGCTGAAATACGTTTTAGGCAAGATGTGAAAAATGACAACTGTATTATTTATAAGGAGGTGTGGTAAAATGGCAATATTGAAAATCAGGAGTGAACATATTGAAAATTTGCGAACTTATGAGCGTGCGTAGGAACAGCACAACGCATGCTCATAAAACAGTCATTTTTGGGAATTTTTTCACCAAATTTTTAACATAGCCATTTTAACACTGCTGCTCATGAACAGTGTCACTGTGATTTTCTTAGTCTGTCCCGAACATTGATTTCGCACACTGACTGTGCCATTGTACACTACATGCGAGGAAACACGTTTTGGGCAAGAGGAGAGAAATGACAGCTGTACTGTTCATAAGGAGGTGTAGTTAAATGGCAAAGCAGAAAATCTGGAGAGAACATATTGAAAATTCACAAACTTATGAGCGTGCTTAGGAACAGCTCAACGCATGCTCGTAAAACAGTCATTTTTGGGAATTTATTCACCAAGTTTTCAACACTGGGTTTTTGGGGGCCTACCTCATTAACGGTGACACTGTCATTTCGCAAATCAGTCCTAAAAGGTGGTTCCACGCAGTGACCACAAAATCACCTTTCACTGCTGATTAACACCATGACAGTGACAGACTTCATTAGGTGGGGTCCCAAAAACCCCATGTTGAAAATTTGGTGAAAAAATTCCCCAAAATGCCCAAGATATGCACTAAAGTTGAAAAAACCCTATTTATTACATTATACAGCTTACCGGCATTTCCTCAGTTCGCAGTTGGTATTGAAGAGTGCAGACATGTTCCCAGTCCACTGAACATTGTCACGCTGTACTCCGGTGGTAAGTATGGGGTGAGGTGGGAAGATGGATGCACAGAGGGTGGGCCCGAGTAGGGGGACGGTGGTCAGGACAGTCAGCGAGGGAAGTTTTTTTCTTTCAGTTTTTTTTTTTTACTTAGACGACTCAGGACTTGTGCCTTGCTGGGGTGGGCTCCCAGCATGGCAGCTGGAAAGTTGTTTGGGGGGGCATGGAGCCAACGGGGGACTGGGCACCCCTGTCAGTCACAGGAACTGTTGCCATGCTGGGGTGGGCTCCCAGCGTGGCACCCGATCATCTCTTGGGGGGGAACAGTGGAGCCACAGGGGTCTGGGCACCCCCGTTGGCCATACAGACTGCTGCCACACTGGAGTGGGCTCCCAGCATGGCACCTGGAACTCTGTTGGGGGGGGAGCGCAGCACAATCAATGGAGGATTGGGCACCCCCGTTGGCTATACAGTGTGTGCATGGGTGGGATGCATGAGCACGCAATATGCATGCGTGTGCATGTGTGTGTGGGAGGCGTGCATGAGCATGCAATATCTTATCGCTGCTCACTGAAGCATAGCTCTCCCTTTCAACTGTATGACACTGCATTTTCAACTGCTGTCATAGACAGCTGCAGCATTCATTGGCGAAAGGTGGCCATGCCTGCAAACACACTGACTGAATTGGAAGACAGGTGCCACACCTCCGAAAACTCAGATGATGGCACTATGTTTCTTGCACATGCGTGCAAGCAAACATAAAAAAACACAGGCTTGCAGGATAAATTCAGTTCTCTTTTAAGAACTAGGCAGGTGAAGGCTAGTACTATCCCATCACTCTGGTTCTCCACGCTCTCTACTGGCTTCAGGTCAGGTGGTGCATCAGTTTCAAGATTTGTTTGCTAAACTTACTAGGCCCTGCATGGTCTGCGTCTGGACTACCTGAAATACGTCCTATTTCTGTACGCTCCTACTCATGCCCTTAGGTCAGCTGAGGCAGACTTCCTTTCTGTTCTTCGCTCCCAACTTAAATCCTGCAGGATAGGGCATTTAGTGTAGCAGCACTGATTTTGTGGAATGCCCTTCCCCATGAAGTGAGGGTAGCTCTCTTGCTGACCATTTTAAAATCACGATTGAAAACATATTTGTTTAGTGCATGTTTCTGACCGGCCTCGTAAACTCTTTTATGCTAATTTTATCGATTGTTCTTAACTGTTTTATTGAATTATTGTAAGGCACTCAGAGCCATTTGGAATGAGCTCCATATAAACACAAGATCTGGTCAGGGCCACAAACACTGCTAATGCATTAATGTGATAAGAGATTTGTTTATTTCAAAGGTTTTATGAGGAAAGACATACTGAGCTAGTGACAGCTTGTTTTTTAGATGTGTCCTATGGGAAGGAGAAAAGGGAAAAGATAAGAGAAGCACAAATACAGAATATAAAGTTCATAGAAATGGAATAAAAGTAACAAAGACAATGAGAACAACTATATCCAAAAAGAAATTGACAAAACTAAGATTTTTATTCCAATTGTTTAACCAGGAGTGGCACACTAAGCTGAAATCTTGTTTACAGGCACATCCTGGGAGCAGAGGGAAGTTAAGTGACTTGCTCAGGGTTACACAGTATGCAAATGGGGGCAGTGGGAATCAAACCTAATTCTCTAGATTTGCAGCTCCAAGCCTTAAACCACTGCGCTATACTGCTACCCTAGACAATAAGTTGTGGAACTGACCAATGATCAATTAAATAGTTATTAACGTATCAAAATAAAAACCAGGGGAATGATTGTTACTGGGGAAGAGACATAGAATTAAATGTGTGACTTAGTTTTATTTTTGTGATGTAAAATCCTTCACTTGCCAGGCTGCCTTCTCTTTCCGCTTTCCTAAACCTTGGAACTTTCTCCCCTAACCATTTATAGTGTATGGTGGAACGTTGTTCTCGCTAGAAATTCCACCATACTGAAATGCTGTTAAGCTACAGAGAAAACAATAAAATGGAATGCTGTACTGACCGTATGTGCAGAACAGCATTCCATTCATTTAGAATGAAAAGAGAGAGCAGTGTTTTCAAAATCAAACCGTGGCATGGTACTATTATTGAAAACCCCGGGGAGGATGGCAGCGGCATTTTTTTTTTAACAAGAGGGCAATTCTTTATTCAGGATGAACCAGGTATAATCTGAGTACTTACGAAAAGGTTTATCCCTCCAGTTTGTTACTAAAGTCACTAAGCGGGGCATCCGGTCGCTATGTCTTTTTTTTTTTAATCCCTCCCAAACAAGGGCAACAAGTAATGGGGGTATATGCGCGGCTAACGTATGGACGCCCAGTCCCTAGCAACCACACAACTCACCATAGGAACAAGCTGTAGCTCCCAAAGTACGAAATGGGAGACAGCAATTTATTTTAACATGGAAAAAAAGAGTTTTGGATAGCATTAAATATTATTAAATTGATTAGAGGGGAACCATACACTATATAAAATACAGGATGGACAACCCAATGCAGAACCAGAGTGTTCTGCCACCTCAGGGTATGATTTCCAAGGACCTCTCAAGCTTCATTCTCGCGGTCACAGGGAATCATACCCCTCTGTGGCAGAACATGCTGGTTCTGCATGGTTGCCCATCAAGTATTCTCTATGTTCTACCCCTTACAAATGCTCTCTCTCTCCTCTCTGCTCCATGACCAATACTTTCTGTGGCTGCCCTTGAGTCATAGCCCTTCCCCACTCCTCAGTTTACCCTTTTCCCCTCTTTCTCCATGACTTCACTGCTCCCTCCTGTGGCTGCCCTTAAGTCATAACCCTTCCCCACTCCTGAGTTTACCCTTTTCCCCTCTTTCCGGGTCGCCCCTGAAAAAGGGACCTTCGGGGCTCAGTGGGGCTACCCGGTCACCAAAATTTAATAAATAAATTCTCCATGACTACACTTCTCTCTCCTGTGGTTGCCCTTGTGTCATAGCCCTTCCCTGCTCCTCAACTGACCCTTTCCCACTTTCTCCTCCTCCTTGCCCCTCCACCCACCTCACCAACCTTCCTCCCTCTCTTCTTCCTCCCTCAATTGTCTGCGCTTTCTCTTCCCCCCATATCTACTTCTTCCTTCAGTGCCCTTTCTGCTGGTGCCCTCACCGCTGAAAAGTACCATTGCTTGTACCCATGGGACAGATTCCCCACCGTGTGCTTGTAAAACTTTTGCCTATAATTTTACCTGTCTGATAAACCTTGCTCATGTTCCATTTTGTACTGTTTAATTGATATCTCTGTATGTTTTATAAGTTTCATACGTTGTCACAAAGCACAGAAGACCAAAGTCAATTTTGCTTTGCTATGTGAGCTTCTAGGTGTTAACTCCTTATATTTTTCACTTATCTACAAAGTGAGGGGGTGGTGGACACTCTTTTGTTCTTTCTTCAGCCCCCCAGATGAGGCTTCAATACAGTTTTCAAAATGATATGTTCTGGGGGACCTTTAGGAATCATAGACTTCACACGCTAAGAAATGTTCACCCTTTTACTGATTTCTCCTACGTTTCACTATGTTTCATAGCTTGTTCACATGGGTCATTGTCTTCATTTTATCTGTTAAAGGTATACATAGTTTTATATTTTCATTCTCAGTATTTTCTTTTTTTTTTTTTATAAAACTTGATTTATGCATTTTTTAGCATTAACACATACCAATTCTAAGGTTGTCATCATCACATTTTCTGTCCTGTATATGTCTTATACTTGTATAACTGTCAGTATTAATCCTGCATAAAGTTATTCATTTCTGCAATTTTAAACAAGAATACAAGACATTTAGGGCCAGATATTCAAAACCTTGCGCCGGGCAAAAAGCATTTGCGCAGGTTTAGCGTGGGATTAGCGCGGGTCTGCCATATTCAAAAGGCCAAATAGCGCTGCCAAACTGCAGTAGCGCTGGGCTAACCAGTAATGTATGCAAGGGGCAAAAGGATGGGCGGGGTGCACAGAGAGACTCGCAAGGGGATATTCAAAGGTCCAGCACCACGCTAGGATACATAGTGCAGCCCTTAGCGCGGCGCTAGTTACCGCCTATAAAAGGCCGGTCTAAACACAGGGCAAAACACAGAGGAGGAGGGAGCAGCACAGGAAGTAGGAATGTGTGCAGTCCCAGTAGCAGTGATCCTGCCATTGGTGGCAGCTGTAGTGGAGGAGGAGGAGGTGGAGGAAAGGGAGCAGGCACAACATGGGCCACAAAGCAGGCACAGGAGACGGTATGCTGCAAACAGGCTGTACCGGCCCAGGGTCTCCTTTGAGACCCTGCCTGATGACCATATCGTTGGCGGTACCGGATGAACAGGGGAATGTTGAGGCAGCTCTGCGAACACCTGCATGAGCAGCTGCAGTCAAACACCAGACGCAGTCATGCCATGACAGTGGAGGAGAAGGTGACCGCAGCGATGTGCTTCCTTGCCACAGGGACGTTCCAACGACCAACGGGGGACACCATTGGAGTAACACAGTCTGCCACCTCATGCATCCTGACCCAGTTCCTAGAGGCTCTCCTGCCACATGCTTCGGAATTCATAGTATTCCCCAGCACAGCAGCAGAGCGCAGTGAAACAATGCAGCAGTTCCATCGAGTTGCGCACCTACCATCTGTACTGGGTGCCATTGACTGCACCCATGTCCCCATCCGTGCACCACCTGGAGATGGCGAGTGATGTTGTGAACAGGAAGGGGTACCACTCCATCAACTGCCAGGTGGTGTGCGTGGCGGGGCATCACCAATGTATATGCACAGTACCCGGCAGTGCCCACGACGCCTTCATCTGGCACCAGTCTCAGCTGTGTCAGGCCTTTGAGGAGGGTAGAATACCCAGTGGACAACTAGTCGGTGAGTTGTAGCACACAAGGCAAACACACACAGCATGGATGGGGGCAGGCATTGCAGGCCAGGGAAGGGATGTGGGAGGGCCACAGACAGGTGCAGGACAGCAGCTGACAGACCACAGTACAGCACTAACAAGTTATATGTTTTGACAGGAGACAGTGCCTATCCTCTGCGGCCCTGGCTGCTCACACCAGTACTCCGACCGGCCACAGTGGCGGAGGAGCTCTACAATGAGGCACATGCCAGAACAAGAAACATTATAGAGAGGGTGTTTGGCATCCTGAAGATGCGATTTAGATGCCTTGACACATCAGGTGGTGCCCTACAATATACACCTCAGAAGGTATGCCGTATCTTCCTAGCCTGTTGTATGCTGCACAACATGGCAATGAACCGTGGGATACAGGCACCTGAACCTGAGGGACAGTCTGACAGTGAGCCAGAGCCAGTGGTCAGGGGGATAGTGGAGCAACTGGAGAGGAGGGACCCTCGCATGGCACGCAGGGCCATACAGCACCGGGACGACATCATCAGGATACTGCAACAGACCAGAGGGTAAGTACAGACTGCACAACAACCAGAAGAGTACAAGTGAGCAACAATTTTAATGTGCACAGACTAACATTACAGTGAAAACCAGAATCACAACAGCAAACAAACCCAGTGTAATACAAATAGTGTGTGCATGTGGTGTGACTCCATGATTGTGCAGCACATATGTGGTGGGGATACACACAAACGGTGTAATCATGATGGGGAGGTGCAATGTGTGCTGTGAGGGAAAGGGGGCGCAACTGTGTTGGTGGGAGTGTGTGTGTGTGTGTGCACAGATCTGCCCATGCATGACAGGGAAGCACCTAGAGTACGCCAGACAGTCTGTGGGCATCACCGGCGACGCAACCCACGCATGCGGCGTGCTCCCGTACCATGGGTTAAGGACCCTGGGGTGCTCTGTGCAGAGGACACAGCTGAAGTGGAAGGTGAGGCAGGCCGGTTGGCCTCCTGTGCCCCGGGGTTGGTGGAGGCAGATGGGGATATGGATGGCCACGGCGCGCTGGGTTGCAGGTGGAGTTTGTGATGGCTCTGAACTGGTAACAGTGGCAGCCCTGCGCCACGGTGTGCCTGCCTGTGTGCCCCTCTGCCATGTGCACCAGAGCCAACAAACCCATGTTGCCGACTAATAGGCACACCCTGCATGACACCACCGATTGCCACCACTGCAGCAGTCAACCCGAGAAGCCACGGTCCATGGCACCCACCAGGCGGCCAAACCTGTCCTCTGCCTGCTGCTCAGCACGAGCAAAGCCCACTCTTATTGCCTCCCGTATCTGACCCAGCTCGTGCCACAGCTCACGCCGCATGGCATGCAGGTCCAGACGGGCCTCCTGCTGTGATGTGACAGCAGCCTGCAGGAGTGGCCGGGCACCATGGCCTTCATGGACCAGAGGCACAGGACCCACAGCAGCAGCTGGCAGTGGTGCCTGTGGCACTGCACCAACTGCTACAGCTGGCTGCTGCGTATGAGTGGCAGTGGCTGTGGCACCATATGGACTGGAACCTCAGCAGTTGTCAGAAAATGCACGCCTTGCTGTCCTGCAACACCACCACACCACCCACCACCATGTGTTCAGCCACTGCCGACACCTACAGAAGCACCCAGACCTGTTCCATGGCCTTCAGCAAGCCCCACCCCTACATCCCCTGGCACAGGAATGTCCAGCTGATGTGCATATGTAGAGACATCACTGTCATCTGCACTGGTGACAGTGACCAGCAGTACCTCTCCCACCCCATCACTCTCAGTTGGGGCAACATCCAGATGCCCACTGTCTCCTAACAGCCCTGGTGAGGTGTGCCCCTCCTCCCAAGGCAGTTGCATGCCCTGTCCCTGGGTATGCCCAACATGCATTGGGCCCCTACGGCCCTGAGATACACAATGTCCAGATGTTGTTGGCCGATCATCTTCAAACTCCTCCACAACCTCAGGAACCTGGCTAGACATCTGTGGCTGTGCTGTGGTGGTGCAGGCCTGTCCGAGAGTGCTGAGGAGAGAATAGGGACAGGGTCAGTCATCCATCCATGGACACTGTGGCAAACCACCACCACTACCACCACCACCACCACACCATGCAGCCCTCAGGACAGGTACCCACCTCACACAAGCCTGTGCCAACATGCACCCACCCACCCCACAGTGATCTTGACCATGCCAGCCATCATTTCTGCAGGATACAGTGCAGCCTGTGCAGGACACCAAAAGCAGGACCATGCACCCTTGCCTGCACCACATACAGGGGTTGCACATGTGAATACAGACCTGGCCTTGGAAGTGCAAGGGATGTCTCGCAACCACCACCTGGCACACCTGCCACTGCCACCATCCGCAATGTGGATGCCACCACCGCCATGTGTGGCTCCTGCACACGTTGCTGGTGTTCCTGTGGACCACCACCAGTTCTGGTCCTGTCTCTGTGGCTGTGCCACCTCCTCCTTCACGCCGCAGGAGGTCATTCCAACTTCCAGACTGCCTCAGTCGATCTCCCATGACCACCAACCGCATTCACCGCTGCAGTCACCTCCTCCCAAGCCTGCCGCTGCACAGCATCAGTTGGCCCTGTGTGCGCGCAACACATGTTCTCTCACCTTTACCTCATGTGCCAGGGTGTTTAGCTCATCTTGTGAGAATTTCGGTGCACGGATGCGCTCCGGTTGAGCCTGCACACCTATGGGATAATAAAAAGTGGACAGGTGTCAGTGGCTGCGTCAGTGCTGCACTGCATCACACAGTGGACAGCATGATATCACCCCCTCAGTGCTACAGGCCACATGGACATATGAGATGGCTGCATGTGCCTGTACGTTGCACATGCCCACATTGCCACTGTCTGTCCTGCGTCTGGAGTGGTGTGCACACATGTGCCATGAACCCCCATGACTGTTTGTGGCATGGGAGCGCATTATTACTGGTACATTGTGTACTCCCGGTGGGGGCAGAGGCCATCACTCCACACATGCAGGAAGACAAGACAGTGCACTGTCATGGTACAGCAGCAGTGCACCTGGCGCGTAGACACAAATGTGCAAACATTGGCACATGACACATTGTACTGCAGGGGATGAGCACAAGCAGTGGATGTATAGTTGTCCCACGGTGGTCATACATACCAGGAGTGTACACAGTCTCCAACCGTCCCCCCATTACATAATGTACATGGCCCATCAAAACTGCACCCCCTTCCAAACAATTGTCAGATGATTCCTCTACACTCTAAAGGGATCATACATGCATGACACAGTCCACAGTGGCCAACACTAACCCAAATACCACAGATTAGATTGATAATTGGTTTGTGACAGGCGGTCGACCAAACTGGACACAACTGTGTACAATGAATATGCCTATCCACACCCTTGATACATACCTGGCTGTTGCTGCCCATCCCCCTGTTGCATGTCTCTCTCCATGTTGTTCACTGCTGTATTCCCACCGCAGTTCCACAATACAACACTGGTGGTGCACTGCTTGCCCTTTTATAGCCCGGCCAGGCAATCCTGCCTGTTAGTCATGCAAATGAGCGAATAATTATATGCTAATCACACGTTTTGCCCCATGCATACACAAGTACCCTCATTTGCATACAGCCGTTGAATATGGCTCTGAATAGCCCGGCGCTAGCACAGCAGCGCTATTTGAGGAACAGCGCCGCGCTATGTGCAGCATGCATGCTCATGTTACCCTTGTCATAGCGCGGTCCAGCGCTGCGCTAACCAGCTTTAGCGCTGCGCTAACCAGCTGCAGCCCGGCGCTAACCAGCTTCAGCGCGTCGCTACACGCATGCGTGCAATATCGGACCAGGGTGATGGTAGGGTCACTTCGCGCATTGCAATCACCTTCCTGTTAGCGCGGCCACGGCATACGTCAGCTAGAGCTGCACTTCAGTTGTACTGTGTGTCAGGTGTATGCACAGTTGTTGCACTGTTGTTCAGTTTATTTGCCCCCTTCCACAGCACAAATATGTCTGGGTGAGCTAGGCAAAGGGCAGTGGTAGGCCGTGACAGGCGGTGGGATGAGGTTGAGACTGCCAACCTCGCGGCAGTTCACAGAAAGGAGCCATCGCCGCCTATTTGGACCTGTGCGGAGGGTGACTTGCCCTGCACAGGTCTGGGCTTCCATTGCCCGCAGATCAAGTGCCATCACAGGTGTCCCACGTGATGGTGAAAAGTGCCGCATCGCTATGCTGACCTCAGGCGCAGGCAGCGCACCACTGCCAGAACGCTGCAGGGCCATGGTTCATGAGGGGACTGTGCCTGTGCCAGGTAAGGGATGACTGCAGCACGACTGCTGGCATGGGTGGTGGAGCAGTGTGTCGTGGTGTGCTTATGTGTTGTTGAGCTACAATGTTGCTCATGGAGTCCATGAAGCCATGTGTGTACTGTGGGATGGGGAGACAGTGTGCATGGACCCCTGTCATGCTTGGCATGGCTTTGGTGGTGCACTGCACCTGTCTGCCACTACGCGTGTTGTGCTGCACCACTGGGGTACAGGGTGGTCTTTAGCGTGCCGTGGTGGCTGATATTGTACTGACGATGCTGTACCTCTTCTCACTGCAGGCGCGACAACAAACCACAGGCAGGAGGAGACGACCAAGCCAGCAGGGGCCATCATCCGACAGGGGCGCAGGGTACCTCCACTATCACAGCGCAGCAGCAGAGCATGGACGGTGATAGTGGTGTTGTGCGTGAGTACTGTGCAATGTTATGCTTTTCCACTATGAGTCTGGCTTTACAGGGCAGGCAGTTGAGCAAGTGTGTATGTAGGCATACGCACTGTACACATTAGTGTACACTTTGGTGTACTGCATGTCTGTCAACTGTTCCTAGGTACACCAGACGTTTTGGGTCACTGTAGGCCACTGGGGTGTGGCCCTGTTTTAAATGCTGTTGTGTAGGACAGAGGGTCGGACTGGGGTGCAAAGGGCCCACCTGGACAGATGATGCAAGGGCCCACCTGGAACATCAATAGAGGAGGGCCCAGGTTGACACACTTATATCAATATTCCACTTCATTCGGATACACTAGTTCTGTGTTTGCATCTCACATTTATCAACAGTGTCCCAGATACCCTATTTAATAAGGGAACACGATACTAAATGCAAATGTTTTCAGAGTTCAGACGGTAACCACTTACTCAACTGAGGGGGGCCCACCTGGGAATGTACAACCTCATTAGAGAGTGGGAATTATCTGATAGACATCATACCCTTTTGGAAGGGGTTTACTGCTTGGGGTTGCTGAGTACAGCATTTATGAGGGGGCTGGCTGTTTGGGATTGTATGTAGAACATGTGGATGTCTGGCTACACCCTGCCTGTGGGCTCATGCTCTGATGTGGGGGCCATTGTCCCTAAGAGAGTGCAGTCCCTCTGTCCCTGTAGTGCACACTGTTTGTGCACATGTTATGCAGGTGCTGCAGGAGTTGTTCTGTGGTAGCATGGTGTGCTGGTTGTCAGCCCCTATGGCAGATGCTGCTCCCACAGGTGTGTGTGTGCCTCGCCATGCCTTGACCACCAGGGTGACACTGTCCTGTGCATGCCTTTGGCCCACCGCTGCAGTGCCACTGGTGGACCAGGCCCAGTGGCTGTGTTTCACATGTGTGTGTCTTCTTGCATGGGTGGTGTCACGGCACTGTGCCATTCTGTACACCATTGTGGGCCCCTCACCCTTCTGTTGCAGCAAGTGGTGTGGCTGGGCATTGGCACTTCCACTGGTTGTGTACTGCTTGGTTACCTGTCCTGCAGTCCCTACTGTTCTGATGCCAGTGTCATTGTTCTCTGTGGTCATTGTCGAGTCTTTATCTGTGTCACTTGCCACTGTTGCACACTTATGTCAGTCACCCACCCACCTGTTCAGGGTTTCTGTCATCATTTGTACAGCTGCTGTATTATGGCATCATGGGTGGCAGTTTGGCTGGGTGTCAACAGTTCTTGTGGAGGGCAGCAGTGAGGGTGGGCCACTGTTGGGGGTGTACATGACAGGCATGTGTGGTTACACACGTGGTTGGGGCTGTGGCAATTTCTCCAGTTGGTGTCATCTGTAGTTTGTATCATAGCTGTGTGACCGTGGGCAGCATGTCCCACCATGTGTCATCCCATGTGCATATCAGTCAGTGTCCACTTGTTCACATCTCTGGAGGTGGCTGTCTGTTTGCACTGTTACAGTCTGCACGCCACTGTGCTGGCTGGCCTCCACGTTGTTGGGTTTCTCAGCATACTTCCATGCATATCGATGTACACTGGGGTGTTGCATGCTGCCTGTTATGTACTGCCTTGTCCTGCAGGCACATGTTAGTGTATGTTGTAGTTTGTTACATACTAGCACATGGGCATGGTTGTTGGGCATGCTGTCCACCGTGGGTGGTACATGGCGCCTTTGTGTCATTATCATGCCCTGATGTGGTCCCCTTTCTCCTGTAGGTCCACGTAGGTCATCACTGTGGGCCAGCCGTCCAGAGGAGGGTGAGGGAATGGAGGAACTTCTTCGGAGGATAGTGCGCCAGCAGCACACCCTGATTGAACAGCAGGCTGTACTCATATCTGAGACGAGACGTGTTGCAGCTGTCTTAGAGGAACGTCTGCCGGCACCTGCCCGCACCTAACCCCTGCATTCTGTGTACCTTATCCTGCTTTCTGTCCCTGGCCCAGTGTCCCTAGCCCTGTTCCTGCCATCCTGTTCCCCATCATTGCTTTGCATTTCCACATCCCTCTCACAACCACATTCTTACCCCATTGTTCTGTTGCTTCATTTGCAATTTGACTGTTTGCACTATTACTGTTGTTTTCCCCATTGTTTTCAATCCCTTTGTTACGCCTGCCTTTCCCTTCCATTAGGTTTTCTTGCACCCCATTTGTACAGAAAAGTGTTCTGCTATGTTTTGATTTTTGTTTCAGTATATATGTTCATGTTGCCTTTGCACTTTGTATTTTCACAGTTTACATTATACTTTTTGAAGTTGACATTCCTGTGTCCTGTGTCTTTTGGGGTGGACTTGGGATTTGACAATGTTCTGTGATGCTCTGATTTCACTTGTGGTTGTAGGTTATTCCATTCCTTTCACTGGTACTGTAGTTGTGTCTGGCTGGGCTCTTCTGCTTTCCTGTGTTCCTGGACAGCTGCTTACACCTCTGTGACACTTTTGTTTTTGTGGGTGTTTGCACTGCCTCTGTCTGATTGCTATATTCAGTGCTGTCTTCTGCTATATTTAGTGCTGTCTTAATCCTGGGCAATGTTTGCCCTGCACTCCTGGGCCTGTTTGCCCGGCTTCCTTCGCTTGCTATATTCAGCTGGGTTTGCACCGGGCTATTCATTTTGAATATGGCTATGTTTTAGCTCTGGGCACAGTTTGCCCGCCGGGCAGTGCTAATTTTGCCCCTGGGCAAAGTTTTGAATATCTGGCCCTTAATGTTGTGAATTACTGAACTTATGCAGGCAAATGGTTATAATTTTGCTGCAGCCTATAAGGCTTGTCCTCCCATTTAAATGTGCATTGCCATACCTTTCTTTAATGTTAAAGCAGCTTCAGGACGAGTTCTGCAAAGTTTTGCCCTTTACTGTTGAGACAAAATGGATACAAAGGTTTTGCTTACTGCTGGCCAGTATCTTTTTACTTTATCTTTCTGTGCATTTTATTTACTTTAGAAATTCATTTTTGTTTCTTTGGCTTACTTCCACCTCACTTTTTAAGTCTCTAATTACTTTATTTATGGTGCTGCGCAGTTGAAAAAACATTTGCTGTTTCTCGAAATGGCCAGTGCACTGTAGCCTCTTGCCCTGAAATAATTGTCTAATTTTCTTTTAAACTCATTCATGGTTTTGCTAGTGACTACCTCCACTGGAAAATACTTCCATATTGACACCACTCTAACACTGAACCAGTGTTTCCTTTTAGTAGTGGAATGCCCTTCCATGGTCAGTTGTAGTGGGTGAACTCTCATATTGTAATTTAGTACCCGAAATGTAAATCCTAGTTTTATTGTGTAAGATATTGTTCTACGTTATTACACCTCTCTTCCCCCTTCCCCAGGACACATCTGGAAAGTACCTATTTTGCAGGTCAGCATGTCTTTCATGGTGAAACTTTTGAAATAAATAAATACAGAATGTGAAAGTTCCACAGTTATACCACAATAGTAGGAATGTCACCACCATAAATATCAAGGTAATACAGTGAACAGTTTTCGGTTCTGGACATTCACACCCCCTTGAAAATGCACACACACACACACACACACACACACACACCTGTTTCAACAGTTGTGCACACACACACATAGGGTGTGAGTGTCATTAGCAGGATAGGACAGCTACAATATTTCATTTTCAGTGGGATTCTGCTTTTACACATTTTTCCACTGTATTTAGAAAAGTTAGTACAGATAAATGCAGAATCGCATTTTTACTGGGGTCCTGCTTTTATACATTTTTATAATGTAGTTACCCAGGATAGGTCAATTAACATGCTGTATCTCATTTTCAGTGAGATCCTGATTGTACCTATTGTACCACTAACAGGTGTGGGATGTCTTAAATGAGTTGGCTCCATCACAGCCTTGTTGTTTTCAGTGACCAGATACTGACTCTCTTTTTGGCCAGGATGGGGGCATGAATTGTGCTGAGTGCACATTTTAGCATCACATTTTTGCTTTGGGGAGCTATATTCAAACATGCGTGGGGCATTTACACTTTGCTCCAAACATGCTTGAGTATAGAAAATGTATTGAACTGTGTTAATTTGCACTCAGGAAAGGGACTTTGCAAGGAGTAATAAGATACAGTACTGTACCTTTAAATGTGGGCCATTACTCTGTGTAGTTCTGGTTTCCAGTTCTATGTATGTCTACGTATTTCTGTTTCAAGCTTTTAGCCAATGACTGCCATGCCAGCAACCTGGGTTCAAAAAATGGAACTGGGTCACATGGGGGCTGGCCTGGGAGGGAGAATGGACATCTGTAGGACAGGGAGAGGGATCTAGGTGACAGCAACATGGGACAATATGTGAAGGGACCCACACCTGGATGCCTGAGGTGTCTCCATGGAGGCTGAGTACACACATGTCTGGCTCCCATGGGGAGAAAATAGGAGAAACAGCCCTCCAACTCTAGAACAGTGATGGCCTGCTCTCTTGCAGGCCCCACACTGATGGCTAGGTGCCTCTGATCCAAGGTCCTGTGGCAAGACCAACAGCAAAGGTACATAGAAACATAGAAACAGACTTTGACGGCAGATAAGGACCACTTGGCCCACCCAGTCTGCCCATTTCCCTACCTACTGGATAAGCTGCAGATTCTAGTTAACCAACAGCCTACTTCCTGCCACCCCAACTACAATTGCCTTGTGTCTGTCCCATGCATGTTTGAATTCTCCCACTGTTTCAGACCCAACGGCCTCCTCAGGAAGGCTGCTCCATGTATCCACCACTCTCTCCGTGAAAAAATATTTCCTCACATTACCTCTGAGCTACCCCCCCATCTTTAAATTGTGCCCCCTTGTTCTTGCACACCTCTTTTTTTGAAAGATGCTACCCTTCTGGACTTTGTTGATTCCCTTGAGGTACTTAAAAGTTTCTATCATGTCCCCCCTGTCCCTCCTTTCATCAAGGGTATACATATTAAGCTCTCTCAGTCTCTATTCATATGGTTTCTGATGCAGACCCTGCACCATTTTAGTTGCCCTCCTCTGGACTGCTTCCATCCTGTCTATGTCCTTGCATAGATGGGGTCTCCAAAACTGCACATAGTATTCCAGATGGGGTATCACCAACTGTCTGTACAGAGGGATAACCACTTCCCCTTTTCTACTTGTGATGTTCCTTCCTATACATCCCAGTATCCCCTTGGCTCTCCTTACTGACTTCTCACATTGCTTACCCACCTTTAGGTCATCTGATATGACTACCCCCAAGTCCCTTTCCATTTTTGTTGTTGTTAGTACCTCCCCAGCTATTGTGTACTCTTCTCCTGGGTTTTTGTTTCCCATGTGCATTACTTTGCACTTCTTTGCATTGAATCTAAGTTGCCATATGTTTGACCATTCTTCCAACCTTGCCAAGTCCCTTCTCATCTTTTCTACCCCCCCTTGTGTATCAACTCTGTTACAGATCTTTGTGTCATCTGCAAAGAGGCATACCTTTCCCTCCAGACCCTCTGCAATGTCACCTATAAAGATGTTAAAGAGGACTGGACCCAGTACTGAGCCCTGAGGTACTCCACTAGTAACCCCCCTTTCTTCGGAATGTGTTCCATTCACTGTTACCTTCTGTGTCCTGTTGTGCAGCCAGTTTGCAACCCAGGCTACCACCCTGGAACCCACTCCCAGGCTGGCTAATTTGATTAATAGTCTTTTGTGCTGGACTGTGTCAAATGCCTTGCTAAAGTCTAGGTAGGCCATATCCACAGCCCCTCCCTGGTCTATTACTTTGGTCACCCAGTCAAAGAAAATCTATTGGAGTTGTCTTACATGACCTTCCTGCTGTATATCCATGCTGCTTTGGGTCCTGTGCCTCACTGGCCTCTAGGTACTCAACAATTCTTTCTTTCAGAAGTGATTCCATAATGTTCCCTACCACTGAGGTCAAACTTACAAGTCTGTAGTTTCCTGCTTCTGCCTTGCTCCCACTTTTGTTAAGGAGAATCACATCTGCCCTCCTCCAGTCCTCAGGTACCACCCCATCCTCCCATGATTTGTTAAAAAGTGTGGTCAGTGGTGTCACTAGGTTCTTCCTTAGTTCTTTAAGGATTCTGGGGTGAATCCCGTCAGGCCCCATTGCTTTGTTCACCTTGAGTTTTAGGAGTTCTTTCAGGACTCTTTCTTCTGTAAATGGACTGGTGTCAACCCCCCTACCCAGAGTGCTTCTGTTGTCTGGTTTAGGTAATTCCTCCTCATCTTCTTTTGTGAATACCGAGCAGAAGTATTCATTCAGTATCTCTGCCTTTTCACTTTCTCCCTCTGCCCACCTCCCCTCTCCTTTATTAATCTTCACTATTCCTCCCTTAGCATTTCTATGCTCCCTAATGTACCTATAAAAGGTTTTATCCCCTTCTTAACTGAGTTGGCTATTTTTTCCTCAGTTTGTGCCTTTGCTAGTCTGACTGCCTTCCCCACTTCTTTCTGCTTTAATTGATACAGTTCCCTGTCATGCTCCTTCTGTGATTCTTTATACATTTAGAATGCAGCCTTTTTCTCCTTAACCTTCCCTGCCACCTCTTTTGAAAACCATAGTGGTTTTTTACTCCGCTTTGTTTTCTTTATTTGTTTTACACAAAGGCTTGTTGCCTCTATGATAGCAGTTTTGATTTTTCTCCATTGCTCTTCCACCCCTCCTTTTTGGCCATTTGCTAGTGCATTCCTCAGGTATTCACCCATTTTGCCAAAGTCGGCCCTTCTAAAGTACAATATCCTTGTTTTTGTATGGCTTGTCTCCATGGTTGTGCTTATTGTGAAGTACACCGTGCAGTGGTCAGTTGTTCCCAGATGTCTACTGACTTCTAAATTTGTGATCCTCTCTCCATTTGAGAGTACCAGGTCTAGTATTGCTCCCTCCCAAGTGGGTTCCAACACTAGCTGTCTAAGGCCTGGTCCCTGCAGGGCATCGAGAACGACCCTGCTCTTGGATGTGGCTGCAGTACTTGTCACCCAGTTAACATCTGGCATATTCAGGTCCCCCATCAACAGTATCTCCCCCTTTTCTGACATTTTGAGAATGTCCTCCATCATTTTCTTGTCCATTTCCTCCCCTTGAGATGGGAGTCTGTATACAACCCCTGTGTGGATTGTGATGCCATTCCCTGTCTCCAAGGTGATCCAGAGTGCCTCTTGTCCTCCCCCTTTACTTTTTAGTTCTGTAGCTTTGATCCCTTCCCTTACATATAGCGCTACTCCACCTCCTCTTTTACCCTCCCTGTCCCTTCTGTAAACTGTGTATCCCGGTATGTTGACATCCTAGTCATGGTTCTCTGTGTACCATGTTTCTGTGACTGCCACAATATCCAATTGTTCATCTTCCATCAGGGCTACTAGCTCAGGAAGCTTGTTTCCCAGACTACGGGCATTGGTACTCATTGCCCTCCATTTAATGTTGGCTTTATCCTTTTTCCCCCACCCCTGCTCTTATTGCCTTTGTCTATTTTCCATTTACCCCTGTCCTGCCCTCTGTTGAGCTCTGTACCTCAGCGATTACCTTACAACCTGCCATGTTTTATGGGGGGAGGCTTGAAATTTCCTACCTCTTATCAGCACCTCCTCCCTTGGCTAGTTTAAAAGCTTGCCAAGGAAGCATTTAAACCTGTCACTTAGGAGCTTGGTTCCCTTCATGGACAGATGCAGACCATCATGCCAGTATAGACCTTCATCTCTCCAGGTGTACCACCAGTCCTCAATGAAGCCAAGGCCCTGTGCTCTGCACCAGTTTTGCAACCATTCATTAAACTGCATGGTGTTCAGTACCCTACCCTCACCCCTGCCATGTACTGGCAGCATCTCTGAGAAGGTAACCGTGCTTGCTACCTGTCTGAGGCCCCTCCCCAACTCCACACATTTATCCTGCACTGCACTGATGCCATGCCTAGCTAGGTCATTTGTCCCAAGGTGGACAATGATATCTAGTTCCCTCTCCTGTGCTTCTGTTTCTGCAATTGTGAGGATTCGCTTCTTGCCCTTCCAAGTCCCTCTAAGTCCCAGAGAAGGTGGGGGCTGGAGCTGGGAGGACTGGCCCAGATGGGAGCCAGTCAGGCTACTGAAGGAGGCAAACAGCTTTGTAGAAAAAAAAGTATTATAATTCATTATGCATTCTCAATGCATGATAAAATGTATCCTTCTCCCCTATGTCTCTCTTTCAATATATATATATATATATATATACACATACACACACACACACACACACACACACAGATGTGACAGCCAGGATGCAATGCAGAAATGCTTCAGAACATCACAGAATGCTGCAGGTTACTGCAGGGGCCATTGTAAGTGGCTGTCTATTTTACCTTAGGGATGATATCCATGGTTTAATACTACCTGGCAGCTTGCACTCTAAAGGTGTGCAGATCCTTAATATCAAGCTTAGCATTTGTCAGCAAAACAAGATTCTTGTACATTGCACAGTCTACATGCCCCCTGGAAAGCATACTACTGGGATGGAACAGTTTATCAATGACCAAGGGCTGCTTAACCATAACTGGGAGACAAATATAGTTGGGGACTTTAACTTCAACTGGCAATTCCATGTTGCAACCGCCGCTAAAGACCAAATTGTGAGCCTGTACCTGATCCAGATGGTTACCACTTCCACTCGGCAAAACTATAAAACAGGTACTAGTACACTCACTACTGTGTCCTCTCAAGTTGCCCTGCTCATATCTCTGATGTATCAGTCCTGTCTGACTCCCTTAGTGACCGCTCTCTGGTCCTATGTACCTGGACTAACAGATTCACAGAGCGCACCCCCATCCCAATAATGAGACCAGGCCAGCGAGACACCTTGAGACAATGCCTTACATTATATAATGATGTGTGAAAATCTTGTAACCTCATGGGTCAAAACATGTCACATGACCGTGGGTAAATCCTGTATAACACACACCTGAGGAATGGCATTTATAAAAAACATAATTAAACAAATGTTAAATTTATTTTACACATGGGTCCATTGTATAATCACAATAAGGCACTCCAGGGTGTGAGTTATTGGGTGATTTACTCACTTCTTGTATGGTTAAGTCACTCAGCTGCATTTAATGTCACTCCACACAAGGCATGGGTAAATCCCCAATAACCCACACCCTGTTGTGCCTTACTGCTTATTTAATCAGCTGGCCGCCACTTGACATTGCCAAGGACAGAAATCAAGCTTTTGACTTCTTCTGTTCCACTTTCATGAATGTCTGCAATATCTTGGCCCCTTATAAGACAAAAAAATGTAAGAGGGTCTATTAACCCCTGGCTCTCAAGCACACTCCTGGATCTCACGTGCACTAGAGATAATCTCTGGCACAAGGCCAAGGTGACTGACAAACAGGCCGACCTCTGTGCTTGTAAGGCTATCAGAAACAAGTGTACATATCTACTGAGGCAAGCCAAAGCAACTTGCTACAAGAAACTCCAAAATAGTAGCTGGGGTCATGATAAGAAGTTTTGGAACTCCTTGAAAACACTTGCAGATACAGCCTCCAGGGCCCCACATGATCTCATAGTAACAGCAACTGAGACATTGCAAGAGTCTAACGATATACCAAATGCTTTCATCCTGGCTTTTACTGATCTGAGCGCTGTGTTACTTAATGATTACCTCAACACCCTGATGCTTGGTCAGCCCCCTTGTCTTAATACACTTCCCCAAGGGGTACCACCTTTCTACTTTAGATAGATCTCCAGGTCTGAAACCCTTAATTAGGCGAAGCAGGTCCTTGGTAAAACCAGGATGGGGAGTGATTCCATTAATTTGAAGATGGTTGCCATCACCCTAAATGAGTTGGCTGAACCTCTAACCAAAGTGTTCAATGCTTCTCTAAAGTATGGAATATTCCCTGACAAGTGGAAGAAAGCACTTTTCACCCCAGTGTTCAGAAATGGTAATAGAACCAATCTGTCAAATTATAGACCCATTTCCATCCTACCCCTATTCTCCAAAGCCTTGGAATGATTTATCAACTCACTGAATATCTACAGAAGTACAATCTTCTCTCTTCCGAGCAGCATAGTTTCCACAAAAACCACTCTCAACTATCACTACCTTGATCAAATACACAACCCAGCTCTACAATGCACTCACTGGACAATGGCTTGATGGTGGAATCTATCTTCACAGATCTCACCAAGGCATTTGACACTGTCAACCACCAGCTACTTTTATAATGACTCTGAACCACTGGGTTGTCCAAGAGTACTGTTAACTGCTTTAAAAGTTACCTTTCAAATAGATCGCAACATGTGCATGTAAATGGCTCAGTCTCTGAGCATAGGGAAGTGAACATAGGGGGTCTCTCAAGGATCAATTCTCAGACCGCTCCTATTTAGCCTTTTTATTCACTCTCTACTGTCTGCCTGCCCAGCGCACATGGTGCTTTATACAGATGATGTGGTTATCTCAGTTCCTGAAAATTAACTGTCCACTATAACTGCAGAACTGGAGACAAACTTTCATAGTCTAGAAGACTGGTTTGCACATAATAAACTACTACTCAGCTACAAGAAAACTATTTACGGCATCACAGAACAGGAAAAGATATGGCCCATTACTGCTGCAAAACCTACAAGGACACCCTCTTGAACAGGTTAGCGCTGCCTCTCCTACTAACTCTTAGCTCAGCCCCACCCACTCCCTCTTGTTTTCACACCTGTTTATACTACCTCACACTCTGTTTCTCTAGGCCTTTGTTCTTTTGTTTCTCCTAATTTCTTGATTTTCTTTCATCTCTTAGGCATCTCCTGTCTACTCTACCCTTACAGCCAGCCTCTGATCTTGGATCCTATCTGCATGATTTTGTATTCCCTTTAGTTTCCTTTCATCTCCTACTGACCTGTTCCTACTTAGCCTCTCCCCATTTCTTCTCAAGTTTTTATTTTGCATCTTAGATTCTCATCTCTAGACCCTTTATTACCTTCCTACTTCACTTCCTGATTTGTAATTGCTCCACAGTGGATACAAATACTGCTTATATTGCTCAGTTTTGCTATTCACCTGAAGAAGGGACCCGTGTGGCCCAGAAAGCTTGTGCATGATTCCATCTTTGTACAAGACACTTGTTGGTCCAATAAAAGGTAACAAACCTTCCATCTTCTCCTGTCTTTCCCTGTAAAACATTTGAAATCAATAAATAGTGCTACTAGCTAACCCATATTATTGATAGTAAACAGCACCGCACCACAAGACCAAGCAGATGTTTCTTTTTTTTCTTTTTGGACGTTGCAGAGGAGCAATTTTTAAAACATCACAATGTTTCATCTCAATTCAAAACAAAATGAAAAGAAATAAAATTGCATAGTGTTGTTTTCACCAGAAATACATTCATGTACAAAGGTGCATGTGTCTCCACATTTAGCGGCACCAGGCAGCCTTGATAGACCACAAGGCCTTCTTCTGCGGGGGACTGGGAACATTCTCAGTTTGCATGGCTGACAAATACTAATCCTTTAAACCCTTGTTACAATAACTAGGATGCACCAACAAAAACATATTTAGAAACAGAAATTAACAGCATGGATTCAGATTGGTTGACCAGTTGCCACCAAGAAGACCAAGTAATGAAGTTAAAAGCACAGAATTATTAGTATATCTATTAACAAACATGCCATCTACTTCAGTAGGGGCTGTAGGATTGGTGACATTGGTTAATGCACAATTTGAGAAACACTGTTAGATTCACAGTAAATCAATCTGTGCCCTTAAAAGAGAAAACAGGCCGGCCCAGTGGCGCTGCGGGTTGAGGTGCTGGATGCCACACCTCGCGCTACGCCGGCGACCTGAGTTCGGGAATGGGCATGGGTGCTGGTGGGTCAGCAGGGGTGGGTTGAGGACAGAGCGCCTTAGTGGTGTTCTCCTCCTCAGGAGTACTGGTTGGGTCGGCTCAGCGTACCGATGTCCCCTGGTGGAGACCAGGAGACATCGCAGCAAGCCAAGCAGTGCAAAATCAGCGTGGCTGATGCTGGCAGGGTTGTCGTGCACCAGAGCATCAGGGCATGCCCATGAAGGGGTGGGGAAGCAGCGCAGAACAAAGGAAAAAAATGGCTCATGGAACAGGCGACGTGCACCTGTCCCCCATGCCCTCCACTGGGTTCTCCTCAGCTGGCCTTCCAGTTCTTCCATCTGGGCCCACCTGCAGCTGGAGTCTGTCTAGTAAGAGAGCCCAAAGAGGTGAGGGGTTACCCTCCCCGGGTGGGTGAAACTGGGGGTGCCGGTTGCAGGGAGGGAGAGAGGAGGCTTAGTCCGAGGGATCCACAGGTGGGCAGGATAAAGGACCGGATGCCTGAGAGATGGCCCCACGAGCCATGACCAGAGTGAAATAAGTTAAAAAAAAAAATAAAAGAGAAAAAAGAAAAAAAGGAAAAAGCATATATACCGCCAGTCTCTTCCTTTGCATTTTTCTTTTAGCATGAATTAGGCATTTTCTGTGTGACCAGACAAAGAAATGTTATAAAACAAACTACGTAGGTGGATGGATGAACAGTGAGTGGTGGTGAGGAGGACCTGAAAGGTAAGGGCATTCATAGATATTTTGTTTTTTGTTAATAAAAAAAATACACAGTGTGTTTGCTCCTCCTTAATATTATTGTGTTTAAAGCAGTAAAATAAAAATACAGTGTGCTGCTCCTCTGTAATGTGTAGCTAAAGCAGCAGCTGCTAGTGCTGTAAAACACATACAAAGGAGCAGTCACACTGTGCATTTTTTTTACAAAAAAACAAAATACCACTGAATGCCCCTGCCTTTCAAGCCCTCCATGCCACCATGGAGGACCCTACTCAGTTTCATAAAATTTCTTTGTTTTGTCACACAGAAAATGCTTAACCCGTGCTAACAGAAAAACACAAAGAAAGAGAATGGAGGTACACCACATATGCTTTTTCCTTGTTCTTTTTGTTGTTCCCCTTTAAGCACACACATTGATTTACTGGGAGCCTGACTGTGTTTTACCTGTTTTTTGCTAACCACCCCCACCCAGTCAGCAGCCCCTACCGAACTAGTGGACACATTCAGATGGATCTACCAGTGATTTTTTGACTAACCTAAATACATTTAGGCAGGAGACTGCATTTGAATCATTGTGGAACAATAAGCACAAACACCTTATGGTAGAAACTGCAGAGTTTTAGTCAAAAAGCCAAAGGTAGGAGAAGACCAGCCTAGCAGCAAATGAGCAAAAGAGTCAGATCTAGGGAGTTCTTATGTATATATGTATGTATGTACAGTATGTATGTATTTAAAATTTGGTAGCTGGGAGAGGCACACTTAGCCATGGCTCATTTCCAGGTGCAACCCAGCAGAAGGGGAGATGCACAACTACAAGCAAAACAAGCCAGTCCGGTAATGTGGTTACAATAAGGCTAACATAAAGAACATACATTGAGTGCAGCACAGACAAAATGGCAAAACATTGCATGTGAAAGACAAATTAATTAGCTTACAAATCATCTGTGCAAACTGGGCAAACTCAAAGTGCATAGTGCCAGAGAGAGAAGGGAGGCTGAGCTGGTGCAGAAAGTAGCATTTCTGAGCAGGACAAAGACATTTCAGCAGCCAGCAGGAACGGCCAACAGAAGACAGTCATGGAGCTTTTTGTGGTCAAGCCAGACAGGCAGCAGTAGCAAGCAGCCGTTGTGAAGAATCTCTTGCCAGCAGAAGTACCGTAGCTGAAAAGAAGTAGGCCACAGATTGCAGGGCTTTTTATCCTGCCTCCAGAGACCCACTTGTGCTGGCCCAGTGGAGTGGGGGGCTGAGACATCCATGCCTTACCTCCTCCCACACCAGTGACCCATGTTTGAGGTGCGAGCAGCTTACTGGGGGTCAGCCAGGGAGGGAGAGGTTTCAGCGTCTGAAGGACTGCTCTCCTCTCCTGGGGAAAGAGGATTGGCATTCCTGCCAAATGACTGCCACCAGGTGGAGGCCTGAGGTTAGTGCAGGACTGTAGGGTGCCAACAAAGGGAGGGTCCGACAGGACTTCTGCACTGTGCGCACCCCTCCACGCATGCACGCTGATGTGTGCGCCCCAGCAACAGTGAAGGGAAAGAAGAAAATGAGGAAAAACACACTAGGCTGCTGATGACGGCCGACCTTCTGCAGGGTCTGTGCCCAGTAGCCGGGCACAGCCGCAGTTTTGTGGCAGAGAATGCAGGTGAAGATAAGTCCCAGAGGAGGCAAAGTAAAGGGGCTGCGGCAGTCAGTTAGAAGGGGTAGCCAGGGGAGAACAGGAGCTAAAATGCATATACTATAGAAAAAAAAGACCCACTCATGACAAATTTTATACTGTAATTTATTGCACTCTCTTCATGTATGTAGTTTATGGTTTGCTTACATTATTTCACTATTCTTTCATTGTTTGGTATTTGTCCTGGCTTTAAAATCTTAAAATAAACTTAATAACCAAAAAAAAAAAGGGACAATAGTTTGTGCTGTGTTGTGTGGCCAAAATGCAGCATCACTAATGGTTTCTGCTGTGCAGCCTGTATCTAAAATATAGTTAGTCAGACTGATGGCTCCCCAAACCCCCACCTCCTGCATGCTTCATGGCCCAGATGTGGAAGCAGACAGTTAGGGAGAAGCCCAACACCCAGTCAAGGCAGGTCATCACCTCAACTGACCTGATTTGTCTCCACCCTGACCTTTCCTTGACTATTAAGTGACTGCCCTGGTGGGCGTGGTGGAGAGAATTGGGAGTCGAGAGAGAATTTGAGCTGTGGCAGTGGCCACTAACAAACATCCCCCCTCATGCAGCTTGGATCTGGCACCAGCAGTACACTCACCCTGAAAAGAACAAAATCAAAGTAAGCCAGTTACACAGAGCCCTTTGAAAGCTTGCTAAAGCTCCATTCTATCAGCCTCTCACCCCTGCCCCCACCTGCTTCATCTTGTATATCCCCTGCTGTGCCTCTGTGGTGTGTGCTGCTCCCCCTGAGCTCCGATGCTCGCTCTTAGACTCAGTCGGATCCCCCCCCCCAGCTAGACTCTGTGATGGCCCACATTAACAGTAACACAGCAAGGTAAGCCAGAAAGCAGCAATCCAGGGATAATCTCCATTTAAGGACCTGCCCCTGCTTAAGGAATTTTACAGACCATCAAAAATATTAGTAGGTGCTGATGGTACTGCTTACTTTTGACTTGGCTCCCCTAATGGATTGCATACCCAGGTATTTTTCCTTCCTACTGAGTTTGCTTTGGGGAGAGAAGCTCTGAAGTCAGGAAGTGACACACCTAACCTAACCCTTCATTAGAACTACTGATGGTGCATCTAATTAGTTAAAGAGCTGCTGACGCCTCAAAAAAAAACTTCAAAAAACATAATAATTAGGTACAATT
The DNA here is from genome assembly GCA_016271365.2 of Neoceratodus forsteri. NCBI lineage: Eukaryota > Metazoa > Chordata > Ceratodontiformes > Ceratodontidae > Neoceratodus > Neoceratodus forsteri. Next base: position 1,188,956,083 of record CM057451.1, on the reverse strand, counting down.
CAGCTTGCGTTCCAAATATATTCTGTAGATTTCTCCTCTCCATCTTTTATTACAGAGGAAATTTGCATGAATACATGATCTTTATCTCCTAGAGTTCATCTGTCTATAGCTTACTCCCTACTTCATGTCATAATCCTCTGTTGTGATATCACAGTCTGTTGCTATGGTAGAAACTGTGATGTCACAAGCAGTGCATTATGACCTCAAGTGGGGAGAAGGCAACAGGACTAGATGGACTCTTCAGGAGCAGAGATCCTGTTTTCATGCAACTGGTCTTGATATTAAAATAATGGGGAGGAAAAATACAGCACAAATGTTTAATATAAACTGAACTGTGTCTGAATATTATGTTTTGTTTAAGATATACTGAAGGTGTCAGCTGCTCTTTAAAGCTGCAAGTGAAAGTCCCCATGAACTTTTAACAAGCAGTATGTGTGAGCAGATAGGTAGCGCACTTGGGACTCCAGGCTCTCTGAATCTTGGCAGGGACAAAAGTACACCATTGAGGTTCCTCCACATGTTGGTGGGACTTGTGGACCCCTGTCTCCCCATATATGTACACCCATGCTGAGTCTAAGTGACTGTCTCAGTGGGCGTGGTGGAGAGAGTTAAGAGTTGAGAGAGAGAGGTTGAGACGTGGTACCGGCCACTAACTAACATCTCCCTCACACAGCTTGAGTCCAGCGGCAGCACTAGCCTAAGAACAAATGAAAGGCAAGCCAGTTAAAACAAGCCCTTTGAAAGCTCACAAAAGTTTCATTCTGTCAGTCTCTCCCCAACCCCCTCCTGCTCTATCCTGTATATCCCCTGTGCTGTGTTTCTACAGCATGCGCTGCCCCCTCCAAATTCTGACTCTTGCTCTTGGAATTGGTCAGACCCCACTGCCTAACTCTGTGACAGCTCACATTAACAATAACACCACAAGGTAAGCCAGGAAGCAGCAATCTAGGGATAATCTCTATTTAAGAACATGCACCTACTTAAAGAATTTTACAGACCATCAAAAAATTGTTTGTTTATTAGCTTAACGGGTAAGCACACTGGAAAGCGAAGTTCCTTTTTCAGGTGCGACCCACATCAAAATGACAACACAACAATACAACAATACAAACATGCATATTGAACACAATAAACATACAATCCATAATTCAGGCTAATAAGTCTATGTCAAAAAAGCAATAGAACACATACCTACTGTATATAGAACAATTACAATTAGACTGTAATAAAAAGTACATCCTCAATTCATAAGAAAATATTTTAAAAGATTGCAACTGTCTAATATTCAATGGAATATCATTCCAAATACATGGAGCAAGGTAAACAAAAGCCCTCTGTCCACAGCTGGATCTCATAAAGGGAATCTTAAGAACCATATTATCTGTCCTGTGTCTAGAAAGGTGGCCCTGAATGTGTGTTTTCAGCATACCACTAAGTCTTAAGGGAACCCCGGAACTAATAACTCTGTGGATAAACTTGGCCATACACCACCAAAAATGTAGCTGAACAGAAAGCCAGCCCATTTCCTCTTGGATAACACAGTGGTGAGTTAATTTGGGAGCATTAAGAGCACATTTAGCTATTAATTGTAACAACACAGAATTTTTAGAAATGAATGTAACAGAAGCTGTATCAGTAACTATGACAGCATAGTTTACAATTGGAACTAAACACTGTTTGGCGATAGCCATCCTAGATTCATTAGTAAGAAAAGAAGGAATTCTATACAAAAGGGCCACTTTAGAGTGGATTCTTGATGTTACCCTTGCAAAATGGGGCCCATAGCTTAAATTAGGGTCCAAGAGGACCCCTAAGTACTGAAATGAATCCACCTGTTCAAAGATCCATCAAAGGATTTCACCTGCAAGCTTTGCCCCACAGACCTAAGATGAGCCCTAGTCCCAAAGAGCATCATTTTAGTCTTAGCCTTATTCAGAACCAGCTTATTTGAAATGAGAGAAAGTTGGAAATTACACATCTCCCTGGTTAATAGATCATTCATTTCAGTAACAGAAGAACCCTGAGCATAAATTACTGCAGCATCAGCGTACAAAATGAGAGTTGCATTTTCAAGAACATTTACTTGTTTACCAAAAAACAGAGAAAACAAAATTGGTCCCAAGTATGGAGCCCTGAGGGACCCCACACTTCACCACCACAGGTTCAGATATAGCACACCCATACATAACCCTTTGCAACCTATTGGTTAAGTAATTATCTAGCCAAGACAAGGCCACGTTCCATCTCCCAAGGACTCCAATCTATTAAGTAATAGACAATGGTCCACCAAATTGAATGCCTTGGTCAAGTCCACGAATGCGGCCCCAATTAGACACCCTCTATCCATACATAGATACATAGATACATAGATACATAGACAGTGTCGGCAGATAAGGGCCTATGGCCCACCCAGTCTGCCCATTTCAGCTTGTAAGTTCAGTTTGTTTTCCTAGAAGTCTATTTCCCCTTACCCCTGACCTCCAGAATTCCTTTATGTCTATCCCATGCATTCTTAAATCCCATGATTGTTTCAGCCCCCACCACTTCCTCTGGCAGGGTGTTCCACTTGTCCACCACCCGTTCTGTGAAGAAATTCTTTCTCATGTTTCCTCTGAATCATCCACCCTCCAACTTCATCCCATGCTCTCTAGTCCTGGAACATCTTTTTCACTTAAAAATAGTGTTTTCCTGCACCCTGTTCCTCCCTGTAAGATACTTGTATGTCTCTATCATATCCCCTCTCTCCCTCCTCTCCTCCAGGGAGTACATGTTCAGTTCCTTCAACCTGTCTTCATAGGACTTGTGATGCAATCCATGCACCATCTTTGTTGCCCTCCTCTGAACCTTCTCTACCCTGTCTATGTCCTTATGTAGGTATGGTCTCCAGAACTGTACACTGTACTCCAGGTGGGGCCTCACTAGTGTCTTGTATAGCTTCTATATATACCATCTAGGACCGCGTTCATGAACTTGACCAAGGCAGTCTCTGTACTTCTGCTTTTGTGAAAGCTATGTTGGTTTTGGGACTAGAGTCCTGAGGAGTCTATATAGTCAATCAATTGGCTTTATATACTATTTTCTCCTGCACCTTAGCCAGAGCTGACAAAACTGATATAGGCCTGTCATTTCCAAATTCCTGCTGTGAACCTGTTTTCTGAATAGGAAGAACCAAAGAACGCTTCCATATGTCAGGTACAATACCAGTAGAAAAAGATAAGTTATATATGACACTAATAGGGTATGCTAGAACTGAAGTTGCATCTCTCAATAGATTGGGATATAACCCATCAGAACCTGCTGAACTGTCCTTCTTAATTTGTCTAAGTAATTTCTTAACCTTCTTAGGTGGAGTGGCTTTTAGATGAAAAGTACCATTTTTATTAAGATTGTCATTAAGTCTCCCCACAGCTATATCAGGCAAATCATTATGGTATTTATCTAGGTCAGCGAAATGTCTATTAAATTCATTAGCCATTTTAAGAGGGCAAGTCGGCAGGTCAACATCCATTGTCAAAGTGCGCTGTGGGTCTACATTCGGCTTAATAAGACTGTTGATTATATTCCAAAATGTTTTAGTGTCAGATAATCCTTCTTGTTGTTTTTGTTGCAAATAATCTGATTTAGCTTTTTTTATCTGTACCTTACATTGATTATGTATGGCTCTATATGCTTGATAAGTAAATACAGAGTTATTACTTTTACAATTTTTCCATGCCTTGTCAAAGCACCTTATAAGCCTAACCAGTGGAGATGTTAACCAACCAGAATATTTCCCACAGACCCTTCTTCTAGTATAAGGATCACATTGATCCAATACATGTGTAAATTCAGTAATAAAGAAATCAAGTGCACAATTAACATCAGGTATAAGATGCAAAAGTGACCAATCAACTTTTCCCAAATTTAAACAAAAAGTTTGTAAAAAGAGATGTCAGCCATATTGGTCCATGTTAAATAGGAGAAGATGGAAGGTTTGATACCTTTTTTTGGACCAACAAGTATCTTGTGCAAAGATGGAATTATACACAAGCTTTCGGGGTCACACAGGTCCCTTCTTCAGGTGAAACAAAAAGTTTGCAAATCAAACTTAGCAAAATATCTAAAACTTTGTATTACTGGTTTGAATTTCAGTGTACCTCCGTGATTCCATAGACAGAACATTGGATGATGGTCACTCAAAGCATCAGAAATCAACCCACACCTAATTACATTGCTGAGTTTGTTAGATAAGATCCAATCCAATACTGTATGTTTATTAGATTAATTATAATAATAATAATAATAATAATTTTATTTATAAGGTGCCTTTCCAATTTCAAGGTGCCTAACACTTTAAAAATAATTAATATAACATCCAATAACAAAGCAACACACCTAACATCACAAACAATCAGATAAATACTTCAATTAACTAAAAATGCTTTGTCTAGTGGATAGTGTAACCAATTGCTGTAAAATAGACCAGATCAGAACTGTATTTAATTTAACAGCCTCAGCTCCACTCCAGTTCAAATTAAAATCTCCCAAGACTATAAGCTGCTCACAAAATGATTAGTAGGTGCTGGTGGTACCAGTTCCGTATGACTCAGCTCCCCTAATGGACTGGATCCATGGATATTTTCCTTCCTACTGTTTACTTTGGGGAGGGGGGGAGCTCCAAAGTCATTAAGTGACTCCTAACCTAACCCTGCATTAGAACTACTGCACAAGCAAAAGTCCTCGTGAACTTTAAACAGGCAATATGTGTGAGTAGAGTGTTAGTGCGCTTGAAACAGCAGGGACTCTGAATGTTGGGGGTGGACAAAAGGACTCATTTGAGGTTGCACCAAATGTTGGGGGAACTTGTGCCCCATCCCCCCCCCATAATTACACCTGTGCTGAGTCTCTCCCGTGATCTGTAGAAATGCAGCTCAGCAGGTTTGTGGGCAGCGTCAGGCAGATGATAGATGACAACCGCTGTCTGATGGGCGTGGCCACCTCATTTCAAGTACACAAAGTTTCAGCCCATCAACCAGCACAGCAACATCATGATCAGACTCACTGATCATTGGGCTATCACAGTTGAGCCCATTGCAGCTTGAGCTACATGGGACCGGACAGTGACATGCTTCTGAAATTCAGTATCACAGCAATATGTTCACTTTGCACAAGCGCAAACATTTTATTTTACAATTTTTGGCCAAGAAAGGCACACTAAGCCAAAGCTTGTTTCCAGGTATGTCCTTGGAGCATAACGAAGTTCAGTGACATGCTTAGGGTCCACACAGTATGCACATGGTGGCTGTGGGATTCAAACCCAGGTCTCTAGGTTTGCAGCTCAGTGCTCTTAACCACTATGCCATATGGCCTCCCAACATAATGAGAATTATGCAATAGCAAAACATGTTTGAAGTTCAAGGGATCCTAGTGCCTACAGCACTGAATGTGAGGGTACAGAAAAAGTAACACCAAAGCCAAGAGCAGGGGTCTCTGACGGTCTGGTTCTAAAAGAGGAGGCTTACTGAATCTTTTCACTGGAAGTCAGATAATGTCCAGAACAAATTGACAACTTTGACCTGGTTCCATTCCTATAAGAATTTGACTTTTGCTACTTGCAACCACTAATAATATATTCTTTGCCTTTTGTGCAGGATTGAAGCAGGCAGAATTTTGACTGGAAGCGGACCTTGACCCAATCTGACTGAACTACAATATCTGATTACTGAAATAGACACAACATTTATTAATCTTGGTTTGACTTTTCTCTAATTTGACACTGCATTTGATCTTTTTAGTTTAATGGTTGAGAGCTCCTCCACTCTTCGTAAACGCATTGTACATCTGGATTAATATACAGTGACTGTGTAAGGGGTCAGTACCTAAGTAAAGCACATGCCAGAAAGTGGCGCCTTTGAGAAAATGTGGTAACAGGAAATGCATCGGACCATCCCACAGGTATCACCATGTGTTTGCTAACCCTGGTGCGACCCATTGTGTATGAACAGCATTAATAAAGCATTTCTGAAGCACTTTATCCCCACCTCCAGTGCTGTTTCTGCTGGGAGGGATGGGGTGGGGTGGGGGCAGAGACTGCCATAGGTTTGCACTGTGTTAAAGCTTGTAAGTCATGCAGTGTCTGTATTTAGCTGAAAACTAGGGGTGCTAGCTGCACACTCGAGCAGACTGAGATAGACCGGATGGTCTGTTTCCGCTGGCACATTCGTACGTTCATGTGTTCATATAAGGACTCCGCCTGAACATTAACCTGGAAACAGGATCCTGGTCCTTAGGCTTCACCTGCTCTGGCTGATCGTCTACACCTGCCAGTATAAATCACTGATGTGATTTCAGCCAATCAGCTTGCAGAGCCATTGTACTTCTTATCCTCTGTACAATGTTTTTCTGTGCAGGAGTGTTTGGAGGAAGTGTTCCACTTCAGCTCCAGGGAGAAAGGCGACACACTGAAACTAAAAGAAAAGAAAAAGACTACAAACTTACTATAAGTCACCCAAGCTGAACTTTGAGTGATTCACAATAAGGAAGCAGTCTATGCAGTGGTTTAAGGCTCTGAGCTGCAAATCTAGTGACATGGGTTTGAATCCCACGGCCCCCACATGCATACTGTGTGACCTTAAACAAGTCACTTAACTTCCTTTTGCTCCCAGGTTGCACCTGTAAACAAGCATCAGCTTAGTGTGTCTCTTCTGGTAAAAAAAAAAAAGTTATTAGAACCTCTGAGGGGTGTCTGTTGTATATTGATACTGCCACAGAGACCACTCTTATGGGTGTAAGAGTGGCCCCAGTGCATTCTCTGGGTATGAGAACTGTGAACCGATGGTGACTGGTTCTGATATCAAAGAATGCAAGCAAGACCACTCTTCCAATAGTAAGACTAGTCTCGGTGGCATTATTAATATATTATTGATCAAGTTCAATCAGTAATATATAATTAGTTTTTTTAAATCTTGACCAAACGCCTATTTACAGAGCATCTACACATGACACACTCTTCACAGAGTAAGAGTGTCTTATGTGCAGAAGAAAGGAGTGCTCTGATTGATCAGGAGTGCTCCCACAAACTGTAGTGGTATAAGATACGTGAGGTTTGGGTAGACAGAGCTACTCAGCTTCACTTCAAGGTCATCTTGCCCAGACCTCAAACTCGGAGTCTCTTATCCCATAAACGACGACCCTTGGAGGCCCTGTTAACTTAAGTGATAATCCTCTGCATGTGGCTTTGCATTACCACAGCAAAAATGAGTGATGGCACAGAGGATTATGATGGGAGGTACGAACAAGCAGCTTGAGCTGAAGAATGTTAATACTGCCACACAGACCACTATTACTGTTGTAACAGTGGTCTCGTGTACATTCTTAGGGTATGAGAACCGCGAACCAAAGGTGAGTGGTTCTGATATACAGATGTATGTGAGACCACTCTTACATCTATTCAAAGGCAGTATCAATTATTAGTGATGAGATCGCTTAATAATATGTAACCCCTAGGTGGCGCTATCCCAAGGGCTACTACCCCTGCCTGTATGGCTAGTGACAGGTTAAGGGGCCTAGATCCACTGACAGGTGCCTCCACCCAGAGGTCAGGGTTGGTAGTGGCTAAACTAGCTTGAGCACAGCCCTCTGGGACACTGTGACCCCCCCTTTGTTCCCACTAGTGGCCCACACAGTACACAGGAGTTACCTTCCCAATACCCCACATATGCACACTCATTACATATACAGTACCCACTTACCCTCAGGACTGATTCTTCAGCACGTCCCTGAGGAACCTCTGTAAAACAAGGTTAGGTAATACACACAACCACAATGCAATGCTGGCACTATATGTATTGACACCACAGACAGGTTATAATTCAAAAACAACAAATCTGATTTATTTAGGGGGCATTAACAAGGAAGGGGGCAAATCAGGTTGATTGGCAGTAAACACATGAATCACAGTAATGTGCATGCACTTTAGGGTCCAAAAGTCACACTCTCTGGGTACCGGGGGCCTAGCCAGGTCTGTTGCCCGGGGTTGGCCAGCTGGTGCAGATGGATGGGGCCCTGCAAGGATAAAATACACGCACAGCACACAATTGTAATCCGGAGCCAGATGGCTCAGTCCACAGAGAGAAAACACAAAGCAATCATTTGACACACTTTTGATTCAAATGGTGTTGCAGGGGTTTTCCCTGAATTGTGCTCACGATACCCAAGACAGTTACAGGATGGATGGTTTGGTTTCTGGGTTTCCAGCATTCAACACGCACTGCAGAGTGAGGGGGAATTAAGATCACGATCCCCCACAAGCACTAGACACATTCATACGTAAAGGAAATTACTATACCAGGTAGGTTTTTCTCGATCCCGATCGCAATCACTGCAAATTACCCGGGAGTTCACACAGCATCAGCAGTCTCGAACAGACCGATCGCACTCAGCAACTTTTGGCACTCTTCAGGTTAAGCCTGGTCTCCACACTTCTGACTTCCTTCTTCCTTCTCACAAACTCAGATTCAGTCCGATGCACAATCTCTAATGGCTGCAGGCCGACTTTAGGGCCTCCCACGTGCTTCCCTCTTGAACTACATGTAACAGCACAGAGCTCCTTTTCCTCTCACAGTCACCTCGCATCTGGCTTACTTGCAACAGTTCAGGGCATTTCCTTTGGATTTACACAAGTTCAATTGGCTGGTTCGGTTGTCAATCACAGCAGGGCTCCCTCTGTTGGTGCAAAAAGGTGCAAAGGTCCAAACTACAATTCCCAGAGGAACCTGCCATACAGCCCCTTTACAGCCAGCTCCAAATAAGAGCCCAAGTTCTGATTCACCCAAAGCAGGCTCCATTTTAAAGGTCCCCCAACCCAATTGGTCCAATTCAGCAGTCCAGAACCAAAATGGAAGGGCTAAACAAACAGAGTTCGAGCTGCAAGAAAGGCAGGTTAGACAAACTGCATTTTTACTACTACTATAATGTTTTCTGGCAAACAGTTACATCTTTCAATTAGGCTCCCTCTGTGCTCTTAGCAACTGCAGAAATGGAGCTATTAGACAGCAGCTCGAGCGGGACTCGAGCAGGGAAACACACAGTCCCTCCCATACAAACTAATTATGTCTGCAAGCAGACAGCTCTTAAAGAGACAGTACGCAGAGGCTCTAAAAGCACTCACTACAGTGCCATTCAAACGGCTTAAACAACGAACAACATCCAGACTTGGAGCATTTAGCAAGCTTCTGGAAGACTTTTGGGAACCCCCATTTGCAGGGGGGTTACAAATGCATTAAGTGAGCATTAATGCCTGACAAAGGAGGCCGCCATGGTGTGTGTTCTGTTTGCTGCTGTGACAGGTAGTGGTGCTAGAGCCTGACCTGGTGACCCCGTGATTAATAGTTGGAGCGGGCATTACCAGTGATTAATCATTGCTCCAACTTTGATCATGTGGTACGTTTTGTCCAATGACGTTGCCTTATTTCGGGTTTCTCTTTTTTGCCGTGTTACAACCTTTTTCAGTGGTTTTCCTGAACAAGTCCATTTCCAAGTCATCTGTATGAGGCACTTTGCACAGAATAAGAGTGTTTCACACGCAGTGGAAAAGAGCGCTCCGTTTGGTCTGGAGCACCATGCATCTATAATGAAGTGCAGAAGACAGTGATTCTGTTTTCATGTTAATGTGCCAATCAACAATAACAATTCTGAAACAGAATTTGATGGCAGATAATGACAGCTTGGCCCACCTAGTCTGCCCAGCTTTTCTGTCCTACAGTGCCACCACAGACCCTGCTTGCTCTCTCTATTTCTTTCTCCACCTCTTTCCTTTCCACTAAGAGTCTCTTATGCCTATCCCATGCATTCTTGAACCCCACAACTGTTTTCACTCCCTCCACCTCCTCCTCTGAAAGGCTGTTTCAGAATCCACCACTCTTTCTGTGAAGAAGTACTTCCTCGCATCCCTCCTGAATCTACCTCCTTTTAGCTTCATAGCGTGTCCCCTTACATAGAAACATAGACTTTGACGGCAGATAAGGACCACTTGGCCCACCTAGTCTGCCCACTTCCCTACCTAATGGATAAGCTGTTTAGCTTGCTCTTGTGCTCTTTTTTTTTCTGAAACAAACTTCCCTACTGTGCCTTACTTACCCCCGTATGGTAGTTGAAGGTTTCTGTCGTATCCCCCTCTCCCTCCTCTCTTCCAGGGAGCACATATTGAGGTCCTTTAGTCTCTCCTCTTAGAGCTTCTGATGCAGACTCTGCAATATTTTAGTTGCCCTCCTCTGGACCACCATCACTCTGTCCATGTCCCTCTGGAGATGTGGTCTCCATAACTGGACAAAGTAATCCAGTTGGGATTTCACCACAAATCTATTTAAAGGCAACCCCACCTCCCTTTTTCTGTTGTTGATACCCTTCCCTATGCACCCCAGTATCCCACTACCCTCCCCACTGACTTGCCACACTGCCTGGCCACCTTTATGTAATCAGATATGATTACCCCCAGGTCTTGTTGCTGTTTGGGGGTTGTCACTACCTCTCCACCCATTTTCTACTGCGCCATTGGGTTTCTATCCCCAAATGTATGATTTTGCACATTTTCGCATTGAAACACAGCTGCCACACCCTTGACCACTCCATGAGTTTTCTCAGGTCTCTGCTCATCCTTTCCACACACACCCTGGAGTGTCTACCCTATTGCAGAGCTTGGTGTCATCCACAAAGAGGCAAACCTTCCCTTCCAGGTTCTCTGCAATGTCACTTATAAATACATTGAAGAGAACTGGTCCCAGTACTGATCCCTGAGGCACCCCACTGATCACCCTCCTTTCTCCTGTGTGAACTTCATGGGCTGGCAGCATAGCCTACAGGTTAGAGGAATGAGGTGTGAATGAGCTTGATACATCCAGCAGACCAGACCTGAGTTGAGTTTGATTCTCACAATCTCCACTTACATACTGTGTGACTCTGAGCAAGTCACTTTTTTTTTTTATTTAGTTGTTTAACCAGGTATAGCACACTAAGCTGAAAGCTTTTTTACAGGAGCGACCTTGGAGCACAAGGAGGTTAAGTGACTTGCTCAGGGTCACACAGTATGCAAGTGGAAGCTGTGGGATTCAAACCCAGGTGTGGTCTGCTGGATGTCACCAGATTTGCAGCTCAGAGCCTTAGACCACTGCGCTATACTGCCTCCACTTAACCGCCCAGTGCTCCCAGGTCGCCCCTGAAAACAGGCACTTGTGCCTAGTGGGCCTTACCCAGTTACCAAAGACTAAAATAAAATAAAATTTACCAACACCCCCTATCACATATCCTCTAGCCAATTTCTTACCCAATTTACACCTTTGTATCCACCCCTAAGCTAACCAGCTTCCTTACAAGTCTCCTGTGTGGCACGGTATTGGAAGCTTTTCTGAAAGCTAGGTAGGCCACATCCATTACTGCACCCTAGTCTAATTCCCTGGTCACACAGTCAAAGACATTGATCATATTCATTTGACATGCTCCCCTCCATGAATCCAAAGTGCCTTGGGTCTTGTAACCAATTGCATTCAAGATATTCCACAATTCTTTTCTTCAGCAGTGATTCCATTAACTTTCCCACCACCGATGTCAGGCTGACTGGCCTATAATTGCCAGCCTCCTTCCTGCTACCACTTTTGTGAAGTGGGATTACATCAGCCCTCCTCGTCCAGTGCTCCGGAACCACTCCTGTTCCGAGTGAGTTGTTAAACAGGACTGTCAGAGATGCAGCCAGGACCACCCTGAGCTCCGTCAATACCCTTGGATGCACCCCCCTCTGGCCCCAATGTTTTGTCTACTTTCAGATTTGTGAGTATCCCTTCAGAATTCTCTCCTCTGAGAAAGGACAAGTGACCACCTCCCTCCCCGGAAAGCTCATTTTACATTTTTGTGGCCCTTTGCCTTCTCCTTTCTCTGCCAACATACTGAACCAAAGTATTTGTTCTGGATATCTGCCTTTTACTGGTCCTCCTCTACATAGTCCCCCTTTCCTTTCTTAACCTTACAGTCTCTCACCTCATCTTCCTCGTTTCACTTACATTCCTAAAAAAATGTCTTGTCTCCTTTCATTAATGCCTGGGTTATTCTTTTCCCAGTTTGCACCTTCATGCTCCTTACTGGTTTCACTGCTTCCTTCTGTTTCCCCTGATACACCTCCAGTCCTCCTCCTTTTGTACCTCCTTCTGCCTTCTGAATGTACCCTTTTAGCCTTTACATTTTTAACCACTTCTTTCGAGAACCATAGCAGTCTCTCTCTCTCCTCTTGCTTTTGCTCACTTTCGGGTTACCAGATTTTGGGACACAAAAAGAGAACACTGATCCCCCCCCCCCACCTGTCCAGCCCAATATGTTACGTTTATATTGAGATTGAGATGCAAGTCAGTGTGAGCATGGTCTCAAGTCTCTTGATTTCAACTACTTACCAAATAATTTGGACTGTAGGTAAGTAGTGTAGTAGACTGTTCTGCAATCAATCCACTCATCCTCCACAACTATTGTCATCTTCGAGCTGACATCGACCGACCACAGACACACCTCGATCTCCAGTCTCCAATCAAGTGTCGGGATCACTGAGCGAGTTATGTCTCGAGGCTGCTTTACTGCAGACTTGACTCCTCAGTCACACAGGCCAAGGTGGGGGCTCGGTGGCAGTGGGAGTCTTGGGATAAGAACGACGAGGTTTGATTTAAGATCAGTGACTGCTGGAGTGTCCAGAGTCCCCAGGGCAGACAGTGCTGCAGCACAAGTTCAACTGTCGGGATTGGGACAGGTCAGGTCATGGCTCATGACCTTCAGGATGACTGCTCTGCCTGGTCTGGCTGGCCACTGGTCTGGCACTGGCAACAATCTCAGGCAGTCAAAAAACTTCTACCAAGTGATTCGCACTGTACTGTCTCTGCTGCCTAAATCCCTTGCATGGGTAACTAAATGCTACAGTCACATGCAGAATGGGGCTGGACCGTGCATGACAGAATGAGCTGGTTTCTTCTTTTTTTTTTATCACCCGCAGCCGGCTGCTTTGGCACTGTGATCATGAACTAGGGCAGTTGTTGTCTGTTACCAAGCAATTGGACAAACTGCAAGTGGTCCCATGCACTGCACTTGCACAGCCCTGCAGGACAACTTGCAGTTCGGGACAGTTGTTTGGCAACAGACAACTACTTCAGTGTGAATCAGAGTGCCAAGCCCAAAACCCAGACAAAACAGCGCTTAGGAAAAAATCCACCTGGATGAAGATTCCCACCTCGAGAAGAGGACATGTCTGGTGAAAATCAGACATCTGGTAACTCTAGTGCACTTGCTTTTTGCAGTTTGTTGCTTTTACTGTGCTCCCTTTTATCTTCACCCACTGTTCTTCCACCCCCCCAGGTCACTCCCCCCCCCCAACTAGGTCATTCCTGAGGCATTCAGCCATGTTTTTAAAATCTGACCTTCTGAAATTAAAGATCCTTGCCTTTGTGTGGTTGATTCTGCAGCCGTCCATATATTTGAACCACACTGTATTGTGATCATCGTTCCCCAGGTGACCTTTCAGCTTAACGTCTGCAACACTGTCCCTGTTAGTGAGTACCAGATCTAGTATACTGACCCATCACAAGTGGGTTTCCTGACTAGTTGTCTGAGGAACACCCCCTGCAGAGAGTCCAGGATGTCCCTGCTTCTAGTTGAAGCTACAACTGGGAGGCTCCAATTTACATCTGGCAGATTGAAGTTCCCACCAGCAGCACCTCCCCTTTCTGTCATCTTGCCAACATCTTCTACAAGTACCTTATCCAAATCCTTCCCCCTGTGCTGGAGGTCTGTAGATTATGCCAGTGTAATCTGAGTCTCCATTCCCGTCTCTAGGGTGACCGACGGTACCTCTGCTCCCCTCTGTATTCCCTATATCTCCACTGCTTTTATGCTGTCCTTCACATAAAGAACCAGAGCCCCTCCTTTCCTTCCCACCCTTTCCTTCCTGAACTGGGTGTAACTGGGTCATCATGTAACTTTTGGTTATTACCTATGCCTTGTGGGATCAACAAAGTTGAGGGGCCTGGAATCTGTTTTGGATGGACAAGAGAGGTTCTGTGCCAAATATAAAATAAATAGCTTGGTGCCTCCACCTAGAGTGAATTATAGTGGGCCAGGGTTTGCCTGGTACCACCTCCTGGGATGCTATACCTGTCCACCTCCCATCACAGTTACCACACACACAGAATAACAGAATACCACTTTAAACTGTAATACTTTAAAGCACATGCAGTTAAAGACTGTAACTAATAATATGCTCACAGATAGCACTAAACAACAATAATTTAGTAAAAGGGAATAGGGAATGGGATGCAATGATAAATAACAAGCAAAACATTTGATATAACTGGCAATAAGGGCATAAACAACAATGTTACCAGTGCCCACCCCCAACAATAACACCCCCCTAGTAGGCCCACCTCCCCACTGGTACCAGTGTCTCCTAGAGTTAGTCTGGGTACCCAGGAAGAGAAGTTGCAGGCTTGTATGGTGCAGCTGGGGGACTGGCGTTGGTGCACTTGATGAATAAAATAGGGACTCTGGATAAACTTTATGTGGCTCCCCAGGTCAGGGCAGGCCCTGTGTATACTCACAGTTCAGTAGACAATACACAGGGTCTGGCTAGCAACAGCAGGCTGAGTCAGTTGAGCTGGGGCCTCGAGCAGTGGAGCAGGTCTGCAGTTAACTTGGTGGTAGCAGGAGTCTGGCAACTTCTCACCTTCTGAGCTGCTCCCTTGGGGATGCTGGATCAGGCCAGTACTAGGGACCAGGACCACACACTTACCCCACATGTCCAGGCATCTAACTCCCAGGGACAGGGATGAGTACTGCACAGCTATGTCACTACCTGGCCAATTCCCTACACTGTCCACTGCTGACAGTGACTCCTATTCTGAAGGTCAGTAATCACACAGTCTTTTTCATCCACCTAACATATTTAACTGAGCTTTTGAAAAACTGGCACTTGTCAATGAAGAGTTTGGGCCTGAACTGTTCCAATTGATCTAGCACTTTCAGCAATCTGGCCTCATGCTCTTCCAGGGTTTTTCCTAACACTGTTACATCATCAAGCTAGATTAGGCAGTCAAGGAAGTTCATGTCTTCAAGTGCCCTTTCCATTAAGCACTGGAAGGTTGCAGGGGCACTCAATATTCCATGGGGCATCCGAAGAAATTCATAAAATCCTAGTGGGCATATAAAGGCATTTTTTTCTCTGTCTTGTGAAGTCATTGGTATTTGGTAATAGCCATTCCTAAGACAGAGCACAGAAAACTACTTGCTTCCATTAAGGCAGTCGAGTTTGACTTGAATTCTGGGCATTGTGCATTGGTTGGGAATGGTCCATTTATTAAGAGTTCTATCGTCGGTGTATATGCGCACAGCTGGTTTTCACCAGAACTCAAAGCTTCCATGCTAGATAGGGATACACTTTGGAAAAAAGCACATAGAAGCAAGAAAGACTTGGATTGGTGTCAGTTTAGGAGGGCATGCAATAAGTGCACCAAGTTGGTCAGAGCAGCCAAGGCCGCTTTCTATCGCACTGAGCTAGACTCTGTCTCAAGGAATCCTTCAAAATTTTGGAAAATAATAAAGGGCATATCTGGTCATTCACCTGGAAATTCCTTCCCATCAAAAATTATATCCAGTAGTGACACCATTTCAGACCGATCAGAGATACTGGAAGCCCTCAATAATCATTTTGCAACCGCTGGGCTAGCATTTGACACATCTCCTGCTAAAGCCATCCACACTCAGCAGGGATTATTGTTTCACAAGTCTCCTGCTACCAAAGAGGTCTTCTCCTTCCTGCCTGCCTTCCTCTCTAAAAGAGGTTGAAGATCTATTGCTGCAGTTGGATATCAAGAAAGGTGCAGGTTCGGACTCTATAGAGCCTTACTTTCTGAAATGTGCATACCACGTGTTGGCAGTGCCAATCACACACCTCTTCAACTTGTCACTATCCCAGGGGAGCCTGCCTTCACAGTGGAAAGTAGCCCATGTCATCCCTCTGCTCAAGTCAGGTGATCCTTGTGACCTTAATAATTATAGACTGATCTCCCTCCTCCCCATTCTGTCTAAATTATTGGAAAAGATAGTGAGCGGTCAGCTAAGGGCGTACCTTGAATCCAGGAGTCTGTTAAACCCAGTGCAGTCTGGATTCAGAGCAAAACACAGCACCATAACTGCCCTAGCAAAAGTGACTAATGATTGGCTCCTTGACCTTGACAGTAGGAATTTTGTCTGTGCCATTTTTTTTACCTAAGTAAGGCCTTCGACACAGTCGACCATAGCCTGCTTCTTTCCTCCCTATGTAACCTAGGTCTGGATCCTAACTATCTACTGGTTTGCCAACTACCTCGCAGATCCGAAACAGCAGGTTAAAGCTGAAGGTGATATTTCACCTCTTAAACCCCTACAGAGAGGTGTGCCTCAGGGGTCTATCCTTGGTCCCCGGTTGTTTGCGGTTTACATTGACAACATCGATGACAACATCAATAAGGCCAATATCCACTTGTTCGCTGATGACACAGTACTTTATTTGAGTCGTCCTATGCTGGAAGCAGCCTGTGAAGACCTCCAAGCTGAATTTAACCTATTACAACACCAGCTCATAAGCAAAAAGCTTCTGCTTAATGCGAAAAAAACAAAAGCGATGCTCTTTTCCTCTTCCTCCTCCTGTGCAGTGAACCCCACTTGTGTTGGAGCTATCCCTCAGATTTCCACAGTACTTGGAGAAAATCTAGAGTATGTGCCAAAATTCAAATATCTGGGTGTATAGCTCAATCACAAACTCTCCTTCTCAGAACATCTCAAAGAACTACAGAAAAAAACTAAGACAAAGACTAGGACTATTCTACAGAATTGACCACTTCCTTACTAGGGGTGCCAAGCAGTGGTTGGTTCAAGCCACATTCCTTTCATTAATAGATTACGAGTACCTTCTCTATAGCCATTGTACTGCCTCTACCCTGGCTAAGTTGGACACCCTATACCACAGAGCAATCAGGTTCGTAACGGGCCTTCCACTTTCCACACACCATTGCTCCTTGTACACTGCAGTGGGATGGACTTCCTTCAATATAGGAGAATAGAAATGCTGCTCTATGGGCTTTCAGGCGGTTACCAACAACTCCCCTATACTTCTCTGATTGTATTCCCCAGAGTGTGATAGGCGCTATGCTCTAAGAAGCTATTCCCTAATTGCCTTGCAATTACCTAAGGTCAAATCTTGTTTTGGCAGAGCTGCCATAAGTTTCTCATTGCCTTCCTTGTGGAACAATATGCAAAAAAAAACTTTAAGCTGAGCTGTCCTGTTAGCCTAAATATTTTCAGGTCACTCTATGACCACTCCATGAAGGAATCCTGCAAATGTTTCCTGCATCGCTAGCCCATCTATTTTCCAGTTTCCCTCCTGCCCATCCTGCCTCCCGCCCTGCCTCTGCCCCTGCCTCTCTCTCCCTACCAAAATACCGTCTTCTCTGCCTCTCTTTAGCCACGGCCAAGTTCCACCCCCTTCCCTGAAGTATGGCAGTTAACTATTCCAACCCTGTCATTTCTTCCTAAGCTGGTATCCCTCTTCTTGCCTTTCTCTCTCCTTTTAAGTGAACTTTCCGGTTGTACCCAGTTATGAGCCTATCTGTTGTAAAGGCCCTCTCACTCAAATGTTGATGTACACATGTATATTTTTCTTCTTTGTATAATATTGCATTATGTTTTACCATGTTACTGTACTATGATTTTTGTATGACCAGGTCCATCTTGCAAATGAGCCCTGCTCAATGGTGCCAGCCTGGATAAATAAAGATTTTGACTGATTGAACGCCATTTTTTTTTCACACTACCAAAGTGGGTGAAGCATATGGACTTCATGATCCTTGGATAATGCCAGCAGCTAACAGTTCTTGAAAGTGTTTTCTCAAGTCATCAATATCTGTAGGTGCCAATCTATGGGACCTCTCGCATAAGGGGCATTCATCTTGAAGTCGGATGTGGTGCTCTTCTCTGGTTACACACCCCATATCCCATTCATGAAGTGAAAAGACTTTTGTTCTCTCAGCTAGCTTTCAACTGACACAAGTGTTCCACTATTCAGGTATAGGATAGTTGCCAAAGTCAAGCATCTCTGGGTCAATGCCAGGCTGGGCACCATCTCTGGCAGGGGTTGGTTGTACTACTGTATACCCACAGTACACTCGAGCCAAGGTGCATCCTTTCCTGACAACAACATCTCTGTCTGTAACATTTTTTACCGGGATGGTAACTCATTTGGCATAAGCATGATCGCTTACTGGCAACATACTGGGCTTTACTAATGGTCCTTCTGGTGGTCCATATTCTTCAGTAGAATCAAACATCAGTATTTGGTTCTTTACTTCTTTTCTCAGGTGTATTATACCACTGACATTGCACTCCACATTAGGGGGTAGCATAAGCTTTTCAGCATCACGGTGCCAAACTATACCTACAAGGTCGTCTTCAGCTTCATCGGTAGTTTGTGCTTGTTGCTGGTAAGCCTTTTGCACCATGGTACGTACACGTAACACTTTTCCTTTCTGCTTGGTCTCCCTCTCCAGGCATAGCTGAGCTGGAAACTAAACATATGAGCACTGGTGCCAGTGAGTACTGTCACCTCATCATACATGCCAGATTCAGGGCACACTAAGGCCAGCATTTCCGCAGGATCTCCCACTCCTGTTACATTGGATGGGAATGCAATCCATACCTTGAGGTATCCCAGATATAAGTAAGTTTTGTCCCTTATCCCCCACACATTCAGGCCTTCCAAAGGTACAGTAATATCTTAGTGCTGATCATATCAGTTTTTAAAAATAATGGTCACTTGGGAACCACTATCCAAGACAGCTCGAGGAGGCACTCCCTCAATAGTGACTGTCGTGTCGGTGGAAGGCCCTACAAGTTTGTCTAGGTCAAATGTTTCAGTCTTAGAAGTTTTAACTGAAGATTTAGCCACTGACTGGGTGGTTTCTGATTTAACTGGAGTCACACTAGAGTTCACTTGCTGTTCTGACAAGTAGTTTTGCATTTACCATGCGCAGATCTTCTGGAGATCGGCACTGTTGCTTGATGTGTCCGTCTTCCCCACAGTGACAGCAAAATAAGCCTAGCTGATTGGGCCAAGGGTGATGGGGCCCTTCAGATGGTTTCCATTCATGGTTTTTGTTCTTTTGGAAGGTTCTCTTTTAATTCTCGGGACGATACCGGCCCTCTCTCATCATTTCCCTCCTTCTTTCAGACAACTTGTTGAGGGCTGCATCACTTTAACTTTCACCAAAGCCTTCAGCTCTCTCACTTGGTTCTGAAATTCATGGTTCTATGTTATAACCGTGATTCAATAAGAGCACGGACAAAAAAAGCGACTCCAGCATCACCGAAAGTAAAAACGGCGATTACCACAACAGCGCCTGCCGCAAACAGCGATGAGTGATTACTTACTTTCTGTGGAGGGGTGATTTAAACTAACTTTTTATGTGGGGGCTATGCCCCCGCACCCCCCCATTATAAATATAATCAGATCAGCTCCGGTGAGGGGGAGATTAAAACAGGGACGGGGAAAACTCAAGAGGGGGAGGCTACTTTGGGGAGTACCGTGGGCGGGAAGGAACAATATCAGGAAGATGGGGAACAGGGGGCTACTCTGGAGGGGGCAACCTGTGGGTGGGAGACAGCAGGGAAAGGGAGTTAATAAAAAAAATTGTTAACCACAAAAAACAAATAAATTCCCCATCAGCCAGATCCAATCCCAGGTCCGCCAGCCCCAGAGGTGGGATCTGAAGCCAATATACCAAACAGCCAGCTGGGAACTGCCTGGCCGAACAAAGCCCTATAGCTTCATGCAGCTGGTGTTGCTGACTACAACACTCACTGTATACTGATACTCACTATTCTTTTACACATGCTGTTCCTATAGGTGCTCAGATTGAGTCACTCAGTTTGACTCGCCCATATTATGGGATATCAAGTCCACTAGCTGTTATAGAGTTAGGCATTTTGAGAGTGGCACCCATCACAGCTAAGTTCTGGTCAGGGAATGCACCAGAAGCTAACATACGAGCCAAGCTAGCTCTCAGCTAAGTTATTTAAGGAGTTCTTGGATTTTAAGGCTTTCAGTGGCAGACCCTCTCTCACAAGGGGAGTTGCAGTGGAAGCACCCACATAGGGGTCTCAACACTCCTCTTCATCTTCTGCTTCTCTCATCTCCTTCATTAGCATACTGTGGGAGGGATGTTACCCTTCCTATCTTCCAGTCACAATTGGAGCAATAACATACTAGAATATGGTGCAGATCTGAGTACTTCATCTAGCTGGATTCAGTTCAGTTCAGAGTAGGCCAGACCATCTTTCCTAAAAACGTTCTGCAGCTCCCTCTCCAGGCAAGTCTAATAGTTTGACAATGGTTCTCCCCCCCCCCATTGTTTAACTGCCTTATATCTCCACATGGGGTCCTCTTCCACCTCAGTGCTCCAAAACACATTTTCCAAAGAAATCAGGTACTCTTGGGCAGTGACCTTTGGGTTTGTGGCCCTCAGAGAATGAACGGTGTCTAGGGCTGTCCCACTGTGACTTTCTCCCAGGTGTTTCCACTTTTCAGATTTGGAACACTGCCAGTCTTGTACTAAGGGGGTAGCATGATCCATCCAGGCCTCAAGACCATCTTCACCTGATGGGGTGGGCAGTATCCCTGAGAACACACACAATTTACGGTATGAGTCTGGGAAAACTTATGGCACATAGGTGGGTCATCCCCATGGGGTCTGAGGCAGGACATCCCCTGGCACATCAAATTCTTTTGGAGCCTCCTCCATAGATTTTCACTGGGCCTGCAACCACTTATTGAGCTTTTCTTTAAAACCTTCAACCTTGGGCAAGGATTCCCTTTTAGGCATCACATTGCCTTGCGTCACTATGGTCCATGCCACACTAGATCCTTCAGGAGTTAGCACATCAGGCACTCAAGTGGCATTAAAAGCATTTCTGCACTTGACTAGCACAGTTAAAGTCTTGGTGGCAGGGTTCATTATCCTCCCTCGGACAGCAACTGAGCCAAGGCATTTAATTACAAAAAGGGTCTCTTGAACTTTCTCCCTGTGTGTCCCGGGGGGACACCCAGGAGCAGCAAGGCCTTTTGAGGGTCCATATCTTCACCCTCACACCAATCAATTAGACAGTAGAAAGCTATAATGTCAATAACTTTCAAGGTTTGGGGGTACAAGTCTGTCCTCTGTAGCAATGGCTTCCATATGGGGCCTGTCTGGTAAACAAGAGATCCCAGTGGTGCCTCCAAGATGTAACCGGGTTACCATGTAACTTTTTGTTACTACCCCTGCTGTGCAGGCTCAACCAGGTTGAGGGGTCTGGGTTCTGTTTTGGATGTAAAAGGGGGTTCTTCCCAAATATAAAATACATAGCATGGTGCCTCAATCCAGAGTAAATTATAGCAAGCCAAATGTTTTCCTGCACAACCCCCTGGGATGCTGTGCCTACCCACCTCCCTTCACAGTTAGCCCACACATAAAATGTCTCTTTAAAATGTAATACATTAAAACATATGCAGTTAAAGACTGTAGGTAATGATATGCTGGCAGACAGTGTTAAACAACAGCAATAAACTGTTTATTAAAAGGGAATGGGTGAATGGGATTCAGTGACAAATAACAAACCATTTGATGTAACTAACAATAAGGGCATAAACAATGTTCGTGCCAACCCCGAACAATAACACCCCCATAGTAGGCCCACCTCCCCAATGGTACCAGTGTCTCCTAGAGCTAGTTTAGGTACCCAGGAAGAGAAGTTGCAGGCTTGTATGGTGCAGCTGGGTGACCTGCATTAGTGCACTTAATGAATAAAATAGGAACTCTGGATCAACTCTATATGGCTCCCCAGGTCAGGGCAGGCCCTGTGTTTACTCACAGTTCAGTAGACAATTCACAGGGTCTGGCTAGCAACAGCAGGCTGAGTCAGTCGAGCTGGGGCCTCAAGCAATGGAGCAGGTCTGCAGTTAACTTGGAGGCAGTAGGAGTCTGGCAACTTGTCACCTTCTGAGCTGCTCCCTTAGGGATGCTGAATCAGGCCAGTACTAGGGACTAGGGCCAAACACTTACCTCACACATCCAGGCATCTAATTTCCAGGGACTGCGATGAATAATGCACTGCTGTTACACTACTTGGCTGATTTCTCAGACCATCGTCAGCTGATAGTGACTCCTATTCAGGAGCTCAGGAATCACAGAGTCTTTTTCTTTCCACTGGCAGCAGGCACAGACTCCTATGTAGACAGATCTTGCTCACCCCCATGCTGGAGAGGCAAATACTCTCTCAGACAACTTTCTGAATTTTAGGCGCCACATCACAAACAGTTTTCTGGCTCCCCAGCCAAAGGGAAGCTCTGTGGACTCCTCCTGATTCTGGTTGCTGGAACCCAGGCAGCATTTCGGTCTCTTGACAAAGCTGAGGGCATTCCTCAGGAAAACTGCAGGGGCTCCCAAATGTTCTGCACACTTTAGCTCTGGCTTTTCAGATGATGGAAAGATTTAGGCAAGTCTCCTAGCAGTCAGCTGTGGAAGCCTTAGGCTGACATCTAAAATTTCTTTTCCGCTCACTCTGAGCTCCCCTGCTGCATTCGGAGAACCTAAGGTAGAACTGCCATGAGCTGTGTTCTCCCCCAAAGTCTGAAGAGAAAGAATAGCAGCATCAGTGTTCATCTGTAAAATTAATATGAATTAAGCCTGCGCAACACCTGACTGGATGAGGACAAGGGCGCCAATACACTTTCCAGTGCCCCTACCCAGGAGGCATAGCAGCAGTCCTTAGAGCTCCTTGAGTACTGATTGGATGGAACACGATCAGGGGTTACCAAAATGACATCCATGTAAACACTTTATACACAGTTGCAAGTTTAAAGTTTTGTTGCAGGCAAACAAGGCAGTTTTAACAAATAACTGCCCCACACTCCAGCTGATGCCTCTCTGCACCGTTATCCGGTTGTGGAATGGGCTGTGCAGGAGTCCTTCTTCAACTGTCACTAACACTATACTGTAGCACTAAGTCCCCAGGCAGCAGGCAGAAGCTCATATAACAGAGCAGTTTCGGTGGTTCTTAAAGTAACAGTACACACATAAGCATTTGGACACTTTTACAAAGTTAATTTTCTTTTGCTCCCTAAAGTGTGTGTCTCTGAACCCCCACTTGTGTACCGGGATCTCAGAGGCTGGAATACACAGAAAACACTTGGTCTAAGCTGCAGTTGCTATAAAGATCTGCAAACAGACCACCAGCTTGCACGTTCGAGCAAGAGTCAGCTTGAATGTGTGCACACTGGACTGTGTGGCAAGTCACTGCTTGGCCAGCTCTAACTGCTCTGTACCGCCAGGTGGTATAATTAACTATTTACACACAACTCTCCAGACCCCCAGCAAAACAGGCATATGGGGGCTGACAGATGCAATACAGGGGCACTAAGGGATCTGGTACTGGCAAGACCACCCTTCCCTGTAGTGAGTGTTACAACAAAAGTCAACAGGAATCTTAACCTTACTCAGCCGGCAGGGTCTCCTGGTTTCCTTCGTCTTTCTCCTGGCACCTAACAACACCTAAGACACCAGTTACCTTTTCCATTTACTCACTGGGACACAAACTGGGAAGTTTAGTGTGGAAAATATATGGCATGAAATACAGTACCCCAGTGGGACGCCTGGTTGCATCACGAGAGCTTTGCAGCTCTCCTCAGCCATCAATGCAATCCCCCTCCATACCGTTCTCTAAATTAGACAAACTGTAAAAAAAATGGATGATTAAAAAGTTCTTATGTCAACCTGGCAAAGACTGAAAGATGGTCCAGTGAAACAGCATTCCATAGTGGAACCAGAAGGAGGAAGAAGCAGCAGTCACTCATCCTTCAGGGCAGCCCCGTTATCCTTGACAGACAGTAAACATGAGAGTGGTGAAGAATCTCATACTATCTCATCAAAAAAGGCCATGTACTGAGCTGAAAAGCATCAGAGCTGCCCTCCTGAAACTAGAATCAAAAGTGGCGGATGGCATAGGGACCTAAGGATAGTGGAAAAACATACCGCTGAAGTTGAAGCCTCCATGACAGAGTACACTGTCACTACTGATACCCACACAGAGGACTGGCTAAGCCCTCTTAGAAGGGAACTGGAGCTTGAATGAAAGGTTGAGGATCTGTAGACTCAGCATCACTGAAATAACATAAGGATTCACGGCATTCCAGAGAAGGCTGAATCAGGGGACACACTGACATACGTGGAGGAGCTGTTAAATGTTGATGCCACTGTGGAACCTAATATCATCTGAACTCACTGGAACCTGGCAGTCTCACTGACTCATCATTGCCTTCCTTGATTACAGAACAAAGAAGCAAGTTTTGCATCATGCATGGGGAAAAAAGAAATACTTTTTGCGGACTTGAAACTGTATTTTTCCCTCAAACCACAGTGCTAAAGAATAGACAAGTTCTAGCCATTCAGAAATAACTTAGTCCAGCCCCAGGGGTAAGCCTGGGAATGGGGGAGTGTCGTGCAGGTCATGGTCTGATCCCCTAAGAGGGGATGGGGCCAGGACCAAAAAAAAAAAGAACTTCAAAACAAAGGCATTATAGCCTAGTTAGAATACACAGTATGTTTATGCATTTTCACAGACACCGGGTTCAGAGTTTTTGAAATGCT
Organism: Neoceratodus forsteri; assembly: GCA_016271365.2. NCBI lineage: Eukaryota > Metazoa > Chordata > Ceratodontiformes > Ceratodontidae > Neoceratodus > Neoceratodus forsteri. Next base: position 1,188,931,373 of record CM057451.1, on the reverse strand, counting down.
GACTAATGAGGGAGAAGGGCAGGGGTAAATGGAGAAAACAACAAAGGCAATAAGGACAGGGATGGGTCAAAAATGGGTAAGGCCATCAAGAAATGGAAGGCAATGAGTACCAATACCCGTAGTCTGGGCAACAAGCTCCCTGAACTGGTGGCCTTGATGGAAGAGGGATACCTGGATATCATGGCAGTCACAGGCATGGTACACAGAGAACCATGACAGGGATGTTAACATACCAGGGTATACAACCTACAGGAGGGACAGGGAGGGTAGAAGAGGGGGAGGAGTAGCTCTCTATGTAAGGGAAGGAATAAAAGCAACTGAACAAAAGAGTAAACAGGGAGAAGAGGAGGCACTGTGGGTCACCCTGGAGACTGGAAATGGCACCACAATCTGCACAGGGGTTGTATATAAACCCCCATATCAGGGGGAGGGAATGGACAAGGATATGATAGAAGGCATCCTTAGGATGGCAGAGAAAGGGGAGATACTGTTGATGGGGACCTAAATATGCCAGATGTTAACTGGAGCACCTTTGCTACAGCCACATCAAACAGCAGGGCCATTCTTGATGTCCTACAGGGGGCATACCTTAGATAGCTAGTGTTGGAACCTACTCAGGAGGGAGCAATCTTAGACCTTGTACTCTCAAATGGGGACAGAGAGAAGATCTCAGATCAAGAAGTGGGTAGCCATCTGGGAACAAGTAACCACCAAACAGTGTGGTTTATGATAAACTCAGCTGCAGAGTCAAGCCATACAAAAGTCAAGGTACTGGACTTCAGGATGGCTGACTTTGACAAAATGGGAGAGGGCCTCAGAAAGTACCGATGTAGGTACTGTGCTGCCCAATCCCCCAGTGTTTTCTGAGGGGAATGCACACCCTCCACAGCCCCCAGACTTTAGAATTCTCAGCTCCAGGTTGGAGTTGGTCCAGGGAGGGGGTAGAACACTGGGGGAGAGTGCAACACGGCAATGGACCATTACAGCGACTGTCGCTAAAGTGGTCTTTTTCTGTGTTTTGCCATCAGGGTGTCTGGAAAAAGGGGGCCACCCGTAGTGGGGTACCGCAGGGTTCAGTACTGGGTCCAGTCCTTTTTAATGTATTTATAAGTGACATTGCAGGTGGACTAGAAGGAAAAGTATGGCTCTTTGCAGATGACACAAAGATCTGCAACAGGATTGATACACAAGGGGGTGTGGAAAGGATGAGAAGGGACTTGGCAAGGTTGGAGGAATGGTCAGAAGTATGGCAACTTGGATTCAATGCAAAGAAGTGCAAAATAATGCACATGGGAAATAAAAACCCAGGAGAAGAGTACACAATGGGGGGAGGTATTAACAACAACAAAAAATGGAAAGGGACCTGAGGGTAATCATATCAGATGACCTTAAGGTTGGCAAGCAATGTGAGAAGGCAGTAGGGAGGGCTGGGGGATACTGGGATGTATAGTGAGAAGCATCACCAGCAAAAACATGAAGTTGTTATTCCTCTGTACAGACAGCTAATGAGACCCCATCTGGAGTACTGCATCCAGTATTGGAGACCCCATCTCCACAAGAACATAGATAGAATGGAGGCAGTCCAGAGGAGGACAACTAAAATGGTGCAGGGTCTGCAAGAGAAGCCATATGAGGAGCTTAATAATGCATACCCTTGAGGAAAGGAGGGGTGGACATGATAGAAACTTTTAAGTACCTCAGTGGAATCAACAAAGTCCAAGAGGGTAGCATCTTTCAGAAAAAGAGACGTGAAAGAACAAGGGGACACAATTTTAAGATAGAGGGGGAATGGCTCAGGGGCAATGTGAGGAAGTATTATTTCACAGAGAGGGTAGTGGATGCATGGAACAGCCTTCCTGAGGAGGTTGTGGGGTCTAAAACTGTGGGAGAATTCAAGAATGCATGGGACAGACATAAGGCAATACTTGTGGGGGGTAGGAAGAAATAGGTTGTTGGTTAGCTAGCATCTGTAGCTTATCCTGTAGGTAGGGAAATGGTCAGACTAAGTGGCCAAGCAGTCATTATCTGCCATCAAGTCTATGTTTCTATGATGCTGCTCCCATGCTTCTCAGATATGGGATTCCACTAGAGAAAGCCACCAGACTCCTCCAGCTGTTGGACCTGGCGTGCCAAAAATGGCACAAAGTCAGAAGGAACGCTGGAAACCTTTCATCAAGTATTAAATCCACCTGGGCCAAGCTCAAGGAACTTCGCAAACCAACTGAGCAGCTGCCGGAGAAAGCACACCAAAATGCAAGAGCGGCCGGAGGACTGTACTCCATGACTGTGACTTGACAAGCAGATTTTACTCAAGCCAGGTATTTACTGTATTTGTAATATTGTCTTACACCCCCTGCTATTGACATGGAACCTTTGTTAGCGAGCACTTGTGCTCAAAGGTATTCTCTCAAATGTTCAGTAAATATATAAATAGGTGCATCTTATGGAGAACAATTCGACTTAGCACTGCTTCACACAGTCTTGTTTCTTTTCCTGACAAACAAGGGAAACTGAATATACCTATGATGTGAGATGGGGATGGGAGGGGGCATGGTATGGGGCATGGGAATGTTGATTTTTTTTTTCAGATTTAGTAAGCTTTATTATGTTTACCATTTAACAAAATTATGCACAAAATACCATTACATAGAAGTGTTTAGAGACAATAATCCAGCAACTTAGATCCATTATACCATTATTACAAATAGGTATCATACATATGACATAGTAAAAGGGAGTAAGTTATATTGTTATTAGAATATTAATAGTGAGAAAAAAGAGGAAACAAGAAAAAATCTGATACAATCTTCCCTCCTAGTACCTCCTCCCCCCACCCAATTTCATTCACCACTGGAGAAAAACAGGTAAAAGAGAGAAAGAGAAAAAAGGGAAACCTCAAAATGATTCAATTTATGTTACATGTATTTGGGGATAGGTTCAGTGAATCTACAATGAGGGTTATTGTTGGGACAGTTAAGGTCCACTGAATTCAGCTTAGTGGAGCCAAGTCGACCCTATTATGGGTATGAGGAATGTTAAATGGATAGTAGGGTGTGCAGAGGAGCTCAGATCTTCTGATATTTCATGCTTCTTTTAGAAATGCTCACTAGGAAGTGTTCTGCTTGTAAAGCAAAGAGGATTTCTTGTTGCCATTCTGTATACGTAGGGGTTTGTTGGTCCAACCAGTAACATAGTACCACTTTCCTAACACATAGGGAAATTAAAGTCATATGTTTCCTTTGATTTCCAATAAGAGTATCCCCCAAGTCCCCTAGAATGCAAATCTCTGGTTGAAAACCATTTTGCAATCCTAATAAAGGGTCGAGTCTAGAGCGGATACTTTCCCAGAGGGGGGGGACGCCTTATCACATTCCCACAGAATGTGAAACTGCGTGCCATGCTGCAGCCCACATCTGGTGCACAAATCTGACTCAAGCTTTCCCATCTTACAAAGTTTTACAGAAGTATAATATAGATCCTGTAGTATCTGAAATTGGAGCAGTCTATAGCGGTCCCACCTGATATCCTTATATAGCCTATTCCAGATTTGTGATCAGTGTCATGGGACCATGGGTGTTGGAGGGAGTATCCTATCCCACACGTAGTGAGTGGGACCATCTAGTTCCATGACTGTTTTGTGCAGCTCTTTATAATAAAATGAAATTAGGTGAGAGGTAGGCTGCATTTGTAGTGTGCTAATTTTATTTAATTTTTTTTCATTTTTTTAAAAACAGGGGATGCAGACCTGAGGGCTATGCTAACTTGATTACTAAATGGTTATCCTGTAATTACACTGTTCTCTCCCCCATTACTCATTGTGTAATGTTTGTTAGACGTGTGGTCTCCTCGGGGTGGCCTTACAATGGCCAGTTGGACTGTTCCTCATGGTGTCGTGGTCTGCTGCATCCAGGGGTGCATACCCCCAAACCTCCCTTACAGCTATACACATGCTATATACATACAAACTTAAATGGGCAGACTGGGTGGGCCATAGGCCTTTATCTGCCGACACTGTCTATGTATCTATGTATCTATGCCAATGGTAAAGGCAGGGCAAAACTGTCGGGGCAACAGTGGCATGATGATTTGGATGTCCTGCAACTGCTGGGCCAAGGGCTGAAGGTTTGGGGCCCGGGGAGGGTCCGCTATCTTCTCTTGCTGTCGGCATTTTCAAAGGGATTTGTGCCAGACTGCTGACAAATATTCAGGTACATTACTCGCACAGCAACATCGGGAATTAAAATGGTAATGAGGAATTACAAGCCTACTTACAGAATAGAAACATAGTATTTGATGACATATAAGGACCGCTTGGCCCACCTAGTCTGCCCATTTCCCTACCTGATGGATAAGCTGCAGATTCTAGTTAATCAACAGCTTACTTCCTCCTACCCCCCCACTAAAATTACCTTATGTCTGTCCCATGCATTCTTGAATTCTCCCACTGTTCTTGACTCCACAACCTCCTCAGGAAGGCTGTTCCATGCATCCACAACCCTCTCTGTGAAAAAATATTTTCCAACATTACCTCTGAGCCGTCCCCCTCTGTCTTCAAATTGTGCTCCCTTGTTCTTGCACATCTCTTCTTCCGAAAGATGCTACCCTCTTGCACTTTATTAATTCCCTTGAGATACTTGAAAGTTTCTATCATGTCCCCCCTCCCTCCTTTCCTCAAGGGTATACATATTAAGCTGCTTTAGTCTCTCCTCGTATCTCTTCTGGTGCAGACCCTGCACGATTTTGGTTCCCCTCCTCTGAATAGCCTCCACTCTGTCTATGTCTTTGCGGAGATGGTGTCTCCAGAATTGCACGCAGTACTCCAGATGGGGTCTCACCAACTGTCTGTACAGAGGGATAACAACTTCCTGTTTTCTACTGTTGATGCCTCTCCCTATGCATCCCGGTACCCCCCCAGCCCTCCTTACTGCCTTCTCACATTGCGTGCCCACCTTTAGGTCATCTGATATAATTACTCGTAGGTCTCTTTTGATTTTTGTTGTTGTTATTGGGAACATAAGCAGGAGGCTGGTAAGGACAGAGGTCTGGGGTTATATTCTATTTTAACTGAAATATGTGAATAGTTTTGTGCGTGAAATTAGTTCTATGTGTTAAAAATTATTACTTTGAGTTAGAACTGTTACTTGGGCTGTGATATTATAACTTTTGAGGCTTGGGAACACTTGTTTGGCAGTGATAATTAGAGTGTAATTTAAATGTGATGTTTGCCTGGTAAATACTGAAAAGCCATTGGGGTTTGGAATTGAAGGGCTGTGTATTTCTGTTTGGGACTGAAATTCGAAGCTACAGGAACTGGTGGGCCTGTGACATCATACGGTACTTGATGTCTGCATACACACACCGTTAGTGGGACTGTACACACACTGGACTGTAAGTGTTTGTGAGACTTGGGAACTTTATTGGTGGGGTTGAAATTGGGTTTGTAAATAACTGCAGTCAGTATAGACAGAAACTGTATTCCAGGGGGAAGGGACTGAGAAAAGGGGGTGTGCCATTATAAACAGAGGGGGACAAACAGGGTGGCCATATTCCACCATGGCAGGCATCTTCAGAAGGGTTGTAGGCTGCACAGGCTGTGGGATGGCAATAATTCTCAGCTGGGCCTGGAGAGAGGGAGGCTGCCCACTCTGTAGACAGCTATCTTGTATCAGGAGTGAGGTATATTGGTTAGGAGTAAGCTGGGGAACTGGGGAGGGTGTCCAGGATAAGGGGTGTGGATATGGGCAGCAGAGGGTGGGCGCAGGGGGGGCTGAGATAGCAGCTCTGAGCTGTGGGACATTATGTTAAAGCAAGCAGGAGGGATATTAGGGACAGAGGACCCTTAGATAGGGATGTTGGCTAAGGGAAAGTGTACGGTGAACATTCCAAATACAAAGAGAGTGGAGGGAAAGAGTCAGGAGGGGCTGTTGTGGGAAGCCTAGTAGAACAGACATTGAGAGAGAGAGGGCTGTTGTGGGGAAGCCTAAAACAGCAGACTGTGGAGCAGACTCCTAAGGAGAACAGAGCAAGAGGGGAAGAAGAGGGAAGTTTAGAGGTGCAGTCAGGAAACTTGGGTTACCTGATGGAGGCTGACATAAGTGTCACAATAAATTTGAGCTACTAAGCAGCATAGGGAGGAAGGGTTGGTGGAAATGAGAAACTGATACAGAGGCCGGGAGGAGAGTCGGATACTCATAGGGCATCACAGACCGGCAATAGAAAGGATAGAAATAGTCCTAGGGAGAAGGGGAAACATAAATGTTAAGCAGATGGGGAGATGCAACATATTGCAGACATGAGGGAGGGAGCATGACTGGAGAGAAACTGGGAGACAAGGAGGGGGGAGGGCCCCCTTCAGCAGGCGGTCAGTACCAAGGATGGAGCCCTAGCTAAAGGGGACTCACAGACAGCCTCTGGAGGCAGGGGTACTATTACAAGGGGGGAGGATGGCGGTGTGGGGGAAGGGGAAACCATCAGGGGCAGGATAAATGGTTCGGATAAGAGAGGGTTAAAGGGGACACCTATATAGAGGTCTGAGTTAAGTGGGCTAAATAACGAGGGAGGCAGAAAGGGGAGGGTGACAAGGGGGTCTCTAATAAGGCAGGAAGACTCCCATGGAATTGAGATCATGAATAAAGGGGATGGGGGGCTGAGAGGGCATAGTGGAGGTAACCATAAGGATGATGGCGGTGTTAAGGTTCTGTTATTGGGAGACTCGATGATTAAGGGGTATCCAGTGGGAGGGACAAGGGATATATGCCATAGCCAGGTGAAGGTAGTGAGTATCTCTGGGCTGACAGTGCACAGAGCAAAGTTCATGGTGTATGAACTGGTTAGGGATTGTGGAGGGAAACCGGATTCCCTGGTGCATTTGGGAACTAACGATCTAGAAGGAAATAGCGTTTTGGAAATCCAAGCAAGGTTCCAAGAACTTGCCAGAGTCTGTCGGGATAATGGATGCAACATTCCTTTTCTGAGATATTGCCAGTACCAAAGGCCTCAGTGGAGAATAAAATGAAGATCACAGAGGTTAATGACTGGCTCAGGAAGTGGGGTGAAGAGAGTGGGTTGGGGGTGTTAGGGAACTGGAAAGGAGTTTGGGAGGATAAGGGACTATATGCCAAGGACAGGCTTCATCTTGCCCCATTGGGAAGGAAGTCCTTAAACAGGGGATGGCTGACTACATTCAAGAAAGGTGGGGTTTAAACTTGTGAGGGGAGGGATAAGGAGGGCTGACCAGAGCCTCTCCTCCAGATGAGGAGTAGCCTTCAAACCAAGGAGGGAACAGACTGGGGCTAGAGGTTTCAGGAGGAGCAGAGGAGGATGGAAGTATAAGGAACCTGGGTGGGGTTCAACAAAGGGATCAGGGATAAGGGGTGGGGTTGGTGTTAGTAAATGCAGGAGCTTGGGAAACAAGTTGCCAGAGTTCCAGAGCCATGCTGTTGAGGGTGGGGTGGATGTGGCGGTGGTCACGGGCATTGGGTCAACAAAAAACCATGACTGGGACCCTAAATGTGCGGGTACACTATGCTTAAGAAGGATGAAAAGGAGGGCAGAGGGGTGGAGTGGCTATGTTCATTAGAGATGACATAGAAATTGCTAGGGTAGAAGACGCAGAGGGAAACGTGGAGGCCTTATGGGTCACCTTACGATCCCCAGCAGGAGAGAAGGTCAAGCCTGGTGTAGTATATAGGCCCCCTGGGACGAGTGATGTTCTAGAGGATGGTTTGCTGGACAACATCATTGCCCAATGTGGACCAAAAGGGGAAGGAGTGGTGTTGATGGGGGACCTTAATATGCCAGGTAATAACTGGGGAACCATGTCCTCTAAGGTGGCCAAGGAGCAGAGGCTGCTAGATGGTTCCTAACACAGCATGTGATGGAGCCCACAAGGGAGGGGCATGTCCTGGACGTGGTTCTGGCAGATGGGGATCTGGTAAGGGACCTGGTTGTAGAGGACCCCCTGACTGGGAGCGACCACAGTACTGTCTGGTTTCAAATAAGCATGGGGGAGGGAGATCTAGGACACTGGCAGTGGACTTCAGGGGCAGACTTTGTGGGCATGGGAAATATTCTCAGGATCACTTGAAGGGGATTACATCAGTGACAAGTGTGGAAGGGAGATGGGAGATCATAAAGCAGGGGACTTCATGGGCAGTCAGGATCTGCGCTAAGCTGAAGCGTGAGGGCAAGGTCACATAAACCATGCTGGTGGTCCAGTGAGGTGCAGGTAGCGGTCAGAGAAAAGAAGGCGGCCTACAAAAAATATAAAACAAGAGGGGATGGGGTAAGGAAATGTACCATCTTGCATCTAGAAAAGTCACCCGGATGGTGAGGGGAGCAAAGTCCAGTAAACAGCAGCGGCTGGCACAGGGGATACATGGAGGGGAAAAGGGGTTCTTCCGGTACAGTGGGGAGAGGAGAAAATCTAAGGGCCATCTCAGCAGGTTGAGATCAGAAGGAGGGTGGGTGGAAGAGGTGAGGGACCAGGCAGAGGTATTTAACAATTACTTTGCCTCTGTGTTCACTAGGGAGGGGGATGGGATATCTACAAAGCAAGGCACGATGGGGATAGAAGCGGCAGTGAGTGGGATCAGGGGAGCAACAGAAATGGAGAAAGAGGGAGGGAGAGGTATCCCGGGGTGTCACATCTGGTCAAGGATAAAAAGGCTAGTAAGGTGGAAGGGACGGATGATGCTATCTCCGCCAAAAGGGTGTGGTTAGCCCTCAAGGCCCTAAAGAAAGACAAATCTCCTGGGCCAGATGGCATTCAACCAAGAGTACTATGGGAATTGGCGGACATACTGGCTGCACCCCTGGCGGAGCTCTTCAACAGGTCACTTGAGACAGGGAGGGTACCTAGGGATTGGCGAGAGGCATATGTGGTGCCAATCCATAAAGTGGGGGTCGAGGGAAGTACCAGGTAACTGTAGACCCATCAGTTTGACCTCGGTAGTGGGAAAATTAATGGAGAGTATACTAAAGGAATGATTGGGGGTGTACTTGGAGGAGGTGGGAGGTCTGGATAGTCGGCAACATGGGTTTGTGCCAGGTAGATCATGTCAAACCAATCTTGTGGAGTTCTACAAATGGGTAACATCAGAACTGGACAGGGGGAAGCCTGTGGATCTATTATTCTTGGACTTCTGCAAGGCGTTTGACTCTGTCCCCCACAATGGTCTGGTTGAGAAACTGATGGGGTTAGGAGTAGGCCCTTTGATGGTCAGATGGATTGAAAACTGGCTAGCTGGATGCACCCAGAGAGTAGTGGTCTGTGGGGAGCTCTCGAACCCTATAGAGGTTGGTAGTGGGGTACCCGCGGGGCTCGGTCCTGGGTCGATCCTGTTTAATGCATACATATCTGACATCAGGAGGGTATAGGATGTGAAATGAGTCTCTTAGCTGATGACTCCAAGATGGGAGCAATAATTGAGGGAGAAAGGGAGGTTGGCCTGCAAGAGGACCTGGACACCCTGGAAAGCTGGGCTCACAGATGGAAATTAAATTTCAATATCACCAAGTGCAAGGTGTTGCATCTTGGGCGGAAACCTAAACACAGGTACACCCTGGGAGGGGAGGCGCTGGAGGCCTCAATAGGGGAAAAAGACCTAGGGGTCATGGTGGATGCATGTATGAATAACTCTGTGCAGTGCAGGAGAGTGGCTAGCAAGGCAAACAGGATGTTAGGATGCATCGTAAGGGGGATCACCTCTAGGAGCAAGGAAGTGATTTTGCCGCTGTACAATGGACTGGTTAGACCACACCTTGAGTGCTGTGTGCAGTACTGGATACCACACTTGAAGAGGGACATACAGCTCCTGGAGAGGGTACAGAGGAGGGCAACTAAGATGATACGAGGGCTAGGGGATTTGACTTATGAGGACAGACTTGAGGAGCTCTGCCTGTTTTCATTGGAGGAGAAGAGAGACAGGGGGGACATGATTGAGGTCTTCAAGTACCTCAAGGGAATAAATAGGGTAAACATGGAGGAGATCTTTAGACTAAAGCAGGGAGGTATTACCAGAGGGCATGGTTTGAAGTTAGAAGGTGGAAGGGTGGGGGTGGAAGAGGAGGAGATTTTTCACTGAGAGAGTGGTGGACCCTTGGAATGCACTGCCTGGCGAGCTGGTTCAGAAATCCACAGTGGAGGGCTTCAAGAGAGGGTGGGACAGACACAGAAAGTGGATGTATCAGATGATGGCCTGTCCCAGGGGGGTGGGGATGGATGTTGGGGTTTCTGTAACACAAGGGAGGGGAGGGCCTCAGCACCCAACTAGGGATCTGAGGTTCGAGCAGACACTATAGACCGTAAGGCCTAATCTGCTGGCAAATAGTACGTTAGTATGTTATTAACTCACCCCCCATTGTGTACTCTTCCCCTGGGTTTTTGTTTCCCAGATGCGCGTTACCTTGCACTTCTTTGCATTGAATTTGAGCTGCCAGAACTATTAAAAACAAGACATCTATTATAGCTGATCTTGTTGGATCAACTGATCTGGTTTGCATCACCGAGACCTGGCTGGATGAAAATGCAGGCCTTGTATTGGCTTCAGCAACTCCAGATGGGTTCTCGGTGATACACCGTCCAAGGCTTGAGGGTGGGGAGTGGCTATTATGTTTAAGACTGAACTGGGCCTTGTGGATGTGCCATTGGGAAGTACCAAATCCTTCGACTATATCCTGGGAGAGGCTGTAGGCCATGGGATTCTCCTCATCTACCGTCAACCAGGAGATGGAGGAGAATTCCTGCAGGAGTTAGCAGACTTCATTGTTGACATGGTGTTGAGGGCCCCCAGATGGATTGTTCTGGGGGACTTCAATGCCTGGGTCGACAATGAACTCTCATATTTTGGTCAAAATCTCCTCCAGCTGATGACGACGCTGGGCCTTACACAGGTAGTTACCTCCTCGACCCATGTAGGGAGTCATTCATTAGATCTGATCTTCCTTTTGGGTATGGAGATAGCTGATCTGGGGTGGGACCAGTCAGCTGGTCTGACCATCACACCATAAGGTTCAGCTTCAGGACCGCCCCCCAATAGGTCTGCCCTTACAGAGATGGTTCAGTACCGCCCTTTAAGGGGGAGTAATCCTAGTGACCTATCGGCGGTGCTGGATCTATCGGGCTTGTCAGGTGAATGTATGAGTCCAAATGCTCTTGTACTAGCCTACAGTAAGGCAGTGGGAGATGCTCTGGACAAGATTGCTCCTGTTTGTGTTCGACCCCTCACCCCTCGCCCAAGGAGCCCTTGGTTTGATGGCTCCTTGAAGGAGTTGAGGCGAGTTGGCCGAAGGATGGAGAGAACCTGGCAGAAGTCCGGCCATGATGCTGACAGGCTTAGGTTGATGGCACATTATGATGGCTATCAATCAGAAATCACCTGTAAGAAGGTATAATTCCTGTCCAGGGAGATTTCTGCTGTGCAAAATCACCGGCTCAGCTTTTCCAGACTGTTGATAGATTGTGCAATCCAATCTGTCTCCAGCCCAGAGAAGCTTTTTCTCAGCTAAGATGTGAGGAGTGCGCTCAATTTTTTGCAGATAAGGTTGCCAGCATCAGGTCTGGCATCGGTCCGGTCTCTCCTATGAGGGATTGCAGTGATCGACAGGAGGTGGCATGCACTCGGTCAAGTCTGGTCAGATTTCTACCTGCCGGAATTCATGAACATTGTAAAGACCATCCAAACATTGTGCCCTATCACTTGTAGTTTGGATCCAGGCCCTACACCCCTCTTAGTGGGATGTGTAGATGTTATCTGCCTGATCCTAGCTGAAATTGTCTGGAAGTCTTTGGAGACTGGGGTCTTTCCTGACTCCCTCAAGGAGGCGGTCGTTCGACCACTCCTTAAGAAATCCTTCTTGGATCCAGACTGTCTAGCTAACTACCGGCCTATCTCTAACCTGCCATTTGTTGGTAAGGTCATTGAAAAGGTGGTTGCATTGCAATTGGATGATCATCTTACGACACACCACATTTATGATTCCCTCCAATCTGGCTTCAGGAAGAAGCATAGCACGGAAACGGCTCTTGTCCGGGTATTGAACGACCTCCTAATGGCTAGAGATTGAACGGCACGTACCATTCTGGTCCTTCTTGATCTCTGCTGCATTTGACACTGTAGACCATGGTGTGCTACTGGAGTGCCTGTGGCTCTTTTGTGGGCTGTCGGGTACAGTCCTCAAATGGTTCCACTCCTTCCTCATGGGCAGGTCTCAGAGAGTTGCCACTGGAATGTATTCCTCTGGTGCTAACTTCCTGCTCTGTGGGGTGCCACAGGACTCCATTTTGGCCCCCATGTTGTTTGCAGTGTACATGCTGCCATTGGGAGATATCATCAGGCGATACAGTCTGAGTTTTCACCGCTATGCAGATGACACTCAGCTGTATATGTCCTTTCTGCCTGGTCAGAACAATGCACTTTCCTTGCTAAATAATTGCCTTACTGAGATCAGAATCTGGATGAGTTCTAGCTGGTTGAGACTGAATCCAGACAAGACTGAAGTGTTGGTAGTGGACCCAGGTCATCCGGGGGCGGGTCTGGGGGCTGGACAACCATCAGGCTTGTTGCTTCATGGTACACAGCTCACTACCTCAGACCGGGTGCGAAACCTGGGCGTTATTTTTGATGATGATTTGACTCTAAGGCCCCAGGTTTGGGCTGTTGTTAAATTTTCTTTTTATCATCTGAGGAATATCGCCCGGGTGAAAGACCTGGTTCCCCAGATGATCTTCCAACATTGGTCCATGCCTTTGTCACTACCCGTCTGGAGTACTGCAATTCCCTCTACCTAGGGCTACCAGGGGTTGATATCCACCGCTTGCAGCTGGTGCAGAACGTGGCAGCCAGGCTTTTGACCGGGACTTCCAGGACCAGTCATATTACACCTGTGCTCCGCGAACTGCACTGGCTGCCTGTTCAGTGGCAGATCACCTTTAAGGTTGGCTTGCTAACCTTTAAAGCCCTACATGATCATGGACCCGGCTACCTGCAAGATCTCCTGGTACCCTATTGCCCCCTCCGCCACCTCCGTTCCACTGATGAGAGATTGCTGGAGATTCCCAGGGTTCAACTGAAGACATCTGGTTCTCGAGCTTTTTCTTTCTCGGCACCAACCCTGTGGAATTCTCTACCTCATCGGTTGAGAGAATGCTTGAGCGTTGTTAGGTTCACAACTGAATTAAAAAGTTCTTTATTTACTTTAGCCTTTCCAGAATATGGATAAACTGATTTACTGTTTTAATTTTATTATATTGGCTGTATTTGGTTTTATGTACAGCACCTTGGCTTAGAAAGGCGCTATAAAAATAAAGTTGATTTGATACCGAACACACACATTTCCCACAGTTACCACATGTCTACACTACTATTTACAAGCCTTATTTACAGCAGAAGAACATTTTAAACTGAACAGCAATTAAAAATACTGGTAGAACTGTATTTTCAAGCTATAGTTTGAACAGTTTTTCTAATTACTGTTCGAACTGTATTTACAAAATACAGTTCAAACTGCCTATCCTGCAGCTATCACAAAATTCATTATAATTTGTAAATTATTATACATTTTTGTCACCAGACCATCCAAAGACACACCCTTGGCTCACACCCCATCATCCCTGAACATTTCAGAGAAAATTTCATTCTGTGTGGGCTGTGGATGAGAGCAAAAAAAGTCCCATGTTATCCTATGGAAAATTAAAATTTTTTGCTTTTCTAACCACTTCATATCTCACAAACTATAAATGCTGACACCACAAAACTTTCCAGATCTTGAGACACTGACAAAATAACAGTGCACCCCAAATTCTGTACTAATTCATTGAAAAACGCCAAAGTTATTAAGGTACAAAAATTGAGATTTAACATTCAAAGGCTGTACTGTACCAACCCTAACTATAAGGGCCCTATTGTGCCCCTATAATATAAATTGCAAAACAACTTTGTTAATGCTCTAGTTAGGGTTAAAGCCACAAAAGTAAGGAAATGTGGCATTAGGGTTTCCAAACATAGCACCCAACCCCCACACTGCACACACTATCAGGCATTGGGGGTACCTTGGGGGTCACCAGCATGTAAGTATGCACAGCAAAATTGCAATGAATGGTCATAACTTTGGCATTTTTTTCATATGTTGACCCCAAATTTTCAACATAGTCTTCTTATGACCCCACCTCATAAACCCCATAGGTGAGAAGTTTCAAATCCAGGCCAAGATGCCATTCTGTGCCACAGGTGCGAAAACACATTTCAGACAGGATGTGAAAAATGACAGCTGTACTGTTCATGCAGTGGTGTGAACAAATGACTGTTGAAAATTTGGAGTTAAAATATTGAAAATGGGTAAATACATAATTCTGTGCATGCTGCTACCTTGCCTATACTACCCTGCCTGTATATTGCTATTTGTATATAAGGATTTTGACTACTTTGTTATGGCTGTATTGAACATGTACATGTGTAACTTCTGCCATTACTTATCCTGCCTATCTCATATTCCCCCAGGGCGCATCTGGAATCGAGTGGTACACTGCTTAGTATGTCTTCCTGGTAAAACTCTTAAATAATTAAATAAAATTACCAAAGTTGTGTGAGTGCATAGAAAAGTTTCAATGAACACTCATAACAGGAATTTGTTCACCAGATTTTCAGCATGGCCTTTTTGGGGACCCCACCTCATGAACACTAGTGATGAGATTTCCTTATTCAGTCCTGAAAGGTGACTTTATGCAGCAACTGCTAAATCACCTTCCAGCCCTAATTAACAAAATGACAGTGCCAGTATTCATGAGGTGGGGTCCCAAAAAGGCCATGTTGACAATTTGTTGAAAAAAATCCTAAAAATGGCAAAGTTATGAGCATAAGTTCAAAATGCCATTGAAATACTGAACATTATACAGCACTTACCTTGATTTCTCAGTTCATGGTTCAGCTTTGAAGACTGCAGATGTGTCTTGGTCCACAGAAGATGACAGTGTATGACCTCCAGAAGTAAGTGTAGGGTAATGGGGGTGGGGTGGTGGGTGCTCAGTGAAGGAGTCAGGATGGGGAGGGGATGGCGAGGACGACGAGGGACTGTTTTCTTTATTTCAGGTTAAAAAAACAACTTGGGGGACTGTTTTCTTTTTATAGGTACAAGTAAATAAATATTTTGTGACACTGGAAGTGGGCTCCCCAGTGTCCCACACTGCTGGGGGAAGGGGGGCTTGTGTTACCAACATGGGGATTGGGGCCCCCGATGTCAGTACATTCAATAAAATAATGGATTGTGTGGGGGGGACCAGGGACAGTGATTGGGTGGTGGGGGTGCCACTAGACACCAGGGACAGTAATCGGTGAGTGGAGGGTGCCACTAGACACCAGGGAAAAGGGTGAGTCACAGCTAACACTGCAGCCAATAGCACAAGTTCAGCTGCAGCTACAGAAGTGAAGAAATTCTCACTGTTCTCATACAGATCATGCAGGGGACTCACTCCTCTTGCTAATCTGGGTGCTCGGGATTTTGGGTGCCCAGAAGACATATTTCTGGCCATAATGTCGAAAAACAAACATCGTAATCTGGCTAAATGGGTCCCATTTAGCTTAGTTCAGAAGATTGTTTTTAACAATTCCAGCATGTTTATGTATTTTCCAAGTTTGTTAGTTTGTGGAAAAGATCCTCAACATAGCCGTAGACACAGCACAAAAAAAATGTTTGGTGCCATGACAATTCAGTGGCACAAAACCAAAAACCAACATTGATGGCATCAAATTTTTACTTTTGCCACAGAATGTTATCTGGAAAACCCTACTACACATGCACAGGTTGAAAAATACTAAAATTTAAAGCCTAATAACTCTGGAACCGTTTGAGATTTTTTCCACAGACCTGTCAAAGGCACTGCCTTGGGGCATGACATGTTTCCCCTGCAAGTCTGGGGAAAAAATCCTTTTTACGTATGCTGTAGGTGAGAGATAAAAAAAATGTTAAGTATAGGAAAAGTGTATTTCTTTTTTTAAAAAAATGGCACGTGGATCTCGGAAAGTGCACAAGCTGCCACCACAAAAATTTCCATACATCAAGACCTCGTCTCCTAGACAGCACATAGACATTTTCAACTCATTTAATCAAAGAGAGCCAAAGATATTAATCTGCAAAATTTGTGGTATAACATTAAATAGGCTACTCAACCCTAACTATAGGGATATCATATATGTAATAGATAAACCACTCGGAGGTGTGCAGTCGTGTTCTGGTATACGCATGCCTTGGTGTGCATTGTTACAGCCAAGTGCGTCAACCACCCAAGGCATGCATATATCAGAGAGCAACTGCACACCTCAGAGTGGTTTATCTATCTTTTAAAATATGAAATAGTTTTGGATGGGGAAAAAGTGCAGGTGTGCGGTCACGCTCTGATATACGCACAGTCATGTGATGTGTTTCAACCACCCAGCAGGGATAACTTTTACTACTCATTTCCTACCAATTTTATAAATATAGCTATATATATATACACACACACACACAAATAATTTTGCCCCAGAAATGATTGTATAACTACTTTAGAAATGATGGAGTATTTATTCATAACATGTCCTTATACAGCACGTAGTTGTTTTGGAATAAGGTAACACAGCTATTGAAAGACCAGCATGGTCTACTGTAACATATGTTAATGTCATTTGGGGGAAATTAGCGACATTGAGAACATATGAACCTAGTACAGTCAGATTAATTTTTACTTGTATTAAGTTATATTTATGGCAATCATGATACAAACTAATTTTCCCAAAACAGCTTTTGAACCCAGCAGTAGTAATTGGTTTAATTTCAAGAGAGCTAACATTCATTTACAAACAAGAAAGTAAATTTATGCCTCCAGCAGTATTACGGTTCAAATGGAGAAATCTGAAGGATGTTTTACTGTAGTTGATTAAAGTCATAATTAGATGTCAAAAGAAAATGTTTTATAATTTTTGTTTTGAGCATGTCTGATTTAACTATATATATCGGTAGGGGTTCTGATTGATTTATCTTGATTTATTTTCATTAAGCGCTGTGTGTAGAGTTATGTGATGTTTCTCAGTTTTGGATTAATTGGAAGTTTTTCTTTTCAGATAAAAAATTCCCCCCACTCTTCATCAAAAAATGCCATGGGGTCTTTTGCTTCCACCTGGACAGTAACCAGAGATGGGCAGAAGAGACCTCAGTTTAAAGGGACACTGTCAACCTTTCCTGCATCATATTATGTCAAGGTAAAACCCCACATTTTATGACTGCTTACCTTCTCCAAACTCCATTAATGCTGCCCGTTGTTTAATCTGCCTCCTTGCTTATCAGAACTGAAATGTATGGGAATGTATAGTTATACACAGCTTTGTTTTGCTCCAAATTGTTTACCTAAGCTTACTACATACTTCCTGAACATTAGAAATGCCCTCAAACAGAACAGCCACTTGTGACACAATAGTCTTATCTACTCCCCACTGCACAGTGGGTAGCCAGATAGTGTTGGGGGTTTTCCTGAGTCCAGGAAAGATGCAGTTGAAGTTAGTCAAGAAAGGTAAACCAACATGTTTTGGTGTGGTAACACCAGTCTGGTTCACACTCAATGTTTTACTTTTTAAAAGAAAAAAGGAGTCTGAATCAAACAACCAGCTACATCAGCAGTCTCTATAGAATGAGAACAATCTTAAAATGTGTTTTTTAAACTAGGGACACTTTGAGGCCAAATGGGGTAGACAGTGTCCCTTTAATGTCTCATCCAAAAGGCAGCATCACAGTCATGTAGCACTCCCCAGTACTGCAGTACAGCTTCAGTTATGAGTATTACTTGAAGTGTCAGGTCTGGGGCTAAAACTCATGACCATCTGGTCTTCTGGACAGAGGTAAGTGTGCTACCTACTGATCCACTGACAGTGTCAGACCTGTGAAACACTTGGGAGGCTCACACACCACGCATTATATGAGTAAGATGATCAGCTCCTGTAAATTAATCAGTTAATTCCCTGCCAGGCTGGAAGACCCAGGAAAACTTTATTGGCTGAAGTGGAGAGATGCAGTGAAATTAAATTCTGCCGGTGAAGTGAACGCAAAGTGGCTGCTACGCATTGTCCCAGCACTATGCGGAGTGACCACTGTAAAGTGCTCACTTCACTTTGTTATTAGGACTTCGCGTTTTCATTCAGCCTTAAACGCAAAGTAAGGTGGAATGACAACAATATAGGTAGCTCCCCCACACATCACATGGCTTACAGTAGTGTAAGTCACATGCTTTAGCCAGGCAGGACGGAAGTGAATCATAGAAGCAGATACTTTCACTTTCTCCTTTGCAGAGGTAGAGAGAAAAAGCATTTTGTGGAGAGGAGAGGAGAGTTCTTGGCTGCTTGTTTTGCAAGTTGATCAGATTCAAAACCCAAATGCTTTTTTTAAAGCTAATTGTTTAGGTTTTTATTGTACTGTTTTGTCAGTTCAATTTTTCTTTTTGATTGATTTCTTTATTTTATAAGTTTTATTGTGTGTGTGTGTGTGCCTGTGTTGTGTGAGTGTGTGTGAAGTTGGGACTCATCGGAGAGGGAAGGAGTGTTTTTTTTGTTTGTAATGGAGGATCAGGGACAGTATGTGGCCCATGGCAGGAAGGGAGCAGTGTGCACACATGGGAGGCATAGCCGGATGGTGTTGGACAGGTCCAGAGTGTTTGGTCATTCCCCCCACTCCAGAAGCAGCAGCTGCAGTGCCACCAGTGCCACATTCAGCAAGTCCACCACCACCACCACCAGTGGCAGCTGCAGCAGCTCCAACTGTACCACCTCCACAGCAGCAGGTGGAGCCTCAGGTCCGGGAACATGCTGCCGGCAGTGCATATGCCTATCCCGTGCCTGGTTCCCCCCCCACATCTACCCAGTTTGGCAGTTTTTTAACTGTGTCAGGGGGTGCAGCAGCCTTGTGGTGTGTCTGCTCTGTGGGGTGCAGGTGCACCATGGCCCCTGGGGGATACATCTGGGGATCAGGGGCCAGCGCACCCATATGTTGAACCACCACAAGGTGGAGTGGCAGGCTGCCATAGAATGGGCCAGGCTTCCACCTGCTGGCCATTCTGTGGTAGTGGCAGAGGGTGCTGCTGTTGTGCTTTGTCACAGCTGGAGGAGGGCCAAAACAGCAGTTGCTCCAGTGCCACCACCAGCACCATCCTCACCACCACATCTACCTGGTGTTCCCCCATCAGTGGACCAAACAACGCCTGCAAGTCAAGCAGACATAGGATTTTTGCGGGCCATGGTGGAAGAGAATAATGAGAGGGTGGGTGCTGTCCAGCAGCAGTTGGAGCAGATTGAGCAACACCAGTTACAGATTGTGTCGATGCTCCATTTGCTGCTGGACCATTTAGCTTTTTTTTCAGCACCTCCCCCCACACTGCTGCAGTGTTTTGTCTTTTGTTTATATTTAATAACAGACAGAGGGAAGGCCACCACCACAGTAATAGGTTAAAGGGAAGTAGTCAGCAACAGCAGCTCCTGCCCCCTGCAAGGCTTACCCTCCGGTTAAGCCTTTGAAGTATGTTGCGGCGTTTTTCTTGCACTGCAACATACTTTATTTTAATAGAGGAAAATTTGTGACCCAGAAATATGGCGAACGCTATGGGGGCTCCATTATGTGTAAAGGTGCGGTGGTGACGCACCATGAGCATAAATACTTTTGTATTCAAGCACATGGTGCGTCACGCTGCACCATGTAATGGAGCCCCATACATCCCATCTGGGTCATGGACTTCTCTATTAAAATAAAGTAATTTGTACGACAGAAAAACGCAGAACACTCTCAAAGGCTTAACTGGAGGAGGTCAGACTTCAGGGCAGGAGTACCATGCCATAGCTCCTTCCCTTTAAATATATGCATACACATACATACATGCTCCTTATTGCCTTGTTATTATAATCCAGTGCCTCAGTAATGTTTACTTTCTGTTGTGGAGTTGTTGTGGAAAAGCAGGATTGAGCAGTGCAAGCATAATGTGCTAAATTGCATGTGTGCAGTTAGTGTTGTTTCCTGTGTGTGTGTGTGACATCAGACATGGTTCAGCTTCTTGCAAACATAAATATGCTGACGTGTTGCAGTGTTTATGGTATAAAGAATAGAGATAAGAATATATAACGTATATTTTATTGTTACCATCATCATCAACGGACTAAGTCGTATGACATTTTTTCAGAGGTGTCTGTCCAGAGTGCACCTTAGTCACATACTCCACACATGACTTTTAGGAGATCATGTGTTTTTTGTGCTATTATGTCTGCAAAGTCATGTGTGCACTGTGAGTGACTGTGGTGCACAGTGATCCGAGACCTCTGAAAAAATATCATATCACTTACTGCGCCGGTGCTGATGGTACAAATTTGTTTATTTATTTATTTAGTTTTTGTTTACTGGGTGGGTACACTAGCCATTAAATGCCTATTTTCAGGCATGACCCAAGATATAAAATAAAATATACATCATATATTCTTTCTTATCTTTAATATTTACATACTGCAACAAGTCACACCATATATATGTTTGCACGAAGCTGGACAATGTCTGCACACACAGGAAAGAACACTGACGGCACACATGCAGTTTAGCACAGCATACTTGTGCTGCTCAGTCCTGCTTTGTGACAAACACTTCACGAGTCCTGACACAAAGTAAACATTACTGAGGCTCCAGAAATATTTATTTTTGAAATAGACATTAAAGCAGCAGTGCAACGATCTGGTGAACATCTTGACCTATACTTTTTCATGCTATTTTACATTGCCACATTACTTACCTCCTGACTTGTATAATACCTTTCTTTCCAGTATTTGAGTCTGCATTAGTGCTGTTTTTCATGTCTGAAATAATAAAAGGAGCGCTCCTTTTAATATGGTGCTGACCAGGTCTTCATCAGTATTTTCCGCTGTTTTTGTCCATCAGTTGTTTATATATCACTTCTATTCTGAGTAAAATTAATAATTATGCAGCAGGCAGTGTTTTCTGACCTCACAGAACAATGTTCATTGAAAAACAGCAGCAAATAGTGATAAAAACCTGTTCCAAGCCATATCAAAAGGAGTGTTCCTTTTATTTTTTCAGACATGAGAAAAAGTACTGAAGCAGACACAAATTGTGAAAAGAAGGGTATCATAAAAGTCAGGAGGTAATTAGTGGCTGGCAATCTAAAATAGCATAAAAAAGTATAGGTCAAAATTTCACTACACTGTTGCACTGCTGCTTTAATTTATAATTTAATTATGACATTATGTGCTCACAATCACAACACACAAAATGCAACTGTCTTGTGTCCAGAAAATTTCCAAATGCTGACGAAGTGAAATGGGAGCATTACACCATATGCAAAGTCCCCCAGAATTTATTGCGCAGTCACTCATGTGTGCAGTGGTCAAACAGAGTCCCCAGAATTTTTCTGCATCCCCAAAATGCAACTGTCTTGTGTCCAGAAAATTAACATACTGTGATGATGATGTCATGATGCACAGTGTCTTGCCAAACCATGTGAAGGAGGGATTACATGACATGAATCCATTCAGTGTTCCTTCAGAAATGATGACCGTGAGATAACTGTTGCTTGTCCAAAGTCTGCTGCCATTCCTGTGAATGTGATGCCATCACCTCAACCAGGTAGAAGAATGCCCTTTGTGTGTACACTAATAGTAGCCTTGGTGAGTTGATATATATATATATATATATATATATATATATATATATAATAGAGGCAAAACCTCCGTTTAATGCATCAGTTAGGGTTGTTCCACAGCGACAAAGCGAGAAATTTGATGTTAGGGTTGAAACCCCTTTTCACCACTGCAGTCCACCCCCAACTGGAATCGGGGTGCGCATTGGGGTCATTGGCCCTAAGTGTCACCCCATCACATGTGGAAAGAAGCTGAGGAATAGGAGAATGGGGTGACAGTTAGGACCGATGACCCCAATGCACACCCCAATTCCAGTTGGGGGGTGGGCTGGAGGGGTGCAAAGGGGGTTTCAACCCTAACATCGAATTTCCTCGCTTTTGTCGCTGTGGAACAACCCTAACTGATGCATTAAATGGAGTTTTTTGCCTCTAATTTCCCTTCTTTTTGAGAATGATAATGAGAAATAGTGAATGTAATGCAGCGGCAGGAGCGCAGGGGTGATGTCTTGTCGCATTGTAACATTGTGCCCATAAGCGCAAATCGTAATGTCGCATGGTGATGCAAGCGAAACAGAAAGAGGAACAGTACTGTAGACAGAAATGTTAAAACAATGGAAACACAACCGCCAAATCAAAACGCATAAGGGTAAAGCACATAGTGGCGTAAGCGTGAACGGTAAGTGAAACGGGTACAGAACCGCAAGGAGAAACGGTAATGGTAAGAGTAATGTAAGCGCACAGGCTGGTTTTCCCCAAAAGCTGTATAGAGAAAGACAGTGAGTAGAAAGAATGTATGCAAAATAATGACTCTCGGAACACAAAAATCAGTAGTTGTAATAGTAAACTGCTTATATCTCAGTAACCGTACGACATAAAAAAAAATGTTAAAGTCATATGTATTACCACTTTCCTGGCTAGTTTTATATGTAGGCTACAATTTTTCAACAAAAACTCCATATCTCGCACCGTTTTTGAGATACGGGCCCTCAAAGGCACGGGGAACGCCGTAATGTTATCCTATGGGAAAAAAACAGAAGTTCGGACTGCCATAACTTTTGAACAGTATAATATTTTTTCATGAAATTTTTGAAAGGCACATCGGGGACCCTGGCCACACATTCCCTGAAGATTTCAGGCCGGTCACACAAACCGTGCGACCTGTAGGTGCAACTGTAGAATTCCAAAAAAAGCGTAAATGCACGCGCAGATCATGCTTAATAACTCCACAGCTGTGTATCTGACCAGTACAAAACTTGGCAGATCCCAAGGCGTACGGGTCTTGATCATGTATTCCAAATTTCAGGCACATCCGTCAAACGGTTGCAAAGTTATTAAGGTGCAAATGTTTGGGTTTAACATGTAAATGGCTCCTCAACCCTTACTATGGTAGCACTACCGTGCTACCATAATATATATATATATATATTATAGCGGCACAGTCGCTCCACTATAGTTAGGGTTCAGTTGTCACTTCTATGTTAAACTCAAAATTTTGTGAGTTAATAACTTTGGACCCGTTCAACGGATTTGCCTGAAATTTGGTGATCGCAGAGGGGCATGGTAGATCTCTTGATCTGCCAAATTGCGTTTCGGTCGGACTTATGGTCTTTGCATACAAAAATGCTGAAAAATGCAAAATTATTCATTTTTGGAGGCAGCTTTTGGGATTTTAGACGTGGCCCTGCATGGCCGTTGTGTGGCATGCTGCTCTGTAAGATGGCTCATTTGTAAGAGCTTTGGTGGCCAAACATGCTGCTTTTCGTTTGTTGAAAAAATATTAAGGCATTCAAAAGTTTTGCCACTTTTAAGTTCCCATTATAAGTCAATAGGAACATTTATATGCATGTTTTACGAACAAAGAATTGGGTTCTGGCCATCTCATCCCGCCTGGCGATCAAAGAATTTGCAGCCTTGCAGTACAAGAATCTTTGTCCCCGAGAATTTTAAAAATTCTTTGATCGCAAGGTCTGCCATCTTGTTTTTAAATTTCTGATTGGAAAAACACAAATATCTCGGCTCAGGGGTCACTTCTGAAGTAAAACTTGGATGGGTTTTACTCAGGGGACTCCGATCTATCAAGCCATGCCTTTGGTTTCATCCAAATTGGTCAAAAATAGAGTTATGAGCTTTTAAAATCTTATTTTGTGGCTCACTAAGAATCTTTGATAGCAAGCCTGCAAATTCTTTGATCATGAGATTCTTTGATTGCGATAGTGCATCGCGAGCGAGGGACAAGTTGGCCAGATTTAAAAATCTATTTTCTCAGCCCAGGGGTGCCCTAGGAAGTTAGGTTCTGCTCAGGGGGCTTCGTTCTGCCCCAACTGAATAAAATACATCATCTTTTCAATATCCCTGGTAGTCTAGCGGCCCCACTGATCTGTTTTAAAAGAATAATGTTCTGCATTTCCCTGGTAGTCTAGCAGCCCCCCCCCATGTGTATTTAATAAAATAATGCTTTGTATATCCCTGGTAGTCTAGTGTTCCCCCCGATCTGTATAAAATTAATCTTGTTGTCCATATTCCTGGTAGTCTAGCATCCCCCCGATCATGATAAAATACGTTACACTCTCCAATTCCCTAGTAGTCTAGTGTCCCTCCCAATGTGTATTTCATAAATAATGCTTTGTATATCCTTGGTAGTCCCGCTGCTCCCCCAATCTGTATAAAATTAATATTGTTGTTCATATCGCTGGTAGGCTAGTGGCCCCCCATCATGATAAAATACATTACGATCTGCCATTTCCTGGAAGTCTAGTGGCCCCCCACCCCTCCACGCAGCACCCCCTCCCAATTCCCCAGCCAGCGACTGGTACAGCCCACCTCTCACCTCCACGGCCAGCTGCCAACCGTATATATTTGTAGCGCTAATGCAAAGAGGTGCTGAGAAATTATTTCTGAGCACATATTTGCATTAGCGCTGCTAACACACACAGTCGGCTGCTGGCCGTGGAGGTGAGAGGTGGGCTGTGCCAGTCAAAAGCTGGGGAAGGGTGGGAGGGTGCTAGGTGGGCTGGCAAGGCTGGGTGGGGGGGTCACTAGACTACCAGGAAATTGCAGATCGTAATCTATTTTACCAAAGGAAACAGAAACATGAACACAAATGCAAGCACATATGGAAACGCAAACCGTAATGCGCACGGGCACAGTAATGCAATAGGAAATGCAAATGGTAACAGCAACAGCAACAAAGACACAAAACGAAAGACAAACACAGACGCAAATGAAAAGGCTGCCGTAAATGCAAATGGCAATGCACACGGTGATGCAAACCAAAACGCAAATGCAAACAGTAGTGGAAATGCAAATGGTAACAGTAACACAAAGGCAAGTACAAACAAGAACCCAAAGGGTAATGCACACAGCGGCGTAGACAGGAACTGTGATATTCAAAAGGTGAAAGTGCGTGGCACAAATCCCGATGCGTTGGAGCGCATCAGTAATGTCTGCGGTGCAAGTAGGGGGGGCGTGCCCATGCATACTCCGCACATCCCAATATTCAGCCTGGGTTGTGCTGAGCCCATGCAGGTGCATTCCCTACTTGCGCCACACACAGTTGAGCCAGAAAAAGAAGGAGCAACAGCTGGCCACCCACAGGTGAGCTGTCGTATTACAGGGCGCAACACGGCAGCTGCCAGCTGCTCCGGCGGCACCGTCCATCTTGGTAGCACCCCCCCATGCCCAATCGCAGGCATAAGTAGTACAATAAACAGTCCAATATCCCTGGTGGTCCAGTGGACCACTCCCAGCCCGATCATGGGCATAAGTATGAAAGTATAACATTCCAAACCATCCCTGGTGGTCCAGCGGTACCCCCTCCCTACCTGCCTACTGAGCCTCACCACCCGCTCCCCAGTTAGCAGTGGGAGGCAGCTCCCCACCACCAAGCCACCTGGCCACCCACCCGACTGACCTTCGTGCTGTATGCGGCTGTACACCCACATTGGTTCAGGCGTGGGCCAATGGCGGGCCGTACCGTACTACAGTCCAGATATGTGAATGGATTCATTTACATATCTGGACTGTGTAGTATGGTACGGTCTGCACGCCCATTGGCCCATGCTTGTGCAGGGGGCGTTGGTCCCCGACTGCTGCAGCCTGGGATCGGCACACCTGCATGCAAATGGGGCCATAATGTCATGCAAATGGCCCCATTTGCACCTTGCATGCATTATGGCCCCATTTGCATGTCCACCGCTGAATATCGTGGTTGATGCGACTAGCGCAATGGCACTTGTGCTAGTGCATCCCCCTGCCCCTCTCTGGCCACTTGCACTGGTGCAGTGCCACTGCACCATGCGCTATGCGGGTGGCCATGGAGCGATATTCAATGGTGTTAAGCCATGGCGCAGCACCATTGGATATCACCCTGTCAGTGCCCTGGCGCATCCCAGATGCGCTGCGCCCAGGCGTGCACTACAGCCTGGCATAGTCTGAATATCCCGCCCTGTGTGTACAAAGAATGTATGCATAATAATGGGCCTTAGAGTTGAAAATGAGGTGTTGTTATATTAAATTGCTTATATCTCAGTAACCATATGACATAGGCAAAAAAAAAAAAAATTACACGATTCATGATTTTCCTGGCTACATTTTCATTGAATGCCATAGGCTATGCATTGTCATGATGAAAATTCTGTATCTCACACAGTTTCCGAGATATGAGCCCTGAAATTCGCAGAGGACGCCACCCTGTTAGTCAATGGGAAAAAATGACAATTTGAGTACCGTAACCTGGCAGCCATGCAATATTTTTTCACCAAACCACCAAAAGGCACATCTGTGAGATGTTGGCTGCCTTCCTTCCAAATTTCAGCCCAGAAGACCAAACTGTTCTTTTGCAGCAGGGTGGCAAAGAACTCCTGTCATTTTGGGCATAGTCTGGAAAAATCATGTCGCAATTTGCTACACTTTTCACAAAAATTTGTGAAAGTGTCGCAGGTGCGACACTACTTTGCAACACTACTGTTTCTAGAAATTTGAAAAACATATTTCTGGGGTGTTTTACCCCAAAATAAAGACATGGCTAGCATCCTCAGGGTCTGACTAAGCGAACACAGAAAGAATTGTGTCCCTAGAGGGTCCAAATTTTAAATGCCAAGCATTTTTCTGATCACTATCTGAAAACAAAATGGCAGATTTGCGACACTATTAGGGCCATTTGCAACACTAAAAAGTGCATTTACGACACTTTCAAACTTTTTGTTAACTTTTCCCATTGACTTATAATGGGAACTTGTTTTTTGAATAATTTTTGAACGTTTAATATTTTTTCATGAAATCTTCAAAAGGCACATCGGGAACCCTGGCTGCACTTTCCCTGAAGTTTTCAGACTGGTCACGCAAACCATGCGACCTGTAGGCGAGAGCAAAGAATTCACAAAAAAACATAATTGTGCTTTTTGTTGTTGCTTAATAACTCCACAGCCATATAGCTGACCAATACAAAAGTTGGCAGATACCAAGATCTACCATGCCCAATCATGCATACTAAATTTAAGGCAAATCCATTGAATGGTGGCAAAGTTATTAAGGTACAAAGTTTCACCCTTTAACCTTAAAAGTGCTACTCAACCCTAACTATGGTAGCACTACCGTGCTACTGTAATATATATATATATATATATATATAGGGGTTATGACATGGCCTGACTGAAGATATCGTATTTATCTTCACTCAAGGCCAATGATATCGCCACTCGTGAGATATCTTGATGTCATTGGCCTCGAGTGAAGATAAATATGATATCTTCAGTCAGGCCACGTCATGTTCTGTTTATACAAAGTTTGTTTTGGGACACCCCCCTCCCCAAAACAGAAGTCTGCATGTTGTCCTCTAAGCAATGCCCCACATAGAAGTTTTAATTTTGAGACAGAGATTTTGGAAGTCCTCACTTTCAGGAGACTGACAGTTATGTTTTGCTGTCAAACACAACTGTTCATGCCCCCCCTTCCCCCAAGATAACATACAGTTTTCTTCTATTTTAGGAAGTCATCTGGTTGATCCTGCTATTTGCGCCTATTTAAAAGTAACATTTTTTCTTATAGTGTGGTATATGATTGATCATGCGTCTTTTGGTGCAGTTACATTTTAATGATGTGGTAGTGGGGATTTAAATTAATAGCTATGTTCACCTTTTGGGAATTGTACTCACTTTTTTAGAAAAGAAGACACTGGCTGTAGGGAGACAAGTACACTTTCACTTTTGGGGCTAGTAAGTAGCGTGACCAAGCGATGGCAATGACATGGTGCTATGGATTGAAATTAAGGAAGTCTGCCCTTAAATACAGTAACCCCTTGGTATAGAGAGCCCCTCTATAGCGAAATACCGGTTATAATGAAAGCCTCTGGTTGCTCCTGAAGTTTCAGGTTGTATTTTGGGGCTGTGAGCAACCATTGGCTAATTGTACTGTACTTTCTAAAACTACGTTATGTGCCTCTCATTCTCTCCCTCCCCACAACTGAAGCAAACATTGATCAATCACAGCCCCGCCACACATGTCCCTCGCAAATGCAGAAATTTATAGAAACAGACAGTGTCGGTATTGTGCGCCCTGCAATTGTTGGTCACCTCAGTACTCTCGCTGTCTCTCTGATTGTGGGCAAAACTTGCCACTATGTCAGCCACTTATCCCTGTCTCTGCCTTTCGCCCTCAGCACTGCTGCCTTTTTTACAATACAGGGAGTTTCTCAAAAAAGAGGCTCATCGGTTGGGGCGGGGGAAGAAGGGATGGGGAATGTAGTTGGGAATATCTTACTGTACTTACAAGAAGCAGTCATGTCCAGCTTCTCACTGCAGCACAGGGTTGTTATGTGACAGTTCGTAATCGGAATGGAGCTGTTGCATGGTAAAGAGGTGTGAGGTTAAAACTCTAAGTTTCATACCAGCACTTTTCTCTGCACAGTACATCCGTGGCTCCTAGCTGATCCACCCCCAGACCTGTGGCTGTGTGTTTGCTTGTGACTCTGCAACTTCACTGGTGGCGGCTGTCACCTGGCTAGCATCCCTTCTAGTAACCAATGGGGAGCTATAAGGAATGGCGGTTGTGGCTCCCAAAGCGTTCCTTACAGTGAGGGGTTATTGTACTTAAAATTCTTTGCCCTTTGTGATAATAGTAGAGCCTTTTGTTGGAAAGAAGCCGCTGACAGTAGAGATATGAGAGGCATAGAGTCAGCAGCTTCAGAATGGTAGCAGCAAGTGTAGATGAGCGTTGCTATAGCAACAAAAGCTCATGCTTGCCACTTCTATTCTGAAGCCACCGAATCGATGGCTGTCATCTCTGTACTGTCAGTGGCTTATTTCCAACAAAAGGCACTACTATTTTAACAAAGGGCAAAGATTTCTAAGTATTTCAGTGCAGAGTTAGTTAATTTTAATGCTTGGCAGCACAATATTGGTATCGCTCGGTCACGCTACATACTAGGCCGGAAAGTGAAAGTGCTCGTCATTTGTTAAAACCGAGAGGCTTGTTTTCAAAAAAAGTGCACAGTTTTGTAAGTTTGTGTCCTTTAGAGTGCATTACTTCAAATTCCTGGTACCACAACATTGATACCACTTGGTCACACTACATAAGAAGCTGAAAAGTGAAAGTGCTAGATAGTTTAAGACACAGCAGAAAGGACAGGATCTAGCAGATTAGTTTCAATATGACATATAGGAACGTGGAGATAACAGCATGACGTATAGGAACATGGAGATTTCAATGATATCTTCACTGGCTAGCTTAGATATCACTTGTTATACATGCATTTATCCCAAAACATACATAGTATATATAGATAGATATAGATAGATAGATAGATAGATAGATAGATAGATAGATAGATAGATAGATAGATAGATAGATAGATATGTATGTATTTTCTAGGTGGGGTTGACATATATATACATGTACTCATTGTATTGTTTTGTATCACAGGTCACATACTGTTGGTGAGCACACTGCAGTGCTTGATAAGAAATGTTGGCATTGAAATTGGAAATGGAATGCTCTCAAGCCAATGGGGGGGCATATTTGCAAGTACCTGTAGGTCTCATTAATGGTTTATTATTTGGTTACGTTTTCACAGATTTCTTTTTTTTTTAAATCTATTTTTATACTTCCCCTCTCCCCTCCAAAGTCACCTCTTCAGGAGATGCCAATGAAGCCTGTCCCTTCCCTTGCCTTACCTGACTGAATGAGGTCCTCCACTGTGCTGTGGTTTACCCCCTCTCAGGGTTGGGGTGGGTCCACCTCCGAACTTTGAAATCTCGTCAGGTCCCCAAGTTCAGCTGGGCAGGCGGCAGTATATCGGGACCTGGCTCAGCACTCCATCTACCCGACTCCAAAGGGGCATTTTCTGCTTTTTCTACATGACGATGATTGCCCAAGCATTAAGGGCGCTCACGCCAATGCTTGGAACGTCCTCCCCACTCCTTCCGGAAAGGAGCTGCCACCAGAGCTGATAAGCCCCTGACCTTCACCCTAGACTAATCATGCTGTAAAGACTTGGCTTGCTGTTGTGCCCACTGGACAACCCCCGGCGGCCCGAGATCGCTCCCGAACCCGGGTCACTGGCATGGTGCGAGATGTGGCATCCAGTGCCTCAGCCCTCAGCACCACCGGGCCGGCTGTCATCACAGATTTCATCTGCATCCTTCGCGGTCTGGTATTGATGGCCATGGTCATCAATTGAAACGACTTCTGCTTGTTGCATGTCTGCCCAAGCCTGGGGGGGCATGATGTTGAAGAAGTTATTTGGATAAGGCAACTATGACACAACAAAGCATCTGGAAGTTTCCTAAAAAAGAAAAGAAGGACTTATTACAACTCGATTGCAGCAGTAAGACATTATGTTTAAGCCGTGGTTGTTCCACCACGGGTATCCGGACTAACACAGATAGCAAGGTGTCCCACTGCAATCATCAGATCACAAATAAATTTAGTACGAGTCTGTGTAACAAATACACTGTGTCAGTGTCCCTGCATCTCAACTCAAGTTACATTTTAAAACCACATCTTGTCAAGTAACATGATTTGCGTCCAATGTTTTCAACACTGTCATGGCTGCACAGCTGCAAATTTGGAATACAGTGCATGATATGTTGCAGAAATATTTTTTGTGATGTACATGTCACCTAGTTTATGAATCATCAGTCGGATATGTTGCACTGTTATGAAAAAAAAAGGAACAGATGAAATAAAATTTATATAATTACCAGAATGGATTGGAAATGGATATCCCATAGGTTCCTGTAGACAGTATTGCTGCTGTACCATTGATACAGACCTTCAGTGAAGGAGAGTCATTTGTTGTTAACCTGTAAAAAAACAGAATAAGTTGACTGTATATGTTTGACCATTGCAGCTCAGAAAAGCAACAGAAAACAAAACACACAGATATAGGAAGCTGAATAGCATGAAAAACAATAGTACACATACTCACGTTATAGTTTTAATAGTAAGAAGCCTTGTGCCTGTGGCTGATGGATGTGATCTCCTGTTTAACTCCCTCTGCCTTGGCATGGTCAAGACATGTAATGGAAAACATTGTCACAACGGTGGTGGTGGGTGGCGGTGGTCATAGCTGAGGCACATGATGACATTCCCTCTCACAGCTTCCTGCATCTGGTGGTGGTGGTGGTGGCGGCAGTTGTGAACAGTGGTCTTATCTCTTATGGTGTTGGATGGGTGGTAGTCCAGGGGAACACACGGTCAAATTCTCTATGCTGGCAGTGGTGGGCATGTAACAGCGGTGTTATGGTGGTGGTAGAGGGAGTTGAACAGGAGATCACATCCCCAGGGGTTGATGTACCACTTGCACTAGACATGCTGCATTGACCACCACCACCACCAAAACTGCTATGCTCACCACCACTGGACAACATTTCAAAATCAGTCAGCTCCTCCACCCCATCGTGCCTGTAGTAATCATTTGCTCTTATTTCATCACTACTGCACACATTTAATTTTCTGCTTGATGTTACAGTCAGGGAAGGGGGATAACATGCTCATAGAAACATAGAATTTGATGGCAGATAAGGACCGCTTGGCCCACCCAGTCTGCCCATTTCCCTACCTACTGGATAAGCTGCAGATCCTAGTTAACCAGCAGCCTACTTCTTCCTACCCCCACCCCCCAGAATTGCCTTATGACTATCCCACGCATGCTTGAATTCCACCATTGTTTTTGACTCCACAACCTCCTACGGAAGGCCATTCCATGCATCCACAACCCTCTCTGTGAAAGAATACTTCCTTAAATTACTTCTGAGCCACCCCACCCATCTTCAAATTGTGCCCCCCTGTTCTTGCACACCTCTTTTTTTTTGAAAGATGCTACCCTCTTGGACTTTGTTGATTCCCTTGAGGTACTTGAAACTTTCTATCATGTCCCCCCTCTCCCTCCTTTCCTCGAGGCTATACATATTAAGCTCCTTAAGTCTCTCTTCATATGTCTTCCGGTGCAGACCCTGCACCATTTTAGTTGCCCTCCTCTGGACAGCTTCTATCCTGTCTATGTCTTTGAGGAGATTGGGTCTCCAGAACTGCACTCAGTACTCCAGATGGGGTCTCACCAGCTGTCTGCACAGAGGGATAATAACTTCCTGTTTTCTACTGGTGATGCCTCTCCCTATGCATCCCAGTATCCCCCTGCCCTCTTTGCTGCCCTCTCACATTGCTTGCCCACCTTTAGGTCATCTGATATGACTACCCCAGGTCCCTTTCCATTTTGTTGTTGTTAGTATCTCACCCCCATTGTGTACTCTTCCCTGGGTTTTGTTTCCAGGTGCATTACATTGCACTTCTTAGCATTGAATCTAAGCTGCCATACATTTGACCATTCCTCTAACCTTGCCAAGACCCTTCTCATCCTTTCCACCCCACCTTGTGCATGAACTCTGTTGCAGATCTTTGTGTCATCTGCAAAGAGACATACTTTTCCTTCCAGTCCCTCTGCAATGTCACTTATAAAGACATTGAAGAGGACCGGTCCTAATACTGAACCCTGCGTTACCCCACTAGTAACCCCCCTTTCTTCAGAGTGGACTCCATTTACTATTACTCTCTGTGTCCTATTCTCCAGCCAATTCTTTACCAAGGATGTTATCTTGGGACCCACTCCCAGGCTGGCTAACTAGTATATTAATCTCTTGTGTGGGACTGTGTCAAATGCCTTGCTAAAGTCTAGGTAGGCCATGTCCACAGTCCCTCCCTGATCTACTACTTTGGTCACCCAGTCAAAGAAATATATCAGATTCGTCTGGCATGACCTTCCCGCTGTGAATCCATGCTGCCTTGGGTCCTGTGCCCCTCTGGCCTCTAGATACTCGACAATTCTTTCCTTCAGAAGTGATTCCATCATTTTCCCTATCACTGAGGTTAAACTAACAGGTCTGTAGTTTCCTGCTTCTGCCTTGCTCCCACTTTTGTGAAGGGGAATCACATCTGCCCTCCTCCAGTCCTCAGGTACCACCCCACCCTCCCATGATTTGTTTAAGAGGGTAGTCAGTGGTGTCACTAGTTCTACCCTTAGTTCTTTTAGAATTCTTGGATGAATCCCATCAGGCCCCATTGCTTTGTCCACCTTGAGTTTTAAGAGTTCTTTCAGAACCCTTTCTTCTGTAAATGGGCTGGTATCAACTTTTGTATCCAGAGTGTTTCTATTGTTTGTTTTAGGTACCTCCCCCTCTTCATTTGTAAATACTGAGCAAAAATATTTGTTTAGTATCTCTGCCTTTTACAGTCACCCTCTGCCCACCCCTCCCATTTATTAAGCCTCACTATCCCTCCTGTCTTCCTTAGCTCCCTGATGTACCTATAAAGGTTTTATCCCCCTTCTTAACTGAGTTGGCTATCTTTTTCTCAGTTTGGGCCTTTGCTGTTCTGACTGCCTTCCCAGCTTCCTTTTGCTTTAACTGATACAGTTCTCTGTCCTGCTCCTTCTGTGATTCCTTGTACTTCCTGAATGCTTTCTTTTTCTCTTGAATCTTCACTGACACTTCCTTTGAGAACCATAGTGGTTTCTTACATCGTTTTGTTTTGTTTATTTGCTTCACACAAAGGCTTGTTTCCTCTGTGATGGCAGTTTTTATTATTCCCCATTGTTCTTCCACCCCTCCTTCCTGCCCATTTGCTAGTGCATTCCTTAGGCACTCACCTATTTTGGCAAAGTCAGCCCTCCTAAAGTCCAGTACTTTTGCCTTTGTATGGCTTGACTCTATTGCTGTGTTTATTGTGAACCATACTGTTCGATGGTCGCTAGTTCCCAGATGGCTACCCACTTCTACATCTGTGATCCTCTCTCCATCTCCATTTGAGAGAACCAGGTCTAAGATTGCTCCCTCTCGAGTGGGCTCCAATACTAGTTGTCTCAGGCATGCCCCTGTAGGGCATCTAGAATAACCCACTCTTCAAAGTGGCTGCTGCAACTGCACTTCAGTTAACATCTGGCATATTCAGATCACCCATCAACAATATCTCCCCTTTTTCTGCCATTCTAAGTATACTTTCTATCATTTCCTTGTCCATTTCCTCCCCCTGAGAAGGGGGTCTGTATACAACCCCTGTGCGGATTGTGGTGCCTTTGCCTGTCTCTGAATTGACCCACAATGCTTCTTCTCCTCCCTGTTTACCCTTTTGTTCTGTTGCTTTGATTCCTTCCCTTATGTAAAGAGCTACTCCTCCTCTTTTACCCACCCTGTCCCTCCTGTAGATAGTGTATCCTGGTATGTTTACGTCCCAGTCATGGTTTTGTGTGTACCATGTTTCTGTGACTGCCACAATATCCAGATGTTCCTCCTCCATCAAGGCCACTAATTCAGGAAGCTTGTTACCCAGACTAGGGGCATTGGTACTCATTGCTCTCCATTTTTTGGTGGATTTACCTTCTGTTGCAGCATCCCCCACTGACCTTTCTACCTCGGTCTTTTTC
The DNA here is from genome assembly GCA_016271365.2 of Neoceratodus forsteri. Lineage (NCBI taxonomy): Eukaryota > Metazoa > Chordata > Ceratodontiformes > Ceratodontidae > Neoceratodus > Neoceratodus forsteri. The sequence continues at coordinate 1,188,896,814 of CM057451.1, read as the reverse complement.
TCATTTAGTACTCTGTTTTGTAGGGAGAGGCTGGGATTTTCCTGCTGCTTATCAGTGCCTCCCCCCTTGACTAGTTTAAAAGCTTGCCAATGAAGAATTTAAACCGATTGCTCAAAAGACTTGTTCCCTTCTTGGACAGATGCAGACCATCCTGCCAGTATAGGCTGGTGTCCCTCCAGGTGGAACCCCAGTCCCCAATTAAGCCAAACCCTGTGCTCCACACCATTTTTTCAACCATTCATTAAACTGCATGGTGCAAAGTACACTCGCCTCACCCATGCCATTGACAGGCAGCACCTCTGAGAAGGATACTGTGTGTGCTACTTGTCTTAAGCCCCTCCCCAACTCTACAAAGTCCTCCTGCACTGCTCTAATCTCATGATGAGCCAAGTTATTTGTCCCTAGGTGGACAACGACGTCCAGCTCAGACTCCCGTGCAGCTGTTCTCGTGATCCTGAGGATGCGCTTCCTGTCCCTCCAAGCCATGGCACCAGGCAGGCACCTTAATTCAGTTTTCCCTGCTCCCCCCAGTTCTATCCCCCTAATAATTGAGTCCCCCAACAGGAGCTGCTTCCTTTCCTGTGGTGTCCTCTGCCTCCTTCCTGTGGGCCTCCCTTGTGACAGTTGTCATCAGCCTCCTTAGTCTCCTTTGCGGGTGCATCCATAGGGGAGCTATGCTCTTCCAGAATGGTGTATGGATTGTGGAGTGGAACAACTGACTGGGTGTGCCTCTGTCCCACCATCCTCGCCCTCCCTGGGCCCACTGTAGTCCAACTGCTGTGCTTTCTTCGCAACCTCTGAGGTAGTGGTGGTGGCTCTGGTGCTCCCTGGATGGGGGAGGTTCCCTTCCTACTGTCCAGTGTGGCCTGGGGGAAGGTTCCCTTACTACTGTCCAGTGTGGTCTGAAGACGGGCAACTTCCTCCCTCAGGGCAGAGAGTTGTCTGCAAATAGGGCAGCATCTCAGCCTCCAGAAAGACTTCCAGAAGACTGCTGCCCCACAGCCATTACATTGCACTACTCCCCACATGTTTATCTACTTTTTTGTGTGTGTGTGTGTGTGTGTGTGTGTGATTGGTTTGTTATATAGAAATATATATATTATACAATGTGTATGCTTATATTGTCAGTGTAGTGTGCTAGAGAGGATATGACAGTGATATGCACCTTGCATTCTTCAGGAAATTATGTCAGAACCCCAGGTATAAAGGAACTATTTCCAGGGGTGGGTGGGGTGAGGGTGGGCAGGGGTTGGGCCTAAACTGTGCCCTCATGAAACAATCAGCTAAAGCTCTGACCCACTGCTGCGATGAGTGCCTTCCTGTCAGCAAGATGCCCTACACAACAATTTGACAGAGAAAATACCCTGCTAATCAAACAGAGAAAAATACAGACATCCAAGTTAGACACAGGTAAACCTCCCCAGCCCCAAAACAGCCTGGTGATTTGTGCTCTGAAAGCAGTCAGCCCCAAAATAAGTCAGCTGTGCACCAGGACAGACACAGTAAACAGTATTCCGTCTCTCAGGATTTAAGTTCTTCCTGCACTGAAAATCTTAACAATTGTAACAAAAGTAAAGCAAGATCCACCTCCCTCTATTGCTTGAAAGACTGTCTTTCCTGATAATTCTAAGTTCCTTATTTCACCTTTCAGTTAGAAGTAGCCTCCACCTGCAGAATATCTGCTACAAACCAAAGACAATTGTAAGGTTCATCTTCCTCTGTTGTGAGCACAACTCGCTTTCTTGCAAATCCTATGTCCAGTATTGCAGCTTCCAGCCAGAGGTAGCTTCAGCTGAAGAATATTAGCTGTTCTGATGAGTTTGCTATAAAACACTTGCTTATAATACTGTTGTTCTTAGGTCTGTAAGACTCTTCCAAAGCTATTGGCTGATAAGTAGCTATGATGTAAGCACTTCCTGACACAGTCTGGCCTGGCCTTTTAAGGCACACACAGATAAACACAAAAAAACAGTTTCCACCCCCTGGGGCACTGTCTGGGTCAAATACACAGCCTGTACCTGCACTTACTTCAGGACTTATGACAAATTCTTAGCCCAGGGTTTAAACTCTTCCTGCACTGAAAATCTTAACAATTGTAACAAAAGTAAAGCAAGATCCACCTCCCTCTGTTGCTTGAAAGACTGTCTTTCCTGATAATTCTAAGTTCCTTATTTCACCTTTCAGTTAGAAGTAGCCTCCACCTGCAGAGTATCTGCAACAAACCAAAGACAACTGTAAGGTTCACCTTCCTCTGTTGTGAGCACAACTCACTTTCTTGCAAATCCTATGTTCAGTATTGTAGCTTCCAGCCAGAGGTAGCTTCACCTGAAGAATATTAGCTGTTCGTTATGGTTGATGACGAGGGTGAACGCCCCACTGTGGTACAGGTATTAACTGCCATCTTGTGCTGGGTCCACAGTGCCATGTGCCTGTTCTTAAGATGTGTATGCTGTCCCCCTGTGCCCAGATGGCTCCCCTTTTTTTACCTCAACTCACATGCACCTGGCAAAGCTGGCAGATTGCAACTGACTCATCATTTGCATCTTCCACAAAAAAATCCCAAACAAGGGATTGTGATGCTCTAGTTTTAACATGTCCCCCCATTGCTGCTTATTGTATTTCATTTTTTTAAGCCATGAAGTGGGGGGTGTGCTACATGATTTTTCAGGCAGGACACACTTGGACTGCAACTGACCACCACGACTACGTATCATTATTACTGGGTCATCATCATCAACTGAAACTGGTAAATCACAGCTTTTTACAGGGGGGGGGTGAAAACAGACCCAGACACAGCCACCATGAATTTCTTTTTCTCTGGTTCCCAACAGGGGTCACTGACATCATCATCATATTCATTAACATCATCCACATCTCCTGCTTGGATGCTGGCATGTGGACTACAAGTTGCAACCACAGTAACATCATCATCATCAGCACCACCATCACCCGAAATTTTTTCATCACATAGAGAATCACTGCATGGGAAATGCATGACCTGAACTGCAGTGTGAGAAATGTGACATTGTGTGCTATCATTGACGTGATGATCAGAATCCTCATGTTCAGTTACTGGGATGTTATTAGGGAGTATGACATCATCTGCACTGTCACTCACTACCATTGCTTCACACTCCACTATATTTTTGGACACGGTAATCTGGTCAGAAGTGGAACTTGAGGCAGCAATACTCATACCACCACCAGCAACTGCACTAACACCACCAGCTGGAACAACATAATCTCCTCCAACTATGAATGAAGCTACTGATTGCGCTGTAAAAAACATTGAAGGAGAAAAATCTTTCCTCACATCAGCAATGCACTTCTGTGACTGCATACTACCACGCCCACAGACAATCTTACCACTGGCAGCAGTTCCATGGCAAGAAACAGCTTTGCTTGCACATCTCTTTGTGGGCATTTTGGGGGATCAACAAGAATATTCTAAACAAATTTAGATTTTGGAACATTCTCCCTGGGTGGGGGCTGGGGGAGCTTGATGAGAAGCCAAAAAAACAACTGTAGCTTCAACAAGAGATACAGATGCAAAGTCACAACAAGTTCAACAACACCTTAACTAACCAGTAGTGCTTTCAAGTCACAAACAATCCAATCTGGAAAAGAATACCATTTGCCGGTGGGGGAGGAGGCAGCACTGACTGCAGATTACAGCAGTTTAAAACCAAGAAAAGATACCGCAATGGCAGTACAAAATCACGCAGGTGCAGTAGATAGCAGGTTCACACTGCTGCACCTGCAATTACACTGTGGCACAATAAAAGGTATATTATTTGATATCACGCACTGCACACACACTCGCACAATTTGTCTACAATTAATGTGTAGCAAATTGAAAACTTCAGTAATATACCACGTATTTTAAACTACCTGAAATTATGCACTGCTGCACCAGGTCCACAACACACACAATCAGCAAAAAAATGTCAACGACTACTGAAAATATTACTGTGTGTACATTAACACAGTCAGTTATACAAGAAAAATATAACCAAAAAACAAGAAACTCCCTGTTTCTCCAACTTAAGTCTACGTACACCACAGAGACGCCCCTCCCCCAAAGCACACTTCCACTGTCTCTCAGTACACAGACTGAATATTGTACATTAACATTCAAAATACACACACAAACTATAAATGCTCGATGATATGAGTGTAGGAGGGTTTTCTACAATTGTTGAACTAAAGTTTCAGCAAAACAAAAAGACTCAAAAAGGCTTTTTTAACAGCTTTTAGAAGGTTTGAATCACAGAGAGCTCTCAGATCAGACTTTCTCCTACAGCTTCCTATACACACTACCCTGAACTGAGGCTGTACAGAACAATCTAAAGCCGATGTGACCTGAAATCCGATGAATCACTGCAAAATTTACCTTTGGAGCTTAAAACAAGGCGAAGTGAGGCAAAGTACATTGCTTTCAATGTACTTCACCTTAAGATTTGTGGAGCACTGGTTTGGGGAAGGCGGAATAATGTGAAGTCATTGTTTTCAATGGACTTCGTGTTACCCATTGTGATGCAAAGTACTTCGCTTTGCACTGTGGAGCACTCCGCGAATCGCACTGCGGAGCGAATTGAGGTCACTTCGCCCATCTCTAGTGGACATACGTCCCACCTGTTCATAAACCTATCACATCTGTAGGTGTGTCAAGGTGCAGCATCTTCAATGTTAAGATGTGAATGATAATGAGCCTTGGAGCTTCCTTACAGGCATGTTCCCACAAGCATTTTCCCCCAGCCACTATGACTACCCAGCCTAATGGTAATGGCCGCAATGTACACCTTAAAGCCAAGTAGCCCGAGAGCTGAAGGTTACAAATGTGTTACCTGTTACAAAATTCTTGTTCAGAGTTTTTGTTTCCTGCCTGCTGCAGGATCAGTTATGAGAATGTTTGCCTATCACAATATACAGGAAGCCAGGGACTACATCGCTGCACCTGTAAGGTAGGGGGCCCAGTAGGAGTTCAACAGGAGAGCCATTGCATGCAGTTATGTTTCTGAATAGCTACCTATAACGTGAGAGGGATTAATAGCCATACCAAAAGATTGAGGCTCCTTTAAGAGTTAAATAGGGGAAGGTTCCTACGACCATACGAAATTACCAGCACAAACAGGCCTCATGGTCTATCGAGTCTGCTCGAGTGTGCAACTAGCCTCTCATCACCCAGCTGCCACTCCCTCACCCCTTCCCAGTATCCTTTACCCTTACCCTTTCCCAACTCCTATTGAAACTGCCCACCATGTTACAGGACACTGTCTCGTCTGGTAAGGTGTTCCATTTGTCCACCACTCTTTCCATGAAAAAATGTCTCCTCATCTCCCTCTTGAATCTTCCCCCTCCAATCTCAGTCCATGCCCTCTCATGTCCCTCCCCTTCTCATCTGAAAAATCCCTTCTGTGTTGGTCTTGTTTATCCCTTTCAGATACTTAAAGGTCCCAATCATATCCCCCTATCCCTCCTCTCGTGAATACATATTCACCTCTCCCAGCCTGTCCTCATAGGGCTTGCTCTCCAATCCCTGGATCATTTTTGTGGCTCTTTGCTGCACCCCCCCAACAATCTGATGTCCTTCTTTAGGAATGGGTGCCAGTACTGCATGCAGTACTCCAGGTGGGGCCTGACCAATGACCTATACAGGGGCATGATAACCTCCCTCCTTCTGGAGGAGATCCCTCTTGCAATACACCCCAGCATTTTGTTGGCTTTTGCTGCTGCCTTCCTGCACTGAGCAGAGTTGTTCATGCTCCCCGTAATGATCACTCCTAGGTCCTTCTCCTCTGTGGAGTTCCCCAGCTGTAGCCCATTCAAGTGATAATCCCCACCCCTGGCTCCTGGCTCCAAAGTGCATAACCTTGCACTTCTTGGCTTTGAACCCCAGCTGCCATGTTTCTTCCCACTCCTGCAGCTTAGTCAGGTCCTCCTGTAACCCATTCCACCCCTCCGCGTCATCACCTAGGGCTCCCATCTTGGTATCGTCTATGAACAGACTGATCTTGATCTGGATCCCGTGTGAGATATCTGCAATAAAAACCCCAAACAGCACTGGTCCCAGTATTGATTCCTGTGATACCCAACTCATCATCGCTTTTGGTGACAAGAGGTCCCCCCACCACCACTCTTTGCTGCCTTCTCCTTAGCCAGTTTGTGATCTATTTCACCATTTTTGGTCCCACCCCCACATATTCCAGTTTCCCCTCAACTCCCCATGCAGCACTAAATCAAAGGCCTTGATGAAGTCCAAATACAGGACATACACTGCATGGCCAATGTCCAGTTCCCACATCACCCAGTCATAGTACTCTACAAGGTTTGTCTGGCAGGATCTGCCCACTATAAACCAGTGCTGTTGACCAGCCCAGAAACTGTTTTCCTCTAAGAAGCTCACTAGCCTCTCTTTTAGTATGGTGTCTTTGAGCTTTCCCATGATCGATGTGAGGCTCACTGGCCTATAGTTTTCAGGTTTATCCTTTGGGCCACTTTTGTGGATGAGCACCACATGGGCCATTCTCCAGTCCTGAGGTACATATCCCATGTCCAGGGAGGTATTGAACAGGTCAGCCAGTGGCTCTGCCAAGACCTCTGGAAACTCCTTTAGTACCCTAGAGTGAATGCCATCAGGTCCAGGTGCTTTGTCCACCCTCAATGCCCTCAACCCATCTAGTACCCTTCTCTCTGTAATCCCTTCATCTGTCATCCCCTCCCCCCTACCCACTCCCCCCCTCGCCTGGGGTATCTGTCCCCCCTTCTGCTCCGTGAATACAGAGCAGAAGTATTCATTCAGTGCCTCAGCCTGCTCCGCCACTTTCTCCACCAACCCCCCATCCTTCTTAACTCATTACCTCCTAGAATACACCTGTAGGTGGCAGCAAATCTACTGCAGTGTGTCCCAGAACAAATACAGAAGTTGGCTACAGACTTCCTGTGTGCCCTTGCAACATCTGGAGACATCACTCATATGTTTTAATATTGCTTGCCAGCCAGAATTGATTAGAGTTGACCGTATAGTGTGGTCAGAAAGGTAATTTTGTGCTGAACAACTTTGCCACTGATACTTTGTGTGTATAACTATACTTTAGGAGTTATTCGCATTTGTTTATGGCATGGTATGTATGGCTGACATTTGTCCCTCAAGCATCACCAAAGCACCTTGAATAAAACTGGGAAAAATACATGTCTTATACGAGACAAATTGCTTTTTAGTACGCATGTACTATTGTAACTACATCTAATGTATGGATGCTTAATTTGGTGTTGATATCTTACATATTTCCCAATCAAAAATGGCTTAAGTTGACGTTTTTGGTTATTTTGACCAGTACAGAAAAAAAATTGCTTATTATTAATTGCATAGCACCGTTGGAAAGGTAATTGTGTGCTGATCAACTTTGCCACTCCTACTTTGTGTGTAGCACTTAAGATTCATAAGATATTAGCATTTGTTTGTGGCATGCTAATTATGGATTGCTTTTGCTTAGATAGGCCCAGGATGCAGTGTTAAGAGTATACAGGACACAAGTGGTGGAACTCTCAAAGAGCTCCTGTAGAGTGAATGAATTAATCCTCACCAGCTGATTCTTGCTCTTTCTTCTCTCTCTCCGATGTAGCAGAAGAAGTCTTTTTCTCCACTTTTGATTCCCTGCACCAGTCTCAGCTCCCTGGAGACTTTGGCAGCCCTGACCAGTCTGGTAGCCTTCCTGGACTTCTCCATGTACGTATCCTTATCTTCACCCCTCCCCGATTTCCTGTACTTTTGAAACGCTTCCCTCTTGGCCCTCACCCCTTCCATAACCTCCTGTGTCAGCCAACTGGGTTTTTTGGCCCTTCTCTTCTTGCTTTTCTTCCTAGTGCAAGACTCCATTGCCTCCACCAGCCCTTCCTTAATAATGTCCCATTTCTGGTCTGCATCCATATGTGGTTGCATTCCTGCCAGGTGCCTGACCAAAATTTCCCCCATCTTCTTAAAGTCCGCCCCTAAACTCAATTACCCTTGCACCAGTACCCTGTTTCCCTTCTCATGTTGAGCATCAACCACACCAAATAGTGGTCACTCCCAGCCAGTGGTTCCTCTACTGCCAGATTTCTTACAGCTTCCCCATTATCCAGTACAAGGTCCAGAGTCCTTTCTATCTGAGTCAGCCCTTGGAGCAGCTGTGTCTGGAAGCTGTCTTGAAATGCTTCTTGCAGGACCCACTCCCTTGCACTCATGGTGGATAGGTGTCCCTCCACACCCAGTAGGTTGAGTCCCCACCACAACTGTGCTCCTCTTCCTGCAGACCCTCCTAATTTGGCAATGGGATGACGAAGGGCAGGGTGGGGCAGCTGCAACTAGGGGTACTAGCTGCACACTCGAGCAGACTTAGATAGACTGGGTGGTCTGTTTCTGCTGGCACATTCGTATGTTCGTAATTCCCTATTCAGGTCAATCCCCTTAGCCGGTGGCCTGTACACCACCCCTATCCTCAGCGTCCTATTCTTTGCATCTTGGAACTGCATCCATAGTGCCTCTGTCCTCCCCTTCCTCCCCCTATGCACTTTATCCCCTCCCTTACATATAACTACCCCAATTTTTATCACATTGCTGCTGTTATGTAACCTGTACTATGTATCTTAATGTTCCTGTACCCTACACTTTGTATCATGATGTTTCTTTGAAGCTTGTCTCTGTAATCTCCCGGGTCATGCCTGAAAATAGTCTTTCTGGCTAGCGCACCTACCCGGTTAACAAAAACTAAATAAAATAAATAAATATATCACCACTCCCACCCCATTCCCCTTAGCCCTATTCTTTCTGAATAACCTGAACCCCGGGATCATTATATCCCAGTCCTGGTACTGGGTGACCCACGTTTCCATGATATGGCTGCAATGTTCACCCCCTCCACAGCCAAGAGAGCCTGTACAGTAACTCTGCTTTTCTATCCCTTAGGCTTCTTGCATTCAGCGAGCCCACCCTCCAGCCTGTCTCCTCCTCTTCCCTATCCCTATTCTTCCCCCCTTATCCCTCCCTGTGCCACTTCCCCACTGCCTTTACCCATAACTAGGGGGGTGAACTCACTAGTCTCCCCTTTCTGGACCCCTTTCCTATCAGCCGGTCCCATCGCCAACCCCCCCCTCATAGTTTAAATCCACCTTTGTTGATATATACCCCTCTATTCCATGTTTTAGTACTCCCTTCCCCTCTCTGCTCAAATGTAACCTGTCCCTGCGTATAGGTCATTATTGCCCCAGGTCCTGCCCCAGTCTGACACTAATCTGTACTCCCTGCTATGGCACCAATCCCTCAGCCACTCATTGACCTCCTCTATCCTTTTTTTCCTCACTGTACTTGCACATGGTAACAGGGGTACCTCAGAGAATGCCACCGACCCCACCTCCTCACATTGCCTACCCAACTCCTCGAACCTCCTCTTTACCACCTTTACCATCTCTCCCACCAAGCCATTTGTACCCACGTGCATCACTACTGTATGTGAGGTTTCTACCTCCCCCTCTGTGTGCACATGAGAAGTGCCTGCCCCTCCCTGCCTGAGGTCAGCCCGCAATAACCACAGCCTAGATGTGACTGTGCTTTTCTTCCCTTCAGCTCCATCTGACCCCTTTCAGTATAGAATCCCCCAGCACTAGTACCCCCATCTTCTTGTCCTGTAACCCCCTCCGCCCATTTTTACTGTTCACATTTCCAGAGTCCACACTGCCCTGCTCCTTATTAACTTTATCTGCACCATTTGCAACTCCTACATCTTCCCAACCTGTTTCCACCTCTCCCTCTGCCCTGTTCTTCCCCTCCCCCTGTCTTTCTTTCCCAGCCTGACTCCAGACTCCTGGGCCTTTACTACCCTTCTCCTCCTCCCCTCCCCACATGATCTCTGACACCTCCACTACCACCTCCGATGCCAACACTGCAAACCTATTACCTGCTACCCTCATAGTGGTGCCCATCTCCTCCTTCCCCCTGCCCAGAGTCTTCCCTCCACTTACTGCCCCATGCTCTCCTCACCCCACCCCCTCCCTACATCCTCATGGGATTTAGCCCTGCTGTTCCTCCCCTGCTTCTCCCAGCTACTCCTCTCTGGGGTCCCTTCTGCCTCAGCCCCTCCACCCTCTCCAGCTCCCTCTAGAGCCCCTCTACCTCCTCTCCCAGTCTCCTCAGCCTGTACCAAATTGGACAACCTCCCAATTTCCATAGTATATTCATCCAAACAGTTGCCCCACAATCATTGCACCCCACTATCCTCTCTGTGCCTGCCACCCTCATTCCATGGTGCCCACCATTCCAGTCACTATTCCAATGTCTTCCACCCCTCTTATTCATGCCCCTCCACTCCTCAGTGTGATCCCCCATAATTCCCCATTTTCCTTCCCACTATAGTTCACATTTATCTTAAACATAACCTCATTTTGTTATCAGACTGTCTGTACAGCTATAGCTGGATACCATATGCGACCCTCCTAGCTTGCTTCCAAGTCCTTCTTTACCCCAATGTCACTAGCTTGCTAGCTCAGTAAATCTAGTTAACACATTTATACATGACCTTGTCAGTTTGAACTTTAGATTTTCAACTTTAAAATATACAGTTACCCCTCCTTAACCCAAGCTTGTCAGTTTGACTTTCAAACTTGCAACTTTAAAACATTTTAACCCTAAAATCCAACTAGTAAAAGCTTGAGTGTCTGAACATTTCACCACCTGGCTATTAGCTTTAGCAGTTAGTTCATATGGGTAGTTTGCAGCTCCCCACGCTCCTCCCTCACAGCCTTCAAGCCCACCCCCAGTGGCTTTCCAGTATTTAAGAAAGGCTGTTGGAGGGGGTGAATGGGGGGGGACTTTTACTCCATCCAGGCAACAGTTCTCCTGAAAATCAGTTACAGAGTTAAAGATTTAAACTAATCCCAAACCAACAGCAAACGCACAAAAAATCAGTTACAGAGTTAAAGATTTAAACTAATCCCAAACCAACAGCAAACTCACAAAAAATCAGTTACAGAGTTAAAGATTTAAACTAATCCCAAACCAACAGCAAACTCACAAAAAATCAGTTACAGAGTTAAAGATTTAAACTAATCCCAAACCAACAGCAAACTCACAAAAATCAGTTACAGAGTTAAAGATTTAAACTAATCCCAAACCAACAGCAAACTCATAAAGAAAATCAGTTTTAGAGTTAAACAAAGATTTAAACTAATCCCAAATCAACAGCAAACTCATAAAGAAAATCAGTTTTAGAGTTAAACAAAGATTTAAACTAATCCCAAACCAACAGCAAACTCATAAAGAAAATCAGTTTCAGAGTTAAACAAAGATTTAAGCTAATCCCAAATCAACAGCAAAACTCACCCTCCCACTTCTCCCCACAACAAGCAGTTCAGTTTGTCCAAGAGTCCCATCTGACATATGGGGGACACCAGAAACTGAACAGAACATGGGTAGGAGAGGAGTTTGCTTCCACTTGATAGCAGTATCCCCCAAAAGGGGGGGGGGCAGCAATCCTGATTTACACAGATGTTCTGTTACAGGTCCAGAAACTGCACAAGAAGTAAAAGGTTGTTTTATTAAACTTGACTACATGTTCAAAGATTTACCAATTGTATACTTCTGAATCTATATGCCCCCAATACCTTATCATGTATACTCCTGAATCTATATGCCCCCAACATCTTAATAGACTCAGTGTCATTTCTCAAGAAAGTACTAACAGACACAGCCACCAGCTCAGGCATCCATATATCACAGGGGGAGACGTTAACTCTGTAGCGGCAAGCTCACTATGCTGAAAGGGAAGGGGGACCTTTGGAACTCACTCAGGCAAATTGCTGAATATGTTGGCTAGGGAGCTAGCATTAACTGATGTCTGGCTTTTTTTGAATCCAGGGGAATGTGGTTACACGCTGCTCCCCACGCTACAATTCGTATTTGAGAACTGACCATTTTCTTTATCGCAATTAATTGTACTGGGTACTGCCCTGTACAATTCAAAATATCACCGTATGCAATCATGCCCCAGGAGTTTTAGAGCTAGATACAGTACAGATGGCATGTAACTCTACCTGATGGTTCAATGTTAGTCTTAAAAGAGCTGGTGACATGTTCAGGTGAACTTTTTTGAATTATGCTTTACCCCCCCACTGTCTGCTGACCCCAACCTTTCGGGGCATCCAAGGGGTCATCCTCCTGGGACCTGCTCACCAGTACCTACCTCCCCGTCCCCCATGTAGCTATGGCTTACCTCCTGAGCAGGGATGAGGTGGGGTCAGAACCCTGTAATCCGTCATTTCTTTGGGCCCTGGAGGTGGCTGGTGAGCAGGGGCAAATCGGAGGCATGCCCCGGGAAGCCCTTCATCCCAGAGCTGGCAGGTGTTTCTCCTGTTTTCTCCCTCTGATGCAGTGTAAGCCCCTGATGTCAAGACATTATACACCAATGTCCACTGCACGTGTGGGCCACCCGTCCCCTTCCAGTCCCTGAGCCTCCACCCGGAGTCACACAAGTGCAGTGGGCATTGGCCCTCACCCACCCGGTGGCGCGAGCTGTCATGGGACGCTCAAGCCGTTCTCCCCCAGATGGCCCTCTAGCATCCAGAGTCTGCCTCTGAACCTGGGTCACTGGCATCGCAACCGGAAATCCAACCGCTGCACTGACGGGCCGGCTGTTCAGGTGAACTTTAACAAAACATAATATTTAGACACAGTCCAGTTTGTATTTCCCATTAGTTCTGTATTTCTTCTCAACATTATTTATTGCTGAGGTCATTTGTATGAAAACAGGATTTCTGCTCTTGAAAAGTTCATCTGTTCCTGCTGCTTTTTCCCTACCTGAAGTCATAGAGCACTGCTTGTGACCTCACAGTTACTCCCATGGCAATAAACTGTGATATCACAACAGAGGATTATGACATGCAGTAGGGAGTAAGCTATAGAGGCAGATGGATGCAAAATAAACTCTAGGGGACAACAATCATATATTCACACACATTTCCTTAGTAATAAATTATGGGGAGGAGAGATATATAAAATATAAATGGAATACAAGCAGAATTGTACCAAATTATGGGTCCAGTCCTCTTTAAATCTTTATAGGTGACATTGCAGAGGGTCTGGAGGGAAAGGTATGCCTCTTTGCAGATGATACAAAGATCTGTAACAGAGTTGATACTCAAGGAGGGTAGAAAGGATGAGAAGGGACTTGGCAAGGTTGGAGGAATGGTCAGACATATGGCAACTTAGATTCAATGCAAAGAAGTGCAAAGTAATGCACCTGGGAAACAAAAGCCCAGGAGAAGAGCACACAATAGCATGGGAGGTACTAACAACAACAAAAATGGAACAGGACTTGGGGGTAGTCATATCGGATGATCTAAAGGTGGGTAAGCAATGTGAGAAGTCAGTGAGGAGAGCCAGGGGGATACTGGGATGCATAGGAAGGGGCATCACAAGTAGAACAAGCATTTGTCAATGCCGAATGTTGTCTTGCTGCCATTGGCAGTGCAGGAGTTAGAGGGATGCAGCATAGGAGTGGCAGTCAAGTATTGAACTGATGCCAACCCACCCTCACCCTGCAGAGAGTGAGAGGCATTAGGGTGTCCCTGTGGGTGTTTGGTAGTGCAGTGCGGGAAAACATGCTGGGCAGGATGTGAACAATGACAGCTGCACAGTTCATAAGGAGGTGTAATTAAATGGCAGTGCTGAAAATGTGGCATACAAATATATGAAAGTTGCGGAGTTGCAAGGGTGCGTGGCAAATATGCAAGGCACGCTTGCAGCACTGGCAGTTTGTGGGCGTTCGGCACCAAATTTTCAACATAGGCATTTTAGCACCTCTGCTAATGTACAGTGTCACTGTCATTTCCTCAAAGTATCCCAAGAAGTTATTTCGCACAGTGACCATGCTATTCTGCGCCGGAAGTGTGGAAACACATTTTGGGCAGGATATGTGAAGTGACAGCTGTACTGTTCATCAAGAGGTGTGCAAAAATGGCAATGGTGAAAATCCAGAGGGAAAAAATCACAAATGCATGACGGTACGAGCATGCGTGCAATCTGCCAACGCAAGCTCGTAACACAGTCATTTTATGGAGTATCAGCTCCAAATTTTCAACATAGGCATTCTAGGAGATCTGCTCATGAACTGTGTCACTGTCATTTTCATAATCTGGCCCAAACACTGATTTCCCACAGCGACTGCGCAATTGTGCGCCAGAAGTGCGGAAACACATTTTGGGCAGGATGTGGGAAATGACAGCTGTACTGTTCACAAGGAGGTGCAGAAAAATGCTAATGCTGAAAATACGGTGTTAAAATATTGCGAATGCGCGAAGTTACGAGCCTGCATAGCAACTGCGCAACGCACGCCCGTAAAACAGGCATTTCTTTGATTTTTTCCACCAAATTTGGAACATAGGCTTTTTGAGAGGCCACCTCATGAACACTGGCACTGTGATTTTGTTAATGGGTCCCGAAAGGTGATTTCGCGTAGTGACTGCGAAATCACCTTCGAGGCCGATTAACGCCATGACAGTGACAGATTTCATGAGGAGGGGCCCCAAAAACCCCATGTTGAAAATGTGGTGCCAAAATTCCAAGAAATGCCTGAGATATGCAACAAAGTTGAAAAAACCCTATTCATTGCATTATACAGCTTACCGGCATTTCCTCAGTTCGCGGTCGGCTTTGAAGAGTGCAGACGTGTTCCCGGTCCACGGAAGATCGTCGCCGGAGTCCGGAGGTAAGTATGGGGTGAGGGGGTGAGGGGAGGCAGGTGGCAGTGGGTGGTGGGTGGGAGGGGGCATGTAGACTACTAGGGACAGTTTTCGCTTTCAGGTGTAGAAAAAGCTAAACCGTCGGGACAGTTTTTGTATTACAGGGCATTTGGCATGCTGGGGTGGGCTCTCAGCGGCCACCTACGGGTTTTGTGGAGGGGTGTCAGTAGTCGGGGGGATTGGGCACCCTCGTCGGCACACACACAACATGGGGGTAATGCCGGTGGAGTTGGGCACCCGCGGCCAAACAAGGGGGGCGCGAGCCGAGGGATTGGGCACCCCTCAGCATTCAACAGTTGGGGGTGATGTCGACGGGGAATGAGCTCCCCATCGGTGGCAAAGAAGCAGATGGGCGCGAGCCGAGGATTGGGCACCCTCGGCATTCCATATTTGCGGAGGGGATGCCGATGGGGAGTGGCTCCCCATCGGCACACAAACACGGGGGTTGCTGAGGGATTGGGCATCCTCGATGTCAGAAACCGTGAGGCGGCCACCGGCTGACTATGATCATAATGGCGGCGTAGCATGGCAAGCAAAGGACCGCCATGGCGACGCATTGCAGCGGACCTTTGCTTTGATGTGCTCGCCCCATTATGAATGCATGGTGTGGCGGTGGCATGCAGGCTGATTGGGGAATGAGGGACGCACCTACTGATGCATGCTCTGCATTCGCCCAAGAGCAGCCGCGCCCCCAAGACCCACACTGTCGCAAGATGTTTCTTGCGCATGCACGCAAGCCAACATAAAAAGGGAAGTGGTTATCCCTCTGTACAGACAGTTGGTGAGACCCCATCTGGAGTACTGTGTGCAGTTTTGGAGACCTCATCTATGCAAGGACATAGACAGGATGGAAGCAGTCCAGAGGAGGGCAACTAAAATGGTGCAGGGTCTGCATCAGAAATCATATGAAGAGAGACTCAGAGAGCTTAATATGTATACCCTTGATGAAAGGAGGGACAGGGGGGACATGAAAGAAACGTTCAAGAACCTCAAGGGATTCAACAAAGTCCAGGAGGGTAGCATCTTTCAGAAAAAGAGATGTGTAAGAACAAGGGGACACAATTTAAAGATAGAGGGGGGACGGCTCAGGGGTAATGTGAGGAAATCTTTTTTCACGGAGAGAGTGGTGGATGTGTGGAACTGCCTTCCTGGGGAGGCTGTTGGGGCTAAAACAGTGGGGGAATTCAAACATGCATGGGACAGACACAAGACAATTGTAGTGGGGAGTGGCAGGAAGTAGGATGTTGGTTAACTAGAATCTGCAGCTTATCCAGTAGGTAGGGAAATGGGCAGACTGGGTGGGCCAAGTGGTCCTTATCTGCCATCAAAGTCTATGTTTCAATGTTTCTATGTTACTCCCTTTTGCATGGGCTAAGAAAAAAATCAGGTATCTAGGGATGCATGTTACACCACGGCTTTCAAAATTAATATTTACTGTTAATTATGCCCCTCTATATACAGCAATGCAATCTGATACGATCCACTGGAAGCTAGTCCCACCTTTAGTCCTGGGTAGAATCAACACTTTTAAGCTGAACCTATGCCCACAAGTCTTATTCCTATTCCATACTCTCCCAGTCATGGTTCTAAACACTTTCTGTCCCAAAACTCTCAGAGACATCTGGCAATTTATCTGGGGAGGCCACAAAGTAAGGATCAACCAGAATATATTGTCACCTCTCACCAACTTAAAATTGTACTACCTGGCAGCAAAAACTACCTCTCTAGTGACTTAGGCCAAACACAGGCATATCTCAAAGTGGTACAACATGGAGAACAGGCAGGTGATCTCCATTCACCTTTTCGCTCTGCCCTCAGCCCCCGTTTCTCATACCCTCAGAAGGAAAGTATCCAACCCATGGGTGATACATTATTTAGACAGGCTTAGTAAGCTCAAAACAATGGACACACACAGACAATAATTTGAGACCTCTAACTTTGATTAGATATACAGAACCTTTGTACCCCAAACACAGGACCAAAGGTACAGTCAATGGGAAAAACAGGGCCTCATCAAGTTTTCACAGTGCATTGGCCAAGGATAAGTAAACATTTTCCAGGACTTGGCAAAGCAATATCAATGACAAATGTGGAATTCTTCCACTTCCTCCAGGTTAGATACTTCATTCAGACAGATAATAACCTGCAAACTCTCCAGAGTTCAGATTCCATTGTAGGAATGATTTTTCGGGGGGGGGGTGACCTTTAAAACAAGATTCTGATATGTTTCAGAGATAGAAATCTGATGTTAACCCACTAGAAACAGTGAGACAAAGGTGAGAGAAGGAAAGCAAGGTACTGCTCTCAAAAAACACGTGGGAAAAATCTCTCCAGATGGGGTGGAAAGTCAATGTTCTCCTGGAGGGAGTTTTGGTGGAAGGGGATAGTTCACTTTTCTCACACACATAGAATCAATAACAAGCATTTGTCAATGCTGAATGTTGTCTCGCTGGCATTTGCATTGGTAGTGCAGGAGTTAGAGATGCATAGTAGGAATGGCAGTGAAGTATTGAACTGATGCCAACCCCACCCCCACCGTGCAGAAACTGACAGGCATTGGGGTGTGCCTTTGAGTTGTCAGCTATAACGCTCATGCCATTTTACCTCACCCTACCCTGAAGACACTGACAAGTGTCATGGTGTGCTTTGGGGTCTTTGGGCCTTATACTTAACCCATTCCATAAGGAAATATGCTGAGATGGGTGCAGTATAGGAGAATACGGTGAACTTTGAGGCCGAGCACTCCAAGGCACACCTCGATGCCTGTCACTGGCTGCATGGTGGGGGTGGGGGTGGAATGGCATGAGCATTACAGCTGATGTTCCAAAGTCACACCCCTGACACCTGTCAGTCTCTACAGGTTGGGGTGATACAGTTGGAAACCCTAACATCGTAGGCATTTGTTGGTATTTTCACTCCAAATTATCAACAAGAGCTTTTTGTGACCCCACCTCATGAAGAGCGGCACTATCAGTTTGTTAGCCAAAAGGTGGTTTTGCACAGCGACTGTGCCATTTGGCACCACAGGCACAATAACACATTTTGGGCAGGATGTGAAAAATGACAACTGTATTGTTCATGAGGAGGTGCAAAAAAATGGCAACATTGAAAATCTGGAGTGAAAATATGAAAAATTGGTGAAGTCATGAGCATGCATAGAAATTGCACAACACACATCCATAACCCAATTATTTTGGAGATTGTTTTAACCACATTTTCAACATAGGCATTTTGGGACCACCCCTCATGAACAGTGGCACTGTGATTTTATTCATCTGTCCCAAAACTTGATTTCCCACAGCGACCACGCCATTGTGCACCACAGGTGCGAAAACACATTTTGGGCAGGATGTGAAAAATTACAGCTATACTGTTCGTAAGGAGGTGTGAAAAAATGCCAGTGTTGAAAATCTGGCATGAAAATATTGCAAATTTGCGAAGTTACAAGGATGCGAGGAAACTGCGCAACACATGCATGTAACACAGTCATTTTTTGGACTTTCATCACCAAATTTTCAACATAGGCATTTTAGAATCTCTGCTCCTGAACAGTGTCACTGTCATTTTCTTAATCTGTCCCTAAAACTGATTTCCCACAGCGACCGTGCTATTCTGTGCCGGAAGTGCGAAAACACATTTCGGCCAGGATAAGTAAAATGACAGCTATACTGTTCATAAGGAGGTGTGGAAAAATGCCAATGTTGAAAATTTGGGGTGAAAATATTACAAATTCATGAAGTTATAAGCGTGTGTGGAAACTGCGCAATGCACTCTCGTAAAACAGTCATTTTTTGGATTTTTCCCACAAAATTTGTAACATAGGCTTTTTGAGAGCCCACCTCATGAACTGTGGCACTGCCATTGTTTTAATCAGTCCCGAAAGGTGATTCCGTGCAGTGACCGTGAAATCACCTTTTGGGATGGAATAATGCCATGACAGTGGCTGAATTCATGAGGAGGGGTCCTAATAACCCCATGTTAAAAATCTGGTGGCAAAATACCCCAAAATGCCCGAGATATGCACCAAAGTTGAAAAACCCCTATTTATGCCATTATACTGCTTACCGGCATTTCTTCAGTTCACGGTCAGCTTTGAAGAGTGCAGACGTGTTCCCGGTCCACTGAAGATTGTCATGCCGGGCCCGGAGGTAGTATGGAGTGAGGGGGTGGGGAGGCAGAGCACGCAGAGGTGGGCATGGGTGGGGAGGGGCAGGAGAGACCTCGAGACTGTTTTCTTGTTTCACAGGGGGAAAAAAAAGACAATGAGGATCGGTTTTTGAAGATAGAGGGAGGACGGCTCAGGGGTAATGTGAGGAAGTATTTTTTCACTGAGAGGGTTGTGGATGCATGGAACAGCCTCCCTGAGGAGGTCGTGGAGTCAAGAACAGTGGGGGACTTCAAGAATGCATGGGACAGGCATAAGGCAGTCCTAGTGGCGGGTAAGAGGAAGTAAGCTGTTGGTTAACTAGGATCTGCAGCTTATCTGTTAGGTAGGAAAATGAGCAGACTAGGTGGGCCAAGCGGTCCTTATCTGCAGTCAAATTCTATGTTTCTATGTTTCTAGAGGTGGGCACGGGTGGGGGAGGGGCAGGAGAGACCACGAGAGACTATTTTCTTGTTTCACAGGGGAAAAAGAAAGACAATGAGGATCGGTTTCCTTTTTCCTGCAGGTGTTGCTTGGTACACTGGGGTGGGCTCCCAGTGTACCACCTGCATTACGGGAAAAGGGACTGCAGCCAACGGGGATTGGGCCCCCCCGTCGGCACAGAAAGGGGGGCACATGATGCCTAGGGGGATTGGTCCCCCCCTTGGCACACAGCACAAATCTGGAGGGTGGGGACATTATGCCAATGGGGAGTGGGCTCCCCTGTTGGCAAACTGAACTGGGCAGGGGGACTGAAGCTGATGGGGATTGGGCCCCCATCAGCAAAGAAAGACTGTTGGGGAGGCGCATGATGCCAAGTGGGATTGGGCATCCCCTCAGCACACAATTGGAATGGGAGGGGGGGCATTATACCGACGGGGAGTGGGCTCCCCTGTCGGCAAATGAAGTGGGTTGGGGCATGCCGACAGGGGGATGGGGCACCCCTGAAGTTGGCATTGTGCTTGGCGGCACTCAGTGCCGCCATGTTTACTGAAAAACTTCTCCAGTAAAGGCACGTCGGGAGGTATGTTCTTGTGCCACTGCATGACAAGCTTGCCTCTCATTGCAGCAGTACTTTTGTTAGATGTGGTGGCCACTTTACGTATGTCTGGTGTCAGCAACCTGCATGCTGACTGATTGGGGAATGAGGGACGCATCTACTGATGCGTGTCCTGCATTCGCCCACAGTGACCGCACCTCCAAATCTGCTACTACCTCAAGATGTTGGCTGGCGCTCACGTGCGAGCCAACATAAAAAGCACCAAATCCATACCTGCTGGAGAATGTATGGTGAAACACGATCCCACTACCACATATTTTTTGGGGTGCCCTAGAGTACTGAAATACTGGTTAGAGATACATGGGATAATCCAAAAGGTAAAGGGCAGAAACATCCCGTTAAGTTTTCACAGCCCAATTTTGTGGATCTGCCCACCCTGTTCAGCAGTAAACAACTCAGGATACTCCTGTAGATATTGGTTTCGGCAGCCCTCAGATGTATTACTTTACTGTAATAACTGGTGACCCCATATAATGACTGGATATCCACTCCTGATAAAATGCTGTAGTAGCCCGCTGAATACAGTAATAAGTCGATAGTGGGTTATTACAGCATTTTCTTTCTTGTGCTCCCACTGCACTGAAGAGCAAAAGAAAGCACACTGTATTAGTGTGACTATGGCAGCTGCGCAGAGACATGCTTGCTCACACAAATACAGCTTACAGTTTTTATCTCTGTTAAAGCCTTGCACCAGTTATTATATAAACAATAAAGGATAGGAAAGTGTGTGTAACTAGAATTTAATGATTGCCCCAGGTGTGGGTGCTACATTATTAAAGCATCCCACACCGAGGACGATCATTAAACTCTTGTTACACACACACTTCCCCATGTTTTATTAAAGCAATATACCATGACAGGGAGTGGGTATATTGGTGGATTTACCACACCTGGTGTGGTTCGGTCATGAGGCGCAGCCAAGTGACTTAACCACACCAGAAGTGGTAAATACACCCATATACCCACTCCCTGTCATGGTATATTGCTATTATACAATGTTCAACTTTTTTTTTGTTGTTATAGTGATATCAGACTTTTACAGTGGATATTCTGGAGGATTTATCACAGTCATGTGATGTGTTTTGACCAATGAGGTTACAGAATTTTCATACCCCATTGTATAATTTTTTTATAATTGCTGGTCAGCAATATTTTCCACTACATAGAAACATAGACTTTGATAGCAGATAAGGACCACTTGGCCCACCCAGTCTGCCCATTTCCCTTCCTATTGGATAAGCTGCAGATTCTAGTTAACCAACAGCCTACTTCCTGCAACCCCCCACTACAATTGCCTTATGTCTGTCCCATGCATGTTTGAATTCTCCCACTGTTTTAGACCCAACAACCTCCCCAGGAAGGCAGTTCCATGCATCCACCACTCTCTCCGTGAAAAAAAATTTCCTCACATTACCCCTAAGCCGTCCCCCCTCTATCTTTAAATTGTGCCCCCTTGTTCTTACTCATCTCTTTTTCTGAAAGATGCTACCCTCCTGGACTTTGTTGATTCCCTTGAGGTACTTAAAAGTTTCTATCATGTCCCCCATCCCTCCTGTCATCAAGGGTATACATATTAAGCTCTCTCAGTCTCTCTTCATATGGTTTCTGATGCAGACCCTGCACCATTTTAGTTGCCCTCCTCTGGACTGCTTCCATCCTGTCTATGTCCTTGCATAGATGGGGTCTCCAAAACTGCACACAGTATTCCAGATGGGGTCTCACCAACTCTCTGTACAGAGGGATAACCACTTCCCTTTTTCTACTTGTGATGCCCCTTCCTTTCCTATGCATCCCAGTATCCCCCTGGCTCTCCTTACTGACTTCTCGCATTGCTTACCCACCTTTAGGTCATCTGATATGACTACCCCCAAGTTCCTTTCCATTTTTGTTGTTGTTATTACCTCCCCTGCTATTGTGTACTCTTCTCTTGGGTTTTTGTTTCCCAGGTGCATTACTTTGCACTTCTTTTCATTGAATCTAAGTTGCCATATGTCTGACCATTCCTCCAACCTTGCCAAGTCCCTTCTCATCCTTTCTACCCCCCCTGTGTATAAACTCTGTTACAGATCTTTGTGTCATCTGCAAAGAGTCATACCTTTCCCTCCAGACCCTCTGCAATGTCACCTATAAAGATGTTAAAGAGGACTCTACCCAGTACTGAACCTTGAGGTACTCCACTAGTAACCCCCCTTTCTTTGGAATGTGTTCCATTCACTATTACCTTCTGTGTCCTGTTGTGCAGCCAGTTTTCTACCCAGGCTACTACCCTGGGACCCACTCCCAGGCTGGCTAACTTGATTATTAGTCTTTTGTGCGGGACTGTGTCAAATGCCTTGCTAAAGTCTAGGTAGGCCATATCCACAGCCCCTCCCTGGTCTATTACTTTGGTCACCCAGTCAAAGGAATCAATTAGATTCATCTGACATGACCTTCCCACTGTAAATCCATGCCGCTTGGGGTCCTGTGCCCCGCTGGCCTCTAGGTACTCAACAGTTCTTTCTTTCAGAAGTGATTCAATCATTTTCCCTACCACTGAGGTCAAACTTACAGGTCTGTAGTTTCATGCTTCTGCCTTGCTCCCACTTTTGTGAAGGGGAATCACATCTGCCCTCCTTCAGTCCTCAGGTACCACCCCATCCTCCCATGATTTGTTAAAAAGTGTGGTCAGTGGTGTCACTAGGTCCTCCCTTAGTTCTTCTAGGATTCTGGGGTGAATCCCATCAGGCCCCATTGCTTTGTCTACCTTGAGTTTTAGGAGTTCTTTCAGGACTCTTTCTTCTGTAAATGGACTGGTGTCAACCCCCCTACCCAGAGTGCTTCTATTGTCTGGTTTAGGTAACTCCTCCTCATCTTCTTTTATGAATACTGAGCAAAAGTATTCATTCAGTATATTTGCCTTTTCACTGTCTCCCTCTGCCCACCTCCCCTCTCCTTTATTAATCTTCACTATTCCTCTCTTAACCTTTCTATGCTCCCTAATGTACCTATAAAAGGTTTTATCCCCCTTCTCAACTGAGTTGGCTATTTTTTCCTCGGTTTGGGCCTTTGCTATTCTGACTGCCTTCCCCACTTCTTTCTGCTTTAATTGATACAGTTCCCTGTCGTGCTCCTTCTGTGATTCTTTATACTTTTTGAATGCAGCCTTTTTCTCCTTAACCTTCCCTGCCACCTCTTTTGAGAACCATAGTGTTTTTTTACTCCGCTTTGTTTTCTTTATTTGTTTCACACAAAGGCTTGTTGCCTCTATGATAGCAGTTTAGATTTTTCTCCATTGTTCTTCCACTCCTCCCTTTTGGCCATTTGTTAGTGCATTCCTCAGGTATTCACCCATTTTGCCAAAGTTGGCCCTTCTAAAGTCCAGTATCCTTGTTTTTGTATGGTTGTCTCCATGGTTGTGCTTATTGTGAAGCACACTGTGCAGTGGTCACTTGTTCCCAGATGTCTACTGACTTCTAAATTTGTGATCCTCTCTCCATTTGAGAGTACCAGGTCTAGTATTGCTCCCTCCCAAGTGGACACTAGCTGTCTAAGGCCTGACCCCTGCAGGGCATCGAGAATGACCCTGCTCTTGGATGTGGCTGCAGTACATGTCATCCAGTTAACATCTGGCATATTCAGGTCCCCCATCAACAGTATCTCCCCTTTTTCAGCCATTTTGAGAATGTCCTCTATCATTTTCTTGTCCGTTTCCTCCCCTTGAGACGGGGGTCTGTATACAACCCCTGTGCAGATTGTGATGCCTTTCCCTGTCTCCAAGGTGACCCAGAGTGCCTCTTGTCCTCCCCCTTTACTTTTTAGTTCTGTAGCTTTGATCCCTTCCCTAATGTATAGAGCTACTTCACCTCCTCTTTTACCCTCCCTGTCCCTTCTGTAGACTGTGTACCCCAGTATGTTGACATCCCAGTCAAGGTTCTTCGTGTACCATGTTTCTGTGACTGCCACAATATCCAATTTTTCATCTTCCATCAGGGCTACTAGCTCAGGAAGCTTGTTTCCCAGACTACGGGCATTGGTGCTCATTGTCCTCCATTTAATGTTGGCTTTATCCTTTTTTCCCCCCATGGCTGCTCTTTTTGCCCTTGTCTATTTTTCCATTTACCCCTGTCCTGCCCTCTGTTGAGCTCTGTGCCTTAGTGTTTACCTTACTATCTGCCATGTTTTGTGGGGGGAGGCTTGAAATTTCCTGCCTCTTATCAGCACCTCCCCCCTTGGCTAGTTTAAAAGCTTGCCAAGGAAGCATTTAAACCTATTACTAAGGAGCTTGGTTCCCTTCGTGGACAGATGCAGACCATCATGCCAGTATAGACCTTCATCTCTCCAGGTGGACCCCCAGTCCCCAATGAAGCCAAAGCCCTGTGCTCTGCACCAGTTTTGCAACCATTCATTAAACTGCATGGTGTGCAGTACCCTAGCTTCCCTCTGGGAAGGTAACCATGCTTGCTACCTGCGTGAGGCCCCTCGCCAACTCCACAAATTCATCCTGCACTGCACTGATTCCATGCCTAGCTAGGTCATTTGTCCCAAGGTGTACAATGATATCTAGTTCCCTCTCCTGTGATGCTGCTTCTGCAATCATGAGGATTTGCTTGTTGTACCTCCAAGCCATGGCACCAAGCAGGCACCTAACTTCCCTCTCCTCTCCCTTCCCCAGTTCTACCCCCCTAACAATTGAGTCCCCTATCCGAAGCTGTTTCCTTCCCTTGTGGTGTCCCTTGCCACCCTTTAGTACTTTAGTACTGCAGTGTCTCACTCACGGACACACACACACACACGTACTCTTTCTGTCTCTTTCCTATTTTTTGTAGAGCTGCTTTTCTTATTTAATTTGTTTTAGTTTGCCTTTTACTTTGTTCCATATTTGTACATTGTGATCATGATGAGGCTTACATTAGTGAGCATGTTGGAGCCCCAGGTCAGAGCCATTCCCACTGGCAGTTGTCATCTGGTGCTGCTTCTGAATGGTAGGATCAACCAGATAGATTTTTTTTAGTTTTAAATGTTAAAGTGCATGCAAAAGAAAAAAAACTACGAGGACTCTCAGTGGAGATGCAAGTTTTTTGCCCTCGGTGGACATGTGCACTCTCGGTCTGGTGGCTTCTCGCTATGGAGGATACGGAGCTGCCATGTCTCTAGAAGTGATTAGCCCACCCAGGAGGAGATGAACAGCCAATCAGGGAGCAGCTGTTTTTGAGTGATTTGGTACGTGCTCACAGTTGTAACCTGTGGGTTATAACGGCAAAAAATAACTTGGTTAGCCTGTGGAAAAAGTTGCTGACCAGTTATTATAAAAAATAATGCCTATGAAAGGTTTATTTTATG
The DNA here is from genome assembly GCA_016271365.2 of Neoceratodus forsteri. NCBI lineage: Eukaryota > Metazoa > Chordata > Ceratodontiformes > Ceratodontidae > Neoceratodus > Neoceratodus forsteri. The sequence goes on along the minus strand of CM057451.1, from coordinate 1,188,871,519 downwards.
AAGATTTTTCAAAAACTCACAGTGTGTGATAATCTCATAAACCCCTCAAAGTTCGCTCTTAGGGTTTATGGACTATCACACACCTTGGGCATGTGAAAAATCCTAATAACACACACCTGCACAGGCATTATTCTCTATTTCAAAAACTATGCCTGCAGTTGAATGGATGGGAGCAACCAGGCATGCCCCATGCCTGAGCTATTCAACTCAGCTCCCTCCAGTCTCACTCAGAAGCATTGTTTCTTTGCTGCAATCAGAAGCTCTGCCGGGGCTCTGCCCTCTACCTTTTCTCCACTGTTTGCCTCCTACCCCCTTTGTGCTTTGACTGTCTGCTTGATTTGTGCTTCTCTAGCTTTCTAGGTCAGTATTTTGCTTTCTACCTATATGGCTGCAGTTTGTGCTTCTCTCAGTCCTCTTTTTCAGCTGCATGCCTGTTCTCCTGTGCCTTGTGTTTCTTTCAGTTTTGTTCCTTTTGGGGTTTTCTTGTTTTCCTAGTATAATACTGTCCCCATTTGCTTTGTCTTGTGCTAGTCAGGCTCCCATTTTGCTGTTTTTTCCATGCCTTTAGCAATCCCTCAGTTCAACTACAATCATTAACTGTTTACACCTGGCTCCTAGCCAAGCTGCCATTCCCTTCTGGGTTCGTTGTTTGTTGCAGCAGCTTCTGCTCCCTAGTTTTCGGTTCTCATATACCCCTGCTTTGCCTAGTAGGGTCAGTTGTTATTTCTACTGCCTCAGCCTAACTAACTTGCACTGCATCAGCAACTAATACTAACCTGCCTTCTGGAACTGGTCTGTATGCACTCCTTATTCAGTCCAAGCTTGTAACATTCAGTTTCATTCAATGTCCTAGTTGTCATTTGATGTCTCAATCAGCCATGGCCATCAGGCTCCACCACGGCCTCCCACTACTCCTGTATTCTGATAAAAAGCAGCCGTTCAGCCTTACTTACGTTTAGTTTCTTCCATGTGCTCATAGCTGTCAGGCTCGGCATCAACCTCCTTCTACTCCTGCATTTGGATGCATGCCAACCCCAACCATCATATAGCTTCAGGGCTCCTAAAGCCGATGGTATCACTCTGCCCCCATGAAGTCCACATCTTGAGGGTGGGTCCATTGCTGGACAGGTCATTCTCCTTCTGCCATTTGGGTGAGAATGTCCTATGATCCAGGGGAAGATCTGGCAGTACAGATTGACATGGCACACCTCTTGATGTAGCATTTAAGACTTCAGCTGCCAGAGGGTGTGGCCTCTAAGTCCAAGGGGAGCTCCTTTAGCTGTACAGACAGCACTGGCAGCATCTTCAAAAGCTGTCCCCACACAGCTACCTAAGGTTCACCTGGTCTCCACCTCCTTCCCTTCCTCTGCTCCTCGAGGGCGAAGATCATATATCTCCAATTTCCTGCTCCTCAATAGCTCCTCCTATGCCTTACCCCTCAAGGGTTTGGCTTCCTCTCTAGACCTCCCTTTGTGGAGGTCAGGTGAGTGCCTTTCAGTGGTTGTTGCTCTCCTCCTGCCTTGGGGCATGGGGGTGAGCCTCAGCACTGGACAACTCCTTTAGCTGCAGAGATTCGCTTGTGGCACCCCCACGGCTTTCCTGTTAGAGGGATAGAGTGAGAGCCTTCCCTCAAAAATGTTTCCCCTGAATTGAATCTCTAAACTGCAGTTGCTGATCTGTCACTAATTTATCCCAAGCCTGGAGGGAAGGTGACAAGGCCTTGGATCCCCAGAGGTTCCTCCTTATAGGGGGATATTCCTCTCCTCTGAGCCGAAAGTCATAAAACTAGGTAGTCTAATCAACTGGTAGCTTTCTGCTGAGAGTTGGGGTTGGTTGGTGGCCCTCCTCCTATTTTGCATTCCCTCTCTCCTTATGTAAATGCCTCTTCTGCTATCAGTTCTGATATCTGTCCGTCATTGCTCGATTCAGTCTATATCTGTTTCCAGTCATCATCACTCATTGCTGTCACTCCATCATCATGCAAGCTCTGTGTCACTACTTACTGCTCAATACTTTTAAGGGGCTCCTTTCTAAGGTACCTTTAGCCTCAAGAAATTGGTTCCTGCAGCACCTCTAGGAGTGAAACCCTCCTCAAGAGGGTTCCTTTGCCTTCACGGTACCCCGACAGGGTAGTAGTTCCTCGTGGAACAGAGAGTGCAAACAGCCAAAGTATTCACCTATGACAATCAACAACCTATTCATTCAAATCCCTTCAGACTATCAACAATGCTGCGCAAGCACAGCTCCTCACTGAGTTGCATAAGCCAATAGTTCTCAGACTTTATCACAGTGAGCCTCCCCAAATCCATGGAAAAGATTTTGAGCCTCCCCAAAAACTGAAATAATCTTGGGCCTCCCCAAAGAAAAATAACATACTGTACTTTGTGCAGTATGCCATGAATAAATTTAAACCCCTTTGAGTACTTGGCTCACATTCAGCTTTTTGTCTTATACTGACATGGGACCTTTGAAAAAGAGCTCCTGTGCTCAAAGGTGTTATCTGAATAACCAATAAATAAAATAAACAATTATTATTCAGCTTATTGTAAGCCACCACCACCCCCATTCAGGCCAGTCTACTTGGTCTGCTATTTTCATTCTTGAACCATTGTTACCCCTTGTTGCAGTACCTTCATGGGTCAGACTGTTTTCTCTATATGAAATAACCTTCCTACATACTTTTCCTCTCCCCCTCTTTCCCCGCTCCTAAGCAACTTCTCTGAGATTACTGTACTTTGCTCCTTCCTGCTATTACTCTTAGCACTTCTATGCTCAACCCTTGTATTTGGACTGTTCTACCATCAGTCTACAAATTAATCAGTTACCACCACTCATTATTTATTGTTCATATTTGTTTGCATTATTGTTCATAGTGTATTTCTTGATTGTTTTTTCAGTTACCTTTTGAAATGTAATCACTCCCCTACCCTTCCCTAGGTACACCTGAAATGTGCCTTGGCTCATTCACCTTCCCTTGTCAACTATTAGTTAATAAATACATACAATTCACCTACTATTATCCTCTTTCAGTTTGCTTCATGTCTTCACACAAAATACATAAAACTCAAAATTCAAATACAGTACTTTTTCAGACCTGCTTGAGCCTCCCCTGGAACAGGTTGGGGCCTCCCCAGGGCGGCTGGCCTCACCATTTGAGAACCCCTGGCATAAGCCATTGAAATAATTACCAGATGTCACCCCACATATATCTACCTGGATCAAAAAAGGTGGAACAAATCCAGGCCATGGAACAGTTTACCCAGAGTCTACAGCTATGCCAGGGCAAGGTCCCTGTGGTGACTGTGGGACCTTCATTATTTGACAGAGAACTTTGAGTAGAAGGGTCTTCCACCAAGTAACCAGGCACTGAAATTTGATTGGGACTTGGCTTAAATCCCTCTTATACTCCTTGGGCAAGGACTCTCATAAAGGAGTGTAGGCTACACCTGTGGAAATAGTTATTTCTGGTAACAGTATGAACTCATAAAGGACTCACAAACAGACATTTTTGCGAACTGAAAGGTAACATTGTATGGTAAAGTCAGTTAATATTTAGGCCATGTTCACTTACTGATATTCAATTACTTTTCACTTATATGGAGCAATGCAGGAACACCTGCTGGAAACAGTTGACGTTTTTGATCACACAGGTGCCGCATGCTACACACAGTCAGCCCCCCCTTAGAATTGTCTGCATCTCTTTTTTTACGGCTTGGTGTTTTTGCATATTTCAAACTGTGTTACCCTCCCTCCTGACACCTCTATAGCCAAGCCTTAACTATCCTGCTAAGCAGCCGGCTGGGTCCCCGCTTCTGCTGTGGTTTCACTAGCACACTACTACAGTTTTCTCTCTCCTTTATGAGGTCAGACAATAACTCACCCTACAGATTAATCAACTGTTGTCAGTATTGTTTCTGTGCACCAGGTATTGCTGCCACTTCTGAATATGCACTGGCAAGGTGTTCTTGTTGCGCTGTTACACATTTTATTCTCTGCGCATACAACATTTTTGTATTTATTCTAATTTTGTACTAATTTTTTGTTTACTCAGTTTTGTTCAAATCTGTTGCTACTATGTATTGTGCTGCTGTTCTTCCACTGTCCCCCTTCCCCGGGTCACACCTGGGAACAAGCCTTGGCACAGGGTGCCTCTTCCGGTTAAGAGCATACCTCTCAACTGTCCCTGATTTTCAGGGATGTCCCTGATTTGGCCTCAACATTTTCCTCTGTCCCTCATAAAATTTGTGTTTTTGTGACAGAACAGTGGGGATTAAAAGCAACAAAATAATGTCAAACATTGAAGTTGCAGACTTGTTTTTCTTCAGAAAAATGCATCTTATCACAAATCCCTTTATTCTATCAGCTTTCTAAGTGGATAGTACCAGTTTTTAAGCTGTGTCCCTGATTTGAGATCTTTGTCCCTGATTTTTGTAAGCCTTGTCCCTGATTCATGAGACAAGAGGTTGAGAGGTATGGTTACCAGTTCTAATAAATAAAAAGTAATAACCTTCTCTTTCTGGTGTTGGCATTATTATCATGTTTCTTGTTTCTACCCATTCTTGACACAGTCTGTGACACTTGTCACACTAGTGATCACCATTACGGGCAGATCACACACACACACACGTATACACACACACACACACACACATGCCTGTGATTTCCTCTACCTGACTCTGCCTCTCATTTGTGTCTTAAAATCACTTGTACAGATTTCAATAGACAAGCCAGGTTTTTAGAACTGCAGTCAATAGAATGTCTGAGGGTACTTGCTTAATTCTTTATATACACTTTTTTTGAACAACTTTGTCACTTTTTTGTGATGGCATTGACAAAATGGTATAAAAGGATGTGTTCCTCACCATTGACTCTGCCCCCTGAAGAACAGTCAGAATGATTCGAAGTGCCGAGGTACTGCCTACATCTCAATAAAATATTCACAGCATTAACTCTTTGGTGTGTGCTATATGTTTTGCAGTTTGGATTTGATGTTTTCTTTTTTTCGTACTTTCTGCTTATTCTTCTCCCCTGCCCACTGTGCTCTGCCTCATTGGGAGCACCTGGCATCTGCCTGGAGCCCTACAATAGTCCCCCAATGTAGCCTTGTGTCCCCTCAGATGGGGACAAGGTGGGGCCCATACACCCTGAACTATTGTCATTTCATTCGGCTTACCATGCGGGACAGGCAGGGGACCATTGAGGTCTGTGGTCGCACTCTGTCTTCCCAGAGTACAGGGAGTGATTTTCCCCTTTTCTGGGCATACCATGTGCCCTGATGTCAAGGCAGAGATCTGTCAATGTCTGGCATGCCCAATCCCTCTCTGAATGGCCAGGCAATTGCTGTATCCCAGGCCTCCACTTGGAATCAGTCAAGCACCGGGCCTCGTCCCCCCTGCCTCCCTGGAGAAGGCGAGCAGTCCATGTCCTTGTCCCCCCTGGCTGGCCCTCTGATTCCCCATGCTCATTCCCGAACCCGGGTCGCCGGCATCGTGAGTGGTAGCGCTACCACTGTGCTAGCTGGCCGGCCTGGATTTGACGATTTCAACTGCTCAATAAGGCTGAGTTATAAAAGGACAAAAAAAAAGAAATACAGTGCCGTCTACAAGGACCAAGTGCTCTGTGTGAGATTTCAGTTTAATGCATAAGAAACTGGAGCAATTGCCATAGAATTCCATATAGAATAATACATGGGGAGGTGTGTATAATGAGAATTTTACTCACACTAGAGGTGTGGGATGCTACATAAACCCCAAGAGTGGGGGCGGCTCAGAGGTAATGTAAGGAAGTTAGAGGGGGGTGGCTCAGAGGTAATGTAAGGAAGTATTTTTTCACAGAGAGGGTTGTGGAGTCAAAAACAGTGGTTGAATTCAAGCATGCATGGGACAGCCATAAGGCAATTCTAGGGGTTGGGGGTAGAAAGAAGTAGGCTGCTGGTTAACTAGGATCTGCAACTTATCCATTAAGAAGGGAAATGGGCAGACTGGGTGGGTCAAGCGGTCCTTATCTGCCATCAAACTCTATGTTTCTATGTTTCTAAGAGCAAACTTGAGGGGTTTATAAAACCATCCCACACCGAGAGTGTGTATAAAATTCAAGTTTTACACACCTCATGTTTTGTTTGATATAATTGTTTGGCAGTGCTTGTTCATCTTGAAAACACTACCCTGCAATTAAAGACAACAGTATGGTCAGTAGTTCCAGTAGCACTAGTTCAACGAAACGGCCAGGCTGAAGCATAGTGCGAGGGGGCAGCGCAGGCATACGTGGAGCAAGGGAAACCTAGAGCATATTTTTGCTGCTATAACCAGCTGATTATAATGGCAAATTATAACAGAGTTTATCTATTGGAGAAAATGCTCCCTAGCCATTATTTTACATTTTTGCAGTATGCAGCAAGATGTCATTGAAAAACAGTGATAAGCATGCTTCATCTTGGTGGGCAGCCCTGCACATGCTGAAATGTATCTACAAATTATATTTTTCTCCAAGTTTTCCCTGTGACATTGGAACCCTACCGTGATCATTGCTGGGTTTTTAACACAGATGGAATCAACAGTTTCCTAGCAAATACAATGTTTACTAGAAGGTGACATGACAGACTGCCATGACACTAGTGAGGAGGAGGAGGTAATTTGAGAGCTTTATGATTCTACATCAGGATCAGGAGAATGTGAGTTATTCTATTAAGTGTTGATATAAGAATATTCTGAAAAGGATACAAAGATGTGTAGGCACTGAGACCTAGTGATTAGGCTGCAGGTTTGGGAACCAGAAGATTATAGGTTCAGTTCCCACTAGACCCTAATTCCACTCTGTAACTTTGAGCAAGTAACTTAATTTCCCAGTACTGCAGTCTGCTCAGCTGTTGTAACAGGTAGAAGACCCCAGTGAAAATGAGACATGCATGTAGATACCTGCCAATAGGGGGCAACATACCCATCTGTTTTCTCCCCTTGTAAACACTGCCACCAAGGTGTTAATGCACAACAGGGTTTTGGCGATGCTTGTGTTACCATCTGCCCTGTGTACTGACAGAGCCTGGCATCCTGTTAGAGTACAGTTTTAGTAAATTACTAAGAGGTAAAATTCAAAGGTATAAAAGAGGTCAGCTTTAGGGATCTTTTAACATCAGTGAAAATAGGAACACCAGAGGGCACAACTACAAGCTGGTAGGGGTGGGTACAAGAAGGAGGCCAGGAAACATTTCTTCACATAGAGAGTTTCAACAGAGTTGAATATTGCACCACCAGAGGAAGAAGTCAGTAGCAAAATAGTCCGGGGTTTTAATGGAATGGGATAAAGTCAAGGGGAAGGTTAGGGTACAGTTAGGGTAACAGGGGAGCAGAGCAGCATGTAACAAGAAAGGATAAGCTCTGGAATGAGCAGAACTGACACGAGAGGGGGAGGTTGTAAGAGACTTGGAGCTCACACCTTAAGGCTGTCCCCTATGGGCTTTTACTTCATGCATCCTGCAGCCAGCTCACAGGTGTTTTCTCCCTGAAAGAATAATCAGTGTGGTTTGATACCTAGGTGTGTCCTGTGCCCCATGAGTACTGACACCGTGTGAACACATCTCAATAACTTTGTGTGCACCATACATTTTTGTTCTGTGTCTTTAGTTCTCTTTGGACATTAGGACCTTTGATGCAGGGTGGTGTGGTCATCTTGTTATTTGGGGTGGTCTCTATCATGATAAGAGGGAGGATGGACTGAAACACCACATTCTGCTGGGTATAGCCTAGAGTCAGGTTCAAGGAGTAGAATTTTATCAATGCTATTAGGGTTCCAGCTCTGGCTGGATGCCAGGAGCCCACACTGGATGGGCGTGGAATGTGGTAGAAATGCAGCTGGGGCATACTAGTCTGTCTAGGCATCACCTCACCTGGTACCTGTAAGATTCCCAAGGGTCAGGGAAGGGCATCTGTTAGGGGAACTCAACCCCTGGGGCCCACAAGCAGAGCCCATGCCCTCTGACACCCTGCCTGGAAGACCATGTCCTACTGAGACTCCTAAAAAGAGGGGCCCCATGGAGGACTGTATGAGATCAGAAAAGGAGGAGGAGGAGGAGGAGGGACCCTTCCCTAGGACCAAAGGATGTAATGGGAAAGAGACTGGGATGAGCAGCCAGTAAGTAATGCAAGCCATCTATAGGCAAGGCCCCTGGAATTCTGTGATTCCGCAGCCACTAACTTTTCTACAGAATTTGCATCATACTACAGGACATAAATAGTGCCACAAAATTCAGTTTTTGGTGAATTTATTTTGCAATATATAGGTTTTTCATAGTGACAAGCACCCTTCCCCATCCTGTTTATCCAAGGCCCTCCTCTATGTTTGGCATGTGATGTCATTGATGACACCACATCATATTTCAGCTAATGGCAGGACTACATTCTGACACAGAAATTAATAAATCATGACAAAGAAATCAGAAAATGGTGCAGCAGAAGCCTAGGAGCCCTGCCACAGAAATCAGGACAAAGTGCAGAATAACACTTGGGGCCAACTTCTCCTCCAGAAAATGCACTCTGCTGGCCTTGCATCCTCCTCCATCCACTGGTTCAAATCCTACCACTGTGTCCAGCATCAGTCTTTCATAGTAGGCAACTCTGCGTCCCCCCCATCCGATCAGTAGTTCATCAGGGATCAATACCCAGCCCATTCTCTTTTCGATATTTATAAATGATCTCCCCACTGTCTGCTCACAATCTACCATACACCTCTACACAGATGACACCATCATTTCATCTGTGGTCACACCACTGACTCAGTCCAGCACCCATTCCAGTCCAATTTCAACCGTGTGCTATCATGGTTCCAAAACAACAGCCTAAAAGTGAATACTGTAAACAAAACTGTCGCTACAATCTTCTGGTCCCCCCGAAACACTGGCCAGACTCCATCTCTACCCTCAGTTCACCACCCTGGATCGCTGACACTGTCACCTCCTACGAATACCTAGGTCTCTGGCTAGACCAACATTTTAACTTCGCTGTCCATATAGACTCCCTTTCCTCAAAACTGCACCCCAAACTAGGCATGCTCTTTTGAAACAAACAAGCCATCCCCCTACACATTCGTTGTGACCTAGTTCACAAGATCATACTCTCAGTTTCTGATTACAGCGGCATAATGTATGCCTCAGCCTCTTCTCTCTACAAGTTTGACACCTTACTTAGCTCTTTTTGTAGATTTGCCACAGACTCCCCACCACGTACTCATCACTGTACACTTTTCTCCTCTCTAAATTTCTCCCCCCTATTCCACAGATAATACATTCACTGGAAAAGTTTGGTTCAACCTTTTTTTTTTATTTAGTTGTTTTACCAGGTATAGCACACTAAGCTGGAAGCTTTTTTACAGGAGCAGCAGGAGGTTAAGTGACTTGCTCAAGGTCACACAGTATGCAAGTGGAAGCTGTGGGATTCAAACCCAGGTCTGGTCTGCTAGATGTCACCACATTTGCAGCTCAGAGCCTTAGACCACTGCGCTATACTGCCTCCTACCTTGATTCTTGATTCTTGACTTGTGGTTCTGCCAGGATCATTCTATGATTCTATACCTAGGAGGAGTAAAACTGGAATCCAATAAGCAGGAAAGAGATATAGGAATAATTATAACGGGTCACCTGAAAATGTCCAAGCAATGTGAAAAAGCAGCACTAAGGGCAAATGGCATGCTGGGCTGCATAGGAAGGGGTTTTACCAGCAGAATAAGAGAGGTCATCCTGCCACCCTATAGATCACTGGTGAGGCCACACCTGGAGTACAGCATCCAGTTCTGGAGGTCACACCTTAAAGGGACACTGTCAACTTTTTTTGCATCATGTTGTTTCTTGGTAAAAAAAACACATTTTATGATTGCTTACCTTCTCTAGAATTCATTGATGTTGTTGGTTGTTTAATCTGGGCTGTACTGGGCTGGCAGTATATCTTAGAGGTTAGAGTAATTAGCTGTGAACAAGCTTGGTACATCCAGCAAACCAGACCTTGGTTTGATTCTCACACCCGCCACTTGCATACTGTGCGACTCTAAGCAAGTCACTTAACTACCCAGTGCTCCCAAGTTGCCCCTGAAAACAGGCACTTGTACCTAGTAGGCATTACCCAGTTACTAAAGACTAAAAAAAAACAATCTGCCTCCTTGCTTATTAGAACTGAAATGCATGGGAATGTATAGTTATACACAGCTTTGTTTTGCTCCAAATTCTTTACCCAAGCTTACTGCATACTTCCTGAACATTAGAAACACCCTCAAACAGTGCAGCCACTCATGATACAATAGTCTCATCTACTCCCACTGCATAATTAGTGGCTAGATAGTGTTGGGGGTGTTCCTGAGTTCAAGAAAGATGCAGCTGTTGTTGGTCAAGAAATGTAAACAAACATGTTTTGATGTGGTAACGCCAGTATGGTTGACACTCAGTTTTTTACTTTTTAAAAGGAAAAAGAAATCTGAATCAAACAACCAGCTACATCAGCAGTCTCTATTTATTTATTTAGCTTTTGTTAACCGGGTAAGTGCACTAGCCATAAAATGACTATTTTCAGGCACGACCCGGGAGAGTACAGACATGCAAAAATTTAACAGGATAACAAATTCTAAGTGCTTTACATATAATGAGTTAAAGAGGATACAATATATCAGAACATACAAAGTAAAGCAATTTACATACAATGAGTTAAAGTGGATACAATATATTAGGGACATACAGAGTAGACCTTTCATAAGTTCATAGGTGCCTACCTGTGCAATGAATAGCTCTATAAAATGAGAATAATCATAAAATGTGTTTTTAGGGCTGTGGGCAGAGCCTACATCCCTTCTGTTATTGATCAGACTGTAGCTCTAAAAAGGCTGATCTTAGAACTCTCTTTTTAGACTTTTGCATGTATTCCTCCGACCTCCACAGCTGCAAAACAGTGTACACCCCCTCTGATTTTTGTTATGTGTTGCTCTGTGTTAAAGGCATCTGAAGGGAGGGGGGATACTGCTGTATTGTACCTCAGAACTTCTCAGGATATTAACCAAAAAAATACCTTTTTAAACTGCTGTTTCTATCATCTGTCCAGCTCAGTCTAATAGAGTTATTCTATTTCTTTCAGCAACCTAGGGGTTAACTCATTATATATCTTGTGGAATTTCCTCAAAGCAAAAATTAGACTACGGTGTCAGATTACAGACTTTGCATCTGCAACTGTAAGCTATCCTGTTTCGATGGGCAGGACAGGTTGCATGCAAACACACGCACACACTTAAGAAAATAACTGGTTACTTGGTAACTCTTTATAGCCCTGTCATTTCTGATTCACATCTGGGGTGGGGGAGATGAGACTTTACACTTCAATGGCAGTACTTAGGGATGCAGTATAGCACAGTGATTTAAGGCTCTAAGCTGCAAATCTAGAGACCTGGGTTTGAATCCCACAGCCCCCACTTGCATACTGTGTGATCCTGAGCAAGACATTTAACTTCGCTGTGCTCCCAGGTGGCAATCTGTAAACAAGCTTTCAGCTTTGTCTGCCACTCCTGGTTAAACAATTTGGGGGAAAAAAATCCTGTTTTTTTTTGCACTGATGGGGGAGGGGATTGTCACTGTCTATAATCACAGACTTCACTTTTAGGGAATGTAACCACTGACTCAAGCTTATTTGTAATGGAGTCCCTTCTAAAAGTCCTGCATCTCTCAGGGTGAGTTTCTTTTTTGGGGTTGTTGCTTAAAGCAGCAGTATTTATGTCTGTTCCTGATTTGAGGCTGTATGCAGCATACAGCAACCTCTAATATTTAAATGGTGTCCTTTTAAAAATAAAAGAATATAAGCATTTAATTACTTTTTTTTATAATTCTTTGGTAACTGAGTAAGGCCCACTAGGTGGCACAGGTGTCTGTTTTCTGGGCTACCCGGGAGCACTGAGGAGGCTAAGTGACTTGCTCAGAGTAACACAGTATGCAAGTGGAGGTAGTGGGAATTAAACTCAGGTATGTGTGCTAGATGTGCTGAGCTCTTTACTCTAACCTCTAAGGCTATATTGACAGCCCCAGACTTGGCTGGTGTATTCCTTGGTTATTGCATGGATCTGGAATCTATGAACTAGACTTTGTTTACAGTTTATAAATGTAATTTAATAAATGTATATGTATTTTTTCTTCCTTTGGTAACCAGGTAAGGCCAACTAGGTGCAGGTGCTTGCTTCCAGGGACAACCCAGGAACACTGAGGAGATTAAGTGACTTAATCAGAGCCACACAATATGGAAATGGAGGTTGTGGGAATCAAACCCATGTCTGAATGTTGGATATATGAAGCTCATTTACAACTCATTACTCTAACTACTAGGCTATACTGCCAGCCCCATAAATAGTGAACAGTTTAGACCGGGCTGTTAATATCTCAATGGAGAACTGCCTTGAATCAGCAAATATGCATTTTTGTAGAGGTAGATGTTATTTTTTAAAATACCAGTTCTCGTTTTGTTTCTGTTTAATCTTACCTGGCCTTTTGGTAAATTCAGTGAGTGTTTCTGATTCACACACTACTGGCATTGACCATTTTAGAACAGTATGATCTTGTCAAGAACTTACATTGTTGGTACAATGCATCTGTGTTCTAATTTAGAATTCTTAGGTTCATGGAGACATAAACAACATCATACAATTGTATTGCTGTCTAATAAGATAATGTATCTTTGTGGCTCACTGTTTTAACTTTGAAAAACAAGTTGTAGTTGTTATACATGAGCTGAACCCTTAATATTACATATTAAATATTGTGATATGGTATAAAGATATTTTTATAATTACTATTGTCCTCATAAATGCGCATTTACTGTATATAAAAACCTGGTTTGGAAAAAGTGACCATTATAATGCAACAAGTGGCTTTTTTATCTTGGGCATCCTCACCTTTTACAATCTTCCAGTGCCCCTGTGGGCACACACACACAAACACACACACACACACACACATACATGCACGCATGCACGTACACACTAACACACACATACACCACCACCACCACCACCATGTACTCTGACTAAATAAATTCAGGAGGACTGAGTTAGCAGCATGCCAGTTTTTGATGTTTGTGACTAAACAGCACTATATGGTACGAACAAGAAAACAACTTTGGTTATTTGGTAGCTTTTCACAGCCCTATCGGCTCTGGCTAGACTTTGTTTAAACTAGGGACACTCTGAGGCCAAATGGGTTGACAATGTCCCTTTAAAAAGGATATACACAGATTGGAAACAGTACAAAGGAGAGCATCAAAAATATACATGGAATGCACAACAAAACATGACGAATGGCTTCGGGACCTAAACATGTATTCCCTGGAGCAGCGAAGGGAGAAGGGAGACATGATACAGACCTTCAGGTTCCTAAATGGAATAAACAAGGTACACGTTCAGGACCTGCTTCAGATCAAGAATCACACCAGAACCAGGGGGCATGATATGAGGCTGGGGAGGGGGGCAAATTCAGGGGCAACACACACAAGTTATTCTTTACAGAGAGGGTGGTAGATGTATGGAATGGCCTTCCATGGGGAGCAGTGAAGCAAAAATGGTGGGAACTCTTAGAAATGCTTGGGATTTACAAGGGCACCATAACACTGAACAGCAGTTAAGGGGGGGTAGGAACAATGGCAGACTAGATGGGCCATATGATCCCCTTCTGCAATCACTTTCTATGTTTATGTTTCTCTAACCTTCTCCCTCAGTACCTCTTCTCTCTCTCTCTCTCTCTCTCCTCTCCACTGCTGCCAACCCCTCCTACTTTCTTAGATCTGGCATCCCCGCTCCCCACCATTCCCCACTGGTGATCTAGAGCCGGAGTCTCCACCTTCTCTTTCCACCTCCCTCACCTCTGGAATCAACTACCCCCTTCCCTCAGTGAATCCCCATCCATCCCTGCTCTTAAATGCCAAATTAAGCATATCGCCCCTCCCCCCTGCACCTGTCCCCTCTCCCCCCTTCCCCCTTCCCACCTCCCTGGCCACTCACTCTTCTCCACCCCACTCCCTAATTCCCCTCCTGCAGCACCAACCTTGTAAGCCTACCTGTATTAATTACTTTTTAGTACCTTTTCTTACAATATCATATTCTGTATTAAATGTATGTAATGTTTGAGTGCAATACTTAAAGCAATTACCAAGCATCCTGTACTGTTTAATCTGCAGCCGACACTTGCAAACTACTATTGGCACTGGTTTAGATATGTAAGCTTTCTTCTCTTTGTAATTGTTTACCGATGTCCTTGGGTCGCACATGCAAATGAGCCTCGGCTCAGTGTGCTTTTCTTGGTTACTAAATTTTAAATTAAATAAATATGGCATATGTGTTTACCAGCAATGTGATGGCATATTATTCCTGGGACCCACTGCTTACAGGGTTCGTAGTCAGCTTTGTGCTTAAAGAGCTGCTGATGCCTCAAAGAAAACTTGGAAAAACATGATATTTAGATACAATTCAGCTTGCATTCCATATATATATATGGAATATACAGTACGATGGTGAGCTGTCAGACAAATCATTCATCTACACAAGTACTGTTTGACCTCGGGTAACTTCATGAGTAGTGCAAGCCACGAGTGAGGTGTCCGAGGTCAAACAGCATGAGTGAAAATAAATACATTTATCTGACAGCTCACCATTGTATATTTCATTTACACAATAAGGGATGCTTTCTGTCAGTGCAGGGACATTTGCTTTTGACTGTTTTTTTAAATAATAAGTTCTGTGACTTTTTGTTAATTTTCCTAGTGTAGGTCTGCCTAGCATAGTGGTTACTATTAAATGAAATACCACTCTTGTTGTAGATATTTTTGTGCTGAACAGCTTTTGTGCTAAAAATACCATGCTGTCAATTTTAATTTTACAGTTATTTGCATTTGTTTGTTGCAAAAAATGAAAACAAAATTGAATTTTCTACTTTTTTTCTAATCATAAAAAGAGCTAAAAGGTATCTATAAACAAGCATTTGTCAATGCCAAATGTTTGCTTGCTGGCATTGGCAGTGGCAGTGTAGAAGTTACAGAGCTGCGTAATAGGAATGGCAGTGAAGTATTGAACTGAAGCCAACCCCACCACCACCCTGCAGAGAGTGACAGGCATTGGGGTGTGCATTTGGGTCGCCAGGCATAACGGCCACGCCATTTCACCACACCCCACTCTGCAGAGACTGACAAGTGGCACGTGTTCTTGGGGTCTTGGTCTTGGCGCGCACCCCATCTCATTAGGAAATACGGTGAGATGAGCGATATAGGAGAATGGGGTGAAGTTTGGGGCTGAAGAGTCCAAGGCATACCTCGATGCCTGTCAGTGACTGCAGGGTGTGGAATGGTATGAGCATCACAGGCAAGAATCCCAAGTCACACCCCTGATTCCTGTCATTCTCTAGAGGGTTGGGCGATTTAGTGGAAAAACCTAATACCTCAGGCATTCGTTGGTATTTTCACTCCAAATTTTCAACATGTTTGTTTTGTGACCCCACCTCATGAACAGGGGGAATATCAGTTTGGTAGCCGAAAGCTGCCTATGCACAGTGACTATGGCATTTAGCACCACAGGTGCAAAAATATTCCAATAGGATGTAAAATGACAGCTGTACTCTGTCATTGGGAGGTGTAAAATGGCTATGTTGCAAATGTGTAGTAAAAATATTTGAAAAATGGTGTCATGAAGACATAGAAACTGTGCAACTATAATTCGTAATATAATTAGGTTGGGGATTTTTATAGCAGATTGTCAACTCAGGCATTTTGGTGCCTCCGATCATGAACAGTGTCACTGTGATTTTCTTTATCTGTCCTGAACAATGATTTCCCACAGCGACCATCTCTGCACTGAAAGTGTGAAAACACACTTCGACCATGTTGTGAAAAATGGTAGCTGTACTGTTCATAAGGAAGTGTGGAAAAATGCCACTAGTGAAAATCTGGACTGAAAATATTACAAAGTCATGAACTAACGAGGATGCATGGAAACTGCACAATGCTCACTCATAACAGTCATTTTATGGACTTTTGTCACCAAGTTTTCAACATAGCCATTTTAAGACCTCTGCTCATGAACAGTGTAACTGTGATTTTCTTAATCTGCCCTAAACATTGCTTTTGCACACCAACAGCACCATTGTGCGCTACATGTGCGAAACACATTTTGGGTGACATATGGAAAATTGCAGCTGTACTGTTCATAAGGAGGTGGAAAATGGCAATGTTGAAAATCTGGAGGGAAATATTGAAAATTCAAGAACCCACGAGCGCATGCTGGACCTCAGCAACGACACCGAAAAACAGTCATTTTAGGAATTCTTTCACCAAATTTCAACATTGCCATTTTAAGATCTCTGCTCATGAACAGTGACACTGTGATTTTCTTAATGTGTCCCATACACTGAGTTCACACACCGACTGCGCCATTGTGCGCTACATGGGCGGAAACATGTTTTTGGTGAGATGTGAAAAATGACAGCTGTACTACTCATAGGAAGGTGTGGAAAATGGCAATGTTGAAAATCTGGAGTGGAAATATTGAAAATTTGAACCTAAGCGCATGAGAACTGCGCAACGCACGCTCGTAAAACAGTCATTTTTAGGAATTTTTTCACCAAATTTTCAACATAGCCATTCAAAGACCTCTGCTCATGAACAGTGTCACTGTGATTTTCTTAATTTATTCTGTACATTGATTTCGCACACTGACTGCGCCATTCTGCGCTACATGGGCGGAAACACATTTTGGGTGAGATGTGAAAAATGACAGCTGTACTACTCATAAGAAGGTGTGGTGAAATGGCAATATTGAAAATCTGGAGTGAAAATATTGAAATTTCACGAACTTACAGTCTGCGTAGAACTGCATATGCATGCTAGATTAACCAGTCATTTTTGGAATTTGGCACCAAATTTTCAACATGGGGTTTTAGGCCCCCTTCTCCTGATGATGTCACTGTCATGGTGGTATTACGCCTGAAGGGTGATTTTGCAGTCACCGCGCGAATCACCCTTCGGCCTGAATAACGCCATGACAGTGACATCATTCATGAGAAGAGGTCCCAAAACCCCATGTTGAAAATTTGGTCAAAATTCCTAAAATGGCTGAGATATGCAACAGTTGAAACCCCTATCTAGCCCATTATACAGCTTACGGCATTTCCTCAGTTCAGGGTCGGCTTTGAAGAGTGCAGACGTGTTCCCGTCCACCAAGATCGCACCGCAGTCCGGAGGTAAGTATGGGGTGAGGGGGTGGGAGGCTGGTGCGAGTGGGTGGGTGCGGGTTGTGAGGGGGGTCAGGTGACGCACCACTGGACCGCTTTTGTCTTACAGGTTAAACAAAATGAAAAGACGTCGTGGGACCGCTTGCCATGCTGGGGTGGGCTCCAGTGTGGCACAAGGACTTTGGGAGGCATTCAGCCGACAGGATTGGGCACCCCGTCGGCAAAAGGGAAAAAACCTGCGGACCATTTGCCACGCTGGGTGGGCTCCCAGCATGGCACAAGGACTTTGAGGCGGCCTTCAGCCGATGGGATTGGGCACCCCATCGGCAAAATCACTGATTCACGCTGGGGTGGGTTCCCAAGCGTGGCACCCGCCTACTGGAGGCGATGCAGCTCAGCCCGTCGGGATTGGACACCCCGTCGGCTATACACTGTAGTACGCAGGAGCGCTGCGACGCTATGGTTGGGAGGGAGCTGCGCTGTGAGCAGTTCTTATCGCTGCTCATTCGAGTAGACCCCCTTTCAATCAGAGGCAGCTACTTATTTTGAGCCTGTCATAGACAGCTCCAAATGCATTGGCTTACAGGGCCGCGCCTGCCAGGACACTGCCTGAATTGGAGGAGGAGGTGACACACCTCCGAAATCTCCGATGATGGCACTATGTTTCTTGCACATGCGTGCAAGCAAACATAATGAAACAATAATTTTGTAGATATTTTTGTGTTGAACAAATTTTGTGCTAACAGTACCACGCTATCATTTTCTTTGTTAATGTTATTTATATTTGTTTGTTGAAAAAGTGAACAAAAATAGAATTTTCTGCAGTTTGTTTTGCTAACTTAAAAAAAAACTAAAAGGTATCTATAAATGAAACACTACTCATTATGTTTGCTTGCATGCATGCACAAGAAACATGTTGTGGTGGTGCAGCAGGGTTGTGGTCAGTGCAGCCACTGCTTTTTGGGGCTCATCTGTGTGTCACCAATGAAGGAGCACGTTGGCTATGACAGTAGTCTGCAAGCGTGCCACCAACTTGAAACTATTTTGCTGCTGCAATGAGGGAGCACCCCCTCATTGCAGGGCATGCCTTGTCTGGTGTAACATTTCAATAAACATGGCGGCGGCTGTTGCCATCCACCTCTCACTGTCCCCAGCATGCTGACTTTGGGTGTGCCCAATCCCCCTGTCGGCATGACCTCTCCCCAGTTCTTTTGCTGATGGGGGAGCCTAATCCCCATCAGCATATGTGCCCCTTTGCTGTGTTTTGTCTGCCGAGGGGGGTGCCCAATCCTCCTCGGCATCATCCTCACCCCAAACACAGACACACTCGTCAACAGAGGGGCCCAATCCCCACTGGCTTCAGAGCCCTATCCCCAATCTGCTGAGGGGGTGCTTAATCCCCCTCTGCATCATCCCCTGAACACAGACATGCTTGCCAATGGGGTGCCCAGTCCCCCTGTCGGCATGTTTAACTCCCCCATCACATTGGCATTTTCCTGCCCCACCCCACCCCCATTGTGTGCCACACTGGGAGTCCACCCCACTGTGGCTAAGGGCTAACATGACTCCCCCCCAAACTCTTACACCTGTAAAAAAAGAAAATCGTCTGCGGTGGTTTATTTTTTTTTTTTTATAACCTGGAACATAGAAAATGGTCCCTTGTTGTCAGGTCCCCTCCCCGAACCCACACCCACCCTCTGCACACCCCACCTCCCTGCTCCCCCCCTCACCCCATACTTACCTCCGGAGTCCAGTGCGATGATCATCGGTGGAGCGAGAACACGTCTGCACTCTTCAAAGCTGACTGCGAACTGAAGAAATGCCTGTACACCGTATAATGGCATAAATTGGTGGTTTCAACTTAGGTGGATATCTCCACCATTTTTGTGACTTTTGGCCCAACATTTTTCAACATGGAATTCTTGGGACCCCACCTCATGAACTCAGTCACTGTCATGTCATTATTCGGTCCGGAAATGTGATTTCGTGGTCACTACGCTGAATCACCTTCCTGGACTGATTAACAAAATGACAGTGTCACTGTTCATGAGGTGGGCTCCCAAAAAGCTTATGTTGCTCATTTGGTGAAAAAATTCCCCAAAATGACTGTGTTATGAGCGTGCATTGGCAGTTCCCACGCAAGCTCATAACTTCGAGAATTTTTAATATTTTCACTCTGGATTTTCAACATTGCTATTTTACCACACCTCCTTATGAGCAGCACAGTTGCCATTTTTCACATCCTGCCCAAAATGTGTTTTCGCACATGTGTGCACAATGACGCGGTCACTGTGCGAAATCAATGTTCGGGACAGATTGAGAAAATCACAGTGACAGTGTTAATGAGAGGTTTGAAAAAGCCCATGTTGCAAATTTGGTGAACAAATTCCCCAAACTGACTGTGTTACCAGTGTGCGTTGTGCAGTTTCTACACAGGCTCGTAACTTCGCCAATTTTTTATATGTTTACTCCAGATTTTCAACATTGTCATTTTTGCACACTGCCTTATGAATAATACAGCTGTCATTTTTCACATCCTTCCCAAAACATGTTTTTGCACCTGTGACACACAATGGGCGCGGTTGCTGTGTGAAATCAATGTTCGGGACATCTTATGAAAATCACAGTGCCTCTGTTCATGAGCGGAGGTCCCAAAATGCCTATGTTGAAAATGTGTTGTAAAAAATCCTCAAAATAATTGCATTACAGGTGTGCGATGTGCAGTTTCTATGCACGCTCGTGACGTCACCAATTTCTTTATTTTTTCACTCCAGATTTTCAACATTACCATTTTTTTTACACCTCCTCATGAACAGTACAGCTGTCATTTTTCACATCCTGCCTGAAATGTGTTTTCGCACCCGTGGCGCCAAATGATTCAGTCTCTGTGCGCAGTCACCTTTCGGCTAATGAACTGATAGTGTCACTATTCATGCGGTAGGTTCACAAATAAGCCCATGTTGAAAACTTGAAGTGAAAATCCCGAGAAACATTAGAGTTTCTGACCATAATGCCCTACCTTGTAAAGACTGATAGGCGTCAGGGGTGTGACTTGGGATTATCAACAGTAATGCTCATGACATTCCACCCCCACCCCCACCCTGCAGCCAGTGACAGGCATCGAGGTGTACCTTATACTCTTTAGCCTCAAAGTTCACTCCATTCTTCTATACTGCACCCATTTCAGCATGTTTTCTTATGGAATGGGGTGAGTGTAAAGCCTGAACACCCCAAGGCACACCTCAACACTTGTTGGTGTCTGCAGGGTAGGGTGAGGTGAAATAACATGAGTGTTATGACCAATGACCCAAAGGCACACCCCAATGCCTGTCCATCTCTGCAGGGTGGGGGTGGGGCTGGCATCAGTTCAATACTTCACTGCCATTCCTAGTCTGCATCTGTCTAACTCCTTCACTTCCAATGCTAATGCCAGCAAGCAAACATTCGGCATTGACAAATGCTTGTTTTGTAGATATTTTTGTGCTGAACAATGTTCATGCTCACAGTACCATGCTATAATTTTTCATTTTAATGTTATTCACATTTGAATATGGGGGACGTGATGTCACTACTGTGTAGATAAATGGTGATGACATAACTATTGTGTAGGTAAATGGTGATGACATCACTACTGTGTAGATAAGTTTATTTATTCAACAGCTGTGAAGATAAATGGATTTATTCAATGGGTTTTGTGTCCATGCCTATTGCAAAAATTCTATAGCTTTCTCCTCCCCATAATTTATTACTGAGGAAATTTGCATGAATACATGATCTTTATACCTCAGAGTTCATCTCCTCTATTAGCTTACTCCCTACTTCTTGTCATACTCCTCTGTTGTGACATCACAATCTGTTGCCATGAAAGTAACTTTGATGTCACAAGGAGTGCATTATGACCTCAGGTAGGGAGAAAACAACAGGAATAGATGAACGCTTCAGGAGCAAAGATCCTATTTTCATTTAAATTACACCAGTAATAAATAACGGGGAGGAGGAGTACATAACTAATGTGAAATACAAGCTGGACAGTGTCTAAATGTTATGTTTTGTTAAAGTTCTCCTAAAGGCATCAACAGCTCTTTAAACTTTAGAAACAGCCTGAAAAAGTAACATAACATCAAAGGTTTGGGGAAAGAGTCCACAGCTGCTGCCTGTTACAGGGAATGTCTGGAGCTAGTCAGGGATCAGGAGAGTTCCGGAAATGTACGAGGTCTGTAAACAGATGACATCTGTAATGAGGGCGTGAAGCTGTACATCAATTGCTGCACCTTTGATCAGGATTTCACATTGTGGACAGTGAAATGTATTCCTTTAGTGTAAAATGCTGGTGACATGTTCAGGAGAACTTTAACAAAACCTAATATTTAGACACAGTCCAGCTTGTATTTCCCATTAGTGCTGTATTCCTCCTCCTCCCCATTATTTATTGCTGAGGTAATTTGTATGAAAACAGGATCTTTGCCCCCCGAAGAGTGTATCTTTTCCTGCTACTTTCTTCCTACCTGAAGTCACAGAGCACTGCTTGTGACCTCACAGTTACTCCCATGGCAACAGATTGTGATGCCACAACAGAGGATTATGACTTGAAGTAGGGAGTAATCTATAGAGGCAGATTAACTCAAAATGAACTCTAAGGGATAAAGATCATATATTCATGCAAATTTCCTTAGTTATACATAATGGGGAGGAGAAATATATAAAATATAAATGAAATGCAAACAGAATTGAACTAAATTATTCTTTTTTTCTTTGAGGCGTCAGTAGCTCTTAAAGGACCATTTTCTGATTTCAGCGCAGCCATCTCTGTTAGTCTTGTGTATGCTCCTATGCATAACTTACTAATTGTGTATTGGATGTGTTCTGTTAAATACTACTTAAGTTCCTAACTGTTGTTTGCTCTTATGTTATAAAGGGTTGCCTTGCAGTGTCTTGATAGTCTATTCATTTTTGACAGGTCATTGAAACAAGTGTTTTGGCCAACATCTCCAGCGTCTTGTAATCTTTTCAGTATTCTGTTTATCCATGTATATGCTATGCAATCTGTCATATACTCTGTTTAGCCATGTAATATACTCCAAGTCAGGAATTTTCCAGACTTGAATCCTCTCTCAGTCCATGTTTCACCTACCAGGGTAGCCCCCTGGGGAGATGGGGTCACGTGTAAAAAAAAAAACCTGTCAAAAAGAATAATATTGCAAAGTTTATGTTATTAGAGCAAAACTATTGATTGACTGGAGAACTGATTTTCAATTCAAAATCTTAATTTATCCAGGCAAAATGCCATTGAGAAGAACTCACTTTCAAGGTGGACCTGGATCAGTACAAGACAGTCAACACTACTTTTATACACTCAATGTGGTATACATAAAGCCTGCTAATTACAATTTTCAGCAAATTTAAGCAGTAGATACAGTACAAAGGACACAATGGCCCAGATACTAAAAGGGGTTGTGCCTGGCGCAACTGAGTTGCATCAGTGCAACCCCAGAACTGTGCCCCAGAGTAATATTCAAAAGTGGAATTGTGCAGCTCAATTCCGATGCACGGAGTGCAAAGAAAATGTCGGCATATCTCGGGGTGTGCCCATGCATATGCGGCACATTCCGATATTCTGCCTGGGATGCGCAGCACATTTGCTAGCACAACCCAGAGATGTGCCAAATACCTGGGCTCAAAGTTAAGCCCATAAAAAAGTGGCTCAAGTTCTATCCACCCACTGGCAGGCTGCTGTATTGCAGTGCGCAACACAGCAGCCTTCGGCCGTGGGTAGCAACCCCCTCAAACACTGTGCACAAGCACACACAATAGTCCCTGTTGGTCCAGTGGTTCCCCCTCCCTGCCTGTACCTCCAATCAAAGTGTAATCATGATCTGAACCATCCTGGTGGTCTGGTGGTACCCCCCCACTCTGCCAGTAATCCCAATCACCCGTAATGATAACAAAAACAATTCCCTGGTGGTCCAATGGCACCTCCCACTGACACACCCGGACAGGAACCCCAGCCCATCCTGCTCCCCTCCATCTTCGGTGGGCAGCAAACCCACCCACATACCTCCATGGCTGCCACCAAATGACAGCTATAGAGAAGTAAGCCCATTGGTCCTCACTGTGGACCAATGGGCTTGCAGTGCATACTGTAATACTCATTCACAAATATGTGAATGAAATCATTCATTCAGGGATATGGGCAGGGAGGGGGGTACCACCAGGATGGTTTGTATCGTGATTACACTTCAAGCGGGGATATGGGCAGAGAGGGGGGAACCACTGTACCACTAGGGTTATTGAATACATTTTTATAGGACGATTGTGGTTACGGGCAGGAAGGGGGAACCACTGGATCACCAGGGTTATTGAATAAATATTTATATGGATGATCGAGGTTACAGGCAGGGAGGGGGGAACCACTGGACCACCAGGGCTATCATATTGAATGAACATTGGCAATCGGAGGTACAGAAGGGAAGGGGGTACAACTGCAGTCCCTGGTACAGGGACTGCATGCTGTGCAGGGTGCCAGTCACATTTCGCTGGCCAGCCCTGCACAATACATGCAAATGGCCCCAGTTGTGTCTTGCATCGATATGGCCACATTTGCATATTGGTGTCTGAATATCAGGAATTTGTGCACGGCATATCTCTGATGCACTGGCACATTTCCCATTCTTGGTATGCAGACCTGTCTGTGGGGATGCGCCAGCGCATTGTATTTGCACAACACGCATTAGTTGATATATTCAGAAGAGATGTGCCATGGCACATCTCTTCTGAATATATCCCTTAGTTGCTCCAGTGCAACTCAGTTGTGCTGTGCCACCACTTGCGCCATTCCCAGGCGCAAGTCTGAATACTGGACCCAATATGTACAATTTACAACAAGTACGAGTAGTAGATATGATACATAGGTCTCAGTATGCCGAGATATAGGTGAATCACGGCTAGGTAAAAAACAAAGGGGTGGAGTTAGTATGGCTGAGTTAGATCTGCTGTTGTTGCATGTACAAAAATAACAAGAAAACATGGTAGCCAGTACAATCATATCTGGAGGATTAGTTCAGCCGTTGTTGCATATTTAAAATAACATGGTAGACAGTTTAGCAAGTCAGTGAATCTGCACACAGTATTTAAGTATCATGAGGGAGAGAAGGTTTAATGCAATGAACATTTGGCAGGAAGCCAAGCAGGATAAAGCTATAAGGAGGTGAGCTGCTACAGGTCACCTGTACCTGCTTCCGAATTAGAGAGGGTAGGACAAAAGGATAGGATTGTAATGAGGACTGCACCATTGAACAATCCTCTTTTACAATGGTGCCCCATGAATACGTCACATACTATACAGAAGTTGCAAATGTTACAAAATATAAATATTCTCATGTAATAACTAAAATATTAGCACAGTTATACAGCAGCACTCATAGCAGTGCTGAGCATATTTTGCCACAAAATTAAATGTGATGTTTGGTAACATACTGCTGGCAGTAGTAAATATTTGATGATACTCGGCTATTTGAGATCCACTTACAAAGGTTCTTCCACCTGACTCTTCTGGTGGTTACTGTTCCGCATAAATAATGTCCACTTGATTATTGCTCTAGGATTTGACCCTTTGTTGCTGATTTGTTTTCCTATATCACAATTTATCTGTTAACCCTTAATCATCTTGCTGTTTGAGGATTGTTGATTCCTGCCTGCTGTAATCTACTGTATGTCCTATTGATTTTATAATTTCTTTGAACATGTTGTAACTTTGTTGTTTCTATATTTTATGTTGTTCTCTTTGTAATCTCCCTGGTCAGACCTGAAAATAGTCATTCTATTGGCTGGCGCATCTACTAAGTTAACAAAACTAAAATTAAATTAGGACATACTGTATTCAGTGACTGTACCTGTCAGAAAAAAAATCCCATGGATTTCACAATTTATCATTAATATTTCACTGAGTCAGACTTATAACTTTTCTGCAGCTCAGCAAAGAACTCATTACATGCAACAAGATGAAAATAAAAAAAATATATATAAATTATGGGTGTTTTTTTTTTTAGAAACTTCATGAATCATTTATATCTGTTTGCAATGTATAATTACAGTGTGTTGCTGATTTACCATATGGACTTCTGTGTGGAATTCGTCAGCGGAGCAAGACACAGGACTGTGTGACAGTGGTGATTTGCTTAATAATCTATTGACAGAATTCATTGTAGTTTTTGCACCCTGACGTCTCACGTCTTCACAATTTTGCACTCACTAGGTTCTGTTTCATGTTCTATGGTGATCATACAGCTTTATGATATGCCAAGAACATTTCTGTATATCTGTGCTTTGGTTAGCTTTGTTAGGAAATTTTGCCACAACACTGTCTTCAATGTATTGACACAAAATGGGGTTCTTTACAAAATCCCTGTGCCCCTATATGCACACGCACGCACACGCACAGCTGTTCCTGTCATCCTTATTAAGCTGGTTTATTGAATTTTGCATTTAATGAAGAGTTGAAATATTTCAGGGACTGCATTTTTTATTAGAGAAAAAAACAGCAGGTGTTCTGTTGCTGCCACTAAGCCCTGCATCTATGCTGGAGGGGAGATTATAAATCACCACACCTGATCAATAAGCACTTACTGTAACAATGGAATCCGATTTATCCTGTCAGAGGGGAGATGGAGCATGCATAACCCAATTTGTCAAAGACTGCAGTCAAACTTATTGTTCTGGTGAACCTCAGCATTTCTGGAAAGCCACAAGAATTAGAAGGGAAGGAAACACTCACCTTTTAAAGCTCGAGGGCTAGTTTGATCTGGGTTCAAAAATCTTCAGTTTGTCCTAGCATTGTGAGTTTTCTGCTCTCTGCTTATCCATTACTTTCTAATGAGCCATGTCTTAAAAGAACCTCTACACAGTGTAGTACACACAGAATGCACTCAATGGTGCAGCTGGATTGTGGGTAGAACAGTGGATTATGGGTAACTATGGTGCCGCACACTCTCTGATCATAGTGTCCACAAAATAAAACATATCAAGCAAACTGGATATCAGAATATTTCAAATTATGCTAAAAACTCTTAGTTGGGGTTGACTCATGTGGACACTGAAGGCTGCAGGTACGAGCACATTATTTTCTTTAAAATTAGTGCTTTGCCTCCTTCTCTCAGTACCCAGTTAGAGTAGCGCATCACAAATAGCACCAGTCTAGCGAGTGCTAGTTCATGTAGTGCTATCATAGACAGTAAGAGGGGATTTGCAGCACTGTCACTAAGCGCTCCCCTGATTGCTGTCCATGGTGCTTATGGAACACAAGGGCACCAGGGTCCAAGAAGCTAGCTGAGCTGCTCCCGTGGTGTGGAGGGCTGGGGCATCAAACAGCTTGGCTAGTGGCATTAGAAACCAGGGTTCTAATTCTGGTCTCCAACGTTTTTGTACACTTCGGACTTAGAATTTGTTATGTGGGGCTATGGAAACAGTATTCCATGGACCCACAAATTTAAACTTTCCCCATGATCCGCTCTCCCACCCCGGAGTGATAATCCTTCAATCCAGGGGGTGCAGGAGCAGAGCCCCCAGCAAAAACAAAATTGACAGCATTATTGCCACACTATTGTTGCCAACGGGATTGTGGTCGACGCTATTCTGACCCAGTTCCCTTCTTTCCCATCCCTTATCCTCTTCTGCTTGGCCCAAGCCCAATCACCCATATTATCTCTAGCATATCCCTTGCCTCTTTCCTTTCTGCAGGGTAACCTCCCCCACTCCCATGAAAGATTCATTGGGTTCCAGCAAACTCCTCTGAAATCTGAATTTCAGTAAGGAATTCGCTGAGAAGGTGGTGCAAGGCATGCAAGGCATTAGCTTCATCCTGCCATGTCAGGGATTTTTACTTTTCTTGTCCTGTCACACCCACAGGATGCTGATGGCTGATGTATGCATGCACATGCATGCCCAAGTGTAGTGATGCATGGCAACAGTCTGCATCCCCACTCCCTCTAGGCCCACCTAGTTTCTGCTGCTCCACCAGTGGTCATCAGGTAGTGGTTGAAAAGTGTCATCAGGCGGCATGTCATGCCAGAGAAGGTGATGCTCGAGGACTGTCATCAGGCTGCCTCTCAACCCGAGGAAGGAGAACATCCAGTGGGGCAGTGGCATTGGACAGCCTCTCACCCCAGAGATTTGGGCACTTATGGTGCTTCATATGACAGCCTGTCTCCTTGGAGAACGTATCACTCAATGATCATTGTCAGAAAGCTTCTTACCCTGGAAAGGAGAGTATCCAGGGAAATAAAAATCCAGGAGAAGAGTACACAATAGCAGGGAAGGTACTAACGACAACAATAATGGAAAGGGACCTGGGAGTAGTCATATCAGATGACCTAAAGGTGGGTAAGCAATGTGAGAAGTCAGTAAGGAGAGCCAGGGGGATACTGGGATGCATAGGAAGGGGCATCGGAAGTAAAAAAAGGGAAGTGGTTATCTCTCTGTACAGACAGTTGGTGAGACCCCATCTGGAGTACTGCATGCAGTTTTGGAGACCTCATCTACGCAAGGACATAGACAGGATGGAAGCAGTCCAGAGGAGTGCAACTAAAATGGTGCAGGTTCTACATCAGAAACCATATGAAGAGAAACTGAGAGAGCTTAATATGTATACCCTTGATGAAAGGAGGGACAGGGGGACATGATAGAAACTTTTAAGTACCTCAAGGGAATCAACAAAGTCCAGGAGGGTAGCATCTTTCAGAAAAAGAGATGTATAAGAACAAGGGGGCACAACTTAAAGTTAGAGGGGGGACGGCTCAGGGGTAATGTGAGGAAATTCTTCTTCACAGAGAGAGTGGTGGACGCATGGAGCCGCCTTCCTGGAGAGGTTGTGGGGTCTAAAACAGTGGGAGAATTCAAACATGCATGGGACAGACATAAGGCAATTATAGTGGGGGGTTGCAGGAAGTAGGCTGTTGGTTAACCAGAATCTGCAGCTTATCCAATAGGTAGGGAAATGGGCAGACTGAGTGGGCCAAGTGGTCCTTATCTGCCGTCAAAGTCTATGTTTCTATGTTTCTATAGTGTCATCTGATATCCTTTCACCCCAGAGAAGGAGAACATCTAGTGGGGAAGCGTCATCACACAGCCTCTCACTCAGAGAATGAGAAAATCCAGTGGAAGATCATCGCCAGGCTGCATCTTATTCCAGGGAAACAGAACATCGAGTGTGAGAGTATCATCACACAGCCTCTTACCCTGGAGAAGGATAACATTGAGTAGGAGAGTGTCACCAGACAGCCTTTCACCCACAGAAGGGGGCACTCAAGGACTGTTGTTTTCAGATAGACTTTCAAGCTCTAGAAGGTAGTGCTTCAGGACTGTCATCACATAGCCTCTCACCCAGGATAAGAAGAAGAAGAAGAAAGAGAACATCCAGTGGGAGAGTGTCATCAAACAGCCTCTCACCCCAGAGAAGGAGAACACTGAGTCAGAGAGTGTTGTCAGACAGCCTCTCACTCAGAGAAGGATAACATTGAGTGGGAGAGTGTCGTCACACAGCCTCTCACTCAGAGAATGAAAACATTCAGTGGGAGAGCATCGCCAGGCTACCTCTTATTCCAGGGAAAGAGAACATCCAATGGGAGAGTGTCATCACACAGCCACTCACCCTGGAGAATGAGAACATCCAGTGGGACAGTGTTATAAGACAGTCTCCCACCATGGAGCAGGACATTATCCAGTGGGATAGTGTCATAAGACAGCCTCCCACCACAGAGCAGGACATTATCCAGTGGGACAGATTCATCAAAACCTCCCATCATGGAGCTGTACATTATCCAGTGGGACAGTGTCATCAGATAACCTCTCACCCTGAAGAAGATGGCAGTTGAGAACTGTCATCAGACAGCCTCCCACCACACAGAAGTATATTATCCAGTGGTACAGCACAATAGTGTGACATGCTGCAAACATTTGCATGGGACACTGCTGTCAGCGCCTCAGTGCCCTGTTACCATTCAAACCCCTGCCAAAGAATTTAAAATCTGTTTCCAGGTATGTATGTCTTGAATGATTATTGTGTCAGAATTCATGTAACTATAAGTACTGTTTAGGCCAACAGCAATTTCTGTTCTGCCAGGCACCATGACCCAATACATCATGTCAAGCTGCTGCATAACGCAGTTAAAACTCAGAGAATAATGCATGGTCAGCCATGCACAACAGGGCTGAGTTTTCATTGAGGGTTTCTGAGGACATTATTAAAACATTGACAGTGAAGTTGGAGAGGTCTTGGTTGTCATCAGAACCTCAAGATGGAAACACAGCCTAGTCATGAATGGTAGCCCATGTGTTATTTTTTATATTATAGATCAAGGGAGAGTTCCCGCCCAATCAGAGAGCTCCTTTCCCCTGCATGTGAGGCACTCTTATTCTGTGAAGAGTGTCTCATACTCAGATGCCCTGGAAACAGGCAAGTTCTGGGAATTTTTTTTTAAATATATTATTGATCGCTCTCGATCAATAATATAGAATACGCCCTCAGTTCATTTTGTTGAAAAATATGTGGTTTCATTTGCCTTCAGCTGAGCCAGAACAGCTCAGCTCCGCTTCGCTGTTCTCGCTCAGCTGAAGGCACGTGAAACCACTCGTTTTCAGCAATGAGTTGCTCCTGGGGATGTATTAACACATAGTACATGGTTTGAAATGCAACATTTAAAAACCAATCTGCTTTTTGTCTGGCCAAGAAATCATGGGTTTAATTTTTTTTAAAACCAACCTCACCCAGCTGCTCAGAACACACACTGTTGAGGGGTAGGTTTCTGTTTTTTTAAAATGAAGAAACAAGAGAAGAGTTTGTGTATAGAGGATGCTTAGGTGCTCTGTGTGTGGGAGGAAATTAAAATGATAAAAACAGGTGGCAGGACATTTCATTCTAATTAAAAATGTTGTACCAAGAAGGGTACAGCAGCATTACCTTTGAACTGTGATCCAACAGCTTTTTAGCTAGGATGGACATCCATGCACAACAAGGGGTAAATATATATTACAGAAAGATTTTTAGTGTTCCTTTGGTTCTGATGATTGACTGTCACATCACCTTAAACATGATCTGCAGATTGACCCAGCAGTGGAAAACCACATGCCACTAGTCTTAACTGTAACTTGCAAAAAAACTGTGTTAATGCACCAGTTAGATTTCAACATAACATCACAAAAGTAGGGAAATGTGGCATTAGGATTTCTAACCCTCCCCCACCCCGCCAACAGGCAGCAAAAAGGAAAAACAGGGTTTAGATTCTACAGAGTCTTGGAAAATCAGTGGTGGGGTCTTTCTTGGGGTTGTCAAACATAATATCCACCTCTTCACCTGAGCAAGCAAGGTCAGACATGATCTCGTTCTTCATGCAGGGCCCTGTGGGCCCTCAGTGAAGAAAGCTGCAACAGACTATGCTGGCAACATGTCAAGACATACTTCTCTACCTTTGAAGAGCATATCGCTATAATGCACTGGCGTGGAGTAATATACGTTGGGCTTCGAACAGGAGGCTAGGGGCTGTGGGGGAGGTGTAAGCATTAGGGTTGACAACCCTAAGGAAGATCCCACCACTGATAAGCCATGACTCAGGAAACCTAGAACCCTAAAATTTTTTTCCTGTTGCTGCTTGGAAGGTGGAGGTGGGGAATAAGGGTTGGAAACCTTAACACCACATTTCCAGACTTTTGTGGCATTAGGTTGAACGCTAACTGGTGCATTAATACAGCTTTTTGCAAATCATTTCTTTTCTGTTTGAGGTAGTGGAACCCTTTTCTTATTTACACAGGTCTCTTTGGGATCCATGTGAACAGATGTAGACACACAGGGCACTCTGGGCCCTGCACCTATGAAAGATTCCATCCACCTACAGAAGTGCAGGGCCCCCTTCAGTGCAGCGATGCATGTAAAGAATTCATGGGGCTATCTGGTGGGCTTGAAGAAGCGTAGGGACCTCCAGGTCCTTCGGTTCCATGTGTCCATAGATACAGACACATACGGCAATCAGTCAATGCACAAGGCCCTTTGACACCCAGAGGTGCAGAGGAGCTGGGGTATAGTTCTCTTCATTCTATGATGCCTGAGCCCATGCTGCCAACTCTGCACCTTCCTGTCCCTGGCTGGGGGGTGGTGTTGTCCAACAGCGACATCCCCCCAGCCTTGCCACATGCAGCTGGTTCACTGAGCTCACCTCTGAAGTCAGCTTACTGGTGCAGGATCACAAAGCACTACCCACAGGGGTAAAGGCTAGCAGTACATCAATGTTCCTTAATAATATATTTTTTTTTATTTTGACTCCAAATTTTCAAGATAATCATTTTATGACCCCCCCCCCCTTATAAACATGACATGCACATTTATAGTATGTTGGCCAAAACATCATTTCATACTACAAGTGCAAAAACACATCTCATCCAGAATTTGAAAAAAGATACCAGTCACATTTATCAAGTGATGTCAAAATTGGCCATATTGAACGTTTGCAGTAAAAATATTGAAAATTAATTAAGTTATGAATGAACATTGAAATATTTCAATGTTCACTTATAACGTGGACATGTTACCATTTTTACGCCACATTTTCAACACAGCCTTCTTACGACCTCCCTTATGAACCCAGTAGGTAAAAATCTTCGAATCCCGGCCAAAACTTGATTTGGCGCAACAGCCATGAAATCACCTTTCAAAGCAGATTTGAATAATTTCACCTCCCTTGTATGCGAGGGGTGATCCCATATTGAAAATGTGGTATAAAAATATCAAAACATAACAATGTTACGTGTAAAAGTTCAACATGAAATTCCTCATATTACAACTGCTGGTTACAGCGGCAAGATGTATTTTCGATCAGAGAGTGGATCTACGGCTGGCTGGCTGGCGCAGAGGCAAGGCATCTGTCTGTGGTACCGACATCTCGGGTTTGGGAATGGACTCAGGAGTGAGAGGGCCAGCTGGGGGAGAAGGACTGAGCATTTGTAGGACTGCTTTCCTTCTCTGGGGAGAGTGGGGCTGAGTGTATGGTGCACTATTGACCTCTGGTAGAGGCCGGGGGTTCCACAGTGGCCGGCACCATCACGTATGGGGTGGGGTGGATGCTGGTCCTCACTGCACATCCCCGCCCCTTGGGGCTTTAGCGTCAGAAATAAACCAGCCCCTCATGTATGACACCAGCTCCACCACCATCCCTGCTGCCCACAGTGTCTGCCAGGGAGTCCTGCTCCCATGGCCCTGACCCGGGGGGGTAAGCTGGATCTCACCTATCCCTGTCTCCATCAGGAAGGGGTGCCCATCTGGCAACCCCACTCAGGGGGGATGGGGGAGGTTGGCAGAGAGTGGCTGAGCTCCGATCAGGGGGTTTGAAAAAAAAAAAAGAGAGTGGATCTACGATGTGGGACAATTTTAGATGAGTGAGGGTGGGGAGTGAAAATGTGGGGGATCACATTGGCAAGGGACTGTTTTCTTGTTTCCAGGTTTAACTATCAAAAAAAAAAAGATCATCATGGAATGTTTCTCTTTATTTTACAGGGAATCCAACACTGGGGATTGGGTACCCCATTGTCGGGATGATCTTTGATGGCAGCAGGGGTGGGCGCCCCAATGCCACTACCCATTTTTTGAGGGGAGGGGATGACTTGGAGGGGAAGGAGGTTGAAAGAAGCAGTACTGGGGATGGGCACCCCAGTCTGCTATTATTTCACAGAACTGTAAAATATTAAGATGTGGGAGTGGGCAACCTGGCAGGAAGGGAAGTAGAGAATAGCTTTACAAGGCATGGGCACCCCAGTCTGCTTAATCTGCTTAAATAGGACAGGGTAAGGCAAGACAAGGCAATTTTAATTATACAGTTCCCATTCCCTAGTACTCTGGGTGCCTTACCATCAAGCAGTCAAGGTAGGTAGGAAGCTAGACAGACAAACAGACAGACAGACAGATAGATGGAGGTTCCACCCTCAGAACGTGCCCGTTCAAGTGTACCCTTAATTAGGGTGCCAGGATTTAAATTCGTCGAACTCCATATATGCAGGGGGATATGCACCCCCAGACCCCCCCATGTGTGGCGTTTGTGCCGCCCACACCCTCCCTTGCTAAATATTCCAACTCCAGGGGAGTGGACCTCAGGCAGGGGGCGGAAAACTTGACAGTTTGGTGCCCTAATGATGGGTGCATTCAGACAGGGGCACAGAAGACCGGCAGTGATACATGGTTAGGTAAAGACAGACAGACAAATAGATTGATAGATAGACAGGCAGACATAGGTAGAGACCAGGCAGAGACAGACAGAGAGAGAGACAGACAGATGTATAGATAGATAGAGACGAGAGGGAGATCAGCGGATCTGCTCCAACTGAGCTGGCAGCACGACTCCAACTGCAGCTTTACAATCTAGAAAAGTCCAGCTGTTCCTATACTGAGAACACTGGTGAACGAATCCTGTCACAAATCTAGTCACCCAGGATTTTCAGATTCCCAGAAACAATATTTCCTGGCATATTTTCAAAAAACTAACACCAGAATCCAACTAAACAGGGTTCGTTTACCAAGGTGCATGTGTTTGTTTGTTTATAAAATACATCATTTTTATGTATATTCAATGTTTTTTTAGTTAAAAAAAACAAACAAGATGGCGGCCATCAGGATCAGTATTTTTTCTCATGACAGATAGATCATGAAAAACAAGCCGTCATAATCAATGTTTTTTTTAATCATTCTTATCTGTGGGTTATCAAAACATCCTACTTTAAATCCTTATCACCCTTGAATCGTTTAATATTTATTTCACAAAGGCACTACCTCAGCATAAGCCACTTCTACTATAAAAGTTTCATAGGAACATAGGAATTGTGTCAGCAGATGGAGACTGCATGATACATCTAGTCTGCCTGTGTTTCTGCCCCCCTCCCTATTTGGACTGCACCCTGATGTGTCCACTATCTCTGTCCCAAGCGAGTTTGAACTCACGTACTGTCTTGGATTCCGCCACCTCCTGAGGTAGGCTGTTCCATGGGTATATGACCCTTTCTGTAAAGAAGTACTTTTTGAGGTTGCTTTTGATCCTGCCTCCCACTAGACGCCGGGTGTGCCCCCTTGTACGCGCATTCCTGTTTTGCTGGAAGAGGTTTCCTGCTTCTGTTGTGTTGATTCCCTTAACCTACTTAAAAGTTTTGATCATGTCCCCTCTGTTTCTTCTCTGCTCTAGGGTGTACAGATTTAGTTCCCCGAGTCTTGCCTTGCATGGCTCACGATGCAGTCCATGCACCATCTTTGCAGCCCTTCTCTGTACTGTCTCCAGGCGGTCTATGTCTTTTTTGAGGTGGGGCCTCCAAAGCTGATCACAGTATTATAAATGTGGCCTCACCAAGGACCTGTAGAGAGGAATGATGACCTTGCTCTTTCTACTTGTAATTCCCCTATCAATGCATCCAAGGATGCCACTCGCCCTCTGTCCTGCATTTTCACACTGTTTTCCAACCTTTAAGTCATCCGCGATGACTACTCCGAAGTTTCTTTCTGTCTTTGCCTCCTCTAACTGTTGCCCTCCCAGTATATACTTTATCTCTGGGTTTCTTTTTCCTATATGCATATTCTTGCACTTCTTGGCATTAAATTTCAACTGCCAATCCCTGGACCATTCCTCGAGTTTTTTCAGATCTGTTTTCGTACCTTTCGCTCCATCCTGCATGTCTACTCTGTTGCAGAGTTTTGTGTCATCTGCAAACAGGCAAACCTTCCCCTTTAAGTCATTTGCAATATCCCCGATAAATATATTAAAGAGGATAGGTCCCAGCACAGACCCTTGTGGAATGCCACTTTCACTTTGCCTTCCCTTGATAGCGATCCATTAACAAGCACTTTCTGCATTCTGTCTTGCAGCCAGTTGGTGATCCAGTTCACTATCTTATGACCAATTTCTGTATGCTCTAATTTGTTAGCTAGCCTGCCGTGGGGGACAGTGTCGAAGGCTTTGCTATTGTCCAGGTACACAATGTTCACTGCCACTCCCTGGTCATCTGCTCTGGTGACACAGTCGAAAAAGTCGATCATATTGGTCTGACAACAGCATCCTGCAGTAAGGCCATGTTGCCTAGGGTCAATCTTTTTGCTATCCTCCAGGTACTTCACTATCCTCTCCTTTAGCAATGACTCCATAATTTTTCCTACCACCAAGGTAAAACTGACCTGTCGGTAGTTTCCCGCTTCTTCCCTGCTTCTGCTCTTGTGTAAACGTACTACTGTTGCACTTTTCCAGTCCTGAGGTATTATTCAACTTTCCAGTGAATTGCTGAATAGCTAAGTCAGTGGTATAGCGAGTTCTTCCCTGAGCTCCTTCAGTAACCTAGGTTGGATGCCATCTGGCCCCATTGCTTTATCTACCTTGAGCCTGTTCAGTTAGTCTAGGACCCTTTCCCTTGTGAAGGGCCTTGTGTCTGCTCCTGTGGTGTTGTGTACTGACCTACTTAGTTTAGGACTCTTCCTGCTGTCTTTTAGGGTAAAAACAGAGCAAAAGAAATCGTTTAGTAACTCTACTTTGTCTTCATCTGTCTCTGCCATCTTGCCTTCCTTTGTTACTAACCTGACTATTCCCCCCTTATTCTTTCTTTTTTCCCGTATATATCTGAAGAAGGTTTTGTCTCCCTTCTTGACTCCCTGTGCTATTTTCTTGTCTGTCTGTGCTTTGATCTCCTAACTGACTTTCCTGCCTCACTCAGCTTGTTTTTGTTTTCTTCTCTGCCTTATTCACTTTTAGTTCATTTATGTTTTGCAAAAGCACTCCTTTTTTCCTTGATTTTGGTTTCAAAGTCCTTGGTGAACCAGAGTGAATTTGTCTTCCTTTTTGGATTTGGTGATCTGCCTAGTGCATGTAGCTGTAGCTGTATTTAAAGCAGTTTTTAAGACCTCTCAACAGTCATCTGCATCTTCTGAGTTTCTGCCATCTAGCATGGATGTGACTATATGCTTCATTTCAGGAAAGTTAGCTCTCCTGAAATCTAGAACTTTGGTTTTAGTGTGACTAGTATCTTCTACCTTTTTCACAGTTAGCTAGATTGTCCAATGGTCAGTGGACCCCAGACTAATCCCTATTTGCACATCTGAGACTTGTGTGCTGTTTGTGAGCACCTAGTCCAGTATTGCTTTGTCTCTGGTGGGGGAATTCACCAGCTGTTGTAAACCTGCTCCTTGCAGTGCAAACAGGAAATCTTTGCTTCGGTCGGAGGATGCTGTGTATGAGGACCAGTCCACATCTAGCAGATTGAAGTCCCCTACCAGCAACAACTCTCCCCTGTCTGCCATTATCAAGATGATTTACTTGAGCTCTTTATGTATATCAGCTTCCTGGGATGGGGGTCTGTAGATAACTCTGATCCGGACTGGGGCCTTCTCTCCAGCCGCAAGGGTAATCCAAAGTACCTCTGCCTTACTTTGCTTCCTTTGGATTTCTGTTGCATTGATGTCCTCTTTTACTTACAATGCTACCCCTCCTCCCTTTTTACCTTCTCAATTCTTCCAGAATAGCATGTACCCTGGGATGGTAATATCCCATGTGTGTTTCCGTGAACCATGTTTCCGTAACGGCGAACATTTTCATGAATAAATTCTGTATCGTCTAGACTATGCATGAGAGTATTAAACAAAAATCTTAAGTGTAGGAAAAGAAATCTTCAGTTTTCCCAAAAATCAGCACTCCAGATCTCACCACAATAGATGCTGGCACAAAACATTTCACATTTTGAGACTTTGGCACCCTGACCATGCATACAAATTGGGCTATTCTGTCAAACAGCACCAAAGTTATTAAGATGCAAAGATTTTTATTTATTTATTTATTTGAGTCTAGGATTACAAGTACCTTTGAGCCAAGGCTCTTTTTCAAAGGTTCCACATCAGATGGTGTACAATATAATATAGGAAAACTTACTACAATAAGTTGCAGAAAAACAATGAGTTACAGATACATAGAGGAATACTTTATTTTGTCTATGCAAACATACAAGTAGAAAACAATACTTGGTAAGGATACAATAGGGAGGAGCAGCCAGAGGCTTTGTCAGAAGCACATAGGGAAGTGCAGAGAATGTAGAGGGTGGATGGAGGAACAAAAGGGGGGGAGAGAGGAGGAAAGGAGGTTGGGAGGAAAGAATATAAGTGCTGAGTAGAAGGGCAGTAGCAAACAGAGAATGGTTGAGGGTAAAGGAGAGCTGTTAAGGGAAGCAGTCGCAGGTGCTACAGGCTGAAAGGATTAAATGGAGCCTGCATTTGAAGGGGCCTAGTTTGGCTAGGGAGGAGATGCCACTGCTGAGATCATTCAACCAGAGCAGGGCCTTGTAGGCAAATGCTTTTTTTTTTATTTATTTAGTTTTTGTTGACCGGGTAAGTGCACTAGACAAATCCTGCCTATTTTCAGGCACGACCTAGGGGACGTGGCTACAGATGAATGCCAACTGACCTTGAAACGGATTAAGCTTTTGCCCTCGTGAGGTATGGCAATGAGGGATCCGAAGGAGTTGTAAGTCTGAGCCCCTAGTATGTCAAATGTTCTGAGCAGGAGAAAGGAGAGCTTGGACTCCGGGAGGAGAAAAGCCCAGAGTTGTTTTCTTAGCCATTATGTATGTTTGGTATTTTATGTGGTTAGAAAGTTGTAACCAGCCAGTTTGGGCATAGAGGTCACACGTATGTGTGAGGTGATGGAATCCAGAAATGATCCGACAGGCTTTGTTGAGGGTCGTGGATATACGTCGGAGAACAGTGGCAGTGGCAGAGCTGTAAACGATCAGACTACAGTCAATTAGGGAGACCACAGAGCTTTGAACTGCAACCCTTAGGGC
Source organism: Neoceratodus forsteri (assembly GCA_016271365.2). Taxonomy (NCBI): domain Eukaryota; kingdom Metazoa; phylum Chordata; order Ceratodontiformes; family Ceratodontidae; genus Neoceratodus; species Neoceratodus forsteri. Next base: position 1,188,833,469 of record CM057451.1, on the reverse strand, counting down.
TTCTGGGGTAAGGCATTGCCTGTGCCTATAGAGAACTCCGATACGAGAAGTAGCAGCTTTAGCAACATTTCGATGTGCAAATCATAGGATATGTGACTGTCGATTGTGACTCCGAGATATTTAAAAGAGTGTATCTGTTTGAGGGCAGTACCATTACAGTTTGAGATGGTCAGAGGGTGATGACTGTTCTTGTTGTGAGGGCTACAGAAAAGCATTGTCTAAGTTTTTTATAGTTGAGAACAAACTTGTGTTTAGTAAGCCAGTTTCAACAAATGTGAAGCCAAGCTGTAGTTTGAATTGTAAGGGTTGGAGTTCCTTGTGGGTGGAGAGGATTACTATGTTGTCCATGTAGAGTAGTATTTGCTTAGGGCAGGACTGTGGAAGGGTATTCAGAAAGAGACTGAATAGAAGATGGCCTAGAATGGATCCCTGTGGGACTCCTGAGTGTACTGGTCTGGTGTCTGAGAGGGCATCACCAATTTTTACTCTTTTCGAATGGTTAACAAGGTAACTTTTGAACCAGGTTGTAGACTTGGGTGAGAGCCCGGCATTTAGCAGTTGGTCGATAAGAAGGCGATTATGGATGGTGTCAAATGCCTTCGTTAAGTCAGTGTGAGACAGAGCTGGTGAGATGATCATTATCCAGGGAAATGTGGATAGCTCTAGTGTATTCCAATAGGGCTAATGTGGTGCTGTGTCCCTTTCTGAACCCATGTTGCTGTGGGGACAAGATATTATATTTGTCCAGGTAGTCAGTAAGTTGGTCCGCTACAAGCCATTCAATGGCCTTTGGAGGGGGGGCAGTATGGAAATAGGCCAATAGCTCATATGGAGTGCCTGGTCTCCACTTTTGAGGACAGGAGTAACAGTTGTGGATTTCCTTCTGTCAGTGAACTGACTGAGGCTGAAGGAGAGGTTGAAGATGTTTGTTAGTGGAGTAGTGGAGGTAGAACTTCATCAAGAGTGAGAGATAGCAATTTTAGGTCATGTGGGTCCCCACTTATTCTGGTATTGGCAGTTGCTTTCATAATGTATATGTGGACTTCAGGCATCAGAACTGCCTTAAAGTAGAAAGGTGGGTATTTAGAAGAGGTGGGGGTGGCTGTTGGCGTGTGATGTAGCTACATCACCATTGAAGAAGTCAGGAGGGAGAACACTACTGAGATCGGTGAAGGCTGCGTTGAAAGCATTTGCTATTGTATTAGGATCCAGGATAGTAGTCTCATCAACATTCAGCATAGAGGGAGAGGTTTTGGGCTGTTTCCCGGTAACTTCTTTAATATTTTTCCAGAATGATTTGCTATTTGCTCAGGTGTTAGTGAGAGCCTCATTATAATATAAGCTTTTTTTTAGTCGAATGGATTTTGTGCAGGCATTATGAGCACGTTTGTAGTTCAGGAGGTCAGCTTGGTTTCCAGAATCATGTGCCCACCCCACAGCACCCAGCTGAGCACTGGGGCTTCGCTCTGCCAGCGGGCGGTCGGCGGCACCTTAGCCGAACCAGGGAACCATGAGGCCAGGAGGAACAGTGAGGGAGCACTCGGGAAAGGCGCAAAAAATTTTTCTCACTGGCCCTTCCCCCCTCTTGTGCGTTAATTTACAGGCATCTTCCCGCTGAAATCTTTTCCCCGCCCTCAGTATTTTTCTAAACCAACAGAGAGTCACACTAGCTTGCTGATCCAACCAATCAGCAACTTCACTACTCCCCCACAGCCAACTACCAATATCTCTTCAGAATGGGGAGCTTACTTCTGATACTCCTTTCACTATCAGCCATAGGGTTCCACAAAGAAGGTGTCCCTGTCATACAAATTAGAGTGGTCCATCCACCCAGTCTCTCTGAACCATCCCCTTTGGCTGATACTCAAACTCTCACTTATGCTCTACCATTGCTGCATCGACTACAGTGGTATAATCACCATAAAGAGACACATACTACCACACATGTATTTCAGCCAAGGCTCCACTGCTGGATATATAGATCCCCTCTAAGCCTAGGCATCAAACTGCTATTTGGTATCCCGACACACTTCCTTAAACCCACAGGCAGCACCCCAAAAAAAGAGTGGCAACAGAATAAAAGAAGGAGGACAAAGGCAGCCCCATCTCCCTGTCACTGGCAGCCCTCATGAAACTGCTGCTCTTTCTATTGCTCTGTATTGTTAATGTGGAAATCAACCCTGGACCTCTTGTAAGTATCACCTCTCCATCAGAACTAACCTCAATTAAAGGCCTCAGTTTCCTGCATATTAATGTATGCAGTCTGTTGAAAAAATTTACATTGATACAAGCCTGGGTTGCTCATACCTTGCCAGACTTTCTCGTGGTAACTGAGACATGGCTCAAGCCCACCACAGCGGACAGGGATGTCAACCTACCTAACTATCAGCTATTCAGAGCTGATCACCAAACAAGGGGAGGTGGAGCAAAAGCTGGTATAGCTGTATCCTGTACTGCTGCAACATCTACGCCCACGGAGTTTGAATGCCTATCCCTAAAAGTCTCTCTCCCCAATACAGCAGCTTTTCAACTAATTGGATGCTACAGACCCCCCTCTGCTGAACACAAGCTCTTATCCCACCTGGGGAACCTGGCCAAGCCCAGCACTGAAGAAGTCATTATTCTAGGTGACCTGAATTTCAACTGGCTCACCCAGGCAGCTACACCTCTGGTATCATTCTGTGACACCTATGGGCTCACACAGTTAATTAATGAACCAACAAGAATAAATGCAAGGAATAGTAGTAACAGTCACACTACTTGATATCATGCTAGTGAGTAAACCACATCTATTCACACACGCTCGAGTGCTCCTATGTGATATAAGTGATCACTGCCCCATCGCAGGGGTAAGATCCACCAGCATAACAACAAATCCTGCAAAATGCCTCATGAGGAGATCCAAGAAAAACATCAATATTGAAGGATATCTGCATGATCTAGCTTACTCCCCACACTGGCAAAAGTTCTGTCTTGCACATTCTGTAGAAAAAGCTCAGCAGGTGCTAAATAGCATTATAATAAATGCCCTTAACACCCATGCCCCAATCTCTAGTATCCGAATAAAAAACAAATCCTGTCATTGGTTTTCAGCTGACCTCAAAGCTGCACTGCTAGAGAGAGACAAACTCTGGAAAGTGGCAAGAAAAACTAAGAATGCAAATGACTGGATGATTTTTAGGAAAGCCAGGAATAGATGCACCAAGAAAGTTAGGGATGCAAAGGCTGCCTTCTACCTGGCCAAACTCGACTCCTCCTACCATAATCCTGCTAGGTTTTGGGGCACCATCAAGGGTATGATGGGGCAGGATGCTAACAACCCCCTTCCAACTCAACTACGCAACAGTTATTGCCCTATCACTGGCAAAATGGAAATCCTGGATGCATTCAACAACCACTTCACAACGGCTGGCCTTGCCTTTGACACCTCCCCAGCTAACCTGCTGAGGGACCAATTAAGCTCCCATTACACTGGTGATCAAAGAGTTGACTCTTCCTTTAGCTTCAAACCTATACTGTTGAAACAAGTTGAGGATCTATTATGGCATCTGGATACCAAAAAAAGTGCAGGAGCAGACTCTCTGGACCCCTTTTTTCTAAAGATTGCATGCCATGCACTTGCAGTCCCCCTTACACACCTCTTTAACCTTTCCCTAAACTCTGGCTCTATTCCCACACTATGGAAGACAGCCCAAGTGGTCCCCCTTCTAAAATCAGGGGACCCTATGGATCTTAATAATTACAGGCCCATTTTCATTCTACCTGTGCTATCCAAGATGCTGGAGAAATTAGTGAGTAATCAGCTAAGGGAATATCTTGACAATTCTAACCTATTAAATCCAGCTCAATCTGGATTCAGGGCCAAACATAGCACTATCACTGCATTAGCCAAGGTCACAAATGACTGGCAAACCGAATTGGATAAAAAGAATAATGTCTGTGCAGTATTCCTGGACCTGAGCAAAGCATTCGATACTGTGGACCATGAGCTGCTACCCTCATCCCTGCACTCCCTTGGCCTAGATCCACCCTCCCTTAAGTGGTTCAGATGCTATCTCTCCGGTAGGTCACAGCAGGTAAAAGCTAAAGGTGACCTATCCCCATTAAGACCACTGTTAAGAGGAGTCCTCCAAGGCTCTATTCTGGGTCCTATCCTTTTTGCCATTTATATAAATAACATTGATTCAACCCTTACCAAGTCCTCAGTACACCTCTTTGCTGATGACACTGTTCTGTATGTCAGCAACCCTTCGCTGGCAGTTGCTCATGAAATCCTACAAACAGAATTCTCCTTGTTACAACATCAGCTACTCGAGAAAAAGCTTCTGTTAAATGCAAAGAAAACTAAAGCAATGATGTTCACAACTCAAAACTCCACCAGCACATCCTCTTCAATCACTCTCCCCCAGCTATGCACATACTTGGAGAAAATCTGGAGTATGTTGAAAACTTCAAATACCTAGGTGTGTGGATTGACAACAGACTGACTTCACTCATCATCTAGAAGAACTGTTAAAAGCTGCGCCTAAAGGCTTGGCCTCTATAGATTAAAACCTTCCTTAACAGAGACTCAAAGATGAGGTTAGTCCAGGCCATCTTTCTATCTGTTATTGACTATGCAGACTTCCTTTATAGTCACTGCCCCATCTCCTACCTTCACAAGTTGAATACCTTATATCATAGAGCAATAAGGTTCATTACAGATCTGCCATATAATACCTATCATTGCTCTCTTTATGATGCAGTTGGATGGGTTTCCCTTCACACCAGGAGGAGCAGAAATGCAGCTCTATGGATTTACAGAGCTTTATCAAAAAAACTCCCAAACTATATCCTGGGCTGCTTCAACCAGACCACTCCTAGCTCCTATGCCCTAAGAAGGAACAATATTATCCTGCTCAATTTGCCCAAATTCAACACCAGACTAGGGAGGGCAGCAATCAGCTATTCTCTAGCTATAGCATGGAACACTCTACAAAAATCCCTAAAACTGTATATTATCATTCCATTTGCATCTTTTAAACAGCATTGTACAGTCTTCTTCACAGAGAAATGCAGTTGCTACCACTAGAGCTAGAATAGTCATCCTATAAATCTGAATTCCAATCATATATGGCATATTCCTTCCAGACAGACACCCCCAGCTCATGGCACCCAATAATACCTTCAACATCCTAGTATTCATTATGTTGTGTGTCTGTCATGGCTCTCATAGGGATATGTATGTACTGTACATACTGTAAATATTAGCTTAACCTTCCTTTAACCGAGTTTTATCATGTGAATTCACTGTACATCATTGTGTTATAAACATTATTTTCCCTGTATGTATGACTGTTTTATAAAGTGTATGATGTATCTGCTGTGTATCAGCTATTGAACCTTGTCCTTATCAGGTCCATCTTGTAAATGATCCTTTCTCAACGATGTTCGCCTGAATAAATAAAGATTTGATTGATTGATTGATGTGCCCATATCCAGAGGTGGTCCCTGGCTTTTATTTGAGCAAGTAGGTCAGCAGAGAGCCAAGGGTTGCAGCGGCCTTTGACTTTGCAATTTTTGAAGGGGGCGTGGGAGTCACAGGTGGCGTTAAAGATGCTAAAATTGGGTTTAACATTGAGCATGCCACTGAACCCTAACTATATTGGAGAGCTATTTATTTAACCTAGGGCCTGTTTGATAATGAAGTTTATTCCAGGACAACTTTCCTGATTACATAATTAAATAAATAACTGGCAGATAGGGCTTTATTTGTGGAACTGCTCCCCATTCAATGGACCACTAGGGGAAGCTGTTCTGCAAAGATTACGAGAGAACTACCCCAAGAAGGGAGAAGGGGAAGCATTCAACGGATGTACTCCCTGCTGTGCCTCCTGCCTCTAACAGTTATTTTCTGGCAAAGGAATAAAACTGTCTGTCCCTTGTATGGAAGGTGAGCCACTTAACCGTGGCACTGCTATCAACCAATCATGATGTGGGAGTCACTGTGGTTTACCTGCCTGTTGCATGGTGTACAGATGGCATCCCACCCTTACACAGAAAACAGCATTCAGAGGAATGGGATTCCCCACTCATCCCACAAACATCCCTGCCTTACACCAAAGCATTTCCAAGGGCTATTCAAACATAAATTGCACGCTGTTTACTAAAGAGATCTTCAAATAAAAGTACAGACTTCACAATGCACCCTTTTCGTACTAAATGATTTTTGGTCCACATTGTAGGTGCTCAGTATCAAGGTCAGTGAAGAGAAAATAGTTTGGTGCTATGCATCACTTTACGGGCACAACTTCATATCATCCTCTTTTTATTAATTTCATTTTCATTAATTTATTAAATGGAAAACCAGCATACATTAAATCCAGTCACTTATATTTCACTTAACCAGCCCAAAGCTCCCTGGGTCACCCCTGAAAAAAGGCAATTGTGCCTAGTGGACCTTATCCGGTTAACAAAGAATGAATAAAAAAAAATTGCTGGTAAATACCATTTTATTGCTATAATGCAACGTGTAAAACATTTTAATAAAGTTTGAAAGACTTGACTTTTCCCTGTTCAATATTCCTGTGTTTGAACTTAATGAATCTTTCAATATATGTTGTAGTAGAGCTCCCTTAACACCATCTGTACGTCCTCCTGTTTTTAGAACATATTCTGGCAGAGGTCTTTTTTTATCATGCTGTTATGTTATGGAATGCTCTTCTTGTGTCATTGTTGAATCTCTGGTCTTTGAATGTATTTAAGAAACATTTAAAAATTCATTGCTTAGTTAATTCTCAGTATTCTGGTTACCATGGTACTGTATCTGTTTTTAGTTTTTGTAATCTTCAGGTTGTCCTTAAAAAATGGGCATTTGATGCTCTTAGGGTTTTTCCAGTTAACAAATTTGAAATTAACAAAAAAAAAAAAAAACAGGAAAAGTGCTTGTGCAAAATAAAATAATAATAATAACACTTCTATAAACTGTTCTTTGTGATCTCTGTCATTCTCTCTGTTCCTGCTCTGCCACAATCAGTTTATAACAGCAACAACTCACTACTGGCTTCTTATGGCTTGCAGTACATAGGGTAGCAGCAACCAAAAGACTCAGAGTTGCTCCCACGTGCATGCAAGGATGGACTGACATTATACTGTGATGACAGCACATCCACCCTTGAATTAGAAGGTTGGGGGTGCATTCTTCTACCTAGTAGAAGTCAGTAGGGAGCAGGACAGGGATAAATGCAGAAAAAGGTGTTAAGGACAGAGATAGGGCTAAAAGAGGTAAGGCCATAAAAAATAAATGGAAGGTGAAGAATACCAGTGCCCATAATCTGTGCAAGAAGCTCCCTGAACTAGTGGCCTCGATGGAAGAGGGATGCCTGGATATTGTGGCAGTCACTGAAACATGGTACACACAGAACCATAAGTGGGAAGTCAACATACCAGGATACACTGTCTACAGGAGGGACAGAGTGGGTAAAAGAGGAGGAGGAGCTCTCTATATAAGGGAAAGGATCAAAGCAACAGAACTAAAGAGTAAACAGGAAGTTTATGAGTCACTATGGGTCACCCTGGAGACAGGAAATGGCACAACAATCCGCATGGGGATTGTGTACAGACCCCATCTCAGGCAGAGGAAATGGACAAGGAAATGATAGAAGGCATCCTTAAAATGGCAGAAAAAGGGGAGATATTGTTGATGGGGGACCTGAATATGCCAGATGTTAACTGAAGTACCTTTGCTGCAGGCACATCCAAGAGCAGGGTCATTGTTGATGCCCTACAGGGGGCATGCCTCAGACAGCTAGTGTTGGAACCCACTCGGGAGGGAGCAATCTTAGACCTGGTACTCTCAAATGGGGAAGGAGAAAGGATCTCAGATTTAGAAGTGGGTAGCCATCTGGGAACAAGTGACCACCAAACAGTGTGGTTCACAATAAACACAGCCATAGAGTCAAGCCATACAAAAACAAGAGTACTGGACTTTAGGAAGGCTGACTTTGGGAAAATGAGAGAGTGTCTTAGAAAAGCACTAGCAAATGGGCAAGAAGGAGGGGTAGAGGAACAATGGGGAATAATCTGAACAGCCATCGCAGAGGCAACAAGCCTTTGTGTGAAGCAAATCAATAAAACAAACCGAAGGAAAAAAACACTATGGTTCTCAAAAGAGGTGGCAGGGACGGTTAAGGAGAAAAGGATTGCATTCAGGAAATATAAGGAAACACAGAAGGAGCAGGACAGAGAACTTTATCAGTTAAAGCAGAAGGAGGCAGAGAAGGCAATCAGAATAGCAAAGGCACAAACTGAGGAAAAGATAGCCAACTCTGTTAAGAAGGGGGATAAAACCTTTTATAGGTACATTAGGGAGCGAAGAAAGACCAAGGGAGGGATACAGAGACTTAATAAAGGGGAGAGAATGTGGGCAGAGGGTGACAGTGAAAAAGCAGGGATACTGAACAAATATTTCTGCTCAGTATTCACAACAGATGAGGAGGGGGAGGTGCCTAAACCAAACAAGGGAGAATCTCTGAATAGGGGGGTCGATACCAGTCCATTCACATAAGAAAGGGTTTTGAAAGAACTCTTGAAAATGAGGGTGGACAAAGCAATGGGGCCTGATGGGATTCACCCAAGAATACTAAAAGAACTAAGGGTAGAACTAGTAACACCACTGACTACTCTCTTTAACAAATCATGAGAGGATGGAGTGGTACCTGAGGACTTGAGGAGGGCAAATGTGATTCCACTTCACAAAAGTGGGAGCAGGGCAGAGGCAGGAAACTACAGACCAGTTAGTTTGACTTCAGTGGTAGGGAAAATGACGGAATCACTTCTGAAGGAAAGAATTGTTGAGTACCTAGAGGCCAGTGGGGCACAGAACCCAAGGCAGCATGGTTTCACAGCAGGAAGGTCATGCCAGATGAACCTAATAGATTTATTTGACTGGGTGACCAAAGTAGTAGACCAGGGAGGGGCTGTGTATGGCCTGCCTAGATTTTAGGAAGACATTCAACACAGTCTCACACAAAAGATTAATATACAAGTTAGCCAGCCTTGGAGTGGGTCCCAAGGTGGTAGCCTGGATAAAAAACTGGCTGGACAACAGGACCAAAGGGTAATAGTAAACGGAGTTCACAGTGAAGAAAGGAGGGTAACTAGCAGTGTACCGCAGGGTTTCTGTACTGGGACCGGTCCTCTTTAATATCTTTATAAGTGACATTGGAGAGCACCTGGAAGGAAAGGTATGCCTCTTTGCAGATGACACAAAGATCTGCAACAGGGTTGATACACAAGGTGGGGTGGAAAGAATGAAAAGGGACTTGGCAAGGTTGGAGGAATGGTCAAACACGTGGCAGCTCAGATTCAATGCAAAGAAGTGCAAGGTAATGCATCTGGGAAACAAAAACCCAGGGGAAGAGTACACAATGGGGAGTGAGTTAATAACAACAACAAAAATCGAAAGAGACCTACGAGTAATTATATCAGATGACCTAAAGGTGGCAAGCAATGTGAGAAGGCAGTAAGGAGGGCTGGGGGGATACTGGGATGCATAGGGAGAGGCATCAACAGTAGAAAACAGGAAGTTGTTATCTCTTTCTACAGACAGTTAGTGAGACCCCATCTGGAGTACTGCATGCAATTCTGGAGACCCCATCTCCGCAAAGACATAGACAGAGTGGAGGCTGTTCAGAGGAGGGCAACCAAAATGGTGCAAGGTCTGCATCAGAAGACATACAATGAGAGACTAAAGCAGCTTACTATGTATACCCTTGAGGAAAGGCGGGAGAGGGGGGACATGATACAAACTTTCAAGTATCTCAAGGGAATTAACAAGGTGCAAGAGGGTAGCATATTTCAGAAAAAAAGATGTGCAAGAACAAGGGGCATAATTTGAAGATGGGGGGATGGCTCAGAGGTAATGTTAGAAAGTATTTTTTCACAGAGAGAGAGTTGTGGATGCATGGAACAGCCTTTCTGAGGAGGTTGTGGAGTCAGGAACAGTGGGAGAATTCATGAATGCATGGGACAGGCATAAGGCAATTCTAGTGGGGGGGCAGGAGGAAGTAAGCTGTTGATTAACTAGAATCTGCAGCTTATCAATTAGGTAGGGAAATGGGCCGACTGGGTGGGACAAGCGGTCCTTATCTGCCGTCAAATTCTATGTTTCTATGTTTCTACCTTTGGTACTGTCCTGGTGTTCTGGCTAATAATTTTCCCCTTATGCATCTGTTCAAAGTCTAGCATTGCTTGTCAAGTTCTTTTGTTGTTGTTGTTGTTGCTGCTTCTCTTCTTCTTCTTCTATTTTTTTCTTCTCTTACTCTTCCTTCTTAATCACCTTTTTCTTCTTCTTTGCTTCATCAGACCTGCCATCCCTTGCCCACAAGCCTCTATTTGTACGCCACTAACACTTTACCTATAGCTCAGTGTGTCCTATTGGTCAGTTGCTTATTGAGAGAGAGAATCCCATAAATGCAAAATGCATGAGTGCTAAACAAAAAACAAAACCCCCTACAAACATTGAAAACAAAACCAGGTAAAGATCCTGCACTCACCACCTCAAAAATTGTAGCAGATACCACTACAGTTACATAAAAAGCAACTTTATTAAAGAGATACTCGTTTGCCCACCTGACGCATTTAGGACTGGGTCCTTTATCAAAGACTCTGTCCAAATGTGTCAGGTGGGCACACAAGTGTCACTTTAATAAAGTTGCTTTTTATGTGACTATAGTGGTGTCTGTTACAATTTTTGAGGTGATGAGTGTGGGGTCTTTTCCTGGTTTAGATATTTATTGAGTATCTAGCAGCACCCCATGCCTTGTGCACATTTTTTGGCTTTTCAAACATTAAAAACACCAATGTGATGACAACCACGGCTATTAAGTGGTCAAGTAGTTTCCAAAAAGCTAGAGAGATGCTGAAAATGAGTGAATATCAAGGTTGCTTCAGAAGATTACTAGCAGCAGAGAGAGGCACTACAACAATGAAAAGGTATCGGCCAGCAAACAGAAGTGACTGGAGACACCCTCATTGCATTCTGAAGTTATTCCAGTGGCTCTCTCATTACATGGGGCACATTCCCAGGCTAGATTTACATTTAAAAGTTCCCTTCAGGAATAGTGCTCTTGGCCAGAGAGCCTTGTCCTTCTGGGCTATTGCCTCTTACATCATCCCACTAAAATGTTAGAGAAAAATCATATTCTATCTTTTAGCAAAAGATTTCTTCAGTTCATGATTGATTGAATATTTTAATTGTGATTTTGTGGGGAAGGCAGTCTTGATGGGCCTGGTGCCCCCTTCTGCCTTAAAACAACCGAGTAATACCGAGTAATTGTTTTTGTAGTTTTGCATTTTGTTATCCTGTATTTATTTAATGGTTTTGTCTGTATGACTAGTCACTCATGAAAACAGGCAACTTGCTCATCTTGCTCACCAGTATAATCAATAAAATAAATGAAATGGATTGAATATATGCTGTTTATTCCAATTAGTACAGGTCTGAATGCTGAGTGTGATAGTATAACAGTGTAAAGCTCTGAACTAGCTAGATCTGCAAATAACTTAAAGAGCTACAGTAGTGTATTGCCTAAAACTAATATTAGATTTTAAAAGCAGCCAGTCATTACCTTTTATATCAAATGTACTTTTTATTTTCCCTTTATTTAATTAGAAGATTGTTTATGTGATGTTAATAGGTGTGATGTGTGGAACAGCTGGCAGCTGACATATCTTGCTCTACTGCCCCCCACTACATCATCAGGATTGTGACCTCACTGACTGTAACATCTCTGCTGCTTAGGAACAACAAGTGAGTGACTGCCAGGTCATTCACCTGTGATGTCACGGTCAGTGAGATCGCAGTGTTGATGATGTAGTGTGGGGCAGTAGAGTTAGATTTGACAGCTGCCAGGCTAAGAGGTGTTCCACACATCCAGCACAACATTATCACATAGAAGGCTTTCAGATGAGCAAAAGGAAAAAGAAAACTACTTCAGACATAAAAAGTTACAACTGACTACTACTTAAAATGTGTATTATTTTCCTGTCTGCCTGTTTTGGTTCCACTAGCTCTTTAAGGGCCCCGCCATACATGTACATCTTGATCTCAGGGAAGAGAATACTCAGGTCTCCCTGTACTTTTCTGAAAAGTGTGCTTTCAGAATTCCTCAAATGTTTTTGTCTTCTGGAGTCCGTTGTCCCTCTGCTCACCCCCACCCCCACCCCCGGTTGTAGCTGGAATGAGCCCTTTGGACTGTTTGCCCTCCTGGTAAAATGTGTTTTCAATGAACAAACAAAGTAAAAAGCAGTCTCTTGAATGCCTTGATCATAAGACAACTGATGTTAAACAATGGATTTTGTCTACCTTTGTCCCTCTTAAAAGTGTTATCATGCAGAAACACAGGTGAGGAAAAATGTGAATCAGGCATGGCATAAGCTCCCATGGGAGCACAACAAATTGTTCCAGACTGATAACTAAGTTTTATTAAACTTCCCAGGGCTTGCCTAAAGCCTTATATCTGCATCAGCAATTCTATACACATCAGAGACTCATGGGTGGTGAGCAACCATTCTAACAGAGGCGGCTGGAATTCAACAAAGTTACTATATCCTGTTTCTGCTTATGTAGTGGCAGTTGCTGTGCCTACCGGATGAGCTACAGAGCCTTCCATGCCTGTACCAAATTGAAGAAGTGATCCACAGTTTATTTCATCACAACGATAATGCTGTCAGCCTGGTCAGGAAACTGTGCACAATAAAATTCAGACAGTGCAAAAAAGCATGGTATGCACATACAGTGCAAGTGCAATAGAGTAATGCATTGATTAAATCACTCTTGATGTCTGCAACCAGAACCCTGGTTTTAGATTGGGTGGAGTAAAAAAGTTGTTGAACTGCTCCCTCAGTCAGTGCACTCAGTATACTCTCTTATACAATATGCGTAGGCGCAAAACCAATGACATAAAGAAATGATATCTCTGCATATATGTGATCAATTTAAAAATCTGGAACTTATGTGTTGAATAAACACTACCTGTCAATCACCCCTTCCCCGCTGTTTGGCTTGGGGCACATCACTTACGCCACTCGTGAGGTTACCTGAGGTATGGATAAATAATGTATCACACAGGACCCCACTGCATACCCCTATATTTATTTATTCAGCTATTTGAAAATTGGTAACTGGGAAAGGCTCACTGAGGCGGGGCTTGTTCCCAGGTATCACCATAGATGTGTGGTAATTTTGAAAGACACTCATACACAGGGTTACCTGCCTCCTGTCCACTGGATAATTCATTCTGGGGTTCTGCTTGCTTGGCGGTTATAGAAACTGTGGCTTGCTGGATGGCACACAATGCACTGTCACTGCCACATAGTCCAGCATCTGCCCAGTGGTCCTCATCTTAATGGTTAGATGGATGAACTTGCAAGAAGATACAATCAAAACATGGTGGACTCACACTCACATCTGTGGCATCATAATGCAGGTGAAAGCTTGTCTGAAGGATACTACATACATTGAGTCCTGAGTGGCCATGAACTCATGGACTCCCTCGGTGAAAAGAATGGAAATGGTGAAAGCATTTTTAATTATAAAAACAGCAATCCAATGATGATGATGTCTTGGATTCAGCCATGGTTAGTAATAACACAACTGGAGTGCTGCACAGTTTTCTGCACTTAACTGCTGTGTTTTTTCATGTTAACCCTTGGTGTTCTGGTATCTAATGGCTGTTTTGTATGAATGGATGGTTATGGTGAGGTTGAGGATAGGGGGCGTATTGAAAGTCACTAAGCAGGAAAGGGATCTTTTATCATTTCTGATGACCTCAAAGTGGCAGGGAAGTGTGACAAAGCAGTGGGCAGGGCCATGGGATGCACAGGGAGAGGTATCTACAGCAGGATGAAGGAGGTGCTGTTGCCAATGTATTGCTCAGCTGTGAGACCCCACCTGGGGGTATTGTGTCCAGTTCTGGAGGCTGCACCTCAGAGAAGACATAGACAGGGGAAAGGCAGTCCAGAGGAAGAAAACTAAAATGCAGCAAGGGTTGTATCAAATGCCCTAGTAAGAGAGATGGAGGGATCTCAACATGTACACCCTGAAAGAAAAGAGAGTGAGAGGAAACATTATAGAGACCTACAAGTGCCTCACAGAAGTGAACAGGGTGCAGGAGGAGAGTCTACTTCAAATGAGAAGAGCACCAGGATCAGAGGGCATGTGATGAAGTTGGGGGTAGGGAGTTTAAGAGGGATGTGAGGAGCATTAATTCACTGAAAGAGTGGTGGACACCTGGAGCAGACTGTCAGTGGATGTGATACAGCCAAAAATAGTAGGGAGCTTCAAGCATGCATGGCATAGACATGGGAGAATATTAGTAAATACGCAGGAAAGAGACAGCATCGCCAGAGACTAATTAGGGTCTGCAGAGACAGATTAGGCAGGGACCAACTGAGCAGACTGGGTGGGCAAAGTGATACTTTTCTGCCAACAAATTCTATGTTTCTGGCATGCATTATGGAGAACTGGTTGGGAGGGACACATCTAGCCCTGTGCTGGCAGCATCTATCCCAGCTGGTTTCTCCATGGTACACTGTCTGAGGAAAGAATGCGGGGGGGGAGCTATTTGTTTTAAGTCAGAGCTGGGCCTGATGGTGAACCTGGTGGGGGACATCAGTTCATCTGAGTGCATGGCGGGGGGATGTCATGGCGTGGATTTCAGAATTCTCCTTGTCTAGTGCCCACCTGGTTGGGACAAGAATTTTCTGCAGGAGGTAATGGCCTTTGTCACCGAGAGGGTGTTGGAGTTACCAAAATAGCTCATTCTCTGCAACTTCAACACCTGGGTGAATGATGACGTTTTGTCTGGTGCCAGGGACCTTCTGTCCAATATGGAGGCCCGTGGCCTGACTCTTGAGACCACTTCCTGCTCCTACCTTTCCGGGCATGCGCTCAACCTGATGTTCTCCCTGTGACTAGAGCCCTCAGGATTGATCTGGTCGTTTGGTCGTATTATTGCACCATCAGGTTCAACCTTAACACCCCTCCCCCAATTGTCCCTTCCCTCATGGAAATGATCCAGTTCCGCCCTTTGAAAGGGCTGTGTCTGGAGGGACTGCTGGCAGAACTGGACATTTCATCTGTGCTGGTGGTTTGTGCTGGGGATCTTTGGCTGCCTACAACAGGGCTGTTAGGGGGCCCTGGATTGCCTGGCACCAATCCGTGTACGCCCGCTGGTTTCATGCTTTGGTTCTCCTTGGTTTGATGGGGAGCCGAGAGCATTAAAAACCAAGGGGTGGAGGTTGGAGAGGCGTTGGAGGAAGACCTGATCCCAGGAGGACAAGCTGGTTCTGATGACTGATTACGGTGATTATCAGAATGCATTCATCCATAAAAAAGCAGCCTGTATGTCTAGGATTATTGCAGCTGGGAAGAACTGACTGGCTCAGCTCTTTCAGGTTGTAGACAAGTTATTACGTCTTGCTTGTCTGGAACCCATTAGAGCTTTTTCAGCTCAAAAATGTGAGGTGTTTGCTCGATTCTTCTCAGGCAGAGTGTTCTCTGTTATGGCTGGGATTTCCTCGGGCGGAATACCATCATCCAACAGTGGTGGGCCTCGGGAGGGCAGATGTGTTCAGCCTTCTTGGGGAGAGTTCCAGCTGGTTACGACAGTAGAGGTCTGTGGGGTGATCTCAGGGCTTAAATCAAAGTTCTGTGACCCGAACCCGGGCCCGACGTGATTACTTGTTGATTCTGTCAGAATCCTGGTTCTGGTTTATTGCCGAGATTGGCGGGTGTTCTCTTTTGACAGGGGTCTTCCCTGAGTTCCTTAAAGAAGCTTTGGTGAAGCCCCTGTTGAAAGAAAACATCTTTGGACCTTCCTTTTTTAGGGTTTGGTTCTTGAGAAGGTGGTTGCAGAACAGCTGGAGAGTCACCTCACAGATTTCCAGATTTACAACCGTTCCAGTCCAGGTTTAGGGCCATGCGTAGTAGGGTTGTCAGAACTAGTTCTAGAAAGAGTCAAACCCTACTCGAACTCTGGTGTTCGAGTTCTAAATTAGAACTCGAACACCAGAGGGTTCGCATAAGGGTTCGGATCTCTTTTTTTTTGCTCACTTCCATGCCCTCCACCCAAGCATGCAACCCAATAATGCAGCCGGCATTCGGCACAATGTGTTTTTTTGACTGGCAGGGTCAGTGAAGTCCCGGAGGAGGGGGCTGGCCACTGCGCGTTATTCCCTGCTTTTGTACAAACACTGGTGCCGCACTCAGCCAAACTCTCCCTAGTCTTCACAGTTCAGCTTGTGCACGCCTAGAAGGTCAGGATCAGGGACAGACCAATCGATGTGTAGCAGGCAGCACTTCAATTTTGACGTCTTTTTGCCTACGCGGGTTTTTAGTTGTTCGTGGTCGTCGGCTGATGAGCTGGCTGAGAATGGAACGCATTGTCTCCAGTTAAAAATCAGCAGCAGTGGCCTGGTGAGTCAGTTTTCAGCACAAAGTCCAGTTTCTGCCTAGAGTTGTAGACTGGTTGGTTACTGTACCATTACTGAGTGCTGACCAGTGTGCGATGGGTGGTGCGGTGCCATGCCGGTATTGACTAGTGAGGCAGCAAGCAGGACTCAGTGTGTTTAAGCGGATGAGGAGGTACAGCAGATCCTACAATGCATGCATCGTTGGGCAGGTCCCACATCCCACCCCGAGGCAGTATACTCTGTATTCTACTGTAATCATTCAGCAGAGGCTGGAAGCAGGAACTGAGTCTGAAGGTCAGGATCCGGCTGCAGTTTTTTGCCACTAGTGCCACAGCCCCTGCACACAGACAAAATCGTCGTGAGGGATGGAGTAGCCAGGTTGGGGGGGTTTTGGCACTGGAAGCGTAAATCATATGCTTTCAAAAATCAAACTGTAGGACTGCATGGCAATAATAAAAAGTTACAAAATAAAGAAACTCATAGCACACCAACACAGTGTACGAAACCAATCAAATGCACAGTTGGCATGTATGCATTGTCATTTATTTGGCACGGTGACCTTGTGTAATGTCAGCTAAGAGGCTATTTATTGGCTGTTGGGAGCTGTTACTTATTTAAAAAGTATGTTAATGTGTTTGACCTTATTGGTTGGTGTGGTGAACATAAATGTTTTAAATGTAGCAATGTCATTCATTTAATGCAGGACTTGTTGCGTGAATCTGTGAGTGGTGTTTTAATGGTGTATCAATTGATTGCTGCATTACCATGTATTCAGTGATGCCGGGAGGCTGGCTACAGTTTAGGCTACTGCTCCTGGCTGGCTGTTGCCTACCCTTGGTGCTGAAAATGGGAGTGAGATGACAGTGCTATGGGAGGGAGGGAGGAATTGGTTACTGCTGTGCATAGGGCCCACAGCAATGTAAATCTGGCCCTGGCCACACTAGTAAATCCCCACAGAAATGCCCCAATGAAGAAAGAAATCAGTCCTGAAGACTGCCGCTTGCTTCCACTTCCACTCTTCACTCAATCGCTGTTGACAAAATGCGAGAGCAGCCAGGGAAGCAAGCAAACTGCATCAGCAGTATGCAACCAGCCAAGGGAGCAGGAAAGATGTTCACGCACTATGTGTATGCTGGATTAAGGATAGTAACAGTGGTTGGATGGCCAAAGGAGAAAGCAAACAGTCAGCAGTGGAATGGCATTGGGCAAATGGCTCAGGTGCAGTCAGCGGCTGAGGCAGCAGGCAAGCAGTCGGTTGCAGGAACTCTTCAGTCAGTCAGACCAGAATGTCCAGAAGATATAAAGGTTAGTTTTAAATGAGAAAATAAATGGGTGGATGAGGGTACCGTTGGAACAAAACAACCTACAGTATATGCAGTAACCTATGTGCACTGGAGAGTTGAAACCCCATAATGGGGGGACAGGATGAGATCTGTTGTGAGGAGGGTAAAGCATAGGAAAGGGGTGGATGAAGATATATACACTGGGGCAGGGAGGAGGCAGAAATGTATTAACTAGGGCAGAGAGGAGTGGATAAATGGGTGAACTAGGACATGGGGTTGATCTGAAATGAGAAATCTGGAGTAGAGAGGGGGCAAAAATGTAAGACGTGAGGCAGGGAGTGAGATACAGTAAGTAAAATCTAGGGCAGGGACAGGGCAGATAAGTGAGAGCTGGGGCTTGAAGGGGCAGAAATGTGAGAACTGGGGCACATATAAGGCAGGGATGTGAGAACTAGGGCAAGTGGGGTAGCAGCAGATTGTGGGATCAGATGATGCTGATACTGTACAAGGGCAGGGTAGGAAAAATCCTTTATTTAAAATTATACAATGGCAAGAAAATTTCCTCGACTCTGATTGGTCAGTGTGTGCCTGAGACAGTGATTTTATTACACAATAACGTCACTGTATGGATTTGGCAGATGTTGACCTCTTATTTTTCAGAAACAAAGATATATTGCCACACTAAAAATCTACTAAAACGTTTTAAAAATATTTTTTTTATTTTGTATAACATCGAGCCATTGCATACTTGCAATAAGGCACTCCAAGGTGTGTGTTATTGTATAATAACGTCACTCCTGGGGTGGTGAAATCAAGCTGGCCGTGCTTCAACCCACCCCAGGAGTGACGCGATTACACGATAACACACACCTTGTCGTGCCTTATTGCTTAAATATCTGTTGACTCCTGTGTGGTATACTTCTTATCACAGTTGCTGTGACCTCTGGGACTACACTGACTTTACCCAGTGTGTCTGTGTGCGTGTGTGTGTGTTTGCCGCCGAGCATTAAGTGTGTGGAATTTTGCCAAATAAATAAATCCTAGAAATATTTTAGGTGACCAAAGAGAAGAGAAAAATCTGTTTTTCATTAAAAAACTATTTGTGAATCCTGCATGGTGTACTTTCCATCTGTGCTGCTGTGCCCCATTTGACTGCACTTTACCCAATGTGTGACTGTGTGCCAAATGGCACCAAGTGTGTGGCATCTAATATGGGTGGGTGGGCCGGTTGTTCTGTAAGCACCAGTTAGTGACTGACTTTTACTACTAACAAAGGAGAAGAAACTACAGATAACCCTAGCTAGAGTCATGTCAAAGTCCCAAATGATCATATCTCTCTCCTGTTATAATGAACAGATTTATTTGTTTTGGCCCACAGTTTCATGACATGTATGTCACTATTATCTTCATTTTGGAAGCACAATTAAAAAAAAGGGTTCGAGTTCTAAAAAGTTCTAAAAAAGATTAGAACCCTAGAACTTTTTGAAAAGTTCTAGACTACAACTAGAACCCAGAACCTTAGAGGGTTCTGACAACCCTAATGCGTAGTACAAAGACCGCATTAGTAAGGGTGCTGAATGACATGCTCAGGGCGAGGGACAGAGGAGGGCAACTGATTCTCATTCTCCTCACTTTCTCTTCAGCGTTTGACACTGTGGACCATGGGATGTTATTGAACAGGCTGCGGGACTATGTTGGACTCACTGGCAAGGTCATCAGCTGGTTTGAGTCCTTCCTTCGGGGCAGGTCCCAGAGGGTGGTATTGGGGTATTATTCCTCAGGCCTGATGGTCCTGCCCTGTGGAGTGCCCCAAGGTTCTGTCCTTTCCCCCATGTTGTTCGTAGTGTACGTGCTGCTGCTGGGTGAGGTCATAAGGCGGTATGAGCTGAGTTTCCTTTGCTATGCTGATGATACTCAGCTCTACCTGTCCTTTATACCTAGAAGATTTGATGCAGTCGATGTGCTGAATAAGTGCCTGGGCACAACACCATGTCTGCCTGTGCCTGACACCATTTCAAATGTTTTCTGTGGTTGAGGTGGTCACGCATGAACAAAGTTCCCAATTGGCCAATCCTCCCCGATAACTAATAGTACCAGTGCACCGAGCACGTAATGCACAAGTCACATGGCCATTGTTGTTTTCTTAAGAAAAGCCCTACCTACAGCAAGGGTGTGTGGCTGAGCCAGCAAACATGGTGGATGCCCAAAGGCAGAGCTCTCCCTTAGTCGTGCCTAATCCCCCTTGTATCCAAGCCATCCATTATGTTAAAAGGAAACAAACCTCAGTAAATGCTGCATCTATCCAAGGAGAATGTATAAAATGAAACAGCAGGCTCAGTTGTACTTTGGTGCTGCAAGTAAGAATTGTTCCTGTCTGGAGACCAGAGTGAGATCTATCAGCATGGTGAAGGAGTGGGAAGAAGATGGAGCCGACCCCACTGAACAGCCCATGTCCTTGAAGGTATTCTTCCCAGCAGTGCAGTCAGAAATGCATGCAACTTCACTAACATGAATGCTCCTCTAACCCACATCCGTAGAATAGTGGAAGGCCCCAGTGTAAGGAACAAAACTGCCAAAAATTGCATTATGGATCTAGAGGGGTGGGTCAGCATATCAGAAGACTGGATGGGAGAATTGGGCGGGTAGTGGTCTCAACTCAAAGAGCCGGTGAAGGAGCTAAGAGTGAGGACTGAAAATCAAGAAAACTGCTCCCGCTGCTTCAATGTACTAGTGGCGGGGTGGCTGAATGAGCTAGAGGGTCGAAATCCACAGACTTTTCTCATAATGGGCCTATTCACGAAGGTACGGAGTGGACCACATGCCACACAACTCCTGCGCGTAGCCCACTCCACATCTGCCCGGCCCCTGTGCACATTCACAATCCTTGTACACTCCCCCATGCACCCGATCCCCTGGCTGATCGTGGAGCTCCGCATGGGAGCAGGCCTGGGAGTGGTACAGGGGGCATGCATTCACTACAGTGCAGAATGTTGTGCACAGGGGGCTGCTGGCTACATCTTTGCAGGACAGCCATAAAACTTTGGGGACGGTTACGCACCCCCCAGGGAGGCAGCCATTGGTTGCAGCGCACATGGTTGGGGGTATTGCCCCCCGCCACAATAGGGATGCCCCTGCCATCAGGGCACACCAGTAGGTTGGGGGCAGTCAGCCAAAGTACCCCCTCAACTTCACGGTTGGGATCTGCATGCTGGCCGACAACATGGCACCGCACGGGTGCAAGGGATCCACTTCGGGACCCTGCCAGGGCAGCCAACTGGCTACCTACCGGGATCCTATGCTCCGCACCCACCTGCCCCTCCCCACCGACCTGCATGCCAGGGAGGTGAGGCCACATCTGGGAGCCGGGCAGAGGATGGTGTTTGTGAATGTGGCCCCTACGTGGATCTCCCAAAGGTGCGGAGCTGCTCTCCTAGATACAAGCATTAGGGGCATAAATTAGCGAATAGGCTGAATAACTCAGTTAAGAAGGGGAATAAAACCTTTTATAGGTACATCAGGGAGCGAAGAAAGACCAAGGGAGGGATAGTGAGGCTCAATAAAGGGGAGGAGGGTGGGCAGAGGGAGACTGTGAAAAGGCAGAGATACTAAACAAATATTTTTGCTCAGTATTTACAAATGAAGAGGGGGAGGTACATAAAACAAACAGTAGAAACACTCTGGATACAGAAGTTGATACCAGCCCATTTACAGAAGAAAGGGTTCTGAAAGAACTCTTAAAACTGAAGGTGGACAAAGCAATGGTGCTGGATGGGATTCACCCAGAATTCTAAAAGAACTAAGGGTAGAAGTAGTGACACCACTGACTACCCTTTTTAACAAATCATGGGAGGATGGGGTGGTACCCGAGGATTGGAGAAGGGCAGATGTGATTCCCCTTCACAAAAGTGGGAGCAAGGCAGAAGCAGGAAACTACAGACCTGTTAGTTTAGTGATAGGGAAAATGATGGAATCACTTCTGAAGGAACGAATTGTCAAGTATCTAGAGGCCAGAGGGGCACAGGACCCTAGGCAGCATGGATTTTCAGCGGGAAGGTCATGCCAGACGAATCTGATAGATTTCTTTGACTGGGTGACCAAAGTAGTAGATCAGGGAGGGGCTGTGGACATGGCCTACCTAGACTTTAGCAAGGCATTTGACACAGTCCCACACAAAAGATTAATATACAAGTTAGCCAGCCTGGGAGTGGGTCCCAAGATGACAGCCTGGGTAAAGAATTGGCTGGAGAATAGGACACCGAGAGTAATAGTAAATGGAGTCCACTCAGAAGAAAGGAGGGTTACTAGTGGGGTACCGCAGGGTTCAGTATTAGGACCAGTCCTCTTCAATGTCTTTATAAGCGACGCTGCAAAAGGACTGGAAGGAAAAGTATGTCTCTTTGCAGATGATACAAAGCTCTGCAACAGAGTTGATGCACAGGGTGGGGTGGAAAGGATGAGAAGGGACTTGGCAAGGTTAGAGGAATGGTCAAATGTATGGCAGCTTAGATTCAATGTTAAGAAGTGCAAGGTAATGCACCTGGGAAACAAAAACCCAGGGGAAGAGTACACAATGGGGGTGAGATACTAACAACAACAAAAGTGGAAAGGGACCTGGGGTAGTCATATCAGATGACGTAAGGTGGGCAAGCAAAGTGAGAGGGCAGCAAGGAGGGCTGGGGGGATACTGGGATGCATAGGGAGAGGCATCACCAGTAGAACACAGGAAGTTATTATCCCTCTGTACAGACAGCTGGTGAGACCCCATCTGGAGTACTGTGTGCAGTTCTGGAGACCCAATTCCAAGAAAGACATAGACAGGATGGAAGCTGTCCAGAAGAGGGCAACTAAAATGGTGCAGGGTCTGCACCAGAAGACATATGAAGAGAGACTTAAGGAGCTTAATATGTATAGCCTCGAGGAAAGGAGGGAGAGGGGGGACATGATAGAAACTTTCAAGTACCTCAAGGGAATCAACAAAGTCCAAGAGGGTAGCATCTTTCAAAAAAAGAGGTGTGCAAGACCAAGAGGGCACAATTTGAAGATAGAGGGGCGGCTCAGAGGTAATTTAAGGAAGTATTTTTTCACAGAGAGGGTTGTGGATGCATGGAACGGCCTTCCGGAGGAGGTTGTGGAGTCAAAATCAGTTGTGGAATTCAAGCATGCATGGGACAGTCATAAGGCCATTCTAGGGGTTGGGGGTAGGAAGAAGTAGGCTGCTGGTTAACTAGGATCTGCAGCTTATCCATCAGGTAGGGAAATGGGCAGACTGGGTGGGCCAAGCGGTCCTTATCTGCCGTCAAAATCTTTGTTTCTATGTTAATGTGATTAAAAGATTATTTGGACTTCTGATGACGTCACCCTCCATGCTGGATTGACATTACAAAGCTCCCCCCAGACAAAAACTGAACTGTCCCCCATCCATGCTCCAAACATCAACAAATTGATGACGAAGTTATCTTTATCAGAGGTAATTCTTTCTACATGGATCAACGACTGGTCGTCGACAAAGATTTTGTTGAATGACCAGACAGTGAAACCAGCAGGTCGACCGCATTTTGCAGTCGGCTGCCGGTTTCATAGGAAAACAAATGTTTTCTTGAGGGGCTTGCCCTGAACCCTGCGTGGGGGCAGGCCTCCCGCACTCGACTTAGATTCTCAGCTCCAAGTTGGAGCTGATTTGGGAGGGGATGCAAGACCCCTGACAGACAGTGCTGGTTCCAGCGGCCCCTACAGCAACGTGGCACTGTTGTCACTGTAGGGAACTGTGCTGTTGATATGCCGCTGATAGTGCGGCATACCTGTCTACACAACAGCAGCTGCAAGCTTTTGCAGCTGGACCCCCCATTTACCTTCACAATAACAGCCAAGAAACTGTTTAAAGGGGTTCACTGACTGAGGAACACACTCCCAAAATTCAGAGTGATACGGTGGAGAAACGCTGGGACCTGAGGGAACAGGAGAAAAAAATGGAATCTACTGAGACACACACCATGGGGCTGTCTAATACAGTTGATCTCCATAATGGCGCTTTTGTTGCAGCTCCACAATTGTGAATTACTTTCACTGCAAAAGGTAGAAGACCTAGAGAATCGGTCCCACTGGTTCAATACAAGAATTCATGATCCCCCAGAAAAGACTAAGACCAAGAACATGGTGGAGTTCATGGACGGTTTCTTCAGGGAAATTTTAAATTTGGAGCAATCCTATCAATTAAACACTATAAGAGCTCACCATGCTCTGGTAGTCATTAACACCCAAGTCACTGAGAGACATATACTGTTAGCTAGGGCAGGGGTATATTTCGAGGGTGATAAGGTGGGTAAATGGCCGGCTTGGCAGCTCGAGGTGGTCATCTTGCTGAGAGAATATCCTCCACACCAAGTGATATTGAACAAGCCTTTAGAGGCTACTATCAGAACCGTTACACATCTGGGTGCCATCCTGAAGAACAGAGGTATGTACCCTTTTTTCAAGAACTAAATATCCTGGTCATCACAGAGGCTCAAAAACTGCACTAGATGCCCCCATTACAGAGAAAGAGGTCAGTAAAGCAATTAAAGACCTTGGAGGAGAGAAAGCCTCAAGGCCAGACAGCCTTCCTGTAGATGTTTACATGGCTTTCAAAGATGTCTTTAGTGGACATGCTGAGGGAAAGTATGAGTGTAGGGAAACTACCCCCTCCACGCAGTCTACGAACATTGCAGTCCTACTGAAACCCGAAAAAGATCCCAAACTGTGCTCTTCATATCAGCCCATCTCCCAAATGGAGAAAGTGCTGACTTCAGTTGTTTATCCAGACCAAGTTGTCTTTATTGAAGGCAGAGTAGACAAAGATAACATCAGAAGAATTCTGAATGTTGCATGGTGGTGGAGAGGACTGAGGGGTGATCCAGTGGGCATATTGGCCCTTGATTCAGAAAAGGCCTTTGACCACGTAGAGTGGGGGTACCTGCATAGAGCCCTAGATGAATTTGGATCTGCTGAGGCATTTATGAGCTGAGTCTTGATGCTTTACTCCAGCCCCAAGGCACAAGTGATGGTGAATGAGGGAGTTGGCCTAGGCCTTTGAATTACATCATGTCACCAGGCAGGGCTGCCGCCTGTCACACTCGTTGTACGCCTTTTCCCTGGAACCCCTAACTGAGGCCATTAGGGCAAACAGGGAATGTAAGGGATTAAAGGTGGAATTGGAGGTGTACAAGGTCTCTATGTTTGCAGATGACTTGCTGCAGTATGCAAGACACCCAGGAAAAGCCTTGCAGCACATAGCAGTCACACTAAAGCAGTACGAGGAGGAGGAGGAGTTATCTGGCCTCAAGATCAACTGGGGGAAAAGTGAACTCAAATAGAAACACGGAAACACAGAAACATAACATAAACAATGACGGCAGAAAATGACCAGAGGTCCATCCTGTCTGCCCAAGTTCCCTATAATCCCTGGAACCTACTGTTCCTCCAGGGTACAAAAACCCTCCCACTGTCTCTCTAGTCTCCTCCCTGGTCCTGTCTCCCCTGGTAACCACTATTCCCTTCATTATGTCCCAGCCCTGTTTGAATGCCCTGACTGTTTTTGCACCCACCACCTCAGCTGATGGACTCTTCCACCACCCTTTCTATAAAGTAGTACTTCCTCACATCCCTCCTGAACCTTCCTCCTTTTAATTTACATTCACGTCCACGTGACCAGGAATTGGCATCCAGGTTAAACAGTTCCCTGCAATTCACTTTAATTCCTTTAAGGAACTTGATGATCTCTATCATATCTCCCCTCTCCCTTCTGGTCTCCAGCGAGTACATATTTAGTGCCTTGAGGCGCTCTTCATAGGATATGCGCTGCTGGCCTTGAATCACATTTGTTACTGTGTGGTGCACTATCTCCAACCTATCCTTGTCCTTTCTGAGGTGAGGACTCCAGAACTGGGCACAGTACTCTCAATGAGGCCTCACCAGGAATTAGTAGAGAGGAAGTATTACCTCTTTTCTTCTGCATTCAATACCCCACACATTTCACAAGCTCAACCCTGGCCCTACAAGTAGCAGACAATCACAAATATTCGGATATCACTATCCCCAGTGCTCTCAACAGGTTGTATGGACCAAATTAGCCACCCACCCTGAAGAAAATAAAAGATCTGGAGAAATGGTTGAAGCTGCTCTTGTCAGTTTTAGGCCCTGTCCACACTATGCCTCTGTAACGTTAGAGAGGGCTCAAACCGTTACCGCAACGGTTTGCGTTTACACCTGTAACGTTACAGAAGGCGTTTTCGTAACCGTTGTTGAAACCACTTATGAGGTGGTTTGAACAACGGTTACGAAAACAGTTGTGCCCCTGTAACATTACCAGCCATAGTGTGGACACATGAGTGTGTAGCTCCAGCATTCCCCCAGTGCAGCACGAACTGCATTGTGGGATAGGGTGCAGCTGTAATGGTTCCAAACCATTATCGAGACTGTTTGCCGGCAGTGTGGACACACTGTTATGGTTCCAGTCTGTAATGGTTTGGAACCGTTACACACTGTAAGTGGTGTAGTGTAGTGCAGACAGGGCCTTAGTCTGAGTCAACACCTTTGAGATGTGCAAATTCTCTAGATTGCTATATCCGCTTCAAGCCATGCCAGTCAGAATCTCCCCAACATTCTTTAAGGCAGTACAAAGTTCGTTCAACAGCTTTATATGGAGAGGTAAACCTGCGAGGATTAGAGCCACCACATTACAGAAATCCATCAAGGAAGGTGAAATTGCCCTCCCAAATGTTCAACATTACTATTCTTGGGCTGCACAGTTCGTGTTCTTGAAGCAAGTGGTTGGGATGGGGAGGACCCCATGGAGGAACATGGGGCAGAAACAATTGTAGGGACCCCCAGATGGAGGCCTTCTGAGCCTTGGGCAGGTGAAAGGCAACAAAGAGGGGGATAAAGAACCCATTCACGAGAGTCACAGAAGAGATTTGGCACTCAGCCTATAAGGACATTGCTCACCCACAGCAGCTGCCCCCATAGGCCAGTTTTTTTTTGTTTTTTTTTTCAATTCAAAGTTTTATTCAGTTTTACACACATACAGAGAGAAGATCTACTGTAACATGTAAATGGGTAATACAGTACAAATATATAGGAACTTAGATCAATCCCCCCACCTTCCCATGACCTCCCATTCACACAGAGTTCAGCAATCTAATATAAAACTATCTATCGGCAAAAGAAAGATCATTAGATTCCCATAGGCCAGTTTAACAGAAGCTATTAAAGAAAAAAGAGGCTACACAGTGTATGTGCACCAGGCAGTTATAAAATGATGCAAGTGGGGTCTTAGGTTAGTGGCGGACTTGTTGATAGGGGAATCCCTAACCACCTCCACTGAGCTAAGATCACATTTTAGCATTCCCACACAACGCATTCTTTGTGTATTTATGTATCAGGGCCCTCTCACCGGATGATACAGACCTACTTCAAACACCATCCCTATCCCCCAGTGGAACAGGTCCTGGTGCCCCCTTAACCAAACTCCAAGCCACTATTATTCTTCTGTAAATTAAACAGACGCAGATGACCCCACAAAATGGGGATTTCCAGTTGGAATAGGGGGTTGACCTGAGACTCATGCCACCCAGGGGGTCTGGCACAAAGAAATACAGCATTCAACAGGTTGTGCAGTGTCTAACAGATTATGTCAGATTCAAGATAATGTGCTATGTGGAACGTAGCTACCCCCTGCGAAAATGCATGATATGAAACCATGTGTCCCAGACGTGGAGTAGAGTAAGGTACCTTCGGCCACATGCCGGTATCTTGTCCACACACTGGGCTGGATTTTACAAGCCCCGGGAATGCTGCAAGCCCCCAGTTTGCTGATCATATGGTGCATTTGGGATTTTCTATCCTGTGTGCCAAGTGCCACAAGTTACACCAGCTTTTCCCTAGTTTAGCTTGCGGCATTCAGGGGACCCTTTCTACTGGGCTTGCACCAAATATTTGGCACAAACTGCCATAAAATGAGGAAACTGTAGCAACTGCATCCAGGAATAGAATATCGGGTGCTGTGGTGGCCAAAGTGTTTGATGCAGCTGCACCAAAAATTGGTTTGACGCTGGGCTTGATGCAAAGTGTGCGTCGCCCTTTGAAAATGTGGCCCATTGTGTCACTCTACAAAGGAATTCATGAAATCATGGAAAACATACTGGGGAAGCCTCTTCAAAACACGCCTCTATAATGGGCTCTGGGGACTGAGGGGATACCAGGGGTGGTCTGGGACACCCCTTTGTGGCAGTTAGTGTTGGTTAATTCATGGAAAGCGATTGCCCACTCTCTGAGGCCTAGCTAAAGCACCCACTATAGCCCCGAGGACTGCTAACATATTAGAATGCTTGAAACTGGAAAAAGCACAACTAGGGGTGAATGGGAATTCTACGCACTTCAAATCAATCTGGATACCCGTGCTGAATGCCTTGGAAACTGAACTCTGACCACCTGAGCATAAGTATCCAGGGAAGGAGT
Source organism: Neoceratodus forsteri (assembly GCA_016271365.2). Lineage (NCBI taxonomy): Eukaryota > Metazoa > Chordata > Ceratodontiformes > Ceratodontidae > Neoceratodus > Neoceratodus forsteri. Next base: position 1,188,805,240 of record CM057451.1, on the reverse strand, counting down.
AAGGCTCAGTTATGAAGCACTAAGTGTTCTTGGTATACAGAGGGAACCTCCAGGCACTGTACCGTACATACTGTGGCAAAGCTAATAGAATAAACACTTTTCCCCTTAACTATCTCCTCTCTCTTCTCTGGTCTCTAGTACCTGACATGTATAGTTATAGCTGTATTCCTGCTCTCAGTGTTTATGTTACCTGCCTCCTTATTTTTTGAACTGTTTTATGTCAATTTATGGTACTGTATACTGATGTACCCCATTGTCCTACCAGGACCTCCTTGTAAATGGACATGCTCAGTGGAGTTTTTCCTACAAATAAACTTGAATTTTTTTTTTTGTAACTTCTATTTGTTCACCTGCAACCTCGGGGCATCTCTCAGGAGAGCCACTCTCAACCTTGGCTTTCTTCCACCTGAAACCTCCCCCTGGCCCAGTGTGGTACTCACTTCCCACTTGGAGCCTTGATGACCCCCCAGATTTAAGCCCCTCGGGGCGGGACCACCCCACTCCTTACCTGACCTGGGTGACCTTTTTGAAATTCAGTCTTGCTGGCTCGGAGGAGAGGCGAAGGCTTGGGATGATAGCCAGCGGAAAGTCCGGTGTCAGGCAAGAGTGCCACAGTTCCTGGAAGCCTCCATCGCCTCCCCGAGGTGCAGGGGTTTTTCTCTTGTAAGGTCCCTCCCCCTTGGCTTGGATGTGCAATGTGTCCCAGAGTGGTCATGCATGTTCCCATGCATGCAGCAAGGTCACTGCTGCAGCTAATCCCCACAATTCTGGATCCTGAGCTTGCCATGCTTCCAGCTGCCGCCAGGAGTCGCTGGAGCCCAAGATCAAGATCCCCTTCCCTCCCAGGACAGGAGAGCAGCCCTCTGGATGCTCAATCCTGTCCTCCCCTGCCGACCCCTGGAAGCCAAGTTCGCTTCTGAAACCCGGGTCGCCGGCATGGTGTGAGGTGTGGCATCCAGCGCCTCAATCCTCAGCACCACCGGGCCAAAATAAACTTAAACTTGAACTACTGTCTGACTCTCATTAGGGAGCAGAGGGAAAGGTATTCAGTCAGTTAAATAAGAAATTAAAGCAAGTATTGCATTTTGTTATTATAAAACACTTGTGTATTAGTTTATATGGTAACAGCTGTATTGTACGTGTTTAGAACATACATAATTTGCAATTTCTGTAATAATCATACATGTTAGATCTAGCATTGCTAAAGTCTACTCGGTGATGAATGTATTTAAATTAGTTCTGTACTGTCTAAATCTGCAGGCAATCAAAAATAAAGTTTATTAAAAAGAAAAACAATGGTCATGCTGGACAGGACTGCTCATGTGTTTCTGTATATTTTGTCAATATGTCACTGGTAGTCTCACTTAACTTGTTGTTTTCCCCTTGTTCTTTCTGTCCTTTTCTCGTTGTCTCCTATAACCCTGGACCTTCACCATCACAGTGGGTTACTTCTTTTACTCCATGATAAAGTAAGAAGTGCGACCCACTCAAACAATATAACGATCAAGGATTTTTTTTTATTATTTAGTGTCCAACCAATCTGTCACAAACGCACTCAGCAGGTCAGGCCCTCTGCTCCCACAGTGCCAACCTCCGAGCGCAGTGTTGTGAACAGGTAACAGACAGGGTAACCCTCCTGTCTGCTTGGGGGTCCAAATCACCTTTAGTCTCAAGTTCTGGGTGGGGGGATTCAAACTATGAACCTTATGCTAGCGTACCCAAGTGTACAGGCTCAGATAATCTTCTCTTCGGGGGGATGCAAGATGTCTTTCGTCTAAGGGCACCTAACCAGGTATCCAAAATGGACCCTTAAAACTCTATAAAAGACCTTAGGTATATTCTTACCTTTTCCCAGTTTAGTAACACCATCAAGCTTTGAACAGTTTTTGTAAGTCTTAACCCTCTATACATCACATGCAAAAAGAACTTCGAAGACACACCCAGGCAGTCTTTCAAAATAATATTTTTACTAAAATGGATAAAAAATATGTAAAATGTAAACACAGAAAACTATATCAAAAAGCATACAATCACTTAAAAGAAAACAAAGGAAACTACAGACAACCTCCTATCAACATACAGTTAGACTTTTTCTATCTAACGCATTACCTCTATAGTGCTTATCATTAGATCTTGTTTCTTAAGAGCCCAAAAAGATATGTTTGGAGGCAATAGAGCGCAGTGGTTTAAGGCTCTGGGCTGCAAACCTGGAGACCTAGGTTTGAATCCCATAGCCCTCACTTGCATATTGTGTGACCCTGAGCAAGTCACTTGTGCTCCCAGATTGCACCTGTAAACAAGCTTTCAGCTTAGTGTGTCTTGCCTGGTAAAACAAAGGTAAAAAAAAAAAAAAACCTGTAATAGTATGGCCAATGTTTTGCTGGTGGACCAGTTTTATCAAGGCCTACAGGATCTGTACATTGAGCTTAAATCCCTGACTCCTTTTTCTTAATGAATTTCTGGTATAATCTCAAGCTCCTCATTTTGGGTAGAGTGAGCCAAGCGGGAGGACGCATGCCACTTTGCGCTCCCACATTATAAGAATATACAGAAAAAAATTATGAAATCAACTACTGTGTATCAAATTCCAGTTATCTCATTGAGTGTGCTGAGTTGTGGACTGCAGTTTATCTAGTAGGGTGGCCTCCCCTTGTCTGCAAACCCTACTAAGTCAATAAATATAATGTGGTATTAATCGCGCTGTGAAGAGTGCGCTACAAATTACAGCGACAGGGGTACAAAAGCGATAGAGAATTACCGCTACCCCTGTCACTGTATGAATTACTAGGATGGCATCAAGTTACCATGTGCTGGTGCCTGGTCCAGCCACTCCTGTGGTGGAGCAGTAAAGGCACCAGCACATGGCATACTTGGGAGACCTTGGCTGTAGTCTGATTCCCCACAGGTCCTCCCATGTTACAACTTACATAGAAACATAGAAACAACTTCCAGTTCTGCCTCCATGTTGCACAGTTGCTAAACACAAGCGCTCCAATCCACCAGGAGAGAAATTCACGGTAGTACTCGTCCCCCAGCACCGAGAAATTACTCCAATACTGCCAGTTGCTGCTCTGACTCACCTGCTTTGCGATGCCTCCTAAATCGAGGGCGAAGGACACACTAATGGAGTTCTTAAAGCTGAACGCAGCTCTGGACTAACACTACCTGAAGGCCCACAACAAGTCACAACCCACGACCCAACAACAGACACAAGAACAGGCCGAAGAGCCTCCGGAGGAGGAATTCACCATCACTTCGAGGAGATTGTGCCAGGAGCTGGCTAAACTGAACGACACCCTGGGCAAAATAGAACACTCAATGGTTGAAAATAAAAAGAGTATCGTAGTGGTGGAGAAATGGGCTGCCAACCTAAAGGGAGGCCTATCACGTGCTGACAAAGCAGTTGATCGCCACGAGGGTATGCTGAATCATCTAATGCGCAGGGAGAGAGAGTTGACAGATAAACTAGATGATCTGGAACTCAGATCTAGACGAGACAGCATGCGCATTTACGGAGTACCGGAGGACATGGAGCAGGTTAAGATGGAGGACTTTCTTAACTCCCTTTTAAAAGAAATACTAGATCTACCTGCTGACCTCCCCCTGAATATTGTATGGGCACACCAGGCTCTGGCTAAAAAAACTATCAGCCCCAATGCAACCCCGAGGTCCATTGTGCTGAAATTTTTGGACTATAGGATTAAAACCAGAATCCTACAAGCTACTTGGGCAAAAACAAAGTCATTTTTGGGGATAAGCACCAATATTTTGATAATGGTTATAGCCCCATTACCCAACAAAAATGAAAAGTGCTCCTGGAGATTAAGAAATGCCTGGCCTCCAAGAACATTTGCATGCATCTTATCGCACTAGCACAACTGAAAATATTTATCCCAGAGGGCCCACAATTCTTTCATTCTCTTGAGGCCGCCAAGAACACCTTGTTGCAGTTGGGGGTTCCTCAGGTTATGCTGTCCAGGCTGACCGGATTAGAGAGAGACACTTCAAATGGAGAGGAACCCTGGACCAGAGTAGGAGGGGCAAGGAAAAGAAGCCAATCTTCGTCTCAGGATCCCTCAGAGAATAAGTCTTCCAGTGCATCAAAAGGGCAGACTCTATCAGAGGACATTACAAACCCTCCTCATTGATTTTATGACGCTTTCTTCTTGGACTTGAAGGGTGGACACACGGTATGGCCTTGCACCGTTCTAGAGCCCAAAGGGGCTTCCGTGAGGCAGTCTAAGGAGCTTTTAGTAGTCTAACATATGTTCCTTATATATGCTCTTGATACAGATGAAAGTTCCTTGCAAGGTGGGAGGGGTTTGGTTAAAAGTGGTCGTACATGTATTTGAGTGCAAGCCTTTGGTTTGATACATGATTTTGTAATTTTTGGGCTAACGCACCAGCATTACAGGAGAGCTTCACTCTGTTTCCTGACCTACATGTAACCACAGCTGTGTAAAGAGCAGATAGATTGGGCTTAAGACAGAGGTACTGGGGTGGAGATTTGCTCATTATCCCAATTTTATGGAGAGAGGGGGTGCATTACAAAAGAAGGACCGGGGGACAAGGTTTCTCCCTTCTTTCTATGTTTTGAGAGATATATCATCTCCCGCTGGGGGCTCCCTGTATATAGTTAGGGGGATTTTTGGACCCTGACAGGGAATCATCATGGGGGAAGGGAGAGGGAACATGGCTTCGATTGTCCTCCAGCCCCTAGCCACGGTGGGGAAAGTGTCTGATAACCGATTGGGATTTCATTGGTTGGGATAGCAGATGCAGCCTTACCATATCTTCACAGGGGAAACATCGTCGGACTCTGCAAATCCCAATTTGTGGGGGACGGTTGAAGTCATATGGTTTCCAGGGGGGTATCTAATCACTCACTGGAGGGCCCTGGAGCCCTCCTAAAGAATTTAGGTTACAGCTCGATCTAGGCCCAATGTGGGATCTTATTTTCCCACCCCCCCACATTTGTTTATCTCCTGGGGGGTTGGGATTAAGCTGAGAGGAGGGGGCTCCTTGAATTATTCCTAACAACAAACTCTCTATTGGATTGTCAGGAATAATGGGCTAGACTTAGGGGGATATGCCTGGTCATCCCTCAAGTGCAAGTTTAGAGCAGGGCCCCTTCTAAGGGTGCCCCATCCGGTTGACTAGTGCCACTCGAGATACTTACCAGATGTTGTTTTATAGCCTTGGAAGTTGTCAAGCTTGTTGCTGTACAAAGTTTAACTGTTTTACTGTTAAGAGATTCAAAATATTTGATTGGTATTGGAAGTCCATGCTGCAAGATATACTGGGTAAACAGGGGGCTAAACAAGAAGAATGGCAGAGAGATGGTTAGCTTCATATAATGTGAGGGGACAAGGTAAACCTTTCAAGAGAAAGAGAATTTTGAATGAGCTGCATAAGGCTCACATTGAAATAACGCTCCTCCAGGAAACTCACTTAGACCAGGGGGAGAGTATTAAGCTTAAACGTGCATGGGTAGGTCAAGTATATTATTCCACTTATAAGGCCCACCCCCATAGAAGAGGGGTCACCACTCTAATCCACAAAAGTTGCCCTTTCCAGCCTATTAACGTATAAGAGGACCAGGAAGGGAGATTCCTGTTTCTTAGGGACATCTATAGAGGGGTTCCATGTGCCATTCTAAATATCTACACACCCAATCATGACTGGGAGAATAGTGACTTCCTAAGGGATGTGCTCCTCTGGGTGGCGCCCCCTCCGGGAGAGATGTTTATTGTAGGGGGAGACTTCAACACAGTCCTCAGCCCCAAGATGGATATATCTGGGGTTCCACTGGGCCCCCCTCCACAAGAAGCTCCAACACTGACTAAAATGGGGAGAGATTTGGGCCTCGTAGAGGTTTGGTGCCACCAACCCAGACCTGCAGGCAATAATGTCAGAGGCTAAACTGGACATAGTAGCAATTAGTGAGATGTGGTTTACCAGTAACCACACTTGGGAGACTTCAGTACCTGGCTATGTATTGTTCAGAAGAGACCGAGGTGCAAAAAGGGGGAGAGGAGTGGCCCTGTATGTTAATGAAAATATCAAAGCTACAGAAATTCAGAATACACATAAGGAGCCAGAAGAACTGTGGGTCACCCTGGAAACAGGAAATGGGGCAGCCATAAGAACTGGGGTTGTCTATAGGCCCCAGACCAGAGGAGGACATAGACACATTACTGTTAGAAGATATACAAAACATGACAGCTAAAGGGAGGTTCTGATAATGGGAGACTTCAACATGCCAGATACAGATTGGTCAATACCAGCAGGAACATCTGCCAGAACTAGACTCATAGTGGATTCCCTGCAGGGGAGGCCTCAAACAACTGGTACAGCAACCCACAAGAGACAGGGCTATCCTAGATCTAGTACTGACTAACAAAGAAGGATCACAGATCTCAGGTAGAAGGTCACCTGGGGGCCAGTGACCATCACATGGTATGGTTCAATTTGGCTACTACATCTAAATCATCCCATTCCAAGGCAAAATATGGGACTTCAGAGGGCTGACTTTGATAAGATGGCCAACAGAGTTAAGCTAGCCCTGGCAAAAGAAACACAGGTGAGGAGGTACAGGCAAAGTGGGCAAGCATTAAGGATACAATACTTGAAGCAACATCCCATTGTGTTAGACAGAAAAGGAAGTGCAAAGAAGAAGGAAACCACTTTGGTTCTCAAATACAGTAGCAGAAAGGTCAGAGCCAAAAGGCTGGCCTTCAGAAAATATAAGGGAACACAGCGGGATGAAGAAAGGAGGCATACCAAACTGCCCTAAGGGAAGCAGGTAAGGCAGTAAGGCAGGCAAAGTCCCAAACTGAGGAAACACTAGCACGAACAGTAAAGAAGGTGACAAGACTTTCTATAGATACATTAGTGAAAGGAGAAAGTCCAGAGGGGTATTGCTAAGCTTAATGGAGAAAGGGAGCATGTGAGGAGGAGGACCCTGTAAAGGCATCTATCCTAAATAGATACTTTGCTCAGTATTTACTGAAGAGAAGGTAGGGCAGGGCCACAGCTCAGCATCATGGACACAGGGAGGAGGTGAGCACTACTCCTTCACAAAGAAAGGGTCCTACAAGAGCTTGCTAAGCTCAGGGTGGATAAGGCAATGGGACCTGATGGCATACATCCCAGGGTACTAAGGAGCTAAAGGAGGAACTAGCAGAGCCATTAGCAGAATTGTTTAGTGAGTCTCTGAGCACAGGAGAGGTCCCAGAAGACTGGAGAAGGGCTCATGTGATCCCACTCCACAAGAGTGGTAGCAGGGAGGAGGCGGGAACTACAGACCGGTCAGTCTTACCTCAGTAGTGGCAAGATTATGGAGGCACTCCTTAAGGAAAGGATAGTGCAACACCTGGAATCCATAGGAGCACAGGATCCAAGACAGCATGGGTTTACAAAGGAGGTACTGTCAAACTAATCTCATAGATTTCTTTGACTGGGTAACCAGAGTGGTGGACCAAGGGGGAGCAGTTGATGTCGCCTACCTTGACTTCAGCAAAGCTTTTGACACTGTTCCACATAGAAGATTGATAAATAAGCTGGGTAGGCACTGGGTGGGTCAGAAGTTGGTCAACTGGGTGGCAAACTGGTTGACTGGCAGAAAACAGAGAGTGGTGGTAAATGGTATACAGTCAGAAGAGATGCAAGTTACAAGTGGGGTACCTCAGGGATCAGTCCTGGGGCCAGTCCTATTCAACATCTTCATTAGTGACCTCGTAGATGGACTAGAGGGGTAAGGCTTGTCTGTTTGCAGATGACACCAAGATCTGCAACAGAGTAGATGATCCAGATGGGGTGGGCAGAATGAGAGAGATCTGGATAAACTAGCAGAATGGTCAGAAGAGTGGCAACTGGGATTTAATGCAAAGAAGTGCAAAATCATGCACATAGAGAAGAAACCCTGAAGCCACTTATAGGCTGGGAGGAGTTGCTAGCAGTCACAAAGGAAGAAAGAGACTTGGGCATCATCATCCTGATGACCTAAAATCATCAAGCAGACCTCTAAAGCAGTAGGTAAGGCTAGGGGGTGTTAGGGTGTATTAGTAGGGGTATCACAAGTCATAAGAGGGAGGTAATAATCCTCCTGTACAAGACATTGGTTAGGCCCCATCTGGAGTACTGCGTGCAGTATTGGAGGCCACACCTTCCTAAGGACATTAACCAAATTGAGGCAGTCCAGAGAGGGCAACCAAAATGGTGCAGGGACTGCATCAGAAGACATATGAGGACAGATTAACAGAGCTCAATATGTATACCCTTGAGCAAAGGAGGGAGAGAGGTGATATGATCGAGACATTCAAACACCTTAAGGGCATAAACAAGGTGAAAGAGTCTAACATGTTTAAATATAAGAAAAATAGCAGGACAAGAGGACACAGCATGAGATTAGAGGAGGCGATTAAGGGGGAATGTGAGGAAATTCTTTTTTACAGAAAGGGTGGTAGATGCATGGAATGGCTTACCACAAGAAGTGGTGGCTATGAATACAGTGCAGGGCTTCAAACAGGCATGGGATAGGCATAAGGGAGCAATACAAATGACTATGAATAGATAGGTCACTGACAGACCAAAGGCCGATGGCACATTTATAAGGTAGAAAAAGAAATGGGAAGACTGGATGGGCCTTGCGGTCCTTATCTGCCGTCAACTTCTATGTTTCTATGTTTCTATGTAACACACGAAGGTACAGGATTATACCTGCTGGTCAGCACCTCATACTGCCTACTCAAGGCTAGACATGCTGTGGCTGTCCACTGACTGGCTCCACAGGGTGGAGGAATCCTGGATTCATCCCCGGACCATTCTGATCATAGTATGGTGTCAATGCTTCTGTGGCCATGCCCTCAAATTAGAAACTCCACTTGGAGGTTAAACGTATTCCTTCTGAGTACACAGGAGTACAAAGACCGCCTAAAGGAGACAATAAGACAATATGGGAAAGACAATCCCACCCAGGATACCACAGCAGCAGTCGGGTGGGATGGTCTGAAGACAATTCTTGTGGGGACCACCATAGGGTATGCTTCTAACCTCAAAAGATGGCAACAAAAAGAAATACTTGAGCTCGAGAATCATCTCTTTAACCTGGAAGATGAACATAAGATCTACTTGAATGACCAGGTCAGGAATCAGTTGGAAGAAACAAGAGGGAAACTAAATAGACTTTTAGATGAGAAAATTGAGGGACAATTAAGATACTCCCACCAGAGATTTTTTGAGGCAGGTAATTGAGCATGTAGATTACTGGCATGGCAATTAAGGAAAGAGGCTGCTGCTAGAAATGTCCTTCATTTAAAGACCCCAGGTATTAGGGGACAGTATGCATCTGACCCAGAAGCAATAGCGGCACAGTTTCAACAATTTTATAAAACATTCTACTGCCAGGATCACATCACAGACTATCCAGATAAGCTAGAAGCATTCTTTCAGAAGGTAAAAATGCAGCAACTATCTGTTGAAGAAAGGGAAATACTTGAGGCCCCCATATCAGAAGAGGAATTTCATAAGAGTTTTAGAGAACTGAAAACAGGGTAGGTCCCAGGACTGGATGGGATACCTGGTGAGCTTTATAAGGCTCTCGAGCCTGAACTGGTCCCTTTATTAAGCAAAGTCTGTCAAGGAGTGAGGAATGGTGAACCCATCCTGCCGAGTTGGAAGTATGCCCAAATCTCTGTCATCCCTAAGGAAGGGAAGGACCCTGAGCTTTGCAGGTCCTACAGACCTATCTCCCTCCTGAATGTAGATCTCAAAATTTTTACGATGACCCTAGCCTGCAGGCTACAGGGGTGTGAGGGGACTCTGGTCTATCCGGATCAAACAGGCTTTATCAATGGTAGACTGATTCACAATAACATTAGGTGCCTGCTAAACCTTCTGGCCTACCAGCAGACTAAGGGGGAACCATCCTTAGCAATTTTCATGGATGCAGAGAAGACCTTTGACAGGGTGGACTGGAGGTTCTTACACAGGATCCTGGAAGAGATGGGGAAAGGCCCTAGGTTCAAAGATGAGATCCAAGCACTTTATGTGGCCCCTCAGGCCATGGTGAGGGTAAATGGTATCATCAGTCAAAGGTTCCCTCTCACCAGAGGGATCAGACAGGGGTGTCCATTCTCCCCCCTCCTTTTTACTTTGTGCATTGAACCCCTGGCCAGGGCAATTAGAGACAATGTGGACATTAAAGGTATCCAGGTGGGAGGGAGGGAACATAAAATCTCCTTATGTGCCGATGACTCCCTGTTCTTTGTGACCTCTCCAAAGACCACTCTTTTGGTTCTAAAGGGGCTTCTCCAGGACTATGGTCAGGTGTTGGATTACAGGATTAATTGGGACAAATTGGCGGCAATTAAAACTCAGTGTCAGTTTCAGTGATTCAGCAGGTAGCACACTCACCCCTGAGGCCGGGAGATCAGAAGGCTGTGGGTTCCATTCCCACACCAGGTACTTGGGTTAATATCCCAATACTGACACTGTAGTGCAGCATGAGGGGGGTGCTGCACTCTTGAGGTGCCGTCTTTCAGATGAGATGTTAAACCGAGGTCCCATCTGCCTGTTCTGGTGGTAGTTCAGGTGGAAGTTAAAGATCCCATGGCACTTCTCGAAAAGAGCAGGGGAAGTTTATTGAGCAAAATAAACATGACATCACAGAAAATCTGAATTTCCATCAAGAGAATTACTCATATAAATTATCATGACATCAAGTATTTACAGAAAATAAAATTGTATAAGAACAAAATTAACATAAACAACAATTATTAACATTTAAAAGGGGAAATGTTTCCAAAATTGAACAACTTTATCCTGAGAAAACTTACAAGTATATTTTTCTTTAACCTGTAGCATCCCTGTCTCTATTTATGAAGTTACAGTAGAATGTAAAACTCGTTGCTGTTGTAGAACATATTGACACCTAGCTTGCCATAAAAAATATTGAATATATGCAAAAAAAACATTCAAAGTACTTTTATGATATTTTTTCCATACCCCTATATAATCCCCCAAAATTAAGATATTATATGTACGTAATGTCAGGAAAGGCATATTCCATTTAATTGCCGCCTCACTCCAAAATAACCTACTGTCAGTACATTCAAGATAAAAGTGTGACTGACTTTCCTCAATATTATGACACAAAAGCCTAGGGCAGTATCTATCTGCCTGTGGTTTATATTTAAGATTCCCCCGGACTCCTAATCTCCCTTGGGCAGAAATCCATACAATATCCCAAATCTGTACTGGTAATCTAAAGTCTGTCATTTTATGTAAAGCAAAAGTCATTCTAGTAGGTACACATTCAGGAAAAAATAAGAGATATTTGTTGTACTTCATAAACTATATAGGAATAAAAAGATTTCCTAGCCAGAGAAAGTAATTTTTGAAACAGCATTTTCCATTGCTGCAATTTTTTAATAGAAGAAATCCTATACTTTGTAAGATTATCTGGAATTAATATCTTAGGGGGTAAAAGAATCCACTTCTAGAAATATTGTTTCCATAGAAATTGTGACCAAATCTGCCATGTCATAGTGGCCAGTCTCCATAAAAAACTAAAGGAATTAAATAAAAAAATTGAATGATAAAATACCAAAGAATTCACCATGTGTAACCCACGCTTTATAACTGGTAGATATGTAATATCCCTCTTAACCAGATTCAATCTATTTCTCCATACCATTTGAAAAAAGAAACTAAATAGTCTCATTTCTAAATTGACTGGAGGTGGATAAAGGTAGCTTAAATAACGAAAAACTGGTAATAGGATTTTTTTAATTATCATAATATGTTTCTTTTTCCCAATTTTCCACTGTTTCCATACATTATTTTTACTTTATCCAAGTACCAACTGTTGCTCCCAATTGTAAACAGCCATATCCCAGTGCCCGAACCAAATACCCAACATTTTTTGGGGGGGAGGTGGTCAGTGGAATTTCAGTAAAATCCGTAATTTCCATCTGTGTGTGATCCAAAGAAAATGCAAAACTTTTCTCCATATTGATTTGTGCCACAGAGAATTGTCCACAGTAATTAAAAACCTCCAGTGCATTTTTAAGTGAAGTAACATCCTTCATCAATAAAGTAACATCATCAGCGTATGCCGTGATTTTTTCTGTTTCTAACATTGGTTTGGGAGAAAGATCAATACTATGCTGATCCCATTGAATTTGTAAAATAACTGGATCTAATGCAAAGGTATATAGCAGAGGGCTTAAAGGGCATCCCTGCCTAACACCTCTACAAAGCTTAACATCTGCTCCAAAAAGTCCATTAACTATCGGAATTATTGTAGCATTAGTGTAGAGCAGAACAACCCACTTCACAAACTGATTAGGTATACCATATTTTAACAAGATATCAAAAAGGTACTTATTTCTAACCTTATCAAAAGCTTTGGCCTGGTCTAAGGCCACCACAAAACCTGAATTGTGCCCCATTTTGCTAGTCTCAAAAAGTTCCCTTAACAAGTAAAGATTATGTTGAATTTTTCTTTGGGGAATTGCACAGGTCTGGGTTGGGTGAATTAAAGTATCAGCAACCTGTAATAGGCGATTATTCAAAATTTTAGAGATAATTTTATAATCACTATTTAGGAGACTGATAGGTCTCCAGTTAGAGAGTAATTTTTTATCTCCTTTTTTATGTATATAACTCAGAAGAGAAGTACTAAAAGCTTCAAAATGGAAATTGGAAGTCAGCATAAAGTTAAATACCAAAGGTAGGAAATAACTCATATGTGACACCCATTTTTTATAGAAATCGTTAGGAATACCATCTAGTCCTGGAGACGTTCCCATGTTTAATTTTTTAATCACTTCCTCAACTTCTTGTGAAGAAATGGGTTTCATCAGAAATTGTTTCATGGACTCCTCTACATGAGGAAGTGGTGCTGTAAGATTATCTGGCAAAGTGTCTGTATTCCCTACTGTATCTTTAAACATATCTGTGACATACTGTTGCACTACCAGTAACATTTCCAGATCTGTATCTGCTATAACTCCATCAGATTTAAATTAACTAGTCATTAAGGTTTTATCTAATCATTGTTTACATGCTTTATAGGGGTCTGAAACAGGTTGTTTCTGTGTTCCAAATCTAAATTCCATTTCTAAGGATTTAGTCCTATCATATTGGTAGGTTTTCATCTGTTTTTTTATTTCAAAGATTTGTGATTTAAATTTTGAGTAATCATATGGAGGAAAGGACATAAGTTTATACAATTGATTCCTATAAGTTAAATATTTCAAATAATTAGAATTAGCCCTTTGTTTTTCCCAACTAACAAATAATGTCTTCAGCTCTATTTTAGTATCCAACCACCAGTCATAGATATCATCATACAGACACATAGTAGAGTGTCTGGCTTCAAAAAAAAACCTCCAAATCATGAAAGTATTCTAGTAAGTCTAAAAGGGATGTATTTAACCTCCGCCTCTGTATAGTGGAGAATATTCTAGTAGGGACATCAGATAGACTAAAATCACAGAGTAGTATCTGATGATCTGAAAATTCTGTAGGTTTAACACCACTAAATATTGGTTTAATATATTTCAAGACAATAAACATATCTATACGCATAGCATATACATGCCTATGATATGTAGCCCCATAATTAGTGTGTAAAGATCTATATGCATCTGATAATCTGGCATCAAAAATAATTTGTTTTAAAGCATGCAAATCGCAATACATTTTTTTTTGAATCCCCAGAATATTTAGTGTCTATATCACAATTAAAATTCCCACCCCACACAATATGCCATCTAGTATATAAAAAAGGTTTTAATTACTCAAATAATTCAATTCTAGCAGATTTTGTTTGAGGGACATATAAATTAATAAAGCGGAAAGAAAAATCTCCAAAAGAACAATTTAGGACTAAGGCTCGCCCAGGCCTCACATCTATTAGTTTAGAAATTCAGAATTAGTATTTTTAAATAAAATTCCTATCCTGTCAGTGGGATGCGGACCAAATGTCCAAAAGAAAGGACCCCAAATCCATCTTTTTTTAAACTGATCTATCTCAAAAAGAGAGGATAATCAAGTTTCTTGTACAAAAATAATATCCACTTTAAGTAAATCCAAATCGGCCAAAATTGAGATTTATTTTTTGTAGGCTTTAAGACTACATACATTATATGAAGCAAGTTGTAAAGTAGCCATTAAGATTTAGTAAAGTCAAGACCCCCCTTTGTGACTGAGACTAGCTTTCCTTTTCTTCCCTTTTTTCCCTTTTTCTCTTTTGCCAGTTCAGTAGTCTTACTGTCCTCATCCTCAGTAACCATTTCTGACCTATGAGAGGTATCAGATTCCAAATCAGAATCTCCTAAGTCATCTTGCAAAGGTGCAAAGATATTCTCAGTGGGGATGGGGCCTGCAACAGATTGTCTAAGAGAGGTCCTAGTAAACCTTCTGCCTTTCACTGTTTCAAAGGGAGGAGGCATAGATTTAGTAGCGGGTTGTTTTAAGATAGCAGGAGTATCTTTACTTTTAGAAAAAAGTCAGTAGTATCCTCATCTTTTTGCTGAGAACTGAGTATAGGCTCATCTACCAAAGGTAATTCCCCATCTTCTATTGGCCCAGTTGTAGCTAAGGTATCTCTTTGCTCTGTTTCCTCCCCCTGCATTTCAATAAGAGAACTAAAATTAGAATCGCTTCTTTTATCTTGGGCCCTATTTAGTAAAGCATCCTGATCCCACCCTTCAGTTTGATTCCATTTTGCCCAGGGGCATTGATGAAAGGCATGACCTTTTTCATCACAGAGATTACATTGGAAAATATTATCACATAGGTCCACAGAGTGCCCATATCCCCCACATAATGAGCATTTTAACAGGTCGCAAGAGCTACTGATATGAGTTTTTGCCCCACATTTATAGCAGGCTCTGGGATATCCCCCATAAAAGTAGACCCCCCTGCCTTTTCCTAAAAAAGGCTATTAGGGAGATGAATAATATCAGAATTGATTTGAAACAACTTCACCTTAAACTTTCATCCTCCAGTCCATATCCCTTCTAAATCAAGAATAGCCTCAGGGGGACCTAAAATATCACAATGGTTCTGAAGCCAGTGATAAATGTCACTGACATTAACTCCCTCATTCCTAAACATAATAGTAATATGTCTAACCTGGGGACATGTAAGGGGAATTGCATAAAAGGGAGTCCATAAAGGGGTAGATTTCAAGGTTGAATACTTTTCCCAGAATTTCTCTAAATTAATATTACTCTTAAAGCTAATGTCAAAGGAGTCTTCACCAGAGATATGAATTAGTGCATAAATATCTGAAGGAAAAAACTGCATAGAACCCCTTAAAAGCTGCTTTGCAATATAGTACCTATCAGGATGTTCAATAAGCCCTCCCTTATAACACAGTCTAACTGCGTTCCTTCTAGGAGCCTTTTCTAATTTATTTTTAAACAATTCTGACATTGGCACCCATTTTGTATTCTGTGTGTTATCTTTTCCAAAGCCTGCCTGCTCAAAACCTGCCTGACCCCGTCTATGCTCCTGTTCTCCTTCTCTGGATGTGCTCGGCCTAGGCAAGGCCGCAGCCCGATCCTCTACACACTGCGCAGTGTTATCAGGCAGGGCCCTTCTTAAAAGTTCATTACCTGAGCTCAGGATTTTGTCCACAGTGGCATGCTTTTTTTGCGGCCGTGTTGTCAGGTAAATCTTTCCCCCAGTCTAGATCAGGAGTCCAGTGTCCCGAATCTGTGTGTTTCCACCCGGAATCGCTGAGTGCTTTGTCGGCCAACCAGTCATCACCCAGGTAATCATCATCAGCAGAGGATAGTCGGAATTGCTATTGCATTGCTTGCGACGTACAGTAAGTTGTCTGTACTAAAGGAACAGCTTCCTCACTATGCTGTTTACCAGCTGCAGCACCCGAAATACTCGTTTTTGAAATAAGGTCAGCCCCAGCCAACTTTGGGCCTCCTTTCACAGAATCAGGAGAAATAACATGCAATCCTGAATGTTCAGTACCTGGTACATCAACTGTGTCAGAACGAAAAGTTTCAGACGTGATCTCCGATACTGGGTCAAGGCCAGTAGTCTCCAACAAATCCTTCATAATTTCAGGCATAACACTTGTAGAAACTGTTTCTTCCATGGCTAAAGGCAAAGAATTCTCAGGCAAAACAGCAATATCCATAGTGTTTCCTACAGAAGTCAGCATAACATCCTTCTCTGTGTGAGGTTGTACACAGTCTGCCATCCTGCAGACTGACGCCAGCAGCTCCCCCTACTGACAGCAATGCAGTAGGGGAATTTAGTGGGGAAAAAGGGAAGTAAGATGCAAAACAGCAAATACAGCATATACAAGAAGGTACTATAAAATAGAAACAATACTACCACAAACAAAATAACCAGGTAAAATGAAAATAATGCAGCAGATCAAACACAGTGCCTAACTACGTAAAACAAAAAATCATATAACCAGAATGAAGCTTATCGTAGAACAACATCACATGCTTGCCAAAAACAATGTAACTGGTGAGACAAGAAGTATTTTACATATGCTTCATAAACCTGCTGAAGTGCTCCAGTAATCAATAATAACAAGGCATCATATGGAACATAGTGTTGCTGTAGTACCCACTTACACCGAGACTGCCAGAGGTAATATTTCAAAATAGCAAATAAAACTTGCAAAGTAGAAATGGAAAAAGTCTGCCATTGTGAAGTTCCCAGGATATAAATCAGTTCCTGATAAGTGAGAACTCCAAACTGCGGTAATTTCCAACGATCAGCTAAAAAATGCCCAAACTGTTGAGCATAAGCACATTTTAAAAATAAATGTTCTTGAGTTTCCAAAAGTTGGAAACAAGAAGGTCTTGAACAATACTGTTCTTGAACAGCTTTATGTCGATTATTGTTTTTAACATTGAGTTTACCATGTAATGTCAACCATATCAAATCCCAAACAAAGGCTGGCAATCTCGGGTTTAACAATTGCAAGAACATAGCCTGACTGTCTTGCTCCATACAATAGGGTAATCTGAGAGGTTCCAAACACTGAACTTGAACAATTGCATCATAAACTGCCTTCCTTGTAGGTAATATCAGTAGGCTAAAGTCAACTTTCTAAAGGATGAGTTGTTGAAACATCTCCTTAATGGCTTGAGGAACTATTTCTAATCTAGAAAACATTCTAGTATTTTTATGTTCCCATGCCCTCAAACTGGGCATAAGCCATTCCATTAATAAAGTAATCCTAGTCTTACAGTGGGGTTGATTAAGCTCGAAAACATTGAAATACAGAAAAATACTAAAGTAAAAAGCAATGGGATTGAGCATATCCAAACCTCCCTGCTTTATAGTCCGATAAGTGACATGCCTCTTAACAGGATTTAATCTGCTACCCCATAAGGTCCTAAAAAACAAACTATACAATTTAGTATACAAAATCTTTGGCGGGGGATAAATATAACTAACATAAAAAAAAGGGGAACAATCAAAGTCTTCAACAACAAAATACGTTTACGTTTAGACAAAGGCCCATGAATCCAATAGGTCAGTGACCCATCTGCAATTGCTAATTTCTGCTCCCAGTTTGCAACTGCCGGAGTGTCAGAACCAAACTGTAGCCCCAAAATAGTAACCAGTTCCATAGATACTGAAATACCTGCATATTGAACTAGCCTAGGAGCATCTGAGGGAAACTGATAACCAGAGCATTTTTCCATATTAATACTGGAACCAGAGGCATTAGAAAAATTCACAAGCTGTTGTGAAATAACAGCCTCATTTGTACATTCATTCACCAAAAGAACTAAGTCATCTGCATATGCAAGTATTTTTAAAGGAGGAAAGGTATGAACTAAGGATATTCCTTTTATCTGAGAATCGTTAAGAATACAATGTAAAAGGGGATCTATGCTAAAGACATACAACAATGGACTTAATGGGCAGCCCTGTTTGACACCCCGTTGGAGACCTATCCTATCCCCTTTCCAACCATTGACTTTTGGTACCACAGTAGCATGACAATAAAGTTTCTGAAGCCAAGAAATAAATTCAACAGGTATCCCATAGCGACCTAATACTAAAAATAAATATTCCTGGGAAATGGCATCAAAGGCCTTACGTTGATCTAGGCTAAGCACCAAACCAGAGATACACCGCTTCTGACCTTTATAAAACAATTTCCGGAGTAATATCAAATTATTATGTATACTGTGATGAGGAACACTACAGCCCTGTACAGAACTAATAAGGGAACTAGCACAGTGTGACAGTCTAAGAGATAACATTTTACTCAATAACTTAATATCAGAGTTCAACAGACAGATAGGCCTGCAGTTAAGTAGTGGCCTTTTATCACCTTTTTTGTATAAAAAAAACATATCCACTTCTACCAACCATTCAGGTATGATAGGGGAACATAAAAGAACATTAAAGAGATCACATAATACTGGAGCCAAAAGATCACAAAAGGTCTGGAAAAACTCCGCTGGAAACCCATCAAGTCCAGGAGAACAGCTGGTTTGGGCAGATTTAATAACAGCTCGAACTTCATCTATAGTAACAGGAGCTACAAGCTGCTGTACCTGGTCTGGCAGAAGGGCTTGGGGTGCTATTCGTGCAACATAGGAATGCAGAAAACCCGTCTGTGGAGGAAGTCCAAAAGTATTCTTAACATAAGTAGAAACAAGGTGCAAAATAGAGGTCTTATCACGATACACAGTACCATCAGAATCCCTTAATTCCTCCATACATTTTCTGTGACAGATAACTTTATGATCTTTAAAAGGGCAAACGCCTGTTTCATACCCACCATACCAAACCGTAATTCCTGTTTAAGGGTTTTCATTCTATCATATTGAAACCAATACATAGCAGATTTAGCTTGCTGAAGCTGGGAGCTAAAATCCTGACCAGTAGAATCAGCAAGAGAAATCAGTCTATGGTAATGCTTCCTACACTGTAAATAACGGAAATAATCAGCTCTATGGTGTAACCCCACAGTTTTTTGAAAAAAAGTTTTCAATTCTAACTTAGTATTCCTCCACCAATCAACCAAAGAATCATACATACAAGACACAGAAAGTCGAGCAGCCCAAAGGGATTTGCAAGCATCAATGAGACGTGCTTGCTTCAATAAAGAAACATTTAACTTCCAGGACGATTTCTCAAAAGAGAGACTCTCACCTCATTGGCATTCCAAAAACACAGCCAAATGGTCAGTGAAGGTAAAATCAATAATACCAGAACGAGTAACGTACTGAATTGAAAACCCAAATATAGTCAATCCGAGTACGTAACAGGCCTTTACGAAAAGTAAAGCCACCAGTAGCATGAAACATGCAGTAAGAATCCACTAAATTGGCAGTAGTAACAACATATTTTAAGGCATTAGAGTCACAGAACATCTTATCCGTCTGCAGACCCCTGTCACTCTTCTGAGTACCACAATTGAAATCCCCACCCCAAATGACCATTCGAGCTGTGCAAAGAAAAGGCCGGACCTTCCTAAAAAGGGCCACTCTAGAGGCCTTATTTTGAGGTGCATAAATATTAATAATACATAGTCTCCAAGACTTATAAGAGACGTCCAAAATCAAAGCCCTACCAGGGTCCAAGTCAATCAGAAGAGAGACTTTTAAATCAGGATTTGTAAACAAAATACCCAAACCATCACATTTGTCAGGTCCTAACGACCAAAATGTGGGCCCCAAAGTCAAATAGAGGAGCATTGTGCTATTTCTTTAAACATCTTGATTCTAGTATCTTGCAAAAAGTATATCAGAGTGGAAATGTTGCAATTCGGAGAAGATTAAATCCCTCTAATCCTCTTCATACTATTAACATTTAAAGAGAAACCACGAAAAGCACTCATAAAAAAAAGGAAAAACCACAGAAGAAAAAGCTGTACAAATCTTATCAATGTTGTGAGCGAGTCTTCCATTTGAGCTTTCCAGAGCCACCATCTTCCAAGCCAGAAGAAGCACCTACAGAAGAGGCCACCGAAGAAGAATCTGAGGCCGAGTCCTCATCATCCTCCTCAGTGCCCCCAGACTGTCGTTGTCGTCTCAACACATCAAATTTATTAGACTGTAACAGTTTTTTCTTAGTCCCAACTTTTCATCCCTTCCCTCTAGGGCCCAGAATCCCACTCTTCTCCCATTGTCTTTTCTTATAAGAAACTGTGTGAAAGGGTTGATCCATGTTCAAGACTTGGGGGGAGGGCCATAAAAGTAGCATCTGAATAAGGAGTTGCAGAAGTAAGGGGGGGAAACAAAGGGTCTGACTCTCCCTCCACAAGCATATCCCTATGTGGGGAACCAGGGTCCTGGAGAATTATAGATGGAGGTTCCTGAGGACCCAACCGGTCAGGGACGACCACAACCATCGGGGCCTTGGAAGGCAATTTCACTGTCGCATCAGACGTGCTGTTGGAAACAATAGCAGGATGACAGTCTACTGGTAAACTGGACTCTGTCTGAAGAACAGACCCAGGAGTCAGGGGCTCCGGGACAGATAAAAGATCCCGCATCCGCCTCTCAGAGGCCTGAGCACAACTCTTTTTCTGGTCCTGCGTAATAAGGGATTCATGGGAGTGAGCGTCTACAGAATTATGAGAGACCCAGGGACACTTAACATAAGAGTGACCCCTTTCATCACAAAGATTGCAATGAAATAAATTCAAACAAGTAGCAGCTAAATGACCTGTCTCTAAACAATGAGTACATTTCAGAGAGTCACAAGCATTACTAATATGCAATCTAGATCCACACCTATGACAGGATTTAGGTTGTCCTGGATAAAACAGAGAGCCCCTATCCCTCCCCTCAAAAAACAGCTAGGCAGATGAGAAACACCAGAGTTAGTCATTAGTAATTCACACTTAATTTTCCAGCCACCAGCCCAGAATTGTTCAGAATCCATAATAGGGACTGGGTGTTCCAAAACTTCACAAAGTTTTTTCAACCAAAACAAAATATCAGCTAATTCCACCCCTTCATTCCGAAACAAAACGGTAATAGTACACACAGCAGGTTTTGTAAGCGTAATAGCCAAAAAAGGAGTCCAAAGAGGAGTATCCTTAAGGGAATTGTATTTCACCCAGAATCGATCTAAGGCTTCCATAGTTTTGAAGCTAATGTCATAATTATGACCATCAGTATGAATTAAAGCAAAAACCTCTGATGCATAGAATTTTAATGAGTCCTTCAAAAGACGCGGTCCAATATATACTCTGTCTGGGGGGTCCACCAAACCACCTTTATAGAGCAGCCGGATAGCATTATGGCAGGGAGCAGGTTCCTTAAATGCTGACTTAAATCAGCCATTCAGAAAGCAGTAGCAGATACCTTGGCTCCAAAAGGAGTGTGTAAAGGAGCAGACCCCGTACCTGTAACTGGCAAGCCCCCTACCTGGGAAACAGCCGGCCGCTCATGGCCCCGGGAAATGCCAGGAACAGGAGTAGGCTCCGAAGCAGACTCAGAGGTAACTCCAGAAACAAGCCCAGAAACAGAAACCGGAGTTGAAATCACCTGAGGCAGAGAAGGGTTGCTTGCTTCCCTACCCGCTGCAGCCAAAGAAGTTTGCATGTAAAAGTATGGGGACAGCTAAGAAGGAGCCAGAGTCCTGTAAAACCTTCCCAGTGTCAGTAATCACTAAGGATGCATAATCCTGCACAGTGGCATCTGCAGGATCAGGGGACCAACCACCCTCGGTAGGGATCCAACCTGTCGCCCGTAAGGCAGAAGCAGTGTCCAGAACAGTAGTAACTCAACCAGCCTCAGAAGATAATCCCCCTTTGTGAAGCACACCCAAATGTTTCCCCACTTTCCCCGGTAGAGCCATACCTGTCCTGGGGGGTCCAATGCTAAGTGCAGCTGAATCACGGTGTACCTCTCCCATAACCATCAGCAAAGGTATCGCCGACGCAGCAGTCGCACATCCGGGTCCCATTGTCATAGCAATGCCGACACTATCCTGTGTCGGGGATGAAACATGCAAAGGCAAACCAGCAGAATCCAAAAGGTAAGCAGAATCCAAAAAAGCCAGACATCTTCTCACCAGGCGAAACAGCAGGACCTGATGTAGAACAAAACATAGCTGAGTCAGGAATCAAAGTAGATGGACCTTCCAATGCCGATAGAACCAGCGAGTAAGATAACAATGCCTCAACTTGGGTCTCTAGCAAAGGCGAGGTCGGGAAGGAGACCCGCTCCCCTACCTCCAGCATGTCTTCTTCCGATGGCATCCCAGGGTGAAATGGTCAGCAAGCTCACTGACAGCAACTCCCCCTACCAGCGAGTAGGGGAATTTCCCCAGTGCCCTGGCCAAATTTCCCCCCATTCACTAAAAATACCCCCAACAGCTTAATCTGGTTTGAGGTCAGTTGGCATTCATCTGTATCCCCTTCCCCCGGGTTGTGCCTGAAAATAAGCAGAATTTGTCTAGCGCACTTACCCGGTCAACAAAAACTAAATAAAATTAAGTTTGGGGGTACTTTCCCAGGGACTTGGTGCAAAATGTTCCCTTCAGATGGGCAATGAACAATACTGTAAGCTATTTGGGGGTCAAAGTATCTCCCCACTTGTCATCACTCTTTAGGCTTAACTATGGTAAGCTGTGGGGAAAAATAAAAGCAGATCTGGCCAAGTGGAACCTACTTCTATTAACACTAGGAGGTAGGGTGGACTCAGTTAAAGCGAATATTCTCCCTAGATTATTGTTTTTGTTTCAGGCTCTCCCTATCCACATTCCAAATTCCTTCTTTAAGACAGTTAACGCGACCCTCTTGGCCCTTATTTGGCAACAGGGTAGGAGACAAATTAGCCACAAACTTCTTACACAACCTAAAGGGCGAGGGGTTCTGGCCCTACCAGATTTCAGGCTATGTTATGTAGCGGCCCAGACAGCCCCAGTGGTGACTTGGGTAAAACAGCGGGGAGATACTGGCTGGAGGGAAATAGAAGCCCACCAATTACAGATGATCTCTCTGGCATCTATTCTACATGCCCCACTTACAATGCAACTCTGGAAAGCGATACAAAATCCTTGGACAAGACACACCCTTGGGGTGCTGGTGAGGGCTCGGAAACTTACCCAGACTCCTGAAGGGATTGGTCCCCTCACATCCATTCTGGGAGACCCTAACTTCACCCCCCCGTACAGACACAAAATTTCAATGGTGGAACAGGCAATCCCTGATACACTTTGTGGATCTCATCCAGGGAGATATAGTGGTCTCCTCTGTGTCTCTTCAATCTGCACATTCCCTTACAAAAATAGATTTCTATAAGTATTTACAGGTTAGACATGACCTGATTTCTAACAATCTGATTGTATGGGTCAACAGGGAATGGACTGCTCTAGAGAACTTTCTCTACAGGTCAGTACGCCTAGCAGGGAGCAGGAAATTCATCTCCGGAGCCTACAGAGTGTTACAGGGAGAGGGTAATGCCAATTTGAGGACCTCAGACAGAAATGGGAAGTTGAGAGTGGCTCATCCCTGCCAGCGGCCCAAAGGGTAAAGGCCTGGGAAAGGGGTTGGAGGACCACATCCTCTCCTGACTGGAGGGAATTCCGCTGGAAATGCTTCTCTCACTTTTTTCATACCCCAACAATCACAAAATACTTCACAGGGGGAACCTCTGACCTCTGTTGGCGGGGGTGTGGGCAAGTGGGTACCCACTTCCACATATTCTGGGTTTGCCCATATGCACAGGAATTCTGGAAAGAGGTTTATGGTAGGTTGAGGGTGGGGTGGGGGCCTCGGCTTCCCATGACCTTTCAGTTGCTGGTGCTGGGTTGTGGACACCCTATGTTGGGCACAGTTAGACAGCAAAACCTCTTCAGAACCCTGTGCCTAGCTGCACAAAAGGAAATCACATCAAATTGGCTGAAGAGTTCTCTCCCGCTACTAGACTCTTGGAAATCCTGGGTAGATAACATCCGGAGAATGGAAGAGCTCACAGCTAAATTAAGGCTTTCTCTGGAGGCACATACTGAGACTTGGAGAACTTGGGACGCCATGTGGAGCTGACTCAGCAATTCTGTCTGGGTGAGTCGACAGGGTTGGACTCAGAAGTGAGTGGGGTCACCTCCCCTCCCTCAACCGCCTCCCGAGTCCCAACAGACCTTTCCCCTAAGCCATATGTGCAGTGTATTTTTATGGTAGTACTCTGTAGTATAGTAGCATGGTCTTCCAAGCTGGTTCTTCATTCACGATGGTCCAGCTCCTATTGAGACGTTGATCAAAGGTGTAGGTGCATGTTGGCACCTAGTTGTGTTGCTTAGCTTTAACCCATACAAACTAAAGGTCCTTGACAAGATGCCATTACCTTGATTTCAGGGAGTCATAGCTACACTACAATATTGACTTAGACAATTTGTTAGATCAGTAAATGGGCAGACTGGGTGGGCCATAGGCCCTTATCTGCCGACACTGTCTATGTATCTATGTATCTATGTAGTACAGTCCTTAATATTAACCATTTTTGTATAATCCTGTTTGCTTGAATTTATTTACCTGCCTTGAGAGTAGAGGCACTAGAGGGAGGCTGAAGACCATCACCTGCATCGGGTTGTCCCTGATCATTGGTGAGCAAGATGGTGGCTGTGCTGTGCCGTGGTCTCTGAGCGTGCTATGCTGCTCCCGAAATTTTTAATTTTTTGTATTTTATTTTCATTTGCTATGTGATTGGACTTTAGTTTAGTTTTATTTTGTAGCGTTTGAGTTCTTATTTAGTTTTATTTTTCATCTTATATTCGACCTCAGTCTGTCCCAGGCTGTGGATAGTCTGTTTGCCGTAGCAGCTTTTTTGGCGTTCCGGTTCTTTCAATTTCGTTAAGTGCAGGCATTCATTTTTGATAGTGGCGGTCCTTTAGTGGTCTGAAAAGGACTGGCATCTGGAGTTGGGGTCGAAGCTTTACTGCTGTGTGACACTGTGCAGCGGAGCGGAGGATCGGAGTGGAGAAGTGCGATTGTAACAGAGGGCTGTGGAGCTGTTTTTTTGGAGGTTTCGCCGCCCCCCCAGATTTATCTGCTCATGAGCAGGGACCTGATCTACCAGTGCATGGATACACACTTAGTTCCCTTGTCTTGGAGAAAAGGAAGTAAGAACTAGGACTTTCTCAGGGTTCTCCAGTCTGTGACCAGTGGGCTGTGCTTCAGGCACCTATCCTCCTGAAGGTGGTGGGCCGGGAGGCTGCTGCTACTTGGCAGCAGGCCTCCTTGCACTTCTGATCTGCACTGTGACAGCTGGAGAGCTGACCAGGCAGCAGTAAGGTCCAAGGTGAGGCGGGTTGTTCCTGGGGTGAGTCCCTGGTGCAGGCAATGGTTCCACTGGTCCATTTCCTCCTTTGATCTATCCTTGGACTGCATCAAAGTAAGACCTCTGCTTTTATTAAATACATTTATGCTGCTGCTGCCTAATTTGTCTAGTGGTGGAGTCGATTCTGGTGGGGTTTTTCGAAGGGTACAGTTTGAGGTGTGATCTTTCGCGGTGGTGAGAGCCCACGAAGGCTTGCGGACTTTGGTACTGTCTTTTGTTAATCAGCTTCTGGATCCTCCTACCACAGCACATCATTTTGTTTTAGAGGGTATCCTGCCTGTACTTACTCCACCTGGGTGGTGAGAGTTCCTTGCGGGGTTTGAATTGGTGGAGCGCCTCTGGGATTTCTTTTTTTTTGCAGTTAAACTTTTTTTTATTAATTTTTCATAAGATATACAGACAAACCTCTTACAGTACAGTACAATGTGAGGATTTTTTTTTTTTTAAGAAATTGAGGCAGCATATAATAAGAACATTGCTACAATAATACAAGGAGCTTTTGGTTTAAAATATAGTAAACAATACAGGTCATGTAATTAGCATATACTTGACATTTGTAGTGAACTTAGAGCGATAGTATGATTAGATACGGTTTATACTAAATGTTACATAATTATATATGATGCTGCAAAGGGGAAAAGTACATTCATAAAAGGATTGTGGAGTAATAAAGAATGATTGAGAACAGAGTATAGGAAAGAAAAGATATATAAGAAAGTTAAGAAGAGAGAGAGGGAAACTATAAAAAAGGGGAAAAAAGCGAGACTACAATGATATATCAGTAAAAGGGGAAAATCCATATATATTAAGTCCATTCATTGGTGTTGGAAGATTTAATTGATTCCAAAAAATTAAAAAAGCCCTGCCAACAATTGTTATATAACATGAGTCGATCAGACAAGATATATGTCATACGGTCCAGAGAGGCATATTGCAATAGTTGGTTAATGATACCGGGAAGGGTAGGGATTATGTTGGATCTCCAATGCATGAGGATTGTGCGTTTAACTTGAAGGAAGAGTATATTTAACCATCTGCTCTGCAAATATGAAATGTTATAAGAACGGTGATTAAAAATACCAAGAATGCAATGTTTAGGGTCTAGTGTAAAAGGTTGACCTACCACTTTCATTGCAAATCTGTGAGTACAGTGCCAAATCTTTTGTATGAGGGGACAGTGCCATAAGTTATGCAATAAATCCCCATTGGGGGAACTGCAGCGCCAGCAATTGTTATTGTTCAATAAACCCATCTTTTGTAATACAACAGGAGTTCTGTACCACAAATGAAGGATCTTGGTTTGAATGAGGGAACTGCGTTTATTATTAAAAGATTTGTGACAGGAGAGCCAACATCTGGACCATTGTGTATTGGTGATATTATATTGTAGCAATGTACTCCATCTGTTTTTAGCATTGACAGAGTAGTCAGGAAGGATATCACAAATATCTTTGTAAACAGTGCTATTTAAATTGGATGTTGTTGTTATCCATTTAGAGATGTGCTTATCATACAGAGAATTGATAGAAGGGTGTGAGGTAAGAGTTGCATGCTGATGCGAAGCTGTAGATATTTCCAAAAATCCTGATGGGAAGATTCCATATGCCTCGTGAGGTTGGTGTAAGATTTTAACTTTAATGACTTGGGTTCAAGTATATCCTGCAAAAGAGAATACCCTTATTTTTCCAGGTACGACAAAAATGGGGTAATTATCAAGAGATATATGGTGGTTACCCCAGATGGGGGTGTAAGCTAAGGGTCTGGGGTTAGATTTAATATGCTTGTGAATGATTTTCCAATAGAATATAGAAGCAGCTATGGTAGGGTGAGACTTTAAAGAAGAGGTAAGGGTGTTATAAAGGAAAGAAGTCGCCACATTACCGGGACATAAGGATGTTTCCATATTGACCCATAAAGGAGACTGGATGTTGGGTTTGTTAAACCATTTAATTGTTTGAGATGTACGGAAAGCCCATAAGTAGGCTTGGAACCAAGGAAGGCCAAAGCCACCTTTGACCAATGGGATCTAAGTTTATTACGACTAAATCTAGGTATTTTGCCTTCCCAAATGAAGCTGTCGATAATTTTGTCTATTTTGGTAAGAAAACTAGAGGAAGTATCAAAGGGATATTGGAAAATAGGTATAATATTTTAGAGTTATTGACATTTTAATGGCGGAAATTTTACCAATTAAAGAAAGTTTAAGTAACTTCCATCTATCAAGTGTTGTTTGGATACTGGTTAACAGAGGGGAAAGATTAGCATCCCATAATTTATTCAATGTCAGGGTGATCCGAATGCCAAGATAAGATATACCTTGGGGGGCCCAACGAAAGCCTAATGAGTTGTTCATGAGGGGACTACAAAGGGTATTCAGTGGTAGCGTTTCAGATTTGTTAAGGCTTAGAGCTAGTCCAGAGTGGGAGATGAAGTCATTCAGTAGTTTAACTAAAGGTTGCCCAGAACTTTCGAGGTTTTCGAGTAAAATAAGGAGATCATCTGCATATGAGAGTGAAGTATAGCGAGAGTTACCAATAGTAATGCCTTTAATTGTACCGGATTGACGTAGGGACGAAAGAGGTTCCATGTAGAAGTATAAACAATGATGCGATAAGGGCATCCTTGTCTGGCCTCTTGCTACAAAAAGGAGGGGACAAAATAGAGTTTGTGAGAACTCGAGCTGAAGGAGGTATACAATAATTGAATCCAAGCACAAAAATTATTTGTAAAGCCAAAATGAGATAGCACCTGATATAGATATTCCCAATTGAGAGAGTCAAATGCTTTCTCAAAGTCAATAGCTATTGCAGCTGCAGGGTTTAAGAGTTTTTGTTTTGTGAATTAAATTGAGTAATGAGCGAAGATGATCGAACTGTTTCTATTTTGATAAATCCTGATTGAGAAGTATGGATGAGTTTAGTCATTAAAGATTCTAAGCGGAGAGTTAATAATTTGGCAAAGATTTTTCCATCAGTATTAAGAAGTGAGATCGGTCTATAGTTTGAAGGAAGTAAAGGGTCTTTGTCTTTTTTTGGTAAGACTGTTATGATGGCTTCGGTCATTGTGCATGGGAGTTTCTTTATTAAGGTTGCTTCTTGGACTACATTGACTAATACAGGACAAAGAGTGTCAGATAGGGTTTTATAAAAATCAGTAGGGAACCCATCACTGCCAGGTGCATTACTGTTTTTTAATGATGATAAAGCAGTTTGGATTTCCTGTAAAGTGATTGGTTTATCAAGCACAGCTTTGTCCTGAGGGGATAGGTGGGGTAGATTCAATTTTTCCAGAAAATGTTGTATTAGGTTGGGATTTGTAGTATTAGGTTGCGAGTATAGTTGATGATAAAAGGATTGCATAATACGATTGATTGAAAGGTTGTCTGTGTGTGTCTGACCTGCTGGATCTTTTAGACCTGCTATATGTCTCTGCATCTGTTGAGTTTTGAGCTGGTAAGAGAGCAACTTTCCGCATTTATCCCCTTGTTCCCAATAACCATGTTTAATCCTAAAAAGGGCAAGTTCAGCTTTCCTGGATATCAACTCGTTAATTTTAATTCTTAATTGTAGAATTTCCAGATGAAGCTGTGAATTGCCTCTGGGATTTCTGATTTAATTTTAACCAGCGTTTTCCTAGTGTTGGATCCATGGAGTGAGAGTCCATGGCCCCATATTTGGAAATTTTGGCTGTGGAAGGTGGGAGCTCCACGGTCCTAAAAAAACCCTTGGAATTCATATGGACTGGATATTGTTGTTAATTAATTACTGTTTTTATTATTTGTTTATTTAGGTTTTTCGATTGTGTAGTCTAATCTATGCAAAGCAGATTTGTGTTTGTCGAGTTTTGTTTCATTTATGGTTTAGTTTCTTTTTTTTTTAGTTATCTTAAATTGATTTTTGAAGTTTGTGTTGTGTTTTGATTTTCTTTTTATTATAGAGAGTTTAGATGTTACTGTCACTGGCTCCATGTCTGTGGATGACGATATATATTATTCTACCCCTCCATCATGCACTATTCATCCGTCGCTCTTCATGCCCTCCGCCCTTTCTTTTCCATCCCTTTGCTTTTCCCTGTTTACCAACGCTGTAGGGCCTTGGGAATTGCTCGTAAGAAGTTGTGGAGGGGTGGGAGACATGAACAGCAGAGGGAGGATGGATGGGGGGTGCTCGCATCGGAATGGTTAAGTCCAGAAGACGCCCTGGGGTGAAATGGAGTGCTGAACACAGACCTTCCTGTTTAGTCTCCATACCCAAGGGCACCACCTCTGTAAATGGTGGGCAGGTGGTTGGGGCATCCCAGGAGTCCTAACCAATCTGGGCAGTGTTGCACAATTCCAGGTCCGTTGTGAACAAGACTGCCATTGTAGCAGACTTGATGGGCACAGCGGACCTGGCATGCATCACTGAAACCTGGCTGGATAGCAATGTTGGCCCGGTACTTGAAGCAGCAGTTCCAGCTGGATATTCGGTGATACACCACCTGAGATTAGATCGCAGGGGTGGAGGGGTTGTGGCCTGTTTCAAGACTGAATTGAATCTCACCAGTGTTCCAGTTGAGGAGACCAGATCCTTCAAATGTGTCGTAGTGGCAGGTGGGGGCTATAGGATGGTGCTCGTTTATCGTCCACCCGGTGACAAGAAGCTATTCCTTAAGAAAGTGGCGGACTTCATCATTGACCTGGTATTTGAGTAGCCCAGGGTGATGGTGCTGGGTGACTTTAATGCCTGGATCGATGACGAACTCTCGCAATTTGGTCAGCACTTCTTCCAATTGATGTGCTCATTGGGCCTCTCACAGGTGGTTACCTCTGCCACTCATAACCACGGCCATTCCCTAGATCTGGTCTTCCTGCTGGGGATGGAGGCCTCTGATGTGGGAGTGGAACCTGTCAGATGGTCTGACCACCACAATGTGAGATTCAATGTCCTCACCCCTCTGCGTAGGCCTACCCCTGTGGAGATGGTCAAGTACCGCCCTTTATGGGATGTAACTCCCGAAGGCCTAACTGTGGTACTTGACCTATCAGAACTTCCTGGGACGAGCTGTAATCCCGAAGTGTTGGTGCTAGCCTATAATAAGGCTATTACCACTGCTTTGGATTCAATTGCTCCCTCCCATGTGCGTTCTCTCTCTCTTCACCCTCGATCCCCCTGGTTTGACCGGGATCTGAGGGAGATGGCGAGTAGGACGTAGGCTGGAGAGGTGCTGGCAAAAATCTGACTTAGATGCCGACCATCTTAGACTCCTAGAGCATTATAAACTCTATCAGTCAGCAATTACTCATAAGAAGGCAGTATTCCTGTCCACAGAAATTGCTGCTGCACAGAACCGACCAGCCCAGCTCTTTTGAACCGTAAACAGGCTGTGCAACCCAGCCTGTCTACAGGTTCATCAAGCCTTTTCACAAATGCAGTGTGAGGAGCTTGCTCAATTCTTTGCAGATAAGGTGGTCGACATCAGGGCCGAGACTCGCACCGCACTCTCTATGGGAGTTGCGGTGGTCTGGCCTGCGGTTACAAGTCCCCCGTTTGCCTGGAGCTCCTTCAAAAGGCCGGAAATCAAAGATATTATGAGGATTGTCCAGAGTATGTGCACCACAAGCTGTAGTTTGGATCCGGGCCCCACTGCCCTGATTATGGGTTGTGGCGAGGTTATCATCCCGGTTCTAGCTAGAATAGTCTGGTGCTCCTTAGACTCCGGTGAATATCCCTGCTCCCTGAAGGAAGCGGTGGTGACACCAGTGCTGAAAAAGGCTTCTCTGGACCCAGACTCCCTAGCCAACTACAGACCTATCTCGAACCTCCCCTTTGTGGGGAAGGTAATTGAGAAAGTGGTGGCAGCCCAGTTAGACAACCATTTATCCATCCATAACATCTATAACCCTCTTCAATCAGGTTTTTGAAAGAGGCATAGCACTATGCTGGTCCTACTGTGCTGGTTCAGGTGCTCAAGGATCTCCTGATGGTGAGAGACCAGAAAAAATGGTCCATTTTGGTCCTTCTGGATTTGTCAGCAGCATTTGACACCATAGACCATGGAGTGCTGCTTGAGCGCCTGAGATGCATCTGTGGGTTGTCGGGTTTGGTACACAGATAGTTTACCTCCTTCCTCACAGGTAGAACTCAGAGGGTGGTATCGGGGATATTTTCCTCTGATCCTACCTCTCTGTCCTGTGGGGTGCCTCAGGGCTCTGTGCTGTCCCCCATGTTGTTTGTGGTGTATATGCTTCCCCTCGGAGACATTGTAAGATGATATGAACTGGAGTTTCATTGCTATGCCAATGATACCCAGCTCTATCTGTCTTTTGCACCTGACCAGAATAGAGCACTCTCAATGTTCATCAACTGTCTCAGCGAGATCCAGGGTTGGATGAGGTCCTGCTGTTTGAAGTTGAATTCTGGGAAGACGGAGGTGATGGTTGTGGATCCCGGCCACTAGATTGAGGGGCTGGGGGCAAATCAAACCTCAGGTTTATTCCAAGGGGATGTTGAGCTCCCTGCCTCTGAATGGGTGCATGACCTGGGGGTGATCCTTGACAATTGGCAGACACTGCATGCGCAGGTGTCGGTGGTTGTTAAGGTATCCTTTTACCATCTAAGGAACATCACTAGAATCAAGCACCTTGTTCCATCTGGCGACCTACCCATGCTGATCCACGCCTTTGTGACCTCTTGTTTGGACTACTGCAACTCCCTTTACTTTGGGCTTCCTGGGGTTGATATCCACTGCTTGCAGCTAGTGCAGAACTCAGCGGCCTGGCTATTAAAAGGGACTTCTTATTTTTCCCATATTACACAGGTGCTGCGGGATCTGCACTGGCTGCCGGTTCAGTGGCGGATCATCAGTGGTGGGGAGATATTGCTGATGGGTGATCTGAATATGCCAGATGTTAACTGGAGTGCAGTTGCAGCTGCCACTTCGAAGAGTGCAGTTATTCTAGATGCCCTACAGGGGGCATGCCTTAGACAACTAGTACTGGAGCCCACTCGAGAGGGAGCAATATTAGACTTGATTCTCTCAAATGGAGATGGTGAGAGGATTACAGATGTAGAAGTGGGTAGCCATCTGGGAACTAGCGACCATCGAACAGTATGGTTCACAATAAACACAGCAATAGAGTCAAGCCATACAAAGACTAAAGTACTGGACTTTGGAGGGCTGACTTTGCCAAAATGGGTGAGTGCCTAAGGAATGCACTAGCAAATGGGCAGGAAGGAGGGTGGAAGAACAATGGGGAATAATAAAACTGCCATTACAGAGGTAACGAGCCTTGTGTGAAAGCAAATAAACAAAACAAGACGATGTAAGAAACCACTATGGTTCTCAAAGGAAGTGGCAGTGAAGGTTCAAGAGAAAAAGAAAGCATTCAGGAAGTACAAGGAATGCAGAAGGAGCAGGACAGAGAACTGTATCAGTTAAAGCAAAAGGAGGCTGGGAAGGCAGTCAGAACAGCAAAGGCCCAAACTGAGGAAAAGATAGCCAACTCAGTTAAGAAGAGGGATAAAACCTTTTATAGGTACATCAGGAACGAAGGAAGACCAAGGGAGGGATAGTGAGGCTTAATAAAGGGAGGGAGGGTGGGCAGAGGGAGACTGTGAAAGGCAGAGATACTAAACAAATATTTTTGCTCAGTATTTACAAAGGAAGAGGGAGGTACATAAAACAAAGTAGTAACACTCTGGATACAGAAGTTGATACCGCCCATTTACAGAACAAAGGGTTCTGAAAGAACTCTTAAAACTGAAGGTGGACAAAGCAATGGGGCCTGATGGGATTCATCCCAGAATTCTAAAAGAACTAAGGGTAGAACTAGTGACACCACTGACTACCCTTTTAACAAATCATGGGAGGATGGGTGGTACCCGAGGACTGGAGGAGGGCAGATGTGATTCCCTTCACAAAAGTGGGAGCAAGGCAGAAGCAGGAAACTATAGACCTGTTAGTTTAACCTCAGTGATAGGGAAAATGATGGAATCACTTCTAAAGGAAAGAATTGTCAAGTATCTAGAGGCCAGAGGGGCACAGGACCCTAGGCAGCATGGATTCACAGCGGGAAGGTCATGCCAGACGAATCTGATAGATTTCTTTGACTGGGTGACCAAAGTAGTAGTAGATCAGGGAGGGGCTATGGACATGGCCTACCTAGACTTTAGCAAGGCATTTGACACAGTCCCACACAAAAGATTAATATACAAGTTATCCAGCCTGGGAGTGGGTCCCAAGATGACAGCCTGGGTAAAGAATTGGCTGGAGAATAGGACACAGAGAGTAATAGTAAATGGAGTCCACTCAGAAGAAAGGAGGGTTACTAGTGGGGTACCGCAGGGTTCAGTATTAGGACTGGTCCTCTTCAATGTCTTTATAAGCGACATTGCAGAAGGACTGGAAGGAAAAGTATGTCTCTTTGCAGATGACACTAAGATCTGCAACAGAGTTGATGCACAGGGTGGGGTGGAAAGGATGAGAAGGGATTTGGCAAGGTTAGAGGAATGGTCAAATGTATGGCAGCTTAGATTCAATGCTAAGAAGTGCAAGGTAATGCACCTGGGAAACAAAACCCAGGGAAGAGTACACAATGGGGGTGAGATACTAACAACAACAAAATGGAAGGGGACCTCGGGTAGTCATATCAGATGACCTAAAGACGGGCAAAGCAATGTGAGAGGGCAGCAAGGAGGCTGGGGATACTGGGATACATGGGAGAGGCATCACCAGTAGAAAACAGGAAGTTATTATCCCTCTGTACAGACAGCTGGTGAGACCCCATCTGGAGTACTGTGTGCAGTTCTGGAGACCCAATCTCCATAAAGACATAGACAGGATGGAAGCTGTCCAGAGGAGGGCAACTAAAATGGTGCAGGGTCTGCACCGGAAGACATATGAAGAGAGACTTAAGGAGCTTAATATGTATAGCCTCGAGGAAAGAAGGGAGAGGGGGACATGACAGAAACGTTCAAGTACCTCAAGGGAATCAACAAAGTCCAAGAGGGTAGCATCTTTCAAAAAGAGGTGTTCAAGAACAAGAGGCACAATTTGAAGATAGAGGGGGCGGCTCAGAGATAATTTAAGGAAGTATTTTTTCACAGAGTGGGTTGTGGATGCATGGAACGGCCTTCCGGAGGAGGTTGTGGAGTCAAAATCAGTGGTGGAATTCAAGCATGCATGGGATAGTCATAAGGCAGTTCTGGGGGGTGGGGGTAGGAAGAAGTAGGCTGCTGGTTAACTAGGATCTGTAGCTTATCCAGTAGGTAGGGAAATGGGCAGACTGGGTGGGCCAAGCGGTCCTTATCTGCCATCAAATTCTATGTTTCTATGTTTCTATGTTACCTTTAAAGTCGGATTACTGACATATAAAGCCCTACACGGTCTGGGTCCTGACTACCTGAAAGATCTTCTGGTTGCTTACCTTCCGACGTGACCACTCTGCTCAGCCAACTAGGGGTTGCTAGAGATTCCGAGGGTAGTTTTAAAATCTTCTGGCACCCGAGCTTTTATGTTCATGGCGCCAACCCTCTAGAATTCTCTACCCCGTTGGATTAGAGAGTGCATGACGGTGGAGGGTTTTAAAAGAGGCTTAAAATCCTTTTTATGGAAAAAAGCATTTGGAGATGATGTAGATACTGACTGATGTATTCTATTTTAATCTTGATTTTAATTTGTTTTAAGGTGTTTTTATGTTGTCATTTTATTGTAATGCGCCTTCATTTTAGAAAGGCACAAAAGAAATAAAGCTTCTTATTATTATTATTACTCAGGTTCTCACGTAACCTTGTATGATGCCTAACTGTTTAAATATATCTTTTATGCTGTGACATAGCAATAAAGCTGAGTTTTAAAAAAAGAAACATAGAAACATAGAAGTTGACAGCAGATAAGGACCGCAAGGCCCATGCAGTCTGTCCATTTCTTTTTTTACCTTATGAATGTGCCATAGGCCTTTACTCTGTCAATGGCCTATCTATTCATACTCATCTGTATTGCTCCCTTATGCCTATCCCATGCCTGTTTGAAGCCCTGTACTGTATTCATAGCCACCACTTCCTGAGGTAGGCCGTTCCATGCATCCACCACCCTTTCTGTGAAAAAGAACTTCCTCACTTTACCCTTTAATCGGCCTCCCTCTAATCTCATGCTGTGTCCTCTTGTCCTGCTATTTTTGTTATACTGAAACATGTTAGACTCTTTCACCTTGTTAATGCCCTTAAGATGTTTGAATGTTTCAATCATATCACCTCTCTCCCTCCTTTGCTCTAGGGTATACATATTGAGCTCCATTAATCTGTCCTCATATGTTTTCTGATGAAGTCCCTGCACCATTCTGGTTACCCTTCTGTGGACTGCCTCCATTTTGTTAATGTCCTTGTACAGCTGCAGCCTCCAGTACTGCATGCAGTACTCCAGATGGAGCCTAACCAGTGTCTTGTAAAGAGGGATTATTACCTCCCTCTTCCAACTTGTGATACCCCTACTAATACACCCCAACATCCCCCTAGCCTTACTTACTGCTTTTGCTGTCATTTAAAAAAAAAGTTCCTCCCTTCCGACTTTCTCCCCATTTCCTGAGTCCACCCACCGGAGTTTGTTATTTTAATTCTGGGGGATGTGGGGGGTGAAGCCCCTCACAAAAAAAGAGTAGCCCATTTATTTCATCGGTGTGTGCTCTTTCTGTAGGTCTGTGTATTTCCTGACCTTATTATAGCACATGCCGTTTTGCTTGCGGCATTTGTTGCTGTGCTACTATTGTATGCACGGTTATGAGCCCATGCCCTCTGCACACCAACCCACATTGCATTCATGGTCCTACCTTGTGGATGTTGTTGCCCTCAATTGCTGCCTATTGCTCCATAGGCCTACTGCCTGACAGAGTCTAATATGTTTGCCCGTCCTCTATGTCTTGCAAGGAGGCAGGCAGTATAGCGCAGTGGTCTAAGGCTCTGAGCTGCAAATTTGGTGATATCCAGCAGACCAGACCTCGGTTTGAATCCCACAGCTTCCACTTGCATACTGTGTGACCCTGAGCAAGTCACTTAACCTCCTTGTGCTCCCAGGTCGCTCCTGTAAAAAAGCTTTCAGCTTAGTGTGCTATACCTGGTTAAACAACTAAATAAATAAAATAAAAAATGTCAGAATCACCAAGCCCTTAAATCTGTCCCACCCAACCTTAAATCTTGGCCACAGTCCCCACTTCCATTGACAGCCTGTGCCACTGGTCCACCACTCTCTGTGTGTGCAGAAGAACTTCCTAACGTTCCTCTAAAACTTCCCACCTACCAGTCTCCAGTCGTGCCCCTTGGCCACTGCATTTGCATACGCAGTGAACAGCTCCTTGTTATCCAGTCTGCTGACACTCCCTAGAAGTTTGCACTTGTATCATATTCCCTTTGTTCCTCCCTTGCATCCAGCAAGTGCGTGCTGAAGCCTTTCCACCTTTCCTCTTGTCTGGCCTTAAACTTGGGTCAGCAGTGGACAAGACAACATAGCGCTTTCAGGTGATGCCGTCCCATCCCACATGTCTCTCATTGTTTGAAAATGTCTTGGTTTGAGGTGCAGAGTTGTCTCAGGATGAGCCGAAAATAGCAACGTTTATTTACTTATTGAGAAATCTGAATTACACCCTTTGAGTCATAGACTCTTTTGCAAAGGCTCCTCATTTTTGGAAACTGGGAAACTGGGTATTTGGTTTCGAAGTTCGTAGATGGGGGAGGAGTAGGGCAGTTTTGTTTAATATTCCCCCTCTAATCCACTGAACTCTGACTGTTTTACAGTGAGACTCAGAATAAAATCACAAAACACAATCAAATTAAATGAACCATTAAACTCTTGGGAAAGCCAAACTAAAAAGGCGGATGAAATCTGATCTGAAACAGTCCAGCAACAGAACAGATTTTAGCAATACTGTATGTGAGCGCCATGACAAAGAGCCTACTCAAAGGAACGACAGGCCCAAGAAGAGGCGAGTGGGGGGCGGGGGTGTATTTTCATTGTCTATTTTGTAGAATAAGTCACAACTGCTGGGAAAATAAATGCATCAGTTGAACACTGCACCAGAATTAGGATCTTAAATCAGTGGCAACGCTTCTGGATGAAAGATTCAGTTTCATTTTTGATCTACCAGTTGCTCCTCTTAAATCTGGCAGCATAGCCTAGAGGTTAGAGTAACAAGCTGTGAATTGGCTTGGTACGTTCAGTAGCCAGACCTGGGTTTGACTTCACAACCTCCACTTGCATACTATGTGACTCTAAGCAAGTCACTTAACCTCCCCAGTGCTCCCGGGTCACCCCTGAAAACAGGCACCTGTGCCTAGTGGGCCTAACCCGGTTACCAAAGAACAAAATAAAATAAATCACTTCAAGGCTTTTTATCGGGATATGTTCCTGCAAATGCAATGATTCTGCTGATTATTATTATTATTATTTTGCAGTTGCCTCTAATGCAGAAGTTAAATATTATTAAACAACATAAGGTAATCATATAGAACAAATCAAGGGCATTATACATATAGCACCCTAAACATTTCATATTACCCTTGGAGCTGTCTTGCTCTTATTACACGGCATGTCTGTAGCCATTTTATGGCCCCATCAGAGTAGGTCTTTCAAGGGATTTCTTTATTGTGAATGTATTTTCAGCTATTGCTACAAAACTGCATTAAAGCACAGAATGCAAGGTAATCAGGATAATTACTGAAAACTACTGTATTCTGCCTTGCCTACAAATATACAGGAGGCTTTTTGAAAAGCTACCAGCCTAAAATAGGGAAAAGGGGATTAAATGTCTTTTGGCATGTTATCTGATCATTCCAACTAAGGGCATAGATTTATTTAATTTATTTAAAGTTTTGGCCAGGAAGCTGAACTGCATTTATAAAAAAAAGACAGAAAAAATGCTGAAAGCTTATTGGTGGAGAGACAGTTTCACCCATGATGGTGTCCCAGTACAACCTCACAGGAGAAACAAGTGCCAACAATACAGCCCATTCACAGAGAACTGCACTGAATCTACATTTTCCCAGAAGTTGATTTCTACTGTCACCTCAAAGAAAACTTTAAAAAACATAATAATTAGGTACAATTCTGCCTGCATTCCATTTAAATTTTATTACTAAGGAAATGTGCATGAATATATGATCGTTTTCCCTCAGAGTTTATTTTGAGTTCATCTGCCTCAATAGCTTACTCCTCAATAGCTTACTCCCTACTCCAAGTCATAATCCCCTGTTGTGACATCACAATCTGTTGCCATGGGAGTAACTGTGAGGTCACAAGTAGTGCTCTATGACTGCTGGTAGGGAGAAAGCAACAGGAATAGATGAACTTTTCAGGAGCAGAAATCCTGTTTTCATACAAATGACCACAGTAGTAAATAAATGGGATGAGAAATGCAGAACTAATAGCAACTACAAGCTGGACTGTGTCTAAATATAATGTTTTGTTAAAGTTCACCTGACCTTGCCACCAGCTCTTTAAATACTGATAAAAATTCAA
Organism: Neoceratodus forsteri; assembly: GCA_016271365.2. NCBI lineage: Eukaryota > Metazoa > Chordata > Ceratodontiformes > Ceratodontidae > Neoceratodus > Neoceratodus forsteri. The sequence goes on along the minus strand of CM057451.1, from coordinate 1,188,766,442 downwards.
TTATTGTTCAATCCATACAGGTTGTCTAATTATCCCAGTGAGTGTCTCCGACTTACACACAGCTGGTAAGGGCCATTTTAGAACTGTATGATGTCATTTATGTCCTTGCTCTGCCCTTCTATTGTGGTCACAATGTATATGTGTTCTGCTATAGAACTCTGTGGCTGGAAGGGACATACATGACATCCTACAGTTCTAAAATGGTACTTACCACCAGACTGTAACTCAAAAATGTCCACTACGGTCAAGAAAAGTCCTGTATAGAGGAAACAATAACAGAGGTGGAACCAGTTCTTAGAAACAGCTTTCACTGGGAGAATGACTCATAGTTTTAGTGCCATTCTCATTTAAACACATTAAAGGATCCATTTTATAATCGCAATAACTCACTCCAAGGAGTGTGCCACTGGGATAATGTCACTTCTCAGGTTGTTGAAGGCACTCAGCTGGTGGCCTTGTGCCTCAAAACGCACCTGGCACATGACATCACCCAAGCCCAGCACACAGCATAGCATGCCTTATTGCTTAATCAACTGATTTCCAAGTGTATCCTTGGGGTGGGTAACAGCAGTACATTGTCAGTTACAATAGTACTACGATGCAGAAGTTCACTGCCTGACTCAGCCCACCTCAGCATAAAGTAAAGTGTGTAAATGGGAGAAGCCCAAAACCAGTCACAGCCAAATGCAAATGCCCAACAGACTGGAGTAACAGACCCACTTACCAATTATATTGTCAAATAGATAACATATAGAAAAAATAATGCATGGGAAGGTGTGAATAATGAGAATTTTATACACACCCAAGATGCGGGATGCTACATAAGCACCGACAGTGAAGCTCAAGGGGTTTATAAAAGCATCTCACACTGAGGGTGTGTATAACCATCTCCCTTTACACACCTCCCCATACTTTGTTTTCTGTAATTGCTGGTCTTTGTTTTTTCACCCTGCCACAGTGCCACTATCAGTTGTAATAAAATGGAGTTTGAAAATGCTGCGTGTTTTAAGGAGAAAACTAATAATCTGCAAAAAAGCAACTGCAGTAAAGTTTTTTAAGAAGTCCAAAAAAGTTCTGTTTCTTTATTTTATTAGGATCTGCAAAGTTAAAGAAGCCAGGTTTCCATGGAGGTATGCAGATTAGGTGTTCACTGTCAGTATATTCAATATCAAAATTCATATCAAAATTTCTGTAGTGAGTGAAAGACAGAGAGGACTGCTATTTTTATTTTTATTTTTTAAGCTCCCGATTTGATCTGTAGTGAAGTGATGAGGTGAGTTTATTTCGAAATGAAGACTGACACTGGGTATTTGTTTGAAAAAATTTTATGTTGATAAATGGGCAGAAACAGTTTTGTGTGGAATCACGCACAGAGTAAAGAGTGCGAGCCTCCCAAAGAAAAAGCTGGCATGTGTTTGCCACTATAACTCACTAAGATGTAATGTCGAAGTACGAACAGCTTTTCTCATGGGAAAAACAGAAACCAGTTATTACAGTTTATTTAAAGGTGACCTCTAGACTTTTAAATTAAATTTCCAGCATTTCAGGAAACCCCAACCCCTTTATCAGGGAGTGTGGCACCCACAAATTATTTGATGGCAGAAGAGCCGGGATATACTATGCAATACTGAAGGACTGTGACTTTGATTTTGAAAGCCTTAACATTACACATCATTGAAATAAGATGTATATATTTGAATAAAAGAACTACAGAGGAATAGATGCTTATCCTTTGCTCTGTTGCAGACGGATGTACTGTATCTGTTCAAATTTTCTATACGTTCAAATTCTGTCAGCAGCCTAAGGGTTAACTCTGTAACAAATCGGTACCTGACTTCATGATGTAGGGGCAGGGATATGCCAAAACATTGGAAATTGAATTTAAAAGTCTGGAGGTCACCTTTAAGTACTACAGTGCACAAATACAGCATACTGGACAGACATATAGAACAAATACAGTGTGAATATACAGAACAAGGTAGCTACTTGTAATAACAAAGACTGTGTGTTGCATGTTAAGGCAGGGCGGTCAAGTGGTTAGAACACTGGCCTGGGAATCAAAAGATTACAAATTCCAACCCTGCTAGAGTGAAATACTCACTGTGTGACCTTGGGCAAGTTACGTAACCTCCCAGTGTGCAAGTTCACTCAGCTGCGAAATAGCTAGAAGCAGGACACCCTTGGAACCGAGATGTTGCACATCAGCTCAGCTATACTGGGCAGATAAATTGCAAAATAAAAAATAAAAGGCTGTAGTGATAGAGTACAGTTTCATAGTAGAGAGCATATGGGATGGTTCGCAAATGCAGTTTGATATATATCTTCAGAGGGAGCTTGTGTAGAAGAATGACGAAATGGATAGGGAATGCATGATACATCTCAAAGTTGGAAAGCATGTTGGGGACTAGTCAGACAATGTGGGGGTAAAGCGTACTGTGTTAGCAAGTTTAAAGAGGACCCATTTTGTCACCTTCCCCAAAGCCCCTGTAGCTGGCTTACCTTAAGATGAATGTAGTAGTGAACTTCAGAAAAACAATTTTGGGACTTCAGGTAATGTCACTCTCGGGAGTGGTAGACTAAACTGTTTGCTCTGCAGTTCAAGCTACAAAAATTGTGCCAAAACCCGGGTTTAATCAAAATTCATTAAATGGTGCCTTTATGAGGGCCAGCCCAGTGGTGTGGAGGGCTAAAGTGCTGAGCACCTAACTTGCTGACATGCTGGCAACCCGGGTTCGGGATTGGATGGGGGTTACTAGGGGACCGCATGGGGAGGGATGATTGGGTGTCCATAAGACTGCTCTCCTCCCTTGGGCTGTGCGGTTACAATGACTCATTGCTTGTCTGACACCTAGAGGTAGCTGGGAGGTAGCACATGCGCAGCTATACAAAGAGGGGAGGATTCCACACACAGCACCAGAGGCGTCTCCACAGAGGTGGAGCTCACATGTCTTGCCCAGTGCACATGATGTGGGCTGGGCCAGAAATAGTGGGGAAAAAACCCTGAGCTGCAAGATGAAGACTGACTCCTCACAGGTCCCACACCAGTGATGCCCCCCCCCCACAGTCCTGTGGTAGAGGATGACAGGGGAACATAAGTTGTAAGACAAGCTGGGTGATGAGACTGAGGGGAGCTTATCAGAAGGGGCTGGCCAGGAGCAAATAAGGAAGACACAATGTATTGGGGAAAAAAATGTACCTTTGTGGTAAAGTTTCAGGTGTATAGGAGATATGAGCAGTTCAAAGCAATGAGCCCAGACTACTCTTGCTACCCCAGCACAAGTCCAATGCAGTTCACTTAGCACCTTGTGCAGCATGCTGCCTTCTCTGGCGTCCCCAATGAGCTCTGTTACTACAATCATGAACAAATGCTTATTAGTGGAATCACAGGCATTTAGAATGGAGATGAATGATACCATGGCCTCCAAGAAAACTGATGTAGAGTGCCTGAAACAACAAAACAATGATTTGCAGGAAATGAACACACAGCTTTCTGGAGGTGACCACACAGCTTTCTGAACACTCTGATACCATGTGACTTGCTTCTGCATCTTCACCATAGGCAGTTTCAAATGAAGACAAAGTGTCAGGACTTAGAAAGTCACTTGTAGAGGAAACCCCCCAGATTTATGGAATAACGAAGGGGGCTGAGGGTGCAAACATCACTGGCTTTATTGTGAAGTCATTTCAACGAGCCCTAAAGTTGTGAGCTGGTTTGAAGCTTGAGTGGTAGCAGGTCACTATGGCACTGCACCCTTAACCAGGCCCAGATGCGAGACCCTGCTCAGTTATGAAGTTCCTGAAGTTTCGTGTTAAGGAACACATTTTTATGTTGGCTCGCGCGTTCATGCTAGCCAACATATTGCATTAGTAGCAGGTTTGGAGGTGCGGCCACTGTGGGTGAATGCAGGGCACGCATCAGTAGGTGCATCCCTCATTCCCCAATAAGGCAGCATGCAGGTGCTGACACCAGCTATACATGAAGTGGCCACCAGATCTAAGGAAAGTGCCAATGCAATGAGAGGCAAGCTCATCATGCAGCGACACAATAACACGCCCTATCGACATGCCTTTCCTGGTGAAGCAGTTCAATAAATATGGTGACACTGACTGCCACCACGCAGAGTGCCCCAACCAACTTCATTTGCTAATGGGGGAGCCCACTCCCTGTTGGCATAATGCCCCCCCCTCTCATTTAAAGTGTATGCCGAGGGGGTGCCCAATCCCCCTCAGCATCATGCACCCCCCAAACAGTCTTTCTTTGCCGACAGGGGGGACAATCCCTGTCAGCTTCAGTTCTCCCTTCCCCATTTAATTTTGCAGATGGGAAGCCCACTCCCCATTGGCATAATGTCCCCCCTGCTTTTGTTGTGTGCCGAGGGGGTGCCCAATCCCCCTGGGCTACAGCACCCCCCTCCCAAAACACTCAGGTGGCATGCTGGGAACACACCCCAGCGTGCCAAATGCCCCAGTAAAACAAAAACCATCCCGCAATGTTTTGTTTTAAATCTGCAAACCAGAAAACGGGTCCTGCCGAGTCCGGTGGCCCTCCCCAACCCGCACCACCCTCTGGCGCACTTCTGCCCCCACGCCCTCACCCCATACTTACCTCCAGAGCATGGCATGATGATTCTTCGTGGACCGGGAACACGTTGCACTCTTCAAAGCCGACCGCGAACTGAAGAAATGCCGGTAAGCTGTATAATGGCATAAATAGGGTTTTTTTCAACTTTGATGCATATCTCGGGCATTTTGGGGAATTTTGGCACCAAATTTTCAACATGGGGTTATTGGGACCCCTCCTCATGAATTCATCACTATCATGGTGTTATTCAGTCCTGAAAGGTAATTTTGCAGTCACTGCGTGGAATCACCTTCCGGGACTGATTAATGAAACAACAGTGCCACTTTTCATGAGGGGGGCTCTCAAAAAGCCTACATTGCAAATTTGGTGGAAAAAATCCAAAAAATGGCTGTTTTACGAGCATGCGTTGTGCAGTTTTCATGCACGCTCGTAACTTTGTGAATTTGTAATATTTTCACTCCAGATTTTCAAAACTGGCATTTTTCCACACCTCCTTATGAACAGTACAGCTGTCATTTTACACATCCTGGTCAAAATGTGTTTTTGCACATCTGGCACAGAATAGCGTGGTCGCTGTTTGAAATTAGTTTTCGGGACAGTTTGAGAAAATGACGGTGACACTGTTCATGAGCAGAGGTCCCAAAATGCCTATGTTGAAAATGTCAATAAAAAAATCTCCAAAATTATTGGGTTACGGACGTGTGTTGCGCAGTTTCTATGCATGCTCATGACTTCACCAATTTTTCATATTTTCTCTCCAGATTTTCAACATTGCCATTTTTTTACACCTCCTCATGAACAATACAGTTGTCATTTTTCACAGCCTGCCCAAATTTCATCCCTTTGTCACCAAATAGCATAGCCGCTGTGCAAAACCACCTTTCAGCTAACAAACAGATAGTGCCGCTCCTCATGAGATGGGATCACCAAAGCCTATGTTGAAAATTTGGAGTGAAAATACCAACAAACACCTACAGCATTAGGGTTTCCAACTGTAACACCCCACCCTGTAGAGACTGACAGGCATCAGGGGTGTAACTTGTGATCATTGGCTGTATTGCTCATGCCATTCCACCCCACCCCCACCCTGCAGCCAGTGACAGGCTTCGAGGTCTGCCATGGAGTGTTCAGCCCTGAAGTTCACCCCATTCACCTATACTGCACCTGTCTCAGCATATTTCATTATGGAATGGGGAAAGTATAAGGCCCAAAGACCCCAAAGCACACTACGATACTTGTCAGTGTCTACAGGGTAGGGTGAGTTAAAATGGCATGAGCTTTATAGCTGACAACCCAAAGGCACACCGCAACGCCTGTCAGTCTCTGCTTGGTGGGGGTGGGGTTGGCATCAGTTCAGTACTTCATTGCCATTCCTATTATGCATCACTAACTCCTGCACTATCAATGCCAATGCCAGCGAGACAACATTCGGCATTGACAAATGCTTGTTGTAACTTGACATCTAGATAGGTATGGAATTACCTGAATGGGGTCTAATCCATGCCTTGTGGTGGCATCATCACCTAACTTTCCTTCTAGTCATCCCTTTTTAATGGAAACCATACTTTCATTGGCCTTACTGAGAACTGATGACCTCTGTTCAGGCAGCTTGTTGGTCAAGTTTATAATAACTTTCAAATCCCTCTCCAACTTTGTTGTATCAAATACTTTATTGAGTAGCTTGTTAGCCCACTTTCTGTTTCTGGCCCCTGGGTGCATTCACGTGTTCCCCACACAGAATTGTCCGAACAACAATCTAGTTTATTAAGCTCCTACTGTTATTTCTCACAGCCTTCCTCAACGTTGTTCCGCACCCCTTGCAAGCTTTGCATCTTCTGCAAACTTAACTGACAACTGGTCTCCAGTTTTAGATTGTTAAGTCGAGAAACAACTGTGTGTGGAAACATTTTGTTTTTGTGTTACATAATTTAGTTGGGTTGGTGGTATGATGTATCTGCTCTGATGGCAAAATACATCAGTTTTCTTTTTCTGTAAATCCACTTGGTGGTCTGAGCTGACTACATTTAAATGATCAATATAACTGAACTGAAGCAATATGAGAGCAAACTCCTGAGGTATTTCATTAGTCACTGGCTTCCATTCTTCTGTTTGTCCCCCTACCAACATTTCCTGATGCCAGTTACTTAGCCAACTGTTTATCCGTGATGGCAGTTCTTCCATCATCCCGTGTAATTATTTTATTTATGCATGTTTGTAGGAGAAAAGTGTACAATAAATAATGAATATGGCCAGGCTCTGTATTCTAATTTAGAATACACACTTTATTCTCTCAGTATATTGTGAGTAAATCCATACGCTCCACGCCTCACTACCCTCCCTTCCTTGAAGCAGCTGTCATGTTGGATCACAGTCAGATTCCAATGTTATGTGGGCCAAATGGAATTCTCTGCATTCCTCCCATTCAATAATTGGTTTAAACTGCAGTGCCACACTGACAAACTAACACAGTAGTTTTATGGATGTCTTTTAAAATATTCCATAGTAAATATAATGCTACCTAAAAAGCAGACTGAGTGCTGGGGCAGAAGTTTAATGTCTACATTTGTGGACAGTTAAACTGACTGCAGGGGAGGCTGAGGCTGGGGGAAACCCCTGAGAAGGCAGAGCATGTGGGGACCTTAGCTAGGTTTCCCCAGAAATGAGGGTTAGAAACATAGGCAAGGGAAGCAGCAAGGCAGGAGTTCATCATAGGTAAGGAAAAGGAACGAGCAAGGGAGGGCACACTGAGATAGTGAACAATGGGAACACAGGAAATTAAGGTGGTTGAGAGATGATGAAGGGGAAGGTTATAAAAGATGGGAGGGGTTTAGGGTAAGATGGAAGGTAGTCTGCCTTAATATTAGGAGCCTGCAAAACACAATTAGTGAGCTCCAGTCAACAGCAGCAGACGTGTGACTGGACCTTGTAGCCATTACAGAAACTTAGGCCACGGGAAACAATGACTAGGAACTGGCGTCCCAGGCTACACCATGTGTAGGCAGGATAGGTGGGAGGGAAAAGAAGGAGGAGAAGTAGCTCTCTATGTCAGAGAAGGCATTGGGGCAGTAGAGGACATGTCCTTCAGATGGGGGGGTGGGGAAGCAGAATCACTGAGGGTTCAGCTCTTGATGGCAACAGGTAAGAAACTATGCATGGGGATAGTCTATACCACCAGGACAGGGGTTGAGGGTGATATGGAACATGAGGCAGAAACAGAAATGGGGTTGCAATGAGGAGGTAGTGATCGTGGGGATCTCAATCTGCTAGATATTGATTGGGACATTTCAGAAGCTGGGATCACCAGATGTCAGGCCCTGTGAGAGATGTTGCAGGGCTGCCTACTAGTGCAGCTGGTCAGGAATCCAAAATTCGGGCAGCCATTCGTGCCATCATGCTCACAAATGTAGAAAGGTAGGCAGAGTACAGGTGGGAGAACTACTAGGGTCCAATGACCAAAACACCATATTGTTCAAATTGGCTGTCGGCACAAGTACAGTCCCATCAAAATATAAAGTTTTCTTTTTCAGAGGAGCAGACTTCTACCAGAAGAAGGAATCAGTCTGGGATAGGTTGGTGTGGATGGACAGAATCAAGGGTGTAGAGGAAAGGTGGGGAGAAACTGAAGGGGCCATTCTTAAGTCAATAAAGTCTTGCTTAAGGACAGTCGTCAAGAAAAACGGGTATAAGAGACCAACCTGGTTCTCTAAGAAGGTGAGGGAGGTGGTGAGGGCCAAGGAAAAGGCATTCGCCATATGCAAGGAGAAGCAGGGGGCTGAGAAACGGAATGAGTATCATGAAAAACTAATGGATGCCAAGAGGGCAGACGAGAATGCAAAAGCAGACTCAGAGCTGCTTATTATGGAGGTGGTCAAAAGAGGGGAAAACACTTTTTGAGGTATATTAGGGGAAAAAAGAAAGATGGGAGGAGGATTTGTTAGGCTGATAGAGGGAAGTAGAGTGATAGAGGAGGACATGCAGAAGGCAGGCATTCCTAAAGACTACTCCTACTCAGTTTTTGCAGCAGAAAGCAGCTTAAAGGCTGTTGAAAGGGGGACTCCAGAAATGAGGCAGAGGGTATTTACAAGTGAAAGGGACAAAAATGGGCTTGCTGCCATAAAGATAGGAAAGGCCTCGGGGCTGGATGGAATGGATCAAAAGGGTATTCAAGAAACTGGCATCAGAAACTACTGACTTCCTGGCAGGGCTATTCAGTAGCTCAGTTCTGTCATGGGTGGTACGAAAAGACTGCAGGGTAGTGCATGTAGTTCCGCTCTATATGGGTGGGGACAAAGAGCAACCAAGTAACTACTGATTTGTTAGTTTTACCTCTGTTGTAGGTAAACTGATGGAGACACTAGTCAAAGAGGAACTAGTGGGCTACCTGCAGAGTAACGGGCTCAAGAATAGTAAACAGCATAGGTTTGTGGCAGGGAGTTTTTTTCAGACCAGCCCAACAGTATTCTTTGACTGGGTGACTACAGCACCTCTGCTCCACCCCTGAAGTGAATGAGGGATGGAGTCTTCCTTAGCTGTTGTCAACCCTAACACTCACCCCATTTTATACACTCATGAAACATACACCCCTGTCTCCACATCTCAACTTTTTGGTTACTGCAATGGATTAAGTGTTAGGGTTGACAATCCCAAGGAAGACTCCCCCTCTCTTTCTCTTCAGGGGTAGGGCAGGAGTGTCAGAGTTTGAACCCTAACATCATATTTCCCTACTTTTGTCCATTTTGTCTGAACCCTACCAGTTGCATTAATGCAATTTTTTGCAAAGAATATGTAGTATACATAATGGAATATAATAATCACCTTCGGTTCACAGTCCTCTGGTTCTAAGAACGCACAAGGCGACATTCATATCCATAAGAAGTGCTCCAAACATTCCCATAAACTTGTAAGTTGAATCTGAAACATGGGCAGTATTTGGATAAATCTTTCTTTCATACACGTGCTGATTTCGGAGACACTTCACTCATGGCTGTTCTTATCTCTACCACTTGTGAGGTCATCCCAGGTCACCACTACCTAAGTGGCTAAAACATGTATCCATCACTGTCTTGTTCCACATCCCCTACGTATTAGTCTTGCATGAGGCTCCTTGTTGAAAGAGTTGTTAAAATCTCAGTACACTAATCTATTGCATCTTCATTCTGTTCATATGGTTATCACTTAAAAAAAAGTAATTTGATTTCTTTGATAGGTCACCCCACACACACACACACACACACAATGTAAACCAATGCTGAATATCAGCTATTTTCAAATGGGTAGGAGCAATTTTTGCAGTTTGATTGGCTAAGAACACTTCCAAGCCATGCTAAAAGCTCATGATAACAGCATAGCCTGAAAATATTTCTGCCAATGGTTTACTTATGATTCTGCACACCATTTGATAATAATAATAATACTACGCATCCAGAATGTGTGTTATTATGTTAGATAGTGCCACTTCTTCAGTAATTGAAGGCACTCGGGTACGCCTCTTGTCTCATAACACACCCAAGGGATAATGTTATACCATAATCACACATACTCAGTAATGTGTTATGCTTAATTATCACCTATTATCCAGTGCCTTACCAAATAGGCAGTGAAATCATACTTAATAATGTTCCATAATCTTCCTACAACTGTGGTCCAACAAGCATGCATGAAGTTCCTCGGGCCCCTCTCCTGATCCCTTTCTGAACAACGGGATCACAAAAGCAGTTGTCCAGCCCTCTGGAGAACTACAAACTGAATTACTCTCCATACAATTGTTTCTTTTTCAGAATGGTCCCTGAGGCATCAGTAGCTCTTTGAGAAACATCATTTTAAATTTTAATATAAAAACCTCTACTTTTAAGTGCACTTAACGTTTTAGTGCTAAAGTGCTTTCTCTTCTCATTTTATTGTTTATCTTCTCTCTACTGTTGTCCTCAGTAATTGCTGCCTATCCTTGGTACATATAGACTGTTGTATGTGAAGAAGATTTTGGTCCAGTCTCATATAATATATATATATATATATATATATATACACACATATACATACATACATATACATATACAGTATATATATATATATATGTACACTGTATATACCTAGATAGATATATATATATAGATATATATATGTAATATATATTTTCCATACAGAGAACTATCTGCTTCTCTTACCACAGTACCCTAACCTTCATTCAGTCTCACATAACATTATTTATTTATTTATTTAAAAGTGTTTTATCAGATAAACATATAATGATATAAAACAGTCTCATTTACAGATGTGAGCTGAGGGAAGGGGCAGAGGAACATAAGCACCAAAAACAAAAAATATACAACAAATATACAGAAATATACATTATACTGTTAAAATCATGTGCAGGCTACAACAATCACAGGCATGGACTATAAAGCAAGGACAGACATACACAAAAAGGCTAGCATCAAATACAATCACAGTGTCACACAATTTGGTTTCTAAATACTTTAGCAGAGGCCATACTGCTGGAGGATAATGCATTGGAAGTCTTACACAACAAGCTGGTGTTTGCATATAGAGGTTTCTATGGCAAACAGGAACCTCAAGAGTGAAACCTGTGAGGTTCCCTGGTTGCCATAGAAAACTTGAGATGAAGACATAGGTTTGTCTGTGTAACGACGTTCATAAATTATATTTTACAGTGTATAGGCATCCATGCCCATTTTAGACACTCCTCTTCCTTTCAGTGAACTGGAGGTTAGGGGATACAGAAACATAAAAGTTGTCATTAGAAACAAATCACTTAGCCCACCCAGTCTGCCCAGATGGTCCCAGGCTAGTCTGCCTTCATAGTCCCTAAATGGTGTCTGGTGACCCTCCCTCCTCCCTGTCTATTAACCAATATTCTATTACAACCACCCCATACATGCTTGAAGCCCCCTACTGTTTTTTGGCTCCATCACGGCTGCTGACAGTCTGTTCCAGATGTCTGCCACTCTTTCAATTAAGTAATATTTCCTCACTTCCTTCTTTAACTCCCCCTCCAAGTTCATTGCATGCCCTCTGGTCTTGGTGCTCTTTGTCCTTTAAAAGAGACTCTCCTCTTGCACCCTGTTCACACTGTGAGGTACCTGTAGGTCTCTATCATGTCGCCTCTTGCTCTCATCTCTTCCAGGGTGGACATGCTGTGATCCCTATATTCAGTACCTGGGTCCCTATGCCCTACTGTATGTCCATAACTTTGCACCTCATGGCATTTAGCCTTAACTGTCATGTTTTTAAACACTCCTTGAGTCTGCCAAGATCAGGATGTCCTGAACTTCTCATTTATAGCCATTCTCTGTTAGCATATGATCCATTGCTTTACCTGATAGTTACCAAGTTTCCCTGTGATTGTTTGTTCATGCGTTTCTATGCTAGGGCTGTGCATGGGCTGAATAGTATTTTCTGAATATCATGAATAGTATGCTTCCCGAATATTCAGATGTGTTTTCCGAATAGTTCACTATTCGGCCACTACTCGGGAACTACTATGTGGTGAGATTTCCAAGTCTCACAGAGCTTTGTTGGCCAATCAAAAAACGTTTCTTGAGCTCAAAAGCAAGCACACCATGTGACTTCTTCACTCTGAGCTGGTAGAAGAGAGAAGACAGTGGTTTCTGAGAGCTGCTCTGCAGTACTTTTGAGGCCTTAAACTTTCTAAAAAATAAAGTTATTTGCTCCAGAGAGTTTTTTGGGTCAGTATAATTTGTTTGATCAATGTCAGAAAAGATATGTTTGGCTTTATGACAAATATTTTTGTCTTTACTGCTGTACTCAGTTACAAGTACTAGGAGGGCTGTCTGCTAACACCCCTTCTCTGCTGCTCCCTGGCATAGCTCCAGTGGGAGTTTTTTTGGTGAAGCCCATTTTATTTTTATGTTTTGTTTGTTTGCAGTTGAATGGTTCCAGGCTTGGTTCCCTGCATGACTAATGAGGATGTCTGCTAACTCCCCCTCCTGCTGGTCACTGCTCATGATTTTCTATATATGTGCATAATGTCTGATTTTGTGAAGCTTCGCCCTGCATGTGCATGTTTAATATACTTTTTCATGAGGCTGGGCCCCACGTGTGCACAGCTGTGCGCACACAGATTTTGAAATAAACTTCTTCAGTTCTAAGCCAGTCAGGCTTGACTCACTGAATTATTATTGTTAGTCCTCTGGTTCAGGGCTTGGATCACTGGCCAAATGAGGAGTGTGTTGGCTGATACCCCCCCCCACACTTTCACAGCCCACTGCACACAATTAACCTGTGCATGAGAAATATATCCCCCTCCCCCAAGTCTGTGACTTGTGAGTGCACACCTGTGCACGTGCATTTTTTGTTTTGTTGTTTGTTTGTTTGCTATTGTTTTGTTAATTAAACCATTGTAATTAGTGGGACAGGCTTGTCACACTGAGTTGTCTGTATGTCATCTGTCTGTTCCTTGCTCGGTTCCATGTTTGACTAAATAGGTTGCTCTGTTCTTCCCCCTTCCTAGTGGCAGAGTTTTTATTTGCTGCTTTTTTGTGGTGCAGTGTAACTGCTAAGGTCGGCGTATTATTGTAGTTTCACCAGCACCAAGTAAAGCATCACACACACACAGGTACTATGTAGTAACAGTTTGTGTGTTACACAGTAACCACCAGTGACCTGATCCACCATGTCTTCAGCAACCTGCCTTAGGGGAGGCAGTATAGCGCAGTGGTCTAAGGCTCTGAGCTGCAAATTTGGTGACATCCAGCAGACCAGACCGGGGTTTGAATCCCACAGCTTCCACTTGCATACTGTGTGACCCTGAGCAAGTCACTTAACCTCCTTGTGCTCCCAGGTAGCTCCTGTAAAAAAGCTTTCAGCTTAGTGTGCTATACCTGGTTAAACAACTAAATAAAAAATAATAATAAAAAAAAAAAAAACCTTGCAAACGTGCTTGGTCCAGCCTCAGCAAAGCATCTGCACCACTGACCCCAAGTAGTGAGGGACAGAACGACAGACCCACAAACGTCCAGCACATCCAAGCAATTACTGCCAGTGTTGTCCCTGGGTCCCAAAACAGTCTACAAAGAACAAAGGAAACACTTGGGGGAAGGGGGAGGGGGTTTGCAGTAACAAAATACAGTTGAGAGTAGTGGAGCATAAAGTTGCCAGTACATTTATTTGCATTAAGGCTGTAGGATGCCAGTAGAGCCCTGGTGCTTTGATCAGAACCTGGTCTTTGTCAGGCGGCATGACAGGAATATACAAACACACTGTGAATATACAACCCTTGAAGAAACACACACCATAAATAAGTGAAGTTAGAATGAGTGAGACTAAGATGCCCGTGTAACAAAACAATCCAAAACTAACATGCCCAAGGGTGAAACACTGCATCAAGATTATAAAACATAGTTCATAGAGTGGTGCTAGACCGTATGCAATGCAGTATCTTGCAAAATTACTGCAAAATGCTGCAGTATGCTGCAAGAAGCAGTGTAATTTAATGGCAATTGAGCCTTCTTGTCATCAAATATTTTGTGACTTTGTCATTTACTGCAAACTACTGAATTGCATCTCATCTTACTCCACTGTATAGTATCGATGCCTAATACAATTCCAGAGAAGGTGGTGAGATAGACTACACAGACAATAACAGACTGGTGTCTCACTTTATTCAGCGGGCTCAGATATTTTTCTCCCCAAGCAAGCCTTGTAGTTCTTGTAGCATTGGGAATAGAACTACTACTAATATCACTAGCAGTACTACTACTACTACTAGTGTCACCACCTGTATGTTCACTGTCACATCCTTTTGTGCAGTAGTAGGGGGGCATTAAAGCGTATATGCTTTGTGCAGGAAGCAGCAGACACCACCACCAGTGTTCCCACTGCTATCACTATGGCTGCTACAGCACAGTCAGTGTGCTTCTCACCACCACCGGTGCCATTCTTGCAGCAGCCACCCTTTCAGTTGTCACCACTACTGCAACCACTGCTACCACTATTACTACACCCATGGCCAAAGCACCTTCTACCCCGTGTCTGTGACCATGCACACCCTCTAGTGCTGACCCAATGCAATGCTTGATATCATTTTCAGAGTGCTACACTATGTGTGTGTGTGTGGTGTGGTGGATCGAGTGTGCCACATGAAGCTTGTGTTGCATTTGTGAGAGCTCTATGTTGGTGGTTGAAGTGTCATTAAGATGTACTGTATATTGTTCATCAGGTTCAATGGGTGATTAATGGCGTTGTTGGAATGCTTAACACCTTTTCTGGCCAAATACTGAATAACGAATAACGAATACCTGGGACCCAAATATTGAATATTAGGCCGGATATTCGGGAAAAGGTATTTGCATAGCCCTATTGTATGCACCATTATATATTTCTTATTTTCCACACCACCTCATGCTTGAGGTGTGTATTATCATGCCCTGTACGTACTGCTGTGATCTGTGTTGTTTGCCACTTTGTGGCCCAGGTTGTGACTGAAATCAGTCCTTTGGATCAGTGCACTTACCTGGTTAACAAAGACATAAATAAATAAATAAATTCCTATGCTGTCTTTCCACCACCTCCTGAATGTCCACCCTATTACAGATTCTGGTATCATCTACAAACAGGCATTACTTCCCTTCCAGTTTTTCTGCAGTGTCACTTATGGGGGCACTGAAGAGGTGTAGTCCCAGTACTGAGCCCTGCTGCACCCTGCTGGTCTCTCTTCCATCCTTAGAGTGAGTGCTGTTAAACACTACCTTCTGTATCCTATCCAGTGACTAGTATCTAAACCAGTTCATCACATTGGACCCCACCCCTAGGCTGCTGAATTTCTTAATCAGTTTCCTGTGTGGCACAGTGCTGAAGGCACTGCTGAAGTCCAGATAGGCCACATCCACTGCCCTCCCCAATCTCTTTCCCTAGTTGCCCAGCCAAAGAAATCAGTCAGGTTAATCTGGCATAACCTCCCCACTGTGAATCCATACTGCCTGTGGTCATGCAAGTCATTTGCTTTAAGATACTCTGCCAACCTATCCTTAACAGGGTTTCCATTGATCTGTGGGAGGCTCTTGAGGGTTGGTGGCAGGCTCAACTTACTTTTTTTTTTCCGTTAAAGATTTTTATTAGCTTTAAAGTTAAGCACACATTTCTTACATTGATACTTAAAATGAAAGAGGTACATCAAAAGATACAAATTGTTTCTAATGGCTTACAACAGTTTTAGTCATCGAGTTCAAAATTCACAATATTACTATTGCAGGCTTCTAGTTAATAGCTTTAGTTTTTAAAATTATCTGCTGGTATTTATTCATTTATTTATTTATTTGAAATTTGGTGACCAGGAAAGGCACACTGGACTGGACTATATTATACCATAAAATACCTTATTTTTCTTTATGAAAACTCAGAAATGAGTACCACATATTGTTGAAAGTTTCTAACTTTCTGGCTAAAAGGTAAAACGCCCCATATCCAAAGCTTTGCACACCACACTACATGTTCATGTACACCCTGTACCTGCTTTGTACTGGAATCCCATATTCAGATGGCATTACTGCACACACTGTTTGTGTCAATGCACTAGCAGAGGTAATGTATGCAGCACCCAAACTGAGAGGTAGTACGCTTCATAATGTGCACAGTGTGATATTCAATGTAATAACGCTGCACAAATGGGATTGCATAGTCCAATAGCACAGCACAATTATCTCTATAAAAAGGCAGTCTAAATCTAGAGCAAACTCCGGAGGCAGAGGGAAACACTGCAGGCCACACACCAGGATGGTGCTCATGGGAGCAAACACTGTGTACCTCATGCACCCTAAACTAGGAGAAACTGCACTCCTTGACTAGAAAAAAGCATTCTCAAAAGCAATATAAATTTGAAGGCTTTAATGCTCAATATAGAGAGTGCTTAGTCAAGCAACCTCAAACACCATTAGCCCCAGCTCTTCGGGTCCTAGCCCTTCATCAGGGGGCACCTTCAAATTGATATTGCTTTTGAGTGTGCTTTTTTTCTAGCAAAGGAGTGCAGTTTCTCTTGGTTCAGTGTTCACGTGTGGGTTTGCTGCCTCTGAACTGCACCCACTGTGCACGGAGGAGTATTGCGGTCTGTCCTTTGGTTCTTTGTATCTCATGCAGCAGGTTCTGTAGGGTGAGGAGAGGGCCAGTGCCCACCATGGGCCCAGATGTAGGCCACAAAGGCACTATGCTGGAAACAGACAGTACAATCCATGAGCCACATTGCAAGTCCTCAGTGATGACCAGATCATCGGCCAGTACCAGCTCAAGTGGCCCATGTTCAGGAAGCTGTGTGAGCTGTTGCATAATCAGCTCCAGACAGACACTCTCCCATTTCATTTCCAGTGTATAAAGACCGAGTTCTTCCAGCCTCTCCCCATATGTTCTTCCCTGCATCCCCTGGATCATCTTGGTTGCCCTTCTCTGTACCCTTTCCAGCCTATCCTTGTTCCCTTGCAAGTCGGGCCTCCAGAACTGAACTCCATACTCCAACTGTGGTCTGTCCAGTGTTTTATATAACGGCATGATCGCCTCCCTCTTCCTACTAGTGAAGCCTCTCCCAATGCATGCCAGCACTCTTGTTGCTTTCCCAGCTGCCCATTCACACTGACTCCTAGCCTTTAATGTGTCCGTGATTCAAATCCTTAGGTCCTTTTCCTGTTCTATGGCCTGCACTGATACTCCTCCAGGCAGTAAGTGGCCCTTGGGGTATTTCTTCCTATGTTCATTATTTTGTACTTTTCTGCATTGAATTGCAACTACCACTTTTCTGCCCACTCCTCCAGCCTGGCTAGATCCTGCCTCATCCTTCCAACCCCCCCCCAGAGCATCCACCCTGTTATATAACTTTGTGTCATCTGCAAACAAACATGCCTTTCTATTTAGACCCCCTGCTAAGTCCCCTACGTACACATTAAATAGTATGGGCCCCAACACCGACCCCTGTGGCACCACGCTCATCACCCCTAGTTCCCTGGAGTGCTTCCCATTGACCACCACTCTCTGGGTCCTCCCACCCAGCCAATTCTCCACCCACTTTGTAAGCCTAGCACCCACCACCAGAGTATTCAACTTGCTCACCAACCTTCTATGTGGGATGCAGTCGAACGCCTTCTGGAAATCCAGATAGGCCACATGCACCCCCGATTGCATACCTCCGTAACCCCCTCAAAGAATTCGATCAGGTTGGTCTGACAAGACCTGCCACCTGTGAACCCATGTTGGTTATCATCAATCAGACCCTCCTCCTCCTCCTGTAGACACCTCACCAGCCTCTCCTTTATGAAAGTCTCCATCAGCTTGCCTTCAACTGAGGTGAGACTGACTGGGCAGTAGTTGCCAGGCTCCTCCTTTCTCCCTCTCTTGTATATCAGTACCACCTCAGTCTTTTTCCAGTCTCCCGGGACCCTCCCCAATTCCAGGGGTAGATTAAACCTTTTAGTTCCAGGAATCTACCCTGGAGAGTGAAATTCCCATTAAAAATAATAGGAATTTTAAAATTTAATAACTTCAGAATATATTAATATTTTTGCACCAAACAAGCAAAAAGCACTTCTTTTTCCTAAGCCCTTTGTACCCTGAAAATTTCAGACTAAAATTCCAGACAATCGGGGCAAAGTGATGAGAAATAAACTGTAAAAATGGTGATTTTTAATGTTTTTACACTATCTGGATCTCGGAATCGGCACATCTGACCAGAAAATAACTTGGCAAGTCAAGAGATCTGCCCCCACAAGACCATGCATGCAAACCTTCGTGCAAATATATTGAATGGTTGCAAAGTTATTAACGTGCAAAATCTGAGGTTTATCATAGAAACTCCTGCTCAGTCCTAACTATAGGGGTGCTACTGTGCCACTATAATGTAAGGAAGACAGATAGATACATATAAGCAGAACAGGATTTTTAGAAGACAGCAAGACATCTGATCCTTGTACCTGTTGTCCCTGGCCTCTGATAAAACACAACTTTGTTACCTGCATGTATTTTCTGATTTATTAAGCCTGCAGTAATTGACTTGACTACGTATACAGTATGTGTCACATTCTGTTAGCATGGAACAAAAAGCAATACATGTTTTTTTCTAAACAGAAAAGAGTCGCACCAGGGTGAGCTGGGGTGCTCTGTGACAACAATGCACATGAAAGGAAAAAACAGTCACGGCACTCACCAGGGCACATAAAAAAGGGTCAGGGGTCAGATATTCTTTGGTTAAAAACCATTTCCTCCATTTATTGAGCCATACACATCATGAATAGAACCACACAAAAAGGTCTGACGTTTCAACTCGATGAGTCTTTATCAAAGAGGAAATGGTTTTTAACCAAGGAATATCTAACTCCTGACCCTTTTTTATGTGCCTTGGTGGGTGCTGCGACTGTTTTTTCCTTTCAAATATTTTTTTTGTAATTTACCTGACTGATCTGATTTTTACTAGGCACTAAATTTAGACATATAATTTACACAGTAACCTTGGTAAGCCACTGCCAGGAGCCCAGAGATTTGGTATCAGTCCAGCAAATATAACAGGTCGAGACTAAAGGATTCAAAACCTAACCCCAAACTGAGGTTGTTGATAGGCAGAAAAGGATTGTATATAGAGGGTTCCAGAAAAACTCTAATTCATTCAACCAGCAAGTGTTTATTTTTGTAATTATTTTTTATGACGCTACAAATTTTTCTTAAGAAACAACTGGGGTGTGATCTTATAACACTTTCCTGTTTCATAAACAGATAGGGCCTGTTGAGATCTGAGAATCTACAGTAAACAAATGGCAGTGAGGTATGACTGTTACATTTAAACAACTATTACCATTTGGGATTGTGGATGTTCATCTGTTTCTATCTTAGCATTGAGTGATGTCTGAGTTTGTAGTGCAGGGGAGTGCCTCACCATTTAGTGGTACTTAAATTAGTACTTTAGTAAGCCATCCTGCCGGCACAGTGGCAAGGCTTCCACTTGTGGTGCTGACATCCTAGGTTCGGAAATGGACTAGGGAGTCAGAGGGCCAGCCAAGGGTAGAAGGATTGAGCATCCCAAGGACTGCCCTCCTTCTCCAGGGGAAGGGGGGGGAAGAGTGTCTGATGCTCTGTAGATCCTCTAGCAGAGGCTGGGGGTACCACCACTGCTGGCACCTTACGTCAAGGGGGGTAGGGTCGACATAGGCTGCCATTGCATGTCCCACCCCCAAGGATCTCTATCAGCATGTACAAATCCAGCCCCATTCATGATGCTCCTGCTGCGACCTATGTCCTCCGGGGGGTCCTGCTTCGTGGCCCCCACCTGACGGGTGAGCCAGGACAAGAGACCATTTACCTTGGGAAGGGGCTCCACCCGGTGATGCTCTCCCAATGGGTAAGCTTGACATGGGACGCGTAAGGGCAGTTTAGTCAAGCCCACCCGGTATGGGCGGGGGAGGGGGGACCAAGCAAAAAGGAAAAATTAGTACTTTAGTTTACTGAATAAAAATTTATTTTAGGTTGTCAACTAAGGCAAGATTTCGATATTTAAAACCTATCAAGTTTAAAGAGCAGCTGACGCCTTCAGGAGAACTTTATCAAAACGTAACATGTTGACAACGTTCAGCATGTATTTCACATTAGTTCAGTATATCTCCTCCCCATGATTTATTACGAAGGTCATTTGTATGAAAACAGGATCTCTGCACTTGAAGATTTCATCTGTCCTTGTTGTTTTCTTCCTACCTGAGGTAATAATGCATCCCTTGTGACATCACTGTTACTCCCATGGCAACAGACTGTGATGTCACAACAGAGGATTATGACTTGAAGTAAGGAGTAAGTTGTAGAGGCAGATGCACTCTGAGGGATAAATATCATGTATTCATGCAGATTTCCTCAGTAATAAACAACCGGCATGATAAATTTATAGACTATGTATGGAATGCAAGCTGAATTGTACCTGAATGTTATGTTTTTCAAAGATTTATTTAAGGCGTCAGCTGCTCTTTAACAAAGTGACCACTAACTGTGAGAAGTATATACAGCACTGAAACTGTTTTATGGAACAGTTATTTGTTGAGTGATGCAGTCAGAAATGAATGTAAATTATTTGATTAGCATTTTTAGGCAATCTCCTGAGGAAGCCTGTATTTTATTGTCGAAATGTTGTGGATGTGATTCCTATATGAATTCTTTGGAAAATAAAATAAAGCACTATTAGTTTCTGAAAATTTGACTGCATTTCTGTGAAGTCTGAATCACCTTGCTTTCTAATACTGGAAAGGGACTGCAACCTACTGCACACCAGAAACGCACACATCAGGTACAGTAACATTCCCACATATATTATAAGAACCTATGTACATACGAAAATATAAAATCATTGTCAGAAAAGGGCTCACAGGTCTATCAAGTCTCCCCAATTGTGCAGCTCTCAGTTTAATACCACTGCAGTTGCCCCCCAATCCCCTCCCTCCATCTCCCCTCCTGGTCCTTCCCCCCCTCCATTCCCCCTCTGGACTCTGGGACCTTTGCCCCATTGTCTGCCCTCCTTTGCCATCTGAGGTATATATGAGATGTCGTGTCCTGGGACTAGCTAGGAAAAGAAGAAGGGGGGGTCCTGGGTGGTGGGCGAGTAAGGGTCAATCCGCTTCATAATATTCATGGAGCATGGGCGGATTCATGAGTGCTCTGCAACGCCAAGCAGAGTACTTTGCATTATAATGAGGAACGCCAAGTCCATTGGAAACAATGACTTTGCATTACTTTTGCTCCCCAGACCACTACTTCTGTTAATTTAAGGTGAAGTGCATTGCAGGCAGTGCACTTCACCTCACTTTGCCTTGTTTTTGAGTTCCGAAGGCGAATTTTGCAGTGATTCATGGGATTTCAGGTCACATGGGCTCTATATTGATCTGCAAAGCCTCAGTTTGGGGTAGTATGAGTAGGAAGGAGTAGGAGACAATGTGCTCTGATAGCTGTCTGTGATAGGAATCTTGTAAAAGCTGTTCAAAAAGCATTTTTGCGGTTTTTTGGGGATCCAACTTTAGTTCATCGATTGTAGGAAACCCTCCAGCACTGATATCATTGAGCGTTTTTGTTTTTGTGTGGATTTTGAATGTTAATTTACAACATTGAGTGTGTGTGGTGAAAGACAGTGAAAGTGTGCTTTGGAGGAGCGGCATATCTGTGGTGTAGATAGATTTAAGTTGGAGAAATAGTGATTTCTTTGTTGTTTGGTTATATTTTTGTTATATAACTGACTGTATTAATGTACACACAGTAACATTGTCAGTAATAGTAGAAATTTTCTTGCTGTTTGTTGTGTGGATGTGGTGCAGCAGTTCATAATTTCAGGTTGTTTACATTACAAATTTACAATACGTAACGTGGAATAGTACTGAACTTTTGCATTTGCTAAGCATTCCTCATTCAGCATTGTACACAAACTGTTCTGTGTGTGAGTGTGTGTGCTGTGTTGCAAGCAACAAATAATACACTTTTTATTGTGCCACAGACTAGTGTAATTGCAGGCACAGCAGTGTGAACCTGCTATACACTGCAGCTGCCTGATTTTGAATGAATGAATGAATGAATGAATAAATGAATACTTTATTTCTAAGAAGCGCCTTTCCAAAACCAAAGCGCTTTAACAACAAATCAATACAAAAACTTAAAATCTTAAAAACAATCCATAAATATATTTTAAAAAACCGGATATGCTAGGTTAAACAGATACGTCTTCAAAGCTGATTTAAAGCTTTGGACAGTCAGGCATTCTCTTACCCGATGAGGTAGAGAATTCCACAGGGTTGGAGCCATAAAACTAAATGTACTGCGATTGTGGTATCTGTTCTTAGTTTTGCTGCTTGTAGTGCCGTAAAATTCTGCACTGTCTGCATTCAGTGCTCCCCCCCCCATGTTCAAAAGGTATTTTTTACCAGATTGGATTGTTTTTGTGACATCATCAGCACCACTGGTTACTGAAGTTGTTTTAATTGCGTGACAGTCTCAGAGTAGTCTCTTATCTGTTGCTGAAGCCACAGTTGTTTATTTGGCTTCACATCCAGCGTCCCTCCAATCAGAGAGTGAACATATCAAAATCTGAATTTGGTTATAATATTGTGGTTGATCCCCCAAAATGCCTGCAAAGAGACATGCAAGCAAAGCTGTTTCTCGCCATGGCAATGTTGGCAATAAGATGGTCTGTGGGCGTGGTAGTAGTACGCAGATGCAAACATGCATTGCTGATGTGAGGAAAGGTATTTCTCCTGCAATGTTTTTTACAGCCAAATCAGTAGCTTCACTCATAGTAGGAGGAGATTATGTTTTCCCAGCCAGTGGTGTTAGTATTACTGGTGTTAGTGGTGGTGGAGGTAGTATTAGTATTGTTGCGTCAAGTTCTAATTCAGACCAGTATACAGTATCCAAAACTATTGAGTGTGAAGCAGTGCAAGTGAGTGGCAGCGTAGATGATGTCATACTTCCCAGTAACATCCCAGTAACTGAACCTGAGGATTCTGATAATCATGTCAACGATAGCATACAATGTGATATTTCGTCCACCGTGGCACTTAACGTCACGCATTTTCCATGCAGTGATTCACAGTGTGGTGAAAAAATATCAGGTGATGGTGGTATAGATGCTGATGATGAATGTGATGATGATGATGATGTTGCTATTGTTGCAACATGCAGTCCACATGCTAGCATCCAAGCAGAAGATGTCGATGTGTGTGACGTTGATGAATATGATGATGATGTAATTGACCCCAGTTGAGAACCAGAGAAGAAGAAATTCAAAGTGGCTGTGTCTGAGTCTGTTTGCAGGAATCCCCCCCCTGTAAATACTTGTGATCTACTGGTTTTAGTTGATGATGATGATGATGACCCAGTACTCAATATGACAGGTAGTCATGGTGGTCAGTTGTAGTCCAGGTGTGCAGTGACCGAAACATCACATGCCCCCCCTTCAGTGCTTAAAATAATGGATTTAAATAAGCCACATCATGGACATGTTAAAAGCAGATCATCACAATCCCTTGTTTGGGATTTTTTTGTTCAAGATGCAAATGATGTGTCAGTTGCAATCTGCTAGGTCTGCCATGTGCGTGTCAGTTGAGGTAAAAAGGGGAGCCATCTGGGCACAGGAGGCAGCATACGCATCTTAAGAATAGGTACTTGGCACTGTGGACCCAGCACAAGCTGGCAGTTAATACTACAGTTGGGCATTCACCCTCGTCACCGGCAACCATAGCCAGCATGTTATCCCCTTCCATGACTGTTAAGCCCAGTAGAAAATTAAACGTGTGCAGTAGTGCTGTAATAAGAGCAGAGGATTACTACAGGCATGATAAGGTGGAGGACCATAATGACTTTGAAATGTTGTCCAGTACTGGTGAGAATAGCAGTTTTTGTGGTGGTGGTGGTGAATGCAATATGTCTAGTGCTAGTGGTACATCAACCCCTGTTCATAAATCTGGGAAAATAACTGCGTTTCTGGGTTTGTCATCACCTGTGCAACCGTCTTCATCACACGTCCATACTTCACCCCCAGCAATTCGCAGAGCAGAACCATTTGTCATCACACCCCATGTAAAACGTTTAAGTCAGCCCACGTTACAGAGTGTTTTTGCACATAAGCTGAAGTACCCCCCGAATCATACAGTGTCACGTGAACTTAATGCTGCTGTAGCGGAAATGCTGGCAATTGATCTTTTGCCCTTTTCCTTTGTGGAGAATTCTGGGTTCCGGCGGTTTGCTGCACGTGCCTGTCCAAAATGGAAAGACCCATCCAGGACATACTTTTATACCCGTGCTGTCCCCGAGTTGTTCCGCACAGTGTCCGACTCAGTAAGACATGCCCTTCAACATTACTCCTCTCCATTCATCCATTTAAGTATGGATATGTGGACAAGTGGCAAAACAGCGGGGAGTTCATATTTGTGTATAACTGCACACTGGGCACAGGTGCCGGGGGTTGTTTGTGATGTTGGTAGTGTGAATAATCAGTGCAGTAAGGTGGATTGTCATGGTAGCAATCTTCCAGAAATTCGACAGCATGCAACCATTGCTATGCACAATATGACCTGTTCACACTCTGGTGAGAACATGTTGGACGTGGTACTGACTGAAATTGACAGATGGCTAAACCCTTTGTCCCTGAGAGCTGGGGTCATAGCAAGTGACAATGCG
Organism: Neoceratodus forsteri; assembly: GCA_016271365.2. Lineage (NCBI taxonomy): Eukaryota > Metazoa > Chordata > Ceratodontiformes > Ceratodontidae > Neoceratodus > Neoceratodus forsteri. The sequence continues at coordinate 1,188,741,712 of CM057451.1, read as the reverse complement.
TCAAATGTGGTGAAATGCATGATGAATGGTGTTTTTTTTTCATGTTCCATGCATGGCCCACTGTTTAAATCTTGTGGTTCAGGAGTTTCTGCAGCACCCTGATAAAAAGGAAATGCTGACCATTGCATGATGTATCTGTTCTCACTTTTCAAGATCTGGAAAGGCCCATGACCAACTGCAGCAGTTGCAGATACTAAACAACCTGCCTCAGCACCGCTTGAAGCTGGAAGTTGTCACCCGCTGGAACTCCACTTTATACATGGCAGAGAGGTTGTATGAACAATACAAAGCCATCTCAGAATATCTTGTGATGCACACTAGCCGTGACAGTTCCAGGGCCTCCATGTCTATGACGACTGAACAGTGGTGCCTCATGGACTCTGTAATAACAATCTTGCGGCCTTTTGAACATGCCACACAGGCAGTGAGTGGTGAGTCTGCCTCCATTAGTCAATCAATTCCACTGCTGCGGGTGCTGAGGCAGACATTGGTGAATGTACATCATAGCCTTGATGTTACCGGAGACAGTGCCAGCAGTGTGTTGCTGAAACACATGCTGACAGTATTTGACCAGAATCGTCACATTGTGAGCATTCAGTGTAGTGACAACTTGGCCATAGCAACAATGCTGGACCCACAATACAAACGTGGAATTGCATCAGTACTGGAGGGAGGGCCTGAACAGGTAAAAATATCAGCGGTCAGCTGGTGCTGCGTTCATGGTCTAAAGGAGTCTATGCCAAGGTCAGCAAACCTCAGCAGCATAATCCGGCTGAAGGTGTACCTGGAGGACCATCAAGCATATCCTGCAAGGGGAAGGGGACTGCAGTTCCAGGTGGTCTGTCATCCAAAGTGGCTGGCATCAACCCCTTTTGGGAGGCTTTGTCCCAAGTGGGTATTTGTGAAATAAATGATTCAGGAGAACAGGATGATGCATCAACAACTGCACTGAAGTACCTCACATGCCCACCCTCCAGTGTAAGTGTCGAGAGGGTATTCATCTCAGCAGGTGCAATAGTCAGGGATCATTGGACAAACCTGTCTCCTGCAAATGTTAGTTTGCTAGCATTCATTAAAATAAATGAGAGGCACATACCAGCACAAACTGCAACCTCGGTATTCGTGTACCCCGGCCTAGTCATGGTGGTCTTGCTGATGTGGAAATGGAGCATCCTGGTGGCACTGGCAGTGGCTGCCTGAAATGGCCCACCACTGACGTAGATGGCGACACAATGGAGAAAGAATTTCCCAGTGGTCAGACTTCAGACATCGATGACTGTGAGGGCAGTTTTCTTTATGAGGATGATGATGTGGTTAATGTTGGCAGGTTTTAACTGAAGTTTTTCAAAGGTGGTGTGCCCCCCCCCAAGACCACCACCACCAGAACTGATGTTAGCCACTGCCACCACTGAGCCTGAGTCTGTCCACCCCCCCGGACCACCACCACCGGGACTGATGTTAGCCAGTGCTACCACTGAGCCTGAGTCTGTCCACCCCCCAGACCACCACCAGGACTGATGTTAGCCACTGCCACCACTGAGCCTGAGTCTGTCTGGACCACCACATCCATCAGCCACAGACACAAAGGTTCTTAATATTTAAACCATAAAGTGAGTACGTGTACTCATGTTTGTTATGCTGCTTCACTTCCTTTAGTTGTATGTTTTGTGTTTCTGTAGCTATTCAGAGCCGCAATGGTAAAACACATATGGTACACTTAGTTTGTTTCTTTTACAGGGTAACAAAAAAAGGCTCCATCACTAAAACTCATTGGGAATGGTACTGTAGCTGTACCGTATAGAGAGGAAGCGATGTAATATCCATGTGAAATCCATTCTGGTAAGTATGAAGATTTTATTTCATCCATTTCATTGTGTTGGAAAGACTGCAGCAAATATTGCACACAGGTTGTGTTAGCTGACAAGATGTCAGTTTGAAATGTAACTTGACTTTAGATTGAGATTTGAGAACCAGGGAGGGACACATAACAATTAAGTTGAAAGAAGTAATTCATTTATTTTTTTTAGGAAACTTCCAGATGCTTTGTTGTTCTGTCAAAGTGGCCTTATCCAAAAAAGTTCTTAAACATCAGGCATCCCCTTCCCCCGAGCTTGGGCACACATGCAACACGCAGAAGTTGTTTCATTAGATGACCATGACCATCCTAACAACCGGACTCCAGAAGGATGCTGATGAAATCTGTGAAGAAGTAACAAAATAAGAAATGATTACAGACAAACCTGCAAATATGATTCCCCCCAACCCCCCCCAAAAAAATACTTACCTTCATGTGCTTGAGAGTTATCGGTTTCCAATTTCAGAGCAAAACATTCTCATTGAGCACTGGAATGTGCACACCAACAGATTCTGTGTGACCTATGATGCAGAACAATACCATGAGTACGTGTCCATGTCAATCGCTCATCTCACCTACAAAATACACAACCATATATCTATATATATCTATCTACTCACCAAGGCTACTATTAGTGTACAGCCAAAAGGCACCCTTCAATCCAGTTGAGATGATCATATTGCATTTGCTCGAATCGTCTTGCAGAACACATTGGACCAGCAACACGACGCTCACAGTCATCATTTTATACTGGGGTATGTGCTGAAACACTCTCATTCCACTGTGTTAACACTGGTCAATTTTCTGCACACAAGCAGGATGCATTTTGGGCTGGCAGAAAAAATCTGGGACTCTGTGCCTCCACTGCGCTCATGACTGAGTGCGCCATTAATTTTGGGGGACTTTGTATGTGCTGAAACTCTCCCATTCCACTGTGTTAACACTTGTCAATTTTCTGCACACAAGCTGGTGCATTTTGGGCCAGCAGAAAAAATCTGGGACTCTGTGCCCCACTGCGCACATGACTGAGTGCGCCATTAATTCTGGGGGACTTTGTATGTGCTGAAACACTCTCATTCCACTGTGTTAACACTTGTCAATTTTCTGCACACAAGCAGGATGCATTTTGGGCTGGCAGAAAAAATCTGGGGACTCTATGCCACTTTTGTGTGTTCTGTGATTGTTGCTGTGAGCTCATGATGTCATACTGACATTTTTACAATTAAAGAAGCATTGCAAGAATGTCCTGACAGGTTTGAACTGTACTTTTTTATGCTAATTTACATTGTCACAGCCACCACTGGTTACTTCTGAGTCGTGACTTGAATGATACGCTTCTTTTCACAATTTATGTCTGCTTTACTTACTTGACTACTTTTATCATGTATAAAAAAAAAATAAGCACGCCTTTCAATATTGTTCGGACCAGGTTTGTATTTATTTGCTGCTGCTTTTCAATAACTATTGTTCCGTGGTGTCATAAAACACTGCCTGCTGCATAACTGTTAATTAACAACAGAAGTGATATATAACAACTAATTGATGTGATGGAGAAAAGCAGAGGAAAACAACAACAAAGACCTGGTCAGCACCAATTTAAAAGGAATGTTCCTTTCATTATTTCATACATAAAAAAAGGTAGTATAGCAGACTCAACTACTGCAAATTCATGTATCATTCCAGTCAGTCAGGATGTAAGTAAAGGAAGTTGTAACATAGCATTAAAAAATATAGGTCAGAGTTATGAACAGATTGTTGTACTGCTGCTTTACAGAGATTCACCACATTACATAGTTATGGAGATGCACATAAACTAATACGTGGGGGCATTACTCCCACTGGAATATTTCTTGCTCCACAGAGTGCAATATATTTCTGAGAATACCGCCCATAATTTCATTATAGTGTGTCATGTGACAGAGGAATTACCGATCAGAAAAGCTGCCCACATTCTGCCCCCTTTTCTCAGCAGTGTTAGGACGTGATGCCAGGGGGAACGCAGGTGCATGCTCCACTATAGTGAATGTCCGGCAGCTATTCCAATGTTTCCTTATGTTATAAGGTTGACTTTGTGGGGAAATGTGAGAATGTTCCCACTAAAAAGGCTCTTCTTACTGGAAATGCGCCCACACGTTTCACCACAAACTGACCATTATAACATAAAGAAACATTCGGAAAGCTGCCGGACAATCAGATATTCACTGTAAGGAGCACGCACACGTGCTGTCCCTGCCATCATGTCCTAATGTTGCTGAGAAGGGAGGCAGAATGTGGGCAGATTTTCAGAACAAGAATTCCTTGGTCACGTGACACACTATTGAAATCATAGGCAGTTTTCAAACAAATATATTGCACTATGTGGTGCAAGAAAGATTCTCCTGGAAGGGAAAATGTGTATTATTAAACAACAACAAAGAAAACACACAAAAACAGTACAACACAGTAGTGGGGTGGGGTGGGGGCAGAAAGAATCCACTAATTTACTGTGGCCTTGGGATGCTGTGGTGGTCCAGCAGCAGGTGTAGCATTGAAACTACTTGCTTCTGCTGTTGTTCTATTCTGTTCACCTGCTGCTGCAAAGCACGGAACCGCTCATTGTTTTCTTCAAGAGCTGCCCACACCAGGGCGATGTCAGACTGTGTTGCAGGGTCTGTGCCGGGGTCCACTGCAGCAGGAAATCCAGGTAGTGGGGGTGGTGGTAGAGAGGATGGTGCTGGTGGCTGTGGTGGCAGTGATGGAGCAGCTGCTGTACTAGCCCTTCTCCTGCTGTGGCAGTGACGAGGCACAACTCCCACCCCAGCAGCACCCTTGGCCACTGCCACGGAAGGGCCAGCAAGTGGACGCCTGGCCCATTCCGAGGCAGCGTGCCACTCTGCACTGTGGTGGTTCAGCATGTGGGTGCACTGGCCACTGGTCCCCAAATGTGTCCCATGGGGCCACAGCGAACCACCACACCACACAGGTGGCACATCACCACTGTGCTGTCTCCCCCACAGAGTTAAAAAAACTCCCACACTGGGGAGCTGCGGGGGAGACCAGACACAGTCCTCACATAAGTCCCACCACCTACATTTTCCAGGGCCAGCTCCTGTGGCTGTAGAGGCGGTGGAGAGGGTGCTGCTGGAGCCCCTACAGCTGCTGCTACTGGTGGTGGAGAAGACGGATGCACAGCAGCCACCGGTTGCACTGGTGCTGCTGCTGCTCCTGTTACCTGAACATGGGGGGAAGCAACACCCAGGAGTCAGGAGCGGTCCAGCATGACACGACCACCCCGCCCTCCATGGGTCCGCACTCCCTTCCGACTGCGCCCATGGGCCAGCGACTCGCCTTCTCCTGGGTCCATCCTGACACACACAACAAGTCCCCGGGCCGACACACACACAGACACACACACACTGACACTCACTGACACACACAGTCAGTCACACACACAAAACAAAACAAAACTTATACAAAAAAATTCACTGACAAAAAAAACAAACATACAATACAAAAACTAAATAAAGATATAGCTTTTAAAAAAGCTGTTGGTTTTCTTCTGAAATGCAAGTGGCAAGGCAATCAAGCACTTGAACTCCTAGTCTCCTCTCACAATGCTTTCTCCCTCTACAAATGCAAAGGAGAAAGTGAAACCGCTTCTCTGACTCACTTCCTTCCTGCCTGGCTAAAGCATGTGACTTACAGTACTGTAAGCCATGTGATGTGTGGGGGCTGCCTATTTTCTTCTCACTTTGTCTTACTTCACGTTAAGGCATAATGGCAATGTGAAGTGGTAATAATAATGGCGAAGTGAGCACCTTGCAGTGCCCACTTTGCATTGTGCTCCTCGGACGTGAAGTGCCCGCTTCGCCGGTAGATTAAAAATTCGCTGCATCTCTAGTCCTGGGCCTGGGGGGGAATGGAGAGGAGCAGTCAGATAGAGGTGGTGGGGACTAGGAGATTCCCTGTGGCAAAATGGGATCACAACAGGGGTCCTCCATGCCTGATTCCCATACCCAAGGGCATTGCTGAATGCAGGCAGATGGCACAATCTTCCTTTACTGCCCATCCCACTTGGATGGTGTTATGCAATGCCAGGTCTATTTGTAACAAGACTGCTATTATAGCAGATCTTGTTGGGACAGCAGACCTGGCATGCATCACCAAGACCTGGCTGGATGAAAACATGGGTCCAGTATTGGCCTCGGCTGTTCCAGCGGGTTACTCGGTGATACATTGTCCAAGGATGGATCGTAGGGGTGGGGGTATAGCCATCTGTTTTAGATCAGAACTGGACCTTATTGAGGTGCCAGTGGGGTGCACCAGATCCTTTGAGTGTATCATGAGTGCAGGTATAGGGTGCAGGATACTGCTCATCTACTATCTACCAGGAGATGGGAAAGAATTCCTGCAGGAAGTTGCAGACTTCATTGTTGATGTGGTATTGGGATCCCCCAGATGGCTGATTCTGAGGGATTTCAGTGCCTGAGTTAATGATGAACTCTCACAATTTGGATGTGACTTCCTCTAACTATTGACTTTGTTAGGTCTCATACAGGTTGTTACTTTCGCTACCCACATTAGGAGTCACTCATTGGACCTGGTGTTCCTCCTGGGGATGGAGATATCTGATTTGGTGGTAGAACCAGTCAGATGGTCTGACCATCACACCATAAGATTCAGTTTTGGGGCTCCCCCCAATGGGCCTGCCCCTACAGAGATGGTCCAGTACCGCCCTCTTTACGTGGTGTGACTCCTGATGGTCTATTGAAGGTACTGGATCTATCAAGCATGTCAAGGGAATGCATGGATCCAGGGGACCTGGTGTTCACCTATAATGCAGCAGTAACAGGGGCCCTGGATTCCATTGCTCCTGTTCATGTTCACCCCCTCACCCTCCATCTAAGGTCTCCATGGTTTGATGAGACCTTGAAGGAGTTGAGGAGAGTGGGGCAAAGGCTGGAGAGGGTCTGGTGGAAATCAGACCTTGACGGCGATAGGCTTAGGTTGATGGAACATTATACTTTCTATCAATCGACAATCACTTGTAAGAAGGTAGAGTTCCTGTCCAGGGAGATTGCCGCTGCACATAATTGACCAGCTCAGCTCTTCCGGACTGTTGCCATATTGTGCAATCCAATCTGTCTTCAGTTTGTGGGAGCTTTTTCACAAGAGAAGTGTGATGAGTTTGCTCATTTTTTTGCAGATAAGGTTGTCACCATCAGATCTGAGATTGGCCAGTCTACCTCCAATGGGTGATGCGAGGATCGGTGTAACATCACAAGTGCCTGGTTTGTCTGGGTGGATTTCAGCCAGCTGGAATTCACTGATATCATGAGGGTTATCCAGACTTTGCAGCCAACCTGTTGTAGTTTGGATATGGGCCCTACGTGACTCCTGGTGGGCTGCATAGATGAGATTGGCCCAATCGTTGCAGAGACCATCTGGAGTTCATTGGAGAGGGGGATCTTTCCTGGTCCCCTAAAGGAGGCAGCCGAGCAACCGCTCCTGAAAAAAAACTCCTTTGATCCGGATTGTCCTGCTAACTACAAACCAGTCTCAAACCTGCCCTTTGTGGGTAAGGTTATTGAGAAGGTGGTTGTGCTGCAGCTGGATGACCATCTTACTATCCACGATGTCTATGTTTCTCTCCAGTCTGGATTTACGAAGAGACACAGTACTGAGATGGCTCTTGTCTAGGTACTTAATGATCTCCTAATAGCAAGAGATCAGAGGTCTGGCTCCATCTTGGTCCTCTCTATGTGGTATTTGACACTGTGGACCATGGAGTGCTACTGGATCATCTGTGGACCATCTATGAACTTTCGAGCATGGTCCTTAGTTGGTTGAGATCTTTCCTCCAGGGTAATACTCAGAGTGGTCACAGGGATTTATTCCCTCTGATGCTCTCTCTTTGCCCTGTGGGGTTCTGCAGGGTTCCATTTTAGCACCCATGTTGATGCAGTGTACATGCTGCCATTGGGAGACATTATTAGGTAGTACAACTTAAGTTTTCACTGCTATGCAGATGATACTCAGCTGTACCTGTACTTTGTACCTGGGCAGGAGGATGCGATCTTGGTATTTAACAACTGTTTCTCTGAGATTCAGGACTGGATGAGTGCCAGCTGGCTGAGACTAAATCCAGATAAGACAGGTGCTGGTGGTGGACCCAGATCATCGGGGAGTGGGTACGCTGGTTGAACAGTTACCTGGGCTTTGGCTTGAGAATATTTCACTAGCTGCCTCACATCAGGTGCATAACCTGGGCGTTATTTTTGATGATGAACTGACCCTGAAATCTCAGGTGTTGGCAGTCTTCAAGACCTCGTTTTTCCATCTGAAGAATATCGCCAGGGTGAAGCACCTGGTTCCTCACTATGATCTTTCTACCTTGTTCCATGCTTTTGTGACTACTCATCTTGACTATTACAATACCCTGTACCTAGGGCTTCCAGGGGTTGATATCCACCGCTTGCAGCCGGTGCAGAATGTGGCAGCCAGGCATGTGACTGATACTTCTAGGACCAGTTACAGCATGCCTGTGCTCTGTGGACTGCACTGGCTGCCTGTACAGGGGTGGATCTCCTTCCAGATTGACTTTCTGACCTACAAATCCCTACATGACCAGGGTCCCTGCTACCTGAAAGATCTCCTTCGCCCCTACTGTCCATCCCGCTCTCGTCAGTCCACCGACGAGGGATTGCTAGAGATTCAAAGGGTGCATCTGAAGTTATCTGGGGCTTGATCTTTTTCTTACGCAGCCCCTACCCTGTGGAATTCTCTACCTCATTGGGTGAGAGAGTGCCTGACTATCCAGATCTTCAGGTCAGCCCTAAAACCTATTTATTTAGGCAGGCATTCCCTGAAAGTGTATTATAACTGATAGTCTTAGCCATGCTGCTGTTTTTGAATTTTATTATGGATTAATGTGTATTTTAAATGTGGATTTTATAGAATATTAATGTTTGAATTTGTATGTGGTTATTATATGTACAGCGCCTTGGCTTTGAAAGGCACTTTATAAATAAAGTTATCATTATTATTATTATTACTGTTGTGTTCTTGTCAGTACTAATCCTGTCCCTGACCCTGTCCCAGCCCTGCTGGTCATGTAGGGCTTTGTAGGTCAGCAAGCCGACCTTGAAGGTGATCCACCACTGTACAGGCAGACAGTGGAGGAAGCAGGCTGTTGATTAACTAGGATCTGCAGCTTATCCATTAGGTAGGAAAATGGACAGACTAGGTGAGCCAAGCAGTCCTTATCTGCCATCAGATTCTATGTTTCTGTGTTTCTATGTTAAAACTATAAACATAGAAACATAGACTTTGATGGCAGATAAGGACCGCTTGGCCCACCTAGTCTGCCCATTTCCCTACCTACAGGATAAGCTGCAGATCCTATTTAACCAACAGCCTATTTCTTCCTACCCCCCACAAAAATTGCCTTATGTCTGTCCCATGCATTCTTGAATTCTCCCACAACCTCCTCAGGAAGGCTGCTCCATGTGTCCACCACCATCTCCATAAAAAAATACTTCCTCACATTGCCCCTGAGCCGTCCCCCCTCTATCTTCAAATTGTGTCCCATTGTTCTTGCACATCTCTTTTTCTGAAAGATGCTACCCTCTTGGACTTTGTTGAGTCCACTGAGGTACTTAAACATTTCTATCATATCCCCCCTCTCCCTCCTTTCCTCAAGGGCATACATATTAAGCTCCCTCAGCCTCTCCTCGTATGGCTTCTCCTGCAGACCCTGCACCATTTTAGTTGCCCTCCTCTGAACTGCCTCCATCCTGTCTATGTCCTTGTGGAGGGGTCTCCAGAACTGGATGCAGTACTCCAGATGGGGCCTCACCAACTGTCTGTACAGGGGGAATAACAACTTCCTGTTTTCTGCTGGTGATGCCTCTCTCTATATATCCCAGTATCCCCCTAGCCCTCCCTACCGCCTTCTCACGTTGCTTGCCAATCTTAAGGTCATCTGATATGATTACCCCTAGCTCCCTTTCCATTTTTGTTGTTGTTACTACCTCCCCCCCAATGTGTACTCTTCCCTTGGGTTCTGGTTTCCCAGGTGCATTACTTTGCACTTATTTGCATTGAATCCAAGCTGCCATACTTCTGACCATTCCTCCAACCTTGCCAAGTCCCTTCTCATCCTTTCCATGCCTCCTTGTGTATCAACCCTGTTGCAGATCTTTGTGTCATCTGCAAAGAGGCATACTTTTCCTTCCAGTCCCTCTGCAATGTCACTTATAAAGACATTAAAAAGGACTGGACCCAGTACTGAACCCTGCGGTACCCCACTAGTAACCCCTCTTTCTTCAGAGTGGACTCCATTTACAATTACCTTCTGAGTCCTGTTGTTTAGCCAATGTTTTACCCAGGCTACCACCCTGGGACCCACTCCAAGGCTGGTTAATTTGACTACTAATCTTTTGTGTGGGACTGTGTCAAATGCCTTGCTAAAGTCTAGGTAGGCCATGTCCACACCCCCCTCCCTGGTCTACTACTTTGGTCATCCAGTCAAAGAAATCAATTAGATTCATCTGACATGACCTTCTCACTGTGAACTCGTGCTACCTTGGGTCCTGTGCCTCACTGGCCTCTAGGTACTCAACGATTCTTTCCTTCAGAAGTGATTCCATCACTTTCCCTACCACAGAGGTCAAACTGACAGGTCTGTAGTTTCCTGCCTCTGTCTTGCTCCCACTTTTGTGAAGGGGAATCACATCAGCCTTCTTCCAGTCCTCAGGTACCACACCATCCTCCCATGATTTGTTATAAAGGGTAGTCAGTGGTGTCACTAGTTCTCTGCTTAATTCTTTTAGAATTCTGGGGTGAATTCCATCTGGCCCCATTGCTTTGTCCACCTTCAGTTTAGGAGTTCTTTCAGAACCCTTTCTTCTGTGAAAGGACTGGGATCGACCCCCTCCTAGAATGCTTCTGTTAATTGGATTAGGCACCTCCCCCACTTTCTCTTTTGTGAATACTGAACAGAAGTATTCATTCAGTATCCCTGCTTTTTCACTGTCACTCTCTGCCCACCCACCATCCATTCAATTCAGCCTCACTATCCCTCTCTTTGTCTTTCAACGCTCCCTGATATACCTATAAAAGGTTTTATCCCCCTTCTTAACCAAGTTGGCTATCTTTTCCTCAGTTTGTGCTTTTGCTATTCTGACTACCCTCCCTGCTTCCTTCTGCCTTAACTGGTACAGTTCTCTGTCCTGCTCCTTCTGTGTTTCCTTATACTTCCTAAATGCTGTCTTTTTCTCCCTAACCTTCACTGCCACTTCTTTTGAGAACCATAGTGGCTTTTTCTTTCATTTTGATTTGTTTATTTGCTTTACACAAAGGCTTGTTGCCTCTGTGATGGCAGTTTTGATATTTTCCCATTTTTGCTCCACCCCTCCTTCTAGCCTGTTTGCTACTGCTTTTCTAAGGCACTCTCCCATCTTGCCAAAGTCAGCCCTCCTGAAGTCCAGAACCCTCACTTTTGTATGGCTTGACTCTGTAGCTGAGTTTATCATGAACCACACTGTTTGGTGGTCACTTGTTCCCAAATAGCTGCCCACTTCTAGATCTGAGATCCTCTCACTGTCCCCATTTGAGAGTACGAGGTCTAAGATTGCTCCCTCACGAGTGGGTTCCAAAACTAGCTGTCTGAGGCATGCCACCTGAAGGGCATCAAGAATGGCTCTGCTTTTGGATGTGGCTGCAGCAAAGGTGCTCCAGTTAACATCTGGCATATTCAGGTCCCCCATCCACAGTATCTCCCCTTTCTCTGCCATCCTAAGTATGCCTTCTATCATATCCTTGTCCATTCCCTCCCCCTGACATGGGGGTCTGTATACAACCCCTGTGCGAATTGTGGTGTCATTTCCAGTCTCTAAGGTGACCCACAGTGCCTCCTCTCCTCCCTGTTTACTCTTTTGTTCAGTTGCTTTTATCCCTTCCTTTACATAGAGAGCTACTCCCCCCTTCTGCCCACCCTGTCTCTCCTGTAGGTTGTGTACCCTGGTATGTTAACATCCCAGTCATGGTTCCCTGTGTACCATGTTTCTGTGACTGCTACGATATCCAGGCATCCCTCTTCCATCAAGGCCACCAGTTCAGGGAGCTTGTTGCCCAGACTACAGGCATTAGTACTCATTACCCTCTATTTCTTGATGGCCTTACCCTTTTTTGCCCCATCCCTGTCCTTATTGTGTTTGTCACTTTCTCCATTTACCCCTGCACTTCTCCCTATTGACATCTCTATGTTCCTGTCTACCTCACTTAGTACCTTGATTTTTTGGGGGGCTAGGATTTCCCTGCTCTTTTCCAGTGCCTCCCGCCTTGGCTAGTTTAAATGCTTGCCAATGAAGTATTTAAACCTATCACCTAGGATCCTGGTTTCCCTCCTGGACAGATGCAGATGATCATGCCAGTATAGGCCTGCATCCATCCAGGTGGACCCCCAGTCCCAAATGAAGCCAAATCCCTGAGCTCTGCACCAGTTTTTCAACCACTGATTGAATCCCATGGTGTGGAGCACCCTAGCCTCATCCGTGCCATAGACAGGCAGCACCTCCGAGGAGGTTACCGTGTGTGCTATTTGTCTAAGGCCCCTCCCCATCTCCACAAATGCTTCTTGCACTGCTCTGATCCCTTTCTTAGCCAGGTCATTTGTCCCTAGGTGGACAATTACATTCAGCTACCTGCCCTATGCAGCTGCTCCTGTGATCCTGAGGATTCGCTCCTTGTCCCTCGGAGCCATGGTGCCAGGCAGGCACCTTACCTCCCTCTCCCCTTCCTCCCCCAGTTCTACCTTCCTAACAATGGAGTCCCCCACCAGGAGTTGTTTCCTTCCCCTGAGGGGTCCCATGCCACCCTCCTGTGGGTCTCCTTTGTGGAGGTTCCCAGCATCCTCCTTGGTCTCCACTGTTGATGCCTCCATACAGGAACCACACTTTTCCAGAATGGCATAGAAATTGTGGATAGGTACAACTGGAGGGATGCACCTCTGTTCCACCACTCTCACCCTCCCTGAGCCCACTGTGGTCCAACTGCTCCTCTTTCTTGGCAAACTCTGAGGCAACGGCAGTGACCCTGATGGTCCCTGGGTGGGAGAGGAGGTCCCACAAATCCTGGCCAACTCAGCCTGGAGATGAGCAACCTCCTCCCTCAGCCCAGAGAGGTGCCTGCAGATGGGACAACACTGCATCCTCCAGAACATCTCCCGGAATACTGTTGCTCCACATCCACTGCACTGCATCACTCCCATCATGTCTTTTTTCTGGCCCCCTAACTGTTGTTTGGAATACTTACTCTTTCCTCTGTTTGTTTCTTTTCGTTTTTTTTCTTTTTTTTCCCCTACTTACTTACTGCCTCTGTGTCCTTTTAGCTCCTGATGTTCCTGTTCTGAGACATGAAGTTCCTACATTTCTCAGTAGTCTCCTTACTTGCTCAGAGTCAGACCTCCAGCAGCTAGGGGGGGATGGAGAGCTACTCTTGCCCTTCTAGGATGGTGAGTCTTTGGTGGCTCTGTGATCACTCACTTCCTGCTCCCAAACAGGAAGTTCCTGTTGTGTGTTAAATCCGGTGCCTATAAAAGTAGAACTGGTTTGGGGGGGTGGAGGGAAGGGAAGGAGGGCAATATAGTCCCAGTAGAGAAGTTTAGTTATACCAGCAGCTCCTTCCTCCTGGTGTTCTGTCTGTTCTCTGGCAGAATCTATCTAGGGCAGTGCTTAAATCTGGTTTTAATCTGGCTCCTTCTAGCTAAGCCACTCACCCTACTTTGCAAATCTTTCTACACTTAGTTAATTTCACAGATAACAATTCCCTTCTGATACCTGTGACAAGCACCTAGATAAGTACACAGATAACACCGATAACAGATAACAATTTACTTCAACTACCTCTGACAAACACTCTAACTCTTTTTTTTTTTACCCTAAATTGAAGGTCCCAGTACAAGATTTCTAGTTCTTAGTCCCAGTAGAGAAGTTTTAGTTATACCAGTAGCTCCTTCCTCCTGGTGTTCTTTCTGTCTTCAGTTTGATCAACTCCTCCAGCAATGCGTTCCATCGTGCCACCACTCTCTCTGTGAAGAGGTGCTTCCTCATTTCCCTCCTGAACATTAATAATAATGATAATAATAGCGCAATTCAAAAATTTCAAAGCGCTGTACAAATACTGACAAGAAAAACACGTTAAAACAATAAAATGATAAAACACAGTGCAATTCCAGATTTCCCACCAATATATATCTAAACAATCTATTACATAAAATCCCTAAAAGTGAGATGAAACAGATGGGTCTTTAAGGCCTTCTTAAAGCTCTCTATGGTCTGGCACTCTCAAATCTGATGAGGTAGAGAGCTCCACAGGGTGGGGGGCCATGTACATAAAAGCTGACCCTGAAGTTTTCAGCCATACCCTAGGAACCTCTAGCAACCCCTCGTTGGCTGAGTGGAGTGGCCGGATGGGGCAGTGAGGAATCAGGAGCTCTTGCAGATAGCCTGGACCCTGTCCATGTAGGGCCTTGTAGGTCAGTAAACTGACCTTGAAGGTGATCTGCCACTGAACAAGCAGCCAGTGCAGTTCACGCAGCACAGGAGAAATGTGTCTCAAACAAGGAACCCCCGTCAACAACCTGGCCGCGGCATTCTGCACAAGCTGCAAGCAGCAGATATCAAACCCCAGAAGCCCTAGGTAGAGGGAATTACAATAGTCAAGGCATGAGGTCAGAAAGGCATGGATCAACATTGGAAGGTCACTAGATGGAATAAGATGCTTAACCCAGGCGATGTTCCTCAGATGGTAAAATGAGGACTTGACTACTGCCAACATCTGTGAACACAATATCAGCCCATCGTCAAGAATCACCCTCAGGTTTTGCACCCATTTTGAGGACAGCACCTAGTTATCCCCAAGCCAAAGCCCTGAGGGAGACCCTGCCATTGACCTCTTTAGCCAGTGACCTGGATCCACCACCAACACCTCAGTCTTGTCGGAGTTCAACTTCAACCAGCTGGTCTTCATCCAGTCCTGGATTTTGTGAGGCAGCTACTAAAGACTGAGACCGCACTATCCTGGTCAGACACAAAAGACTGAGAGCTGGGTGTCAACTGCATAACAGTGAAACCTCAGTCCATACTGTCTCACAATGTATCCCGATGCAGCATACACACCACGAGCAGCATTGGGAGCAGCATGGAGCCCTGGGGAACCCCACATGGCAGAGAGAATGAGTCAGAGGAATACATCCCAGACACCTCCCTCTGAGACCTGCCAGTGAGGAAAGATTGAAGCCATCGGAGGACCATTTCTGACAGGCCACAAATACCCCCCAAGCACTCCAGCAGTTCCCCATGGTCCACGGTGTCAAAAGCAGAAGAGAGATCAAGAAGGACCAAGATGGAGCAGCACTTCTGATCTCTTGCAATCAGGAGATCATCGAATACCTGAACCAGAGCCGTCTCAGTACTATGCCCCTTCCAAAAACCAGACTGGAGAGGATCATAGATGTCATGGATGGTCAGGTGGTTCTCCAGTTGCAGCACGACTACTTTCTCAATCATCTTCACTACAAAAGGAAGGTTAGAGACTGGCCTGTAGTTAGCAGGACAGTTTGGGTCAAGAGAAGATTTTTTAAGGAGTAGTGTCATCACTGCCTCCTTCAAGGAGTTCGGAAACTCACCTGACTCTAAAGAGCACCAAACTATCTCTGCAAGGACAGGGCATGTGGTATCCACACACCCCACTATGAGTTGTGTTGGGCACGGGTCCAGACTACAGCAAGTTGGCCGCATACTCTGGATAGTCTGCACGACATCCATGATCTCCGGCTGGTCAAAGTATACCCAAGAAAATCGAGGGGTAGTGACCAAGCACCGACCACTGACAACCCTCATAGAACAAGCTAATTGGATCTCTGCCCTGATGTCAGCCACCTTATTAGCAAAGAATCGAGCAAACTCTTCACACTTATCTTGTGAAAATGCACTTCAAACTTAGACAGGTTGGACTGCACAACCTGTCTAAAGTTCAAAAGAGCTGAACCAGTCAGTTCTGAGCTGCAGAAATCTTCCTGGACAGGAACTCTTCCTTCTTACGAGAGATTGCTGATTGATAGTCCTGATAATGTTCCATCAAAGGCAGTCGTTATCAAGGGCAGATTTCCACCAGCTCCGTTCTAGCCTTCGTCCAACTCATCTCAATTTCCTCAAGGTCCCATTAAACCAAGGGGACTGGGGGTGAAGAGTGAGAGGACAAACATGGACAGGAGTGATAGAGTCCAGAGCTCCCGCCACGGCCTTATTATAGGTCTGGACCAGATTCTCTGGACCCTCGCTTGCACCCGGTAATCCTAATAGGTTTCACACCACCAAAAGACCATCAGGAGTCACATCACTCAAAGGGCGGTATCTGACCATCTCCATGGGGCAGACATATAGGGGGGAGCCCAGAAATTGAACCTTATAATGTGATGATCCAACCATCCAACTGGTTCCACCACCAAATGGAAGGTCTCCATCCCCAGGAGGAAAACCGGGTCGAGTGAGTGACTCTGATTATGGGTTGCAGAGGCAACTACTTATATGAAGCTCAACAAATTCATAAGTTGGAGGAAGTCTTGATCAAATTATGAGAGTTCGTCGTTGACCCAGGTGTTGAAGTTGCCCAGCACCATCAACCTAGGTGACTCCAACACCATGTCGACAATGAAGTCTGCAACCTCCTGTAGGAACAATTTCTCACCCCTTAGTGGACGGTAGATGAGAATTACCCTACACCCCACACCTGCAGCTGAAGTACACTCAAATGATCTGGATTCCTCAACTGGCACCTCTACAAGGCCCAATTTCGATTTAAAACAAATGACTACACCCCCTCCCCTGTGGCTGATCTCAAGCAATGTATCACCGAGAACCCAACAGGAATAGCCACCTCCAAAATTGGACCGGCATTGTCATCCAGCCAGGTCTCGGTGATGCAAGCCATGTCTGCTGTCCCAACAAAGTCATCTATAATAGCTGTCTTGTTCTTTATAGACCTGGCATTGCACAACACTGCTCAATTTGGATGAGATTCCAGGGCCGGCTGGACTACCTGCCCTATAACACTGGAGCCCTTGGATATGGGGACCAGATATGGAAACCATGTTCTGAAACCCATTTCGCCCCAGGACGTTTCCTGGACCTAACTAACCCAATCCGGCCACTCAGCTCACCCCTCCCCTAAGGTTCAGGGCTCCTGGTCTCCCACGCCTCCTACCCACTATTCCCAATGCCCTGCAGCATCCATAGTCTGCCACCAGCAGTGGAGGACAACTAAAGGGGCAGAGGACCCGAAGTTCAGAGGAAGAGTAGGGCCTGGCTGGGAGAGCTACCTGCCAGCACATCGCCACATCAGCCAAAAGCTACTTAAGAAAATCAAAATAACCAAAAAGCTAAACTAAATTCACCAAGTCTAACATATAAAATCGATTCTATCAATTCAGCCACTCTCACTACACCCACACACAACACACTACTACAAACAAACAAAGAAAAAAAAACATAAACAATTAAAGTTGTCAGTCCTTATAGCTGCAGAAGGTAAATAGAAGCAAATAGAGGAGAACCAGTCATAGTATATTAATCCAACTTGAAATCTGAACCCAGAGAGCTCCCACCACTTGGTAAATGTCAGGACAGTGATTCAACCCCAACACCACCTCTCAGGTAGTAAGGGAAGAATCAGCAGTAACTTAGAAGCAGAAAAAAAATGATGTGCCAGGCACTCTCACCGCCCATACAAAACCATAGTAAAATCGAGGTGGAGGTGAGCTATTGGATATCAAGGTCACAATTCTTAATGCTCTCGGCCAGTCGAGCCCCCCGAACAATGAATTAAAGGGGAAGTGTAGAAAAAAGACAGTCTACTTCCATAGACCTTCAGGTGTCTTCTCGCTAACAGCAGGACAACAAACAAGAGGTAGGGATCTTTACCAATAGCTTCTGCCACTACAAGGAATTCTGTAGTCCCAGGTTCAGCTCTCACTTACTCCAAATGGGTCAATACTAGGCGAAACTACCCCCCACAAGCTGACACCCCAGCCTGCAGGGGAGAGCCAACAGCAGAAGACCCAGAGAGTGTGATAGTTGGGGAGATATAACAGCACACCCAGCTACATTGCCGAGGAGCTAGCCACACCCCTGCCCTACCCATCACCCACAGCTACAGGTGCCTAGGAGAATTGACCTTCTAGCCGACCCCCTAGACAGCTTAGGAGATGCCACAAGCCCCCACCAGCTCTCCAGTGACCAGATGCAGGTGTCTCCTGCCTGGTCCCTGGCACAGCAATGGGACAACTGTCCCCGGACAAGCACAGAGGATCCTTCACCCAACACCCCTCTCCAGTGCTCCACGGAACCTACAGAACTCAGGTGGCATCTTATCTGTTCTCAGTCCAATTCCACCAGCACAGTCCAACTGCAGTGTATCCCAGATACACTCAAACACTCCCCACACCAGTTTCTCCAGCAGTAGGCAATGGCCAGTCACAGAAGTTTGAAAAATCCAGCACCCAGCCCCCTCCTTGAAAAAAAACAGTGACCTGGCTTCTCATATCTCCTTCTACTCAGGCAGTGCAGGTAGGAGTAAACATTAAATGAAATGGTTCTTTGAACGAAATGGTTCAATACTCTAAAACTGCCATGACCACTCTATGTTCCCCTTTCCAGCTTCAGACTGTACCCCTTAGTGATCCTACCCCCCTTTAAGCAGAACAATCCTCCCTCTCTGGCCTTGTTTATGCCTTTTAAGTACTTAAAAGTCTCTATCATGTACCCCTTTCCCTTCATGTTGAGCTTCCTCAATCTTTCCTCATAAGACAACTCCCCTAGTTCCATGATCATTTTAGTAGCCCTATGCTGCACCCCCTCCAGTAATCTTACATCCTTCTTGAGGTACAGGCACCAGTACTGCACACAGTACTCCATGTGCAGCCTCACAAGTGATCTATATAAGGGCAGGATGACCTCCTCTTTTCTAAAGGTGATCCCTATGTCTATGGACCTCGGCATCCAATTTGCCTTTGCTGCCCCCTCCTACACTGTGCCAATACCTTTATGCCCCTTGTGACCATTACCCCAGGTCTCTTTCCTCCTCCTCTGAAGCTGCTACCTGCACTCACCCCAGACAGTAGCTGGCTCTGGGATTTCTGGCTCTGAGGTGCATGGCCTTCCACTTCTTAGCATTAAACCCCAACTCACACTCCTTAGACTAGTGTTCGAGTTCAGCTAGATCCTCCCTGAGTGCCTGCCTGGCATCTTCACTATATACTTTTGCACAAATTTTAGTGTCATCGGTGAACAGGCTGATCTTACTCTTGACCCCCTCTACAATGTCTCCAATGAAGACATTGAACAAAATACCTAGGGATCATGGGTAAAACTCTAGAAGAGGATATACGTAGTTGGATAAAACACTGATTGAAGGAAAGATGACAAATAAATCAAAGTTAGATAAATTTATAATTCAATACATCACACCTCATTGGGCTTGTGAGTTTGTGCAGGATGCAAAACACAAGGATGATACTTGGTTCTCTATCACAGACCTATTTAAAGCACAACTACTTGGTACCAAAAAGAAAGATCAGGAAAAGAAAGGCATGGCTGTAGCAGGGTTGTATGTCATAACAGTGACTGTCGTTAAGGTGAGTGTAAAATCTCCGGAAAAAAAAACTGCGATGTACACGTGCAGCAAAAACAATGGCGGCGACACAGATTTCCTATTTATGTGGGGAGCTGTTCCCCCCGCATCCCCCTAACTAAAGATTCTCAACTCCGGGGGGGGTATGTTGGGGGGGCTTATATAAATTAAAAACTGCCACAACCACAATAAACTATTGCACCTCCCCAGACCCAAACCCTGCACTCTCCCAACCAGAGTCAGCCACCATCATCACCGTGCTACACAGACAACTCAGCAGCCTTCCACTGCACTGCCTCCCACATACCTTAACTCTGCTTCTGTCCCCCACGGTGTGGATCCAGTCGCCCTCATCGGCTTCCTTTTCACCCATCGCTACCCTTTCAGGGTAGCCCACAACACATGCACTAGAGTGAGTTGCTCATATTCGAGTAACTCAATCTCAGCCGCCCTTTTGATGGGATACCCGGTAGCAGCTCTTTATGCTGCCTGCATGGTCATAGAAAACAACATTAAATGTCTGAAAGATTCTTTGAAGAGACATAAGGTAAAATGTGAGAATTTAGAGGAGGAAATAGAGACATTAAAAAGAATAAAAACTTGACTACTCTTAATAGTACACTTACACATAACTATCAGAGTGCACTTAAAAAAACAGAAGAAATTAGAAAAAGAGACAGAAGAATGTAGACGAATATTTGTGGAAGTACGTACAGAGAAAACTAACCTTCCTAGTGTTTACATAGTACTTCAGGATCAAATGATGGAAATAAAAAAGGGACTTTGGTTGACCACACACATTGTAGGGAGGAACAGGCAAGACATAGGAAAGAGATCTCAGTCCTTAAAGAACAGGTTACAGTGGTCAACCCCACATGGTTGTCCTCCACCCTGGTGTACAATTACAAGACACAGATGTCCAATTTGGGCTCAGGGTAGGATTATTACCCGTCAGAGAAAGACTGTGAAAATGATTATGAGAGTAACAAAGATGAAGGAGACTGCCCCAAGGCAATCCCAATAGCCTTGACACAAACTAAGAGTAAGAAAGACTGAAGAGGGGGGCAACCCAATCTTCCAGATGAGGAAAACCCACGCAGGGGCACTGTGGGACTTCGCTGTCAGATGAGGTTAGGTTTGGGCAGTCGACCTACCAAGAAACTGTGTCAGTCCCACAGGAAGTAATGCATCCCATGGCAGCAGGTATCATGTTGGTTTATCAGATTAACCAACAACCTGGTGAGAGTACGCTGGCATGTGCTAATAGACTGCAGGCAGCTTACCATGCTGGTAAATCTAGAATGGGTGATGGTGATGGTGCCCAACAAGACGCTCATGAATTTAAGAGTATGCAATTGCAGAATGCCCATCCATCCATTAAGGCAAAATGTGAACACACGTTGAATCCTCACAATAATTCCTATGACAACATAATAGTCCTTATGCAGAGAACGTATCACATTACGCAAGGCAATAACCAGCAAAGGGCTCAGGAAAAAGAAAGAGATAAGGCCAAAAAGGTAGCAGCCATTGAACCCACGTCAGGAAAATGGAATGATTTTGAGGTGGGAGGCCCCACCACTGGTACACAATCTACCATATAATCCCCAGTGGAATGATAGAGGTTGAGGTAAATATAGGGGATGTGGTAAGTCACAAGGCAGGGGAAAGGAGCAGTCATACCCACAACGTGCCCCGTTCTGTGGATTCAAATACCAAAAGGGGGATGCAAAAGTCAGATCCCACATATGGGGACTTTAGAAAGCAGCTCCAAGAACTTATAATGCACTGCCAATAAAAATGTCCATGTCAGTCCCCCTCCCATTCTGATCCTTAATTGTCACAGAATGGGGAAGGGGAACAAGGATGGTCCCCAGCTCTGGTAGACATTGTTGCTTCCCTATTTTTGGATGACTGTGGCAGATCCTGTGTTTCAGTGCTGATTGGTGGCTGCCAGCATTATATGCTGGTTGACACAGGGGCCTCTGTCCCCATTTTGCTCACACAGACACCATCCAAATCCTTGTTATCATCAGAGAAGCCCTTACCCTTAGCATCTTTTGCAGGAAATTAAGTTAATTCTTATTTATCTAAGCCTGTCACAGTTCAGTTGGTGATTTTGTTACTATTCTGGTCTTTGCTCTGACATCACTGCCAAATGCAGTTAATATACTGGGGTCAGATTTTCTCATGCCCAGTAGCTGTATTATTGACTTGACTAGTTGCTTGCTACTCCAGGCTGTCCCAGCTCAAGAGGTTGTGGTCATACTTAACTTTTAGATAGTGGTAACAGTGTAGTTAAACAACTAAGCAATAAGGCACAACAAGGTGTGTGTTATTGTGTAATAACGTCACTCCTGGGGTGGGTTGAAGCATGAGGCGAAGCCGAGTGCTTCCACCACCCCAGGACTGACATTATTACACGATAACACACACGTTGGAGTGCCTTATTGCAATTATACAATGGCTCGATGTTATACAAAATAAATAAAATACTTAAGAAAGGTTTTAGTAGATTTTTAGTGTGGCAATATATATTCGTTTCTGAAAAAAAGAAATGGATGGCAACCAGTCAGAGTCCAGGAAATGTTCTTGCCATTGTATAATGTAAAATATAATGTATTAACATCAAATTTGCAACACCCTTTCAGGGATTTGTTACTGTCACTGTTACAAAACACCCAACAAGCATTTTCCAAGCATAAACATGACTGTGAAAGAATACAGGTAACAATTCATATTGTACGACCCTACCCACCTCCCCCAAAACAGTACACCTTCTCAGGGAAAGCTGTCCCATTTATAGCAGACACAATCACCTCACTGTTACAAGAAAAGGTCCTCTGACCCTGCTCATCTATGAAAAATTAACCCATTTGATAAATAGTTCCTGGTGACTGACCATCAACTACCGTAAACTGAATCAGGTAACACCCAGTTGAGCCCCCACAGCTGCAACAGCTCCTGACATTTTGAAACTCTTAAACCAGAACACAAATGGTTTACAGTACTGGAAATATCCAATGGATTGTGGTCCATACCTCTGTCTCCGGAATGCCAGTACAAATGTGCATTTAACTTTCAGAATCAACAGTACACATGGATGTGCTTACCTCAGGATTTCATAATTCACCATCGATATTCCATGTGCATGTCAAAAATGCTATTGCTAACTTTTCTTCTCCTGATCATCTCTTGCAGTACCTTGACTTCTGCATAACGGCGATCGCCTTTAGGTTTTCACCATCTGATATAGAACTGGGAGGCTCAGCAGCAACATCAGAAAGGAGCAGGGAGCTGTTGGAGTCCATGAAGAAGCATTTATATACCAGCTGGACAGAGAGCCGACTAGGTGAGGGTCCATACTGGACCTGGTTATGACAAATGGGGACAGTGTGAAGGATGTAGAGGGTGGGAAATATCTAGGAGATAGTGACCACAGGATGGTAAGGTTTAGCCTTCGGGTGGGATCGTGTAAGAGCAGGTCCTCCACAAGGGTACTGGACTTCAGGAAAGTGGATTTTAAGACAATGAAAGAAATTTTACAAAAGGAACTAGAAGGGAAGGAGAACTTGGAAGGCACAGAGGAGCTGTTGGGGGCAATAAAAAGGGGAATATTGCTGGTGACAGAGCAATGCATCAGAAGGGTGAGCAAATGTAAGAGAGGGAGGAAATCAATTTGGTTTGCAACAGAGGTGAGGAAAGCAGTCTGGAAGAAAAGGGAGGCATTTAGGGCCTACAAATCTTCACAGGGAGTGGCGAACAAAGATGCTTATTTGGAGAAGCTAAAGGAAGCCGGGAGAATAGTCAGGAGGGCTGAAGTGGATATGGAGGAGAAAATAGCGAGGGAGGCCAAAAGGGTAGACAAGAAGTGTTTCAGGGATGTGAGTGACAGTAGGAGAGGCAAGCTGGGAATTATGAGACTCAAAGAGGCAGAAGGAGCGCTGATAGAAGGGGAGGAGGAAAAAGCAAATCTACTGTATGACTACTTCATCTCAGTCTTCACGGTTAAGGAAGAAGGGAAGGGGCCAGAGCTAAGAAGCAGGGGAAGGGTGGGCAGGGAGATAGACACAAGCCCCTTTACAGAGGATAGGGTATTAGAGGAATTAGATATACTGCAGATGGACACAGCAATGGCCCCGATGCAATCCACCCCAGAGTACTCAAGGAGCTAAAGAAAGAACTGGTGGCACCACTCACAAGGTTATTTTTTTCAATTCAAAGTTTATTCAATATTACACAATTACAGAGCGAAGATCTACTGTTACATTCATGTATCAATTGTACAATAATATATAGATTGGGAATAGATCAACTCTCCCCCACCCTCCCTAACCCCTCCTTCACACAGAGTACATCTATCTGATGTAAAGCTGCCAATTAAAAGATGCAAAATCTTTATGACTTCTGAAGAGAGTACAGAGTAACGAGAGGACCCCATTTCTTGAGAAATTTTTGAGATTGATTTTTTTTTTTTTTATTTAACAAATCTTTATTATTTTCAAGCACCAGGTTAAGTACAAAGGACACTCTAACAGCTGAAACAATAGGTGCAGATACAACAAAACAATACAATCCCACCCTCAACCCCCTCCCCAAGAACTACACACCATTATTCACCATATAGCTGCAATATTAGAGGAGACTCATCAATTATGCTTCCAGGTTATCAAAATAGCCTCCAAATTGCCCCACAATGAAGTAAAGGCTTTGACTCTATCTTGCATAAGTGCAATGTGCCTTTCTAGTTGTAGTGCCAACGTAATCTCCCTATACCATTCTAAAACCGAAGGAGATTTCCCATCTGTCCAATGTCTCATTATTATTAGTTTAGCTGATGCAGCAACAAGTGCCATATGTGCTCTCCTACACCTAGGGGTACCAGCTGGAAAATAATTAGCCATACAAATTTCAGGAGTGAAGAGCTCTCTCAAGCCAGGGATAGGGTCCAAAGCATTATTAATAGAAAGCCAGAATGACTTTATATAGGGACATAGCCACATCATGTGGTATAGAGAACCAGTATCTTTCTTACACTTATTACACAATGATGCAGCTAGTGTCCCATATTTGGAGAGTTCAACTGGCGTCAGGTATATATCATGCATAATGTTATAACAAACTAACCTAAGTCTGTCTTGTTTAATAAATTTATACATTGATGTCCAAAGTGTCTTCCATAAAGTAACATCATCAGGGATACCTAATTCTCTTATCCAATAAGAGCAAGTTCCAGACGGCAATCTGTGGTCCCATTCCTGTAAAGTTTTGTACAGTTTAGAGACTGCATGTGACTGGGAAGCTACTTGTACAAGTGTAGTTATCTCTCTCTCACCTGGGTCTTTAAGGGGGACCTGGAAAGAGAATGAGGTAATAGCCTACAGACTTGAGGTACTTAAAGGCATCATTACTTAATGCACCAATAGACCGTTGTAGCTGAGCAAAGGAAATCAATTTCCCGCTCTTCCACAATCCCGAAACCTTACATTGGTTCAACCGAGGCCAAAAAGAAGGAGATATCGGTGAACCCTCAGTCTTGAAGTGTGGGTTACTAATAACTGGCTGGTCAGAGGATTGGTTTGAGATTGATTATGTAGACTAGCAACTGTCTTCTCCAGGCAAAGATTAGCCAACAATTCCTGTAACCATTCAGTGTAAGAAATTTCAGCTGTGTCTTTCCAGTGCTTCAAAACCAGTCTTTTAACTGACATAGCGATGAGGGTTATATGATATTTTCTGCTGGTAACAGTAACTGAGGAAAGATCCCCCAAAATACAAATTTCAGCTGTAAGGGAGATCATGTGATGCATCTGTGAGGCATGCAGCTCTTGGGCCGAGCTCCTGCTCCAACTCTCATAAACAGCCTTAAAAACAGTTTAGCCCTGATTTCTGCCTATCTACTTGTGAATTGTGTTCCTAAAAGTGCCTGGCGCGACCGGAAAGCAGTTTGAATGGCGGGCATCAGGAAAATAATTCTTAAGCGTCTGTCGCTGGAATCAGGGCCTACCAGTAATATGGAGGCGGAGATGCGCCAGGCTTTACCCAGGCACACACCACCACAGACCCCTGAGAAAGGGCCAAAACGAGTGAAGGGTCAGTCGGGGAGCTCATCAAAATCCACTGCCCCTAATGTAACTCCACAAACGCTGACCCTGCTCTCAGAGCAAAAGTTTATGGAGGAATTACAGCCATTCAAGGAGGCGCTGCAAGAGATCACTGGAGAAATCAGATCACTCAGAGGGGAACTCTCAGATACAAATTGGGCCATTTCAGACATCGCAGCCCACAATACTTCCCTGGAAAGTTGGAAAGACAGGATGGAACCTGAGGTAACCAATATGAGGCAGCGGCTACATAAAATTGAAGCTAAACTGGAAGATCTGGAAGGTTGAAGCTGCAGGAACAATATTATTATCTTTGGCCTTCCAGAGGATGCTGAGGGCTCCACACCCATTTCATTCCTGCATAAAATGCTCACAAAAATTGCTGGAACTTCTCCCAACAATACCACCTATATAATAGAGAGGGCTCACCACTTGTTAAGCCACAGACCAACAGCTGGGAAACCCCCAAGGCCAATGATCATTAAATTCCTCAACTTTTTGGACAAGATATACATGTTCTCGAGCATGTTAAAAGCCTTCAGCATGTATTATGGGAAGACCATCCCCTGAGATTTGCGTAGGATTTGCCAGTCACAGTGAGACAGAGGAGAGCGGAGTTCCATCCCCTTGTCTCAAAATTAATTGCTTCAGGGATTAAGTACAGGGTACAGTACCCGTCTCGCCTGTCAGTGTTGCATGTGGGAAAATGGCACTCTTATGATACAGCACAACAAGCAAACTCAGCTCTACAGTCCCTGCTCCCCGATTTATTTACCTTCCGTTGAGGCCATTGGAAGAGGACCTCCCTGGGAGCACTTTTCTTACTCCTTTCATCTGAAAGAGCGGATGTTTCGGCTGGTTAATTGGGATAACTTCTGGTAATTAACCACAAGAGGGTGACAAAGACCGCGACTTCGAGGAGGAGGAGAAGCTGGGGTATTTCCTGTAAACCTAAAAATTTAATTAGCAGCAAGCTCGGTAATGGACAATTGGTAATTCCTTGATACTCATCAGGAGAGACTTTTGATTAGATGGCAAACAAGCTGGTAAGCCTTTCGCTGAAGAAAACCAGCCCTTTCGGATTTGTGCTTTCCTACGTGGCCTCTGCTCTTTTTTCTTGTGTGGGAGCGATGTGCGATAGCCTCGCTTTCTCCAGTCAAACTCAAGAGGACAGAAGACTCTGATCAGGTGTAAATGGCCCTGTTTTACTTTTTTGCTTAAAGCAAACCAATGTTATCATTTATTTTTTTTAATTTCAATGGGCCTGCTTAAAGGGGAATTCCCCCTTTTTCTTTTCCCTTTTCCTTCTTATTTCACTGCGGGGGCAATCAGGAGCTCACATGTCCAAGTTTAGCCTGACTGTTCAGACTATTGGGCCAGATAGCAAGTCAGATGGGAGTTTGTTTTTCAAGTGTTTTTTCCTTTTTTTCTCCCTCCTGAGCCAAACTTGCAAGTTCTTGGGCTTAATATGTCGCCAATTGTATTACTTAATCAAGGCAATATTTTAATATGCTAGTTGCATTATTTGTGTTGGGGGCTGGGGTGGGTGACAAGGTCTGGGGATTATTGCAGTCTAACCAGTGCACCATGTTCCGGTACAGGGTGGGGGGGGGTACCATAGCAGGCGAGACTGCCTGGCTTTTATGGGCTGTAATAGTTATGCTTTCGGGATTACCAAACATATGGGATCAGGTACTCAGGCAACATACTAAGGATGCTAAATACCCTGCTATGGGAAGGAGGAAATGGTCAAGGAGTGGGAGGGGTAACTGGGTCTTTTTTTAGTATTTTGTATATCTTTTATGTTTAAAAATGTCTTTGTGTCTTTAATAATAGTAGGTATGCCTGATGATGGGGGTTGGGTAGGGGGATTATAATCGCTGGGGTACTGGAGTTTGCATTAGGGAAGGGGAATGGGGAAGGGGATACACATAATTCGCCACTGGTTATAGACGTTGAAGACTATGGGGGAACTGAAAATTACAGGTATGGGGTTGTTTTTCCTATGAGGAGCCTTACGGTACCTAATAATTGGTCATGGTAGTACTTTTAAAGTTCTGTTCATGGAATGTCAAAGGTGCACAATCCCCTACTAAAAGAGCCAAGATCCTCTTGCATCTCCACAAGCTCAATGTTGATGTGGCTTTTCTCCAAGAGACACATCTACCCACAACACAGACTTCTAGCTTAAGACGAACATGGGTGGGTACAGTGTTGGGGGCGGGTCTGAACATGCGCAAATGTGGCTTGGCTGTGCTGATAGCACGACGGGTACCTTTTAAACTGTTACAATCAGTAGCTGAACCCCAGGGAAGATACATTTTGCTTAGAGCTATTCTGGTCCACACGGAGCTGATTTTGGGTTCTGTTTATGGCCCCGTGGAGGATGACCCGCAATTTTTTACTAATCTCACGACTAGTCTGGCTCCCTGGTCTACCCTTCCAATGCTAATTGGTGGGGACTGAAACCTAGTTCTTAGTAATCTACTGGATAGATCCAACTCGAGACGCTTCTCTCTTACCCCCACACAATTGGCACTGAGGGAAATGATGGATTCCTTGGGTCTAGTGGACCCCTGGAGGACTCTTTTTCCTTCAGCAAAGGAGTACTCATTTCATTCCCTGCCTCACAACACACTATCAAGAACTGACTACTTTTTGTTGGGGATTGAGCACCTACCAGGGGTTCAAACCTGTGATTACCTAGCAAAAGTGATATGTGATCATCATCCAACTCTTCTGCAATGGTTATTACCTAACTCGATGGTTCATGATAAGATTTGGAGGTTCAACTCTCAATTACTAAAATCTGAATACCTAATAGGGCAGCTTAATAGTTTTATAAAGAATTTCTACGAACACAATGCCCTTACTATGCCAAAACTGGATATGCTATGGGGGGCACTGAAATGTTCATTAAGAGGAGAGGTCATCCATCTAGCCTCAATCAGGAAAAAGAAAATCTCCCAAGAATCCTCTCAACTATTACAACAAATCAGAGTGTTAGAATAATCCCTCACCGTTTATTCCAACCCAGTAGAACTTGAAAACTAGAGAGCTTCCGCTTTCAATATAACACCCTTCTTAGTGATAGAGTTGAGCACCTCCTCCTACGTTCTAAAACCACCTACTTTGACCAAGGAGACAAAGCCAGGAAACTGCTTGCAATGAGACTCAGGGCACAGGGGGCAGACAGAATTGTTTTAACCATACGAGATGCCTCGGGTACCCTTCACACATCTCCCAGGAACATTGTCTCCTGTTTCAAAATTACTACCACTCTCTCTTTACTCATGTTCCCCCATACCTTTTAAAAACAGAATTAGATCAGTTTCTCCAAGGTATAGAGCTCCCAAGACTGTCTCAGCACCAAATCTCTCTTCTGCAAGCTCCTCTGACATTAAATGAAGTTTACAAAGCCATCGATACACTCCCAGTGGATAAAGCGCCAGGTCCTGATGGCTATACACCCAATTTCTACAAATCATTTAAAGCCCAATTAGGCACTAAACTTCTCGATTTCTATAATTATGTCTACAAACATGGCCTTTCAGATCACAGTTTTACGTCCACCACTGTCGTGGTTCTTCCAAAAATAGATAAGGATCCCACAATGCTGTCAAATTACTGCCCAATTTCCCTTATAAATGTTGATTTGAAGATTCTAGCAAAAATATTAGCTAACCGATTGGCCCAAGTATGGCAGACTCTGTTAAGTCCCAAACAAGTGGGATTTGTGGTCGGATGCTTATCGGCGGACCACCTGCATAAAATTTTCTATCTCATTTGTGCATCCAGGGATTCCAGTATACCATCGGCCGTGGTGTCCCTGGATGCAGAAAAAGCCTTTGACCGAGTGTCATGGGACTACCTATTTAATTTACTCCCGGAACATCATATCCCAGTGCAATTTATACAATGGATTAAAGTTCTTTACTCCCATCCGTCAGCCCGCATTTTCTGTAATGGAGTTCTTTCCCCTTCCTTTACTTTACAACAGGGCACCCGTCAAGGATGCCCACTTTCCCCTTATTTGTTTAATTTATTTCTAGAACCCTTCATCAGGAAACTAAATACATCTACCTTAGTTACTGGTATTCCCATTTACCATCTCCAATATAAAATATCAGTGTATGCAGATGATATTTTACTTCATATTACCCACCCGTCTAAATCTACACCGGCCACATTGGATATTATTCAGGAATTTGGGCATCTATCTAACTATAAATTAAACTTGTCCAAGACAGAGGTCATGCCTCTAAATAGTCTGACCTTAAATGCTGACATTCATCATCTTGGGCTCTCCTGGGTAAAGGATAAAATGAGGTACCTGGGCATATATCTATCGCAATCTAACTCCAAAATGAAGCAATACAATTCGGACCAGCTAATAACACAAATTAAAACTGACCTGAATCATTGGGCATTACTCCCCATTTCCTTGTGGGGCTAATTAATACCATTAAAATGAATGTTTTGCCCCGGTTGTTGTACCCCCTTCAGTTGTGTCACCAATATCTTCCTAAGGCCTGGTTCAGTCACGTTCATGGCATAATATCCAAATTCATTTGGAAATACAAAACACCTCGTAGGGCGTTGTCTAAACTACAGAGACCAAACTAACTAGGTGGCCTACAAGTTCCCAATATATATCTTTACTACCTTGCCATTAATTGTTCAGTTGTCTCGCAATGGCTGATTCCTGCCCCGAACTCCGGCTTGGAACCTTATGCCCCACTGTGGTTGCAAATAGAGAGGTTGCTCTGTACCTCAGCTGTTATAGATATTAGGACATTACCATACCTCTCTCTTAACAAGGTTCCAGGACAGCTTAAAACCACCCCCATTATAAGAACCCTTCGTACTCATAAACAACTAAATAATACCATAAGATGTTCCATGGAAAAGGACTCCTCGCAGCTCATTTTGGGCAGCCCCAACTTTAAAATTGGAGGAAGGGTTATCAATCATTTGTTTTGGTCAGGTGGAGCAGGGAAAAAAGTTATAGACATAACAGAGAATTATAGGTTGTTAACATTCCCAGAGATAAGGGCAAAATATAACTTGCCTATTACCTTCTGTTTTTAATATCTTCAAATTTCCCAGGTTCTAATAAGGCATTTTGGTAATGGCCCATGGGACCACCATATGGTTGGCCCCGTTCTTAGTATGCTACAAATGAGGCCCATCTCTCACTTAATTTCCTTTTACTATAAAGAGCTACATAAAAGAGTTACGGACCTAGAAGGCACTCCTCACTACGTATGGGATAGGATATTTCCCCCAATTTCCACGGTCCCCTGACAATGGTCACAAATCTGGAAAAGGCTATCTAAAGATGTTAGGTGGGACTGTTACAGATTGCTTCAATTTCAGATATTACAAGATCTATATTATACCCCTGTAAAACTTTGCAAAATAGGTAAGCTTCAGTCGGATTTGTGTACCAGGTGTGGGATCCAGCGGGGCACACTGTTTCACATTCTGTGGGAATGTGACAAGGCATCCCCCCTCTGGGAAAATATCTGCTCTAGACTTGACCCTTTATTAGGACTACAAAATGCTTTTCAGCCGGAGATTTGCATCCTAGGGGACTAGGGGAACACTCTATTGAAAATCAAAAGAAACATAAGACGTTAATCTCTCTATGTGCCAAGAAAGTGACATTACGTCACTGGTTGGACCAGCAGACTCCCCACGTATACAAAATGGCACCAAGAAATCCTCTTTGCCTTACAAGCAGAACACCTCTTAGTGAGCATTTCCAAAAATAGTAAAAAATATCAGAAGATCTGGGCCCCCTTGCAAACCCTGCTATGCATTTAACACTCCCCACAACTATAAATAGGGCCGACCTGGCTCCTTGGAGTTGAACTCAATGGGAATTGATTGTTCCAACTAAAATAACCCATATTACAGAGTTGATGAACATACCCCTAAATACAAGGAACATAACTGGAATTATGTGGAGGCTTCCCTTTCTGTTCTCTCTCCTTCTTTTACTTGTTTTTTCCCCAGTGGTGAAGGAAATTGGGGGAGGGGGAGGGAGGACACTGGGAGGGAAGATAGGGTTCGGGGGTGGTTGGGGGTCCCCCCTTTTTTTTTTTGCACCATTAATTTTCTAATAGTAACATAACCTACTCCCCTTCTAAGGTGCCAAATACAGGACATTGATCTGCAATAATGGTATAATGGATTTGTGTTACTGGATTATTGTTTCGAAGCATGCTATGTAATGGTGTTTTGTGTATTGTCTGTTAAATGGTAAACACAATAAAGCTTACTAAATGTGAAAAAATGTCAGCTGTAAATAGATCCGATAAACCCAAGAGGGGGTTGGCCTTCTGTTTAATGACAGTTCAGAGGGGTAGTATCTTGGGACATGTCCAAAAGATATGCAATAGGTTACCCTCACTCTGCAGACATCGGGTACATGTGGGTGAAGGGAGCAGATCCAACTTAGCCATCCTCTGAGGTGAATAATAAAGGTTATGCAGAATTTTAAATTGTGTTAATCGAAGCCGGTCTTGCATAACAAACTTGTGACAGCTCTTCCATAGAGAGGGCCAATGAAAATCTAGATTGGGAAAAGCGGGGACCAGAAATGAGTCGGACCAAAGCTGTCAGGCCATTTCCAATCATGGATTACCTCATACAGTCTGGAAACAGCATGAGAGAGGCCCACCTGGGGGATTAAGCACGACAGGGATGGGTTCGGGAGTACTGGTGGGACAGTGCCAAAGGATTTTATTATTAAGTGTCAGAATTGAAATATTTTAAAAATTGCGGAGTTTGGAGCATGGGTTTTGTTAAGAATTTCTGGTGAAGTTAACCATGAGCCATCAGTTCTCAGAAAGAAAGAGAGAGGGCAATCCCCTAACTGGGAGATCCATTTCAATTTAAGTGGCTTGCCATCAATTGTAAGGTTAGGGTTACCCCACCAAGGTTGAGATGGGTCCATGGTGTGCTTATATTTTAGGAACAAACAGAGCTGGGAGTGAAATCGAATAGATAATGCAATGGAGGTATTTTTAAGTGCCAAAGGCAAAGATTTTAAATGAACGTGTAGTAATGCAACAGGGGATAGCCCATGAGTTTGTATTAAGATACATTCTATTTTGAGACATATAGGTGTGAAGGACTGTGGCCATTGGAGAAGGTCTGCCCTTAGCCATTGTAGGTACTTATTTGCATGACTAGCCCAGTAGTACAGTCCTAGTTGTGGTAACCGCAGTCCCCCCTTCAATTTTGGTGCCGAAAGCTTGTCCTAAGCTATCCGGGGTTTCATATAAGACCAAATAAAAGCTGAGAACATCTGATGTACCTTTTTAAACCATGTCGGCGGCAGCCAGGTATTTGATAGATTTAATGGGTAAAATAACCGCAGGAAAACGTTCATTTTGATGATACTGATTTTACCCCGGGAGTAATGCCCATCTCTTAAGGTCTTGTCTAATAGTGGATATTAATGGGTCAAGATTTAATTTTGTAAACCTGGTCAGTTCCCTAGACAGGTTCAGTCCCAGATATTTCAATGAGTTAGTCTGCCAAGAAAAGCCCGCCAAGGAGGCCGCTAGCTTTAACGCTTAATGGTTCAAGGGAAAGACCACTGTCTTGTCTTTATTTAGTTTATAGTTGGACACAGAACTGAATTCTCCTAAGATGGTGAGTAGGGCAGGTATAGATGTATCAGGCTGAGATATTAGAACGAGCAAGTTGTCTGCATAAGCCAAGACTTTAACTGTTTGCTGTTGGATGTTTATACCCTGAACTCCTGTATTCACCATAATCCTCTGAATAAGGGGTTCTAAATAAATATTAAACAGCAGGGGGGATAAAGGGCAGCCTTGTCTGGTGCCAGCATGCAGTGTAAAGGGGTCAGACAGTATTCCGTTACACACAACCCATGCTGTAGGGGATTTATACAAGACACCTATCCATTTTATAAAGAGATAGGGGAATCCAAATACTGTGAGTGATTGAAACAAAATATTCCAGTTGACCCTATCAAATGCCTTCTCGGCATCCAGGGAAATCTGAACCGTTGGAAAATCGGCATCCCTGGAAGCCGCGAAGACATGTGAAAGGTTTCTAAAATGATCAACTGAGGATCTACCCTTCATGAAACCTACTTGTTCCAGGCCTATAATATCTTGCATGACAAGACACAACTGGTCCGCCAGGAGTTTCGTTAAAATCTTAAGGTCCTGATTGAGGAGGGAGATCAGTCTATAGCTTTGGTCTTTCTCAGGAAGTTTACCTGCCTTCAGTATTAGGGTAATCTAGGCTTCAAATAGGGACCCATCCGATGCCTGTCCAGAAAGAATATGTTAAAATAAAGATAGAAGGGAAGGTGCTAATTGCGGTGCAACAACTTTATAAAAATTAGCAGAGAAGCCATCCGGACCAGGTGTCTTATCTGAAGGCAAATCCTGAATAACCCTAAGTATCTCTTCTACAGTAATGGGAGCGACTAGGGAAGTTTTCTGTAAGTCCGAAAGTAAAGGCAAGGAGGAATGTGTTAAATAAGAGACTAATTGTGATAAAGATGGGGGATTTTCCATAGGGCTATATAGCTTTGCATAGTAACTCCTAAATTCTGAAGTTATATCCAACAGGGAAGTCACAAGTGTATCATTCTCTTAGGAGCGAACTGCAGCAATCAGTCTGTGGGATTCCAACTGTTTGAGTTTGAGGGCCAAGAGACGACCTGCTTTATCCCCTTGGTCTACATGAAAAGCCTGGGTTTTCAAAATAGTAAATTCAGCCTTTTCCCTTAAGTGATTCAAGTAGGAGTCTTTGAGTTTCACTAGAGTTTCCCTGGTTTGATCTGAGGATTGGGGGGATAAGTCATGCTCAATGGCACGAATTTGAGACAGTAAGAGTTTGAGACGTTTGTCCAGAGTTCTTTTTCTTCTGGCAGCTAAGCTGATCAATAAGCCTCTAAGATAGGCTTTCAGGGAGCACCACTCAATGTCTGGTTTTCCGGTAGAGCCGGCATTAATATCCATAAAGAGGGAAATATGTTCGGATATGTATGTTATATAATCCAGGATCTTTAAAAGTTGATTATTAACCTTCCATCGCCCGCCTGTCGTGGGGAGCGAAGTAAGAGAAATCAAACAAGAAACTGGTGAATGGCCGGAAAGCAGACCCGAGAGTATCGCTGAGTCTAATACCCCTGGGATTAAGGACTGGGAAATCAGCATGTAATCAATACGGGAGGATGACTGATGCACCGAGCACTCACAAGGTTATTTAATCTGTCTCTAGACAAGGGGAGCATCCCAGGGGATTGGAGAAGGGCTGATGTGGTGCTATTACAAAAGGTGGTAGGAAAGGATGAGCCGGGCATCTACCACTCGGTTAGCCTTACCTCTGTAGTTGGAAAAATAATGGAGGCACTTCTCAAGGAAAGGCTGGTACAATATCGGGAGGAGGAGGAGGAAGGCCTCATAGATGACAACCAGCATGGCTTCACAGGTGGAAGGCCATGTCAGGTCAACCTGATAGAATTCTTTGAGGGAGTAATGGAGATATGTGATCAGGGAGGGGCAGTGGATGGGGCCTATCTGGACTTCAGGAAAGCCTTCGAGACTGTCACCCCCAGAAGGCTAATAAGCAAGTTGGGTAGCTTGGGGTAGGGGGGAGAAAACTAACAAACTGGATGGAAAATGTGCTGGGGGGGAGAACTCAGAGGGTGGTGGTAAATGGGGTGCACTCAGAGGAAGGAAGGGTGACAAGTGGGGTCCCTCAGGGGTCAGTGTTGGGACCCATACTGTTTAACATATACATTGGGGACATTTCAGAGGGCCTGGATGGGAAGGTATGTCTGTTTGTAGGTGATGTGAAGGTCTGTAACAGGGTGGACACTGGAAAAAATGAGGGAAGCTCTGTTCAGGCTGGAGAAGTGGTCCAGAAAGAGGCAACTACAATTCAATGCAAAACATTTTACAATTATGCACATAGGGCATAAGAACCCAAGGGCAAAATACTGGCTTGGGGGGGATCTGGAGGTTACAGAGCAGGAATGGGACCTTGGGATCACAGTTTCAGATAATCTGAAGGTTAGGAATCAATGCGATAGGGCTGTGGGGAAGTCAACCAGGATTCCAAATGGGTGGTCTCACAGGAAGTAATGGAGGAATTCATGTATTTGGTGCATGACCTTCCTACAGGGGGAAACTAGGTGGCAAAGAAAACTCTGCAACACTTGAACATTGTGGGGTGGCGGGCAAATGTGTCAAAAGATATACAGCAATACTGTGACAATTGTTTGGTAAGTGTATACTCAAAACAATACAACTCCACATTAAAGCAATGTCCTGTTGCTGCCACATCAGAGGTCAGGGCCATGGGACACCCTACAAATTAACTTCATGGGTCCCCTTCCAGTGCAAGGCCCCTAGAATTCTGCGGCCGCAGAATTTTGTGCAGAACTTGCAACCTACAGCAGAACTTCTGCAGCGCCACAGAATTCACTGTTCTTGGTGATTCTTTATTAATATTTCCATTTATCCATAGAACCTGGATCCCTTTCCCTCTTTTTATATCTAAAACCCCTCTATGCTCAGAATGTGATGTTATCAGTGCTGTAACATCATACATTAGCTAGTGAAATGGCTGCATTCTGCCACAGAAATGAACAGTTACTTATCTACCACAGCTCCCACTGCCTGAAGCAGTGACACAGCACATCAGGCACTGTGATATTTGCTCAACCTGCACTACAGCCTAATACAATTTTCAGTCTTACGTTATCACACTAGCGCCAACTGAAACAAAACCTTGACAATAGCATAGACCTCTTAAGTCCATACCATACTTTGTACAAATTTTTTTTGCCTTTAGGGTACAGAGATGCCATCTGAAATGAATAACTGGTAAAATGAATTAACCTGTCATTTTTTTTATCATATTTCTATTTATTGTCCTCACCACAGAGCAGATCTCCGCGATCCCTGACCGCCGACACCCGCACCCCCTGGACCCGGTCTGGCACCCCACAGAGCTGGCCTTTCATCGCTCACGCACTCTGTATGCATGATCCTCTCAGGAACCGGGGAGCGCCGGGCACAGCCATCAGCCACCAAGATCTCTGCCCCACTATTTTCCACTTGATTATTTGTCCCTGGAGAGCCGGACGTGCAATGGCATCCAAGCACATACGTGCTGATGCCCGCCACTCTCTCTCCCCCACTGCTGCTCACTGCTGCTCACTGCTGTAGTGCTGCTGGCCTACGCCAGTTATGGCTACAGTGCGCTGCAGTGCCCCAACCCTCCCCAGAGGAAGCAGAGCAGTCGTGGGATGCTCAATCCTTCCTCTCCCCTGCCAACCCCCTGTGGCCTGAGTCTGTTCCCAAACACAGGTCACCGGCATGGCGTGAGGTATGGCATCCAGTGCCTCAACCCTCAGCGCCACCGGGCCAGCATTTAAGCTTTCATTTTTAAGAAAAGCAAATTAATTATGCACAGAAAAGTTGAATATAATAATGTGTAGACCTGTTGAAAGAAGTCCTGTTAAATAAATAATTGCACTGCACATATTTTTGCCAGGGTTATTGATTTCATATTGTCATTGTTTGATAGAATTACCTAAACGTTATGGAGAAATACTGTGTGCAGGGCCAGTTGTTGGGCCAGAGGGTAGCATGTTGTGTTTCCGTGCTGGCAGCTCAGGTTCAGAGATGAGCTCTGGGAGCTGGCTGGGCAGCACAAGAATTGGGGGAACACATTACTGCTCTGACCCAGGGAAGGTATGACACAGTGTTATGTCACATGGGGGACACATTGTGATAGGCTGGAGAACTTTGTCTCACAATGGGTTCATATGCATGTCATGGCCTGATGGTGTTACGTAGTGTGTCAGGGGAAGCAGGCTGGCATGAAAAATGAGCTTTGCAATACCTCCTCTATTCTGTTCATTCTATTTCCAAAGGGACCTGTATGAATGAGGATATAATTTCATGGAAATTAATATATATATATATATATATATATATATATATATATATATATATATTATATATATATATATATATATATATATATATATATATATATACACATACACACACATATACAGTATCTCACTCACTATATATATAAGGGATATACAATGGTGAGCTATCAGATAAATGATTTATCTACACAAGTTCTATTTGACTTGGGTAACCTCATGAATGGCGTAAGCCACGAGTGAGGTGTCCGAGATCAAACAGCACAAGTGTAGATAAATAATTTATCTGATAGCTCACCATTTTATATTTCATTTATGCAATAGGGATGCTTTCTGTCAGTGCAGGAACATTTGGTTTTGACTATTTATCTTTATTTTAAATGATAATTTCTGGGAGTTTTGGTTAACTTTCCTAGAGTATGTCTGCCTAGCATAGTGGTTGCTATTAAATGAAACACCACTCATTTTGTAGAAAACTTCTTGTTGAACAAATGTCACGCTCACGGTACCATGCTACCTTTTTCATTTTAAAGTTATTCACATTTGTTTGTCAAAAAAGGGAAAAGAAAATTGAAATTTATGCTGTTTTTTTGCTAATTATAAAAAAAAAACTAAAAGGTATCCATAAATGAAACACCACTCATTTTGTAGATATTTTTGTGCTGAACATTTTTCGTGCTCACAGTACCATGCTATCATTTTTTGTTTTAAAGTTATTCACATTTGTTTGTCAAAAAAGTGAACAAACATTATATTTTCTTCTGCTTTTTTGCTAATTGTAAAAAATCTATAAGGTATCTATATATGAAACACCACTCGCTTTGTAGAGAATTTTGTGCTGAACAATTTTCGTGCACACAGTACCATGCTATCTTTTTTCGCTTTAAAGTTATTTCCATTTGAATATGGTTAGTACTGCTTCTGAGGCCGAACATTCTAAATGAATTCTAAAGAGATCTGTGACATAGTAACTGTGGCCCGGATATTCAAAAGGGTTGCGCCATGCGCAAGTCCAAAATTGCGCCATTTCTCGATATTCAGAAGGAGGCAGTTGCACCACCGAAAACATGCTGAGCAACAGCGCAATGAAAATGAAGGCATGCGCAACCGAAGGGGGTGGATCCATGCATAAAGAGCGCAATGCGATATTCAAAGACTGGCTCGATGCACAATAGCAGCACAGCCGGAAATTGCGCACTAGCGGAAATGAGAAAAATTAAAAAGGCGCAAGGAAGCTGCGCAAGAACGCTACAAGGCTGCCAAGTGGGGGAGAGAGAGAGAGAGACAGACAGACAGACAGACAGACAGGCTAGGGCAGGCAAGGAAAGCGTGGGCCATAGGCTGTAGAGCCCAGCGGGGGGTGCCCGGTGCAGTGGAAGTAGCAGTGAGGACAGCGGGGTAACACAGCAACAGCAGCCAGGGGGTCAGAAGCCAGGGAGATGGACAGTGCCAGCTTCCACAAGGAAGCTGTAATGAGGGGGGTGAGAATGCATGCTGCAGGGGGACGTGGCCATGGAAGGGCCAGTCGGCGGTATGCCCCCAACAGGCAGTACCGTGCCCGCAGCAGCTTTGAGCTGTACACAGATGTAGAGATCGTGGGCCGGTACCACCTGAACAGGGCAATACTGAGACGGCTCTGTGAGCTGTGCAGTGATATGATGCAGGCACCCTCACGACGGAGTTATGCTCTGTCGGTGGAGACCAAGGTGACAGCCTGCATGTGCCTGCTCACCACGGGCACCTTCCAGAGGCCGACAGGGGACACCACAGGCATCACACAGTCGGTCACATCACGTAACCTCACCCAATTCCTCAGCACACCGCTGCCACATGCTGCGGAGTACATCCATTTCCCCAGCACCACGGCAGAGCGTACAGCAAACATGCAGGAGTTCCACAGGGTAGCACGTATGCCTGGCATGCTAGGGGCCATAGACTGCACCCATGTGGCCATTCGCACGCCACCTGGCCCCGATGGGCACGCATATAGGAACAGAAAGGGCTTCTCCAGTGTCAACTGCCAGGTGGTGTGTGATGCCGCTGGGTGCATAATCAATGTCTGTGCCACACACCCTGGTGGAACACATGATGCCTTCATATGGTATCAGTCCGCACTGTGCCATCAATTCGAGAGTGGGGACATCCCCACAGGACATCTAGTGGGTGAGTACACCTGCATGGAATGCAAACCCGGGGCAAGGGTGGGAATGCCACAGGTGCCATGGTAGTGGCACACAGGGATATGGGCAATATGGACCTGAACATGAGACTGATCTCCACTATCTCCACACAGGTGACAGCGGATATCCACTCCGTCCCTGGCTGCTCACACCGTACCGGCACCCCATGACCCCATCGCAGCAACGCTATAATGAGGCACATGTTTCCACACGCAACATCATAGAGCGGGTGTTTGGGTGTGCTCAAGGCACGCTTCCGATGCCTAGACACCTCTGGCGATGCCCTACAGTACAGCCCCCAAAAGGCCTGTGGGATATTCCTGGCCTGTTGCATCCTGCACAACATGGCCAAAGACCATGGGATAGCCGTGCAGGTTGAAGAGGGGGACAGCGATGGGGACGCCAGTGGCGCCAGTGTTGATGGTGATGAGCAACCCCCCCAGGACGGCGGGACCCCCGACTGATCCGGCAGGCCCAGCTGCACCGGGACACCATCACAGAGGAGCACTATGCACAACACAGGTAAGTCAAGGGGACATGTGCAACCAACACTGTCCATGCGCAAACCACAGGCACACAGGGGAACACACCAGGGGTGCATGACGGTCAGGGGAGTGGAAGGGTCCAGGCATACAAACACACCATCAGGGAGGGGTGAGCACTCATATGGACACACACACACCAGGCACAGAGCGTACATGGGCAGATGCACAGCACAGCAGAACCGACAGTGCTAACACACAGCACCACCAACCACCCCCACCACCTGTACTGTCCAAGTACGTGTGTCAGATGCTGGGCACCCTTGCACCTTGGTGTACAGTACAATGCAGGCATCATCATGCACACGCACCTGTGGACAGCAGTTGGGAGGGTGTGCAGGTGGTCCGGTGTCGGCGCAGAGCAGAGCACCCAGCAGTGCACTGCCCACCATGACACACATTGCACACATGGCAGCACCAGACAGGACCCACTGGGAGACAGCTCAGTCATGTAGCACTGTCCCACAGCCACCGCTGCATGGCTGTGGCCCCACCGTGACCAACAGCACTGGCAGGCTGAGCAGGGCCACATGGGGTGGCACTGTTGCACCACCAGGGGTCCCACTGCGTGAACGCGACCTTGCCCGCACAGGGGTCTGCAGCATGCCGAACAAACCTGCACCAGGGGTGCTCGGGATGGCCACAGCAGAACCCGGCATCGACAGGCCTGGTGTCGCATGACGCCGGGAATGGGGAGTGGAGAGTGAACTGTGTGGGGTGTGCGGTACAGGGGCACCTGACTGTGTGCCCAATGCGTCCACGACAGAGACCACTGCCTGGGTCAGCCTGTCAATGGCGGCGGTCACATCCGTCTGCATACGAACCAGCTCTGCACAGTCCAGAGCACACTCCCTGCTGTGCCGCTCCACAGCCACAGACAGTGCCTCCACGGACATTGCAACCCGCCTCTGCTGCTGTACTGATTCCCGCAGCAGGTGGGTGTGCTCATCCAATGGGTACTGTGCCCCAACGGCATCCTGTCCCCCAGGGTGTGGAAGGTCCTGATGCACAACACCCCTTGAGGGTGGGCGCTGTTCACCAGGACCAGGAATGGGTGGATCAAACAGCGGTGGACATGTGCCACCGCTTGACACTGTACCCCCAGACCTGGTGGATGACTGCTGCTGCTGCCCCACCAACTGCTGTGCCCCAGGGTCCACTTGTTCCACCGCTGTGCTAGCAACAGTGCCAGACACTTGCACAGCCACCGGTGCTGCCCCACCGGTGCTGACAGGCACAGCCTGGGACTGTGCCAGCATGCTGGTACACAAGTTGGAACCAGAAAGGCCCAGGGGCACGTGCTGGCCTGCTGTGTGTCCGTCATGGGACACACACCTATCACTGCCCATTGCAGTCCTTGCATCATCAATGGTGCAGATGCGTGCTACAGCCATAGTCACGGCGTGCTGGCATGCTTGCATGCCAGACTGCTGAGACACGGGCTGTACACCCCCCGCACCCGAATCACTGACACCAGAGTTGGCGGACCAGCGTGCATGCTGCTGCAGTGCCTGCTGGCTGGTGATAGAGGTGGATGGACCCTCCTCCATGTCCAGCAGGTCATCATCACTGCCTGGACCCACCACCAGCATCTCCTGAAGATGAACAGGATCTGTAACAGAAAGAGAGTACATGTGAGTGCATGTGAACAACCTGCCCCCCAATCCCCCCCCAACACCACCACCATGTCATACCGTGCAGTGATGGGCTTCCACCTGTCTGGAATCCACCGCCTGGTACTCCCTCAATAGCGCTCTGCTGCATCGATGCAACCAGTGTCTCCTCAGCCGGGGTCAGCTCCAACACCACTGGCGGGCCCCCGCCAGTGCCAGCATGTGCCGCCCTGAAGGCTGCCACCTTCTCCTTCAACCTCCTGCGGTCTGTCCCCATCTTCTTCTTGCATTCCTGCATGGAGCGCTGGTGGCTTCCATGCAGGTTCATGGCCCAAGCTACCCCCTCCCATGCAGCCGCATGGGACTGAGGGATGCCCCTCCGTCCACTCAGTACTGGCTTCTCATCCAGGTAGGCCTGGAAGAGGGCCTTTGTCTCTGCTGGGGTAAAGTTGGGCCTCCTCCTACGCCCACCGTCCTCACCCTCACCTTGGCTCTGCTCGGTCATGGCGATCTGTATGGGGGCAAGTGGACACCTGTCACTGTGCAGTCTACAGCATTTTCCCATGACCATTGTCCAGAACATCACACAGCATGCAACTCACCTCTCACCTGCAGTAACCGAATCTGGCCAGCGCAGCCCAATGTCGCACATTTATAGCGCAATGCATGCAAATTAGGAGTGGAGCAACTATAATGACATGCAAATCGCGCCACTGCGCCTTTGAATGGCTGATCAGATGATTTGCATGTGTCGGCTGAATATCGCGGAATTGCGCTTTGCGCAATACGGTTGAGTCGGCTGAACCAATGGCGCAGATCTGTGACTGTGTGGTACACTGCATTGCGCATGCCCAGATAGTTTACGAGGCGTCTACCGCGCTGCTGACGTGCTGTGCTCGATCGGCAATTCAGGCCATGGCCACCATTGTGCCAGTGGTGCTACAGCACTGGCCACTATATGGCGCTCTGGCACTACTGCGCAATAGTCCACTGTGGCACTGGTACGCAGCTGGTCGGTCGTGCAGGATGCGTATACGTCAGATGGCGCTGTGCGAGTCCTTGTGTCATTGCCCATGACCTTGTGTCCGACCTTGGCCCCCTGGCCCTGTTCGACTGCCATGTGTACGGCCCTATTGCGCTGTCTAGTGACAGCACCATGTGAAGTGATGCCGCTGTTCGAACAGCGCGATTGGAACCTGTGGTGGTCTATTGCGCAACATCTCCACATGGGGTTACGGCGCAGCGGGGTGCCATATTGCCTGCTGTAAAGTTGGTACCATGGCTCACAGAAGAGCAGTTCAGTGGAGCCCATTGGAACTGGCCAACTTGGTGGCCCTAGTGGAGCCCACTATGGGGCACTTTATGGTGGCGCCTCACCATTGCCAGAGACGCAGGTGTGTGGCAAGTGGCCACTGACCTGAGTGGGGTCACTGGGCGGTGCCCGGTCCAGCTAGTGGTACAGCACGGTCACGTTGACCTCCGCCCGGCGGAGATCCGGAGCTCCTTGATCGCCGCGGTCACGTGCCAGTCGGGGCGAGGTGCCTAGGCCAGGTGGGTGTACCATCTATGCACCTGTATTCTCTGTAGGGGTGTGAGTGTGTTTTGGTGGCTGTGCATAGGTGATGGCTCTGCCATGGTTGGCTGTGTCAGTGTGTGCAGGTGTGAGATGCATGGGTCTGGCTGTGTGGG
Organism: Neoceratodus forsteri; assembly: GCA_016271365.2. NCBI lineage: Eukaryota > Metazoa > Chordata > Ceratodontiformes > Ceratodontidae > Neoceratodus > Neoceratodus forsteri. The sequence goes on along the minus strand of CM057451.1, from coordinate 1,188,698,097 downwards.
CAGGCTGCTTTGGAGTCACACTGATGTTTGTCTCAACATATGTCTCCCACAGGCCGGGATGTGAGGATGCAGGCCTGGGTTGAGGAGGGCTGTGCCAGGGCCCCGGTGCCAGTGGGAGTTGCACCCCAGCAGCAGCAGCAGCGGCAGCAGCAGCAGCGGCAAACCCAGCTGCTTGAGCAGTGTGAGTATCATTACTTCATGGATGCTATTGCATGCTGGGGGGGGGAAGACCACTAGCCCTGCACAACACAACCATGCAGGAAAGGGGAGGTCATATTTCCACTATACAAGACACTAGTGAGGCCCCACCTGGAGTACAGTGTACAGTTCTGGAGACCATACCTACGTAAGGACATAGACTGGGCAGAGAAGGTTCAGAGGAGGGCAACAAAGATGGTGCATGGATTGCATCACAAGTCTGATGAAGACAGGTTGCAGGAACTGAACATGTACTCCCTGGAGAAGAGGAGGGAGAGAGGGGAAATGATAGAGACATACAAGTATCTTACAGGGAGGAACAGGGTGCAGGAAAACACTATTTTTAAGCGAATATGATGTTCCAGGACTAGAGGGCATGGGATGAAGCTGGAGGGAGGACGAGTCAGAGGAAACGTGAGAAAGAATTTCTTCACAGAACGGGTGGTGGACAAGTGGAACACCCTGCCAGAGGAAGCAGTGGGGGCTGACACAATCACGGGATTTCAGAATGCACAGGATAGACATAAAGGAATTCTGGAGGTCAGGGGTAAGGGACAACAGACTTATAGGAAAACAAAGTGAACTTACAAGCTCAAGTGGACAGACTGGGTGGGCCATAGGCCCTTATCTGCCGACACTGTCTATGTATCTATGTATGTATGCATGACACAGGTGACATGCATCACTGTCCAGTATCACAGCACGTCTGTGTATGCGTCACTGGTGGTCCATGCATGCACTGGGCACATAACTGTGTAACTGGCATCGCACCACGTTGCCACATCACTTGACAGCCTTGTTTGTGCTGTGATGGACATGGGCAGTGTGTGTGTGTGCAGTGGTGTGCATAGCTGGTGCCGCCTGTTTGTGATGGCCATGTGCATGTTCACTGTGGCTGGGTGCATGCCATCACAGGTGTGGGACATTGGGCTATATGGCTGGCAGGTTGGGTGGTGTTCAGGGTTGTGGTCAGTCACAGCCATTGACTGTGTTCCCATTTTCCTAGGCCTCGAGGTTCTCCGGGGGATTCGACGGGATATTCGGGGCCTCACACAGTTGTCCATGGAGAACCAGGCCATCCTCCAGTCCATCAGGCGCCATGGCCTTCGGAGGAGGCATCACAGGACAGTGCGGAACCAGGCAGAGGATGAGCAGCCGGCTGGGCCTTAGCAGGAGATACCCTTCCCACTTCTCCCATCCCTACCAATTCCTGCTCTCTTCTCCAAGTTGTTCATCCCTACCCTTGAACACCTCTTACCTTGTACCCATCCCCCTTTGTAAATAGTTGTTATTGTTTTGTTCTTTAGTATTTTGTAATTTAAATATACATTTATATTTTGATATGAATACTGTGTTGGTCTCTGATTTGCAGCTGGCTATGGGTGCTCAGTTGCAGTGGTGTACATGCCATCTGGGGTGGTATGGTCCTGTGTATATATGTGTGTGTGTGTGTGTGTGCGCTCGCGTGTGTGCATGGGGAGGTATCTCCAGCATGGCAGTGACTTTCTGTTGGTCTTGCCGTCTGCTGCCACCCACTGCTGGGTGCACAGGGTGTGTCTGGCTTGTATGCTTCTGTGCTGCATGGGGTTGACGTGTGCTGGGGGGATGCATGGTTTCCTGCAGTGCTAGTCACTGCACATGGGTGGTGTCTTGGGGTCACAGTGCAGGGTGTGCTGTGCGTATGGGGAGCTGATGTGCACTGTGGTTGTCAACCCCCTGTGTGTGGCACTCTCAGCCTGCCAGTGGTTGTGCTGGGGTGTCATGGCTCTGCTGTGCTTTGTTGGCTTGTCCCCATGGGCCAGTAGATCATCCGTCACACCCCCAGTGATGCTGTGCTTGGGCTGTGCAGGTGTCTTGTTGGTTCTGCAGTGTGTTCCTGTGCCCATGTGTGGCATGGCTGGTGGTGGGCCCCAGCCTGCCTCCCTGGATGTGCAGTTCTATTGCTCTGGCGGGGGGGGCTCTACTTGCGCTATGGCACCTCTGCACTGCTCAGCTGGGCTGCCCTGGTTGCGCTATAGTGCAACATTTCTGCTCAGCTTCTCCTTCCTGGTTGCGCTATGGTGCAGTTAGTGCGATATTCAGACGTTGGCTGCTTGTGCAATTTGTTCTGCTCCATGTTTGAATATCGCACCTGTTGCGCATATGCGCAATTGGTTTGTGCTTGCTCCTGCTGTTGGCACATTTTGGGCGCAGTTTGAATATCCGGCCTGTAGAAATGGTCACTGTATGTATAATTTATTTATACATACAGTGACTCAGATAAATGCATTTATCACACTGAATATATGTCCACCCCTATTGCATAAATATATATATACATATATATATATATATATATACACACACACACATATTTGTATGTATGTTACAGATTATATATAAATATATAAGTGATACACAGTGGGGCCCTCATGAGTGGTGTAGACATCACATAGAAATATATAAGTGACACAGAGTGGGGACCTCATGAGTGGTACAGACAGCATGAGTATAGAAATACCTTATTTATCACATATGCTCCCCTCTACGTATTTCATTTACGCAATGGGCTAGGAACTTAAGGAAAATATTTTTTTTTTGTTTTTTTAGACAGAAAATTAGTTCTGTAAGTCTTTTATTTTTTGAACTAGTGTTACTGTGCTTCCCCCACCCTGATTGCTATAACCATTGCCATGGACATGAAGTCAGGATGACAAACTGACACTGTGATGTGACAGTTCGTTAGTGCCACAGAACATCCGCAGAAATTACAAACCACCACCGCATAAGTTCTGTAGCAAATGGTAATCTTGCCACAGAACTTGGTCCCAATGTGCCTCAGAAAAGTAGGGGCCTATCAGTGGCAGGGAGGAATAACAAGTACGTACGTGGTTACAGATTTGTTTTCCAAATGGCAGGAGGTGTTCTCGAACACAGCATTAACCGTGGTGAAGACATTCACAGATCAGGTATTCTTCAGATGGGGATTGCCATTGTCTGTTGAGTCAGACCAGGGTTCACACTTTACAGGACAAGTAATGCAGCACTCTCTGCAATTGCTGAGGGTACAACAACATTTTCATATTTCATATCACCCCCAGTCATCTGGCCAGGATGAAAGAATACACCTCCAGATTAAAGCAATGTTAAAGGAAAGTGGTCATAAACAGAAGCTCCCTACCAGCCGAAGCCTTACCCCATGGTTAGGCTTTATGCAAGGGGGAAAAATTTGAAGTATTTTAACTTACTTTATTTTAATGTTGTAAAGTTCTTGATTCCACAGCAGGGTGGATGCTTCGTGGTACCATTTCACTGAGAAAGTGGGAAGCTGCATCGCTTGCCTCAACACAAGTGTAGGGCCAGCTGGGAGAGGAGGATTGAGTGTCCAATGGACTGCTCTCCTCCACCAGGGGGAGGGTGGGGTAGCACTTGGGGCTTGACTGACCTCTGGCAGAGGCCAGGGGAGTTGCAGCTGATGATTGCAAGCTTCCAGGAGGTGTGCCAGATGTTGGCGCATACATGCCGTTACATCTTTGCATGCCACACCTCTCAACAACAAGGGTAAAACTGGCTTAGGCGTAGACGATGTCCACCTCCCACAGCGAACCCCGTGCAGCTGTCCAAGGAACTCCACCTCCGGACCACCATGTGGCACGATTCAGGGAGTGGCACGGTGGCTCCCCGAGCTGCCTTGCCCTGAGGGGCAATCCAGGTTGCACTCCAGTGAGCAGCAGGTAAGTCCCAGGGATGGGGTGAGGTGGCAGGGACAGCGGACCAAGCAGGGAGACTGTCACAAAAAAAAAAGCCTGCTTTAATTTACTTTACTATGCACATGTGTTGTATTGTGTTAGCATGGTATTATAAGTAATAAATACATTGTGCTGTAATTTACTGCACTGAGCTGACATTTACTGGCCACTGAATTTACACATGTAATTTACACAGTAACATTGACAAACCACTGCCAGGAGCCCAGAGGTTCAGTATTGGTCCAGTAAATGTAACAGGTCAAGAATAAAGGAATCAACACCCTAACCCTGGCCCTGACTGAGGTTGTTGATAGGCAGAGAGAGATTGCAACCTACTGCACCCAGCACACACACACACACACACACACACACACACACATCAGGCACATTAACATTACCACGTACATAACTTCCGGTGACGTTGCTCCTACTATGGCTGCCTAGCTCTCGAGCTCCCCGTGCCCACGATATTTTCCTCACCAATCACCTTATAAATTGACATAAGAACACATTAAAATAACAAGAGGGAAAGTTGCAGATACCTGCCATGGGACTTCAGAACCGGTTCGCAGTTTTATTGCAGGATCCCACTAAAAAAGATGAAGACGCATCAGGCTCGGAGGCTTCGACCACATCGCAACACTCTAGGGACACTGCGACTACTTCCAGACATGGCGGTTTTCGGGTCAAGGTGAAAACCAGCAAAATTAACAAAAATACACCAAATAAACAACTGGAACCCACAATGGATAGTAAATTGGACAGGATCCTTACAGAACTCTCAGATATAAAATCGGAAATCAGATCCTTCAAGGAGACCATCACTGAAATGAGAACAGACATCCAGGGTCTGGAGACAAAAGTCACAGTATTAGATCAGCAATAGTCCACCACCTCGACTCAACTCTCCCAAATGCAAGACCAAATGAAGCAGATAATTCAAATATGCAAACTGACCATGGAAAGACAGGAGGATTCCGAAAACAGGCAAAGGAGAAACAATCTAAGGATTTACTCGGTCCCAGAAGGAACCGAGGGACGGAATATTACTGAGTTTGTAGACACTCTATTACGTACAGCACTGATGTTAGATACTGATTTACCCCTGGAATTTGAATGTGTACACAGGGCTTTAGGCCCCAAGCCCACACTTACATTAACGAGGTCTCGCTCAATAATTCTCAGTTTCCTGAATTACCCAACTAAGGAACTTATTTTAAAGAAAGCCTGGACACAGAGAAAAGTTTTTTTCAGGTCTACACGTATATTCATCGATAATGATTATGCTCCATACACGTTAAAAAAAGTAGAGAGTATGTCCCTTTGTTCCAAGTGCTAAGACAGAATAAGTATACCTTTAAAACCCTATATAAAGCGCTACTTGTAGTACAATTTCCCGAGGGTCAGCAAATATGCAAATCAGCTGCAGAGGCTTATATGGACTTTCAGAAGAGAAATATGCCATTTCCACAGAGATCAGAAGTATCAAAAAGACTGCCTGTGGGTCCTTTGGGAGATAAACAAACGGACAACAGCTTACAGATGCAGCAAACCCTAGAATATGTCCATAGCTTCTCATATAAGGCCTGCAAAAGGATTGAAGCCTGAAGAGTTTGGACATCTCAGAGACTGTTGAATCCAGGTAGGTCCTTCTCTGTTGAGGCAGGAGCCGGGCTGGTGCTCTGTCCCCCCTGGATGCCCGAGCGGACCATCTAAGAAAATTTTAAATTAGAATAGGGGAGTTATTACCACTGATTTCATCTGATGGAATGAGGCCTGACGTGGTGTCGTGCCCCGGGGGGGGGGGTTCCCTCATGGGTGCACTCAGTCATGACTCTTGGGAAAAGTTAAACAAGGAGAATTTCAAACAAACCCTATGGTGGTTAAACTGATATGGACAATCTGAGCGGCTTTTTGGTACCTTGGTACTGATGGCCCTATGTGTGTGGCCCCTACCCAACCGGATCCTGAACACTAGGTCTATTACCTGCACTGATATCCCCTTGAGCATAGGGGTTAAAAAAAAAAAAAAAAGAAAGTAAGAAAGACACAGAGCCGGGAAGGACCCATGGACTCGCTTGGGGTGTAGACCCCATCTGAGCTGTGCAGATTCTCGGGCTTTATGAGCCGATGCTAAATAATCTTGGTGTAAGGAACTAAGTAATAATATATTGTGATCTAGGGGGGGACCGCATGGGGTGGCTGCTGGCTGATGGGACTCTGAGAAGCTGCCAAAAATAAAATAAGATAAAATTGGTGCACCTGCGGTGGGGACCCCACCCTCCTCCGGGACCGATGCTGCTAATAATTTGACCCGATGGTGAGACTCAGTTGGATTTATTGAAACTAAAGTCCTAGTCAAATTGATATTCTCACGTTAAATCTGGCGAGAGAACAATGAGAGTGATCTATTTGAGATATCCTCGGGGGGGGGATGGGACGCAGGTACAGTTGTGCTTGCAACTCGACCGGGAGGACCCTTGTCTTGAGGTCACAGTTAGACATAACTAATGTTTATCCATGCTGGAATGAAGATAAACGTTCCTGGAGTCAATTTCTTTGATCGAGTTCTGATCTTTGGACTCTGCCTGGCTAAAGTCTTTAGTTTCACACTACTTTAATAAGATTAATGCCTATAAATACATGTAACCTAAGGACTTTTTGAACCTAATCGGACTACGGAATTTTAATAGTGGCACACAGACTGGAAGAATTTAAGACATTATTTAACAAAGTATAAGGCAAATTTGTTTTATAAATATATTAAGGGAGGGCAAACTGGGGACTACAGGAGCCTAGGAGTGCCACACCTCACGTTTTTCTTACGCCCATTTCCTTACCCACTATTCTAAGATATAAAATTTTTCCTAACCTACATCCCCTTATTTATTTTTTCCTTCTTCATTCTTGTTTTGAGATTGATATTCCCAGAGGGAGCCCCTTGGCATTAAGCAAAGCATTGCTCCCTCAACAACCAGTCTGGTTATCACAATTAGGTTGGCAGAAGATAGCCATCTACAACCTGGAAGTCACCATTGTAAATAGTTCTAGGTTAAATCTGGATAGGCAGTTTAAGCCCTATTGGTTCCCCTGTTGGGCTACAAAGGATTTAATTTTGTTAATATATCGGGTCTGGGAATTTATCACTGTCATGATTGTAAGAGTCATTCTTAAATATGGTGGAGGGATGGGGAGGAGGAGAATTGTATAATGGTGGTTAGACAAGAATACATTTTTAAGGGTGCTATCGCACAATGTAAATGGCCTGAGTGGGCCAGTCAAGAGATACAGAGCCATTAAGGCACTTAATAAGTTTAAAGCTGAGATACTCTTACTACAAGAGACACACCTCTCTTCTAATGAGCACCAAAAGTTATCTAAATTTGGTTTTAGACAAGTTTACGAATCATCCTATCTCAGAGGGAGACACAGAGGGGTGGCAACGCTAATTGCTCAGAACTCCTCCTTTGAGATGTTAGAGCATTACTCAGATCCTAAAGGCAGACTGGTTGTGGTGAGGGGCTCACTTGGTGGCCAGCAATATACAACTGTGAATATTTATATTCCCCCAGCAAGCGATGCCTCTTCAATACAACAGATAGTAGATAATGTATTGGAGTATCAAAGGGGAGTCCTGATAATTGGAGGAGATTTTAATTGCCTTTTAGATCTGTCCCATGACACGACAGCCCCTAGAACACCCCCACAGACAGCAGGTCAGTGACATCTGAGAAGGTTGGTTAAGGATTTAGGCCTGGTGGACACTTGACGCCACCAACACCCCACAATGCGAAAGTTCAGCTTCTTCTCACAAGCTCATAAGCATTATCCTAGACTAAATTATTTATGTATGTCCAAAGAACACGCAGACCAGATTGGAAGGACTGAGATTCATAATATAAGTTTATCAGATCACGCCCCAATTACTTTAGATTTAGACATTCAAAGAGAGAGAAAGGTTACCTATTGGAGGCTTAATAATTACCTATTACTAGATCCTGAATGTAGGGAGCTGATAAAGACAAAAATAAAAGAAATAATAGAGGATAACTCCTCCCCACAGACCCCATCCCAATTACTTTGGGATACCCTGAAAGTAGTTTTAAGGGGCCATATTATAGCCTATGCATCCCCCCCAAAAAACATAGATTTGAAGCTAACTTACAGCAATTATAAGAAAAGCTGAGTTTTTTACAACTTGCACATATGCATGGAGATGATTCATTGCTGGACCAGATAGCGACTACACAACAGTCTATACAAAAGATACTTACTACAAAAACAGAGCAGGCTTTGCTGTGGCTCAGACAGAAATATTTTGAAGGGGGCCCTAGGGCCTCTAGAATCTTGGCACATTGCCTTAGAAGAAGAATCTAACAAACAACAATCTCTAATATTAGAGATCCCATCTCAGGTCGCCCCTGCCTCACAACCACATCCATAGTGGCTGCGTTTAAATCATATTACACCAGACCAGCTGAATCTAGGTCAACAGAGGAGGAGGAGGATTTTCTGTCAAATTTAAATCTCCCACAACTTACGGAAATTCAGAAACAGTCCCTGATCCGCCCAATACAGAGTTCAGAAATAAAATTGCCTGTCTCCAACCTTAAAATGGTAAAAGTCCTGACCCAGATGGCTATGGGGCCAAATTTTATAAAATGGCTTGGGAGTGGATCACAGACCCCACTGACCAAAACCTTGAGAGAGAGTCACTTGAGGGCTATATACCCTGTTTCCTGGTCACAGGCCATGATTTCAGTGATCTTAAAACCACACAAAAAAAACACACCTATGCGACTCTTATCGACCAATTTCTGTCCTAAATCAGGACTACAAAATATATGTGAGCATTCTAGCTCATCGGTTTGATGACATGATGCCTTCCTTGATACATTTGGATCAAGCAGGATTTATCCCTACCCGCCAGACCTCTGATAACATTAAAAGAACCCTCTATCTAATTGAACATGCAAAAAATAATAAAGTCCCATTATTAATATTAGGATTTGATGCACAAAAGGCATTCAACAGAGTCTCTTGGACTTTTCTAGAGAAAACCCTACTAAATTAGATTTCCCCAAGGAGTTCATTGCCAATATCATGGGTATTTACTCAACACCACAGGCGATGGTAAAGGCCAATGGCTCCTGCTCAGTGAGGTTTCCGCTTACTTGTGGAACAAGACAGGGATGCCCACTCTCTCCCTACTTATTTGCTTTATATGCAGAACCACTGGCACAATTTTTACATCAACATGAGGGGATAAGAGGATACCAGGTAGCAGATAAGGAGCATAAAGTGGCATTATATGCTGACGATCTTTTAGCGTATACCACAGACCTGGAGAACTCGCTTTCAAATCTAGATCAGGTTATGATGCTAATAGAAAAAATCTCTGGCTATAAGGTCAACACTCAAAAGACTGAGATTTTATATATAGGAGAGCATATACCAAATCATATAAAACTCAAACATCATTTTAATTGGGGAAATAAAACAATTAGATATTTAGGGATTAGCATTTCAAAGAACCCATAGCAGACCTTTAAATTAAACTATAATACATTATTTGAACAAATTAAACAAGACCTTTAGACCTGGACTCACCTTCCAATACCATTAATTAATCGAATACAGGCAGTTCAGATGAATATATTACCCCGTCTGCTATATTTAATGCAGTCTAGCCCACAAATGTTTACAAGGGATGAGGAAAGGAGATGGAATAGGGCAATAGTGAATTATATATGGCAAGGTAAAAGACCCCGGATAGCATTAGACAGATTACAAGCTCCTAAGGACAGAGGAGGACTGGCTCTACCCAGTTGGTCAGGATACGCCATAGCTACCCTACTTAACCATATTAGAACATGGTTCACTCTGGAAGGAAGTGGCCCCCAGTGGATGGAAATAGAAAGAAAGTTGACAACTGCTTATCTAGGAGAAAACATGATTTTCCACCCACCTCCCTTATATTCCTTGGAGTCTGATATGTCAATATACACATATAGTTATCTCAAGGGATGGATTAAATATTTATCCCATGTGGATAATGAGTTTGGTGTTCATCGGATGGGGATACCCTGGAGGAATCAGGCTTTTAGCCATATAAACTTGGATGTGGGATTTGGGACCTGGAATGATCTTGGTTTGAAATATACACATCAGTTATATTTAAATGGTTATTTTAAAATATTTACACAACTGCAGGAGGAGTTTTCAATTCCCAGGCATGACTGGCTTCGATATTTTCAGATTCTACATTTTCATGCAACAACTATAGGCCTAGAGATAGACCAAAAAATGCCCCCAATTTCCCTTCTGATGGTAATCCCAGGTGAACAGAACCCTAGGCATTTATTATCTAGGTTTTATACAGCAGATAGATTGAAAGGCAGATCTGGTTGGAAGAAAGTACATAAGACTTGGGAAGCCGAAATGGGGATACAATTAACAGATCAGGAATGGCAGTGGGTTTGGAGATGCCAACATGGAAATACGGGTTCATATGGGTGGCATGAATTTGGCTGGAAGGTAGTCTCTAGGTTCTTTCATATGCCTAAGATAACAGCTAAATACTTAACCACACATGATGCCTCCTGTTGGAGAAATTGTAGCTCGATGGATGCCACTCACACCCACATATTCTGGAGTTGCCCTGTTTTAAAGCCATTTTGGCAGGGGGTGGAACAAGCACTGGTAGACATAGATACAGAATTTCGACCACTTACACCGGCAATAGCAATTTTACAACACTTTCCTGCTAAGCTCAGACACAAATCTAAGATATATTTAGCTTCAATATTAATAATAGCAGCAAAAAAGGCTATTACCAAAAACTGGCTTAAACCAGCCCCACCAACACTTAGAACATGGGAGGACTTGATATATGATATCTATCTAATGGAACAGATGACAGCTAAACTCCAAGGGAGAACCACACAGGTGGCTAGTTACTGGACTGCCTGGTGTATCAGGATCATCGCACTCAGAACTGCCCTGATCCCATAGAAGCCCCAGGGGCTGCATATCCACCCTATATTGATAGTGTAATAATTGGAAGCTCCTCCTGCACTATTAGACCGGCACAATGGTATATAGAACACCCAGAAATAATAAGATAATGGATTTGTATGTTCTGATGCCCCTTCCCCCCCCCTTCTCGAAAGAAAGAAAGTACAGATGGATGCCTTGAATTTTATCACCCTATGAGCTTAATAAGACTCTGCATAAAGAACTGGTGTCGAATATTATAATATACTCTATATGTCAGGCATTCTGAAGTATATATGGTAAGAATGGCAGTGGTGTATTTTCCAGTACCTGAAGAAAAACTAATAAAAAATAAAGTTTTACAAAAAAACAAAAAAAAACATTCCCACGTATATTAGAAGAACCTAGGAAACATGGGTAAAACTCTAGGGGAGGATATACATAGTCAGATAAAACACCGCCTGAGGGGAAGATAACAAATCAGTCAGAGTCAGCCAAATTTGTGATACAATCCATTGCATACATTATATCCCATGTGGCTTGTGACCTTGTGCAAGACCTAAAACATAAGAATGATCTGTGATCCTATGTCACAAACCTGTTTAAAGAACAACTACTTGGTACCAACAAACAAAATCAGAAAAAGAAAGGCATGGCTGTAACAGCTCTTTATGCAGCTTGCATGGCCATGGAAAACACAATTAAATGTCTTAAAGATGCTATGAAGTGTCATATGATAAAATGTGAGAATTTAGAGGAGGAAATATAGACATTAAAAAGAGAGAATACAGACTTGACTACCCTTAATAGCACACTTACACATAACTATCAGAGTGCTCTTAAAAAAAATAATGAAGGAATTATGCAGAGAGGCTGAAGAATGCAGAAGAGCATTTAACATAGAAACATAGAAGTTGACGGCAGATAAGGATCGCAAGGCCCATCCAGTCTGCCCATTTATTTTTCTACCTTATAAATGTGCCATCGGCCTTTGCACTGTCAATGGCCTATCTATTCATACTCAGCTGTATTGCTCCCTTATGCCTATCCCACACCTGTTTGAAGCCCTGCACTGTATTCATATCCACCACTTCCTGAGGTAGGCCGTTCCATGCATCCACCACCCTTTCTGTGAAAAAGAACTTCCTCACATTACCCCTTAATCAGCCTCCCTCTAATCTCATGCTGTCCTCTTGTCCAAGAAACATGTTAGATGCTTTCACCTTGTTAATGCCCTTAAGGCGTTTGAATGTTTCAATCATATCACCTCTCTCCCTCCTTTGCTCTAGAGTATACATATTGAGCTCCATTAATCTGTCCTCATATGTTTTCTGATGAAGTCCATGCACCATTTTGGTTGCCCTTCTCTCGACTGCCTCAATTTGGTTAATGTCATTGTGAAGGTGTGGCCTCCAGTACTGCACTCAGTACTCCAGATGGGGCCTAACCAGTGTCTTGTGAAGAGGGATTATTACCTCCCTCTTATGACTTGTGATACCCCTACTAATACACCCCAACATCCCCCTAGCCTTACCTACTGCTTTAGTGGTCTGCTTGGATGATTTCAGGTCATCTGTGATGATGATGCCCAAGTCTCTTTCTTCCTTTGTGACTGCCAACAACTCCTCTCCCAGGTGGCTTCAGGGTTTCTCTTCCCTATGTGCATGATCTTGCACTTCTTTGCATTAAACCCCAGTTGCCACTTTTCCGACCATTTTGCCAGTTTATCCAGATCTCTTCTCATTCTGCCCACCCCATCTGGATCATCTACTCTGTTGCAGAGCTTGGTGTCATCTGCAAAAGACAAACCTTACCCTCCAGTCCATCTGCAATGTCACTGATGAAGATATCGAAGAGGACTGGCCCCAGGACTGATCCCTGAGGTACCCCACTTGTGACTTGCATCTCTTCTGACTGTATACCGTTTACCACCACTCTCTGTTTTCTGCCCATCAACCAATTTGCCACCCAGTTGACCAACTTCTGACCCACCCCAAGCCTACCCAGCTTAATACTCAATCTTCTATGTGAAACAGTATCAAAAGCTTTGTTGAAGTCAAGGTAGGTGACATCAACTGCTCCCCCTTGGCCCACCACTCTGGTTACCCAGTCAAAAAAATCTATGAGATCAGTTTGACAGGACTTTCCTGTTGTAAATCTATGCTGTCTTGGATCCTGTGCTCCTATGGATTCCAGGTGTTGCACTATCCTTTCCTTAAGGAGTGCCTCCATAATCTTGCCCACTACTGAGGTAAGACTGACTGATCTGTAGTTCTCTGCCTCCTTCCTGCTACCACTCTTGTGCAGGGGGATCACATGAGCTCTTCTCCAGTCTTCTGGGACCTCTCCTGTGCTCAGAAACTCACTAAACAGTTCTGATGATGACTTTGCTAGTTCCACCCTTAGCTCCTTTAGTACCCTGGGATGTATGCCATCAGGTCCCATTGCCTTGTCCACCCTGAGCTTATCGAGCTCTTGTAGGACCCTTTCTTTTGTGAAGGGACTAGTGCACACCTCCCTCCCCCCTGTGTCCATGGTGCTGAGCTGTGGGCCCTGCTCTACCTTCTCTTCAGTAAATACTGAGCAGAAGTATCTATTTAGGATAGATGCTTTTACATGGTCCTCCTCCTCACACGCTCCCTTATCCCCTTTGGTCTTAGCAATACCTTTTTGTGGAAGTTCGTACACAGAAAGCTAACATTGCTGTTGCTTACACAGTACTTCAGGACCAAATCATGGAATTAAAAAAGAGACTTTGGTTGACCACACACATTGCATGGAGGAACAGGTTGGACTTAGGAAAGAGATCTCCGTCCTTAAAGGACAGGTCACAGTGGTCAACCAAATGTGGTTGCCTTCTGCCCTGGACTAAAATTATGAGACACAGATGCCTGGTTGGGGCCTGGGTGGGGGGAGGATAATTACCTGTCATATGAGGACTATGGAAATGATTACTAGAGTGAGGAAGATGAGGGAAACTGCCCTCAGGGAATCCAAATAGCTATGACACAAATTAAGAGGAAGAAAGACAGAAGAGGGGGGCAACATAATCGTCCAGATGAGAGAAACCTGGAGGTGTGGGTTAGGGACATTTCTTTGAAAGTCGAATGATCATAGCAGACCAGATGGAGAAAATGCCACCGGGTGAACATCTGACAACCCATGCCACCCATGTCCAGTGCCAGTGTGAACTGTTGGGTATACAGCATGAATCAGACCAGATTAAAATCCTCCACCTAACAGTCAGTCTTGCATTGTAGGACTCAATGCCAGACAAGACTAGGTTTGGGCCATCGGACCACCAAGAAACTGTGTCAGCCCTACAGTAGGTAATGCATTGGACAGCGATACATATCATATTGGCTTAAGAGATTAACTAACAACATTATGAGAGCACCCTGGCATATACTAATAGACTGTGGCAGGTTACCCTGCTGGTAAAGCTATAACGGGTGATGATGAGGGTGCCCATCGAGATACTCATGAATTTAAGTGTATACTACTACAGAGTGCCCATCTGATCATCAAGGCAAAATGTGAACACGTTGAATCCTAGTGATGATTCTTATGATGACAAAATAAACCTCATGCAGAGAGCTTATCGAATCATACAAGACAGTAAGCAGAAAAGGGCTCTGGATAAAGAAGGAGAAAAGGCCAAAGAGGTAGCAACCATTGAACCCATGTCAGGAAAATGAAACAACTTCAGGGTGGAAGGTCCCCCACTAGTACACAGACTACCATATAATCCACAGAGGAATCTTAGAGGTCTAGTTAAATATAGGCGACATGGCAATTCACGAGGCGGGGGAAGAGAGCAGTCATATCCATGACACTCCCCTTGCATCAGATTTGGATTCCAAAGGGAGGGGTCATAAAAGTCAGATCCCACATTTGTGGGTCACACCTGTAAAGGGAACTTGTTTTTTTCCAAATAAACAATAAACAAACATATAGGGGCCTTAGAAGGCTGGTCCAAGAACATATAATGCACTGCCAACAGAAATTTTCATGTCAATCCCCTTCCCACTCCAATTCCTAACTGTCAGATAATGGTGATGGGGTAAAGTGATAGCCCCAGGCCCTGGTAGATATTGTTACTTCCCTATTTTTAGATGGCTGTGGCAGACCCTGTGCGTCAACGCTGCTCAGAGGCTGCCAGCATAATATGCTGGTCGACACAGGCACTGCCATTTCCAATTTGCACACACAGATGCCATCCAAATCCCCCTTACCATCAGAGAAGCCCTTACCCTTAGCAACTTTGTAGGAAATGAAGTTAATTCTTATTTATCTAAGCCTGTCACGGTTCAGTGAGGTGCTTTTGTTTCTAGTCAGGTCTTTACACTGGCACCACTGCCAAATGCAGCTAATATACTGGGGTCAGATTTTCTCATGCCCAGCAGCTCTATTATTGACTTGACCAACTGCTTACTACTCCAGGCTGCCCCAGCCCACGAGGTTGTGGTCAAACCCGACTCTCACACAGCGGGAAGAGTGCAGTTAAACAATGTAAAATAAGATGTATTAACAACAATATCGCAACACCCTTTCAGGGATTTGTTACTGTCACTGTTACAGAACACTCAACAAGCATTTTCCAAGCATAGCGACAACTGTGAAAGAATTCAGGCAACAATTCATATTGCATGACCTTACGTCCCTTCCCCAAAAACAGTACACCTGTTTAGGGGAAGCTGTGCCTTTTATGGCAAACACAATCATCTCACTACTGCAACAGTTAGGGCTGGTAGTATAGTTAGTGGTTAGAGTAATGAGCTGTGAATGAGCTTGGTACATCCAGCAGACCTGGGTTTGATTCCCACAACCCCCACTTGCATACTGTGTGACTCTGAGCAAGTCACTTAACCTCCTCAGTGCTCCCAGGTTGCCCCTGAAAACAGGCACTTGTGCCTAGTGTGCCTTACCCAGTTACCAAAGACTAAAATAAATAAAAATAACAGGAGGTCCGCTGACCCTCTACATCTACAATACACACAATTTGTCCAATTGGCTAGACCAGAAGTCAGACAGCTCCTGGGAGTTAACCACCAACTACAGTAAACTGAATCAGGTAACACCTGGCTGCTCCCACAGTATCATCAGCTCCTGACATTTTGAAACTTCTTAAAATCAGAATATAAATGATTTAAGGTACTGAACATAGCCAATGGATTCGTATCCCTAACCTCTCTCTCCGGAGTACGGTAAATATTTAGGTGTTACAATCAGCAGACATGTCAAGAGGTTCAGGTGAGGTCATTCCATGACCGGAGTAACCATCCAACCACTCTCTTCCCCCATCTGTACTAGTCCCTTCAGCCCCTAAAGCCACCACTGCCCTCTCCACCCAAGTTTTCCCCTCCAGTGGCTGCTGTTTCTAAATGGGGTTACTAGGCAATTTCACAGTGGATTCAGGAAATGGAGTAGCCAAGGGAAGAATATCTTATGTGCCAGGTCTGTTACCAGCTGGTTCTCCTGGGGAGTCCCAGCTGGCTCCCGATCTGCCACAGTCTTTGCTTCTGTCCCTGCTTAAGCTGGCATGGCCCATTCTTCCTGATCACTGTTTGTCGCTACCCTACAACTGGAACATTTTGTCTTCAAGGTTGGTAGTCCATTAAGTTGCAAGGGTTTCTGTTTCATCGGGGTTCTGGGTGCTACAGATGCCAAGCCTGTTTAGGTTGTCCATTTTTCCACTGTTGTCTGGCTCCCTGTTCTGAATGCTGCAGGAAGGAGAGGCCAGTTCTTTGCCATATAATACCTTTCCTCCTAGACTGTATGAAAGGTTTGTGAACCCCATTCCTATTGATGCTCAGCTTAGCTGGGCATTACAGTTTCTATAGGACCCCAGCTTCTTGCAGCATCTTTTACCCTCCCTGATAGCCTTTGCTCTTTTGAGCTATTTCATTGGATGTAGTCTGCAAATATGTATATCTTGTGCCCTTGCCAATTAAGCAGACCCCTGCAGCTCACCAGGGACAATATCTTCTCTTTGTTGGGGTACGTTAGGAACTGGACAATGATGGGTCAGGGCCAGTTCCCAGCCTTGGAGACTGGGCCAAGCATACGGTGAGCCCTTTCAGTCTCTACTAGAAGTGGTTTCCAGGAATGCCTGCGCACTAACAGTAGCTCTCGCTAAAGGAATCTTACAACATCCCCGCGTTCAGCTCCTTCAGAACACCCGATAAGCCTCTGGCTGTTATTTTCTGAATCTTCCGCTCTGTACCACAGCCAGCCTACAAGCCTCTCCAGCTCTTGGGTTTGTGCTTCATGTCAGGTCTCTTTACCATCCACGTAGGAGAGGTAGGTCTAGGTGTTCTTCACCTTATGTTGCAGGTCTTGGACCGTCTCTTCAAGAGTTGCTACTGAAGTCCTGAAGCCTGCAATTTATTTTAATACTTGCTGCAGCATGCACTTAATTTCAATCATGGCAGATGAGGGTATCGGTGCCACCAATGCTCCGGCTGATGTCTTCTTCTCTGTCACTTCAGCCACCAGCTTCCCTGAGGCACAACTTCTTGAAAAAAAGAGAATTTTGATGTGAGCCTTGAGTCTTCATTCACTGTAATTTTCTTACATCTTTTAGTGCAGGTTTAAGTAAAATTGGCTGTAGTTAGTCAGAGAGCTAAATGACAATGTGACTTGTTGGCACAGAGCTTCTCTGTCACACTACCATGCCACTCTTTGGCTTGCCCATGCACCCCCCCCCCACCCCAGGCATTTTAACAAAGAGCCATGGGAAGCAGCTTTACTGACTGGAAGCTCCTGCCACCACTGCTACTGCCATCATCTCCCACCCCATCCTTCACAGAAAGCCCCTTGGGGCATTTCACTAATACCAGCAGTGCGGCTCTGCTTTCCTGCAGCCTATGCTGCTCCTGTCTCCTTCCACTCCCAACTGGCAGCATTTCTCCTCAGCTGATGAGGTGGCCACATTTTACTGTACTGTACTCTACAGTTACAGTAAAAGCCGGCTCACACTCAGCTGAGAGGAGTGTGTGTTGCACGAGCTGACTGTTCCATCTCATAATGCTATCATTTGAGGTTCTTTGATAGTATTACAAAATCTTGTAATACTCTGTATGGATTTCAACAATGGTATTACGATGTTTTTTTTTGTGTGCTTTATAATGGTGTATCGAGAGAATCCCTATATCACAATTCACTTAATAAGTGAAAATGTTGTAACAGTTCGGGGTTTAGCCTGTTCTCTACCTATTGTCGCTTGGTTGACCTTTTAGAAAATGAAGCTTCCATTTTGATCTGCAGTCTCTTATCATACACTAAAACATAAAACAGTGATTTATATTTAAAAATTTAAATACAGATGAATCCTGGCAAATCTAAAGTTGTTCCTTTATTTAATTCCTATTTCTTGTACTGCTCTGACCATTTAATAAACACACTTATGCTCCATCTTTTTATCTTGCTCTCTCTCTTGCTGTCTCACTCTAAATTTTGGCAATATTTCTATATGATTTTCATAACTTTTTCCCCAAAGTAACCACATTTTAATGACTACATATCAAATTATCACGCTAGCAAAACAATTTGCAATGAGTTCCATGACTTCCAGAAACACTACTTGCCAGTAGTACACAATAATTACTGCTTTCATCAACCATGCTGGAACAGTGTCGACCAGAAACAAAAACAAAAACAAAAAATGAAAAATATTGCAATGAATAGGGTTAAAACAAAAGTGTTTCAAAATGATGTTTCCGCTTCTGTGCCTGCATCAAATAAGGCAACAACATAAGGGTAGCAGTTTATTTCAGGTTGCAATTTACAATTATTCACTGGTGGGGAAATAAACATATTCACAAACTAATAACTATGCAGTTGCTATATTATTGTCACAAAAAAGGCTCAGACAGCTCTTCACTTTTCTTAATTGATTTTGTTGGGGCTGTGGATAAAACATATCCAACGACAGAACACACTGATTAAAAAACTTACTGACATGGACAGTACAACATAACAGTGTTTTTACAGATGAAACAATTGGAGGTGGACTTTTGCTGACATCAGCAACTTGATGGCAGCATTAAGCTCTAGCTCCTCCAAGATCCATTCCCTAACTGAACAGAATAACACTTGTCTGAGGTGTACAAACTATATACACACCAATTGCACCTTATATACACATCCAAAACATTGCACGACTCAACTGCACCTTCTGTACACCTCCAAAATACCACACACCTTAACTGCACCTTATGTACACCTCCAAAACACTGCATAACCCAACTGCACCTTATGTACACCTCCAAAACACTGCACACCCAACAGCACCTTATGTACACCTCCAAAACAATGCACAACCCAACTGCACCTTATGCAGGGGTCAACCTTAACCTTTTTTTGCACTAGCCAGCAGGGCAAGTTGATTCAAAATTGCACTAGTCCGCAGATAGTTGCAGTAGCCCTCAATTATAATGGCAAATTTTGATCACTTGCATAGGAAACAATGCAAGCCAAGAACTACTCTGATTATTGCACATTTATCCTCCTCCCACACTGCTTCCAGCTCCCCTGCAGAAAAAAAGACTGCAGTGCCATCACACACAGTAATCCCCCCCATTGTATTATACAATAGCCTTCTCTCCCTCTTTCTGCCCACCCCCTCCCTCATACCACCACCAAACAAGAAGACATCACAGCAGCAAATATTCAGTCAAGCAATCATAGTTCTGCACACACAATAGCTGACAACATCATGTACCTCACCACACAGTCATCACCACCCACAGTGCAATGAACAGAGTCAGGCAGAGAAAGACACTCTCAGCCCCCACCCTATAGTCAAATGAAGACCTGCACTTCTGGAAGCTTTTGTACAGTCTCAAGTGAGCCAGGAGTACATCTAAGATTTCTTTTGGGTGGGAGCTACACAAACCTAAGGAGCCTGGGGAAATAGATAACTGGCATTTTTATTTTTAAAAGCATTGATTTTAATATGCTGTGCCCCAACAATAACAGATTTTTCTTTAAAACTGTCCTTTCACCAGCCAAGGGAAAACAGTACACAGGCATAGTGCTATACTATTTCTATTTTTATATAGGATGATCTCTGTACCCCAGGAATGCCCATTTTAAGCTTTCAAATTGTGTATTTTATTAAGGTTTATTTTTGTACCATGCATGATCCAAAACTGTTTTTAGGATGAAAGGACATGCTGGGTAGGATAAGGGTGGGACTGTATGGATAGTGATGGCTGGCATGGTCCATTTAGAAGAGCTGGAGACTACCTACACTTGGCAGTAATAGCAGCTTTGGATCTGTGAATGGTTATTTCAGAGTATGGTCTACAGTGGTGTCCAAGAACAGAGTTAAAATCTTTGTAGGGGAGAGGGAAGTTATGGTGAGGCAGGGATAAAACCCACCACCTGCAGGGCCGACCCTGTATACCTCCTTGCATTTTGTCACTGAAATGTTGGATACCAACACTCAAAATGTAAAGCAATGAGGGGCACTAGTCTTAATACGGGACAAACTGTTAGAGATACATTCAGAAAACTTGAAGCTAGTGACTTAACAGCACTCTACCCTTGATCACACCCTGGACACTAGCTGAAAGTCCTAACAGTGGAGTGATAATGACTCACATTGAGTCTTTTGTGGGATCCCCCTTTTGAACTACCAGGTAATTGCAGATCTTAATGAGCTGTTAATTACACCAGGCCATCTGGAACATTGAGAGAGATTAGTATGACGACTAGAGCCTGCTAAAGTAGAAACTTTTTTAACTTCATTAACAGCCATGAAAATTTGCACTAGTCAAGACGGACAAGGAGAGAGTTATCTGCACTAGCCCTGGTCAATTTGCACTAGTTTTCGGGCTAGTAAAACAATGTTAAGATCGACCCCTGACCTTATGTACACCTCCAAAATACTATACACCCCAACTGTACCTTATGTACACCTCCAAAACTCAGCACACCCCAACTGCACCTTATGTATACCTCCAAAACACTGCACAACCCAACGGCACCTTATGTACCCCTCCAAAACACTGCACACCAAACTACACCTTATGTACACCTCCAAAACTCTGCACAACCAAACTGCACATTATGTATACCTCCAAAACTCTGCACACCCCAATTGCACATTATTTACACCTCCAAAACACTACACACCCACAAATACACCTTATGTACACCTCCAAGACACAGCACAACCCAACTGCAACTTATGCACACCTCAAAAACACTGCACACCCCAACAGCACCTTATGTATACCTCCACAAAACTGCACACCCCAACTGCACCTTATGAACGCCTCCAAAACACTGTACTCCCCAACTGCATCTTATGTACAGCTCCAAAACACTGCACACCTCAACTGATCCTAATGTACACCTTCAAAATAACAAACTGCACCTTATGCACACCTCCAAAATATCACACACCTTAACCGCACCTTATGTACACCTCCTAAACATAGCACGACTCAACCGCACCTTATGTACACCTTCAGAACACTGCACACCTCAACTGTGCCTTACATATACCTCCAAAATACCACACACCTTAACTGCACCTTATTTACACCTCCAAAACACTGCACACCAAAACTGCACCTTATGTATACCTCTGAAACACTGCACACCCCAACTGCAACTTCTGCACACCTCCAAAAAACTGCACACCCCAATTGCACCTTATGTACACTTGCAAAACATTGCATGACTCAACTGTACCTTATGTACACCTCCAAAATAACGCACTTCTCAACTGCACCTTATATATACCTTCAGAACACTGCACACTTAAACTGTACCTTATGTATACCTCCAAAACACTGCACACCCCAACTACAACTTACATACACCTCCAAAGCACTTCACACCTGAACTGCAACCTATGTACACCTTCAGAACACTGCATACCTCAACCGTACCTTATGTATACCTCCAAAATACTGCACACCCCAACTGCATCTTATGTACAACTCCAAAACACTGCACACCCCAAATGCACCTTATGCACACCTCCAATACACTGCACACCCCAACTGCACCTTATGTACATCTCCAAAACACTGTACACCTCTACTGCACCTTATGTACACCTCCAAAACGCTGCACACTTCAACTGTACCTTAAAAACTGTTTTAACAGTATTCATCTCAACAACGCCTTACAAACATTTCGCAGGGTACACCTCAACAGAACACAAACTTAACATTTAGCAGTATACTCTGCACCTCACAATGTGATGTTTAGCTGGATACACCTCAGCTGCACCTCATCTTCAGCCTTGACTTACTGAGTGGATCTTTTCTGGCCCTGTAGGGACACCACTGGCAGTTTAGATTTCTGAACTCCCTTGCAGAGCTTCCTGGTTAGGTAAGCAATAATACCCAACAGTGTAGGCAGTATTGGGCAATACCGGACTGCCCAGGGGCATAATGAGGCCCGACACCACAGGAGGAGGGCCTTATAGCCCATGGAAGGTCTGGTATTGCCCAATACCACCCACCCTGGAGGGTATTATTGCACTTAGAAAATGGCCAACTGAGTTTTATATACTTAAAAAAATATTTATCTAAATATTTAAACTCTGAGCTGTTTCATTTATTTTTGTAATAAAATAGTTTCTCCACCTGCATTTTAGTGATTTTTTTTAACTAGTGACTTTTGTCCTAGTACAGTATCTGTAAATGTAAATTTTGGTTGCTGGTTGTCATGGTTTTCTGTCCCCATACCCGACAGACACGAGACTGAAGTTCAGCAGTTCAGCTGCATTTGTTTTTCCTTTGCAATCTTTTTTTATCATCCATTTATTCTTTTTCATGTATTAATTTAATGTAGGACTTCCTTATTCATTGGTTCATCTGGGGACTATAGGCGAGGAGCAGTGGCGGTGGCTGGACAACCTGAGAGGGCAAAAAGTAAGCCTTCTAGCCTAAGTGTAGATTTTAATGCTTCGAGTACATCCTTCATTTTCAGAAAGGCTGCAATACTTAAACAGTAGGCTCTTCGGGGAATTGACAGCAGAGCGATGGTGGCAGGGAGACGGCGGCACTGTTGAAGAATGAAGTAGAGATGGGAGGGCTATAAATTTTATTTAAAAGGGAGCTACGATCAAAAGGAAGATTTAAACTGCATACAGAAGGTAGATTTGGCAGTTTTGTCTGGTCAGGGAAATACCGTTGTGAGATCTGTATAGGAATGCGGTGGGCAGGCAGAGGTATTGCGAGCGGGACCCAAGGAGTCGTCAGTGTGGCAGCAGTCTGTGTTTGCTGTCAGAGGTAAGCACACTGAAGAACTGATTAAAAAAGGAACTTCATTTGCCGAATTAAAAAATGAGGAAGGGGCTTAATTTAAGGCAGTCTTTTTTCTGTGCGTGTGTGGTGGTGACCAGGTGGTGGTTGGGGGTTGCTATTTCTCTCGCTAAGCAGGAGAAAAACAATGGCGGCTGGTGACTTGATAATTTGGAGTGGTGCAATGACACCCTTGGTAATGGGGCACCCCGAATGGACATTTGTTTTTCAGCAGGCATTTATTGAAAAATAAATGCATTCCTGGCATGGCCTTTCAGCCAGTCAGGTTGCTTTAGTTTTCATGCCTGTTTTCTATTGGCAGTTTGACCTCCAGCAGCATGCTTTGCTGGGCAGTGCTTGCAAAATTACCAATCTTTTCTCAGAGCAAGACAATTTCTTGCAACAGTTCTTCATGTTGCACAAAGTGGCAAGATCTTACTACAATGTTTTCTTTTTTTATGCATGTATCTCTTTTGTTTATTTGGTGGAGGTGTGGATAGGGGTCTGGAACTCCATAGTACTTTTCCTGATCTTTGTCCAAGGCTCACTATTTCCAGTAACAAATGTCGAAAAGAAATATCTTTTATTTATTTATTTATTTGAGTTTTGGTGACCGGGTAAGTCCACTGAGACAATACAGTCCCTTTTTCAGGGTTGACCCGGGGTCTTGGTAACATAGCAGAGAGACAACTGGAAGAAATCATTGGTACAGAATACAATGGCAGATAAGGGGACACACAGCAAGTACAATGGCAGACATTGAGGTACAGCATTAACAATGGCAAAAAATATAGAGATACAGCATACAGGTATTTACAAAAATTAGTCAAACAAGGAATAAGTACTTCAAAAACAATCAACATTTCAAAGGTATACACAATAAACTTAGAGTAGCAACTAAGATCTAAAGGAAGAAGGGGAGGAGGGTGGAAGGGGAGGGGGACAGACAATAAGGAAGAGGGGGATGCTTAGCAGAATGCATGGCTGTAGCTGGTAGAGAAGCGCAGAGTTCAGTGAGGGGCAGGTATAAAGGGGAAGGGAAGGGTGAATCTTCAACGGTAGCGAAGTAGGATACAGTGACTGAGAGCGAGGCATACAGATTGGATTGAAACATGGAGAGATAGAGGAGCAGGAGAGGACAGAGGCGGGGAGGGAATTCCAGTCTGATGTCGCTGCAAAAGAGAAAGACCTATGGGCAGTGGCCAAACGTAGTTTTGGGGTAACGAGAAGTGGGAGTGAGGCAGATCGTAGGGTGTGGGGAGCTTGTCTTAGTCGTATAGTCTCACAGAGGCAAGGGGGTGTGAATTTATGGACAAGCTTGAACATGAAGCTCAAGGAGGAATACTTCAGTTTTGCCTCATTGGGTAGCAAGCCCAGAAAGGAGGGGATGTCAGTGGTGAGAGTGGGATTTTCCCCCAGGGCAAACCTCCCCACCCTATGATAAGCTTGGGTGAGAGGGGTCAGGGTGGAGGAATTTTCAGAGAGTAGTTTTCTTTTTAATTTTATTTATTTATTTCACATCTCGGATTAATAACTTTGAGCACAAGGGCTCTTTTACAAAGGCTCCACGTTAAGGTTGTACACAGACAGATCAATACTATACAAGTCAAAATACAAGGAACAAAGTAAAAATGCAAGAAACAGAGAAACAGGTAGGATTAAAACCAACATAGATTACTTGTTCCATGGTTACAGGGCTGTGAGTTTAAAATGGTTTCTCAACTCGCGGTGAGATAAGTGCTTGACTTTTTGAGGGAGTTTGCATATTATTTCAGACTGCAACCAGCAGATGGAAGCAGCCGCCTAGTGATGGCATTGTCAGGAAAATAATGGGAGGGGAGGTGGCAGGGGGAGCCATGGGTGACAAAGTAGGTTAGAATTAGGGAGGCATATATTATATTAACAGGAGGAAAAGGAAGGTATGGTAGGGGGCGGGGCTAGGTGTAGGGAGGAAGGGAGAAGCTATAGCGAAAACAAGCCAGAGGAGACAGCCAAGGGTGGGGGAAGGGAGGGTCAAGCGCTGAAGAAAGCTTGCCTGGGGTAGGTCAGCAATGCTGTAAAGTGACATGGCTTCAGCCTGCCAAGCTTTGTCTGGGAGATGACCGTCTTGGTGAAAAAGGCGAGGACTGGGGGATAGCTGGCAGGTGGAGAAGGGAGGTTATGCCGTAAAGTGACAAGATATCAGCCCACTAGGCATTGTCTAGGAGATGACTATCTTGGTGGAAAAGGCGAGGACTGGGGAGAGCTGGCAGGTGGTGGAGGGAGGAGAGGGGTTAAGATCGGGAGAGGGAAAGGAGAAGGGGGGATAATTAAGGGCAGTGGGAAGCTAACAAGGGTAGCTCCCCACTGCTTTTACTAGCAACAGAGTACCATACATTAGGAGTGGCAGAAGAGACGCAGTAGCTATCTTATGGCAGGAGGCAAAGGAAAGGAAGGGACAGATGCAATAAAGGAGACCAAGTTTCTGGTACAAGGATTTGGTGACACAGGAGACATGCAGGCTAAAGGTGAGAGCAGTGTCCGACAGAATGCCCAGGTATTTGAAGGACTGGACACACTCAAGCATATCACCATTGCTCAAGCTAATGCTAAGAGGGGGGAGAGGAGACTTTATTTTTATTTATTTTATTTATTGAAAGATCGGATTACAACCTTTGAGTTAGAGACTCATTTCCAAAGGCTCCATGTCAGAATACAAAACATAACAAGAAGCAGACATTGTACATTGTTACATATGGGTGGAGGAAGGGAGAGACAACAGGGTATATACATTACGTGTTGAATATAGGCAGAGTACTATAAGTAGGGGGCAAGTGAACAGTGCTGCTAGACCTATACAGATTTGGTAGCTATACAGTCTTGTAGGGAGCTTAAGCACGTCAGTGAGTAGTACAATCAAGACATTAAGGCATGCCCTAAATGCTAGCAGGTGATGAGCAGTCGGATAACCAACGTTGTCATTAATACACAGTGGCAGAAGTGGGCCAGGGATATCTTTAGCCCAGGGTCTTGCCGTCTGTGGCAGATATCTGTATATTAGTGGGGGCAAAGGTAGAGGCGGGTAGAGATTATGTGCTTCTTGAGGGCTACTCTGAAGGGGCCTAGTCTGGGGACAGACGTGACGGCCAGGGGGAGTTCATTGTACCAGGATGGCGCTCTGTAGGAGAAGGACCATTGTGCCAGGGTGGTTGAGACTCTGGGAACAGTCCACGTTAATTTGTCTGCCGCACGTGTTTTTGTTGTAGTATGTGCAGCACGGAAGGAGGTTGAGACTCCAGTGGGGATAAGGCCTAGGTGGATTTTCTTAGTAAGGAGACATGTCTGATAATGTATTCTTTCATCTAAGGTGAGGATCTTTGTTAGTGTATACAGGGTACAGCTGTGGTTACGCTTATCCACTCCAGCAAGAAGCCTACAGGCTTTGTTAATGGATAGGTGGGGTTTATTTAGCACAGTGTGGTCAGCAGCCGAGTAGACAGTTAGCCCCTAATCTACAAGGGAGAAAACAGAGGAGGTAACAGCAATGTTTAGTGCCTCTGGGGGTAGGCTGGCTTTGTGCCAATACAGCAGACTGGTGCGTATATTTATGGCAGAAGAAAGATTACTTATATGTGAGTGGAATGAGAGATTAGGATCAAAGGTTATGCCCAGGTATTTATAGGTGTAGACCTGTTCCAGTGGGAGGAGGATTTTGGAGAAGATTGTTAGCTGGGCATTGTGGTCTCTACTCTGTCGGTGGGAGAAGAGCATTGATTTAGTCTTATTTACACTGACTTGATGGAGGGTCAATGAGTAAATACAATGGTTTTAGTTTTTTTCGTATTAATAATGAGGTGATTTCGGATGAACCAGTCCTCAAGGGAAACAAACTCAGATGCAAATTCTCTGCTAATTAGATCAATATCAGGGGAGGAGCGATAGATGATTGCATCATCTGCAGAGATGTGCACAGAAGCCCCTCCGTAAAAATTGGGCAGGTTGTTAATGAAAAGAGAGAATACAGGACCCAAAATGGATCCCTGAGGGACACCATGGGTGATGGGCCTTAGGTCAGAGACTGATTCAGCCCATTTAACCCTTTGAGAATGACAGGACAGATAGTTATTAACCCAGTTTAGAGCACCAGAGTCGAGGCCAAGGACATGTAGCTGTAGGAGGAGAAGACCATGATTGACCAGGTCTGCATAAGTGATCACTCTCCCACCTTCTGTGTATGGAGAAATAACTATACCAACCCTCCTCCCAAGATTTCTCTGTTCCGGTACATGACTAAGTTTGAAGCCAACAGGTTCCTGTCATCCATTAACTCTACAGACTGGGGACCCATTAATACACTTCCGGACATAAACCTAGCCCTGGACTTCCTAATCTCCACTCTCACCAAAATAATTAATCAACACGCCCCTCAGAAGAAATGCAGATCCAAGGGTGTTAAAGCCCCGTGGCTCTCCGTGGATATCAGATCTCTTATGGCACTCCGGGACAAAGCATGGCAAATGTACAAACAAAGTAGACTCCCCTCGGACTGGCTTATCTACAGACAGCTCAGGAATAAAAGTGTAAA
The DNA here is from genome assembly GCA_016271365.2 of Neoceratodus forsteri. Lineage (NCBI taxonomy): Eukaryota > Metazoa > Chordata > Ceratodontiformes > Ceratodontidae > Neoceratodus > Neoceratodus forsteri. Next base: position 1,188,670,339 of record CM057451.1, on the reverse strand, counting down.
AACACTGTACAAAAAGCTAAGAGATACCATCTCAAGTCTCTTCAAACAGAGCATCTAAATAACCCAAAGGAATTCTGGAGACAAGTTAATGCTTTAGTAAAAGGAAGTAGAAAACCCAAGCTCTATTTCTGTCAATGGCACCACTCTCAATGACCCACTTTCCATGGCTACTGGATTCAAAAATTTCTTCACTGACCTCCAAAAATACACCTCAATCTTTCACAATGCTCCCTCTCTTCCCACAACTCTCTCGCCCAACCTAGGGGGTCATCCTGAATTCCATTTGAAACTAGCCACACTCAAAGAAACATAGAATTTGACAGCAGATAAGGACCGCTTGGCCCACCCAGTCTGCCCATTTCCCTACCTGATGGATAAGCTGCAGATCCTAGTTAACCAGCAGCCTACTTCTTCCTACCCCAACCCCCTAGAATTGCCTTATGACTGTCCCATGCATGCTTGAATTCCACCACTGTTTTTGACTCCACAACCTTCTCTGGAAGGCTGTTCCATACATCCACAACCCTCTCTGTGAAAAAATACTTCTTAAATTACCTGAGCCGCCTCTTCTATCTTCAAATTGTGCCCCTTGTTCTTGCACACCTCTTTTTTTGAAAGATGCTACCCTCTTGGACTTTGCTGATTCCCTTGAGGTACTTGAAAGTTTCTATCATGTCCCCCCTCTCCCTCCTTTCCTCGAGGCTATACATATTAAGCTCCTTAAGTCTCTCTTCATGTGTTTTCCGTGCAGACCCTGCACCATTTTAGTTGCCCTCCTCTGGACAGCTTCCATCCTGTCTATGTCTTTGCGGAGATTGGGTCTCCAGAACTGCACGCAGTACTCCAGATGTGGTCTCACCAGCTGTCTGTACAGAGGGATAATAACTTCTTGTTTTCTACTGGTGATGCCTCTCCCTATGCATCCCAGTATCCCCCAAGCCCTCCTTGCTGCCCTCTCACATTGCTTGCCCACCTTTAGGTCATCTGATATGACTACCCCCAGGTCCCTTTCCATTTTTGTTGTTGTTAGTATCTCACCCCCATTGTGTACTCTTCCCCTGGGTTTTTGTTTCCCAGGTGCATTACCTGACTTCTTAGCATTGAATCTAAGCTGCCATACATTTGACCATTCCTCTAACCTTGCCAAGTCCCTTCTCATCCTTTCCACCCACCTTGTGCATCAACTCTGTTGCAGATCTTTGTGTCATCTACAAAGAGACACTTTTCCTTCCAGTCCTTCTGCAATGTCGCTTATAAAGACATTGAAGAGGACCGTTCTAATACTGAACCCTGTGGTACCCACTGCTAACCCCCCTTTTTCAGAGTGGACTCCATTTACTATTACTCTCTGTGTCCTATTCTCCAGCCAATTCTTTACCCAGGCTGTCATCTTGGGACCCACTCCCAGGCTGGCTAACTTGTATATTAATCTTTGTGTGGGACTGTGTCAAATGCCTTCTAAAGTCTAGGTAGGCCATGTCCACAGCCCTCCCTGATCAACTACTTTGGTCACCCAGTCAAATAAATCTATCAGATTTGTCTGGCATGACCTTCCCGCTGTGAATCCATGCTGCCTTGGGTCCTGTGCCCCTCGGCCTCTAGATACGCAACAATTATTTCCTTCAGAAGTGATTCCATCATTTTCCTACCACTGAGGTTAAACTAACAGGTCTGTAGTTTCCTGCTTCTGTCTTGCTCCCACTTTTGTGAAGGGGAATCACATCTGCCCTCCTCCAGTCATCAGGTACCACCCCATCCTCCCATGATTTGTTAAAGAGGGTAGTCAGTGGTGTCACTAGTTCTGCCCTTAGTTCTTTTAGAATTCTGGGATGAATCCCATCAGGCCCCATTGCTTTGTCCACCTTCAGTTTTAAGAGCTCTTTCAGAACCCTTTCTTCTGTAAATGGGCTGGTATCAACTTCTGTATCCAGAGTGTTTCTACTGTTTGTTTTAGGTACCTCCCACTCTTCCTTTGTAAATACTGAGCAAAAATATTTGTTTAGTATCTCTGCCTTTTCACAGTCACCCTCTGCCCACCCTCCCTCCCCTTTATTAAGCCTCACTATCCCTCCCTTGGTCTTCCTTCGCTCCCTGATGTACCTATAAAAGGTTTTATCCCCCTTCTTAACTGAGTTGGCTATCTTTTCCTCGGTTTGGGCCTTTGCTGTTCTGACTGCTTTTCCAGCTTCCTTTTGCTTAACTGATACAGTTCCTGTCCCGTTCCTTCTGTGATTCCTTGTACTTCCTGAATGCTTTCTTTTCTCTTGAACCTTCCTGCCACTTCCTTTGATAACCATAGTGGTTTCTTACCTCGTTTCGTTTGTTTATTTGCTTTACACAAAGGCTTGTTACTCTGTGATGGCAGTTTTATTATTCCCATTGTTCTTCCACCCTCCTTCCTGCCCATTTGCTAGTGCATTCCTTAGGCACTCACCCATTTTAAAAGTCAGCCCTCCAAAAATCCAGTACCTTTGTTTTTGTATGGCTTGACTCTATTGCTGTGTTTATTGTGAACCATACTGTTCGAAGGTCGCTTGTTCCCAGATGGCTACCCACTTCTACATCTGTGATCCTCTCTTCATCTCCATTTGAGAGAACCAGGTCTAAGATTGCTCCCTCTCGAGTGGGCTCCAATACTAGTTGTCTAAGGCATGCCCCCTGTAGGGCATCTAGAATAACCCCACTCTTAGAAGTGGCTGCAGCAACTGCACTCCAGTTAACATCTGGCATATTCAGATCACCCATCAGCAATATCTCCCCTTTATCTTCCATTCTAAGTATACTTTCTATCATTTCCTTGTCCATTTCCTCCCCCTGAGAGGGGGGTCTGTATACAACCCCTGTGTGGATTGTGGTGCCATTGCCTGCCTCCAAATTGACCCACAGTGCTTCTTCTCCTCCCTGTTTACCCTTTTGTTCTGTTGCTTTGATTTCTTCTATTATGTAGAGAGCTACTCCTCCTCCTCTTTTACCCTCCCTGTCCCTCCTGTAGATAGTGTATCCTGGTATGTTTACGTCCCAGTCATGGTTCTGTGTGTACCATGTTTCTGTGACTGCCACGATATCCAGATCTTCCTCCTCCATCAAGGCCACTAATTCAGGAAGCTTGTTACCCAGACTACGGGCATTGGTACTCATTGCTCTCCATTTTTTGATGGCTTTACCTTCCGTGGAGCAACCCCACTGACCTTTCTACCTTGGTCTTTTCTCATTGAGTACCCTGTTTTGTAGGGGAGGCTGGGATTTTCCTGCTGCTTATCAATGCCTCCCCCCTTGACTAGTTTAAAGGCTTGCCAATGAAGCATTTAAACTGACTGCCCAAAAGACTTGTTCTCTTCCTGGACAGATGCAGACCATCCTGCCAGTATAGGCTGGTGTCCCTCCAGGTGGAACCCCAGTCCCCAATGAAGCCAAACCCTGTGCTCCACACCATTTTTCAACCATTTGTTAAACTGCATGGTGCAAAGTACCCTCGCCTCACTCATGCCACTGACAGGCAGCACCTCCTGAGAGGATACTGTGTGTGCTACTTGTCTTAAGCCTCCCAACTCTACAAAGTCCTTTGCACTGCTCTAATCTCATGATGAGCCAAGTCATTTGTCCCTAGGTGGACAATGACGTCCAAGCTAGACTCCGTGCAACTGTTCTCGTGATCCTAAGGATGCGCTTCCTGTCCCTCCAAGCCATGGCACCAGGCAGGCACCTTACTTCAGTTTTCCCTGCTCCCCCCAGTTCTATCCCCCTAATAACTGAGTCCCCCACCAGGAGCAGCTTTCTTTCCCTGTGGTGCCCTCTGCCTCCTTCCTGAGGGCCTCCCTTGTGACAGTTGTCTGCACCCTCCTTAGTTTCCTCTGTGGGTGCATCCACAGGGGAACTATGCTCCCCCAGAATGGTGTATGGATTGTGAAGTATAACAACTGACTGGGTGTGCCTCTGTTCCACCACCCTTACCCTCTCTGAGCCCACTGTGGTCCAACTGCTGTGCTTTCTTCGCAACCTCTGAGGTAGTGGTGGTGGCTGTGGTGCTCCCTGGATGGGGGAGGTTCCCTTGCCACTGTCCAGTGCGGCCTGAAGATGGGCAACTTCCTCCCTCAGGGCAGATAGTTGTCTGCAAACAGGGCAGCATCTCAGCCTCCAGAAAGACTCCCGGAAGACTGCTGCCCCACAGCCATTACATTGTACTACTCCACATAACTGTCTACCTTGTTTAGTTTTTTTTTTTTGTGTGTGTGTGTGTGTATTGGTAGCGTTATATAGAAATATATGTATTTATATAATGTGTATGCTTATATTGTCAGTGCAGTGTGCTAGACAGGATATGACAGTGATGTGTACCTTGTCCTCTTGAGGAAATGATGTCAGAACCCCAGGTATAAATGAACTATTTCCAGGGGTGGGTGAGGGTGGGAAGGGTTGGGCCTAAACTGTGCCCTCACGAAACAATCAGCTAGCGCTCTGACCTACCGATGTGATGAGTGCCTTCCTGTCAGCAAGATGCCACACACGACAATTTGTAATACTGCTTCAAACCAATTTGACAGAAAATACCCTGCTAATCAAACAGAGAAAATCCAAACATCCAAGTCAGACACAGGTAAACCTCTCCAGCCCCAAAAGAGCCTGGTGACTTGTGCTCTAAAACAGTCAGCCCCAAAACACGTCAGCTGTGCAGAAGGGCAGACACAGAAAACAGTATTCAGCCTATCTGGGTTTAAACTCTTCCTGCACTGAAAACCTTAACACTTGTAACACAAGTAAAGCAAACTCCACCTCCCTCTGTTGATTGAAAGACTGCCTTTTCTGATAATTCTAAGTTGCTTATTTCACCCTTCAGTTAGAAGCATCCTCCACCTGAAGAATATTAACTTTCCTAAGGAATCTGCTTCAAACCAAAGACAATTGTAAATTGTAAGGTTCACATCCCTCTGTTGTGAGCACTACTCACTTTCTTGCAAATCTTAAGTCCAGTGTTGCAGCTTGCAGCCAGAGGTAGCTTCACCTGAAGACTATGAGACTATGAGATAAAGAGGTGCAGCAACTTCTATCTAACCTAAAACCGAAGGGCTTTCCCGGATACTACTCGCTGGAACCAGAATTTCTTAAGCTGGGTGCCTCTGCCTTAGCTCACCCCATCCGCAACTTGTTCAACCAGTCCTTCCTCTCTAACATAGTGCCAAATAAGTGGAAGGTGGTAGTTGTAGTCCCGTTCCACAAAGGAGGACCCAACTCCATCATAGAAAACTTTCTCCCTATACCTCTACTATCTCCCCTGGCAAAGATCCAAGAGTGCATTGTTTATAATCATCTCCAAGACTACCTTGACTCCCACAAGCTACTATCACCCTGCCAGTGCAGTTTTCGAAAGAATCACAGTACCCTCACTGCACTCATAAAAGTAACATCTGACATATTCCACATAATGGATAAGGGCCAAGCCACTGGAGCCATATTCATAGATCTCACGAAAGCATTGAACCTCGTGAATCATGGGCTACTGCTTCAACAGCTGTATCTACTTGGCTTGGACTACAATGCGCTGCACTGGATGAAGAGCTATCTGTCCGATCGATCCCAGAAAGTTAAGTGGGATGGCTCCCTGTCTGGACAAAAAACAGTTTCCCATGGTGTCCTGCAAGGCTCAATACTGGGCCCCATGTTATTTTCACTCTTTATCAATGACCTTCCCAACTTCTGCGGGGGTGCCACAGTTCACCTATATGCAGACGTTGCCATCATCTACCGCTCCTCTCCAGATATTGACCAAATCACTCGGAACCTTACCTCAGACTTCGCCTCCCTGGAAGTCTGGTTCCAATGTAATCATCTTGTTCTCGACTCAAAGAAAACAAAATGCATGGTCTTCACCCATTGGCCTAGGAAAAAGCCTAACCTACCTACCCTTAGTATTTCCACTAACAAGGATGACCCGTTAGGGTAGTTCACTCCATTAAATACCTGGGTGTGACCTTGGACCCTGCACTATCGGGCAACTCCCATGCCTCTAACACTATCAAAAATCTCAATCAGAAACTTGAACTGCTATATCACGTGCACCCGCACCTCACACTTGCCTCTTGCCAAAAAATTGCTATTGCATCCCTCCTTCCCCTACTATCCTATGCTGCACCCCTCCTCCTTTTCATTAATTCCTCCTCCATGTCCCTCCTCTCTCAGGCATACCACAGGGTTGGTCATTTTGCCATGAGGGCACCTACCCGTTCTCACCATTGTGATGTTCTCACCTCACTGGGGTGACCTCCTATGGGGCAAAACTGAGGTACTCCACCTTAAGCCTCGTGTTCAAGCTTGTCCACAAATTCACCCATCCCTGCCTCAGGGAACTTATATGCCTCAAACCAGCACCAAGTACACTTCGCTCTACCTCTCTCCTTCCCTTCTCATTGTCCCCAAAATACGTCTCGCTGTATCCAGATGCTCTTTTTCATATGCTGCTCTAACTGACTGGAACTCCCTCCCTCCCACCATTCTCTCCTGCTCCATCCTCTCAAAATTTCAGTCCCATCTGTCTGCCTTTCTGTCCTCTACTACCTGCTCCTGCTTTTGCTAAAGGGTGCCTACCCGTGCACCTAGCATAATATGAGACTAATGTGTGAGAATTCTCTGGTCCTAACCACTCCCATGTATATTACTAGTATGTTTACTATGAAGCTTTGTACTATAACTGCCCTGTATATAGCCCATCAGGCACTCAATTTCATGAATCGCTTGTCAAATCTGTTGTCAATTGCTTGTGTACTTACAACATTGTGTCTTGACATGTACTCTGCCTAATGCCATCCCTGTAACATGAGAACTGCATTGCTTGTTGCACTTATACCTTCGTGGTTGATTCTCGACCCCGGGTCAACCCTGAAAAAGGGACTGTAATTGTCTCAGTGGACTTACCCGGTTACCAAAACTCAAATAAGTAAATAAATAAATAAATAATAAATGCTTTTGTGAGGTTGACAAATATGGCACTGGTAACAAAGCCTTGATCCATTGCATGGAATATATCAGTGATAACTTTTATCATGGCTGTTAGGGTGCTGTGATTCCTCTGGAAGCCATGTTGACATATGGAAAGTAGATTGTGAAATTCCAGATAATCCTGAAGGTGGTTATACACTAGGGGTGGGTGAAACTGCCATTTTCTGCTCCCATGGAACTTCCATGGAAATTAAGGGACTTCTGTGAAAGTTTCTGAACTTCCACCTGTGGCAGAGCGGAAAACGTCTGCGAAAGTTACCAGGCAAAATTTCACTTGGAAATGAAGAAAATAAGCCCTGGTGGCTAGTGGTCTCTTCACCCACCTGTCCCACATGTAAAAAATTATCCCTGGTTGCTACTGGTCCCTCCCCTCCACCCGGTAATCCGTCCACTGCGAAATGTACAGGAAACCCCCCCATCCGGTCCTTATCTGCCATCAAATTCTATGTTTGTATGTTTCTATCCCTCTCTCCACTGTCCTGTTAAAAAAAAATCTCTGGTGGTCTGTGTTTGTTTTTTTTTTAAATTTAAACCCCCTATCAATTCCCAGTCCCAAATCCCTGGAGATCTAGTGCCTGTCACCCAGCCTCCCCAGCTGCCAGGTGTCCCACAACCCCACTCCCACCCCCATCATAAACCCCAGCAACGGCAGACTGGCACAGCCCTCCACTCTCTCCTCCACAGCTGGCTCCTCGACTGAGCTGTCATGAATGACAGGACTGGTTCTCTGAATATCTGACAGACAGATACCAGCAGGTGAAAGCGGATGGTGAACTATCTGCCCTAATACTCTTACAAAGAGGTGTCCCTCAGGGATCCATATTAGGTCCCCTCCTCTTCGCAGTGTATATCAACAACATTGATAACGGAATCAAGGATGCAAGTATTCACTTATTCGCAGAGGACACAGTGCTGCACCTGAGTCGTCCCACACCAAAAGAAGCTTGTACTGACCTACAAAAAGATTTCAACCTCCTGCAACTCCAACTAATCAATAAAAAATTGCTATTAAACGCTAAGAAAACTAAAGCCATATTACTTTCCCCCGCAAACTACACAAGCACTACTGACTCCCTCCCCCCAATAACCACGATGCTGGGAGAGTGCTCAGAATACGTTCCGAAATTCAGATATCTTGGGGTCTGGATCGACTGTAAACTCTCCTTCCCTGACCACCTGGAAGACTTGCTGAAAAAATTAAGGCAAAGATTTGGCCTTTTTTACAGGATAAGAAGACTTCTTACAGCAGACGCAAAGAAACAACTAGTCCAAGCCACGTTCCTGTCCTTAATTGACTACACAGACTTCATATACAGTAGCTGTGCAGCTTCCTAGCTTGGAAAATTGGATATGCTCTACCACAGAGCTATACGCTTCATCACTGACCTCCCCTTCTCTACCCATCATTTCGCACTATATGCCACCATGGGCTGGACCTCACTTACTATAGGTGCAACTTTAATGCAGCACTCTGGACACTTAGAGCCCTCAGTGGCAAACTCCCTCAATACATCATCAACTGTCTGTCTCCAATTGTGCCCAGGAATTATTCCCTTAGACACTGCTCACAACTCCTGCTAAATATACCCAGGGCACTCACAAGAATCGGGAGAGCAGCCTTTGGATTCTCACTCCCATCAATATGGAATAAAACCCAAAAAATACTTAAGCTGAAAACCCCAGTAAGTACCCTTTTGTTCAAAAGGCTTTACCGTGATGGCATTACGGAAATTTGCAACTGCTTTACTAGACACTGACTAACCTCCCTCCTCAAATGGCGGCCCGCAAATGGCGGCCCCCCAGCTGAAATGTGTGCCTCTGCCTCTAGCATGCCCACCAACAGATCCACAGGATTTATTGCCGAACTCCCATATCTTATTCTTTGACGCTCTGAACAGCTGCAGCCTGATTCTAGCACATGCTGCCGCACTTGGGGATAATTATCATCTTTCGCCCCAAAAAATATTTGGTCCCTCATCCATCGGATGACTCCAAGATGGGAGCAGTAGTTGAGGGAGAAGAGGGGAGGTTGGCCCTGCAAGGGGACCTGGACACCCTGGAAAGCTGGGCTCACACATGGAAATTAAATTTCAATATCACCAAGTGCAAGGTGTTGCATCTTGGTCGGGGAAACCTTAAACACAGGTACACCCTGGGAGGGAGGCGCTGGAGGCCTCATTAGGGAAAAGACCTAGGGGTCATGGTGGATACATGTATGAATAACTCTGAGCAGTGCAGGAGAGCAGCTAGCAAGGCAAACAGGATGTTGGGATGCATCGTAAGGGATCACCTCTAGGAGCAAGGAAGTGATTCTGCCGCTGTACAATGGACTGGTTAGACCACACCTTGAGTACTGTGTACAGTACTGGAGACCACACTTGAAGAGGAAATACAGCTCCTGGAGAGGGTACAGAGGAGGGCAACAAAGATGATACGAGGGCTAGGGGATTTGACATATGAGGACAGACTTGAGGAGCTCTGCCTGTTTTCATTGGAGGAGAGGAGAGACAGGGGGACATGATTGAGGTCTTCAAGTACCTCAAGGGAATAAATAGGGTAAACATGGAGGGAATCTTTAGACTAAAGCAGGGAGGTATCACCAGAGGGCATGGTTTGAAGTTGGAAGGTGGAAGGGTGAGGGAAAAGAGGAGGAGGTTTTTCACCGAGAGGGTGGTGGACCCTTGGAATGCACTGCCTGGTGAGCTGGTTCAGAGATCCACAGTGGAGGGCTTCAAGAGAGGGTGGGACAGACACAGAAAGTGGATGTATCAGATGATGGCCTGTCCCGGGGGGGTGGGGATGGATGATAGGGGTTTCTGGAGAACAAGGGATGGGAGGGTCTCGGCACCCAACTAAGGATCTAGGTTCGAGCAGACTCAATAGACTGTAAGGCCTAATCTGCTGGCAAATAGTATGTTAGTATGTTAGTATCTAACACCTCCCTCTGCCCCAACCTCCAGAACCCTCCCAGTTATGCCCCTGCTACTATATTCCTCCTCTTGCACTTAGTACAACAGCAGCTTTTCTCCTCCATATGTCACCGCGTTTTGGGGCAAAAATCTCTTTGTCGCCTTTCATACGGTCCTCTGCCCTCCCAATCCCTTACTCTGCTTTAACAATTGGGTCCTCTTCGCTTGCGCCCCTATTCCCCACCTCTCCCTACATTATGCGCTTGATATCTTCTATCTGGTATGCCTACCCTCTCCCTAACATTTCCCACTACAAAATGCACAGTTTTTGGGCTTGGATCCAGCACAAGTTCATTATCCATGACTCCTTGTAGTACTGTGGTCAATGTATATTACCTGTAAATGTGCATTTTTACTATAATAGCAGCTATTTTTACTGTTTGTATTATTGTAACTTGTCTTTCTGTATTATTACTGTAGGACCACAGGTCCACCTTGTAAATGAGCTTGCTCAATGGTGCCTGCCTGGATAAATAAAGATATTGATTGATTGGTTGATTGATTGATAAAAAAAATGAGTGTACCACATACTGCTCATTCATTGACAGCTCAGTCGGTGGGCCAGCAGTGGAGGAGAGAAGAGGGCTGTGCTGGTCCGCTGCTGCCAGGGTTTATGATGGGGTGGGAGAGGGGTTGTGGGACACCTGGCTGCTGGGGAGGTTGGGTGGAGGGGGCACCGGATCACCAGGGATGGGAATGGGATTTGAGGCTGGGGATCGGGAGGGGGTTTAAATTAAAAAACAAAACAAAAAACACTAGACCACCAGAGATTTTTGTTTTTTAACAGGACAGTGGAGATAGGGATGCATGGGGGGGGTTACTGTACATTTCATGGCGGGTGTGTTACCGGGTGAAGGGAAGGGACAACTAACCACTGGGGATAAGTTTTTACATGTGAGGCGGGTGAGGGAGGGACCACTACACTACCCACCAGGGCTTTTTTGGGGGTAATTTGATAATTAAAAGGGCGGCAATCATGGGCAGAAGTTCCGTGGAAGTTGAAATCAATTTCAAATGTCCATGGGCGAAAATCAGACTTTAGCTTGAATTCCATACTCACGGAAGATTTTCACCCACCCATATTATGCACTATTCACTCTTGAATTGTGGCTAACTTGCAGAGGATGGAAATCAGGCAATAGTTTTCTACTGCATTGTTGGGCCCTACTTTGTGCACCGGAACGACCACCGCCACTTTCCACTTATCAGGAATTGTACAAGAGAGGAATGATCGATTGAACAAGTCACAGACAGGATGAGTGAGTGCAAGGGCACCTAATTTAAGAAATTTTGGCTCAAGTGTGTCATGTCCAGGGGAGCTCTCTGATTTTAAGCTGGAAAGAAGGCTAATTTCAGATGGAAAGCAGGCTGAGCACCAATGGGGCTTGGTGGTGATTAAAGGGAGCAGAAGGGGGTTATGGAAGAGCAAGGTATCCTTGTGAAGATCCATAAAAAAATTGTTAAATCCAGATGCAATGGACATGGGGTCAACAAGGGTGGCACAATTGACTACTATGGAGCAAGGGAAATCTGTAGAGTTTTCTTTTACCAGGGAGTTAACTTGCCTCCAGAATTCTTTCGGGTTGCAAAGGTGCTCCATTTGAAGGGATTGGCAATGGAGACGTTTGGTTTTATGGAGTGAATTTTTGCACTTGTTTTCTGAATTGCCAGTCTTGAGGAAGCCCACTCTTTTTATGGGTCCACCAGGCTTTGTCACAGAGGGACATAAGCATTCTAATATTCTTAGTGAGCCACGGAGCTTTGACTCCCTTTGATCTACATTTTTTCTGTGAGGCATGGTAATTAATAATTTGAGAGAGAGTTGAGACAAGGAAATACAGGGCTAGATTTACATCGGGAATGGTTTTAATGGGGTGCCAGTCAGCGTCATTGATGGATGTAATAAAGCTGCCTACATTAAACCTAGACATGTCCCGAACCATGGAGACCTTGGGGGGGTGTGTTGGGATACTTGTTCCCCCAAATATAGATAGTGGGGGAATGGTTGCTGAGACAGTCAGGGAGGGCATCAAGAGCTTTTATCTTCATGGGGCAGTTAGTGACTACCTAGTCAAATACGGTATGTTTTCCACACTTGGAGCTGTGACAGGTAGACTCCTGTAGGAGTCGTACCAGGTTGGCATCAGCGAGAGAGGCATGCAGTTTGTCCGCATCAGTGTGGAGCCAGTCAATATTAAAGTCACCACACAGGATATGGTCATGGCTAGGGAGATTCACAAGAGAGGCGAGAAAGGGGGCAGACCTAGGGGAGCTCTATTGGGTGGTAAGTATGCACATCCAATGGTAAGTTTCTTGACATTTACAAGTGTTTTGTAGACGAAAAGGGATTCAGCAGGAGATAAGCTCACGTCAGGAGCAGGGAGCTCCAGTACGTCCAAATCGGACCTAAAGTAGATAAGGACGTCACCTTCCCTCTTACCTAACCTGTCATTTCTGAAGCAGTTATACCCAGGTAGAGCCACCTCATGTTGTTTAACAGTTGGTTTGAGCCAGGATTCAGTGATACTTAAAATGTCAGAAGACATCTGCATGGCCCATACCTCAAGTTCAGCCATTTTTGGGCAGAGACTTCCGATGTTCTAACATACTAACATACTAGATGCCAGCAGAGTAGGCCTATTGGTTTATCAAGTCTGCTCGTGCTTCAGCACCTTGATTGGGTTCCGTAGCCCTCTATCTATCTCGTGTGCAATTTTTAAACCTTTTGTCAGGGGTATGGTGGTAGAGAAGTGGGTATGGGTGAGGGTAGGGCAATGGGGCCCAGGGTTGAGCTCAATGTCCCCAGTGTGGGCAAGAAGGAAAAGAGCAAATAAATGAACCCAGGCTGAGGCACAGGAAGACAGCATTGCAGTGCAAGTGGTATTATGAGGTAAATGAAGGCGTTTACAGAGCCAGAACCCAAGGAGAGCAGAGCCCAGCTTTGGAAGGCATGTGATGTATAGTAGCATGAGAGGATTCCGGCTGGATGTGACATGGAGGAGGAGGAGTACTATTGGGAGAAGAGTGGTTTAATGTCACAGCAATAATCCGATCAAGACAGCAGCAAAGAGAGAAAAGGCAGGCAAGAGAGACCAGCCAACTTAGGTGACCCATGCCAGGGGCACGAGAAAAAAGGATTCACAGAGAAAATTACAGAGAGGCACAGATTAGAACAGGGATAGGATAAGAGGAGGGGTGGATGGCAGTAGAAGGTAAAAGAGGGTGAGCAACTCTGTGGGTGGCGCTAGACTAGGGACAACACAGGGAGGCAGGGGAAACTGGGCCCGGCTTAAGCTACAGGAAACAACTAGCATGGGAGCAGATCTAGACAAACAGGTCAGCAATAAGTCACAGCACTACTAATTGTACAGAGTAGGGGCAACACAGACCAAAGCGGCACTGATCAGGGAAGCAGATCTAGAAAAAGAGGTCAGCAAAGGCACAGCAAAACTAGTTGTATGGAGTAGGGGCGACTCAGTCCCGAGTAGGACAGAAAACCAGGTGCGTCCTGACTGATACAGCACCAGAAGGAAGTTGATGTTTAATAGCTGCTTGCCTACAGGATAGGTTGTAAGAAGCCAATAAAAAACCAAAAGGAACACAAGGGCATGGCCTATTGTGTATTTAATAGAGGCCGGGGTAGGGCCGGGCGGAACAAAAAATACAGATGTCCACAAAAAGCCATAAAAGCTGGCAAGCAGAAAGCTGAGGAAGCGCAATATGCAGCTATATTAATGGTATTTTAGAAATTAGGCAGCTGCTTGACACTAGTCGGGGAGAAAATGGAGGAGAGAGAGCAGAGCTCAAGGGAGGAGGAATCCTAGCTGGGAGATTATGCTTGTCAGGCAATAGAGGAGCTGGAAACTTTGAGACTGGGCGGCAGAGAGGCAATGAAAAATAGGTGGGCAGATGAAGTCGGGGAGAAGTACGACATGGGAATGCACTTGGCAGGTGACAGGGTAGCTGTCACTTTGAATTAGAGAAGCAGAGAGGCAGAGAAAGAGTGTGGAGAGATGCGAGAGCTAGAAGGAGGAGTTGCACTAGATAGGGAGCCTGCTTGGCAAGAAACAGTGTTGCTGTCATTGCAAGCTTGAGGAGCTGGCTGGCAGTAGCCTGTAGGAGTGAGCTAGTAAGTTGGGGTGGGGTTTAAGAGCATTTAAACAGGACCGGGGGGGATGCAGAAAACTCAGGCTCCTAGGGCTCCCTTCCTAGAGGTAATCAGTCCCAGAGGGAGAGTCCGTACCTTGACTTCTGTGAGGGGCAGGTGGCTTCAAACCCAGACAGCGGATGGCAGTCTGGCAGGTCCTACAGATACTGCTCCATCCATTTAATTCTGGAATTCCGAGGTGTTTTGTATATTCCTGCATTGAGACTGGGGGTGACAAACATGTAAGGAACTCCTCCTTTGTTAATACTTTTTAAACTTAAGTTTTAAATTAGTCAGTCATACAAGTAGTATTTACTTTTTCTTTTAGACAAGATCCCTGCCCTATATTTAGAGTTTACTCTTGGCAGCTAAACTGGTCATATAGATGTGTGCGCCTCAACTACACCTCTTGATGGAGCCAGCCTGCAGTGGTAGCGCTACCACTTACCACGCTGGTGTCATGGGTTCGGATGTGAGCTCAGTGCACCAGAGAGTCAGACGGGGGGGGGTTTGGATGAGCATCCCAGGGACAGCTCTCCACCTCCAGGGCGGAGGGTCGATGGTACCTAGTATTTCAGTGACTCCCAGCCGAGGCTGGGAGTATGCCAACAGAAGGACCACTGTGCAGAGACTGTCTGTGGGGAATGCGGGGAACATGCATGCCCATGCGCTGACATCATTGCATGGCCATGCCTGGGGGAAACTGACACAGGCAAACACCCTGTGTGGCAGAGCAGAGTGAGATTCTCTGCCCCCCCCACACCGAATGACACCGGCATCATAGGACTCAGACTGGACCAAAGGTTGATCTCAATCCCTCCCTCAGGAGCCCCACCACAGGGGGTAATCTTCAGGTCTTTGATCTGGGCAGCTTTCAGGGGATGCTGGTGGGATAGTTGGAGGACAGAGCTGGGGAAGATTCCTACCTGCAGCACAGTGCAAAACTAGAATTAAAAAAAGCTACACCTCATAAGGTTATATCACCAGAGGTAACTAAACTCATAGAGGAGAGAACAGAAAAGGACTGGAGTAAGGAACTTAAAATGAGAAACATAGAAACATATAGAAACATAGAATTTGACGGCAGATAAGGACCGCTTGGCCCACCCAGTCTGCCCATTTCCCTACCTACTGGATAAGCTGCAGATCCTAGTTAACCAGCAGCCTACTTCTTCCTACCCCACCCCTAGAATTGCCTTATGACTGTCCCATGCATGCTTGAATTCCACCACTGATTTTGACTCACAACCTCCTCTGGAAGGCTGTTCCATGCATCCACAACCCTCTCTGTGAAAAAATACTTTCTAAATTACCTCTGAGCCACCCCCCCATCTTCAAATTGTGCCCTCTTGTTCTTGCACACTCTTTTTTGAAAGATGCTACCCTCTTGGACTTTGTTGATTCCCTTGAGGTACTTGAACGTTTCTATCATGTCCCCCCTCTCCCTCCTTTCCTTGAGGCTATACATATTAAGCTCCTTTCATCTCTCTTCATAAGTCTTCCAGTGCAGACTCTGCACCATTTTAGTTGCCCTCCTCTGGACAACTTCCATCCTGTCTATGTCTTTGTGGAGATTGGGTCTCCAGAACTGCACACAGTACTCCAGATGGGGTCTCACCAGCTGTCTGTACAGAGGGATAATAACTTCCTGTTTTCTACTGGTGATGCCTCTCCCTATGCATCTCAGTATCCCCCCAGCCCTCCTTGCTGCCCTCCCACATTGCTTGCCCACCTTTAGGTCATCTGATATGACTACCCCAGGTCCCTTTCCATTTTTGTTGTTGTTAGTATCTTGTCCCCCATTGTGTACTCTTCCCCTGGGTTTTTGTTTCCCAGGTGCATTACCTTGCACTTCTTAGCATTGAATCTGAGCTGCCATACATTTGACCATTCCTCTAACCTTGCCAAGTCCCTTCTCATCCTTTCCACCCCACCCTGTGCATCAACTCTATTGCAGATCTTTGTGTCATCTGCAAAGAGACATACTTTTCCAGTCCTTCTGCAATGTAACATAAAGACATTGAAGAGGATGGTCTATCTTAACCCTCGGTAGCCACAAGTAACCTCCTTTCTTCCAGTGGACTCCATTTACTATTACTCTCTGTGTCCTATTCTCCAGCCAATTCTTCACCCAGGCTGTCATCTTGGGACCCACTCCCAGGCTGGATAACTTGTATATTAATCTTTTGTGTGGGACTGTGTCAAATGCCTTGCTAAAGTCTAGGTAGGCCATGTCCACAGCCCCTCCCTGGTCTACTACTTTGGTCACCCAGTCAAAGAAATCTATCAGATTCGTCTGGCATGACCTTCCTTCTGTGAATCCATGCTGCCTTGGGTCCTGAGCCCCTCTGGCCTCTAGATACTCGATAATTCGGCTGGACATCCCTATATCATAGAAGAAACAAAAATGCTGCTCTATGGATCTACAAAGCTCTAACAAACAAATTGCCATCCTACATTTCAGATTGTTTTACCCAGGTCATATCCAGAACATATGACCTAAGGAACAACAAACTCATCATGCTGAAGATACCTATTACCTGTACCCGGCATGGGAGGGCTGCAATCAGCTACTCTCTAGCACTTATTTGGAACTCTCTTCAAAGATCCTGAAGTTGAATACCATCATTCCATTAACATCCTTCAAAAGCTATACACTAGTCTCTTTCCAGAGCCATGCAACTGTTTTCACAAGGCCTAGTCCTACCACAACCCACTTTTTTTCTCCACCCTTTTTTCCTCACATTTCCACCCTTAATTTGTTTTTGTAGCCTTCACCACTCAACTCATACTTGACCTTATTCCCACAATCCCACCTCCCTCACTTTAATCTTTCATTACTGTCTTATTTTGCTCCTTTTTATTATATCCAGTTTTTTGGCTCATTGCCTTGTATATATGTAAATATTCTTGCTTTTGTTCATTTATAATGTCCTTGTTTTTGTACTCAATCTATATCTTGTATTTGTGTAAAAAATTGTACCTTTATATTGTTATGACCAATCAGGTCCATCTTGTAAATGAGCTATGCTCAGTGATGCTCGCCTGAATAAATAAAGATTTTGATTGATTGATTGATTGATTGAATTCTTTCCTTCAGAAGTGATTCCATCATTTTCCCTATCACTGAGGTTAAACTATCAGGAAGGACAAACGGAGGAGGCAAAAAGGCAAAAGGGGGGACGATAAAAGGAGAAATGGCAAAACATGGATGGCCATGTACACTAATGCTCACAGCCTAGGAAATAAAATCCTGACCTGGTGGCCTTGATGACGGAGGCTGACCTGGACAATGTAGCTATTACCGAGAAGTGGTTTACTGGAAACCATGACTGGGATGTAGCAATGCCAGGTTATAATCTGTTTAGGAGAGACATGGAGTGTGTTACACGAGGTCCCTGCACCCTTATTGGTACCCACAGCTAGCATTTAGGTATATGATATACAGTACTAACATATAGGGAACTGGGCATCTACCGTATAAGAGTAGATGTCAGGATATGTATGCATATTATTGTTATACACTTTGCTTTCTAATACATATATGTATTTCTTGCTTACAAGATGTTAGGACGATTGTGTTCTTGTAATGATGATGATATATAAGTCAACAATGCCATCTTTAGGTAATTTGTATTATTACACTAATACATGTATAACTGAGTTTTCTTTGTCTTTACAAAGTGATGACTACTACAAAATTGTATAATGTTATCTTGGACTGTGGAGCCACCTCTAATTTAGCCAATAGGGCTCATCTCTGTAACTAAAAATGTTTCTATCCTACGGTAACCATAGTAGTTATCATAGGTATATAATGTAAGACACTATGTCTTATACCTCGGAGATCCCTGGAGACACAAAGAAACCTTGAGGTACAGGGAACACTTAGCATTGGCTCCCAGTCTGTATTTGGTAAGAACTGCTAGGGCAACTGTGATTTATCCTTTGGTAGTAATAAACAAGTTTATTACTCTTATGCAATGTGTCTGTGATTCCTTGCATTCCCATTATTGCCAAGAACCTGAGAGCGAGGTTTAGACCTCCTGAAAAGGATAAAAAGGGAGGGGAGCTGGCTCTTTTTGTCAAAGAGGGGATTAGAGTGACTAAGATACAGGGAATGTGGGGGGTGAGGTACTGTAGCTCACCCATGAGATGGACAATGGCACAGCTATTCCCATGGGCATGATACACAGACCTCCAGCAAAGGGGGAAAAAGTGGACAGGGTTCTAGTGGAATCCATCTACACAATGGTAGCTAAAGGGGAGGTGCCACTGGTAGGTGATTTCAATCTTCTAGATGGTAATTAGAGCATCCCAGCTGCTGCCTCAGCCAGGAACAGGGACATCCTATACTCCATGCAAGGTGCAGGCCTCAGGCAACGAATGCTAGAGCCTATTCGGGAGGGTGCAGTTTTGGACCTGGTACTCAACAACGGGGACAGAACTGCGGATGTCAGAGTAGGTGGAGGGACACCTGGGGTCCAGTTATCATTGCACCGTGTGGTTCAGTATGAGTACAGTGGAAGAGTCAAGCCACACAAAGGTGGGGGTCCTGGATTACAAGAGGTGGACTTTACTAAAATGGGCAGACTAAGTGGGCCAAGCTGTCCTTATCTGCTGTCAAATTCTGTTTCTGTGTGTCTCAAGAATGCCCTGGCAGGGAGGGATGAATGAGGGGCAGTTGAGAAGCAGTGGGCTCATCTGAAAGGAGCCGTAGTGGAGGCGACAAACCTTTGCATTAGGCAAGTAAACAATGGCAAGAGAAAGAGAAAACCACTATGATTCTCAAAGGAAATGGCTGGGAAGGTGAGGGAAAAAAAGATGGCTTTCAGGAAATTCAAGGAAACACGGAAGGAGAAGGACAGGGTAATGTACCTGGATAAACAGATGGAGACAGGGAAAGCAGTAAGGTGCGCAAATGGAGGAAAAACTAGCACTGCAGGTAAAAAGGGGACAAGAATTTTTATAGGTACATTAGTGAAAGGAGAAAAAATGGGTAGGATTGTAAGGCTTAAAGGTGAAGAAGGGCAGTGTGTGA
Organism: Neoceratodus forsteri; assembly: GCA_016271365.2. Taxonomy (NCBI): domain Eukaryota; kingdom Metazoa; phylum Chordata; order Ceratodontiformes; family Ceratodontidae; genus Neoceratodus; species Neoceratodus forsteri. The sequence goes on along the minus strand of CM057451.1, from coordinate 1,188,651,192 downwards.
AAGAGGACATGGAAAAAGCAATAATACTAAAATCTTTTTTCAGGATTCACAGAAGGAGAAGGTGAGGGACCAGAGTTAGGCAGCATGAGCAGATATGGGAGGCAGATGGACACCAGTCCATTTATGGAACAGAGAGAGAGTCCTAAAATAACTCACAAAACTTAAATTAAAGGGGACAAGGCAATGGAAACAGATGGGATACATCCTAGAATATTAAGGGAACTATGGGAGGTTCTGGCTGCACCACTGACAGCCCTGTTCAACAAATCACTCAATATGGGAGTGGTTACAGAAGACTGTAAGAAGACAGATGTAGTCCATCTTCTCAAAAGTGGGAGTAGGGAGGAGGCTGGAAACTATACACCAGTCAACCTCATGTGAGCTCAATAGTGGGGAAAATTATGGAAACACTGCTTATAGAAAGGATTGTGGAACATCTTGAATCCAACAGATTACAGGATCTGAGACAGCATGGATTCACAGTGGGAAGGTCATGCCAAACAAATCTAATTGATTTCTTTGACTTGGTGACTAGAGAAGTGGATTGGGGAGAGCGGTTGATGTGGCCTACCTGGATTTCAGTAAGGTCTCTGATACTGTTCCACATAGAAGAATTGTTAACAAGCTGGGCAGCCTGGGAATGGGTCACAAGGTGGGAAACTGGGTTAGGAACTGGTTACATGATAGAACACAGAGGGTTGTGGTGGTAAATGGAGCTCAATATGAGGAAAGGAGGGTGACCAGCAGGGTGCCACATGAATCAGTTCTGGGGCTAGTTCTGTTTAATGTTTTCATAAGTGACATTGAAGAGGGAGTGGAAGAGAAGGAGTGCCTCTTTGAAAGTGACACTAAGATCTGCAACAAGGTGGACACTCTGGGAAGGATGGAAATAATGAGGAGGGACCTAGGTAAACTGGAGGAATGGTCTAGCTGAGTTTCAATGCAAAAAAAATATAATGTCATGCGTTTGGGGTGCAAGAACCCAGGGAAGGATTACATGATGAGGGGATACTGATGGTCATCAAACAGGAAATGGATTTGGGGATAATCATATCTGATGGCCTAAAGACAGCCAAACAATGTGCCAAGGCTATGGGGAATATGGCTGTAAATCAAGTACAATTATTTCTGCTGTTTTACGTTTTATTGCCAGTGCTATGGGATAGTTTTGTGAATATGTAGACTTACTTTCAAAAACTTCTTTAACTTCAACTGCCTGTTATCGAGGATGGGGGGGGGTAAAGTTACATTTGGCTGGGGGTGTTGTATGACTACAAGCCATGCCTGGTAAAACAGAGGACCTTACAGAATTATTGTGACCATGATCTTGAGGCGAAAGTGAACTTTTGGATCTTGCCTTGTGCTCATCTCTCACTTTTAGCAGGATGTTCCTGTTCACCGAGAGCCCTTCTATATTTCCAGCCACCAGTGTTAGACTGTTTTTTGAACCATATACAATGATAGGGTGAATTCGTGAAAGGTGTCACATCATTGTTGTGGTTCCAAGATGCCCTTAATTTTTTCCCCTACTAATGCATGTGTTGCAGTGCACACATATAGCTTGGCACACATCCTTGGGGTTTATGTAAAAATTATTCCAAACAGTATAAGTGGACTGTCTATGTCTAGTAACAATTACCTCAGTAGGACTAGGAGTTAAGTGGCTGGGTTTATGTGGGGAAGACATATCAGTGGAGAATTCAGGTTCATCAGGTGAGACAATCTGCCATAGATCCCTCTTTCCTTCTCCTCACTACCCCGCATTTACTCCCCTCCAATCTACTTTATCATCTCTCTTTTGACCCTCCCCTTGCACACTCTCCACCACCCTCACTCCTTTCTCCGCCGCCTCTATCACATCCTCCTCTCCCCTCTCTCTAAAGCTTAACTACCACAAAGGCACTTATTGCATATTGTATATATCGGCCCAGATATTCAAACTGCACTCAAAATGAGCGCAACAGCAGGAGCAAGCACAAACCAGTTGCGCAAATGCGCAACAGGTGCGATATTCAAACATGGAGCAGAACAAATTGCGCAAGCAACCAACGTCTGAATATCGCACATACTGTGCCATAGCGCAACCAGGAAGGAGAAGCTGAGCAGAAATGTTGCGCTATGGCGCAACCAGGGCAGCCCAGCTGAGCATTCCAGAGGTGCCATAGCGCAAGCAGAGCCCCCAGAGCAATGGAACTGCACATCCAGGGAGGCAGGCTGGGGCCCACCGCCAGCCTTGCCACACATGGGCACAGGAACACACTGCAGAACCCACACCACACCTGCACCCCAAGCACAGCATCACTGGGGTGGGACGGATGATCTACTGGCCCATGGGGACAAGCCAACAAAGCATAGCAGAGCCATGACACCCCAGCACAACCACTGGCAGGCTGAGAGTGCCACACACAGGGGTTGACAACCACAGTGCACATCAGCCCCATGCGCCACAGCACACCCTGCACTGTGACCCAAGACACCACCTATATGCAGTGACTGGCACTGCAGGAAACCATGCATCCCCCAGCACACGTCAACCCGTGCAGCACAGAAGCCTACAAGCCAGACACACCCTGTGCACCCAGCAGTGGGTGGCAGCAGATGGCAAGACCAACAGAAAGTCACTGCCATGCTGGAGATACCTCCCCATGCACACACACGCACACACACACACACATCACCACCCCAGATGGCATGTACACCCTGCAACTGAGCACCCATAGCCAGCTGCAAATCAGAGACCAACACATTATTCATATCAAAATAAAAATGTATATTCAGATAAACAACACAACCAGAACAATAACAAACTATTTACAAGGGGGCACAGGGTACAATGTAGGTGTGTTCAAGGTAGGGATGACAAACTTGGAGAGGAAGGCAGGGTGGTAGGGATGGGAGAAGTGGGAAGGGTAGCAGTAGCTATGGGGCAGCTGGCGTTCATCCTCCGGCTGGTGGTGCCCCATCCTGTGCCGCCTCCTGAGCGCCATGTCGGTGGATGGATTGTAGGATGGCCTGGTTGTCTGTCAGCAGCTGTCTCAGTCCCGAACATCCCTCCCAATGCGATGGAGAACCTCGAGGCCTAGGAAAATGGGAACACAGTCAATGGCTGTGACTGACCACAACCCTGAACACCACCCAACCTGCAAGCCATATAGCCCAATGTCCGCACCTGTGATGGCATGCCCACCCACAGTGAACATGCACATGGCCATCACAAACAGGCGGCACCAGCTGCACCACTGCACACACACACTGCCCATGTCCATCACAGCACGAACAAGGCTGGCAAGTGGCGTGGCAGCGTGGTGCGATGCCGAATACACAGCTATGTGCCCAGTGCATGCATGGACCACCAGTGATGCATACACAGGCGTGCTGTGAAACTGGATAGTGATGCATGTCACCTGTATCGTGCCTACAGACATAGATACATAGCCAGTGTTGGCAGATAAGGGCCTATGGCCCACACAGTCTGTCCTTTTCAGCCTGTAAGTTACTTTGTTTACCTAGAAGTCTGTTGCCCCTTACCCCTGATCTCAAGAATTCTGTTATGTCTATCCCGTGCAGTCTGAAATCCCGTGAGTGTGTCAGCCCCCACCACTCCCTCTGGCAGGGTGTTCCACTTGTACACCACCCGTTCTGTGAAGAAAGTCTTGCTCATGTTTCCTCTGAATCGTCCTCCCTCCAACTGCATCCCATGCCCTGTAGTCCTGGAACATCTTTTGCACTTCAAAATAGTGTTTCCCTGCACCCTGTTCCACCCTGTAAGATACTTGTATGTCTCAATCATATCCCCTCTCTCCCTCCTCTACTCCAGGGAGTACAGGATCAGTTCCTTCAACCTGTCTCCCTAGGAGTTGTGATGCAAGCCATGCACCATCCTTGTTGCCCTCCTCTGAACCTTCTCTGCCCACTCTACGTCCTTACATAGGTATGGTCTCCAGAACAGTACACTGTACTCCAGGTGGGGCCTCACTAGTGTCTTGTATGTGGAATTATGACCTCCCTTTCCTGCATGTTTGTATTGTGCATGGCTGCCCCCCAGCATGCAATAGCATCCATGAAGTCATGATACTCACACTGCTCAAGCAGCTCCGACTGGCGCTGTTGCTGGGCGCTGCTGCTGGTGGGCTCCAACCCTGCTGGCAACGGGTCCCTGGCACGGCCCTCTTCACCGCTTCCCCGCATCCCTCACATCCCAGCCTGTGGGAGACATATGTTGAGACAAACATCAGTGTGACTCAAAAGCAGACTGCCCCCTGCCCCAGTGACAGTGCCTGCCCACACAGCCATACCCAGTCATCTCACAGCTGCACACACTGACACAGCCAACCGTGGCCGAGCCAACACCTATGCACAGCCACCAAAACACACACACACACACCTACAGATAATACAGGTGCATATATGGCACACCCACCTGGCCTAGGCACCACGCCCCGTTTGGCACGTGACCACAGCCGATCCAGCAGATCAGGATCCCTCCGGCGGAGGTCACTGTACCGGTGCCGGCACTGCTCAGCTGACCGGCACTGTCCAGTGACCCCCACCAGGTCAGTGGCCACTTGCTGCCACACCTGGGTCCAGGCAATGGTGAGGGGCACCTCACCATAAAGTGCCCCATAGTGGGGCTCCACTAGGGCCACCAAGTTGGCCACTTCAAGCTGGCTCCAGGACACCGCCCTCCTCCTAGCCATGGCACCAACTTTACAGCGGGCAATATGGTGCCCAGCTATCCTCACGTGGAGATGTTGCGCAATAGACCACCACAGGCTCCAATCACGCTGTTCGAACAGCGCCAGTCACTTCACATAGCGCTGTCACCAGACAGCGCAATAGGGACGTACACATGGCAGGCGAACAGTGCCAGGGGGCAAAGGTCATACACAAGGTCATGGGCAATGACGCAAGGCTACGCACAGCGCCATCTGACATATAGGCATCCTGCGCGACCGACCAGCTGCGTACCAGTGCAACAGTGGAGTATTGCACAGTAGTGCCACAGCGCCATATAGTGTCCATTGCTGTAGCGCCACTGGCACAATGGTGGCCATGGCCTGAATTGCCGATTGCGCTCAGCACGTCAGCAGCGTGACAGATGCCTACGTAAGCTATCTGGGCATGCGCAATGCAGTGTACCACACAGGCACAGATCTGCGCCATTGACTCAGCCAACTCTTCCATATTGCGCAAAGCGCAGATTCGCGATATTCAGCCGACACATGCAAATCAGCTGATCAGCCATTCAAGGGTGCAGTGGCGCGATTTGCATGTCATTATAGTTGTTCCACTCCTAATTTGCATGTATTGCGCTATAAATGTGCGACATTGGGCTGCATTGGCCAGATTCGGTTACTGCAGGTGAGAGGTGAGTTGCATGCTGTGTGATGTTCAGGACGATGGTCATGGGAAAATGCTGTAGACTGCACAGTGACAGGTGTCCACTTCCCCCCATACAGATCACCATGACTGTGCAGAGTCATTGTGAGGGTGAGGACGGTGGGCGTAGGAGGAGGCCCAACTTTACAGCAGCAGAGACGGAGGCTCTCTTCCAGGCCTACCTGGATGAGGATCCAGTGCTGAGTGGACGGAGGGGCACCCCTCAGTCCCGTGCGGCTGCATGGGAGGGGGTAGCTCGGGCCGTTAACCTGCACAGAAGCCACCAGCGCTCCGTGCAGGAATGCAAGAAAAAGATGGGGACAGACCGCAGGAGGTTGAAGGAGAAGGTGGCAGCCTTCAGGGCAGCACGTGCTGGCACTGGCGGGGGCCCACCAGTGGTGTTGCAGCTGACCCCAACTGAGGAGACACTGGTCGCAGCCATGCAGCCGAGCGCCATTGAGGGCGTACCAGGCAGATGATTCCAGACAGGTGGAAACCCATCACTGCACGGTATGACATGGTGGTGGTGTTTGGGGGGGCAGTTGTTCACATGCACTCACATGTACTCTCTTTCTGTTACAGATCCTGTTCGTCTTCAAGAGATGGTGGTGGTGGGTCCAGACAGTGATGCTGACCTGCTGGACATGGAGGAGGGTTCATCCACCTCCACCACCAGCCAGCAGGCACTGCAGCAGCATGCACGCTGGGCCGCAAACTCTGGTGTCAGTGATACGGGTGCGGGGGGTGCACAGCCTGTGTCTCAGCAGTCTGGCATGCAAGCATGCCAGCACGCTGTGACCATGGCAGTAGCACATACCTGCACCATTGATGATAGAAGGCCTGCAATGGGCAGTGATGGTTGTGTGTCCCATGACGGACACACGGCAGGCCAGCACGTGCCCCTGGGCCTGTCTGGTTCCAACTTGTGTACCAGCATGCTGGCACGGTCCCAGACTGTGCCTGACAGCACCCGTGGGGCAGCACTGGTGGCTGTGCAGGTGTCTGGCACTGTTGCCAGCACAGCGGTGGAATGAGTGGACCCGGGGGCACAGCGGTTGGAGGGCAGCAGCAGCAGTCGCCCACCAGGTCTGGGGGTACAGTGTCAAGCAGTGGCACATGTCCGCTGCCCTTTGATCCACCCATTCCTGGTCCTGGCGAACAGCGCCCACCCTCAAGGGGTGTTGTGCATCAGGACCATCCACACCCTGGGGGTCAGGATGCCATTGGGGCACAGTAACCATTGGACGAGCACACCCGCCTGCTGCAGGAATCAGTACAGCTGCAGAGGCGGTTGCAAGGTCGTGGAGAGCACTGTCTGTGTCCGTGGAGCGGCACAGCAGGGAGTGTGCTCGGGACCGAGCCGAGCTGGTCCGTATGCGGATGGATGTGACCGCCGCCATTGACAGGCTGACCCAGGCAGTGGTCTCTGTCGTGGATGCATTGGGCACACAGTCAGGTGCCCCTGTACCGCACACCCCACACAGTGCACTCTCCACTCCCCGTTCGGCGTCATGTGACACCAGGCCTGTCGACGCCGGGTTCTGCTGTGGGCATCCCGAGCACCCCTGGTGCAGGTTTGTTCGGCATGCTGCAGACCGTGCGGGCAAGGTCGCGTTCGCGCAGTGGGACCCTGGTGGTGCAACAGTGCCACCCCATGTGGCCCTGCCCAGCCTGCCCATGCTGTTGGGTCACGGCGGGCCGCCACACATCCGCAGTGGCCGTGGGACAGTGCTACGACTGACCTGTCTCCCAGTGCGGCCCTGTCTGGTGCTGCCATGTGTGCAATGTGTGTCATGGTGGGCAGTGCACTGCTGGGTGCTCTGCTCACCACGCCGACCACGGACCACCTGCACACCCTCCCAACTGCTGTCCACAGGTGCGTGTGCATGATGATGCCTGCATTGCACTGTATACCAAGGTGCAAGGGTGCCCAGGGTTCCTGACACACGTACTTGGACAGTAGGGTGGTGGGGTGGTCGGTGGTGCTGTGTGTTAGCAATTTCGGTTCTGCAGTGCTGTGCATCTGCCCATGTACGCTCTGTGCCTGGTGTGTGTGTGTGTCCATGAGTGCTCACCCTCCTGATGGTTTGTTTGTATGCCTGGACTCTTCCACTCCCTGACCGTCATGCACCCTGGTGTGTTCCCCTGTGTGCCTGTGGTTTGCACATGGACAGTGTTGGTTGCACATGTCCCCTTGACTTACCTGTGTTGTGCGTAGTGCTCCTCTGTGATGATGTCCTGGTGCAGCTGAGCCTGCCGGATCAGTTGGGGGTCCCTCCGTCCTAGGGGGGGCTGCTCATCACCATCATCACCGGCGCCACTGGTGTCCCCATCGCTGTCCCCCTGTTCGACCTGTACAGCTATCCCATGGTCTTTGGCCATGTTGTGCAGGATGCAACAGGCCAGGAATATCCCACAGGCCTTTTGGGGGCTGTACTGTAGGGCACCGCCGGAGGTGTCTAGGCATCAGAAGCGTGCCTTGAGCATCCCAAACACCCACTCTATGATGTTGCGTGTTGCGGCATGTGCCTCATTATAGCATAGCTGCACTGGGGTCATGGGGCGCCGGTACGGTGTGAGCAGCCAGGGATGGAGTGGGTATCCGCAGTCACCTGTGTGGAGATAGTGGAGATCAGTGTCATGTTCAGGTCCATATTGGCCATCTCCCTGTGTGCCACTACCATGACACCTGTGGTATTCCCACCCTTTCCCAGAGTTTGCATTCCATACATGTGTACTCATCCACTAGATGTCCTGTGGGGATGTCCCCACTCTCGAATCGATGGCACAGTGCAGACTGATACCATATGAAGGCATCATGTGCTCCACCAGGGTGTGTGGCACAGACATTGATTATACGCCCAGTGGCATCACACACCACCTGGCAGTTGACACTAGGGAATCCCTTTCTGTTCCAATATGCGTGGCCATCGGGCCAGGTGGCGTGCGGATGGCCACATGGGTGCAGTCTATGGCCCCTAGCACGCCAGGCATACGTGCTACCCTGTGGAACTCCTGCATGTTTGCTGTACGCTCTGCCGCGGTGCTGGGGAAATGGATGTACTCCGCAGCATGTGGCAGCAGTGCGCTGAGGAATTGGGTGAGGATGCGTGACATGGCCGACTGTGTGATGCCTGTGGTGTCCCCTGTCGGCCTCTGGAAGGTGCCCGTGGCGAGCAGGCACATGCAGGCTGTCACCTTGGTCTCCATCAACAGAGCGTGACTCCGTCGTGAGGGTGCCTGCATCACATCACTGCACAGCTCACAGAGCCGTCTCAGTATTGCCCTGTTCAGGCGGTACCGGCCCACGATCTCTACATCTGTGTACAGCTGAAAGTCTGATGCGGCACGTACTGCCTGTCAAAGTATACCTACCGACGGGCCCTTCCACGGCCACGCCTCTGCAGCATGCATTCTCACCTCCCTCATTACAGCTTCCATGTGGAAACTGGCACTGTCCATCTCCCTGGCTTCTGCCCCACCGGCTGGTGCTGCTGTTACCCCACTGTCCTGACTGCTACTTCCACTGCACCGGGCACCCCCGCTGGCCTCTACAGACCATGGACACACTTTCTTGCCTGCCCTTGCTGTCTGTCTGTCTGTCTCTGTCTCTCTCTCTCCCCACTTGGCAGCCTAGTAGTGTTCTTGCGCCACTTCCTTGGGCCTTTTTATTTTGGCTCATTTCCTTTAGTCACGCCAATTTCCGGCTGGCACGCCTGTCTGCGCATTGCGCCAAGTCTTTGAATATCGCATTGCGGTCTTTATGCATGGATCCGCCCCCTTCGGTTGCGCATGCCTTCATTTTCATTGCGCTGTTGCTCAGCATGTTTTCGGGGGCGCAACTGCCTCCTTCTGAATATCACAAAATGGCGCAGTTTTGGACTTGCTCATGCGCAACCCTGTTGCGCATGGCACAACCCTTTTGAATATCTGGGCCATCTTGTCTATATCATCCACTTTTTTGTACTCAGTATTTCAGTTGTTTTGTACTTGTTCATACCTTATTACCTTGTCTAGTGTTATACTGCTTGTACCCTGACCTTGTTCTAAACTGTATTTTCACTCAAACTCTTATGTCGACTGTTCTGACCCCCTCCCACTGTATTACCTATTTCATGTGCTGCATCACATGGTGTGCTTATGTATTGTCTACCTGTATTCTCCCAGGTTGTGCCTGAAAATAGGCATTCCCATGCCTAGTGCACCCACCTGGTTACCAGAAGCAAATAAATAAATAAATAAAATAAAAATCATAGAATCATCTGCAGCACTATTGCCATCATCAGCAGCAGCAGCAGCATCTATCATCATCACTACTGTCAGACTTTGTTTCACTTTGTGTGGCTTGTGCCTTTGATTTTTTCTTTTTCCCTTTGGACACTCTGCTACTGTCATTATTTTTATCCACAAAGAAACATAGAATCTGTCGGCAGATAAGAACCATACAGCCCACCTAGTCTGCCCATTTCCCTACTTGGTTTGGCAATCCCTACTCTTATTTGGACTGCCTTTCACCTGCTCTGCTGCTCAGCAAGGTACTTTTATGCTTATCTCATGCACTTTTGAATCCCCATACTGTTTTCGCTTCCACCACCTCCACTGGTAGGCTGTTCCACAGATCCACCACCCTCTCTATGAAAAAAATACTTCCTAGCATTGAAATTGTCGCTGTCAGAACCAGAATGAGACATAAAGTTAAAGTCACAAGTTCATCATCATAGAAACATGGAAACATAGAAACATAGACTTTGATGGCAGATAAGGACCGCTTGACCAACCTAGTCTGCCCATTTCCCTACCTACAGGATAAACTGCAGATCCTATTTAACCAACAGCATATTTCTTCCTACCCCCCACAAAAATTGCCTTATGTCTGTCCCATGCATTCTTGAATTCCCCCACAGTTTTAGACCCCACAACCTCCTCAGGAAGGCTGTTTCATGCCTCCACCACCCTCTCTGTGAAAAAAATACTTCCTCACATTGCCCCTGAGCCGTCCCCTCTCTATCTTTAAATTGTGTCCCCTTGTTCTTGCACATCTCTTTTTCTGAAAGATGTTACCCTCTTGGACTTTGTTGATTCCACTGAAGTACTTAAACATTTCTACCATGTCCCCACTCTCCCTCCTTTCCTCAAGGGTATACATATTAAGCTCCTTTAGTCTCTCCTCGTATGGCTTCTCTTGCAGACCATGCATCATTTTAGTTGCCCTCCTCTGAACAGCCTCCATCCAGTGTAGGTCCTTGCGGAGATGGGGTCTCCAGAACTGGACGCAGTACTCCAGATAGGGTCTCACCAACTGTCTATACAGGGGGATAACAACTTCCTGTTTTCTGCTGGTGATGCCTCTCCCTACACATCCCAGTTTCCCCCCAGCCCACCCTACTGCCTTCTCACATTGCTTGCCAACCTTAAGGTCATCTGATATGATTACCCCCAGGTCCCTTTTTATTTTTGTTGTTGTAACTACCTCCCCCACCTTTGTGTAATCTTCCCCTGGGTTTTGGTTTCCCAGGTGCATTATTTTGCACTTCTTTGCATTGAATCTAAGCTGCCATACTTCTGACCATTCCTCCAACCTTGCCAAGTCCTTTTCATCCTTTCCACGCCTCCTTGTGTATCAACCCTGTTGCAGATCTTTGTGTCATCTGCAAAGAGGCATACTTTTACTTCCAGTCCCTCTGCAATGTCACTTATAAAGACATTAAAAAGGACTGGACCCAGTACTGAACCCTGCGGTACCCCACTAGTAACCCCTCTTTCTTCAGAGTGGACTCCATTTACAATTACCTTCTGTGTTCTGTTGTCTAGCCAATGTTTTACCCAGGCTACCACCCTGGGACCCACTCCCAGGCTGCTTAATTTGACTATTAATCTTTTGTGTGGGACTGTGTCAAATGCCTTGCTAAAGTCTAGGTAGGCCATGTCCACAGCCCCTCCCTGGTCTACTACTTTGATCACCCAGTCAAAGAAATCAATTAGATTCATCTGACATGACCTTCCCACTGTGAACTCATGCTGCCTTGGGTCCTATGCCCCACTGGCCTCTAGGTACTCAACAATTCTTTCCTTCAGAAGTGATTCCATCACCTTCCCTACCACAGAGGTCAAACTGACAGGTCTGTATTTTTCTGCCTCTGTCTTGGTCCCACTTTTGTGAAGGGGAATCACATCTGCCTTCCTCCAGTCCTCAGGTACCACACTATCCTCCCATGATTTGTTAAAAAGGGTAGTCTGTGGTGTCACGAGTTCTCTGCTTAACTCTTTTAGAATTCTGGGGTGAATTCCATCTGCCCCCATTGCTTTGTCCACCTTCAGTTTTAGGAGTTCTTTCAGAACCTTTTATTCTGTGAAAGGACTGGGATCAACCCCCCTATCTGGAGTGCTTCTGTTAATTGGATTAGGCACCTCCCCCACCTCCTCTTTTGTGAATACTGAACAGAAGTATTCATTCAGTATCCCTGCTTTTTCACTGTCCCTCTCTGCCCACCCACCGTCCATTCTATTCAGCCTCACTATCCCTCCCTTTGTCTTTCTACGCTCCCTGATATACCTATAAAAGGTTTTAGCCCCTTCTTAACTGAGTTGGCTATCTTTGCCTCAGTTTGGGCCTTTGCTATTCTGACTACCCTCCCTGCTTCATTCTGCCTTAACTGGTACAGTTCTCTGTCCTGCTTCTTCTGTGTTTTCTTATACTTCCTAAATGCTATCTTTTTTTCCCTAATCTTCACCGCCACCTCTTTTGAGAACCATAGTGGCTTTTTCATTCATTTTGATTTGTTTATTTGCTTCACACAAAGGCTTTTTGCCTCTGTGATGGTAGTTCTGATATTTCCCCATTGTTGCTCCACCCCTCCTTCTAGCCTGTTTGCTAGTGCTTTTCTAAGGCACTCTCCCATCTTGCCAAAGTCAGCCCTCCTGAAGTCCAGAACCCACACTTTTGTACGGCTTGAATCTGTAGCTGAGTTTATCGTGAACCACACTGTTTGGTGGTCACTTGTACCCAAATGGCTTCCCACTTCTAGATCTGAGTTACTCTCACTGTCCCCATTTGAGAGCATGAGATCTAAGATTGCTCCCTCATGAGTAGGTTCCAAAACTAGCTGTCTGAGGCATGCCACCTGAAGGGAATCGAGAATGGCCCTGCTTTTGGATGTGGCTACAGCTAAGGTGCTCCAGTTAACATCTGGCATATTCAGGTCCCCCATCAACAGTATCTCCCCTTCCTCTGCCATCCTAAGTATGCCTTCTATCATATCCTTGTCCATTCCTTCCCCCTGACATGGGGGTCTGTATACAACCCCGTGCGGATTGTGGTGCCATTTCCAGTCTCTAAGGTGACCCACAGTGCTTCCTCTCCTCCCTGTTTACTCTTTTGTTCAGTTGCTTTTATCCCTTCCCTTACATAGAGAGCTACTCTGCCCCCTCTTCTCCCCTCCCTGTCTCTCCTGTAGGTTGTGTACCCTGGTATGTTAACATCCCAGTCATGGTTCTCTGTGTACCATGTTTCTGTGACTGCTACGATATCCAGGTATCCCTCTTCCATCAAGGCCACAAGTTCAGGGAGCTTGTCACCCAGACTATGGCCGTTGGTACTCATTACCCTCCATTTCTTGATGGCCTTACCCCTTTTTGCCCCATCCCTGTCCTTATTGCATTTGTCACTTTCTCCATTTACCCCTGTGCTTCTCCCTATCGACATCTCTATGTTGGTGTCTACCTCACTTAGTACCCTGATTTATTGGGGGGGCTAGGATTTCCTTGCTTCTCTCCAGTGCCTTCCCCTTGGCTAGTTTAAATGCTTGCCAATGAAGCATTTAAACCTATCACCTAGGATCCTGGTTCCCCTCTTGGACAGATGCAGACCATCACGCCAGTATAGGCCTGCATCACTCCAGGTGGACCCCCAGTCCCCAGTGAAGCCAAATCCCTGAGCTCTGCACCAGTTTTTCAATCACTGATTGAATCCCATGGTGTGGAGCACCCTAGCCTCACCTGTGCCATAGACAGGCAGCACCTCTGAGAAGGTTACCGTGCGTGCTATTTGTCTAAGGCCCCTCCCCATCTCCACAAACGCTTCTTGCACTGCTCTGATCCCTTTCTTAGCCAGGTCATTTGTCCCTAGGTGGACAATGACATCCAGCTCCCTCCCCTGTGCAGCTGCTCTTGTGATCCTGAGGATTCGCTGCCTGTCCCTCCAAGCCATGGCACCATGCAGGCACCATACCTCCCTCTCCTCTTCCTCTCCCAGTTCTACCTTCCTAACAATTGAGTCCCCCACCAGGAGTTGTCTCCTTCCCCTGTGGGGTCCTGTGCCACCCTCCTGTGGGTCTCCCTTGTGGAAGTTCCCAGCATCCTCATTGGTCTCCACTGTGGGTGCCTCCATAGAGGAACCACGCTCCGCCAGAATGACATAGATGTCATCAGTCCCACCATGAGCATGGCCATCACCATCATCTTCATTAGACTCAGTAGAGCTAACATTTGCAGTCACAGACTGAGTTATTCGATATGCATGTGTTGCCAATCGAGCAGCTCCCCTGCGAGTTGCAGCTGTAAGTGCTTTAACGTTATGTACAATTGGAATTGGAACACTCTGTTTTTGCACTTTTTTCTCAGATGACTTGCTATTGCCACTGTCTTTCAGTACTTTGTTGGCTGAACTACTGAGCCCTTCTGACATAGGCAGTCCACCAACCCTTGCTGGGTGTTCAGTATTTTGAGAGTTAGCCTGCACAATGATAGTAGTAGCCATTAGTTCAGCCCCTTCAACAGACTGTGGTGTTTCCTGTTGCTGTACTTTACTTTTTGGGCCACTTCTTTCTGGGATCTTGAATGAACTTTCTTTTTTACATTTATTACTTCCTTTGCCCCCAGCTTTTGCTTTACTATGTTTCGGAGTATTCATAATGCCAGTCTGTTACTTGTTCAGGGTTAAGAATTGGTTATTATTTGTTTTCTTTATTCCACGTGATGTGACAGAATGCCCTGCCCACTGAGCCAAAGCTTATACCCTACTGAGCGAGCACAGGGAGGAAGATGACAGATGACTGACTTCTTGATGGGGGTGGTCACACTGACATTATGCAAGAAGTGGCACTGGTGCATTGACAACTGGCTGCAGATTTTATTTCACACAGAATTTATTTCACACACCACCTACGCTAAGGGTAATGCTGCAGGCACTGCTGCTAGTATACTCATAGTGATTCTGGGTAACCCTACCTAGCCTAACCCTCTCTGACACAGTACTTTTCCCCTTCAAGGATATTTGAATTTTTTCTCTTTATTCCACATGATGTGACGGAATGCCCTGCCCACTATTGTTGTAAATTGTATTTTTAAATTTTTAACCTCATTGTTAGTTTGCACTATTGTTATGAATTTTATAGTTTTCACCTCACTGCTGTTTTGCACAACTGCTGTCAATTGTATTGTTGTAGTTTGGACCACACAGTTCTATGTCATAAGAATGACTGCCGAATAGCGATCGTCCTTATGGCGACTGTACATCGCCAAAATTCAATTTCTGCGATGTGCAACTCCAGCGACAGTGAAAGTGGCACAGAAAACTTCACCCCCACACCCACCTACTATAGATTCACAAGTCCAGAGGGGTGCATGTCGGGGAGGGGTGCAACAGTGGGGAAAAAAATAAAATCGCTACTCGGACCAGGCAGAACAAAATATACTGCGCCTGGACCCAAACCCTGTACCGCATCCACCCCAGGCCAGCACCCACCCACCACACCACGGAGCCAGCTCAGTGGTGGTCTGCGGCACCACCCCTTCACAAACCCTCCCGCCCCTCGCTCAACATGTTCGCTCCCACCCGCGTGCGTGTAGGTGTAGCGACATCCCGTCGCCATTCGCCAATCCTCCCCATCCTGTTGCTCTCCCTCTTCCTTCACCATGTGAGTACTCACCACAAGTGGGTTGCCGTTTCAGTAGGTGCCCACTTGCGACATGCCCACATCACAGGATACCCACCACACTGTTAGTCTGCCTGCACTATTGTATTTCTTTTTACATTTTGCACCTCACTGTTGGTTTGTTCTTCTGTAAATAGTGTGTTAGTGTCTGTTAACTCCCTCATGTAACCCCTCCCCGGGTCACACCTACAAATAAACTCTGGCTCAGTGTGTCTATCCTGGGCAACAATTTTAAATAAATGAATATATATGTCAACCAGACTGCTCTGCAAACAGCTGTACATAACACTTAAATATTACGCTCCATAAAGTGCATCTTTGCACATAACCGTGGATATTTCTACTTAGTATTTACCCATTGCAGGACCTCTCTAGGGCAAAGGTCTTTCTGTTATCGTGCTCCCCTCTGGCTAAACAATCTACCATCTTCCATCTTACTTGCCCCTAATCTAAGTCAATTCCTGTAGCTGTTTTCCATCATTCCCTCTAGGTTGTCGGTCACCGGTGCCACCACACCGTTAGGACCATTTCAACCCTCAGATGTTATCTGAGCCTTGGCAATACCTTATATTGTGATTGCTGAACACTTGTAATGTCCTGTTTGGAAAATTCCGTACAACCTGTTCTCTGTGTAATGTTCTATTACAACTGACGTGTAGCCTTTACTTATGCTATGATTTTGAACTTTTGTCGAAATGTAATGTCTCTGTCTTGAGAACTTTCTACATTCTGTCTTGTTGTAATGTCCTGTCATGACAGACATGGAGCCTTTGCAAAGGAGTCCTTGACTCAAAGGTTGTAATTCTGAAATTTTCAATAAATAAAATAAATAAAAAAAAAACTGAGCAGTGGCGGATGTTGAGGAATTTCCCTCTTATCTATCTATCATGAAAGACTTTACTAATGCACAAGTTAGGGTCAAAGTGACAAAAGTAGGGAAATTTGGCATTTGGGTTTCCAACCCTAACAACCCTCCTCCCTCCAGGTAGCACAGCAGGTGAGGGGTGTACCTCAAGGCACTGGTGAGACCCCTCTTGAAGAAATTATCTCTTGATCCAGATATCCTGATGAATTGCTATCCAATCTTCAACCATCCATTTTTAGGAAAGGTTGTTGAGAAACTAGTGGCACAGCAGCTCAACGAGCACCTCATGACCTTTGACATCTATGAGCCTTTTCAGTTGGGTTTCAGGGCTAGGCATAGCACTGAAATGGCATTAATTAGTGTGCAAAATGTCCTCCTCAGAGCAAGAGATAGAGAAGACAGGTCAATTCTTGTGCTCCTAGATCTTTCATCAGCATTTCACACCATGGATCACATTGTGTATCTAGATCACCTTAGAGAATATTGTGGACTCACTGGTATGGTCATCAACTGCTTTGAGTCCTATCTCTCTGGCAAGAAGCAATGGGTGGTGATGGGTAATCACCCTCCCTGAAGCTTCTGCCATGTGGACTGCCTCAGGGCTCGATCATGTTGCCTTTGTTATTCCCAGTGTACATGCTGCCCCTGGGTGAGCTCAATATGTATTACAGTGTGGGTTTTCACTGCTATGCAGATGATACCCAACTGTATATGTCCTTTGTCCCTGGAATACATGATGCTGTAGAAGTGCTTAACAACTGCCTGGCTGAGATCAATGACTGGATGTCCTCCAATTGGTTGTGACTGAACCCCAACAAGACAGGTGACAAGACTTTCTATAGATACATTAGTGAAAGGAGAAAGTCCAGAGGGGGTATTGCTAAGCTTAATGGAGAAAAGGGAGCATGTGAGGAGGAGGACCCTGTAAAGGCATCTATCCTAAATAGATACTTTTGCTCAGTATTTACTGAAGAGAAGGTAGGGCAGGGCCCACAGCTCAGCATCATGGACACAGGGGGGAGGGAGGTGAGCACTACTCCCTTCACAAAAGAAAGGGTCCTACAAGAGCTTGCTAAGCTCAGGGTGGATAAGGCAATGGGACCTGATGGCATACATCCCAGGGTACTTAAGGAGCTAAAGGAGGAACTAGCAGAGCCATTAGCAGAATTGTTTAGTGAGTCTCTGAGCACAGGAGAGGTCCCAGAAGACTGGAGAAGGGCTCATGTGATCCCGCTCCAAGAGTGGTAGCAGGGAGGAGGCGGGGAACTACAGACCGGTCAGTCTTACCTCAGTAGTGGGCAAGATTATGGAGGCACTCCTTAAGGAAAGGATAGTGCAACACCTGGAATCCATAGGGGCACAGGATCCAAGACAGCATGGGTTTACAAAAGGAAGGTCCTGTCAAACTAATCTCATAGATTTCTTTGACTGGGTAACCAGAGTGGTGGACCAAGGGGGAGCAGTTGATGTCGCCTACCTTGACTTCAGCAAAGCTTTTGACACTGTTCCACATAGAAGATTGATTAATAAGCTGGGTAGGCTCGGTGTGGGTCAGAAGTTGGTCAACTAGGTGGCAAACTGGTTGACGGGCAGAAAACAGAGAGTGGTGGTAAATGGTATACAGTCAGAAGAGATGCAAGTCACAAGTGGGGTACCTCAGGGATCGGTTCTGGGGCCAGTCCTCTTCAACATCTTCATTAGTGACCTTGCAGATGGACTAGAGGGTTAGGCTTGTCTGTTTGCAGATGACACCAAGATCTGCAACAGAGTAGATGATCCAGATGGGGTGGGCAGAATGAGAAGAGATCTGGATAAACTAGCAGAATAGTCAGAAGAGTGGCAACTGGGATTTAATGCAAAGAAGTGCAAAATCATGCACATAGGGAAGAGAAACCCTGAAGCCACCTATAGGCTGGGAGGGGAGTTGCTAGCAGTCACAAAGGAAGAAAGAGACTTGGGCATCATCATCACTGATGACCAAAAATCATCCAAGCAGACCTCTAAAGCAGTAGGTAAGGCTAGGGGGGTGTTAGGGTGTATTAGTAGGGGTATCACAAGTCGTAAGAGGGAGGTAATAATCCCTCTGTACAAGACACTGGTTAGGCCCCATCTGGAGTACTGCATGCAGTATTGGAGGCCACACCTTCACAAGGACATTAGCCAAACTGAGGCAGTCCAGAGAAGGGCAACCAAAATGGTGCAGGAACTGCATCAGAAGACATATGAGGACAGATTAATGGAGCTCAATATGTATACCCTTGAGCAAAGGAGGGAGAGGTGATATGATCGAGGCATTCAAACACCTTAAGGGCATAAACAAGGTGAAAGAGTCTAACATGTTTAAATATAAGAAAAATAGCAGGACAAGAGGACACAGCATGAGATTAGAGGAGGCCGATTAAGGAATGTGAGGAAATTATTTTCACAGAAAGGTGGTGGATGCATGGAATGGCTTACCACAAGAAGTGGTGGCTATGAATACAGTGCAGAGCTTCAAACAGGCATGGGATAGGCATAAGGGAGCAATACAAATGACTATGAATAGATAGGCCACTGACAGAGCAAAGGCCGATGGCACATTTATAAGGTAGAAAAAGAAATGGGCAGACTGGATGGGCCTTGCGGTCCTTATCTGCCATCAACTAATATGTTTCTATGTTTCTACAGTGGTCCTGGTGATTGAGCTGGGTCACTGGCATGATATGAGTGCCTCCAGAGTGGCTACAGGATTGTTCCTGGGATCAGCTCCATTGATAGCTACCCCAGGGTGCCAGATCTTGGTGTTATCCTGGATGACAGATTGACACCTGAAGATCAGGTGTCATCTGTGGTCCAAAGTGCTTTTTACCACTTAAGGAATATCACCAGGATTAAACCTTTAGTTCTGCCCCAGGACCTGCCATCACTGATACATGCCTTTGTTATGTCCCGTTTTGATTGCTGCAAAGTTCTATACTTCAGGGTCACTGTAGGGACCCTCTGCCGGCTGCAGCTGGTGCAGAACGCAGTAGCCAGTTTACTGACAGACCTGTCTAGGTCTAGTCATGTGACCCCAGTCCTGTAAGCTCTGCACTGGCTGCCCATCAGGTGGAGGGTCATCTTCAAGGTGGGCTTGCTCACCTACAAGGCTCTAAATGGACTGGGCCCTGGCTATCTGGCTGATTTTATGACCCCTGACACCTCAGATCACTCCCTCTGCTCCTCGGCCAGAGGCATCCTTGTGATTCCGAGGGCCAGATTAAAACTTCTGGCAACCAAGCCTTTGATGTCACTGGACTGACCCTTTGGAATTCCTTTCCCATCTCTATCATGGAGGTCCCATTGGTCAAGATGTTTAAGAAGGGTCTAACGGCTTACTTATTCTGCTTGGTCTTCCCAGATGAATTTGACTAACCAGAGCTAGTCTAATTTTAAGATAATGTATTTTGAAGGCCATATTTATATTTATTATTCAGTATTTTAATGCTATATTACATGTTTATGTGGTTTCGATTTGTATTTTATTCTTGTACTAATCCTACCTGTTTTATGTAAGGCGCCCAGAGCCTCCAAGATTGGGCGCCATATAAACAAACATGCCTTGCCTTGGGGTCCTCAGGCCTAACGTTGATCCCATTCTCATGCAGTGTACGCCTCTAACTTTATTTATGGATTGGATGGAATGGGGTGAGCGTTAGGCTTGAGATCCCCAAGGCACATCCTACACCTGCTGTGCTGCCGTGGGGGGGAGTTAGGGTTACCTTTGTCATGTTGATCCTAACTAGTGCATTAAAAATGTTTTTTTGCAATTTATTTCCTTACTTTTTGAGATAGAATAATTGTATCCTCATTTTCCTGTGGGAGCACAGTGCCCACCGGGCAATGCGTGCCCATCCCTGCATATATGTGTATGTATGTAATGAAATGAGAGAAAAAGAGGCTAATTCCCTAACAAGTATTCTTGCATTCTGCTACTGTTCATATATGGCAAATCCTTAGAAACAAAAGAACTGAAATTATGCAATTATGTTAGTCCTAGATATGTGCACCTTACCTTAGCAAACCAAAAGAGGCCAGCAATGCAATGAAGATGGCTAAGGCAGATACAGAGCTCAGAACAGCAGAAGGTGTGAAGGCAAATGACAAGGCCAGTTTTGAAAAGTGTCAGGAACGTCCAAAGACAAAACATGCCATGGTAGCAGGCATTGTTCCCCCTGTGCTACCTCCCCTTGCAGATCCACATCAGAGTCATTAGCCTCAGTAGGTTCATGTGTATGGCCTCCTTCTTTTTTATCTTGTGCATGTATAATCACATTTTTGACATGAGAAACTGAGCCAACTGCATCAACCGGAAGAGGCATGAGTACATTCACTGGGCCTCATCTAATGCATGAAGATCCTGGGCTCCAACCTGAGCTCTCCGTATTTTTCTTCCATTCTGCTCCCTGTAAAGCTTTGTCCACATATAGATGGGAAATGGGGAGTGTCAGCCTGGTGTGTGTACACCATCAGGAATCCTCTTGAACTTGACCCTAAATATGTATGTGAAGATTTCCCAAGAGTAAATCTCAGGGAAGCACCTTCAACTGCTATTTGCAAAAAAGCCCGACCTTCAGAGATATCGGGCATAGTCACTGGTAGTCAGCAAAATCAACCTGGGCAGCCACTAATGTTTGATCAGTACATTTCAGAAATAGAGCTGGCATCTCAGGGACAGCTGAGCAGTGCATCATTGCAATCATGGCACCCCCTCCACCCTCTCATGGCCAGTGCCCTTTATGGTAAACTTTTCCCTGGAGTCTAGTGGTAAGCCCCCACCCTCCCAAGTCCCTCACACACTGCAAATAAGAAAACATTCCCTCAACATGTTGAATTTTTTGATCGCACCCCACCCCCCACCTGACCTCCCACTGTGCACCCACCACCCTGCACCCCCCTAGACTCCACCACACACTGTCACTCACCTGAACAGCTCCCAGTGTGAAGATGCACTCTCCGATCAACTACACATCTTGTTGCTGGAACCAGCAACTGCTGTATAGTGGGTGGGATGTTTAGGAAGGAGGTCAGAAAGCACTTCTTCACAGAGAGGGTAGTGGACACCTGGAATGTGCTGTTGGAAGAGGTGGTCTCATAGAAGACAGTGGGAAGCTTTATGAGAGGCTGGGATAGGCATAGGGGGAAGGTAAAGATCATGGGGAGGGAGGATGGGAGGTGTGGGGCGGAAGGGCAGGGACAGTAGCTCAAGTTGTGTACCCTGCAATACAAGCAGACTAGATAGACCAAATGGCTTTCTTCTACAGGTTTCTTCATATGTTCATATGTTTATATGACAAATGAAATAACTTTGGTTCGATGTATTTCAATGAGATTTTTAACCACAGTTACCTTTTCTCATACAGCAGTCATCGGTTCCAGCAGTAAGACATGTCTTCAATTCGAGAGTGGATCTTCACAGTGGGACCAGTTCAAGTGAGTGAAGGTGTGTGGGGGGTCTACGGGGGTGTGTGGGGTGGTGGGTGTATAGTGGGAGGTCGGGTGGTGGGGTGGGTGAGCATCACCATTGAAATGATTTTTTTTCAGACTGGAAAAAAAATCAAGACATCGAGGGACAGTTTTCTTATTTTCAGGCTGCTTGGGACACAGGAGGGTGGGGGGTACCACTAGACATGAGGGCAATATAGCCCAATATGCCAACAGGCAACAGAGGGTGGGGATGCCACTAGACACCAGGAAAAAGAGACATAGCATGGTCAGGCATGGGAGGGTGGAGAGGGGTACCACTGGACATCAGGGAAAATATACTGCATATAAAGATAATACAGGTTATATGAAAATCAGAGGGTCAGGGGGTGCCACTAGACACAAGGGATACATATAACAACATAACAGGGAGTGGAGCACAATCAGAGGGTGGGAGGTACCACTAGACACCATGGAAAATCAATTAAACACACAGGCAGAGAGGGAATGAATCCTTTTTCATGACCAGAAATTCTGTGCCTTATGGAATGAAAAAGGTTTTATTGCCACAACAAAGGAATCTGGAAAAATGAAGTTCTAAATCCTTTTTTGTGCCAATAAATCCTTTTTCATGAGCTTTTCTCATTCTCTCGAAAAAGGATTTATTGTCTCAAAAAAGGATTTCAGACTTAGTTTTTTTAATCCTTTTTCATGAGAAAGAATCCTTTACCATGAGTCATTTTGTGTTCTCGAGAAAAAGAATCATGTCTCTTGCGAAAAAGGATTTCAGACTTTTTTAAATCCTTTTTTGCAATAAGGATTCTTTATTGTGAATCCTTTATCATTATTGCGAAAAAAGATCGCATCTTGTAAAAAAGGATTTTGGACTTCATTTTTTTTTAATCCTTTTTTTGCAAGAAAGGATCCTTTATCATGAATCCTTTCTCATTCTCATGAGAAAAGATTTCAGACTTTGTTTTTCCCGAAAGCCTTTTTCCCGAGATGTGATCCTTTTTTGCAAGCATGAGAAAAGACTCACGAAACAAGATGTTAGCGAGTCATGAAAAATGATTTAAAATAATATTAAAAAAAGTTCTGGGGGCATTTTAACAGCAAACAATGAAAGAATCCACCTAATGGAATCCCAATGAGCAAGATACATTATTTTGGTATGTCTGCAAGATGTCATTTTGGCCAGTTTGGGATTTTTTATTCCCCTAAAACAGAAGAAAACAAGATGACGTCTCATGAACAATTATTTTTTTGTCACAAAAAAGGATCGGTCCCTCACAGCAAATAATCTTTTTTCGTGAGACCAAATTCTTTTGCCATTCCAGGAGGCTATCCAAAATATTGAACTGAACATGCTCATAACTCAAAACTTAAATAACTTTGGAACAGATTAATGTTTTTTCACCAAACCAGTGAAAGACATTTCAGTGAGGCAAGCCCTTTCTAACCTGAAAATGTCAGACCAAAATGCCAAATCATCTGAGCAGAGCGAGATGGCAAACAAAGTGCAAAAATCTGCAATTTGTAACATTTTAGCACTATGCACAGCTCAGAATCCACAAATTTGACCAAAACTAAACTTGGCAAGTTAAGAGATCTACCACACAAGACTATGCATGCACAATTTTGTGCAAATCCATTGAACAGTTGCAAAGGTATTAAAGTGCAACATTTATGGTTTAACATTTAAATGCCTACTCAACCCTAACCATAGGGGTGCCACTGTGCTCCTATAATATTTAAACCTGTGTATTTGATACAGTGATGCACTTTACATGTGATGATATACTTATAAAATATAATTAAACCTTAAAACATGCCAAAAAGAAGGTGTCAAACTGTTCCACCAAGGAAGAGGAGGACACTTGATATATCGGCATCATTCAGAAGATACTAGTGGGATTGCATTAAAGAAGACCATACCCTGTTCAGATTTTATTTGTTTTTAGAAAATGGGCTAGAGATTTTGATCTGATTGGCTGAGAGCCATTCCAACCTGATATGTTACATATCAGTACAACCCTGCTAAAAACAAGTGCCAGCCTAGCCCACCTCACTACCCATATCCTTGTGCTCACCTTTCTGCCATTTTTTTCTCTCTCGCTTAACAAGAGAGACAAGGCCCTTCTGCACAATTCCCCAGAATACTTGCAGTAATGATGAAGTGCCACTGAGTGACAAACACAAAACACTTTTTTAAAACACTATGATATAGCGCTAGTACAGAGTATTCTTAGCTCTGAATGCTACTTGGTCCCTCCTCATCTGGCCACCTACCCACTTTCTTAAATGCTGCAAGCCAGGAGCACACCTCCATCTGTGTAAGACAAAGTGAAGAAAGTACCAGTGGTCTCATCCAATCCAATCCGATCATTTTTATTTATAAAAAGTGCTGTTCAAAATATCACAGCATTAATACAATATGGACAATACAAATTTAAAAATACAGTAAAATAACCTTAAATAGATAAAATACAGTCACAGCATTCAGCTCATTCAAAACTCTGGCAAAGTCAGATTAAACAGATATGTTTTGAGTGCATATTTAAAGCCCTTCACGATCAGGCACTCCTTTATCTAATGAAGTAGAGTTCCACAGGGACGGGGCCAGAAATGCAAATGCACAGGCCCCAGAAGTCTTAAGGCAAACCCTGGGAATTTCTAGCAATCCCTCATTGGCAGAACACAGAAGCTTTTACAGATAACATGGTCCCTGTCCATGTAGGGCTTTGTAGGTCAGCAAACCAACCTTGAAGTTGATCCGCCACTGACTAGACAGCCAATGCAGATCACGCAGCACAGGTGTGACATGACTGGATCAAGACAAGCCAGTCAACAGATTGGCCACCATGTTCTGCACCAGCTGCAAGCGGCAGATATCAACTCCTGGTAGCCCTAGGAACAGGGAGTTGCAGTAATCAAGGCAAATGGTCACAAAGGTATGCACCAATGTTGGAAGGTCATCAGGAGAAACCAGGTGCATAAACCAGGTGATATTCCTTAGATAGTAAAAAGAGATCTTGACAACAGATGATACCTGAGATTTAATTGTCAATCCCTCATCAAAAATAATGCCCAGATTTTGCACCCAGTTAGAGGCTATCAGCTGGCTACCTTCCAGCCAAAGCCCAGAAGGCTGCCCAGCCGTAAGCCCCTCAATCCAATGACCCGGGTCCACAACCAAAATCTCGGTTTTGCCCAGGTTCAACCTCAGCCAGTTGGAACTCATCCAATCCTGGATCTCAGAGAGGCAGTTGTTAAAGACCGAGACAGCATTATCCCATTGGGGCACAAAGGACATGTACAGCTGAGTGTTATCTGCATAGCAGTGAAAACTCAACCCATACCACCTTCCAATGTCCCCGAATGGCAGCATGTATACCGCAAACAACATGGGTGATAAAACAGAGTGCTGCAACACCCCAGAAGGCAGGGAGAAAGAGCCAGAGGAACAGATACCTGACACCACTCTCAGAGGCGAGTGTGCTACCTGCTGAGCCACTGACACAGTTTGTTAGAGACAGGTGTGTTTCCAGACACCCTGAAGGAGGTGGTTGTCATACCCCTGCTAAAGAAACCTTCTCTTGACCCAGACTGTCTTGCTTACTACAGACCAGTCTTTAACCTTCCCTTTGTGGGTAAGGTTATTAAGAAGGTGATCACGCAGCAACTGGACGATCATCTTACCATCCACAATATCTACGATCCTCTCCAGTCTGGATTTCGGAAGAGACATAGTACTGAGACGGCTCTAGCTTGGGTACTCAATGATCTCCTGACAGCGAGAGATCAGAGGAGCCATTCCATCTTGATTCTTCTTGATTGCTCTGCAGTGTTTGGCACCTTGGACCATGGTGTGTTATTGGAGCACCTGTGGTTGATCTGTGAGCTCTTGGGCACAGTCTTCAGATGGTTCCAGTCTTTCCTCACAGGCAGGTTATAGAGAGTGGTGTGATTAGAAGGCTGTGGATTCTATCCCCACACCAGGCACTTGGGTTAATATCCAAATACTGACACTGTAGTGCAGCATGAGGGGGGTGCTGCACTCCTGAGATGCTGTCTTTCAGATGAGACGTTAAACCGAGATCCAATCTGACTGTTCCAGTGGTAGTCCAGGTGGATGTTAAAGATCCCATGGCACTTCTCAAAAAGACATGGGGAATTTTTTATTAAAAACGTAAAACAAAATATACAAAATTGTATTACATCATACAAAATCAAAATGAAAGTAATCAAAAAACAGAAAGAAGTAGTACAGCATACATAAACCACATTTGTACAGAACCCCCAACTCAGCCCCACTAAAAGAGTAGGGAAAAGGCCAATGAAAACTTAAAATAAAGATACACAATTGTAATATACAAAATCAGAATGAAAGAAACCAAAAACAGAAATCAGTATTACAGCATACAGGAACTATAAACAAAAATGAATAATCCTCAAGTGTACAGACACCCCATCCCATTATCACTAAAAAAGTAGGTGAATGTGCAATAGAAGACTGAAAATGAAATATATAAAAATGAAGTGCATCACACAAAATCAAAAAAGGAAGGAAATCAAACACAGAAATTAGTACAGTAGTACAGCATACATGAACTACAAACAGAAACAATCCGTATATGAACACAACCTCCATCTCATTCCCATTAAAAGAGGAGGGGAATTGGTCACATAAATATGGAAACAAAACATATACAGAAGAATTGATCAGCATGCAAAAACAGTATACAAAAGTGAAAACAAACATAAAGAATTATTACATCATACATGCAATACAATGGGGCAGTTAAAAAAGGTCAAAAATGATAAGTCACTGTAGAACATCCCACCCCTACTAAAAGAGGAGGGAAACGAAAGAAACAAAAAAAAAAAAAAAAGGCAGAACTACAATCATGAATGACAGTATGTTAAAGTATCCAGAGACAACCTGTCCAAAACTTCCGAAATACAGTGGCAGAAAGTCTAAGCTTTTCACGCTCATAAACATCTCGAATACCATGAAATATCTGGGTAATGATTTGCACAGAAGTATACATTATTTGTTGCAAAAGAAAGGCACACCGAGCCTGCCACAGGTAGTACCGGCAGAGTGCAAATATCAATCGTAATGTGTTGGGATGATAAGATAGCAAAGAAGAAGGATAAATACCAAATATCAAAATGTCGTATGTAATTATAGGGAGGGCCTTATCCTTCCACTTATGAAGAAAAGCAGTCCACACTTGAGAACTAAAAGGACAATCGATAAAAAAAATGTTGCATAGTCTCAGGGATATTGGGATAGGTATCTCGAGGACAAAACCTCTCTTCCAGAGCTTTATGCTTATGGTTGTTACGGGCACCCAGCTTACCATGGCAAGAGAGCCAAGTAACATCCTAAAACTTTTAGGGGTATCCTAGGATCAGTTAATTGGGAAAAAACAATAGTAGAATCAAGCACATTACCATAAACGTCAACCAAGGTAGACAGATCAGAAAAGTGTGAAAGTAAAATGGAGTTATATAACTGTTTTTGAGAGCTAGACAAAACGGAAGAAACTTGCAAATGCCATTGTCTAGCCTTCAAAAACATGGGGACAAGAAAACAGGGTGGATTATAGCTCCTGAAATTCTGGGGAATTTCTAAGGAAGGGGTCTGCCACACCTGACACAAGGAGCTAGTAAACCACCGAGTCAGAGAATGCCAAATGTCAGCTTGAGAATGGATTAGAAAAGGAAAATTGGACTTAAGAAAGAGACAATGAAAAAAAAAACACAAGATGAAGCATCCTAACACCCCCATTGCAATAATCCAGGTAAGTGAATGACCACTTAACAGGTTTCAGGCGACTGCCCCAGAACCCCTGAAAAAAAACATTATAAACCCATGCCTCTAAAGAAAAGGGTATCGGGAAAATTGCAGCCAGGTGCAAAAACAAAGGAAGGACCAGGGTCTTTAAAAGAAGGACCCTCTTTGTTTTAGCTATGAATTTCCCTTTCCAAGAGGTGACAAGGCAAGAAACCTTATCAAGGGATGTCCCCCAGTTATAGGAAGCATCATCAGAGGTGCCAAACGTAAGTCCCAAAATTCTAATGGGAGAAGTAGCAAGGGGGATGAGAGACATTTGAGGAGCCGCAACAGGAGCATCCATTAAGGGGAGAAAAATATCGGTACTTTTCCCATAATTCAGACGAGACCCAGAGACAGATTCGAAACTCCGTAAAAGGAGGAGGAGGTCATCTTCGTTGAAAGAAGAAGTAGTGTGAATACACAGGTCATCAGCGTATGCAGACACTGAAGTTAAAAATGACCCAGAAGGTGACAAAATCTTAGGGATAGATGGACTAGCCAATAATTTCCGAAGTAAGGGATCAGTCTGAAAGGCATAAGGCAAGGGACTCAATGGGCACCCCGATGGATGCCCTTTAAACTTAAAAAGAAAGAACAAGGGGACTTATTGATATGTGGCTGGATCCAAGCAGTGGCATACAGCAATTTGATCCAGGCCAAAACTGAGATGGAATACCGTGCTTAGACAAAGCCAGAAAAAGGTAAGAATGAGCCACACTGTCAAACGCCTTCTCCTGATCTAAGGAAATTAAGAGGGAAGGGGAAGCAGTAGTATTAGAGTACACAATATTTCTGATGAATGATAGATTAGAGGTGATGGATCTATAAGGGACAGCTCAGATTTGAACATCTGAGATAAGGAGTTCAGCTAAAGGGGAGTCGTTTAAGGAGAATAGAAGCAAAAATTTTATAATCAAGATTAAGGAGGCTTAAAGGCCTCCAATTCTTTATATCCGATCTGTCACCCTTTTTAAAAAGGAGAATCTTAATCGCATCAGAAAAATGACTAGGAACAGAATTCATAGTGAGCATAGTATTAAAAACTAAGGTCAAAACAGGAGAAAACAATTCCAAAAAATGCTGATACAACTTGGCAGGGAGTCCATCCATACCAAGAGAAGAATTATTTGTCTGCCTCCGAATGGCAGACTGAACCTCCTCTAAAGTAATGGGTGTGACGAAGAGCATCAAGTCATTCCTGAGAAACAGGATGAAAAGGAATGTCAGAAAAATAATCAGCAGGAGAGGCTACAAGGAAGGGGGACCCAAAAGTCATCTCCAAATGGGAACTCACGATTTGGTTAATATCAAGTAAATTATCATGCAGCGTATGAGTCAAGGGGTCAGCAAGGTGCTCCATATGGGAGGCTGCTACCCTAGTAGCACAACTTTTATAAATATCAAAAGAAGCTTTAGTGCCTTGCATACCGGATCGAGCCTCGAAAGGAAGAGACAGTGCCCTATTATGTTGAAAACATGACATATCAGACTTCAAAGCCTGTATGTTATGAGAAAGATCCATACCAGTCTCATAAGCCCTAGAAATAGTGTCATAGAGTTTCTGTTGCAAGTGGAGGTAATTGAGATAAGCATTAAAGGTTTTAAATTTGGCCATCTGCAAAAAAAATGATTTCAAATCACACTTGGTGTCCTCCCACCAAGACAGGGGAGAATGGTAGGCATTCAGGATGGAAAATTGAGCCTTCAAGAGTTCCTAGCAAGAGGCAGAAATATATGTGTTCAGCAGTAAAGAGGTACTCAACTTCCATCCGGAACAAGAGTGAGGAGAAAAGGAACCATCAGAGGGAAAGCAATGAAACAAAAGTACTAAGTGGCCAGAGGTTTCGCAGGGCAAGACCTTTGCACTACGAACCTTAACATTCTGGGAGACGAACAGTAAATCAATACGGGTAGCAAGGGTCCCCTTAAAGAAGGTCTTTGCACCAAAAGTGAGCACTTCACAATAGCCATCCTTAAGAGAAGCGCCTCTAATGAGTGATCCCGAAGCAGCCATATCACCGAAAGATCTTCTGAGTGGACCCTCCCCTGTCTGACAAAGAAAGACCACAATTAAAATCCCCACCCATATACAGTTGTCCGCCAGTGTATAAGTACGGCTGCAAGAAATGAAATAAATCAGTGTGAGACACAATACTCTGTGGAGCATATACATTAATAAGTCTGAGATGAGTATAGTGATAAATAAGTGCAATCCAAGAGCATAGCCCTACCCGGGAAGATGTCAACAAGTCTGGTGACCTGAAAATCAAACCCTTTGAATAAAATGCCCAGGCCATCACACCTGTCTTGTCCCATAGACCAAAAGGAAGAGCCTAAAGTCCATCTGTGTCTCACTTGAGAGAAATCATGCCTACTCTTCAAACTTGTGTCCTGAAGGAAGTAAATGTCCTGACCGAGATCCAGTAAAAACTGTAAGTGGCAAGCTGTTTTTATGGGATTTCAGACTACACACATTAAGCGACAAACAGCGGAAAGAAGACATTAGAGGCATGCAAAAGAAAGGTGAAAGGACACAGGAGGGGCAGAGCCATTAAGGTCACTCCAGGAGGCTTCTTGGAAGGGGAAGGATCCAGCTGAGAGTCCGAGGAGTAATCCATTTTGCAAGAGGCCTGAGAAGAGTCAGAATCAGTCTCTTCGCCCTCCGTGTCTCCCCACTGTTTTCTTTTATGCAGAGCATTGTATCTATTTCTAGTCAAAATAGGAAGTTGAGTAACTGAACCAAGGGCTTTCGGTTTCCCCCACCATGCTTTGTGGAGGCAACAACCTGAAAGGGCTTATCCACCTGAGACTGAATCAGAGGAGGGGTTGGGGGTGGCATAGGATTCAAAGCAGAGTCCTGGGAAGGACCCAGCAGAATACTGGACAAATCAGGGGCCACAACAACAGACTCCATGGGCTCAGAAGGAAGAGGTGCAACCGGTCCCATACCAAGAGGGCTTGGGGGCTGAGAAAGCAAGTCAATACCAGTACGGATCAAGGCCTGAGTCTGACAATCAACAATCAAGGCCATTTGATCCTGGGGTGGGCGATCCAACCTGTTGTGATCAGCCCAGGGGCAATGTTGGTAGGAATGCCCTGTCTCCTCACATAGGTTACAACGCAAGAGGTCAGGACAGCCCAAACTGACATGTCCATAGGCCAAACATAAGCTGCAGCGAGGCTTGTTGCAGGTATTACTAAGGTGGGCGCGAGAGCCATACTTATGACAGGTACAAGTTTGGCCTGGATAAAAACACAGACCCTGGTCCCTACCTATGTAAAAACTACCTGGTAAATGCACAATACCCTGATCGGTTTGTCTCAATTTCATCTTTATCTTCCATCCCCCTGTCCAATCGAGGTCTTCGTCCAAAATGGGTCAAGGAGCCTCGAGCAGTTCACAGTGCTGCTTCAGCCAATACTGTATGTCTTCTATGCTTACCCCTTCACTTCGAAAAAGTAAAGTTAAAATCTTAACTGTCGGTTTAGTGAGAGGATACGCATTAAAGAGGACTATCAAGGCTGTGACTTAACTAGTTCATACTTAGTCCAGAATGTTTCCAAGACATAAACATTTTTAAAACTCAAATTATATATAGACTCACCATGTACATGAATGAAGGCAAACAATTCTCCCTCCCCAATGCCCAATGAGTCCCGCAACATAGCATGTAAGACAGTCCTCCTGGTGGGAGCTTTGGAAATGTCATCCATAAATTTTAATCTAACGGCATTCCTGCGTTGGTCAGGCTTGCCAGTGTTCCAAAACAAGTCACTAGGTCATAAAGAGGAAGTGTCAGTAGACTCAGCAGCCAGATGAGAGTTCAGAGGTGCAGTATAACGGGGAAGAGCAGAATCGTCCTCGGAAGAAGAATGACACACAGAAGTAGGAGCAGGTGGAACAACCGTGGGGCCCATAGAAGGATCCAGTACTGGAACTGGTTGTGCAGGAGAAGAGGAAGTGAGGTCCACAGGGATAGCCAGTGAAGTAAGGACTGCAGCAAAAATGGAAGGCAACTGAGCTTCCATAATGATGTCAGTGGCACTGATAGGCCCCGGGGACTTCCAACCAGGTTCTGTGGCAGAAGCGGTCCAGCCAGCCACATGGAGAGTGTCCTCAGGAGACTACTGAGAGGAAGACAGACTTGGCATGCAGGCCAGCACACATAGGTGAAGATGGAGGAAGCACTGCACCATCCGACAACACAGGAGGCAGGAAAGTAACTGGAGCTGCAACCCTCGAACTGTCCCGGAGCCCAGCTGAAGAACAATCAAGAACAGGTGAATGTGAAGGCAATGTTAAATCCTCTAGCAGGAGCGGCTGTACAAGGTGTTTATTTTATTTATTTAGTTTTTGTTGACCGGGTAAGTGCACTAGACACATCCTGCCTATTTTCAGGCACAACCCAGGGGAGGGGGATACAGATGAATGCCAACTGATCTTGAACCAGATTAAGCTGTTGGTGGTATTTTTAGTGAATGAGGGAAATTTGGCAAGGACACCGAGGAAATTCCCCTACTCTTTTCGATAGGTGCCATGGGATCTTTAACATCCACCTGAACTACCACCAGTCCAAGCAGATGGGACCTTGGTTTAAGGTCTCATCCAAAAGACAGCACCTCAGAAGTGCAGCACCCCTCTCATGCTGCACTACAGTGTTAGTACTGGGATATTAACCCAAGTGCCAGATGTGGGAACTGAACCCACAGCCCTCTGATCTCCCAGCCTCAGAAGCGAGTGTGCTACCTACTGAGCCACTGATACTGCTCAACCCATAACTCGTCTTCAGTTAAGATAGACCGTGCTGGGTTAGGCAAACCAGAACATTGTAACTCGTGGTTAAGGTGCTCTGTAGCAGAACAATGTCCAGGAGAAAAGAAATCCATACTGGCAGCAGCAGTAGAACCTGAAATATTGTGAGACACAATCTCAGCGTCTCCAGCCCTTGAAGCAAAAGCAATAGGAGTAGAAGCTTGCAGGGGAGAGCCAGGAGAATCCAGGCTTCCATCTCCAGCCTCCGAGACAGCAGCCATCTTGCCGATAGACTGCCAAGAGGTCCCCCTACAGCAGAGTATGGGAATTTCCCCAGTGCCCTGGCCAAATTTCCCCCCATTCACTAAAAATACCACCAACAGCTTAATCTGGTTCAAAGTCAGTTGGCATTCATCTGCATCCCCCTCCCCCGGGTCGTGCCTGAAAATAGGCAGAATTTGTCTAGTGCACTTACCTGGTCAACAAAAAACTAAATAAGTAAACTCCAGACAATCTCAGCTAGGCCAGGGCTGATGCTCTCAACACACCTCACAAGGGGGGACATTGTTCCTGGGTCCAAACTACAGCAGGTCAGCCACATACTCTAGATGATCCTCACAATATCCTTGACCTCCAACCGGTCAAAGTCGGACCAGACACACCAAGGCCCTGCAACCTCCCATCAACCACAGCCACACCCATTGGAATGGGTTCAACAGATCTCAGACCTGATGTCAGCAACCTTATCTGCAAAGAACTGATCAAACTCATCACATTTCTCCTGTGACAACGTTCTCTAAGACTGCAGACAGGCTGGATTGCGCAGTCTGTCCACAGTTTGTAAGAGCTGAGCTGGTCGGTTCTGTGCATCTCCCTGGACAGGAACTCTGCCTTCTTGAGGGAGATAGCGGATTGATAGTCCTAATGATGTGCCATCAATCTAGGCCTATTGGCATCAAGACCCAATTTCTGCCAGCACTGTTCCATCCTTTGCCCCACTCTCCTCAACTCCTTAAGGTCCTATCAAACCAAGGGGACTGAGGGCGAAGGGTGAGGGGATGAACCTGGACATGAGCTATGGAATCCAGAGCATCAGTCACAGCCTTACTATAGGCCAGCAACAGATTGTCTGGATCCAAGCTTCCACTTGGCAGCCCTGATAGGTCCAGCACTGCCAGCAGGCCAGCAGGGGTCAAACCCCTCAAAGGGCAGTATTGGACCATCTCCGTAGGGGCAGGCCTATGGGGGGGGAGCCTGGAAATTGAACCATAAAGAGTGATTGACTGACCAACTGACTGGCTCCACCACCAAGTCAGAGGTCTCCATACCCAGCAGGAAGACCAGGTCTAATGAATGACCGTATTTATGGGTTGCAGAGGTAATCACCTGTGTGAAGCCTGTCCAAACTGCCAGAGTTCATCATTGACCCAGGCATCAAAGTACCCCAGAACCACCCATCTGGGAGACTCTAATACCACGCTGACAAAGAAATCCATGACTTCCTGCAGAGATTGCTTCCTGTCCCTAGGTAGACGGTAGACAAGAAGAATCCAGCACCCCACACCTGTGCCAACAATACATTTGAAGGATCTGGTCTCCCCAATTGGCACATCTACAAGGCCCAGTTCCGATCTAAAACATATGGCCACACCCTCGCCCCTACAATCCATCCTCAGGCGGTGTATCACTGAGAACCCGGCCGGAATAGCTGACTCAAGAACTGGGCCAGCATTATGATCCAGCCAGGTCCGGGTGATGCAAGCCAGGTCCAATGACCCCACTAGATCTGCAATTATTGCGGTCTTTATTTTAATAGACCTGGCATTGCCTAACACCGCCCAAGTAGGATAGGACACCTTGGCCAGCCATGTCATCTGCCCACTGGAGTGAGCGGTACAGTCTGGCACTCGCTCTTCCCCCGCTTGTCTATTGTATCAGGGACAGGCAGGTTGTAAAAAAATCATAGATCACACTTGTAAAAAAAAAATATTACCCTGATTTCAGACAATGATCATTCTGACATTGCAGTCATTCTTGATGTGCTAATCAGTCTGCATACTGTTTTTGTGGGAAATGGGATGCGGGTGGGAATGTAACACTTCAAAGCCATCAATTTCTCAATCATGTAACCTACCATTGGAAAAACAGACGTTGGCAGGTAGTTCTAAATTAAAAGAAAATATCTATTGTGAAGCACACATTAAGCATGGGGCTTAATGTTAAGCTGCCGCCCCTTTAAAAGCACTTCGAACTTGCATGTAACAATTTGTTGCACTGCCTGGCAGTGCCATGTATGCCTGTCAGTCAGAGAATTAGTCAGTCTGAGGCCTGTCCTCAGGAGAAGAACACATGCTGCACAGAATAAACCTGTCTTATTATTATTTTATGTGTCCGTCTAGTTATTCGCATGGTCCAGATGGGGTCCTCACCAGCAGTAGCAGATGGGTCTGGCAGACCACAGAGAAGGTCATTTTTTTATTTAGTGATTTGGAAAAGACCTTTGAGTGCAAGCTCTTTTACAAAAGTTCCACGTCATAGATTGCAAAACAAAGAACAGCAGGAGAAAGCAAAGGTACATTACAATGAATGATTCAGCTTGGATTCAGAACTTACAGAATAACTCAAAACATAGGTACAAGTTAAATAACAAGAAAAACACTTTATGAGGGTGGAGGGGGGAATAAGTAGCCACAGAGTGCCTTGTCAGTAGTTCAGAGAGATGGGGATAGCTGGCAGTATGGTGAAGAAATGAGGTACGAGAGAGAGGTATGTAATGCAGTGGAAGCGAAGGGTGGGGGAAGAAGGGCGATAAGGTATAGGGATAAATGGTGGGGTGAGGAGAGGCTGAGTGGAGAAAACTTGCTAAAGTAAATGGTGGGGTGTGAGGGGGCATGGTCAGGCAGCCTGCATTAGTAGTGACTGTTAGGGAAACTCACAGGACTGTGAGTTGGAGGAGGGGGTAGGGGTGGTGGGTGCCGAAGGAGCATGATGCAGACTGATTGCTGGGGCAAGTCATGAGAAGGGACAGAGGGAGGGGGTACCTGAAGCCTGCCTAGTGCTTGCTGGGGGGGCAGAGAGAGCAGGTGTGACTGGACTCAGGAGCAGGTGCATTTAGAGAGTGTTATTAGGTGCTGTTTGAGGTCAGTTTTGAATTGTGCCAAATTGGTCCTTTAGTGGCAGACCAAGTAACCAAAATGCCACACAAGGTGGAGAATGCAGCCCTTCTGTCCAGACACCATCTTGCTTGCCTGTGTCACTGGGTACCCCAAGTAATCTACCCCAGTATGCCTAAACTGCTTGAATGTTAATTAAACTACAACCTTGGCTGCAGAGAGAAAAAAAAAATATGAACTGTGTCCTGTCTCATGCTGCAGCCTTCCTACTTTACAAAGATTGTTGAAAGAAACAACTGTGCAACCCTGCTGGCAAGCGGCTCCATGACTGAACTGTACTGTTCAAAATTACATCTATTAAACCCTATACCCCATGGAGCTGAAAACTGTCCCACATGGAGCCCCCCTCCAAAGCTGCATCCCATCATGGCAGGGTCTGCAGGAAGCCTGCTCCTTTATCAGTCTCTATCTGTGAGGATTGCTACTAAACAAAAGGGACACACTCCCATTTCAGCCAACGTTTACTACCCCCCCAACCCGTGTGCTGCACACTGCTGCTCCAATAAACTGTTGTGAAGACTGCAACTGGCCCAAAGACAGCAGAGTCATTAAATGTGCACCGCAATCCTAGTCAGTAAAGCACCCGGAAAATAAAATCATTGCATTTACTGTAGCTGTTCGCGCAGTACTTCTCCATGCCATTTCATATCCTGGGGCCCTCTCCTCACTAAAGCCAAACCACGGAGCCAGACTGGCCCACTACCATCCCTAACAGCTGCAGCACGCTCCTGAAACCAGTCAGTAAGCAACTAAAACAGCCTCTCGCCCTCCTATGACCTGCTGCTCCAAGGACCGCTCCACACATGGAGCCATTAAAGCAAACACAGCCCCAACAAATTAAATAAAATACAGGGCTGCACCTGATGACTAGGAGCAAAGTGATCCCTGACTCAACACAGCAGCGCTCCTCTTGGAGCAACAGAAGACAGCTGCCCAGCCAGCACCACAAGGACTGTGGTTCCTCCACAGCCCTCTGGCAGCTTCATGGAAAGCCCCCCTTCCCCGGTCAGGCAACAGGCCTCTATTGCCTTCTGCCAAGTCCGCGGCTCCCCCCGACGGCAGCCCTAATTCTAGATTCTTTCCTCTCTTCTGCTTCAGCCAGTCTTGCTACTGCAAAATGATGTGATCCACGCCACACTTAACCCTCCTGCCTCTCACCCCAAGCAAGCCGCTCAGCTTCCTCATCAAACAGGGCCTTTGTTTCTTGCTCCAGGATTCACCAGCCTACCAACAAGCTGGATGGAGCCTGTGCTCATCCAAAACAGCCAGCTTGCTCCTACAGCCACACAGGGCTACAAGACCACCCTCAAGCTTGCTCCTCTACTCCAAGCTGGGGCAATACGCTCCAATCCAGCAGAAACCAACCACCTGGATGGACACAATCCAAGCGGCATGACTTGCACAAGAATCTATGGCAATGTCCCAGGCTACCAGTGTACAAGCACCTCAGTCATCACAGTTAGCCACACTCGCAACATGTGTCCAGCAGCAGCAATCAATGATAGAGATGCTCACTATAAATATCAATACTCTGCACCGCAGCTCAACTGCTTCTTCTACTACCTCTGTCAATGTCCTTCGACCATTTCGACAGCGACCTGATCCACCTCTACCTTCACGAGAACCAGTGACCTGCCAGTGGTGTGGATTCAGGGGACACACTGCCACTGTCTGCCAAAAGCTAAAGTACAACAGAAATCAAGAGAACCACAGGTGCCCACTGCCGCACAATCAGCAATATAACCGCAACTACTCTCAGGATCAGGGGAACACATCAGCTGACTGCCCCTCTGACTCGCAATTCAAACAAAACGCATCCCTCAACTGCAAACTCTGGCACAATCTCACTTCCAGGGGCAAAGGTACCTGTCATCCAATCACCTCTCCTAGCAAACTACATACCTGGCACTATCGGAGATTGGTTCATGCACGCCTTAGTCGACACTGGAGCAGAAATATCAGTTATCAACAGCAGTATTCTGAACATCCAAGCTATTAGTCACATGCCTAATGTATCTTCAGCTGACATAAAGTACATTATCACAGCGAGCACAGCTACAGTACCTATCACAGGTGTGGTCCATCCCAAGCTCCACTTTGGCTCACAGCAAGCTACTGTCAAGTTTTACATCGTTCCTGATCTTCAACCTGCAATAATTCTTGGCCTGGACTTTCTCAACGCTCACAAAGCCATCCTAGACTTTGCCTCAAACAAACTGTCACTAGATCCTCAGAGGCAACTCACAGCTATAGACTCACTCACTGTGCCTCCTCAGTCAGAAATGACTTTGATTGCCAAGATTTGAGGTGAATCCCTTCCACAAGGTGTTGTTGGCATTGTCACAGGATCCCCCGAGCTGCATTCATTAGGTATCCTTCCAAGAAATACCTTATCAGCAGTGAATGATGGTGCAGT
Organism: Neoceratodus forsteri; assembly: GCA_016271365.2. Lineage (NCBI taxonomy): Eukaryota > Metazoa > Chordata > Ceratodontiformes > Ceratodontidae > Neoceratodus > Neoceratodus forsteri. Next base: position 1,188,613,387 of record CM057451.1, on the reverse strand, counting down.
CTTCCAAAAATGCTGCAACTTCACAGATGAGCCAGTGGTCATTTCAAAGGGTGCCAACATCGGAAAGTTTGTCTGCTTGTCTTCAGGAGACTAGCTCCATCTCATACAAGAACCTCAGCTGGGCTCCACCAACTATATTCCTGCCAGTACTATCTCTACCACTCAAGCTTCAAAGTTACCCCTCAGTCAGAGACTATCCTCGTCAAAACTTCCAGCATCCTCAACAGAAAAGCAACAACTTCTGAAATTCCTGAAGAATTACCCAGATGTCTTTGTTGGTTCAGATAACAAGTTCGGATGCTGTGATATCCTGCAACGCACCATCGAGGTGCAGCCCAACCAGAAACCAATCTGTCAGTGAGCCTACAAAGTGGGACACAAACAGAAACAAGTCCTCGAAGACATAATCAAAGACATGCTCAACCAAGACATTGTTGAAGAGTCTACAAGTCCCTGGGGTGCACGTTGCTTGCTGGTGGTAAAGAAGGACAAAGGGTATCACTTTGTGGTAGACTACAGAAAACTCAATGCCTTTACAGAACAGGATGCTCATCCCTTGCCTACAACCGAAGATGCCTTAGAGAGTCTTGGTGCAGCCAGTCCTGCTTACTTCACCACTCTAGACCTCCAGAGTGGGTTCTATCAAATTTCCAGGAAAGAACTGTCAAGTACCTAGAGGCCAGAGGGGCACAGGACCCAAGGCAGCATGGATTCACAGCAGGAAGGTCATGCCAGATGAATCTGATAGATTTCTTTGACTGGGTGACCAAAGTAGTAGATCAGGGAGGGACTGTGCACATGGCCTACCTAGACTTTAGCAAGGCATTTGACTCAGTCCCACACAAAAGATTAACATACAAGTTAGCCAGCCTGGGAGTGGGTCCCAAGATGATAGCCTGGGTAAAGAATTGGCTGGAGAATAGGACACAGAGGGTAATAGTAAATGGAGTCCACTCTGAAGAAAGAGGGGTTACTAGTGGGGTACCGCAGGGTTCAGTATTATGACCGGTCTCTTCAATGTCTTTATAGCGACATTGCAGAGGGACTGGAAGGAAAAGTATGTCTCTTTGCAGATGACACAAAGATCTGCAACAGAGCTGATGCACAAGGTGGGGTGGAAAGGATGAGAAGGGACTTGGCGAGGTTAGAGAAATGGTCAAATGTATGGCAGCTTAGATTTAATGCTAAGAAGTGCAAGGTAATGCACCTGGGAAACAAAAACCAAGGGGAAGAGTACACAATGGGGGGTGAGATACTGTACTAACAACAACAAAAATGGAAAGGGACCTGGGGGTAGTCATATCAGATGACTTAAAGGTGGGCAAGCAATGTGAGAGGGCAATAAGGAGGGCTGGGGGGATACTGGGATGCGTAGGGAAAGACATCACCAGTATAAAACAGGAAGTTGTTATCCCTCTTTACAGACAGCTGGTGAGACCCCATCTGGAGTACTGTGTGCAGTTCTGGAGACCCAATCTCTGCAAGGACATAGACAAGATGGAAGCTGTCCAGAGGAGGGCAACTAAAATGGTGCAGGGTCTGCACCAGAAGACATATGGAGAGAGACTAAAGGAGCTTAATATGCATTGCCTCGAGGGAAGGAGGGAGAGGGGGGACATGATAGAAACTTTCAAGTACCTCAAGGGAATCAACAAAGTCCAAGAGGGTAGCATCTTTCAAAAAAAGAGGCATGCAAGAACAAGGGGCACAATTTGAAGATGGGGGGCTCAAAGGTAATGTAAAAGTATTTTTCACAGAGGGGTTGTGGATGCATGGAACGGCCTTCTGGAGGAGGCTGTGGAATCAAAAACAGTGGTTGAATTCAAGCATGCATGGGACAGTCATAAGGCAATTCTAGGGGGTGGGGGTAGAAAGAAGTAGGCTGCTGGTTAACTAGGATCTTCAGCTTATCCATTAGGTAGGGAAGTGGGCAGACTGGGTGGGCCAAGAAGTCCTCATCTGCCGTCAAAGTCTATGTTTCTATGTTTCTGTGTATGTTTCCATTCATCCAGCTTCTCGTCCATACACAGCCTGGTTCTGCCACTTGGGACTTTTTCAATTCAAATGTCTGCCTATGGGTTTTCGGAACAGTTGAACCACATTTCAACATGCTATGTGGGTTGTCTTGTAAATCTTGCCTAGTCTATCTGGATGATGTGATTGTCTTCAGCAGAATTTTGCCAGAGCTCCTCCAACATCTCCAAGAAGTGTTCAAACATCTCAGACAAGCCAGTCTGAAGCTTTGCCCAGAAAAGTGTTGTTTTGCGCAGCATCACATTCATCACCTGGGACATGTAGTTAGTTCTCAAGGCATCTTTCCAGATCCAGACAAGCTCTCAGCAGTCAAAGACTATCCAGAGCCTAACAATCACAAGGACTTTTGAGCTTTCCTGGGCTTGTCTGGCTACTACCGAAGGTGCATTTGCAACTATGCCAAGATTGCAGCTCCACTGTACGGCCTCACCAAAAAGGGATGTGACTATATTTGGACTTACAAATGTAAAGAGGCCTTTGAAACCTTAAAACAAAATCTAATCTCTTCTCCAGTATTGGCCTACCCAAGGTTCAACCAACCCTTCAAGCTCTGCTCAGATGCTAGTTCCTTTGCAGTAGGCGCTGTGCTCTTGTCAAATTCAAGATGGAACAGAACGAGTTGTCTCCTATGCCAGGCACTCTCTTTCCTCAGCTGAGTAGAACTATGGCATCACAAAAAAAGAATGTCTAGCCACAGTATTTGCCATAAAGAAATTTGACTGCTACCTTCGCTACTCCTCCTTTACAGCTATCGTTGATCACTCTGCCCTCAGACAGTTATTCAAAATGAAGGAGACAGTAGGCAAGTTCACATGATGGATTGCCCTGCTGCAATCCTACAACTTTGAAATTCAGTACAGACCAGGTTGAGTTTTTTCAAATGCCGATGGTGTAAGCCATAGACGATATCCCTCTGCATCCTCCTTAACAGATGAAGAATCCTGCTTACAAGCTCTTCCCTTCCATGCCACGGAAGTGCTTCCTGTGGACAGTCCTACAGCACCTCAAGTTGCTTTGCTGCTACCAACCACTTCTACAGAGAGACACACAAATCCTCAGTTACTGCAAGCAGCCTAAGAGCTTCTCATCTCCTCAACATCCGATCTGTCCCTGGCAACTGTTAAATGCAATAAATAACTGACATTCAGTTTACTGACATAATCACCTACTTAGAGTCTGGAACCTTGCCGCAACAAAAGAAGCATCACCAAGATGTACTTTTCTTTGCTTCGCAATACTTCCTCAATGACGGAGTGCTTTTCCACATGTGGACCAAGAAAGGCAAGGGACATCTCATGGCTAGAACTCACGTACAGCGAGCTGTGCCAGCCTCTCTAATCAATCAAGTTCTTCTCTCCACTCATGCCTCTCCACTCTCTGGAGGTCATATGGGAATACACAGAACTCTCGAAAAGACAAGGCTTCACTTCTTCTGGCCTCACATGAACAGGGACATTGTCCAGTTTGTAAAATCCTGCCAGCCCTGCTCCCAAAGAAAGCCTCCTGCCAAACTGACAAAGGCACACATCATTCCAATGCCTGTAGCCACTGAACCCTTCCAACGAGTCAGCACTAACATCCTTGGGCCCTTATCAACATGCGCTGACTCTGGCAACAAGTACCTCCTTGTTTTTGTGGACTACCTGATGAAGTATTTGGAACTAATCCCTCTAAAAGACATTAAAGCTGCCACTGTGGCAAGTGCCTTTCTCAACACAGTCATTTGTCATCACGGTACCCCCATCATATCTGCATTCAGACAGAGGCACGAACTACCTGTCAACCATTGTTCGAGAAACTTGCAAACTTCTCGACATAAAAAAGACACATACTACAAGCTACGATCCACAATGCAATGGACAGAGTGAATGAATGATGTCTACCAGTGTCAGCACACTCTCCAAGTACCTGGATGAGATGCACGACACCTGGGACTGCTTTGATCCCTTTGAGTGGTTTGCCTACAATACCAGCCCTTGAGTCGACAGCACAGAATACACACCATTCTTCTTAGTCCATGGACATCACCCAAGAACTCCACTGGACAGAATCTCTCACTGCTAGAGGTTCCTAAGTCAGCTTCTTCTTTCATTATCCCTCTGCTGGAACAGCTTGAACTTGCCCAACATGTTGCAATCACCATGTTGGGCCAGAGAAAATCTGCCATGCAAAAAATGTCTGCAGCCTAGTCGCATGAGCCTTCATTCTCTGTAGGGCACATTGTTTATTTGTACTAACCTGTTCTTGTTCCGGGCGCCACCAAGGAACTGCTTCACCCCTGGAGTGGTCCCTTCTACATCATAGAAGAGCTTCCTCTGGTCCACGTTCATCTGCGATGCAAGTCAGATGGAAAGCTGGTACACAACAAAGTTCATATAAACCGACTAAAGCATGGGTACCTGAGAAACAACCTTCTAGATGACCCCAGTCCACCCAGAAATGAAGCTGCCCTTGAGCCTGCCATCCTCTCTGAAGCTGAGATCCCTCCAGACAACTTGCAACTAGTTCCTATAGATCTTTCCACTCCCGGCGCTCTCCAGCTGGATTCCATTTTGCCAGATGATTTGCCTGGGACTTCCTCTTCTTCTCAACCTTCTTCTTCTCAGGACTGTCTTCTACACACCACAGTGTGCCAGAACGAGAAGATCTTAAGAAAGAAGTTTACAAATGGATCCTGAACTTACAGAGTCAAATGGTATGGATTTGACAGTGGGCAGAACTCCTGGGTTGCTTTTAACAGCCTGACCCCATCCTGTCAGGAACTAGTGTAATAAACGTATGCCTCCATTCCCACTGACCAGAAAAGTCGACGGAGGTCTTGAACTTTTGTAACTGGACTCAGTGTATTTTGGGACTAATTCCTTTTCTGTCTTTAACTGTTTTGCAGTGAATGTCTTCCTGTACCTATATTATGAAACTGTTCTGATGATACTGCATTCCTGCATGTAACACTTTTTTTCCCCTTAGGAATGTCTTTACATTGACAGTTCACCTATATTGTTATCCAACTGTTATTAAAGTTTTGGCCTGCACTCTGGGTAACCTCCTGCTGCTACCTTTCCCTCTCTTCCCTTTTCTTTCCCCCACACTTTAGCGCTTGTGGCATGATGACCAAGTCTCAAGTACTGTTGTGTTTTCCCCTCTCTGGTGCTACTCTGACTGGTCCCCAGTGTAGTCCAGGTTCTCCCCTCCCCCCTCAGTGGAATTCTGTTTTGTTCAAAGTAATACCTTGAAATGCATGAAAAATGTATTTTGCCTTTAAAACTTCCTTAAAATATTTCTTAGACACTGTTATAGATTTATTACTTGTTCAAGCGGTGCTCACATTCACTGTTCCGGCAGTGATGTGAAGCACACATTAAGCATGGGGCTTAATGTTAAGCTGCTGCCCCTTTAAGAGCACTTAGAACCTGCATGCATCTATTTGTTGCACTGCCTGGCAGCGCCATGTATGCCTGTCAGTCAGAGAATTAGTCAGTCCGGGGCTTGTCCTCAGGAGAAGAACATCTGCAGCACAGAATAAACCTGCCTTATTATTTTATGTGTCAGTCTAGTTATTCGTACGGTCCAGATTGGGTCCTCACCAGCATCAGTTGTTGGGTCTAGCAAACCACAGAGAAGGTAAGGGGTCCTTTAGTGGCTAACCAAGTAACCAAAATGCCACACTATCAAACAGTGCAGTGCCCACTAATGGCAGATATACCAGTAGAGGGACTACTTTACCCAACAATGACTAAAAATGTTTTTTCTACTCATTTTGTTTAAGCGTTGTTTTTTTTTAATGCTTTAAAAAATTAGACATGTAGACCCATTTTCTAAGTGTAATATAACCCTCCAGGGTAGGTGGTATGGGCAATACTGGACCTTGCAGGGGGCTGTAAGGCCCTCTGCCTGAGACATTGGGCCTCCTTACACCTCTGGGCAACCTGGTATTGCCCAGTACTGCCCACCCTGTTGAGTATTATTGCTTGCTTAGTAAGTTAGTAGCTAGATTATGTTGACATTTAGGAGGGGGAAGCTACAGGTATAACTGTGCTCCGTGCACTGTACATATAGAACTGGTGTTACTGGTATGTCAGCTTGCTGTTTCATATTACATGGTATATTTACAAACTTTATTTGCATTATGGTGCCACTGCAAAAGGCAATATTCATTGCTATATTTATTTCTCATAAATAATTATTGAGTAACACAAGTTCCTGGTGCACCATCTTGCTGTTAATGTATTGACTGTTTCCATTTGTTGCAGTGCCAGAGTGAAGGGGAATTACCCTTAAAGCGCCCCTGCTGCCTCAAAAAGAATTTTGAGAAAATAAAAATAATTTTAAGCAGTTTAGACTAGATGTGATATTATTTTGTAGTTTTCCTCTTATTCTTCATAATTATGGAAATTAACAGAAGAACAGTATCATCCTACCCTCGTCTTCCTTCTCTCCAGCTGCTTGTCTACACCTGACATTACAATCAGTCCTTTCTTTGTGAATTCATAATTAGCTCCACAGGAAAAGATTATAATGTCACAAAAAGGGATTCTGATGTCAGGTGTAGAAAGTAGCTAAAGCAGATGAAATCTATTAGACAAGAGTTTCTAGTTCCAAAATAATATGCACAATGATGAAGAAAAGGAGGACGTTTCTTAGATAGAAACACAGAGGTATAGAAATGTTGGCAGAAAAAGAGCGTCAGTCTGTCCAAGCTGCCCTGTTGTACCCTACAAAACAAACAATGGCCACTCTGCTGCTGACATGATTGGTTTATAACACACAATGATTAAAACAACAACAATGGTGCCGTCCACCAGTTAGGTTGTCTAAAAGTGCTTTATTGTACATAAAGCATTATGACAACCTGGATATAGTAGTAGTGAGGCGCATGATGTTGGGCTGCTGAAAGAAACATGCCCTGGCCATTTTCGCACATGTACACTTTTAGGCCACTTAACTTGTGAATGATGCCATTTTTGTTGTTTACCCTGTTTTACCCTATCCTACCCCAGGACTTAATGTTTCGTAAGGGTTATAGCCCTCACCTGCACCCCCTTCCCCCACTGTACTGTTTTCCCCTGTGTAACTAATAAGCCTTTTACTCAGCCCCACCTGTGTTTGAAACCATTAATGGTTCCCGCACCCACCACCTCTGCTAGTAGGCTGTTCCATGGCTCAACAGGACAGACATGTGTTCACATCTGGAATCAAACCTTTGACCTTTTGCTTGTTTCTGATACTGCCCCCACTACTGTAGGTGTTCCACAGGGATCGATTTTAGGCCCTCTCCTTTTCTGACTGCACATCATTGATATTCAACAATGACTGTTGTCGTGCCTAGCCAGTCTTTATGCCTACGATCTGGTCCTCACTGTAACTACTAATAACATTATGAATATTAATAACCTCCTGATGGACAACCTACAGGCTGTTCAAAACTGGCTTGCTAACAGTAAGCTTGCTATTCAACACCTCAAAAATCCAAGCCATGCTATTTGATTCTGTACCAAGACCAAGACTAACACATTGCCTATCTCCTCTCTTTGTTAAATGTAGTGATGGCATTGTCCTGGCCTCAGTGTTGGCTTGTAAGTCTCAGGGAGTAACTCTTGACACCTTCCTTGATTTTTCCTTACATATCTCTCAAATCTATAAATCGATAAATACCAGGCTTGGTCTTTCATATAGCATCAGACATAACCTCACGGCCAAGGCTTGGCTTGCTATCACACATGGTATTCTCCTACCCAAGTTTCTATATGGGGTCCCTGTGTATGCAGCATTGGCAAAGGCCTAGCTTATGAAATGGGGTGTTACCTGTAAGAATCTCTGTTGGTATGCCCCAGCCTTCTGCTGTCAGGAACATCACTGCAGACTGTATTTTAGGCTGACTTGGCTTCCCATTCACTCACTGCATGACCTATCCATTTAGGGAGTCATGTATAGTGTCACTTTAAACCAGCTGCCAAAGTCACTTTTAGCCTTATCACTGCCTGCCCATGATAGTTACTCTCTACGATCACCTGACTAGGGGCTCCTGTCTCTTCCAAAGATGAAAACGAACCTAGGCAGCATTGCCTTTTCAAACTTTCCTCCAAGGCTTTGGAGCTCATTCCCAAGTGCCATCCTCCATTCCACTACAGCCACAGGCTTTCGTAGCAGATGTTGGGCGCACCCTCTTGATTTTTAGAAATGTAACTGTTTCTTTAATGGTGCACAGCTGCTATAACTATCTTATTGTAATGCACGTTGTATGTATTCCTTGTACGGAGGATGAGTGATGTTGAGAAAACTTCAGTTCAACAGAACTTTGCGAAGTTGGCAACCTTCACAAAGTTCAAAGTGCTGACTTCACAATGTAGGGTGAAGTGGCACTTTTTCCTGAAAAGTTACCAAACTTCACCACCAAAATTGCAATTTTGCAGGAAAAAAGTGCAACATTACCAGAAAAACATTGCAAAGTTGGCAAGGTCGAATTTGGTGCTGGCAGTGGGAACTTTGCAAAGCTCCGTTAAGTCGAATTTGGTGCTGACAGTGGGAACATTGCAAAGCTTCGCAGAGTCAAATTTTCACAACTTTGGAGCAACTTCACTGGCAAAGTTTAACTTCACTGCACCCCTACTTGTACACCTGTATTGCTTACTATCTTGTATTGTAGCCTCAGACACTTATTCACTGTGTGACATTGTTTAAATCTTTTGTTCTGTTCTTTGTGATACATTCATTGTAACTCCTATCGTTTTGTAGTATTTTCCTCCCTGCACATGTCGGTAAAAGGGCAGTTTTTTTGACTAGTGCACTTACAAACTAAATAAGTGAATAGATAAATCTTCACCAAAACATGAACTGTTGCTTAAAGTGATTTGTGAAGAAATGATGGTAATGGGATTCAAACCCAAGTCTCCCCATTCAAAACTCTAGCTACAAGGCTACATTGCTTCTGATAAAATAAATTGATAAAAAGATACAATATATTTTTACAAATCTTTACTAAGATATCAAGATATTAATATTGTACATAAATATGTACTGCCAGTGAGCGTCAGTATCACTACCATAACAGCGTGTTGTTGTAAACGATACTGGTAGTTTCTGTGGATAGCAATACCACATTTCCCTTCACTAAACTGTTCCACATAAATATAGTGTATGGTGAAGTGTTGTTCTGTATTGAATTCCATCCCTTTCAAAATGTTGTTGTACCACAGTTTAAAGGTCATGGAATGTGATTCTGCCCTACTGTGGTAGAACAGAATTCTAGAACCTCTAGCGACTACATGAGTCAGTTTCATTTTGGAAGCAAAAGAACTTACAAACACTTATTTCACATAGTACTATACACTATAAAAAATACAGGATGAGCAACTCTATGCACAACCAGTGTGTTTTGCCACCTCAGGGTTCTGATTCCCATGGACCTCTCGAGCTTTGATCTTGAGGTCAGAGGGAATCAGAACCCCTCTCTGGAAGAACACACTGGTTCTGCATAGTTGCCCATCCAGTATTCTGTATATTGCTGCTGAGAAGTGTCAGTTGTTGCTGACGTACCAGCTTGTTTCCCCATTATAGTGTATGGTTAGGGCTTATTGTGCATGGAATTTAGTGGTTCTCAAAAAGTGGTTCATATTCTAAAGATACTGTTGTGCATGTTTTATCATCCAATGCATCTGTGTCCCTGCTCACCCTGACTCTCACCGTCACTCTGCTTTCATTTTTACTGAGCTGTCCCTGCTCACGCTGACTACTGATGGGCACCCTGCTTTCATTTTCACTAAGTGCACTCTCTCTTCCTTTCTATCTACTAGCGCTTGCTGCCTCATGCTAGTTTCCTCTACAAAACTATCTACTATGAAAAAATAAAATATGGATGATCATACACAACTCGCCTTGTGTTTTCATCTCAAGGTTGAGATAACTCCTTGTTCTGACTCATAATTTTACTATAATGTCTTTTATATTAATTGAATGTGTGTGCATTGCAATTTCAAATATGCCTTGTGACCTTCTCTGCCTCTATTGATACATAATTAAATTACAAGTCAAGAAGTATCTCCTTTGTCTGTTTTTTTCCCTTGTCCCCAGGTCACACCTGGAAACGAGCCCTGGTTCAGTATGCCTTTCTGAGCACCAACATTTTAAATAAATAAATAAATAACAACATGAACCTATTCAGCTTTGCTGTCAAGGTCCGTATGCTGTTATTGCTACCCCTCGATGCAAACACAGGCTTGCTGTGCATGGTCATCTATACATTATTCCTTATATGGTGTGTGTTGTCATGTATTGTAGTGATACAGGAAATGATCATCATCATCACCCGTAATTATACTAAGAATTTTTTTAAATGTAATATTGTCAAATGAGGGGCAGCCATTTTTGGCAATGAAAGAGATTTGATGAAAGTGTGCACAGGCAAAAAAAAGACAACACCAAAAAGTTAAACATGCAAGGGCGACATTGTAGCAATAACAGCCAATCTGCAGCCAAACTAAGAAATCATCAGGTAGGGGCAATCCATGGGTGAAACTGTTAGAAGTAGTACGCGTATCATGTAGTTGCTGCAAAAGCACTCATGGAGAATTTGTCTGAAAAATAATCTGAGTTAACTGAGGCTGTGGTAGCTCCGTATAGTGGAGAGAGTGGAAACATAGTAACATAGAACTTGACGGCAGATAAGGACCATCTGGCCCACCTTGTCTGCCCATTTCCCTGCCTACTGTATAAGCTCCAGATCCTATTTGAGCTGCGGCCTACCTCCTCCATCCTGCCTCTATCTTTGCCTTTTGCCTGTCCAATGCATTCTTGACTACAACTGTTTTTGCTACCACAACCTCCTCTGGGAGGCTGTTCCATGCATTCACCACCCCTTCTGTGACATAATACTTCCTCTCATTGCCCCTGAATCTTCCGTCATCCAGCCTCATATTGTGACCCCTTTTTCTTGCACATCTTCTTTTCTGAAATATACTGTCCTCTTGAACTCTATTGATCCCCTTGAAGTTTTTAAATGTCTCTGTCATATCCCTCCTCTCCTTCCTGTCCTCCAGAGTATACGTATTGAGTTCTCTCAATCTCTCCTCATATGGTTTCTGGTGTAGCTACTGCACCATTTTCATTGCCCTTCTTTTGACTGCCTCCACCCTGTCAATGTCCTTTTGGAGATGAGGTCTCCAGAACTGCGTGCAGTACTCTAGATGAGACCTCACCAACTACTTGAACAGCAGCATCACCACCTCCTGTTTTCTACTGGTGATACCTCTCCCTATGCACCCCAGTATTTCACTGGCTTTCCTCACTGCCATCTCACATTGTTTGACTACTTTTAGATTATCTGTTATGACTACCCCCAGGTCCCTTTCCATTTTGGTTGCTGTTAGTACCCCTTCCCCCACTGTATATTCCTCCCCTAGGTTTTTGTTCCCCAAGTGCATGAGTTTGCACTTCTTGGCATTGAGTCCAAGCTGCCACACTCTTGATCACTCCTCCAACTTGCCTAAGTCTCTTCTCATTTGCTTCACCCCCCTGGACTGTCAACCCTATTACAGATCTTGGTGTCATCTACAAACAGGTAGACATTTCCTTCAGGTTCATCCACAATGTCATTTATAAAGACATTAAAGAGGACCAGCCATAGTACTGAACACTGTGACACCCTGCTGGTTATCCCCCTTCTTCAGATTGAACTCTGTTTACCACCACCCTCTGAGTGCTGTTGCTAAGCCAATTTCTGACCCCATACAACGCACAGGGGTAATGCCAAACCTCACCCAACAACTAACACACCAAATTCTGGCCAATGGAAATCATGTATACAAATGCTCACAGCCTGGGAAATAAGATCCCAGACCTGTAGGCAATAATGTCAAAAGCTAAACTGGACATAGTAGCAATTAGTGAGACATGGTTTACCAGTAACCACACTTGGGAGACTTCAGTACCTGGCTATGTATTGTTCAGAAGAGACCGAGGTGCAAAAAGGGGGGGAGGAGTGGCTCTGTATGTCAATGAAAATATCAAAGCTACAGAAATTCAGAATACACATAAGGAGCCAGAAGAACTGTGGGTCACCCTGGAAACAGGAAATGGGACAGCCATAAGAACTGGGGTTGTCTACAGGCCCCCAGACCAGGGGAGGACATAGACACATTACTGTTAGAAGATATACAAAACATGACAGCTAAAGGGGAGGTTCTGATAATGGGAGACTTCAACATACCGGATACAGATTGGTCAATACCAGCAGGAACATCTGCCAGAACTAGACACATAGTGGATTCCCTGCAGGGGGAGGGCCTCAAACAACTGGTACAACAACCCACAAGAGACAGGGCTATCCTAGATCTAGTACTGACTAACACGGAAGGGATCACAGATCTCCAGGTAGAAGGTCACCTGAGGCCAGTGACCATCACATGGTATGGTTCAATTTGGCTACTACATCTAAATCATCCCATTCCAAGGCAAAAATATGGGACTTCAGAGGAGCTGACTTTGATAAGATGACCAACAGAGTAGCTAGCCCTGGCAAAAGAAACACAGGTGAGGGGTACAGGCAAAGTGGGCAAGCATTAAGGATGCAATACTTGAAGCAACATCCCATTGTGTTAGACAGAAAGGAAGTGCAAAAGAAGGAGGAAACCACTTTGGTTCTCAAATACAGTAGCAGAAAGGTCAGAGCCAAAAGGCTGGCCTTCAGGAAATATAAGGGAACACAGCGGATGAAGATAGGAGGCATACCAAACTGCCCTAAGGGAAGCAGGAAGGCAGTAAGGCAGGCAAAGTCCCAAACTGAGGAAACACTAGCATGAACAGTAAAGAAGGTGACAAGACCTTCTATAGATACATTAGTGAAAGGAGAAAGTCCAGTGGGGTATTGCTAAGCTTAATGGAGAAAAGGGAGCATGTGAGGAGGAGGACCTTGTAAAAGCATCTATCCTAAATAGATACTTTGCTCAGTATTTACTGAAGAGAAGGTAGGGCAGGGCCCACAGCTCAGCACCATGGACACGGGGAGGAGGTGAGCACTACTCCCTTCACAAAGAAAGGTCCACAAGAGCTTGCTAAGCTCAGGGTGGACAAGGCAATGGGACCTGATGGCATACATCCCAGGGTACTTAAGGAGCTAAAGGTGGAACTAGCAGAGCCATTAGCAGAACTGTTTAGTGAGTCTCTGAGCACAGGAGAGGTCCCAGAAGACTGGAGAAGGGCTCATGTGATCCCGCTCCACAAGAGTGGTAGCAGGGAGGAGGCAGGGAACCACAGATCAGTCAGTCTTACCTCAGTAGTGGGCAAGATTATGGAGGTACTCCTTAAGGAAAGGATAGTGCAACACCTGGAATCCATAAGGGCACAGGATCCAAAACAGCATGGGTTTACAAAAGGAAGGTCCTGTCAAACTAATCTCATAGATTTCTTTGACTGGGTAACCAGAGTGGTGGACCAAGGGGGAGCAGCTGATGTCATCTACTTTGACTTTAGCAAAGCCTTTGACACTGTTCCACATAGAAGATTGATAAATAAGCTGGATAGGCTTGGGGTGGGTCAGAAGTTGGTCAACTGGGTGGCAAACTGGTTGACGGGCAGAAAACAGAGAGTGGTGGTAAATGGTATACAGTCAGAAGAGATGCAAGTCACAACTGGGGTACCTCAGGGATCAGTCCTGGGGCCAGTACTCTTCAACATCTTCATTAGTGACCTTGCAGATGGACTAGAGGGTAAGGCTTGTCTGTTTGCAGATGACACCAAGATCTACAACAGAGTAGATGATCCAGATGGGGTGGGCAGAATGAGAAGAGATCTGGATAAACTAGCAAAATGGTCAGAAGAGTGGCAACTGGGATTTAATGCAAAGAAGTGCAAGATCATGCACATAGGGAAGAGAAAACCCTGAAGCCACCTATAGGCTGGGGAGGAGTTGCTAGCAGTCACAAAGGAAGAAAGAGACTTGGGCATCATCATCACTGATGACCTGAAATCATCCAAGCAGCCCTCTAAAGCAGTAGGTAAGGCTAGGGGTGTTAGGTGTATTAGTAGGGGTATCAAGTTGTAAGAGGGAGGTAATAATCCGCCTTTACAAGACACTGGTTAGGCCCCATCTGAGTACTCATGGCAGTATTGGAGGCCCCACCTTCACAAGGACATTAACCAAATTGAGGCAGTCCAGAGAAGGGCAACCAAAATGGTGCAGGGACTGCATCAGAAGACATATGAGGACAGATTAACAGAGCTCAATATGTATACCCTTGAGCAAAGGAGGGAGAGAGGTGATATGATTGAGACATTCAAACAGCTTAAGGGCATTAACAAGGTGAAAGAGTCTAACATGTTTAAATATAAGAAAAATAGCAGGACAAGAGGACACAGCATGAGATTAGAAGAGGGCCGATTAAGTGGGAATGTGAGGAAATTCTTTTTCACAGAAAGAGTGGTGGATGCATGGAATGGCCTACCTCAAGAAGTGGTGGCTATGAATACAGTGCAGGGCTTCAAACAGGCATGGGATAGGCATAAGGGAGCAATATAAATGAGTATGAATAGATAGGCCACTGACAGAGCAAAGGCCAATGGCACATTTATAAGGTAGAAAAAGAAATGGGCAGACTGGATGGGTCTTGTGGTCCTTATCTGCTGTCAACTTCTATGTTTCTATGTTTCTATGACCTAGTTTAGCACCTTGGAACATACTCTCAGATTGCCCTACTTGTTTACTATGCTGTGGAGATATGCCTGATGGCTATATCCTTGGATTAAGTCAACTAGAGTGCAATAGAACTTCAAAGAAGAAAATAGTGGTAGCCTGCAGTGGAAGACTCACAAGTGGGGGAGCACTTTAGAACTTGAGAAGCTATGTCTGGTGGGTGAGGTTGGGGTGGTAATAATTGTGAGGAATCTGAAAATCAGGCAGAGACAGTGATTCCCCTGTGACTCCACTCAGGGTTGGGGAGAATTGTTGGTTGCCAAAGGTGTCAGTGCCATGATTCCCTCACGGTTGTCACGGGTCACCATTTAGCAGTCGCAGTATTGACAGGCTACTGTGGAAGACAACACAGGGTATCATACCTAAATAGCCACACCTGTAATTTGAAGTAAAAATGTCACTACAGCGAAACCTCAGTGGACTGTAGCAGAACCTGTGGGTATGAAGGCCAAGATCTTCAGCACATATCCCATCAGTCAAACAACACCATCTTCCCGTTGTCATATCTTTAGCACAATGCCTGTTGGTGTGCAACATGGTTGAGGAGCAAAGGATTTTGTGATGTAATAGCAAAGTTAGAACAATGTTATATCAAGTTTGTTTATTTATTTTATATATTTTGATGACCAAGTAAGTGCACTAGTACCCAATCACCTTTTCAGACATGACCTGGGTACAGAAGAGTACACAACAAGACACTGGAACGGGTACAAATGCATATGTATCACATGTAACCCTGTTGCTCAGTGGTTAGAGCATCAGGATAGTATTATGGGGGCCTGGGTTCAATTCCCAGTAGGTTATGTTATTGGGGCTGGCAGTATAGCTCAGAGGTTAGAGTAATGAACTATGAATAAGCTTGGGGCATTCAACAGACCTGGGTTTGATTCCCCTAACCTTCACTTGCATACTGAGTGACTCTGAGCAAGTCGCAACCCAAAGGCACACCCCTCACACCTATTCCTGCATGCAGGGTGGAGGTGGGGCCTTAGGGTTGGAAGATGATGGTGGGGGAGGGGTCTTAGGCTTGAGAACCCTAAGATCTCATTTCCCTACTTTTTAGGCTTCAACCCTAATGGTGCATTAACAACATTTTTTTCAGTGAATTTCCTTAATTTTTCAGATACTTTATTTGTATCCCTATTAAGGGCCAGTATTCATAAGGTGGCATGCAAAATGGCTTTGTTAAAAATGTGGAGTGCGAATATTAAAAATTACCAAAGTTACGCAGGTGCGTGGAAAAATTTTAGGGAACGCTCATACCTCAGCCAGTATTAGGATTTTTTTCACCAGAATTTCAACATGGGCTTTTCATGACCCCACCACATGAACGATGGTACTGTTATGTCATTAATCAGTCCTGAAAGGTAATTTCGCACAGATTCTGTGCCATTATTCACCATAGGTGTGAAAAAACATTTTGCTCAGGATTTGAGACATGACAACTGTACTGCTCATGAGGTGGTGTAAAAAATTGGCAGTTTGAAAATCTGGAGTCAAAATATTGTAAATTAACAAATTTATGTGCCTGAGTAGAAACTGTGCAATGCATGCTCGTAACACGACCATTTTTAGGAATATTGTCACCACATTTTCAACATCGGCTTTTTGGGACTCCACCTCATGAACACTGGTATTGTCATTTTGTTAATCAGTCCTGAAAGGTGATTTCACATTGTGACTATGACATTCTTCACCACAGGTGCAAAAATACGTTTTCGGCAGGATGTGAGAAATGACAGCTGTACTGTTCATGAAGTGGTATAAAAAAATAGTAATGTTGAAAATCTGGAATAAAAATATAAAAAATTGGTGAAGTTACAAGCGTGCGAAGAAACTGACAAACACACGCTCATAACAGAGTCATTTTTTGGAATTTTTTTCACGAATGTGCAACATGACTTCTATTCACCTCATGAAGACTGACACTGTTGTTTCATTAATTGGTCCCGAAAGGTGATTCAGCACAGCAACCATTAAATCACTTTTCAGGACCAAGTAACAAAATGACAGTGACAGTGTTCATGAGGTGCGGTTCCAAGAATCCCATGTTGAAAATGTTGGGATAAAATTCCTAAAAATGGCTGAGATATCAGCTTAAGTTGAACACCCCATTGACTGCCATTATAGCACGCTTATCTTTGATTCTTTAGTCTGTGGTTCGGCTTTGAAGAGTGCAGGCATGTCCCGATCCAGAGAAGGTGACAGCACTGACCTCCTGAGACAAGTAAGGGGTAAGGGGGAAGTGGGGAGGTGGGTACTCAGTGGGAGGATGAGGATGAGAATGGCGGAAGGGGACTGAGGAGATAACAGGGGACTGTTTCCTTTTTTTACAGGTAAAAAAAAGGATGTCAGGGGATGATTTTCTTTATTTCCAAAGTCATTAAAAAAATTAATTTTGGCACACTGGGGTGGGCTCCCTGTGCACTACCTAAGTGTGTGTGTGAGGGGGGGGGATACAAGCCAACATGGAGATTGGGCACCTCGATGTTGGCAATTGCAGTATGCAGGCTGGGGGGTGGGGCATCCAACACCGGAAGTGAGCATCCTGGTGTCAGAAACATTTGAATTTTATTTTGGCACACTGGTGTTGGCTCCCAGTGTGCCACAGTAGTGTGGGGGAGGATACATGCCAACATGGGGATTGGGCACCCCGATGTTGGTAATTTGAACAAAATAAACAGAAACAGGATCCTGAGTGGGGTCTCGAACATAGGACCCTGCATGTCCCATCCCAATTTTCTGCCCTCTGCACCACCAGAGCAGAATAGTCAGCTCTACGCTTTTTTCAAAATGTGATATTTGCGAAAATAGGCTATGCCTGTTTTCACACATGCTAGGCTATGCCTATTTTCGCACATGCCATATTTGTGAAAACAATCTTGCTTTTGTGCCTGACATTTACAATTTCTCATAGGAAATAATGGGAAATTAAAAACTTTAATAACTTTTCAAAGGATTAATATTTTTTTCACCAAACCTTCAAATGGCACATCTGTGACCTTCTCACATTGTTCATCTACTTTTAGATCATCTGTTATGACTGCCCCCCAGGTCCCTATCCATTTTGGTTGTTGTTAGTATCCCCCTCCCCCACTGTGTATTCCTCCCCTGGGTTTTGTTTCCCCAAGTGCATGATTTTGCACTTCTTGACATTGAATCTGAGCTGCCACACTCTTGATCACTCCTCCAACTTGCCTAAGTCTCTCCTCATTTGCTCCCCCCCCCCCGGAGTGTCAACCCTATTGAAGATCTTGGTGTCATCTGCAAACAGGTAGACATTTCCTTCAAGTCCATCCACTATGTTGCTTATAAAGACATTAAAGAAGACCAACCACAACACTGAAGCCTGTGGCACCCTGCCAGTCACCCCCCTTTCTTCAGACTAAACTCTATTTACCACCACCCTCTGAGTCCTGTTGCTAAGCAAATTTTTGACCTAGTTTAGCACCTTGGAACCTATTCTCAGATTACCCAACTTGTTTACTATGCTGTGGAGATATGCCTGATGACTATATCCTTGGACTAAGTCAACTAGAGTGTAATAGAACTTCAAAGAAGAAAATAGTGGTAGCCTGCAGTGGAAGACTCACAAGTGGGAGAGCACTTTGAAACTTGAGAAGCTATGTCTGGTGGGTGAGGCTGGGGTGGTAATAATTGTGAGGAATCTGAAAATCAGGTACAGACAGTGATTCCCCTGTGGCACTCGTCAAGTGGAAGGCGGTTCCATGTCAAAACCACAATTGTGGAACGGCGACCCATGACAAGGACACTGAACTAGTAACACAACCACTTTTGGAAATTACTTCCCCTGCATCCCCCCTTGTGAGGGGCATTGCCCCATACACCCCACTTCTTTTAGATTCCAACTCTGGGGGGCACCACTCAGGGATGGGGGGAATTGTTGGTTGCACAAAGATGTCAACACCATGATTCCCTCACATTTGTCATGGGTCGCTGTTCGGCAGTCGCGTATTGATGGGCTACCATAGAAGACAACACAACATATATATATATATATATATATATATATATATATATATATATATATATAAATATTGAAGTTGACGGCAGAAAAGAACTACAAGACCCATCTAGTCTGCCCATTTTTCTACCTTATGAATGTGCCATAGGCATTTATCATACCTAAATAGCCACAGCTGTAATTCGAAGTAAAAATGTCCCTATAGTGAAACTTTAGTGGACTGCAGCAGAACCTGTGGATATGAAGGCCAAGATCTTCAGCACATGTCCCATCAGTCAAATAGCACCATCTGTCCATTGTCATATCTTTAGCACAATGCCTGTTGGTGTACAACATGGTTGGGGAGCAAAAGTTTTTGTGATGTAATAGCAAAGTTAGAAGAATGTTATATCAAGTTTGTTTACTTATTTTATATATTTTAATGACCGAGGAAGTGCACTAGTACCTGCTCACCTTTTTCAGACATGATCTGAGTACAGAAGCGTACTCAACAAGACACTGGAACAGGTACAAATGAATAACTATCACATGTGACCCTGTTATTCAGTGGTTAGAGCATCAGGATGGTATTCTGGGGGCCTGGGTTCAATTCCCAGTAGGATATATTATTGGGGCTGGCAGTATAGCCCAGAGGTTAGAATAATGAGCTGTGACTATGCTTGGTGCATCCAGCAGACCTGGATTTAATTCCTATAACCTCCACTTGCATACTGTGTGACTCTGAACAAGTCACTTAACCACCCCAGTGATTCTGGGTCACATATGAAAACACGCAATTGAGCCTAGTGGGCCTTACCCTGTTACCAAAAAAAAAAAAGGAAAACTCTGACCAGAGCTGATATGGCTGCATCAGAGGAATTTGGGGTACAATTATTGAAAATTACAAAAGTTACGAGCCTGTGTTAGAAAAGTGTAATGTAGGCTCATAAATTTGTCGTTTTGCAATATTTTTACACCAAACTTTCAACATAGCTTTTTTATGACCCTGCCTCATGAAGAAGGGCAGAGAAAAATGTTCAACTCCTAGTCTAAAGGTAATTTTGTGCACAGGGAAATCACCTTTCGAGATATGAAAAAATATTTGGGGCAGTAGTTGAAAAATTGCAGCTGTCATATTCATGATGTACTGTAAAGATATGGCTATGTTGCAAATTTAGGGTAAAAATATTGAAACTTACCAACGTTATGAGCATGCATTCCCAATATTCAGTGTAGGCTCATAACTTTGTTGTATTTTAATATTTTTATACCAAATGTTCAACATAGACTTCGTATGACCCCACCTCGTGAACAAGGGCAGAGAAAATGTTCAGCTCCTGCCCAAAAGGTGATTTTGCACAGTGACCGAGAAATTACCTTTCAGGACAGATTTGTCTAATGTCACTGAAAGTGTTCATGAGGTGGGGTCCCAAAAAAGGCATGTTGAAAGTTTGGGCCAAAAATATGCAAAAATGCCCACGTTATGCCCCTAAGTTCAAACACCATTGAAATACATTGAATCGCATACCTGTTTCTTCCGCTTGCAGTCCAGCTTTGAAAAGTGAAGACATGTCTGTGGTTCAGATATAATTATAGTGTTGGACCCACAATAGGTAGGTAAGTAAGGGCTTGGAGGGGCTGTGGGGTTGTGGGTGCTGAGTGGGAGGGTTGGGTGGGGACAGTAATGGCCACAAAGACATCGATGGATGGTTTTCTTTTTACAGGGTTAAAAAAGCAAAACAAAAATGCCCAGAGGATTATGGATTGTGACACTGGGGAGTGGGCATCTCCAGTGTCACTCTTATGTTTCGGGGGGGGGTGCTAGGAGGGAGGATTGGGTGAGAGGGATATTTAAAACATAACTGTGGATTGGGCACCCCCAGTGTCACTCTTATGTTTCTGGCTGTGGGGTGGTAGGTGTTGAAAGGGAGGGTCAGGTGGTGGGGGGTATCTTTAATTAAAAAAAATACGGCGGTCACAGCAGAACATGGCACACCCTGCCATGTTCAAGATGGCCATCGCACTGCACTGTGCATGCCCTAGTAGTTGTGCATGCACAATACAATTTGGTGGCCAGCTTGGGCATGGCGGAGTGTGCCATGTTCTGCTGTGACTGCTGACACAGTGAAAATAGTGCAGTGCTACTTCCAATAGAGACGAGCGGAGTGCTTCATACTAGGATTCATACTAGGATCAACTTGGAGCAAGAGAACCAATAAGGCCCATTATTGATCCTATTACTAATAATAGCTACAAATTGAACCAGATAAAATAAATTTATCAAGCCTTGTTTTGAAAATAGATTTGGAACAACTGACTATCACTTCCACAGGTAGACTGTTCCATGGCTTGATAACACAAAGTGTATAAAAAAATCTTTCGAGGGAGATGATTGAATTTCTTTAACTGCATCTGTAATGGATGTCCCCTAAGGTTATAGGTTTCTTCCTTAAAACAGAAACCTAAAATTGTTATCAAACATGGATCATTTATGACATCATACATAAGGAGTAAATCACTTCTTAAATGCCTAATATAGAGAGGCATCAGATTTAGTAGGGTTAGTCTAGTTTCAAACGGGACAGCTCCTAAACCTCTTAACATCTTGGTATATTTCCATTGAACTTTTTCCAGTTGTGCAATATCCTGTTTTTTATATGGACACCACAACTGGGATGAGAAGTCCAGATGGGGGATAACATAGGCTCTATAGAGAGACATCAAAACTCTTCTATCCCTATATTTAATATTGCGTTTGACGGACCAAATGACCCGATTTTCTCTGAGGATAACCTCATTTATCTGGGTACTAGGAAGGAAATCATCCAATATCAGAACTCCCAAATCCTTTTCAGTATCTGTAGCAAATAACACCTGGTTATCTAAGAGTATACATGCATGAGATTTCTTGCCCCAAAATGCAGGACTCTATACATTTTATGATTTAATTTCATTCCCCAAGTAGAAATCCATTGGGATAGTTCATGGACGTGGAGGTGGCTGTGGTGCAACTCCAGCATGTTGTTTGGACAGAAGGAATGTGACGAGTCCTTTTCTCACAGCAAGAGGTCTGCATGGCTAAGCCCACTGAATGCCTAATAAAAATACAAAATGAAGTGCCATGGCACAAAATTAAGGCATTCAGATGGTGCAGTAAGTCAGCAGTGTTTGGTACTTTCCGCTTGGCAGCAAACTTTGTTGGAGATGGGACTGCAGCTCTGATAGTGAAAGAGATGGCATTCCAGAATGAAGCAGCTCTGTATCTGAAAGAGTCCTGGCACATGCCTGTGCTCATAAATGGAACTTTCAGTCGATTGTTTGCAGAGGAGAGAGAGAAGGGGTTGTCCACGTATGTGAATAGCTGGGACAGGCATTGGGGAACACTTCCATGTAGAATGCTGTGCATGAAATTCACTAGGGTGAACTGGACTCTGGTTTTGGGTTGCAATCAATGAAGTCATTTAGAGTTGGTGTAGTGATAGGAGTGTGCGCACTGAGAGGATGCAGATTTGTCAACCTAGTCGGTTAAGACATTTCCTTGTCTTAGTCCAGAGGAGGGCAACTAAAATAGTGCAGGGTCTGCAAGAGAAGCCATACGAGGAGAGACTAAAGGAGCTTAATATGTATACCCTTGAGGAAAGAAGGGAGAGGAAAGACATGATAGAAACTTTTAAGTACCTCAGTAGAATCAACAAAGTCCAAGAGGGTAGCATCTTTCAGAAAAAGAGACATGCAAGAACAAGGGGATACAATTTAAAGACGGGGGGTGCGGTTCAGGGGCAATGTGAGGAAGTATTTTTTCACAGAGAGGGTAGTGGATGCATGGAACAGCCTTCCTGAGGAGGTTGTGGGGTCTAAAACTGTGGGAGAATTCAAGAATGCATGGGAGAGACATAAGGCAATTCTTGTGGGTGGTGGGAAGAAATAGTCTGTTGGTAACTAGGATCAACGGCCTATCCTGTAGGTAGGGAAATGGGCAGACTAGGTGGTCCAAGCGGTCCTTATCTGCTGTCAAAGTCTATGTTTCTATGTTTCTATTATGAGGGGAGCAGCATCTGTAATGATGGCGCTATACTCAGTCAGGGAGAGTATGCAGCTTTGGGCAATTCTAACTTTAGTGCCAGGTACATGTGCATGCTTTGAAAGAGGCACTGGTGAGGCCGCTCCTTAAGAAACCTTCCTTCGACCCTGTTGTCCTGGCGAATTACTGTCCTACCTCCAACCTGCCTTTTTTGAGTGAGGTTGTCAAGAAGTTAGTGGCACAACAGCTTGAGGATCACCTGGTGTCCTCGGACATTTTTAAGCCATTTCAGTCAGGTTTACGGGCTAGACACAGCACTGAAACAGCTCTAGTGAGGGTGCATAATGATCTGCTCAGGGCAAGAGAGAGGAGACAGGTCAGTTCTTTTGCTCCTCCATCTCTCCTCAGCCTTTGACACTGTGGACCATGTCATGTTATTGGATTGGCTCTGTGAGTTTTGTGGACTTGCCAGCACTGTCATCAGGTGGTTTGAGTCCTGTCCCTCAGACAGGGTACAGCGGGTGGTGATGGGGAATTTCTCCTCCTCTCCAATGCCTCTGTCTTGTGAAGTTCCACAGGACTTGATCCTGTCATCGATGTTGTTCACAGTGTGTGCTGTATACTGCCCCTGAGTGAGATCATTCAACAGTACAGTGTGGAGTTTCACTGCCATGCAGATGATACCTAACTGTATTTGTCATTTGCTACTGGAACATCAGGAGCTATGGACATGCTTAACAACTGTCTGGCTAAAATCAATGACTGGATGGCTTCCAGCTGGCTGAGATTCAACCTGGCCAAGATGGAGGTGCTCGTGTTTGAGCCTGGTCATGGGCATGATAGGTTGCTGCCTAGGGCTGATTCTGGTCTTGTACTAGGTTCTACCCCATTGACTGCTTCCCCGAGGGTGTGAAATCTGGGCATGATCCTTGATAGCAGACTGACTTTTGAAGACCAGGTGTCATCTGTAGTCAGTAGTGATTTTTACCACCTACAGAACATTGCCTCGATTAAGCCCCTTATTCCACCCGAGGACCTGCTGACGCTAGTGCATGCTTTTGTTTCCTCCAGGCTCGACTACTATAACACTCTTTACTTTGGGATCATGGGAGGGACCCTTCACAGACTGCAGCTAGTGCAGAATGCAGTGGCTCGGGTACTGACTGGTCTTTCTGGGTCCAGTCACGTGACCCCTGTTCTGTGTGTCCCACGCTGGCTGCTGGTCAGGTGGAGGGTCCTTTACAAGGTGGGACTTCTCACCTATAAGGCCATAAATGGACTGGGCCCTGTCTATCTGTTAGAGCTTCTGACACTGGTGAACTCTGCTCACTCCCTCCGCACCTCTTTGAGGGGCTTCCTGGATGTTTCCAGGGTTCGGCTCAAGACTTCTGGAGATCGTGCTTTTAGCATTTCTGGGCTGTCCCTGTGGAATGCACTTCCATTTGCAGGCTGGGAGGCCCCCTCTGTAGAGGTGTTTAAGCGAAGGTTGAAGGCACACCTCTTCAGCCTGGCTTTTAATTGAATACTGAATTTTAACATATTGTTCTGTCCCTGTTTACTGTATTTAATTAGTTTTAAATTGTTTCATATTGTAGTTATTATGTTTGCTTGCACGCATGTGCAAGAAACATAGTGCCATCATCGGAGATTTCGGATGTGTGTCACCTCCTCCTCCAATTCAGGCAGTGTGCTGGCAGGTGCGGCCCCTGTAAGCCAATGCATTTTGGAGCTGTCTATGACATGCTCCAAAATGCAGTGGCATACAGTTGAAAGGGGGAGCTACGCTTGAGTGAGCAGCGATAAGAAGCTGCTACACGCAGCCCCCAGCCGCAGGCGCGTACGCCCGCGACGCAGGTGTATAGCCGACGGGTGCCAATCCCCGCCGGGCTGAGCTGCATCGCCTCCTGCCCCTCCCAGTACTTGGTGCCATGCTGGGGCCCACCCCAGTGTGGCAATCAGTGATGTAGCCGGCGGGGTGCCCTATCCCGTCGACAGACTCTCCCCAAAGTCCTTGTGCCCGCTAGGGAGCCCACCCCAGCGTGGAAACGGTCCCGCAAGGTTTTTTTTTTTCCCTTTGCCGATGGGGTGCTCAATCTCGTCGGCTGAACGCCCTCAAAGTCTTTTGTGCCACGCTGGGAGCCCACCCAGTGTGGCAAATGGTCCCACAATGTCTTTTTAATTTGTTTTACCTGTAAGACAAAACTGTCCCATGGCGCCTCCCGACTCCCACAACCCGCACCCACCCACTGTGCACCAGCCTCCCACCCCCTCACCCCATACTTACCTCGGACTCCAGCGCCGATATCTTCGGTGGACCGGGAACACGCCTGCACTCTTCAAAGCCTACCGCGAACTGAGGAAATGCCGGTAAGCTGTATAATAGGCTAGATAGGGGTTTCAAGTTTATTGACATATCTCAGCTATTTTGGGTTTTGCGTAATTTAAGGTTTTGATACCTTCTTGGCGACGATAAACATTGTCGGCGTGATTGGGCCCGGGCGGGTGATTTCTGCAGTGACCGCGAACCACCCTCGGCCT
This sequence comes from Neoceratodus forsteri, assembly GCA_016271365.2. Classification (NCBI taxonomy): domain Eukaryota; kingdom Metazoa; phylum Chordata; order Ceratodontiformes; family Ceratodontidae; genus Neoceratodus; species Neoceratodus forsteri. The sequence goes on along the minus strand of CM057451.1, from coordinate 1,188,588,148 downwards.
GAATACCGCCATGACAGTGACATCATTCATGAGAAGGGGCCCAAAACCCCATGTTGAAAATTTGCGCCAAAATTCCAAAATGACTGTTTAACGAGCGTGCGTTGCGCAGTTCCTACGCAGGCTCGTAAGTTCATGAAATTTCAATATTTTCACTCCATATTTTCAATATTGCCATTTCACCACACCTTCTGATGAGTAGTACAGCTGTCATTTTTCACATCTCACCCAAAATGTGTTTCCGCCCATGTAGCGCAGAATGGCGCAGTCAGTGTGCGAAATCAATGTACGGGACAAATTAAGGAAATCACAGTGACACTGTTCATGAGCAGAGGTCTTGAAATGGCTATGTTGAAAATTTGGTGAAAAAATTCCTAAAAATGACTGTTTTACGAGCGTGCGTTGCGCAGTTCCTACGCACGCTCATAGGTTTGCGAATTTTAAATATTTCCACTCCAGATTTTCAACATTGCCATTTTTCCACACCTTCTTATGAGTAGTACAGCTGTCATTTTTCACATCTCACCCAAAATGTGTTTCTGCCCATGTAGCGCACAATGGCGCAGTCGTTGTGCGAACTCAGTGTATGGGACACATTAAGAAAATCACAGTGTCACTGTTCATGAGCAGAGATCTTAAAATGGCAATGTTGAAAATTTGGTGAAAGAATTCCTAAAAATGACTGTTTTACGAGTGTGCGTTGCACAGGTCCCACGCACGCTCGTAGGTTTGCGAATTTTCAATATTTCACTCCAGATTTTCAACATTGCCATTTTTCCACACCTCCTTATGAGCAGTACAGCTGTCATTTTTCACATCCTGCCCAAAACGTGTTTCTCGCTTTAGCGTAGCAACAATGGCGAGCGGTGTGCAAACTCAATGTATGGGATACATTAACAAAACCACAGTGACACTGTTCATGAGCAGAGGCCTTAAAATGGCTATGTTGAAAATTTGGTGAAAAATTCATAAAATGACTTTTTACGATGCGCTGACACAGTTCCTATGCATGCTCGTAGTTTGCAAATTTAATATTTTCACTCTAGATTTTCAACATGTCCTTTTATTAAACTTACTTATGAACAGTACAGCTGCAATTTTTCATATGTCACCCAAATGTGTTATTGCACATGAAGCGCACAATGGTGCTGTTGGTGCGAAAGCAATGTTTAGGACAGATTAAGAAAATCACAGTTACACTGTTCATGAGCAGAGGGCTTAAAATGGCAATGTTGAAAATTTGGTGACAAAAGTCCATAAAATGACTGTTATGAGTGAGCATTGTGCAGTTTCCACGCATCCTCGTTAGTTCATGACTTTGTAATATTTTCAGTCCAGATTTTCACTAGTGCCATTTTTCCACACTTCCTTATGAACAGTACAGCTGCCACTTTTCACAACATGGTCGAAGTGTGTTTTCACACTTGCAGTGCAGAGATGCATGGTCGCTGTGGGAAATCATTGTTCGGCACAGATAAAGAAAATCACAGTGACACTGTTCATGATCGGAGGCACCAAAATGCCTGAGTTGACAATCTGCTATAAAAAATCCCCAACCTAATTATATTACGGGTGTGCATTGCACAGTTTCTATGTACGCCCGTGACTTCACCATTTTTTTAAATATTTTTACTACACATTTGCAACATAGCCATTTTTACACCTCCCCATGAAAGAGTACAGCTGTCATTTTTTACATCCTGTTCGGAATATTTTTGCACCTGTGGTGCTAAATGCCGTAGTCACTGTGCATAAGCAGCTTTCGGCTACCAAACTGATATTCCCCCTGTTCATGAGGTGGGGTCACAAAACAAACATGTTGAAAATTTGGAGTGAAAATACCAACGAATGCCTGAGGTATTAGGCTTTTCAACTAAATTGCCCAACCCTCTAGAGAATGACAGGAATCAGGGGTGTGACTTGGGATTCTTGCCTGTGATGCTCATACCATTCCACACCCTGCAGTCACTGACAGGCATCGAGGTATGCTTTGGACTCTTCAGCCCCAAACTTCACCCCATTCTCCTATATCACACCCATCTCACCATATTTCCTAATGAAATGGGGTGTGCATAAGACCAAAGACCCCAAGGAACACGTGCCACTTGTCAGTCTCTGCAGGGTAGGTGTGAGTGAAATGGCGTGGCCGTTATGCCTGACGACCCAAACGCACACCCCAATGCCTGTCACTCTCTGCAGGGTGGTGGTGGGGTTGGCTTCAATTCAATACTTCACTGCCATTCCTATTCTGCAGCTCTGTAACTTCTACACTACCACTGCCAATGCCAGCAAGCAAACATTTGGCATTGACAAATGCTTGTTTTTAATTGTATTGACAACATTTTAAATTGATGTATTGTATGATTGTTTTATATTTCTGTGAAGCGCCCAGAGCCTCTGGGAATGGGTGCCATGCAAATAAAATGTGCCTTGCCTTTTAGTGCTTTGTATTACAATACTGTAGACGTAGATCCAGTTTTTGATCAACAGTTTTTACGGTGTTGGTCATATAAGCATCAAATATGAGTTGAGATTGATCATCATCAGTGCAATCATAGACATCCATGTCTTGTATAGCAATCCCAGATTTATATGTTAATGTTCCTTTAGAAGTACACTATGTTATAAGGTCGCCAGTATAGGGAGGCAGTATAGTACAATGGTTTAAGGATCTGAGCTGCAAATCTGAAGACCTGGGTTTGAATCCCATAGCCCTCATTTGCATACTGTTTGACCCTGAGCAAGTCACTTAACTTCCCTGTGCTCCCAGGTTGCACCTATAAACAAGCTTTCAGCTTAGTGTGTCTCACCTGGTTAAACATTTGGGAAAAGAAAAGTATGCAGGTATGAACACATTGTTACCAGTAATGGGAACTGCTGGTCAGATATTTGACTATATGACTGATGCTGCTTTTGGGGGATGATTTTGATCTCCAACATGGGAAGTTGCAGTGTCATAGCATACATTCTTAGCACAGTTCAAAGGCCATGCTTTGCATTTCTGGAGTTGAGAAGAACCACACTGGCATCTGGAGCCAGATTTTCAAAACTGGAAAAATTGCTCATGTGCAGCGAAAAAAGGCTGCATAAGGGAAGGTACTCTTGCGCAACTGCAATTTTTGACGCATGCAGTTTTCAGGAAGGTTGTCTTTTTTTTTTACCTTTTCCACATTTTCGAGAAAATAAAATTGTGGCAGTCATCACCAAAACATGCTGCTGCAGTTAAAGTATAAGTGGAAATGCTTTATTTCATAGCCAAGGTACAAATGAAATTAAAATCAAGTTCCTGTGGGACAACGCATGACGCATTTCACATGATACGTGCTTTTTTCCAAAGGCCACATTTTACAGCAGCTTCCCAAATTTTAGGGGGTAGATGCTATGCGTGCTATTACCAGGCATACCATGCATGCAAAACTGGAAACTGATGCCAACGTGCAAAACAAATGCTGAAAATAGCATTTTCACCTGTTTGAGAATTTTTCCCACACCAGTGAGTTGCACAATGACATTTAGTTCCTGGGCCATGTATGACTCTTCAAAAGCTGGGCCTCTGGTGTTTTCCTAACATTTTCTACGCTCCTACAGCATGTTTCTAATATAAGTAGACATCTTTGGTTTAGTGAGGTGCCTGCCAGCATGGTTTTGCATGCCTGTGCTCAGTATGTATAGTTATTTATTGAAAATGGGTAACTAAGAAAGGCAAACTGAATCAAGGTTCATTTCTAGATGTGGCCCAGGAGGAGGAGTACAGGGACGCAGATACATTTTGCGGTAAAGTGCAGTCTGTGCAAACAAAGCAGTAGACAGGCAGGTATGAGCTGCCGAGGCATAGTGAACCATGGAAAACAGACATATTACAGGGAAATTAAGAAATTGGCAATAATTATAAACCATGGCAAAAAATATACAGTGAATAATGTGCCAACAAGGATTGTATGTGAGACATACTCAAAGTATATAGCCAGGAATTGCGGTGCAATGTGTAGAGGGTGAGAAAAGTGTAGTTGGGAGATTTCCCAAATCAGGATAGGCTAGTAGACAGCAGCCAAAATGTATTAACGAGTACATAGAGGCCACAGATTAACCAGTACAAGCACAAAATGGGGGTGAAAAGGAGTGTGAGCTGATGTTTGAAAGAATGATAGGACAGAGGCAGATGAAATGAAGGGGAGAGATTGTTCCATGCAGAGGGAAGGTGAGAGGAAAAACTGGACCGCTCAGGAGCAGATTTAGAGTATGGAATGGAAAAATTGTGGGACTCGCTGGAGTGAAATGCCTAGGAGGTGGAGGAGTTGGGCAAAAGGAGAGGTAAGGAGTAAGATGCAAGAATCAATATTTAGAGATCAAGGATGCACAGGAAATTAGGTAGCAGGTGGCAGGAGTTGGAACTCAAAGTTTAGTGTAAAGGGATCAGTGATGGGTTCAAGAGGGAGCATTAGCAGCGATGTGGCAGAAGGCATTTCGTAGAGTGTCCATTCTGGCAAGCGAAGAAGAGAGGGTGGATGGCAGATATTTCAGGACGACTAAGAGGAAGCACTGATTTACACAGAGGGTGGTGACACACTGGAATGTGCTACCGAAGCAGGTAGTGAACAGTCTAAATTTATTTACTTTCCAGAGTAAATTGTATACCTACCTACACAGAGGGGGAGTCGCTGTCAGTATCCATTGAATACTGTATGTGGTAGGTAGGCTGGAGGGGGGTTTGCCCCTCCTGTCTGCATATCTTATGTTCTTATAATCAGCCACCAGAAGCACCATCTTGGTGACAATATTACAGTGGGCTGGGATTGAAAGGCAATCCTTAGTGCTGTAGACAGGACCCCGTCGGGGGTGGAGCTGTCTGTGAATGGCAGTGATGTGGGTTATAGTTGATTTTTAACAGTTTTATTTGCTCTTTAACAGCACATTGCCAAACACCCTCTCTTCCACCCTCTCTTCCTTGCTTGCCAGAATGGCTGTATGACACTGCCAGTTTTGCAAATCTATACCCAGTGTAAGGAGTATTGATCAAATATTGGTTTCCATGCCATATACTGTATAACAGCAAACATAAAGTGTACACTCTGCACATTGTACTAGGCATACAGGCCTGACTAGGCCACAGAAATTCAGGTCACAGACAGAATCCTAGCTTGAGATGAAAACTTCCAGGTAGAATGATGTAATGAACCTAAATCAGTAGCCTTCAGACTCATGGATAGTGAGTCGGATGCCTCCTTGAACAAAGTGAATTTATTTATGGTTTAGCCCTGAGAAAGTTAGGAAGTTACTTTCTTACTGAGATACATGAACACCTGCATGTCTTTACTGCTTAGAGTTTAATGAGCTATTGTTTAATTGCTGAATAAGTCCCGACATCATACTGTAGATCTTCCTGTGCTGGCCACTCATGGATAGGTGGGATAGAGGTGGTTCAAGAGCTCTTCCCCCAGCTAGAAGGACTTTAAAGCTTGCCTTTAGTGTATGGAAGTGGGATTCAAACCCAGATCTCCTGGAGGGCTCATGAACTGTGGTGAATGAGGAGAGACCTGATCAAACCTGAGACGGAAGTCATTTTGATGTCCTCTGGCTTATACTAGCCAGGGTAAGCTGAGGCAAGGAAGCTGAACCTGAGGTGAGCCAGCCTTCAAGCTATCTGCCAGCTAAGCTGTGCACAGCACCTGCCTCCAGGGAAGGTGCAAGGAAACTGACAGGGCATTCAACTGCCAAGATTCACATGCATTAACAGTGCAAAGCCTTTCAACTGCCAGATCAGTGGTTTGGTGTTCATGCTGAAATCCTGATAGCCAGTGGGAGTGACAGATTGTGGGAACAATCTACAGTACAGGCACAACAGAGGCTGATCCACGGGAGTGGATAGCTGAGATTCAAACCTCCAACTCTGGGGTGTTCCTTAGACTTTGTGACTGTGTAAATGCTTAAATCTTGATCCAGATCTTTGCTTATCAATCAAGGAGAAGAAAGAAGATGGAGAAAAGACCAGGATTAACACTAGAGGCAGTAGAGACTGGAACGGTGCTTTTGAACTCCACTGCCCCCCCCCCGGATCATGCTGGCATAGGGAAGGGTATGATTTCAGGACTCTTTCTGTTAACTGTAATGCTGTGTGGTAACCTTTCACATCTCTCTCTCTCTCTTTGTACTCTGTCAACTTATTCTAAGTAAAATCTGATAAATTTGGAGAGCCACATCTCAGTGTCGTGCTTGTGTCCACTTTGTTCTGTGGGTTGTTAGTTGCTTAGCACTACTGGCAAGAGCCCATGTGGTTATTCTCATGTCTTTATGAATCTCTACTGCAAAAGCAAGCCAAACAACTGCAAAGGGGACAAACTTCCCTAAACAAGTCATAGTGCGTCTTTGCCAGTCCATTACCAAAAATAGATAACCAGTTTTACTAGGCCTGTTTCCTTAAGTGAGCTGTATGCCAGTGTCTGTATGCACTTCCTTGCCTGCGTTAGTGGGGCTTTGCCATCTCATTACTGGAACAAATAAATAAACAAATATAAACATAGAAAGTACATAAAACAAATTTGTCAAGGAAATTACATTTCCAGAGGAAATATAAGAGAGTCACATGCTCTGGTACCTGCTCCCTGATCCACAAAATTAAAAGTGCACTTCCAAGATGCAGCAGTAGTCCCACACCAGTGGAAGCTACCCCTGTTGCTGACGCTGTACAAAATGTTAAGTCATACAGCAGGAACAATGTACCTATATAGCAGAACTTAGAGGGTTAAGCTTCATGCCATGGCTTTGTAATAGCACCATGGACAGAGAACAAGGTAAGGACCCGCCTGTGAAATAGAATTCCAAACTCTCCTACACTGACTCGGTGTGGGGGTTCTATTTGCAGAATTAAGTCAACAGCAGCACCAGTTCAAGAGAAGACGATGAAGGCAATAACAGTGCCTGAAAGAGACAGAGCAAGTTTAAGAACAGTTACCAATAAGCATTTGTCAACGCCGAATGTTGGCCGCTTGCACTGCTGTTGTACCAGGTCATAGAAACATAGAATTTGACGGCAGATAAGGACCACTTGGCCCACCTAGTCTGCCCATTTCCCTACCTTATGGATAAGCTGCAGATCCTAGTTAACCAACAGCCTACTTCCTCCTACCCCCCCATTAGAATTGCCTTATGTCTGTCCCTTGCATTCTTGAATTCTTGTTTTTGACTCAACTACCTCCTTAGGAAGGCTGTTCCATGTTTCCACAACCCTCTCCATGAAAAAATACTTCCTCACATTACCTCTGGCCATCCTCCCTCCATCTTCAAATTGTGCCCCCTTGTTCTTGCACATCTCTTTTTCTGAAAGATGCTACCCTCTTGGACTCTGTTAATTCCCTTGATGTACTTGAAAGTTTCTATCACGTCCACCCTCTCCCTCCTCACCTCGAGGGTATACATATTAAGCTCCTTTAATCTCTCTTCATATGTCTTCTGGTGCAGACCCTGCACCATTTTAGTTGCCCTCCTCTGGACGGCCTCCATCCTGTCTATGTCCTTATGAAGAAGGGGTCTGCAGAACTGTGTGCAGTACTCCAGATGGGGCCTCACCAACTGTCTGTACAGAGGGATGACAACTTCATGTTTTCTGCTGGTGATGCCTCTCCCCCCATTGTGTACTCTTCACCTGTGTTTTTGTTTCCCAGGTGCATTACTTTGCACTGCTTGTACATATTTTCACTGTATATTTACCCATGACAGAGTAGAATAGAGGCAATATCTCATTTGCAATGTTGTCCTGTTTTTATACATTTTTAGATTGATGTATTTACCAATGATAGGGTAGCTGAGAGGCAATATCTAATTTTCAGGGGGCTCTCACATTTGACCCCTAATTTCCAACAGTCTTTTTATTTATTTATTTATCGAATAGAATCAGAATTACAATCCTTTGAGTCATAGACTCTTTTGCAAAGGCGCCATGTCAAATAAAGTAAAACACAAGAAAAAGTACACATACAATAATAATGTAATAATACAGGTCAGACAGTCCTGGCTTAAGTGTAATTTGTGGATTACATCAACAGGGAGCATAAAGAAGGTCCCGGGTCAGAGTTAAGACAGGATACAGTTCTGTAGGATCTTGAGGGACCCAGAGTCGTAATATCTATACAGGGGGTTTGGGAGCCTAGGAGAGACATAGGAGAGAGGCTGACAACAAACTAACCTATAGCTACAGGATATTTACAGAGACAGAGTAGGTTCCTGTGTACCGTATGTCTCTGGGATGCGGTTCAGAGGGGGGGGTGGAGATAATAATGTGTGTGGGGGTTTAATTACAGTCGCATGTTGTTGAGTCAAGGAGTAGGGTTTTGAGACCTGATTTCAATAGGTTGAGACTATGGGCCAGGGAGATGGAGGATGGTAGGCTGTTCAGCCACAGAGGAGCATGATAGCAGAAGGATCTTTGTCCAAGACATGTTCTACAGTGGGGGACTAGAATGGTAGGGTTAGCTGAGTGCCTTTGTGTCCTCCTATGGGGGGCTGTGCAAATAAGCGGGTGGAGGCCAATTGGGGCTTGCTTAAGTTGTATTTTTTTAGCAAGGAGGCAGGTATCGTACTTAAGTCTGCCTTGGAAATTTAGCCAGCCAGTATGTTTATAAAGCTCACATGTGTGAGTTAATCTATCACATCCCATGACTAGTCAGCAAGCTTTGTTGAGGGCGAGGTTTATTTATTTATTATTTAGTTATTTAGATTTTGTTGACCGAGTAAGTGCACTAGTCAAATCCTGCCTTTTTTCAAGCACGACCTGGAGGAAGGGGATACAGATGACTGCCAACTGACCTTGAACCAGATTAAGCTGTTGGTGGTATTTTTTTTAGTGAATGAGGGAAATTTGGCCAGGACACCGGGGAAATTCCCCTACTCTGCTGCTGCATTGTGGCCAGTAGGGGGCCCTGCCATTTGTGTGATGGATCAGTCGATGGCCGAGACTGGAAGACTGAGGTTGGTGGACGAAGAATCAGTGGAGCTGCTTAGAATGGATATTGCAACTGAAGTATCTGACTCTGTAGACGCGGCGGCTGGGGAGCACCCGGGGGGTGGCCAGCTTATTGCCTGCAAAACCATTTCTAATATAGAGTCAGGAGACATACTTGATTTACACCAAAAAAAACAGTGTTTAGAAGAGGAATTGGTTTGAATTAAACATCAGATGGATGAGTCGCTAGCACAGCCAGATGACGACCGTAAAAGAAAATGTTCAGCGGTTTCTCCACTATCGGACAACTCTTTGGGTCCTTTGAAGGTGCTGGTGACTGTAGAGCATGGAAATCCACTTCCAGACCAGGAAGAAAGGCCTCCACAACATGACTGGAGTGAGGGTGATGACATTGGCTGGTCGCCGGAAAAAGCGCTCCTCTCAGCCAAATGGACGTCCCCTGCACAAGGAGTCTGGCAGCCAGACCCAGGTTGTTTACCGGTAGGATCAACGAATCCATTGCCTTTCTCTCCTATGATGGATTCAGGAGGGACATTTGATGTTTCAGGTGCTATTGCCTCTGGGGTTTTGGAACCAGAACAGGGGGTGGGGGTAACTTTGGATCCTTCACAATCTGATCAGAGGACTGTTTCACCAGGGGAACTGGAGGTTTCGGTTGCAGGCCCCCCCCAACTTATGCAAGCCACTTCCATAAAACCATTGATTTGGCAAAACGTAGAAATGCAGTAAGGTTGTGATATGTGGGACAGAAGGAGTCGACACCTGATCGTTTTCATGTGGGGAAAATCTTGCTTAAACAGTCCATGGGGTTTTCCCCTTCAGAGGTTTATGCATTAATCCATGCACCAGGAGAAAGTACTTTTGATGTTAGTTTTCATACTCCAGCTTTGCTGGAGAAATTCTGGTGCAGATTTTCAAATTTAAAAACCAACCCTCTATGGGTAGATTTTCTGGTGATACCCTTGACTAAACAACCTTTTAGGGTAATTACTATTCTTTTCCGCAGTGATGGGGTTAATATAACTGATGTGGTATACTGGTTAGAAAAATGATGTACTATTCAGGGGAATCCTTCCCCAATTTTGGATGATGAAGATTTTTGGACTGGGGGTTGGAAGTTTAGGATTAAATTACACCAAACGGAGGAGGGTGTTATTCATTTGCCTAATTGTTTTTTCATAGGTCGGGGTAAGGGGTTTCTGTTTTATCCTGGGCAGCCGAGGATGTGCTTTAAATGTGGATCCACAAGACACATTAGTACTACATGTGAGGTATTGAAATGTACATATTGTGGGGAATTAGGCCATGTTAGTGCACACTGTTTTCAAGACCCCAAATGTAACCTTTGTGAGCAGGTGGGTCATGTGTTTACTGATTGTCCTTGGGCAGCCAGGAACACAGAAAATGCTGACTTTGGAGTCCAGGATTATTACATTAAAGAGGCTATTACCCCCACTGTGTTTTCTGGGCCTCAAACCCCTGGTAAAAGACATATGCCAGAGATACCTGAATGTGGACCCCCCCCATTTTGGTTGTTGAAACTGAGGGTGTTTTAGCATAGTCCGCTGCACAGGAAAAGTTTGGGGGGACCATTATTTCATCAGATCCTTTACCTAGTTCCCAAGATTTTGTTGTGGTTCGTCCAAAGAGGGGGAAGGATGCTAGGCCAAAGGGTTTGAAAAAAACATCTGAACCTTTAGAAGAGACGAATACTTATGAGGTATTGCGAGATGTTTCTTCAGATCAGGAGACAGAACATACTGAAGTGGCAGGAAGTCTGCTCTTGGGAAGGGATTTATTGGATCCAGGTGGACCACGGGTTGGTACCTCCGGGCCTAAAACTAGTGGGAGGATTACCAGGGCCTCTAGTAAAATAAAGTGAGGTGTTTTCTTTTTCATTTTTTTGATTTATGATTGATCTTCGTTATCAGTTTCACATTCCATCTTTAAATGTAAATAGCATCCAGTCCGAATTTAAAAGACTGGCTACATATGGGCCTTTTTTTACAATCTGATTTAGATTGTATATTTTTTCAAGACGTCCGTTTGCATTCACCAGGTCTTTTGGAGGCGGCCTTTGTGGGTTGGTTGTGGGGGATAGCTACTGTCTCTGTGGGTCTGACAGTGTTCAGGGTAGGATTTGTTTTTTTCTCCAGTAAAATAATTAGGCATTTAGAAATTTTGGAAGGAGGGTTCTCATGTTAGATGTTGTTTGGAAAAATTTACCTAAGAGGTTAATAAACATATATGCACCCCAATTAAAATATGAAAGGGTAAGGCTTTTCCGTACCATACAACCTTTTTTGTTTACTAGTATGCCGGTTATTTTTGGAGGGGATTTTAATTGCTCTTTCCCTCAGAGTGGAAGTAATATACTTGGGAAAAAACAATATTGTGATGTCTCTTGTTTGTTGAAACTCGTTTCTGACGTAGGTCTCATTAATGTATTTGGGTCTGGTACTATAGGAGCTTCCCATACATATGCTTGTGGCCCTCGCACGTCGCGGATTGATTATTTCTTTATTTCTGCCGGTTTTAGCATTCGTAAGGCTGTAGTTAGTGATGTGGCAACCTCTGATCATCGTATGTTAGATTTGATAGTAGGGAATCTACCTGAACAAAGGCGGGGTCCAGGGTTCTGGAAGTTAAATATTTCCTTGTTAGATTTACCCATGGTACAGGCAGGGTTTCAATATATCATGAAAGCTAGGAAATCTGTGTTTTTCCTTTATGAGGATAAAAATCAATGGTGGGAAGATTCGAAACATGATTTTCGTTCTTATTTTCAGTCAGTGGGGAGGCTTAATGGTTCTTTTAAAAAACACACTTTGTGGCAACTTAGAGCACAGCTTAGGATTTTGGTGGCCCAATACTATGAAGAGGGTAAAGGTGACTTGGGTGCTATTAAGATTATTAAAGATAAACTATCAGTTTTCCAAAAAGAACTGATGCAGGGGGTAATCAAACAACAACGGTACCGGGTTTTGGGAAAAAAATCTGACACCATTCCTTTTGACACCCTGGCTCTGGTTCGGGAACAGAGAATTATGGAGCCTTGCAGCTCCCTAATGGTATGCAGGTCACAGACAACCCAGCTATATTGAATGAAATTGGGAGGTATTTTTCCAAAATTTTTACAAGTACTGATTTGTCAAAGGCTGCAATATCAGACTGGTTGAAGGGATGTGACCTCCCTCATATTTCGGAGGAGTGTGGTCAAAATTTAGTTTCTCCTATCACTGCTGCAGAACTTAAGCAAGTTATTTGGACCCTTTCTAAAGGAACGTCCCCAGGGTCTGATGGCCTATCACATGCCATTTAGAAAGTAACATGGGAAGTACTAGGGGATGAACTTGTGGTAGTGTTAAATGATGCTCTTAGTACAGGAGTTTTACCACCCAGTATGTATGAAGGAGTTTTAGTTCTCTTATTCAAGGATGGAAATAAAGAAGATTTAAAAAATTGGTGACCAATCACTTTTTTAAATACCGATAGTAAAATCTTGATGAAGGTATTAGGGAATAGATTGGTGAATATGTTGAAAGATATAATTCACCCCACACAGTTTAGTGGGGTACCCTCACGTAAGATACAGGATGCCCTGATTCTTATTAGAGAAATTCTGCATAAAGGCGCTACTCAGGAATTATTAGGACATTTAGTTAGTATAGATCAATCTAAAGCTTTTGATAGGGTTGAATATACCCATATGTGGGCATTTTTTTCTAATTATGGGTTCCCAGATAAGTTTATTTCATGCTTGCAAATATGCTATAAAAACATTTGTTTATTTCCTAGTATGAATGGATGGATAGGAGGTAAGATTTTAGTCAATAGAGGAGTGAGGCAGAGTTGTCCTCTAAGTCCTCTCCTTTATTTGTTGTCTCTGGACCCATTATTATACAGATTGAATAAACAGGATGATATCATGGGTCTCTCTGTGAGTAGTATAGATTTACAGATTAAAATTATTACTTATGCAGATGATTTGTGTTTAATATTGGCAGACAAATCATCAGCCTTTTTGGCTCAAGATGAGTTGAGAGTTTTTTCGGAAGTAACTGGTTCTGTTATCAACTACCAGAAATGTAGTATTTTATCTATTGGTTGTAAGGGTACAGTATGGAGTTCAATATGGCATTTTCCAGTAGTGACCTCTTATATTTGAATCTTGGGTATTTTTTTGGGTAGTCCTGATCCCCAGTTTTATAATTGGGAAGAGAAAATTCGTACTGCACAAGGTTTGGTAACAAAATGGAATTCTTGGCATATGTCTAAAGGTAAAAGGATATATATGATAAAATCACATCTGTGACCATTGTTTCAATTTTTGTTGGCAGTATTTATATCCCAAAAATACTGGAAACTTCAGTGTACAGTGTGTTTTTCCAGTGTCTTTGGGGGAGTCGCCTAAACCCTATAAAAAGAGGGATTACCTATTTACCTATCATCCAGGGAGGCTTGGGAATGATTAATCCAATCATTTTTTTTCATGTTACCTTTCTTTTTCACAGTATTGTCCCATTGGCTCATAATGAGGTTAGATTATGGTGTCCCTGGGTTATGAATGAGTTTGGATCCCTATTTGCACAGTGGGCCTCTTCAGGCTCCCTTTCTAAACAGGTGAAAATTTCCTTTTTAGTTAATTGTTGGAAGGATGTGGTGGGTAAACTCAAACTCTGGGAATTGCCTTATTGCTATCTGACTACTGGCACTCGGACAATGATATATGACTGGCTGTTGCTAACCTGGTTCCATGAGGACCCCTGGTTTATGATACTTCCCTCAGCTGATATAAAAATTATGACCGGTTTTCTTCGTTGTCTCTGAATCCCAACATTTATGTGGGATTTTATATGGCTTTGCACCCACCAAAAATTGGGGGTAAAAGGGAATATGAAGCATAAGGGTGTGGTGGAACAAATGTGTCTTAGAATTGATACGTGTAGTGGGGTGGTTGAGACTATGCAGCATTTGTTTATAGATTGTCCCTATGTGGTTGGATTTTGGACTTCTTTTCATAAATATTGGGACTCTGGGCCTTTTCAGAGGGAGGATCCGGATGTGTGGGTTAGGAACATTTTACCAGCTGCATGGGTCCAGTTTGACTCTGGGACGTTATTGTTATTTATGGGACATGTTAAATTTCAATTATGGCAAGCCCACTGCGCATTAACTTTAAGACAGCAGGTATTATCTAGTGCTTATGTGTTTTCGATGGTTCAGAAAGAGATTTTTAGATGGAGAGACTATGAGCACAATACAGCCTCCCCTGATCTTTATAAATTATGGTGGAGACATATGTCTTGGCTGGATACTGGGTGAACGTGGTACTCTCTTTGTACCTGATAGTTAATTATTTTATTTCTACAATTTCTAATTAAGAATAGGATATTGGTCTTTTTTGTATATAATACTGTTTTATTTCTGTTTCATAACAATTTATATAATTTTGTCTGATCTTCATTCGGTAGTTTTATGGTGTGCATTTTTTTTCCAGTTAGTACTTCTGTATTAGACAGCCATTTCTGATATGTATGACTGTAATATTTATTTATTTTGTTATGATTTGTAATTTTTTCTTCTTTTGTGTGAGGTAATACTGTTTTTGTAATAATTTGCTTTGTTCCTTGAATAAAAAAATTCCCCTACTCTTTTAGTGGGGGGGGGGGGAGTTCAGCTTTTTCATTTTGGGACTCTAAAAATGAAAGTTTGTATTGTATGCTTGATGAAATGCTTATTTTTGTTTATTTTATTTTTGTCTTATGATTTTGTGTGCAGTACCACTATTAAGTATGTATTTTATTTTCTTTTAAATTTTGGATAAAAATTCCCCCTACTCTTTTAGTGGGGAGGATTCTTTCCTGTCATGGGATTAGATTTGAGTTTTACTTCTGTATTAGACAACCCCTTTAGATCTGTATGACTGTAATACTTATTTGCTTTTGTTATGATTTGTACTTTTCTTTTGTGTGAGGCAACACTGTTTTGTATTGATTTGCTTTTGTTATTCAAATAAAAATTCCCCTACTCTTTTTGATAAGTGCCATGGGATCTTTAACATCCACCTGAACTACCACCAATCCAGGCAGATTGGACCTCAGTTTAATGTCTTATCCGAAAGACGGTTGATGCTGCGTAGGGTAGTTTGGTCAGCTTACCCATAAATAACTATTCTGTAGTCCACCAAGGATAGAATAGATGAGGACACAGCGAGTTGCATGGCCTGAGGGGGTAGGCAGTGCTTATGCCTGTAAAGGATCCCCAATCTAGTGTTAATGGAGGAGGAGACATGTTGTATGTGAGAGTGGTAGGAGAGGGAGGTGTGTGTCTAAGGTGACTCCAAGATATTTGAAATATGAGACCTGTTCCAAGGTTGATCCATTGGTGTTCACTACAACTAGTGGTGCATGACAATCAGGCTTGCCAATAAAAGGCAGGCCAGTTTGTCTAATGTCCCCCTGCCAGAAAAGCAAAGGGGGGAGGGGGATAGGAAAGGGAAGGGGGATGGGTTGTCAGAGAGGGTCAAATGACTAGGGACAGGAAAACTTCCCAATTGGTCAAGGGGAGGGTCTAGAGAGGGGGGCTGGGAGGTAAGGCCTGTTGGGCTATGTAAGAGCCTGCACAGAGCTTTTGGTCTCCCTCTTTTGCTGGGATAATGATTCTCAGCACAGAGTTGGCAGCTAAGGGTAAGACACTATACAGGGTACCTAGGCCTTAGGCCAGGTAGGTTCCTTGATTTCATTTCATTGGGAGAATGTACTGGGGTTGGTAGTTTAGACAAAAAAGAGGGAAGGAAAGGAGAAGATGAAATGTGGGATAATTAGGGAAGGGAGCTATTGCCAGGTTGTGTACTGGGGAGGTTTATGGCTCCCATGTTTAGAATTAGGTTATAAGGCAAGTTCTTAGACGGAGTTGCATGCAGTGTGAATGGGTTATATTACCCAGCAGGATGAGATGCAATCCCCGTGGGTGCAAGCAAAAAGCTTGGTTTTATAGTTTTTAAAAATAAAAAGTGAAATGAGTTGGGGCATTTGGGCATGCAGAGGGGAGAGCAGGCAGGCCACAAGGAGCAGGATCGTGGTGCAGGTGCAGGGGGTTTTTATTGGGTGACGACCACTATAGGAGAGCATTTGGTTTGGCCGCATGGGGGCATTGTGAGAAGGGACATGGTAGTTTTGCCTCGTGGTCTTCTGCGGCATTCGGGGCGGGGAGCAAGGTGCAAGCATGGGAGGGTTTTGGAAGGGTGGCGCCTGCTTCAGGATGGCAACCAGTGTGGCAGCAGCTCTTGGTTACAGTGTTTAAAAAAAAAAAGAGAGTTTTGCAGCAGTTGGGCAGGCGGAAGGGGGAGCAGGCGAGTTACAAGGAGCAGGATAGCGGTGCGAGCGTAGGGGGGGTTTCAAATGGTGTGGCACCCTCTACAGGAAGGCATCTGGTGTGGCCGCATTGGGACTGGTAGAAGGGACAGGGTGGTTTGCCTTGATACAAGTGGCATAGTCAGGGCTCAAACCATAGAGCTGTAGCACTACATTGATGAAGCTGGTGCAGATGGCTGCAGGCATCAGAATGCAGTGAGTAAGCGGCCCCGATGTAGAGTGGTTAGTTGCGAGGGATGAGCAGCCCCAGAAGGGTGTGGCCATCGCGGATGGCCTGGGTGACTAGGTGAGAGTCAATTTGTGGGCCTTTGGAGGGGCAGAGGCCAAGGGTCACACAACAGATGTTTTGCGTGGTGTTAGGAAATCTCTGGTCTCATGCAAAGCGAGGGAGGGGGCATTAGGGGGAGAAGCATTTTGAAGATGATATCAGATGACTAAGCGGAAGTTCGTGGTGGTGTGATGGGCTGGGGCCAGCCAGTATTTTGGGCTCCTAGATGGAGAGGCAAGACACTGTCACCGATTTTGGCCCTGGCCCTGACGGTTGATTTGCTGGTGCGGCGGTGAGCAGGTCGTCAGTTGGGGGGGCAGTTTAGGCAGGTGGCATGGACCACGGGGGTGCAGGCTGTGCACTGAGTACTGCAGCAGGGGCCTAGGGAGCCGGATGATTGCTGGCTAACAGGGTGTGTCAGCGCAGTGGAGCTTAATAGGGTTCCATAGCGGGTGTGGGTCCCAGCTGTAGAGAGCACAGTCGGGCATGTTCTTGTATGTAACATAGCGCATAGCAGTGGCTTGAAGTGGTGCGGTGGATGAAATTGCTCAGGGCAAGCCATCACAAGGCGAGGGTTCCATGAGGTGGCACCAGAAGGGCAATGAGAGCCAGAGGCAGTGCGCATATATGGGAAGGTCGGTCTGGGCCGAGGACCATTGGGGAAAGGGGGCTTAGACAGCAACACAGACGGAGAGAACTTCTGTGGATCTAGGCCAAATATTGGTGGGACCTGGGTAGATTGTTCTCGGCAGATCAAAGGTACTGCACTGCATAGTATTTAATTTGAGTAAGAGGTGATGCTCAGTGTGGAATGTGCATGCCTTTAGAACCAAAGGTACAGGGTTTGAATCCTGACAGGGAACATTTCTTTGCTATGTGTTCACGGGGGGGGGAGGTGCTACTTATTCACGGGGGGGCCAACATGGAAATACATTAGGCAGACCGCTAGTTATATCCACAAAGATATGGTCTACAGTCATATTTAGGGGGATACTTTGCAGATTATATACTGTTTATGCAGGTTTTGGTGCCGTTCAGCACCAGCACCAGCATCTGAGTGATGGTAGCACCTCAGCAGGACATTCCTTGAGATGGTTTAAGGCAGACTAGTACAGGCTGCTAAGGAAGCGTGCCAGTTATTTGAGGTCAATGCAGCTGTTATTGAATTATTTTAGTCCTGGGGTAACCGGGAGGGCCCACTGGGCACAGGTGCCGGTTTTCAGGGGCGACCTGGGAGCATTGGACAGGTGGGTGACTGGCTCGGGGTCACACGGTGTGCAGGTGGAGGTTGTGAGAGTCAAACTCGGGTCTGGTCTGCTGGTTGTGCCAAGCTCGTTGGCATCTCGTTCCTCTAGCCTCTAGGCTATATTACAGCTAAAGGGGCTGAGCAGTGAAGGGTGCAGAGGAAGTGCATGGGAAGGTTTGCTTTTGTCCTTCCTCTGAACGGGGGGTTTCCGTGGAGGCCCCCTGCTGCATACTTAATAGCTCTGAGGCAATGCTGCGGGGGGGTGTCACAAAGGACACATTGAAGGGGGAACAGGCCAAAGCTAAACAAGGGATGACTTTCTAGGGCTAGGGGTAGCTTTGAATGGTGGTAAAAGGTAGCAAGCTGGGTGTATTCAAAAAAAAGAGAGCAAGATGTGGTGGGGGGTGTACTGAGGTGAGTTGGTTGCGATGGGGAAGGTCGGAAAAGTGTGAGACATGCCCCTAGATAAAATGGAGGGAACACAAAACTTTTCCTGGGGAATCAACCAAAGACGGAATGAGGTGGCGGTTGGGAGTGCGCTCTGAGGGGGGGTTCAAACGGGGGAGAAAAGGAAAAATTTGAGCTGGGGAATTTTTCTCCAGTGGGGGCGTAGTAAGGATAAGGGGAACGTCAGGGAATTTCAAACCGTTATGAGTACTAATAGTCGACCAAGAGCAATTTCTCCAGAGGGGGAAAGGTATGGGAGGATGGAGCATCCAAGCGATGTCAGGACAGGTTTACGAGGTTTAAGGGGATTTTCAGCTGTTAGCAGCTAGGGGGATTTGGCCCCCAATCTAATGCAGACAGGCTCTTGTCACAAGTGCAGGGTCAGGGGCACTGGAGAGGAGCACATCCACAGCTAAGCAGCCCGGTTTGAGCTCCAAGCCCAGCAGTATGCCGGTGGGGGAAAAGGGGGCATACCAGTGGCACCCACCGGACATGGCTGGGGCACATCTTGCCATATCCAATTAACAAGTAGCGGGCAAGAGTCTGGCCAACCAAAAAAAAAGGAAGAAAATCTGTCAGCAATGATTGCCAGAGATGGCAGGGGAAGCCAAGTGGGGCAGTCATGACCCAGGAGTGGGAGACTGGGGTAGGGCACTGAGAGATGTCCCGGAGGGGACCCGGGAACCTCGGTCACACCAGCAAGGTCAGGAGGGATCTGGGGGGGGGGGCAAGGCAGGAAGGCTTAATTCAGATGGGAGCGATTTGCAGGAGGTGATATACATAGACAGTGTCAGCAGATAAGGGCCTATGGCCCACCCAGTCTGCCCATTTGAGCTTGTAAGTTCAGTTTATGTTTTCCTAGAAGTCTGTTGCCCCTTACCCCTGACCTCCAGAATTCCTTTTATGTCTATCCCATGCATTCTTAAATCCCATGATTGTTTCAGCCCCCACCACTTCCTCTGGCAGGTGTGTCCACTTGTCCACCACCCGTTCTGTGAAGAAATTCTTCCTCATTTTCCTCTGAATCATCCTCCGTCAACTTCTTCATCCCATGCCCCTAGTCCTGAACATCTTTTTCGCTTAAAAATAGTGTATTCCTTCACCCTGTTCCTCCCTGTGAGATACTTGTGTGTCTCTATCACATCCTTCTCTCCTCCTCTCTCCAGGGAGTACATGTTCAGTTCCTTCAACCTGTCTTCATAGGACTTGTGATGCAATCCATGCACCATCTTTGTTGCCCTCCTCTGAACCTTCTCTACCCTGTCTATGTCCTTATGTAGGTATGGTCTCCAGAACTGTACACTGTACTCAGGTGGGGCCTCACTAGTGTCTTGTATAGCGGAATTATGACCTCCTTTTCCTGCTGGTGATGCCCCTGCTCATACATCCCAGCATCCTATTTGCTTTACCTACTGCCTTGTCACACTGTTTCTCTACCTTGAGGTCATCAGAGATGACAACCCCAAGATCCCTTCCTGCTTGGTGCATGCTATATCCTACACCCCCCAACTGATATATTGTGTCGGGTTTTTGTGCCCCATATGCATTATCTTGCACTTCTTTGCCTTGAATTTCAACTGCCAAACCCCTGACCATTCTTCAAGTTTCTGCAGGTCCCTTCTCATTCTGTCTACACCCTCTGGTGTGTCTACTCTGTTAAAGAGCTTTGTGTCAGCAGCGAACAGTGAAATTCTGCCTTCTAGGTCCTGTGCAATGTCACTGATGAAGATGTTGAATAGGACCGGTCCCAGCACTGATCCCTGTGGTACCCCACTGGTCACTCTTCCCTCTGTGGAGTGACAGCCATTTACCACCACCCTCTGTGTCCTGCCATCCAGCCAGTTGCCTACCCACCACACTACTGTCCTGCCCACACCCATATTCCCCAGTTTGTGTAATAGTCTTCTATGTGGCACAGTGTCAAAGGCCTTGCTGAAGTCCAGATAGGCCGTGTCCACTGCCCTCCCCGATCCACCTCCCTAGTCACCCAGTCAAAATATTCAATGAGGTTGGTCTGACATGACCTCCCCCTGGTGAAACCATGCTGCCTTGGGTCCTGTAGCCCATTGACAACCAGATGTTCCACCAATCTCTCCTTCAGTAGTGCTTCCATGATCTTCCCCACTACCGAGGTGAGGCTGACTGGTCTGTAGTTCCCTGCTTCCTCTTTGTTTCCGCTTTTGTATAAGGGGACTACATCTGCTGTCCTCCAGTCTTTGGGTACCTCCCCTGTTACCAGTGACTGGCTAAACAGGATAGCCAGAGGTTCAGCCACCACCTCTCTTGGTCCTTTAAGGACCCTGGGGTGCACCCCATCTGGTCCTGTTGCTTTATCAACTCTTATTACTTCCAGTTCCTTCAGGACCCTTTCTCGTGTAAAGGGACCTGTGTCCATTTCTGCACCATTCGCACCCCTTGTGCTCCCTTCAGACCCATTACCCTCCTCTTCCTCAGTAAAGACTGAGCAGAAATACCTGTTCAATATGTCAGCTTTACTGTTGTCATCCTCCACGCGGCTCCCATCCTCCCCCTTCAGTCTCACTATCCCTCCCTTTGTCTTTCTTTTTTCACTTATGTACCTGTAAAGGTTTTGTCCTCTACCCACTGATTTTGCAATGTGTTCTTCTGTCTGAGCTTTGGCTTCCTTACTGACCTCCCTGCCTCCCTTTGCTTCTCCTGGTACTTCTCCCTATCCCTTCTGCCTGTGTCTTTTGTATTGCCTGAATGCAATCTTTTTGGCCACTTTCTTTTTACATCTTGAAAACCATAATGGTCTCTCTCTTCCTTTTGCTAACCTGCTTAATGCATAATTCTATTGTTCTTGTAATCCCCATTTTAAATACTGCCCACTGTTCCTCAACCCCTGATTCCTGTCTCATTCCCCTTAATGCCTCTTTCAAGTATCTCCCCATTTTCTCAAAGTCTGCCCCCCTAAAATCCAGGATACGTGTTTTTGTGTGGTTTGGTTCTGCTCTTTCTGTGATTTCAAACCACAATGACTGGTGGTCACTGTTCCCCAGGTATTCTCCCACTGTTACCCCCATCACACTGTCCCTGTTTGTGAGCACAAGGTCCAGTATTGCCTTCTGCCGAGTTGGTTCCATGACCAGTTGCTTGAAGAAGGCATCCTGAAGGGAGTCCAGGATAAATCTGCTCCTAGTTGATGCTGCTGCTGGGATGCTGCAGTCCACGTCTGGAATATTGAAGTCTCCAACCAATACTACCTCACCCTTGTCTGCCATCCTTTGGATGGCTAGCATCAGCTCCCTATCTGTTTCTTCCTCCTGGGCTGGTGGTCTATAGACCACACCTGTGCGGATGGCTGTCCCCATTTTCCTTTCCAGCTTAACCCACAGTATCTCTCCCCCATTTTGTTCCTCCTGTATAGTTTCAAGAATTAATTTCAGGAGGCGATGTGGCATAGAGGTTGGGGGACAAGAGTGACCCGGAAAGGGGCAGGCACTGGGTTTGGAAGCCCACAGTCCCCTCATGCACCAGTGCACTCTCAAGTGAGGCCCTTAGTTAATAGAGACCCCAAGGCCAGCCCTGTGAGGCATGTCCAGTGTGAATGGAAGGGCTGGCATGAGTGAGGAGTGGGCCCTGGGACCCCATGGGGGCAGAGCCTAGGTGGACGTGAGAGCAGAGAGATAGTGTAGGGAGTTAGGCTGAGGGAGTCCACCCACCATGTTGTTTAATGGCAGTGAAAGCATGCTGAGGGAGGGACACAAGCCGACAGAGAGTGGGAAGGCCAGGGGAGGACTCCCAGGGACCGCGATGGGCTGGCATCAGACAGAGGCGTGGCATGTTCACGGCCCCAGGAAAAGACAGTTTATACAAGGTGGGGCTCAGTGGCAGGAAAGGGGGGATGCACCTGGGAGGCACCCTGCAGGTTCCCTGTGAACAGGGGCCTCAACCAGGACTACCCAGTCCAGGAGGGCAGGGAGCACCAGCTCAGCAAGAAGGGGGAGGATCTTCGAACAATGAGCTAGGCAAGCCCGAAGGGGCCTGGGGTGCCCCCCCTCCAAGGAAGGTGGACTGATCCCAATGGGGATATCCAGGATCCAGAAGGAGTGAGGGTGTGCCAGACAGCCAGCCTGGGCCAAGAACGAGGATTCAGTGGGTAGAAGGATGGCTGAGCAATAGCGGGCAGAAGTGGGGGCTATTGGACACAGATCCAGAAGGCACAGATCAACTGGAGGTTGAAAGACTAGCCCGGGGGGCAGCTCGCTGGCCAAGGTAGTACAGGTAGGAGGGGTCTAGCCCCTGCGCCAGGTAGTTCCCAGATAAGCTGATGGAAAGGAGCACCGGGAAGGGTGGTCAGGCACAGGGATGCCAATTCTGAGCCCCAGGCTGGGAAGGCAGCCTCAAGGGGATAAAGAGGGGAGTGTGGTGCACGGGACCCCGAATAAAGGAAGGAAACTGAACAACCTGGCCAGTGGTGAGAGGGCTACAAGGGAGGGACAGGATATGGGTCTGAAGGTTCCTAAGTCCTGGTGGTAGGGGCAACTGCTATCAATGAGCCTTAACCCAGAACAGGATGAGGATGGGCCACGGAGCTGGATAGCTGTGGATGGGGATAGAACAAAGAGCCCTGGCTACCTTGGGGGCCCAGTGGCAGGCATACAAGGGCAGGGGGATAGCCATGGGATGGCTGCATGTGTACAGCCAGGAGAGTGGTGTGCGGCTGAAAGGGAAATGGATGATGGGTGAGAATAAGGATGGAAGGCAACACAGCTGGGTTATAGGGGGGCTAGAAGGGCCCGGCACAGGAATTACTGAAGGAGGTGGGGCAGGTGCCAAAAGCAGGGTCACCCTGCCAGGGCCTGGAAAGGTGATGGGGCTTTCTGGAACAGGGGTGTAGCCGCACCTGGAGGGGCCAGCACAGGGGCGCAAGGAAGAGTCTAGACAGAGGTGTGCAGAGCAGGCAGGACACCGTATGGCTGGGGCTATGGGGGGGTCATGAATGGGCAGGCCCAAGGAGCCACAAAGGAGGTACCGGGGGCCAGGGGCAGACTGCAGAGGATTCATGCTTTTCTCCTCATCAGGGACAGGCAGCAGCTGCCCCTGGCAGAGGGCCAAGGGGGGACCAGGCCTCAGCCTCTGCAGTGCTAAGACACAACATCTGAGGCATGTGGGGGCCCACCCTCACCACGGCGGACTCGACAAGGTCATGGTGGGTGTACCTGCATGCCTGACCAGCCCCATGGTGGGGTTCCTAGGGGGTGGTGTGCCCCTGGGTGGGTAAGAGCAGGCAGCAGCAGGCTAGGCAGCGGTGTGCCAGGCTGATTAGAAGGCATGGGGGTTCAGGCCCATCCCAATGACATTTGGTATGGGTAGGGGATGCCTACAAAGGAGAGGGGTCAGGCCTGGCATGGGGCAAGCACCCCTACTGAGGGCTGCAGGAGCAATGGGGGTAGAGGTGCTAAGGAAGAGGGAAGAACCAGGTTTTCTCTAGCCCACAAGGGGGAAGTCCCATCGTCCTTCACAAGCTGGAGATGGGTCAGTAGAAAAGGGGGAATGAAAGGGAAAAGGGGGTCAGGAGAGGGGATAGGCAGCACTGGCTGGGGCAGAGGAACCCAGGCATGGAAGTAGAGGGGGAGGAGGGAAGGGATAGATATTAGGGGCCAGATCACATGTCCAGACCTAGTGGGGTATGGACCGGGAACTGACCCTGTGCGGATTGGGCCTGGGTAAGTGGGGGTACCTGCTAGTAGTACTAAGTGGTGGTGGTGGTACCTGGTGGTGGTACCAAGAGGGAGTACCTGGTGGTGGTACCTGGTTCTGATGATGGGGGGGCCGGATCAGATGGTGTCCAGACCCCGAAGCGCTACAAGCAGGGTCGAGAGGATCAAGTCGGCAGAAGGTTTCAAGAAAGAAGAAGCAGAATTAATTATTGTGGTGGTACTGTACTGCACTGTATACTGTTGAAATTGATGTTTGGAATGTAAATAATGTAAATATAATTTGCATGCCTTAATAAATATTGCCAGCGTGCATCCAACAGAAACAGTTGTGGAGAGATTTATTTCTGGGAGGAGGATCAGAGGGAAATGGGGACTTTGGTGGTGGGCAAAGATCATAGACTTAGTTTTCTTGTAGTTGATAAGACAGTGTTCAGAGAACCAGGTTTCTAGCTCCCTTAAGAAGCCCTGCAGGGCAGTTTGAAGAGAATTTGGATGAGGGTGTTTCCAAAAGACTACTGCATCATCTGCATATAACAGCATCTGACTACTGCAAGATTTAGGGATGGAGTTCAGGAAAAAGGGTGAAGAGTAGAGGGCCAAGTATTGACCCTTGTGGGACACCAGTAAGGACCGGTTTGCTAGTGGAGATAGTGGTATTTGTTTTGAATTCTTGTGTTTGACCTGAGAGATAATCTTTGAACCAGGCAGTGACCTCTGGTGCAATATTAAGGGATGGGAGGGTATGGAGTAGTAGCTCGTGACTGACAATATCAAATGCCTTGGTCAGATCAACGTAGAGAGCCCCTACCACAGAGCCTTGTTCTAGGGCCTCATGAATAAATGTAGTGAGTTCAATGAGGGCGGTGGAGGTGCTGTGGCCCCTGTGGAAACCATGTTGTTCATGGCAGAGCAGGTCGTGTTTGGATAGGTAGTCAGTTAGTTGATCCAATACTATTTTTTCAAGGCCTTAGAGAGGGGTGGCAGGATTGATATTGGTCTATAATTGCTTGTGGCAGTGGGGTCGCTACCCTTAAGGATAGGGGTTATTATTGCTCTCTTCCAGGCCGTGGGGAATTGGCTGAGGCATAAGGACAGATTGAGGATTTTGGTGAGGTGAGGTAGTGTCACATCCAGCGAAAGCCGAATGAGTTTGAGGTCCAGAGAATGACTGCTATAACGAGAGTTCGCCAGAGCTTTGGTGAGATAGAGTTTTGCCTCATTACAAGAGATGACCCTTAGTCTGAAGGGGGTAGTGATGGTGATGGCTGAGGTGTTGATGGGGGGTTGGGTCAAAAAGAAGTTTGGTGGGAGAATATGAGAGAGATCAGAGAAGGTGGTATTGAGGGCATCGGAGATAGCAATTGGGTCCAGGGTGATAACCCCATCTACTATAAGCTGAACAGTGGTAGGGGAAACAGTTTTCCCACAGAGTTCCTTAATATTGCTCCAGAATTTTTTCCCAGAGCCCCAGGAGGCGGTGAGGTTTTGTTTATGGGACGCAGCTTTGGCTTGCCGGGTAGACCATGTGCATTTGTTTCTAGCCTGTCTGTACAGTTGTCTATCCTGCGGGAGCTGGGAGTCAAGGGCCTTATGACATAGGTTGTCCCTTTGGTGCATTTGGTCTAGTACTGCTTGGGGATCCAGGGAGTGTTTCTTTGCTTTACTACTTGTTTGGAGAAGGGTATGAATATGTCGCAGGCCATGTTGAAGATGGCAATAAAGCAGGTGAGTGCAGTGTCCACGGACTGGGCAGTGTGAACAGGGGACCAGTTGCAGAAGGCAAGGTGAGACTTGTACCGTGCTAAGGTTCCTTTCTTGAGGCGTCTATGTACAGTGACATTTGGGGGGTGGAAGGATTTTAGTGGACCACAGGCAGGTCACAGGGGAATGGTCGCTAATCGAGTTGGGGAGCACTGTGACTTGGGAGATGTTATTAGGCCTGTTGGTGAGGATTAGGTCAATAAGGGTTGAGATCCCCGTTCTAGTGTCCAGTCTGGTCATGGATTTGATGACCTGGGTGGGGTCACAAGCTAGGGCTGAGACTTTGCAGGGGAATGAGGCAGACAATAGCCAACTGACATTGAAATCTCCCAGTAAGACAACTTCACTCCTAGGTGGAAGGTGGGAGATACTGTCCAGTACTGAATCGAAAGTGAGCTTTTGGTTGCAAGGGGGAATGTTAACCTCCATAATGTAAAGGGTTTTTCCCGGGTTGCCAAGGCTGAGCTTGACTGTTGGGGTCTGGGCTCCATGCATAGGTGGCGGTGTGGGGACCACCAGGGAGCGAAGGGAGGTTCCTACGTAGATGGCACAGCTGCCTCCCCGCTTACTAAACCTGTCAGCTCGATAGATGGTGTAGTCGCTGAGGGTGACTGATCCATTGGGTATTTTATCAGAGAACCAGGTCTCAGATAGAGCTAAGACATCGGGTGAGTGCTGGGGAATCCAGCCCTGTAGGGGTGTGAAATATTTTTGATGGCTGCAGATATTAAGTGTGGCCAGCAGGAGGCTACCATGTTTGCCTTCTGAAGAGACGGGGAGGTTGGCCCTGAGTTAGGGTGTATATTTCCTGATAGGAGCAATAGGAGGAGAGCTTATTGGAGCAGTGCTAATCTGAGCAGTTTTGGTGAGGCGCATTTAGACTGAGAATTAGTGGGATTTTTATTGTGTGATAGGGACTGGGAGGGTGCATATGAGGTGGGTTATTAGGATGACTATAAGATGGGTACCAAGATGGCAGTTAACAGGAGGAGTAGTGGGCTGTAGCCTGAAGGGTAACAGAGTAGCAGTACAGTGAGAGTTGTGGATGTAGGGACTGGTTACTAGCGCAGGGAGGTAGTATGTGCAAATAAGGTGGCATAACATGGGATGGGGGCATGTGGGTGAGCAAATCTGTGGTCCCACCAGGTTTATTACGCAAGAACATAGTGTGGTCTGGTGGTGGTGCCGTTCACGGAAATCTTTGGGATGGTGAAGAGCATTTGGGAACCATTGAGGCAATGAGGACAGGCATCAAGAGACGCGGGGAACATATTTACTATAGAAAGGATTAAGTATAGGGTGATTGTGATTAGTGGCCACTAGTGGTGAGCTGGTATAAGCTGCTGCTGGAGAAGTGGGCTGATAGGTTATTGCCATTCTCACATGGTGTGATAGTCCCTATATATGAGCAAGCTGACCAAGGGTGGTGGTGGGGTTGGCGGGGCAATCCTCTGTGCTGAAGCACCAACAGTTGCGATCAGGTGACTGCACACAGTTGAATCTCCGTACCTGGGCAATTTTTTTTGGTGGCTCCTGGCTGTGGGGGAGGGATGCTCCAAGCCCTCATGACCACCTTAGTCCTTGGGGGAGTCAGCTGTAGAGGAAGGATCGGGAAAGACATAAAGATTAAATAGGTAAGGGGAGGGGAGGAACACTGCTGGGGCTGGCCTGTATCGGGATTTCTGTAGGGATTTGCACAAAACACAGTTAACAGCCTCTGATTACCTCTGGGCAGAAAAAAAAACATGTTCAGAAACTATTTGAGTTACAGGACCTGTTTGGGTTAATTGATTTGGGCTCTATTTTTTATTAGTTAAAGTATTTCTACTGTTGCCAGGCTAAGTTAAACATTTTGTAGTTAATTAAGTTGCCTAGATTTAAAGCAAACACTACAGTTGGATGCCAGGGATAGGCTGCAGCTAAGGTAGCTATACTGATGCTTTACTAAGCTGGGCTCTTATAGTGAATATTTAAAGTTACATGCAGGAAATAGCACACAATTAAGCCCCAAAATTAAAGTAACATGCAGGAAATAGCACAGAATTAAGCCCCAGACGACAAATACCAGTTAAAATAAACTATCTCCACATATACGCTGATAATTTATTTGCCTAAGAAAAAAGGAGACAAGAAAGCAGTCTTTCTCTGTGCTGAAGCACCAACGGTCGCAATCAGGTGACTGCATGCAGCTGAATCTCTGTACCTGGGCAATTTTTTTCGGCGGCTCCTGGCTGTGGGGGGAGGGCTTCTCCAAGCCCTCACGACCTCCTTAGTCCTCGGGGGATGGGCTGTGAAGGAAGGAGAGGGAAACACATAAAGATTAAAGGAAAACTACACCCAAAACTTGAAAAAATATATGTTGTGCAGAGTGTTTTAATTTGTATGTGAAGTTCTAGTGTTTCCTTCCCTCTGACTGGTATTAGGAGTTTTTCCCAAATTAGCTTGCTAGCTTTATGCTAGTTTTACGACCCCTGGGGATCTTCATACCTGATAGTGTAATTGTATTTCTTCTTCCCACAGTGCATCTTGTCTCACGTGACTGTGATGTAAGAGAGACCCAACATTCAGCACACACATGCCAAACAAACTAAACTAAATATCTTGGAAGCTTTACAAGCTGCACAAAAATTACCAGCAGCAAAGTTTTTCAGGACAGTAAAACCTTTAGGATGAGGGTGGTCACCAAGCTGAATTCTACAGATTTTAAAATATAGCCATCTCTGTTGTTGTGAACTGATTGTAATGCAATGCTTTCTGCTGGATTTATGGGCTCTGCTACATCACCATCACATGAAACAAGGTGCATCGTAGGACAAAGGAATGCAATAAACCTATTTGATATGGAGATATCCAGAGGTCGTAAAACTACCCTAAAGCTAGCAGGCTAATTTAGGAAAAACTCCTAATACCAGTCAGTGGGAAGGAAAGACTAGAACTTCACATACAAATTAAAACACTCTGCACAGCATATATTTTTTCAAGTTTTGGGTGTAGTTTTCCTTTAAATAGGTAATGGGAGGGGAGGAACACTGCTGGGGGCTGGGCTGTATTGGGATTTCTGCAGGATATTTTGCACAAAACACAGTTAACAGCTTCTGATTAGCTCGGGGCCGAAAAAAAAAGATGTTCAGAAACTGAGTTACAGGACCGGTGTGGGTTAACTGATTTGAGCTCTATTTTTTATTAAAGTATTTCCACTGTTGCCAGACTAAGTTAAAAGTTTTGTAGTCAATTAAGTAACTTGCCTAGATTTAAAGCAAACACTACAGTTGGATGCCAGGGATAGGCTGCAGCTAAGGTTGCTGTACTGATGCTTTACTAAGCTGGGCTCTTAAAGTGAATATTTAAAGTTACATGCAGGAAATAGCACAGAATTAAGCCCCAAATGACAAATATCAGTTAAAATAAACTATCTCCACATGTACATCGATAATTTATTTGACTAAGAAAAAAGGTACCAAGAAAGCAGTCTTTGAATCCTCTGCTGAAGCACCAACGATCAGGCGACTGCACGCAGTTGAATCTACGTACCCGGACAATTTTTTTCTGTGGCTTCTTGCTCTGGGGGAGGGCTGCTCCAAGCCCTCATGACCTCCTTTGTCCTCGGGGGGTTGACTGGGCAATTTTTTTCGGTGGCTCCTGGCTGTGGGGGAGGGCTGCTCCAAGCTCTCATAACCTCCTTAGTCCTCAGGTGGTCAGCTGGGCAATTTTATTTGGCGGCTCCTGGCTGTGGGGGAGGGTTGCTCCAAGCCCTCATGACCTCCTTAGTCCTCGGGGGGTCGGCTGTGGAGACCTAATGTTGTGAACATGTGGAATTTTTTTTAAATGCCATCAAAAAGGTGATTTTACAGTACTACTATGAAAATGAGTTTCAGAGGGGATTAGAAAAATGGCACCTGTCATGTTCAAGAGGTGGGGTAACACAAGGGAGGTGTCTAACCTTAAGGGCCAAATGCTGTAGAAATAAAGGTATGGGTAAACATTGAAAGAAATCAATATTTTTTTCATAACTTAGTTGTTGAGTTCATGCATGCGCTGCAAACTGCTTGGAATAGTGACTTTGAAGGGTGTGACATGGTTTGTCCAATGCAGAGTGCTCTGCAAGGGGCTCAACAGTATTGCACCAATCATCAGCCAAGCTGGTCCTGACGCTGTTGTGCTTGAAGTGGTCCACACTTGAAAAAAAAAAGCTGTACCAATTATGTGGTGGCTTTTTCCTTTCATCTGCAGGTCAGCGCTGAGCAAACACCCGTTTGCATTGTGGCATCCCTGCCTCCCCCCCTCACCACCCCACTGGTCCCTGCCTGAAAAGTGAGAGGAGGAGCTTTCCTCGCCTGCCTCCTTCACAACCTGCTGCTGTATTTTCTCCCACCCATGCAGAGCAGGCCACAGCCTAAGCTCCGTACAGGCTGGGAGCATTCAGTGCCCAAATGCACCTTTACTTTAAGCATGATCAGTCGTGCTAGTAGATCCTCCCCCCACCTGCCAACACTGGGGCACTCAATCCACATGTCAGCATGTACCTCCCCTTATCCTTTAATGTGGCACACTGGGAGCCCACACCAGTATGCCAAATACTGCCTGTGGTGTTTCCAACACTGGGATGCCCACTCCCAGTGTTGGATGCACCCTTCCCACATCACTATATTCTCCAACCTTGGGGCGCCCAATCCCTGGGTTGGCATTGATCCCCCCCCCCCCAGTACTCTGGCACACTGGGAACCCACCCCAGTGTGCCAAAATCCATATAGTTTACCTGTAAAAAATAAAACAAACCCTTCACCAACCCGTACCCTCCCTCTGCGTACCTCACCTCCCCACACACCCCCTCACCTATATTTACCTCCAGAGGTCAGAAGCAATGATCTGCAGTGGACCGGGAACACATCTGCACTCTTCAAAGCTGAACTTCAACCTGAAGAAATGCTGGTAAGTTATATAATGGCAGGCAATAGGGTGTTTCAATTATCTCAGCCATTTTTGTGAGTTTTGGTCCCAAATTTTCAACATGGGGTTCTTGGGACCGCACCTCATAAACAGTCACTGTCATTTCTTGGACCTGAAAAGTGATTTCACGGTTGCTGCACGAAATCACCTTTTGGGACCAATTAACGAAATGACAGTGCCACTGTTCGTGAGGTGAGGTCCCAAAAAGTCCTTGTTGCAAATTAAGTGAAAAAACTCCCCAAAATGACTGTGTTATGTGTATCCATTGTGCAGTTTCTATGCATACTAGTAACGTCATCAGTTGTTAAGATTTTCACTCTAAATTTCCAGCATTGCCATTTTTCACTCCCCCTTATGAATAGTACAGTTGTCATTTTTTGCATCCTTCCCAAAATGTTTTTTTGCACCTGTGGCGCAGAATAGAGTGGTCACTGTACAAAATCAACTTTTGGGACAGATTAATGAAATTCCAGTGCCACTGTTCATGAGGGGAGGTCCCAAAAAGGCCATGTTGAAAATTTGGTGAAAACATTCCAAACAATTACTGTGTTACGAGCATGTGTTGTTCAGTTTCTACTCACACTCATAACTTTGCCACTTGTTCATATTTTCACTCCAGATTTTCAGCATTGCCATTTCTTCATACCTCCTCATGAACAGTACAGTTGTCGTTTTTCACATTCTGCCCGAAATGTGTTTTCACACCTGTGGCACCAAATGGCATACTCACTGTATAAAATCACCTTTTGGGATTGAGTAACAAAATGATACTGCCACTGTTCATTAGGTGGGGGTCGCAGGAAGCCCATGTTGAAAATTTGGAGCAAAAATACCAACAAACACCTGGAGCATTAGGGTTTCCAACTGTAACACCCACCCTTAAAATGCAAGGCAGAGGAATATACACAGAAAAATATGGGAGGCATGTACAACAGCAATACCAACAGTGAACATTCGGCTTGCTTTTTTTCATAGTTTGACCCCAATTTTTCAACCCAGCCTTTGTATGACCACTCTTAGTGAACATGGCAGGCATCATTTAGTGTCAAAAAGTGTCTGAAACATCATTTTGTGCCACAAGTGTGAAAACACATTTTGGCCAGGATTTGAAAAAAAAAAAAAACTGTCACGTTCATGAGGTAGTGTGAAAAAAAACGGCTAGGTTGAAATGTTGGTGAGCCAGCCCGTCAGCACAGTAGGAGCACTACTGATTGCAACACCAACTAACCGCATTCAGGAATGAGTGTGGGGAATTGAGGGCTGGTCAGGGGAAGGGGGATTGAGCATCTGAGAGGATGCTCTCCTCCTCTGGGGAGAGGAGAGTTACCAGCTCCACTGCTCCACTTCCTCCTGGGTGATCACAGGTGGTAGTGCAGCTGGAGAGGCATAGTGGGAGGGAAGGACACAGGCTGGTACCGTGCTCACTCCTACTGCCTGCATCCTGGGAGAGGGGAACCAGAAAATGTAAAATGCCTTGGCAAGGTAGGATGAACACCAGCTCTCCGCAGGCCCCACACTGGTGACATAGCTCTCCTCCAGTCTGGGACTTGGTATGTGTGGTAAGAGACTCAGCCCACTACCCCCCAAGTCAGGGAAGGAAGAGACAAGTGGAGGACGGAGTAGACAGTAAGTTCACAAGAAACTGGGTAATGGGGCTGAGGGAGCTTTAACCCTAACTGGTGCATTAACAAAGTTGTTTGCAATAATAATAAATATATATATATATATATATATATATATATATATATATATATCCCCAAATGTGTTGTCAGCCTTAATGCCAACCACATTCCATGAGCAAACAACATCACATATAATCTCCTTTCTTCATGCAGGGCTCACTTGGGGGAGGACTGAGCATTAGGGTTGACAGCCCCCAAAGAAGACCCTACCACTGGTTTGCCAAGACTCTGAAGACCCAAAACCCTAATGTTTTTTCCTTTTGCTTCTTGGCGGGGGGGGTGAGAAGCATTAGGGTTTGAAACCTTAATGCCACATTTCCCTACTTTTGCAGCAGTAAGGTACCATAACTGGTGCATTAACGCAGTTTATTTTGCAAAGAATGCCATTACTTTTTTAGATAGTATAATTAAATCCTCATTTGTCTGTGGGAGGGCAGGGCCCTCCAGGCCCTGAGCACCCATCCTTCCATAGATGCATACATCAATGTTGTTATGGAAGCACAGGGTCCAGAGAGCCCAGCACTTGCATTTCCACTGAAACTGCAACCAAATTGTCAGCAAAGCCTTGTTATTACCCCACCTTATGAATGACAAGCTGAGAATTTTCAAAGCCCCACCAAAACATCATTCCATACCTCTGCAACGTCATTTAATGCCAAAGATGTGAAAACACATTTTGGCTAGGATTTGAAAAATGAGAGCTGTCCCATTCATGAGGTGATGTAAAAAAAGGGCCATGTTTAAAATTTGGGATCAAAATATTTAAAATTGCCAAACTTGCGAGCAAGAGCAGTACAGTTTCAAAGTATGTGCATACCTTTGCCCTTTTTGACATATTTTTACCTCAGTTTTCAACATATCATTCTTATAACCTCACATCATGAATAAGGGTGCTGAAAATGTTCAAATCCCACCCAAAAGAGGATTTTGCCAAATGACTGTGAAATTGCCTTTTGGGCCAGATTTGTGGAATTCCACCAACATTGTTCATGAAGTGGGGTCCCCAAAAGGTCATGTTGAAAATTGAATGTCAAAATATGCAAAATTGCTAGCCCAGTGGTGCTGAGGGTTGAGGCACTGGACACCACACCTTGCATCATGCCAGTGACTCGGGTTCGGGAGCAGACTCTGGCACTGGGGGTCAGCAGGGAAGGGAGAAGATTGAGTGTCTGGTGGACTGCTCTCCTTTCCTCTCCTGGGGGGAGGGCTTCAGGTTGTCTGGCATCCTGGTGGCCCCTGATGGTGATCAGAGGCATTACAGGATGCAGACCAAGAGAGCCAGGGGTCAAGCGTGACTGACGCCAGCAGAGTTGGCATGCGCCATGGCATCAGAGCACCCACACTCGGGGGGGAGGGGAACTCACGGGGACAAAAAAAAACAAACAAGAAAAATCCCCTTCTGTCAGATAGGTGAAAGCCCTCACAGTGCCATCTGCCACACGCCCAACACTGGATCCCTGTCTCTACCCTTCGGTCACCCAGGCTCCACCCTCTCTGGCTCAGGGTGACAGTAATATTCTTGAAGAAGGCGAGGGTCACAGAGGGTGGTAGAGCATCTCTGGTGAGTTGTGTGGCCTGATAGAGTTCCTACTAGGAGGATGAATAAAGAGAATGGTATAAAAAATATATATATATACAGTTTATACATAAAATTGGCTAAGTTGTGCATCAGAGTTGAAACCCCCACTGAAATACATTGAATGACATTTACTTTAGTTTCTCATATTACAGTCAGTGGTCTCAGCAGCAAGACGTGTCTTCAGTCAGAAAGTGCATCTTCACTCTGGGACCTGTGAGAGTGAGTGAGTGAGGGTGTGTGGGGTGGTGGGTGCTGAGTGGGAGGTCAGGGTGGGGGGGTCGGATCGCTGAGGGACCTTTTCCTTATTACAGAAACAGGATGGCTACTGGAGGGTGTGGGATGCCACTAGACACCAGCAGGAAAAATTGCAATAGGGACAGCAATCAGAGGGTGAGTGTGTGCCACTACACACAAGGGAGACAAAAGAAATATTATGGGGACCATGACTGGGGGACACTAGACATCAAGGAAAGGAAAAAAAATATTATGGAGATGGCAGTCGGAGGATTGGGGTGCCACTAGACAACAAAGAAAAGGACAGTGTATATTCACTATGTATGTGAGCCAAGAGTCCTAAAACCCTGTAGCATAATTTATTTATGTCATTGGATAAGACCCTTGAGCATGGTACTCTGTTCCATGTCAGTAAAATACAGTACAGAACATATACGTTAAATACAACAGATTACAGTAGAACAGTAAAGAATTTCCAGGTGCTGGCACATGCTCGAGACATCATAACAGGTTAACAGTTCATAGAATTAAAACATATACAGTTAACAATATTCTTAAACCTAATTCGGTATTCCACAGTAGGTACATCCTTCAAAACAGATGAGCATCAAGAACATGGGTAATGCAGCCTATAAGAGAAGACTTTGTCAAAGGAGGAAGAAGGAGAATGGTGGAGTCCAGGCTAAGAACGGCGGGGAAGATGCGGGGTGGGTGGTAGAAGAAGGATACAGAAGACAGTGAGAAGGGAAAACTAGGTGAGAGTTTTAGGAGGAAGCATCAACTAAGAGGAGGTGTGAGAGTAAAGAGGGAGAACCAAAGACCCAGATAAGTGTGACATTTGCAAAAAGGAGACCGATGTTGGTAGGCTGCAGAGGCGGTGATTAAGCTGCGCAGCAGGGCTATGCTGGATAAAGGAGGGTGGCGGGTTACAGATGACCAAGAAGAGGCAACTGGAACAGTAAATCAATAACATGGAAAGTGATTTCGGAAGTTGCCACTAGACACCAGGAAAGGGTAAATTAACAATGGGGACGACAATGTGAGAGTGGGGGGTGGCACTAGACACACGAGAAAGATAAAGCAGTTAGGCAGACAGTGATCAGATGGTGGGGGTGCCACTAGACACCAGGTAAACATGAAAAAGTGCAGGAACAGTGATCAGAGAGTGGGGATCATGAGATACAAGGGAAATATTTATACATAGATACATAGATACATAGACAGTGTCGGCATATAAGGGCCTATGGCCCACCTAGTCTGCCCATTTGAGCTTGTAAGTTCAGTTTGTTTTCCCAGAAGTCTATTTCCCCTTACCCCTGACCTCTAGAATTCCTTTATGTCTATCCCATGCATTCTTAAATCCCGTGATTGTTTCAGCCCCCACCACTTCCTCTGGCAGGGTGTTCCACTTGTCCACCACCGTTCTGTGAAGAAATTCTTTCTCATGTTTCCTCCTGAATCGTCCTCCTCCAACTTCATCCCATGCCCTGTAGTCCTGAAACATCTTTTCGCTTAAAATAGTGTTTTCCTGCACCCTGTTCCTCCTGTAAGATACTTGTATGTCTCTATCATATCCCTCTCTCCCTCCTCTCTCCAGGGAGTACATGTTCAGTTCCTTCAACCTGTCTTCATAGGACTTGTGATGCAATCCATGCACCATCTTTGTTGCCCTCCTCTGAACCTTCTCTACCTGTTTATGTCCTTACGTAGGTATGGTCTCCAGAACTGTACACTGTACTCCAGGTGGGGCCTCACTAGTGTCTTGTATAGCGAATTATGACCTCCCTTTTCCTGCTGGTGATGCCCCTGCCTATACATCCCAGCATCCTATTTGCTTTACCTGATGCCTTGTCACACTGTTTCCTACCTTGAGGTCATCAGAGATGACAACCCAAGATCCTTTCCTGCTTGGTGCATGCTATATCCTCACCCCCAACTGATATATTGTGCCTGGGTTTTGTGCCCCATATGCATTATCTTTGCACTTCTTTGCATTGAATTTCAACTGCCAAACCCTTGACCATTCTTCAAGTTTCTGCAGGTCCCTTCTCATTCTGTCTACACCCTCTGGTGTGTCTACTCTGTTACAGAGCTTTGTGTCATCAGCCGAACAGTGAAATTCTGCCTTCTAGATCCTGTGCAATGTCACTGATGAAGATGTTGAATAGGACCGAGTCCCAGCACTGATCTCAGGAAAATCACTGGTCACTCTTCCCTCTGTGGAGTGACAGCCATTTACCACCACCCTCTGTGTCCTGCCACCCAGCCAGTTACCTACCCACCACACTACTGTCCTGCCCACACACCCATATTCCCACAGTTTGTGTAGTCTTCTATGTGGCACGTGTCAAGGCCTTGCTGGAAGTCCAGATGAGCCATGTCCACTGCCCTCCCTGATCCACCTCCCTAGTCACCCAGTCAAAAATTCAGTGAGGTTGGTCTGACATGACCTCCCCTGGTGAAACCATGCTGCCTTGGGTCCTGTAGTCCATTGACAACCAGATGTTCCACCAATCTCTCCTTCAGTAGTGCTTCCATGATCTTTCCACTACCGAGGTGAGGCTGACTGGTCTGTAGTTCCCTGCTTCTTCTTTGTTCCCACTTTTGTATAAGGGGACTACATCTGCTGTCCTCCAGTCTTTGGGTACCTCCCTGTTTCCAGTGATTGGCTGAACAGGATAGCCAGAGATTCAGCCACCACCCTCTCTTAGTTCTTTAAGGACCCTGAGGTGCACCCCATCTGGCCCCATTGTTTTATCAGCTCTTATTACTTCCAGTTCCTTCAGGACCCTTTCTCGTGTAAAGGGACTTGTGTCCATTTCTGCACCATTCTCACCCCTTGTACTCCTTCAGACCCATTACCCCCTCTTCCTTAGTAAGACTGAGCAAAAATACCTGTTCAATATGTCAGCTTACTGTTGTCATCCTCACGTGGCTCCCATCCTCCCCTTCAGTCTCACTATCCCTCCCTTTGTCTTTCTTTTTCACTTATGTACCTGTAAAATGTTTTGTCCTTTACCCACTGATTTTGCAATGTGTTCTTCTGTCTGAGCTTTGGCTTCCTTACTGACTTCCCTGCCTCCTTTGTTTCTCCTGGTACTTCTCCCTATCCCCTTCTGCCTGTGTCTTTTGGTATTGCCTGAATGCAATCTTTTTGGCTTTCACTTTCTTTGCTACCTCTTTGGAAAACCATACTGGTCTCCTCTTCCTTTTCCTCTTGCTAACCTGCTTAATGCATAATTCTGTTGTTCTTATAATCCCCATTTTAAATACTGCCCACTGTTTCTCAACCCCTGATTCCTGTCTCATTCCCATTAATGCCTCTTTCAAGTATCTCCCCATTTTCCCAAAGTCTGCCCCCTAAAATCCAGGATACATGTTTTTGTGTGGTTTGGTTCTGCTCTTTCTGTGATTTCAAACCACAATGACTGGTGGTCACTGTTACCCAGGTGCTCCCCCACTGTGACCCCATCACACTGTCCCTGTTTGTGAGCACAAGGTCCAGTATTGCCTTCTGCCGAGTTGGTTCCATGACCAGTTGCTTGAGGAAGGCACCCTGAAGGAGTCCAGGATAAATCTGCTCCTAGTTGATGCTGCTGCTGGGATGCTCCAGTCCACGTCTGGTATATTGAAGTCTCCAACCAGTACTACCTCACCTTGTCTGCCATCCTTTGGATGGCTAGCATCAGCTCCCCTATCTGTTTCTTCCTCCTGGGCTGGTGGTCTATAGACCACACCTGTGCGGATGGCTGGCCCCATTTTCCTTTCCAGCTTAACCCACAGTATCTCTCCCCATTTGTTCCTCCTGGATCTGTGTGGCCTTTATGTCATTTTCACATACAGTGCCACTCCTCCTCCTTCCTGCCTGCTCTGTCTCTTTCTGAATATGTTATAGCCAGGTATGGCCATCTCCCAGTCATGGTTATCATTACACCAGGTTTCAGTGATGGCCACAATGTCCAGGTCTGACTGTACCATGACAGCCTCCAGATCTTCCATCTTGTTGCTAAGGCTCCTGGCATTTGCACACATGGCTTTCCATGATTTGACCTCCCTAGACTGCTTCACTGTTCTACTCCAGCCCCTTCCTTGGTTGTCATTTATCCCTGGTTCTCCTTGCTGTCTGCCCTTCTGCTGAATTTTGCCCTTTCTGCTTATCCACCTTTTGGACACTAATCTCCATCTTTTGCACACTGCTTTGCAGAGATAGCCACTCCTCTGGTTCACTGGTTCCACCGTAGCTGTGGGGGTGAGCAAGTAGGTACTGTCCTTGCTGGCCTGCCACCCCCTTTGCTAGTTTAAATGCTTGTCAATGTAGCATTTAAACTTATCATTGAGTGCTTGGATTCCCTCCAGGATGGATGCAGGCCATCAGGCTTGAACAAACCTCCATCCCCCCAGGTGGGTCCCCAGTCACCAATGAATCCAAACCCTTCCTCACAGCACCAGTTATTCAACCATGAGTTAAAGTTCCTGGTGCATGCACTCCTATGCTCTCCCTTGCCTCTCACTTATCTATATGGAGATGGCGATGGGAGAGGTGGGGGGGAGCCACTAGACTCCAGGCAAACATATAAACATACAGAACAACGATCAGAGACTAGGGGGTACCACTAGACACCAAAGAAATAGTGGCTTACTGCTGTCATTGGAGCCCACAGCACGAGTTCCAGCTGAAGCTGCAGAAGTCAAGAAAGTCCACTGTTCTCATGCAGAAAACGTGGGTCAATGGCTCCCCTTGCTCAGCTGGGCACCCGAGATTTTCAGTGTCCAGAAAGTGAATTTCTATCATTTGTAGTACAAAAAAAACAGTTTGAGATGGGGAGGCAAGGGTACCAAGAAAAGCTGCATATGGGTGGAAGGTATGCCAGGGATGACGGCAGGATGAGTGGGACACTTTATTCAGAGGTGTGTGAGGAGGGAAGGGGAGAAATCTCACATAGTGGTGCACTTGGGCAAAAATACTCTGGAAGGGAGCACAGTCGAGAAGGTGCAGGAAAGGTTCAGGGATGTAGGGAGACTATGTGACAAGGCAGGGAGATCACTTGCTTTCTCAGAAGTTCTCCCAGCCCCCAGGGCAAGTGTGATCAGGAAACAAGAGGATAGCAGAGTTTATTACATGGCCTGGGACAACAGGTTACATTTCAGTAAAGAGGGCTCAGCAGTCCTGACGCAGAGGCTGGGGGAATATATGGCAACTAGAATTATCGAAATTTGCTGATGACACCAAAATAGGGGGAGTAGTTGATACAAATGAAAAACATCTTGCCTTGTGTCAAGATTTACAGAAGATTGATAAATGGACAAATACTAACAAAATTAACTTTAATGCTTCAAAATGCAGTGTTACACTTTAGACACAAAAAATCAGAAATTTACTTGTAAACTGGGTGGACAAGGGGCTGTGGACATGACCTACCTAGACTACAGCAAGGCATTTAACACAGTCCCACATAAAAGATTAATAAAGAAATTAGCCAGCCTGGGAGTGGGTCCCAGGGTGGTAGCCTGGTTAAAAAACTGTCTGGACAACAGGACACAGAGGGTGATAGTAAACAGAGTCCACTTTGAAGAAAGGGGGGTTACTAGCGGGGTACTGCAGGGTTCAATACTGGGACCGGTCCTTTTTAATGTCTTTATAAGTGACACTGCTGAGGGCCTGGAGAGAAAAGTATGCCTCTTTGCAGACAACACAAAGATGTGCAACAGGGTTGATGCACAAAAGGGTTGGAAAGGATGAGAAGGGACTTGGCAAGGTTGGAGGAATGGTCAAAAGTATGGCAGCTTAGATTCAATACAAAGAATTGCAAAGTAATGCATCCGGGAAACAAAAACCCAGGGGAAGAGTACACAATGGTGAGGGAGGTACTTACAACAACAAACATGGAAAGGGACCTGGGGATAGTCATATTAGAGATTACCTAAAGATAAGCAAGCAATGTGAGAAGTAAGTAAGGAAGGCTGCGGGGATACTGGGATGTATAGGGAGAGGCATCACCAGTAGAAAACAGGAAGTTGTTATCCCTCTGTACAGAAAGTTAGCGAGACCCCATCTGGAGTACTGTGTGCAGTTCTGGAGACCCCCATCTCCACAAGGACATAGACATAATGGAGGCAGTCCAGAGGAGGGCAACAAAAATGGTGCAGGGTCTGCACGAGAAGCCACACAAAGAGAGACTAAAGGATCTTAATATGTATACCCTCGAGGAAAGGGGAGAGAGGGGGGACATGACAGAAACTTTCAAGTACCTCAAGGGAATCAGCAAAGTCCAAGATGGTAGCATCTTTCAGAAAAAGAGATGTGCAAGAACAAGGGGGCACAATTTGAAGATGAGGGGATGGCTCCGAGACGTGAGAAGTATTTTTTCACAGAGAGGGTGGTAGACGCAATGAACGACTTTTCTGATTAGGTCATGGGGTCAAAAAAAGTGGGAGAATTCAAGAATGCATGGCACAGACAAAAGGCAGTTCTGGTGGGGGGGGTAGGAAGAAGTAGGCTGTTGGTTAACTAGGATCTGCATCTTATCCAATAGGTAGGGAAATGGGCAGACTAGGTGGGCCAAGTGGTCCGTATCTGCTGTCAAAGTCTATGTTTCTGTGTTTCTATGGACTAGTACTAAAATCATCCTCTAGGGAAAGAGACTTGGGCATCTTGATAAGTAATGAACTCTTTTTATCCAATCATTGTAGATATGCTACACAACTTGTAAATAGATTAATCCAGTCAATAGAAAGATCATTCATAACTAGGAACAGTCACTGTATTATGAAGTTCTATAAAACCTATGTTATCCCCTATTTAAATTTTGGTTCCTGAAAAAAACCCAAAGAAAAATCACAAAATTAATAAATGGCTTGGAAACTATGAGCTACGACGACAGAATTCAGTCTCTGAAATTGTTCTCCCTTGAGACCTGCAGGAAAAGCGGAGATCTTTTATTTTTATTTAATGTTTTGCAAAATCTGAAACTCATGGGACAGTGTGGCCTAGAATATAATCCTTGGCAAAATAACCTTAGATCATATAATAGGCAATTAATGGTACCTAGAGCAAATTCCATTAAGAGACACAATTACTGTACAATAAGAACAGAGAGACTTTGGAATTCACTTCCTAGCAACCTGGTACATGCAACATCTATCAACGCTTTTATAAATGGGCTAGAATACCTTTTCACAGAAAATACCAACAAATAATATACCCACTATTGAGTGGGAGACAATTAAATGGGCCCTTGGCCTACTTTGTCTTAGTCAAACCAAGTAATCTAAGGTTAAATTAAGTGGGGGGGGGCAATAAGCTGGAAGACAAACTATGTCTCCAGGCCAGGGAGACTGACAGGCCTCCCCCCAGCTGATAAGGAGGGTTTGGGGGAAAAAGGCACATAGGGAGGGCAGCAGAGGTTCACAGAAGGGCAAGGAAAGGGCGAGGGACACACTGGACCTTGGTTTCCATGAATGTGAGGAGCCTG
Source organism: Neoceratodus forsteri (assembly GCA_016271365.2). NCBI lineage: Eukaryota > Metazoa > Chordata > Ceratodontiformes > Ceratodontidae > Neoceratodus > Neoceratodus forsteri. Next base: position 1,188,546,499 of record CM057451.1, on the reverse strand, counting down.
GGGAACAAGACAGCTGAGCTGCCGGCACTGATGGCAGAAGGAGAGGTGGGCATAGTGGCCATCACTGAGACATGGACCACCCAATACCGAGACTAAGACCTGGTGTTCCCAGGGTACAGGCTGCACCAGAAGGACAGGGAAAAAGAGAAGGAGGTTGGGTGGCTATTTATGTAAGGGAAGGGATGCCATGTAGCAGGGAGAAGGGGGAGGAAGGTAGACCAGAGGCATTATGGGTATAAATCCTGGACACAAAAGGGAAGAGAGCTAGGTTGCAGGTTGTATATAGATCACCATCTCAAAGTAAAGATATTGATAGGGAGTTGAAGGAGCAGATTAAGAGGGTCACTGCAAGGGGTAGTACCGTGATAGTGGGGGACTTCAACTTGCCTGGGGTAGACTGGAGCTCCCCAGCCACCTCAAGTGGCAGGGAACAGGTCATCCTGGAAGCCTTCAAGGATGCCTTTCTGGTGCAGATGATTGGGGAGCCAACCAGAGAGGGGAACATACTGGACCTCATGCTGACAAATGGTGAGAATGTCTGAGATTGGGGGTGGCGGAGCCCCTGGCAGGCAGAGACCACCACACAGTGTGGTTCTTTTTTTTTTTTATAATTAATCTTTATTGGTTTTATCATATTTATTAATAAAAAAACACAAAATTACCACTTTTCAGCATAACAACCAAGTAAACAACATATACAATAAGTTACAAAGTGGTACAGTTGTTCAAAAGCATCCAGAATGATACCTATAGATAATGGATTATTCCACAAAACATATCCATAACAAAACCCCATCCATATGATTCCATCCTATGTGACCCTATATGCCCATAAGGCCAGACTATAAATACTATAAATATACAAAACAAAACAAGACAAGGCATCTAGCCAGCTCCATCACCCCTACAGTAACATAGAAACATAGAAGTTGACGGCAGATAAGGACCGCAAGGCCCATCCAGTCTGCCCATTTCTTTTTCTACCTTATAAATGTGCCATCGGCCTTTGCTATGTCAGTGACCTATCTATTCATAGTCATTTGTATTGCTCCCTTATGCCTATCCCATGCCTGTTTGAAGCCCTGCACTGTATTCATAGCCACTACTTCTTGTGGTAAGCCATTCCATGCATCTACCACCCTTTCTGTGAAAAAGAATTTCTCATTCCCCTTAATCGGCCTCCCTCTAATCTCATGCTGTGTCCTCTTGTCCTGCTATTTTCTTATATTTAAACATGTTAGACTCTTTCACCTTGTTTATGCCCTTAAGGTGTTTAAATGTCTCGATCATATCACCTCTCTCCCTCCTTTGCTCAAGGGTATACATATTGAGCTCCGTTAATCTGTCCTCATATGTCTTCTGATGCAGTCCCTGCACCATTTTGGTTGCCCTCTCTGGACTGCCTCAATTTGGTTAATGTCCTTGTGAAGGTGTGGCCTCCAATACTCACAGTACTCCAGATGGGGCTAACCAATGTCTTGTACAGAGGATTATTACCTCCCTCTTACGACTTGTGATACCCTACTAATACACCCTAACACCCGCCTAGCCTTACCTACTGCTTTAGAGGTCTGCTTGAATGATTTCAGGTCATCAGTGATGATGATGCCCAAGTCTCTTTCTTCCTTTGTGACTGCTAGCAACTCCTCCCAGCCTATAAGTGGCTTCAGGGTTTCTCTTCCTATGTGCATGATTTTGCACTTCTTTGCATTAAATCCCAGTTGCCACTCTTCTGACCATTCTGCTAGTTTATCAGATCTCTTCTCATTCTGCCCACCCATCTGGATCATCTACTCTGTTGCAGATCTTGGTGTCATCTGCAAACAGACAAGCCTTACCCTCTAGTCCATCTGCTAGGTCACTAATGAAGATGTTGAATAGGACTGGCCCCAGGACTGATCCCTGAGGTACCCCACTTGTGACTTGCATCTCTTCTGACTGTATACCATTTACCACCACTCTCTGTTTTCTGCCAGTCAACCAGTTTGCCACCCAGTTGACCAACTTCTGACCCACCCCGAGCCTACCTAGCTTATTTATCAATCTTCTATGTGGAACAGTGTCAAAAGCTTTGCTGAAGTCAAGGTAGGCGACATCAACTGCTCCCCTTGGTCCACCACTCTGGTTACCCAGTCAAAGAAATCTATGAGATTAGTTTGACAGGACCTTCTTTTGAAACCCATGCTGTCTTGGATCCTGTGCCTATGGATTCCAGGTGTTGCACTATCCTTTCCTTAAGGTGCTTCCATAATCTTGCCCACTACTGAGGTAAGACTGACCGGTCTGTAGTTCCCGCCTCCTCTGCTACCACTCTTGTGGGTGGGATCACATGAGCCCTTCTCCAGTCTTCTGGGACCTCTCCTGTGCTCAGAGACTCACTAAACAATTCTGCTAATGGCTCTGCTAGTTCCTCCTTTAGCTCCTTAAGTACCCTGGGATGTATGCCATCAGGTCCCATTGCCTTATCCACCCTGAGCTTAGCAAGCTCTTGTAGGACCCTTTCTTTTGTGAAGGGAGTGCTCCCTCCCTCCCCTGTGTCCATGATGCTGAGCTGTGGGCCTGCCTACCTTCTCTTCAGTGAATACTGAGCAAAAGTATCTATTTAGGATAGATGCCTTTACAGGGTCCTCCTCCTCACATGCTCCCTTTTCTCCATTAAGCTTAGCAATACCCCTCTGGACTTTCTCCTTTCACTAATGTATCTATAGAAAGTCTTGTCACCTTCTTTTACTGTTTGTGCTAGTGTTTCCTCAGTTTGGGACTTTGCCTGCCTTACTGCCTTACCTGCTTCCCTTAGGGCAGTTTGGTATGCCCCTATCTTCATCCCGCTGTGTTCCCTTATATTTTCTGAAGGCCAGCCTTTTGGCTCTGACCTTTTCTGCTACTGTATTTGAGAACCAAAGTGGTTTCTCTTTTTTGCACTTCCTTTTCTGTCTAACCCAATGGGATGTTGCTTCAAGTATTGTATCCTTAATGCTTGCCCACTTTGCCTGTACCTCCTCACCTGTGTTTCTTTTGCCAGGGCTAGCTTAACTCTGTTGGCCATCTTATCAAAGTCAGCTCCTCTGAAGTCCCATATTTTGCCTTGGAATGGGATGATTTAGATGTAGTAGCCAAATTGAACCATACCATGTGATGGTCACTGGCCCCAGGTGACCTTCTACCTGGAGATCTGTGATCCCTTCTTTGTTAGTCAGTACTAGATCTAGGATAGCCCTGTCTCTTGTGGGTTTGCTGTACCAGTTGTTTGAGGCCCTCCCCTGCAGGGAATCCACTATGAGTCTAGTTCTGGCAGATGTTCCTGCTGGTATTGACCAATCTGTATCTGGCATGTTGAAGTCTCCCATTATCAGAACCTCCCTTTAGCTGTCATGTTTGTATATCTTCTAACAGTAATGTGTCTATGTCCTCCCTCTGGTCTGGGGGCCTGTAGACAACCCAGTTCTTATGGCTGTCCATTTCCTGTTTCCAGGGTGACCCACAGTTCTTCTGGCTCCTTATGTGTATTCTGAATTTCTGTAGCTTTGATATTTTCATTAACATACAGGCCACTCCTCCCCCCTTTTTGCACCTCGGTCTCTTCTGAACAATACATAGCCAGGTACTGAAGTCTCCCAAGTGTGGTTACTGGTAAACCACGTCTCACTAATTGCTACTATGTCCAGTTTAGCCTCTGACATTATGCCTGCAGGTCTGGGATCTTATTTCCCAGGCTGTGAGCATTGTGTACATGATTTTCCATTGGCCAGATTTTGGTGTGTTAGTTGTTGGGTGAGGTTTGGCATTACCCTGTGCATCGTATGGGAGACAAACCTTTTCTTCCTGGTGATGCAAATGAGCGGCAAACACACTGAATTCCAGTTTGACCACTAGCTGAGGGGAGGGTGTTCTTCCATTCAACGTATGGGGTGCTGCACCCTCTCCCATTTGCTAGTTTAAATATTCTGCAAAGACGTCAAACTTCTGCCCCAATGCACTGACTCCTCTTTAGTCAGATGCAGTCCATCAAATTTAAAGAACTTTCGCTCCCAGAACTGTTGCCAGTTCCTACAAATCTGTGTCCTTTTCCTGGCACCAGTCCTTGAGCCATGTGTTTAGCTCCCCTATCTCCCCTTCTCTGACCTTCGTCCATCTGCTCCCTTCTCCCAGACTGCAGGATCTCAGAGAAGGAGATGCCAGACGAAATAGATGATAGTTTGTCACCCAGCCTAGTCAGGTGTTCCTTGGTCTCCACAACTGACCCGGCTGGCGAGATCGATAGTCCCTATGTGTACTAGGACATCAATGTTTTCTCCTGCTTTGTGAATAATTTTATGGTCATGCGGTCAGTGTCTCTCCATGCTGATGTACCTGGGAGACATCTGACCCATCGCCCCTGGCTGGAGATGGGTATCAACTCCCGAATCATGGAGTCTCCTATGATCAAAGTTTTTGGATTTCCTTTGTGCTTGTTTAGTTTTGGTTCCTGATTTGGGTGAGTATTGTTGTGCTAGCTCCTGTGCCGCAGTGTCCTGCTCTGCAGTGTCTTCTGCCTCTTTATTTGATTTCAGAGATAGAGGCAGATACCTGTTTTAGTGTTTATATGGTTTTGGAGGTAATGTGTTGGAGAGCAGAGGTGATGGGGCACCTGATTTGCTCCTCTAACCACCTGCCAACCTCCTGGACCAACTACCCTCTCTGGTTGAGGTTTTTCTGTTGGATGCTGGGGAAATGGCGTGGTTTTTTATAATGTATTTCTCTCTTCAATATGAAATTTAGGCGTGCAATCTCTGCCCATGCTGCCGGAGCTGAGACCTAAGATCTCAAAGGCCCAGCATGTAGGACAGTGTAAATACTGAAGAATGTCCTTCTGAAATTGTTCCACAGTACCTGCAGTTAATGAAATCCATTCCAAATAAGTTGCTGGGTTTGTAACCTAGTCAGAGTAATTAGAAGGAAAAAAATGCAAGTAATGGTTTAATTGTGCTTTGTTTAACTTGTTATAACAAGTTAAATTACTAGTGCCCTGTAAATGAGATCACCTTGTGAGGCCCCACTGATCCGCCCTTCCTGCTCTGCCACAGAAATGTCACAACTGTGGTACCCTATAAATGGAGTGTAGCGTGGGGTGGTTGGGGATGGGGGTGGGTGGCTGGGCCCTTCCTGCCTAAAAGAAGAACCACGGACGAAAGAACAAGGAGGTAGAGCAGAAACAATCAGTCAACAACAAATGCAGTAACTCTGAAAGCTTAACCTAATGTTAGATAAAACTGTAAAACCTGTAAAGCACCACCTGTAATAATTTCAGAGAAGATATACCCTGTAAAACACTTTGCTCCAGAGAAAATAAAGCAGTAACAGAAGATATACCTTGCAAAGACAATTTGAATCAGAAGATTACAGCAGTAATCTGTTAGCACACACCTGTAGGCACACCTTGTAATAATGCAGAAGAAGGTATACCAGCAACAACAATTTGAATCAGAGAAAAAATAAAGCAATGAAATGTTAGCAACAAACAGTAGCAATCCCTGTGAGTAAAAAATAAAAACACCACCACACAGTAAATCTGCTTAGCCAAACTAAGTCTTAATCCTTCTCCCTTGCTCTGGTAAGTTTCTCTACTCTGCCTTTCAAGCAGTCTTAGAAGGAAAGAGCTCAGGTGAAGCTAGGTGCCTTGGCCAGCAAACCAAGTCAGTACATGGAGGCTGTGACCCCATGAGAGCCATAAAAGTGTACATCCCCATTCCCTTCCCAGTACTCGGACCCAATACCTGCCACTGCCAACGAAAGCCATGAATTTAGACAAACTAATGTACAAATATTCGATTTCTTTGCAATTGATAACGAACCCAAGGACCTCACAAGTCTTCAAATAACTGTAGCTTATCTACATGCCTAAAAGAGATTTTTTTTCCGTGCCATATACAAAATTAACTGTCTCAAACCAAAAAGACAGATATGGGCATCTAGATGTATGCCATAACCTTGTAAGGTTTTTTTTGGTATCAAAGTAACGCGTCAGCCACGGACGCCACACCAAACGCACTGACCGAAATAAGTGTAATTAATTTCAATAAACACAGCTTACCGTGTCTTTTCTGAGTCTTTTTACACTTTATTTTCACATTGCAGACAAAACAAGGTGCAGCGACTGGTACCGGACAAGCAAATTAAACTAAAATTACCGCCACATCTAGAGCATGTTAATATCACCGGCCGGAACGGCAAACAGACCAGCCAGCGTGCGTGATGGCTGCGAGGAATCAGCTGACGTTTAATGCAACCTTCCTCAAACTGATTGGCCGGTAGCATCACACTCATTATATAGTGAAGTGACATGAATATTCAAAACCCACCAACCAATGAGATGTGTAACAAACATACATATTCATAAAAATAAAAATACATGTTCATAAAAACATTGCCCCCAAATTAAATAAAACCAATCATTTATAAATAACAATGAGTAAAAGCTCTTCATTTAAACCCTTTGGATATAAAGTATCTAACCTATAAATCCAAAAGGATTCTCGTTGGTTTAATTTCTTTGCCAATTCGCCTCCACGATTCCCAAACTTAATTTTCTCAATACCGATGAATTTTAAATTGGCCGGTGAACCGTGGCCAGCCACAGAGAAATGCCGTGCCATTGCATCCATGACCACACCATTTCTGATTGCTGACTTGTGTTCACTGATCCTTTCTCTAAGTTGGCATTTGGTCTGTCCAACATAATTCAAACCACACGGACATGTCAACATATAAATAACACCAGAGCTCCTACAATTAATAAACTCATTAATTTCAAATTTCTGATTTGTGTGTGGATGTAAAAAATATTTACTATTATATGTGTTGTTGCATTGTGCACAATTACCGCATTTATAATTGCCTTTTGGAAAATTAGGAATCCAAGTATTACTTCCCTTATCAGGTTTTTGTGCACTATGCACTAACAAATCTTTCAAATTGCTGCCTCTTCTATAAGTAATTTTCGGATTTTTATATATCTCATTTCTAAAGACAGCATCTCCTTGCAGCACTTTCCAATGTTTCCTAATGACATTCGAAACTTCCTCAGCTTGATTCGAAAACTCTGTAACAAAATAGATTTGACCCTGATTATTATCAGTTTGTACCCTCGGTTTTAAAAGCTCACTTCTATTCATTTTAACTGCTTTCTCAATTCCCCTTTGGATACAATCAAAATTATACCCTCGTGCCTTAAACCTCCTAGCAGTTTCCTGTGCATTTTGTTCAAAAGACTTATCACTACTACAGATACGCTTTAAACGTAGCATCTGACCACCCGGTATATTTTCTTTCAACCTTTTAGGATGATTGCTGTCAAAATGTAAGACTGTATTTCTACTTATTGGTTTTCTATATAGAGTAGTACCCAGCTTTAAACCATCCTTATATATCAATAAGTCCAAAATGGTACTTCTATTGCTAGTCTGCATAGTGAACGTAAATTCTCATCAAAGTATTAATTAGCCTTATGAACTCATACAAACTAAAAATATCAGATGTCCAGATAAAAAACAGTCATCAATGTAACGTTTCCAACACCGAATAAATTTTTTAAAAGGTTCACATGTGTATAAATATACCAATTCCCAACGTCCCACATACAGGCAAGCAACACTCGGGGCAAAGGTAGTTCCCATCGCTGTTCCCTTGTGCTGTTTATAAAATTGATCCTTGTAAATAAAGTAATTAGATGACAGCACCATGTCAGCCATTTCGATAATCAAATCTAAATCAGAAATAACATCTGGATATTTCTCAGAAAAGAAATTTTATGGCTTGTAAACCTCCTTCATGGGCACATTAGAATATAAGCTCTGATGTCTAAAGTTACCAGCCATTCACTGGCATCAACAGCAATATTGCCCATGTGTCTAATCATATCACCACTATCCAAAACAAATGATGGAAGATATTTTACCAGTGGTTTTAAATAACAGTCAACCATTTGTAAAGCAGCTCCATCACAGACCCAATACTAGATACAATAGGGCGTCCTGGAGGTTTTTCAACATTTTATGTATTTTCGGTAGCAGATAAATTGCTAGTTTAACGGAGCTATAACTTTTAAAAATTCTGCTTCTTGCTTGTTCAGGCCGTCCATTTGACTCATTATTTACGTTCATTGACTCATTATTTTTAATAAGCATCAGCTTCATTTAATGTCATTTGTTGGGTCTGATATTAAATTGAAAGCTGATGCTTTTATTAAAAATAATGAGTCAAATGGACGTCTGAACAAGCAAGAAGCAGAATTTTTAAAAGTTATAGCTTCGGTTAAACCAGCAATTTATCTGCTACCGAAAATACATAAAAATGTTGAAAAACCCCCAGGACGTCCTATTGTATCTAGTATTGGGTCTGTGATGGAGCCGTTTTCACAAATGGTTGACTGTTATTTAAAACCACTGGTAAAATATCTTCCATCATTTGTTTTGGATAGTGGTGATATGATTAGACACATGGACAATATTGCTGTTGATGCCAGTGAATGGCTGGTAACTTTAGACATCGAGAGCTTATATTCTAATGTGCCCCATGAAGGAGGTTTACAAGCCATAAAATTATTTTCGGAGAAATATCCAGATGCTATTTCTGATTTAGATTTGAGCATCGAAATGGCTGACATGGTGCTGTCATCTAATTACTTTATTTACAAGGATCAATTTTATAAACAGCACAAGGGAACAGCGATGGGAACTACCTTTGCCCCGAGTGTTGCTTGCCTGTATGTGGGACGTTGGGAATTGGTATATTTATACACATGTGAACCTTTTAAAAATTTATTCGTGTTGGAAACGTTACATTGACGACTGTTTTTTATCTGACATCTGATATTTTTAGTTTGTATGAGTTCATAAGGCTAATTAATACTTTGATGAGAATTTACGTTTCACTATGCAGACTAGCATAACAGAAGTACCATTTTGGACTTATTGATATATATAGGATGGTTTAAAGCTGGGTACTACTCTATATAGAAACCAATAAGTAGAAATACAGTCTTACATTTTGACAGCAATCATCCTAAAAGGTTGAGAAAATATACCGGTGGTCAGATGCTACGCTTTAAAGCGTATCTGTAGTAGTGATAAGTCTTTGAACAAAATGCACAGGAAACTGCTAGGAGGTTTAAGGCACGAGGGTATAATTTGATTGTATCCAAAGGGAATTGAGAAAGCAGTTAAAATGAATAGAAGTGAGCTTTAAAACCGAGGGTACAAACTGATAATAATCAGGTCAAATCTATTTTGTTACAGAGTTTTCAATCAAGCTGAGGAAGTTTCGAATGTCATTAGGAAACATTGGAAAGTGCTGCAAGGAGATGCTGTCTTTAGAAATGAGATATATAAAATCCGAAAATTACTTATAGAAGAGGCAGCAATTTGAAAGATTTGTTAGTGCATAGTAAATAAAACCCTGATAAGGGAAGTAATACTTGGATTCTAATTTTCAAAGGCAATTATAAATGCGTAATTGTGCACAATGCAACAACACATATATAGTAAATATTTTTACATCCACACACAAATCAGAAATTTGAAATTAATGAGTTTATTAATTGTAGGAGCTCTGGTGTTATTTATATGTTGACATGTCCGTGGTGGTTTGAATTATGTTGGACAGACCAAACGCCAACTTAGAGAAAGGATCAGTGAACACAAGTCAGCAATCAGAAATGGTGTGGTCAAATAACGTAATGGCACGCATTTCTGTGGTTATTACTTGTTCAATCGCGAATTTAAAATTCATCGGTATTGAGAAAATTAAGTTTGGGAATCGTGGAGGCGATTTGGCAAAGAAATTAAACCAACGAGAATCCTTTTGGATTTATAGGTTAGATACTTTATATCCAAAGGGTTTAAATGAAGAGCTTTTACTTCATTGTTATTTATAAATGATTAGTTTTACGACTTGGGGGGGGGCAATGTTTTTTATGAACATGTATTTTTTAATTTTTATGAATATGTATGTTTGTTACACATCTCATTGGTTGGTGGGTTTTGAATATTCATGTCACTTCACTATATAATGAGTGTGATGCTACCGGCCAATCAGCTCTGAGGAAGGCTTTGCCGAAACGTCAGCTGATTCCCGTGCTTCATCACGCACGCGGGCTGGTCTGTTTGGCTGCTCCGGTCGGTGATATTAACTTGCTCTAGATGTGGCGGTAATTTTAGTTTAATTTGCTTGTCCGGTACCAGTCGCTGTACCTCGTTTTGTCTGCAATGTGAAAATAAAGTGTAAAAAGATTCAGAAAAGACACGGTAAGCTGTGTTTATTGAAATTAATTACACTTATTTCGGTCAGTGCGTTTGGCGTGGCGTCCGTGGCTGACGCGTTACTTTGATATTGAATCCTTTGATTCCACAACTGCACCGGGTCAAACTGTTCTCAACTAATAGAGTTAACTGTGAGCACCTCAGTTTTTGGTTGTTTCTCAAGGTTTTTTTTGGCACAGATTACCAACAAAACCAACAACTTCACCTGACGAAAACGTAGTGACAGGTTCTCCGAGGGGACATGCAACAACACTAAAAATGGAGTCAAAGTGAGACTCTGATCAAAAATCTGTACAAGAGCTGACTCAATTTCCCCCTAAAAGTCTTGAATGACAGGGCACGACCAGAAAATTTGGACACGGTCTGCAAGGGGCTCTCCATAGTTGCACCAACACAAACCCATCTACAAACCCACTATCTGTGCTATCTGAGGTGGGGTCCTAAGGACAGCATTTCCAAGCAAACTGTTTCATATACGGGGTACTGGCAACCTGATAAGTGAATAGAGCATATCTTTCCAGGGTTTCAAGGCTATCAACCATAGCAAGTTCAGACTCCCAACGGGCATAGATAGTCCAAGTGGATTCCTTTGATAGTGAGCAAATGCCAGCATATAGCTGGCCTATAATGTGATCCGTGTCTTCACCACTCAAAACGGAAATCAGATGCGCTAATAAAGAGGAGGTACTCTCTGGTAATGTACTCTTGGTAACTGTTATTGTTCAGACACACTAGCATAACTGTAAATACCTAACATGATCCCCTTTTGCCAGTCCATATTTTGCTTTTAGACTAGAAGAAAGGTATAACCCCCAGTCATCAAATAGTTGAAAGTATAATACTACGCCCAGACTCGCCCAGCGCCGCAAAAAATATCTGGCCTTGTTAAGGGATTAGCGGCATTCCAGGCCACGGCCATAAGGTGGGTTCTCATCGAAGCAGACATATGGCGTTTACAGTTATGCCATGTCTCCAGAACTGCTCTAGTGGTGTAAAAGTGACGGGCGAGTGGTATGAACGCAGGTGGTGATGAATAAAAAGCCAGTTCAAAATCATAAAAATCATTCACCGCAAATGCTATATCTTTCCAATATGAAGAATAGCGCATGTTAGACCAACAACAAAAGATACGTAATAAACAAGCATTTGCATACCACTGAAAACATGGAAGCTCAATTCTCCCCTTTGCCTTCGGGAGATACATAATAGATGCTCGAATTATAGGGCGTTTACCCTTGCAAAGGAATTGGAGAGCCAAATGCTGCCAACTCTGTAAGTGCTTTAGAGGGCATAACAGGCAAAGTCTGGAGAACAAAGAGCAGCCTAGGTAATACATTCATCCCAATCACTTCAAGACAGCGAAAAAAAAGATAGAGGAAGGGTCGACCACCTTGTGAGGTCATCTGATATAGTAGGCATCAAGGGCTCATAGTTGAATAAATCAATATGTTCCTGACACTTTGTGATCCAAATAACCAAGTATTCAAGACTATTCCTATTCCAATGAACTGAAAGCAACTTTCAAATTTCAGAAGTAGGAATATAATAAAATGTAAGAACATCTGTTTTTAGCTTAGTCAACCAAAAAGCCGACAGTTGCCCATATTCCTCAATTATTTTGAAGACCTCTTTAATCGACCCACTGGAATTTGTCAGTGTCAGCAAAATATCATCCATGAACAAAGCAATGCAAAAATTCTGACCTGCTAAAGAAATACCTTCTACTTCAGGGGAAAGACAAATGAAGGCTGCTAAGGGATCAACAAAAAGAGCAAACACATGGGGGGATAATGGGCAGCCCTGCCTAGTGCCTTTCCCACTAGGAATGAGGAGGAAAGGAAACCATTAACCTTCACATATGCAGTACAGGCCTTGTACACTGATTGCAGCTTAGTGACAAACGCCTGTGAAAAACCAAAATGACTTAACATAGACCAAAAAAGGATCAGGAAACACGATCAAAGGCCTTCTCTGCATCCAAGCTGGCCAGGACCAGGGGGACCGCACTCAGCCTAGCGTATTTCGGAAGTAAAAAGTACGAGGTACATTATCATATGCCTGTCTTTTGCATGCAAATCCTGCTTGGTCCCAGTCCAGCAAGGAAGGGAGGGGGCCCTACAACCGAGATGCAATAATAGACATAAAAAGTGTATAGTCCATGTTAAGTAGCAAAATAGGACAATAGGACTCCGGCCTAATGACATCCTTGTCAGGTTTCAGGAGTGCTGTTATACAGTAATTGCGTAATTCCACGTTGGCAGTGGATCATGGCCTTCTTGAACTCTGTGGAACACACGAAGAAGGACTGGGGCCAATCTCACCCCAAGGGGTGTGACTTTATAAAAGTCAGAGGGAAAGCCATCACTCCCTGGACTTTTACCCAGTTTCGCAGCCTTAACAGCAGATTGTAATTCAGCAAGGGTGATTGGTCGCATCAGGGACTCTGATTGCTCTCATGTCAGTTTAGGCAAAGCTGCCCTAGAAAAAAAGGAGGACACATGTACATTCAAAGCCTCAGCAGCTTCAGGGGAATACAAAGTAGCGAAGATGGAGCGAAAAGCAGAAAGGATCTCATTTATATGGTGTAGTGCTCTACCAGTTTCATGCAGGACAGATAAGCTATCAATAACAGTAGGACTAGGCACAGGTGATGCAGTCGCAGTTACTAAGAGTGGACAAGCACTGCAGCAGCTTGGCCTTAAATGGGCATAGTTTCGTTTCCTCAATCAACTCAGAGTTAAGGGAATTTAGCCAGCAGGGGGCCCTGTATTCAAAGGACTGTTGCCCTAGTGAGGTCCGGTGGAATGGGATAGTGAAGACAGCTTTACTCGACCCCCTAGTTAGTCTGGAGGAAGTGGAGGTTCTTAGCAGTTGCCTCACTCCAGGAGGAGCAAGACCTAGGGTGGATGTTTTAGCTAATAGACAGACTTGGTACTGAATTCTGCTATTCAGGTTTAACCAACCGGTGCTTAAGTATAGTTCACAAGTGTGAGTTAAATGGTCCACACCCAGGACTAGTCTGCAGGCTTTGTTTAAGACAATCTTGATTCGCCTAAGTGCTGTATCGGTACCTGCTCCGTAGATTACCAGTCCATAATCTATGATAGAGAGCACGGAGCTGTTAACTGCAAGCTTGATGGCACTTTCAGTGAGGCACTGCCTATGCCAGTAGAGCTGACCTAGTCTGGCACTAGCTGCCTTGGCAACATGGTCTATGTGCTGGCTGTAGGAAAGAGAGCTGTCAAGGTAGACACCAAGGTACTTACAGATGGTGACCATTTCGAGTGTATCAAACTTGTTATTGTAGATATTGAGGTGATGGGACTTATGAGAGTTTTGATAAGAGGAAAACAACATTGTTTTAGTCTTAGTATAGTTGAGCAAGAGCTTAGACTGAAGGAACAATTTTTCCACAGCAGTAAGGTCATCTTGCATGCCTTTTTCCAGGTCTTCCAGAGTAGAGTGGCACGTGTAGAGAACAGCATCATCTGCATCTAGAAGGATCTTATTCTGGCAGACTTTGTGGAGTTCATTTAGAAACAGGCTGCACAGCAGGGGGCCCAAAATGGAACCTTGGGGCACCCTTGTGTTGATATGCCGAAGGTCAGATAGAATGTCAAGAATCTTGACCTGCTGGGTTCTGTTAAGAGAGGTAACTCTGGAACCAGCCTAGAGAGACAGAGGATATACCAATGTTAGAGAGTTGTGTGAGAAGCAAGTCATGGTTGACCATATTGAAGGCCTTGGTGAGGTCGATGAAAGTGGTCCTCACCAAGAGCCCTCGGTCAAGTGCTTCATGGATATGACCGGTAAACTCAACCAATGCCGTTGAAGTGCTATGTTCCTTCCAAAAGTCACGCTGTTCCTGTCATTGAAGGTTGGACTTATCAAGGTACGTACCTAACTGATCGTATACTATCCTCTCTAGTGCCTTGGAGTGGGAGGCAAAATTGAGATTGGCCTGTAGTTGGCCAGGCAGGTTCTGTCCCCGCTTTTCAAGACCAGGGTGACCACCGCAGCTTTCCAGCATTGAGGGAAAATGCCAGTGGTTAGTGGAAGATGTAGGATCCAGGTTAGAGAGGAGAGTAACACATCCAGGGTGAGAGCCACCATCTTTAGGTGAAGCGTGTCCCCACTGGATCTAGTGTTCCCGAGAACTTTTTCCAAGTATTTTTTTGGCATTTTATTAGACAAGTAGGCAATTAATTTGCCCTGTATAACCACTTTCAATGCATCCCATAATACGCTGAGAGAAACGGAAGTGTTATTATTATTTGCTAAGAAGGAATTTATCTGGGAGCCCAGCTCCTCAATTAAGGCTGTATCTTTAAGGTGGCCTAAATGTAGATGCCAAAATGAATGGGCTGCTGGGATATCCAATTGTAACAGTACTATAACTGGGGCATAGTCTGATAAATGGATAACCCCATGGTTAACCTCTTTGACCAATCCCAGATGCTCCACTGTAGTTATGAAGTACTCCAGTCAGGAAAAACTCCAGTGGTGATTAGATTAAGGTTTATATCCTTGAGTACGAGTATGCATGGCTCTCCAAGCATCTATCATGCCAAGATGCTACAAGGTATGTCTAACATACTGTACTTGTATGCACTTGAGTAATGGTGTGCTGAAGGCCGGGAGGTATCAAGATCTGGATTCAGAGCCAAATTCAGATCTCCTCCCCACAGTTGTTGGCCTCTCAAGGAAGTCAGCAATATGGAAAAAAAATTACTATAAATTTGCTTATCGGAGCACAGAGGGAAATAAGAGTTCACTATGGCTATCTCTTTTCCATACATTTTCCCCACTAAAGTAACATATTGTCCCTCCTTATCGACAACACTAGTTTATACCTCCAGGGGATCCCCTTCTACACAATGTCAAGACCCCCCTCCGGCACCCAGATGCGTGTGAAGCATAATAGACTAAATCAAATCCATAATTAGAAAACTTCATATGTTCTTCCTGAGACAGGTAAGTCTCCTGCATCAGTACTATATATCTGCTCTTTGTCTAAGAAAATATTGCAACAGCCAAAAGTGTTTAACCAAGCTATGTATCCCATTTATGTTATATGAAACTAATTTAAGTGGGGAAGACATCGTAAATGAACTCAGATAATAAAACCTCATACGTAGAACAGACCTCCACCCACATAGTCCCGCTTAACATCTCATCATTTCCCAGAATTAATCCCATAATCCCCTGACAAGACAAACCCATGACACCCTGTATTTTCCATAGCAAGACCTCCGGGGGATATCACGGCCAAAGATGCTTTGTCTTTTCCACACTACACCACATCCATTCCAAAAGACAACCCTCCTGGGGGTTTATCACTAATAGCTGCTTAATATTAGTTCTACAATACGGGCCAAGGCATTAGGGTATGCATAAAGCTAACAATATCCCCCGATTATAAAATATCTGAGCACAACTATTCAATGCAATTAAAGAACTGTAACTCTTTTCAGCAGGCGTCACCAGGGTACAAAGTTGGAGGGGCTAATGCCCTTAGTCAAAATCCTAACAAAGCTAGGAGGGGTCCAGGGGCATGCCCCCCCCCAAAATCTTGAAATTTACCTTCAAATGGTGGCTTTTCCTGCATTTCAGTGGTGAAAAATATGTTTGAAAAGCCTAGTTATCAGCCATATATTTAATATGGTACATGTGGAAAAATGTGATTACTGGTCCACCGAGGACAGGTTACATAGAAACATAGAAACATAGACTTTGAAGGCAGATAAGGACCACTTGGCCCACCCAGTTTGCCAATTTCCCTACCTACTGGATAAGCTGCAGATTCTAGTTAACCAACAGCCTATTTCCTGCAACCCCCCACTATAATTGCCTTATGTCTGTCCCATGTATGTTTGAATTCCTCCACTGTTTTAGACCCCACAACCTCTCCAGGAAGGCGGTTCCATGTGTCCACCACTCTCTCCATGAAAAAGAATTTACTCACATTACCCTGAGCCGTCCCCCCTCTAACTTTAAATTGTGCCCCCTTGTCCTTACACATCTCTTTTCTGAAAGATGCTACCCTCCTGGACTTTGTTGATTCCCTTGAGGTACTTGAAAGTTTCTATCATGTCCCCCTGTCCCTCCTTTCATCAAGGGTATACATATTAAGCTCTCTCAGTCTCTCTTCATATGGTTTCTGATGTAGACCCTGCACCATTTTAGTTGCCCTCCTCTGGACTGCTTCCATCCTGTCTATGTCCTTGCATAGATGAGGTCTCAAAACTGCACGATACTCCAGATGGGGTCTCACCAACTGTCTGTATAGAGGGATAATCACTTCCTTTTTCTACTTGTGGTGCCCCTCCTATGCATCCCAGTATCCCCTGGCTTTCCCTACTGACTTCTCACATTGCATACCCACCTTTAGGTCATCTGATATGACTACACCCAGATCCCTTTCCATTATTGTTGTTGTTAGTACCTCCCTGTTGTGTGTACTCTTCTCCTGGTTTTTATTTCCCAGGTGCATTACTTTCACTTCTTTGCATTGAATCTAAGTTGCCATATGTCTGACCATTCCTCCAACCTTGCCAGGTCCCTTCTCATCCTTTCTACCCCTTGTATTAACTCTGTTACAGATTTTGTGTCATCCATGAGGCATACCTTTCCTTCAGACCCTCTACAATGTCACCTATAAGGCGTTAAGAGGAATGGACCCAGTACTGAGCCCTGGTACTCACTAGCAACCCCCCTTTCTTCAGAATGTGTTCCACTCACTATTACCTTCTGTGTCCTGTTGTGCAGCCAGTTTTCTACCCAGGCTACCACCCTGGGACCCACTCCCAGGCTGGCTAACTTGATTATTAATCTTTTGTGCGAGACTGTGTCAAATGCCTTGCTAAAGTCTAGGGAAGCCATATCCACAGCCCCTCCCTGGTCTATTACTTTGGTCACCCAGTCAAAGAAATCAATTAGATTTGTCTGACATGACCTTCCTGCTGTGAATCCATGCTGCTTTGGATCCAGTGCCCTGCTGGCCTCTAGGTACTCAACAATTCTTTCTTTCAGAAGTGAGTCCATCATTTTCCCCACCACTGAGGTCAAACTAACAGGTCTGTAGTTTCCTGCTTCTGCCTTGCTCCCACTTTTGTGAAGGGGAATCCCATCTGCCCTCCTCCAGTCCTCAGGTACCACCCCATCTTCCCATGATTTGTTAAAAAGTGTGGTTAGTGGTGTCACTAGGTCCTCCCTTAGCTCTTTTAGGATTCTAGGTGAATCCCGTCAGGCCCCATTGCTTTGTCCACCTTGAGTTTAGAAGTTCTTTCAGTACTCTTTCTTCTTTAAATGGACTGGTATCAACCCCACTATCCAGAGTGCTTCTACTGTTTGGTTTAGGTAACTCCTCCTCTTCTTCTTTGTGAATACTGAGCAAAGTATTCATTCAGTATCTCTGCCTTTCACTGTCTCCCTCTGCCACCTCCCTCTCCTTTATTAATCTTCCTTATCCCTCCCTTAACCTTTCTATGTTCCCTAATGTACCTATAAAAGGTTTTATCCCCCTTCTTAACTGGTTGGCTATCCTTTCCTAGGTTTGGGCCTTTGCTTTTCTGACTGCCTTCCCCACTTCTTTCTGCTTTAATTGATACAGTTCCCTGTTGTGTTCCGTCTGTGATTCCTTATACTTTTTGAATGCAGCCTTTTTCTCCTTAACCTTCCCTGACACCTCTTTTGAGAGCCATAGTGTTTTTTTTTTTATTCCGCTTTGTTTTCTTTATTTGTTTCACACAAAGGCTTCTTGCCTCCATGATGACAGTTTTGATTTTTCTCCGTTGTTCTTCCACCCCTCCTTTCTGGCCATTTGCTAATGCATTCCTCAGCTATTCACCCATTATGCCAAAGTCAGCCCTTCTAAAGTCCAGTATCCTTGCATTTGTATTGGCTTGTCTCCATGGTTGTGTTTATTGTGAAGCACACTGTGCAGTGGTTGCTTGTTCCCAGGTGTCTACTGACTTCTAAGTTTGTGATCCTCTCTCCATTTGAGAGTACCAGGTCTAATATTTCACTCTCCCGAGTGGGTTCCACCACTAGCTGTCTAAGGCATGCTCCCAGTAGGGCATCGAGAATGACCCTGCTCTTGGATGTGGCTGCAGTCCATGTCGCCCAGTTAACATCTGGCATATTCAGGTCCCCCATCAACAGTATCTCCCCTTTTTCAGCCATTTTGAGAATGCCCTCTATCATTTTCTTGTCCATTTCCTCCCCTTGAGACGGGGGTCTGTATACAACCCCTGTGCGGATTGTGATGCCATTCCCAGTCTTCAATGTGACCCAGAGTTCCTCCTGTCCTCCCCCTTTACTTTTTAGTTCTGTTACTTTGATCCCTTCCCTTATGTAGAGAGCTACTCCACCTCCTCTTTTACCCTCCCTGTCCCTTCTGTAGATTGTGTACCCTGGTATGTTGACATCCCAGTCATGGTTCTCTGTGTACCATGTTTCTGTGACTGCCACAATATCCAAGTGTTCCCCTTCCATCAGGGCTACTAGCTCTGGAAGCTTGTTTCCCAGACTACGGGTATTGGTACTCATTGCCCTCCATTTAATGTTGGCTTTATTCTTTTTTACCCCATCCCTGCTCTTATTGCCCTTGTCCATTTTTCCATTTATCCCTGTCCTGCCCTCTGTCAAGCTCTGTACCTCAGTGTTTACCCTACTACCTGCCATGCTTTGCAGGGAGGCGAACTTTCCTGTTTCCTATCAGCACCTCCCCCCTTGGCTAGTTTAAAAGCTTGCCAAGGAAGCCTTTAAACCTGTCACCTAGGAGCGTGGTTCCCTTCCTGGACAGATACAAACCATCATGCCAGTATAGACCTTCATCTCTCCAGGTGGACCCCCAGTCCGCAATGAAGCCAAAACCCTGTGCTCTGCACCAGTTTTGCAACAATTCATTAAACCGCATGGTGTGCAGTACCCTAGCCTCACCCCTGCCATAGACTGGCAGCACCTCTGAGAAGGTTACCATGCTTGCTACCTGTCTGAGGACCCCAGAGCAAATAAGAGACAAGAACAGCGAGACACACCATTATCCCAGCAGATCTGCTGGGAAGGTTGCAGAAGGACCCCAGAGCAAATAAGAGACCAGAACACAACAGCCAAACACCATTATCCCAGAAGATCTGCTGGGAAGGTTGCAGGAGGACCCCAGAGCAAATAAGAGATCAGAACAGCCAGAAACACCATTATCCCAGCAGATCTGCTGGGAAGGTTGCAGGAGGACCCTAGAGCAAATAAGAGACCAGAACAGCCAGACATACCATTATCCCAGCAGATCTGCTGGGAAGCTTGCAGGAGGACCCCAGAGCAAATAAGAGACAAGAACAGCCAGACACACCATTATCCCAGCAGATCTGCTGGGAAGCTTGCAGGAGGACCCCAGAGCAAATAAGAGATGAGAGGAGCCAGACACACCATTATCCCAGCAGATCTGCTGGAAAGGTTGCAGGAGGACCCCAAAGCAAATAAGAGACCAGAACAGCCAGACACCATTATCCCGGCAGATCTGCTGGGAAGGTTGCAGGAGGACCCCAGAGCAAATAAGAGACCAGAACAGCCAGAAACACCATTATCCCAGCAGATCTGCTGGGAAGGTTGCAGGAGGACCCTAGAGCAAATAAGAGACCAGAACAGCCAGACATACCATTATCCCAGCAGATCTGCTGGGAAGCTTGCAGGAGGACCCCAGAGCAAATAAGAGACCAGAACAGCCAGACATACCATTATCCCAGCAGATCTGCTGGGAAGCTTGCAGGAGGACCCCAGAGCAAATAAGAGACAAGAACAGTCAGACACACCATTATCCCAGCAGATCTGCTGGGAAGCTTGCAGGAGTACCCCAGAGCAAATAAGAGATGAGAACAGCCAGACACCATTATCCCAGCAGAACTACTGGGAAGGTTACATGACCTGACCGTATAGGAAAAGACAGACTCCATTATCCAAGAATTGTGCTGGGATCCTTAAGTATCCTTCCTTTTGAACTTAAAATGCATGGAGCAAAATATCAGTGTCATACAGGTTTTACTATTTTATTATCGTGCTGATTTTGGGAGAAGTAGCTCAACCTTTCTGTTTGTCATGGATGCAAATTCGTCAATCACATCATCACTGTCAAGTTGTCTGCTTTCTTTGGTCTGAATGTTGAGAATTCCAAGTGAACTCAATCTGTAATTTTCCATCCTGTTTCTCAGATATGTCTTAATGCAACTTATGGAACTAAAGGAGCGCTCACACACACATGTGGTAACTGGGATTGTTAAAGCAATATGTAGTGATTTATGCAGCATCGGATACATCATTTCTGGAAGTACATTATAAAGATTGGTCATATCTTGTGGACGTTCATTTTCTGGCAGCCGACAAATGAAGTTTCTTGCTACTACTACTAGTTCCGCTTCCAGAACTGGACAGTCATACATCTCTCCAAGTGGCCTCAGTTTGTCCTGGTCCAAGAATGTGTTAGACTGTGGTCTGAGAGCATTGATAGCAACCATCAGTGTTTGGTTATGCTTGGAAAACCTTCTGTCAATCTCTCCAATCATTTTGTCAATCACAGGGTGAAAAACAATGATTCTCAAATGCACAGCAGTTCTTGTTTCATGTGATGATGATGCACTTTGTTCAGTACCAGTTCGTGAAGTTGGAACAAAGTGCTTCCAAGTACGAGGTAGCTTCCTTTGCCTCTGTGGACTCGGAGTGTTTTCAGGTGTGTGTGTCCCATATTTTTCTGCCATATTTTCAGCTTCCCTGCAGAGAACTACAAATCTCTCTTCAGTACGAAATTGTGCAATTGTGTCTTTCAGAGCAGATACAGCAGTCACTGCACATCTGAAGTCCAAAGCCTGAGTCTGAAGTAAGTTATTTGTTCCATCAGCCACTGACAGTAGTTTGTCAAACATTTTAAGGAGAAAGATATTGTTGAATTCTAGAAGCTTGCTGTGGAGTCCTCTGGCCTTTGCAGTTTCTCCTTCTTCACATTCTGAAAGATATTTTAGAAGAGCTGGATAAGTTTCTATTACTGCCTTTATTGCTCACTTTTGACAAGCCCACGTGGTAGAACTTAACCCTGGTATCTCAAGAATTCTAGTCAACCCAAGCTACTTTTGAACATTTAAGAACCCCTGGTGAGTCAGGACAGATTTGGAAAAGAATGTGTGTATCTCTTGAAGCATGTCAAAGAATTTCCGTACAGGAAGAAGTGATGAACAGGCATCTACAAGGACCAAATTCAGAATATGCGCATAGCAATGAACATATATAGCATATGGATGCTTATGACAATATAGTTCCTGGACTCCATTTAAGTTGCCGCTCATAACAGATGCACCGTCATAAGTTTGAGCTACGCAAGTCACAGAATTCTCATGGAGGTCCCAGTTAGTCAGCTTTGAGCACAGTTCATTTGTCAGACTCTGGGCATCTAATGCTGTTACTTGATGGAAGCACAAACATTTCTCTACAGGGGAACCATGGTGGACATAACGAAGGCAAATATTCATTTGTTCTCTGCAAGCAACATCTCTAGATTCATCAGCAAGTATTGCAGAATACTTTGCTTCTTTTACCTCATTTAAAATTTTCTCTCTTATTAATTTTGCACAACATTCTATCACCTGATTTTGACTGAGAGGTGAGAGATAGGTGGCACTTCCTGGCATGTGAATCTGCAAATTTTGCAATTCAGGATCAAACTTTTTTAGATCAAAAGTCTCTAAAAAGGTTACCCCTGTTTGAGCTCCCTTCGCACTCTCTATGGCCTCGAAAGGCAGTTCCCTGTCTGCCAAACAACAAAATAATCTCAGCTATTCTTCTCAGGTACTCCCTGCGCTTTTTAATATCTGCAATCATTGCCGAATTCATTAGCTGTATAATTAGGGTTACCACCTGTCCCGAGTTTTCGCAGGACAGTCCTGATTTGGGCATCTGTGTCCTGCAAAAAAACATGAAAAATACTACATGTCCTGACTTTTTAGTAGAAAAATTAATTTTTAACTTTCTACTAAATCTTGTAGAAAACTATAGTACCTTAACTAACATACATTAAAATGATATGAAACCATAGAAGCAACCAAGAAACTACAATACTTAGCCTTAATTCTGATTATATAGAGAAAAGAAGTCTGTTGCACTCTTTCAGGTTATGTACTGTCCTGCGAAAAATCATGTTTCAGTAAGAAATGTCCCACTTTGGGCTTCTTAAAAGGTGGTAACCCTATGTATAATATTGCCTCGTTCTTTAGATTTCACATAAGTAGACCAGGCCTCCATTGCTCCTGTATGTAGTGTTGTTTGTTGGTGTTCCTGCAACTTCTCTGTTGCTTTCTTCCAGTTGTTAAACCCTCTGGACGTGAAAGCAGTGTCCGCTCGACCAGTGCAACTTGAAAACATTCTGCAGGCATAGCAAAACATGACATCATTGCTTGCACTATATTCAAGCCATTTAAATGATGCATACCAGCTGCTTGAAAATGAACGCTTCTGCTTTCCAAAGTCCCTTTGTGGAAAACTAGACAGCTTTGGCTGCATAGGACCAGCTTTTTTGGTTCCCAGATCAATGGGTACAACAGTAGCAGCAGACTACTTGCTACTGATTCAAGTGCATCACGTGATGTTCTGGGAGATGATGATGTGTTTGCTACATCTTCTGGTACTGGAACTTCCATTTCATTTCTTAATGGCTGCTCTGGTTGCTGTTGAGCATCACTGGGGTCCGGGCAATTATTTTCTTTATTCTGATTTTTTGATTTTGGACGGAAGAAGTCATGGATATTCATTTTTAACAAGGCTGATGAGTGTGTGACAAGAACTTTCTGCTACTTTGAAGCTTTTCTCTAGTGCTGCCAGATACTATTCTGCCTATTTTGTGTGTGAATTTGCATTCCCACCCTTAATTCCTTGTTCGTTTGTCTGTTTTATTTTTATCTTGTTACTGAGCCCTGCTGACATCTCCCCGGTGTAAGCAGGAAGAGGATGTGTAGTTTCTCTCAGTCTTTACAGAGAACTACAGCTCAGTGAGCTAGTTACTTATTTTTAGTGGGGGTTACATTTTAAAATATCATTTCACCAGTTCCACTCATGAGTGGAGGTCGTGCAGTGTAAAAATCAGGGAATTTAACTTTTTGTGTAAAGGGGAATCGTGACCTTCATGACCACTTCCGGGTCACGTCCCTTTCTTAACCAACTGCTACAGTGAGCAGGGCGAACGTTTGTGCAGGGCGTGCGTGATTCCATGCGCGAAGACGTGCGCTAAGACACGCTCGTTTTGCGCGTGTTAAGCGTGTTAGGCGGAGTTAGAAGGACTTGGTATTTCCATCCCACATCATACCAATTGTGAGGTACTGTGTTGTGTGTGTCTGTTTGTGGTACTTTATACTGATTAAATGGCTTCTAAAACTAATACGTCGAGTTGCATTAATGTGTTCATTACTACCACCACTGGGGAAACTGGTATTCAGTGTACATCTTGTCACATGTTTAGTTTGACAGCTTGTGCTACTGATAATTTACCTTTTCAATGTTCTGAATGTACAGAAGTATATAATTTTGCAATGCGAAAATTCACTGTATTATAAACAGATTATGGTTTTGGGCTCTGTTAGAGATCCAGTGGTCAACAGTCCTGTACCGATGGCACATAGGGGTGATAGTTCTGTTGACCAGGGATCATCTATTCCACCTGATGTCTCATCTGAAGTTAATAATAAGGATGAGTACCATCATACTAGTTCTACAGATGTATTAAAAAAAAGAGAGTAAGAGAAGAGGAGTCTGGTTCTATTTATAGTTCGGAAGATACTAATTGGTATAACATTCAGGGGTCAAAAAATACAAATAAAAGAAGGCGTAAGGCCGATCATTTTATTATTCCCACTTATAATAGTTTTGATCCACTGTCTGTTACCCCTTCTAATTCAAATAATATCCTTACTGATTCTATAAACGCAGATACTAGTCATACTGAGTTAACTGTAGGTGGGTACATTTTGCCACATATTTCTAATTCAACGGTCTTCTCCTCATCTAATTTACCTTTGATAGATCTCGTCTCCAA
Organism: Neoceratodus forsteri; assembly: GCA_016271365.2. Lineage (NCBI taxonomy): Eukaryota > Metazoa > Chordata > Ceratodontiformes > Ceratodontidae > Neoceratodus > Neoceratodus forsteri. Next base: position 1,188,522,136 of record CM057451.1, on the reverse strand, counting down.
CCATTCCGATATAATTGTACATCCTACGAATGGTCCTGATGAAATTGTTGCTTGTAAGAGGAAATTATTTGTTTTGGGTGATTCTTTAATTAAACGGTTAGATCGAGCCCTATGTGAACCTGATAAATATAACAGAACCTGCTCCAGCTTTGGTGGTGCCAGGATCACTGACATCACATTAATGATTGATAACATTATCGGTTTTCATGAATCAAACTCATTGGCCTGGATATTCAAAAGGGTTGCGCCATACGCAACAGGGTTGCGCATGCGCAAGTCCAAAATGTGCCATTCTGCGATATTCAGCAGGAGGCAGTTACGCCACTGGCACCAGGTTGCGCAAGAGAGCAATGCAAATGAATGCATGCTCAACAGGAGGAGGATCCATGCCTAACCTGCGCGGCCCGATATTCAGTCGGGTTGTGCAGAGTTGTGCATCGCAACCAACCTGCGCCTGCACAACCTTGAGCCAAAAAGGCTTAAGTTGAGGGCCACCCACAGGTGAGCTGCTGCATTGCGAGGCGCAACACAGCAGCTGCCACCCTGGCTGGCCCCAACTCGATCCTGTGCCCCCACCAGCCCGATCGCGGGCATAATGTAGCTATGACTCCCCCACCCACATCTCCACAGCCCGATCGCGGGCAGTACAGGTACATGTAACACCCCCACATATCCGAAGCCCGATCGCGGGCAGTACAGGTACAGGAAACACCCCCACACACACGTGCCCCGAAGCCTGATCGCGGGCATAGCGTGTATGAAACCCCCAGTGCCCAATCGCGGGCAGAATGTAACCCCCAACCTGAATATCTCCTGGTGGTCCAGTGGACCATAAAGCCCGATAGTGGGCAGAATGTCACATCACAAACCCCCAAACATCTCCCTGGTGTCTAGTGTCCCCCCACCACGAAGCCCCTCCACCCTGCTCCCCCCGCGGCGGCGGGCGACAGCATCCACCGCCTGCCGCCCGCGCCCACTGACTGACTGTCGGTGGGCTACCGCCCATTGGTGCAGGCTACAGCCAATGGGCTTGCAGCCATACCGTACATGACAGTCAGATTTGTGAATGAACATCATTCACAAATCTGGACTGTCATGTCATGACAGGCACAAAGCCGTGGCTGTAACTCACCAACAGTGTGCAGCTCCCGGACAATCGTCAATGAAGCGGCGAGGCGACAAGCGAGTGAACTCCTGACCGCCCGCCGACTTCTTGAGCGTGATGAACTCGTTACGAAAGATGTTGAGAGAACTGATGTGACGATCACCCATCAGGCTTCGATCACTGGACCTGAAATGTCGAGGTTAGAGAATTGTGCCTTGTTGATCGGCTAAGATTACCGGTATGCCAGCGATCGAGCTTCGAGGCATCAATAATAATATTAATATTTAAGTGTTTCCTGTACCTGCTTCCCGCGATCGGGCTTCGATATGTGTGGGGGTGTTACATGTACCTGTACTCCTGTGCTCGGCTGCATTGTCTGTCGGTCCCCGACGGCTGCTGCCTGGCAGGTGGCCAGGCGCAAGTCCTCGGGGATCGGCGCATCAAAATGGCATGCAAATGGGGCCATAAATAGATGCAAATGCCCCCTGTGCCTTGCATAAATTATGCCCCATTTGCATGTCACCTTTTGAATAACCGAATTTGCGCATGGCGCAATGGTACTAACATCACCGCCAGGTTAATGCTCATCTCTGGCAACTTGCGGTGGCGCAAGTTCCACTGCGCCATGCACAAGTGCTGTGGCTGGGGAGTGATATTCAAAGGAGTTGTGCAATAGCGCAACTCCTTTGAATATCACCCCAGCCACACCCCTCCGCAACTATTTTGAGCAGCGCAAGGGCTTGCACCTCAGAATGGCGCAGTTTGAATATCCAGGCCATTGTGTATTATCCACGCTGGAGCAAATAATATTCTCAGGGATTCTGTTCATAATATTAAACAAGCTTTTGTCTCCTTGACTAATAAATTGGTCGAATTGGGGTGTGATATTATTTTCTATGAGATATTACCTACCCCACAATTTTCTGGTTCCCTTAACCATAAAATCAAAATTGTCAACAACTGGCTCAGGTTATGGTGTCTTCGACAAAACATACAGGGCCAGATATTCAAAGCTTTGCGCCGGTCAAAAACCGTTTGCACAGGTTTAGCGTGGGATTAGCGCGGGTCTGCTATATTCAAAAGGCCAAATAGAGCGGGCAAACTGCATTAGCGCTGGGCAAAATTATAATGTATGCAAGGGGCAAACTGACATGAATACAGGTGCAATGCTATATTCAGTGGCCAGTGCCGTGCTAAGTGGTTTAGCACAACCTAGTGCGACACTTAGCACGGTGCACATTACCGCCCAGGAAAAGCTCGTCTTAATCCTGGGCAAGCAGCCTTGTGTGACACTGTGGCATTGCGTGGTGTTTGCATGGGTTTAGCATGGGTTTAGCACGACCCTAACAAATTAATATGACACATAGATAAAGCCAAACATAGAGGAAGTATGCTGCTAACTGATGGCATCACAATGATGCCATCATCTGCCACCAGTCCCAGCCATACCAGGCAGTAAGTGGTGACCCTGTCACCAGTGGACAGCACGGCAGTGTGGCCATACAGCACACACCTGTGGACCGCACTGCCGTGGACACCAACAGATGCCAGCACACACATGCAGCACTGTGGGCATGGAGAATGTTGAGGGGAGCATGTATGGGTGGCGAGGCTGTGCTACAGACCAGGTGTGGCCACAAGGCTGGGACACATCATGCAGTGTACATGGGCCAGTATTGGGAATACCCCAACACCAGTGTGCCTTTCGGATAATATACCCCCGGCCACATACCTCACAGCTGTACAACTGCCATAGCACACAAAGCCAGGAATGTACATGTCACTGTGAGCATCCATGCCACAGGTGCAGCATCTGTGGGTCACACAACAGTGTAACAGTAATGTCAGTGTCAGTAAACATCCGCGAGGTTGGGCCTCTCACTGTGTATAGTGCAGTCATCATCACTGCCCCACACACCATAGGCATTGCTGTGTCCACACACTACTGGCCCCACTTGCTACTGTAGTTGCTGCTGTGCACTGTAGCATGCCCTACAGTGTGACAGTTGCATGCAGCACCACCACCACCTGTGCCTATGCTGTCCTGTCCCCTGGGGTACAACATGCTATGCTATGCTGTACTGTTTACATGTAGCCTGCAGCTAACATAGTGCACTGCCAGACTGACCTACAGGTGGAGCTTCGGTTGGACCCGGTCAGCCCCTGTACTTCCAGACTGACCTACAGGTGGCTCTGTGGGACCCTGCAGTAACACTGGGCAAACTGCATGCAAATCAGGGTATAATGAGATGCTAATCCGGTTGTTTGCCTAGAGACTACCTAAGTAGGCTCATTTGCATGGCACTTTTGAATATGGCACATTTTAGCTCTGGGCAAACGTGTTTGCTCCAGGCTAACTGCTTAGCTCCGGGCTAATGCAGCGCTAATGTGTTAGCGCGGCGCTAATGGTACAGGGAATATTATACAGTTTTGATCACTGTTCTTTCACTTCTGCTGCTTCCTGCAGCTGTACTGAGTCCATGCATTTGCTGGCACACACATTGGCCACGTAGTTCATCTGTACCTGCCCTCACGTTGCTGTGTACTGTGTTGTTGTTGTGGTTTGCACTTCCTGGTTGCTTTATTCAGTGCTGTCTTATTCCAGGGCAATGTTTGCCCTGCACTCCCAGCCCAGTTTGCATGGTCTCATTACCATGCTATATTCGGAAGCTGTTTGCCCCGGGTTATTCCGTTTGAATATAGCTTGCTCTGTGCTCCGGGCTAAGTTTGCCCGCCAGGCAGTGCTAATTTTGCCCCTGGGCAAAGTTTTGAATATCTGGCCCACAGTGTCTAACACACTGGGAGGAATTCATTGAAAGAAATGAACTGTATTGTCCTGATGGCCTGCATTTAAGCAAAAGAGGGATGCTCTGTTGAGTTACCAATTTCTACGTTCTGTTAATTCCACTTTAAATTTAAACTGATTTACGGGGGGAGGGGAGTACCAAAAGCTCAATTCCCTTCATCTTTTCCTTCAAAAGTGTCCAGTAATTCACTGCAATTTCTTAGCTTTAATGCTAGGAGCTTGGCAAAAAAAAATTATGAGTTATTGACTGTTACTATCAATAAGAATCCTGATATAGTTACTGTGGTTGAAACATGGGGTGATCCTGATTCTCCCTGGACTATGCAAATTCCAGGCTACAAATCCTTTTATTTAAATCGTAAGGAAAAAAAGAGAGGTGGCATTGCCACATTTATTATTAACACACTTAATTCTATTAACATTTTTGACATTATTAAAACTCATAATGTGTCTACTGAGACTCTTTGGCTTAAATGTTTTCTATCTGATTCTGACTTTATTATTATTGGGACATGTTATTGCCCCCCACTTCATCTTGCTTAGTCATGGATGCTATTTTGTCAGAATTTGAATTAGCCATTCAATTGGGAGATGTCATAATTACTGGTGATTTTAATCTTCCTGACATCAGTTGGCAGTTATCTACTTCAACCAGTAGTGTTAGTAAAAAAAAATGATTTAGTTGTTTAGATCTTGATTTATATCAATGGGTAACCACTGCTACTAGGAGTAATAATATTCTTGACCTTGTACTTACTAGCTCCACTTTAGACATTAAGAATGTTTGTGTCACCACTCCTATTGGTAATAGTGATTATAACTCCATCTTATTTGATCTTCATAGACATGGGTTTTTAACCAAAATTCTTCAATCATTTATTTGTATGCTAAAGCTGACACATTTAGTATGTATTATCACTTAAACATGATAAATTGGTTGGCCTTGTTTAAGGATCTAACTCTTTTACAGTGTTGGACTGTTTTTAAAACCACTATTTTGACTATTAGGGATACCTATATTCCATCTAAACATAAAAACTCTAATGGGAAACAGTCTCCTAGATGGCTAAACAAAAACATTAAATGTTTAATTAACTTAAAAAATAAAAAACATAGTAACTATTTAAAAAACAGGACAGTGTCAAATTAGGACTCCTATTTGAAAATCAGTAGGCAATGTAAGTCTTCTATCAGAAAGGCCAAGGCTAAGTGGGAAGTTCATCTGGCATCCTCTGCAGATAAATCTAATCCTAAACAATTTTTTTCTTATATTAATTCCCTTAGAAAAAATCCATGTATGGTAGGCCCTTTAACATCTAATAATATAATTGTTCATGAACCCAAAGCCATGGCTGAAGTTTTCAATAAAGAATTTTGTAAAGCTTTTTCCCAATCTAATGAGCATAATATTATTAGTTATAGTTTATTACCATCTGAATCCCCTATTCTTTTTTCAGAAGAGTCTATTTTTAGTAAATTATCATTATTAAAAGGTAAATTTTGTCCAGGTTCTGACTTAATTGCTGGACATTTACTTTATTTATTGTCCTCTTATATTGCCTTTCCCTTAAAAATATTATTTGATCTTTTTCTATTACACAATTTTATTCCCTGTGAGTGGAAAGAGGCTTTTGTTGTTCCCATTCACAAGAAGGGTTCCAAACACTTAAGTGATAATTTTCGGCCCATTAGTTTGACGTCATCCATTTGTAAACTCCTTGAAAGCTTACTTAAGGATATGTTGTCTCCTTTAATTGATGACTCGGACCCAGAACAACATGGCTTTAGGAAGGGAAGAAGTTGCCTTACTAATTTGCTCTGTTTTTATGAGATCTTTAGCTCCTATTTGGATAACAGGGTATCCTGTGATATTATTTTTATTGACTTTAGTAAGGCTTTCGACTCTATACCTCATGGGGCCCTTATTCATAAACTTTCCATTCTTGGCATTAATATCTATGTTATTAGATGGATTCATAATTGGCTTTCGGACAGGACTCAGAGAGTGATGATAAATAGATCTTTTTTGGACATTGGTAGGGTGCTTAGTGGTGTACCTCAGGGATCTGTTCTTGGTCCTTGTCTTTTTCAGGCCTTCATTGCTGATTTAACCAATACCTGCCTTTCTAACACTATTAAATATGCAGATAATGTCAAGATTGGAGGTCCTAGTTCTAATCTTGAGCAAATATCCTGTATACAGCATGATCTTGATGTTATATCTGCTTGGGTAACACAATGGGGAATGAAGTTAAATACTGATAAATGCTAGGTTATGTATCTGGGTTCCAATAATCAAAAATGTCAGTATATTTTGGATGATTTTCCATTGAGTTCTACTATGGACGAAAAGGATTTAGGTATCACCATATCTGATGATTTAACCTATTCTAAGCATTTGCATTCTGTTATTAGTAGAGGGAATAAAATCATGTGGTCTATTTTGCACAATATTAGATCCAGAAATAAGGATGTGTTGTTGCCTTTATTTAGATCTTATGTTCGACCGCATCTTGAGTATGCTTCACAATTATGGTGCCCTTTTAAAAAATCAGATAATTATTCACTTGAAAGGGTCCAATGAAAATATACAAAAAAAAATGTCTGGATTGGAAAGGTTATCATATGAATCTAGGTTGAATACATTAAAATTAATGCCATTAATTACTAGGCGCATCCGCGGAGATCTCCTTCTTTTATATGACATCATTAAGGATCCTTATATAATGTCTGAGTTAGGTTTTTCTTTTAAGAAATCTGTTCATAACACGAGAGGTCATTTTCTTCAATTAACTGATAAATGTTTTAAGCATATTGGTAGAAAGTACTCTTTTACTGCTAGGATCATTGGGCCATGGAATCGGCTCCCTTCGGAGGTAGTTACTAGTAATAATAAAGTGACTTTCAAACATCGTCTGGATAATTTAATCATGTCTGGGTATGATTTATCCTATTACTCTTTGGCATAGTATAGGAGCATTATGGGCCTCGGCCTACTCGCCCCTTCACCCTACCTTAGTATGAACATTAGTATGAACTAAGTAAATTATAAGAAAAATGCCCTTTTATTGGGTCTGGCACACAGGGATGAAACTGTTTATGTGACAGACTTAGTCTAACACACAGGGCTCACAGTATGCTAAGTAATGAGTGTAACCTACTGGAAAACTGCTATTTAATACACTAAATGGAGCCTAACACACAGACTGGCTTAACGGTATGTGAAGTAATGAGTAACCTACAAAACTGCTTTTTTTTATAAAACAGATGGCTTCTCATACACAGGGCTCACAGTGGCGAAGTAATGAGTAACTAACTGGAAAATTGCTATTTAATACAATAGACGGAGCCTAACACGCAGACAGGGCTAACAGTATGTGAAGTAATGAGTAACCTACTGGAAAACTGCTATTTAATACAATAGACGGAGCCTAACACACAGACAGGGCTAACAGTATGCGAAGTAATGAGTAACCTACAAAACAGCTTTTTTTTATAAAACAGATGGCTTCTCATACACAGGGCTCACAGTGGCGAAGTAAAGAGTAACCTACTGGAAAATATTGCAAAGTAATGAGTAACCAATAAAACTAATATAAAACGGATGGATTCTCACACACAGGGCTCACAGTATGCTAAGTAATAATGAGTATGCTTTTATGCTACTGGAAAACTGTTTTTTATACAGATATGGTTCCCCTTGTTCATAAAAAAACCAGGTGTGAAATTGAACTGGCTACCCCTTGATTGTGATGTTAAGCTTGCCACAACACAAACCCCTCAGGGAGGGTATAAGGCAATTTTATTTTTTCTAGTAAATTTGTGAGCCTAAAACATAAACCACAGTGATGTTCTTTAATGAGTCCTTCTGAGCTGTCAGCTCTCTTCACTAGTACTTCAATTTACTCAGCAAAGTAAATGTGGTACGATTCAAAATAAAAAAAATAAGCAGTTAGTAAATGCTGTATGCACTCAGGTTGTCTGTGACTCTGAGCTAGCTAACTGGCTTTTCAATTTAACCCAAGAAGACAAAAACAGTAAACACAACCCCCACCCCACATTTCACCCAGACAGAAAAAAAAAGTAAAAAAAAACAAGTTAACACTACAACTGCAACTACGCTATTATTTAACTCTCAGCTCAAGTGTGAGAGCTTTGATTTTTCAATCAGTTAATGAACTGAGTATGTAGGTATTCAATTTATGAACTTCAACTTTCTTTCAGGCCAGGAAAAATATAAATTCCAAATCTCTGCTCTGCTGCACTTCTCACTCTACCAATGCCAACAACTGCGTTACTTTTTTTCTACTGCACAACACAGTGGGACTACTAACTGTACCACGTGTGTGTGTTGGAAAAGCACACCACGTGTTTGTGCACTGATTGGGTCACTGTGCAAGCAGCTGCTATGCTGTTGGTAGGAAGACTATGAGGTGGGTGCCAGTCACAGATATAGAACCCGCCTCCCTTCGTCCAGTCCTCGCTGTAACCCCCCCTTACTTCATGCCATTTAAAATGGTAGTCACACCTCAGCAGCAGTAGGACAGGCAGGCCAGGCTCACAACAACTTACTTAGACTCGGTAATTCAGCAGCACTGAATATATTGATATTGCAAGGACTCCTTGCTCAATCTCATGTCTGATCTACCCGAGTGTAAGTTGAGCCTGCCTTGCCCTAGTAGTCTACTCTGAAGTTGCAGTTAAGTGCCCTTGTTTGTTTAGTTCCACCCACACCACACAAAAAATAAATATTGTTGCCTCCCCCCCCCAAGTGAACTCGAAGCCACACCACACAGTTAGTGTACTACCTGAGTGCCCTTCATCCTCCTGACCTGGCCCCATCCGGGATCGCAGCATGTTTGTGTGCGGTTGAAATCTGCATCATTTTCTGCTCCGTCTTGGAGTCCTTCCTAATCCTAGCTGCAGCCTGCTGCAGTGAGTGCAGAACAGCCTGAGGAATCATCAGAGACTGGGATCAGAATAGATAGGGTTGAGTCCTTGTCGCTGCCCACCCTACTGCGGCCAGAAAGGGTGCACAGCCAGCAGCTGAGTTGCAGCAGCCGGTCCGGTCGGTGAGTGGAGTTGCGGATGGGAGCCAGGAGGAAGTCAAGACAGGCAGAGAGAGATCAGAGATGGATGGCTAACATCAAACATAGCTTAATTTATTACCTCAGTCTGAACTGCATGCAGAATCAGATCGGTGATCTGCATGCAGTTCAGACTGAGGTAAAATCGGAGCAGACAGAGGAGAACAAATCTACAGGTCAGGAACTGTGCTAGTGCTCCAGCTTAGCTAAGCTGCTGGTGGGACTGGGGGATCATAGGTGCTTATGCTATTTATTAACAGCCAGTCACAGAATGAAAGTGCCGACCCGTGTGTCACTACTGGATGTTGCTTGAATTCTGCTGCTGTCAGAATAAAATTTAACTGGAGTCCCCGCGGCGGGTCAGCTGTCAGCTTGTGCTGCTGCTGCCTTAGTGCGCCTGTGTTTGCTTGTGAAGTTGCGACTGTGCGAGTCGCTCCCCTCCTCTCTCGCTACTCCTGTCAGTCTGTCTGCAGTCTCAGGCTGTCTGTAATTTTCTATTTTTTTTCTCCAGACTTTAGTAGCGAGTCACAAGTTGCAAGGATTAAAGGAACTTAAGGAAGTCAAGTCAGACAGTAAAAAAAAAAAAAGTAGATGGCTGCTATTTTTTATGATGTTTACCGAAATGATTGGGAGGGCTTTAACTTCGATTGGGGGGGGCTGTAGCCTCGCCAAAATCAGCGTGGTGACGCCACTGCTTTTCAGGACTTGATCCAGAGCTGTTTCCCATAAATCATTATGGATAATACTAGGGAGGACGCTCGTTATGGTATTTTGTGGGACACAGTGAAGGTGGTCCTAAGAAGGGAAATTTTGAAATTTTCTGTACAATATAAAAAGAATCAAGAAGCCCAATTAGACGGTCTGCAGTGCCAGTTTTGAGAGTTGCAGTAGCAGCATGCAGAGGGTGATAAGACTGTTTTTCCTTTGTTGGAAGCCACTAGACAGCAGATTCAACATTTAATAGATATTAAAACTGAATGTGTCCTTCAGTTCTTAAAAGAGATATTACAAGGTGGGCTCTAGAGCCATGAGTCACATAGAAACATAGAAACATAGAATTCGACGGCAGATAAGGACCACTTGGCCCACCCAGTCTGCCCATTTCCTTACCTAATGGATAAGCTGCAGATCCTAGTTAACCAGCAGCCTACTTCTTTCTACCCCCACCCCCTAGAATTGCCTTATGGCTGTCCCATGCATGCTTGAATTCAGTCACTGTTTTTGACTCCACAATCTCCTCCGGAAGGCCGTTCCATGCATCCACAACCCTCTCTGTGAAAAAATACTTCCTTACATTACCTCTGAGCCGCCCCTATCTTCAAATTGTGCCCCTTGTTCTTGCACACCTCTTTTTTGAAAGATGCTACCCTCTTGGACTTTGTTGATTCCCTTGAGGTACTTGAAAGTTTCTATCATGTCCCCCTCTCCCTCCTTTCCTCGGGGCTATACATATTAAGCTCCTTTAGTCTCTCTTCATATGTCTTCCGGTGCAGACCCTGCACCATTTTAGATGCCCTCCACTGGACAGCTTCCATCTTGTCTATGTCCTTGAGGAGATTGGGTCTCCAGAACTGCACACAGTACTCCAGATAGGGTCTCACCAGCTGTCTGTTCAGAGGGATAACAACTTCCTGTTTTCTACTGGCGATGCCTCTCCCTATGCATCCCAGTATCCCCCCAGCCCTCCTTACTGCCCTCTCACATTGCTTGCCTACGTTTAAGTCATCTGATATTATTACCCCCAGGTCCCTTTCCATTTTTGTTGTTGTTAGTATCTCACCCCCCATTGTGTACTCTTCCCCTGGGTTTTTGTTTCCCAGGTGCATTACCTTGCACTTCTTAGCATTAAATCTAAGCTGCCATACATTTGACCATTCCTCTAACCTTGACAAGTCCCTTCTCGTCCTTTCCACCCCACCTTGTGCATCAACTCTGTTGCAGATCTTTGTGTCATCTGCAAAGAGACATACTTTTCCTTCCAGTCCGTCTGCAATGTCACTTACAAAGATATTCAAGAGGACCGGTCCTAATACTGAACCCTGCGGCACCCCACTAGTAACTCCCCTTTCTTCAGAGTGGACTCCATTTACTATTACCTTCTGTGTCCTATTCTCCAGCCAATTCTTTACCCAGGCTATCATCTTGGGACCCACTCCCAGGCTGGCTAACTTGTATATTAATCTTTTGTGTGGGACTGAGTCAAATGCCTTGCTAAAGTCTAGGTAGGCCATGTCCACAGCCCCTCTCTGATCTACTACTTTGGTCACCCAGTCAAAGAAATCTATTAGATTTGTCTGGCATGACCTTCCCGCTGTGAATCCATGCTGCCTTGGGTCCTGTGCCCCTCTGGCCTCTTGGTACTCGACAATTCTTTCCTTCAGAAGTGATTGCACCATTTTCCCTATCACTGAGGTTAAACTAACTGGTCTGTAGTTTCCCGCTTCTGCCCTGCTCGCACTTTTGTGAAGGGGAATCACATTGGCCCTCCTCAGTCCTCAGGTACCACCCCATCCTCCCATGATTTGTTAAAGAGGGTAGTCAGTGGTGTCACTAGTTCTACCCTTAGTTCTTTTAGAATTCTGGGATGAATCCCATCAGGCCCCATTGCTTTGTCCACCTTCAGTTTTAAGAGTTCTTTCAAGACCCTTTCTTCTGTAAATGGGCTGGTATCAACTTCTGTATCCAGAGTGTTTCTATTGTTTGTTTTAGGTACCTCCCCCTCTTCCTTTGTAAATACTGAGCAAAAATATTTGTTTAGTATCTCTGCCTTTCTCAGTCACCCTCTGCCCACCCCTCCCTTTATTAAGCCTCACTATCCCTCCTTAGTCTTCCTTCACTCCCTGATGTACCTAAAAGGTTTTATCCCCATTCTTAACTGAGTTGGCTATCTTTTCCTCAGTTTGGGCCTTTGCTGTTCTGACTGCCTTCCCAGCTTCCTTTTGCTTTAACTGATACACTTCTCTGTCCTGTTCCTTCTGTGATTCCTTGTACTTTCTGAATGCTTTCTTTTTCTCTTGAACCTTCACTGCCACCTCCTTTGAGAACCATAGTGGTTTCTTACATTGTTTTGTTTTGTTTATTTGCTTCACACAAAGGCTTGTTACCTCTGTGATGGCAGTTTTATTATTTCCCATTGTTCTTCCACCCTCCTTCCTGCCCATTTGCTAGTGCATTCCTTAGGCACTCACCCATTTAGCAAAGTCAGCCCTCCTGAAGTCCAATACTTTGCCTTTGTATGGCTTGACTCTATTGCTGTGTTTATTGTGAACCATACTGTTCGGTGGTCGCTAGTTCCCAGATGGCTACCCACTTCTACATCTGTGATCCTCTCTCCATCTCCATTTGAGAGGACCAGGTCTAAGATTGCTCCCTCTCGAGTGGGTTCCAATACTAGTTGTCTAAGGCATGCCCCCTGTAGGGCATCTAGAATAACCCCACTCTTAGAAGTGGCTGCTGCAACTGCACTCCAGTTAACATCTGGCATATTCAGATCACCCATCAGCAATATCTCCCCTTTATCTGCCATTCTAAGTATACTTTCTATCATTTCCTTGTCCATTTCCTCCCCCTGAGAGAGGGGTCTGTATACAACCCCTGTGCGGATTGTGGTGCCATTGCCTGCCTCCAAATTGACCCACAGTGCTTCTTCTCCTCCCTGTTTACCCTTTTGTTCTGTTGCTTTGATTTCTTCTCTTATGTAGAGAGCTACTCCTCCTCCTCCTCTTTAACCCTCCCTGTCCCTCCTATAGATAGTGTATCCTGGTATGTTTACATCCCAGTCATGGTTCTGTGTGTACCATGTTTCTGTGACTGCCACAATATCCAGATCTTCCTCCTCCATCAAGGCCACTAATTCAGGAAGCTTGTTACCCAGACTACGGGCATTGGTACAGTCTTTTGGCTTACCATCTCAGACAAAAGGTTGCTCAAACTAATATTACTCAAATACAATCTTCGGTTACAGGCCTGCTTACTAGTTCACCTTTGCAGATTAGAGCAGCCTTTAAGATGTTTTATCGAAATTTATATACACCTGAGACCCCATTTGATCCCCAAAGTACTCAGCTTTTTTTGAATACTCTTAATTTACCCAAGCTTCCACAACAGTTTAGAGCCCGGTTAGAGGCACCAATTTTGCAATTAAAACTAGAGCAGGCCATCAAAAATCTGAACTCTGCCAAGAGTACTGGTCCAGATGGATACACCGGAGAGTTCTATAAGGCTTTTACAGGCTTAATAACACCTCATTTGTTATGAATATGTAATGGAATTTTGAATGGATACCTGAGTCTCCCTACCTGACGGCTTGCCACTATTTCTAGAATTCTCAAACCAGGAAAGGATCTGTCTCTATGTGGCTCATATAGGCCTATTTCTGTTCTTAATGTCGATTATAAGTTATTTACAAATATTATGGCAAAACGTCTAGAGGGGGTCTTGCCACATTTTATCAGCTTTGATCAATGTGGTTTTATCCTTGATCGACAGATGCAAGACAGTATTAGGAGGACTCTTCACCTTCTTTGGCATGCCACCCAGTCAAAGGCTCCTTTTTTATTACTCAGTCTAGATGCTAAAAAGGCCTTTGTCCGGGTGTCTTGGCCCTTTCGGGAAGCTACCTTTAGGAGGATGGGATTCTCAGACATTTTCTGTCTTATCGTTATGAGAATATATGATAACTCTTTAGCTTATACTAAGATGGATGGTTCTATATCAGATATCATTTCATTGCTTAGGGGCACCAGACAGGGTTGCCCCCACCTCAATTATTGTTAGCTATTTGTTTAGTGACATTAGTTCAAGCCATACAACAAGATGGCAACATCTTAGGATTTCAAATATGTGGTGAGCATCATAAGCTGGTGCTGTACGTGGATGATTTGTTGGTGTATTTGTCATCTCCTGAGAGCCCCCCCCCTCCCGTGGTGTGTACTTGAGAAGTTTGGTCAGTTGGTGGGTTATAGGGTTAACTTAACAAAAACCGAAGTGCTCCAGATAAACTACACCCTTTCTGACTTGATATTAACACACTATTCATTTTAATGGCATCTGCCACATCTGAAATACTTGGGTGTTAATTTAACTTATGATCCATCTAAATTACATGATTATAATTATCTGCCTTTGTTGCAATAATTTAGTTTGGACCTGGAATGATGGAAAATCCTACCACTTTCCCTCATATGGCGTACAGATGCTGTTCGTATGAACTTTTTACTGAAGTTGTTATATCTGGCGCAAACGCTACTTATCTCTCACCCGTAAACATTTTTTAATGATTTAAATAAATGAATATCTAGGTTTATTTGGGACTCCAAGCAAATGCCTTAGAAGCAGGGTGGCCTGGCACTCCCTAACTTTTTTTTATTATTTTTGGGCGGCTCAACTATGAATAATGTTTCTATGGCTTCATAAACATTATGTGGCCAAATGGAAGGAGCTAGAGACATGGGAGGAAGACTTGACAAATCTCCATTGTATACTCCTTTCATATCCTGCTGTCTCTTTAGAGGATATTACTAGTAATCCTTACACAGGAAACACACTGAAATGTTGTTGTTGACTTTTGACTTATAAACAATTTCAGAGAGTCAGACCTTTGTTTTTCTCTCTCTCTCACATCACCAGTCTTTTATTCTGGCCAAATTAGATCATGATTTCTTAAGATGGGAGTGGATGGGTATACTCACTTTGTCTCACCTCTTAAAAGATGATTTGCCTAGACCATTTGAAGATTTAAAAAACACTCATTTACAATTGCACAATAAATTTCGGTATTTTCAGGCCCTCAATTTTCTCAAACCTTTTCCCTAAACTATGTTGGTGGAGGTGCAGAGATTTCAGAAAACAGGCTTTCTATGAAAGATTTTGGAAGGCAATGCCCCTTTGAAACATCTGGTCTCCCTCACCTATATAATATTAGCTGCTCTTAGAGGGGATTCGCTACAGAGAATAAAACACATGTAGGAGGCACATTTAGTTATTGGTTTGGCTGATTCTACTTGGGAATATCATTTGGCAGCTATATATTGGCCTACAAGCTCATATTCTTGGAAGGAGTTTTCCTGGAAGATAGCTCTTCGATTCTTTAGAACACCAGCAGTACAGGTGAAGTTCCTTCTTGAAAAAGGGGCATTGTGTTGGAGGAGGTGTGGCTTTTCTCCAGCCACACATGGTCATATTTTTTGGAATTGCACTGTTCTTCAACCTTTTTTTGATGTTCTGTAGGAGGCCTTAACCAAGATCTTTGCCATCCCAATACAGCTTAACGTGGAACTCTTTCTTTTCTTAGTTCACCCTGAAGGCCTGGGAGACCGGGTTTCCCATATGCTCTTCCAGGATCTGCTTTCTCACCGCTATAAAGGCAATAACTAAGAGGTGGCTTTCTCTTCTTCCTCCCATTATTGAGGAATGGCAGAACCTTATGATATGAGTGTACAATATGGAGAGGCCAACAGCTCTTATCGGACACAACTTTGAGCATTTCGAGTTGATATGGAGGAGATAGGTTCTATACTTGGGAAAGCATAGACCAGATTTTGTCCCTTAAAGAGGAAAGAAATATTGGCCTGGGCTGGATAGAGGCTGGTAAGCTGTAGTCATACTTAATATATGTTGATTTATTTTTTCCCTTTTGTTTGCTTTTTTTTTAGAGATATCCCTGCTCTGTGTTTTCTTGTTCATGGATATACTCAGTATTTTTTCTGTACTTATTAACTTCTTCTATATCTGTATTATCTTATTTGATTATTGTGTTTCTGGATTCAATAAATAAAACATTTAAAAAATAAAAAAAGAACTGTAACTATGCCAACTGGGCAAATAGAAAAACAGTATAAACAAGAAGAACATGGACACATCAGAAACAAAATATGAAAGTTTCCAAGGTAGGGGGCCACCACCTGTACTTGACTCCTGGATAACGATACTAAACCACTAAGTGTTAAAAGGGAACAAAAGACGGAAATGAAATGCCCCAGGTTCTCAAGGAACCTCAAGTTCATAGCTAACGCCATGAATAGACTAGCTCAGCTTCGCTCAATCCCAGTTATCTACGCGCCAAAATAAAAATGTAATTACAGTCACAGCCAAAGACACGGTCAGCTATTTCCTGACATTTCTGTGATATTTCTAGAGAAATCTCTTGCTTTCTGCATTTCCACAGTGGGGTAGCAAAGAGAAACTCTTTAGAAATTTTACAAAATATCTGGAAATATCTGACCATGTCTGTGGCTACTACTACTATGCAATGTATACAGGCAGTTCCAATCAGAGAACTGTACCCCCAGTACATAATCCATACACTAAATTCCCATTCATGTTGACCTTCTCTTCCCAATCATCCCTCCCACCGCTCCTCATTCTATGACTCCCCCACCAAAAATCATTCAACTCCTGCCAACAGAGCAACACAAAGCACAGAGGAAAAAACCTGCATTTATGTTATTGTAGCAGCCTCCAATGATTCACATAAGAGCCCCCTTCCCAACATAAAAAAAAAACAGTTTCCCCAATTGTTTTTTTTTAACTTGTATTTCTCGCCCCTCCCGACCGGGCCCCTTCCATCTCCCCCCCAGCCTCATCACCCAGGCATCCATTGGACTCACCTCTGGCTCTTTCTTGAGATGCTAGCTGACCAGATGTGGTGCCTGAAAGAGGCCAACATCATCTCACCGGTTGGGATATTTTTCTTCTTTTTCCTTTCCTGTCCCCTGAGTGCAGTGCAGTAGCATGCAATGAGCTGCACATGCTTCTGCGCACAGCATGCCAGGCGTCTGCTCCACATTTCCCCCCTTTGTTTGTGTGTCTGTTACACCATCCCCAGCCGCAGCTAGGGGACAGGCAAGCAGCGGACTCCATCACCACCCCTCCTCAGTACAGGAGAGCTGTCTTCCAGAGGCTCGATCCTCTCTCTCCCCAGCTGGCCCCCAGTGGCCCACTCGCACCACGAAAATGGGTCGCTGGTGTGGCAGGAGATAAGGCATGGATACCTCAGCCCTCCATGCCACTGAGCCGGCTAGTTTCCCTAACTGTAAAGGAAAACAAAGTGCTTAATTAGATTGGAACGATCCGTATCACTGACATCATCCAATGCTAATCAGAGCTAGCTCTTAAAATTAACCTCTACAAGCCCTCTCCTATAACCAAGGGGGAGTTCTAGTAATACCACCCCAACTGGGACCCATTCCATAATATATAAGATCAAGTCAGCATCCCACTCCATTCCTAAATTAAGCTGGAAATATTAATACCAATCTAACACTGAAAAATATAAAAGGTAAAAAAAGTCGGAGTATAGCTAGTTCCATCAAGTGACTGGGAGAAAGGAAAGGTCCACATGTCCAGCCCAAATAGACCGTCTTCGCATCAAGCTCCTTTAATTAAAGGAGGGCCTAACCCTCCACTCCCCGAGCTCCAGCCCAGCCCAAGATAAAGCAGGTTACCACAGAAAGGGACAATTGGTACAGTCCCCAATGGGATAGTCAAGTGAGGTCTGGATATATATCCATGACGTGAGGGGTACAGAAGGGTGGAAGTGAGGGAAAATCAGCCAATGATCCTTATTGGGAGAAGTAAGGTGGAGGGGGTGACCATTGTAACTGAGACCAGGAGATCATTCTTGGTGAAAACTCTAGATATGGGGGTCTGAAGAGAGTTATCCGGGGTGAGCAGACCAGTAGTAGAAAGAAGCGGTGGGGCAGGTGATGGCATGGGGGGGGAATGGTGGGAGTGGTGTGGTAGGTGTGTAGGGAGGGAGGGTTGACAGAGAGTAACAGATAATTGATTAATTCCAAATAGGAGTTAGCGATGGTAGTCACAGTTGGACCTAGAGACCAGATCCTCTTTTAGCATTCTTTTGAAGGTTCCTAGGATCTGGGCAGATGAGATGTCACCTGCAATTGAGTTGAGTCAGAGTGGAGCACGGCAGGCAAAAGACCTTTGTCCCTGTGTGGTGCGACAGTGTGGGATCTTAAAAGAGGAGCAACTAGAGTTTCTAGTGTTTTGGGTGTCTTTGTTTGTGGTAAGGAGCTCTTGGACCCCAGGGGGCATTAGGCCACAGGTGATTTTCTTGGTTAGCAGACAGGTCTGGTAGGTGAACTTGCTGCTGAATTGTGGCCAATTGGCCTGTGAGTATAGGTCACAGGTGTGGGTCAAATGTTCAGCACCAGTGAGAAGCCAGCAGGTCTTGTTAAATGCTGTTTTCATGCATTTGAGGGATGTGTCAGTGGCAGACCCATAGATGACGAGCCCATAGTCAACCAGCAATATCTCTGAACTGTGGATGGACATACTGAGGGCTATAGGGGTCAGGCAATGCTTGTGTCTGTGCAGAAGCCCTATATGCCTATTGATTGCCTTCAAAATAAAATCAATATGATTGGCGTATGAAAGGGTGCTGTTCAATGTGATCCCAAGGTATTTAAAGTTAGGTACCAACTCCAGGAGGCACCAACACCATTGACTATGGAGAGGGGGTAGTGTCTGTGTTTGCTTTGTGGGTTGGAAAACAACATGGATTTTGTTTTCTTGTAGTTTAGGATAAATTTGTGGTTGCTGAACCATCTTTCAGCAGCAGCAACATTTTTTTTGAGCTCTGATGCAAGAGCTCTGGGGTTAAGGCCACTAGAAAATAGGACAGCATCATCCGCATAAAGGAGGATGCGTCCCTGGGTGGAGAGGGGCAATGTATTCAGGAATACACTGAACAGGAGGGGGCCCATGATAGAACCTTAAGGGATCCCTGACAAGACAGGTTGACTGTCTGAGAGGATGTTCCCAATCTTTACTTGCTGTGATCGGTTGTGAAGGTAACCACTGAACCAAGTAACAGCTTCTGGTGAGAGCCCTAGTAAAGCTAACTGTTCAATCAGGAGGGCATGATTAACCATATCGAATGCTTTGGTTAAATCAACATAAACAGCCCCAACCAGTTGACCTTGGTCGAAGGATTTAAAGTATAATGTAAGGAAGTATTTTTTCACAGAAAGGGTTGTGGATGCATGGAACGGCCTGCCGGAGGAGGTTGTGGAGTCAAAAACAGTGGTGGAATTCAAGAATGCATGGGACAGTCATAAGGCAATTCTAGGGGGTGAGGGTAGGAAGAAGTAGGCTGTTGGTTAACTAGGATCTGCAGCTTATCCATTAGGTAGGGAAATGGGCAGACTGGGTGGGCCAAGTGGTCCTTATCTGCCATCAGATTCTATGTTTCTATGTTTCTATGTAATAATAAAATGTATTTGTAAAGCTCAATTCAGCATGTATCAAAGCGCTGTACAGAATTAAAAACATTAATAAGACAATAAAATACAACAATAAGTCAGAATATATTAATCGCTGAAAGCAAGGTCAAATAAATACATTTTTAATGCCGTTTTAAAGCTCTCCAAGGTCAGGCACTCTCTGATCTGACGAGGTAGAGAATTCCACAGCTGCATAACTAAAAACTGTCGCACCAGATGTCTTCAATCTAACCCTGGGAACCTCTAGCAATCCCTCATCAGCTGAGCGTAGGGTAAGAAATCAAGAGCTCTTGCAGGTAGCCAGGACCCTGACCGTGAAGGGCCTTAAAGGTCAATAAGCTGACCTTAAAGGTGATCCACCACTGAACAGGCTGCCAGTGCAGTTCGCGCAGCACAGGAGTAATATGACTGGTCTGGGAGACCCCTACCAGCAGCCTGGCTACAGCGTTCTGCACCAGCTGCAAGTGGTGAATATCAACCCCTGGGAGCCCTAGTTATAGGGAGTTATAGTAGTCAAGGCAAGAGGTCACAAAGGTGTGGATCAACGTTGGAAGATCACAGGATGGAACGAGATGCTTAATCAATTTTCCTCAGATGGCAAAAAGAGGATTTGACTATAGTAGACACCTGCGAATGAAGTGTCAGCTCTTTGTCAAATATCACACCCAGATTCCGCACCTGAACAGAGGGCAGGAGCTGGCTACCCACAAGCCAAAGCCCAGAGGCAGACCGCCCTCCCATCCTCTCTATCCCATGACCTGGCTCCATCACCAGCACTTCAGTCTTGCCAGGGTTCAGCCTTAGCCAGCTAGCCCGCATCCAGTACTGGAGCTCCTCAAGGCAGCTATTAAAAACAGAAACCGCACTATCCTGGTCGAGGGCAAATGACAGGTAGAGCTGGGTATCATCTGCATAACAGTGAAACCGCAGCCCATACCATCTTACAATGTCTCCTAATGTCAGCAAATACACCGTGAACAACACAGGGGACAGCACAGAGCCCTGAGGAACCCCACATGGCAGAGAGGATGAGGCCGAGGAATAAATCACTGACACCACTCTCTGAGTTCTGCCAGTGAGGAAAGATCTAAACCGGCTGAAAACTGTACCTGATAGGCCACAGATATCTCTCAGGCACTCAAGCAGCCCCCCATGGTCCATGGTGTCAAAGGCTGAAGAGAGATCAAGAAGAACCAAGATTCAACGACACTTCTGATCTCTAGCAATCAGGAGATCACTGAACACCCGAACCAGAGCAGTTTGCATACTGTGCCTCTTCCAAAAACCAGACTGGAGGGAATCATAGATGTCGTGCATGTTCAGATAGTTGTCCAACTGAAGAGCAACTACTTTATCAACTTCCTAATAAAGGGAAGGTTAAAGATTGGCCTGTAGTTGGCAGAACAGTCTGGGTCCAGAGAAGATTTTTTAAGGAGATGTGTAACCACTGCCTCCTTTAGGGAGTTCAGAAACTCACCTAACTCTAGGGAACACCAGACTATTTCTGCCAAGACAGTGCCGATGACATCTACACACCCCAAAATGAGGTGTGTAGGGCCCGGGTCAAGACTACAGGAAGTAGGCCACATACTTTGGGCAATCTGCACGACATCATTGATTGTCGACCGGTCAAAGTGACCCCAGGAGGACCGAGGTGTAGTGACCATATACTGACCACTGCCAACCCCCATAGAGCGCTCTGAATGAATCTCAGCCCTGATGTTGGCCATCCTATTGGCAAAGAATTGAGCAAACTTATCACACTTCTCTTGTGAAAATGCTCTCCAAACCTGAAGACAGGCTGGACTGCACAGTCTTTCTAGGGTTCGGAGAAGCTGAGCCGGTCGATTCTGAGCCACAGCAATCTCTCTGGACAGGAACTCTGCCTTCTTATGGGAGATTGCTGATTGATAGACTTGATAATATTCCATCAGTCTAAGGCGGTCGGCATCAAGGGCGGATCTCTGCCAGCAACATTCTAGCCTTCGCTCCACACGCCTCAGCTCCTTCAAGGCCCCATCAATTCAAGGGAACTGAGGGCGGAGAGTGAGGGGGCAAACACAGACAGGAGAGGTGGAATCCAGAGTGTCCCCCACAGCTGTATTAAAGGCCTGGACTAGGCGCTCTGGGCCCTCACTGATATCTGTACCTCCCGATAGGTCAAGTACTGCCGAAAGGCCAGTGGAAGTAACAACCCTCAAAGGGCGGTACCTGACCACCTCCACAGGGGCAGGCCTATAAGGGGAGCTCAGAAATTGAATCTTACAGTGCAATGATCAGACCACCCGACCGGTTCCACTATCAGATTGGTGGCTTCCATTCCCTGAAGGGAAACCAGATCAAGGGAGTGCCCATGAACGTGGGTTGCAGAGGTAACAACCTGTGTGAAGCCAAGCATATTCATAAGCTGAAGGAAGTCCTGACCAAATTGCGAGAGTTTGTCATCGATCCAGGCATTGAAGTCGCCCAGCACCATCAACCTGGGCCACCCCAACACCATGTCGGTGACAAAGTCTGCAACTTCCTGCAGGAACATACTCTCACCCCTGGGTGGACCGTAGATGAGAATGAACCTGTATCCCACACCTGCAGCCACAGTACACTCAAATGATCTGAAACCCTCAACTGGAACCTCTGCAAGGCCCAATTCCATTCTAAAACAAATAGCTACACCCCTACTCCTGCAGTCCAATCTTAAGTGGTGTATCACCGAGAACCCGGCTGGAATAGCCACCTCCAAAATCGGGCTGGCATTTTCATCCAACCAGGTCTCAGTGATGCATATCAGGTCAGCTGTTCCAACAAGATCAACTAGGATAGCCAGTGAATTCAAACAAGGCAGTGGCGGTACTGTGCCCGGCTCTGAAACCATGCTGTTGTGGGCAGAGCAGTTGGTATTTACTGACATAGTCAACAAGCTGGTCGGCAACTATTTTCTCCAGGGCTTTGGAGAGGGGGGTAGGATGGAAATGGATCTGTAGTTACTATGGGAGGCACGATCACTGCTCTTGTGGACAGGGGTAACTACAGCAGACTTCCATTTTTGAGGAAAATAGGAGTATCTTGGTGAGAGGTTCAGGATATGCGTTAAGGGTGCAAGTACTTTGTCAAGTGTTAGGGCCAAGAACTTGAGATCCAGAGTGTCACTACTATACCACCCTTTACCCAGGACCTTGAGGAGGTATTTCCTGGCCTCATGTACTTTGATTGACCTGAAGTAAAAAGGAGGGTGAGTTGGGAGCCATTTGAGGTATTCAGAACAGTTACTGGGAGTGGTAGTGTTGAAGTAATCATGGGGACGAACCCCACTGAGGTTGGTGAATGCATTATTAAATGTATCTGCGATGAGTTTGGGGTCAAGGGAGGGGACCCCATAAATGTTGAGCATGGTGGGGGCAGTTTTGGGATCCTTACCAGTAACATCCTTGAGATTGCTCCAAAATAGTCTGCGGTCATTCCAGGCTCATGCAAGGGCTTCCTTATAATATCTACTTTTTGCTTTTGCTACCCATATTTTCCTGGTGCAACCATTTCTGACCTTCTTGTAGGCCTGTATGACTGATTGTTTACCAGAGTCACATGCCCTATGCCACAGGCTGTCTCAGGATTGGAGGAGTTCAATGATGTCGCAAGTGAGCCAGGGATTAAAGTGGTCCTTGACTTTCCGTTTCTTAAGAGGGGTGTGCTTGTCACACACAGCACTAAAAAAAGGGAGAAAAATTGCTCTAGTGCCTGATCTACATCCTTGGTGGAGTAGATTACAGACCAGTCGGAGTGAGAAAGGTTAGCTTTGAGTGATTCAAGGTGACCTCTGAGTAGGACCCTACTTGATATTGTTTTAGCTGGGGGTTTTGAGAATTTGTTTGTTCACAGGAATAGAACTGGAGAGTGATCACTTAGACAGTCCCGGAGGACGGTGGTATCCGAGATATGACCTGGTCGATTTGAGAGAACCGAGTCCAGCAGGGTACTGGTACCGGTCCTATAGTTCATGTATGTAGGAGATTTGACCAACTGAGTAAAGTCCAGAGTAGTGAGAGTATCAATGTAGGGACTTGCTTTGGGGGAGAGCCAGTTGATGCTGAGGTCACCATACAGGATAACCTCAGTGCTAAGGCTTAAATTGCCAAGGCAGCCAATGAGTGCCTCAAACCCTGTGGCAGTGTGTCTGGAATAGTAATGGCTTTGTTGTGTGTGCCAAGAAGAACTTTAACTGTAATGGCTTGCATGCAGTTACCAGTACTAGGTAAGGACATGGTACAGCCCTGCAAGCAGTCCCTGATGTAAATTTCACAACCTCCTCCCCACTTGGTGAGCCTATCTTGCTGGAAAATCGAGTACCTAGGTATCATGATAGAGGCATCTGGTACATTGGATGATAACCAAGTTTCTACAATGGATATCACGTCAGGACTGTGTTGTGAGACGCACACTTGGAGGGAATCCAGCTTTGCAAGGAGGCTGCAAATGTTGACAGATGCAAAGGTTAGAGATCCAGCCTTCCTTTGGCATGAGATATTCCTGGAGGGAGGGCTAGGGTTGGGGTGTATGTTCCCAGATAGCAGGAATAATAATAGGGTCAATCTACGGAGGTATACCTTAAGCAGATTACTGTTAGCTTTGCAGCATCTACTGTTGGCGTGCCTTCCCTTACTGTTTTCCTGGTGTGAGAGGAACATTGGGAAGGGAGTGAGAAATAGATCCCAGTGGGAGCAGGTCCTCACATGTGTTATGCAGTCAGGTAGAGGGGGGGTCCTGATGCCTAAATGGGGTCCCTAGGGACAGACAGAAATGATGATATGTGATGGTCTCGTAGGCATTAAGGACATTATTATTACAGAACAGGTAGATGGGTGTAAGGTCTTTGGGGGATGAGCAATCCTGCAGGACTGGTATGAGGAGAAGTATTTTATTTTTTTTTTTTATTTAAAATTTTGATGACCGGGAAAAGCACACTGAGCCAAGGCTCATTTCCAGGTGTGACCCGGGTACAGTACATACAGGGAGTAACAAGAAGTACAGGCAGTAATCACAATCAGTTAATTTACACAGTACAGTACTCGTAACAGGATGTAACATCTGGACAATTAGTGTGAGAGAGGTGAGGAGAGGTCTACTGGGGTGGCGTCATTGGTGAGTTAGAAGGGGTTGAGTGGGTGCCTCTGTAGCGCCATTGGACCATTTGAGCAAATGGGACAAAAGTGGGTTGGGTAGGAGCCTGTGGAGCTGGGTAAAAGCTGAACAAGAATGGTGCCATCTGCGGGTCGGAGGCAAGAGTTCCAGAGAAGAGGGAGCACGACGAGAAGGCAAGTTGGCCGGAAAGGGTGCCGGTGGCCGGGGAGGTGGAAGATACAAGGGTCCCTGTGGCGAATGGAGTAGCTGGGGGAGAGGTCTGGTTGAGCATGGACGCGAGGTATGGGGGGAGGAGACTAAACCAGAATTTTGCTAGGAGGGAGGCGCAGTGGATGGTACGCTTGTGGGAGAGAGGGGCGATAGAGAGTAGGGCGTAGAGCTGGCAGTGGTGAGTGAGAGGGGGAAAGGCAGTGGTAAATCGGCAGAAGGCATTTAGCAGGGGGAGATCACGTGATGCAGAGTGCTGAGTAGAAGTTCCTTCAAGAAGCTCCTGCCTCCCGATTACTAAATCGTCTTTTTTGGATGTCTGAATGCCTTAATTTTCTCTGTTTTTGAGATTCAGTGCTGCCTAAACATTTTGGAAGTCCAGTTTGAGTGTAATTTTGGTGGATGAAGGCTTACATGAAGAAAGCCCCGAAGAAGCACACCCCCCAGCTACTCCCAAAAAGGCTTCTAAAAAATTCAGGGCTTCGGGTGGGCCTGAGAGGCCTGATCCTCCGAGTCAGTTTGGAGAGCAGGAACCTTTAATGCTCACTAGGTTCCTCAAAGAGTTTAAACCCTTTCGAGAGGAAATGAAAGAAATGGCAATGGATCTGAAGTCTCTTTCTAGAAAACTGGATGAAGTCTCGCTATCTGTCTCCGATAATACAGCTTGAATAGTTTCATTAGAGAAAAAGTTGGAAAATCTCGATCCTGATCTGGTCTCTATGCATCAGAAATTATCTAGTCTTGAATCCAAGCTCGAAGATTTAGAGGGCCGAAGCCGTAGAAACAACGTTGTGATACTCGGGTTACTGGAGGGAGAAGAAGGCCAACATGCGGTGGCATTTATCAAGAAGTTGGTGGAGTGGGTGGCCGGCCCCTCTCCCTTTGGCCCTGGCTATATTATAGAGCGAGCTCACAAGTCCCTATGGCCTAAACCTTCCCCGGAGGACCCCCCCCCCGTCCCATTATCTGTCGTTTTTTGAACTACCTGGAGAGGCAACATTTTTGCAGAAAGTGAGAGCTTTGCAAGAGGTTCTCTGGGAGAACATGAAACAGAATATCACAAGATTTGCCTGGCTCGGTTTGCATGAAGCGAAAAGCATTCCACCCTATTGTTTCCAAGGTAATTGCAGCAGGCTTGAGTTCAGGATGGGATACCTGGCCAAGTTACAGGTTCTAATAAATGGATCCTGGTCCAACTATGACGATCCTGCAGTTGCCCTGATGAGCCTTAAGTCTACGTTACCAGACCTATTTAAGGATCCCTGAGATGTTGTGCTCGTAGAACTGAGTGCTGTGTGAAGCGGAGAACTGGAACTCTCATTTTTTCCCTTCTTTGGGAAGCCATTCAGTGCAAAGGCTAGGGGAAATCATCCCTGTTTTGTTTGGACTGGGGGGATCAGCGCAGACCGCACTTGCTATTAGTTTCCTTGGCTCCATTCACAAAGTGCCCTTGCTGGCTTAGGGCAAAAGGACACTCGTGGTCTCGGGCCTGATTACGGGGGGAATATCACAAGTTTTAGTATTTTTTGTGATAAACATAATAGAGAGGGGACTTGGCTTTGTTGAGATTTAGATTTGGAGTTATTTCATCTGGAACGGAATTAGAGCGGTTTTGGGTTTTCTCTGTAGTTTGTTCTTACTCTGTCATGACCTGGAACTGGCCACTAGAGGGCAAATCAAGTATTAGTAATTCACGAGGATGCAGCCCTCAATTCGAGGGGGATTTCTACGAATCCTCTCACCAGACTTGAGTGCTACACAGTTAATTCTCACAGGGTGAGCCAATGCACTTGGAGGTGGGTTACCTCTGGGAAGACGCGTTTTCTCTGCCTTCCCTTCCTGTGATGTGATTACTATTCTTTTCTTGATTCCTGCCCTCAGTCTGGGGCACAGGTCACTCCACCTCACTGGGTTCCTGATCTGGTTTTGGTCCTTCCTTACTTGCCTCGTGAAGCAAGACTGACTTTCGCTTTTTCTTCTGGCTTTGTCTGGATTGCCATAGTCATCTGGGTTGTGCAGGAACCTCACTGTGACCCTATTGTTTAATAGGTTCTTAATAGGCTCATACTTAGGTGGGATGGTAGTGAAAGCCCAGGACCGCTCTTTCCTTTCCTTTTTTGGGAATAAACAGCACCGTGTTGTTTTTCCAAATGAAGATCATGTAATGTAAAAGTTTCTGTTAACGGGGAGTCATTATCGGGCGGGAGATGAAGGAAAAGCACCAGTACTGTGCTGGACATTGCTTGTGACAGTTTAGAGGGTGGGGGTTGGGTTACGGGTATTGTTGGAGGGAGGGGTGGGCAGGGGGGCCCGTAGGGATTCAATTGTGGGGGGGTTAGGGAGGAGGGCAGGCTTTACTGCAGTAACCATGGGTCGATGTTTACAGGGGGTATGTATCCCATGTGCTGAGCTGTATATATTAAGTCTAACTACCATTACTGGATGGCTAATGAGATAATTTTTGCAACTTGGAATGTTAAGGAGATCAGAAAGAAGCCCAAACAATACCAGGCTCTCAAACATTTAAGCTTACTTAGCTCTCAGATAACTTTTCTACAGGAAACCCATCTATTAGAAGGGGAAGCTTTACAGTTAAGGAGACAACAGGTGGGATCGATCTACAGTGCCCAGGGATCCACAAATAGCTGCGGGGTCATGCTCACAATTAACAGGGGTATTCCCTTTGTTTCTACACAGGTCATTAAAGATCGAGGAAGGTTCATCCTTGTTAAAGGCCCTCTGGTCTGTTCAATTTTATTGGGCAGTATTTATGGCCTAACTTAGATGACCCAGGATTTTTATGAGACTTATATTTGCCATTCTCCCAATGCTTCCCATCAGGATTATTTTAGGGGGATTTTAACCAAGTACTTGAGCCTAATTTAGACAGATCAGGTAGAGGTCTGGGTGGGGGAGTCACTCCAGGGCAGAAGGCTTTTAAAGATTTATTGGACCAATGTGGGCTCTGTGATATCTGGCGTGTTTTACATCCTGATTCCAGGGAGTTTACCTTTAGGTCAATGATGCATGGTTCGCAGTCCCGCATTGATTACATACTTATTTCTCAGTGCCTGCAACCTGGGGTTAAGACTTCCTCGATTCAACCTAGCCCAATTTCTGACCATTCACTAGTATTATGTAATTTGGTATTGCTTAATTTACCTAACAGGGAAACCAGATGGAAACTTAATGAACAACTTCTCAAGGATGTTAAATACTGCAAACTTATAAAGGAACAAATTGAATCCTTTTTTTCATCTAACCCGTTAGATAGTGCAAAGCCAGATATTTTGTGGGGGGCCTTTAAGGCCTTCATGAGAGGGATCCTTACAAGTATGGCGGTTGGTAGGAAAAGGGCACAGGAGAAGGAATTAATATATTTACTATCTCAAATTAGATCACTTGAAAATAATTTCTCAAATAATCCCCTAGATGAGGATAGGAGGAAACTGCTAGTGTTGAAAGATAGATACTTGGAGTTACTCCGAGACAAAGCAGAATTAGCTATTATTCGAACAAGAGCTAGCTACACTGACCAGGGAGAAAAAGGCAGGGCGCCTACTGGCACTGTGTATTAAACAACAAGAATCAGTGAGATTTATCCCTCCTATCAGGGCAATGGCTGATGGATCTTTAAAAGTATCTCCCACTGAAATAGTTCAAGAATTTGCCCGTTACTACACAAACTTGTACAGTGATATGGAGCATCCCCCTAGCCCTGGGGGTACGGAGAGTTACCTGAAAGATTCTCATTTGCCCCCTCTCCCTGATTGACACAAGGACTTTCTGGTTGCTCCTATTTCTCAGGAGGAAATTGCCGATGTTATTAGTGAACTGCCGACAGACAAGGTCCTGGGCCCTGATGGGTTTTCCTCCTTGTTTTATAAGGTTTTTTCAGGACCTCTTACTACCAGTACTTTGCCATTTATTTCAGCATATTTTAGCTGTGGTGGAGACCGATTCCCACCGTTTTGAGGCTTTGATTGTTCTGCTCCCCAAACCAGATAAAGATCTTGAGCTGGTTCAAAGTTACAGACCTATCTCACTTTTAAATCAGGACATTAAAATTCTCTCCAAAATACTAGCCAATAGATTAACGGTTGTTCTTCCTGAGTTGATAGGTATAAATCAGGTAGGTTTTATGAAAGGGCATTCATCTTCTGACTGTTTACATGCCTTATCACATGTCTTTTCGGCTACCAGGGATGCCGAGGTCCCGGCAGGACTGGTCTCCCTGGATGCCGAGAAGGCATTCAGTCGAGTGAACTGGAACTTTCTGTTCCGAGTTCTGGAGGCTTTTCGTTTTCCCTCTCAGTTTATTTCCTGGATTGCTGCACTTTATAAAAACCCCACTGCAAGAATTTCTGCGAATCGTGCATTCTCTAAGCCCTTTTCGCTTCATTCAGGTACTAGGCAAGGATGCCCCCTTTCTCCCTTGTTATTTAACTTATATTTGGAACCTCTCATTCAAAATATTCCCAACAATGTTTCTATACAGGGTGTGAGAGTTGGGCGACATGAAATTAAAGTCACTGCATACACGGATGACCTGTTGCTACACTTATCTCACCCTGTATCTCCAGTTCCAGCTTTGCTAAAGGAATAGCTAGATTTAGTGACCTGTCCAATTACAAACTGAATGCTAGCAAATTTCTGTTTTTTCCATTAAACCACAAAGTTTTCAAATATTACATTAGCCCTTTTGGTTTGTGTTGGACTCCCAGGTCATTTAAGTATTTGGGTATTAAACTTTCTCATAACCCTCTATCATGGTTTAAGGAAAATCTGGATTCTCTATTGCAGTTGATAACTCATGACCTTGAGAGGTGGTCTAAACTTCCTATTTCACTATGGGGCCGGATCAACATAATCAAGATGAACATATTTCCTAGAATCTTCTATCCATTATCTCTCCTTAACACCTTTAGTCCCTTACTTTGGTTTAGAAAGGCACATGGTGTATTCACTAGATTTATCTGGACCGACAGATATCCTCAGTTGGCTTATCATAAACTGGCAGCCCTGAAATTTGAGGGGGGTTTATGAATTCCCCATCTGGCCATATATCACTGGGCTAGTCACCTTGCCAAATGTTTGAGATGGGTATCTCCTGGCCCAGAAAAAGAGCAACTGGTTTGGCTCAGAATAGAACTGGATACAATTAAGTCCAAGAACTTGGACCCTCTTACACTATTTTGCCTTAAGTTTTCCCAGGTACGCAGGACTGAAGAGTGCCCCATAATAATGACCTCTTTAAAGATTTATTCTCAAATGTGTTCATTTTTACAATACTCCCCTCATCAAGACCTGTCCCAGTCTATTTGGAACTCTCCATCATTCACTATTAACAAGAACCAGATTTCCCGTCAATGGTTGTCCCAATTGGGAGATGGGAAGCTTTCTTCCTTTACGGATGGAGAGGGGCATTGGTTATCAGTGGAAGATATCATTAAGAAATTTCTCATTCCGGCTTCATCCCATTTCAAAGTTATACAATTAAAGCATTTGCTTGTAATTACCTTTGGTAATACTCCTCCCTCCCAAACCTTCACTTCTCTGATACCTGAGGTTTCCCCACTCTCTGAATCTTCAGGTGTAATCTCTAAATTATGTCAGGTTTTGTTTTACAAAAAATATGGGGGTCCCTTTGGACCTTCAAGATTCTGGAATAATTTTTTCCCTCAACATTATTTGGATTGGCACTCTTTGTGGAGATCATGTCATAAATTAATTTCTCAAGACAGACTGCATCTCATGCAATATCATATCTTACATAATTTGTACTACACCCCTGGTTAAATTACAGAAGTGGGGCTACCTGAATTCCAATATATGCAATAAATGTTTTCAGGATGAGGGTACACTTCTTCACATGTTTTGGTCCTGCCCTAAAATCTCCCCCTTATGGGATTCAATTAAAACTTCGTTGGACCCCCTGCTGGGCCTTCATGAATACTTCATTCCCGAGATCTGCCTGTTAGGGGACTTATCCTCTATTAGAGTTAAGGTACGAAAGTTCCACATTTCTATGATTGCCTTATTGGCAAAGAAGCTTATTCTTCGTCACTGGAAAGATAGGTCCTCCCCATCTGTTCAGGAATGGGTAAAAGAAATTCTGTCTAATCTGCGCACAGAGAGAGTGATTGCTAGTCTCCATAATAAAATGACAGCGTATACTAAAATCTGGCATCCCCTTCACTCCCTAATTTCTCTGGTTCAAGTCTAAACGCATCTCAGACTATACTGTCATGTAAGATCTCAAGTAAGGAGCTTGGCATTGACGGGTGCTAGGTTTGGTCACTGCAGTAAGGGAGGGTAGGGTGGTTAGGCAGTTATTCCATTACATTGTACTGGAATGTCATTGTCACTGTCACTTAAACTGCCTTTTATTGTGGAAAATGTATCAATAAACTTTAAATTAAAAAAAAAAGAAGGCGTTTAGCAGGATATCAAGTCTGGCGAGGGAGGATGCTGGGGCCGTACCATAGACTACGTCTGCATAGTCTATAACTGGCAAGATTGTTTTGCATACGAGCTCGCAGCGGGTGGGGATCAGTAAGCAGCATTTGTGGCAGTAGAGGATTGCAGTTTTGGTCGGGATTTAGTGCAGATTGGCTCGACATGAGTGGAGTAATTGAGGTGACAGTCCAGCCAAACACCCAGGTATTTGAAGGCTGAGACTCGCTCCAGTGGTGAGCTGTCCAAGGTGGAGAGTGCTGGGGGGTCTGGGAGGGTAGCCAGCTTCTGTCTGGAGCCAAAGACCATGGAGACCATCTTTTTACCATTAAGAGTGAGACGGTTCTCGAGGAGCCAGGACTGTAGTCTGTTGAAGTCTCTTTGAAAAAGGGGGAGGACGCTGTCGTGGCATGGGCCCGAGGCAAAAATGACTGTGTCATCTGCGTACAGATGAATATTGGAGGAGAGGCAGATGGAGGCAAGGTCGTTTATGAAGAGAGAGAAATGGATGGGGCCCAGGATATATCCTTGGGGAACGCCAGATAAGATAGAGAGAGGAGAGGAGAGAGTGTCGCCTATTTGAACTGATTGTTGCCTATTGTGGAGGTATGAGTGGTGCCAGGCGATTGCTGGAGGGTCGATGCCGAAAGTGCGAAGTTTGCAGAGTAGCAGCAGGTGTGATACTGAGTCAAACGCCTTAGCCAGGTCTATGAATATGGAGGCAGTTATTTGGCTTTTATCCATGTCTGACAGTATGGAGTCAGTAACATTTAGAAAGGTGGTGATAGTGGAATGGTGTTTACGGAAACCAGACTGGACTGGGGAGAGTAAATTGTTCGCTGAGAGGAGGTCAGAGAGTCTGGATAGTATGAGGGATTCCTGGACTTTGGCCAGGGAGGGGAGGAATGATATGGGTCTATAGTTGCCCGGTAGGGAGGGGTCACCACCTTTGTGCAGGGGGATGACTTTGGCCATTTTCCAGGCAACTGGAACAGTGGCAGTGGATAGAGAGAGGTTTAGTATGTGAGACAGAGGGGAGGCAACAGCTGCTGCGGTGATGCAGAGTATTTTAGGGTGGATACCGTCAGGGCTAGATTTGGAAGGGTTGAGGGAGGAGAGAGCCTGGTATACTTCCAGGGTGTGGTGGGGAAAGACGATGCCAGCGGCTGTGCAGGAAGGATTAGCTGAGAGTGGGGAGGAGGGCTGGGTGAGTCAGGGATGGCACAGGAGATGAAGAACTTGTTGAAGAGGTCTGCCATGGTGGCGGGAACCGATACTGTCTTGCCATCTAGTTTGAGGGATGGACATGCCTGTTTCATGGTGGGGTCAAGAAGGGAGTTTATCAGCTTCCAGAAAGAACCATTGGGATTTTGCTTTTGAGTGGATTGAGCTTTAAAGTAGGATGATTTAGATTGCCGGATTGCATTGGTGAAATTATTCCTGAGTTTTTTGTATGTTAGGAGGTCGTGAGCTGAGTGGGAGGATTTGTAGAGTCTCCAAGCTTTGTCCCTGGAGCGACACAAGGTGATGAGGTTGGCTGTGATCCATGGGTGGTGGTGGTGGCGTTTTACCCTGTTTTTTCTTAGTGGCACGTGTGTGTCCCAGATACACAGGAAGATATTGCTGAACTGAGATAGTGCCAGGTCGACATCAGGCATGGAGAGGACCCACGACCAGTCTGCATTAGCAAAGTCATGAAGCAAAGCTGAGACATTTAGGCGGTGAAAGGGACGAGTCCAGATAAATTTGGGCTGGGAGAGTGGTGAGTGGATTTTGCGGACACAATAGGTGACACAGTGGTCACTGAGGGCATCGGAGTATATACCTGAGGCTGAGATACAGTAGGGATGGGAGGATAAGACCCAGTCCAGGAGGGTGTGGTTTTGGGATCGGTGATTTAGGCGAGTAGGTTCTCGGATTAGCTGGGATAGATTTAGGGCTTCGATTTTTATGGTAGTGGGTGTTGCAGAGGCAGACAGCCAGTCAAGGTTAAAATTCCCTAGGAGCACAAGTTCCCCATTTGATGTTTTGGAGTGGATGGAAGTTATGGCCTTGGTCTGACTGTGATCAGCTGAAGTAAGGGTGGCATGCTTGTTTTAGATTTATTTGCTTATATTGATTCCAGCAGTGGTGCCATGGACTGTACTGTGGTTTGGGGCATGAAAAGGAGGAGAACTTGGCCAGGGAACAGGTAGGAATCTGGTTAAGAATAAAGGATTATAAACAAAAAGGATTAAAGATTGGTTATCGGGCAAAGGAAATATGAATGCATGGGGTGGAGGCAATTGTAGAGCACGTCTAGGGATATTGATGGTTTTCCTTTAATGGGACGGGCAATCGGCCACAAGCTCACCAGTCAGGTAACAGGAGGCTGACTTAGTGGGAGAGGAGGTATATTTAACAGTGGTTGGAGGAGGGGGAGAGTGGAGGGGGTGAAAAATCCTGACTAAATGTTAACAGCGAGGGCAGTTCAGAGCCAAGATTTGGAAAGCGTGGCTCCTCAGCAAGAAAAAATACAGAAGTTAGAGTCCACCAATAGTGGGCAGAGCCACAGCTTGAAAT
This sequence comes from Neoceratodus forsteri, assembly GCA_016271365.2. Lineage (NCBI taxonomy): Eukaryota > Metazoa > Chordata > Ceratodontiformes > Ceratodontidae > Neoceratodus > Neoceratodus forsteri. Next base: position 1,188,488,539 of record CM057451.1, on the reverse strand, counting down.
TAACCTGTCAAACAGCTGTGTTAGGATCCGTGGCTGTACCTTAGCTGCTGCTGCTGCTGCTGCGAGTGAAGTCTCCAGGTGCGGCCTGGGAGGGGAAGCCGAACCATGGCCGAAACCAACCCTGGATAGCCCTGTTCAAGGGCACTGCAGCCTGGAAAGAGGGAGGAGGTGAGTTACAACAGAGGAGATATCTGAGTGCCATAGGGTGGGCATTCACAGGGAGCAAGAGTGGGGATTCGTAAAGACAAAAGAGGGACAAAGCTTGAAGTGAGAAGGTGGTGGAGTGGGGGTTTCAGATGCCAAATTAAGGAAGGCGCCAGTTGGAGGGACCAGGGGCTATTGTTAGAAATTAGGGGAGTGGTTCCAGGGGATTAGCAGAAGAGTGTGATCCTATGGGAGGGGGTGAAGAAATAAAAAAAAAAGAAAATAGGAAAGTGTGTGAGTGACACAGACAGTTGGGGCTGTGGGGCCCAGGGAGGCAGAGATGGAGCTTACTCAGAGAGCTTACAGGAAGAGGGGAGTAATATAGTGTGGAGGCTGCAGGGCGAGGGTCTTTAGGAGGGTAGAGTGAGAGAGAATGAGCGAGTGAGTCAGGGAATGCTGCTAAGTCAAGGAGGGCTATACAACAGCTAAACAAGTTCCAGTTACAATAGAAATGAACATTTACATAGATTTCAAATAGTATAAACAGTTTTACAAATATTCTCAGGGAAAATCCTGACTAAATGTTAGCAGTGAGGGCAGTTCAGAGCCAAGATTTGAAAACCGCAGCTCCTCAGCAAGGAAAAACACAGAAATTAGAGTCCACCGAGAGCGGGCAGAGCCGCAGCTTGAAATTAACCAATCAAACAGCTGTGTTAGGATACATGGCCATACCTTAGCTGCCACTGCTGTGGGTGAAGTCTCCAGGTGCAGCCCAGGAGGGGAAGCTGAGCCGTGGCAGAAACCGGCCCTGGATAGCCCTGTTCAAGGACACTGCAGCCTTAGCTGCTGCTGCTGTGGGTGAAGTCTCCTGGTGCAGCCTGGGAGGGGAAGCCGGTTACGGCCAAACCGCCCTGGATAGCTTCTCCTGGCGCCAGACTGGTATGTTTTTTTACCTTTCATGATTGTTTTTTTACTTTTTATGATAGGGTTTTCACCTTTTGCGATAGTTTATTTTTACCAGTCGACTCAGAACTGAGCTCAAAAATTGTTACAACTTTAGAACTGTTGAATATTTTTTCACCAAACATTTCAAAGGCACACCCTTGCCATTGGCTCCTTCTATCATAAACATTTCATGAAAAAATTCCACACACTCTAGGCTGTAGGTAAGAGCAAAAAGACAGATAGATAGATAGATAGATAGATAGATAGATAGATAGATAGATAGATAGATAGATAGATACCGTAGACAGACAGACAGACAGACAGACAGACAGACAGATAGATAGATAGATAGATAGCTAGAAACTTAGAAATCGGCCAATGTAGTCTGCCCTACCCCTCCCCATGGGCTCCTCTGCCTATTTTCCTTACTCCCCACTTTCGGGCCCTCCCTCTCTAATGCAGTCTCCAGCCCCCCATTTCCCAACTGGAGTTACTCCCTTACCTTTTCAATTAATCCCTTATAGGTATCTCAGGCCCTCTTGAACTCCCCCACCGAGTTTACTCCCACCACCCATACAGGCAGCTTATTCCAGGGACCCATCACCCTCTCAGTGAAGTATTGTCCCCTCATGTTTCCTTTGAAATTGCCACCCTCCAGTTTTAAGCTGTGCCCCCTAGTTGATGTATTATCACTCATTTTGAAAATGCTCCCTTCCCTCACCCTGTTTATTCCACTCAAATATTTAAAAGTTTCTATCATATCCCCTCCTCCCTCCTTGTTTCCAGTGGGTACAGGTCAAGCTCCTCAAGCCGTTCTTCATATGGTCTCTTGTGCAAGCCTTGTACTATTTTGGTAGCCCTTCTCTGGACCTTCTCCACTCTATCTTTGTCACCCTGCAAATGTGGTCTCCCTAACTGTACCCCATACCCCAGGTGTGGCCTAACCATTGACCTGTACAGTGGCATGATCACCTCTCTCCTCCTACTTGTGATACCCCTCCCTATGCATGCCAGCATACTGTCTGCCTTTCCCACCGCCTTGTTGCACTGACTTGCCACCGTTAGGTTATTTGAAATGATAATCCCCAGATCTCTTTCCTGCTTTGTTGCCTCAAGTTCCTCTCCTCCCAGTGTGCAGCTTGCCTTTGGATTTTTGCACCCTATGTGCATTATTTTGCATTTCTTTGCATTAAATATACAATAAAAGGATGGGGAAGTGTGCTTAATGAGAAATTAATGGTTGCCCGAGGTGTGGGATGCTACATAAACCCCGAGGGCGAAGCCTGAGGGGTTTATTAAGACATCCCACACCGAGGGCAACTATTAATTTCGAATTGAAAACACTTCCCCCATCCCTTATTAAATATAATTGCTGGTCAGCAATTTTTTGTTTTAAGTCTTTCCATTTATTTTGCGGTTGTGATCTTACCGCATTTGTCTTACCGTTGCTACTGCCTGTTGTTTGTGGCCACTGAATGGCAGGATCATCCAGATAGCGAGTGAGAGACATCCTGCCATTTCTAAATGGCAGCATCAACAAGACACATTCTTTTATTTTTTTTAAAAGCGACGCGAACGCTTGCTCTGACAGCTCCTCGCTATGTGAGTAAGGAGCCGCCATGTTTTTTGAACTGAAAGCCCGCCCCAGACCACACACAGTGCCAATCAGGGAGCCAGTGTACCTGACTGACTCAGCGCGTGTTCCCCGTTATAACTCGTGAGTTATAACAGGTAATTATAACTTGGTCAGGCAATGTAAAAAATTGCTGACCAGTTATTATAGTGCAATTGCCACCTCCCTGACCACTCCTCCAGCTCACTAAGATCCTCCCTCATCCTCCCCCCCGGAGTATCCACCCTATTACATGTCTTTGTGTCATCTGCAAATAGACTCACCTTCCCATGTAGACCCTCCGTTATGTCCCCAATGTAGATGTTAACCAGTATTGGGCCCAGTACTGACCCCTGTGGCACCCCACTTGTCACATTTTGCTCCCTGGAGTGAGCCCCATTGACTACCACCATTTGAGTTCTGCCTTCTAGCCAGTTTTCCACCCAATTTGTAAATTTCCTCCCTACCCCTAAGCTGCCCAACTTGTTCACCAGCCACCTTTGAGGGACATTGTCAAAAGCCTTACTGAAGTCCAGATAAGCCACATGCCCCGCCCGTCCCTGATCACATACCTCCATCACCCTATCAAAGAATTCAATCAGGCTTGTCTGGCATGATTTTCCACCTGTAAACCCTGCGCTGGTTGTCATCCATGAGACCACCCTCCTCCAGATATTGTACTAATCTTTCTTTTAGGAGTGCCTCCATCAGCTTACCCACCACAGAGGTAAGAATGACCAGACAATAGTTTCCTGGTTCCTCCCTCCCTCCATTCTTCCATTCCGGTATAGATATAGTACATAATGAGGGTTTGTTTTGCATGGATTTCCATTCCAGTTGAAACCTTCTTGTGCCACAGTTCAAAGGTCATGGATCACAGTTGTACCCTTCTGTGGTACAACAAGGTTCCAGTTGATCAGAAATCATCGAGGCAGCTGGTGTTTTTCACAGCACTACCACATGCACAGCAATCAGTTCAAGTTCTGAACTGAAACCACCAGCATCTTTGCTGCTATGGAGCGTGCTGTGAAAAAACTCTTTTGTTTTAAAAAAAAAATAAAAACAAAAACAAAAAAACTATACGATACAAAAAATACTGGTTGGGCACCCACATGCCCAACCAACCTGCGCTGCCACCTTGAGGTCCTGATTACATCTGACCTCTCGAGCGTCGCTCTCAAGGTTTGATGTATTCAGAACCTCTCTGGATCAGTACAGGTTGGTTGTGCATGATTGTCCAACCAGTATCCTTTCTCTCTCTCTCTCTCTTTACAAAATGGCAAGAAAAAATCTAGTAATTTTATTGACCAAGAGGCATCAGCTGACATTACATTAAATCTCTATAAATGCTTTGTCAGTTGCTAAATCTCATTTCATCTAAAAAAAAAAAATCTACATACACATATCACTAAGCTTCTAAACAGAAAATAGAAAAAGCAAGTGTCTGCTATCTTGAAATTCTTAGCCTTTGCTACTACCGTTATTTAAACCTATTTTATATAATCTGTTCACCAAACAAAAAACAAAAAGTACAACTCCTAACTCACTACACAGTTTTAAAGTTTTCCCTCCCGTTTACATAACATGCAAAAGTTCACTAAACCTTAAAAGAAACTCTGTGACCTACATTTCAAAAGCGACTGTGTTTCCCCTCGATTCATTGGTAACAAACACTGTAGCATTCAGAGCTCCATGATAAGTTTCAGATTTCACAGTTGTATTTTTTCTTAAAACACAGGAAAAAAGTTTCTGTGGGGAGTCACGTGATGCGTCAAGGGGACTAGACGCAGCTCTTTGGGTCTCCGCCTCTCTGAAAATAAATTTACAGTAAAAAATCCCCTTCCAGCTGAATCGACAGTACATACTTAACTACGAGGACCGAGACTGCAGACAGCGGTTATATTTCGGTTTTCGCTTTACCAGGGAGCAATGGAAAGTCCCGAATCGGAGTCGGATGCAAAGCGGCCTTGCCGGAGTTCGTCGCCACTAACGTCGCAAGATGAGATCACACTGGCCAAGATCTATGAAGATCTCTCCACAATAAAGGATGCTCTTTTCAAATTGGTGGACGAGATGGCAGAATTCAAGCCAGCCCTGACGCAGCTTGCCAGAAGGGTAACTGATGCAGAAGCCAGGGTCTCATCGTTGGAGAGGAAACAGGAGAAATTAGGCCTTGCAACCATCGAGAACAAGAGGGCCATTACTAAGTTAGAGGATCGACTGGATGATCTCGAGAAAAGGAGCAGATGAAATAATCTAGTGCTATTGGGACTTCCTGAGGGTGAGGAAGGCGCTAACACAGTTCTGTTTTTACAGAAATTCTTAAAAAAGTCAGTAGGGCCCTCACCCAATGGTCCGGAATACGTAATAGAAAGGGGCCATCGGGCCTTAAGAGCAAAGCCCCCTGCATCGCAACCACCCAGGCCTGTAATTTTTAAATTACTGAATTATTTGGATCGGGAATTTATTTTGAAAGAGTCAAGGAAGCTAGCCACATTCCAATGGGAAGGCAAGAGACTTTGGCTAGTTCCAGACTTGACATGGAAGGTACGTCAGGCTCGAGCCAGTTTCAGACCCATCACTTCGAAACTATGGGCGGCTGGAATTCGCCACCGAATGCTGTACCCTGCTAAGTTAGAGGTTACTCTGAAAGAAGGGACTAGACGTTTTGAATCAGTAGATGAAGCACTGCAAGTCCTTGTAACCTCTCTACCGGATTTATTCAAGAATGGATGAGATTCTAGGACCTTTTCAGCCGCGATATGCCATGTTACCTAAAGGACATACAGGGGACTGTAACAAGTTGGGAATCCGCTGTTTGGATTAGAAAATCAGATTATGCATGATTCACAGGAACTGTTTCTTTTTCATTTTGTGGACAATCAATATTTAGTAACTCAGTACGTTAGGGGATAACTACATTGGCAGGGGAGAGCTTATATATTGTCTAAAAGGTGTATAAACCAAGAGATAAATGATTTAGGTTATTAAGGGAATATGACCCTTAGGGGATTCAAACTTTAAGTTATAATTTAGAGGAGCTAAGATGAGGCAAGTGACCCACAAAGGTAACAAGGGTTATAGGAGCTCTGTATTGACCACAGGATAAGGTTAATTCCCCCCTCTTATTTGCCAGCTGGCCATAGAGAGCCGATACAGGTGGGTTGTTTAACCTTTGCAGAGCCTCAAATAAACGTTTGATCTCCTGTGGGGTTACTTTTGGGTAATTAGGAGCTCTGTGGTTAAGTTATTGATCAAGGCAGGTTTAATCCTTGATCTTACTTCCTAGTTCCCTTATGGGATTAACACGATGCCCTTCGAGTTGCGGGTACTATTGGTAACTAGTTTTGAGATATTTAATATTAAGACAGTTCAGTTAGTTCTCCCTTAAGTAACAACTGTTTTTTCTTCTTTCCTTTTGCTAGTTATGATATTAACTGTTAAAGGGTCCTTACAAGGGGATTGGGAACTGTAGACATGTATTTAATGGTCCATTTATTCACTATGTTGGAGGGGACACCCAGCCTCTATGGCTCCATGGACCATAGTCTTAGGAGGTGGCTGGGCCAGAGGTCCATGTGGCGGTCAAGAAAGAAGGTTTCTTTTTGTGGAGGGGTATGGGGGAAGGGGAAACTGATTCTTTACTTTTGTTGTTTGGGGGGGGGGGCAGCTATCCACATCCTTTTAAGATTAAACAGGGATATCCACATGGCTAGTCAATTGAATATTATTTCTTGGAATGTTAAAGGGGGACAGGACAACCGGAAAAAGAATATTTTACTCCACCATTTGGCCCAATTTGACCCGTCCATAGTATTCCTTCAAGAAACCCATGTTCTGTCTGACTGGCTTCATTGCTTTAAAAAAAAGTGGGTCAGTCAGGTTTTTGGTGCCGGCTTCTCCCCGAGTAGTCGAGGAGTAGCTGTGCTGATAGCAAAGGGAGTCCCCTTCGTATCCTCTGAGACAATCCCAGATCCGAAGGGAAGGTATATTATAGTTTCGGGTAAATTGGGAGGGGCAAAAATAGTTTTGGGATCAAAATATGGCCCTAACTTCGACTCTCCATCCTTTTTCGTACATTTGGCCACAATCTTAGCTCCCTTCAAAGATACTCCTATTATCCTAGAGGGTGATTGGAACTTAGTTCAGTCCAACAGCCTGGACCATTCTTGGTACAGATCATTGCATTCCTCCCCAGCCCAATGGGCTTTGGTGGAGTTCAAAACATCTTTTGGACTAATTGATCCCTGGAGGTTGTTCAATCCAACAACTAAAGATTTTACCTTTTTTTCTCCTGTGCATAAATCTTATTCCAGAATCGATTACTTTCTGGTTAGCCAGCATAATTTGGCGACAATAGAAGAGGTTTTACTTCTGCCTCGGGTTATTTCGGACCATTCATCAATTAAACTGAGATGCTCCCTTTTGTCTATCCCGTCCAGATCTTATTCATGGTCATTGAACAATAGTCTTTTAAAGGACCCCCTACATTAGCTCGTTTTCAAACATTTATGGATAACACTATAGCGGAGGATGGGGATCCCTAAACACAGTAGACCTAGTTTGGGCCGCATTAAAGGCCACTTGGAGGGAGCTCCTTAGAATAGCAACAATCGTAAAGGCAAAGAATAGATTTCTATTAACAATTGCTTAAAAAAATCTCCATTTTAGAAGCTGTTAATGAGGCCTCAGAACTAAGGACCAAGAACAGGAACTGAGTAGTCTTGGATCTGGTATGTAAATACTTTAAGGGAGAAGGTAGAGAACTCTGCCTCTAAAATAAGAGCAGCATATATAGGCGAGTAGCAAGACTGGCAATCTTTGGCCTGGCAGTTAAAACAAAGAGCAGAGAAAAAATGGGTGGCAGCTCTGAAACATCCTGCCACGAATAAGTTGACTACCGATCCCGAGGGCATCTTGGATATTTTCTATAATTACTATAAAGCTTTATATTTTAGTCAACCTCTCCCTGTACAGAGTGAATTTAAAATGAAAGAGTTTTTGGACAAAATACCTTTTCCACAGATGCCCGAGGAATCGATACGATCACTAGAAGCTCCTTTCTCGAAAGAAGAGATTGCAAAGGCTATTGATTCATTAAAATTAGATAAAGCCCCTGGCCCGGACGGTTTTACCCCCATGTTCTTTAAGGTCTTTAAGAGTAAGTTGATCCCACTGTTGTATCAACTTTATGCCTACTGGCAGAACAATGGAGTAAATGATAGATCTCTTTTTGAAGCCAGGATAATACTGCTACCCAAACTGGATAAGTCCTTGGACTCAGCAAGTAATTATAGACCTATTTCTTTATTGAATATAGATATTAAGATTTATGCTAAAATTTTAGCTACTAGATTAAAACAAACATGGATTGGGTTGTTGAGTCCGGAGCAAGCTGGTTTTGTTGCAGGTCGATCCTCGGCGGATCATTTTAGAAAGTTGTTTTACCTAATTTCTGCGTCCGAAAGCCCGGACGAGGAGGCCTCTCTAATATCGTTGGACGCAGAAAAGGCCTTTGACAGGGTGGAGTGGGATTTTATGTTTGCAACATTGGCTAAATTTGGTATCCCAGAGAAATTTATCCACTATATTCGGATTTTGTATAACTGTCCATCTGCAAGGGTTCAGTGTAATAATTTAATTTCGCCACCTCCCTTATCGTGGCACTCGTCAGGGCTGTCCCCTATCACCCTATCTGTTTAATTTGTATTTAGAACCCCTGATAAGAACCATTCAAATGAACCCCTTGATACAGGGAATCGGAATAGGTAATGCGGAATTTAAGGTATCAGCATTTGCCGATGATTTGTTGTTACATATTAGAGATAGTACTACCTCTCTTCCCCACCTGCTTTCAGTAATTTCATGTTTCAGTGAATTTTCCGGCTATAAACTTAATAGAAGCAAAACAATGGTTTATTCATTATCCTCCCATCTTTGTAAATCCTGGTGTTACTCCCTAGGGCTGCAGTGGCAGTCAAATTCCCTACTATATCTGGGTATCCAGATATCAAAAGACCTTGTGCAAGTGGCCAATTTAAATTTTAAACCCTTATTTAGAACTATCAAGGTGGACCTGGAGAGATGGACAAAACTCCCTCTAACCTTTTCAGGTAGAGTTAATACACTAAAGATGATGGTACTACCCAGGCTTTTTTACCCTCTCTACAATCTGAACATATATCTCCCCAGGTCATTCTTTGACCCACTTTATAAGTACTGCTCGGATTTTTTATGGAGGGGCAAACCGCCGCGTAGGGCCTATGCTAAGTTAATTTTTCATCGGAAAGTAGGTGTCCTCCAAGTACCAGATTTTTATGCCTACTACCTAGCCATTCATGCGACCAGAGCTGCTTTGTGGCTACGAGATGGAGATACCCCCTTACCCAGTCTTGTCCTAGACCAGAAGGTCTCCAGGCTAGTGAATTTGGATTTAGAATCCTTTCTATATTTACCATGGTCTAAGGTTCCTAACAAAGTTAGGAATACCCCCCTGGGTTGGGACATAAAAGCGCTTCACCAGTTGTATTTAAAGCTACATATCTCATTTGTTAATGATCTTTCTCAACCCCTTTTGAGGAGCCCCAATTTTCTTGTGGGTAATAAACCTATTACCAGGTTTATACATGATTCCTGTACTAAACCCCGCATTTCGGATTTCTTTTTGGTAATACTTTCCTCCTTGCCTGATTTGGTGGACAAGTTTGAGGTAAAGTCCGTGGACCTTTTGCGTCTTTTCCAGATCCAAAGAAGTATTTTTTCTCATGCACGTAAAAATAAGGTATCTGGGAAGCTGGCAAATTAATCCGGACATTGAAGGAGATTGTCCTTTCGGGTAAACCAGTCTCTAAAATATATAAGTATATTATATCAAGTTTAGGCCAAAAAGTCTTGCCAATCTCCCACTATTGGGAAACAAGCCTGGCTATGGGGTGGTCAGGCGAGACCTGGGAAAGAGTATGGATGAATGTTTATTCATACATTAAGCAGGACAGATTGAGAGAGATTCAGTTTAATTTGTTGCATAATTTATATTTGTCACCGGCCAAACTGTATAGGTTGAAGAGGCTGTCATCTCCGACCTCTGCGGATTGTAGTATTGAGTTAGCTACTACCTTCCATAAAATCTGGGCTTGCCCCAAAATAGTCAAGTTCTGGCAAGCAGTTAAAGGTTGGATACAACCGTGATTGTGATTATCATCTCTTTTAACACGGAGATTTGTGTTTTTGGAAGTGTGCCCAATCCATATCTAGCACCCAGAAATACCAAATAGCTCTGTGGCCTTGGTAACAAAGTTATTGATTCTCCGCCATTGGCAAGGCAATTGGACCCCTTCCTTCAAAGAATGGTGGGATGAGTTCATGAATGCACTGAATGCTGAGAGGTCAGTTTCAAATTTCCATAATGCTTCAGCCAGATTCTCTAAATGTTGGGCAGCTTTCTCCAATCCTTGAAAGTGAAATATGGTTATTAGCTATCTGATTACTATTTTTCTTATTCACCAATCTAACTCTGTTGCCAGGATTTCCATGAGCCTTTTACTCTTCATTATTCTACAAGTTTACTGTCACAGCTGAGTGTCCCTTCTCCAGTATAAGTACAAGCATGCTTACTTCTAGCCAATGATTCACCTTTAGTTGTGATGATTCTGTTTCTTTTTCTAGTATTCTTTCATTGAAGATGTGGATGGCTGCCGGGGGTGGTTAGGGATGGGAGGGTGGGGGTGGGTTATTTTCTTTTCTTTTGTTGAGGGGTTTGTGTGTATTTGGATATGTGATGTTTGTTGTTTAATATAACTGTGTTGTTTACAAAATAAAGTGATTTGCCAAAACACAGACAAAAAAAAAGAAAATACTCAAAACTTTTCATTTTTTACAGAGTTGTCATCGGTACCACAGAGTAAGGCATAAAGTACCAGCAAGCTAGCATGTGTTTTAAACTGCTGATTTTTAAGCGCAGTGAGCGCGTTGGAGCTAAGCACATCAGGGGGATCTAGGGTATCAGGGCTGAACTGAGTGAGCATGGCAGGGCCAGTACTTCCCAAAATAGTGACACAATTGTTTTGTTCTTTCAAATCCTTTTCTAAGTTCTTATTTTAACACACACACACACACACTCACACACACTCACACACACGCACGCATGCACACGTGCACACACTCATACACTTTTGTGTTTCAAATAATTTTAATATAACATTACAACTGAGCCATTTTATAAGTGTGATAGGCCACTCCAGGGTTTGCATCAAAGGATTTTAGTACACTTCCCAGTGGTGTAAGGACACTCAGCCTCTGACCTCCTGTCTTACCATGCCCCTGGGGCGTGTATTAAATCCCTTTAATGCCTGCCCTATCCTGGCTTATATCTATGTTATATACACATATACATACAGTATATATACATATCTAAATAGAGATAGATAGACAGACAGAGAGACAGACAGACAGATAAAATAAGGTACTGCATCAGGGCATGTGGTCTGAAAATAAAACAAAATGGTACTATTAAATGCACACTGAAAATTAAGAATTGGCATTTTGACCACAAGTCTTCTTCAGGAAGTCTCTAAAAGAGAAAAAAGTTTGCTTTTTCTTTTTTAGTTAGATAAGGGAGTTTGCCTACTAAAAGGCAGACCAGGTTGTCCTGGTGGCATCTCCCAATGGCCCCTTACAAGACAAGGCTAAGAAGGAAAAGGGGGGGTGACTAATGGCTAAGAAAGGGAGGGGCTAGCAAAAGTGGCGAGTCACAGCATGACATCACAAAAGGGGAAGGGACAGAACTTGAGAGGCACAGAGGGGATAGGTTAAGGGCAAGAGGAGAGGGGTCAGAATGAAGAGGCTACACAAGGGGATTCATCCTCTTTTTGCTGATACGCATGCCAAGTTTTGCAGCACATCAGATTGACAATTTTGTCACTGAGTTTTTTCGTGGGTAGAGTTGATGTCTTGTCATTGTTATAGAAACAGATTTCAATTAGTGCAGTAAATGAAGGATATTTAATTCGTTCAGCACTCATTAAGATCTACAGCCACCTCCTACTTCAAACCACGAGAGACAGTCCAGAATAGAAAGAGATAAGTGGTGGGCACTAAGCTCCCCCATTTAAAAAACAAAAACTATATATAAATATAAATAAATACATGCAGATGGAGAAGGCCGGACAGGTGGGTGACCAATGAAATGTTGGCAAGGAATGTTTAACGGCAGTCCATTTTTAAAATATAGAAGGAGACTCATGGTGGGGGCTAGGGGACAAGAAGTGACTGATGATGGAGTCGGGAACAAAGGGGGAGCAGGCTGTGAAAAAATGAGGATGCTCCGTGTATCGCAGCACTAAAGGGGATAGGTTGGGAGTGCATGGAGGAGTGCCCTAGGAGAGCAAGGGGGACAGAGAGTCAGACAGGGCAAGGTGTCAATGATGGGAGAGGAAGTGCAATACCAAAGAGGACTTTGTGGGTGCGACCAAAGTAGGACAGAAGAGGGGATACTTGGAGAATAGGGTTCAGATGGGAGACTCATGGCTGGTGGGCCAAGATGAACTGATGGGGCCTAGGTCTGAGCCACGTGGTGGATGGCGTCTGATGTCATCACCGTGTGGTAAACACCGGGCCACAGCCAGGCGAGTACTCTCCATGGGAACTGCTACAATGGCAAGGGGAGGATAGGAGAGTGTGGGTTTCTTCTTTTGAAACTGAGGAGCATGGATTAGTCAGGGCTGGACCATAACATGGAGGGAGCCCCCGTGATGGGGAAAAAGAAAGATGAAGGCCAGGATGGCCAGCCCAGCCTAGTCCTGAGCTGCATGGCAGGTGACGTCATCGTGCATGGGTCGACCAGGTCGAGAGAAGGGATTACTTTATCCTGAGCAGACAGATAAGGCAATATGGAAAGCATCACGGGGCAGAGGAGCCACAAGGGGGTATGATTTGAATTTCAGCCATAGCTGCTCAAGTGGGACAGTTAGCAGGGAGGCCTATTGAAGGAATCGGTGGCGCCAGCAAGGATGCAAATCTTGAACTGTGGCTGGGTTTTTTTTAGGACAGACCCAGCCATGCTCCTAGGGACCAGAATTTAGGATGCTGTGGGCTCATCTAAGCCCAGAAGGGCACAAAACTGAAACCATGGCTAGGGGGGGAGGCTATTTAAAGACATGCCCAACTGTGATATGCACTTACAGTTGGCAGCGCGGGGAGGGGGGGGAATCACCCAGAGCAGTTCGGAGGGTAAAAGGGGAATTCAGATGGATAATTAGGGCACACGGGCATGGGCAAGTGGGGCCAGGTAGGCCAGTGAGTACAAGTGCAGACAATAGGGGCAAACCAAAAAAAAAACAGAAAGATAGGGAATGCTACAAGAGACTAAGGTGGGGGAGGCCCGGGATCCCCCTAACGGTTACTGGGGATGCAAGGCACCAGAGAAGGAAATGAAACAGATAAAATATAAACAGAGAACTACAAAATAAATAAATAAAATAAAATAAAGGGAAAATATAGGGAAGCAACATCATGAAAAGGAGGAGGTCTTAGAGTGTCAGATATTAACGTTATCCCCTTTTTCTCTTTCTCAGTTTTTTTCCTGAATTTCTTTAGGGATTCAGCTGACATGGTGCCAAGGAAGACCAACCCCACCAGAGAGGACGCTTACAAGGCCATATTGGAGTTGGCGGACAGGGTGAGCAAAGTATGGGAACTAGTGGATGGTATGGAACCTGGAAGGTTAGGGGAGAAGTGGAAGGCAGAGAGAGGCAGGGGAGGAAATGGAAAAATGCCCCTAATGAGGCCAGTTAATCCAGAGAGGCTAATACCAGCCCTGGCAAGACCAGCCCGGCCGACTAGCCCAGGGTGACCTCAATCCAGTACACCTATTCTGCCTCTACCTCAGCCTGAGCCTATGTCTCCTCTGGCAGCAGAGCCTGCCCCAACGTTCAGGCCACAGCCCAGTCCGCTACCTGCTCCAGCTTCACCTGAGCCTCAGATGCCAGAGCAGCCACCAATGAGGCCAGTGGGCCCGGCCCCAGTGGAACTGCCATGGCCATGACCAGCCCCCATGCCAACAGCAGCCCTGCAAACAGCTAATGGGGGAGTGAGTGTGGGGGGACAGCATAAAAGAATATGTGGAACAAATGATTAGTTCCTTAGGGACGGATGGTTTGGGACAGCTGGAAAAAGCCTTGTCAGATATAAGAGCATAACAAGGTGGGTCAGGAGCCGTGGAAAAACCCACAGAAGGTTTGGGAATAGGGATGGGGTGAAGGGAAATTGGTTCCCCAGGAATGAAGATTGGGGAGCACATGCCATTAGCCACAAAAGAAAAGATATGGAAAGGGGAATATGTTTATATTTTTGCACTAGTAAGCAGAGAAGTGGTGACAAGATATGATGAGAAGGAGAGCATAGGGAAGGGTGAGATGACCGTGGTGGTGGTACCGCTGGGGAAGAAGGAGGAGGATAAGTTTACTAAGGCGAAGACGTGGAACGGTTGGTTTGTAGGCTTTGCCACATACTCAGCTATAGTAATGGAAAAAAAACAGAACTGGGGATACCCTCATCACGTATTCCTTGATCATTCTGAGAGCAAAGGCCAGAGGAGATTTTGGGTGGCTGTATTATGATGAATTCTTCAGGCAACAGATGGCAATTTATGGGGATGTCCGATGGGATACGAAGCAGCTGGGTCTGTGGAAAGATTATGTTACATACCAAGACACCCCGGAGGGAGAAGGAAGCAGGAAATCCTCCCTGATACAAAAATATTTCTGGCGCTATAACAGGGCATTCTGTTCATGGTCACAATGCAGATTTAGGCACTCCTGTTCGAAGTGTGGTGGGAGCCACCCTGCTTCCAAGTTTCAGACGAATTGGAACCAAGGGAGTCAGGCCGCGGGGGCCCCAAGGTGTATCCAATCAGTCTTTTTGGGGTGGGGCACAGGGGTATAGGGGTCAGACATGGGGCAGAGGCCCCAGAGGAAGGGGCTACAGTGGGGGGGAACAGGGCTACTAATGTTTTCATCAGGGATCAAGGGGAGACAGAAGGGATGCATGGGGAAGGGGCCACAGCACAGGCGGGTAGGGCGGGGGGACAACTAGGCGTACAGTTTCATTAGGTAATTTCCCATGAGCAAGGACCGCCATCAAGGCAGATGCATTTGAAAGCCAGCTGAGAGGCTACCTTGATGGGGCAGCAGTGGAATGACTCCTAGAAGGTTTCAAGAGAGGTTTTAATTTACAATTTAAGAGCCCTAGAGAAGGCACAGAGGCAAAAAACTTGAGTTCAGTAAAGGGGAAAGAGGACATTTTGAGGAAGAAGATTTACAAGGAGAAGGATGCAGGGAGGGTAGAGGGACCATTCAAGGACCTATTCTTACAGGGCTTGAGGGTGTCTCCCCCCCCAGGTCTGGTGCCCAAGAAACAGCCAGGCGAGTACAGGGTCATTCATCATCTGTCATACTCAGAAGGGGAATCGGTCAATGACTATATCGATGAAAAGGACAGCAAGGTATCTTATGCCACATTAGAGGAAGCAGTACAGATTATCAGAATCACCCCAGAGGCATGGCTGGCCAAGATAGACATAGAATCAGCATTTAGACTGCTGCCAGTATGGCCAGAGGATTGGGACCTGCTAGGTTTCAAGCTGGACGGGCAGTATTATTTTGACAAAGCCATGCCTGTGGGGTGTTCCATAGTCTGTGCCATATTTGAGCTACAGTATTTAGTACATGTTTAAAGTGGATTTTTCAGCAAAAGATGGGGTACAAGGCAGCCATACATTATTTGGATGATTTCCTACTCATCGGGAATGGGAAACAGGAGGCGGACTGCATACTTTCCTGTTTTCAAAAGATGTGTTGTGAGCTAGGGGTTCCATTGGCTCCAGACAAAATGGAAGGCCCAAGCA
The DNA here is from genome assembly GCA_016271365.2 of Neoceratodus forsteri. Taxonomy (NCBI): domain Eukaryota; kingdom Metazoa; phylum Chordata; order Ceratodontiformes; family Ceratodontidae; genus Neoceratodus; species Neoceratodus forsteri. The sequence goes on along the minus strand of CM057451.1, from coordinate 1,188,472,937 downwards.
GAACCATAGAATTCTTGGGGATAGAGATCAACACATGGGCACAGATGTTCTGCTTGCCGGATAACAAGATAGGGCGATTAAGGGAACTATTAGGGGTGCACTTGGACAGAAGGAGGGTTCAGCTCTGACAAGTACAACAGCTATTGGGGCACCTAAATTTCACTTGCAGAGTGATGGGCCCTGGGTGAACCTTTACCAGATGCCTGGCCAGGACAACCAGGGGAGCAGCCAGACCACACCACTGGGTTGACATCACTAGGGGAGTAAAAGCTGACTTGCAGGTGTGCGGCACATTCCTACAGAATTTCAATGGGAGGTCTTTTTGGCAGGAGGACTGGGTGTACAACAAAGACTTAGAATTGTACACAGATGCAGCAGGGGGGGCTGGGCATGGGGGTATTTTCAGGGTAAATGGTTCTCAGAACCATGGCCAGAGGAAAGGACTAACAGGGGTTTGACTAAGGACATTACACTGCTAGATATCACACCGATCTGGGTCAGCACCTTATTATGGGGGGACTTTGTAATCAAAATGTGACCTTCTGGTGTGACAACAGGGCAGTAGTGGACATCCTCAACAACAGAGGGGTGACATCAAAATCAGTACTGAGGGTCTTACGTCAGTTGAAATTGCAGGGTTTGCATTTAAACATGTCTTTTAGAGTTAGGCACATTGACGGGGTACAGAATACCTTGGCTGACAGCCTTTCCTGTCTGCAGCTGGACAGGTTCTGGGCCATTGCCCTGAAGGCAGAGGGACACAAAACACTTATTCCATCGGATATATGGGACACTGGCTGGAAGGAGTGGAATTTCTGTTTCGCAACTCCTGGGTGCCCAGGACCTTGAGGGCATATGAAGGGGCTTGTTGGACCTTCCAAGCATTCCAGGAATTGCACCTCATGGAGGTAAGTGGACCAGTCACAGATGAGCAGAAAGAAAAGTTTGTAGTTTACCAATGGGAGAAGGGGCTAGCCCACACCACGATGGGAGTTCAGTTGGAAGGGATCAGTGTAGTATGCAACCTAAAAGGCTGGCGAGACCCGACTAAGAGCATGTTTGTTAAACGAATGTTGCAAAGCTGGGGACGGCTAAAGCAGAGGGCCACAGATGACAGGAATCTGGATTTGGGTCAATTGTTGGGCAGGCTGGTAGGGGTCTTACCCAAAATATGCAAAACAGCAGACAAAGCTACTTTATTTCATGCCTTATACTTGGTAATGTTTTTTGGGCCCCTGAGGGTGAGTTAAGCAGTAGGTCATGGGAAGAGAGATGACAGCAAGGGGTTGAAATGGGAGGATGTGACTTGGGACATGAGCCAGATTCAATTATTGATCAAGAGGTCCAAGACGGATCAAGAAGAAAAGGGTTGTGGGGTGACTTTGAGACAGCACAGCAATCCAGTAATCTGTCCGGTGCAGGTGTTGTGGGCTTACGCCACAATGAGGCACAAAAAACAGGGTCAACTATTTACACATGGGGATGAGAAAGGAGTCACAACCTATCAGATCATAGCCATTCTTAAAAAAGGCATGGAATTTGTGGGCAAAGATCCAGCAAGGTATTCATCCCACTTCTTTAGAATTGGAGCGGCGTCACAAGCAGCTGCAGAAGGGGGATCCATAGGGCAGTTGTAGAAGTTAGGACAATGGAAATCAGAGTGTTATAAGAGATATACATGGCCTTTTAAGGAATAATTGATTAACCATCTTTCTCTTGCTTTACAGATTAACAAGTGCATAATTATGTATGTATATAATGAGGGAGGGAGATGGGGAGGGGGAAGGTACAGGGTGGGGAGGATCTGAGAGATATATTTCGGCTCATTTATCATTTTGTCTCCTTACTAGGATGTAGCCACCGCACTGAAATTTGGATAAGCGGACATTCCTATATTTACTGGGCAGAGAGGAGAGCCAAAAGTAAAGCGAGGGAAAGCAGCTGTACCAGGATATCAGACCATATAGGCTAACATGGAAAGGAATTTGGGGGATGAAATGGGCACAACTACTACCTACGCTGCGGGAGATGAGGGAACAATAACCCACGGCGGATATGGTCATGGTGCATCCGGAGGGAAATGACATTGGGTCCAGGCCATGACTGGACATTTTCTTGAAAATAAAACATGTCCTGGAAAAAATTAAGCAATGGTGGCCTTCAGTAACCTTGGTGTGGCCCGACATGATACCGCGAAGGGTGTGGTGGTACGAACACAACCATATTGCTATTTAGAGGGCTAGGAGAAAAATTAATCAGAGGATAGGCACTCTATTCTGAGCTATGGGGGATTGGGTCACACTGAGGGGAGTTGAGGAACGGATAGATGACTTTTACCAGGCAGATGGGGTTCACCTCTCTGATCTAAGACTAGATATGTTCAATACGGAAACCATGGGATGCATTGAGGCGTGGTGGAGGCAAGAGAGGAGATGAAGGGGGGGGAATGCCTGTCATCCAATGCAGGCTGGTGACTGGCTGTGGAAGAAAATATATTTAAAAAGGGGCTAAGGGGGGCAGGGGGTGGGGAGGGGTTTGAATAAACTAGACAAGAAGGACAGCAACATCAAACTGAGAAAAGCGGTAACGATCTACACCATTTACCTCCGAGAAGAACAGAAGAAGAGTCACCCAGGTTTATACCTGGAAGGCAAGAAGAAGCAAGGAGATGAAAAGGATGATGTATAATTAATATTGAAGTTATAAAGAAAGAAATGAATGGGGAAAGTTAAATGTGAATAATGACAATGATGAATGGTTGATCTAGTGGCAACTATGAAGTTGGAAATGTACAGGAATTGTTGTAAATAAATTAATTGCCAATCTGAGCACCACCAAGAACTGGGTGTTAGTCTTTATTGGGATGGGGAAAATCCAGGACAATGGAGCTTGCCTACTAAAAGGCAGACCAGGTTGTCCTGGTGGCACCACCCAATGGCCCCTTACAAGAAAAGGCAAAGAAAGAAAAGGGAGAGGTGGGGGGAAAATGACTAATGGCTAAGTAAGGGAGGGGCTAGCAAAGGTAGTGAGTCACGGCATGACATCACAAAAGGGGAAGGGACAGGACATGAGTGACACAGAGGAGATAAGTCAGGGCAAGTGGGAGGGTCAGAATCAAGCCCTTTTAAGGGGCTGAACAAGGATTCATCTTTTTGCTACTACTAGTGCAAAGTTTGCACCTCCCACCCACCCTACAAAAGGGGCAAGGTGTGGTTGTGTTAAAAAAAGAAGGAAAGTGGAATAAGGTTATCGAGTCAGGATTATGAGAGGAGATAGGACTGCCGAAGGTGGGCGGCAGCCAGGTAGAGATTGAAATAAAGATGGTGGAGGACATCGCGGCACAGCCGACAGCCGGGGTGGTTGGCTGAACAAAAAAGGAAACAATAAGGGAAGGAATTCTGGAAAGAATTATTCAGAAAAGGAGCAAAAAGGGAGAAAATATTTTTAAAAAGGGGATAAGGGAGTGGTGGTGGGGGAGAGGGTTTGAATAAACTAGACAAGAAGGACAGCAACATCAAACTGAGAAAAGCGGTAACAGTCTACATCATTTACCGCCAAGAAGAACAGAAGAAGAGTCACCCAGGTTTACACCTGGAAGGCAAGAAGAAGGGAGGAGAAGAAAAGGATGATGTATAATTAATATCAAAGTTATAAAGAAAGAAATGAATGGGGAAGGCTAAAATGTGAATAATGAAAATTTTGAATGGTTGATCTAATGGCAACTATGAAGTTGGAAATGTACAGGAATTGTTGTAAATAAATTAATTGCCGGTCTGAGCACCACTGAGAACTGGGTGTTGGTCTTTATTGGAATGGGGAAAATCCAGGGCAATTCCCTAAGAAGACAGAATTTCGGAGGAAGACCTATGATTGAAACATTGATTCTTACTCTATTTTCTATTTTCAGTGTGCAGTAGTGCCACTGTAGTTCTGGTTGAGCAGGGGTTTCTATTTTAAACCTCAAACTATGCACTTTAATATCTTCGCAACTGTTCAATGAATTTAAACAACATTTGCATGCACAGTCTCAAAGGGTAGATCTTCTGATGCATGGATGTGGATAGCGAAAGAAATTTAAAACTTGGTGGTTTTTTTGCTGGGTTTTTTTTTTTTTGCCCAGATGGTTTAGAATATTAGTCTGAAATTTTCAGGGTAGAAATGATTTGGCCATCAGATGTGGCTTTCACTGGTTTGGTGAAAAAAAATATTAATGTGTTCGAAAGTTAGTAAATTTAAAAATGTTGATTCTGAATGTATGTTCAGTATAGACTTTTGGATAGCTGCATGGAACAAAAAGTAATTTAGTCTATACAAACATGAATAATTTTCTGTATGGGATCATCCTTTTTTGTGTGGAAAAAACATTTTTTTGTATGGCCTCCTCCTTGTTTCCATTTTTTTCAAAACAAAATTCTTCAAAACCCACAAAATGACATCCTAGGCAGACACCAACACATGTATCTTGATCATCAGGACCCCGTTAGGTGGGTTCTGCACTTAACTTTTGTAAAAATTAGCCAAAATGTATTTATTTTATTTTAAAATCCTTTTTAGTGACTTGCTTCTGTTTTTTCATATGACCATATGAAAAAAGAGTTGTGCCATACAAAAAAGCATACCTTCACATGAAAAAATAATCTGGGAAAAAACTAAGTCAAAATTATTTTTTTGTATAAAGGCATCCTTATTCATATGAATGAAAAAAGCATTCAAACAAATAAAAAGATCCCTTCATATCAAAAAAAGAATCTGAAAAAATACTTAGTTCCATTCTTTTTTCATATGAAGGGATCCTTTTTTCATGCTTTTTTTCATTCATATGAAAAAGGATGCCCTCACATGGAAAGTGATTTTGGACTTAGTCCCCCCCCCCCCCCGATTATTTTTGCATATGAAGGAATCCTTTTTCATATTTGTTTTTTGTTCATATGGAAATAGATGCCCTCATACTTAACTTTTTTCCTGATTCTTTTTTGTATGAAGGAATTCTTTTTCATATGGGTTTTTCATTTGATACAAAAAAAAGATTCCTACATATATAAAAAAAAAGGTTTGGGGCTTAGTTATTTTTTCCCCACATTTGAACTTCAACACATTATAACTCCCTCAATATTTGGACTTAATGTGCAATCTAGATATCAAAATAAAGGTCATAATGAGTACTACAAGAATAACACATATTTCCCCAAAACATTTAGGAGTAATATAAAAAAGGTACAAACAATAAAAATGCAAATTCCCATAGCACAACACTGGAACTTCAACAAGCCATAACTCCCTCAATATTTAGATGTAAGGCAATCTATATATAAAAATAAAGGTCTTAATGAGTACTGCAAGAATTGCACATACCACCCCTAAAAGAAATTTGTCAATATTAAAAAATGCATAAAAAATTAAAAAATACAAATTCCCATAGGATATACAGTATGGATAAAAAAAAAGATTTGGGGATTAGTATTTTTTCCCCACATTTGAACTTCAGTATAGTGCAGTGAGTTAAGGCTCTGAGCTGCAGAACTGGAGACCTGGGTTTGAATTCCATAGCTGCCTAGGTGCATACTGTGTGATCCTGAGCAAGTCACTTAAATTCCTTGTGCTCCCAGGTCACATCTAGAGCCAAGCTTTGGATTAGTGTGCTACTCATGGTTAAACAATGCTCCCTTTCCCTATAACACTGGAACTTTAACAAGCCTTACCACAAAGGAAAGAAGTTGCTGTTTGGGCAGAAATGGAAGTGCAGGGCTCAGAGGCCTCTGTGCTTCCACAGCAATATAGATGTATGCATATATAGAGGGATGGAAGCACAGGGACCAGAGTGCCCTGAGCTCCCACAGGTAAAGGATGATACAAATGATTATACTATCACAAAAAGTAAGGAAATGCATTGCAAAAAACTTTGTAAATGCACTAGTTAGGGTTTAAGTGATAAACATAGGGAAATGTGTTTTTAGGGTTACCAACCCTAACACCCCACCCCCAACAAGCAGGCAGCAACAAGAAAAACTATTACAGTGTCACCTCTCCTGCATCGTCACAAATCAGCTAAGAGGTGTGCCTTGGCATTGTCTACCCTAATGCTCACCTCATTCTCATGACCTGTACTCATCTCAGTGTATTTATTGATGGAATGGGGTGAGCATTAGAGTCGACAACCCCAAGGCACACCCACACCTGTTTTGTGATGATGCAGGAGAGGCAAAACTGTAATGGTTTTTCCTGTTACTGCCTGCAGGGTAGGGGTGGGGTGTTGGGTTGGGAACCCTAATGTGACATTTCCCTACTTCTGTCACTTTAACCCTAACTAGTGCATTAGCAACTTGGTTTGCAGTGAATATATATTATAGGGGCAGGGTCACATCCCTATAGTTAGGGTTGAGTAGGCAGTTCAAAATTAAATCCCAGATTTTGCACTTTAATAACTTTGCAACTGTTTAACAGATTTGCATGCAAATTTGCATGCTCCATCACCCAGTGTAGGTCTCTGGATGTGGCAAGTTATGTTCTGGTTGAATGTGCAGTTTCTGAATCCAGAGAGGCAAAACATGCACTTTTCTCTCATTTACTTTGTTAGCTTTTCTTTGAACTTGCCTACAGCCCAAACGGTTTGGAATCTTGGCCTGAAATTTTCAGGGCAGAATGGGACTAGCATACATACGCTCCTTTTGCTAATCTGGTGAAAAAATAATAATCCATACCAAAGTTATTTAATTTTTAAATTTTGAAAAAAAAATTCTGAGCATGGTCAGTAAGTACTTCTGGATAGCTATATGAAACAAAAAAGGGATTCCTTTTTCATTTGCCGTTATCTTGTGTCAATTTTTTTCAAAACAAAGTTCAAAAGTTATAAAACTGGCATCATTGAGAGACACTGACACATCTGTCTGGGTGATCAGGACCCCTTCGGTGTAATCTGCACTTCACAGTTGCAGACATGCCCTAGAAATGTATTTTAATACTGTATTATGAATCTTTTTTCATGACTGCATGATATGAAAAAGAATCCTTTCTTGTATCACAAGTCATGAAAAAGGATCTTTTTTTTAATGAAGGGAGAATCTTTCCCTATCATTTCAATTGCCCTCACCATACTGTTATATATTTCCCTGGTGTTTAGTGGCACCCCACACTCTCTAATATCCATACCAGTTCATATCCCTGGTGTCTAGTGGCACCCCTACCCTCCAATCTCCATTTCCCATCTGCTTTTAAAACTTTTTGTTTCCCTGGTGTCTAGTGGCACCCCCCTCCCACAATTCGTCATCCCCTTAAAAAAAAACACATATCTCCCTGATGTCTAATGGCACCCCCACCTGCCAGTTACTGTCCTGCTTGTACAATTATATTCCCTGGTTCCTCCCACCAATCAATCGCTGTCCCCATTGTACAATTATATTCCCTGGTGTATTTAGTGGCACTCCCCCACCTGCTGATCATTGTCCCCTTTGTATTTTCATATTCCCTGGTGTCTAGTTGCACCCCCTCACCTGCTGATCATCGTCCCTCTTGTATTTTTATATTCCCTAGTGTCTAGTGGTACCTTCCACCTGTCAATCACTGTCAGAGTACCTGAAATGAAAAAAACAGTCCTCAGAGGGTTATTTTTTTGTTTAAGATAAAACAATCCCTTGCAGATTTGACACCTCCACCCCACCTCCCACTCAGCACCCATTCACCCAGTACACCCCCACATACCCTCATTCACCTGAATGGGTTCCAGGTTCAAGATTGACTCTCAATTCAAAGACATGTCTTGCTGCTGGAACCAGCGACTGCAGTATGAGAAACTAAGGTAAATGAGGTTCAATGTATTTCAATAGGGGTTTCAACTTTTATGCATAACTTAGCCATTTTTTGACATTTTGACCCCAAATTTTCAACATGGCCTTTTGGGGACCCCACCTCATGAACAATATGACTGTCATTATGTAACTCCTGCACAACAGATGATTTCATAGCCCCTTGGTGAATTCACCTTTCAAGCAGGATTTAAACATTTTTCCTGTTCTTGCATATGAGATGGGGTCATAAAAAGGTTATGTTGAAAATTTGAGGGTCAAAATATGTCAAAATCACAAAGTTATGATCATTCATAACTTTGGAAATTTTAAAGGCGTTAACCCCAAATTTTCAACATAGATTTCTTATTACCCCACCTCATGTACAGTATGTCTCAGCTGTCATTTTTCAAACCCTACTCAAGATGTGTTTTTGCACCTGTGTCATGGAATGGCATTGTAGTTGCATGGAATTATGTTTTGGTGGAGATTCAAACATTTTCTGCACAGGGTACATGAGGTGGGGAAATAAGATACCTATGCTGACTATTTGTTCACTGTTGTTCTATCAATGGAAGTGCAGGGCCCTTCCACAGCAACATACAAATATGCATCTATGGAGGGATGGGAACACAGGGTCCAAAAGGCCCTGCAGTTCCACAGTCAAATAAAGATACAATTACTCTATCTCAAAAACTATAAATGGGTGGGAGCACAGGATCCAGAGGGCCCTGCACTCCCACAGGCAAATAAGGCTATGATTACATTATCTCAAAAAGTAAGGACATACTTTGCAAAAATCTGTGTCAATGAATCAGTAAGGGTTGAGGATAATGCAACAAAAGTAGGGAAATATAATGTTAAGGTTTCCAACCCTAACACCCCACCTCCACCCTGCACACACCAACAGGCATCAGGGTGTGCCTTAAGGTCATCAGCCATAACGCTCACCCCATTCCCTTATACTGTACCCATTTCTGCTTATTACTTATGGAATGGGGTGAGCGTTATGACTCACCCCACCTGTTGGCTTGTGCAGGGTAGGGGTGGGGTGTTAGGGTTGGAAACCTAATCATATTTCCCTACTTTTGTTGCTTTATCCTCAACCCTAACTGATGCATTAACGTAGTTTTTTTTTGAAAATAATATACATGTATGTATTTACACACACATATAAGTCAAATAATAATTGACAGTAACAGTAATAGAAGCCAAAACCCCAAATGCTTGATACTGCAAAAGCTAAAAATTCTCTGTCCTATAGTGTAGTTGTGTTTAGGAAGCATCAACACATCAACAAGGATGTATGGATTAGAAAATGCACAATCAGATCTTATTTGCTTGTCCATGCTAGATAGTGCAGATACTGATGTCTTTTGCCTATGCCCAGATTCAATAATGCATAAAGAAATCTATTACCTATATCTAGATCAGATACTGCACGATATAAGAACTCTTCTCCCACACTCAGTCTAATACATTTGGTGGTCCAATACCTGGGCACTGCGGTAAGACATCCTTGTGTCTGTGTTACTGTCAGTATGAAGAGGTCTGTACAACCTTCACCCTGAACCCCCTTTTCACTAAGGTACTGTACTAGCGGGAGGACACGGTGAATTTAGACCCATCCCTACAGATTTCTTGCCTGGCCCTTTAAAGGACAAAGGCTGTATGCAAGTTTGGAAATCTCTGCAGAGGAATGGAACAAATGAGCCTCACCTGGGAGGTATGAAAAGGAAAACAGAGCAAGAGAGAAAATATGGGAGTTTGAGAGAAAGAAAGAGAGAGCAGGGCTGCTATGAACTGGAGAGTTGAATCAAGCTAAATGTTTTTTTGTTTTGTATCCGCTCTGCCAAAGTAAGTGGCTTTGAATTCTTGTTTGGGGCTGAATTAAAGCAACTTTTTTTTATGAACATACGAAGATGCCAGCAGATTAGGCCAAACAGTCTATCATGTCCGCTTGTGTGCTGCTCATACTATGGTTACAGCAGCTTTCCCCCCTCTCCTTCCGCTCACCACTCCCAACATTGTCATCCTTTTGATCCCCACACCTTATTTTTGTCCCCCAATCTGTACTTTGTCCATGTATCTATCCCATCCTTTCTTGAAGCTTCCCATTGATTCCAAACAAATCAAATGCTCAGGTAACTCATTCCAGTAAGGCACCGCTGTTTCCTAAAAGTCGTGTTTCTCAGTTCCCTCCTAAACTTTCCTCCTACGAGCTTTGGGGATTCTATGTCATAAGGGCGATCACAGAACAGCGATGGCCATTACGGTGAGTGTACATTGCTGAAAAGCAAATTGGAAATGTACACTTACTGGCAACATAGACCAACACAATGTAAACAAGCATTAATAAGGGGGACTGTGCCTTCCGCATTCCTAGCCCCCCGACTTTAAATAACCAACTCTGGGGGGTGCATCTTGGGGAGGGGGAGAAAGTAAATAAAACATAAAGTATGCTGTTTGAGCAAGCAAAATATATCACTCCCCTGCCCTGAATCTGGTACCTGCTACTCCAGAGCTAGCCACCCTCACCACCACACCACATGGCTAGCTCAGCAGTGACATGCCACACTGTCGCGCACAAACCCCCTTCTCTATCCCTCCCCTTCCAGTTGCTGTGTTACTGTGCCTTAATGTTCCCTCATTCATCCCTACCATCGTTGTACCATCCCTTGCTACCCTACAGGGTAGTCCAAATGTGAGGCACTGCAAATGAGTCACTATTATTGTAGTCACTCATTTGCAGTCACCTATATCACTGGTTACCAAGCTTCAGGCTGTGCCCTGTCATGGACCCTCACCCCGTTAATTTGAACAATCCATCTGTTCTTTGTTTAATTGAACTTTGTGTGCCTGGAGTTTTTTCTGAGGGTTTCCCCAAAAATCTTGGCTTGCTACAGCACTGTTACAGTGAGTCAGCAGTATATTGCACTGCACCTAAGAGAACTGAACAGACCCAAACAAGGAATTGCTTGTTTCATCAGCTGGGTACCTGACCAGAGCACAACAAGCCCCAAATTCAGAGCTGGCTGGCTGTGCATTGCAAACAGGTGCGCTGTGCACAAAAATAGGGCCGTTCGGCTCCAGCACCATATCCAAACAGAAAGCATGATTGGAACTGATCATGCTCTCTGTTTAAATATCAGTTTCTGGTAGTGCGGTCCCCAGCAAGCAGTCACCATGTTTGGCTCAGCAGCACCAGAGGGTGGGACTGAACACTGCCCAGAGGGGTAAAGTGCAGCACAAACCGAATAGCACAGCTACCCCACTGGCGATATTCAGCCCAAACCTGCAAACGAGCCACGGGGCGTGCACTGTGCTACTGAGTCATTCGCATGCCTATTATGAGCTCATCTGCATGCCAGCGCTGCCATGAAGTATGCCGGGCCAGGTTCCCCCCCCCCAGCCCTGATCCATGTCTCTTTTAACATAAAATACCAATTTTTTCCCTGGTAGTCTAGTGGGTCCCCTTTCCTCAGCCCTGATCCTTGTAATAATAAAAAAAGAAGCTTCCCCTGGTAGTCTAGTGGTCCACCACCTTCCCTGAGCCCCAATTCTTGCCATAATAAATCAATTATCCCTGATTCCCTGGTAATCTAGTGCACCCCCCAGCCCCGATCCTTGATCTTGACCTGTCTACCAATGAGAATGCGCTGTATACTGTATGCAATGTGATACAGTTCAGTTGGCGGCTGGCCATGGCGGCATGAGGAGGGCTATGCCAATCGCCAGCTTGGACTGGGTTGGGAGGAGTGGGGTGGTGAGTCACTGCCTACCAGAGTGGGGGTCCACTAGCCCAACAGGGATGGTCTGGACAGACCGATAGTGGCAGGTCAGGGTTAGGGAGGGGGGGCTGCCGCACTTAGTTGTTTATGGGTATTTTAATGAATGGGATTGGGGTTCAGGGAGGGAGGGAGGACCACTAGACTACCAGGGAATTGTTTTTTTCTTTCTTACTATCACAGGGCTTGGGGCTTGGGGAGGGACCTCTGAACCACCAGGGTACCCAGCCCTTGACAGTGGGTAGATGGGTCTGAGTACTGTTAAGGGCTGGGTTTCAGAAGCATTAAACTGTGCTGCTGCTGGCGGCTGTTATGCACTTCTGAACACTTGAAATATTGTGCTACACCGCATATGCACCCTTATTTTTATAGGTGCAGCACAATATTGTGCTCCATGGCACTGTCGGGAGGTGGTGTCGCACATACGTACTGTTGATTTTGGGCATGCCCCTGACATTTGGTCCTATTCCCAGTTAGCACGGCACAAACCTGGTTAGTGCCATGTTAACCTTTTGAAAATGGGGCCAAAGTATGTTCAGACTGTGCATGTTGCTGTATGTGCAGCATGGCTGCATCTGAGCACCTCATCTTCAATCTGAGTATCACTGCCCCCACTTAAGGGCAGGGGAGCTTGTGTCACAAAATCAGGAATTCTGAGCTAACACTGGACAAGGAATTCTGAGCTCTGAGCCACTGGCCTCTTCACACGGACCTGGTTTGAAACTGCTGCAACACCAGCTTTAATATGCATCCCAGCTTCAATTATTCAACAATAACTGAGCTGAGTCAACTTGTGACCTGAAGATATATAACACAGAAAAAGTCTCTATGCTCAGCCAAAACAACAATCGCTCTGGCTTAATGCGCTTTGACTATACTTCTTAACCCAGTCCAGTATATAATTCAATTCCCAGCCTTGTTTGATGAACAATTGTCAGTCAGACCATGTTCTGCTGAAGTGTCTGCCACTTCTTAATTGCTCTTTTCTCACTAGGAACTTAGTTGACATCACCAACGAACTCCATTTCACCAACTGCTTCATTCAGCTGCTGAGAAACAAGTTATCCACTCAGCCACCCAACCCTGTATTTGCTCTAATTTTATTATTTATGAATAATTCCGAATGCTAACTTCAATTTCAGTGTTTCCATGACTACAGTATGAGAGTCACATGGCCCAAGAGCAAGCTCGTTTGTCTAACAAAGAAAACAGAGAATTCTGCAGGATGGCAAAAACTTAATGAAATCCTATACCCAGTATTAAATTCACCTTTTCTTATGGCTTACACTGAACTCCACAGGGACTGACTGCTCATTGGATGCACTGTGACAGTAATGAAATGGTAACGCAAAATATTGCTGTGAATGCAGGTATCTTTTCTAGAAACTCGAAACTGAAGCATGAGCTGTCACTGATGATTAACTGCCTCCCCAGACTGCCTTTCACTTCGCACAACCTCTTGGGAGCATTTCTGCAGACCTGCAATACCTATGCCTTGTATTGACAGGTATGAAGCAAGTAGGAACTACAGAAGGGGTGACTGTTAGCTGTTTGCTTACCCCCCCACCAAAAGAAAACAACTACTCAGAAGTAACTTTACAGCACACTTATAATTAATTACGGAGACCCACTTATGCAGCAAAAATATATATATGCAGCTCACCCTTCACACGCAAAATAGTAGGGAATTCAATTGACTGCATGCTTTCCAGACTTGAACATCTTTCTGGGTACTGAATAATGATAGACTCAAAAGCAGAGATAGCAATGCAGTGGAGAATAATAAATGCAGTAAAAACGAAATTTTTATATTTTATCTATTTATAATGTGTTGGCATGGAAAGGCTAACTGAGCTGAAGCTCCTTTTCCAGGTGGTTTGCCAGTGGAGGAGATTACAGTGTAGGATGGAAATAAAACACAATAAAATAGTAAAACAGAGTCAGTATATACAAAATGACAAACAATCTATAACAAATACTATAAGAAGTAAAATACAATGAGTACTTTTTTTTTGCCCAATTATTTAACCAGGTGAGACACACTAAGCTGAAAGCTTGTTTACAGGTGCAACCTGGGAGCACAAGGAAGTTAAGTGACTTGCTCAGGGTCACACAGTATGCAAGGGGGAGCTGTGGGATTCAAACTCAGGTCTCTAGATTTGCAGCTCAGAGCCTTAAACCACTGCACCATACTGCCTCCTTAGTAGAATGTGGACAGCTGGGGACATAAGTGATAAACACAAGTGATACTTCAAGGGGGTAAGTCAAGAGGAGATTGGGGCATGGAGTAAGTTTGAGGAAAACGTCTGCAGCGGAAACAGGGAAGGGACAAAGTGGGAGGCTGGGATGTGATTAGGAGCAGGGGAAGGGGGCATGGAACTGGGGAGTGGGCAAATAGTGAGATGGATGAGACTAGGAGGTGGGGCATGAAATTGGGATGGGGAGGAGAGAAAGTGAAAGGGGGCATTAAACTTGGGAGGGGCAAAGAGAGAGGCAGGGGCATGACTAGGACCAGTGGAAGCAGGTACAAAATTGGTGCAAGGAGCTAGTTTCAGGAGAAACTGCATGAGGGAAGGTCATGTAGGCGATCTCTCAAGGAGGTAGAGCAGATGGCAGGGAGAGGTTATTCCAGAGTGGCCAAGAGAGAATGCAAATTGTCTCACTGAGATTTTCTAATGGTGACATTGAAGGAGCTTGAGTCAGTGGCTAAGAGGCAACAAGGAGAGGGATGAAGAGAGGAGGGAGAAGAGGTAGCTGGGAAGGCAGCCTGAACAAAGCTTGCATAAGAAGGAGAAAAAAGAGGAAGGGGAGCCAGATCTCAAGTGAGAAGAGGGAAAGGAGATTGCCCTCAGGTGAGGAGTGGAAGATGAGCCTGCCCTTGAAATAAGCAGAGGGAGAATGGCCTGCCTACAAGTGAGGTGAGGGAGAGGAGTGAGGAGTAAGAGAGACGGCTGCCATCAGGTGGGGAGCAGGAAAGGAGCAGGACCTCAAGTTAGGAGAGGGAGAGGGAGAGGAGCCTGCCCTCAAGTGAGGAGTAAGAGAGACAGCTGCCATCAGGTGGGGAGCTGGAAAGGAGCAGAACCTCAGGTTAGGAGAGGGAGAAGGAGAGGAGCCTACCCTCAACTGAGGAGCAAGAGAGAAGGCTGCCATCAGGCGGGGAGCAGGAAAGGAACAGGACCTCAGGTTAGGAGAGGGAGAAGGAGAGGAGCCTGCCCGCAAGTGAGGAGTAAGAGAGAAGGCTGCCATCGAATGGGGAGCAGGAAAGGAGCAGGACCTCAGGTTAGGAGAGGGGGAGGGAGAGAGAGAGGAGCCTGCCCTCAAGTGAGGAGTAAGAGAGAAGGCTGACATCGAATGGGGAGTAGGAAAGGAGCAGGCCCTCAGGTTAGGAGAGGGGGAGAGAGAGAGGAGCCTGCCCTCAAGTGAGGAGTAAGACAGAATACTGCCATCAAGTGGGGAGTAGGAAAGGAGCAGGCCCTCAGGTTAAGAGAGGAAGAGAAGCCTTTCCTTCAGTGAGGAATGGGAGAGAATCCTGCCTTCAAGTGAGGAGTGGGAGAGGGATCTTTCCCTGAGTTAGGAGTGAGAGAGGACTCTGCCCTAGAGTGAGGAGTGGGAGAAGAGTCTGCCCTTTAGGGAGCAAAGGGAGAAAATCCTGCTTTCCAGAAGGTTCACAGGTAGAAATTTCAAGTCAAGATAGCTGAATAAGATATAAGAGACTTGCCACTAACAGTGGATATATTCAAATTTTTGTCCCCCATGTATGTATCCAATTGATATTTAAAGGCTCTCATACTAGTAGCCTCCACTATTGCTTCTGGCAAGGCATTCTGTACCATAACCACCCTCTGGCTGAACCACTTGCCTCTTCTTGTGGTTTTATATAACTAGTTGTGGTAGTAGATTTTGTTTGGGGCTCCCCTCCTCAAAGGCTCAGAATACCCTTACTGTAAAAAAAAATCATAAAAATTAATCTAAGAAATAAATTAGATATAATAATAAACATAAAATCCAGACAAAAATATTAGCATTGTATATCTAATAACAATTAGTCTCATCTAGGCTAATATTTCTTAGAATCATTAAAGAGGTAATAAATAAAGTTTCTTTATTTTATTCAATCCTTGAAGGCTTATAAAAACTCTTAAAGGTCTCAAAGAGTGAGTTCTCCCTCAGGTGCCTGGGTAGCGAGTTCCAAAGGATCAGTGCTGCCACTTCAAAACACCAATACCCCAAGGAATTCAGTCTCGCCCTAGGCACCCCGTAAAGGCCCTCCCCCAACGATCAGAGAGATCAACTGGGGAAGTAGGGATGCAGCAGCTCTGCCAGGTAACCCAGACACAGCCCTTGTAGGGCCTTATAGGTCAGCAGACCTATTTTAAAGGAGATGCGCCAGCGCACCGGTAGCCAGTGCAGTTTGTGCAGCACCATTGAAATATGACAGGAACTAGGAAAACCTGTCAATAGCCAGGCCACCACGTTCTACAGCAGCTGCAGGTGCCATAGCGCACTTCCACTGACTCCGAGGTAGCACGCGTTACAGTAGTCGAGCTTCAAGGTGACAAATGCATGCATTAGTGTTGCCAGATCTTTAGGAGGGATACAGGATTTTTATCCGAGCAACATTCTGGAGATGGTAAAACCCAATTTGGACAACCACCGATACCTGGACTTCCAGTGTCAGCTCATTGTCTTGAATGAAGCCCAGATTTTTCACCTTAGCGGAGGCCTCCAGTTTGGACGACCCTAAATACAGTCCCAAATCCTCCCCAGAGGCCTCTACTCCCCTCCTCCGACCCACCTCAAACACCAACACTTCAGTCTTTCCCAGGTTCAGTCCTAGCCAGTTCGTCGACATCCAGACCCAGATCCCAACCAAGCCCTCATTCAGCACATTGACCGCATCCACTCTGCAAACTGCAAATGACAGGTAGAGCTGGGTGTCATCAGCATAGCAATGAATCCCAAGGAGGAGTAGGAGAGGAGTCTGCCCTCAATTGAGGAATAAGAGAGAAGAGTGCCCTCAATTGGGGAGTAGGAAAGGAGCAGACCCTCATTTTAGGAGAGGGAGAGGAGTCTGCCCTTTAGTGAGGAATGGGAAAGAATCCTGCCTTCAAGTAAAGAGTTTGATAAGAGCCTCCCCCTGAGTTAGTAGAGGGTGAGGAGTCTGCCATAAAGTGAGAAGTGGGAGAAGAGCCTGCTTTTGAGAAGTGGGAGAGGATCCTGCCCTCAAATGAGCAGAGAGAGGAAATCTTGCCCTTGGGCGAAGAGAGGGATTGGATCTTGCCCTTGAATAAGGAGTTAGAGAGGAGCCGGTTTTCAAATGAGGGGAGGGAGAAGAGCCTGCCTGTAGTGAGGAATAGAAGAGAAGCGGTTAGACCACGGTGGGCTCAGGGAGGGTGAGGGTGGTGTAACAGAGGTGCATCCCTCCAGTTGTACCTCTCCACAATCCATACGCCATTCTGGTGGAGCATAGTTCCCCTATGGAGGCACCTGCAGTGTAGACCGAGGAAGTTGCAGGGAACTGCCACAAGGGAGGTCCACAGGAAGGTGGCACAGAACACCACAAGAGAAGGAAGCAGCTTCTGGTGGGGGACTCAGTTATTATGGGGATAGAACTGGGGGAGGCAGGGGAGAGTGAAGTAAGGTGCCTGCCTGGTGCCATGGCTTGGAGGGGCAGGATTCATGGACCATGGAGGGACCATGCAGTTCAGTGAATGGTTGAGAAATTGATGTGGAGCACAGAGTTTTGGCTTCTTTGGGGGCTGGGGTTCCACCTGGAGGGATACCTGCCTATACTGGCATGATGGTCTGCATATGTCCAGGAGGGGAACCAGGCTCCTAGATGACAGGTTTAAATGCATCATTGGCAAGCTTTTAAACTAGCCAAGGGGGCAGACACTGATACGAAACAGGGAATTCTCAGTCTACCCCACAAAACAGGGTAGTTAGTGAGGTAAACATCAAAGTAGAAAGATCAATAGGGAGCAGGACAGGGGTACAAGGAGAAGGCAAAGTCAGCAAGGGCAGGGATGGGGCTAAAAGACGTAAAGCCATCAAAAAATGGAGAGTAATGAGTACCAATGACTGTAGTATGGGTAAGAACATACGAACATATGAAAATTGCCAGCAGCAAAAGGCCATCATGGTCTATCTAGGCTGCTCGTGAGTTGCAGCTAGCTTCCTATTCAGCAGCTGCCCCACCCCTCCCCTTACCCATCCCTTTGCCCTGTTCCACCCCTTCTTGAAGTACTCCACTGTGGTACATGCCACCACTTCAACTGGTAGTGTATTCCACTTTGCCATCACCCTCTCCGTAAAGAAATGCCTCCTCACCTCCCTCCTGAATCTACCCCCCTCCAATCTCTTGTCATGGCACCTAGTGTCTCTCCCCACCCTCCTCCTGAATAGACTCTATGTGTCTGTTTTGATTATCCCTTTCGTGTATTTAAATGGTCTTAATTATAACCCCCTCATCTCTCCTCTCCTCCAGTGTGTACACATTTAACTCTCTTAGTCTGGCCTCATATGGCAATTTCCCTGGACCCTGAATCAACTTTGTTGCCCTATGCTGCACTTCTTCCAGCAGCCTAATGTCCCTTTGTAGATTCAGGTGCCAGTACTGCACACAGTATTCCAGGTGGGGTCTAACCAACAATCTGTATAACGGTAGAATAACCTCCCTCCTTCTCAAGATAAATTCCCTTGCAATACGCCCCAGCATTTTGTCGGCCATTGCTGCTGCCTTTCTGCATTATGCAGAATTGTTCATTGCTCCCTTGATGAGCACCCCCAGATCCTTCTCATCTTCTGTTACCTCCAGCTGCACTCCCCCAGATGGTAGCTTCTCCTCTGATTTTTTGTTCTGAAGTGCAGCACCTTGCATTTTTTTGCATTGAACCCCAGTTGCCATCTGTCAGACCATGCCTCCAGCCTTGCCAGATCCTCCTGCAGCCCCCACCACCCCTCCAATCATCCACCACAGCTCCCATCTTGGTGTCATCTGCAAATAGGCAGATTTTGCTGCTGATGCCATCCGAGATGTCTGCATGGGTAACAAGCTTCCTAAACTAGTGACCTTGATGGAAGAGAGACATCTGGATATTGTGGCAATTACAGAAACATGGTACACACAGAACCATGACTGGGATGTAAACATACCAGGGTACACAAGCTACAGGAGCGACAGTGGGGTTAAAAGAGGAGGAGGAGCTTCCTACATAATGAAAGGGATCAAAGTAACAGAACTAAAGGGTAAACCAAGAGGAGAGGAGGCACTGTGGGTCACCCTGGAGACAGGCAATGGCACCACAATCCTCATGGGTGTTGTATACAGACCCCCATCTCAGGCGGAGGAAATGGACAAGGAAATAATAGAAGGCATCCTTAAAATGGCAGAAAAACCGGAGATGTTGTTGATGGGGGACCTTAATATGCCAGATGTTAACTGGAGTACCTTTGCTGCAGGCACATCCAAGAGCAGAGTCATTCGCAATGCCCTGCAGAGGGCATGCCTCAGACAGTTAGTACTGGAACCCACTTAGGAGGGAGCAATCTTAGAACTGGTACTCACAAATGGAGTTGAAGAGAGGATCACAGATTTAGAAGTAGGTAGCCTTCTAGGAACTAGCGACCACCAAATAGTATGGTTCAAGATAAACACAGCAGTAGAGTCAAGCCATACAAAGGCAAAGGTATTGGACTTTAGGAGGGCTGACTTTGCCAAAATGGATAAGTGCCTAAGGAATGTACTAGCAAATGGGCAGGATGGAGGGGTGGAAGAACTATGGGAAAAAATTAAAACTGCCATCACAGAGACAACAAGCATTTGTGTGAAGCAAATAAACAAAACAAAACAAAGTAAAAAAACACTATGGTTCTCAAAGGAGGTGGCAGGGAAGGTTAGGGATAAAAAACAGTGTTCAAGAAGTACAAGGAATCACAGAAGGAGCAGCACAGAGAACTGCATCGGTTAACACAGAAGGAAGCAGGGAAGGCAGTCAGATTAGCGAAGGCCCAGACTGAGGAAAAGATAGCCAACTCAGTTAAGAAGGGGGATAAAACCTTTTATAGGTAAATCAGGGAGCGAAAGAAGACCAAGGGAGGGATAGTGAGGCTTAATAAAGGGGAGGTGGGCAGAAGGTGACTCTGAAAAGGCAGAGATACTGAATGAATATTTTTGCTCAGTATTCACAAAAGAAGAACAGGGGGAGGTACCTAAACCAAACAATAGAAGTGGTCTGGAGAGGGAGGTTGATACCAGCCCATTCACAGAAGAAAGGGTCCTGAAAGAACTCCTGAAACTCAAGGTGGAGAAAGCAATGGGGCCTGATGGGATTCACCCCAGAATTCTGAAAGAACTAAGGAGAGACCTAGTGACACCACTGATTACCCTTTTTAACAAAATCATGAGAGGATGGTGTGGTACCTGAAGACTGGAGGAGGGCAGATGTGATCCCTCTTCACAAAAGTGGGAGCAAGGCAGAGGCAGAAAACTATAGACCTGTTAGCTTGACCTCAGTGGTAGGGAAAATGATGGAATCACTTCTGAAAGAAAGAATTGTTGAGTACCTAGAGGTCAGCGAGGCACAAGACCCAATGCAGCATGAATTCACAGCAGGAAGGTCATGTCAGTCGAATCTGATAGATTTCTTTAACTGGGTGACCAATGTAGTAGACCAGGGAGGGGCTGTGGATAAGGGCTACCTATACGTTAGCAAGACATTTGACACAGTCCCATAGAAAAGATTAATAAACAAGTTAACCTGCCTGGGAGCATGTCCCAGGGTGGTAGCCTGGGTAACAAACTGGCTGGACAACAGTACCCAGAAGGTAATAGTATACGGAGTACACTCTGAAGAAAGGGGGGTTACTAGTGGGGAACCACAAGGTTCAGTACTGGTATCGGTCCTCCTTAATGTCATTATAGGAGACATTGCAGAGGGACTAAAAGGAAAAGTATGCCTCTTTGCAGATGACACAAAGATCTGCAACAGGGATGATACACAAGGAGGAGTGGAGAGGATGAGCAGGGACTTGGCAGGATTGGAGGAATGGTCAAATATATAGCAATTTAGATTCAGTGTAAAGAAGTGCAAAGTAGTGCAACTGGGGAACAAAAGCCCAGGGGAAGAGTACACAATGGGGGGGACTAACAACAACACAAATGGAAAAAGACCTGGGGTAGTCATATCACATTACCTTAAGGTAGGTAAGCAATGTAAGAAGGCAGTAAGGAGAGCTGGGGGATACTAGGATGAATAGAGAGAGGCATCACCAGTAGGAAACAGGAAGTTGTTATCCCTCTGTACAGAGGGTTGGCGAGACCTCATCTGGAGTGGTGGGTAGAGTTCTGGAGACCCCATCTCTGCAGGGAGATAGACATGATGGAGGCAGTCCAGAGGTGGGTAACTAAAATGCTGCAGGGTCTGCAACAGAAGTCACATGAAGAGAGAGACTAAAAGTGCTTAATATGTATACCCTTAAGGAAAGGAGGGAGAGGAGAACATGATAGAAACTTTCAATTACCTCAAGGAAATCAACAAAGTCCAAGATGGGAGCATCTTTCAGAAAAAGAGATGTGCAAGAACAAGGGGGCACAATTTGAAGATAGAGGGAGGACTTCACAGGGGCAATGTGAGGACGTATTTTTTCATGGAGAGGGTGGTGGACACAGGGAACCACCTTCCTGAGGAGGTTGTGTGGTCAAAAATTGGGGAATTCAAGAATGCATGGGACAGACATAAGGCAATTATAGTGAGGGTTAGGAGGAAGTAGGTTGTTGGGTAACTAGGATCTGCAGCTTATCCAATATGTAGGGAAATGGGCAGACTAAATGGGCCAAGCGGTCCTATCTGCCATCGAAGTCTATGTTTCTATGTTTCTATAAGCCTGCCCTGAAATGAGGCATGGGAGAGGAGCCTGCCTTCAAGTGAGGAGTGTAGATGACTCTGCCCTTTAGTGAGGAGGGGAATTGAAGCCTGCCCACAAGTGAGGAGTGGGAGAGGACCCAGCCGTTCAGTAAGGAGTGGGGCAGGCTGGAATAAAGGTAACCATGGTAAGTGCAGGACGGACACTGTGGGGAGAAATGGCAAAAGGAGTAAAAGAAGAGGCCTGATGGAGCAGGGCAGTTTTGGGACAACACAGTAAACCACATCTGGATAGTCAAAATCCAGGAGAACCATCTTAAAGATAATCTTATGGTGAAGCAGAAGTGAGAGGCAGGATTTCTGCAGTACAGCACACTAAATTCTGGGAAGAGATTTTTATGAGTACCATCCACATGGGGAAGAAATCAGTGTTTAGATCCAGCCACACACAAAGGTATTTCAATCAATCAATCAAACTTTATTTAACCAGGCTATACACCTTTGAGCAGGCTTATTTACAAGATGGTCCTGGAAGACATAGAGGACATTACCAATACAATGGCGGTTATACAGACGATACATAAACACAATAGTGACATTACCAATACAATGGCGGTTATACAGACGATACATAAACACAACAGTGACATTACCAATACAATGGCAGTTATACAGATGACACATAAACACAATAGTGCATCTAACGTGTAAGGAGGTCAAGGATTTTTATCCGTTTATGTGCCACTTTGCAACACCTGACAACACGCACATGTCTATTACAGAGTACATATACTGTCATTAGGCCCAGGATGGATACAAAGTTATTCAAGATACAACTGTGTAAACATAGCAACCCAAAAAATACCTATGCAGTACCTTACACTGGGAGGTGAGGAGAGTGCGGGGAGAGAGGGGGTAGGGGTAGTAGAAAAAGGAGTGCGGGGGAGGTGGGGAGTATAGGGAGGGACAGAAGGAGGTAGAGGAGGGGTTATAGGAGAAGTGCAGGGAATGGGATAACTGCTCAAGTGCAGGGAGTTGCCGACTGTAGGTTTTGTGCAACACTGATGGCATATGCAACTTTCTTTCAGCACAGAAGATAATAGGGTCTTAAGAGTAGATGTGCCTGGAATGGTGCAGAGCTTTAGTGTCTTCTGGAGTGCATTCCAAAGGGTTGGAAGGGCAAACGTGATAGCTGCAGTGCCATATTGAGTTCTGACTTTGGGGACTTTGAACATTACAAGTATTTGAAGTGGGGGTTCTCAGGGAGGAGTGATCCAATCATGACAACAGGGGTATTTTGTAGCCTAGCAAGTCTCTGCTTGTTGCCAAAGGTCAGGGAGTCCATTTTGTTGGGGGACGTTAAGGGAAATTTGATTTATTTTATTTATTTATTCAAGAGTTTTACCAGGATGGCATACTGAGCGGGGTACTGAACGATTCCAGACGTGTCCTGATTAGAACAGATCTTTCCCTTGACATTCTCAAAGTTACATTGCAAGGTCACGTCCACCTGAGGGACAAGGCTTGGGAGAGAAAAAGTACAATGCTGTCAGCATCCATGCGCGTGTGTAAGGCAACACAAACTGACGGAGGTCACTGAGGAAAATGGAGAACTGGACTGGACCCAGGATGGAAGCCTGGGGGGGACACCTGCTGCACATAATTAGGGGGAGATAGGTATCCCCTATTTTGATTAAAAAACATTTGTTCAATGGGTAGTTCTAAAACCAACAGGCTGAAAGATCAGTGCATTCCCTATGCATTTGTTGAGTATTAGGGGTTATAACTATGTCAAATGCCTTGGCAAGATAGACAGACTGCAATGGAAAGACATTTCAAACTGTTGTTTACTCCCCCATGTCACTTTCCTCCTTTGAGTATTCTACCATGGCCCCAGTGATGCAGATTTCTATTTCCAATTACAATGTGCATTTCTTTACAGTTTTTGTCACTGGATTTTAATTGCCATACTCCTGACCATTGCTTGAGCTTTCATTACCACCTTTTTATGGCTGCAGTGGGCAGAGCCTGCAGTCGTCTTGTGAAAAGATCTCAAAATGACTTACCAGATTCTGACCGAAGAGAAAATGTGGAGCTGCAGTACAATCCCTCTGCAAAGTACTCAGCTTGGTCATTTCTTTAGGTGGTGCTCCCCCCTTCATGGGTGCACTACTTTAATTTGCCCTTGCACACTGTCCTCATGGTGGAACAGTCCGCTATGCCCAAGATGGCCAACGGAGCTCAGTGTACATGCACCACTCCATCGCAAGTGCGGAAGTGAAGTCGCTCATGTGCAACTGCTTGTGCACTGAACTCTGGTGGACACCTTGGGTATGGAAGACAGTTCTGCCGTGAGCTCAGAGAGTGCTCATAATGACAACTGCAGCCATGTCAGTTCAGGCCAGAATTTGTTCATTCTGCTAGTACAATCATCATTATTCATTCTACTACAGTTACGTGTCATCTGTGAAAAGACTGACTTCACCTTGTTACCCCATCTCGATGTCTCTGATATACAGTACACATTTAAGAGTATTGGTTCCGGGACAGGACAAACCCCTGTGGCACCCCACTTCTGACCATCTTTGTGTAGCTCCCCTCTAGATCAACAGGTCACAAAGGGTTAACTTAAGCCAGCTTGGGAACTCCCTGCCAGCTGGATTCAGTGAGAGTTCACTGGTGTGTGTGCTCAGCTACTGGGGGCGCTTGAGAGTCACCAGCAGTTGTTTTCTCAGTCTGAGAAGGAGTTTTGAGAGAGCGGTATCCTGCAGCTAAAGTAGTTAAGAGGCCGTCTGGAAGCAGCACCCACCAGAAAATCATGGGGTGGTGGTGGGGCCATCTCACCGTGTCCCCTGTGGGATAAATACCCATAGCATGATGAATTGTTTGCTTTCACACACAAGCTAGGTTTGCAGTATCTGAGGTAAAATGTAATTTGCCTGATATTAAAAAAAAATGTTCTAGGCACCTTGCTGCCTCGCTCCTGGCCGGGTCACTGAAGGATTTTGTGTAATTGCATAAATGTGCATTATTTGGCCAGGGACCCTCTGCCCCATGGAGGCTGGCATGGTAGAGGAAGAGCTAACAGGACCCAAGCACCTGCGGTTCCCCGGTGGAAAGTACCCCTCTTCACCCTATTGCTAAACTGTGTGGCAAGCTTCAAAGGCCCTGGACTAGCTGGGACTGGAGAAGGGAAATTGTGGAGTTTTATATAGATCTACTGGCTCCTAGTTGGCAGTCATAAGCCCACATGCAGTTGAAAGCATGGGAACTCAGTCCAGCCTACTGTGTACCCCTCCTTGGCAGACAGTTCAATACATGGTGCCAGGTCTGGGGAAGGTTAGTAGGACGGTATCCCCAGGAAGCTCTGATGGGTCCAATGCACCTTTACTCTATAAATAATCCATCACTTTTATATCGAAAAATACTGCAAGGCTAGCTCAGTTAAGACTGCATGATGCTGGGAGAATTTGTCTGGTGATTGAAGCCCATAGCTTCCCATTTAATCCTATAGTATGTCCCCCTGGGTTGTATGCAGCACTGAAATTGCCTGGACTCTGATATTTGAGGACAGTAGCCCTCAACAATTCACCCTTGTGGAATATGGATTTTGCTTTAGACTTTATTTTGTTGGATCCACTGTACCTTGATTAGTGCAATTTGCTAATAATACGCCCGAGAGCTTACCTTAAATAAATGGAGTTGACGGAACTTTAATTAAGTTCCAGACATTCTGTTATTGTTGGGGACTGTTTGTTTACTAACCCCTGTAGTTTGCAGCCCTGCATTGGCCTGAAGAATATCTGAAGACCGGGGAGGTCAGGTAAGGGGTTTTGGTGGGTCCCCTCTCTGAAAAAGAACAGATGCCATCTTTATACCTCTAGATTGGGGAGAGGGCTACACTAGCATCAGAGAATTTGCCATTCAGGTCTACTTCCCTAGTTTATCTGTCAACCAGGTCCCAAATCATCTAGTTAGGCCTTCCCCCTGGTCCTAAGTGCCCCATCTTATGTATAAGCCTCCTATGCAGCATTGAATCTATGGCCTTATTGAAGTCCAAATACCAAATTTCGAGTGCCTATCCTCTATCTACCATCTCTGTCACCAATGGCTCTTCGCAGATGCCATTAAGCTCTGTGGCAGGATAGACTGTGATGAGGGGGTAAGGGAGATGCAGAGTGGCCTGCAAAGATTAGAGAGGTACTCCAAAGTCTGGCAGTTGAAATTCAGTGCCAAAAAGTGCTAGGTGATGCATACAGGGAATAAGAAGCCTTGATCAGGATATTGGGTGGGGGTGGGGTGGTTAATCTGGGCACTACTGAAGAAAGGGGGCTGGGAGGTATTTTAAAGAGCTGCGACACCTCAAAGAAAACTTAGAAAAATATAATAATTAGGTACAATTCAGTTTGCTTGCATTCTGCATGTATTCTATAGATTTCTCCTCCCAATTATTTATTACTGAGGAAATTGGCACAAATACATGATCATTATCCCTTAGAGTTCACCTGCTTCTATAGAGTATTCCTACTTCAAGACATAATCCTGTGTTGTGACATCACAAACTGTTGCCATGGAAGTAATTGATGTAACACGCACTACATTATGACCTCAGGTAGGGAGAAAGAAACAGGAATAGATAAACTTTTCAGGAGCAAATATCCTGTTTCATGCAAATGACCTCAGCAAAAAACAAACTTGGCCAGAGCCGATAGGGCTGCAGGAGAGGAATCTGGGTTAAAAATATTGAAAATTATTAATTTTTTTAAATAATTTTACACCAAATTTTCAACACAGCCTTATGATGAATGTGCCTCATAAAGAAGGGAAGAAAAAATATTCAATTCCTGGCCTAAAGGTGATATCGTCCAGGGACTGCAAAATCAACTTTTATGCTGCAAACACACATTTTGGGCAGGAGTTGAAAAATGACAGCTGTCACATTCATGAATCGCTGTACCAAAATGGCTATGTTGAAATGTTGTGGTAATAATATTGAATATTACCACAGTTATGATCCCACATTTGCAAAATTCAACATAGCCTCATAACTTAATAAGTGAACATACTAGAATCATAGAACACAAGCATGTGCAAAATATAATACCACCCCATATTAAATTTATTCAAAGCCAGGGAATGCACTGCTAGTCTTTTTTTTGGCACTGCAAAAGTTTAACTTGGTCCATAGGGAGGAAATTTGGATACAGATTTACTTAATCAAGCCCTAAATATCATGCTATCAGGGCAGAAAGTGGTTAGGGTGCATTCAGATGGAAGTGAGGATAAGGTACATAAGATTTATTGTGGTACTGTACTCTATAAAGACCCTGCCAAAAGAACGCAACACATATGTCAAGTAGAGAAACACCAGCTTGGCATAGATGCTGAATTCTTTGGTGCGGTCTTATTGAGCAGCAAGTTAAATTTTGTTGGTATTCATTTTTGAGTGGGGGATTGTGAAAAATGTCAGATGGTTGTCAATTCCGACCCACCTTTTGTCTTCTCTGATGGCAAAACTGCTGGTTTAAGAAAATGGGCTCTGTAGACCATTATAATCTATCATATTTTCAATAACCCCAACTTTTTACACCCTGTGGGTCACTGACCCACACAAGAAAACTGACCTTCTTACTCCTCTCTGAGTGCAAACCAAGCCCCCTTTTTGTGTTGACAACCCCCATCTGCCACTTGCTTGGTGGCAGTGAATTTATGTAGAGTTTTTTAGGTCTGCATAATTATGCAGTTGCATAAAATGTCTACTGACATCTTTTGTAAGCTTCCCTCTCTCAGTTTCTTCATATTTCCTCCAGTGTTTACATTTACTGCAGCACTAAAGAGAACGTGTTCAATACTAAAAATAAAAATAAATTTGTTGGTGGGCTTTCTGTTTAGATACCACTGTTAAGGGGAAGCTGCATTTTCAAAACAGGAATACCTGGAAGGATGTAACAGATAATATCCACATTTATGTTTACTAGTAGTTGTTACCATCTTCTCCCTGTGGAACAAAGCAAAATGGATTTGGAGCGGTGGGACAAGTAATATGGTGCTCAGTAATGAAAAAACTGAAACAAGCAAAAGGACAAAGAGCACCCACATACGCAGAAAGCACCAGGACTGCAAAAATACTATTCAAAGTCCTTTATTTAACTAAAGTGCATAGTGCACCCGCACATAGTGAGCATAAAAAAGTGATGACTGAGCCGCTTTGAAAATAATGCTTCTCCCAGCCCCTGCCAGACATCAGCAGAGTGATTCATTCTGATGATGCCTGGCAGGGGTCAGGGGAAATGTTAGTTGCAGAAAGACTCAGCCATCACTTTTTTGTGCTCACTATGTGTGGGTGCACTATGCACTTTAGTTAATAAAGGACTTTGAATAATACTTTTGTGGTCCTGGTGCTTTCTGCATATGTGGGTGCTCCTCATCCTTTTGTTTGTCCCTGTGGAACAGCAGACTGAGATGGGACATGAGCTCAATCTTTCCATTCTCAGGGGTATTGACAGGATTGAACATATGGATATGTTCTCCAGCAGGACACAGGGACATGCTCGGAAGGTCACAGATGGCAAGTTTAGGGGTGACATTAGAAAGCATATTTTCTCCAAGAAGGTGATGGCCTTCTAAAATGACCTGCAAATAAGAGACTGTGGACATGAAGATAGTAGAGTTGTCCCCAGTGATGCCCATCCCTTATCTTTTGCCAGCACTGAGCCGTTACAGCTGAGGAGAGCTTTTAGGAGTCACAAGAGTGTTGAAAAGATTATGCGGTGCTCTTGCTGGACCAGAGTCAGATGTAACTGATACTGCTGTGATTACAGAACTGTGCATGTGTAATATTCGCGCATGCGAAGTTTGCCCCAGAGTCAGTTGTAACATGGCAGCACTGACACAACTACATATGCATGATATTCACATATGCATAGTTTAAGTCAGCACTGCCATGTTGCACATGGCATCCATTAGTATCTCTGCAAAGCTATCCTGTGGCAGTACATTGCACTCAGATGTAAACATGGGTAAAAGTAAGACCCCACTGAACATGAGATACTGCATCTCAGCCAGGCTAAGCTGTATCAGAACATTGTAAAAATGGGTAAAATTAGGACTCCCCTAAAAATGAGATACTGCATCTCAGCAAACCTATTCTGTGTAAGTACATTGCCAAAATTGATAAAAGTACGAGCCCGCTGAATATGACATACTGCATCACAGCTAGGCTATCCTGTGGCAGTACATTGTAACAGGGCTAAAGAGCACATGAAACAGCCTTAACATTTGTTATAGTGATTTTACTGACAGGCATACTGAAGTCAGTCGTGTACATGTATTGATTTTGTGCATACAGGAAAATGTACAGGAGTTTTGTCCCAGTTTTACAAGGAAAAGACAAGGAAAATGAGGGTGCACTACAGGGAAATGCTTTTCTCTGTCTGGGAACACTGCAGTTGACACCCCTATGATTTCTTTGTAATCCCCTATGATTAGTGATGAGCGAAGTGGACCCAATTCGCTCTACGAAGTGACTCACAGAGTAATGTGGAATTCGCAAAGTACTCCACCACGCAAAGCAGAGTACTTCACGTCATAATGAGGAACTCAAAGTCTATTGAAAGCAATGACTTCACGTTATTCCGCCTTCCCCAAACCACTACTCCACTAATTGTAAGGCGAAGTACATTTAAATCAATGTACTTCGCATCACTTCACCTTGTTGGTGAGCTCCAAATGCAAATGTTGCAGTGATTCATGGGATTGCAGGTCACATGGGCTCTAGATTGTTCTGCACAGCCTCAGTTCAGGATAGTGTGTGTAATTAGCTGTAAGAGACAGTTTGCTCTGAGAGATCTCTGCGATTCAAACCCTCTAAAATCTGTTAAAAAAAGCCTTTTTGAGCAATTTTCTTTCTCAAACTTTAGTGCATCGATTGTAGGAAGCCCTCCTGTGCTCACATCATCAAGTGTTTATTGTTTGTATGTGGATTTTGAATGTTAATGTAAATAACATTCAGTCTGTGTACTGACAGACAGTGGAAGTGTGCTTGGGAGGAGGGGTGTATCTGTGGTGTAGGTAGATTTAAGTTGGAAAAATAGGGAGTTCTTTGTTTTTTGGTTATATTTTTCTTGCATAACTGTGTTAATGTACACACAGTAATATTTCAGAAATTGTTAAAAATTTTTTGCTGCTTGTGTTGTGGACCTGGTACAGCAGTGCATAATTTCAGGTTGTTTAAAATACATGGTATGTTACTGAAGTTTTCAGTTTGCTTAGACAAATTGTGCATGTGTGTGAGTGTGTATGTGCAGTGCGTGACATCAAATAATACAGCTTTTATTGTGCCATAGTGTAATTGCAGCAGTGTGAATCTGCTATCCGCTGCACCTGTGTGATTTTGTACTGCCATTGTGGTATCTTGGTTTTGCACTGTTACTGCAATCTGCAGTCACACTGGTTCCCCCTCCCCCCTACTGGCAAAAGGTATTCTTTTCCAGATTGGATTGTGACTTGAGCACCACTGGTTAGTTACGGTGTTGTTGAACTTGTTGACACTTTGCATCTTTATCTCTTGTTGAAGCTGTCACAAATGCACTCAACAGGTCAGGCTCTCTGCTCCCACAGTGCCAACCTCCGAGCGCTGTAATGTGAACAAGTAACAGACAGGGTAACCCTCCCATCTGCTTTTTTGGTCCGAATCACCTTTAGTCTCAAGTCCTGGGGGGATTCAAACTGTTAACCTTATGCTAGCATACCCAATGTACAGGCTCAGATACATACCCTCTTTGGGGATTGCGGTACATCTTTCACCAGGGGCACCAAGCCAGGCTTCCAAAATGAATCCTTAAAACTCTATAAAAGACCTTAGGTATATTCTTACCTTTTCCCAGTTTAGTAACACCATCATGTTTTTGAACAGTTTTTGTCAGTCTTAACCCTCTGTACGTCACAAGCAAAAAGAACTTGGAAGACACCCCAGGCAGTCTTTTGAGAAAAAGATACTTTAACTATAAGATGATAAAAATATGAAAAATGTAAACACAGAACAATATATCAAAGAGCATACAATCACCTAAAAGAACAAGGGCAAAGTACAAAACAAAAACTCCTACCACAATACAGTTAGACTTTTTTCTATCTAATGTATTACCTCTATAAGTGCCTTGAAAGTTAGAGAACTGTGTTTCTTAAGAGCCCAAAAAGATATGGCATATTCTCCAATTGCAAAGATACATTTCAACTCCAACTCCCCACCCCCTTGGTGAGTCATCTAGCACCTCCCTTTTAGAATAGAAAATACAAACATGATGTCCTATCATGAGGTATATTAAATAAGGTGACATCAGCAAAAATTCCACTTCCTAAATATGACTCCTTAATTAAATATTTTCTCTTTGATCTTGAGCAGTTCCTATTTCCAAGGCATATCAAAGGGTTTTACAGTTTTAGCACCATGGTGGTATAAAATGTTCTTCCTATAGAAACATAAAACTTTACAAGCCGTATATCCTGCCAGCTGGGTCAGTTCTAATTAAGACAGAAAAACAGGAGACCCTTAATTAAGTCTCTCTAGTCTTTTAATTACCTCCTGGTTTCAGGTTACTTGTCATTGTAACTTCACTGAAAACTGGGGGCATCCATAAGAACAGGCTGTCTTATGTGAGACAATTACCTACTATATTTTTATATTACAAATATCATACAACACTCATAACCAGCTGGCCAAGTGTCACAGAAGCCACAGTTGTTTTTTTTTTTTTTTGGCTTCACATCCAGTGGCCCAGAGTGAGCATTACAAAATCTAAATTTGTTTAGGATATTCTTGTTGATCCCCTCAAAATGGCTGCAAACAGACATGCAAGCAAAGCTGTTTCTCGCCATGGCACTGCTGCCAGTGGTAAGACTGTCTGTGGGCATGGTAGTACACAGTCGCAGAAGTGCATTGCTGATGTGAGGAAAGGTATTTCTCCATCAGTGTTTTTTACAGAGCAATCTGTAGCTTCACTCATAGTTGGAGGAGATGATGTTGTCCCAGCTGGTGGTGTTAGTGCAGTTGATGGTGGTATGAGCATTGCTGTCTCAAGTTCCACTTCTGATCAGTTGACTATGTCCAAAAATATAGTTGATTCTAAAGCAGCGAGTGACAGTGTAGATAATGTTATACTCCCTACTAACAGCCCATTGGTAACTGAACATGATAACACACAATGTCACATTTCTTCCATCGCAGTTCAGGTCACACATTTGCCATGCATAGATTCACAGTGTGGTGAGAAAATATTGGGTGATGGTGGTATTGATAATGAATCTGATGCTGCTAATGTTACATAGATACATAGATACATAGACAGTGTCAGCAGATAAGGGCCTGTGGCCCACCCAGTCTGCCCATTTGAGCTTGTAAGTTCAGTTTGTTTTCCTAGAAGTCTGTTGCCCCTTACCCCTGACCTCCAGAATTCCTTTATGTCTATCCCATGCATTCTTAAATCCCGTGATTGTTTCAGCCCCCACCACTTCCTCTGGCAGGGTGTTCCACTTTTCCACCACCCGTTCTGTGAAGAAATTCTTTCTCATGTTTCCTCTGAATCGTCCTCCCTCCAACTTCATCCCATGCCCTCTAGTCCTGGAACATCTTTTTCGCTTAAAAATAGTGTTTTCCTGCACCCTGTTCCTCCCTGTAAGATACTTGTATGTCTCTATCATATCCCCTCTCTCCCTCCTCTCCTCCGGGGAGTACATGTTCAGTTCCTTCAACCTGTCTTCATAGGACTTGTGATGCAATCCATGCACCATCTTTGTTGCCCTCCTCTGAACCTTCTCTACCCTGTCTATGTCCTTACGTAGGTATGGTCTCCAGAACTGTACACTGTACTCTGTACTCCAGGTGGGGCCTCACTAGTGTCTTGTATAGTGGAATTATGACCTCCTTTTCCTGCTGGTGATGCCCCTGCCTATACATCCCAGCATTCTATTTGCTTTACCTGCTGCCTTGTCACACTGTTTCCCTACCTTGAGGTCATCAGAGATGACAACCCCAAGATCCCTTTCCTGCTTGGTGCATGCTATATCCTCACCCCCAACTGATATATATTGTGCCAGGGTTTATGTGCCCCATATGCATTATCTTGCACTCTTTGCATCGAATTTCAACTGCCAAACCCTTGACCATTCTTCAAGTTTCTGCAGGTCGCTTCTCATTCTGTCTACACCCTCTGGTGTGTCTACTCTGTTATAGAGCTTTGTGTCATCAGCGAACAGTGAAATTCTGCCTTCTAGGTCCTGCGCAATGTCACTGATGAAGATGTTGAATAGGACCGGTCCCAGCAATGATCCCTGTGGTACCCCACTGGTCACTCTTCCCTCTGTGGAGTGACAGCCATTTACCACCACCCTCTTTGCCCTGCCACCCAGCCAGTTACCTACCCACCACACTACTGTCCTGCCCACACCCATATTCCCCAGTTTGTGTAATAGTTTTCTATGTGGCACAGTGTCAAAGGCCTTGCTGAAGTCCAGATAGGCCATGTCCACTGCCTCCCTGATCCACCTCCCTAGTCACCCAGTCAAAAGTCAACGAGGTTGGTCTGACATGACCTCCCCTGGTGAAACCATGCTGCCTTGGGTCCTGTAGTCCATTGACAACCAGATGTTCCACCAATCTCTCCTTCAGTAGTGCTTCCATGATCTTCCCCACTACCGAGGTGAGGCTGACTGGTCTGTAGTTCCCTGCTTCCTCTTTGTTCCCTCTTTTGTATAAGGGGACTACATCTGCTGTCCTCCAGTCTTTGGGTACCTCCTCTGTTTCCAGTGATAGGCTAAACAGGATAGCCAGAGGTTCAGCCACCACCTCTCTTAGTTCTTTAAGGACCCTGGGGTGCACCCCATCTGGCCCCATTGCTTTATCAACTCTTATTACTTCCAGTTCCTTTAGGACCCTTTCTCGTGTAAAGGGACTTGTGTCCATTTCTGCACCATTCTCACCCCTTGTACTCCTTTCAGACCCATTACCCTCCTCCTCTTCAGTAAAGACTGAGCAGAAATACCTGTTCAATATGTCAGCTTTACTGTTGTCATCCTTCACGCAGCCCCCATCCTCCCCCTTCAGTCTCACTATCCCTCCCTTGTCTTTCTTTTTTCACTTATGTACCTGTAAAAGGTTTTGTCCCCTCTACCCACTGATTTTGCAATGTGTTCTTCTGTCTGAGCTTTGGCTTCCTTACTGACCTCCCTGCCTCCTTTGCATCTCCTGGTACTTCTCCCTATCCCCTTCTGCTCGTGCCTTTTTGTATTGCCTGAATGCAATCTTTTGGCTTTCACTCTCTTTGCTACCTCTTTGGAAAACCATAATGGTCTCCCTTCCTTTTCCTCTTGCTAACCTGCTTAATGCATAATTCTGTTGTTCTTGTAATCCCCATTTAAAATACTGCCCACTGTTTCTCAACCCTGATTCCTGTCCCATTCCCTTAATGCCTCTTTCAAGTATCTCCCCATTTTCCCAAAGTCTGCCCCCTAAAATCCAGGATACGTGTTTTTGTGTGGTTTGGTTCTGCTCTTTCTGTGATTTCAAACCACAATGACTGGTGGTCACTGTTTCCCAGGTGTCCCTCACCGTTACCCCTCACACTGTCCCTGTTTGTGAGCACAAGGTCCAGTATTGCCTTCTGCTGAGTTGGTTCCATGACCAGTTGCTTGAGGAAGGCACCCTGAATGGAGTCCAGGATAAATCTGCTCCTAGTTGATGCTGCTGCTGGGATGTTCCAGT
Organism: Neoceratodus forsteri; assembly: GCA_016271365.2. Lineage (NCBI taxonomy): Eukaryota > Metazoa > Chordata > Ceratodontiformes > Ceratodontidae > Neoceratodus > Neoceratodus forsteri. The sequence goes on along the minus strand of CM057451.1, from coordinate 1,188,438,751 downwards.
CCACGTCTGGAATATTGAAGTCTCCAACCAGTACTACCTCACCCTTGTCTGCCATCCTTTGGATGGCTAGCATCAGCTCCCTATCTGTTTCTTCCTTCTGGGCTGGTGGTCTATAGACCACACCTGTGCAGATGGCTGTCCCCATTTCCTTTCCAGCTAACCCACAGTATCTCTCCTCCATTTTGTTCCTCCTGGATCTCTGTGGCCCTTATGTCATTTTTCACATACAGTGCCATCCTCCTCCTTCCTGCCTGCTCTGTCTCTTCTGAATATGTTGTAGCCAGGTATGGCCATCTCCCAGTCATGGTTATCATTACACCAGGTTTCAGTGATGGCCACAATGTCCAGGTCTGACTGTACCATGACAGCCTCCAGATCTTCCATCTTGTTGCTAAGGCTCCTGGCATTTGCACACATGGCTTTCCATGATTTGACCTCCCTAGACTGTTTCACTTTTCTACTCCAGCCCCTTCCTTGGTTGTCATTTATCCCTGGTTCTCCTTGCTGTCTGCCCTTCTGCTGAATTTTGCCCTTCTTCTATCCACCTCTTGGGCACTAATCTCCATCTTCTGCACACTGCTTTGCAGAGATAGCCACTCCTCTGGTTCACTGGTTCCACTGCTAGCTGTGGGGGGTGAGCAAGTAGGTACCCTCCTTGCTGGCCTGCCACCCCCCTTTGCTAGTTTAAATGCTTGTCAATGTAGCATTTAAACTTATCATTGAGTGCTTGGATTCCCCTCCAGGATGGATGCAGGCCGTCAGGCTTGAACAAACCTCCATCCCTCCAGGTGGGTCCCCAGTCATCAATGAATCCAAACCCTTCCTCACAGCACCAGTTCTTCAACCATGAGTTAAAGTTCCTGGTGCATGCACTCCTATGCTCTCCCTTGCCTCTCACAGGTAGTACTTCTGAGAAAGTGACAGAAGTAGCTACTTGCTTGAGACCCCTCCCCAGTTTCCTAAACTCTTCCTGAACTTCCTTTGGCTCCCCATTTGCCAGGTCATTAGTACCTAGGTGGATAATGACATCCAGCTCACCCTCCCATCTTGCCTTCCCAGTGAGCCCCAGGATCTTCCTTCCATCTCTCCATGCCGTGGCACCTGGTAGGCACCTGTTGCTGTGGTTGCAACATGCAGTCCACATGCCAGCATCCAAGCAGAAGATGTGGATGTTTGTGATGTTGATGAATATGATGATGATGTCAGTGACCCCTGTTGGGAACCATAGAAAAAGAAATTCAAGATGGCTGTGTCTGAGTCTGTTTGCATTAACCCCCCCCCGTAAAAAGTTGTGATTTGCCAGTTTCAGTTGACGACGACGATGATGATGATGATGATGACCCAGTAATAATGATAGGTAGTCATGGTGGTCAGTTGCAGTCCAAGTGTATCCGGCGTGAAAAATCATGTAGCACACCCCCCCACTTCATGGCTTAAAAATGGAGTCCAATAAGCAGCATCAGGGACATGTTAAAACTAGAGCATCACAATCCTTTGTTTGGGATTTTTTTGTTCAAGATGCAAATGATGAGTCAGTTGCAATCTGCCAGGTTTGCCATGTGCGTGTGAGTCGAGGTAAAAAGGGGAGCCATCTGGGCACAGGAGGACAGCATACGCATCTTAAGAACAGGCACATGGCACTGTGGACTCAGCACAAGATGGCAGCTAATACCACAGTGGGACGTTCACCTTCATCATCAACCATAATGAGCATGTTATCCCCTTCCATGACTGTAAGATCATGTTGGAAATGAAATGTGTGCAGTAGCGATGAAATAACAGCAAAGGATTACTACAGGCATGATGAGGTGGAGGAGCATAATGATTTTGAAATCTTGTCCAGTGATGGTGAGAGTAGTAGTTTTGGTGGTGGTGATGGTGGTTGCGGTCCATACAGTATGTCTAGTGCAAGTGGTACATTAACCCCTGTTCATAAATCTGGGAAAATAACTTCATTTGTGGATTTTTCATCACCCGTGCAACTGTCTTCATCATACGTCCACACTTCACCCACTTCCATTCGCAGAGCAGAACCATTTGTGATCACAACCCATGTAAAATGTTTAAGTCAGCCCATGTTACAGAGTGTTTTTGTGCATAAGCTGAAGTACCCACCCAATCATACAGTGTCATGTGAACTTAATGCTGCTGTAGATGAAATGGTGGCAATTGATCTTTTGCCCTTCTCCTTCATGGAGAATTCTGGGTTCTGGTGGTTTGCTGCATGTGCCTGTCCAAAATGGAAAGTCCCATCCAGGACATACCTTTCCACCCGTGCTGTCCCTGAGTTGTACTCTACTGTGTCCGATTCTGTAAGATATGCCCTTCAACATTCCTCCTCTCCATTCATCCATTTAAATATGTATATGTGGACAAGTGGCAAAACAGCGGGGAGTTCATATTTGTGTATAACTGCACACTGGGCACAGGTGCCAGGTTTTGTTTGTGCTGTTGGGAGATTGAATAATCAGTGTAATGAGGTGGAGTGTCATGGTAGCAATCTTCCAGGAATTTGACAGCATGCAATGATTGCTATGTGCAATGTGACTTGTTCACTCACTGGTGAAAACATGTTGGACATGGTACTGACTGAAACTGACAAGTGGCTGACTCCCCTGTCCCTGAGAGCTGGGTTCATAGCAAGTGACAATGAGTCAAATGTGGTTAAATGTATCATGAATGGTGGCTTTGTTCAGGTTCCATGCATGGCACACTGTTTAAATCTTGTGGTGCGGGAGTTTCTGCAGCACCATGATATAAAGGAAATGCTGACAGGTGCACGCCATATCTATTCTCACTTTTCATGCTCTGCAAAGGCCTGTGGCCAACTTCGGCAGTCGCAGATCCAAAACTGCCTCCCGCAGCATCACTTGAAGCTGGAAGCTGTCACCCAGTGGAACTCCACTTTATACACGGCATAGAGTTTGTATGAACAATACAAACCCATCTCAGAATATCGTGTGATGCACACACTAGCCGTGACAGTTCTGGGGCCTCCACGTCTATGACGACTGAATAGTGGCACCTCATGGACTCTGTAATAACAATTTTGAGGACTTTTGAACATGCCACACAGGCGGTGAGTGGCGAGTCTGCCTCCTTTAGCCAATCAATTCCACTGCTGCCGGTGCTGAGGCAGACATTGGTGAATGTACAGCATAGCTTTGATGTTGCTGGAGACAGTGCTAGCAGTGTGTTGCTGAAACACATGCTGACGGTATTCGACCAGAATTGTCACATCTTGAACATTTAGTGTAGTGATAACTTTGCAACAGCAACAATGCTGGACCCACGATACAGTTGTGGAATTGCCCCAGTACTGGAGGGCTGGCCTGAATAGGTAAAAAATGTCAGTGGGAAACTGGTGCGCTTGGTTCATGGGACACAGAAGTCACATGCCAAGGTCAGCAAACCTCAACAGCATAATCGGGCTGAAGGTGAACCTGGAGGAGTATCAAGCGTATCCTGTAAGGGGAAGGGAATTGCAGTTCCAGGTGGTCCGTCATCAAAAGCGGTTGGTGTTAACCCACTTTGGGAGGTTTTGTCCCAAGAGAGTATTTGTGATATAAATGATTCTGGAGGACATGATGCTGCATCAATCACTGGACTTAGTGCAGCAAAGTGAATGGTTGAGTCATATTTGTGTGAAAACAGGCATCTGTCAATAACTGATTATCCTCTTTTATACTGGAGTGGAAAGGTCAGTGAACAGCCAGAGCTGATCGCAGTGGCACTGAAGTATGTGACATGCCCACCCTCCAGTGTAAGTGTCGAGAGGGTATTCAGCTCAGCAGGTGCAATACTTCGGGACTGTCATACAAACCTCTCTCCTGCAAATGTCAGTTTGCTGACAGTCATAAAAATGAATGAGAGGCACATTACCAGCTCAGACTGCAACCTTGGTATTCATACCACAGCCTAGTCATGGTTTTGCTGATGTAATAATAATAATAGCTTTATTTATTAAGCACTTTTCAAGTATCAAGGTGCTTTACAGTATTTAAAACATAATTCTTAAAACAGCGATGTCAAAAACATAACAGGTCATGAAAAAGCCTTATTCCACAAAAATGTTTTTAGTGCCTGCTTAAAGCTCCCCATGGTCATGCACTCCTGAAGCTGATGGGGCAGAGAATTCCAGAGGGTTGGGGCCACAAACATAAAAGCATGGGCCCCAAAAGATTTCAAAGTAACCCTCGGAATCTCCAGCAACCCCTCGTCAGCCGAGCAAAGCTGTCGCACAGGGGTGAAAGGGATCAGAAGCTCTTTCAAGTAGTCGGGACCAAGTCCACGTAAAGCTTTGTAGGTTAGTAAACCTACCTTAAAGGTGATCCACCACTTAATCGGCAGCCATTGTAGCTCGCACAGCACTGGGGTAATATGCGATGTCCTAGATGCCCCTGCTAATAATCACGCAGCTGCATTCTCTGCTCTAGCTGCAAGCAGTGAATATCAACCCAGGAAGCCTTATGTAAAGGGAGTTGCAGTAATCAAGGCATGAGGTCACTAAGGCATGGACCAACATAGGCAGATCACTGAGCCGAAACAGGTGTTTGATCCTGGCAATGTTCCTAAGATGATAAAAGGCTAACTTCACGACCGCTGACACCTGATAATGAAGGGTCAAGCACCACTCCCAGGTCGTGCACCCATTCTGAGGTAAGGATTTGAGCACCCCCCAGATATAAACCAGAGGGCAAATCAGTCCTTGACCCCTCTATCCTATGCCCTGAGTCCACAACCATAACCTCGGTCTTACCCACGTTCAGCTTTAAGCTGCTTGAATTCATCCAGTCTTGGATTTCAGCGAGGCAGCTATTATATACTGAGAAAGCACTAATCTGGTTGGGGGCAAAAGACAGGTACAGCTGGGTATCATCTGCATAGCAATGAAACCTCAGCCCATACCCTCTTACAATGTCTCCAAGGGGTAGCATATACACTGCAAACAACACGGGGGTCAACACCGAGCCCTGAGGGATCCCACAAGACAGAGAGAAAGAATCAGAAGAAAAATCCCGAGACAACTCTCTGTGTTCTACCAGTTAGGAAGGATGTAAACCTTCTGAGCACTGTACATGTCAGGCCACAGATGGACCTCCGGCACTCAAGCAGCATCCCATGGTCTACGGTGTCGTAAGCTGAAGAGAGATCAAGGAGTTTCAGAATGAAGTGGTTTCTCTGATCTCTCGCCCTCAGGAGATCATTGAGCACTCAAACTAGAGCAGTCTTAGTACTATGCCTCTTACGAAAACCAGACTGGAGAGGTTCACATATACTATGGATGGTCAAATAATTCTTCAATTGAGTTGCCACTACTTTCTCAATTCGAGATAGGTCTATAGTTAGCTAGAGTATCTGGGTCCAATTAAGCTTTTTTCAGAAGGGTTGTCACCACTGTCTCCTTCAGGGAGCTTGGAAACTCACCCAATTCCAAGGGGCACCGGATAATCTGAGCCAAGACTGGGCCAATGATATCACCACAACCCAAAATCAGGGAGGCTGGGCCCAGATCTAAACTACAGCAGATAGGGTGCATCCCTGACAATCCGCATAATATCTGGAACTCCGCAGGTCAAAGGTACTCCAGGAAGCAGGAGGTATAGTGACCGGCACCACCAACAGCATCCCCCACAGAGCAAGTCAAACGGATCCCTGACCTGATGTCGGCCATCTTATTAGAAAAGAATCGAGCAAGCTCATTACACTCATTTTGTGAAAAAGCTCGACGGAGCTGCAGACAGGCTGGGTTGCTCAACCTGTCCACAGTTCAGAAGAGTTGAGCTGGTCAATTCTGAGCAACACAATCTCCCTGGACAGGAACTCTGCCTTCTTATGAGTGATCGCTGATTGGTAGAGCTGACAATGCGCCATCCTGGTGGCACTGGCAGTGGCAGCATGAAACTGCCTACCACTGATGTAGATGATGACACAATGGAGAAAGAATTTCCCAGTGATCAGAATTCAGACATTGATGACTATGAGAGCAGCTTTCTTTATGAGAATGATGATGAGGTTAATGTTGGCAGTTTTTAACTTAAGTGGTTAAAAGGCTGTCACATTTGTTGTATGATACATATTTTCTTTTTCATAAAGTTAAATTAGTGTCCCACTCATAGAGACTCAAATTCCATATCTCACATCACATTTGTAACACAGAGCACTATATATCCTGGCACCTGGACCACCACCATAAGACTGCTGTTAGCCACTGCCACCATAGGGGATGTCACCGTGTGCCTCCCTGGACCACCCCTATGAAACCGCTGTTAGCCGCTGCCACCAGGGGAATGACTTTGTGTGCCTCCCAGACCACCACCATAAGACTGCTGTTAGCCACTGCCACCATAGGGAATGTCACCATGTGCCCCCCTGGACCACCACCATGAAACCGCTGTTAGCCACTGCCACCAGGGGGGAATGACTTTGTGTGTCCCCCTGAACCACCACCATAAGACTGCTGTTAGCCACTGCCGCCATAAGGAATGTCTACATGTGCCCACCGGACCACCACCATGAAACCTCTGTTAGCCACTGCCACCAGGGGAATCACTTTAAGTGGCCCCCTGGACCACCACAAAAAGATTGCTGTTAGCCACTGTAACCACCACCAGATGCAGGAAGATGTGAGAGGGAATGTCACCATGTGTCTCAGCTATGACCACCACCACCCACCACCACCATTCTGACAATGTTTTCTATTATATGTCTTGACCATGCCGAGGCAGAGGGAGTCGAACAGGAGACCACATCCATCACACACAGGCACAAGGCTTCTTACTATGAATAGTATAAAGTGAGTATGTGTACTAATGTGTTTCATGCTATTCAACGTCCTTTAGCTGTGTGTTTTGTTTCCTGCTGCTTTTCTGAGCTGCAATGGTCAAACAAATACGGTCAACTTATTTTGTTCTTTTACAGGTTAACAAATGACTCTCCTTTGCTGAAGGTCTGTATCAATGGTACAGCATTACTGTGTACAGCAACCTATGGGATATCCATTTCCATACTGGTAAGTATATTAATTTTATTTAATCTGTTCCTTTTTTTTTCATAAGAATGCAAAAAATCTGACTGATGAGTCGTAAAGTAGGTGACATGTACATCACAAAATATTTGCCCAACACATCATGCGCTGTATTCCAAATTTGCAGCTGCAGCCATGCCAGTGTTGAAAAAAGTTTGACCCAGGTCGTGTGACTTGACAATATGTGGTTTTAAAATGTAACCTGAGTTAAGATGCAGGGACACCCACACAGTCTATTTCTTACAGCCTGGTACTAAATTTAATTGTGATCTGATGATTTGGTGTTCTTGTGGCTTCACAGCTTGCTATCTGTGTTGATCCATGTACCCATGGTGGAACAGCCACGGCTTAAACATAATGTGTTACTACTGCAATCAAGTTGTAATAAGTCCTTCATTTTTCTTAGAAAACTTCCAGATGCTTTGTTGTTGTTCATAGATGCCTTATCCAAAGAATTTCAGCATCATACCTCCCCGGCTGGCAGACATGCAACAAGTAGAAGTGTTATGAAAATCGATGGTGACCATGGCCATCATTGCTGGACTGGAGAAGGATGCAGATAAAATCTGTGAAGAAGTAACCAAACAATAAACCATTAAGGAGACCTACTTGCAAATATGATAATCTCCCTCCCCCCAATAAAAATACTTACCTTCACTGGCTTGAGAGTATTCCACTTCCAATTCCAACACCACAATTCTCAAGCACGGAATGTGCACACCAACAGTATGTGACCTGTGACAGAAAACAATATAATGAGTACATGTGTGTATATATATATGTCAACCCCCAAGAAAAATACATATATGTATATATCAACTCACCAGGTACTATTGGTGTGCACAAGGGCACCCTTCTGTTGAGGTGATCGCAGCACATTTTGAGCAACCTACAGTTCTCTCAGTGTCATCATTTGTGACGGTACACTGAATGGACATGTATGTTATCCCTCATTCATATGGTTTGGCAAAACACTTTACATCATCACATCATCATCATCACAGTAAGGTCAACACACAGCAGCATTACATGTAATTGCAACAGCAGCACTTTTTTTTCCATTTAAACTTTATTAATTTTCAAGAGAAAACAACCAAGAACATACAATAAGAAACTATACATCACAATAATAGATGTCCAATCCCCACAGGTGAAAATTTACTCTGCAATAGCAGCAGCATTTCTTGTAGCACTCCATTTCACTTTGTCAGCTTTGGAGAATTTTCTGGACACAAGACAGTTGCATTTTGGGGATGCACAAAAATTCTGGTGACTGTGTGAGCACTGCGCGCATGACTAAGTGTGCCAATAATTCTGGGACATTTTGTATTTGGTGTAATGCTCCCATTTCACTTTGTCAGCACTGGGAAATATTCTGGACAGAAGACAGTTGCATTTTGGGGATGCATAAAAATGTTGGTGACTGTGTGTGAGCACTGCACGCATGACTGAGTGCGCCATTAATTCTGGAAGACTTTGTATTTCATGTTACACTCTCATTTCACTTTATCAGCACTGGGGAATTTTCTGGACACAAGACAGCTGCATTTTAGGGATGCACAAAAATTCTGGTGACTGTGTGTGAGCACTGTGCACATGACTGAGTGCGCCATTAATTCTGGGAAACTTTGCATTTCATGCTATACTCTCATTTCACTTTATCAGCACTTGGGAATTTTCTGGACTCAAGACAGTAGCCTTTTGGGGATGCACATTATTTCTGGTCACTGCATGAGCGTATTTAATGTCTATTTCCAAAAATAAATATTTTTGGAGCCTCAGTAATGTTTAATTTCTGTCATGAAGTGTTTGTCAAAAAGCAGGACAGAGCAGTGCAAGTATACTGTGCTAAACTGCATGTGAGCAGTCAGCGTTCTTTCCTATACGTGCAGACACTGTCCAGCTTTGTGCAAACATATATATAGTGTAACTTGTTGCAGTATGTAAAGAATAAAGATAAGAATATAAAATGTATACTTTATTTGTACCATCAGCAGCAGCGGAGTAAATGATATGATATTTTTTCAGAGGTTCGGCCAGTGTGCACCTCAGTCTCTTACAGTGCACACATGACTTTGCAAAGATAACAGCACAAAAAAAATCATACTTTTCAACAAACCATACCCAACAGACATTAAATATTGCTGAGGCATCCAAAATATGTTATGGTGTACAGACATTTTAAAGACATCATATAGGAAGTTCTGCAGTCCACTGACACAGCACTGTGCAACCATTGGCACCGTGCCGTGTTATGGTGTACATCAACTGGCTAAAAAATTGACACTGCCAGGCTAAACTAGAAAGACATCACTTATTCCAGAACAAAAAATGAAAAGAAGAACTGTGGTAGCACAGTGCGTTGGAATTTGGCAGTGAACTGGACCTTATATATTTTCTGACTTTATAGTGTCTGTACACCGTCCGTCAAATATTTTGGGTGCCTCACCATCACCGATACTTTATGTCTCTTGGGTATGGTTTGTTGAAAAGCAGAGTTTTTGGTTTCTTTATGATCTATCTCCTAAAAGTCATGTGTGCACTGTGTGACTAAGGTGCACTCTGGCCAGAGACCTCTGAAAAAGTATCATATCACTTAGTCCGCTGATGATGATGGTGACAATAAAATATACATTATATATTCTTATCTCTATTCTTTATACCATAAACACTGCAACAAGTCAGCATACTTATATTTGCAAGAAGGTGGACAATGTCTGCAGCCCACACACACACACACAGGAAAAAACACTGACTGCACAGTTGCAATTTAGTACATTATACTTGCACTGTTCAGTCCTGCTTTTCCACAACCACTCCACAACAGAAAGTAAACATTACTGAGGCACCAGAAATACATCAGGTACATTCCTAACTTGGATTATAATAACAGGGCAACAAGGACCATGTATGTATGTAAAGTCCCACTGTGTCCTTCCCTCTGTCTGCTATTAGGAAGTTTTACTAAATTAACATGCTACCTTTACGTACTTTTATGAGCAAGAGCATAAGAAAAAAAATACTCACCTTAGTAATCTCATTTCTTCCAATGTATTCTTCCATATTCACAACTCTATGCAGTTAGCCTGCTCAGTAGAACTGCCCAGAGAATGGAACTATATAGAAAAATAGAAACATAGAATTTGACAGCAGATAAGGACCGCTTAGCACACCTAGTCTGCCCATTTCCCTACCTACAGGATAAGATGCAGATCCTAGTTAACCAACAGCCTATTTCTTCCTGCCCCCCACAAGAATTGCCTTATGTCTGTCCTCATGTATTCTTAAATTCTCCCACAGTTTTAGACTGCACAACCTGCTCAGGAAGGCTTTTCCATGTGTCCACCACCCTCTCTGTGAAAAAATACTTCCTCACATTGCCTCTGATCTGTCCTCCCATCTTTAAATGGTGTCCCCTTGTTCTTGCTCATCTGTTTTTCTGAAAGATGCTACCCTCTTGGACTTTGTTGATTCCACTAAGGTACTTAAAAGTTTCTATCATGTCCCTCCTCTCCCTTCTTTCCTCAAGGATATACATATTAAGCTCCTTTAGTCTCTCCTCATATGGCTTCTCTTGAAGACCCTGCACCATTTTAGCTGCCCTCCTCTGGACTATCTTTATCCTGTCTATGTCCTTGCGAAGATGGGGTCTCCAGAACTGGATGGAGTACTCCAGATGGGGTCTCACCAACTGTCTGTACAGAAGGATAACAACTTCCTGTTTTCTGTTGGTGATGCCACTCCCTATGCATCCCAGTATATCCCCAGCCCTCCCTACTGCCTTCTCACATTGCTTGCTAATCTGGGTCATCTGATATGATTACTCCCAGGTCCCTTTCCATATTTGTTGTCGTTACTACCCCCCCCCATTGTGTAGTCTTCCCCTGGGTTTTTGTTTCCCAGGTGCATTATTTTGCATATCTTTGCACTGAATCCAAGCTGCTGTACTTCTGACCATTCCTCCAACCTTGCCAAGTCCCTTCTCATCCTTTCCACTCCTCCTTGTGTATCAACTCTGTTGCAGATCTTTGTGTCATCTGCAAAGAGGCATACTTTTCTTCAGTCCCTCTGCAATGTCACTTATAAAGACATTAAAAAGGACTGTACCCAGTACTGAACCCTGTGGTACCCCACTAGTAACCCTTCTTTCTTCAGAGTGGACTCCATTTACAATTACCTTCTGTGTCCTGTTGTCCAACCAATGTTTTGCCCAGGCTACCACCCTGGGACCCACTCCCAGGCTGCTTAATTTGACTGTTACTCTTTTGTGTGGGACTGTGTCAAATGCCTTGCTAAAGTCTAGGTAGGCCATTTCCACAGCCCCTCCCTGGTCTACTACTTTGGTCACCCAGTCAAATAAATCAATTAGATTCATCTGACATGACCTTCCCACTGTGAACCCATGCTGCCTTGGGTCCTGTGCCCCACTGGCCTCTAGGTACTCAACAATTCTTTCCTTCAGAAGTGATTCCATCACTTTCCCTGCCACAGAGGTCAAACTGACAGGTCTGGAGTTTCCTGCCTCTGTCTTGGTCCCACTTTTGTGAAGAGGAATCACATCCACCTTCCTTCAGTCCTCAGGTACCACACCATCCTCTCATGATATGTTAAAAAGGGTAGTCAGTGGTTTCACTAGTTCTCCCCTTAATTCTATTAGAATTCTGGGGTGCATTCCATCAGGCCCCGTTGCTTTGTCCACCTTCAGTTTTAGGAGTTCTTTCAGAACCCTTTCTTCAGTGAAAGGACTGGTATCGCCCCCCCCATCAAGAGTGCTTCTGTTATTTGGATTAGGCACCACCCCCTACACTTTTGAAAATACTGAGCAGAAATATTCATTCAGTATCCCCGCTTTTTCACTGTCCCTATCTGCCCTGATCCCTGTGCCTTTGTCTTTCCTCAGCTCCTAGTGTGCCTATAAAGGTTTATCCCTTCTTAACCAAGTTGGCTATCTTTTCCTCGGTTTGGGTCTTTGCTATTCTGACTTCCCTTCCTGCTTCCTTCTGCCTTAAAAGGTACAGCTCTCTGTCCTGCTCCTTCTGTGTTTCCTTATACTTCCTGAATGCTATCCTTTTCTCTCTGACTTCCCCGCCACCTCTTTTGAGAACCACAGTAACTTTTTCTTTCATTTTGTTTGGTTTATTTGCTTCACACAAAGGCTTGTTGTCTCTGTGATGGCAGTTTTGATGTTTCCCCATTGTTGCTTAACCCCTTCTTCTAGCCTGTTTACTAGTGGTTTTTTAAGGCACTCTCCCATCTTGCTAAAGTCAGTCCTCCTGAAGTCCAGTACCCTCACTTTTGTATGGCTTGGCTCTCTAGCTGAGTTTAACATGAACCACACTGTTTGATGGTCACTTGTTCCCAGATGGCAACTCACTTCTAGATCTGAGATCCTCTCACTGTCCTCATTTGACAGTATGAGGTCTAAGATTGCTCCCTCATGAGTGGATTCCAAAACTAGCTGTCTGAGGCATGCCACCTGTTGGGCATCTAGAATGGCCCTGCGCTTGGATGTGGCTGCAGCAAATTTGCTCCAGTTAACATCTAGCATATTCAGTTCTCCCATCAACAGTATCTCCCCTTTTTCTGCCATCCAAAGAATACCTTCTATCATATCCTTGTCCATTCTCTCCCCTGACATGAGGAGTCTGTACACAACCCTGCGTGGATTGTGGTGCCATTCCAGTCTCTAGGTGACCCACGTGCCTCCTCTCCTCCCTATTTACTTTTTGTTCAGTTGTTTTATCCTTTCCCTTACAAGAAGCTACTCCTCCCCTCTTCTCCCCTCCTTGTCTCTCCTGTAAGTTATGTACCCTGGTATGTTAACATCCCAGTCATGGTTCTCTGTGTACCATGTTTCTGTGACTGCTACGATATCCAGGCATCCCTCTTTCATCAAGGCCACCAGTTCAGGGAGCTTGTTGCCCAGACTACAGGCATTGGTAGTCATTACCCTCCATTTTCTTGATGGCCTTACTCCTTTTTGCTCCATCACTGTCCTTATCAGTGCTTATCAGTGCCTCCCCCCCAGTCAAGGGGGGGCACTGATAAGCAGCAGGAAAATCCCAGCCTCTCCCTACAAAACAGGGTACTAAATGAGAAAAAGACCGAGGTAGAAAGGTCAGTGGGGGATGCTGCAAAAGGTAAAGCCATCAAAAATGGAGAGCAATGAGTACCAATGCCCATAGTCTGAGTAACAAGCTTCCTGAATTAGTGACCTTGATGGAGGAGGAACATCTGGATATCGTGGCAGTCACAGAAACATGGTACATAATAAAACCATGACTGGGACGAAACATACCAGGATACACTATCTACAGGAGGGACAGGGAGGGTAAAGAGGAGGAGGAGTAGCTCTTACATAAGGGAAGGAATCAAAGCAACAGAACAAAAGGGAAAACAGGGAGGAGAATAAGCACTGTGGGTAAATTTGGAGACTGGCAATGGCACCACAATCCACACAGGGGTTGTATACAGACCTCCTTCTCAAGGAGAGGAATGGACAAGGAAATGATAGAAAGTATACTTAGAATGGCAGACAAAGGAGAGATATTGCTGATGGGTGATCTGAATATGCCAGATGTTAACTGGAGTGCAGTTGCAGCAGCCACTTCGAAGAGTGGGGTTATTCTAGATGCCCTACAGGGGGCATGCCTTAGACAACTAGTATTGGAGCCCACTCAAGAGGGAGCAATCTTAGACCTGGTTCTCTCAAATGGAGATGAAGAGAGGATCACAGATGTAGAAGTGGGTAGCCATCTGGGAACTAGAGAGCATCGAACAGTATGGTTCACAATAAACACAGCAATAGAGTCAAGCCTACAAAGGCAAAAGTACTGGACTTTAGGAGGACTGACTTTGCTAAATGGATGAGTGCCTAAGGAATGCACTAGCAAATGGGCAGGAAGGAGGGGTGGAAGAACAATGCAGAATAATAAAAACTGCCATCATAGAGGTAACAAGCCTTTGTGTGAAGCAAATAAACAAAATAATACAATGTAAAAAAACACTATGGTTCTCAAAGGAAGTGGCAGTGAAGGTTCAAGAGAAAAAGAAAGCATTCAGGAAGTACAAGGAATTACAGAAGGAGCAGGACAGAGAATTGTAACAGTTAAATCAAAAGGAAGCTGGGAAGGCAGTTGGAACAGCAAAGGCCCAAACTGAGGAAAAGATAGCCAACTCAGTAAAGAAGTGGGATAAAACCTTTTATAGGTACATCAGGGAGCAAAGGAAGACCATGGGAGGGATAGTAAAGCTTAATAAAGAGGAGGGAGGGTGGGCAGAGGGTGACTGTGAAAAGGCAGAGATACTAAACAAAATAATTTTGCTCAGTATTTATAAAGGAAGAGGGGGAGGTACCTAAAACAAACAGTAGAAACACTCTGGAAACAGAAGTTGATACCAGCCCATTTACAGAAGAAAGTGTTCTGAAAGAACTCTTAAAACTGAAGGTGGACAAAGCAATGGGGCCTGATGGGATTCATCCCAGAATTCTAAAAGAACTAAGGGTAGAACTAGTGACACCACTGACTACCCTCTTTAACAAATCATGGGAGGATGGGGTGGTACCCGAGGACTGGAGGAGGGCAGATGTGATTCCCCTTCACAAAAGCAGGAGCAAGGCAGAAGCAGGAAACTACAGACCTGTTAGTTTAACCTCAGTGGTAGGGAAAATGATGGAATCACTTCTGAAGGAAAGAATTGTCGAGTATCTAGAGGCCAGAGGGCACAGGACCCAAGGCAGCATGGATTCACAGCGGAAGGTCATGCCAGACAAATCTAATTGATTTCTTTGACTGAGTGACCAAAGTAGTAGATCAGGGAGGGGCTGTGGACATGGCCTACCTAGACTTTAGCAAGGCATTTAACACAGTCCCACACAAAAGATTAATATACAAGTTAGCCAGCCTGGGAGTGGGTCCCAAGATGACAGCCTGGGTAAAGAATTGACTGGAGAATAGGACACAGAGAGTAACTGTAAATGGAGTCCACTCAGAAGAAAGGAGGGTTACTAGTGGGGTACCGCAGGGTTCAGTATTAGGACCGGTCTTCTTCAATGTCTTTATAAGTGACATTGCAGAGGGACTGGAAGGAAAAGTATGTCTCTTTGCAGATGACACAAAGATCTGCAACAGAGTTGTGCACAAGGTGGGGTGGAAAGGATGAAAAGGGACTTGGCAAGGTTAGAGGAATGGTCAAATGTATGGCAGCTTAGATTCAATGCTATGAAATGCAAGGTAATGCACCTGGGAAACAAAAACCCAGGGGAAGAGTACACAATGGGGGGTGAGATACTAACAACAACAAAAATGGAAAGGGACCTAGGGGTAGTCATATCAGATGACCTAAAGGAGGCAAGCAATGTGAGAGGGCAGCAAGGAGGGTTGGGGGGATACTGGGATGGCTAGGAGAGGCATCACCAGTAGAAAACAGGAAGTTATTATCCCTCTGTACAGACAGCTGGTGAGACCCCATCTGGAGTACTGCATGCAGTTCTGGAGACCCAATCTTGCAAAGACATAGACAGGATGGAAGCTGTCCAGAGGAGGAGGACTAAAATGGTGCAGGGTCTGCACCGGAAGACATATGAAGAGAGACTTAAGGAGCTTAATATGTATAGCCTCGAGGAAAGGAGGGAGAAGGGGAATATGATAGAAACTTTCAAGTACCTCAAAGGAATCAACATAGTCCAAGAGGGTAGCATCTTTCAGAAAAAGAGGTGTGCGAGAACAAGGGGACACAATTTAAAGATGGGGGAGGAGGCTCAGAAGTAATTTAAGGAAGTATTTTTTCACAGAAAGGGTTGTGGATGCATGGAACGGCCTTCCGGAGGAGGTTGTGGAGTCAAAAACAGTGGTGGAATTCAAGCATGCATGGGACAGTCATAAGGCAATTCGAGCTGGTGGGGGTAGGAAGAAGTAGGCTGCTGGTTAACTAGGATCTGCAGCTTATCCATTAGGTAGGGAAATGGGCAGACTGGGTGGGCCAAGCAGTCCTTATCTGCCATCAAATTCTATGTTTCTATATTTATTGCCTTTGTCACGTTCTCCATTTACCCCTGCCCTTCTCCCTATCGACAGCTCTATCTTGGTGTTTACCTCACTTACTACCCTGACTTTTTTGGGGGGCAAGGATTTCTCTGCTACTTTTCAGTGTCTCCACCTCATAGAAACATAGACTTTGATGGCAGATAAGGACCACTTGGCCCACCCAGTCTGCCCATTTCCCTTCCTACTGGATAAGCTGCAGATTCTAGTTAACCAACAGCCTACTTCCTGCTACCCCCCACTACAATTGCCTTATGTCTGTCCCATGCATGATTGAATTCCCCCACTGTTTAAGACCCAAATGCTTGCCAATGAAGCATTTAAACATAGAAGCATAGATTTTGACAGCAGATAAGGACCGCTAGGCCCATCTAGTCTGCCCATTTCCCTACCTACAGGATAGGCCGCAGATCCTAGTTAACCAACAGCCTATTTCTTCCTACCCCCCACAAGAATTGCCTTATGTCTGTCCCATGCATTCTTGAAATCTCCCACAGTTTTAGACCCCATAACCTCCTCAGGAAGGCTGTTCCATGCATCCACTACCCTCTCTGTGAAATAATACTTCCTCACATTGCCCCTGAACCGCCCTCCTATCTTTAAATGGTGTCCCCTTGTTCTTGTAAGTCTCTTTTTCTGAAAGATGCTACCCTCTTGGACTTTGTTGACTCCACTGAGGTACTTAAAAGTTTCTACCATGTCCCCCTTCTCCCTTCTTTCCTCAAGGGTATACATATTAAGCTCCTTTATTCTCTCCTCATACGGCTTCTCTTGCAGACCCTGCACCATTTTAGTTGCCCTCCTCTGGACTACATTTATCCTGTCTATGTCCTTGTGGAGATGAGGTCTCCAGAACTGGACACAGTACTCCAGATGGGGTCTCACCAACTGTCTGTACAGAGGGATAACAACTTCCTGTTTTCTGCTGCTGATGCCTCTCCCTATACATCCCAGTATACCCCCAGCCCTCCCTACTGCCTTCTCCCAAGCCATCCCTACTGCCTTTTCATTTAAACTTATTACCTAGGATCCTGGTTCCCCTCCTGGACAGATGCTGCCCATCATGCCAGTATAGGCCTGCATCACTCCAGGTTGACCCCCAGTCCCCAGTGAAGCCAAATTGCTGAGCTCTGCACCAGTTTTTTAACCACTAATTGAATCCCATGGTGTGGAGCACCCTAGTCTCATCTACTCCATAGACAGGCAGCACCATGTGTGATACTTGTCTAAGGCCCCTTCCCAATTCCACAAACTCTTCTTGCACTGCTCTGATCCCTTTCTTAGCCAGGCCATTTGTCCCTAGGTGGACAGTGACATCCAGCTCCCTCCCCTGTGCAGCTGCTCTGATGATCCTGAGGATTCACTCCCTGTCCCTCCAAGCCATGGCACCAAGCAGGCACCATACCACTTTCTCCCCTTCCTTCCCTAGTTCTACCTTCCTAACAATGAGTCCCCCACCAGGAGTTGTTTCCTTCCCCTATGGGGTCCCATGCCATCCTCCTGTGGGTCTCCTTTGTGGAGGTTCCAAGCATCCTCCTTGGTCTCCTCTGCGGGTGCCTCCATACAGGAACCACACTTTGCCAGCACAGTATAATAATTGTGGAGAGGTACAACTGGAGGGATGTGCCTCTGTTCCACCACCCTCACCCTCCCTGATCCCACTGTGGTCCAACCACTCCTCTTTCTTGGCAACCTCTGAGGCAACGGCAGTGGCCCTGGTGGTCCCTGGATAGAAGAGGAGGTCCCACAAATCCTGGCCAACTCAGCTTGAAGATGAGCAACCTCCTCCCTCATCCCAGAGAGGTGCCTGCAGATGGGACAACACTGCATCCTCCAGAACATCTCCCAGAAGACTGCTGCTCCACAGCCACTGCACTGCACCACTCCCATCATGTCTTATTTCTGGCCCCTTCACTGTTGTTTGGAATCTTTACTCTTTCCTGTTTTTTTCTTCTCCTCTCCCTACTTACTTACTGCCTCTGTGCCCTTTAAGCTCCTGATCATCCTGTTCTGAAACAAGAAGATCCTATATTTCTCAGTAGAACCCTTACTTGTTCAGAGGCAGATCTCCAGCAGCTGGGGGGGGGGGAAGCTACTCTTGCCCTTCTAGGATGGTGAGTCTTTGGTGGCTCTGTGATCACGCACTTCTTGCTCCCAAACAGGAAGTTCCTGTTGTCAGTCAAATCCTGTGCCTAGAAAAGTAGAACTAGCTTTGGGTGGGGAGGAGGAGGAGGGTAATATAGTCCCAGTAAAAGAGGTCTACTTCTTTAGTCCCAGTGGAGAAGTCCAGTCACACAGCATTCCTTCCTCCTGGTGTTCTCTGGCAAGCATCTGGCAGAATCTTTCTAGGGCAGTGTTTAAATCTAGTTTCCTTCTAGCTAAGCCACTCCCCCTACTTAACAGATCTTTCTACATGTAATTAAACTGCACCATTAACAATCCCCTTCTGCCACCTGAGATTTACACCTAGCTAACTGCTCAGATAACCATTCACTTCAGCTAACTCAGACAAACACACTAACTTTTATTTTTCACCCTAAATCGAAGGTCCCAGTAGAAGAGTTCTATTTCTTTAGTCCCAGGAGAGAAGTCAAGTCACACAGCACTCCTTCCTCCTGGTGTTCTCTGGTAAGCCTCAGGCAGAATCTTTCTAGAGCAATGCTAATGATGGAATCATTGGCACATGACAATTATTCAAACTGCTGCCCTCATCTGCTGCGCATTCTATCAATGTCTCAGATTTCGAGGAAGCCCACAAGGCAACCTATAAAAATACTCAAGCTAACACACTGCTTGATATAAACAACTAGAGTCTATACAGTATCTGCACACTACAGCTGATACTAATGATTATGGTATCAGACCTACCTCAAAATGACCAGAATCACCTGGGAAAAAGAAAGATAAATTAAAACCCCACAGGATTAAGGTAAGTGTGCCTGTGCTTGGGATTGTCAGGTAAGAGGATGATTCAGCGGCTCTGGTTCTGGAAGGGGAGGTAAGGAGTGAGAGTTATGAATATGGATGAATACATTGGTAGAAACAAGATCACTAAGGTGAGTAATTGTTTCTTCTAACCCCATGTATTCTTCTCATATTCATAACTCTCTGCAGACTTCAAAGAAGTACCTTTGGAGGTGGGCAAAGAACCTATTTAGGAAAGAGGCCCTGCAGAACTGCTGTGCCAAACCTGGCATCACTCCTGGACTGCAAGTCTAAATGATAATGTTTAGTAAATGTGCGTACTGTTTTCCAGGTAGCTGCTTTATGGATCTCCACTAAAGGGATATCTCTAGAAGCTGCTACAGAAGCGGCTGTGTCCCTAGTAGAGTGGGCCCTGAGGCATGCTGGGGCCTGCTTCCGTATTTTGAGTAACAAAACTGAATGCATGGTACAATCCAGTGAGAGACTGATCTCTTGGAGGCTGTGGTGCCCTTTCCCACATCCCCATAAGTGAGAAAAAGTTGTTGTTTATCCCCTCTGCGATCCTTGGTATAGGTCAGATAGTAAATCAATGACCTTTTTACATCCAGATTATGGAATCTGCGCTCTCCTGAACTGGCATGTTCTGTGAAGAAGACTGGCAGTGTCATGGACTGATTCAAGTGGAAATCAGTAACCACCTTAGGAAGAAACCTCCTATTAGTTCGAAGTACTATTTTATCATTATGAAAAAAAAAAATAATCCTTTTCCACACATAATGCTTGCAATTCACTTATTCTCCTAGCAGAAGTGATTGCTACCAAAAACACAGTTTTCCATGTGATATACTGCAAGTGTGCAGAAGACATTGGTTCGAATGGAGGTTTCATGAGCTGAGCAATGCAAATGTTCGGATCCCATACAGGAACTGGTTCCGTAGTAGGAGGGTACAAGTGACACAGTCCTTTAAAAAACATTTTAAAAATGGGATTAGATGCAAGGGAAAGTTTTCCCTGCAGAAATAAATGCTGAAATTGATGCCAAATGGACCTGCAGAGATGTATGTTTCAAACCTTGTGAGTGCAAATCAGTAAGATATTCTAAGAACATTGGGATTTCTGCCAGGGAGGGAGAAATATGTTTGTCATCACACCAAAGAGAAAACCATTTCCATTTTGCATTACAGGTTTTCTTAGTAGACGGTTTTCTATATCCTTTAAGTATATCCAGAACAGCTTGGGAAAGTTGTAAGTTTGCAAAATCTAAGTCCTCAAGAGTCATGCCTTGAGCCTGAGAGACCTGAGATTCGGGTACAGGATCTTCCCTTGGTGGGAAGTTAAAAGATTGTGCCTCTTGGGTAGGAGAATTGGTTTGGACACTGAAATTGACAGCAGAAGGGGGTACCATGGCTGTCTGGCCCAGTCTGGTGCTATCAGTATCATGGATGCAGTCTGTTACCTGAGTTTGAGAAGCACCCTGAAAATGAGAGGGAAGGGAGGGAAGGCATATAGATGCTTTCTTGACCAGTCCAGGACTAGGGCATCCAGGGGGGTTGTACCCCTGACTGGTGGCTTGCAACAAAACAGGGGCAACATGTGATTCTCATGAGAGGCAAAGAGATCTACCACTGGAGTGCCCCATCATCTGAACACTGAGTCCAGTACCTGTCTGTTCAGAGACCATTCATGATGTGCTTGGTTGATCTTGCTTAAGGCATCTGCCAGGGTATTGTGCTTGCCTGGTATGTGAATGGCTTGCAAGGAAGCTTTTAGAGAGTAAGCCAGTTCCCAGATTTTCATGGCTTTTGTGCACAGGGGATCCGACCTTGTCCCCCCTTGCTTGTTTATATAAAACATTGTAGTGGTGTTGTCTGTTCTGACCTGCACCACCTTGTCCTGTATTAACTGGGAAAAACTTTTTAGAGCCAGAAACACTGCTCGGAGCTCTAGCAGATTTATGTGGAGGAGAGACTCCACACTTGACCAAGTGCCATGGGTAGTGTGCTCTACTATATGAGTACCCCATCCTAACAGAGAAGCATCTGTTGTAAGAATAACTGAGGGATTTTCACTCTGAAAGGGAACTCCTGCCCTTAGATTGTGGACATCTTTCCACCACTGTACAGACTAGATCACAAATGTTGTTACAGGAATCAATTTTGACATATGATCTTTTCCTTGGCACCAGTGTGTCTGTAGATGAAACTGGATGTCCCTTATTCGAAGTCTTGCTCCGAAGACCAATCCTGTTGCTGCAGCCATGTGTCCCAGTATTTGGAAGTATCTTTTTGCAGGACATGGCTTTTCCAACTCAGATTAGGCAATCAGTTGCAGTATAGACTGAACTCTGTCCTCTGGAAGAAAAGCTCTTCCTTTTAAGGTATTCAGTTCTGCTCCAATGAAATGCAGGACCTGAACCAGTGTGAGAATGGACTTTTCCTGGTTTAGCAGGAAGCCCAGAGAATGTAACAGATTTTGTTATTTTCAGGTGTGCTTGCGCCTGTTGAAATGACTTTCCCACTATTAGCCAGTCATCGAGAAAAGGAAAAACTGTAATTCCTAGTTTTCGTAGGAATGCTACTACCACTGCCAGGCATTTCGTGAATACCCTTGGTGCTGAGGTGAGACTGAAGGGCAGGTCTGAGAACTGGTAATGACCTGAAGGGAGTCTGAACCTGAGATATTTTTTGTGAGACTCCCTTACGGAAATGTGGAAATAGGCATCTTTTGAATCTAGAGATGCCAGTCAATCTCCCTCCTGGATGACAGGTAAAATTATGGATAGGGTCACCATCCTGAACTTTGACTTTGCCAGGTATTTGTTCAGATGCCTTAGGTCCAGAATAGGCCGCCACTCCCCAATTTTCTTTTTGGTAAGAAAATACCAGGAGTAAAACCCTCTGCCCCTCTGAAGGGTTAGCACATGTGCCACAGCTTTTATGCTGAGCAGGCTTTGAACCTACTTTTCAAGGAGCTGTGCTTCGAGAAGGGAGGCTGGTTTGAATAGCCTTGACTTCAGAGGAGGGAAGGACTTGAAACTCAGAGAGAGTCCCTGGCTCACTAATTCCAGTTCCCACTTGTCTGTGGTTATGGCCTGCCAGGCCTGAAAGAAGTGAGCCAGTCTGCCCCCTACTGGTATTAGGGAGGCGACCTAGGCAAAGGAGTCAGGGATTTTTGTTTCAGTGGGGCCTGAGCCTGGGCGGATTGGGGACCACTCCTGGAGCCCTTCCTACCTCTGGCCCTATAATACCCAGTCTGCTGTGGGTATGGCTGCAGCTGTGGGACAGATTGAGGCTGATAGAAGGGCCTACCATAGGATCTTCCTCTACCTCCCCTTCCATAAGGTCTAGAAGAAGGAAAAGGCATGTCTTTGGAGGAATTACTCTTATTGGTGGTTTTGTATTCATCCACCTTTTTCATATATTCTTCAGTCTGTTTGCAAAAGAGGGGAATGAGCTTGTACAGGGAAGTCCATGGCCTTAGCCTGGGTGTCCTGTGTTAAATTTGTAGCCCTTAGCCAAGCAAACCTTCTCAGGGCTACAGTCAGAGCCATAATCCTAGCAGCATTATCACTGGCATCTGCCGTCATCTGGAAGTGGTATTTGGATGCTTCCAGTCCAAACCTGGCTGTTTCTGCTAGGTCGTCAGAGATAGGAAAGGGAACCTTCTCTGACGTGGCCAAAACAGACTGCCACAGTGTCTTTTGATACTGTGCAGCATAGGCCTAGTAATTAGCTTGTCTGACCCCCAGAGAAGCAGCTAAATACCCTTTCTTCGACATACTGTCCATTTTCCTTGAATCCTTCTCAGGAGGGTGAGAGGATAAAGGAACCCTTCGCCTTCTCACAGGCTGCCTGCTGGACTATTCCCTGATGATCAGGGTGAGAATAGAGGAATTCAGCCCCTTTCCTGTCCAGTTGGTACTTCTTGTCAGCCTTCTTATCCAGAGGTGTGACAGAGTTAGGGTTCTGCAGGACTGTGAATAAATCCTTCTCAAACAATTATGCATTAAGCAGGTTAGCAAGAGGAAAAGGAAGAGGATACCATTATGGTTTTCCAAAGAGGTAGCAAAGAAAGTGAAAGCCAAAAAGATTGCATTCGGGCAATACAAAAAGACACAGGCAGAAGGGGATAGGGAGAAGTACCAGGAGAAGCAAAGGGAGGCAGGGAGGTCAGTAAGGGAAGCCAAAGCTCAGACAGAAGAACACATTGCAAAATCAGTGGGTAGAGGGGACAAAACCTTTAACAGGTACATAAGTGAAAAAAGAAAGACAAAGGGAGGGATACTGAGACTTAAGGAGGAGGATGGGGGCCGTGTGGAGGATAACAACAGTAAAGCTGACATATTGAACAGGTATTTCTGCTCAGTCTTTACTGAGGGAGAGGAGGGTAATGGGTCTGAAGGGAGTACAAGGGGTGAGAATGGTGCAGAAATGGACACAAGTCCCTTTACTCAAGAAAGGGTCCTGAAGGAACTGGAAGTAATAAGAGTTGATAAAGCAATGGGGCCAGATGGGGTGCACCCCAGGGTCCTTAAAGAACTAAGAGAGGTGGTGGCTGAACCTCTGGCTATCCTGTTTAGCCAATCACTGGAAACAGGGGAGGTACCCAAAGTCTGGAGAACAGCAGAAGTAGTCCCCTTATGCAAAAGTGGGAACAAAGAGGAAGCGGGGAACTACAGACCAGTCAGCCTCACCTCGGTAGTGGGGAAGATCATGGAAGCACTACTGAAGGAGAGATTGGTGGAACATCTGGTTGTCAATGGACTACAGGACCCAAGGCAGCATGGTTTCACCAGGGAGAGGTCATGTCAGACCAACCTCTTTGAATTTTGTGACTGGGTGACTAGGGAGGTGGATCAGGGGAGGGCAGTGGACATGGCCTATCTGGACTTCAGCACGGCCTTTGACACTGTGCCACATAGAAGACTATTACACAAATTGTGGAATATGGGTGTGGGCAGGACAGTAGTGTGGTGGGTAGGTAACTGGCTGGGTGGCAGGACACAGAGGGTGGTGGTAAACGGCTATCACTCCACAGAGGGAAGTGTGACCAGTGGGATACCACAGGGATCAGTGCTGAGACCGATCCTATTCAACATCTTCATCGGTGACATTGCGCAGGACCTAGAAGGCAGAATTTCACTGTTTGCTGATGACACAAAGCTCTGTAACAGAGTAGACATACCAGAGGGTGTAGACAGAATGAGAAGGGACCTGCAGAAACTTGAAGAATGGTCAGGGGTTTGGCAGTTGAAATTCAATGCAAAGAAGTGCAAGATAATGCATATGGGGCACAAAAACCCTGGCACAATATATCAGTTGGGGGTGAGGATATAGCATGCACCAAACAAGAAAGGGATCTTTGGGTTATCATCTGTGATGACCTCAAGGTAGGGAAACAGTGTGACAAGGCAGCAGGTAAAGCACATAGGATGCTGGGATGCATAGGTAGAGGCATCACCAGCAGGAAAAGGGAGGTTGTAATTCCACTATACAAGACACTAGGGAGGCCCCACCTGGAGTACAGTGTACAGTTCTGGAGACCTTACCTACATAAGGACATAGGGTAGAGAAAGTTCAGAGGAGGGCAACAAAGATGGTGCATGGATTGCATCACAAGTCCTATGAGGACAGGTTGAAGGAACTGAATATGTATTCCCTGGAGGAGAGGAGGGAGAGAGGGGATATGATAGAGACATACAAGTATCTTACAGGGAGGAACAGGGTGCAGGAATACACTATTTTTAAGTGAAAAAGATGTTCCAGGGCTAGAGGGCATGGGATGAAGTTGGAGGGAGGACGATTCAGAGGAAATGTGAGGAAGAATTTCTTCACAGAACGGGTGGTGGACAAGTGGAACACCCTGCCAGAGGAAGTGGTGGGGGCTGAAACAATCACGGGATTTAAGAATGCATGGGATAGACATAAAGGAATTCTGGAGGTCAGGTGTAAGGGGCAACAGACTTGTAGGAAAACATAAACTGAACTTACAAGCACAAACGGGCAGACTGGGTGGGCCACAGGTCCTTATCTGCCGACACTGTCTATGTATCTATGTATCTATGTACCTTAATGGAGCAGTATGTACAATACTTTAACAGTACATTCAAGCTGAAACAACTTAAACCCTCTCAACCTAAGGGGGTTTGATTCATTTTAGACAAAAATGAACACAGAAGGCTAGGAATTTAATTCAAATTGTTTCAATTCTTCTGTAAAACATGAATAATCCACTGAGAATCAAACTGCTGTTTGTCCACCCACGCCATAAAAACAACCAAGGACATTCATTGCCCCCTCCCTCGCTCGCTGAGCCTTTTTGCTATACCGTCTCTGTGCTGTGGCTGTCTCACACATCAAGCAGAAAAGGCAAGCTGCAGTGGGAATAACAGACGTGGTCTGGGAGTTAGGAGGTACAAGTCTATAAACTAGAATCAATCAGGAAAGTACATGCTCAATTTATGAATGTCTCTTTTGAAAGTATATATTTTTTTTGTTTTTATTTTCAGAATGTTGGCAGCCTTATAAGTCTAACCCGGGTTGGGAATAGTTTACTGTAGTCTCAGGGGTGGCTCAAGGATTTTCTTACGGGGTAATGTTTTTCCCAATATTAAGGGGTGCAGCAAGGTACATCATGGGTGGGGATCATCTCCTTTATCATAAAACTAATTTTTTTAAAATACACTAAAAGATACATTCAGTTGAAAATGTGGGCCCTTAACATGGTTTTTAACTGGGTCTCTTACAATTTCACAGTCGGTACTTCGTGCCAGACCCCCCCCCCCCAAAAAAAAACAATCTTTTTAAAAAGGGCACTGTCATATTTTCCACAGATTTTTGCCATAACAAGATGAAAGTATGATTGCAACCTCTAACACCAGAAGAATATTTACTTCCCCTCAGCTCACGAAACAAGTTATTATTTATTATTATTAATATTATTAATATTATGCATTTTTTATTTTTTTTTTATACTTAAGCAATTCTTAAAATATGTCATTGACATGAGATGTTGGATAGCATTTCTGGGCACATGTAACATAGAAACATAGAAAAGGAGCTATATGCTCACATTTGTGAGTGTTAAATGTTTTTTTTCTCTAAGGTTCCTTGGGATTTTGAGATTTTGTAATCTAGCTATTGTAAGTCTTTTAGGTATATCGTGTTGTTTGTATATTTCGGTGTTTGTACTTATATGTATTTAACATGGAACTTATTTTTATGTACTGTAACTAGTTAGGAACTTATACAGGCCTATCTTGTAAACTGGATTATGTCCAAATGATATGTATTACCAGTATAAAAATAAATTTTACCTACCTACCTACCTACCTACTGTCGGCAGATAAGGACTGCTAGGCCCATCCAGTCTGCCCGTAAGTTCTGTAGTTGATTACTGCTTTCTTACAGCTTTTAATTCTCCCCCTGCTTAACCTCTATGGTTCCCCTATGCCTGTGCCATGCATGTTTAAATCTAGCCACAGTGTTCGCTCCCACCACCTCCTGTGGCAGACCATTTTATGCATCCACCACCCTCTCCATGAAGAAAAACTTCCTAATAGTCCCTCTTAACCTGCCACCTTCCAATTTCATGTCATACCCCCTAGTTCTTGTACTCCTCCAGTATTGGAAGTCTCCGCACCCTGTTTATGCCCCTGAGGTACTTGAATATTTCTATCATGTCCCCTCTCTCCACCTCCTCTCCTCCAGCAAGTACGTATTGAGGTCCCTTAATCTCTCCTCATAAGTCTTGTGGAGCAAGCCCTGCACCATCTTAGTCGCCCTTCTCTGGACCGTCTCCAGCCTGTCCTTTCAAAGGTGCGGCCTCCAGAACTGCACACAGTACTCCGCGTGAGGTCTGACCAGGGCTTTGTATAACGGCATCACTACCTCATGCCTTCTGCTGGTGATACCCCTTGCCATGCACCCAAGCATGCCACTGGCCCTCCCTGCTGCCTCTGTGCTCTGCTTCAACATTTTCAGGTCTTCTGAAATAGTACCCCCAGGTCTCTTTCCTCTTTGGTGACTGTCAGCAACTCCTCCCCCCCAATCCTGTGGCTCTCCCCGGGTTACTCTGTCCCAGGTGCATAATTTTGCACTTTTTTGAATTAAACCTCAGTTGCTACTCTGCAGACCATTTCTCAAACTTCCCCAGGTCCCTCCTCATTTTCTCCACCCCTTCAGGAGTATCCACCCTGTTACAGATCTTTGTGTCATCCACAGACAGGCAGACCTTTCCTTCCAGCCCTTCTGCATTTGTCACCGATGAAGACATTGAACAGAACTGGTCCAAGGACTGATCCCTGAGGTACTCAGCTGGTCACCCTCCTCTCCTCAGATTGTACTCCATTTACCACCACCCTCTGTCTCCTGTCCATTAGCCAGTTCCTAACCCAGTTTACCACCATGTCTCCCATGCCTAGACCACCCCTCTTGTTAACCAGCCTCCAGTGTGGGACGGTGTTGAAGGCGTTGCTGAAATCAAGGTAGGCTACGTCCTCTGTGCCCACCTGATTTACTTCTTTCGACACTTAGTCGAAGAAGTCTATGAGATTTGTCTGATACAACCTACCCACAGTGAACCCATGTTGCCTAGTGTCCTGGGTACCAATAGCTTCTAGATGTCCCACTATCCTTTCCTTAAGCAGCGCCTCCATGATCTTCCCCACTACCGAGGTGAGGCTGACTGGCCTATAGTTGCCTGCTTCCTCACTACTGCCTGATTTGTGTAGAGGGATGACATGTGCCCCCCTCCAATCCTCTGGCATCACTCCTGTGTTAAGTGTCTTGGTGAACAGTGCTGCCAGAGGTTTTGCTAGCTCTCTTCACAGCTCCTGTAGCATCCTTGTGTAACCCCTAGATGGCGCTATCCCAGGGGCTACTACCCCTGCCTGATTTGCCACTAACAGGTTGAGGGGCCTGGATCCAATGGCGGGTGCCTCCACCCAGAGGTCAGGGTTTGCAATAGTTAAACTAACTTGGTCACAGCCCTCTGGGACACTGCAACCCCCCTTTCTTCCCACTAGTGGCCCACACAATATATCAGAATTACCTTCACAGTATACACTTACCCCCAGGTCTGGTTCCGCACTGGGACCTCCTGTGAAATGAGATACAGTGCAACAATCACAGTACAGTACTTTAACATAGACAAATACCTCAGGCAGTATAACTTTGCTGAAACAAGCAGCTCTGATTTATTTAGGGGATATAACAAGGACAGGGGAAATCAGGTTAATTAGCTTATCACTCTAATCATCTACATGGCTCTGTGCACAGGCCTATCCTTACCAGTTACTGTCCCTGGGTACCCAAGCCCTAGTGGCTAGTCCAAACTGTGGCAGCTGGTAGGGCCCTTTCACACAGAGAAAAGGAAAATTAAACAGTCAGCAGTACAGTAATTCCATTTGGATTTAATGTGGCAATTCAACAGGAGGACCCCAATTAGTACTCACGACCTCCAAAGAAGATAGGGTCCTTCAATGTCAGCAGGGCTCACTTGAGGTACACAAACCTCTTCACACATCCATATAAAAGAGCACTATACCAGGTAGGCTGCATCTGTATCCCGATCGCATTACTGCACAATACCGGGAGAACACACAGCAGATTCAGTTCCTGACAGACCCGAAAGTAATTTTCAGCAATTCCTCCAGTCTTCTACAGGGTGAGCCTGGTTTTCTCTTCAGAGATCCTTTGATTCTTTTCACAGGACGGATTCAGTCCTAACAAGCTGTTACACAAGCTGCAGACCGAACTCTGGGCCTTACACACGTTTTTTGACTAAAACTGCACACTGAAAAAGCACAGGGCTCCTTCCTTCTTCACTGCCAAAGCTCAACTGAAACTCCAACCGACAAAACCGGGCACTTCCTTTGAGTTCCTCCCAGTTCTTGACTGGATTGGATGTCACTCACAATAGACTGCTGCTGTTGGTCCAAAAAGGCACTGAAGTCTAAACTACATCTCCCAGAGTCACTGCCCATACAATCCTCTTGTGGCTGGCTCAGATTATGAGTCCAAGTTCTGATTCGTCCAAGGCACCATTTTAGAGCTAGCTTACCCCACACTGATTGGTCCAGTTCAGCAGTTCAAAACTAGAATGGGGAACTAGCAGACACAGTTCTGACTGCAAAGAAAGCAGGTTAGACAAACTGTATTTTCATTATTACTCTAAATTATTTCTGGCAAACAGTTACATCTTTCAGATAGGTTCCTTTGCACTCTAGTGACTGCAAAATGAAGTGAATTGGCAGCAGCTCGAGTGGTACTCAGAGAAGCACACAGTCCCCCATACAAACTAATATGTCTGCAAGCAGACAGCTCTTAAAGAGACAGTACCAGAGGCTCTAAAACACTCACTGATAAATGGCTTAAACGCCAAACACCATTCAGGCTTGGAGCATTCAAGCAAGCTCCTGGAAGTCTTTTGGGACCCCCATTTGCAGGGGGTTACACCTTCCTGGTTTGGGAAAGCTTGACGTCCCAAGGCAAGTACACTCCATAAGTTTTAACTGCAACCATATACATTTGCATTAGGCTCACACATGTAATCATCAGTCAATATATCATTTTACCAAGAATACATTTCTGAAACATTGCGATGACGTGACTCTTACACAGTATTACACACACATTGTACCATAACTCAAGTTATTACCTCTTGTACATGAAACCTGAAGGGGCCCTTCCTATCAGTTACCTTGGGGCTGGACGGGGCAGGGCACCATACTTAGAGGGCAACACAAGTAACTTGAGTTAGCACTGACGCCAGTTTGGGCAATGAGCTCGGGAC
Organism: Neoceratodus forsteri; assembly: GCA_016271365.2. Taxonomy (NCBI): domain Eukaryota; kingdom Metazoa; phylum Chordata; order Ceratodontiformes; family Ceratodontidae; genus Neoceratodus; species Neoceratodus forsteri. Next base: position 1,188,408,961 of record CM057451.1, on the reverse strand, counting down.
ACATACACTCCTTTATGGACAACATTGAGAGGCAAATCCACAGGCCTCCCAAGGGAATCATAACTGAGGTGCACCACAGGCTTTACAGCTCGACCAGTCTTTCTAGGGGAACTGTTACAGTCTCTGCACTCTGAGCCTCATTTTCAGCATTGTCCTCACTTGTCAGGGAGTCTCCATGGGGGTAGAGAGGCTAGAACTTGGGGCACTTTCAGCTCCAGGAGTTGCAGTTTCTGAGTCCACAACATTTGGCTCGCATGGAGAGCTGGACACTGGCAGTGGACTGTCAGGGCACTCAAATACTCTTCTTGTTCGGTGTATCACCAGTCTGCCCCAATCTATCATTTTCCTCCCTGAAAGCTCAAACAGTTCAACCATGCACAATGATTCCATTTCATCTGATCTGATGCTTTGCACTTCACTTTCTGGGAGCATTGGCTCCAGGGATGAAGCTGGGGGCTTAGACAGTCCAGAAGGCCCAGCTTTGTCTCCAGTATTGACTAGGGGATTGCCCGAAACAATTGACTCAGTTCGTAAGAAGGATAGTATTCAAAGTCACTCTCACTTTCTTCCGATATGGACTGACAGTCATGCTCAACAGGGACTTGTGGAGGGGAACACTTTAACTTTGCTTCTGTAGGTGCAGACTTTCTTGATCTTTTCTTAGCAGCAGCTCTAGTCACTGGTCCAGAGGGGGCATCTTCTAGGGCTCAGACTCAATTAAGATTTGTCCAATGGGCAGTAAATGATTTCTATGCATTGTTTTTACATCTTTGAATTATTCTCAGGCCTTACTTTGTACACTGGCAGATCATCTAGTTTGCCCACTACAATGTGAGGGAGATGGTGCCATCTGTCAGCAATCTTGTGCTTGCCATGCAGTCCCAGATTTCTTAGCAATACCGATCTCCTCCTGGAGTTCCTGTGCTTTCACCTTTTATCATACCTTTCTTTGTTGGCCAGATTTCTTTTGGCAGCCATGGTTTGAGCCAGTTGGTACGATGAGTTAGCTGGGCCTTTAACTTTTGCACATACTGTAAATAGTTGTCAGCTTGAACCCCATCAGAGAGACCCCAAAACACACATCTACTGGTAGTCGAGCTTCTCTTCCAAACATCAGGCGTAGGGGAGAATCCAGTGGCATCACTTTTGGTGCAGTTATAAGCATGTACCAGGGTGCTAATTTGTTGGCTCCATCTAGGCTTGTCCTTTGGGTGCAGGGTGCCTAGCATATCTAGCAAAGTGCGGTTGAAAGCGTTCAGGCTGTGGGTCCCCTGGGGGTGGTAAGGAGTGGTTCTGGACTTTCGCACTCCCCACAGAGAAAGCATCTCTTTGATCAGACGACTCAAAGTCTCTCCCTTGATCAGAATGGATTCTTTGTGGAGCCCCATAGTGAACAAAAAAGTTTTCTACAAGTACTTTGGCCACAGTGGATGCTTTCTGGTCTTTGGTGGGGAAAGCTTGGGCATATCTCGTGAAATGGTCAGTGACCACCAGCACATTACTGATATTTCTTTGATCTGACTCCAAACTCAGAAAATCAATACAGACCAGCTCCATGGGTGCACTGGTGGTGATGTTAACAAGGGGCAGCCCTCGGGGCAAAGCTTTCTCTGTAAGCAGTGACTACAAGTTCAAATGTGTTGCTCCACATCAGCCCCCATCTTAGGCCAATAGAATCTGGATCTCACCAAGTCAAGTATTCTGTCTATACCAAGGTGCCCCATGTGGTTGTGCAAGGACCTCAGTACTGAGTCTCGAAAGGCAGTGGGCAGCACTAGTTGTTGTTTGTCTACTTGTCCCCCTCTGTCTACTGTTTCTCTGTATAACAGTTTATTGATCAGTTTCAACTTAGGACCTTCTTTGTATAACAGTGCAGTTCTCTGAGATCAGTGGAGCGTAATTGGAACATCTTTTCCTGCATAGAGGGCTTCTAAAGCTGCTTTGATCATGGGATCACGGATTGAGCCCGCCGAATACTGTCATTGTCCAGCTGAGGCAGTGCACCAATGTCTATTGCAGAAAAGTGGCAATAAGCAGCAGGTATGCATTCTCAGAGGCTCCTAGCTAATCCACCATGCAGTCCACTGCGTCCGCGGACATTTGTTCCTCCCTGTCAAACTCTCGGCAGAGTGCCCGAATGTCAGGTTCTGCCAATCGGACCCAATCATTCTGGGGAACAGGCTCCAGGAGAGAGCATCAGCATCTATGTGGTTCAGACCTGCTCGGTATTCGAGAGCATAGTCATATGTAGATAATGCAGAAAGCCACCTATGGCCAGTGGCATCCAACTTAGCTGAGGTCTGCACATAGGTCAAAGGATTATTGTCAGTTTTACTAGTATTTTAGCCCCATACAAGTACTCATGGAATTGGTCAACAATAGCCCACTCAAAGCTAGGAACTCTAACTTATGTACAGGATAGTTCTTTTCGGATGGGGTCAGGCTCTACTGGCAAAGGCCACTGGTCTCAGGCCATTCTCGTGCTCTTGGTACAACACAGCCCCCAACCCTTGCAAGCTAGCATCAGTGTCAGGACGTAAGGTTTTCTTGATAGGCATAGGCCAGCACTGGAGCATGGGTAAGTTGATATATGATCTCATGAAAAGCAGTCTCACAATCAGGAGTCCAGCGGGCCCCAAATACTTTCACTCGGATGAAAATACACTCTTTCAGTCTTGAGGGACGCTGACTTTGGTATTTTTGTGGGTTGGGGATACCCTTGAGTAAGGTTAAGTAAAGGCTGATCATCTTGAATAGTCCTTGATGAAGCGCCTATAATAACCACAGAATCCCAGGAATCTTTGCAGTTCTTTTAGATTTTTGGCTGTGGCCAGGTGGTCAAGGCCTCAACTTTACTTGGGTCGGTCTCTATTCCTCGGTGGATACTATGTGTCCCACATACTTTACTGATGTTTGAAAGAATTGACACTTATCACTGGACAGTTTAAGCCAAAGTCCTCCAGTCGGTCCAATACCTTAAATAATCTGCTCTCATGTTCCTCCAGTGAGCTGCCAAACACAATAACATCATCTAGGTATACCAGGCACTCTAGTAAGTTCATGTCCCCACTGCACGCTCCATCAATCGTTGAAAAGTGGCTGGGGCACCTGAAATCCCTTGAGGCATCCTCATGAATTCACAGAAGCCAGCCGGACAGATAAAGGCCGCTTTCCCACGGTCCTCTGGGGCCATCGATCTGGTAGTACCACCGCGGAGATCCAGCACAGAGAACCACTTGTTCGCTTAGGCAGTCCAAAGTATCCTGAATGCGGGCATTGTGTACTGATCAGATAGTCCGCCGTTTAAGGTGCGATAATCCACACACATCCTACTGTTCCATTCTTTTCCTCACTACCACAATGGGGAAGCATAAGGGCTTCTGGATTCTTGTATTACACCAGCAGCTAACATCTCTTGCAGATGCCGTCCTCACATCATCTATGTCAGCAGGTGCCAGGCGTCGAGACTCTCACGAAATGGTCTTTTCGTCATGCAGCGGATATTGTGCTCAGCTCCTTGCACGCATCCTACATCCCATTCCTTTAAAGAAAACACCTGGTCTCTGGGCAAGCTTCACTGATCCTCACTTTCCATTCAGCTGGCAGCGGGAGTCGCCAAATCAAACAAGTCAGGCGTTACTCTGTCATTCTTCCTGAACTCTTGCTGCTGGGTAGCACTGCAGTGTCTGCACAATGCACATTAGCCAGGATGCAACCTCTATTTACTCGAATGTCTCTTTCAGACACATTATGAACTTGGACCATTACCCTTCTGGCATAAGCATGGGCTCTAGCGGGCAAAATACTAGGCTTGACCAGCAGTCCCTCTGGCAATTTTCCATCGCCTGGTGCATCCAACATTAATATTTTATTCTTAACATCCTTTCTGATACGGACCTCTCCCTGTAAGGTACACTGGGCATTTGGCGCCAGGATCAGAGACTCAGGATCCTTCTTCCATACAATTCGAACCGGTTCCTCTGGTTCTGTTTTTCAGCATCTCTCTGTGCCTCATAGGCCTTCTTAATAAAGCCGAACTCTTAAAGCTCTACTAGTCTTTGACCCTGTTTTCATAACACAACTGTGCCAGCCTTCCAGAACATATGAGCATTTGTTCCAATCAACAAAGGGACACCATCTTACAGTCCAGTGGGGGACACACTAAGGCTAGGTCTCTACTTGTTCGGCCACTCCAGCCACGGAGGTGGGGAAAGACAGCCAAATTGGATATACCCGAATAGGGTAGGCCTCTCACTTAACCCCATACATGCAGTCCTTCTAATGGTTGTAAGGGTACGTCTGACAAATGCTTCTGATACCAATCCTGGAACATAATTGTCACTTGGGAGCCACTGTCTAATACAGCTCTTGTAGACACTCCATTCACCTTTACAGTGGTCTCCATGGAGGGACCCACTATTCTGGACCAGTCTGGAGAGAGCGGTAGTGGAGCCTGGGCAACTGACCTTGCCACAAGGACGTGAATTAGCATTTTTGGTGCCCTCACTGGGATCATGTCGTGCACCTCTTAACCACTGATTTCTTCTCCGAAGCTCTCCTTGTAGCCTATATGCAACTTTGTCAGTGTCTTTGGGGACTGGCATTCCCTTCATGTGCCCATCTTTCCCACAATTATAGCAAAACATACTTTCTGGAGTTTGAGCTGGCCAAGGCGCCACACTGGGAGTGAGGCAGGGTATTACTAACTGGAAACCTGGGTGCCATCTCTGTCTGCGGCGTGATAAGCATTTGGAGACATCTCGTCAGTTTCTCAACTTCCATGGTCAAGGAATTGAGTTTGGAGCTGTTATCAGCAGGAGATACATGGGTGGGTACCCCCAACCCCATAGCAGATGCAGTCGGATATAGGCCAGGGTCCGTACTTGCAGGCGTGGCCTTCATAAAGGGACTGTTTTTGAATTCCCGGATCTCTCTCAACAGTTCACCCCATTGTGGCATATCTTTTTCCTTGTCAGAGCACTCATTGACTGTCAACCTCTGCCCCTGAACTTCACTTGATGGGTCACCCTCAGTTACTCGGGTCGTAGCCACAGCTGTTGGTGCAGGTACCTCCCGAGGTCGCCTTTTCTCAACTCCTCGAATTCTCTCATTAACTCATCATAGGAGGGTGGGGATTCCAGTCGATTTGCCATAGAATTTACAACAGCAGTTCTGAGAAGGGGCAGACTTACGGATTCTGTCCAGTCTGGTTCGGTCCAGTTCAATCGCTGGCAACCACCTTTCTGAGGCATTCTTGCAACAATTTTCACAGCCGAGAGACATACACAGACAACAACTCCCCTTGGTACTGTTGTGCATTTCTTACTCTCCACCATAGGTCCTCATCAGAATCTGGGCTCCCATACACATTCTCCAAGGCCTCAAGATAGGCCTGTGCAGTCGCTCAGGGTTACTGGCCTCTGCTTAGCACGGATGATAGCCAGGGCAGGACCTCGAGGATCTCACTAACCCTCTTTCCTTTTCACCTTCCGAGCATTGCCATCTCTAGCACTTGGGGGCAACATAGTCTATCCAGGTCTCCCAGTCATCCTCCCCTGGGGGGTGGGAGGTGCCAGAGAAGATCCTCAACCTTCGGTAAGAGTCGTGACTAATGGCAGGTGCAGAAATAGGAGTCTGCATTGGTTCAGCCACCATTACGGGCACTGGAGCAGGAGAGGGTGTTGGGGAGGAACACCCCAGGTGGCAAGAATAGTTTCTTCAAGTCCTCCACAGTTTTCCTCTCCCAGCAACCATTCAGCAAATTCTCCTCAAAGTTTCATAGTAGTGGTGGGGCTGATTCCCCCGGTCTTTACTGTCCTTAGTTATCACTCTCCAAGCAGTGAGGGCTCCCTCTGGGGTAATGGTCTGTGGCACTTTGGAGCTATCTATGGGATCCTTAAACTCTACTAGGGCCAGGAAAGTGTGGGTGAGCAGATTAGCATGCCGACCCACCACCACAGGGATTTGTAAACCTTCCACCTTGGAAAGTACTCCTGCACAGTGTCCGTATTGATACCAGGGGATGTCCAGGATAAGCATAGCATTTTGGGGTGATCTCCTCCCAGTACACCACTCCACCAGCCGGTGCACAGCCACTTCTGTCGGGTACCCATTTTTTCTTAACAGTGGTTCAGAATATGGCCACTAGAGGACACACAATCCAGCGGTGAGCCTCCAAGATGTAACCCCTAGATGGCACTATCCAGGGCTACTACCCTGCCTGATTTGCCACTAACAGGTTGAGGCCTGGATCCAATGGCGGGTGCCTCCACCCAGAGGTCAGGGTTTGCAATAGTTAAACTAATTGGTCACAGCCTCTGGGACACTGCAACCTCTTTCTTCCCACTAGTGGCCCACACAATATATCAGAATTACCTTCACAGTATACACTTACCCCCAGGTCTGGTTCCGCACTGGGACCTCCTGTGAAATGAGATACAGTGCAACAATCACAGTACAGTACTTTAACATAGACAAATACCTCAGGCAGTATAACTTTGCTGAAACAAGCAGCTCTGATTTATTTAGGGGGATATAACAAGGACAGGGGGAAATCAGGTTAATTAGCTTATCACTCTAATCATCTACCTATGGCTCTGTGCACAGGCCTATCCCTACCAGTTACTGTCCCTGGGTACCCAAGCCCTAGTGGCTAGTCCAAACCGTGGCAGCTGGTAGGGGCCCTTTCACAGAGAAAGGAAAATTAAACAGTCAGCAGTACAGTAATTCCATTTGGATTTAATGTGGCAATTCAACAGGAGTGACCCCGAATTAGTACTCATGACCTCCAAAGAAGATAGGGTCCTTCAATGTCAGCAGGGCTCACTTGAGGTACACAAACCTCTTCACACATCCATATAAGAAAGCACTATACCAGGCAGGCTGCATCTGTATCCGATCGCAATTACTGCACAATACCGGGAGAACACACAGCAGATTCAGTTCCTGACAGACCGAGTGCAATTTTCAGCAATTCCTCCAGTCTTCTACAGGGTGAGCCTGGTTTCTACTCTTCAGAGATCCTTTGATTCTTTTCACAGGACGGATTCAGTCCTAACAAGCTGTTACACAAGCTGCAGACCGGAACTCTGGGCCTTACACACGTTTTTTGACTAAAACTGCACACTGAAAAAGCACAGGGCTCCTTCCTTCTTCACTGCCAAAGCTCAACTGAAACTCCAACCGACAAAACCTGGCACTTCCTTTGAGTTCCTCCCAGTTCTTGACTGGATTGGATGTCACTCACAATAGACTGCTGCTGTTGGTCCAAAAAGGCACTGAAGTCTAAACTACATCTCCCAGAGTCACTGCCCATACAATCCTCTTGTGGCTGGCTCAGATTATGAGTCCAAGTTCTGATTCGTCCAAGGCATCATTTTAGAGCTAGCTTACCCCACACTGATTGGTCCAGTTCAGCAGTTCAAAACTAGAATGGGAACTAGCAGACACAGTTCTGACTGCAAAGAAAGCAGGTTAGACAAACTGTATTTTCATTATTACTCTAAATTATTTCTGGCAAACAGTTACATCTTTCAGATAGGTTCCCTTTGCACTCCTAGTGACTGCAAAATGAAGTGAATTGGCAGCAGCTCGAGTGGTACTCAGAGAAGCACACAGTCCCCCCATACAAACTAATTATGTCTGCAAGCAGACAGCTCTTAAAGAGACAGTACCAGAGGCTCTAAAAACACTCACTGATAAATGGCTTAAACGCCAAACACCATTCAGGCTTGGAGCATTCAAGCAAGCTCCTGGAAGTCTTTTGGGAACCCCCATTTGCAGGGGGGTTACACTTGGGTGTATGCCATCTGGTCCCATTGCTTTGTCCACCTTCAATTTAGTGAGTTCCTGCAGGGCTCTCTCTTCCATGACTGGACTGTTGTCCACCTCTTCCCCCTTGGCTTCTGATGCTCGGCTGTGGTCCCTGTCCCTCTCCCTCTTCTGTGAATACGGAACAAAAGTATTTATTCAGTATTTCTGCCTTATCCATGTCTCCCTCCTTACACTCCCCTTCCTCCCCTTTAGGTCCTACAATCCCCCCACCCCGATTTGTCTGTGCCTTTGCTGTCCTCACCGCCCTCCCAGATTCCTTTAGGTACTTTTGGTATACCTCTCCGTCCTCCTCCCTTTGTGTCTCCTTGTATTTCTGGAACCCTGCCCTTTTAGCCCTTACCTTTTCTGCTACCTCTTTTGAGAATCATAGTGGTCATTTCCTTCTCTTGCCTTTTGATACCAATCTAAAGCATTTGTTTGCTGCTTCCACTATGGCTCCTTTTAGGTTCTCCCACTGCTCTTCCACGCCCCCTCCTGTCCCCCTATTCTCCAGGGCACTTTTGACAACTCTCCCCATTTCAGCAAAGTCTGTCTTTTCAAATCAAAAACCTTCACCCTAGTGTGACTTGACTGAATCCCTGTCTGTATGCTGAACCACACTATGTGGTGATCACTGGATCCTAGTTGCCCCCTCCCACACCAGGACATCAGTGATTCTTTCCCTGTTGGTCATTAATAGATCAAGAATCACCTTGTCTCTGGTGGGATCAAGCACCAGCTGCCTGAGTCCTGCCCCTTGTAGGGAATCCGGGATGCCTCTGCATCGGGCTGAAGCAGCTACCTGGTGGTCCAATCCCTGTCTGGCATATTGAAATCCCCCATCAGCAGAATCTCACCTTTCATTGCCATTTCATGACCTAGTGATTAGAGCACTATGCTGCGAACCTGGAGATCCAGGTTTGAATCCCACCACCATCACTCATTGTGTTACTGAGCAGGACTCTTAATCACCCTGTAAACTCTCATATCTATCTCTGTACTCTTTCACTTTCCATGTGGGTTGAAAATAGCTGCAATATAATCTCCCTTCATGTCCTGAATTTTAAAGCAGTTTTGGATATAGTTTATATGAAAGATACCATATAAAAACAAAACCCTTTTCCTTATGAGCACCCAAAACCCATGTTTAGTTAGCTTTTTATCCAAGTGATTTTATCATCTGTGTCCTTGACTCACTAAGAGGGGCACCCTTGATTGCCAATGCTCCCTCAAACGATGCCAGTAAAGAGGCAGTGAGGGTGGGCCTTTGTGGGCTCTGGGATGGTGGGGGGAGGAAGGAAGAAAGAAGAGCACCCCTCAGACCTTATCACTGCACAGCTCCTTCACCATTCTAGTTGATAGGGTAACCAGGAAGAAGCATCCAAGTCAGTAGTAAGAGAGGAGAAGGGGGCCTTCAAGGGAGGAGGCCCAATTGGGGGAGGGAGAGGCCATCAGCACTGGAGGAGGCCGTTGCTGGTAGGGGACTCCATAGTCAAGGGGGGTAGAGTTGGGGGCTGAGGATGCGAAAAATAGGGTACTAACATACCTATGAGGCACTTCAGCAAGGAAGACTGGAGGGTGGATAGTAAAGATTGCCAGGGAAGAGGGGGTAGGGAGGCAGCTGGATGTCATTGTTCATCTGGGAATGAATGACCTGGCAAGGGACAACGTGGGGTAGTGCAGTATAGGTTTGGGGAGTTGAGAAGGGACCTGAAGCAGGTAACAGGCACGGTGGCCTTCACTGAGGTGCTGTCTTTCTATGGTTATGGGAAAGCTAGGGAACTCTGCACCAGGTCCTTCAATGAGTGATTAAAGGCATAGCGCAGGGAGGAAGGTTTTGGCTACATAACAGACTGAAGTCCCACCTGGGAGGATGGAGGCCTGTGCAAAATGGATGGCCTCCATCCATTCTGGAGGGGAACAGCAGTCCTGGATGAAAGATTTAGCTGCTATTTTGATTGGCATTTAAACTAACCAAACAGGAAGGCAGAACAATTGAGGAAGGAAGAGATTACCTCACCCAGAAATCAGAGAAACATGGAAAAGAAGCCCAGGGGGAAGAAATTTATCCGGGGTAGAGAGGAGTAAGGGCAAGAAGGAAGATTAGGAAGAGGAACTAAAGTTGGGAGACAGGGTGAGGAGGGTAGGCATAGAGATAGCAAACAGTGAAAGGACAGCACTGGGGAAACGGAAGGGTTGAGGGATGGAAGCAGGAAGGCAGGGCAGGTTAGGGGGAGAGAGGGATGAAGAGAATGGAGAGCTATGTGTGCCATGCAAGGGCCTAGGAAACAAAATTCCTGACATTGAGGCGATCATTGCAGAGGCAGACCTGAATCTGGTGACCATGATGGTGTCATGGTGCACTGACAACCACAGCTGGGAAGCTGCCATCCCAGGCTGCACCATGTTGAGAAGGACAGGTCAAGGAGGAAAGTTGGGGGAGGCGGTGTTTTATATGTGAGGGAGAGTACAAAGGTCACTGAGATATGGGGGCACCAGGGGGATAAGGAAATGCTAGAGGTACTATGAGTCAGCCTCGAGGCAGGATTAGGGGACTTTATTTGCATGGGGGGTGTACAGACTACCAGCACAGGGGAGGAATTAGACAGAGCTTTGGGGGAAGTCACTGGTAAAATGGCAAGCAAGGATGGGGAAGTATTGATTTTGGGGTACTTTAATCTTCCGGATGTAGACAGGGGCATTCTGGACACTGCTGCAACCATATGCCAGTGCTGCATCAACAACTTTACAGCGATCTCATCAACAGCGACAAGAATAACAGATTGCTGTAAAGTTCGCTCAGGACCCCGGCACTGCTTCCCCTGCTCTTGTACCCCATCCCTGAACCAGCTCTGACTCGGAGTTGATTATAATAAAATACGGGGGGTATGGGGGCTCTCAAAAAAACCCACAATTGCGGTCCACATAATGCCGTCACTGTAATGTTGAGTCAACATATTTTTGTCAATGCGGCGTCATAGCTCCAGCTGCAACAAGAAGCAGGGCCATCCTCAACTCCATACAAAGGGCATTTTTCAGGCAGCTGGTTTTGGAATCCACTAGGAACAGGGCAGTGCTGCATATGGTATTTACAATCAGGGACAGCATCACAGACATCACAGTGGGTAGTTGCTTGGGTATGAGTGATCATGGTAATGTGTGGCTTGGCATATGGATTGGGCAGGAGGGTTCTGGACTTCAGGAAGACATATTTTTTTGAACTGAAAAACTGCCTCAGTAAATACCTTGGGGGGGGATGTTTTGGGGGAGTGGAGGTTCAATGGAGAAGGACTAAGAAGGAAATAGTCAAGACAATGCCATGCTGTTTGAAGGTTGTGAAAAATGGCAGGAGGAGGAAGAGGCCACTATGGTTTTCTAAGGAGGTGGCAAAGGCAGTGAAGGAGAAGAAAGCAGCATTTAGGAAGTACAAAGCAACCCAGATGGAAGCATACAGGGAGGTATATCTGGTAAAGGGAAGCAGGAAGGAGGGTGAGGGCAGCTAAAGCACAGACAGAGGAGAGGCTAGATAATGAAGTCAAAAAAGGGGACAAGACCCTTTTCAGGTATGTGAGTGAAAAGAGAAAGAGAAGGGAAGGGATAGTGAGAATCAACAGGGTGGGGAGGACTGTGCTGAGAAAGATCAAGAGAAGGCTGAAAGTTTAAACGATTACTTCTGCTTAGTCTTTACAGTAAAGGGAAGGGGGACAGGCCAGCATGTATCAGCAACTACCAGTGAGGGGGGTGCTGGAGTGGATACAAGTCCATTCTCAGTAGAGAGTATCTGGAAGGGGTTGGAAGTCCTAAAGGAGAATAGGGTGATGGGGCCAGACAGGATTCACCCAACAGTCATAAAAGAATCAAGCACTGTGCTAGCCACCCTTCTGGCAGTGCTGTTCAGTGCATCATTAGAGATGCAGATAGTTCCGGAGGACTGGAGGTGGGCCATTGTGGTCCCTCTACACAAACATAACAGGGAGGAGGCTAACATCCACAGGAGAGTCATTCTTACATCAGTGGTTGGAAAAGTAATGGAGACACTACAGAAAGAGAAGCTTGTGGGGCACCTTGAGGCTATTGGGCTGCAGGACCACTGGCAGCACAGTTGAGGAGGGAAGGGAATCATATCAAACACATCTCATAGAGTTCTTTGACTGGGTCACTAGGGAGGTTGATCAAGGGAGGCAGTTGATGTAGCTTATCTGGACTTCAGTAAGGCTTTTTTTTTTTTATTTTAACACCGTACCACACAGGAGGCTAGTTTAATAAGCATTTGTCAATGCTGAATGTTGTCGCGCTGACATTGGCTTTGGTAGTGCAGTGTGGAAACACATTTTGGGCAGGATGTGAAACATGACAGCTGTACTGTTCATAAGGAGGTGTAAAAAAATGGCAGTGTTGAAAATGTGGGATGTAAATATTGCAAATTTGCGAAGTTACAAGGGTGCGTGGGAAATGCGCAATGCACGCTTATAACACAGTCATTTTATGGACTTTCAGCACCAAATTTTCAACATAGGCATTTTAGCACCTCTGCTCATGTACAGTGTCACTGTCATTTCCTCACACTGTCCCAAAAAGTGATTTCGCACAGCAACCGCGCTATTCTGCGCCGGACGTGCAAAAACACATTTTGGGCAGGATATGTAAAATGACAGCTGTACTGTTCATCAAGAGGTGTGGAAATGGCAATGGTGAAAATCCAGAGTGAAAAAATCACAAATGCACAACGTTACGAGCGTGCATGCAAACTGCAAAAAAGTCATTTTATGGAGTATCGGCACCAAATTTTCAACATAGGCATTTTAGGACCTCTGTTCATGAAAAGTGTCACTGTCATTTTCATAATGTGCCCGAACACTGATTTCCCACAGCAACCATGCAATTGTGCGCCGGAAGTGCAGAAGCACCTTTCCGCCAGGATGTGAAAAATGACAGCTGTACTGTTCACAAGAAGGTGTAGAAAATGACAATGTTGAAAATCTGGTGTGAAAATATTGCGACTGTGGGATTACAGTGTGTGTAGCAACCTCGCAACTCACGCCAGCAACACAACCTATTTTGGATTTCCAAAATTTGCAACATAGGCTTTTGAGAGCCCACCTCATGAACGCTGCCACTGTCCTTTGTTACTATCCCAAAAGGCGATTCCACACAGTGACTGTGAAATCACCTTTTGGGACCATTAACGCCATGACAGTGCTAGAATTCATGAGGAGAGGTCCCAAAACCCCATGTTGAAAATTTGGTGCAAAAAATCTAAAAATTCCCAAGATATGCATCAAAGTTGAAAAACCCTATTTATTCCATTATGCAGCTTACCGGCATTTCCTCAGTTCGCGGTTGGCTTTGAAGAGTGCAGGCGTGTTCCCGGTCCACGAAGATCATCATGTCAAGCTCCAGAGGTAAGTATGGGAGAGGGGTGGGAGGCAGGGTGCACAGTGGGTGGGTGCGGGTGGTGGGAGGGGGTAGGAGACTCGAGGACAGTTTTCTGTTTACAGGTGTTAAAAAATCATCATGGACGTTTTCTTTTTTATAGGCTTTTTTTGGGATACAGTACGACGGGGATTGAGCACCCCATCGGCACATAGGGAGCGGGGACACTAGCTGAGGGGATTGGGCACCCCTCAGCACAGAAGGGGGACATCATGCTGATGGGGAGGGTCCCTCGCTGGCACATTACAGTGGGAAAGGGGGGACAGATGCCAACGGGATTGTGCACCCCTCCGGCAAACAACGAAAGTGGGGGGCACATGAGCCGAGGGGGATTGGGCACCCCCTCAGCAAGCAAAAAAGGAGGGGGGACACATTATGCTGACGGGGAGTAGTGATCGGCCCCCAGGACGAGTCTGCAGGCATTGTTAATGAGAGTCTTTACCCTTTTCAGTGCCGAGTCCATTGATGCGCTGTAGAGGACTAGCCCGTAATCAATAGTGGCCAGTATTGAGCTCTTGGTTACCAGGCTCAGTGCCTTTTGGGTCAAAGAGTTTCTATGTCTGTAGAGGATCCCCAGTTTGGCATTTGATGTTTTGATGACTCTGTCAATATGGTTGCTGAAGGAGATTGAATCATCTATCAAATCAAATCAAATCAAACTTTATTTACAAAAAAGCGCATTTCCAAAACCAAGGTACTTGTACATAATTAATTAAAATAAATCAATAAATAAAAACAATTAATTTAAACCATAAATACAACAAGTTAAAACTCATAACAGTGGCATTAAAAATAAATATACGCTAGGCTAAAAAGAAATGTTTTCAAAGCTACTTTAAAGTTTTGGACAGTCGGGCAATCTCACACCTGACGAGGTAGAGAATTCCACAGGGTTGGGGACATAAAACTAAAAGACCTGGCCCCAGATGTCTTTAAACAAACCCTTGGAATCTCTAGCAATCCCTTGTCAGTGGATCAGAGAGAGTAGGAGGGACAGTAGGGATGAAGAAGATCTTGCAGGTAACCAGGTCCCTGGTCAAGTAGGGCCTTATAGGTCAGAAGACTGACTTTGAAGGTGATCCACCACCGTACCAGCAGCCAGTGCAGTCCACGGAGCACAGGCATTATATGACTGGTCCTAGACATACCAGTCAATAGCCTGACTGCCGCATTCTGCATGAGCTGCAGGAGGCAGATATCAACCCCCGGTAACCCAAGGTAAAGGGCATTGTAGTAGTTAAGGCAGGAGGTAACGAAAGACATGGACCAAGGTTGGAAGATTATCGGAAGGAACCAGATGCTTCATCTGGGCGATATTCCTCAGATGGTAGAAAGAGGTTTTGACAACTGCCGACACCTGAGATTTAAGTGTCAAACAGTCGTCAAACATAACGCCCAGGTTCCGCACCCGGTCTGAGGTAGTTAGCTGAATACCCCCAAGCCATAGACCTGAAGGTGATCCCGTCAACAAACCCGCCTCCTGGCAACCTGGGCCCACAACCAACACTTCAGTTTTTTCTGGGTTTAACCACAGCCAGCTCACATTCATCCAATCCTGGATTTCAGCACGACAGTTGTTAAAAACCGAAACAGCAGCATCCTGGCCAGGCACAAAGGACATGTATAGTCCTAGTAGTATCTAGTAGGATGCCCAGATATTTTCTTTCTGCTATGAGGTAAAGTGAAATTCATCAACTTCGTTTTTTTGTAGTTTAGAAGTAGTTTGTTTTGGGCAAACCATGACTCGAGTTTCGTAAATGAATCCTGGTGTGATTTGTTAATGTCGTATGCATTGGCTCTTGGGGCAGAGATGATGGTGTCACCTGCATACAGAACCATGTTTGCAGAGCAAGCTGAAGGCAGCGAGTTGATAAACAGACTAAATAGTAATGGGCCAAGTATAGACCCCTGCGGCACCCCCAGTGTCACCTCTTTGGGATCAGATTTTATCCCAGCTATCTTAAAGCAGCAGTACAACGAAAAAAGTTATTCCAAAAAGCTAATTTTCTGCTATGGTTATGAAAATGATTGGCAGAACTGTTGATTTGGGTTTTCTGGATGCTTTCTATGCTGTGTTATGCACATTTGCATTTTTGTCTGGATTTCTACCCTCCTGGGGTCCTCAATACTATTTATATGCAAAAATGAGGCAGCCATCTTTTTTCTTGAGAAATAATTCCATTAAAACTTTCATAAAATTCTTAAATGACAATGAAAACTGGAAATAGTACCACCAAAATAAATAGGAAGACATCTGGCATCAGTCAGGAAGAAAAAAAGGTGGGGTCAAATTTTAGCCCATTTTCGTTGCACTGCTGCTTTAACTCATTGTGTCCTGAGCGACAGATAACTCCCGAACCAGTTGACTGTGTCGAATGACTGGGCTAATGACACAAGGTTTCCAAGCAGTATTTGGTGGTTTACAGTGTCAAAGGGTTTTGTTAGTTCTATAAAGGTAGACCCTACAGCCTTGCCACTGTCTAGGGTGTCATATAGGGGAGCAGTGCATTCTACCAGTGCAGTGATGGTACTATGGTTTCTTCTGAAACCATGTTGTTGCTCACACAGAAGACTGTACTTGTTGAGGTATTCAACAATCTGATCTGCCACAATTCTTTCGAGTGCCAGAGAAAGAGGAGGGAGTATCGATATAGGCCTGTAGTTTCCCAGGCAGGTCTCGTCTCTGAGAAGAATGGCAACAAAGGACACTGAGACCAGGATTTTAGATGCAGAAGTTCAGGCAATTTGCCAAAATTTATTTACATAACAAAAATAACAAGTGGACTGTTCACGACAAAATAAAACTCAATAAGGCAACATAAATACATTCTCAGGAAATTTCTCTCTAGAAAACGCCAGAGAACGTTCTCCTGACATGTACTGACTGCCCAGCACATGAAGACTAACTGGACAATGGGCTTATCCTGCTTAAATACTTGAGCTAGCCCATGTGACCAGATAGCTCCTCCCACAATCCAGAACATTTTCCTATTTTCCTTAAAACAAAGCTTTTTATTACATCCAAAATATTATTTAGATTTATATTCTCATGAAAATATCAATAACATTCAGAAAAAGATAAAGTATTCAGGCTCTGTGATGTTTTACTGTCCTTACCAATGTAGCTCCTCCCACACTGAAGGTGTGGTGCATAAAGTCAAGGAGAACAGGGCCAACCACCATACCTCTCAACCTCCTGCCTCATAAATCGGGACAATACTTGAAAAAATCAGGGACAAAGGACCAAAATCAGGGACACGTTTTCAAAATTAATGATAGCCACTCAGGAAGCTGGTAGAGTGAGGGACTTAGGCCCAGATATTCAAACTGTGCCCAAAAAGTATGCAATAGCAGGAGCAAGCGCAAGTCTATTGCACCCATGTGCAACAGATGCGATATTCAAAAAAGGAGCAGGCCAAATTGCGCCTACAGCCAACGTCTGAATATCGCACAACCTGCACCATAGCGCAACTAGGGAAGGGAAGCTGAGCAGATATGATGCGCTATGGCACAACAAGGGATGTTCAGCTGAGCAGTCCAGAGGCACCATAGCACAAGCAGGGAGCCCCCCAGCTGCAGAGCAATGTAACAGCACAATCAGGGAGGTAGGGGCCCACCACCCATGCAACAGATGGGCACAGGAACATACAGCAGAACAGACATTGCCCCCCCCACACCCCAAGCACTGCACAACTAGGGGAGGGCTGGAATAACCACTGGTCCATGTAGTCAAGCAACCAACCCACAGCCTGGCCATGGTGCCCCATCACACCTACTGGCAAGCTGTGACTGGCACACAAGGAGGGCGGACCACCCTGTGCCACACCATCCCCCCAGTGCACAGCACACCCTGCACTGTGACCCTCAGACAACCCCCCCATGAGCAGTGACCACCACTGCAGGAATCCCCATGCATGCCACCACCCCCACAGTGGCAGTGCAACCCTGTGCACCACAGAACCATGCAAGCCAGCCCCACCATGAGCACCCATCAGCAGGTTGCAGCACACGGCAATACAACAACGGCAGACAAAGTACCACCACGCACAGTCCCCCGGGGTACTGCTGAGAGACCGACCATGCGTTGGCACAAGAGTGACCCCATATTAGACGGTCATGTAGTTGACACCTCCCCAAGTGGTACAGCGCTCTGCACAGTATTCCAGTAACACACCCCGGCCCACCACTGGCCACAACAGCCAGCACAGACACCCACAGTGGTGCGTGGAAGCATGCACCACAGCAGATGCCACACAGGGTCTGGACAGACACCCACCCATACTCAAAGGCACAACAATACAGGGACGCAGTAGTGGGGCAACCAAGCCCCCACTGTGGGCCCATGTAAGCTGTGTACACACAACCTGCAGTCCACCATGGCACTGGAGTGCCAACCTCCCTTCGCAGGCACCGTGGACCAATACCTCACCTTGAGTCACCCAGAGCACAAGCCACAGAAAGTGGGGCACATCCCCTGCAGCACACACAAGCCACAGCATGGAGGTGGGGCAATGACCTTGTTGCCCACAGTGCCACCTGAGCCAGGCATGCACCACATCAGTGACATGGGCAACCCAGCAAAGTGACGGGTACAGAGTCCACCCTGCAGGGAATGCCACCACTGACATGCCAGCAGATCATGCAGGTCACAGACAGGCATGTGTGTCTGCTGCACAGACCATGGACGGGCTGATGAGTACATCACGGACACAGAGTGCGCACCATGAACCACCGCACACAGTCATCTAGTGCACGGGGAACAACACACACAACACAGACACTGACTGATATCTACCCCCACACCATAGACATGTCCACACAGACACACACACATACCCATGACTGCACCACCCCTGATGCCATGCACACCACTGCAGCTGAGCACCTATAGCCTGCTGCAAATCAGAGACCACCACGGTATTCATAGAAAAGTCAAATGTATTATAAAAATAAATAAATCAACTATTTACAAAAACAACAACTATATACATTTGGTTGGGGACACAAAAAAGGTGTGGCTGGGCAGGGGGAAGGGGTGGACAATTGGGATGGGATAGGAGGGGTGTGAGGGTGTGTCCGGGGGGGATGGGAGGTCAGGGACAAGGGACTATTGTTGGCCATGCTGATCCAGACTCTGGCTCCCCCTCACTCTGCGCCTCCGTAGAACCTCCGATTCGTCGATCCTCCGAAGGATGGACACTGTCTCCTGTACCAGGGCGAGTAGTTCCCTCATGGTGTCCCTGATCTGCCTCAGATGTCTCACACCTAGGACAAGGGAGCACAGTCAACACATGTGAATGCACAGCCCCATACAGCCCGCCCACTGTGCATGGCATACGGCCATGGGACATACCACTGTGATGGTGTGTGACCAGCCGCAGTGATCACGTCCACATGCCCACCCAGGCGCATACAGCCATAAGGAATGCTGCACACACCCACCAGCCAAGTCTTGCACAGCACCACTGTGGCTGTCTAGTGACATGGCTATGTGGTGCAAAGGCAGTGGCACAGCCATGCACCTGGTGCATGCATGCACCACCAGTGACGCACGCCCAGGCATGCATTGCCACTGGACAGTGTTGACTGTAACAAATAGCGTGCATGGCAGTGATATCAATGAATGGTGGCCATGCCCTGCTGCCCACCTTGTCACACAGCATGCAATATTAATCATGGATGTCTGTCACTCACCCTCATCGGGATGGTTGGGTGGCCATTGTGGACCCTCGGTCTGCCTGGCTGTGGCTTCCACCACCTTGCGCTCCGCCCACAAGTGGCGTACCTCTTCCAGGCCTGTGGGGACAAAAAGGATAGAAGAACATCAGTGCAGTCCCGAAGCAAAGTCCTCCTGCCCCAAGGAGTGTGCCCCACACCCCACACCCTGTGAACACCGCCACGGCCAACTACATACCGTCCCTCCCCCATGTGCTGCCAACCCCATACGGTCCGTCCCCTATGTGCTGCCAACCCCATACGGTCCCTCCCCTATGTGCTGCCAACCCCATACAGTCCCTCCCCTATGTGCTGCCAACCCCATACGGTCCCTCCCCTATGTGCTGCCAACCCCATACAGTCCCTCCCCTATGTGCTGCCAACCCCATACGGTCCCTCCCCTATGTGCTGCCAACCCCATACGGTCCCTCCCCTATGTGCTGCCAACCCCATACGGTCCCTCCCCTATGTGCTGCCAACCCCATACGGTCCCTCCCCTATGTGCTTCCAACCCCATATGGTCCCTCCCCTATGTGCTGCCAACTCCATACAGTCCCTCCCCCATGTGCTGGACACAAACAACACTGTGACTCATATGGATGATAACAGAGTGTTGACGGAACCCCTACCTGGACGTGGTACCGTGCCCCTTCTGGCACGTGACCGTAGTCTGGCTAGTAACTCCAGCTCCCTCCTCTGCAGGTCACCATATTGGTGCCTGCACTGCTCCACCATCCTGCCCTGCTGGTCACTGCCTCGAGGGCTGTGGCCACCTCTTGCCACATCTGGGACCTAGCCCTATCCAGGGGGACCTCTGCAAAGAGAGGCCAATGTGAGAGAGGCTCCACTGTGGCCACCAGATTGGCCAACTCAATGGCAGACCAGGGAGCAGCCCTTCTCCGCGCCATTGCGTATGCTAGAGGAGGCAATATGGCGCTATGCAGTGCGGTACCCCACATGCAGATGCTGCATGGTACAGCACCGCCATTCCCTATTGCACTGTTACCAAACAGCATGATAGAGGTGCACCTATGCCTGATGCATGGCGCCAAGGGGGCCAAGGTCGGGCACAGGGTCAAGGGTCCCTGGTGCAAGGCCATGCACAGCGCCATCAGACGACAATGTGTGTAGTGCGATTGGCTGCCTGTGTGACAGTGCCATAGTGGACTATTGGACAGTTGTGCCATTGCACCTATGAAGGCCCATTGCCACAGTGCCTTGTAGTAACCTTCGCTATAGCGCCACTGGCACAATGGTGGCCGTGCCCTGCATTGCCTACCGTGCACAGCACATCATCAGCGTGGCAGATGCCTGTGTCAGCAACCTAGGCATGCGCAGTGAGGTGTACTACACATGCCACAGAACTGAGCCATTGGCTCAGCACGTTCAACACAATTGCGCAAAGCGCAACAGTGCGATATTCAGCCGTCATATGCTAATCATCCGATCAGCCATTCAATGACACAGCACTGCGATTTGCATCTAATTAAAGTTGCTCCTCACCTAATTTGCATGGATTGCACTATAAAGGTGCGACAAAGTGGTGCAGTGGCCATAGTCAGTTACTGCAGTTTATTGGTGAGTTGTATGCTGTGTGGGAGTGTGGACTGTGGATTCAGGGTCATGCATGGGACTGCACAGTCACAGATAACAACTGCAATTCTTACAGGCTAAATAATGACCAAGCATGTTCTTGGAGAGGAGGACAACAGTGGTGGGAGGAGAAGGAGGCCGAATTTTACTAAGGCCAAAACCAAGGCCCTTTTCGAGGCCTACCTGGATCAGGACCCACTGCTCAGTGGACAGCGGGGCACCCCTCAGGCCTGTGCTGCTGCATGGGAGGAGGTGGCACGTGCCGTGATCCTGCATGGCAGCCACCAGTGCTCCATGCAGGAGTGTAAGAAGAAGATGGGCACAGACAGGAGGGGGGTAAAGGAGAAGGTGGTTGCCATCAGGGCGGCACGTGCTGCAACAGGTGGGGGACAGCCGGAGGTGGTACAGCTCACCCCAGCAGAGGACAGGCTTGCTGCAAGCATGCACCGAAGTGCCATAGAGGGAGTTCTGGGTGGTGGCTTCCAGACGGGTGGTGGCCCATCTTTGCATGGTAAGTCATGGTCTGCCTCGGGGGGGACCGGGTAGGTAACACGCAGTAACGCAAATTTGATTTCCCTTACAGATCCTGAGCATCTGCATGGGTCAGCTGTGGTGGGCCTGTCGACTGCGGACAGTTGGACGGAGTCTGAGGTGGGACCATCCACCTCCATAGGTATGTGTGGATTGGTACGACAGTGGGGCCACCTGCCTGTCCACACTGATGTCACTGAGACAGGTGTGGGAAGCCCTGCCTGTGTCTCAGTGTGCTGGCGTCCATGGATGCCAGCACGCTGTGGCTGTGGCTGGGGCAGAGTCCGGCACCAGTGATGATGACACGACCGTCATGGGCAGTGACACTTGTGTGCCACAGGAAGGACACACACAGCAGGGCAAGTTGCACCCATGGCTGTGGCTGGTGCCGCCGTGGGGGCATGCATGTCATCACAGTCCCAGCCTGTGCCTGTCAGCACCGGTGGGGCAGCACTGGTGTGTGTACAGGACAGTGGGAGTGTTGCAGCTACTGCGGCGGCACCACTAAGCCCTGGTGTGCGGCAGCCAGGGGGCAGCCTCAGCAGTCACCCATGGGGCCTGGGGGTACAGGGTTTAGCGGCGGTGTCTGTGCATCACCTGTGGACATGCCCAGACCTGGTCCCAGTGTGCAGCACCCACCCTCAAGGGGTGCTGAACATCAGGCCCTTGCACACCCTGAGTGACAGGATGCCAAGGAGGCTGATAACCTCTTGGACGAGCACACACACCTACTGCGAGCATCGGTCCAGCAGCAGATGTGGCTTGCGATGTCCATGGAAGCACTGTGTGTGGCTCTGGAGTGGGCAGAGGAGCGTCGCAGCAGGGACACCGAATGGATCCTGGCAAGGATGGACCATTTGCCGGAGGATGTGACCTCTGCCATTGACAGGCATGCACAGGCGTTCATTGCTGTCATGGCCACAATGGGCACACAGTCAGGTGCCCATGCATCACTCACACCACAAAGTGCACTCTCCAGCCCCCGTTCCTGGTGTCATGTGACTCCCACCCTGTCAACGCCGGGTTCAGCTGTGGGCATCCTGAGCACTCCTGGTGCAGGCATGTTCAGTGTGCTGCAGACCACTGCGTGGGCACGGTCATGTTCATGCAGTGGAACCCCTGGGGACCATCGGTGCCACCCCATGAGGCCAGTGGTCAGCCAGCCAGTGCTGGCAGGTCTCGGAGGGGCCGCCCACGCATCTGTGGTGGCCATGGCACTGTGTCGCGAGACTGACCTGTCTCCCAGCACGGCTCCTGTCTGGTGCTGTCCTGTGTGCATTGTGTGTTTCAGTGGGCAGTGCACAGTTGGTACCCAGCCCTGCACGCGGACACAGAGTACACCTGCACACCCTCCCGGCTGCTGTTCACAGTGACATGTGCATGATGATGCCTGCATTGCGCTGTACACCAAAGTGCAATGGTGCCCAGCATCTGAAACTCGCACATGGATGGGCAGTGGGCGTGGTGGCCTGTGGACATGTGTGTTGCTAGGGTTGGCATTCTGGGTCGGTGTGCCATTGCCCTCTGTACGCGTTTGGTGCATTGTGTGTGTGCGTGTGTGTGTGTGTCCGTCCACGTGGCATGTTAATCCTCACCCATCCCTGGTTGTGTGTGTGCTTCTGTGCCCTGCCAGTTCCCTTGATGGCATGCACCCCTGGTGTGTGTCCATGCGTGTTTGTGGGTTGTGCCTTAGCCACTGATGGTTGCACATGGCCCCATGACTTACCTGGGTTGGCTGAAGTGCTCCTCCGTGATGGTGTCCCAGTGCAGCTGTGCCAGCCGCATCAGTCGGGGGTCCCATTGGCCAAGAGGGGGCTGCCCATCACCATCATCACTGGCGTCCTCATCATCCCCATCACTGTCCCCCTCTTCAACCTGTACGGCTATCCCACATTCATGGGCCATGTTGTACATGATGCAACAGGCCAGGAATATCCTACAGGCCTTTGAGGAGCTGTACTGTAGGGCACCGCCAAAGGTGTCCAAGCAACGGAAACATGCCTTCAGCATCCTGAACACCCGCTTGATGACATTGCATGTGGTGGTGTGTGCCTCCTTGTAGCATTGCTGCGATGGGGTCATGGGCCACCGGTAGGGTGTGAGCAGCCGGGGATGGAGTGGGTATCCACTGTCACCTGTGTGTAGAGGGTGGAGGTTAGTTTGGTGATCAGCATCGCCTTTCCCCAAGCCATGTAGGCCACTACCCATGGCACCTCTGGCCATGACCCCCCAGGCCCTAGATTTGTCCATTTGGTTTGCATACTCACCCACTAGGTGTCCAGTGGGGATGTCCCCACTCTCAAATCTGTGGCACAGTGCTGACTGGTGCCAGATGAATGAATCGTGTGCTCCCCCAAGGTGCGCGGCACAGACATTGATGATGCACCCCCTGGCATCGCACACCACCTAGCAGTTGATGCTGGAATAGCCCTTGTGATTCATGTATGCGGCCCCCTTATGGCCAGGTGGTGTGCGTATGGCCACATGGGAGCAGTCTATTGCCCCTAGCACGCCAGGCATATGTGCTACCCTGTGGAACTCCTGTAGGTTTGCTGTGCGCTCTGCCACTGTGCTGGGGAAATGGATGTACTCCTCAGCATGTGGCAACAGAGAGCTGAGGAATTTGGTGAGGTGGCATGACGTGGCTGACTGGGTTATGCCAGTTGGTCTCTGGAAGGTACCCGTGGCGAGCAAGCACATGCAGGCTGTTACCTTGGTCTCCACTGACAAGGCATGGCTCCATCATGTGGGTGCCTGCATCACATCACTGCACAGCTCACAGAGCCACCTCAGTATTGCCCTGTTCAGGTGGTACCAGCCCACAATCTCAGTATCTGAGTACAGCTCAAAGCTGGTGTGGGCTCGGTACTGCCTGTTGGGGGCATACCGCCGACAGGCCCTTACACGGCCGTGTCCCCCTGCCACCCGCCTTCTCACACCCCTCATTATGGCCTCCATGTGGAAGGTGGCACTGGCCATGTCCCTGGCTTGCATTCACCCCCCTGGCAGCTGTTACTTTATTCCCTCTGCTGTCCTGGCTGCTACCTCTCCTGCACTGGGTACACCTGCCTGTGCTAGCCTCTGAGCTGTGTGGCTCCCCACACCTTCCCTGTGCCTGTCTGTTGCCGTGGTCTTTCCCTGGCCTGCCCTGTTCCTGCCACTTGCCCTGTCTGTGCCTCTGCCTCTGCCTCATGTGGCTTCCCTGTAGCGTTCTTGTGCCTTTTCCTTGCTCCTTTTTATTTTGGCTCATTTCCGCTATGGCGCTACTTCCGCTTGCTCCACTGCTGCGCATTGCGCAAGTCTTCGAATATCACACTGCGCCATTTATGCATGGTTCCTCCACCTTCGGTTGCCCATGTCTTCATTATCATTGTGCTGTTGCTCAGCATGATTTCAGGGATGCAACTGCCTCCTGCTGAATATCGCAGAATGGCGCAATTTTGGACTTGCGCAGGCGCAACCCTATTGTGCATGGCTCAACTCTTTTGAATATCTGGCCCTTAGTGTAAAATACAATTTCTAAATTAGAGCAAGTCTGTAACCTTAATGTTTGACATTAATTTGTGCTTACAATCACCACAGTTTAGTCACTTAAACACAAACTTTAGGAGGGACAGAGTAAAATTTTGAGGTAAAATCAGGGACGTCCCTGAAAATCAGGGACAGTTGAGAGGTATGCCGACCACCTCCTAAAGCAGACCTGGACAGACAGTGTGGAGGAGCAGCACAAACGAGGAACCTCACAGAAAGAAACACTTGGTAAGTGTCCCTTAAAATGGGAAGCTATTTTATGCTTTGAAAACACTAGGAAGATTAAAATAACACAAATGCCTGTCTAGTGCACTTTATTTACTTTATTTACAGGCAAGAACATTATGAGAAAAAGAGAAAACAGTC
This sequence comes from Neoceratodus forsteri, assembly GCA_016271365.2. NCBI lineage: Eukaryota > Metazoa > Chordata > Ceratodontiformes > Ceratodontidae > Neoceratodus > Neoceratodus forsteri. Next base: position 1,188,383,980 of record CM057451.1, on the reverse strand, counting down.
TTCTCAAATGTAAAAAAGAACACTCCAAACTTTCACTTTTTATCATTTTAGTAAAGCAGAGAGAGAGATAGAGAGTGTTCTATTTTAATCCTGGAGCCTACTCTGAGCACAGCTAGAAAATACAGCAGGTTGCTAGGCAAACGCCCTGTTGTATTTACAATCTCAAAGTGGTTTGTTTTCTGTTTCCTTCTCTTTCTTTTCCAGGTTACAGCTCAGGACAGAGCTCCGAGGGATTGCTACAACTAAGTTTAAAATTGTGCAGGTATGCAAAGTCCAAATGCAAGTACTTTTTTTCCGTTTTGCTAAGTGCAATTGCACATTGCCGAATGTGCACACAATTGCACAGTCGTGCAGCTGCAATTCACATGTTCGCACGTTCATGCGGTAAACTGGTATTCTGCAAGAGAATAGAGCACTGCACCCTACATAAATCAGCTCAGAGCTGACTTTTCTAACTTTACCACTAATATTAGGCAATTAAATGCCTCTTTCTGGCTTACACAGAGGAACATTTACTTTCGGGGGGGGGGTACACCAATAGAGGACCAGTTAAGTGCCCCTGGTCACACAGCAATGTGAGTGGCCAACTTGTGAAAGAGAGAACAGGATAGGATAGAAAGGAGAGAAAAGAGTACACAGAAGGGAAAATGCTGTTGCGCAACAGACTTGGATAGCAAGAGACAGATTGTAGTAAATGCAGAAAAGGAAAATGTGTCAGACCAGAGTTACCAAAATGTCCTTACTGTATGACACTGCCCCCCCGACCACACCTTGAGTACCAGGGTGAAAAGTGCAATCTTTCATCTATTGGGGAAGACCCCTGTCCTCAGTGATATATTAAAAAGTTTGATTAGTGGGTGGGCAATTTTGCCGAGTGTGAGGGCAATAAGTTTCATTTCCAGCAAGTCACTGGCAACCCTAGTTTTGCCCAGGACCCTTTTGATATATTTCATTGTTTTTTGATTTGTTGGAAGTAAAACAGTGGTTTTCCCAGGGTATGGCCAGGATGACAGGGGTCTTCCACAATAGATGAAACTTATTGCCCTCACACTCGGCGAAATTGCCCACTCACTAATCAAACTTTTTAATATATCACTGAGGACAGGGGTCTTCCCCAATAGATGAAAGAGTCACAGATACATAGATACATAGATACATAGACAGTGTCGGCAGATAAGGGCCTATGGCCCACCCAGTCTGCCCATTTGAGCTTGTAAGTTCAGTTTGTTTTCCTAGAAGTCTGTTGCCCCTTACTCCTGACCTCCAGAATTCCTTAATGTCTATCCCATGCATTCTTAAATCCCGTGATTGTTTCAGCCCCACCACTTCCTCTGGCAGGGTGTTCCACTTGTCCACCACCTCGTTCTGTGAAGAAATTCTTTCTCATGTTTCCTCAGAATCGTCCTCCCTCCAACTTCATCCCATGCCCTCTTGTCCTGGAACATCTTTTTCGCTTAAAAATAGTGTTTTCCTGCACCCTGTTCCTCCCTGTAAGATACTTGTATGTCACTATCATATCCCCTCTCTCCCTCCTCTCCTCCAGGGAGTACATGTTCAGTTCCTTCAACCTGTCTTCATAGGATGCGATCCATGCACCATCTTTGTTGCCCTCCTCTGAACCTTCTCTACCCTGTCTATGTCCTTACGTAGGTATGGTCTCCAGAACTGTACACTGTACTGCAGGTGGGGCCTCACTAGTGTCTTGTATAGTGGAATTATGACCTCCCTTTTCCTGCTGGTGATGCCCCTGCCTATACATCCCAGCATCCTATTTGCTTTACCTGCTGCCTTGTCACACTGTTTCCCTACCTTGAGGTCATCAGAGATGACAACCCTAAAGATCCTTTCCTGCTTGGTGCATGCTATATCCTCACCCTCAACTGATATATTGTGCCTGGTTTTGTGCCCCATATGCATTATCTTGCACTTCTTTGCATTGAATTTCAACTGCCAAACCCCTGACCATTCTTCAAGTTTCTGCAGGTCCTTCTCATTCTGTCTACACCCTCTGGTGTGTCTACTCTGTTACAGAGCTTTGTGTCATCAGCGAACAGTGAAATTCTGCCTTCTAGGTCCTGGAATGTCACTGATGAAGATGTTGAATAGGACCGGTCCCAGCACTGATCCCTGTGGTACCCCACTGGTCACTCTTCCCTCTGTGGAGTGACAGCCATTTACCACCACCCTCTGTGTCCTGCCACCCAGCCAGTTACCTACCCACCACACTACTGTCATGCCCACACCCATATTCCCCAGTTTGTGTAATAGTCTTGTATGTGGCACAGTGTCAAAGGCCTTGCTGAAGTCCAGATAGGCCATGTCCACTGCCCACCCCTGATCCACCTCCCTAGTCACCCAGTCAAAAGATTCAATGAGGTTGGTCTGACATGACCTCCCCCTGGTGAAACCATGCTGCCTTGGGTCCTGTAGTCCATTGACAACCAGATGTTCCACCAATCTCTCCTTCAGTAGTGCTTCCATGATCTTCCCCACTACTGAGGTGAGGCTGACTGGTCTGTAGTTCCCTGCTTCCTCTTTGTTCCCACTTTTGTATAAGGGGACTACATCTGCTGTCCTCCAGTCTTTGGGTACTCCCTGTTTCCAGTGATCGGCTAAACAGGATAGACAGAGGTTCAGCCACCACCTCTTAGTTCTTTAAGGACCCTGGGTGCACCCATCTGGGCCCATTGCTTTATCAACTCTTATTACTTCCAGTTCCTTCAGGACCCTTTCTTGTAAAGGACTTGTGTCCATTTCTGCACCATTCTCACCCTTGTACTCTCTTCAGACCCATTACCCTCCTCTTCCTCAGTAAAGACTGAGCAGAAATACCTCTTCAATATGTCAGCTTTACTGTTGTCACCTCCACGTGGCCCCCATCCTCCCCTTCAGTCTCACTATCCTCCCTTTGTCTTTCTTTTTTCACTTATGTACCTGTACAAGGTTTTGTCCTCTATCCACTGATTTTGCAATGTGTTCTTCTGTCTGAGCTTTGGCTTCTTTACTGACCTCCCTGCCTCCCTTTGCTTCTCCTGGTACTTCTCCCTATCCCCTTCTGCCTGTGTCTTTTTGTATTGCCTGAATGCAATCTTTTTGGCTTTCACTTTCTTTGCTACCTCTTTGGAAAACCATAATGGTCTCCTCTTCCTTTTCCTCTTGCTAACCTGCTTAATGCATAATTCTGTTGTTCTTGTAATCCCCATTTTAAATACTGCCCACTGTTCCTCAACCCCTGATTCCTGTCCCAATCCCCTTAATGCCTCTTTCAAGTATCTCCCATTTTCCCAAAGTCTGTCCCCAAAATCCAGGATACGTGTTTTGTGTGGTTTGTTCTGCTCTTTCTGTGATTTCAAACCACAATGACTGGTGGTCACTGTTTCCCAGGTGCTCCCCACTGTTACCTCTATCACACTGTCCCTGTTTGTGAGCACAAGGTCCAGTATTGCCTTCTGCCGAGTTGGTTCCATGACCAGTTGCTTGAGGAAGACACCCTGAAGGGAGTCCAGGATAAATCTGCTCCTAGTTGATGCTGCTGCTAGGATGCTCCAGTCCACGTCTGGAATATTGAAGTCTCCAACCAGTACTACCTCACCCTTGTCTGCCATCCTTTGGATGGCTAGCATCAGCTCCCTATCTGTTTCTTCCTCCTGAGCTGGTGGTCTATAGACCACACCTGTGCGGATGGCTGTCCCCATTTTCCTTTCCAGCTTAACCCACAGTATCTCTCCCCCATTTTGTTCCTCCTGGATCTCTGTGGCCCTTATGTCATTTTTCACATACAGTGCCACTCCTCCTCCCTTCCTGCCTGCTCTGTCTCTTCTGAATATGTTGTAGCCAGGTATGGCCATCTCCCATGTTATCATTACACCAGGCTTCAGTGATGACCACAATGTCTAGGTCTGACTGTACCATGACAGCCTCCAGATCTTCCATCTTGTTGCTAAGGCTCCTGGCATTTGCACACATGGCTTTCCATGATTTGACCTCCCTAGACTGTTTCATGGTTCTACTCCAGCCCCTTCCTTGGTTGTCATTTATCCCTGGTTCTCCTTGCTGTCTGCCCTTCTGCTGAATTTTGCCCCTTTTCTGTATCCACCTCTTGGGCACTAATCTCCATCTTTTGCACTGCTTTGCAGAGATAGCCACTCCTCTGGTTCACTGGTTCCACTGCTAGCTGTGGGGGTGAGCAAGTGGGTATCCTCCTTGCTGGCCTGCCACCCCCTTTGCTAGTTTAAATGCTTGTCAATGTAGCATTTAAACTTATCATTGAGTGCTTGATTCCCTCCAGGATGGATGCAGGCCGTCAGGCTTGAACAAACCTCCATCTCTCCAGGTGGGTCCCCAGTCATCATGAATCCAAACCCTTTCTCACAGCACCAGTTCTTCAACTATGAGTTAAAGTTCCTGTGCATGCACCCATGCTCTCCTTGCCTCTCACAGGTAGTACTTGAAAAGTGACAGAAGTAGCTACTTGCTTGAGACTCCTACCCAGTTTCCTAAACTCTTCCTGAACTTCCTTTGGCTCCCATTTTCCAAGTCATTAGTACCTAGGTGGATAATGACATCCAGCTCACCCTCCCGTCTTGCCTTCCCAGTGATCCCCAGAATCTTCCTTCCATCCCTCCATGCCTTGGCACCTGGTAGGCACCTCACCTCCCTGTCCTCCCCCTCCTGTGTTCCTAGCTGGATCCCTCTTATGATGGAGTCCCCCACCAGGATTCACTTCCTCCTCCTCTGGGGTCCACTGCTTTCCCAGCTGAGGTCACCTCCTTGGCTAACCTCCACATCCTTTCCTTCCACTTCTCTGTGTACCTCTATTTGGTTGTCCTCATTTGCCAGTGTGGCATATGAGCTCTTGAGTGGAATAGGATCTGGGATGTGCCTCTGCCTGACTGTTCTAACCCTCCCTGTACCCACTGTCATCCAAGTGCTCCTCGTTCTTGGCATCCTTTGAGGCAGTTGCATTGGACTGGGTGGTCCCTGGATTGGGGTGATGGTACTCCTGACCCAGTTTACTTCTGCTCTGAGTCTGGCTACCTCATCCCACAGTCCAGAGAGATGCATGCAGATAGGACAGCACCTCAGTGTCCAGAAGGTCTGCCTGAATATGGCTGCCCCACAGCAACTGCATTGCACCACTCCCCACATTATACTGCAATTCCACTACTTGTCTGCTACTGAAGCTCTTCTAGTTCCCTTTTTATTAATTTACTGTACTAAAAATCCTGCCACTGATCCTCAGATTTTTTTTTTAAAGAAAAAGAAACCAATAAATAAATAAATGAGTCAAAACACTTGTGCTGAGGGTGGGCTTCTTCCCCTTTATGCCCCTTCTACTTCACACCCTTACTATACCCTGTGTTTAGCTCCTGTCAATCAGATTTAACAGGGCATATAATTAAGAGTTGGGGAAGGGAGGGGGCAAGTACTGCAGTATAAAGACAGCACAGAATTACACCACCACTATGTTTTAAATTTTCAACAGCCCAAAAACAATTATAAGTAAAGACAACAAAGAAAGTATAAAAGCCCACAATCTAAGTTTAAAAGAAAAATAGCAATTACCAGTTACTCTAAAGCACTGAATTGAATATGTTTCCTTCCTTCCCCTTCTGGCTTCTTCTGAGACATGGTACACACAAAACCATGACTGGGACATAAACATACCAGGATACACTATCTACAGGAGGGACAGGGAGGGTAAAAGAGGAGGAGGAGTAGCTCTTTACATAAGGGAAGGAATCAAGGCAACAGAACAAAAGGGAAAACAGGGAGGAGGAGAAGAAGCACTGTGGGTAAATTTGGAGACTGGCAATGGCACTACAATCCGCTTTGGGGTTGTATACAGACCCCTTACTCAGGGAGAAATGGACAAAGGAAGTAGAAAGTATACTTAGAATGGCAGAAAAGGGAGATATTGCTGATGGGTGATCTGAATATGCCAGATGTTAACTGGAATGCAGTTGCAGCAGCCACTTCAAAGAGTGGGGTTATTCTAGATGCCCTAAAAGGGCATGCCTTAGACAACTAGTATTGGAGCCCACTCGAGAGGGAGCAATCTTAGACCTGGTTCTCTCAAATAGAGATGAAGAGAGGATCACAGATGTAGAAGTGGGTAGCCATCTGGGAACTAGCGACCATCGAACAGTATGGTTCACAATAAACACAGCAATAGAGTCAAGCCATACAAAGGCAAAAGTACTGGACTTTAGGAGGGCTGACTTTGCCAAAATGGGTGAGTGCCTAAGGAATGCACTAGCAAATGGGCAGGAAGGAGGTGGAAGAACAATGGGAATAATAAAACCACCATCACAGAGGTAACAAGCCTGTGTGAAGCAAATTAACAAAACAAACGATGTAAGAAACCACTATGATTCTCAAAGGAAGTGGCAGTGAAGGTTCAAGAGAAAAAGAAAGCATTCAGGAAGTACAAGGAATCACAGAAGGAGCAGGACAGGGAACTGCATCAGTTAAAGCAAAAGGAAGCTGGGAAGGCAGTCAGAACAGCAGAGGCCCAAACCAAGGAAAAGATAGCCAACTCTGTTAAGAAGGAGGATAAAACCTTCTATAGGTACATCAGGGAGTGAAGGAAGACCAAGGGAGGGCTAGTGAGGCTTAATAAAGAGGAGGAGGGTGAGCAGAGGTGACTGTGAAAAGGCAGAGATACTAAACAAATATTTTTGCTCAGTATTTACAAAGGAAGTGGGGGAGGTACCTAAAACAAACAGTAGAAACACTCTGGATACAAAAGTTGATACCAGCCCATTTACAGAAGAAAGGGCTCTGAAAGAACTCTTAAAACTGAAGGTGGACAAAGCAATGGGGCCTGTTGGGATTCATCCCAGAATTCTAAAAGAACTAAGGGTAGAACTAGTGACACCACTGACTACCCTGTTTAACAAATCATGGGAGGATGGGGTGGTACCCGAGGACTGGAGAAGGCCAGATGTGATTCCCCTTCACAAAAGTGGGAGCAAGGCAGAAGCAGAAAACTACAGACCTGTTAGTTTAACCTCAGTGGTAGGGAAAATGATGGAATCACTTGAAGGAAAGAATTGTTGAGTATCTAGAGGCCAGAGGGGCTCAGGACCCAAGGCAGCATGGATTCACAGCGGAAGGTCATGCCAGACAAATCTGATAGATTTCTTTGACTGGGTGACCAAAGTAGTAGATCAGGAGGGGCTGTGACATGGCTACACTAGACTTTAGCAAGGCATTTGACACTGTCCCACACAAAAGATTAATACAAGTTAGCCAGCCTGGGAGTGGGTCCCAAGATGACAGCCTGGGTAAAGAATTTGCTGGAGAATAGGACATAGAGAGTAATAGTAAATGGAGTCCACTCTGAAGAAAGGGGGGTTACTAGTGGGGTACCGAAGGGTTCAGTATTAGGACCGGTCCTCTTCAATGTCTTTATAAGCGATATTGCAGAGGGACTGGAAGGAAAAGTATGTCTCTTTGCAGATGACACAAAGATCTGCAACAGAGTTGATGCACAAGGTGGGGTGGAAAGGATGAGAAGGGACTTGGCAAGGTTAGAGGAATGATCAAATATATGGCAGCTTAGAGTCAATGCTAAGAAGTGCAAGGTAATGCACCTGGGAAACAAAAACCCAGGGGAAGAGTACACAATGAGGGTGAGATACTAACAACAACAAAAATGGAAAGGGACCTAGGGTTAGTCATATCAGATGACCTAAAGGTGGGCAAGCAATGTGAGAGGGCAGCAAGGAGGGCTGGGGGGATACTGGGATGCATAGGGAGAGGCATCACCAGCAGAAAACATGAAGTTATTATCCCTCTGTACAGACAGTTGGTGAGACCCCATTTGGAGTACTGCGTGCAGTTCTGGAGACCCAATCTCTGCAAGGACATAGACAGGGATGGAGGCTGTCCAGAGGAGGGCAATTCAAAATGGTGCAGGGTCTGCACCGAAGACATATGAAGAGAGACTTAAGGAGCTGAATATGTATAGCATCGAGGAAAGGAGGAGAAGGGGACATGATAGAAACTTTCAAGTATCTCAAGGAATCAACCAAGTCCAAGAGGGTAGCATCTTTCAAAAAGAGGTGTGCAAGAACACGGGGGCACAATTTGAAGATAGAGGGGGGGGCTCAGAGGTAATTTAAGGAAGTATTTTTTCACAGAGAGGGTTGTGGATACATGGAATGGCCTTCCGGAGGAGGTTGTGGAGTCAAAAACAGTGGTGGAATTCAAGCATGCATGGGACAGTCATAAGGCAATTCTAGGGGGTGGGGGTAGGAAGAAGTAGGCTGCTGGTTAACTAGGATCTGCAGCTTTCCAATAGGCAGGGAAATGGGCAGATTGGGTGGGCCAAGCGGTCCTTATCTGCCGTCAAAATCTATGTTTCTATGTTTCTATGAGGGTCACCAGAATTGTACTTGCCAGGAGGAGGGTTAGTGAGGTATTCCTGTGGTAATATAGTGCTAAGATCCATGACTGCAAGGTTGAATGCATTTGTTATGTCCTTAGGTTTTGAGAGGACTATAGCCAGCATTAGTTGGGAGATGATATTACTACTTCAGTCATTTTCTATATGCATTATAAGTTATGTAGCATCTGTAGTGTTACATCTGGATATTTATATCACCTCTCATGAATTCATAAAAAAATGTTTTGTGAAATTAAGATAACAGTTCAGATACTGCAAAGACTCAATGCTATAGGTATCATTTTTAAACTATAAGAAGAATCAACATTTATACTGTGCTTCTCATACACACACTGTAGTATCCTAACGCACTTTAGAAGCAATGCTAGACTAGTACAGAAGTAACTGAACATGTAGTGGCAGCTGTTTCACACATCAACACCCACACACAGCCTCGGACAATTGCAAGAACCAGTTTTATGGGAAGGGGAACATTAACCAGGACACCAGGGAAAGTCCCCTACTCTACTGCTGCATTGCTGCCAGTAGGAGGACAGGCCAGTGTCAGGATGGCACTCTGAGTGGGACACCGAAGGAGAAGGATGTCGGCCTGGTGGGAGAGTTGGCCTCTGCTCCCACTGATAGTACTACGGAGGCTGTTTCTCTTGATGTTATGGATATGGATTCTGACAATGAGTTTCAAGATGCATCGTTTGTTTGGGATGATTCGGTGCCTTTTTCTGAACTACCAGAAGTTAAATCGCCTATTTTTTCTTCGGATACAGCTCATGGATTAATTACTACGGATTCAGAGCCTACATTACCACCTGGATCGGTGAATCCTGGTGGGCAGTCAAAATCTTCTACTTTACCCCCTGTTAGCAGCGAGGCTGCTTCTGCAGTGACTACGTCTGTTGTAACCCCTTCAGGAGACTCCGCGAAGTGCGGTGAGTTATTGCTGTCTGCTATTAGAACATTTGACTTTGCTACTGAGGTTTTAATTACCCCTGATGCGGTTTCTGTACTTCCCGATGAAGCGTGCTCCCAAACTGAACTTATTTCTGTTACTACTACAGTAGGCGTTCTTGAAAAGTCTCGCTTACCAGACCACGGCGTGCAGTGTCAAGTGCCTGTAGAGCCTTTGATAGATACGCGCTTACAAGTAATGAAATGCTCTGACAGCACTATTTCCACTCCTGTCATTCTTCTGACGGCTGCAACTGACTCTGAAGGCCCTGGGGGGTGCGGTCGCATACCAGAGTCTGCTTCCCACTGTTGCATTGTGTCTGGTCCCTACGGCTGCTTCAATTCAGGCTGGCAGTGAAGTCGCGAGTTTTAGCGAGTGCCTACAGCCTGTACAGCCGCTGTCTGCATTTAAAAACAAAGATTCTTGTTCTTTTGGGCAACAAACATTTCCCTTGGGGTTGCACTCCAATGCCTTTACCCAGAACGAGTCTGTGCCTCTAACTAAAGCAGCTGAGTTTGTTTTGAAACGTCTTCATGATGTGGGAGCTCAAGGAAAGCCTGCCATTATTTATCAATCATCTACTACTTCCCAGATTGGGGCGACTGAATTTTCTTTTTCTGATAAACCTGCCCCTCAACAGCCAAAACACTTTACTATGCATTCCAATGCACCAGTTTCTGCCTCTCTTCCCAGCGATGTGACACAGGAATCCTGGTCTCGGACAAAGCTCTCCTAGGGGCTGGTTGGATGCAGGCTCCCACAGGTGTTTGGAAGCCTGATCCAGTTTGGGATACCGAATTTTCCCTTTCACAGCATTCTCCAGAATGGAAGCCGGTCCCTCAGCAATCGGTTTTGACTGACAGTGTACTAATTACATCCAAAGGGGCTGAGAATACGTGATCTTCTTCTACTATTGACCCCCTTAAGGCTCAGGATTCAGTACCCCCCCCACAAAAATAAACTTGCCTCCTCAGGTGAATGGCGTGCAGTCACAGGAGACCTGCTTACCAAAACCCGCATACCGGAAGCCACTTATGTCTGATCTCTTCTCCTCTTCAAAAAGGGAAGCGTCACCCCAACGGAATGCTGTCTGTATACGTTATAAATGGGGTCTGAAGGAAAGACCGGATAGGTACTATGTGGGGAAAACTCTGCTGAAGGATTCTTTGCACTTTACTCCCTATGATGTTTATGCTTTCATTAACATTTCCGGAGAAGATAACTTTGATATAAGTTTCCGAACACCTCATGGCCTGGACTTATTTTGGGATCGATATGGTCAGGTGAAGTTCCCTCCCACATGGACCCCCTTTTTAGTTATACCTCTCTCTAAGCCATTAATTAAATATATTACGGTTATGTTTAGAAATGAGGGGGTCCATGTGGAGGATATCACCTTCTGGTTGTCACAAAAATGTGAGGTTTTGAGCAGCCCGGAACCTATTTTAGATTCCGAATGTTTTTGGACAGGGGGCTGGAAATACAAAGTTAAGCTGAGGCAATCTGAATCTGGGGTTACACATATTCCGAATTCCTTTATGCTGGGAAGAGATAGGGGGGTCTGTTTCTATGGAGGACAGCCGCGGGCCTGCTATAAGTGTGGGTCTAGGACTCACCTTTCGAGTATTTGTGACCAGCCACGCTGTGAAAATTGAGGGGAAGTGGGGCATGCAATTATGCAATGTATTAACAATTCCAGGTGTGATCTCTGTGAAGAGTCTGGCCATAGCTTTCGAGACTGTTCTTGGGCTGCTAAGAACAAGGTGTCTTGCATTAGTTCTAACCTCCTTATTCAGAAAGACCAGGATGCCGTAGCCCCCCCAACCTCCTCAACCCCCCCAACCCCCTCCCCCTCTTTTCCTCCCTCAACACTGACATTGCCTCCTCTCCAAAAAAAAAAGCAAGAAGAGCCTGCAGTGTGGATCTTATCACCCTTGTTTCTTCCAGTAAATTGGATAGAGGTGTTCAAAGTCAGGACCCTGTTCCAGTGGTGGACAAAAAACCTTGTATGGGTCCACCTGGCCCCTTGGATTTTCCTCCAGTATGTTATACTGAGGAGGTTTCCAGGATGACTGGGAAAGAATTTAAGGTTTCAGTTCCTGGGTCACCTTTGCCCAGACATAGATCTTCTAGGAATTTGCATCCTAAATCTCCCCCTTCTGCTCCCATTATTGAAACCTGCAATTCATACGCTGCCCTTTTTATCCCATGGGGGGACACTGAAATGGATTTGGGAGATTCAGACTCCCAGAAATCCTCCTTATCCACCCTGTCACAATCTGTGGATAATTATAAAGAGAAAAAAAAGGAAAACAGAAAAAATAATGGGTTTGTTTTATTTCTTTCTAGCTTATAATGAGGTTTCTCTGGGGTTCCTTTAACGCTCACAGCTTGTTAAATACTGCTAAAAGACAGGCTCTTTTCCATCATATTCATGTTCAGCATATAACTGCGTGTTTTTTGCAGGAAACTTGGATGTACTCTATGGAACAGTTAGCTACCTTCAAGCGAGACTGGGTTTGGGGCCCTTCTTTTTGGTCCTTTGGAATGGAAAAAGCAGATGACATTGGCATTATATTTAATTCCTTTTCTTTTACATTACATAATTTAATAGACCTCATACCAGGTAGAGTTTTGATTTTGGACGGGAAATGGCATGACACTTGTTATCGTTTCATTAATATCTATAGCCCCCAAACAAAGGCTGGTAGAGTGGCCTGTTTCAAATCCATACAACCATATGTGGTCACCTCTGTTAAGACACTATGGGGGAGGATTTTAACTGCACTATCACTAAATTGACTAAACAGAATAACAAAATTTATTGTGATTCACATGCGTTAGCCAACATTGTTAAATTAGCTGGTTTAATTGATTGTTTTTGTTTTTCTTCACACGGACCTCAATATTCCTTTCGTAAAGGAAAGGTTTTTTCTTTAATAGATTATATGTTTGTTTCCCCTGCTGTGCAGGTTCATTCCTTTGAACTGATTCCTTGTGAATTCTCGGACCATTCTTTTCTCTTATGTATATTTCAGCTGCCAGGACTCTTTGAGTATAGGCAGGTTCGGTGGAAACTTAATAGTTCCATCCTAGGTTTGTCCCATATACAGTTAGGGGTGAAATGTATCCTAAAGGCCAGATTGTCGGTAGCCTTTCTTTATTCTAATTTGGGGGAGTGGTGGTTGGAGACCAAGGCTGATTTATGGAATTGGTTTAAAAAACAAGGGGTTAAAACAAAAAATTATAATTTTTTGAAATATTTATCACTGTGGCAGCAGCTTCAAAGACTCACTACGATAGCATACACATCACAATGGGATTATTCTGCTCAAATTAGTGAAATACAGGAGCAAATGAGGCTTTTTCAATATGATAGAGCAAAAACTTTACAAGCTATTCTGACTAATGGCATAAAAAAATCTCCTTTGGGTGACCCCTTTGAAGCTTGCAAAACATTGAGGGATTCCTCTAATATGGATACACTAACAATGCTTGATAATTCTATGGCCACAACCGTTCCACAGTTAAGAGAATTAATTATAACTCATTTTAGGTCTTTGGAACCTTCCTTTTCGATCTCCAATGAATCTATGCTTTCTTATTTAAGTGGCATTCATATTCCTTCTGAATCAGCAGAAGCTTTAAAATTATTAGAACTCATTTCCCAAGAGGAAATTTTGAACGTTATACGGAATTTAAAACCAAACATTTCGCCCAGGTATGGATGGCTTATCTAATAATTTATATAAAGTTTTTTCTACGAAACTGGTTCAATGTCTTTTTATTTTATTTCAGTATTTTGTTAAGAATACTGTGTTTTTTCTTACATTTTCAGATGGATTACTGGTCTATTTATTTAAATCTAGGGATAAACACAACATTAAGAATTGGCGACCTATTACTCTTTTAAATTCAGATTATAAAATTTTTACCAGTATTTTGAACAATAGATTGAAGAATTATGCTAGGTTGGTGATCTCTCCCTTCCAATTCAGTGGGATTCCAGACAGAAAGATTCAATCAGCATTAATGATTGTGCGTGATGTTATCGAACACCTCTCAGTATCAGGCATTAGTAATTGCCTGGTTGTCGCAGATTTGGAAAAAAGCATTCGATAGAGTACATTTACCTTTTTCATTTTTAACTCTTGAAAGTTATGGAGTTCCAGTGCAAATAGTTGACTTAATTAGAATGCTATATCAACGTAATGCTGTTTTTCCCTTTTTGAAAGGTCGCACGGCTGACTGTTTTTTTCTAAATACTGGAGTGCATCAGGGTTGTCCTCTCAGCCCTCTTCTCTATGTATTTTTGTTAGATCCATTATTACAATCCTTAATTACAGCCCAACGTTGGATTGGACTTTCAGGTACTTTATCCCAGAATCAGCATCTCCTATTACAGGCATATGCTGATGATTTAATTTTGTATTTTTCTGACCGGACTTCTGTACATCTGTTTTTAGAGGCCTTTGCTGATTTTTCTGGAGTATCTAATGCCAAATTAAATTTGCAAAAAACAAAGGGGCTGTTTATTGGGGCTGCAGGCCCAGTTGAGGTCTTGCAGAAGGGAATCCATATTACACGAACCCCCCTCAAAATTTTGGGTGTCATGTTTGGCCCTCAGAATATGCCAGTTGACAATTGGGAATTGTCTCTTCAAGCCATAGAACAGAAAGTGAATAGATGTAAGAAGTGGAAACTCTCAAAACTAAAACGTGTACATGTGATTAAGCAGTTTATTTTGCCCTGTTTACAGTATATAGCTATGATTTTCCCGCTTCCTGTTAATCTAGAGACAAGGGTGTATTGTTTATTTTTTCAAATGCTTTGGGGTAACTGTTTAAACCCGGTAAAGAGAGTTTATACTTACTTGAACATTAAATCAGGAGGACTTGGAATGGTGGACCCTGTAGTGTTTTTACATTCCTTATTTTTTACGTGTACAGTTAGAGGTGGTTTAAGCTCAGTGAAAGGAATTGGGGGAATATGGATTCCACAACCATTGGACAAATACTTTCTGAACTGGTATGTTTTGGCCCCTAAATTGAATCCACATGTCCATTTTCCTCAATATTTTTGGCCAGCTGCCCAGAAATTGTACAAATGGGGAATTAATAAAGAGATGATTCTGAAAAATAAGACTAAAGGCCTTTACCAATTGATAACATCAAATTTGTACCCTCAAAAGCCTTGTTTTAAAAATTGTCCTACAGCCTTTAATTCTAAAGTTTTGGTTCAGTTAAATAGTTTCAGATTGCCTCATATACAGTGTGAAACGCAGTGGTTGATTTTTTATGGCCGTTTAAATGTTAGGGGTAACGCTAAATATAAGGTGATTGAAGAAAGGAATTGTCCCTATTTAGACTGCATTAATAAGGAGGAGACTATGGAACATTTTTTTCTTCAGTGTTCTTATTCCACGGGTTTGTGGTCTTATCTGGCTAAATTATGGGGCTTTCCTTGGCTCACTTTACTCTCATGTGATGTTCTGATTTTAGGATGTTATCCAGCAAGTTTTTTTCATTTTTATGAAGGGACATTGTCCTTATTTTTTTGTTGCTTACGGTTTTACTTATGGCAAGCCGGATGCCAATGGGTATTGTACCAAAGAAAAATGCCTTATATTGGTTTTAGTATGTTAGTTACTAATGAACTTTCGAAAATATATTCCCAAGAAGCAAAGTGTTTGGCTCCTGTCACACTTTTGAAGTGGTGGAAAGGTTTTCTCCATTTTATAAAGTTTAAGTGATGTTTTTTTTTTTTTTTTTCCTTTTACATTTCTTTTCTTTAAACATTTTGTATTTCTGTTATCTGATTAGTTCCTAAGTTTGCTGTGTTGTTTTCTATGTTTATTATTTCAATAAAAACTCCCCTACTCTTTCCAGTAGGGGATTTCGCCACCAGTCATGGATACTGGAGAGCAGAGTCAGCATCACGATGGTGCTGCACTACCTGTAGAGCCTCCTGCTTTGCCTAGTTTTACTTTGCCTTGTGCTTCTTCGACTGACCTTCATGGGAAACGACAAGACTCACTGGAGGTACAGCTCTCACCACCACTTGCCGATCTCATTCATGTGCCTAATACTACTTGTCTACAGGATTCCTCTTTTACTTCTCTGCCTTCTGAAAATGCTTTGCAGATGGAACGAATTGCTCCACAGTTATGAGTCCCCCCACTGAATCCTCCCCAGTGCACTTCTGTTGTCAATGGGGACGCGACAGGCTCGTCGCACTTGGGTGATTGCCCTATCCTACCTAGTACATCTCCGTTAATTCAGCTTTCTCGCTTGCCTACTCCTACTTCTCCTTCAACGTCGGACATTATCAGGACATGATTTGGACTTTTACAGGGGACTTCACCGGACATTCCTGCTTGGACCACCTCATCTGCATTATGCAACGCTGGCTGGACTGAAACTGCATCTGGCTCTTGGACCCCTGACCCATCTTGGGATGAGAAAAAGCACGGTGTTTTGTTCTCCTCTTCCAGGCCTGCACCCATGAGTTCCAACGAGATACCTATCGTACAACAGAACTCTAATTTGTTACCTATTTCTTGCAATGTATCAAAAGATTTGCCTACAGCAGCTTGGGGGGGATGTAATGGATGCTGCTGATAAGTTAGCAGCCAAACTGCCTACTACACATGAATCAGATTTAATCCATCTGTCTCCACATTCTGCGGAGTCACTTGCACATCCTGCTCCTTCTTCCCCTACTCAGGTTTCAGATGTTGCACAAGCCCCACCTAGTCTTCTAGATACTGATTTACCCTATCCAATATCCATTTTAGATGACCCTGGAGAGGGCACATCCTCAACAATTCCCCCCTTATGTACTGCTCCAGTGACCCCCCCCCCCAGTTACCCACTCTGTCCCTATGGTCTCTGACTTAATCAAAAACAAACTAGAACAAGCCCCTCGCAGGAATGCTGTTCATCTCCGCTATAGAGGTGGACTTAAGGAATTCCCTGACAGGTACTATGTTGCACGCACATTGCTAAAAGGCACCATGCATTACCAGGCTTCCGATATTTATGCATTAATACATATTTCTGGGGAGGAAACATTCGATGTTAGTTTTAAGACCACAACTGGTTTGGAAAAATTCTGGCATAAATATGCTTCCTTAAAAAACACTGCTCCCTGGACTCCATTTTATGTCATCCCCCTTACTAAACCTTCCATACGTACAGTCACCATTATGTTTCGGAATGAGGGGGTCAGCGTTATTGACATAAACCATTGGCTACAAAAACATTGCACAGTATTATCCCCTCCTGAGGTACTTTTAGATGATGAAGGTCTCTGGACGGGGATGGAAGTTCAAGGTCAAGCTCCTTTAGTCAATTCTGAACTACAACACATTCTAACAGTTTCTTTTAGGCAAAGACCTGAGGTGAATGCTTTATGGGGCTCAACCAGGGCTGTACATAATATGGGGCACACACTCACCTGAGTAGCACGTGTGACCTCTTGAAATGTAGTCTTTGTGGAGGTTATGGTCATCCAAGTGTATCTTGTTTAAATGTCTTTAAATGCAATTTATGTGATGAACCAGGACACGCTTCCCACCAGTGCCCTTGGGCTAGCAAAAACTGTAAGGAAAGCTGGGATCCTGATGTGTTGGTCCAACAGGCATGGGATAACAGGCAGGAGGTCCCCACCTCATGAACATCAGTTTCTGACCTTATGGATATTGCCCCACCCCATTTCCTCTTCAACACTTAGTGAAATTTCCCCTCCGATGCAGGACCACCCTGCCTCTGATACACCTGCACCCACTTTATTGCCTTGTCCTGATACTAATATAGTAGCCACTTCTACTGAACAGGAAGGTTTTAAACCCAGTAGACGAGTCACAAGGGCTGCTGCAAGGAAAACTGTAAAATCCTTTGATCTTCCCCTTTCTAACCCCCTTTGAGTGTCTTAAAGGGGGTAAGGCAGAGTCAGATGGAGAATCTGATATTTTGGCTCCTCATTCAGACATTGAATTTTTCACACTCAAACCTCCTGATGTGTCATGTAAAAAATCTGGTAAATCTCTCAAAAGTAGCAAAAAACGGAAAAATCTAACAATCACAGATGGCAGTGGATGATATTGCACTTCCTCATGTCATCACTTACAGTGGCCACTCTTAATGTCTGTAGCATTAAAAGCTACAAGAAGAGAATATTCTTCCTTCATTTAGTTGCTTCCCTGCCCCTCGACATTCTTTTCATTCAGGAAACACATATTTCCACCTTGTTCAAGGTACAAAATTTAAAACGCAGCTGGTTTAAAGGACCTTCCTATTGGACCTTTGGTGACAGTGTTGCTGATGGGATAGCTATTCTATTCCTTTCTACAAATCTCTCTATTACCCGTATTATTGATGTTTCCCCTGGCAGAGCCCTCATACTTGATTGTACATTTAATACTTATCAGCTTCGTCTGCTTAACGTATATGGTCCACAAACGAAAGCTTCTCGTACTGCACTATTTCACTCATTTAGACTGTATTTATGTACCACAAAACATATTATCTGGGGGTGTGTGATTTCAATTGTTCCTTAGATGTTACATATTGCACTATGGAACGGAAGAAAATTTATTGTGACTCTAGCTTTATCTGACCTGATACACAGAATGAATCTTACTGATGCCTACTGCTCCTTACATACCACAGTTGGTCATACATATCATCGGTCATACTTTCATACGAGAATTGACTATTTCTTTTCTTCACCACACTGTACTGCACTAACAACCACCCATTGACCCTTAGAGATATCTGATCATTCCTTACTTACTTGTAAATTCTGTATTGGTTATCCCCCTATCTCATTCCTTCCTCCCCCTCCTACCTGGAAATTGAATGCTTCACTTCTCTCCTCTCTAGAACTCCAAGATCGTGTACAACTTCTCTTCTGTGCCCGAATTTAGTTCTATGCTTTTATGACTCTTTACTACAGTGGTGGTTTGACACTAAATCAGAACTTAAACACCTCTTTCAATAAATGGGCAAACGTATAGCCCGTGATACGTACAATACCTACTTACTACATAGAAATCATTTATATAGATTGCTTTCTTTATCCACCACATCTTCTATAGATTACTTTTCCCAAATAGACTCTGTTAAGTGACAGATGATCTCCTATCAATATAATACTGCCCGTACATTAAATTTCTTCATGAGAGTCGGATCTTCACACTTGACTTCTACAAACCCGTTTTCTGCGCATAATGATAGAATATCACACACAGTAATGAATGGTTTACTTAATCAGGATGGCATCATTATTTATACCACACAAAATATGATAACAATAGTTCAATCCCATCTACAGCATTTATTTTGTGAATTGACTCCTTTACCACCTGACCTTACTACATTTTTTTCAGCTCCATTTCCTCAATTCCCCGACCATTGTGCTCAGGCCATTGTTGCTGTAATTACACAGGAAAAAGTAGTCTGTCCAGGTCCTGACAGATTGACATATGAATTTTATAAAACTTTCAAAGACAATCTCCTAGAGATTCTAACTCAAGTTTTCAATTATATTTTGGTTTGCCATGCGACTACTACAGAATTTGGCTTATCATTTTTGAAATTCATCTATAAAATAGGTGATGCTCATGATTTATCAAATTGGAGACCGTTACATCTCCTCAATACTGATTACAAATTATTAGCACGTGTACTAAATACTAGACTAGCACACTTGGCCCCTGACCTCTTGGATTCAGCTCAGTCCTACGCTGTACCAGGCTGCTCTATACAGAACAATTTATTTCTTCTATGGGAAATCTTTGAGGCAAGGACACACAACAAACTCACAGGTTATATACTTTCCTTGGACCAAGCGAAAGCCTTTGATTCTGTCACACATGCATATTTACTATATATTCTACACTCTTATGGTATCCCTGCTCAATTTATCCAATGGATAGCACGTCTCCTTTCTATGGCATATTTTACACATCTGGTTAATGGCCATCCGGGTACTACTTTACTTCAGCTAACAGGCCTCTGTCAGGGCTGCCCTTTAAGCCCTTTACTATATGCCTTCACATTAGATCCTGTTATAAGACACATTTTGTGGGATACTAGCATTATTGGCCTTGCACTGCACCCGACACTATCTACTGTTAAAATTTCTGCTTATGCAGATGATGTCGTGCTTTTTGTTCAGGACAAACGATCAGATCGCGCTATAGATGTTTTTCACTCCTTTTCCAAATTCTCGGGTGGCACTCTTAATTTAAGTAAAAGTGTTACTATCCCGTTAACTACTGACCCTATTCGGACTACTAATGTAGGTGGAATTTCACTATGTTTGACCCCACACCGTATTTTAGGCATCTGGTTTAATGTTCCAAATCCAACACTATTTAATTGGGAACACTGATTGGGCATTGGAGAAATGAAAGTTGCCATATGGAAATCCTGGAAATTGGGTAAGAAGAAGAGAGTATTAGTGATAAAACAATTTCTTCTTCCGATTTTTTTATATCTTAGTTATGTATATGCCCCCCCCCATATACTAGAAACCAGACTTATGAGCATATTTTTCCAAATGCTTTGGGGGAGTCGTTTAAACCCTGTTAGATGCCCTTACACATACTTACCTGTAAAACAACGAGGGCGTAACATGGTGAACCCTATAATTTTTTATATGTCCTTTTTTCTTTCCCAATTATTTTCTAGACTCCGCTCAGTTACTCATGTTTGTGATACATGGATTGTTCATCACATGCATAATATCTGGGATAACTGGGATTTACTCCCCCCTATCCTTGACCATATCCCTGGTTCCCCTACTTATGCAACAGATAGCTTTAGGAAATTAAGCAGCTGGAAGCTTACTAAAGTATCTATTACATCACTATCCAGAAAACAATTGTATGAGTTTTTTCCTCATCTTTTCTGACCTGATATACAATTCCCATATTGTCCCTCTCCCAGTATTGGGAAAGCCTTATTAATGTTACAAGATGCCCGTATTCCTTCACACATGTGGGACATTACATGGTTGAGCTGTCATGGACGTTTACCGGTTAGGGGAAACCTTAAACATAAATCATCTCAAGAACAATATTGCCCTAGTCCTTCATGCCTTGATACAGAGGAAACCATGTCTCATTTCCTTCTAGAATGTCCAGAGGTATTGTTATTCTGGAAAACACTGGCAAACAAATGGAAATGGCTATTTCTTAGTCATATCACATACCAAATGTTAATATTGAAAGATTTCTCCTTTTCACAAATACCATGGCACCCTAATACACTTAGAGTGATTCTTTCAGTTTGTAAGTTTTATTTATGGCAAGCCCATTGTCAATTTACTTTGCAACAGATCAGATTGCCTCCTCACATTATTATTCAACATATTGAAACTGCTTTGTTGATTCAAAAAAATTCTGAGTTTTGTAAACTTTCAACTCCCTATGCTGCCTCCTTATGGACTAATACCCAATTTTTGTATTACTGACATTTTCTTGTACCTTATTTCTTGTTTGTCACACACTTTTTTTACATCTTGTATGGACATGTTTTGAATCTCTTATTCATGATGCTTCATTTGTTCGCTTTATATGCAATTGATGTTATGTTTCTTTGTCTAATAAATTTCCCCTACTCTGCCAGTCATTTGTCATTTGTAAAGCACAAACCTGTGCATTCCAGAATAGGGGGATTCAGGATAATTTAATAATTTTACAAGAAATATTTCAAAGAGGTAAGATGGGGGTTGAATAAGGTTATATTCTTAGTCTAGATCAGCACAAGGCCTTGACTCAATGGCACACCCCTTCTTAGTCTCAGTCTTGAGACATTATGGAATACCAGACAAGTTTGTGAGGTGGATCTCTTGCTTATATAAAGAGGCCACTCTCACCCCAAGAATAAAAGGATGGACTGGTAATATGGTAAAATAACAGAGAGGGGTTAGACAAGGGTGCCCCCTTAGCCCCAATATTGTATGTGTTTTGTATTGACCCTTTTTTAAGATCTATCCAGACAACAGATTCAATTACAGGGATACCCCTGACACAAATGGGGCCTCCTATAAAATATTTAGCATATGCGGATGATGTTATATTGGTGGTAGACAAAAGAACAGATGAGTGGGAGATCAAAAGTATAATTTCTGAATATACCTAAAAATTCAAGATCAAATATTATTTTTGACAGAGGTGTAGGGATGCAGATTGGTGGGAGTTTGGATAAGACCAAAACTAGGTATGAAGATAATTGTTTAACAGAATACCCTATAATGCACTGGCCCGGTGGCACTGAGGGTTGAGGCACTGGATGCCACACCTCGCTGCTTACGCCGCGAACCTGGTTCGGAATGGACTTGGGGTTGCCGGGTTGCCAGGGGGAGGAGGATTGAGCCGCCCTAACGGATGCTCTCCTCCTCAGGGGTGGGAGCCATGAATGCATCCTGAGTTCTGCATCACTCTCACCGCCGGGTGGAAGCACCGACCAAGAGGGATGGAGGCGGCTCCACTCGAGTCGGGAGGGGACGCCGCTGGCGCGCGAGGCTTGGTGCGGCCAGCACGCCACCACTTCAGGATGCACGTCCTAGCGCAGGACGCCTCAGAGGGCGGGGGAAACTAGGGAAAGAAAACGAGAAAACCCCTCTCGGCAGCCCAAGATGATAGCCTCTCGGTACCATCCGGACCACCGATAAGAGGGAAAGACCCCCGCTGTGCAGGAGGGAGAAAGGAGGCACTCTAGGGGGCAGATCCCACCGGAAGTGGAATGGAGGAGTTGAGAAGAAGGAAGGAGTGGGCTCCGGGAGCAGAGAAGGAGGCATAAAAAAATAAAGTAAAAAAAAAAAAAAAAAAAAGAAGACCCTATAACGATTCTTGGGATCACATTTGGAAACAGAAATTTAGCACACATAAATTGGGAAAACAAGATAAGGAAAGCTAAAGGGAATTCTCAGAGCTGGAAGGGTCTACAAATTTCAAAACGAAAAAGGGTATTACTAATAAAAAATATATTAGTACCAATATTCCTTTACACGTTATATTTTTCCCCTGCCAATTCAATTTAAAACTAAATTATATAGTGTGTTTTTCCAAGCCCTATAGGGGAGTCGGTTGAACCAGATAAAAAGAGGGATGACATATAGAACGATAAAAGATGGGGTGGTTGGACATGGTAGACCCAGGGATATTGTATTATAGTATCTTTATATAACACAATATATTCCCCACTATAGGTGGAGAAAATAAATTATGGGAAGAGGTGGTCTCTGAATGTGTGGAAATTGCCAAAACAGCATGGGAGCAAGGGAACAGCAGGTTATTATCCTGAACAACAGTTGTTCCAAGTTACATGAAAACGATGATTCAGGAGCTAATAAAGTTAAAGGTTCCTGGACCAAATCCAAGACCTAGGATGAGACAGGAGCTATATGGTACAATGGTGTTGCAAACAAAACAAGAATTGGAAATACCGAACTGTCCAACAACCCAAACGCAAACAACATTATCCCAACTAAATAATGCAAGGATACCAGGCTTTGCTTGGGATGTGTCATGGCTGAGCATTCATGGGAGATTAAACATGAAGAATAATCTCAAACACAAACAATTGACATAGCGTTATTGTCTAAGAAACACATGTATACAAGTTTTGGAAACCCAGGAACACTTATTTTTGGAGTGTATATTTGTGAAGCAATTTTGGGACACTGTAAATAGGATATGAAAGACCACCTTGTTTCAGAACTTATCTTATGCAGAAATTGTACATGCAGAGTATCCAAAGAAATTGGAAGATTTCCATAAAGGGACAGTACAAATAATTTTTGCATCACTTAAGTACTACATATGGCAAGCAAGGTGTAACTAGGTGATCCAGCAACAAGAAATGTCACCTGAGATTATGGTAAAGAATGTGATGATTTCTCTACAACAAACCTATGAGAAAGACATGAAAACAGTGACAAGAGAGACACGACATAGATTATGGAAGAATTGTAGTAACTTCATGATGTAACTATGTAAAGAAAGAAAGAAATGGAAACAAATAACCAAAAGAAGAAAAAAAAAAGGTGGTCTGGGAGTGGGAGTTAGATAAAGTATATGCACAATATAAGAAAAAAGGAAAGAGAAAAAAAGAAGGAAGAAGAAGGAAAAAGCATAGACAGTGAAAGAAGAGAAAAAAAGAAGTTGTTTATGGATTAAGCTAAAGAAAAAGAGGAGTATCAGACAGGATGAAGCTAGTGAGATAAATGGATGAAGAAGAACATAAAAAACATCTGGACAGTTTTGAACAAATTCTATGAATGTTTTTGAATTCTACAACCCTTCCCCCCCAAAAAAAATTCCCCAACTCTGCCAGTAGGGGGAGCTTTGTCTGTCAGCAAGATGACCCATCCTGGTGAGATCCCAGCAAGGATGGATGTCAGGAAGGCCGGGGAGCAGGTCTCTTCCCTGACCTCGACACAGCAAAAGACTGAAGGTTTTGTTTGATGCTAAAGGTACAACTGAAATCAGATGGAAACTGAAACTGAAAATCAAGAGGATTTTGTTTGGTCAGAAACACCAAAAGCTCCAGCAGCTGATTCAGACATAAAGGTACAAGATAGTGTTGCTTGGATAGTGCTGTTGTGAATCCTACCACTATCTGTCAGATGGTGCTGGTATCCTGACTTGGATCCTACCAGATATCCTGCCAAAGACAGATGCAGGATCCAGGGCCAGATAGTGATGGATCCTGGTTAAGATCCAGGCACCCTGGTTAGGATCCATGGATCCTAGGGAAGATAGGATCAGAGGCCAGAATGTGATGGATCCTGGTTAGGATCCAACAGCCGTATCCACAGGCAGATAGTGGAAGTACCCGACAGATCCACTATCCTGCCGCAAAAGGCAGGTATCTGTGGATCCAGATTTGTCAGGATCCATCTGAGTAACACTAGTACAAAAAAATTCTCCTTCTAAAATAAACTGTAAAGATCACTTGCAAGCTATGCTACAGGCAGAGAAAGAACGCTTACAAACCAAACAGAAATAAATGCTGCACTACTTAAAATGCAAACTACAGAAAATGTCAAAATGGGCCTTCATGACAAACAAGCCTCTCATTATATTAAGCCCATAGCAACCAGGGAGATGACAAACAACCCATTACCTGCCACTCTTCAACCTGAGAAAACAAATAGCAGGGTTATATACCTTCTGACCAATCCAAGGCTACAGTATATTCCTTCTCAGCAAATGCTAACTTTACAACTGCATCCCCAAAGCAACCTGTAGCTCCTGACAAGGGAAACTGCACAGGACACAAAGATTTATTATCTAAAGCTAAATCTTGGTCTCCAGACCCTGAACTGTTAAAATTCAACTGGGGAAAAAATACAGAGCCCTCAACACAAACAGCAATGCAGCACAATATCCCTCAGTACTATCTGCTTCAGAGATCCACCCGGTCGACTCAGCATCAACTCCTATTACTGTACAGCAGCAAAGTATGCAACAAAATGTGGCAGCAGTGGCTGCAGCTGAAAATCCTCCAGGCAGAACATCTTCTTTGGCTGCAAACCACAGCATTACACTTCGAAGTTCAGAGGAAGCGCTGGGAATGGCAAATACGAGAGGGGCTTCACTCGGCCTAAGACAACCCTCAGAATCCGTCTCAGAACGTTCAAGTGCAGCAGAATGGTCAGTAGAGAAGGTGTTGAGAGCTGCAGGATGGGAGAAACAACCAAGTGATAATAAGTGGGTGTCAGGTCCCACAGACTTCCAAACGCCTGCAATTACTTCACAAAATTGAAGGAACAACAGTAGTACAACAAAAAACTCTCCTCTTGCTTTACCTAGAGAGTTAGCTTTAACACAGAACCCCACTCTCAATATAAGAGTGCCAGAAGAAGCTTCATCCTCCCTCAGAGAAATGGGGTGGTAGAAAATGTACAAACCCGTATATCTGAAGTAACCACACCAATAGAACTTGTGCAGCCAAGAAATACAGAAATGGGCCCCACCGTTTCCAGTACAGCTGCACCTTTAAATCAGATCAACAGGACAAACCCTCGTCCTTATGCTTCAGTTTTCCACACTTCAATATATCCTACTAAATGTCACAATGCAGTAAGATTAATATACAAAGTGGAATGAACAAAATACCTGGATCCACGATGGGTTGTCGACAAAATATTTGTCGAAGACCCAACAGCG
Organism: Neoceratodus forsteri; assembly: GCA_016271365.2. Lineage (NCBI taxonomy): Eukaryota > Metazoa > Chordata > Ceratodontiformes > Ceratodontidae > Neoceratodus > Neoceratodus forsteri. Next base: position 1,188,358,435 of record CM057451.1, on the reverse strand, counting down.
AAACCAGCAGGTTGACTGCCTTTTGCAGTTGGCTGCCGGTTTGTAAAAGCCACAAGTGTTTTCTTTGGGGTGCTTTGCCCCCCCCCACATGGGGGGCTGCACCCCTGCACCCCCACTCTCTTAGGATTCTCAACTCAGAGTTGGAGCTGAGTCGGGGGATGCAGGGCCCCCGACAGACAGTACCAGGTTCCAGCGGATTCCCTACAGCGATGTGGCACAGTTGTCACTGTAGGGGACTCTGCTGTCGACATGTCGACATTGGGAATGTATACCGAAATACATGACTGGGTCTTTGTAGCAAAAACTCTTTTAAAAGGGTCGATGTGATTCTTCACAAATGGAATTCATGCTTTAATCCACGTCTCAGGGGAGACAACTTTAGATGTAAGTTTTAAGGTGAATTCTGGCCTGCAGCAGTTTTGGAGTAAATTTTAAGAACTCAGACGTATGCCACTATGGGCTCCTTTTGAAGCCATTCCATTAAGTAGACCAGCATATAAAACAATCACTTTTTTATTTAGGAATGAAGGGGCCAGCATCACGGATCATACTTATCGGTTAAAGCAGAAATGTACTGTTATCAATTAACCTGAGGCAATCTGTGATACAGAACACATCTGGACAGAAGCCTGGAAAGTAAAAGTTATGCCAAGAGAATCTGATACAGGCCTTGTACACCCGCCAAATTGTTTTTTTCTAGGGCACAATAGGGGAGGGTCCTGTTTTATGCAGGACAAGTCAAAGCTTGTTATAAGTGTGGATCTACGAGGCATTTGAGTAGCATTTGTGATCAGATTAAATGCAGTTTTTGACAAGAATGTGGACATACCAGTGGGTAGAGTTGTGCAAATTTGCAGAATTTCATTCCACAAACTATTTCGCAAAATTCGCTCATTTTGCGATATATTTCATGGGTGTGAGATGAAATTTTGCTCATATTTGAAGAAGGAGTTAGTCCCCAGTTTCAAAGACATGGAGATCGAGTTAGGTAGTTTTTGTTTTTGGTTGGTGATCTTTCTTTCTGTGGATAGAAATAGAAAGATATTGCCGGTAGTGAGTATCAGTTGTTCACCATGATTGAGAGAGGTGCATTTTGCATTTCTACCTTTTAAACCTTGATTGAATTAAAAAAAAAAACAAAAAAAAACAAAGGTTTCACCATTACACTTTAACCCTACTGCAGATGCTTAAACATGACCGACCGCAGCTAAACAGTAATGAATTTCTATTTTAGATGATTTCTGTGGTGAACAAATGCTCCCCAGCAAATATGTAAAATAAATCATGGGATGGTGTGTTTAACTCAGATTTTACACACACCTTTGGTGTGGCAAATGGGGAGAGGGGTGCAGCACCCCATACGTCAAATGGGAAGAACACCCCTCCCCCTCAGCTAGTGGTCAAACAGGGATTCAGCATGTTTGCAGTTCATTTGCATCACCAGGTAAGAAAAAAGGCTTGTCTCCCCATACAATGCACAGGGGTAATGCCAAACCTCACCCAACAACTAACACACCAAAATCTGGCCAATGGAAAATCATGTACACAAATGCTCAAAGCCTGGGAAATAAGATCCCAGACCTGCAGGCAATAATGTCAGAGGCTAAACTGGACATAGTAGCAATTAGTGAGACTTAGTTTACCAGTAACCACGCTTGGGAGACTTCAGTACCTGGCTATGTATTGTTCAGAAGAGACCGAGGTGCAAAAAGGGGGGGAGGAGTGGCCCTGTATGTCAATGAAAATATCAAAGCTACAGAAATTCAGAATACACATAAGGAGCCAGAAGAACTGTGGGTCACCCTGGAAACAGGAAATGGGACAGCCATAAGAACTGGGGTTGTCTACAGACCCCCAGACCAGGGGGAGGACATAGACACATTACTGTTAGAAGATATACAAAACATGACAGCTAAAGGGGAGGTTCTGATAATGGGAGACTTCAACATGCCGGATACAGATTGGTCAATACCAGCAGGAACATCTGCCAGAACTAGACACATAGTGGATTCCCTGCAGGGGGAGGGCCTCAAACAACTGGTACAGCAACCCACAAGAGAAAGGGCTATCCTAGATCTAGTACTGACTAACAGGGAAGGGATCACAGATCTCCAGGTAGAAGGTCACCTGGGGGCCAGTGGCCATCACATGGTATGGTTCAATTTGGCTACTACATCTAAATCATCCCATTCCAAGGCAAAAATATGGGACTTATCTGCCGACACTGTCTATGTATCTATGTATGTATCTATTTTTGACTTCAGAGGAGCTGACTTTGATAAGATGGTCAACAGAGTTAAGCTAGCCCTGGCAAAAAGAAACACAGTTGAGGGGGTACAGGCAAAGTGGGCAAGCATTAAGGATGCAATACTTGAAGCAACATCCCATTGTGTTAGACAGAAAAGGAAGTGCAAAAGAAGAAGGAAACCACTTTGGTTCTCAAATACAGTAGCAGAAAAGGTCAGAGCCAAAAGGCTGGCCTTCAGGAAATATAAGGGAACACAGCGAGATGAAGATAGGGAGGCATACCAAACTGCCCTAAGGGAAGTAGGGAAGGCAGTAAGGCAGGCAAAGTCCCAAACTGAGGAAACACTAGCATGAACAGTAAAAGAAGGTGACAAGACTTTCTATAGATACATTAGTGAAAGGAGAAAGTCCAGAGGGGGTATTGCTAAGCTTAATGGAGAAAAGGGAGCATGTGAGGAGGAGGACCCTGTAAAGGCATCTATCCTAAATAGATACTTTTGCTCAGTATTTACTGAAGAGAAGGTAGGGCAGGGCCCACAGCTCAGCATCATGGACACAGGGGGGGGAGGGAGGTGAGCACTACTCCCTTCACAAAAGAAAGGGTCCTACAAGAGCTTGCTAAGCTCAGGGTGGATAAGGCAATGGGACCTGATGGCATACATCCCAGGGTACTTAATGAGCTAAAGGTGGAACTAGCAGAGCCATTAGCAGAACTGTTTAGTGAGTCTCTGAGCACAGGAGAGGTCCCAGAAGACTGGAGAAGGGCTCATGTGATCCCGCTCCACAAGAGTGGTAGCAGGGAGGAGGTGGGGAACTACAGACCAGTCAGTCTTACCTCAGTAGTGGGCAAGATTATGGAGGCACTCCTTAAGGAAAGGATAGTGCAACACCTGGAATCCATAGGGGCACAGGATCCAAGACAGCATGGTTTACAAAAGGAAGGTCCTGTCAAACTAATCTCATAGATTTCTTTGACTGGGTAACCAGAGTGGTGGACCAAGGGGGAGCAGTTGATGTCGCCTACCTTGACTTCAGCAAAGCTTTTGACACTGTTCCACATAGAAGATTGATAAATAAGCTGGGTAGGCTCGGTGGGTCAGAAGTTGGTCAACTGGGTGGCAAACTGGTTGACGGGCAGAAAACAGAAAGTGGTGGTAAATGGTATACAGTCAGAAGAAATGCAAGTCACAAGTGGGGTACCTCAGGATCAGTCCTGGGGCAGTCCTCTTCAACATCTTCATTAGTGACCTTGCAGATGGACTAGAGGGTAAGGCTTGTCTGTTTGCAGATGACACCAAGATCTGCAACAGAGTAGATGATCCAGATGGAGTGGGCAGAATGAGAAGAGATCTGGATAAAATAGCAAAATGGTCAGAAGAGTGGCAACTAGGATTTAATGCAAAGAAGTGCAAAATCATGCACATAGGGAAGAGAAACCCTGAAGCCACCTATAGGCTGGGAGGGGAGTTGCTAGCAGTCACAAAGGAAGAAAGAGTCTTGGGCATCATCATCACTGATGACCTGAAATCATCCAAGCAGACCTCTAAAGCAGTAGGTAAGGCTAGGGGGCTGTTAGGGTGTATTAGTAGGGGTATCACAAGTCGTAAGAGGGAGGTAATAATCCCTCTTTACAAGACACTGGTTAGGCCCCATCTGGAGTACTGTGCAGTATTGGAGGCCACACCTTCACAAGGACATTAACCAAATTGAGGCAGTCCAGAGAAGGGCAACCAAAATGGTGCAGGGACTGCATCAGAAGACATATGAGGACAGATTAACAGAGCTCAATATGTATACCCTAAAGCAAAGGAGGGAGAGAGGTGATATGATCGAGGCATTCAAACACCTTAAGGGCATTAACAAGGTGAAAGAGTCTAACATGTTTAAATATAAGAAAAATAGCAGGGCAAGAGGACACACATGAGATTAGAGGGGGGCCAATTAAGGGGGAATGTGAGGAAATTATTTTTCACAGAAAGGGTGGTGGATGTATGGAATGGCTTACCACAAGAAGTGGTGGCTATAAATACAGTGCAGGGCTTCAAACAGGCATGGGATAGGCAAAAGGGAGCAATACAAATGACTGTGAATAGATAGGCCACTGACAGAGCAAAGGCCGATGGCACATTTATAAGGTAGAAAAAGAAATGGGCAGACTGGATGGGCCTTGCGGTCCTTATATGCCATCAACTTCTATGTTTCTATGTTTCTATTGATACTTAAATAAACCACTCAAACTTTGCTGTCAGGGTTTATGTAGCATCCAACACCTTTGGTGTGTGTAAAATCTCGTTAAACACACCGCCACAGGTAATATTCTGTATATAATATTATAATCAAGAAAATCATTATTCTGAATTTGATATGCCGAATAATGTATGGGCAACAGTATGCAAAAAGGCTGCGTTTGAACTGGGAGTTTGCCATAATGACAAAATGACCCCGATAGCAAATCTCGAGAGATCCCAGTTGTCATGGCAACACCAATGTTGAAACAGAGCATTGGTGTGTATACTTGACAATACATTGTTCTGTACAGTGTACATGCAACAATAACAATGTAATAGCATTTAGATGTTCATACTATACAGAGGATACCCCCACATTACAGTATTACTATAATCTTGCTGTTTATTTTCTGGTTGCATTGTAGTTCTGTTTATCCCACACGCATATAGGCGCAGCTACACAACATCGCAGGACTGCAACATTGTAGTAGTTCAGACAACCATCTTCATGCTGAGGATCCAAGACTGCCAATTTTACTGCATATCTGTTTACAGGACTCCGTTGTGTCCAGCGGATCTGCACAAGAATCGTCTACCCCAAAAGCTGGCCCAGTGGTAGAGCGATTGTGCTTCCACTTCCCAGGCCGGTGACCCTGGTTAAGAAATACAGTAGGGTTGCTCAGTGGGCTGGCTAGGTGAGGGAGGACTGAGTGCACAACATCATCCCTCCTTCCTCAGGGGGACAGCAGATCCCAATGCAGAGACTGCCACCTGATGGAGGCGGGGCAGTAGCTCAGCGGGAGTGCAAGAGGGGCAGGGCTGTAGCATTGGAACGTGCTTGATGCACACGTCCCAACGCTACAGCCCAGAGGGAGGAAATGGAGAAGATAGATGCCAGTCTGCCCGTGGCCAGCACACTCTGCAAGCTCTTGCACAACTGAAACAGTGGGCCACCCATCCATCATGGTTCTGAGCAAGTGGTGGACAGCAAATATTTGGCTAGTTAATTTGTGTTTAAACTGAAGAGTTAAAAGTTTCAGTAAAGTACAAGTCTTTGTGATTGATAGCTCCAGCTCTTCAAAGCTATTCCTGCATTTTTACTGGTCTTGGTGCTATTTTTAAATTATTGCATATGTCCCCTTAAACTATCCCTGCCTTTACACACTGTACTTACAAACAGGTTATAATGACCACAAGGTGTGTTATTAGTTTGTCTTTTTCCATTGAAATGTTTTAGTTATTCAAACAGGTCAAATTAAGAGATCATCCTTTATAATTTCATCCGTACCTTAATTCTTGTTTCTGTATTTTTTCTAATACCCATCCATATACTGGATAACAGGTACAGACCAGTCAAGAGCATAACTTTTTTTAATTAAAGGAAAGTTAAAAACAAAGCTGCATTCTAAAGTTTTACTTTCAGACTACTGGAGCAGCGATCTTTGGGTTTCCATAGGCTTCTCTCAGTTTGACTGAATCAGGTACAGATATAGTGGCTGCTATAGTCTACCAGGACCCCCCCCCAATCATAACTAGTCCCTTTAAGCAAGTGATCAGGGAAACACCAGTTCCACTACTTATACATCATGAACTACTGCTGACTCTGCACAGTGTACTCTGGGATGAGTGTTTTTTTTTTTTTTACTCCAGCTGGCAAACTATTTATAGAGATGACTTGCGTAAAGAGGCATACACCTGCTTCTCTCTCTCTCTGTGTGCAATGTTAAAACAATAATACACAATATATTATAGGAAAGTACAGTTATGTAAGAGGAAGGGGAATTGTTTAACCAGGAAAGGCACACTAAGCCACACCTTGTTTCCAGCTGCAACCTGGGAGCACAAGGAAGTTAAGTAACTTGTTCAGGGTCACACAGTATGAAATTAAGGGCCAATAATCTTCAAACCTGGGTCTGCAGCTCAATGCACTTACCCACTGTGCTATACTCCTCTACCGTAAAAGTAGATCTTCGAGAGGAGCTCTTGCAGCAGGCAACACCGGTAGGACTAAGCCAGCAGGACTAAGTCACCAGGTGCTAGGACCATATGGAAAGCTTCTAGATTCATGATGACCAAAACAACTTTCCTACATTTGGACCACTGTAAAGCAGTAGCACTTAGTGTTCCACGTAATCCTAGGGGCACCTACCTTCACTGCACTTCATTGTTCCACCCCCTGTCTACCCCCTTCCCTCCCCTTCCCTCCTCACTGGACACCCATTCCCCTCTCTGTCCCTGCCCTCATGCCCCACCTGTCAGCTGCTCTCCTAGTCCCATTGTCTCCAATCTTCCTTAAGTCTGTTCTTAACCCCTTACACCGGCATACACTTCACTATGCTGCAACTGTGCCTGTTCTCCACTCTGTTTCTCCCCCACAAGTATGTTTAACTCTCTGACGCAGGCACCTTCTCACAATGCCATAGCAGTGTTTAAATGTTATACCTGTAGCTAAATGATATCCCACTCTTGTAATTCACACCAATTTATTGTCTACCTAGCTTGTAATGTATCGTTTGTACCAGTGCAATTGTGTACTTGCTTGTAATGTAACGCCTTGTAATGTAATGCTATGTACCTGTTCAATTTTTTTCTTGTAACCAACGTGGAACCTACAAATGAACATCCGCTCACAGGTGTTCTCCAAGAAAACATTAAAAAAAAAACATACAGGTGCTTCTTCCCTCTTAGGGGCAAATGAAAGAAACAACTGATCAGTCTTACGGATGTGTTGGGTGCGGTGAGTATAATAATGAAGCGCCCTGTGAACATCTAAAGTACGCCACAAGGGCTCCCCCTAGTTAGAGTACTCGGGGAAATGAACTGGAAGGTGGATGGATTGTTCAAAGTAAACTCAGACACCACCTTAGGCAAAAACTGAGGATCTGTACGCAAAGACAATCTGTCTTTGTGAAAAACCAAATAAGGCTCTTTACACATCATAGAAACAGAGAAACATAGAATTTGATGGCAGATAAGGACCGCTTGGCCCACCTAGTCTGCCCAGTTCCCTACCTAATGGATAAGCTACAGAACCTAGATAGCCAGCAGCCTACTTCCTCCTACCTCCACCCCCCAGAATTGCCTTATGACTGTCCCATGCATGCTTGAATTCCACCACTGTTTTTGACTCCACAACCTCCTCAGGAAGGCCATTCCATGCGTCCACAACCCTCTTTGTGAAAAAATACTCTTTCTCACATTGCCCCTGAGCCATCTCCCCTCTGTCTTCAACTTGTACCCCCTTGTTTTTGCACATCTTTTTTTCTGAAAGAAGCTACCCTCCTAGACTTTGTTGATTCCCTTGAGGCACTTGAAAGTTTCTATCATGTCCCCCTTCTCCCTTCTTTCAAGGGTATACATATTTTATAAAGCTCCTTTTGTCTCTCTTCGTATGGCTTCTGGTGCAGACCCTGCACCATTTTAGTTACCCTCCTCTGGACTGCCTCCATCCTGCATATGTACTTGTGGAGATGGGGTCTCCAGAACTGCACACAGTACTCCAGATAGGGTCTCACCAACTGTTTGTCTGAAATGTGTCAGGCAGGACTGGTTGTCTGTCTGTTTCCACAAGAAATAAGTCTGTAAATAATGACTGACTGGGCATCCCTTTCATGAGGTGTGTGTGTGTGTGTATATGTGTGTGTGTGTGTGTGTGTGCGTGCTCGAAACGTTTTTGGTATGTAGTTCTGTTGTTTCTTGAGCACTACTTTTTTCCAGTGCATGCTCATTTTTTGTAATTGATCATAGAGGAGTAAACCTGCATAACCAGTAGATCTAGGTGATGGGACTCCTTGTCTGGGGAGTGGGTACTAGAGATGCAGTGAATTTAAAATTAGCTGTGATTAACACAAAGTGGCCACTTAGCATTGTGGTCGCTATCTGAGTGCCCATAGGAATGGCTCAATTTTGCCTTTGTTGTTATTATTTCAGGTTGTCATTCCACCTTAAATGCAAAGTAAGGTGGAGTGACAACAATACTGGAAGCATCCCACCCACACAGTCACCAGAATGAATGTGCATCCCCAAAGTGCTACTGTCTTGTGTCCAGAAAACTCCCCAGTGCTGATAACGTGAAATGAGAGCGTAACAAGAAATGCAAAGTCTCCCAGAATTAATGGCACACTCAGTCATGCATGCAGTGGTCACACACAGAGTCACCAGAATTAATGTGCATCCCCCAAATGCTACTGCCTTGTATCCAGAAAATCCCCCAGTGCTGATGAAGTGAAATGAGAGCGTAACAAAAAATGCAAAGTCTCCCAGAATTAATGGCGCACTCAGTCATGCGCGCAGTGGTCAGGTCACACACAGAGTCACCAGAATTAATGTGCATCCCCAAAATGCTACTGTCTTGTGTCCAGAAAATTCCCCAGTGCTGATGAAGTGAAATGAGAGCGCAACAAGAATTGCAGTCTCCCAGAATTAATGGTGCCATGCAAACGCACAGACAGATTAAGATTGCGCTGCGCACTCAAGGGATGCATACGAAAAGGCACAACACCACCTAACCAGTGCTCACAAGTCACAAATCCAAATCTGGAAAGGAATACATTTTGCCAGTTGGTGGATTAGTGCACAGCAGTAACAATCCATGACCAGTAAAGATACCACAAAGCAGTATAAAAAATTCATGCAGGTGCGATAGATAGCAGGTTCACACTGCTGCAATTACTCTGTAACACAATAAAAGGTGTCTGATTTAATAGCACGCATCACACACACACTCACACACACTACAAGTAATGCGTAGCAAATTGAAAACCTTTAGTAATATAACCAAATGTTTTAAACAGACAAATTGTACATTGCTGCACCACAACAATCAGCAAAAAAATGTAAAGAATTACAGAAAATATTACTGCGTGTACATTAACACAGTTATACAAGAAAAATATAACCCAAACAGAAAGACTGCCTTTTTCTCCCAGTTAATCTACCTACACCACAAATACGCCCCTTCCCCAAAGCATACTTCACAGTACACAGACTGACTGTTCTAAATTAACATTCAAAATCTACACACAAACAATAAACACTCGATGATATGAGCACAGAAGGGTTTCCTTCAATCGATGTACTAAATTTTGCATTTTAAACAGCTTTTAGAGGTTTTGAATCACAGAGCTCTGAGAGAAAACTGTCTCCAGCTACCACTGCATACACACTACCAAGGCCAGAACGGAGTCTGTGCAGAACAATCTAGAGCCCATGTGACCTGCAATCCCATGAATCACAGCAGAATTTCATTTGAAGCTCAATTAAAGGATGAATGTACTTCACCTTAAAATTGGTAGAGAAGTGGTTTGGGGAAGGTGGAATACTGTAAAGTCATTGGTTTCAATGGACTTTGGGTTCCTTATTATGAAGTGAAGTACTCCGCTTCACATTGTGAAGTTCTCCACGGATTCCACGTTACTCAGTTAATCACTTCACAGAGCAAATTGTGGCCACTTTGCCCACCACTACTTATAGTACTGTAACTCACATGCTCTACGGGAAGGAACGCGAATGCCTATGGCTGTACTTCCCCGATGAACTGTAGCACAAAACTCCCTGACTTAAAAATGCTTATTAATGAGTACAGTGGTGGAGTGGTGAAGCCTGTAGAGACACTACAAAACATGCTTACAATACATCCAAGTAACTAGTAAAAAAATGAATGTTGTGATTCATGACGTGATCGTGAATCGTGATTCGTGACTGAATTTGTGACCGTGATGATGAAGAACGTGATTCGGTGTTGAGGTTGTGAGATAACCAATATGAAAACTGTATTGGGAACGCGAATGCCTACGGTTGTACTTGCCCAATGAGCTGTAGCACAAACTCCCCGACTTAAAAACGCTCATTAATGAGTACAATGGCAGGGTGGTGAAGCCTGGAGAGATACTACAAAACAGGCTTATAATACATCCAAGTAACTAGTCAAAAAATTAGTGTTGTGATTCGTGACGTGATCATGAATCATGATTTGTGACTGCAGTTGTGACCATGATGATGAAGAACGTGATTCAGTGTCGATGGTGTGAGATAACAAATATGGAACTGTACTGAGAAAGCGAATGCCTACGACTGTACTTCCCCGATGAGCTGTAGCACAAAACTCCCTGACTTAAAAACATGTATTAATGAGTACAATGGTGGAGTGGTGAAGCCTGGAGAGATACTACAAAACAGGCTTACAATACATCCAAGTAACTAGTAAAAAAATGAATGTGATGTGTGACGTGGTCGTGAATAGTGATTTGTGATTGCATTTGTGACCGTGATGATGAAGAATGTGATTTGTATCACGAGTGACTCATGATGATGGTCCTGACTTAAAAAAGCATGTTATTGAGTACAATGTTCATGCAGAATTATGCACCACACCTGTCCAGTACTCTGAAGGGAAGCCAAAGAAACAACTGTGACTTAAGTCAGAGATGGAGATTGGGCCCTAAAGAGATGCAAATGCACAGACAGATTAAGATTGCGCTGTGCACTGAAGAGATGCAGACGCAAAGGCACAACACCTAACCAGTGCTCACCATCAGAAATACAAATCTAGAAAAGAATACCTTTGCTGGTTGGGGCGGGCTGCGAGTGGGGGGGGCAGTGTACTGCACTGTTGCAGTAACAGTCACTAGTACTAGTATCAGTAAAGATACCACAAAGAAGTACAAAAATCACAGAGCTGCAGTGGATAGCAGGTTCACATTGCTGAAATGATTATGTGGCACAATAAAAGGTGTCTGATTTGACGACACGCGTCACACACATACTCACACACACACTAAATAATGCATAGCAAATTGAAAACTTCAGTAATATAACCACACATTTTAAACAAACTAAAATTATGCACTGCTGCACCATAACAATCAGCAAAAAAATGGCAAGAATTATTGGAACTATTACTGTGTGTACATTAACACAGTTATACAAGAAAAATATCACCAAACCAGAAAGCACTATCTTTTTCTCCAAGTTATTCTACCTACACCACAGTTACACCCCTCCCCCCAAAGCACACTTCCACTGTCTTTAAGTATACAAACTGAATGTTGTACATTAATATTCAAAATCCACACACAAACAATAAACGCTCGATGATATGAGCACAGGGGGGGTTTCCTATGATCGATGAACTAAAGTTTCAGCAAAAAAAAGACTTAAAAAGGCTTTTTTAACAGCTTTTAAAAGGTTTGAATCACAGACAGCTCTCAAAGCAGAATGTCTCCTACAGCTTCCTACACACACTTACCCCACACTGAGGCTGTGCAGAACAATCTAGAGCCCATGTGACCTGGAATCCCATGAATCACTGCAAAATTCACCTTTGGAGCTTAAAAACAAGGCGAAGTGAGGCGAAGTACATTGTTTTCAATGTACTTTGCCTTAAGAATTGGTGGAGTAGTGGTTTGGGAAGGCGGAGTAATACAAAGTCATTGCTTTCAATGGACTTTGCGTTACCCATTATAACGTGAAGTACTCCGCTTCGCGTTGCGGAGCACTCCGCAAATTCGCCTTTTCTCCGTGAATCACTTTGTGGAGCGAATTGGGGCCACTTTGCCCATCTCTAGTGGGTACTCAAATGCTGAGGCTTCTCTGCATGATCATGAGCAACATTCATGACCACCGTATCTGCTGTGGGTTATTCACCATAGAAGGGCTTGCCCACTGACTTGTGGTGATGGCGATCTGCTTTTCTAGCTAAGGCCGGAGTGGACGAAGGGTGATTCCAAGTCACCTTGGCTACAACCTCATATGCCTCTCTCAGGGGAGGGACCACCAAATGGAGGGTCTCCAACTTGCGCAAATAAATGGCGAGGCGGCGGGCGCTTTGGGTCCAGTTCCTCCATATCCCACTTCATTAGGGACTGTAAACAGAGCATCATGTCCATAAAGGAGGGATCTTCTAGGGGGCTTGTGGGTTTCTTTAGTCCACCCCTAAGAGTCAGGGGAGTCCCTGGAGTCCTCTAAGGACTCTGAAGAGGAGTAATCCCCCGAAGGGTCACTCTCTGGGACTGGCGTCAGTGAGTGACCATCATCCATGTGTGGGTTGGAAACTGCTGTACCACTCCCAGAGGTTCCCACAGTATGTAAGTTAGTGGGCTTGGACTGGCCCAGATCCCTAGGAGCATGGTCCCTGAGGAGTGAAGAGGAAGGTTTCCTCGTGGTGTCTTCATCCTTCATAAACGTCCACCAAGCCATGAACAAGGCATTGTAATCCACTGGGGGGGGGGGGTTGTACAGTGGATACTGCAAAAGAGGTGGAGGATACTGGTACATCAGTGAGGGGGATGGCGTTGGGTACCCTGGCATCGGTCCAGCAGGTGTTTGCTGTGGATCCCTAGGTGGGGCAGCAGGTGACAGCTGAAAGGGGCTTGCTGTGGCAAAGGCAATTACAGGTGAGGCATTGGTGGTGTAGGTGTCAGTAGACCTGGTGCCGGCCTAGAGGGCAAAGGCTTGCAACAGTACAGCAACTGAGCCGCCAGAAGCTCCAAAGGGGAGACTGGTATTTTGGGGGGTGTCCCTGGGTAGAGGCCTGGCCTACGTCGAGGAGGAGGCAAGAGCTTGCTCTGGGTGATGCCTGGAAGGTTCAGCCTTGGACTGGACTGGAGACAGAAACCGATGAATGCAAAGCCTTGACTGAGGGGGAACGAGCGGAGCTCCACCACCAGAGGATCCAACCCCAGCTGAGTTGCCTGGCTGAGGACCTGCTGGGATTAGGGCCTAAGCATCAGGGGCTGAGTGGCAGGGAAGGATTCTCACTGCCCCAAGGAGACACTGCTTGTATATATATTTATATATATATAGATATATATATCTCTACATATATACATGTATCAAGAATGGCAGCTCCACGATGGGAATGGCTTGCAGGAAGCACAGGGGAACATAGGGGAGGAGGGAAGGGAAGGGAAGACTGCCAAGATCTACACTCTTCAGGATGCTGAGAACCATGTGAGAGGATAAGGACCCGGCAAGGTTAGGGAGAAAGAGAGGAGAGGAGAGGAAGAGTGTGGTTTGCAGGAAGAGTGGGGGTATAGACGGAAGGGAAGGGAAGACTGCCAAGACCTACACTCCCCTCAGGATACTGAGAACCCTGCAAGGGGATAAGGACCCAGTAATGTTAGGGAGAAAGGGAGGAGGGATAGGGGCAGAAAAGAGGAGTGGATGGAGAATGGGGTTGGGGAGGGGAGGCTACTGCCAAGGTAGCCTACAATTTGGCGGAAGAAAGGGGAGAAGGGGGGGGAGGATTGGGAGAGGTGGAAGGGGAATAAGTTGATGGAGGAGGGGATTAAGTGCAGTTGCAACAGTGAATAGTATGCTTAAGGAGGAGGTGAGAAAGGGAAAAAGTGAGATTGTGTAGAGCAAACATCAATTGGGAGGGAGTTCTAGATATAGGGAAATTTGTGTGAGAAGGCAGAGCAACCAAAGGATATGCACCGTGGGGAGAGAGCCAGAGTTCTATGTGTGGGGATACAGAGGGAATAGTTGGAGGGGAAGGGAAAACAATAAAAGGGAAGACAAGTAGGGTGGAAGAGAACCAAGCCAGAACTTCCTAACTAAATTAACGTTGAGTGACAGGTGTCTGGCAGAAAGACAGGGGAAGGAAAGCGAGGTGTAAAGATCACTGTGGTGAGTGAGTGGAGGACAGCCAAGTACATAGTGGCAGAAGGAACAGCAGAGCATGTTCAGTCTGGATAGGGTGGATTTGGGGGCAGAGTTGTACACTATATCCCCGAAGCCCAAGACTGAAAAAATTATCGTTTGGATGATTTCTCTCCTGGCTTGCAGTGGTAGGCAGTTGTAGTGTCTGTACAGAGCACCAAGCTTGGGGAGTAATATTTTGATGATGGCATCTATGTGTACCCAAAAATCTAGATTCTTGTCTAGCCAAAGCCCAAGGTAATTGAATGTGGGGACTTCATCCAGTCTAGAGCTGGCAAGGGTGTGGAAGGTAGGCATGAAGTCAGGCCTGCACAGTTTTTGTCAGGAGTCAAACGTCATAGAGACCGTTTTTTTGACATTCATTGAGAGTTTGTTTGCGTTAAACCAGTGCTGGTCATTGTTAAAGTCCAGCTGAAGACTGGAAGCTACCTCAGAGGGGGAAGCGCCAGAGGAGAATAACACGGTGTCATCTGCATACATGTAGTTGTTTGCAGATACAGTATGCATGCGTCAGGTAGGTTGTTCAGAAAAATTGAAAATAATATTGAACCAAGTACGAGCCTCAGGGTATGCCAGTGTTTATTGGGGGATGAAGTTGCTGACTCTGACAGACTGGGACCGGCTCATGAGGTAAGAACCAAACCAGCTGGTGGCGGAATCAGAGAGGTATTCAGCTTATTTAGGAGGAAGGAGTGGGAGACAGTGCCAAAGGCTTTGTTCAGATCAACAAAGAAGGCGGAGGTGATTCATCCCTGATCCATGCCTGAGAGAATTGAGCCCGTGAGTGGAAGGAGGAAGGTGGTGGTGAAATGGTCTTTATGGAACCCAGACTGGAAAGAGGTGAGAAAAGAAGAGGAGTCAAAGAAGGAAGTGAGTTGCTCCAGAGCCTGGTGCTCTTGAAGTTTAGCCAGAATGGGGAGCAAGGAGATGGGGCATAAGTTCACAGGGTTGGAGGGGTCACCCCCTTTAGGAACAGGGATAATGGTAGCAGACTTCCAGGCATCATCATCCCCTCAATGAAGTCTGAGCACATAGATCCTTCACCAAGAAACCACAGGGCCGAATGCAACTTCTCGCTCGACTGTCCTCAAATTTCTGGACTACCATACTAAAACCACTGTCCTCCAGGTGGCTTGGGTGAAGAAAGCAGTACTACTTGGCGATAAACGACTCTATTTTTTTTTTTGTAATTCAATTTACTTTATTAATATATTGATATATTGATATTACATGAAAAAGTGTCATTCTGTTCAATCTGTCAGTTACAAGATAGACAAGTCATTATCGAGCATACATGCTAATAGCAACTGACTCACTGAGATAAGAGTCGGAACAGGTAACATGACACTATTAACCCAAGTAATCATGTTAGAAAAAAGAACAAAAAGAAAAGAAACCTACCCATCACTCATTCCACCCAACTACCCCATCCCCAGCAGCATCTACATTTACACTGAAACACTTTACATGTACACATTCGAGAGGAGAAACACAAGGGCACTAGAAGAAACAGAAGAAAAGATACCTCTAATAGCAGAATGTTACCAGTGGCCAAGGAGGTTAAACTTGCCAACAGGCCAGGACTGCATCCAGCAGGCCCCATTTGGAGCTGTATGTTTGGATCCTGTTGTGCATTCTGGCAATGTGTTGCTCTAGCTGTAAAGCCTGTATAATTTCTTTATGCCATTCTAGGATAGATGGAGCGGAGGCATCCTTCCAATGTCTAAGGATAACCGCCTTGGCCTTGGCAGATATGATAGTCATGTATAACCTCTTTTGCCTGGTCTCGCCTCTAGGGGGAATATTTAACAAACAGATTTCCGGTGTGAAGAAAGGCTCTAGATCTAATATTGATGGTAATGAGGCGCAAATTGCCCACCAAAAGGGCTGTATCACCGCACACTCCCACAAAACATGGTACAGATCCCCTTCTGTAGTTAAACACCTGTTACAATTAGGTGATGATAACTTGCCTATCTTGTAGAGCCTAGCTGGAGTATAGTACAGGTTATGCATAATGTTAAAATGCTGAAGTTTATATCTGTCTTGTCTAATGTATTTATGAATGTTAACCCATCTCCGTCCCCATTCATTAATATCCACTGCCATCTCTAGTTTCTTTTTCCAGTATGGGCTATCATTAGAAGGTAGGCCATTGTCTATTCTCTTGTAGTTCACTATAGATTCTCGAGACAGAATGGGGTTGGTCAGTGACCTTAAGTAGAGAAGACAACTCAATTCTGTTTCCCTCCCAGGTTGTCACCCTGCGTAAATGGGCTTTGATGGAATCACAAATCTGTAGGAATTTGAAATGATGTCCTTTTAGGTTTGGGAATTGAATACATGCTTGCTCATATGATAATAATTTTCCCTGGATCGCCAAGTCTCCTAGTCGTAGCCCATTTATCTGTCTCCAGAATGTGGTCGGAATGGGGACACGCTGTATAAGAAAGTGAATGTTATGTGTCAGGGATTGCTCCAATGAGTTCTGTCAATTCACCTTTAGGGACTTCTGGACTTGGTTAAGAGCTTTTAAAGTCCATTCTATAGGCGTATTTTTAAGTGGCTTAGGGATAAGTTTTAACTTGGTATAGGCAATTGAATCTAGCATAAGTGAGTGTTTAATCACCAGGTCATTCTCAATATTAACCCAGGGAGGCACATAAAAATGCGGAACCGTTATATCAGTCAGCAGTTTCCATAATACTATTTTGCTAATATGTGAGGCAATATAATATTTGAAAAAGGAAGGGGAGTGCAAGGCCACCTGACTTCTTCGGACCTGTGAGTTTCTGGTAAGCTCTCCTAACCGCCTTCCCTTTCCATAAAAATGCATTGAGTATCTTTTGTAAGTTTGCGAACCAGGCTTTTGGCAAGTAATATCCTAGCATATTTAGGGGATAGAAAATCCTTGGTAGTACGTTCATTTTCACTGTTTCTATTCTGGCCCAAAGTGACAAGGGAAGGGAACTCCATCTGACCAGGTCTTGCTTAATTGTGTTAATAAGATTTATCAGGTTTTCTCTCTAATCATTGACCTTATCTGTCTGGTAATTTTAATACCAAGGTACGCCAACATCTTAGGTTCCCAACTTAGCCCATATTCCTTTGCTAAGCTAGGATAGCACTTGGTGTTTAATGGGAAGAGCTTGGTCTTGGAGGTATTAAGTTTGTAATTCGAAACTTTGGAAAACTTTGTGATTTCATGCAAACTTATTGGTATACCATTCTCTGGGTCCTCTTCATGTAAAAGCAGGTCATCAGCATAGGCTGAAATTAAGTACCGCTCATTCCCTATATTTATCCCCTTGATATCTTGCAATCCAAGAAGCCTCTGGATCAGGGGTTCCAAATATATGTTAAATAGGAGCGGGGATAGCGGGCAACCCTGTCTTGTGCCGCAGAATAAGGGGAAAGGATCTGACAATATACCATTGCACCAAATCCGTGCCGTGGGCATGAAGTATAAAACTCGGATCCAATGCAAAAATCTATCAGGCAATCCAAATTTAGCTAATACAGCGAACAAAAAATCCCATGACACCCCGTCGAATGCTTTTTCTACATCTAGTGCTAGCAGGGCTACCGGGGTTTGTAGGTTATGTGCGTGTATAATTAGATGGTGTAGTTTGCTTATGTGATCACTAGAGACCCTGCCCGTCATAAAACCAACTTGTACATCAGATATCAGCCTATTCATTAGTGGATTGAGTCAGTTGGCTAAAACTTTGGCCATTATCTTGATGTCAACATTTAACAATGAAATTGGGCGGTAGCTACCAGGGGAGTACAGGGTCCCGCTCCGGTTTTAATATAAGGGTTATGAGGTCCTCCAGGAAACTCATTTCTGACTGTCCCACAGTGAACCAGAAATTATACACCTTGGTTATTATTGGGCAAATTACTTCCGTAAACGATTTATATAGGTTAGTTGTAAGCCCATCCGGTCCGGGGGATTTGTCTGTGGCAAGTTGAGTAATCGCTTGCATTACCTCCCATTCTTGTACAGATGCTCCCAACTCATTTGCCTCTGGATTTGTGATCTTGACCAAGGTAACTGAATCTAAAAATTCCTGAATTTCCTCCGGTGTGGCTCTATGAGCCACCGGAATGCAATATATCTTCTGAAAATATTCTCTGAAAATCGCAGCAATTTCTCTAGGATTATTAATAATACCATTTCCTCTGTTATTTTGCAGAGCGGCTATAAATCTATTAGAATCTATTTGTTTGAGTCTAAGGGCTAAAAGTTTACCCGCTCTCTCCCCAGATTCCATATACTTTATTTTAGTTCTCCGGAGGGCCAGCTCTGCCTTCTGCATCATAATCGAAGAAAATTGAGTTTGCAGTTGCTGTAAACTGATCCACTCCACCTCGGTTGAATGGTGGGTGATATTATTTTCTTTGACCCTTATTGCTTTACTAATTTCACCTAACTGTGTCCTAACTTTCTTGGCTCTGGTGGATGTGATTCTGATGCATTCGCCCCTTAAAGTACACTTCAGAGCTGCCCATATAATGTCAATGTTAGAAACTGAGTTGAGATTTCTCTCAATAAAATGGGATATAAAATTCTTCAGATGCTCATGGGTAAAAGAATCCTGCAGCAACTGATTGTTAAATCTCCATAGAAAGTCTCTCTTTGTATTGGGATTGGGTATTAATAAGATCGAAACTGGGGAGTGGTCTGATATGACCCTAGTATGTATCTTCGCATCTGCAATAGAGGAGAGTGCATTATTACTTACTAGGAAGTAATCAATTCGAGAGCAAGGTCTGTGTGGCATAGAGAAAAAGGTATATTGCCTAACACCTATATTGTTAATCCTCCAAATATCAATGAGACCCAGGCTCTCCATCACTTCCTTTAGAGCTCTCTGAGCGGGAGATAACCCTACTCGCTTATTATCAGATCTATCCAGAAGCAATTGAGGAGTTATGTTCCAGTCACCCCCTATGAACAGTGTCATGGAAATGTAGATATTTAGCAAATCCAAAAACTGCATGAAGAATTGCGGGGAGTCCACATTAGGACCATAGATGGAACCGATAACTACTTTGTCTGATGCCAGAGTCCCAACCAAGAAAAGATATCGGCCCTGCACTCCCATATTTCCTCTTCTAGTTGAAAAGGTGTCTTCTTGTGAAATAGAATTGCGACACCCCCTTTGCTTGAAGATGTGCCCGAGCCATATGCCTGACCCACCCAATATCTCTTAAAAAGCCTGATGTCTTCTCTGTGTAAATGTGTCCCTTGCAAACAGGCGACCTCACAATTTAACACAGAGAGATGTTTCAGCAGAATTTGCCTCTTACATCTGTCCCGAGCCCCTTTAATGTTCCAACTAACCATAGTAATTCCCTTCGATACTATTCTCTAACTTATAATATTAAGATACTCTGCATTCTTCCGCACATATATGTTCGTTTTTTTTACTGAAAAAGCCCTATTTCTCTTAAACCAAGCATGTAGATGCTGCCCTTCCCAGATCCCCCCCAAAACCCCTCTAACCACCCAAAATTCCAGCAAATACCCCCAGTTCTAATAACTGCACTAACTAACCACTTTATCATGTAATGTAACATCCAGCCCAGCAGATTACCTACCCCCATGCCTAACTCAGCTCTATTCCTATCAGTTACATTTATTGTTAAACATCTACTCTCTCATCTGATAACAGTATCATAGTTAATCCTATTTGCCTATAGGTATCCTTCATCTCATATTGAACACAAAAATATGAGCACCTCATGAAATATTCAAAACTTAAACTTGAAACGAGCAGTGTTACAGCTCTCCCAGCCAATTGCAAAGATCCCCAATCCTAGCCGTTCATGTCCTAGATGTAAGAAGTAACATCCATTCATTGGTTCATGTCTCCCTCTTGTGGGGAGAAGAGTAAAGTACATCAACTTATAGAAGAAGGGAGTGGGGAACTCTACAAAAATAAAGCATTTCACATCATATCTGTACTTTAAATTCCTTTAGTCAGACACTATTCACACATCTCCAAGTCTGCATGGCTCCATTATCAGAATCCCATTGTTCTTTTTAAATAAGTAGTGACCACTCCGTTGAGAACAGATATTTGCAGACTATACAATTCTAGATCGCCTCCTACTAAGTGAACAGAGCCAACCCGCTAGGTTTCCGAATTCCATCAATTGGATTTGCCACATAATTCAACCATGATCTCTGGATCTCTTCCATGTCAAGCCACAGTTAAAATTATAACCGAAGTACTGGGCGGCCGAAATTATATGGTTAGCTCAACTTCATGCAACCAGGAAAAAACTTCTTTCGTAGTATGATCACTGAAATATAGCACTCCCTTCATAACAAACAGGTTTGTTCATATTAACATCGATCATCATCTGGGCTGTAATTTTAGTGGAATGAGCAATACTACATTTATCACCCTGAGGCAGATCTATTGCCCATTTGAGTGTTGTTTAGGGGTCACGCTGCCAGACCGAGGTAAATGAGACGAGGACATCATAGCAAATGAGGCTTTACGTCTCCGGATACTTGAGTTGAAACATTATTTAGCTTCATAAAATGTCTTGAGTATGTTTACCTTGAAATCCAGATCTTTTCCCGACAGAGCCTCTTTTGGTGTATATTGCCAGAACACAGACCAATCGGCTTTATACAGTTCTCCTTATTCCATGACACCTACCAATATTTATTAGTATCTTAATGTTCTCTAGCAGGAAGAACTAGTAAACAATCAGTATGTACATTTTTCCGGCGATCATCTTGTTAGGGATCGCATTGTCACTCCACAAGAAATTAAGCCAGGACCACCTTGTAATTAAGGCTTATGTCTCGGGTGTTCATATTAAGCGTTAGCTCACTCCTCGTATCATCGTGCATTATACAAGAGTTGGGTGCTGTTTAGTCCCCCTCTGAACTAGTATTTACAGACGATGATCACAGAAATACGGAGGCCATTCCTTAAGCAGTATTTATTTGTCATCAGATTTGCAAGTTGTGAAAACTAGACTGCCTTTACATCAGCAGGGACAGCTACCATTTTAAGTTGTTAGTGAATATTAGTAGTGACTGTGAAAGGCATCAGTTCAATCAGAAACAGTAGGGAAAGATATAGTCATGCTGGGAGAGCATGGAATAAAAGCATTCTCTTTTTTAAAGATATTGTTATCATCAGACGGTTCCTTATTGTTTTCACTGTCTAGCCCTTTACACCGGACCGTTATTTGAATAATTCTGGCATTGACTTTTTAAGCTCTTGTTTTGCAATTTCTGCACTGTCATACGAGTGCCACTGATCTTTGATTTTGACTTGGAGAGTGGCCGAGTATTTTACTCTATATTGTTTTCCCGCGGCAATCAGCTTGGAGACTGTAGGATGTAACTCTTGTCACTTAAGATGCAGATTGTGGCAGATCATGTGTTATTCTGATCTTTTTACCCTCCCAAGTAAGTTCCTGCAGAGCTCTAATCTTACTTAAAATATGTTGTTTATCCAAGTAGTTTAGCAGTCTACAGATTATTGGCCTTGGCTGAGCTCCTGGGGGGCAGGGGGACGGAGGGATCTGTGTGCTCGCTCGATAATATAATATTCATTATTTGGGGATGGTCCGGCGACTTTTTCCAGCAGTTTTTGAACAAACTGGACAGGTGTTATTCCCTCTTCCTTCTCCGGGATCCCAATTATAACCAGATTGTTTCTCCTGCTTCTCCCTTCCAAGTCTTCAAGTTTATCTTCCATTTTTTTAATACGTTTGTTGAGAGTGACACGCTCTAGATCTTGTTTATCTAGCTTCATTTCTATAGATTTTATTTTAACCTCGTTGTCTCCCATTCTAGTGTCGAGGGATTCCAGTGTTGATTTAAAACAGTGAATTTCAGATGAAATTTCATCTATGGATGCATTGCATTGGGGCAATTATTTCCAAAAAGTGTTCCTCCGTCAGAGCAGAGGGCCCCGAGGTAGATTTGTTGGAACCCTGCCGAGGACGTTTTGTGGCCTGCTCTTTCTCCGGTGATGGAGGTGGCGTATGTTTGATTGGTTGTTTCTTCACAAAAGCTTCCATTTTAGAGAAAATTCTCAGGTTACACAAATTCTCCGATGCTTGTTAGACATTTTTCAGACGAAGGTCCCACAAGATTATATCTGACAAGAGCTGAAAAAAGAGTTAAGAGCAGAGCTGAGTGTGGAGGCTGCTTTCCCTCGGCTGCCATCACGTGACTCCAAATGACTCTATTTTGATCATGGCTTCACGCCCTTCACCCAACAAAAGAGGAGAGCACTTCTTGACATCAAGAAATATTTAGCCGAGCAAAATGTCAAGATGCACCTAATTGCTCCAGCGCAACTGAAGATATTCCTTCCTAAGGGCCCGCTTTTCTTTGGGTCACTTGCAGAGACCTGACCCACCCTCCTGAAGTTGAATGTTCCCCAGGCTTTACTCACCAAGCCAGGCCTGCTCTTCAACGAGACTCTGATGCTGCAAAAGGAGCCCTGGTCGAGGGTGACTGGTTCCAGAAAGCAAGGCTGATCTGACTCCACAGTGATGCCAGCCCAACGAACTGCATCAACAGCAGGGAGGCCTGGAAGATCCACACTGCAGACTGGAGTAAAGCCTGGATCCTGAAGGCCGAGACAAGTAGGTGGCCTAGGCTGTAAAAGCTGAACCAACAGTCTAGATAGCATGGTTCAGGACACTCCCTTAAAGTATGCTAATACTGAGACTGGGAATCCAATATTATGAATTTCAGATGAATATTGAGGGGGGGGGGGGGACTTTTTGAGCACCGGGAACCAACCAATGTTACAGGGTCGGGGGGGGTTCACTGTCCTGTACTAACATTCTTTGGCTGAGCTATTTTTTCCCCCCTCCTTTTGTTCTCCCTCCTGCAGGTGTCCTGGGCATCTGAAGATGGTGTCCTTCTCCGATAACGGGCCCACTGACACCAATGCAGAAAACAGCAGACTGACAAGCGACTGACCACATGGGAGGAAAGCCCCAGAGATGCTCTCTCGTTACTGCTGCTGAATGGATTTGTTGTTCCCTCTGAGCCAGATCCCCAGGACTGCAGTGTACACTCACGCTTCTCTGGAATATCACTGTGAGCAGTTTGAATCCAAAGTAGAAGCCGGTGCTGGCTGCTGGGGTTTTCTTTTCTTTTCTTTCTCTCTCCAGAGGATCTGGGATTTGGGCCGAGGGGGAGGCAGGGTATTTGCTTCAACAGGACCTGCAGCATGGCACTCCTGAGGCACAGGGTGCATGATTCTTGCCCTAAAGGGAGGAAGGCCACAGGTGATGCGGGTGAGGGGTGGGTATAGAAGGGGGAACAGTGGACCCAATACCAACCAGAGGAGACAAGGGCATAAGGCCCTTAGTAGCAAGGGCTTTGCCCCTAGGTTGGAGAACTGACTCTGGAACTGGCAGTGGGCTTGGCCTCACGTGACCTAATGCGGGGAAAGTCCTGAGCCAGTAAAAGGAGGGGGGGGGAGGATATAAGGGCAGACTAGATGGGCCAGTGTGGTCCTTTTCTGCAATCATATTTCTGTGATTCTGTGACCTGCTGCTGACTGGTGGGGGGGGGGAGACCCAGGCCCCCAACCTTACGCTATTAACACTGATAGTTGAGGTGGGTTGAGAAGTGTCTTCCAACTGGAGGGCATGGTACTGTAGCCAGTGGTTGGCTAGGTAGGGCTGGGGCCCACAGCCACTTGACCAGGAAAGGGGGGCTGGGGGGGTCTTGTCATCAAGTCTCTGAGCCACTGATGAGACCATCAGGAATGGGTGCAGCCGCCCTCCACATATTGTCTCAACGAATGGCAAGCATTATATTCACATCAATTTGATTAAAGGAAGGTGCTCAGGCACAACTCATAACATGGTGCGGTTTTCCCCCTGGTCTAAGACTATGCCAATGTGCTGGAAGATGGGGGAGGGGGTTCAGCATTGCATGACCATGCTACCAGGGGAAACGGAATTACTGACGGAACATGATGCTATTGCCTGACATGGTTGAGCAGTAATAATTGTGCAAATGATGTGCTAAGGGAGTATTGGCTGGGCAGACACCACCAGCAAGGTGCCAACAGAGCTGTCTCTGGCCTTGTGATGGGAGGCAAAACAAGAGAGAAGTGTAAGGGTTGGTGACTCAAGGGAATTCGGGATGAGTAACTAGGGGGACGTCACTCCTGGGTCAACTGTGACAACTGTATATGCTGAAATGGGTCTTGGGGTGGCCCGCAGAGGGGAGATTAGATAGAGTGGCCCTGCTGCCCCGGTGGGATGGCCATAGCTGCCACCAGCCGGGGTCCTCCTTGTTGTGGGACACAAGCCGCCAGCCCGGGAGACAGCTATGGAGGAGTACAGAATGAGAATGCCCTCCCTCTGCCAAAGGTGGGGGATGGAGGATGGAGAATTAAGGGCACATAACAGGAAAGATGAGGCAGCATTACAGGCCACCTTGAGGGGGGACCAGAAGAGACGGCTCAGGAGATGCCATTCCATGACAGAAGTGCAGGATGGGGACCGAGAAGATGTGCACCACCACCCCAACCATACATCTTCTTTGGGGGGAGGATCATTACCCAGCAATTTAGGTGGGCATTGAGACATCATCTCGGCATGACAGGTACTGGGTTAACATCCCAGGAGACATTGCTACACTGGAGAACTGCACTGGCAGGCACACGAAACCAGACAGTTCACAAGCACGCATTCTGCGCATGGCCCCTAACTAGGGAGCCAAACCCATTGGTTCAGAACCAGCTGACAGGCGCACAGGGTGCCTACTACACATTGGAAGAGTTATTTGCTTGTATGTAGTTAATGTTTGTTTTTGCTACACTCAGTTTGAAAGGTATGGAGAGACTCTGTGGCATAATAATGGGTGGCCGAGACAGCACCAGATTAGGGATGGCAGAAGGTAACATAGTCACATACAATGTCAGGGATCTGGGCAGCCCAATCAAAAGAACCAGGGTTTTAACAAATTTAAGAAGATCCGGATGAAGACTGCCTCCCTCCAGGAGACACAACTGTACCCGAAGGAGAGTGCCAAGCTAAAAAGGGTGTGAGTAGGCCAGGCATATTATGCATCCTATATAGTGCATCCACACAGGAGGGGGTGGCTACCATAATTCACAAGAGCTGCCCCTTCCAAATAACTGACATCCAGCAGGATGTGGAAAGCAGGTATCTGATACTAAAGGGGATCTACAGAGACACCCTCTACACCCTAGTGAATGTCTACGCCCTAAACCAGGACTTAGAAAACAGTGTATTTTTGAGGGAGACCCTGCTTAAGGCAGTGCATTCATCAGGTGAATTGCTAGTGGTGGGAGAAGACTTTAATGTTGTCCTTAATCCAACCCTGGACAAGTCAGGTATGAGGCCAGGACTGACTTTCCACACAGCCAAGACACTAAATAGGCTCAACCAGGAGCTGGGGCTGGTGGAAGTATGGCACCACTTACACCCCAGGGAACGGGATTTCTCCTGCTGGTCTGCACCTCATCAGGCATACTCTAGCCTTGACCTGATACTGGTCTCAGCATACTGGCTGTATAGGGTTGAGGAGGTGAGGATACACCCTAGGACTCTATCAGACTATGGCCTGGTATCCATGAAGTTGTAGTTAGCACCCAAAGCCAAAAACTCCTCAGGAAGGCTGAATGTTTCACTTTTGAACAAGGAGGAGTATAAGGATCTGGTCAAAGGGGCGAACAAGGAATACACCGAGAATAACCCCACACAGGATACCTCGGCAGCCATGTGGTGGAATGGCCTGAAGTCAGTTATTACAGGCAAAACTATACGCTGTGCCTTCCTCCTTAAAAAAATATCCAGAAAGAGATTCTGGATCTAGAGGCCAGGTTATGGGGCCTTGAAGTTGAACACAAGATAGCCCTTGACCCTGCCATTAAGGAGAGCCTAGAAGTAACTAGACAGAAGTTAAATAAACTCCTGGATGAGAAAATAGAAGGTCAACTGAGGTACTCCCCACCAGAGGTTTTATGAAGCAGGAGGCAGGGCCAGCAAACTCCTGGCACGGCAGTTCAGGAAAGAGGCCTCTTCCAGGACAGTCCTCAGTCTGAGAGCATCACTGGACCAGGGTCAACTCATCTCAGATCTGGAATGCATCACAGTGAAATTCCAAGAATTTTATAAACATCTCTACTGTCAAGTGTTCATACAGGATTACCAGAACAAACTGGACTCCTTTTTCTGCTGGGTCAGACTACAAGGACTTACCCAAGAGGAAAGGGGACACACTAGATGCCCCAATCACAGATGACGAGGTCCTCTCCACTATACAGGCCTTGAAGTCAGGGAAAGCCCCTGGACCAGACCGGATGGCAACTGAAATGTACAAAACTTTAAAGGAGATCTGGTCCCTACTGACTGGTAAAAGATGCAGGGAGATCCTGGATGGATGGGCGACTCTACCAAGCTGGCACTATGCACAAATAACAGCGATACATAAGGAAGGAAAGGACCCAACTGAGTGCAGTTCCTACAGACTGATCTCCCTGCAAAAGGTGGACCAGAAGATCTATGCCTCCATTCTGGCCCGTAGACTGCAGGAGTGTGTGAGGAGGCTGGTCCACCTAGATGGAACCAGATTTATCAATGAGAGAATAATTCATGACAGTATGAGGCGTCTGCTAACTCTGATTACCCATCAAGAGGCCTCCCGGGAACCCACCATGGCGGCATTCATGGACACAGAGAAGGCCTTCGACAGGGTGAACTGGAGATTCCTCCATTGGATCCTGTTGGAGATGGGCTGGGTCCCAAATTCAGGAATGGGTAGAAGCCCCCTATGCGGCTCCCCAGGCCACAGTCTGGGTCAATGGGTACAGCACAGGGAGATTTTATCTTACCTTCTCCAGGCCACAGTCTGGGACAACGGGTACAGCATGGAGATTTTATCTTTCCAGGGGTACGAGACAAGGATGCCCAATTCCCCCCTGCTCTTGCCTTGTGCATTGATCCCCTGGCGGTGGCAGTCAGAGCAACTACGGACATCCGAGGGATCAGAGTGGGTGACAGAAACCACAAGATCTCCCTCTATGCAAATGACTCCCTTTTCTATGTGACCTCCCCGGGGACTTCCCTGTCAGCACTGGAAAGAGAACTCAGGGAGTATGGCCAGGTCTCTGGATATAAGATTAATCTAGAGAAATCAGAGGCTATTAAGTTCGAGGGCACTATACCCAGGGAAGAACTTGCTGATTTCCCATACAAATGGGCTAGAGCAAACACAGTGAGATACCTGGGTATCAAGATCTCACCACAGATATCTACTCTGTTTGAACTGAACTATGGTAAATTATGGGACGAGATTGCCTCGGACCTGGCAAGGTGGGAGTTCCTTCCCCTCTCCCTGGGAGGAAGGATCAAGAGAAAATGAACATCCTTCCCCATTTCCTGTTCCTGTTCCATGCCCTCTCAGTTCACATCCCAAACAGATTTTGGAAGAAGGTGAACACTGCCCTGCTGGCCTTCGTATGGCAGAGGGGCAGAAGGACAATCAGCAGCAGACTCCACTCTCAGCCAAAGGAGTGGAGGGCCTAGCCTTCCCAGATTTAAAACTATATTCTTTGGCAGCACAGCTTGCCCCAGTGATATCTTGGATGAAACAAAGGAGGAGACAGGATGACAGGGGATAGAAAGACATCAATTGCAGATGTCTCCCTGATGCGGTTGGGGGGTGGGCTGGAGGGGTGCAAGGGGGGGTTTCAACCCTAACATCGAATTTCCTCACTTTTGTTGCTGTGGAACAACCCTAACTGATGCATTAAACGGAGATTTTTGCCTCTAATTTCCCTTCTTTTTGAGAATGATAACGAGAAATAGTGAATGTAATGCAGCAGTTGGAGCATGGGGCCCTGCCCGCAAATGCAAATGGTAATTCGCATGGTAACACAAAGCGAAACAGAAAGAGAAACAGTACTGTAGACACAAATGGTAAAAATAACGCAAACGCAAGCGCAAATGAAAACACAAAGGGTAATGCGCATGGTGGCATAGACGGGAACGGTAAGTGAAACGGGTACGGAATCGCAAGCGGAAGTAGTAAGGGTAGCAGTAATGTAAGCACACAGGCTGGTTTTCCCCAAAAGCTGCATAGAGAAAGAAAATGAGTACAAAGAGTGTATGCATAATAATGGGTCTCGGAGCAGAACATGAGGAGTTGGAATACTAAATTGCTTATATCTCAGGAATCGTATGACGTAGAAAAAAAATTTAAAAGTCATATGATTTATGACTTTCCTGGCTAGTTTTGTACTTAGCTTCTGACAAAAAGTCCTTATCTCGCACCGTTTCCGAGATACAGGCCCTGAAAGGCGCCGCGAAGACCGTAATGTTATCCTATGGGAAAAAAAGAGAAGTTTGGAGTGCCATAACTTTGCCGGCCTGTGATATTTTTTCACCAAACCACCAGAAGGCACATCTGTGGGATGTTCGCTTTCTTCCCTCCAAATTTCACTGTAAAAGATCGAACTGTTATTTTGCAGCAGGGTGGCAAAGAATTCCTGTTATTTTGGGCATAGTATCACAAAGTAGTGTCGTGATTTATTAGCTTCACAAAAAATTTGTGATACTTTCGTGAGTGCAACATTACTAGTGACACTACTTTTTTCAGAAATTGGAAAACATATTTCTAGGGTGTTTAACCCTCAAAATAAAAACATGCCTAGCATCCCCAGGGTCTGACTAGGTAAAACACAAAAGAATTGTGTTGATAGGAGGGTCCCAAATTTAAATGCCAAGCATTTTCTGATCACCAACTGAAAACAAAATGGCAGATTTATGACACTATTAGGGCCATTTGCAACACTAAAAGTGCATTTATGATAACCGTCAAACTTTCTGTTAACTTTTCCATTGACTTATAATGGGAAATTGTTTTTGAATAACCTTTGAACTGTTTAATATTTTTCACGAAATCTTCAAAGGCATATTGGAGACCCTGCACGACGCTCCCTGAAGTTTTCGGACCGGGTCGTGCAAACCATGCTGACCTGTAGGGACGAAAGCAAAGAATCTTAAAAGTACAATGTGTGCACAGATCATGCCCTCACCCCCACATACTGAATTTTGGCCTCTGACCTCCTCCCCTTCCACCTCCCTCCTTCCTCCATTAGGTGCCCCTTACCCTACTACACTTTTGCCCCTCCGCTGTCCTGCCCCATTTCTACCCCTTTCTGTTCTCTCCCCAGCACTTAGACTAACCCTCAACCCCTACCTCTGCAAGGAGCCCCTCACCTGACTTACCCATTAGCTCCCTCCCTTGTGGCACTTAACGAACCTTCAACTCCCTTGCCCCGCCCTCTGGGGTTCATACTGCTGGGCCATTCTCTCCCTACAGGCCTAGCCTATCTTATGGTGGCAGTCCTCCTGCCACTCCCTATTTGACCTTCCTCCCTGCCTACTCTTCCCCCCTTGCCTACTCTCCTGACCACCGCCTCGCCCCTGCTCTGCCTGCCCCCTCCCCTGTCTATCTGCTAATTTCCCCCTGCTCCCTTCTGTGGACTTCCACCTTCCCTCTCGTTCGGATTATATGCACATGTTGCCTTATACTCTCTACTTTCTTCCTTTCTAGCTGTTGTTGAACACAAGCCTTTACCCTGCACCCGGCCCCTCCCTGTGTGATGGCTTGCATGCCACCTTGACAGTGTACCATGTTCTCTGTATTGTAATATTTTTGCTGGCTCACCTGTTGTATGGGCTTGTTTTCTACAATGTCTATGTACCTTGTTTTCTGTATTGCGTATGTTTGCTACCATGACTCTGTAGATCGTTTTCTGTATTATAACCTCCCGGGTTACACCTGAAAATAGGCATTTGTTGTCTAGTGTACCTACCTGGTTAACAAAAACAAATAAATAAAAATAAATAATAACTCCGCAGCCGTATATCTGAACAGTACAAAAGTTGGCAGATCCCAAGATGTATGGTTCTTGATCGTGTATTCCAAAATTCTTGCAAATCTGTTGAACAGTTGCAAAGTTATTAAGGTGCAAAATTTTAGGTTTAACATGTAAATGGGTCCTCAACTAACTATGGTACACTACCGTGCTACCATTGTATATTATATATATATATATATATATATATATATATATATATATATATATATATATATATATACATACACACATACATACACACATATATATATATATATATATATATCTCTTAGAGTGGAATAAAATCCATTAAATAAACTAGTTTATTTACACAACCATTAAATAAATCTTTAACACTACATTTATTCAACACCCCAACATCAAGCATTACTCATTTATTCAACACCCCACCATCAATTGAACAGCCACCTAAAACATTAGCTTCAAAGTTGCCAAAACTACACTCACTACTAATTATTTATTTATTTATTTGCTTTTGTTAACCAGGTAAGCACACTAGACAGCCAAATGCCTATTTTCAGGTGCGACCGGGAGAGTTACAGGTAAAAATTGTACATGAACAGTTGAGGAATTGAGAAAATACATAGGGAATAACAGGCATTTCAAGGCTAGCTCTAGAACAGGTTGGCACAGTGCAATACAATGAGATGGAACATGTAAATTAGGAAGTGAACAGTGGAGTAAACAAAAACAAAGACAATGATAAGTGCCTGGGGGGTGCCCTAGGCAGGGGGTCGAGTACTAGCTTCTCAACCAGTTACTGAAGAAGTAAGTGCAAGTAGCACTGAGGCCCCCACCCAACAGGGCTAGGGGGAGGAGTGGGGCTCGTGTAGTGAGCTACGAGGTGCAGGGTAGGGGGAGGAAGGTTTCAAGAAGTTCCAGAGGGAAGCTTTAAATCTTGGATGGGAGGTGGTAGACCAGGTAAGCTCAGGGAATGAGTTCCAGAGTTTGGGGGCGTAGATGTTGAAGGCCCGATCCCCCGCAAGAGTGCGGGTTCTAGGAACCAGGCGTTTCCGGTTCATCCCAGATCTTAGGTGGTAGGATGGGGCACCTAGTTTGAGGGGAAGGGTAAGGGCTGAGGGGGTGGCCGAGAGGATAATGTTGTCAATGAAGTTTGCTAGTACGAAAGAGTGGTGCTTCTCCGGAGGAAGCCACTCCAGGCGGCTATAAAGATCACAGCGGTGGGGTGAGGGGATGGGAGGGGCGGAGAGAGTGAAGCAGCAAACATTGTTGTAGGGCCGTGTCCCATTTTGAGAGGCTGATTTTTGGAACTGGGGCAAATGTTACGAATCCGTAGCAGAGTGAAGGGAGGAGGACCCCCCCTGGCTAGGGCCAAGCGAGCGGCAGGGGTGAGGCAGTTTTTGGCTCGATAAGCTAGGCCAAGCTTACCATTAGTAGCCTTACAAACATTATGGATGTGTAGGGTTAGGTCCAACTGCGGGTCCAGGGTGACGCCCAGATACTTGGCGGCGGTTAGCGTCTCAAGGGGCCAGCCGTCAGCCCCGAAGATTTGCAGGGGAGCGGGGCAGGATTTTATTTTGTTCAAGGAACCAAACAGCATGGCTTGGGTATTCTTGAGATTGAGGGTGAGCCTGTGATCCCTCAGCCATGTTTGGATGCATTCAAAATCAGTATTCAGTTGGGAATTTATTATGAAGATGTCCCGGGAGCTGGCCAGGAGGATGAGGTCATCCGCATACAGGGTGGTGTGACCATGGGCAGTGACAGACGGTAGATCGTTAATAAATAGTGAGAATAGGGTCGGACCAAGGACGGATCCTTGAGGGACCCCACAATGGACTGATGAGAGGTTGGAGAGTGTCCGATTGAAGTTGGTGTATTGCTGTCAGTTGGAGAGGTAGTTTAGGAACCAAGCATGGGCGGAGGGAGAGAACTCGAGGAATAGGAGTGTGGAGCCGAGGAGGGAGTGATCAACCCTGTCAAAGGCTTCGGAGAGGTCCACAAAAATGGCTCCAGTGGGATTGCCTTGGTCAGCAGCAGTCCTGATCAGTGAAGTGACTACAGCAAGGGCGGTGGACGTACTGTTCCCTTTCCTGAAGCCATGCTGTGCAGGAGAGAGGATGTTGTAGTCCTGGATATATTGGGAGAGCTGGGAGGTGACAGCTTTCTCGAGAAGTTTTCTGGTGGTGGACAGAATGGCAATAGGTCAGTAGTTACAAGAATCATTGGGATTCCCCTGTTTTAAGGCGGGAACGACCTTGGCCACTTTCCACAGGTCAGGGATGATCCCAGTATTAAGGGAGGTGTTGAATAAGTGCGAGACGGGCCTGGCAAGGAGGTGGGCCCCTAATCTGAGCAGTTTCGGCTTGAGGGTGTCGTGACCTGCGCCGGTGTGAGGGGAGAGGCCTGCAAGCAGCTTCTGGGTCTCCTTAAGTGAAACTTGTCTCAGTTGGAAGGGGGACCGGGGGTAGACTCTGGGTGGAAGGGCACTGGGGGGACTGAGGACTGGGGAGGGGAGGGGGGCAGTTCAGAAAACATAAAGTTAAAGGTGTTTGCAATGGTGTGGGGGTCATTGCAGCTGACTCCCCCAACAAGCAGGTCAGTGACCTGTGCTCTAGCTGACCCCCTAACAGCATTTTTAAAATTTTGCCAGAAACTCCTCGGGTTGCTGGCGGAAGAGAGTAAGGCGGCTTTACAGAACTTGCTTTTTGCTGAGCGGATGGCTCTTTTGCAGGAGTTTCTGAGGTGCCTGTATGCCATCAGATCATTATTGTTTTGGAGGGCCTTGTAGGTTGCCCAGCATTTGTCTCTGGCCTTCATAAGGGAGAATAGGCCCCATGAAGCCATTTGTTGACAGTGCCCCTCACCCTTCTCCTAGTTAGGGGGGCATGTTTATTCTGAAGGGGCACAAACCCGGCTATGAATAGGTCCAGAGCTTGTGAAGGGTAATTGGAGGCAGTGACCCCTGCCCAGTCAATTGTTAGGAGGTCAGAAAGGAAGTCGTGGGTATTAAATTTGGAGTAGTCCCTCAGTTCGATCACTTTGTTAGGGATTTTTGGCTGCGAGATGCCCCAAACGCAGAAGATAGGTGAGTGGTCGGAGATGGCATCTGGGAGAATTCCTGAGGATATGATAATGGCAGGCCTGTTGGACAAGATCCAGTCAATAAGGGATCCATTGTTCCCCCGTGAGGAGAGCCTGGTGGGTTCGGTTATGACTTGGCTCAGGGCAAGGCCCGAGAGCAGAGGCTCGTACAGTTTGCAGTTGGCACCCAACCAATTAAGGTTAAAGTCACCTTTAACTAGGATTTTGTTGGGACCCACTTTATCACCAATGCTGTTAAGCAGGGAGGAGAGACCAGGCAGACCATCCTTGGAGGGGATGTTAGTGCATATCAGGTGAATTTTCTTTGTGTGACCCAGCAGGAGGAGAGCATGCAGGAACTCACATGCAGGCTTTTAAACAAGCTTTTAAACTAGTCAAAGGGGGATGTACTGATAAGCAGCAGGAAAATCCCAGCCTCTCCCTACAAAACAGGGTACTAAATGAGAAAAAGACCGAGGTAGAAATGTCAGTGGGGGATGCTGCAACAGAAGGTAAAGCCATCAAAAAATGGAGAGCAATGAGTACCAATGCCCGTAGTCTGGGTAACAAGCTTCCTGAATTAGTGGCCTTGATGGAGGAGGAACATCTGGATATCGTGGCAGTCACAGAAACATGGTACACACAAAACCATGACTGGGATGTAAACATACCAGGATACACTATCTACAGGAGGGACAGGGAGGGTAAAAGAGGAGGAGGAGTAGCTCTTTACATAAGGGAAGGAATCAAAGCAACAGAACACAAGGGTAAACAGGGAGGAGAAGAAGCACTGTGGGTAAATTTGGAGACAGGCAATGGCACCACAATCCGCACAGGGGTTGCATACAGACCCCCTTCTCAGGGGGAAGAAATGGACAAGGAAATGATAGAAAGTATACTTAGAATGGCAGAAAAAGGGGAGATATTGCTGATGGGTGATCTGAATATGCCAGATGTTAACTGGAGTGCAGTTGCAGCAGCCACTTCGAAGAGTGGGGTTATTCTAGATGCCCTACAGGGGGCATGCTTTAGACAACTAGTATTGGAGCCCACTCGAGAGGGAGCAATCTTAGACCTGGTTCTCTCAAATGGAGATGGAGGGAGGATCACAGATGTAGAAGTGGGTAGCCATCTGGAAACTAGCGACCATCGAACAGTATGGTTCACAGTAAGCTACAGCAATAGAAGTCAAGCCAATACAAAGGCAAAAGTACTGGACTTAGGAGGGCTGACTTTGCCAAAATGGGTGAGTGCCTAAGGAATGCACTAGCAAATGGGCAGGAAGGAGGGTGGAAGAACAATGGGAATAATAAAACTGCCATCACAGAGGTAACAAGCCTTTGTGTGAAGCAAATAAACAAAACAATGTAAGAAACCACTATGGTTCTCAAAGGAAATGGCAGTGAAGGTTCAAGAGAAAAAGAAAGCATTCAGGAAGTACAAGGAATTGCAGAAGAAGCAGGACAGAGAACTGTTTCAGTTAAAGCAAAAGGAGGCTGTGAAGGCAGTCAGAACAGCAAAGGCCCAAACCAAGGAAAAGATAGCCAACTCAGTTAAGAAGGGGGATAAAACCTTTTATAGGTACATCAGGAGCGAAGGAAGACCAAGGGAGGGATAGTGAGGCTTAATAAAGGGAGGAGGTGGGCAGAGGGAGACTGTGAAAGGCAGAGATACTAAACAAATATTTTTGCTCAGTATTTACAAATGAAGAGGGGGAGGTACCTAAAACAAACAGTAGAAACACTCTGGATACAGAAGTTGATACCAGCCCATTTACAGAAGAAAGAGGTGTGAAAGAACTCTTAAAACTAAAGGTGGACAATGCAATGGGGCCTGATGGGATTCATCCCAGAATTCTAAAAGAACTAAGGGTAGAACTAGTGACATCACTGACTACCCTTTTTAACAAATCATGGGAGGATGGGGTGGTACCCAAGGACTGGAGGAGAGCAGATGTGATTCCCCTTCACAAAAGTGGGAGCAAGGCAGAAGCAGGAAACTATAGACCTGTTAGTTTAACCTCAGTGATAGGGAAAATGATGGAATCACTTTGGAAGGAAAGAATTGTCGAGTATCTAGAGGCCAGAGGGGCACAGGACCCAAGGCAGCATGGATTCACAGCGGGAAGGTCATGCCAGATGAATCTGATAGATTTCTTTGACTGGGTGACCAAAGTAGTAGATCAGGGAGGGCTGTGACATGGCCTACCTAGACTTTAGCAAGGCATTTGACACAGTCCCACAAAAAGATTAATATACAAGTTAGCCAGCCTGGGGTGGGTCCCAAGATGACAGCCTGGGTAAAGAATTGGCTGGAGAATAGGACACAGAGTAATAGTAAATGGAGTCCACACAGAAGAAAGGAGGGTTATGGTAGATGTGCACCGAGGGTTCAGTATTAGGACTGGTCCTCTTCAATGTCTTTATAAGAGACATTGCAGAGGGACTGGAAGGAAAAGTATGTCTCTTTGCAGATGACACAAAGATCTGCAACAGAGTTGATGCACAGGGTGGGGTGGAAAGGATGAGAAGGGACTTGGCAAGATTATTTATTTTTTTATTTAGTTGTTTAACCAGGTATAGCACACTAAACTGAAAGCTTTTTTACAGGAGCGACCTGGGAGCACAAGGAAGTTAAGCGACTTGCTCAGGGTCACACAGTATGCAAGTGGAAGCTATGGGATTCAAACCCAGGTCTGGTCTGCTAGATGTCACCAGATTTGCAGCTCAGAGCCTTAGACCACTGCGCTATACTGCCTCCTAAAGGTTAGAGTAATGGTCAAATGTATGGCAGCTTAGATTCAATGCTAAGAAATGCATGGTAATGCACCTGGGAAACAAAAACCCAGGAGAAGAGTACACAATGGGGGGTGAGATACTAACAACAACAAAAATGGAAAGGGACCTGGGGGTGGTCATATCAGATGACTTAAAGGTGGGCAAGCAATGTGAGAGGGCAGCAAGGAGGGCTGAGGGGATACTGGGATGCATAGGAAGAGGCATCACCAGTAGAAAACAGGAAGTTATTATCCCTCTGTACAGACAGCTGGTGAGACTCCATCTGGAGTACTGTGTGCAGTTCTGGAGACCAATCTCCGCAAAGACATAGACAGGATAGAAGCTGTCCAGAGGAGGGCAACTAAAATGGTGCAGGTTCTGCACCAGAAGACACATGAAGAGAGATGAAAGGGGCTTAATATGTATTGCCTTGAGGGAAGGAGGGAGAGGGGGGATATATAGAAACATAGAATTTGACGGCAGATAAGGACCGCTTGGCCCACCCAGTCGGCCCATTTCCCTACCTGATGGATAAGCTGCAGATCCTAGTTAACCAGCAGCCTACTTCTTCCTACCTATATGATAGAAATGTTCAAGTACCTCAAGGGAATCAACAAAGTCCAAGAGGGTAACATCTTTCAAAAAAAGAGGTGTGCAAGAACAAGACGGCACAATTTGAAGATGGAGGGGAGGGCGGCTCAGAGGTAATTTGAGGTAGTATTTTTTCACAGAGAGGGTTGTGGATGCATGGAACGGCCTTCCGGAGGAGGTTGTGGAGTCAAAATCAGTGGTGAAATTCAAGCATGCATGGGACAGTCATAAGGCCATTCCAGGGGGTGAGGGTAGGAAGAAGTAGGCTGCTGGTTAACTAGGATCTGCAGCTTATCCAGTAGGTAGGGGAACTGGGCAGACTGGGTGGGTCAAGCGGTCCTTACCTGCCGTCAAATTCAATGTCTCTATGTTTCAGGAGGGTTGGTAGGTGAGTGGTAGATGGGGGACATGTTTAGGTGCGCTTTATAATAGAGGAGCACCCTGCCGCCCCTCTTTTATACCGGCATGTGCCACACCTGCCCACCTGACTCTGACTCACAACCTCCGTGACAATGTCTGTGAGTCATAGCTTAGCTGCACACATTCTTGAGCAACTGCATAGCATAGAAGAAAAACAGAAACAGAGAAACTAACCTGGAACACCCAAAAATGAATACCGGAACCACATTGCCACATTGCCAAACACCATTTTTGAGATACAGCTTCAAGATATTTTAACTCAACTAGAGCTAGACATGGAACTGTTACTACCCCCCCCGAGAGCCCACCCAGGCCGCAACCGACTACCACAATGTTGAGGTATCCTTGGACGTCTCTACCATGACTTAGTTCACAGAAGTAAGAATGACATTCTGTCTACAAAAATCAGCAGCTCGCTTAGCAGTCACACAGCATAATGCAGAAGCTAGAAAAAGTTCACCAACAGAAAAGTCGGTACCAGCTCCCATTAGAAACAGCAGGCTGCAGGCCACAGACACCACCACCTGGACACAAACTACATTTCTCCCAATTACAACAGCACCAGAAGAAAGACCCAGCACCAGTTCGTCCTGTACTCCTGCTCCAGAAAGCAATGAAGAAGCAATAGTAACAACAGACAAGTCAGCAACAGAACAGTTTATAGACAGTGGCAGAATGTTAATACAGTAAACAAAACTCAAACAAATCTAAATCGCCTGAACTCATACATAAAAACTGTATTCAACATTACACTGCAAGAAATCCCCCCACAAGAACTCAACAAAGTACTCTCTCAGTATGTCATGACTGTGACAAAAAAAGATGGATCTCCACATGAGCCATTGACATTAAGGTCAATATTTCAGAGTGTAGAGAGATATTTAAAAAAAACACCAGTACCCTGTTTCTTTACCATTATCGACACTGTTTGAAACTACAAAGACAAGTACTACAAGTAAATCAAAGGCAGCTGAAAAGCCTTGGAAATGGTTGTAGATACAAAGCTGCAGATGAGCTTACAGACACCATGATAGAGCAGCTTTATGAAAGGAAACAGATGGGCACACACAGCCTGCAGGCACTTATAAACCCCCAATGGCTCACCATAAGCCTCTATTTCAGTGTAAGGGGCAATGCGGTCAACATGTTGGGGTGATACAGGGCTCAAACAGGATGAGAACAACAGATGTTTTCTTCAGTATGTCCACAAAAGACAGACAAAAACTAGAAGTGGGGTAAATCCTAAAGAATATTGAAAACTAAAACCTAGTGCCTATGAGTTTCTAAGCAACCCACAAAGATGTCCAGTCTGAGCAAATGAGATCTGCAAGTCCAAAAGGCAGAGCAAGACATTACAGAAAGATGCACCTTCATTCCTCTCCATAAATATTTCACAACAACAACAGATTGCACGTGTGTGGTACAAATTAAAACCAGCCCATTGGCATCAATAAAATATCATACATAATGAAAACCATGATTTCAGCAGCAAACCTTCAAACTGAAAAAAGATTAACAAACCATTCTGCAAGGAAACACCTCATTCAAAAATGTTTGGACAGTGGTGTGGCCCCTACAGAGGTAATTCAAATTTCCGGCCATAAATGACTTTAAAGTCTCAATGATTATTCAAAAATAAACAAAATAAATTAGCTAAAAATCTCTGTACTGCCCTGCAATTTGTTCCTTCATTACCTGTACATATGTTATTCTGGTTTGTCTTTAATTTTTGATGGTTCTCCTTGATACAATCTATTTGCCGTATATGATTTTTCACATCCCCTACCCCCGTGGTGCATCTGGAAACGAGCTGTTAGCAGCTCAGTAAGTCTTTCCTGGTGAAATGTTTGAAATAACTAAATAAGTAAGTAAATAAATTAATGAATACATTTTGGATGAGTCGCTAAACTAAGGTCCAGTCTGCCGGTTCTGGAGGTTTTTAAGATGGATGTAAAGATAACATGGCACTTCTTAAAAAGGGTATGGACATTTTTTATTGATTAAAGTACAAACAATACAAAATACAAACACACATAGTTCATACAATCAACTCAACATCTATACAGTTTTACTTTTCCATTTATTTTCCCCAGAAAATTAAAATGTTCTTCTTTATCTTTGTTCCACAAAAAAATTAGAATATTTCACTCATTCCTTTGCCTCCTGACCTTCTATCCTATATTATTTATTATAAATCATCTCTTAACAAAAAATTATAATTTTCCCATGGTTTTCTGTGGCTGTGTAAAGGGGTGGTCTTCCTTTTGTGGTAATATATATATATATTTTTAATTTTGTGCTAATGGCTCTTTATACTCTAGCCCCATGGCTGAGGTCTGTTTCTGTTGAAATGTCAAAGCACATCTGCTTTGCCATACATAGTATTTCGATACAGTATAGCCTAGAGGTTAGAGGAACGAGGTGTGAATGAGCTTGATACTTCCAGCAGACCAGACCTGAGTTTGATTCTCACAACCTCCACTTGCATAATGTGTGACTCTGAGCAAGTCACTTAACTGTCCAGTGCTCCCAGGTCACCCCCGAAAACTAGCACTTGTGCCTAGTGGGTCTTACCCAGTTACCAAAGAATAAAATAAAAAAATAAAACATATTGCTCCTATTAGTTGTATAGTATCTTGGTCATATTTGTTCCACTGTTCCTCATATAGGCCTAACACTAGCTCTGTAGAGGTTATTTGCCGATATAGCGGTTCTTCACATTGCTGCGCTAGGTATTTCCAAAATTGTTGTGTGTATGGACACTGTAAATACAAATGCTCCTGTGTTTCCAGTTGTAGTATACATCCTTCCCTTAGGCGGTATCTTTATGCTCGTGAGTTGCACGACCCTGACCTTCCATGTATACTTAGCTAGTGTACATCTGAAACAAAAACTGGGAATCTTTTGTCATTAAGGTACCGTATGACCTGTTCTGTGTATTGTGCAGGACACTATTGTATCATAAAAATTAGTTAACTTCATGTATAAGCTATAACCTGTAACTACTGTTTACTATCATGTATTCTTGCATAGCTCATATTTATATATTACATATCCTTTTTACCCTTACCCCCTTGCCCCGGGTCACACCTGGAATCGAGCCTTGGCTCAGTGTGTCTTTCCTGGTTATCAACTTTTAAATAAATAAATCTTGATATCATTGTTTCTTTGTTAGTGTAGTCACTTTTTGCACTGTAAGTGTCCACTGCTTTACTTTCTTTGTTACTGCTAGCATGTAATCTGGGGGAACCCCTTGTCTTTTCTGTATTTTCAATTTATCAGTCTGCCAGTTAGGCATACTGTATATCATTCTAACCATTCCCTTATACTCTGTGCCCATAGTTTCCCATTTGGCTGTAAAGTTATGCCAATATTATGTGTTATAAAATGCAATAATAAAATCCTATTGGGTTCACCATTCAACTCCACCTCCTTCTTGTTTCGATCTGTATGTTGTGTTCCTTTTTATAGGGTTTAATCTACACCCCCACAGTCCTAGAAAATAAACACTAAGGAGTCTAGTATCTAATGCCTAGGGTACTGGAAATACATAACTTACATAACAAAATATAGGTATTATTAAATTAATTAACAATATTCATTCAGTATTGAAATTCTTTTCCTTTTCCATAGATTTACTTTATTTCAAGCTCTTTGTAGGCAGGATTTCCATTTTTTTTCAGACATATTTTGTGCATTGTATGTAATCCCTACTTCCCTAGTATTTTTATATCTTGGTCTCTTATTAATATTCCTAATATGTTTATTTATTTATTTATTTTACTGTTTGGAAAATAACCTTTGCGCAAAATGCTCTTTTTCAAAGGTTCCATGTTGGTGAATAGGAACATGATTAATGCAACAGGTTCATAACAATAAGGTTCTCATTCAACAAAATAAATATGTACAATGAGGACAACACAAATGCAGCTACAGATGTGATACAAAATTCAAGTGCAGGTACAACAATGGCAGGAGGAGATACTGCTACAGTTGAAGCAATGAGGGGCTGAGTTCATCAATAGGGTGCAAAAGGTATATAAAGAACTTACAGTTCAACAGGCAAAGCTGCCTGAATAGAGGCATTGTCTCAGATTAAGTGGGAGCGAAACAAGGCGAGGTTAGTGCAGGGGAGGAGGAGGCAGATGCTAAAAGTGATGTGGGCAGGAACAAGTAACACAAAAGGCTCAGAGGGACCAGAGATTAGTTAAGTGCAGAGGACAGGGAGCTGGGGCTAGAGCAGAGAAAGGGGAGAGGCATAACCCCACCACCATCATTGCACTTGACAGAGTAGACTGGCCGGATTACCTGCAAACACAGGTACAAGTAGCAGTGAGGTGCAGTTTCAGCTCTGATTTAAAGGCAGGGAGGCTGGGAGTGGTACTTATGTGTGTAGAGATCTCATTTAGCCATAGGGGTGCCTTGCAAGCAAAGAACCTTTTTGCAAGTGAAGTTTTCCTAAATGAGATGGCTAAAGAACAGCAGGTCATACCACTTATGTGGTAGGAAGAGTGACTAGCCTGCACCAAGGGTTTGAGTGAAAGGGGAGCTTTACTGAGTAGGATTTTCTTGCTCAGAATGCACATCTGGTTTTTCATTCTGTTGTTGAGGTTCAGCCAGTTAGTGTTCACAGAGTGAACAGGTGTATGCTATGCTCTTTAGAGGTGGAGTTTTTGCTTTTTCTATATACAGTAGCATCCAGTGCTTTTACTGTAATTTATTGCAGATCCTGATGCCTCTATAAATTTTTTTAATGTTCGTGTTATTTCTTCTTCTTCTGTCTTTCTATGAATTGTGATAACCACATCATCTACATAAGCAGTTATTTTAAATGTTGGAGTATAAGTATTTAGGGATATGTCAAACATTCTTTCATTATTTTGGATTTCTCTTAATAAAGGAACTAACACAAAAATGTGTAACAGCGGACTTGCTGGACATGCTTGCGTCACACGTCTTCTAAATCTGTTGGTTGTTCCTACCCATCCATTTATGTACAGGGTTATACTAGCATCATAATACAAACTTTTTATCCATCCAATAAATTGAGTCAGTATAGTGTAGGTTTCTAATACGTTAAACTGGTATTCATGTAACAGCCTACCGAAGGTCTTTTCCTGGTTGTTGCTTAAAAAATAGCCGGACGGTTTTCCATTTCCCATTAGTAAAAAGTTATCTCATCCATATTTAATTATATTGTACTGTCCTATTTTTTATCGTGCACGTTCGATAAGGACTTAATTATATTTCTGCTACTGTTTTGAACCTTTCTTGAAGTATGTTAGTGCTTTCCAACTCCTTAGATCAGCTTTTTCTCTTTTTTATGAGTCAAGATTAATAATGCTTCATACTGTGATGCTATTTGTCCTTCTTCCAGATATCTGTTATAAAGATCTGCCAGGATGGGTGCTAATTGGTCTTTAGACTTTTTATATAATTATGTACTCAGGCCATCTTTACCTGGTGCTGTATCATTTTTAGTCTACCCACACTATTTAATACTTCTGTAGTGGCTATTGGAGTATTTAACTGGTTTATTTCTATTTCTGTCAATTTAGAGATTTTTAAATGACTTAATATTTCAGTAGTTGTTCTGAATATTTGGGACTAACACTAAACTGTTCTTTCACATAAGTGTCAATTGTTTCCATTATTCCTTGTTTTGCATTAATTGTCAATTTTCGTTGTATACTGCCTGTATAGCTCTTTTTTCTGTTCTTATGCTGCAGTCTTTATAGTGGTCAAATGTTTGTTTTTGACACTGTGTGCAGAATCCCATTTCTTCATATAAGGACTCTGCCCTATCACATTGCAATTCCTTCATTTGTTTTTGTATTTTACAAATTCATGGGCTGTTGTCTACTTTTTCTGTTTCTGTTCTTGATATCAGTGTTTGTAATTGATTTCTTAGTTGCAGGTGTTTTATCTACTCTATTCCTGATTTGGGCCCCGTGTAATTACTAAATAACCTGAAAAAATATTATTTATTATCTTGCGGACATTTTCCTATTGTGTCATAAAAACGCCTAACTGATAATCTTGCCTCCCATTGTAACCCCCAGGTGGCACTATCCCAAGGGCTACTACCCCTGCCTGACTGACTACTGACAGCTTGAGGGGCCTAGGTCCAATTGTGAGTGCCTTCACCCAGAAGTCAGGGTTTGCAGTAGTTAAACTAACTTGGTCATTGCCCTCTGGGACACTGTAACCCCCCTTTCTTCACACTAGTGGTCCACACAATGCATCAGGAATATCTTCACAATGTACACTTACCCACAGGGCTGGCTCTGTCACCTGGATGCTGGGGACCCATGTAAAATAAGATGATACAATGCAAAAGCCACAGTACAATACTTTAACATACACAAATACCTCAAGCAGTGTAACTTTGCTGAAACAAACAGATCTGATTTATTTAAGGAGCTGTAACAAGGAAGGGGGAAATCAGGTTAATTAGGTTAAACACATTAATGATCACAGTACTGTGCGCATATTCAGAGTCCCAAATTGTCACTTTCACTGGGTACCCAGGATGGGGGGAGGCTAGCCAGGATCGGTGCAGCTGGTTGGGGCCTGTGGTGGAAAAAACACTGGCACAACACCCAAATCGTAATCTGGAGATTGTTGGCTCAGTTCATGAAGAAATTAAAAAAAAAAAACAATTAGATGATACACTTTCAATTCAATAAACAGATGGCAAGGGGCTACCTTGTTTTGTACTTACAAACTCAATGCTGGAAACTGGATGGAAGGCAGATTGTCCTGGATTGCCAGGTTGAGCAGACCCTGTGGACAAGGTCCTTGTGACTGGACCCCACTGCAGTTTACAGAAAATGGATGTAGTCTGGATTAAGCTGGGATTTACTTCCAGCTTCACGCACTCTATTCACTGTACGGGGGATTTGAAACACGATTCCCCACAAGCACTACAAACATTTATATGTAAAAGAAAAGTACTATACCTGGCAGGCTGCTTCTCTATCCTGATCGCAATTACTGCACAATACCTGGGAGAACACACAGCAGATTCAGTTCCTGATAGACAGTGCGATTCAGCAATTTCTCCAGTCTTCTACAGGGTGAGCCTGGTATCTACTCTTCAGATCTCCTTGATTCTCTTCAAAGGTCAGATTCAGTCCAAACAGGCACTTGCACAAGCTGCAGACCAAAACTTAGGGCCTTACGTGTGATCCCCATGCTAAAACTACACACCGAAGAAGCACACAGCTCCTTGTCTCTTCACTGCCCCAACTCATCTGATCTTTCCAGTAGAAAGAGACGGGCATTTCCTTTGAGTTCCTCCCAGTTCAGTTGGCTGGTTTGGCTGTCACTCACAGTAAACTCCCCCTGTTGGTGGAAAAAAGGCACCAAAGTCCAAACTACAATTCCCAGAAGCATTGGCCATACAGTACATAGGTGGCTGGCTCCACAATGAGAGTCCAAGTTCTGATTTGCCAGCAGCAGGCTCCATTTCAAAGGTCCCCCAACACTGATTGGTCCAGTTCAGCAGTTCAAAACTAGAATGGGGGACTAGGCAAACACAGTTCTGACTGCAAAGAAAAGCAGGTTAGACAAACTGGGCCGGATATTCAAAAGGGTTGCGCCATGCGCAATAGGGTTGCGCATGCGCAAGTCCGAAAGTGCGCCATTCTGCAATATTCAGCAGGAGGCAGTTGCGCCACCGAAAACATGCTGAGCAACAGCGCAATGCAAATGA
The DNA here is from genome assembly GCA_016271365.2 of Neoceratodus forsteri. Classification (NCBI taxonomy): domain Eukaryota; kingdom Metazoa; phylum Chordata; order Ceratodontiformes; family Ceratodontidae; genus Neoceratodus; species Neoceratodus forsteri. Next base: position 1,188,313,821 of record CM057451.1, on the reverse strand, counting down.
AGGCATGCGCAACCGAAGGGGGTGGATCCATGCATAAAAAGCGCAATGCGATATTCAAAGACTTGCGCAATGCACAACTGCAGAACAGCCGGAAGTTGCGCCCCAGCAGAAGTGAGCCAAAATAAAAAGGCTCAAGGAAGGTGTGCAAGAACGCTACAGGGATGCCAAGTGGGGAAAAGAGAGAGAGAGAAAGACAGACAGTGACAGGCCAGGGCAGGCAAGGGAAGCAGTGTGGACCATAGGCTGCAGAGGCCAGCGGGGGGGGTGCCCGGTGCAGTGGAAGTAGCAGTCAGGACAGCGGGGGTAACAGAGCAACATCAGCCAGGGGGGGTCACAAGCCAGGGAGATGGATAGTGGCAGCTTCCAAATGGAAGCTGTAATGAGGGGGGTGAGAATGCAAGGTGCAGGGGGACGTGGCCGTGGATGGGCCCGTCGGCAGTACGCCTCCAACAGGCAGTACCGTGCCCGCATCAGCTTTGAGCTGTACACAGATGTAGAGATCGTGGGCCGGTACCACCTGAACAGGGCAATACTGAGGCGGCTCTGTGAGCTGTGCAGTGATGTGATGCAGGCACCCTCACAACGGAGTCACGCTCTGTCAGTGGAGACCAAGGTGACAGCCTGCATGTGCCTGCTCACCATGGGTACCTTCCAGAGGCCAACAGGGGACACTACAGGCATCACACAGTTGGCCACGTCACGCATCCTCACCCAATTCCTCAGCGCACTGCTGCCACATGCTGCGGAGCATATCCATTTCCCCAGCACCGCGGCAGAGCATACAGCAAACATGCAGGAGTTCCACAGGGTAGCACGTATGCCTGGCATGCTAGGGGCCATAGACTGCACCCATGTGGCCATTCGCACACCACCTGGCCCCGATGGGGCCGCATATAGGAACAGAAAGGGCTTCTCCAGTGTCAACTGCCAGGTGGTGTGTGATGCCACTGGGCGTATAATCAATGTCTGTGCCACACACCCTGGCGGAGCACATGATGCCTTCATATGGCATCAGTCCGCACTGTGCCATCAATTAGAGAGTGGGAACATCCCCACAGGCCATCTAGTAGGTGAGTACGCATGTAGGAAATGCAAACTCAGGGCAAGGGTGGGAATGCCACAGGTGCCATGGTAGTGGCACACAGGATATGGGCAATATGGACCTGAACATGATACTGATCTCCACTATCTCCACACAGGTGACAGCGGATACCCACTCCGTCCCTGGCTGCTCACACCATACCGGCGCCCCATGACCCCATCGCAGCAACGCTATAATGAGGCACATGCCGCCACATGCAACATCATTGAGCGGGTGTTTGGGATGCTCAAGGCACGCTTCCGATGCCTAGACACCTCCGGCGGTGCCCTACAGTACAGCCCCTCAAAGGCCTGTGGGATATTCCTGGCCTGTTGTATCCTGCACAACATGGCCAAAGACTGTGGGATAGCCCTACAGGTTGAAGAGGGGGACAGCAATGGGGACGCCAGCAGCGCCAGTGTTGATGGTGATGAGCAGCCCACCCTTGGACGGCGGGACCCCCGACTGATCCAGCAGGCCCAGCTGCACCGGGACACCATCAAGGAAGAGCATTATGCACGACACAGGTAAGTCAAGGGGTCATGTGCAACCAACACTGTCCTGGCGCAACTCACAGGCACACAGAGTAACACACCAGGGTGCATGACGGCAAGGGGAGTGGAAGGGACCAGGCACACAAACACACCATCAGGGAAGGGCGAACAGTCATATGGACACACACAGACACACACCAGGCACAAAGCATACATGGGCAGGTGCACAGCAGAGCAGGAACAGACATAGCAAACACACAGATCCACAGACACACCCACCACCTGTACTGTCCAAGTACATGTGTCAGATGCTGGCACCCTTGCACTTTGGTGTACAGTACAATGCAGGCATCATCATGCACACGCACCTGTGGACAGCAGTCGGGATGGTGTGCAGGTGGTCCGTATGTCGGTGTGATGTGCAGGGCACCACCAGTGCACTGCCCACCATGACGCACAGTGCACACAGGGCAGCACCAGACAGGGCCCGCATTGGGGAACGGGTCAGTCATGTTGCACCATTCCACGGCCACCGGATGCATGGGCAGCCCGCCAGCGACCCAACAGCACTGGCAGGCTGAGCAGGGCTACATGGGGTGGCACCGATGGACCACCAGGGTCCCACTGCTCGATCGCGACCTTGTCCGGATGGGGTCTGTAGTATGCCAAACATACCTGCACCAGGGGTGCTTGGGATGCCCAGCAGAACCCCATCGACAGGCTTGTGCCGGGCACCGACGCCGGAACGGGAGTGAGAGCGTGACTGTGTGCGGTGCGTGGTACAGGAGCACCTGCTTGTGTGCCCAATGCAGCCATGACAGTGACCAACGCCTGGGTCTGCCTGTCAATGGCGGCGGTCACATCCATCCGCATATGGACCATCTCTGCACGGTCCAGAGCACAGTCCCTGCTGTGCCACTCCACAGCCACACACAGTGCCTCCACGGACGTTGCAACCTGCCTTTGCTGCTGTACTGATTCCCGCAGCAGGTGGGTGTGCTCTTCAAATGGGTACTCTGCCACAACGGCATCCTGTCCCCCAGGGTATGGAAGGTCCTGATGCTCAACACCACTTGAGGGTGGGTGCTGTTCACCAGGACCAGGAATGAAGCATCAAGGGCAGTGGGCATGTGCCACTGCTGGACACTGTACCCCCAGACCTGGTGGGTGACTGCTGCTGCTGTCCCTCCAACCGCTGTGCCCCAGGGACCACTCGTTCCACTGCTGTGGCTGCAACAGTGCCAGACACCTGCACAGCCACCGTGCTGCCCACGGTGCTGACGAGCACAGCCTGGGACTGTGCCAACATGCTGGCACACACGTTGGAACCAGCTAGGCCCAGGGGCACGTGCTGGCCTGCTGTGTGTCCGTCATGGGACACACACATGTCACTGCCCATTGCAGTCCTTGCATCATCAATGGTGCAGGTGCGTGCTACAGCACAGTCACAGCATGCTGGCATGCTTGCATGCCAGACCGCTGAGACACAGGCTGTGCACCCCCCACACCCGACTCACCGACACCAGAGTTGGCAGCCAGGCGTGCATGCTGGTGCAGTGCATGCTGGCTGGTGACAGAGGTGGATGGACCCTCCTCCATGTCCAGCAGGTCTTCCTCACTGCCTGGACCCACCACCACCATCCCCTGAAGACAAACAGGATCTGTAACAGAAAGAGAGGACATGTGAGTGCATGTGAACAACCTTCCCCCCACCCAACACCACCACCATGTCATACCATGCAGTAATAGGCTTCCACCTGTCTGGAATCCACCTCCTGGTATGCCCTCAATAGCACTCCACTGCATTGATGCAGCCAGTTGGTCCTCAGCTGGGGTCAGCTCCACCACCGCTGGCTGGCCCCCGCCAGTGCCAGCACGTGCCACCCTGAGGGCTGCCACCTTCTCCTTCACCCTCCTGCGGTCTGTCCCCATCTTCTTTTTGCATTCCTGACCGGGGCGCTGGTGGCTTCCGTGCAGGTTCACTGCCCAAGCTACCCTCTCCCATGCAGCCGCACAGGCCTGAGGGGTGCCCCGCCGTCCACTCAGTAGTGCCTCCTCCTCCAGGTAGGCCTGGAGAGGGCCTCTCTCCGCCATGGTGAAGTTGGGCCTCCTCCTCCGCCCACCATCCTCACCTCACCTTGGCTCTGCTCGGTCATGGCGATCTGTATGGGTGGAAGTGGACACCTGTCACTGTGCAGTCTACAGCATTATCCCATGACCATTGTCCAGACATCACACAGCATGCAACCCACCTCTCACCTGCAGTAACTGAATCTGGCCAGCTAGTCCAATGTCATATTATTTAGTGCAATGCATGCAAATTAGAGCGGAGCAACTGTAATGAGATGCAAATCGCGCCACTGTGCCTTTGAATGGCTGATCAGATGATTTGCATGTTTCAGCTGAATATCACGCCGTTGCGATTTGCGCAATACGGTTGAGCCGGCTGAGCCAATGGCGCAGATCTGTGACTGTGTGGTACACTGCATTGCGCATGCCCAGGTAGCTTACGCAGGCATCTGCCGCGCTGATGACGTGCCAGTGGCGCTACAGCACTGGGCACCATATGGCGCTGTGGCACTAATTCGCAATAGTCCACTGTGGCACTGGCACGCAGGTGATCGGTCGCGCAGGATGCGTAGACGTCAGATGGCGCTGTGCGTGGCCTTGCGTCATAGACCCCTGACCTGGTGTCCGACCTTTGCCCCTGGCGCTGTTAAACGCCGCCATGTGTACAGCTATTGCACTGTTTGGTGACAGCTATGTGAACCGGCCACGGCGCTATGCGAACAGTGCGATTGGAACCTGGTGGTCTATTGTGCAACATTTCTACGTGGGGTTGCTGCAGTGCGCGGGGTGCCACATTGCCTGCTGTACTGACCCCAAATTATGGCATGCAGGAGAGCTCTCAAGGAGTTCGGTGGAGGTGGCCAACCTGGTGACCCTGGTTGAGCCCCACTTTGAGGCACTGTACGGTGATGAGCCCCTCACCATGGCCCGCACCCAGGTGTGGCTGCAGGTGGCCAGTGACCTGGTGAGGGTCACAGGGCGGTGCCGGTCTGCGGAGCAGTACAGGCACAGATTTAGTGACCTCCGCAGGAGGGAGCCGGAAGTGCTGCGACGCCTCGGGTCACATGCCACAAGGGGCGTTGTGCCTAGGCCAGGTGGGTGTACCATCTATGCACCTGTATTCTCCATAGGGGTGTGACTGTGTTTTGGTGGCAGTGCATGGGGGATGGCTCTGCCATGGTTGGCTGTGTCAGTGTGTGCAGGTGTGAGATGCATGGGTCTGGCTGTGTGGGCAGATACACTCACTGGGGCAGGGGGCAGTCTGCTTTGGGGTCACACTGATATTTTTCTCAACATTTGTCACCCACAGGTCTGGCAGAGAGGATGCAGGCACAGGCTGAGGAGGGCCGTGGCAGGGCCCAGGTGGTGGACGGAGGAGACGTGAGGGGTGGGCCACAGCGGCAGCAGCAGCAGCCACAGCTGCTTGATGAGTGTGAGTGTCATTACATCATGGATGCTATTGCATGCTGGAGGGGGTGGGCATGACCACCAGCCATGGACAACACAACCATGCGACACAGGCGACAGTCATCACTGTCAAGTTTCACTGCACGTCTGTGTGTGCGTCATCTGTGGTCCATGCATGCACTGGGCACATGGCTTGGAACTGGCATCCCACCACATTGCCACATCACTTGACAGCCTTGTTTGTGCTGTGATGGACATGGGCAGTGTGTGTGCAGTGGTGCACATAGCTGGTGCTGCCTGGTTGGGCGTGTCATGTGCATGGTCACTGTGGGTGGGTGCATACTTCACAGTGCAGGGGCACTAGGCTATATGCCTTGCAGGATGGGTGGTGTTCAGGGTTGTGGACAGTCACAGCCATTGACTGTGTCCCTTTCCTAGGCCTCAGCATCCCACCAGGATGGACCGTGCCCTCCAGCGGCTGACAAGGGTATCCATCGCGGCACGCATGACATCCTCAGGGACATTCAGCGCCATGGGGTCAGGCGACGGCGTAGGCAATAGGGACAACACCAGGCAGCAGCAGACCAGCCTGCAAGGTGCTAAATGTGCTTCCTCCCACTTCACTCCATCCCTCCCACCCTGCCTTCCCTCTCCCAGTTGTTCACCTCTACCCTTACCCACCCCTACCTTGTACCCTACCCCCTTGTCTTGTACATATCTGTATATAGTTTGTTCTTGATCTTGGTGTTGTAATTTCTGTTTTCCAATATATATATATTTTGTTATGAATACTGTGGTGGTCTCTGATTTGCAGCTGGCTATGGTTGCTCAGTTGCAGTGGTGTACATGCCATCTGGGGTGGTATGGTCCTGGCTATGTGTGTGTGTCGTGTGTGTGTGCATGGGAGGTGTCTCTGGTGTGGGGACTTTCAGTGGTCTTGCATCTGCTGCCGCCCACTGCTGGGTGCCCAGGTGGGTCTGGCTTAGTGGTTCTATGCTACACCAGGTTGATGTGGCCGGGGATGCATGGTGTTTACTGCAGTGACAGTCACTGCACATGGGTGGTGTCCTGGGTCATGGTGCAGGGTGTGCTGTGCAGAAGGGGGCTGATGTGCACTGTGGTTGTCGACCCCTGTGTGTGGCAGTCTCAGCCTGACAGTGGTTGTGCTGGGCATCATGGCCCTGCTGTGCTTGTGGCTTGTCCCCATGGGCCAGTGGATCATCCATCCCTCCCCAGTGATGCTGTGCTTAGGGTGCGGTGTCTTGTTGGTTCTGCAGTGTGTTCCTGTCCCATGTGTGGCATGGCTGGCAGTGGCCCTAGCCTGCCTCCCTGATTGTGCAGTTCCATTGCTCTGCTGGGGTGGGGGCTCTGCCCTAGCTTATGGCACCTCTGGAATGCTCAGCTGGCTAGTCTTGTTGCGCCATGGCGCATCCTTTCTGCTCAGCTTCCCCTTCCTGGTTGCGCTATGGCGCAGTTTGTGCGATATTCAGACGTTGGCTGCTTGCGCAATTTGTTTTGCTCCATGTTTGAATATCGCGTCTGTTGCGCCTATGCACAATTGACTTGTGCTTGCTCCTGCTGTTGCGCACTTTTTTGACGCAGTTTGAATATCCGGCCCATTGTATTTTCGTTATTACTCTAAATGATGTCTGGCAAACGGTTACATCTTTGAAAAGTGCTCACTCTGCCCACTTAGTGATGGCAGAAATGGAGCAATTTGGCAGCAGCTCGAGTGGGACTCAAGCAGGGAAATGCACAGACCCCCCATCCAAATTAATTATGTCTGCAGGCAGACAGCTCTTAAAGAGACAGTACCAGAGGCTCTAAAAGCACTCACAGATAAATGGCTTAGACGCTGAGCACCATCCAGGCTTGGAGCATTCAAGCAAGCTCCTGGAAGACTTTTGGGAATCCCCATTTGCAGGGGGATTACACCCTTCCTGGCCTAGAAAAAGCTTGACGTCTGCATCAAGCAAGTACTCTCATAAGTTTCAATTGCAACCATATACATTTGCATCAGGATCACATTAGGCTCATACATGTAATCATCAGTCAATATATCACTTTACCAGGAACACATTTCTGAAACTTTGCAGTCATCCTCTTTACACAGTATTACACACACATTGTACCATAACTCAGGTTATTACCTCTTGTACATGAAACCTGAAGAGAGGGGGCCCTTCCCTGTCAGCTACCTTGGGGCTGGATGGGGCAGGGGCACCATACAGTACCTAGAGGGCAACACAAGTAACTTGGAGTTAGCACTGATGGTCAGTTTGGGCAATGAGCTCGGGGACACATACACTCCTTTATGGACAACATTGAGAGACAAGTCCACAGGCCTCCCAGGGGAATCATAACTGAGGTGCACCACAGGCTTTACAGCTCAACCAGTCTTTCTAGGGAGAACTGTTACAGTCTCTGCACTCCGAGCCTCATATTTAGCACTGTCCTCACTTGTCAGGGGAGTCTCCATTGGGGTAGAGAGGCTAGAACTTGGGGCACTTTCAGCTCCAGGAGTTACAATCTCTGAGTCCACAACACTTGGCTCACATGGAGAGCTTTCTGACACTGACAGTGAATTATCAGGGCACTCAACACACTCTTCTTGTTCTGGCATGTCACCAGTCTGTTCCAGTCCATCATTTTCCTCCCTTGAAAGCTCAAACAATTCAACCATACACAATGATTCCATATCATCTAACTTGATGCTTTGCACTTCACTTTCTGGGAGCATTGGCTCCAGGGACAAAGCTGGGGGCTTAGACAGTCCAGAAGGCCCTGCTTCATCTCCAGGATTGACTAGGGGATTGCCCCGAAACAACTGACTCAGTTCGTAAGAAGGGTAGTATTCAAAGTCACACTCACTTCCCTCTGATATGGACTAACAGTCATGCTCAACTGGGACTTGTGGAGGGGAACACTTTAACTCAGCTTCTGTAGGTGCAGACTTTCTGGATTTTTCCTTAGCAGCAGCTCTAGTCACTGGTCCAGAGGGGGCATTTTCTGGGGGCTCAGACTCAATCAAGATTTGTTCAATGGGCAGTAAATGATTTCTATGCATTGTTTTAACATTTTTTGAATTATTCTCAGGCCTTACTTTATACACAGGCAGATCATCTAGTTTGCCCACTACAATGTGAGGGAGATAGTGCCACCGGTCAGCAATCTTATGTTTGCCATGCAGTCCCAGATTTCTTAGCAATACCCGATCTCCCTCCTGGAATTCCTGTGCTTTCACCTTTTTATCATGCCTTTCTTTGTTGGCCAGATTTATTTTGGCAGCCATGGTTTGAGCCAGTTGGTACGCATGATTTAGCTGGTCTTTAACTTTTGCACATACTGTAAATAGTTGTCAGCTCGAACTCCATCAGGAGATACCCCAAAACACATATCTACTGGCAATCGAGCTTCTCTTCCAAACATCAGGCGGTAGGGGGAGAACCCAGTGGCATCACTTTTGGTGCAGTTCTAGGCATGTACTACCAGGGTGCTAATTTGTTGGCTCCATCTAGGCTTGTCCTTTGGGTGGAGGGTGCATAGCATATCTAGCAAAGTGTGGTTGAAACGTACAGGCTGTGGGTCCCCCTGGGGGTGGTAAGGGGTGGTTCTGGACTTTCGCACTCCCCACAGAGAAAGCATCTCTTTGATCAGATGACTCTCAAAGTCTCTCCCTTGATCAGAATGGATTCTTTGTGGAGCCCCATAGTGAACAAAAAAGTTTTCTATAAGTACTTTTGTCACAGTGGATGCCTTCTGGTCCTTGGTGGGGAAAGCTTGGGCATATCTCATAAAATGGTCCGTGACCACCAGCACATTACTAATATTTCTTTGATCTAACTCCAAACTCAGAAAATCAATACAGACCAGCTCCATGGGTGCACTGGTGGTGATGTTAACAAGGGGGGCAGCCCTCTGGGGAAAAGCTTTCCTCTGTAAGCAGTGACTACAAGTTCAAAAGTGTTGCTCCACATCAGCCCCATCTTAGGCCAATAGAATCTGGATCTCACCAAGTCAAGTGTTCTGTCTATACCAAGGTGCCCCATGTGGTTGTGTAAGGACCTCAGTACTGAGTCTCGAAAGGCAGTGGGCAGCACTAGTTGTTGTTTGTCTACTTGTCCCCCTCTGTCTACTGTTTCTCTGTATAACAGTCTATTGATCAGTTTCAACTTAGGACCTTCTTTGTATAACAATGCAGTCCTCAAATCAGTGGAACGTAATTTGGACACATCTTTCCCTGCATAGAGGGCTTCTAAAGCTGATTTGATCATGGGATCGCGGGATTGAGCCTGCCGAATACTGTCATTGTCCAGCTGAGGCAGTGCACCAATGTCTATTGCCGAAAAGTGGCAATAAGCAACAGGTATGCAATTCTCAGAGGGTCCCAAACAATCCACCATACAGTTCACTGCATCCGTGGACATTTGTTCCTCCCTTTCAAACTTCTGACAGAGTGCTCAAATAACAGGTTCCGGCAGTCTAACCCAGTCATTCTGGGGAACAGGCCTCTGGGAGACACCATCAGCATCTATGTGGTTCAGGCCTGCTCTGTATTCAACAGCATAGTCATATGTAGATAATGCAGAAAGCCACCTATGGCCAGTGGCATCCAACTTAGCTGAAGTCTGCACATAGGTCAAAGGATTATTGTCAGTTTTTACTAGTATCTTAGCCCCATACAAGTACTCGTGGAATTGGTCAACAATAGCCCACTTCAAAGCTAGGAACTCTAACTTATGTACAGGATAGTTCTTTTCAGATGGGGCCAGGCTTCTACTGGCAAAGGCCACTGGTCTCATGCCATTCTCATGCTCTTGGTACAACACAGTCCCCAACCCTTGCAAGCTAGTATCAGTGTGCAGGACATAAGGTTTTGTTGGATCAGCATAGGCCAATACTGGCGCGTGGGTAAGTTGATATATGATCTCATGAAAAGCATTCTCACAATCAGGAGTCCAACGGGCCCCAAGTACTTCACTTGGATGAAAATACACTCTTTTAGTCTCGAGGGACACTGACTTTTTGTATTTTTTGTGGGTTGGGGGTTACCCTTGAGTAAGGTTAAGTAAAGGGCAGATCACGCTTGAATAGTCCTTGATGAAACACTGATAATTACCACAGAATCCCATGAATCTTAGCAGTTCTTTTAGATTTTTGGGCTGTGGCCAGGTGGTCAAGGCCTCGACTTTACTTGGGTCGGTCTCTATTCCCTCGGTGGATACTATGTGTCCCACATACTTTACTGATGTTTGCAAAAATTGACACTTATCAAAGGACAGTTTAAGGCCAAAGTCTTCCAGTTGGTCCAACACCTTGAATAATTTACTCTCATGTTCCTCCAGTGAGCTGCCAAACACAATAACATCATCTAGGTATACCAGGCACTCTAGTAAGTTCATGTCCCCCACTGCAAGCTCCATCAATCATTGAAAAGTGGCTGAGGTGCCTGAAATCCCTTGAGGCATCCTCATGAATTCATAGAAGCCAAGCGGATAGATAAAGGCTGTCTTCTCATGGTCCTCTGGGGCCATCGGGATCTGGTAGTACCCACTGCGGAGATCCAGCACAGAGAACCACTTGTTCCCGTTTAGGCAGTCCAAAGCATCCTGAATGCGGGGCATTATGTACTGATCAGGGATGGTCCGCCAGTTTAAAGTGCAATAATCCACGCACATCCTTACTGTCCCATTCTTTTTTCTCACTACCACAATGGGGGAAGCATTCACATCATCTATATCAGCAGGTGCGAGGTGTCGAGACCTCTCACGAAATGGTCTTTCGTCATGCAGCCGGATATTGTGCTCAGCTCCTTGCACGCATCCTATATCCCATTCCTTTAAAGAAAACACCTGGTATCGCTGGGCAAGCTTCTCACTGATCCTCACTTGCCATTCAGCTGGCAACGGGGAGTCACTGAAATCAAACAAGTCAGGCATTACTATGTCATTCTTCCCCGAACTCTTGCTACTGGGTAGCACTGCAGGGTCTGCACAATGCACATTAGCCAGGGTGCAACTTCTATTTACTCGAATTTCTCTGTCAGACACATTATGAACTTGAACCATTACCCTTCTGGCATAAGCATGGGCTCTAGCAGGCAAACTACTAGGCTTGACCAGCAGTCCCTCTGGCAATTTTCCATTGCCTGGTGCATCCAACATTAATATTTTATCCTTGACATCCTTTCTAATACGGACCTCTCCCTGTAAGGTACACTGGGCATTTGGCACCAGGATCAGAGACTCAGGATCCTTTTTCTAGACAACTCCAACCGGTTCCTCTGATTCCACTTTGTCAGCATCTCTCTGTGCCTCACAGGCCTTCTTGAGCAAGGCCGGAATTCTTAAAGCTCTACTAGTCCTTGACCCCTGTTTTTCATAACACAACTGTGCTAGCCATCCAAACATATGTGCATTAGTCCCAATTAGTAAAGGAACCCCATCATACAGTCCAGTAGGTGGACACACTAAGGCCAGGGTCTCTACTTGCTCTGCCACCCCAGCCACGGAGGTGGGAAAAGACAGCCAAATTCAGATATATCCCAAGTAGGGGTAGGCCTTCTCACTTAACCCGCAGACATGCAGCCCCTCCAATGGTTGTAAGGGTACATCAGACAAATGCTTCTGATACCAGTCTTGGAACATAATAGTCACTTGGGAGCCACTGTCTAATACAGCTCTTGTAGACACTCCATTCATCTTTACAATGGTCTCCATGGAGGGACCCTCTATCCTGGACCAGTCTGGAGAGGCTGTAGCAGAGGCCTGGGCAAATGACCTTGCCACAAAGGGACGTGAGTTAACATTTTTGGGACCTTCACCGTGGTCATTTCATGCACCTCTTAACCACTGTTTTGTGCTCCAAAGCTCTCCTTGTAGTCAGTTCACCACTCTCTCCAAGACTTTCCAAGACCGGCATTTCCTCTTCATGTGCCCATCCTTCCCACAATTATGGCAAAATATGACAGCTGAAGTTTGGGATGACCGAAGCATCACATTGGGGGCTGCAGCATTGGTACTGTCAATAGAAAACCTTGGTGCCTCCTCAGCCAGCGGTGGGGTGGACATTTGGAGACATCGCTTCAGTTCCTTCACTTCCACGGCCAAGGCATCAAGTTTTGAACTGTTGTCAACATGAGGTGCCTGGGTGGGCACCCCCATAGCAGAAGCAGTCGGGCAGGTGTCAGTGCCCATACTCGTAGGAGCAGCCTTCATGATGAGACTGTCTGTTGCTTTCCTAATAGTCCTCAGCAGTTCACCCTATGGTGGCACACACTTTTCCTTCTCAGAACACTCTTTAACTGCCAACCCTTGCCCCTGAACTTCACTTGACGTGTCACCCTCAGTCATTTGAGTCAAAGCAGCAGCTATTGGTGCAAGTCCCTTCCGGGGTCGCCTTTTCTCAACTCCTCGAATTTCATTCATTAGCTCATCATAGGAGGGTGGGGATTCCAGTCGATTGGCCAGGTGTAACTGAAGCAACAGCAGTTCTGAGAAGGGGGCAGACTTAAGGATCCTGGTTCAGCCTGGTTCGGTCCAATTCAATCACTGGCAAACTACCCTTTCTGAGGCATTCTTGCAACAACTTTTCCAGCCGAGATACATACACAGACAACAACTCCCCTTGATACTGTTGTGCATTTCTTACTCTCCACTACAGGTCCTCATCAGAATCTGGGCTCCCATACACATTCTCCAAGGCCTCAAGATAGTCCTGTGCAGTCGCTTCAGGGTTACTGGCCCGTTTTGCACAGATGGTAGCCAGGGCAAGACCTCAGAGGGTCTCACTTACAATCTTTCGCTTTTCTGCTTCTGAGCATTGCCATTCTATCACTTGAGGGGCAACATAGTCTATCCAGGTCTCCCAGTCATCCTCCCCTTGTGGGGTGAGGAGGGTGCCAGAGAAAATTCTCAACCTGCGGTAGGAGTCGTGACTATTGGCAGGTACAGAAATAGGGGCTTGCACTGGCACAGAAGGAGGGGCAATAACAGGTGCTGGAGGGGGAGAGAGTTATGGTGGAGGAACATTCTCAGGTGGCAATAATAGTTTCTTTAAATCCTCCACATTTTTCCCTTCCTCCAGCAACAATTTAGCAAATTTCTCTTCAAAAGTTTCAGATAGTGGGGGGCTCGTTCTCCCCGGGGTCTTTACTGTCTTTAGTTATTACTTTCCAGGCAGTGAGGGCTTCTTCTGGGGTAATGGTCTGTGGCACTTTAGAAGTGTCTATAGGGTCCTTACACTCTATTAGAGCCATGAAAGTTTGGGCGAGCAGATCAGCCAGCCGCCCCACCACCACAGGGTTTCATAAACATTCGACCTTGGAAAGTATTCCCTCTACAGTGTCCATACTGGTACCCAGTGGGATATCCAAGACAAGTACAGCATTTTGGGGGTTGATCTCCTGCCCAGTACACCACTTCACCAACTGGTGTACAGCCGCTTCTGTTGGGGTACCCATTTATTTTTAACAGTAATTTGTAAAAGTGACCACTAGAGGACTCACAATCTCAGTGGTGAGCCTCCAAGATGTAACCCCCAGGTGGCGCTATCCCAAGGGTTACTACCCCTGCCTGACTGACTACTGACAGGTTGAGGGGCCTAGGTCCAATGGCGAGTGCCTCCACCCAGAGGTCAGGGTTTGCAGTAGTTAAACTAACTTGGTCACAGCCCTCTGGGACACTGTAACCCCCCTTTCTTCCCACTAGTGGCCCACACAATGCATCAGGAATATCTTCACAATGTACACTTACCCCCAGGACTGGCTCTGTTGCCTGGACGCTGGGGACCCCCTGTAAAACGAGATGATACAATGCAAAAGCCACAGTACAATACTTTAGCATAAACGAATACCTCAGACAGTGTATCTTTGCTGAAACAAACAGATCTGATTTATTCAAGGAGCTGTAACAAGGAAGGAGGAAGGGGGTCAATTAAGTTAAATGCATTAATAATCACAGTACTGTGCACCTATTCAGAGTCCCAAATTGTCACTTTCACTGGGTAGCCAGGATGGGGGGGAAGGCTAGCCAGGATCATTGCAGCTGGTTGGGGCCCTGTGATGGAAAAAACACTGGCACAATACCCAAATTGTAATCTGGAGACGGTTGGCTCAGTTTGTGAAGAAATGAAAAAAAAAAAAAAACAACAATTAGATGATACACTTGCAATTCGATAAACAGATGGCAGGAAGCTACCCTGCTTTGTACTTACAAACTCAATGCTGGGAACTGGATGGAAGGCAGATTGTCCTGGATTGCCAGGAGGAGCAGACCATGTGGACAAGGTCCTTGTGACTGGACCCCACTGCAGTTTAGAGCAAATGGATGTAGTGTGGATTAAGCTGGGGTTTACTTCCAGCTTCACACACTCAATTCACTGTACAGGGGATTTTAAAACATGACTCTCCACAAGCACTACACACATTTACATGTAAAAGGAAAGTACTATACCTGACAGGCTGCTTCTCTATCCCGATTGCAATTACTGCACAATACCCGGGAGAACACACAGCAGATTCAGTTCCTGACAGACCGAACGCGATTCAGCAATTTCTCCAGTCTTCTACAGGGTGAGCCTGGTTTCTACTCTTCAGATCTCCTTGATTCTCTTCACAGGTCAGATTCATTCTGAACAGGTGCTTGCACAAGCTGCAGACCAAAACTTAGGGCCTTACATGCGATCCCCATGCTAAAACTACACACCGAAGAAGCACACAGCTCCTTGTCTCTTCACTGCCCCAACTCATCTGATCTTTCCAGTAGACAGAGATGGGCATTTCCTTTGAGTTCCTCCCAGTTCAGTTGGCTGGTTTGGCTGTCACTCACAGTAAACTCCCCCTGTTGGTAGAAAAAAGGCGCCGAAGTCCAAACTACAATTCCCAGAAGCATTGGCCATACAGTACATAGGTGGCTGGCTCCACAATGAGAGTCCAAGTTCTGATTTGTCAGCAGCAGGCTCCATTTCAAAGGTCCCCCCACTCTGATTGGTCCAGTTCAGCAGTTCAAAACAAGAATGGGGGACTAGGCAAACACAGTTCTGACTGCAAAGAAAAGCAGGTTAGACAAACTGTATTTTCGTTATTACTCTAAATGATGTCTGGCAAACAGTAACATCTTTGAAAAGTGCTCACTCTGCCAACTTAGTGACAGCAGAAACGGAGCGATTTGGCAGCAGCTCAAGTGGGACTCAAGCAGAGAAACACACAGACCCCCATCCAAATTAATTACGTCTTCAGGCAGACAGCTCTTAAAGAGACAGTACCAGAGGCTCTAAAAGCACTCACAGATAAACAGCTTAGATGCTGAACACCATCCAGGCTTGGAGCATTCAAGCAAGCTTCTGGAAGACTTTTGGGAACCCCATTTTCAGGGGGGTTACACATAGTTGAGTCCACTGTTTTATCAGCTTCCATAATTTAGTTTAATGTTGTTCATTCGCCATATACTTATTTATTTATTGAATTTTGATGACCGGGTAGGCCTGCTGGGTCCCAAGAGGTCCCTTTTTCAGGGGCGACCCGGGTGAAACAACAACATACAGGTAACAGATCAGTACAGTCAGGAGAATGGATAGTTTTTATCAGTATGAATACATATGTTTACGGGCAGCAGGTAGTGGAAGACATGCAGGCTGTAAGGACATAGAGGTTACACATAATGAGACCATTAAACATTAAGCATCAGTCTGGCCCCATCGTAGTGAACATTTTATCATCCTATGATCTGTAAATTCTTACAGTAGCTGTGTGCATACAGTACATAGATGTCATTTTTATGTTGATTGCGCCCATGCGCAAGAAACATGTTGCGACAGGTTTGTACAGAAGCAGGCTGTGGAGGCACGGCACTGTTGTGGCCAATGCCCCCACAACCTGCAGAGGCTTGCCCCGATTCCCCCAATGCCGTGGCACACTGCTGCTGACACTAGTTCAGCCAGCATGCCACAGCTTTAAAAAAAAACAGCCTCTGTAATCAGGGGCCACCTCGTCATTGCAGCGTCAGTCATCCGCTGCAATGAGGGAGCGACCCGTCATTGCAGGGCAGGATGTAAAGCCCTGAGATTGTTTGTGAACATGGCGGTGGCTTGCCGCCATGTTCACAAACAATATACCCGTCCCCCCCACCATGTTTATTTGCCAACAGGGGCCCCAATCCCCGTCGGTATTCTGTGCCCCCCTCGGTTTTGTTTCTACCAACGGGGTGCCCAATCCCCATCAGCTGTAGTGGCCCCGCTGTTTGTTTTGTTGCTGACGAGGGAGCCCACTCCCCATCGGCATTCTGTCACCCCTCACCCCCTTTTTGTTCCTGCTGACAGGGGTGCCCAATCCCGTCGGCATAACGATACCCCCGCTGGCAGGG
The DNA here is from genome assembly GCA_016271365.2 of Neoceratodus forsteri. NCBI lineage: Eukaryota > Metazoa > Chordata > Ceratodontiformes > Ceratodontidae > Neoceratodus > Neoceratodus forsteri. The sequence continues at coordinate 1,188,297,409 of CM057451.1, read as the reverse complement.
GTGCCCAATCCCGTCAGCTACTGTTGCCCCGAATGAGAGCCACTGGTGGCACACTGGGAGCCACCCCAGTGTGCCAGAGGCCCTGCAAAGTGGAAAATGGTCCCGGACGTCTGTTTTTTGTTTGTTTTTGCCCCTGGAAAGCAGGAAACCGTCCTCGGCACTCACCCTGCCTCCCACCCGCACCCACCCACTGCACGCCCTGCCTCCCCACACCCCTCACCCCATATTTAACTGATGAGCTCGGCTCGATGATCTTCGTGGATCGGGAACATGTCTGCACTCTTCAAAGCCAACCGCGAACTGACGAAATGTTGGTAAGCTGTATAATGTAATAGATAGGGGGTTTTCAACTTTACTGCATATCTCGGGCATTATGGGGAATTTTTTCACCAAATTTTCAACATGGGGTTTTTTGGACCTCTCCTCATGAATTCTTGAACTGTCATGGCGTTAATCAGGCCAGAAAGTGATTTCGTGGTCACTGCGCGGAATCACCTTTCAGGACCGGTTAATGAAACGACAGTGCCAGTGTTCATGAGGTGGGTTCTCAAAAAGCCTATGTTGCAAATTTGGTGAAAAAAAATCCAAAAAATGACTGTTTCATGAGTGTGCGCTGCGCAGTTGCTACGCACGCTCATAACTTTGTGAATTTGCAATATTTTCATGCCAGATTTGCCACATTGGCATTTTGTCACACCTCCTTGTGAACAGTATAGCTGTAATTGTTCACATCCTGGTGGAACTGTGTTTTCGCACTTCTGGCGCAGAATAGCGCGGTCGCTGCGGGAAATCAGTGTTTGGGACAGATTAAAAAAATGACAGTGGCACTGTTCATGAGAAGAGGTCCTGAAATGGCTATGTTGAAAATTTGGTAATGATACTCCATAAAATGACTGTGGTACGAGCGTGCGTTGCACAGTTTGCACTCACGCTCTTAAGTTTGCAAATGTATAATATTTTCACTCCAGATTGCCAACATTGCCATTTTCCCACACCTACTTATGAACAGTAAAGCTGTCATTTTTCCCATTCTGACCGAAATGTGTTTTCGCACTTCCGGCGCAGAATAGAGCGGCTGCTGTGGGAAATCACTGTCCGGGACAGATGAAGAAAATGAGAGTGATACTGTTCATGAGCAGAGGTTCTAAAATGCCTATGTCGAAAATTTGGTGAAAATACCCCATTGAATGACTGTGTTACAAGTGTGCATTGCACACTTTCCACGCACCCTTGTAACTTCGCAGATTTGTCATATTGTCACGCCACATTTTCACCAGTGGACTTTTTCCACACCTCCTTATGAGTAGCACAGCTGTCATTTCCACATCCTGACCAAAATGTGTTTTCACAGTTCGGTAGAGAATAACACAGTCGCTGTGGAAATCACTGATCGGGACAGATTAAGAAAATGACAGTAGCACTGTTCATGAGCAGAGGTCCTAAAATGCCTATGCTGAAAATCGGGTGACGTAAACTCCGCAGATGACATGCAAAATGTGTTGGCAAGCGCGCATTGACCTGTTTCACACACCCTTGTAACTCGCAATATTGTGATATTTTCACGCCACATTTTCAACAGTGGCATTTTTCCACACCTCCTCATGAACAGTACAGCTGCCATGTTTCACATCATGGCTACAATATGTTTTTGCACTCCTGCTGCAGAATAGCACGGTCACTGTGGGAAATCACTGTGTGAGACACATTAAGATCGAACGAGTGAGGGGCGGAGTGACCGCGCTCAACAGAGCTCTGTCAGGACTACTACGGATTTGTTTGTGGGCAGAGAAAGGGCCCAACGCAAGAGCCCAGTACAAAAGGGCAGCCTGCAGCACTGGGAGAAACAGAACGAGAGAGCGAGTGAGGGAGGGGCAGTGAGCGAACTCACTGGAGCTCTTTCAGGACTGCTGTGGATTTCTTTGTCGGCAGAAAAAGGCATCAATGCAGGCAGGGGCCCAACACAAAAGGCCAGCCTGCAGCAGTGGGAGAAACAGTACGAGCGAGTGAGACACGGGGACTGAGTGAGCTCACCGGATTTCCATCAGGACTGCTGCGTATTTCTTTGTGTGCAGAAAAAGGCGCCAATGCAGGCAGGAGTCCCGTTCAAAAGGGCCGCTTGCAGCGCCAGGACAAACAGAATGAGTGTGTGTGAGAGAGGGAGACTGAGCGACCTCAACACAGCTCTGTCGGGACAGCTGTGGATTTGTTTGTGGGCAGAGAAAGGGCTCAACATAAGAGCCCAGTACAAAAAGGCAGCCTGCAGCACTGGGAGAAACAGAATGAGAGAGCGAGTGAGGGAGGGGCAGTGAGCGAACTCACTGGAGCTCTTTCAGGACTGCTGTGGATTTCCTTGTGGGCAGAAGAAGGCATCAATGCAGGCAGGGGCCCAGTACAAAAGGCCAGCCTGCAGCAGTGGGAGAAACAGTATGAGCGAATGAGACAGGGGGGACTGAGTGAGCTCAACGGAGCTCTGTCAGGACTGCTGCGGATTTCTTTGTGGGCAGAAAAAGGCACCAATGCAGGCAGGGGTCCCGTACAAAAGGGCCACTTGCAGAGCCAGGACAAACAGAATGAGCGTGTGAGACGGGGAGACTGAGCGACCTCAACAGAGCTCTGTCAGGACAGCTTCGGATTTGTTTGTGGGCAGACAAAGGTGCCAGTGCATACAGGGGCCCAGTACAAATGGACAGCCTGCACTGGAAGGAGAAATCAGAATGAGTGAGTGACAGAGGGGCAGTGAGCGAGCTCAACAGAGCTGTATTGTAAGTACTGCAAATTTCTTTGTGGGCAGAAGAAGGCAGTAACACAGGCAGGAATCCAATGAAAAAGGGCAGGCTGCAGTGCCGGCAGAAACGGAATGAGTAAGTGAGAGAAGGGGACTGCGTGAGTGAGCTAAATGGAGTTTTGTCGGGACTGATGCAGATGTCTTTGTGGGCAGACAAAGGCGCCAACAGAGGCAGAAGCCCAGTACAAAAGGGCAACCTACAGCGTCAGGACAGACAGAAAGAGTGAGTGACACAGGGGGAGTGTGCGGCCTTAATGGAGCTCTGTCATGACTGCTGTGGATTTCTTTGTTGGCAGGAAAAGGTGCCAACGCAGGCAGGAGCCCAGTACAAAAGGCCACCCTGCAGTGCTGGCAGAAATGGAACGAGTGAGTGAGAGAGGGGGAGTCAGCAGGCTCAACAGACCTGTGTCGGGACTGCTGCAGATTTCTTTGTGGGCAGAAAAACAGAGGAGGGGCCCAGTACAAAAGGGCAGCCTGCAGCACCGAGAGAAACAGAATGCACGAGTGAGAGAGGGCGAGTGACCCACCTCAATGGACTTCTGTCAGGACAGCTGCAGAACTCTTAGTGGCCAGAACAAGGTGCCAATGCATGCAGGAGCCCAGTACAAAACAGCAGCCTGCAGCATCGGACGAAACAGACTGAGCAACTGACAGAGGGCCAGTCAGCATGGTCAACACACCAATGCAATCAACATTCGGCTTTGACAAATGCTTGTTAAATGTTCTGATACAAAGATATAATCAATTCTTGTCCAGGGAGCCTCTAAAGTAGGTGTTTCCCCCTCTTAGATGTATTTTCATGTAAGCATCCTTTAATTTTGCAGTTTTTGTTATGTTGTTCAAACTGTTTGTGTCACTGTACATTTTTTTTGTGTTTGTAGGCTGCTGTCTTCCTTTTTTATTTCATCATTGAAATCTCCTGCCCATATTACTGTTCTTTTTTTTTAATTCAATTTACTTTATTAGGATATTGATATTACACGAAAAGTGTCATTCTGTTCAATCTAACAGTTACAAGTCAGACAAGTCATTATCGAGCATACATGCTAATAGCAACTGACTCACTGAAATACGAGTCAAAACCGGTAACATGACACATTAACCAAGTAATCTTATAAGACAAAAAAAAAAAAGAAAAGAAACTTACCCATCGCTCATTCCACCCAGCTACCCCATCCCCAGCAGCATCTACAGTTACATTGAAACATTTTATATGTACTTATTCTAGAGGAGAAACACAAGGGCACTAGAAAAGGAAAAAAAAGAGAAGATACATCTAATAGCAGGACATTACCAGCGGCCAAGGAGGTTAAACTTGCCAACAGGCTAGGACTGCATCCAGCAGGCCCCATTTGGAGCTATATGATTGGATCCTGTTGTACATTCTGGCTATGTGTCGCCCTAGCTGTAAAGCCAATATAATTTCTTTATGCCATTCTAGGATTGATGGAGCGGAGGCGTCCTTCCAATGTCTAAGGATAACCGCCTTGGCCGTGGTTGATATGATAGTCATGTATAACCTCTTTTGCCTGGTCTCGCCTCTAGGGAAGTTGTTTAACAAACAGATTTCCGGTGTGAAGAAAAGCTCCAGGTCTAATATTGATGGTAATGAGGCGCAAATTGCCCTCCAAAAGGGCTGTATCACCGCACACTCCCACAAAACATGGTACAGATCCCCTTCTTTAGTTAAACACCTATTACAATTAGGTGATGATAACTTGCCCATCTTGTAGAGCCTAGCTGGAGTATAGTATAGGTTATGCATAATGTTAAAATGCTGTAGTTTATACCTGTCTTGTCTAATGTATTTATGAATGTTAACCCATATCTGTCCCCAGTCTCTACTATCCACTGCCATCCCTAATTTCTGTCTCCAGTATGGGCTAACATTAGAAGGTAGGCCATCTTCTATTCTCTGTAATTCACTATAAATTCTCGAGACAGAATGGGGTTGGTCTGCGACCTTGAGTAGAGAAGACAATTCAATTCTGTTTTCCTCCCAGGTTGTAACCCTGCGTAAATGGGCTTTGATTGAATCACAAATCTGTAGAAATTTAAAATAGTGTCCTTTTAGGTTTGGGAATTGAGTACATGCTTGCTCATACGATAATAATTTTTCCTGGGGGCGCCAAGTCTCCCAGTCGTAGCCCATTTATCTGTCTCCAGAATGTGGTCGGAATGGGGACACGCTGTATAAGAAAGTGAATGTTATGTATCAGGGACTGTTCCTATGAGTTCTGCCAATTCAGTTTTAGGGACTTCTGGACTTGGTGGAGAGCTTTTAAAGTCCATCCTATAGGCATATTTTTAAGTGGATTAGGGAGAAGTTTTAAAGTGGTATAGGCAATTGAGTCTAAAGTTAGTGAGTGTTTAAGCACCAGGCCGTTCTCAATACTAACCCAGGGAGGCACATAAAAGCGCGGAACCGCTGTATCAGTCAGCAGTTTCCATGATACTATTTTGCTGATATGTGAGGCAATATAATATTTGAAAAAGGAAGGGAGTGCAAGGCCTCCTGACTTCTTCGGCCCTGTGAGTTTCTGGTAAGCTCTCCTAACCGCCTTCCCTTTCCATAAAATTGCATTGAGTATCTTTTGTAAGTTCGCGAACCAGGTTTTTGGCAAGTAGCATCCTAGCATATTTAGGGGATAGAAAATCCTTGGTAATACGTTCATTTTCACTGTTTCTATTCTGGCCCAAAGTGACAGGGGAAGTGAACTCCATCTGACCAGGTCTTGCCTAATTATATTAATAAGATTAATCAAGTTTTCTCTAATCATTGACCTTATCTCTCTGGTGATTTTAATGCCAAGGTACGTCAACATCTTAGGTTCCCAACTTAGCCCATATTGCTTTGCTAAGCTAGGATAGCACTTAGTGTTTAATGGGAAAAGCTTGGTTTTGGAGATATTAAGTTTATAATTCGAAACTTTGGAAAACTTTGTGATTTCATGCAAAATTATTGGTATACCATTCTCTGGGTTTTCTACATGTAAAAGTAGGTCATCAGCATAGGCTGAAATTAAATACCGCTCGTTCCCTATATTTATCCCCCTTGATATCTTGCAATCCAAGAAACCTCTGAATCAGAGGTTCCAAATATAGGTTGAATAGGAGCGGGGATAGCGGGCAGCCCTGTCTTGTGCCGCAGAATAAGGGGAAAGGATCTGACAATATACCATTGCACCAAATCCATGCTGTAGGCATACAGTATAGAGCGTGGATCCAATGCAAAAAGCTATCAGGTAATCCAAATTTAGCTAAAACAGCGAACAAAAAGTCCCATGACACCCGGTCAAATGCTTTTTCTGCATCCAGTGTGAGTAAGGCTACCAGAGTTTGTAGGTTATATGCATGTACAATTAGATGGTGTAGTTTGCATATGTGATCACTAGAGACCCTGCCAGTCATAAAACCAACTTGTACATCACATATCAGCCTATTCATTAATGGACTAAGTCGGTTGGCTAAAACTTTAGCCATTATCTTGATATCAACATTTAACAATGAAATTGGACGGTAGCTACCAGGGAGTATAGGGTCCCGCTCCGGCTTTAATATAACGGTTATGAGGGCCTCCAGGAAACTCGTTTCGGAGTGTCCCTCAGTGAACCAGAAATTATACACCTTGGTTATTATTGGGCAAATCACTTCCACAAATGACTTGTATAGGTTAGTAGTAAGACCATCCGGTCCGGGGGATTTGTCTGTGGCAAGTTGAGTAATCGCTTGCATTACCTCCCACTCTTGTATAGCTGCTCCCAGCTCATTTGCCTCTAGGTTTGTGATCTTGACCAAAGTAACTGAATCTAAAAATTCCTGAATTTCCTCTGGTGAGGCTTTGTTAGCCACCGGGATGCAATATATCTTCTGAAAATATTCTCTGAAAATCGCAGCGATTTCTCTAGGGTTGTTAATAATATCATTTCCCCTGTTATTTTGCAGAGCGGCTATAAATCTATTAGAGCCTAGTTGTTTGAGTCTGAGGGCTAAAAGTTTACCCGCTCTTTCCCCAGATTCCATGTACTTTATTTTAGTTCTCTGGAGGGCCAGCTCTGCTTTCTGCATCATAATCGAAGATAATTGAGTTTGTAATTGCTGTAAACTAATCCACTCCGCATCGGTTGAGTGGTGGGTGATATTATTTTCTTTGACCCTTATTGCTTTACTAATTTCACCTGTCTGTGAACTAACTTTCTTGGCTCTGGTGGACGTGATTCTGATGCACTCGCCCCTTAAAGTACACTTCAGAGCTGCCCACATAATGTCAATGTTGGAAACTGAGTTGAGATTTCTCTCAGTAAAATGGGATATAAAATTCCTCAGATGCCCATGAGTAAAAGAATCCTGCAGTAACTGATTATTAAAGCTCCATATAAAGTCTCTCTTTATATTGGGATTGGGTACTAATAGGATCGAGATTGGGGAGTGGTCTGATATGACCCTAGTATGTATCCTCGCATCTGCTATAGAGGAGAGTGCATTATTACTTACTAAGAAGTAGTCAATTCTAGAGCAAGTTTTGTGCGGCATGGAGAAAAAGGTATATTGCCTAACACCCATATTGTTAATCCTCCAAATATCAACGAGACCTAGGCTCTCCATCACTTCCTTTAGAGCTCTCTGAGCGGGCGATAATCCTACTCGCTTATTATCAGATCTATCCAGAAGCAATTGAGGAGTTATGTTCCAGTCACCCCCTACGAACAGTGTTATGGAAACGTAGATATTTAGCAAATACAAGAACTGCATGAAGAATTGCGGAGAGTCCACATTAGGACCATAAATGGAACCAATAACTACTTTGTCTGTTACCAGAGTCCCAACCAAGAAAAGATATCAGCCCTGCACATCCCATATTTCTTTTTCTATTAGAAAAGGTGTCTTTTTGTGAAATAGAATTGCGACACCCCCTTTGCTTGAGGATGTGCCTGAGCCATATGCCTGACCCACCCAATATCTCTTAAAAGCCTGATGTCTTCTCTGTGAAAAAGTGTCTCTTGCAAACAGGCAATCTCACAATTTAACACAGAGAGATGTTTCAGCACAATTTGCCTTTTGCATCTGTCCCGAGCCCCTTTAACATTCCAACTAACCAGATTAATACCCTTCAATGCTATTCTCTACCTTTTGATATTAAGATACTCTGAATTCTTCCGCTCATATATGTTCAGTTTTTTAACAGAAAAAGCCCTATTTCTCCAAAACCAAGCGTGTAGATGCTGCCCCTTCCACCTCCCACCCTCCCGAAACCCCTCTAACCAACCAAGGTTCCAGCAAGTACCCCCAGTTCTAACAACTGCTCTAACTAACCACTTTATCATGTGATGTAACATCCAACCCAGCAGGTCACCAACCCCCTTCCCAACTCAGCTCTATTCCTATCAGTTTCATTTATTTTAAATATCTAATCTCTCGTCCAATAACAATATCATAACTAGTCCTATTTGCCAATAGATTCCTTCGTTTCATGTTGAACTCAAAAACACAAGCACATCATAAAATATTCAAAAATTAAACCTATAACAAACAGTGTTATCATCTCTCCCAGTCTCTTACAGTGACCCCCATTCCTTGCCGTTCGTGTCATTGATGTAAGAAGTAAAATCCATTTGTTGGTCCATGTCTCCCTCTTGTGGGGAGAAGAGTGAAGTACATCATCTTATAGAGAAAGGGAGTGGGGGAGTCTACTAAAATAAAGCAGTTCACATCATATCTGCACTTTTAGTTATTTTAGTCAGACACTTTCACACACCTCCAAGTCTGTATGGCTCCAGTATCAGAACCAAACTGCTCTTTTTAATAAGTAAGGACCACTCCGTTGAAAATGGACATCTGCAGACTATGCAATTCTGATTTGCCTCCTTCGTAGTGAACAAAGTCAAGCCGCAACGCCTCCGAAGTCAACCAGTCGGATTTGCCTCATAATTCAACCCTGATCTCTGGATCTTTTCCGTGTAAAGCCACTTTTAAAAATTAGAAGCAAAGCACTGGACGGCCGAAATTATACAGTTATCTCAACTTCATGAAACCAGACAGACAGAAACTTCTATAGTCCTATGACCACTAGAATGAAGCAACCCCCTCATAGCCAACAGGTATATTCATCCAACGGCGATCATCATCTGGGATATAATTTTAGTAGAACGAGCAAGACTAAATATATCACACTGAAGCAGATCTATTGTCCATTTGCGTAGCATTTAGGGATCGCGCTGCCCGTCCGTGGTAAAAAAGACGAGGACCACGTAGCAAATGAGGCATTGCGTCTCCAGATAGTTGTGTTAAACATTATTCAACTTTAATAAAATAGCTTGAGTGTATTAACATTGAGATCCAGACCCTTTCCCGACACAGCCTCTTTTGGTATATATTGCCAGAACACCGAGCGATCGAGTTTGTACAGTTCTCCTTAGTCCATGAAACCTGCCAATAGTTATTAGTGTCATCATTTTCTCTAGCAGGAAGAACTTGTAGACATAGGGTATGTACATTTTTCTGGCGATCATCTTGTTAGGGACCGTATTGTCACTCCGCGGCAAAATAAGGCCAGGATCACCTTGTAATTAAGGCTTTTCGTCTCGGATGTTTATATTAAGCATTAGCTAGCACACACCCTCGTTGTGTAATTTCAAGAGTTGGGTGCTGTTTAGTCTCCCTCTAACTTTGGCTTTACAGACGATGATCAGAGAAATACAGAGTCCATCTCGTTAAGCAGTACCTTACTTATCATCATATTTTGTGAGGTGAGAAAGCTAATTGCCTTTACATTAGCAGGGATAGTACTCCCATTAAGTTGCTAGTAACTTTTGATAATGGCTATGAAGGCGTCTGTTCAGTCAGAAACACTAGGAAAATATAGTCATGCTGGGAGAGCAGGGAATAGTCACCTTCTCTTTTTCAAAAGCTATTGTTATCATCTGACGGTCCAGTATTGTATTATTCTGTCTAGCCCCTTACACCGGTCCCTTACTTGAATAACTCTGGCATTGCTTTTTTACGCTCCTGTTGTGCAACTTCTGCACTGTCGTACGAGTGCCACTGATCTTTCATTTTGACTTGGAGAGTGGCCGGGTATTTCACTCTATATTGTGTTCCCGCAGCAATCAGCTTGGAGACGGTAGGATGTAACTCTTGTCGCTTAAGACGCACTGATTGTGGCAGATCATGCGTTATCCTGATCCTTTTACCCTCCCAAGCAACTTCCTGCAGAGCTCTAATCTTGCTTAGGATATGTTGTTTATCCAAGTAGTTTAGCAATCTACAAATTATCAGCCTTGGCTGAGCTCCGGGGATGGGGAGGGGGACGGAGGGATCTGTGTGCTTGCTCGATGATATAATATTCATTGTTTGGAGATGGTCCGGCGACTTTTTCCAACAGTTTTTGAACAAACAGGACAGGTGTTATTCCCTCTTCCTTCTCCGGGATCCCAATTATAATCAAGTTATTTCTCCTGCTTCTCCCTTCCAAGTCTTCAAGTTTATCTTCCATTTTTTTAATTCGTTTATTGAGAGTGATACGCTCGAGATCTTGTTTGTCCAGCTTCATTTCAACAGATTTTATTTTTATCTCGTTGTCTCCCATTCTAGTGTCGAGGGATTCCAGCGTTGATTTAAAACAGTGAATTTCAGATGAAATTTCATCTATCGATGCATGCATTGGGGCAATTATTTCCAGAAAACGTTCCTCCGTCAGAGCAGAGGGCCCCGAGGTAGATTTGTTGGAACCCTGCCGAGGACGTTTTGTGGCCTGATCTTTCTCCGGGGATGGAGGTGGCGTATGTTTGATCGGTTGTCTCTTCACAAAAGCCTCCATTTTAGAGAAAATTCTCAGGTTAAACAATTTCTCCAATGCTTGTTAGGCGTTTTTCAGACAAAAGTTCCACAAGATTCTATCTGACGAGAGCTGAAAAATGAGTTAAGAGCAGAGCTGAGTGTGGAGGCTGCTTTCCCTAGGCTGCCATCACGTGACTCGAAAATGAACATCATATTACTGTTCTTGATGTATGCAAATATGGTTGGATATCATTTAATAAACTGACCCTAGATGCTTTCGTCTGAGATGCATATGTTGTTAATATCCTTAATCTTTCTGTGTCATATGTTATGTCTAATGCAAGAGCTCTTCCTGGTAATATTTTAATTAGTTTATTGTTTTTATCTTTTTTTCATTAAATAAATCCCCCACTCCATCGCACCTGTCTAGTCCTACGGACCAAAAAGATGGTCCCTTTGTCCATAGTTTTGAAGCCTGGTTAATTTCATATTTAGTTTTGATTCTGGTGTCTTTGAGCAATATGATCTGATTGTCTAGTGAAGATAGACTGGTCATTACTGGTAAACACTTCAAATAATCTTTAATGCTACTTACATTGATTGTTGCTATTTTCAGTGTAGCCATAAAGGTTTAAAAAGGTTTCAGTCTCATGAGTTTATTTTATTCTGAGACCTAGTTTTCCTGGTAACTACATTAGTTTATGTTTCAATGTTTTTGTTCCTCTTGGTCAGAGAGGGGGTTCTTTTAAAAATATGCTACTGATGATTCCTCTGAGTCCTCACCCTCTGTTTCAATATCTCCCAATTTGCCTTTTGGGATAAGATGCTGAATCTATTTTTGAACAACATGCTGGCTGGATTTTTGGATTTCTTTTCTTTTTGCATTAATTTCCCTTCATCTCTTGGTCATTTCTTTAACCCTTTCCTTCCCTTGCTTGAATTTTCCTATGTAGGGGGAGAGGGCATCTGCTCAGGTTTGTTTGTTTGTTTCCTTTACAAGTTCTGTGATCATGCATTCTGCTTCAGGCTATACCTTTTCAGATTGCTCTACCTGTTTTTGCCCTTCTGGTTCTATTTCTTTCTCAAGTGTATTTTGTGTTTTATCCCCTCCTGCACTTTCTAAATGATGTCCAGACTCTTTGTTTTGTTCAAATGTAGTGTATGTCATTGACTCCAGTCTTTTTTCTGAGACCTGCATTGCCCCTTCTTGCTGTGCTTGTGAGACCAATGTCTCAGGGGAGAGACTTTCTCCTCTGTTGTGTGAGGCCCATGGGCACTTAGCATACGAATGCTCTCTCCTTTCACATAGGTTACATTTTAATGTGTTTTGGCACTCATTAGCCATATTCAAAACAGTGACTGCAATTGGTGCTGTCGCATGCAGTTCCCAGGTGCCCTCTAGAACCACACTTGAAACATGACTTATGCTGCCCCATTTAAAATAATGAGCCTCTGTCCCTACCTAAAAAAATGCAGTATCCCAATACCAGTTTGCCTTAATTTGACTCTTGTCTTCTGCCCTCCAGTTAAAATTTGCTCAGAGTCCAATACTGGTAAAGGGGTGTCTAATACTTTTCATTACTGTTTTAACCAAAAAAGAATATCTAAAATTCTTAACCCCACATTTTTAAATAGTGCTGTTATTGGGCCCTATTCTCGAAGGGCGGAGTGCCTCAGCGCCACATATGTGAGGCACGGAGATATTCTGCACCCATTGTGCAATCCGCGTGGCATTCACAAAACAGGGTGTGAAGCTCTATGCCCACGATCACCCACCTGTACAGATCGCAATGCGCGGGGGGCAGACAGGGGGCATGCCAGCACTATGCAGTATGCATAAAGCCACATAGTGCTGCACACCAGGGTGTGTAAGAGGGCAGCCAGTACATCATCTAAACCCTGCCATGAGTCCCCTACGCACCCTGCCCCCGTGCACGCCAGATGAGGGAACAGCCCGGGGCAGGTGGGTATTCCCCACAGAGTGAGCTAGGTCTGGCCCTGCACTCCAGAGGCTGGTCCCCCCACCATAAGGTGCTGCCCCATCTCCTGCAACTGCATACCCACTCCAGAGCAGCACAACCATGCCCATGCCACCAACTTCCCAACACTGTGCCAGCAAGGCACCCCGCCACCTGGCTACACATGTCCCCTGATCGCAGGCCCCCCCCCGCATGGTTAGTTGGTGCTGCATCCTGGGATAGCCAGCTGCACTGCTTACTACACACTGCCACAACCCCCGGACATCCATCTGCAGGGGTGCACAGCTCACACACACTCAACCTCATAAGGAATCCACTGATGGACCTGGGACGGGCATCTGATTGGATGCCCGCTGGTGTCTATGACTCTGCCCTGCCCACCTCACGGAATGCTGTGTGCTGGGGGGGTGCCCATGGACAGGTTGTGGCCATTGGGGAATACCAGCGGTGCACAACTGTCCAAAGGTGTGGAACTCCATGGGCGGGATACACACCTCACGTGCATAAATCCCACCTAGTGGAGCATAGGCCTCTTTGTTCTTAACATAGGTTTGGTGAGAGGGACTTCTTCTCCCCCTCCCCACACCACCGGGAGCAACACAGCTGAGAACTGGCCCCTCAGCAGCAGCAACAACAGGCTGCTCACTCCTCACTCCCCCTTCCCACACCACCAGGAGCCATATGGCCGAGAACTGGCCCCCTCAGCAGCAGCAACAACAGGTAATGTCTCCTTTCAGTCACTGGATCTCCTGCACTGTGTTAATTGTGTTTAAAAGTAATTATTGTCCCGGTGGCACTGAGGGTTGAGGCACTGGACACCACACCTTGCGCTGTGCCGGCGACCCAGGTCTGGGAATGGACTCGGATTGCTGGGGGTCAGCAGGGTTAAGGAGGATTGAGAGTCCCAACGGATGCTCTCCTCCTTCGGGGGTGGGATTCCAGGGGTGTTGCTTGCACCTGACGCTCCTGAAGCCGGTGGAAGCATGGGCTTTTGGGGCAATGGTGGCTCTGCTTCACAGAGTCAGGGAGGGGGGACGCTGTTAGGTGCTTGACTGACGGTGTACGTCAGCACGTCACCAAGTCTGGATGTATATCCTTCATGCTGGCGTCCTAGGGTCTGGGAGAAAAAGCAGGAAAAATATATAAATACCCCAGCCCTACATGCAAGATAAAACCGGGGATGAGGATGCCTTGGGGGGATTGCCCTGGTGGATGGAGTAGGAGGAGGTCCGAGACCTCCTCTGAAAGCCGTGGGAACCGGGCAAGTGGGGGAAAAAAAAGTAATTATTGTCGGCATAGGTACGCTGATAGAATTCCTGCTTATGTTCAGCCCTCACCCAATGCATTGTATTTTGCTCTGTTTGCAACTGTACTTTAATTGCTTTAGGTACTGACCTGTGGTGCCTTTGTTGCTATTTACTGCTCAAATGTGCCTGTGGTTTTGAATTGTTTCCGTGGTGGGTCTTCTCACATGATCTCTATCTCTCCATTTTGGCTGTTGCTGTACTGCGCATGTGCAGCAGACCCCCAACCAAGCAGTCTCAGTCTCCCACTTTGACTCCGTTCCCCTTTGTTTCATTTGCCCCCTTTGTTATACAGACTGACCTTTTAATCCTGTTAGCTGAACTCTTTTACCTTTGTCTCCCTAGGCTGCTCACTCCTCACTCCCCCTCTCCACACCACTGGGAGCAATGCAGCCAAGAATCAGCCCCTCAGCAGCAGCAACAAGAACAGGTAGTGTCTCCTCTCAGTCACTGGATCTCCTGCACTGTTTTAGCCCATCACCACTATCAAGGCGACTACCCCCCCACCTCCCACCCTGGGTAGCACTCACCTTTATTGGTAGGGCAGGACACGTGACTAATCACATGACCCCCTACTCCTAGTTCCCTGATTTCCCTGCAACAGGTTATATCCAATGCCCACTAGGAGCTGCTGTTTCACCATTCACTCCCACCATTCATCCCTAATATAAAGTACCTCTATTGTGGTAGTAGTCACCCCAACCCTACCAGAGCCCTCCCTATTCCACTCCATATCTTTCTAATTTTCAACCACCCTGTCTCTCTGACACACCTGGATTCAAATCCCTGACCCTTTGTACCAAAGTCAGTAACCCTAACCACTAGGCCATACCAGCAGTTACAATTAGCCTCCATTTTTAGTTTCCCATTAACTTTCCTGGGTCCCCCCAATATATTGTCCCTTGGAACATAGTTATTTACTATTTTACCAGTCATCCCCACCATGCCCCTCCTTATCCTCGCTGACCTTCCCTTCCTACTCACCCCTACCTCCCTTCCCCCATCTCCCTTCCGGCGACCCCTCCAACAAGTATCTTCTTCCCTCCTTCCTACTCCCCCACTTTCCCATCCACCTGCAAACTCCCCCCTTTTCCACTATCCCTAGCACCCAGGCACATCTATCCTCCACTCACCAGGTATTCACTTGGCATCCCTCCGAGTATCTAAATCTCCCGACAGCAGCACCTCTAATCTGGCCACCGCTGCTCCCACTCACCTGCTGTCCCTTCCTAGGAGACGGTTATCCATCCTCACCAAACTGCTTATAGTATTACTGCTCCTCACCACAGGTGACATTGAATCCAACCCTGGACCTTTCCCCACTTCCCCTTCCAATCTGCCCAAATGGCTACATGTAATTCATCTAAATATAAGAAGCCTTCTTCACAAAATTGACCTTCTTCAATCCCTTATGACCAATTTAAAACCCTCAGTCCTCATCATCACTGAGTGTTGGCTCAGCTCAAAAATCTCTTACTCTGCCATCTCCATGCCCAGTTACTCCATCATCCGGCAAGACAGATCATCCAGGGGTAGGGGATTGGCTATGTATGTTTCCACCTCTATCCAATTCTCAGTCTGCCTCTCCCTCTGCCTATGAACTTTTGTTAATAAAACTACCCCACCCTGCTCCCTTCCCATCTTTAAGGGTGGAGTCTACTGGTGCCCTAAGCTTCCTGCCTCTTCCCCATCCTCTGTCACTGACCTCCTCTCTTCTCTCACCACCCTCTCCACCTCGGGTGAATGCAGCATCTTAGGGGACTTCAACATTAATTGGTTGTCAAGCACCCAGACCAAAATCTGCAATCAAATCTCGTCCTTAAATCTGAAACAACTCATCAAAGATCCTACCGCCTAAATCACAAATCAGGCAAACATACTCTAATAGACTGGGTACTGTCATCTCACACACAGCGAGTCATCTCCTCGGGTATACTACCGGATGAGTGCAGTGATCACCATATGGTATAATGTGTGTGGAAAATCTATCAGATAAAATCCTCTCCAATTATTCTCAACCTTCACTCCTTCTGTTCCCTCAACCAGTCCTCCCTCCACAATGAGCTTACCAGTACAGACTGGCCACCCATTGCCACTGCTTCTTCAGTGGACTTAGCCCTGAGCTACTTCAGTTCTCAATTCCTGAATGCCTGGAACTGTCATACTCCACTTAAGAAGATGAGGGTCCATGGCAATCACCTCCCCTGGGTCTCTGCCGAGCAACCAGTGTGTCAGTGTGCTCATGGTCAGGCATGGACGATGTTTAAAGCTTCTGGAGTGCTTAAGGATTTGCAGAAGTATCACTCTCTCTGCTATGCCTGCACCAACTCCTCCTTTCATGAAAACCTTAGCAATCTCTCCAAATTCTGGAAGGTTGTTCATGCTTTATTCTCAACCCATGCCCAAACCCCCATCCTGTTCTAAAGGTAGGTGACCTCACTGTCTCTGACCCCCCTCTCCATGGCGGCTAAATTCAGAAACTTTTTCACCACCTGTGCCTCTTTCCTCCTTGCTTCCCTACCACCCACTGCCCACTCACCAGCCTCCTCTACTCGGATCCCTTCTTTGTCATGCTTTTCCTTCAAAGCCATCTTTCCTGATGACACCCTGTGAGAACTACTAGCCCTAAATCCTCATAAGGGCAAAAGCTCTGATGGTCTTGATCCCAAGCTGCTTCGCCTCTCAGCTTATGCTATAGCCCACCCTCTATCAACTCCCTTGAACCTATCCTTCTCACTCGCCACTGTCCCTGAGACATGGAAGGTCACCACTGATGTCTCCCTTCCAAAGGTGGGTGACCGCTTCAACCCTGGCAACTTTTACCCTATATCTCTGCTCCCAGTCCTGGCTAAACTTCAAGATCATCTGACTCTGGTGCAGCTCTCTCCTTTCCTTGCCTGTTCTTCCTTTTTCACCCCCTTCCAGTCTGGGTTCCGCAAGGCCCACTCCACCACCACCTCTCTACTTTGGCTCACTGACTCCATTCTCTCAGGCATGGATCAGGGACGCATCACCTCTGTCATCTTTGTCGCTCTGGCCAAATCTTTTGACACTGTTGCCCACTGCCTTCTCCTCAACAAGCTTACTGTGGCCGGGCTTTCTAAATCCACCACTAGCTGGTTCCTATCCTACCTCATGGGCAGGTTCCAATCTGTCTGGGTCAGCAACTCCCTCTCCTCTCCTCTCCTCTCCCAATCAACACTGGCATCCCCCAAAGCTCAGTACTTGGATCAATACTATTTTCCATATTCCTGAATGACCTACCTGATGCCTACTCAGCTGTTAGTATTTACATGTGTATAGATGATACTATTTTATTTGCCTCCAGTACTTCCCCCTCGGAGGTGGAGGCCTGCCTTTAGTTGGACTTCAACAACATCCAGTACTGGTTTCGCTCAAATCAGCTTTGCCTAAATGCCACATAAATGGTCTCTATGACCTTTGGCACCAGGCAGAAGTTCACCAAGCTTGATGCCACTCCTTCCTTCCATACCCTCAATGGTTCTGTACTGGAAGATGTCTCCTCTTTCAAATACCTCTGGCTATGGCTTGACAAGAACCTTGACTTTGCGGTGCATGTGGATGCCATCTACAAAAAACTGTTCCCCAAACTCAGTGCTCTGTACAGACACCACAGCTGCCTTCCACCGCAAGCCCAGAGAAAGATCGTCCAAAAGACGATTCTTCCTATCTTTGGCTTTGGAGATACAGCCTACAACTCCACCCCCAAATCCACCCTATCCAGACTGGACACTCTTTTCAACTCCTTCTGCCACTTCATTCCTCTAGCTGACCCATGCTCATACCCTTGTGACTGTACAAATTACAAATTAATTGGTTGGCTATAGCAGTTTCCCTGCTAAGTTTCCATCATGGAAATGTACAGTTTAGCACTTTGCGTGTATTGTGTTTCGGTTTCGCTGTAAAGTAAGTATACATGCTAAAGTCTAAGCTTGTTTTATACTGTAGATCTGAAAATGTATTGCCTGCTCTGTGAGTGTATGTATGATTTGATTCACTGTAAAATAACTATTTATGTTCTAAGTTTAAGTTGAAAGCTACTGTTTATTCTTACCTGCTTCCCAAATTTTTTATTTTATTTAAACATTTGTGAACCGGGGAAAGGCATGCTGAGCTGAGGCTCGATTCCAGGTGTGCAGATTGCGAGTACTGAATTTTCTGTATTCACTCTGTAATGTTATGTTTCTTGCACCCTCCTGTGTATCCCCCTTCCCCCAGAACGCATCTGCAAACCAGCTATTGCAGCTCAGTATGTTCTGCTGCCTGGTGAAATCTTTTCAAATAAATGATAAAGAAAGGGGCTTATAACGGAGTCTTACGAATCTCATTGTATTTTGCCCAGAACCTATCTAAACCAGAAATGGTTTTAAAACTAATATCAAAGTTTGCATCCCCTGTATGAATTAATACATATATTTCTGAAGCAAAAAACTTCATTGAATCTTTTAACAGAGTTCAGGCAATGTAGATTCTATCAGGTGGATTCTCAAGGCCTCCTTTGTAAATCAGTCTAACTGCATTTCTTCTGAAGGCCAGCTCTCTCCTTGGTGTAACCAAGTCAGCAAATTTCCTTGGTGTTGCTGTTTGTTCCTTTGTTTCTTCATTTCTCTGCGTGCTTTCATCATTATTTTCTTTGTTTATTTAATTCAATTATTTATTTTGTTGAGTAACATTTTTCTCAATGTCAGCTTGTGCAGGGGCCCTTGCAGAGGTGCTAGCTACTGCATTATCATTGCACGTATATTGTGCCTTAGATTTTTTTCCCTTGTTCTGTATCATTACCTTGTAAGTCTTTCTTGTATTTTTGCACCACTGGGTCATTTGCGTCTGGTTCCCATGTTCCCTGTTTGTCTTGGACCCATCCTGCTGCTAACAATGCTTTCTCTGGTGACCATTTACCTGCTTCTTCCTTTTTACTTTTTATACCTTTATCCCCAATGTTTTTTTTCTCGTATGCTTTTCGGTCTGCTTGCCATAAGGATGCCACAGGCCTCATGAGTGGCTTTTTTATTTCTAAAATTTTATCAGTGCATTATTTCACATTTCCACAGTCATGGGTATCACTTCCTTCGCTTTGGTCTGGATTGTTCTCATTTTGCTCTATACTGTCATTTTTGGGGGCCATAGATTTTTTCTTTGTACTCTCTGAGTCGGTTCACTTTCCTTTTGGTCCATAGTTGTTCTATTGGCAAAATCCTTTGATGACACTGCATCATCAGTGGTCATGTTCAGCTGCGCAGCTGTCTTTTGACTTCACTTTTTTTCTTCATTTTGGCTATTTGATTTGCCAGAGTCTCTCCCCATTTGTGTGTTGTTGCAATACAGCATTCTCCGTTTCCATAAGCATTTCCAGCAGTTGCCATTTTTTTAATTCTAATTCTTGCAAAATTCTCTGTCCTCCTGTTTGTTCACTGCTTGTTGTTTCTCTTGTTCTTTGCTGTGCATAATCCTGTTTCCTTTTGCTTCATGTGATGCCATCGTACTGTGTGTCTATGGTGAGAGCAAGTTCTCCATCTCTGTTTCTTCATCAGCCTCTTGCAGAGATGAAACCACGGGGGAGGCTATCCCCTCCCCCCTCAGTTTCCACTGCCTCCATTCTCTCTCCTCCTCCAGATTCAGCCATCTTGGCTGACAGCCAAACAGCCAGGAGGTCCCCCTACCACAAGAGTAGGAGGAGTTTTTATTTGATATATGAAATCATAATCAGACATGCAAATACATGTTATTACAGTCATAACATCATAACAGGAAAAATAAAATTAGAACTAAAAAAGGGGTTTAATCAGGGAACTTTTAAGAAAACAACTAAATAAAAGGAAACTTAAAAACAACACAAGGAGAGAGGGGTTGTAAGACAGATATACAATACTTCTAGATTGTTCCCAGCTTCTTACTATAGAGTCCTACTACATTCTTGAGCAGTATTCTTAATCTGTACATTTTCTTAAAACTCTGAAATAATAGAAACAAACTACAGCAGAAGACTCCAATTACTCTGAAACTTAGGCAAACAACCATCTGCTCTGCCTTTCTTATTTAGTAAACCAAGAGCGTGCATCCCACCATTCAGAATAAAGGGCAGGTGCATGTAGTTGGTATTTTTGATATCTAACAGTAGAGATGCTCTCCAAACAGGGTGTACCATTTGTTCTGGCTCCTACTCAGGGGTATAGCCAGAAATTTCCATTTTGTACACAATCTCCAACAATCCCCCCCCCATAAAGAAAATGTACACATCCTCTCCAAATGGTACCCCTTCCAAACAAGTCAAATTATTGTTAGATGATTCCTCTAATCTCAAAAGAGGTTATACATGTATCTGTCTCCTAAACAACAGAAGTTTAAACACAGATACTCCTCAGTGGCCTACACTAACCCAAATACTACAGATTAGAATGAAAATGTTAACAGAAAGGTATATGGTTTCTGACAGGCACTCAACAAAACTGTACACAAATGTGTACAGTGAGTATGCCTGCCTACATCCTTGCTCCTACTCAAGTTGTTGCACTGCCAGCCTGCATCTGGCCCACCAGATCCAATACTTAAAACAAGCTGTTAAGATTCTACAGGCACTGGCATGGTAGAGAAAATTTTTTCTAGGAAATATTCCTAAAAAGAGAACCTTGGGTGAAATCGGGTAGTCAGGAAACTGGTTCCATCATGTTCTAAGTAGTCTCCAATCGTACAGAATAAAAGGGCACTCAGAATCTAAGTGATGCATTGTTTCCAATAATCCTGAACATGTGTGTCTTGGGCGGCATATCCTAGTGCTTGGAAAGTGGTGAACGTAACCCCCTACACAAATCTGGACCGAAAGATGATATACAGAATTATAGACCAATATTCCTCCTCCCAGTGATTTCAAAGCATTTTGAAAAACTTATAGGGAAATAGTTACAGGACTACCTAGAGACTAGCTCACTATATAAGCCACATCAATCTGGATTTCGCTCTAGACACAGCACACTGACAGCATTCACAAAGGTGACATCTGATATACAGACCTCAATGGATAAGGGCCTCCCGGTCAGGGCCATATTTATACATCTGTTTAAAGCGTTTGATACTTTGAATCATACAATATTATTGGATACACTGAAGGACATTGGCCTCGATGGTGGCACTGGATCGGATCAGCGAATGTTTATTTGGTAGGACACAATTAGTTACTTCAGGAACATTCACATCACAGCTGGAGAATATCAAGTCTGGGGGTCCCTTAAATGTTGGTGTTAGGACCAATATTGTACTCGAATGGTGCCGGCCCCCTTATTAAGGGGGTCAGGCACCATTTGTATGCAAATGATGTAGTTTTGTACCTAGAGGGTACAGCAAGCCTCAAAATTCAGAACATGCTCCAAAGCGATTTTGAGGTTTTGCAGGATTATTTTAGATCACATAAACTAACACTAAACAGTAGGAAATCACAGGTTATGATTTGGGGAAATAAACAGGTCGCCACTTCCCAAACACTTGAAATTAAAACATACACAGATCATGCATTAGATCAAGGACATTTTTATAACTATCTCGGCATATGGTTAGCTACACAAATGAAATGAGATAAACACAGATAGTCTGATTAAAAAACTAAATTCCAGGTTGGGGGCTTTGTACAAGTTGAGAAACTGTGTTCCGCGTATAGCTAGAAAACATATAGTCAGCACCATGATAATTCCATTATTTGATTATGGTGATGTAGTCTATGGGGGCGTCAGGGTAGAATTGGATTGGATGGATGTAGTTTTGAATAGGTTTGACAGATTTGCTCTGAATGCCCCCTGGTTGACACATCGCTGTTCAATGTACAGGTCTTTGAACTGGACAGATTTAATGGAATGTAGACATCTGCATATAACATACTTTGCTTATCAGAATTTGAAGAAAAAGACACTATCTTATTTAGATAATTTATTTCAAACTCGCACTACCAGGGTATACCTTAGAACTTAAAATCCCTGTGATGAGAACAGTAAAGAGAAATTCTGCTGTAGCTGCTCGTGGATCAATAGCCTGGAATGGGCTGCCACCCAGTTAAGACCTAAGGTAGCCTTCCCGTGGCGCAGGATTAAAAGTTGGTTGCTTCAAGCATTTGCACACACAAAAAGATGTTGTTCACATTGTGTGATAATGTATATGTTTGTGTCTTTTTATTCAATCTATGTGTACTTCTTTTTTAAGATATTTATCTACTGAAACTATTATATTTTTTACGTTCACTTGCGCGCATGCGCAAGGAATGTTTTGGGAGAGTAGCACACTTTGGAGGTGTGCCTCTCCCTTTCAATCCAGTGCTCTGTTGAGCAGGTGTGGCGGTCCTGCACCAATGGGTGCGGGAGTTCTGTATGACAGCGGTGGTCTTCTGCTTCAAAAAACACCACTGCCATACCGAAGCACTGCGTCCACGCCGCCCCTCGGCGTCACGTGCTCTCCCCCTTGTAGCGTCATACGCCCAAAGCTTTGGTGCCACGCTGGGCCCACCCCAGCGTGGCAAACGTTGTTGCCAGCAAGGGTGCCCAATACCCTGTCAGCTCCTCGGCCCCCAGCCATCTTCTACTATGCTGAGGCCACCCCAGCATAGTAAATGTCCCACGTCATTGGTTTTGTTTTTACCTGTAAAAAACGGTCCCGCAGTCGTCTCCCAGTCCCCCTTCCCACAACCCGCACCCACCACTGCGCCAACCTCCCCACCCCCACCCCATACTTACCTCTGGACTCCGGTGCGACAATCTTCGGTGGACCTGGAACACGTTTGCGCTCTTCAAACCCGACCGCGAACTGAGGAAATGCCGGTAAGCTGTATAATGGGCTAGATAGGGGGGTTTCAACTTTATTGCATATCTCAGGCATATGTTTGGAATTTTTGCACCAAATTTTCAACATGGGGTTTTTGGGACCCCTTCTCATGAATGATGTCACTGTCATGGCGTTATTCGGGCCCGAAGGGTGATTTGCAGTGACTGCGCAGTGACTGCATGAAATCACCTCAGGCTGAATAACACCATGACATGACATCATCATGAAAGAATTAACTATCATAGTGGTGAAAATTCAAAAATGACTGTTTCACGAACCTCGTTGCACAGTTCTCACATGCGCTCATGGGTTTGCGAATTTTCAATATTTCTACTCCAGATTTTCAACATTACCATTTTACACACCTTCTTATGAGGTAGTACAGCTGTCATTTTCACATCTCACCCAAAATGTGTTTCTGCCCATGTAGCGCACAATGGCGCAGTCAGTGTCTTGAAATCAATGTATGGGACACATTAAGAAAATCTGATGACACTGTTCATGAGCAGAGGTCTTAAAATGGCTATGTTGAAAATTTGGTGAAAAATTCTAAAATTGACTGTTTTACAGTGTTCATTGCGCAGCTCCTATGCAGCTCGTAAGTTTGCGAATTTTCAATATTTTCACTCCACATTTTCAACATTACCATTTTACCACACCTCCTTATGAGCAGTGCAGCTGTCATTTTTCACATCTTGCCCAAAATGTGTTTCCGCCCATGTAGCGCACAATGGCACAGTCGGTGTGCGAACTCAGTGTATGGGACATATTAAGAAAATCACAGTGTCACTGTTCATGAGCAGAGATCTTAAAATGGCTATTTTGAAAATTTGGTGAAAAATTCCTACAAATAACTGTTTTACGAGCATGCGTTGTGCAGTTCCTACGCACGCTCATAAGTTTGCGAATTTCCAATATTTTCCTCCAGATTTTCAACATTGCCATTTTACCCACCTCCTTATAGGCAGTACAGCTGTCATTTTCACATCCTGCCCAAAATGTGTTTCCGCCTATGTGCGCACAATGTGGGTAACAAAAAGGTCATGCTGACAATTTATTGTGCAAATACCAGCAATTGCACAGGGCATTAGGGTAAAGCACCATACGTACCAAACACCACTGCAAATACCTGCAAGTGAACGTTCGGCATTGACAAATGCTTGTCTTATTATGTGTGAATGCGGGACCCCATTGTAAATGAACTTCCACTCAATTGGGCTATCCTATTCCTTGGATGTTTTTCAGGAATAAACTTTTACAAACAAACAAACAAACATCTTTTTGTTTTCTCCTTGTGCTTTAGATTGTTTCTGACATTTAATTTACCATGGGCACAGAGCCACACCGTATCCCACAGTTGTGGTGGGGTCCTCTTATCTGTGAACGTACAGACAATGTCTTTTAAATTCTGATGGGATTGTTCTGAAAACCCAGAGGGTGTAATATAACATTTGGATCGTATGGGGGTATAGAATTGTTTCCTGGCATATAGCATAAGAAACTGAATACTTGCCACTGTTTGAGTTTGCTGATACTGCCTTGGAAATATGGCAGGACATCAGATATATGGGTTTGTTTAGAGATAGCTAATTTTGACCTTCCCAGGAAAGAATGTGAGAGAGAAGATCCAGCACCCATGGGATCCCTAATGCATATGAGTGACCTAATGCTGGAGTAGATAGAAATGCTGTGGAAAAAGGTCACTGAGTTTATCATGGAACGACCACCAGATGTAATATGTAAGTAATAATACCTGACAGGGTGGGCGTTATTGGGATATAACGGACCACCCAGCGGCATAATGAGGCCCGACGCCACAGGCGGAGGGCCTTATAGCCCCTGGAAGGTCCGTTATATCCCATAACGCCCACCCTGGAGGGTATTATTACACTTAGATAATGGGGATAGATTAGTTTTTTTTTTTATAATGTTTTTATTAAAAAGAGTGTCAAATATTAAAAATAAAGAGAAATGTGGGCTTGTAAAATAGTCCCTTGCCACTAGAGGGTGCTTTTGTTTTTTGATACGTAGGAAGGGAAGTGAGTGTGAGTGTGATGGGCAGAGTGAGTAAAATGGCACTGAGGAATCGGAAGAGGAGCGCAACTATGAGGGAATATGAGCTGCAGTAAAGTATTTCTTTTTATTTAAGAGACAAAAGAAACTGAGTTTGGTGTTTGTGGCTGATCGTTGTCACAATGAAGACGAGCTGGGAACGGAGTGGGTGGTGAAAAGACATACTGTAAATGAGTGAAAGTGGAGTCGGTGGACTGCCGGAAATGCTGTTGGGGGGTGAGAAACAGAGCAGAGCTGTGAGGCAGGAACGTTTTTGTAAAAAATGTAATTATTTAGTTTTTGGTGCTGCAGTTTGTGTTGAGGGTGATGGAGACAAGTGGAATGAATACAAAGAGGTTATGTCGGTGGTACCCTAGAGGAAAACAAAGCGCCAAGTGCAGTTCCAGAATTGGAACTTGTTTTAGAGCGGGCCATTGTTAAGAAATAACGGCCCAGGTGGCAGGGTGATTGAACAAATCAGGAAGTGAGTTTTAGTTTCAACATTATCTAACTAAAAATAAAGTACCTCTCTTAATGGGGTTCAGACGGCTTTCCCAAATACCCTAGAAGAAACAGCTCAGAAGTCTAGTCTTCAAGACTTTGGGGGGGATAAACATAGCTTAGGTATAGAAACATTGGTAGTTAATAAGTTTTAGTCATAAAAACCCTATTTTTTTTATACATTCTCCAATGATGCCATAGGGCTACTCTGTCCAAGGCTATGTTAACAGTGTATTCCCAATTACATTTTGCTGAATCTGCATGTCCAAAATATACACCCAAAATCTTGCACTCCTTATTTATGATGGGTATTCAAATGATCTCCGAATCTTTAGGATCATATGTTCCTATTGGTAAACATCAGGGGCCTGATTCTATAAGGCAGAGTTGTGACACGTGTAACTTATGTAGATGCACAACATACGCCATCACAATTGCGACATACCCAGTACGACACATTCTAGAACAACTGCTAGTTGTGACATATCGCACGTCGCATGGACGCACCCACGACTTGCGTCATATAAAGGCGTGTAACTCTCTCCATGAAAAAATACTTCCTCACATTACCTCTGAGCCATCCCCCCCTCTATCTTCAAATTGTAACCCCTTATTCTTGCTCATCTCTTTTTCTGAAAGATGCTACCCTCTTGGACTTTGTTGATTCCCTTGAGGTACTTGAAAGTTTCTATCATGTCCTCCCTCCCCCCCCCCTTTCCTCAAGGCAAGGGTATACATATTAAGCTCCTTTACTCTCTCTTCATATGTCTTCTGGTGCAGACCCTGCACCATTTTGGTTGCCCTCCTCTGGACTGCCTCCACTCTGTCTATCTCTTTGTGGAGGTGGGGTCTCCAGAACTGCATGCAGTACTCCAGATGGGGTCTCACCAACTGTCTGTACAGAGGGATAACAACTTCCTGTTTTCTGCTGATGATGCCTCTCCCTATGCCTCCCAGTATCCCCCCAACCCTCCTTACTGCCTTCTCACATTACTTGCCCACCTTTAGGTCATCTGATATAACTATCCCCAGACCCCTTTCTATTTTGTTGTTGTCAGTATATCACCTTCCATTGTGTACTCTTCCCCTGGGTTTTTGTTTCCCAGGTGCATTACTTTGCACTTCGTTGCGTTGAATATAAGCTGTCATACATTTGACCATTCCTCCAACCTTGCCAAGTCCCTTCTCATCCTTTCCACCCCACTTTGTGTAACAACCCTGTTGCAGATCTTTGTGTTGTCTGCAAAGAGACAGACTTTTCCTTCCAGTCGCTCTATGATATCACTTATTAAGACATTAAAAAGGACTGGACCCAGTACTGAACTCTGCGGTACCCCACTAGTAACCCCCCTTTCTTCACTGTGGACTCCGTTTACTATTACCTTCTGCATTCTGTTGTCCAGCCAATGTTTCACCCAGGCTACCACCCTTTATTAATCTTTTGTGCGGGACTGTGTCAAATGCCTTGCTAAAGTCTAGGTAGGCCATGTCAACAGCCCCTCCCTGGTCTACTACTTTGGTCACCCAGTCGAAGAAATTGATTAGATCCATCTGACATGACCTTCTCACTATGAATACATGCTGCCTTGGGTCCTGTGCCCCACTGGCCTCTGGGTACTCAACAATTCTTTCCTTCAGAAGTGATTCCATTATTTTCCCTACCACTGAGGTCAAACTGACAGGTCTGTAGTTTTCTGTCTCTGTCTTGCTCCCACTTTTGCGAAGGGGAATCACATCCACCCTCCTCCAGTCCTGAAGTACCACACCATCCTCCCATGATTTGTTAAAAAGCATAGTCAATGGTGTTACTAGTTCTCCCCTTAGTTCTTTTAGAATTCTGGGGTGAATCCCATCAGGCCCCATTGCTTTGTCTACCTTCAGTTTTAGGAGTTCTTTCAGAACCCTTTTTTCTGTGAAGGGACTGATATTGACCCCCCTATCCAGAGTGCTTCTATTGACTGGATTAGGTACCTCTCTCTTCTCTTCCTTTGTGAATACTGAGCAGAAGTATTCATTCAGTATCCCTGCTTTTTCACTGTCCCTGTCTGCTCATCCACCCTCCTCTTTATTCAGCCTCAGTATCCCTCCCTTTGTCTTTCTTTGCTCCCTAATGTACCTATAAAAGGTTTTATCTCCCTTCTTAACCGAGTTGGCAGTCTTTTCCTCAATTTGGGTCTTTGCTATTCTGACTTCCCTCCCTGCTTCCTTCTGCCTTAAAAGGTACAGCTGTCTGTCCTGCTCCTTCTGTGTTTCCTTATACTTCCTGAATGCTATCTGTTTCTCCCTAACCTTCCCCGCCACCTCTTTTGAGAACCATAGTGATTTTTCCTTTTGTTTTGACTTATTTGCTTCACACAAAGGCTTGTTGCCTCTGTGATGGCAGTTTTGATACTTCCCCATTATTGCTCCACCCCTCCTTCTTGCTTGTTTGCTAGTGCTTTCTGAGGCACTCTCCCCATTTTGACAAAATCAGCCATCCTGAAGTTCAATACTTTCACTTTTGTAGGGCTTGACTCTACAGCTGAGTTTATCATGAACCACACTGTTTGGTGGTCACTTATTCCCAGATTGCTACTCACTTCTAGCTCTGACATCCTCTCTCCGTCCCCATTTGAGAGCACCAGGTCTAGGATTGCTCCCTCCTGATTGGGTTCCAACACTAGTCTGAGACATGCCCCCTATAGGGCATCGAAAATGGCCTTGCTCTTGGATGTGACTGCAGCTAAGGTGCTCCAGTTAACATCTGGCATTGCCAGGTCCCCCATCAGCAATATCTCCCCTTTCTCTGCCATCCTAAGAATGCCTTCCATCATTTCCTTGTCCATTTCCTTCCCTTGAGATGAGGGTCTGTATATAACCCCTGTGTGGATTGTGGTGACATTTCCAGTCTCCAGGGTGACCCACAGTGCCTCCTCTCCTCCCTGCTTACCCTTTAGTTCCATTGCTTTGATCCCTTCCCTTACATAGAGAGCTACTCCTCCTCCTCTTCTACCCTCCCTGTCCCTCCTGTAGATTGTGTACCCTGGTATGTGGGCATTCCAGTTATGGTTCTCTGTGTACCATGTTTCTGTGACTGCCATTACATCCAGGCAATCCTCTTCCATCAAGGCCACCAGTTCAGGGTGTTTTTTACCTAGACTATGGGCAATGATACTCATTACCCTCCATTTTTTGATGGCCTTTCCTCTTTTTGCCCCATCCCTGTCCTTACTACCTTTGTCTGTTTCTCCATTTACCACTCCAGTGGCACAGAGGAGGAAACAGCTGCTGCCATGGATGCCTGGTGAGGATGGCGCAGAGGAGCATGACAGTGATGTGCCAAGTGAGGTGGCAGAAAAGGAGGCAGGGGAGGAGCACAGGAATACACAAAGGTCCACACAAGGGAGCAATGTGAACACCAGCACCCCAGAATCCCTGGTGGACAGGGAATGTGTCAGGCATGGTGCCAGGGACACGGTGTGCACACCAAGCCTCCATGACCATGGTGCCGACCAGTACAGCCCTCCACCAGTGGATGACCTAAAGGCCCAACTGGAGTGGGCCAGGAAGACACTACAGCTGGACAGTGGCACACCACAGTATCTCAGGGAGTACTGTGAGACCATTGTAGTGAAGCAGGCCGAGCTGACAGAGGAACTAGCTACCCTGCATACCAGCATGGAGATGCACCAGAACCAGGCAAAGGGACAGTTGGCCGAGATACGTACTGCCATACAGACAGGGACATGTGACAGCACCACAGGCATGGTGGATATCGAATTGGCCTTGCATGGCCTAGTGAACCAGTCCCAAATGCAGACGGACGCACTATTGTGGTGCATCACTGTGTTACAGCTGTACATGGTGCAACAACAGCAGCACAGAGGCCATGACAACAGCCCTGCTCATCATCGCAAATGTGCTGCTAGCCAGACAGCAACAGGATGCAACAACACCAACACCACCACCACCTATGGTGGTTGTGCAGTGACTGCCACAGCCACAAGAATGCCCAACCTGCAGGACCATGGCACAATCGACACAGACATCACCCGTGAACCACCAAAAGGGCAGCACCCAGCAAGGGCACCACATGCACATGGAAGGCACACATGCTGAAGGGGGCAACAATGCAAGGCCACTGCCCGTCACAGGGGAACAGCAGCAGATGCTCAGTGCAGCCACCACAGCCAGTGCAGCAATACCCTCTACGACGCTTGGCACAAGTGGCCATGATGCCAACCCCCAAGAGTCAGGGCAGCAGCTCCCAGGGACTGTGACACAGACCAGGAAGCATGGCAGGAAGTCCAAATGCTTGACAGCTGATGAGACCACTCCAGGGACACATCATGGCGTGCCACAGGAGGTGGTAAATGGAGGTCCCAGGCAAAGTTCCAGAGTACAACAGTCACAGCTAATATCTGCAACACCTCAAGGCAGTAGTACCAAATGGAGTAGGCAAACCAACACACAGAACGGCATAGCCTAATGAGGGAAGCAACAACCAGTGGTCGCACATTGTGTCCTGGTGAAGTTGTCTGATGGACTGTGGACTGGGTGCAGGGGCACCAACATGTGGACAAGAGCACCATACAGTGGCCAAGGCATTGGACCACAACCAGGGACACTGCTGCTGCACTGTAGGGGTGTGTGGGCTGAATGGGATTTACACTATCACATGCATAGGCACAGAATGCACCTGACTTTAGTGGTGGTGTCAGATGTATTGATACCAGCACAGCACACAAGTAAATCATTATCACCAACCATACAGTTGTCCGTGTCACTGTGTGCTGTGAATGACATGGGCTTGTGCATGTGTACCAGTGGCAGACAGTGAAACATGCCTACAGTGGTGGGAGATGATGCATTGCTGGTGTGTGTGCAGAGCTGAACCCACCACTATGTATGCCAATGGACACCATGCCATCGGGGCAGTGTGTGTGTGGGGGCCTGTGTGTGTATGGGGGGCCTGTGTGTGGGGGGCCTGTGTGTGTGTGTGGAGGGGCCTGTGTGTGTGGGGCCTGTGTGTGTGGGGGGCCTGTGTGTGTGGTGGGGGCCTGTGTGTGTGGAGGGCCTGTGTGTGTGTGTGTGGGAGGGCCTGTGTGTGGGGGGCCTGTGTGTGTGTGGAGGGGCCTGTGTGTGTGGGGGGCTGTGTGTGTGTGTGGAGGGCCTGTGTATGTGTGTGTGGGGGCCTGTGTATGTGTGTGGGGGCCTGTGTGTGTGGAGGGGCCTGTGTGTGTGGGGGGCCTGTGTGTGTGGGGGCCTGTGTGTGTGTGTGGGGCCTGTGTGTGTGGGGGGCCTGTGTGTGTGTGTGGGGGCTGTGTGTGGGGGCCTGTGTGTGTGGGGGGCGGTGTGGGGGCCCTGTGTGTGTGTGTGGGGGGGCCTGTGTGTGGGGGGGCCTGTGTGTGTGGGGGGCCTGTGTGTGTGGGGGCAGTGTATGTGTGTATGTCACAGTCCATGTGCCTGTGTACTGCATGGCATGCTGAGCAGTGCAAAACGACATGACCAAAGGTGTAGCCACTACCATGGTCACATGTGCCAATGGTGCCCCACACAGCAGGCAGACCACATGCCAGCTGTGGTGCAGTGCAGTGCAGTGTAGAGCAGCTCTTATAGCAGTACCATTCTCGCACATGCAGGTGACTGTGTGCAGCACAGCACGTCTACATGTGCAGGCCAGCCATTGTGGTGGTTGGGTAGGTATGTCACTGTGGTCACACGACGAGGTACTACAGATGTACTGCACCCATATGTCCCTGACATGCCCCACTACCCATACAGGTCGTCCTGTGATAGTAGCACACTACACATTGCTGCCGTACCACCCACCGGACATGGCCACTGAGTGATATGTACAGTGGTGCCATGGCGGGTGAGCAGCACCAGGCAGCTCATTACCAGCATGGGGGGTATTTGTGTCGGCCATGTCTTATGGACACTGGTGCCACCTCGCGTCATGAGTGCAACACAGGTGGTGTGAGTGACCATTGGACCACTCCTGGCACAATGGGTAGCCCTGAACAGTGTGAGGTGTCCCACAGCCACTGCAGATGCATTCTGACGGTCCTGTTGCAGGTGTTATTGGGGCCACATTACTGCTGTGCAGTCCTGCCATGGCACGGTGGCCAGGCATGGACCACAATGCAGCAGTGTGCCGCATGTGTCCCAATGGGTCATGTGTACACACACGGCAGAGTGTAATACAGCCAACTGTGCATTCTGCTGCATCACGAGTGGCCCACCATTCCTGGACCAGCCCACCATCCATGCACAGAAATGACATTGACACAGCTCTATGTATGAACAGTGTACAGGTTTATTGACAGACAAACGGTGACAGCAACATGTAGCGTCACACACCCCCCGCTCCAAAGAGCATGACAGAACATGGCAAGATGACTATACAGAACAGGTAGCACAGAAACCCACTGCCACCCCATCCACCCCACCCCACCCCGCCAGGTAACACAGTACACCATAGCAATATATACAAAACATGTAGAACAGAAACCCAATGCCACCACACCCACCACACTCAACACAGTAAACTGTAGCAAGCTATACAAAACTGGTATCACAGAGGCCGACTGCCAACCCAACCACACATGTTACACAGCTATGAGGGACATATGTGCAACATAATGTACCTTAGAACACTCGCCAACACCACCCCAACCACAACCCATCTGCCACAACAGCACTGGACGACACAGCATTTAGTGGCACTCGGTGACAACAACAGCACTATGTGCACAGTACACACCTGTAGGGACACAACACAATTGAACAGATGCCGTCATGGCTCCTGGAGCACATCCATGAAGCTGCGCAATGATCCCTGCAACTGCGCCATATCCAGGAGTACGTCCTGCACTATGCCAGCAAGCCTCAGGTCCCTGCTTGGTTGTATAGCTGGTGCTTGTGCCACTGTATCAGCATCCATGACCAGCCATCCCATCATGTCCATTGCATTTGTAGGGCCAAGAGCAATGGTGTCACGCTCTGCACCATCCATATCCATGTCTACAGCCATTACAGACTACATCTGTGTGTCGTCTGTCACCTGCATGGCAGTCTCAATGTCCTGTTCCTGTGCAACATCTGGATCATGTAGCTGTAGCAGTGGGGATTGTGCTCTGAACAGCACCTGCACCAGCAGCCACTGTAGCAACATCCACCTCCGTGTGGCCTCTCTGTCTGATGGCCATCGCTGCTGTGTCGCCCTCTGCAGACCCTACCATGTTGACTGTGCTGCGGTTGTGCTCACCGACATCAGTGTCTGCACATCCAAACTGTGCAACAGGTGATGTTGGTTGGCTGTGTTCCAGTCCATGCACCTCCCTGCCAGTGTTGTCCCCCCTTTGAGGCAGAAGATGTGGTGTGGCTGTGGTGTACTTGTGCTTTGCCACTGCTGGTGTTTCTGTCTTGGCTGGTGGGTGAGAGTGGGTGGCCGGTGTCCTGCACATCATCCACAATGCCAGCAGTGTCATCATGTCAGGCAGATGCGGTGTTCTTCTGGTCCTCACCATCCTCCTCACTGGTGTCAGGGGCCAGCTGCCTTGTCCTCCATTGACGTGCCCTTGTGCATTGGATGTATGTCCTTTCATCCCGCCTCTTCTGCCTCCTTATCGCCGTCAACAGGGCCTGGTATTGTGGGCATTCCTCCAGTGCACTGGCTTGGTGAGGGGCACCTGTAGAATGGAGGGTGAACACATTACAGGGCACATGTATGGCACTGGTTGTGTAGCAGTGGCACAGGTGTGGGTTAGTGTCTGCAGGATGCCACATCCATGGGACTTCACTACCATGGTGCGGGCTGCATGGCGACAGCCACTGTGCTCAGTGACCCTGTACTTACAGTGGTCTTGCCACCACCACACTGGATGCCACTTGTACTATGGGCATCCCACAACATGCATCCCCACCCCGCGTGGCTGCGCATGTGGGTGGGGTCAGAATGGGTTCCACACATCCTGCATGGGTTGTGCCACTGTGGCATTGTCCTGTGCAGTACTGTGGGACATGTTGCCTCCAGCCACTCATGCAGACATACCTTGATATGGTACATGGAATGTCAGTCACTTACCTCGCCTACCCTCATCCGCCACAGCTGCCATGCCTGTTGGCTGGCCCGCTGGTCCACCATCTCATGATCCATCATGGGCTGTGCATCTGTGACCTGTGGAGACATGAGGGGAACACATGTGTTACTTTATCGGGCACAGGGATCTGTTGAACATGCAGTGGATCTATTGCAGAGCAGGGTGACAGCAACTCCTCACTGCGTACCTTCTGGTAGTCTCTGGCCAGTTCTCATGGCCACATACTGCACAACCTAGAAACGCTTTGCTTACAGCTCGATATTCCAGCTCGCAAGCAGTTGGCATTCACCATTAGATGCACTGAAATGGAGAACAATTAAATTGTACACCCGAACATCAAGTCAGAATCTCGCCAACTTACTTGCCGAAATCAGCCTGTGTACAGCGATCAGTTGTGAGAGAACAGCTTTTGTCTGCAGTAAGCGTGCCATCATTTGACTGATTTAATTGTAACCCCCAAGGGGCGCTATCCTAAGGGCTACTACCCCTGCATGCCCTAACTGTAGCAGGGTGAGGGGCCCGGATCCATTGGAGGGTACCTCCACCCAGAGGTCGGGGTTAGAACAGTCGAGGTTGACTCGGTCACAGCCCTCTGGGTTTCTGCAACCGCCCTTTCTTCCCACCAGTGGCCCACACAGTTCAATTTCAGTGTCCTTACCATATACACTTACCCCCCAGCTCGAACCAGTCAGCTCACTCTGGGGACCCCCTGGAAAGTAAGGTACAGTTACACCACATTCACTGTGCAGTATTTCACCATTAATACATAGACTAGCCAGTGTACTTTTGCAAAACAAGCAATCTGATTTATTTGAGAGGAGATAACAAGGACGGGGAATCAGGTTGATTAGCTTACCACTACAGTATATGAAAATCTACCTATGGCTCTGTGCACAGGCCTAACCTATTAATTACTGTCTATGGGTACCCAAGCCCTAATGGCTAGTTCCTCGATGCAGCTGGTTGGGGCCCTGACACAAGCAAGCATTTAATTCCTGAGCAGATCAGATGGAGCCAGAAAGCTCCACTAGTGCAGTCAGCAATACAACAAAACGATTTTGCCTTTGTTTGTAAGCTTTAACAGGGAGCTACCCTGATTCAGTACTCACAACTCCAGCAGAGAACCACTCTTTCACCACTTGCAGGGCTGAGCCTGAGCTTCAAAGGCCTCCTCACACATTTATATGGAAAACAACAGAGGGGAACCATACCAGGGGTCGCGTTAACGCACTAGTGACATCCTCATCAGAGAAATTTCATCTTTTTGACGCACTGATTCGGCTTCAGTGCGTCTTGATTGACGCAGCACTCCCTAGCTTTTAATCACAGCTGGAAGGGGAAAAAAACAATTTATTTTTCTTGCCTGTGAGCTGCAATACAAAAAGCCACCACACAAAGTGCACAGCTAGCACTTAGCCCATTTAATTACACTGCCTGAGCTCGGGATCGCGAGTCAGCTCTCATCATTACAATACAGGGGTCGAAATTAGGGGGTGCTGAGCACTAATTTGCGCTTCTGTTTTGATCATTAGCGCCTGCTGCTTTAAGAGGCAGCATGTTAAAGGCGCTTCAAAAAGCTCCTTGTGTGTATGCAGTGTCAGGAGGGGCATGTCCGAGCTCCGTCTTAAGTAAACGGCACATTGTGCTAAAATCAGATGCAGAGAGTCGGCAAGCAGAAAAGGAAAGGGGCGCGACATATTTAAATATGTTTCCAGAAAGCTGAAATTCCCAGGGCTGAAACTGCATGCAGACAAGTCAGTGAGCACAAAATGGAAGGGGCGTGATATATGCAAACGATGTTGCTGGATAGCTGAAATTGGATATGGACGAGTCAGCCGGCTGAAAACAGAAGGGGAGTGAAGTATGCAAAACGTGCTGGAGAACTGAAATTCCTTTGCAAAGCCAGAAGAAAGAAATGATTAGAGCGAGTGCATGTGAAAAGAGGTAGGGACTGGGGAAGTATGTAAACAGATGGAGCACAAGACGGGGGATAGAGAATGGGGAAGTATTCAAATAGTGATGAGCTGCAATTTGGAAATGTTATGGGAGGAAGCCAGTTCAAATATGAACATTCTAAGCTAAGTAGCATACAAGAGGAGGGGGGAAGCTAGCACTGGCTTCAATGGACCTGTACCCTACCAGACTCTTGTGCCCTTACCACAGTTTCAGTTTTGCTGGTATAGGTACAGAGTGTGCTGTGTGCACACTTTGTGTAATAGCCTGAGAATGTAATGTACTTTTACAGTCTGAGAAAGAAATCATAATGTGGCGGGTTACAGGTATTGTGTAAGTGTTTACCACTGCCAAATATCCTTGAATACTACAGCAGGGAAGGATATACTGAACTCCTACACACACACACCCCTAACCCTATAAACAGCACAGAAGTGTTGGTACAGCAGAGGAAACAGATAAGCTGGTAGACACACCCTCCCCATGGCAGCCAGGTTATTGTGAAAAATAAAATTATGATAAACAGCACAACTGTGTCAAAGAGCTTAAAAAAAAAGTTCTACATTTTTCCTTTTTATCCTGGAAAGCCCAGCCTGGATTCAACATCTTGTTTCTTGTGTGGTCCTGCTTCTTCCAATTCCTGCAGCTTGGTGGACGGGAGCACTGAGAAGTTAAATGGAGGCAGGTTTGAGGCAGTATAACACAGTGGTTTAAGGCTCTGAGCTACAAATCTGGAGACCTGGGTTTGAATCCCATAGCCCCCACTTGCATATTGTGTGACCCTGAGCAAGTCACTTCACTGTGCTCCCAGGTCACACCTGTAAACAAGCTTTCAGCTCAGTGTGTCTCTCCTGGTTAAACAATTGGAAATTGCTTGCCCAAAGTCACACAGTCTGTATTTGGCTTCAGTGGGGTTTGAGCCTGTGGTCTCCCAATTCCCAGACCAGTGTTACCATTATAACCCACAGACTTACCCTTAAGATACCCACAAGTCTCCTAACAGACCTCACTGCCTCAATGCATACATTTTGTAAGGGAAGAAGGTGATTCTGCCATCACACAGATCACTGGTCAGACCCCACCTGGAGTACTGCATTCAGTTTTGGCATCCTTATCTAAAGAGGAACATTCAATTTCTAGAAGGGGTGCAGCGCCAAACAACAAATATGATCCTGGTTCTGCGGGAGTTACCATATGAGGTTAGACTGAGGAAGTTGAACATGTATTCTCTAGAGGAGAGAAGGGACAGGGGGATATGACTGAGACCTTAAAGTACATGAGAGGAATAATCAGGACAGGCACAGAGGGACTGTTCAAGGGGAGAATGGGGAGAGAGACAGTCAGGGGTCATGATTTGAGATTGGACAGTGGAAGGTTTAGGAGGAAAATCAGGAGGCATTTCTTTATAGAAAGGGTGGTAACAGAATGGAACACACTACCAGCAGAGGTGGTGGCCTATAAAACAGTGGGATTCTTCAAGAGGGGCTGGGATAGGGGAAAAGGGAGGGTCATGGGAGAGGCAGCTGCAGAGTAGGGGTGCTAGCTGCAAAATCTAGCAGACTCGACAGACCAAATGGCCTTTTTATGCTGGCAGTTTCGTATGTATGTTCATATTTAAAAGTCAGCTCCTGGTTTTGCCAAAGTAGCTCCTGGTTGGCTAGAAAGTGCCGATACCCAGGAGCTATTCCAGGCTCCTGGCCATTAAATCCTTATTTCGACCCCTGCAATGCCTCCTGTCCCCGATGTGCCTTCTGTTGGATGGTAAATGCTTTGGTGTACGTGGTGGTGTCCAGTGATGTTGCAGCTGCTAGGTCTGTTTTGAGAGTCTGGCAGGAGTACCAAAGAAGAGAGCGACTGTCAGCCCACCAATTTTCTGAGTGCACAGGGGTAAAGAGAGAGAGAGAGAGACGGACAGACTAAATGGGTGCTTTTTTGGGTTGGGTTCTGCTGGTGTGTGTGTTGGGGGGGTCCTCATTTATTCAGGATCGCGGCAGGGCTCATGATGGATCAGATGACCGATGCAGAGAGCGGGGGTCAAGCAGCGTGAAGGAGGGTTCCGCAAGCTGTGCTGAGCCAGACATAGAAAGGTGTTCTGCTTGCCCAATGCCGTAACTACAGAAAAAATTCCAGGCTAGCTTATTTAAATGGCAAGTCGTCAATGGTGCTGCTAATGCCGCACCTTCAGTGTAATGTAAAGAGAACAGCAAAAACACACCAGTGCCTGATGTATTACACAACATAGATGGGTTCATTATTAACCCTTCTGTGTTTTGTACTGCATCAGGGGCTGGTGTTTTTTTGCTGTTCTCTTTGACAGTTCACTGAAGATGCGGCATTAACAGCGCTGCTGACGACTTGCCATTTAAATCAGCCAGCCCAGATTTTTTTCTTGTTTCACGGCCAGCAGAGCAGCTTTTGCTCATGTGTCTGACTCGCACATCAGCTGCCTGTGTCCTCCGATCTTCACGCTGCTTACTGTGCTGACCCAACTAGGAGGACTTAAGTTGTGCTCCAGCCACTTCTAAAAATAATACCCCATTTTTTTGATTTAGTTGTATACCTAGCTCCTGTTCCCATTTATTTTGTAATGAGACCATACTATACTTCTGATCTGCTACCAGGTTCCAATAAAGCATAGTTATGGCCCCTTTACCATGGGTTGATGCCCAAATATTTTCAAAAGCCAAGGGAAAGAGTCTGAGATCTTCCTGCTGAACGTCCTCTTGCAACTTCCTGTTTATATAATTTCTAATTTGGTAGTAATATAACCGATCATGTTCTGACCAGTGGAACAGGCCCTTTGCCCTCTCAAAAGATAACAATGTGCTTCCCTGCAGTAACTGCCAACTTGCGACTAAGCCTGCAGCTGCCTGTCTCTGATACCAGTTGGAGAAATTATTTGGAGAATAGGCCTTATCCAAGACAAACCACTTATACCTCCACAAGTTTCTCTTTGTGGGCCCTTTCTTTATGCCTTGATACCATCCATGTAGGGTTGCTTCTGCCATGGAAGGGAGTGTCACATAGTCCAAGGTATGACCCTGGGGGTCAAAAATTTTTGAGCACAACTGCTCCCTACCCACCAAGTGCAGCTCAATTTGTTGCCAGTGTGCTCTATATCTCTTGTGGGCCCATAGTAAAGCTTGCTTCATTTGAACAGCAACCCAGTAACTACTTATTTGCCGAAATTCTCTACCCCCTTCCTGCTTTGTCAAGAACAACACTTTTTTAGTTACTCTGGGACGTTTATTCCCCCAGATGAAGTTCATTATCCAGCTTTGCCATACCTCGAACTCCCTCTGAGGTACCTTACATGGGACTGCCTGAAAAAGATATAGCATTCTTGGTAAAACATTTGTTTTAATTATTTGAAGCCTAGAATATAAAGAGAAGGGAATACTATCCCATCTTTGCAGATCCGCCCTTATCTGTTTTATTAGGGAAGGATAATTGTCTGCAAAAAGCATATCCGGTGATTTACCCAACTTGACTCTCAAGTACTTAATAACCTCACAGTCCCACCTCATTGGGTATGCTGCCCTAATCTGTTCCTCGACTGTGCCCGACAAGACCAAGACCTCTGTCTTCGACCAGTTCAGAGCATATCCTGATAAGGCAGAGAAAATCCTGATCTGCTCAAAGACTTTCGGCGGCTATGTTGTCGGATTCGTGAGATACAGTAACACATCGTCGGCATACAGTGCCAGTTGTGTGTTGTATTTCCTAATTCAGGAAATGTGGAGCTCAACCCTGGCCCCCTCCTACAACTTACCTCACCTATCGATTTTGCTGAGGCTACAGAGAAGGAACTGGAGAAGGAAGGAACTGGAAGGGGACAGGATCAGTTGTGTTCCAGGACAGTAGCTGCTGCTTGTTGTTTTTACATAGTTCTTGAGGATTTTACTTGGTAGAAGGTTATTTCTTTGCTTTCTTACTTCTAAGGGGCTAGCAGGGTATTGTTGTGGGGGCTGTTGGAAGTTTGAAAACTGGTTTGGTGGCTGTAAGTGGGCTCATTTGTTGGATGTTTCACTGTGTAACAGGCTGCGCTGGTGGAGGCCTATTTCTTCTGATTTAAAACCTATTTGGTGGGATTTGCTTGGGCCTGGGTATTTGGCTGCTGGGCTTGGAGGCAGGGGCTGATACACTCTCTCTCGAGGTGGTGTCTGCCCAAGACCCACCCTCCCCACCCCTCCCTCCCCAGAGTTCTGCTAATTTATGGGAACACCTGCCCTGCAATTGGAGGAAAAGGCTGCAGGTGCAGCTCATGTAGTTCTAGCTGCTTGGGATTGGATTTAAAGGCCGGGAGAGAGGAGCTTAGGGAGTTGTTCATTTCCCTTATAAGTTTACTGTGTTGTACTGCACCTAGTAACAGGGTTACCTGTGTACTGTGGGACTGTATCTAAGATTAGTGGGTGACCTGATTAGGCAGTAGGGGTGTATCTTGGACTGGGGGAACCTGGTGGCTCACCCAAGAAAACCTACTTAGAAGGGGATGGAACCACATGGCATTAGGGCCGGCATCTTTGGGAGGGTGGTGGGGTGCACAGGGTGTGGAGCAGCCATGATACTGGACTGGGCTTGGAAGTTTGGTGGTTGCCCAGTGTGCTACCAGCTGGCACAGCTTAGGGAGAGGTTGCGGGGATTAGGAGACAGCTGGGGAAGGGGAGTTATGGTTGGGGAAGGGGGCAGGGGATCTCCCACAGGGTTGCACCAAGCACTGGAGGCAGTGGCATAGGGAAAGGAGTGCAGGAGAATACTCAGGGGTCACATAGGGACCCTGGCAGAGGGGGTCCAAAAGGACACTACCAAGGAAGCAGGCAGGTAACTGGGGACCCTCACAAAGGAGGGACAGAGGGACAACATTCTCAGGAAAGTAGGCAGATGGCCAGGGCTGGACAGAAGGAAGCAAGGCGGGGAGGTGGATCAGATCTTACACTCAGTAACCGCTTCAATTCTCTTCTTCTTTCGAGGATGAGGGGTGATGTAGCCATGACAGGGGTGGTTAGAGATGGAAAGGGAGTAGGGGGCAGTAGGCAGGGGCCAGATAGCATGAAGAACAGGGGGGGACCTGGAATGCAGGAGAATGGGAGGAGCAGTGAATCAGAGCAGAAGGGGCAGGGGGAAGAGGGAGGAAAGTGCAAGGAGAAGGACCAGTTGGGAGGAAAGGTAAAGGAGAAGGACCAGAAGTACAAGGAGGATTCAGTAAAGGGAGCTGAGGGTTTAGGCCAGGGGAGCACGACTAGCAAGGAGGGACGAAATGGAGAAGGAAGGAAGGGAGGCGACGAGCCAGGCTAGTTTACAGATGGGGGGAGAAGGACCAGTCGCGAGCAGTGAGGGGAGACAAGGCAGAAGGATACTCAGGAGGAGGAGGCATAGGATTGGAGGGAGGGGTGATCAGGGTAAATAAGGAGGGGTGGCATGTGGCACCCAGATAGGGGAGGAACGAGAGCCGGCTGGGTGGAGGGGCAGGGAGAAAGGATGAGGGACATGGAAGGGGGGGAAATGGAGGAAAAGGGCGGTCAGAGTGCTCCTGTTGGGGATTCTATGATCAGGGGTATCAAATGGGATAGGGAGGGAGAAGCCTGGACAGTTAGAACAAAATGCTTCCCTGGACTAACGGTGCACAGGGCTAAACAGAGGTATATCAAGTGGCAAAGGATTGTGGGGTTCCCAGACATACTGGTCCACCTGGGTACAAATGACATTGAGGAAATGAGCTAGAGATACAGGCAAGATTCAGGGGAGCTTGCCAGGGTCTGTCATGACATAGGATGCACAGTTTCCTTCTCAGAAATTCTGCGGTGCCAAGGGCTGAGTGGGGAGCACAGAAGGAAGATTGGGAGATAAACCAGTGGCTCGAGGAGTGGTGTGGACGCCAGAGGGTATGGGTTGATGGGGGATTGGGGGAGACCTGGGAGGATAAGGGGCTGTATGCTAGAGATAGGCTCCATCTCAATTTGGAGGGAGGGGAATCCTTAAGCTGAAAATAGAGGGTTCATTGGTGAAAATGGGGTTTAAACTTGTGAGGGGAGGGATGGGAGAAAAAGGCTGTCAGGGGTGCCGATAAAAGGAGGACTCTGTCTCCACCCCTGGGGAGCTGGAGGATTGCGGGAAAAGGCCAACTGGTAAAGTGCAGACCAGGGAAAACAGAGATCCCCATGGAAACACGAGCAGGGGAAATGGAAGTATAGGGAAAGGTGGAAGGTAGTCCTGCTAAATGCCAGGAGCTTGGGAAATAAAATGCCTGAGCTCAGGCGATGCTAACTGAGGAGCGGTGGATGTGGCAGTGGTCACTGAGACCTGGGCCACTGCTGGACACGACTGGGACCTGAACCTGGAGGGTTGCACTATGTTCAGGAAGGACAGGGGGGAAGGAAGGGGAGGAGGGGTAGCAATGATAGTCAAAAACTGCATTGGCATAGGGGGGAGTAGAGGAGGTGGAGGGAACCGTGGAAGCGATTTGGGTCACCTTGATAACAAGGTGGGGCAAGAGAGTAAAAATAGGAGTGGTGTATAGACCCCCTGCCCTGGCGGAGGAGCTGGAGGAGGAGTCTGGTGGCAGATGTTGGGAGACACTGCAGACTGGGCAGAGGAACGGTGTGGTGTTGGGGGACTTAAACATGCCAGGAACAGACTGGGAGACTATGACATCTTCTGTGACCA
The DNA here is from genome assembly GCA_016271365.2 of Neoceratodus forsteri. Lineage (NCBI taxonomy): Eukaryota > Metazoa > Chordata > Ceratodontiformes > Ceratodontidae > Neoceratodus > Neoceratodus forsteri. Next base: position 1,188,255,492 of record CM057451.1, on the reverse strand, counting down.
GGGAACAGAGGTTGTTAGATGTCTTTCAAGAAGCGTTCCTAACTCAGCAGGTGGGGGAACCGACTAGGGAGGTGCGGGTACTGGATGTGGTCCTGGCAGACAGTGACCAGATTAGGGGCCTGGAGGTAAGGGACCTGTTGGCGGGGAGTGACCATGCCACGGTCTGGTTCTGCCTGGACCTAGGAGGGCTAGAGCTGCTCAAAAGGCAGGTAACTGACTTCAGGGAATGGATTTTAAGAATGGGAAGTATCCTTAAGGAGCATTTGGATGGGATTGGGTCCAGACATGGACACTGATAGTAGGTGAGAAATCATCAGGAAAGGGGTGCAAGAAGCTACCAGCACCTGTGCAAGAGTAAGACAAAAATGCGGTAGGGCGAAAATCCTGCCTGGTGGACCAGGGAGGTCAGGAGGTGGTGCAGGGAAAGAAGGCAGCCTATAGGCAATTCAAGTGCTCAAGAAGTGAAAGGATCGAGGGGTATGAGCTGATGACTAGAAGGGCCACTAGGGTGGTGAGGCGGCTAAGGCAAGGAAGGAGCAGAACCTGGCCAGGAAATCAGGAGAGGAACAAGGGGTTCTTTAGATACATTGGGAAAAACGAAGGGTGAAGGGGCAGATTAGCAGGATTAAATCAGGGAAAAGATGGACACAAGACCGGGAGCAGGCTGAGGTACTAAATGAGTACTTCCCTCAGTTTCACCAAGGAAAATGGGGAGTGCTGCATCATACATGGGAGAGACAGAGATACTGACGAGGAGGACCCTTACCGTCGGCGGGTCTGGGAGGGAGGCATCACTGGCAGGAGGGAGGGCTAAGCAGGAGAAGAGGTGCTGGAAGTGGAAATCGCAGTAGAGAGGTGAGGAAGCCATCAGCTCCTTTAAGACGGAGAAAGCACGGGCCGGATAACGCATCCCAGAGTGCTGGAAGGAACTTACGGATGTCCTAGCGAAACCCTGGCCAGACTTTCACCATCTCTCTGAGGACAGAGTGGGTGCCCCAGGACTGGAAGGTGGCGCATATAGTGCCTATCCACAAGGGAGATCAAGGGAGGTGGCAGAGAACTACAGGCCTGTCAGCCTGACACCGGTGGTGGGCAAGGTGATGGAGGGCATTGTCAAGGAGGCTAGGGGGAACCTGGAAAGTCAGGGTGCCTGGACGATGAACAGCATGGATTCGTCTCAGGGAAATCATGTCAGACAAACCTTGTGGAGTTCTATGACTGGGTGATGAGTGCCTTGGACCTTGGTAGACTAGTGGGCGTCATCTTTCTAGACTTCAGCAAGGCATTTGACTCTGTTCTCACATGGGCCTGTTGGATAAGCTGGGAGAAATGGGGTGGGGAACCAGATGATCAGATGGATGGCAATTGGCTCCAGGACCGGACCAGAGGATCGTAGTTGGCAGGATAGTCTCATCCCAAAGAGGGTCATTAGTGGGTCCCAGGATCAGTCCTTGGGCCCCTCCTGTTCAATGCCTACATCTCTGACATAAGGACAGGAATCAGGGTGAGATGAGTCTCTTATGGATGACTCAAAACTGGGGGCGGTGGTGGATGGGGAGGAGGGGAGGGTGGCCCTGCAGGGGACCTGGAGGCTCTGGATAGATGGTCTAGAAAGTGAAGCTGAGGTTCAATGCAGGAAATGCAAGGTACTCCACCTGGGGCAGAAACCCAGGCCAAGTGTACACCCTGGGGGGAATGCTACAAGTCTCGATGGCTGAGAGGGACCTGGGGTGGTGGTGGATGTCAGGATGAACAACTCTGAGACTTGTAGGAGGGCAGCAGCCAAGGCCAACAGGATGCTGGGATGCATCGCTAGAGGGATCACCTCCAGAAGGAGGGAAGTGATACTCCCTCTGTATAACTGCTTGGTAAGGCTGCACCTTGAGTACTGCGTGCAGTTTTGGAGGCCACACTTAAAGAGGGACATTAACCTCCTGGAGAGGTCCAGGGAGGGCAACCAAAATGATTTGAGGCTTGGGGACAGGACCTATGAGGAGAGGCTCGAAGAGCTAAATATGTACACATTGGAAGAGAAGGGATCGGGAGGACATGATAAAGGTCTTCAGGTACATGAAAGAGGGTAAATAGGGAGGAACAGTCAGGGTGTGCGAAGGAAGGAGGGGGCCACTAGAGGGCATGGGTGGAAGCTGGAGGGGAAGATTCAGGGAGAAAGGAGGTGCTACTTCACTGAGAGGGGTGGAGCCATGGAATGCACTGCCTAGGGGCTGGTGGAGGCAGAGGCAGGTGGAGGGTTCAAGGAGGGGCTGGGGCAGGTACAGGGAAGGGTTCTGGAAGCAAAATCCAATGCAGCAAGAATATCTGGAACTGGGAAGGGAGAAGCCAGAGAAGGCGAGGGGGGCAGCAAGGTCAGTACCCAGGGTGGGGGCTGACAAATCGAGCAGACTCGAAAGACTGTTAGGCCTATTCTGCTGGCATTTTAGTATGTTAGTATGTTAGTACAGGTCTCAAAATGATGATGGTCAACATTTTAAGCCTGCCTAAAAAACTTGTACAGCTGCAAGCCTGGGCTGCACAAGTTAACCCTGACCTTATCATGATTACTGAGTCGTGGTTAAAAAAGACGAACACTGATCAACAAGTATCACTGCAGGGCTACAATTTATTTAGAGCAGATAGAAAGTCTAGAGGCGGGGGTGTGGTTATCAACGCCAAATCTAAGTACTTGGTCACCAATATTAGTTGCAAATCTCTAGCCAAGGAATTTGAGTTAGTTTCGCTGAGCCTTCATCTCCCCTCCTCGGAATGTATCACTATCCTAGGTGGCTATAGACCCCCGTCTGGTGGTGATGAAGTCCTTAATCTTTTGAGATCCATGTTCGTAGATGCAAAAACTGAAACAATATTTCTAGGAGATCTAAATATGGACTGGCTGTCACCTAAATCACACGCCCTCAAATCCCTTTGTGACGAACTAGGTCTTGGGCAATTAGTCAGTGAACCTACTAGGAACAACACTCTAAATACTGCCAACAGTTCCATTCTAGATGTGGTACTAACCACCCATCCACACAAAATATCTCATTCGGCAGTGTTTCACAATGACATGGGCGATCATGGAATTGTTGCTTGCATAAGATCTCAAATTAAGGCCCAGCCGCAACCCATCTTTATAACAAAAAGATCCTTTCACAAATTCAGTGCAGTAAACTTCCTATCTGACCTGAGCATGATCAGATGGCAAGATCTCTACCTAGCCAAAGATGGCAACAAGGCAGCTTACATCCTTAATGACAAACTCACTACAATAATAAATAAGCATGCCCCTTTCATCAAAGTAAGGGTGCGGAACAACTCCAACCCCTGGTTCACCTCGGATCTCAAGGCAGCCCTTATAGCTCAAGATAAGCTCTGGGCTAAAGCTAGACATTCCAAAGAATCTTCGGATTGGCAGGCCTTTAGAACAGCCAGGAATAACTGTGTGAAAAACTTCGCTCTGCTAAAGCTAACTATTATATTTCTACTCGAACAAGCTAAAGGTAACCCTCATAAAATATGGAAGACTATCAAAGCTATAGAAGGATGGCCCATGGCCCCTCTGTCCCAACAAAGATAGTTGCAGTGGCAAGATTGTGGAAAACAAGTCCCTAACCCTGGAGGAACTTAACTCCCACTTTGCACACAGCTGGATTAGCTTTTGACTCGCTCACCTTATGCTGGTGCTGCGGTGAGCCAGCATACCCCTCCCTACATCTAGTCCTGTACCTAGCCCTTCCAACTGCATGAGATAACTTAAAAAGTAGAAGATTCTCTTCTTAGCTTAGACACAAAAAGCGCGGGGACGATGGCTTGGAACCCTTTTCCTAAGGTCAGGCTACGCCCATCTCACTGCCCCAATTCTCCACATCTTCAATCTCTCCATTACATCTGCTACTGTGCAGTCCCTGCTGGAAATCTGCATATCCTCCCTCTATTTAAATCTGGTGACCCATGCGATGTAAACAACTATAGGCCTATCTCCATATTGCCTATCCTTTCTAAAGTTCTCAAAAACTGATCCATATTCAGTTAAAATCTCACCTGAAACCTTTCTCTCATTAACCCAGCTCAATCTGGCTTCCAGGCTAATCATAGCACAATCACTGCACTAGCAAAGTAACCAATGATTGGATCTCTGCTATAGATGCTAAGAAGGTAACTGGTGCAGTCTTTTTGGACCTCAGCAAAGCTTTTGATACTGTTGATCACAAACTATTAGTCAATTGCCTTGCAAAGTTGGGTGCCACATACCATACCACCCAGTGGTTCTCTAGCTACCTAACTGGAAGATTCCAAAAGTAAAGGAAGGCTTTTTTCTGCTGCCTTGCCAGTTGCAAAGAAGTCCCCCAAGGATACATCTTAGGCCCTATCTTGTTTTCTTTGTACATTAATGACTTAGATGCTAACATATCTACGTCCAATCTGCACTTTTTTGCAGATGATACTGTGTTGTATACTTCTGGCTCATCGTTATCTGAAGTCAAGGGAGTGCTTTAAGCGGACTTCGCACAACTCGAGCATAATCTAATAAAGGCAAAGCTTCTGCTCAATGCTAAGAAGACTAAATCGATGATATTCTCCCGCAGTGCTGTCACAGGCCCCCCCAATACCCTTGCCCAAGACTTCATTGTCACCACACGCAACGAAGCCTCTGAAGTTGTAACCAAATTTAAATATCTGGGTATCTGGATAGACAATAAATTATCTTTCAATGACCACGTCGAAGATGTCTCTAGAAGGATAAAAGCAAGGTTAGGTTTCTTCTACAGAAATAGGCTGCTTTTCCCCCTTGAAACTCGAAACAAGCTTGTACAGGCCACTTTTCTCCCCCTACTCGACTATGGCGATGTAATCTATTCCTTCACCACTCTTGCAAATCTAAGTAAACTGGACATCCTTTATCACCGTGCGTTACGGTTCATTACCAACTCCCCTTACCGTTCGCACCACTGTGACTTATATGCAGCTGTTGGTTGGACATCCCTTACTACTAGACACCTGCTCCATGCTGGCTATGGACTCTTAAACTGCTCCTGCAGAATTGCCAAACTATCTCTTCCCTTATTAGTATCTCACATAGTGCATACTCGTTAAGAAAAATCTGACTTTATTATCTTTGACATACCAAGGACGCGGACTTCCTTTGGTAAACGTACTGTACATATGCCCTTCCCTCCATTTGGAACCGATTACAAACCGTACTGAAACTAACTAGCACAGTTTCAATAAACTTCTACAAATCGCTAAGTTCAGCCAAAATAAAAGACACCTGTAACTGTCATTAAGTCTCTTCCTTCCCCATGTATGCCATATTTATCCACTGGTAAGGTATAATTGATTTGTCATATTAACTGCTTTCCCTTCCCCTTCTACTCCTGGCTTTATCTATGCTTACGCTCCACTGCTACTCTATCAAATCACTCCTCCCCCCCATATCAGTGGGAGTCTGTTGTTTGTAATAGCTGCCAAAATAAATGTATTGCACACACCAGTCATCATGTTTCATTTATCGGTATGCAACCTGTAAGTCGCTTCCCTGTTTCATATCAATGTTTACCACCTGCGGTCACCCTATGTGGTACCCTTGTATGTATATCCAGCCTGTATCATGTAATGTGCATTTCATGTATATACTGTTATTACCTATCTGTGTTTGTACTTTAAGTGTTTATGTCACAGGACCTCCTTGTGAATGAGCTTGCTCAATGGAGTTTTCCTGCAATAAACTTGAACTTGAATTCCACCCCAGTAATCTGAGCATTCCCCCTATATTTTGAGCCAAGGGCTCGATTACATAGCAAATAATAGGGGGGACAGGGGGCAGCCCTGCCTCGTACCCCTCTCCAGATGGAAAAAGCCAGCTATGTAACCATTGGCTCTTACATAGGCTGTTGGACTTTCATATAGCTTAAATATCAGGTCCACAAAAGGGACCTGGAAACCAAAGCCAGCAAGGCTACCCCTAAGGAAGTCCCACGAAACCTGGTCAAAGGCCTTTTCTGCATCTAAGCTCATCACATATGCTGGAGTCCTTGTTAATTGGAGATGTTCAATAATGTCCACTGACCTTCTTACATTGTCTGACGTCTGCCTCCCTCTAACAAACCAGTCTGGTCTAGATGTATAATGTCTGGAAGGAATTTTCCAACCTTCGGGCAAGGGCCCCCGTCATTATTTTATAATCAGTATTTAATAATGAAATCGGCCTATATGAGGAGCATCTGGTAGGGTCCCTAGCTGGCTTTGGCAACACCGAAATAACCGCCTGACTCCAAGATGGGGCCCCTCTACCTCCCTCCCTCCTTCCATAGGACATTAAAAACGTCCCTCAGAAATGGCACTACTTCAGGCTTAAAGCTTTTATAGAACTCGTTTGGGAGCCCATCAGTCCCTGGGCATTTACCTGTCTTTAAACGAGAGATTTCCAGCTGTATCTCTCCCTGTGTAAATGGGGAAAGTAGGTTCAAATACCCTTCTATTTCCTCCTGCGTAGGGCTGCCCCCCTTACTATATAGGATTTGATAATAGTTTTTAAATGTTTTAGCAATCTCCTCTACTTTGTTTTTCCACATTTTTGTGTTGGTGTCGTATATTTTTGGAATGCTGGCCTTAGCTTTACGTTGACTAAACCTCCATGTTAAAAGCCTAAGGGCCCTCGGGCCACCCTCATAATATTTCTGGCGTAAATAGAGCAACTTTTGCTCCACTTGGTAGTCTAAAAGATCCAACAACTCCCTTTTTAAACTCTAGTAATTTTCCCCTACCTGCATTTAATTGTTGTTGTTGTTGTAATTCGAGAGTCCTTATTTGCTCCTGTAGTCTCTCTTTTTTTGCTTCCCTCGCTCTCTTATTTCTAGATGAGATCTCTATACATTTTCCTCTTATTATTGCTTTCACCATGTCCCATAAAATCCCAGGTGCGATGTTTGGATCTGCATTGTCACTGGCTGCTTGCTCTATTATCTTGATTATCGTTTCCTTATTTTCATGACCACGTATCAGAGACAGGTTTAGTCGCCAAAATGCAGAGCGCTTTGTGGGGCCTATTCTTAGCGTCAAATAAACTGGGGCATGATCTGATAAAACTATATCATCTATCCTGGAATCAGTGCACATAGATATATTGTTCCTAGACAATAATAAGTAATCTAACCTGGAATATATTTTATGTGCCGACGAGTGAAATGAAAATTGCTTAAATCCCTTATGCATCTGTCTCCAGGTGTCGGCAAGGCCTAATTCCCCCATCAACCCCACCACTTTTTTTGCTGTTCCATTCTCCTGCCTAGTGATCCCTCCCAATGTATCCATATGAACATTCAACCTCAGGTTCAGGTCTCCCCCAATAACAAGGGCACCCTCTGCCCAATCTGAAATGCGCAGTAAAAAGTCTCTAAAAAATATAAATTACGGAGCCTGGTGGTGCATATACTGAGACCAACGATATCATTGTGACATTGTATTTGCCCTTTAAACCAACCCAGCAGCCCTCCTTGTCTCTGATTGTGTCAGTCACCTCCAAAGGGAAACCGCTGGGTATGAGAATCGCAACACCCCTTCTCCTGCCTCTCTTATATGAGGAGTGAACTAACGTTTGATATCCAAATTTTTTTAATTTCTCATGCTCATCCTTACTTAAATGAGTTTCCTGAAGCATTATAAAACCTGCCCTGGACTTTCATAAAAAAGACATTGTTCTACTTCTTTTAATGGGATGTGTTAACCCATTGACATTAAAAGAGACAGTAATTACATCCACATTATTCATTTAGGGTACCAAATATTTGTTATCTCAGAAGGTTGTTGCGTTTCCTTCATCCCATCAACTACCCCCTTGGTCCCCCCCCATCCCTAACCATCCCCCTCCACAAAAGTAGAATCCCCAAGATCGTCTTACAAACAATCTAAAAAACTTAAAACATCGCAACATCATAATTAACATTTTAACTGATGTGCTAATATTTTTAGCCATAACAAGTACTTCCAACAGAGGAAACCTTTACCTCCTCCTAAAAGGTTTCTGTTACTAATCAACCTCTTTATTTTGGGATCACTAGGTACAGCAGTTTTAAAGAGAACTATCACACCACGTGTGATCCCCTCAGCGTCTTTAGATTTATTAGACAGGCTCCAAATATATACTATAAATAGTATATATTTCAAAGAAATAGCTGTGATGTCACGGATCTCTGCCACCCCACCCCGCCCACGAGAACGTAAACAATTTAGCCCGTGCCTTTATATAACTTTTCTTAGAGGAAATTAAAAGTAAATTAAAACATGAAACTGTTCATTTAGTTATAGACACCCATATTTTGGTAGCATGTGGTTGGGTCACTGTGCCACTGAGCTTGAGATCCATTTGGTTTGAACGTTACCGAAAACCCATGAAGGAAAAAAAAAAAAGAAACAGCAACGAATCAGTCCCATGCAATTGTTCATCTCACAATGATGGGGCGAGACTGTCTATCTGAAAGTAGCAGATCTCACAAGGCAGCTTTGATCCTGACTTCAGGTCACAATGCAAGTTAAGTCCCTTTCAGCCCGAACAGCAAGGCTAATGTTACGATTACTGATGCCTTACACAGCCCACATGAAGAGTACCAGAAAATCCCTCTGAGTACGATCATCCCTGAGAGTCATTTACAGAGTCCTTACGCTGATTCTGAAATTTTTGTAAAAGTACTTTTATTGCTTGCAGCGAGGCAGCCAATGTCATAGCGAGGTCACAACCTCTCTTCCTCCTCCCTGTCACAATCACCCAACCCCTAGTGTACTCCATCGCCTTCTGGGAACTTGAGTTTCCATTTTCTAAGGCCTGTGATTCCACAAAGCCCTTTGCCGGCAATGTCTCCCTGGCCTCCTCCGGTGAGTCGTGCACTTTTATTCCTTCTGGCCAAAAAATGCGAATTCTAGCTGGATAAAGAGTATGAAAGCAAATGCCCTTGACTTTCAAAGCCCTTATTATTTCTGCATATTGTGAGCATTGCCGTTGGATTTCCTGAGGGAAGTCATGGTCCAAAAACAGTCTGTTATTTAAATACGTGACCTCTTTTTGTTTCCAAGCCCTTATCAGCACATCCTCCTTTGTTTTATAACTGTTGAATTTAATTATAATCGATCTTGGTCTGGCTTTGTCATCACCTCGGTCTTATTGTTGATGAGGGTTTCACTTTCGAACCTCTTATTTCTAATATAACTAGAGTTTTGCATCAAAGATTGGGAGCACATTACCGCCTCAATCTGCTTTTGGTTCCTTCTACCAGGAAAATGTTGGCACAAAGTTTTTTGATTCCCATAATAGATTATGTATTATTAATTTATTACTCAGCTGGGGTAGGATTATTATCTAGAGTTAGAGTACTTTTAAATTCAGTTTCTAGATTTTCTACCCAGTTGCAAAAAGGATCCATCATTGCACCCTTCTGAGAGCTGCAGGAATTTTGCCCTTGGAGTGTCGATATAAGCAGCAACTTGGTCTGTTGGCAAAAAAAGTGTCCTTGAACAAGGCCCCCCCTTCTCCTAGCTTCAATTTTTACTAAATATCATAGTACAACTGCTACCAGGTTGCATACATTTTTTTCAGTTCCAAGAATGTTGACCTCAGCAGGCCAAATATCTTTTTTATATATGTTGCCTTCCTTTTTTAATTTTTTATTATCCATTTTTGTTTGCTTAAATAATTGCATCATGACCTTTAAGACAAAACTGAAATGTTATTTATATGTGGATGGTGATTGTAAATGTTTATCCTGATATGTAATATTACATGTTTTGTAGATGTTTGTATAAGATGTATGCAAACGTGATTCTAATGTTCAATTTAATTGTTTTGCTGATGCCAGGGTTGCGAGGAAACTGTTTTATTTTTGCAATTTTATACTGTTTTTGTAATTATTTTTTTTTTTAGTCTTTTGGTAACCAGGTAAGGCCCACTAGGCACAAGTGCCTGTTTTCAGGGGTGACCTGGGAGCACTGAGTGGTTAAGTGACTTGCTCAGAGTCACACAGTATGCAAGTGGAGGTTGTGAGAATCAAACTCAGGTCTGGACTGCTGGATGTACCCAGCTCGTTCCTCTAACCTCTAGGCTATACTGCTAGCCCCAGTCTCATGTAATTTATTGTCTATGCATACTGGTTGACCATGTAAATGGGTCTTTGGCCCATGAACTTTCCAGTTTAAACAAATAAAACAAACCAACATCGCTCTCCCTGGCCGTGTCTAGCATGTGTTGTAGGATCCTGGGGTCTCATCCTGCCACCAGTGCTTGATCTGGCGTAGTGTATGCCAGACACCAGTGATGTGCTGTGGGTACACAGCTATTTGCTGCCAGACACCATTCCGCTCCATATAGGGGTGTCTCCTGCAGCCTGGCGGGAGCAGTGTCCTGCCTCTTTGCTGCACCATTTTGACAAGCTGTGCAGTCTCCTGGGGTGTGAAATTGGGTGCCCTGCCACTTAGGCTCAACATTGGCCTGCTTTCCAGTGTGTGGATCACAGCCTACACTGAACAGAGTTGGTTTACTCACAGTTCTGTGGCCTGTGCTGTTGTGCGATGTGCTCAGCACGTGTTGCTCTATGCAGCACATGCTCATATACTCATATTGCACCTGAGGAAATGATGTCCCGTGGGCTGCTTGTGTATCACAGCTCTGTCATGCACCTGCATCTTGCATCCTGGCATTGTTTGGATGCAAGGTTCTCTATCCCCGGATGTGTGGCACCATAAGTTGCACAGATGTGATGGTGTTAGGGTGGCTTGTGATGTTCCCCTATCTGGGTTCCCCTGTCTAGGCATGGATGTGGGGGTGGGATGCCATGGTGTGGCCTGTGCTACCGTGCTATGTGCTCGGCACATGTTACTGCATGTGGCACATGTGCATGCATGCATATCGCACTTGCAGCATGTTTTTCCCATGGCCTGCATGTGCAACACAATTCTGTGATGCATCTGTGTCGTGTTCCCCCCCGCATAGTGCAGCTGCACTGGTCACTGTGTACCTGCTGTTACACTGTCTCACATGGCTGTTGGTGTGTTAGGGGACACTGTGTGGTTTGGGGGTGGGGATCGTGCATGCCATACAAGCATGCATCACACATGGCAGTGGTGTGCATCGCAAACAGCCACAGGTCGCATCTGTGGTGTGCCGACATCCACACAACTACATCATGCTATCCCACAGTGTTCTAACGTGTGTGCCATCGTCTGGGTCCTATACAGTTGTGCATGTCATGTGTCCTGTGGTGGCAGGGTGTATCATGGTGTGGGGTGTGCAGCATATGTGCACCACATTGCAGGGGCATGGCACATCCGTTCCACAGAATGGTTGGACTGTTGGCTGTGGATGGGCCATGCCTCACTGTCCACCATTCCTGGATGGCTGGTCTATCCACCAGCTGCTGGGCACAGGGTAGGGGCACTGGCTGGTGTGTGCGGTGTTACCCTTTCATGTGTCCAGCACCGGCAGCAGTTCAGACTGTTGTTGCTCTGTCATGTGTCTGCTTCCCTATTGCTGCTGGTGCACTTTGCTTGCTATTTCTGGCCTTCTGCAAAGAGTTGGTTTATCAGGTCATGTCTGGTGTGTTGTCCTGCCAGGCACAGTGTGGCTTAGGCCTGTGGCTGCCTTATGGCCGGTCCTGCTGGTGTCCTTCCACGTCACGGTCCATGTCATCCATGTCTGGCAGTGGTACATTGTTCCTCAATGCAAGGTTATGCAGGATGAAGCATGCAAGGAACATTTTGCAGACCATCTCAGGGCTGTACTGGAGTGCGCCACATGACTGGTCCAGGCACCTTAACCATTCCTTCAGGATCCCAAAGGTGCATGAGTTACGCCTGCTAACCCCTAGTGTAACAGTCTGCCAATTGCTATTGGCCTATCTTGTCCTTCCCTGGCTTCTAGAATCACAATTCGGTCCTATCAGCTACTTTGTTTGGCTCATCTCACACTATGCATAGGCATATTTCGGGATATGTCAAAATTGTTGCATAGGTTGCCTTTGGTGTACTGGGTTCTGCTATGCCACTCTTGCATGTTGCAGAATACCGATTGTCGCAACGCTGCCGTAACTTGCTACTTGCGCCATGTTTTTTGGTGCAAGACAGGTTATGTCAGCCGTATCCTTTTGAGAATCAGGCCCCAGCTTTTTTGTAAGTTAATCTGAGACCCAGGTATTTCAGAAAAGGAAGACAGGATTGGCTCTACCACAGTACCTGAGCCATAATCTGCTACAATCAGACACAAATCATCTGCATAGACCAGAGTTTTGATTTCAGTGTCTTGGCTAGAGATGGAAAGACCTGTCACTGATGGTTCTATATTAATTTAATGGATTAAGGATCCAAGGACAAAATATATAAGATAGGGCTGACGGGGCACCCCTGATGGACCCCAGCCCAGACTGCATATGGGTTACCTACCCATCCATTAACATATGGGGACACCAAGTCATCCTGGTAGCATAAGTTGACCCATGAGATAAAACTTTGGGGGAAACCATATGCTGTCATGGACTTCCATAGGTATGTATGGGAGACCCTCAAGGCCTTGGATTGATCCAAACTTAACAAGTATCCATTTATTTCTTCATTTATACCTTTTTCTAATATTTCCCTAAGAAGGATAAGAATATCTAATATTTTCCACCCAGGAAGGGAGCAAGCTTGGGTAAGATGAATGAGTGAAGATAAGACGGAAATGAGTCTATTGCTCAAAAGTTTAGTTAGGATTTTGAAATCAGAGTTTAATAATGAGACGGGCCTCCAATTTGTGAGCTGTTCTTTGCCTCCTCGTTTGTGTAAGAGAATTAACAAACCAGAGTACATATCAGGATATACTCGGATTTGAGAAAGCAAGTAATTATAAAGAATAGTCCTTTCCTGTGAGATATGTGGAAAAATTATTTATCGAAATCATGGGTTAGCCCATCCATTCCAGGGGCAGTCCTTCTTGTTAGCTGGGTTATTACTGAAGCCAGTTCTTGTTTGGTGATGGGAGCAGCTAATATCATAGTGTCGGTGGGTGAGAGTTGTAATAAATTACAGGCCTGGAGCCATTCTATAGTTTTTTCAGAGCCTGAATGTGGTGTTCCAAAAATATTGGTAACATACTGCTCTGTTTCTTGTAAAATATGTTTATTTCCCACAACTTTATCCCCTTGAGAAGTTCTGAGGGAAGCAATGGCTTTTTATTGTTCTTGTTAAGCAATTTTCATACTGGCTAGCTTGATATTGTGATCATTTTTTTTTCAAACAAGTTTTAATAATAATAATAATAAATTTATTTATAAAGCGCCTTTCAACTTACCAAGGCGCTGAACACGTTAAAACCATAACATCAAATACAAATCCAATAGTACAGATAAATAAAATCATAGCATAATAACATCAAACATTAAAATCAGTTAATAAAATATGAAATAAGATCTCAACACAGTAACAATTACACTATGAATAACCATCCAAAAAGGCTATTCACCAGAGATAAGTTTTCAAGTTATTCTTGAATTCCTCCATGGAGATGCACTCCTGTAACTGGCGTGGTAGAGAATTCCAAAGAGTGGGTGCAGCATAAGAAAATGCTCTGCTGCCAGAAGATTTTAAACTCACTCTCGGGATCTCTAGCAACCCCTCGTCGGCCAAGTGGAGCGATCGGCTGGGGTAGTAAGGCACCAGGAGTTCTTTCAGATAGGCCGGACCCTGATTGTGAAGGGCTTTAAAAGACAGTAAAATTACTTTAAAGGTGATCTACCACCATATAGGAAGCCAGTGCAGTTCGCGCAGCACTGGGGTAATATGACAGGACCTACTTGTCCCAGTCAAAACCCGGACTGCAGCGTTCTGCACCAGCTGTAGGTGGCGGATTTCAACCCCAGAAAGCCCAAAGCAAAGGGCGCTGCAGTAGTCCAAACGTGAAGACACAAAGGCATGGACCAACGTTGGCAAAGGGTCAGACAGAACAAGGTGCCTAACCCTGGCGATATTCCTAAGATAGTAAAAGGAAGTCCTGACAATGGCAGACACTTGAGACTGTAAGGTCAGCCTGTCATCTAAGACAATCCCAAGGCTACACACCCGTTCAGAGGTCGGGAGTGACACGCCACCACGCAAAATTCCAGAGGGCTTTCCATCACGCGACCTCTCTATCTGACAACCTGGGTCCACAACCAGGACCTCTGTCTTCTCTGAGTTCAGCTTTAACTAACTAGCATCCATCCAATCCTGGATTTCTTCCAGACAGTTGTTAAACATCGCGAGAGCTCCATCCTGGTCGGGTGCAAAAGACAGGTATAGCTGGGTATCATCCACATTGCAGTGAAACCTCAGCCCATACCATCTTATAATGTCTCTGAGGGGCAGCATGTACACCGCAAATAACATGGGTGATATCACGGAACCCTGAGGCACCCCACACAACAAAGGAGTTGGGCCAGAGGAAAAGACTCCTGACACAACTTTTTGTGATCTCCCAGTGAGGAATGAGGTGAACCATTGTAGAGAAATTCCCGACATTCCACAAATTTGCCTCAGGCGTGCTATCAACACCAGGTGATCCACAGTGTCAAAAGCTGATGAGAGATCAGGGAGAACCAGAATGGAACGTCTCTTCTGATCTCTCACCCTCAGAGGATCATTACGCACCCGAACTAGCACCGTCTCTGTGCTATGTCTTTTATGAAAACTGGATTGGAAGGATTCATAGATGTTATGGATGGTTAAATGGTCTTCCAATTGGGCTGCCACTACCTTCTCAATAACCTTCCCAATAAAGGGAAGGTTAGAGATAGGTCTGTAGTTTGAGAAACAATCTGGGTCCAAGGTACAGTAGTTTTCTTCAAGAGAGGTGTCACCACTGCCTTCTTCATGGAGCTAGGAAACTCATCTGACTCCAGGGAGCACCAGACTATTTGCACCAGGACTGGACCGATGATATCAGTACAACCCAAAATTAGGGGAGTCGGTCCAGGATCCAAACTACAGCTTGTGGGATGTGCACTATGGATGATCCTCATAATATCCATGAAATCAGGTCAACTGAAGGAACTCCAAGAGAATTGGGGTACTGTGAACTCACACTGTTCTACGGCATCACCCTTAGAGACTGCCGGGCACAAGTCCGCCCTGATGTCAGCCACTTTAGTTGCAAAGTAACGAGTGAGTTCCTCACACTCTAACTGTGAAAAAGATTTTTAAACTTGCAGACAGGCTGGGTTGCACAGTCTGTCTATAGTCCAAAACAGCTGAGCCATTCGATTCCGAGTAACTGCAATCTCCCTGGACAGGAATTCTGCCTTCTTATGGGTGATTGCAGATTGATAGATAGAATAATGTTCTATCAATCTAAGGTGGTCGACTTCAAGGGCGGATTTATGTTTTCCAAAAAAATAAAAAAATAGAAATAACATACCAAGAGTAATATCTTGAACTGATCTCAATAAATTACATTACTTAAACACAACTTACATATTATGGCAATCATTTTATGAAGTATCGTATGTACTGTATATGAAATATTAATACATTTCTAAACCTTCACCTAAACTAAGTATCTGTAAATCATCATGCAGATACTGCAGTTCTACCTACTTACAACATTAACTCTAATTATTCACTAGTAGTTATGTCTAATATCTTAATCTTTTGTCAGCCAAGTCAAAAAGGGGGTCCATGTGACTTCATACTTCTCTGATTCCAAGTTTGAGTGACTAATCCGTTCATTCAGTGCCAGTTTAATTAAATGGTTGGCCCATTCTTCCAGTGTGGGAGGATCTCTATCTTTCCAATGACTTAATACAAGTCTCTGAAAACATAGGGCAGCTAACAGAAGCTATTTCTTCTTGAACACACTGAAATAGAGATCACTAGTGTTTCCTAATACAAAAATTCCTGGTTCAAATGGAATGTCTTAACCCAGAACTTGTTTACAAACTGCCCAGATAACTACCCATGTAGGTTTAATTGTTGGGCAATTCCATAACATGTGTAAAAGGTCTGCTTGTGTTTTACCACATCTCCAACATGTGTCATCAGCCATCAGGTCTAATCTATGCAACTTCAATGAAGTGTAGTACCAGTCGTGTAGAATCTTAAACTGGAGTAGATGGCTCTGCATATCCCTGCTGGTTTTGTATGTGTTGTACCATAATAGTTTTCATGTTGACTGAGATAAATTGTAACCCATTCTACCTTCCCATAACCTGTTGGTGTTTTCTTTTAGATCTCGGCCCATATCTATGCAGAGTTTACAGATTTTACCTGCCACACCTGTTTCTTTCAACATGGTAAACCCAGGGGAAGGGTACACTAAGGGGGGGTGAGATACTAACAACAACAAAAATGGAAAGGGACCTGGGGGTAGTCATATCAGATGACCTAAAGGTGGGCAAGCAATGTGAGAGGGCAGTAAGGAGGGCTGGGGAATACCGGGATGTATAGGGAGAGGCATCACCAGTAGAAAACAGGAAGTTGTTATCCCTCTGTTCAGACAGCTGGTGAGACCCCATCTGCAGTACTGCATGCATATGAAGAAAGACTTAAGGAGCTTAATATGTATACCCTTGAGGAAAGGAGGGATGGAGAGACATGATAGACATGATAGAAACTTTCAAGTACCTCAAGGGAATCAACAAAGTCCAAGAGGATAGCATCTTTCAGAAAAAGAGATGTGCAAGAACAAGGGGGCACAATTTGAAGATACAGTAGAAGGGGGATGGCTCAGAGATAATGTGAGGAAGTATTTTTTCACAGAGAGGGTTGTGGATGCATGGAACAGCCTTCCTGAGGAGGTTGTGGAGTCAAAAACAGTGGAGGAATTCAAGAATGCATGGGACAGACATAAGGCAATTCTAGGGGTAGGGGGTAGGAGGAAGTAGGCTGTTGGTTAACTAGGATCTGCAGCTTATCCATTAGGTAGGGAAATGGGCAGACTGGGTGGGACTAGCTGTCCTCAACTGCGGTCAAATTCTATGTTTCTATGTTTCTATGCAAACAAATTTGTTAACTCCTTGGAAGGATAAAATGCATGCTGTGCATCTAGTATACTCTGTAGTGCATGTCTAAGTTGTAAATATGCATGGAATTCAGTATAGGGTAGTTTATGTATGGTCCTTAGTTCTACGAATGACCTAAGTATTCAGTCTGCTAGATTAATTAATTATAGCTCTTAAAATTTCAATTCCCAGAATCCTCCATGCATCATTAACTAAAACCTTCCCTCCTAGGGTAATTCCAGGGTTCCTCCACAATGGGGTATATTCTTTGGGAGATAACTGTAAATGCATATACTTGACGAACCATATAATGGCTTGGAGGCAGTAGTTAGATATGCATGTGATGCTATGCTCGGTGGTTTTAGGCCTAACAATAGATGATACAGAGAAAAAGGTCTTATTAGTGTAGCTTCACAGTGGCCATTGGCCCATACGGGTAGTTCTTTGCAGGCTGAAAACCATTGACATAATTGTCTTAGTAGAAAAGCCTGGCGGTAGCATTTTTTTTTTTTTTTAGTTATTTAACCAGGTGAGACACACTAAGCTAAAAACTTTTTTACAGGCGCAACCCGCGAGCACAAGGAAGTGAGGTGACTTGTTCAGAATTACACAGTATGCAAGTGGAAGCTATGGGATTCAAACCCAGGTCTGGTCTGCCGGAAGTCATCAGATTTACAGCTCAGAGCCTTAAACCACTGCGCTATACTGCCGCATTTAAAGTCTGGAAGACCCATTCCTCCATTGTACCAGGTCTTTTTAAGTCTGGCTCTCTTCCCTTCCTACAAGAAACTTTTAATTGTTGCATCCACTTGTCTGAACAGGAGCTGACTAATTTTGATGGTTATATTCTACATCAAATACAAGATTCTGGGCACAATTATCATCTTTAAGGAATTAACTTTTTATTTTTTTTTTATTTTTAGTTTTTGTTGACCGGATAAGTGCACTAGACAAATCCTGCCTATTTTCAGGCACGACCCGGGGGAGAAGGATACAGATGAATGCCAGCTGACCTTGAACCAGATTAAGCTGTTGGTGGTATTTTTAGTGAATGAGGGAAATTTTGGCCAGGACACCGGGGAAATTCCCCTACTCTTTTTGATAAGTGCCATGGGATCTTTAACATCCACCTGAACTACCACCAATCCAGGCAGATGGGACCTCGGTTTAACGTCTCATCCAAAATGAGAGATTAAGCGTGCCCCATTTATCCATATTAATCTGCATCTCCTCCAACAAAGGTTTCATGTTAATGGTCAGCAAATGTTCTAATTTATGTGTAATTTTAATTCCCAGGTATGGTCCCATGTCATAACGGCGATCTTGGAAAGGCGATCACCATTTGGGTGATGTACACTCGTGGCACACAACAAAAGGGCGCCTGAAACTTAGAAAATTTGTTTTTATGTGGGGGGGGGGCTTTGCCTCCTGCACCCCCCTACTAAAGGATTCTCAACTCCAGGGGGGTGCATGTCAGGGGGGTGCAAAGGACAAAAAATAAATTCCTGGACCGGCGCAAAAAATGAGTGGGGTGCCCAGAACTGAACCTGGCACTCTCCCAACCCCAGTCTGCCACCAACCCACCACGCCACATTGCCAGCTCGGCAGCCTACCACTGCACTACACCCCATAAACCCTCCCTCCCTTTCTGTCCGTCGTATGGCATGGTCCCTCACCCCCACGTGCATGTATATATAGCGACGTCCTGTTGCTATACTCGCCGACTCCCCCTATCCGGTCACCCTCCCTGCCTGGTAGCCCTGTGCACAGGTGCCATGATTGAGTCACCCTTTCTGAAAGCACTCAATCATGGTTGCCAACATCACAGGCTACCCCAGGTATGTAATATGGTCCCCCCATTTAAAATTGTATGTATTACATAGTTTTGTGAGGTCTTTTGTGTTGCCTTTTAGCGGGAGTATTTCTGATTTGGACCAGTTTATTTCTGGACCACAGATAACTTTAAAATCTTCTAATACCTCCATGGTAGGGCCCATTGATTTATGTGGGTAGGAGAGTGTTAATAGGATGTCTTCCGCGTATGAAACCACTTAGTGCTCCATCTTCTGAAATTGAATGCCTGATAGTAATTTATCTTTTCTAATATGACACAGCAAAAGCTCCAAGGATAGGATAAATAGAAGGAGTGAAAGGGAGCACCCTTGTCTAGTACCTCGACCAAATGTAAATTTGGTGGACAGAATTTTATTTGTGCAGAGTTTTGCAGTTAGCGCCTGGTACAGTAAGGTAATTCTAGTAATAAAGCCTGTTCCTAAATCATAGGCCTGCAGAACCTCATCTAAATAGTGCCACTCTATAGTCAAACACCTTATGCACATCAAGGGACAATAAAATTGAGTTATCCTGGGTACACAAAGCTTCCCACATTGTTGTTATAACTCTCCTTACATTTTCAAAACCTGAACGACCCTTAATAAACCCTACTTGAGCTCTGTGTATGTACTGGATCAGAGTTTGTTGTAATCTAGTAGCCAGAATCTTTGCTCATACTTTATAATCTGCATTTAGTAATGAAATTGGATTGTAATTTGCAGGGTCTAGTGGATTTTTCCCTTTCTAAAGCAGGACAGTGATTATGGCTTCTGACATGGTTGGGGGCACGATACCCTCTCCTCCATTTCAGTATAAACCCTCTGCAATACCTATGTCAATTTGTCTGTTAGTAAAGAGTATATCTCAGCTGGTAACCCATCTGAGCATGGCGCCTTGCCCTTTGAAAAATCTTAAATGGCTTCCCTTTTCTTTTCTGTTGTGATTGGTTTACTTAGGTACTTTTTGTATGTTTCTGAGACTTGAGGAAGTTTAGCCTTGGCTAGATATAGCTGAGTACTGTCTAAATATTTTTTATATTTACTCGCTTATAGGCCTTTGTTAAAGTCTAGAAATACTCTGTTTATATCTTTATTATTAAACATCGAATTAGAATGATCTCTTATGCCCTGTATGAAGTTCCTGTTTTGTACCTGTTTGAGCCTGTATGCAAGCAACCGCCCAGCCTTTTCTCCAGAATCCCAATAATTTTGTTGTGCAAAACAAGGCATATTTAGCTTTTTCAGTGTGAATTTTATTTATTTCATAATGCAACAAAATTAATTTCTTAAGCACATTAGAGCCCTTTCTTTCTTGTGTAACCTCTCCAGTTTCTGCAGCTCCTTTTCTTTCTTCTGTAAGGTTTTCTCCCTCTCTTTTTTCTTATGAGAAGCAAAACTAAGAATTCTATCTCTAATATAGGCATTGTAGGCCTCTCAGACCATGGCAAAACTCATTTCCCCATTGTCATTACCGGGAAAGAATTGTTTAGTCTCCTCACTTAACCAAGGGACAAACTCTGCATCATTTAAGAATGAGCAGTTAAATCTCCAGTGGAATGGTCTGTCTATGTTGGGGTTTAGGTTTAACATAATAGATACTGGGGCATGGTCAGTGGTTATGACTGAACCAAGGTCATCCCTAACTAGGCTATTAACCATCTTGTTTGAAATCAACAACATGTCTATCCTACTATAAGTATTATATCTATTAGAACAGAATGTATAGTCTTTTCGGTCTGAGTACATCACCCACCAAGCAACAGTAAGTCCCAAATCTTTCATTCTGTCTTGTAAGATCTTCCTAGCCTTTCTATTGGTTTCCCGTAGCCCTGGGTTACTCCTGTCTATTAAATGGTCTGACACCAAGTTGAAGTCTCCCCCTAGAGTGATGTTTATACTATTAGTTTTACTGAGTTCATCGAATAGGTCTCGAAAAAGGAGCTTGATTCACCATTTACATAGAAACATAGAAACATAGAAACATAGACTTTGACAGCAGATAAGGACCACTTGGCCCACACAGTCTGACCATTTCTCTACCTACTGGATAAGCTGCAGATTCTAGTTAACCAACAGCCTGCTTCCTGCATCCCCCACTATAATTGCCTTATGTCTGTCCCATGCATGTCTGAATTCTCCCACTGTTTTTAGACCCAACGACCTCCTCAGGAAGGTGGTTCCATGTATCCACCACTCTCTCCGTGAAAAAAAAATTCCTCACATTACCCCTGAGCCGTCCCCACTCTATCTATAAATTGTGCCCCCTTGTTCTTACACATCTCTTTTTCTGAAAGATGCTACCTTCCTGGACTTTGTTGATTCCCTTGAGGTACTTGAAAGTTTCTATCATGTCCCCTCTGTCCCTCCTTTCATCAAGAGTATACATATTAATCTCTCTTAGTCTCTCTTCATATGGCTTCTGCTGCCGACCCTGCACCATTTTAGTTGCCCTCCTCTAGACTTAACTGGTCTGTAAATGGTGCAAAGGGTGAGTTCTGTACCATCTAAGGTCCCATTCAGTATCTACCACCTACCTGTTGTGTCAGTCTTGTGGATAAATACCTTAACATTTGTTTTTTTATTAATCAGTATAGCCAGGAATTTATTTTTCTTTACTGAGTTATGGAGGACCTCCCCCCACCCAAGATCTCATAAGCTTTTCAGATTTGTCTGGAAGTAAATGCATCTCTTGTAACATGGCAACATCCAGTCTGAGTATGTTAAGTGAGGTAAGCATCGTTTTCCTCTTTATCAGGGAGCCTAAACACTTAAAATTTCCAGGAAACAAATTTAGCTTTAGCCTGCAGATTACTCATCATGACTGGTATCTTCCCCAAATTTTGATGAAATATTACTATTACACTGTGTAATTTTGACCTTCCATACTACAGTATCATTTATTAACTCTATATAGCCAAAGGTATGAGATAGAACAACTGAAACCACAGATAAAAAATCATGTGAGTTAAGTATGACATACTCTAGTATAAACAAACTGTATAAAAATGTCATCTATTAACATGAGTTAATAATGCAGCAACGAGTCAATTAGTATCAGATTAGGAATAGAACTGACTTTCAGAAAATAAGGCCTAAATAATTGGCCCTTGACCCTCCAAGTTTGCGATTAGTAAAGAATAGCATAAACTAAAACAAACAGAAGTAAAGTAATGCTAGATTGCATATTCTTCCTGTAGAGTAGTATGTATGGTTCCTCTGTTTGATCTACCAGATCAGGCCTGTGAGAACCATAAGCCAGAGAGTTCCCAACGGCACTGGTCTCCAGACCCTCGTCATGCACCTTGTGCTTTCCTATGAGGTAGAAGTTACACTCAGCCCCTGGTAGCTGACATGTACAGGACTGACAATATTCAAACCATTCCTTACCTTAAGGAAGAGACCAAGTGGTAGCAATTTTACCCCATATTCCTATTAATTGAACAGAGAGAAAAATAACCATGAAATGACTTAACAATTATAATCTCAGTATCTGCTTTGTAAGGTAGTGTTAGTTGAAGAATATAGTGAAGTTCAGGGGCGGAGGCGGAGAAAATAAAACAGCAACGCACATATATGGAATGTCACAACCAAAAAAAAATAGAAACATAGAAGTTGACGGCAGATAAGGATCGCAAAGCCCATCCAGTCTGCCCATTTTTTCTGCCTTATGAATGTGCCATAGGCCTGTACTCTGTCAATGGCCTATTTATTCATACTCCTCTGTATTGCTCCCTTATGCCTATCCCATGTCTGTTTGAAGCCCTGCACTGTATTCATATCCACCACTTCCTGAGGTAGGTTGTTCCATGCATCCACTACTCTTTCTGTGAAAAATAACTTCCTTACATTACCCCTTAATCGGTCTCCCTCTAATTTCATGCTGTGTCCTCTTGTCCTGCTATTTTTCTTATATAGAAACATGTTAGACTCTTTCACCTTGTTAATGCCCTTAAGATGTTTGAATGTTTCGATCATATCACCTCTCTCCCTCCTTTGCTCTAGGGTATACATATTGAGCTCCGTTAATCTGTCCTCATATGTTTTCTGATGCAGTCTCTGCACCATTTTGGTTGCCCTTCTCTGGACTGCCTCCATTTTGTTAATGTCCTTGTGCAGATGCGACCTCCAGTACTGCATGCAGTACTCCAGATGGGGCCTAACCAGTGTCTTGTAAAGAGGGATTATTACCTCCCTCTTCCGACTTGTGATACCCCTACTAATATACCCCAACATCCCCATAGCCTTACCTACTGCTTTAGTGGTCTGCTTGGATGATTTCAGGTCATCTGTGATGATGATGCCCAAGTCTCTTTCTTCCTTTGTGATTGCCAGCAACTCCCCTCCCAGCCTATAGGTGGCTTCAGGGTTTCTTTTCCCTATGTGCATGATCTTGCACTTCTTTGCGTTCATTTAATAAGTTGATGTAGTTGTCAGATAGCAGTTGACAGCAAATCAAATATACCAAAGGCTATGAAGCTTTGACAGGCATTAAACCTTTAAGCTTCCCTAAGGTGATGAAGTTAAAGGGCGATTGGCCCCGTGTGCTTGTCATTTAGCTGTTTGCCAGCAGCCACCATTAGGCCCGCATAAGCTCAGAAATCACTGTTCTGCGAACTGTTTAAATCCAAATCAGTATTCCGAATTCCAAATCTGTTTATCTTTTATTTTTGATCAAAAGGTCCAATGTTTATTAGTTTGTCCCCCCCCCCAAAAAGGCTAGGAAACGGGGTTGACATACAGTAACTGAGGAAAATATTTGGAATAGCAAAGAGGTGAAGAAGAAAGTAAAAGATTTTTATGAGCACAGCTAGTAATTAAAAAAGTAGATCAGAAAATGTTACCCTGCTTGGAGATAAATTAGTAAACAGGAAAAAGCAGAAACCCAGGACAGCTACCACATGCTGTCACAATAAGATTATTCCACACTCTATACAGTTCAGGAGGGTAAAACTTATGACAAGCAGCACTGGCAATGGTCTAATGTTAGGGCCACCGCTTCACCCATAGGGAATAATTTTTCCCACAGTTACCACAGCTGTTAAAATTAATTACAGACACATTGTAGGAGGCAGTGTAGAGTAGTGGTTAAGGGCACTGAGCTGGAGACCTGGGTTTGAATCCCATCAGCCCTCACTTGCATATGGTGTGACCCTGAGCAAGTCACTTAACTTCCTTGTGCTCCCAGGTCGCACCTGAAAACAAGCTCTGATTTAGTGTGCTTTTCCTGGTTAAACAATTTTCCCTTCCCAAGGCTTGGCTGAATTTGCAAGTAAATCCAAAATGTTAGTTTTGTTTGAACTAATGTCAGTCCAGCATTAATCCAACCTGCAGCATCGTGCTGGAAATAGAAATGCGACAAGTGAAACACTGCTTATGCAATTAAGTGGCTTACCTGCCACAACAGAGATAGCCTTCCACTGAGTTTGTTAGTTTAAAAGAGGATTCAGCCAGCATTTGTAGATCCAGATATTTCCTATGTCAGTGTTATGTTGGCAAAGTTCCTCCGGGTGAGCCAGTAAACTACCCTGCGATTGGTTGCTTGCATTCTCATCTGTGACTGGCTCCTCTTCCATATTACCCCAAGACAGGAAATCAGTATTTCCAGCTTGCACGGAAAAAATGAACGTTGTAAGGTTTATTTGCAGAAAACAGTTTTTTCCCCTGTGGACTTCTGGATATGAAGGTTGAGTCCCTATGGTGTTCCCTGTGCCACTCTCTGACCAGACCTTTGCATTTTCTGCTAATGCTCCACCACTCTCTCTTCTGTGCTATCTCTGGTAAGTTCCCTCTGACTTTAGGGCTGAGGCCTGTACTGAGAGAATCTTGTGGAGCTATGAATCCTCTGGGGATTGCCACAGCAGCAGAGCGTGACAGCTTCATTTCAGAACGCTTGCCAGTTTCAAAATGTGTGCTGTTGTCAGCATCTTTCTTTAAACTTTTGTTGATCAAATCCCAAGCAGAAGATGTGTCCATAAATGCGTGTGTGCCTCCCTTTACAGTTGTAACCAGGTGTCGGGTTAGGGTTTTGGTTGTTATTTATTTTGTGCCCAGTGCCTCCATTTTTGCAACCCATTACCTGGCTAGCCTGGGTTTGGGGAGAAAACATTCGCTCGGCATTAGAGCTAGGTTTGTACTTCTGGAAAGGGGCACCCAAGTAATTCTGGACACAGGAAGGAAGAACTGTGAATGTCCAAACCAGGAGTGGGATTCTAAAGTGGGGCTTTTATTCACTTACACATAGGAATACAAAGCAGGATGGACCCCCACGGGGCTACACTCACTGGTTGTGCAGAACTATAGAGGTCAGAACACATCTTCTTCATCATCACAGAATGTTTACCCTCAGGTTCCGAACACACTGGGCTCTCAGCCCGAACTGGTACTCTCTCTATCCTGCATTCCCTGGCATGGCCCTCAGCCAGCACTGGTACACACTTCCATATGGCATGGACATTTCTGTTGGTGGCTCCCTCTATCACCCATGAGCACTTCTTAGCTCGAAGAGAAAACACATCCTTAATCCCACGTCTGGGTACTTTCTGCAGACACTGGCCAAGTGCCAGGGAGAAAGCTACAGGTGCCCAAAGTGAATCCGCAGAGGTAAATCTGGTTACTCCAAATGAGGGGTCTCCCACCTCTTGTCTCCAAATCCATACCCGGCCATTCATTTGGAGTCAACACCTTTCCTTTGAAACTCTCTGGTTGTAGAATGCAATCTCGAAATGTATATCACATTTAACAATCTACTCTCTCTGGTAACTGGTGTCCTGACTTGCAACGTTCTTTAAGTGGCTATGTCCATCCCTGTAGACCCCTACTGATTAGATGCATCTCAAGTCATACACATAACTTAAGTACTGTACTTGGCTGTCCTTTCCTGACCCACAGTAGCAGATACTTAACACAACAGTCTAAGTGAAAACATAGGCTCTCTGGCAGAGCAGACTCACCATGGTTCTCAGTTGCCCCAGGGCTTCTCTCTCAGGAAAAAGAACAACATACTTCTGGTGCCTCAGCACAAATCTTCTCCTCAGGCAGCTTTTCTTCCTCCAGCAGGGCCAGGGGATTGTCCCTGAAGGGCTGGGCTGGTTCCCCCCAACCCTCTCAGGGATGGAGCACTGGAACAAACTGGGGAAAGGTTTAAACCACTTCTGTGGTAGCTCTGAACAGAGCTGGGGCTATGAGGGATTGCTAACTGCAGTGCACTTCCTCCCTCCACTACAGACTGCTCCTCTCTCCTTTTGAAAATCCCAATGTTCTAACCTAACTCCCAGCTGCAACATTCCACTGTGGCTTATGCTGCTGCAAGAATTCTATATGATGTCATCCCTCCAGCTCAGATGAGACTGAGGACAGAGTAAGACAGTGTGAAACCCATTTAACTGGTGTCTCACAAGCTGCCTTTACCTACCTGCCACTAGATCTAAGTGGGATTCTAGTAACCCCAGGTGACAAGGGAGTTACACCCACCCTCAACCAGGAAAATGACTGTCCGCAGTCATTACGTACCCTGTCCAGGCCATCCTACCCTCTGTGCTACCTACGGAGAGGGGTGATCAGGCCCTCTCCTACCATATGCTAGGCACAGACAGGCAAAACTAAGGACCCAGAGGCCATCGGCTGATGCATCAGCCTCTACTCTATGATCTTTCTATGGTTACCTAGTGGCCCTGGTAGAATTGTCCAGAGCATAGCCCTCAATAGATCAGTACTGTGGCCCCTATGGCCAGTCAAGACCACAGTCTGTCTATCCCCCCTAACCCTCTAGGGAAAACCTATCTGACCAAAACCCAAATTACCCAAAAAGTAGGGGAACCTCCCCCAACCCTGGACTTCTGCAACCAAAACACAAGGAGCTTATACTATATCCTATGTATTACTCCCACACTTCCCCACAACCAAACCTGTGGAAGAAAAAGTTAAACACAGCAAACAACAACACTGCACTTTAAACACTACTACTTTTAAAGCACATTAAGGACTCTGCTGAGTCCCTCTTCCTCTTCTTACCTTCTCTTCTTATCTTGTTCAGGATCACCTGCAAGAGAAAAGACAAAACAAACTTTATTCTGCAAACACAGTTCTATCTAACCCCTGCCATCTAAACACTGGAGAATCCCAAAAAAATATTTTTTATAAAAGTAAAAAAAGACAGTATAAACAGTAGAAACAGTAGAAAAACAATGACATTATTTACAATACACATGATTGCGGATGGAGTGCCCTAAAAGTCCCATCTAGAGACAACAGGGCCCGAAGACAAGTCCAAAAAAAGAGTCTCTCCTGGGCTGGAGCCCAGTGAAGCACAGTTCTGGTAGGACTATTATCCCAAAGAGGAGAGTCTTTGAGGACAGTTCAAACAGTCTGAAGTCTGTTAGGTGTAGGGTGTGTACTGCAGTGTCATTAAAATAGAAGAGTCTGGACTTACCAGTCCCTTGAAGAACAAAATCAATACGACACCTGGATTTCCAGCTGAAGACTCTCCCTGGCAGCATTCTTCTGATACAGCTGGGATCTTCTGGAAAATGACAGGATGGCACATTTGGAAACTGCTGGACTGATGTCATCTAGAAGATGGAACCTTGAAAACAGGACAGGAAACAGCTGGTCTGAAGTCATCCGAAATCCCAGGCAATGAATCAGAATACAGCTGGGCTGGTGCCCTCTCTGGATATGAAGTCATCTGGAAGGCCAGTCGATGGAATCTGGAAAGCCAGTATACTGCAAGACTGACAAATCTGGGGTACCTGGTTCCTGGAATGCCAGACAGGCAGAACAACATAGGTATGGCAATGGCTGAATGGCAGCACTGGCTACCTGCTCTGCTTTCCACTTGGTAGGCATGGGCACGTTCGCAGGAAGCTGTCTGCATTGTGGGAAATAACACAATGGATCAAGTGCAAGAATTATTACCCCATCTGGGCACTCATAATTCACATTGAAGTAGGTTTCATGTCTCCCTGCATCCATGATCTGAACAGTGTCTATAAACAGTGTTCTACCCACTTTCCATTGTCTGAATTTCTCTTGTAACACTCTGTCTCGGACATACCGATTTGCACCGGGAAGGACAAACCTTGTGGCCTTCCACTATCCAGGATTTCCTGTTTCTTTCAATCTCCTCCCAGACTCTCCGAGGAAAGGTAGGAAAGGATATCCTATAGATCTCATTTGCCTTCCTACGAACCAGTCTTTCCTTTTTACTACACTTGGTCAACTTGAGACCTCTGGCCTGGCTTGTGGGTGGCCAGTCTTGGTTCTGCCAGCTACGCATACTTAAGGCTACGTAAAATGGATCTTTGACTCCTCTTTGTGGGGACAGGGCTGTGGAGTCACCAATCTCTCCTTCCATTCACTCCTCTGAGACAAGAGCCCGAGGCTGTGGATCCGTACCTTCTTCATAAGGCCACATAGGTTCCACCTCATCCTCTTCCTTGCTGAGGATCTGAGCCCAGGAGTGAGCAGTCATCCTCACTCCTGAGACTATCCACTCCTCACTGGGTGCAGAGGTTAACACCTCCTATTCAAGGGTCTCCCTCATCTCATCTTCTCCTATGAGATTTGGGCTAGGCCCCTCTCTCCAAGGATCTGCTGATGCTCCCTCTGCTATGTCTCTCTGTGACCTGGACTCAGATACATCAGTACTTTGTTCTGCCTGTAGATCTGCACCCACTTGCTACGTGCCACACTCTAATGAGCCTCCTCCAACAGGCTCTATCTGGTGCTGTGTGCTGCCAACTGCAGGTTCTTGAAGCTTTGTCCATGTGGGAGCCAAACGAATCTTGGGTGCTTTGGTTAAGCCATGTCTCTCTAGGCACCCAGAACAGTGAGGAACCATGAAGATGTCTCTTCCAGCCTTTAAGCACATTATGCACACTCTTACTGGATATCCAGGAATCGCCACATGAGGAGGCAAACGTTCCCCGTAGTAACATCTCTCAATATCTTTCAATCTGTTTACTTCTTCTACTATCATAGCCCGGGAATGATCCAGGTAGCGGGCTGATCCCAAAGCCATGACTGCAGAGAAAAACAAAAGCTCACTGTTATCTCAAGTCCACTTTGTTGGAAAAACTTTTACAAAATGGCTTCCCTACTGCTGTGTTTACTTTACTACCCCACCCTGTAATGGCGGCGGCAGCACTCCTGTGCATCAACGTTCTGTTTCTGACTCAAGCCACTGCACATTCGATTTACACACTCTACTGATAAAGTTCACTCAAACTGTTTGAACTGCACTGTCTGTTCTCTTAGCACATTTATGTGATTTTCACTGGACTTTTTACTTGCTGTAGCTCACTGTTCTTGCTTAAAAGTCCCTAAAGCCACAGTATTTCATCTCATAGGATTGCCTGTATTTCTTGTTGTATCTTTCATACAACCCACAGTCTCTCATATGGCTTTGAAAATTATACTGTTACTGAACCCACAATTATGACACAGTCCTTCTTTGCAAAATGATCGCACTGCTATACACAGATTCAGCTGGCTTTAGATGAAATCACACACAGTTTGAGTTGCTTTTAGGTTGGTACTCACTTAATCAGTAGCTGGTTGTTGCGATGGAAAAATTCATCCTACAGCCGGTCTTGGAGGCCTCTGGAAAGAAGTGGGCTGGTAGTCCTGCCGATTGTCCCTCTGAACACCTCGCTCTCTTCCTAGACAAATCGAAATACGGGTTGAGCCTGATTTTAAATGGAAAAGTCCGATTTTACCACTTTTATATCATTTTCAGTCACAGCGACGCTCCTCCTGGCAAGCCAGTTCGTACACTACTCTCTCTTTCCCTCTCAAACACTGTGCAGTCACTCTAGAGCTTTCTTAGGGCAGGACTGATTGCAGTCTCACCAATCACTCGACGCTATGCAAATGAGCCTCTTTCTTCTCATGCTCTTCTCCTCCATGGCAATCGTAGAGCAGGCAAAATTTAAACTGCAAACCACACTTTTTTTTTCCAGCTGTAGCTCCTTGGCGGGAGCACCATTTCAACCATTTTTCATGGCATTTCACTTAGTGACTCTTTCTGTCCATATAACAAGCACTTCCAACATCTAGGGCACAAATCTCTGTTTGTTTCCCACAGTTTTCCACAGTTTTCTTGTCACACATTACTCTAAAAAGCTGGAAAACGTTATAACTTTGATGCAGGACAAAGGGCATACACTCTCAGGCTTTACTGCTCCTTGGTAAACTGGTGGCACAATTACAGCAGCACATGAACAACAGCACACAGCAGGACATTTGGGTGGCAATGCTTCTACTTTTTGGGCTACCTACTGCCAGACAGCCAAAACACTAGCCCTAATCAGAGCAAATCTCTCTTGTTCTCTCCCAAGATTCCAAACCCAAATCCTTAGCGGTGCCTCCAATTTGTAACCAGGTGTCAGGTTAGAGTTTTGGTTGTTATTTATTTAGTGCCTGGTGCCTCCATTTTTGTAACCCATTACCTGGCTAGCCTGGGTTCGGGGAGAAAACATTCGCTCGGCATCAGGGCTAGGTTTGTATTTCTGGAAAGGGGCACCCAAGTAATTCTGGACACAGGAAGGAAGAACTGTGAATGTCCAAACCAGGAGTGGGATTCTAAAGTGGGGCTTTTATTCACTTACACACAGGAATACAAAGCAGGATGGACCCCCACAGGGCTACACTCAATGGTTGTGCAGAACTATAGAGGTCAGAACACATCTTCTTCATCATCACAGAACTTTTACCCTCAGATTCCGAACACACTGGGCTCACAGCCCGAACTGGTACTCTCTCTATCCTGCATTCCCTGGCATGGCCCTCAGCCAGCACTGGTACACACTTCCATATGGCATGGACATTTCTGTTGGTGGCTCCCTCTATCACCCATGAGCACTTCTTAGCTCGAAGGGAAAACACATACTTAATCCCACGTCTGGGTACTTTCTGCAGACACTGGCCAAGTGCCAGGGAGAAAGCTATAGGTGCCCAAAGTGACTCCGTAGAGGTAAATCTGGTTACTCCAGATTGGGGGGGGTCTCCCACCTCTTGTCTCCAAATCCATACCCGGCCATTCATTTGGAGTCAACACCTTTCCTTTGAAACTCTCTGGTTGTAGAATGCTATCTCAAAATGTATATCACATTAAACAATCTACTATCTCTGGTAACTTGTGTCTTGACTTGCAATGTTCTTTAAGTGGCTATGTTCATCCCTGTAGACCCCCCACTGATTAGATGCATCTCAAGTCATACACATAACTAAAGTACTGTACTTGGCTGTCCTTTCCTGACCCACAGTAGGAGATACTTAACACAACAGTCTCGGTGAAAACATAGGCTCTCTGGCAGAGCAGACTTACCATGGTTCGCAGGTGCCCCAGGGCTTCTCTCTCAAGAAACAAAACAACATACTTCTGGTGCCTCAGCACAAATCTTCTCCTCAGGCAGTTTTTCTTCCTCCAGCAGGGTCAGGGGATTGCCCCTGAAGGGCTGGTCTGGTTCCCTCCCATCCCTCTCAGGGATGGGGCACTGGAACAAACTGGGGAATGGTCTCAACCACTTACAGCAAGTTTTCTTCTGTGTCCTTCTGTAGGGTGAGAACACACACCCTCTTCTGTGGTAGCTCTGAACAGAGCTGGGGCTATGAGGGACTGCCAACTGCAGTGTACCTTTTTTCCCTCCACTACAGACTGCTCCATTCTCCTTTTGAAAATCCCAATGTTCTAACCTAACTCCCAGCTGCAGCATT
Organism: Neoceratodus forsteri; assembly: GCA_016271365.2. NCBI lineage: Eukaryota > Metazoa > Chordata > Ceratodontiformes > Ceratodontidae > Neoceratodus > Neoceratodus forsteri. Next base: position 1,188,223,961 of record CM057451.1, on the reverse strand, counting down.
CCACTTTGGCTTATGCTGCTGCGAGAATTCTATATGACATCATCCCTCCAGCTCAGCTGAGACTGAGAACAGAGTGAGACAGTGTGAAACCCATTTAACTGGTGTCTCACAAGCTGCCTTTCCCTGCCTGCCATTAGATCTAAGTGGAATTCTAGAAACCCTGGGTGACAAAGGGGTTACACAGTAATTAACAAGGTTGCAGGATAATTTATCCTACATGGGATCCTCATCTGTTGTAGAACACCCCTGATTTCTGTAATTGCCTTTCTTTGTGTACAACCTCTGTAGAATAGTTCTGAAATATATGAATTCTATGTCTATTACAAATAAGGGACTTTTTTCCTCTGGCTAGCTTCAGAATTTCTTCTTTAAAGGGAAACACTGGAAAAGGTACAGATTTCTCCAGTCACTACAAAAATGCCTGATTAGTGCTTTCAAATAGTAACTTTGACTAAATTACCTCTAAATGTTTTTCTAGTGATTTAAAAAGTTTCCCTTAACTTTCACTTTCTATTGCTGGCGGCCACAATCTCATGAGTAGCAGAGAGCTTCCAGAGCTCATTTTATGCTAATATGTCCTGCCAACCAATAGCAGAGGTCAATCAGACAAATTAGCATACAGTGAGCTCAGGAATCTCACTGCTGCTCATAAGATGGTGGCTACCAGCAACAGAAAGTGAAAGTTATGGGTAACTGTATCAAATCATTGAAAAAAAAAGTTGTTACTGTCTGAAAGCATTAATCAAGAGTTTCTATAGTGTCTGGGAAAAGCTGTGTCTTTTCCAGTATTTTCCTTTAACTGTGTATCTCAAAAAATAAGCAATTACTGGTCGTGGAGGAGCCACCTGCTTAGGCTTAGGGGTTAAAGACCAGTATGCCCTTTCTGCTTCCAGAAACCAACCCCACTTATGCTGTAGTATATTAGGAATGAAGCCCTGTAAAAAGTTAATCATGTTGTACCCCTCAGCACCTTCTGGTATTTCAATAAAGAAAAGATTATTTCGCTGACCCCTATTCTCTAAATCGTCAATTTTTTGCCACAGTAAAGAAATCTGAGAATGGTAAAAATCCATGTAATCATCCAGCCCAGTGACAGTTTCTTCAGCTGTAGCCACTCTGCTTTCTGCTTCAGTTAATATGTGGGCAAGACCCCCTATTCATAGAGTTAACAGTAACCTTTATACTGCAGATTTCAGCTTTTATTATGTCCTGATTTAATGACATGGCTTGTAGCATGTTTCTTATTTGTGTCATTTTAGATTATTGCTGCATGTAATTTGAATTGTCCGTGCAGCCCCCAGACGCACTGTCAACAGTTAGATCTGTGGCTTCCATAACTGCCATTTTGACAGGAAATACTCAGATATCTGTAAAAACTGAACAGATCCACTGATTTTCGTGCTGTTTTCATCCAAATGTGCCACAGATGTTCCGGAGCCGAATTTCTCACACAATATTTATTGCCACCTGTTTTAAATTATATACATTTAAGCAATAACGCTTGACCAGGGGTTATGGTAATGGTCTGTTTATCACCTTCTAGGGGTGTACTGTGGCACGAGGTGTAGCTGAGTGCCACGTGCCCCTGGAGGGTGATTAACTGACCATTAACATAATCCCTGGGAGTGCATTCTTGCTATTGTAATAAAACATGTTTTTAAACAGTGTTAAGCCTTGCTCAGCGTGTGGCTAAGCTCTACATGTATGCTAATAAAAGATAAACATTAGGCTGGTAGAATGTTTGCAGCCAATCAGAAAGCTCAATTTCTCAGACCCTTTTTATAATTCAGATTCTTGCTGCCGGGATGTGCTGTACCACAATTAGGCTATCTTTCTAACCATGGCTGGTGCTCAACCCCCCGATATTGTGATCCCTGAGTACCAAATCTTTGAATTCCAACGATTTCAACCTGTCATAGTGGTATGATGTCACTTCTTGTTTTATACGTTTAATTTGTGCTGAGTAGTCATGGGTTGTCTCATTCTGAAAGGAAAAGAGTGCATTTACCTGTTTTCTTAGTGATTCACATTTAGATTGTTTGTAATGGCTATTAGTTCATCTACAGACTGAAAGAAGCAGATAAAATCTACAGTACTTTACATTGTTCCCACCACTCAATAGGTGAGTTGTTTAGAAAAAAACACAGACTTCCTGGCTGTAAGAATATCTATTAGGCCTTGCAAAATGACTTGGTCCTCTAATAAGGTAATATTTAATCTCCAATAGCCTTTACCCATAGCTACGTCAGGGGAAGGAGAGATTCTGATCTGTAAAAGGACATGGTCTGATACAGCTACAGGCAAAACAAAGGAATGGGTTACAGTAAGACACAGAGACAGAAACCAATAATCTATCCTAGTAGCTAGTGTGCCTCAAAAATAGGTGTACTGTGGGCTATTATGATGGAGATGTAAAACATCGGTGAGTAGGGTCTGGGGAAAGTAGCTTATTTAAAAAGGCAGCATCCCAGAAAACTTTATCAGTCTTTAAACCTCTGTCAGTTTTAAACCTGCTGTAATTAAAATCCCCTCCCATCAGTATTGCCTTAGACGTGTACAAGTAGGGTTGAATCAGGGTTAGAAGCTCAACACATCCTGTTTTACTTTGGGGAGCATATACATTTATCACCCTAAAATTTTGTCCTTCAAGAGAGATATCCAGCAATAATGCCTGACCAGGGAACACATCTATCGTTCGGGTGATCTTAATGGATGGGCTATTGACACAGATGCCTACCCCCTGCAAGGGTTACCTACCTACCAATGGGTCAAACCCCAAAGCCATTCTACACTGGCAGTTTGTATCTCATGCACTGTCGATAAATGAGTGTCCTGAAACAAGCATATACTGTATCATATTTACAGTTCATAAAATACACAAAGGTAGACCTTTTTCTGTCAGATTTTAAACTATTGACATTTAAAGAGGCAAGTAAAAGTTCATAACCCTTAGGGTTGGGTCAATCAGTCCAGGATTTTTTTCCCTCAGGCCTATTTTGGTCCCCATTCTCTTTTTTGGGGGGTTCTCTTTTTGTTTGGGAATGTCTTCTCCCTCTGAGGCTCCATCAATCTGGGATGAATGTCCCGTGGAAGCATTGGAATTGAGTTCCATCTCTGTTTCCCCCATTGCAGGGTGGATAATATGTTCTGTAAGGAAACTGGGTTTTTAGGAGTAAGTTTATGGTCAACATTCTTTGCCTTGCCCTTAGGAACAATCTGACAGGGGAGTTCCTCAGGGTTGGGAGGGGAGCATTTCCCCATTTGAAGGTACCGTTTCAGGTATAATAGGCAGAGTTGAGGAGTGTTCCAGAACTAAATTTGAATCAGTGTCCACTGGGACTAATAAAGTTGTGGAAGATGGTACTGTGGCAGTGGGCATTGAAACAGGATTCATAGGGGGACCTTGTCTAGTGTGCCTTGGGTCTCTTCTGATGGTGCAGCAGTCATACCCCTGTTGGTTTGTCAGGTAGCCTTGTTGATATAGAAGTCTTGCCCTGTGAAATCTGCATTCTTTGTATTATGGGCTGTCCAAGGGCAAATCTGGAAAGAATGACCACCCTCATCACAAAGGTGGCATGGGGTGTTGCTGTACAATGAAACCCAGTGGCTCACAGAACCACATCACAGACACTTTAGAACTTCACATGCATTACTGATGTGGCAATGGGAGCCACACTTGTAGCAGGAACTGGGCTTCCCCCGATAAAACAAGATCCCCTTGTCCTGGCCCTGGTAAAAACAGTTGTTCAGGTGCTGAATCCCTTCATCATCCTGTCATAGCTTTACTCTGACCTTCCACCCCCCAGTGCAGGATCTTTCTCCATCCAGAATAGTGTCTGGTGTACCTTGCAGGTCACGTTTTTTCCCCAAGCCAGAGAGCAATGTCAGTAACATTCACACCTTCATTATGGAATAATATGGTGAAGAGTTTGAAGGTGGTTTTGGTAAAGGGTATTGCTTGAAAGGGAGACCACAGGGAGAATCTGCTTTTGATTAGTGTACACAGTCCAAAAATGATCTGGAAGAGTTGCTGATTGAAAGCTGATATCGAAGGTTGTTTCCCCTGCTGCATGAATAAATGCAGACACTTCTGAGAGGGGTAAATCACAAAGCCTACTTTAAAAGTTGTTTCCCCAACATAGAAACGATTTGGAGGAAGTTCTAATCCTCCAAGGTACCCAAGTCTCACAACATGCCATCTTTTAGCCTGCTCCAGAGGTTTCTGAAGCAAGCTGGCATAGGTAACAACTGGGAGGTTTGTTTAGCATGGTTTGATGTTACATGCAGTGGGGGGTACTTTAGACACAGCGTGTACCACTGGGGCAGATGCAGAGGATTGCATGCAAACCATCAAGGCTTCAAAGAATTCTTCAGATACAATTTCAGTAGGGAAAAGGGAAATACCTGTAAGATCGGGCTATACCTGAGATCCCAGAGCAGATGGCAAGGTTACTTGTTGAAGTCATTCTGTTTCTAGGGTGGCAGCTGGTGCAAGTAGGGGATCTTTAATGATGCCAGGTGAATTGTGTGAAGATCCAAGTAATAGGATACTGGGGTCAGGGACCCAGTTCCCTGAAGGAGTTTTGGCTCATCCAGCATTTTGTAGAGCTTTTTTGGGGGACCAGGTGGCCGTAGTTGTGGCTGCTGAAGTGCTTGCTAAAGCTAAGTGCTGCATAGGAGTATCTGGGTCTTTATGCTGCAGGGAGCCAAAAACAAAAACTTTGGGTGTAGATGAGGATGCCGGTGAGTTATCTGGTTGCCATTTTCATTTCTTTTCCTCATCTAGTTTCAGGATTTCCTTCTGGTAGTCATCTTCCATAGCGCTTATTTGAGCAAGTAGTGCTGTTTTTTTTCTGCTGTAATTCTATGTGTAATTTCTGTTCCACACTCAGTAGCGCAGTCACTTCCATAGAAATGTCAACTACTTCAGTAGCCTCTGTGGGCATAGAAATATTAAGTAAGACCATTCCTGGTTGATTTTCTGAGGTGTTTTGCTGGCCATCCATCACAGGATGCCTCCCCAGCCACCTGCACCTCTGTGTCCTTCTGTAGTTCCATGTACAGTGAGGGATCCATTGCTCCGTGGACAGAACTACAGAGTCCCATGCTGCAGAGAAGGGGAATTTTTTATTCAAAACTCAAAACAAAATATACAAAATGGTATTACTTCATACTAAATTAGAATAACAGAACATCAAAACCATAAAAAAGTATTACATCATACCTGAACCATAAACATAAGCAAGTCACATTAAGACAAAAAACCCTCCACTTTCCCACAATAAAAGTAGATGAATTTTGTTTTCTTCAATAACAAAAGTGTAAATAGGAACACACAAGTAAGAATCAAGAGAAGCCAAACTTCACATAACACATACTGTAGCCAACTACAGATCAGAAGATAAATACTATTCATTAAATCATATCATAGAACAGTAATACAGCCCTGTTACACAGAATCCCCTTCCTTCATCCAATTTTTGTAGTCATTGTGGGCTGTGCATACTATCTTAAACTTATAATAACCACATGTCTTTCCATTTTGTCAGTTATTTATTAACTCTCCCTAGAGGATGCATGTAGCAGAGCTGCTCGTATTCATCACCTAACCCCACTTCCTGCCCTTCAAATTATAACCAAGCAATCTTTCTCCACAATACATCTGCCTGTGCCTTAGGTAACCTTCTATAATCAGTCTGCTTAACTGTTCTCAGAGTGCTTTCTATCATTAATATAAAAGACAGTGGTATAGTCAATAACTGTTGCATCAAGAATTGATACCTACCTTGGCATAATAAAGAATTTGAGGCATGCAAAAATGACATTCAAAGTACTTGGGTGAAATAGTTGTAGACTCCCTGAATAATCCCCAAATGTAAGTGCTTCATATGAGAGATGTACTAGCCCAGGCCACTGCCATCTAGTGGGCACATACTGTACCAACTTCTGTGTTTCTGGACACTCAAACTTATTTTTGTGTGTTTCTAGTATCAAACCACAGCCCTCTCTTAAACAATATATGTCCTCTAGAGATTTATATCGTAAGTTACTCCTGACCCCCAGTCTGCCATGGCAACCTAACCAGACAACATCCCAAGTTTTCACTGAGACACAATCCGGGTGTGTTTAGTAACACTCCATTGTCCTAACATTCTTAAGGATGAGCTTGCGTACTCCAGGATATTTAATAATAATGTCAATTTAGGGGCAATGCCCTCCCACTTGTCACAATACTTAAGAAATAAGAGTTGTGTCCATTCTTGTCTTGGGTTAAGATTCTCTTCCCATAATAATTTAATAGTTGAAACCAAAAAAAATGAGTGGAAAAACGCCACCGGATTTAGCATTCTCAGACCCCCCTTTTTAATTGGAAGATATGCAAAATCTCATTTGACCAGATTGAGTCTGCTCCCCCAAACCATTTGAAAGAAACAACTTAAATGCCTAGTTTCTTAAACTAGTCAGTGGAGGATATATTTAACTCAAATATGTGAAGATGGGTAAAAGAAATTTTTTCGTTGTCAATACCTTTTTTGTTTTGAAAACTTCCGTGTTTTCCAAATCTGAACTTTTGCTTCACATAATCGTATTTTTTTCTCCCAGTTTATCATTTGTAAATCCTCTGAACCAAAGTAAATACCAAGAATGGGCACTGGACCTGTAACTATGGACATGTCTAAAAAATCCATATTCTGAAACTGACTCCCCCTCTGCTCCTATCTGCACTACCTGACATTTTTCTTTATTAATTTGAGCACCCGACCATTGGGAACATTTTTCCGACATCCTAAAACATTCCTGTCCTGCTTCAGATGTTTGAACAAAACAACATATGTCATCCGAATAAACCATTATTTTTTGTGCAGCCTATCCATACCCTGGTGACAAACCTTTAATTCTTGTATTCATCATTATCATTCTTACCACTGGATCCAACGCATAAGCGTATAATAACAGGGGGAACGGACAATCCTGAATTAATCCTACTCTCTATCACTGGTTCTCCAAATAAGCCATTCACTTGAGGAATAATGTTCGAACCAGTAGCCAAGGTTTTCAACCATAACATGAAATTCCCTTTAATACCATACATAGCCAACACTTTAAATAGATATCATGCACAACTTTATCGAACGCCTTAGCTTGGTCAATAGCCATCAGGAAGCCTTGCACCTTATTCTGCCCGCCATATTCAAAGATGTCTTTCAACAAAGTGAGATTAGCTATGATATTACATTCTGGGATTGAACACATCTGAACAGGGTGTATTAAGACAGTGCTAATTTTTTGTAACCTAGCACAGAGAATTTTGGACAAGATTTTATAGTCTGTACTTAACAAACTAATAGGCCTCCAATTGCTTGACAATTGTCTACTTCCTTTTTTATACAAAAAGATCATAATTGTCTCCCCGAAACATGCATCCTCTGACAGACCTTCTAAAAATTCATTACACTACTTCCAAATGTTGTAGTAGAGGATCAACAAATTTCTTAAAGAAACCACTCAGAAGCCCATCAGGCCCTGGTGATGATCCCTCCTTCAATGATTTAATTGCCCATTTAATTTCAGATTTTGAAATGTTGGCATTTGGGTCAGCTAAATCCATCCCATCAATCTGGGACACCTCTAAATTCCCCAATTCTTGCCTCTGGAATATCTTTTCTGATGCTCCCCCAAATGACCATCTCACATGTTGATGTACAATCTGTAAAACGTCCATATCTTTAACTTTTATGTTCCCCTCTTCACTCTGCAAACTAGACATTAAAGTGGTATCCAGCCTGTATTTGCAGGCTGAAAACGGATCTGAGCTGGGTTGATTCACTGTCCCATTCTTCATTTCTGCTTTTAGAGAAGCTGCCCTATTATATTGAAAGGAAAACATTTTGTCTTTCAGAAGTTTTATATGACATGTATTGATATAGACAATTTCTAAGGTCTAGATATCATATGTACTCTGTGTTAGATTTTATCCTCCCTAATTGTATCAATAAATTCCAGATATCATTTTTAGTGTCCACCCACCATTGCCAATGAGAATCGCATAGAGGAGTCGCTCTTTGCCTAATCTGCAAAAGATTGTCTATTTCTGTCACTGTTTGCTTTTGCTCTAAAAGGGCCACGTTCATTCTCCACCTCTTAGGACGTGAGAGTAACTGTGGAGGAATGTGTGCCATACTAACGTGACAATCCAACAATAAACGATCTGTAAATTCACAGGGTTGGATTTTAAAAGTATGTGGGATTAACAGTCTGGAAACAAATATGTAATCTATTCGTGTTGCAAATCTACTCCTAACATAGGTGTGACCTCCAGTTTTATGCAATTTGTGATTTGCATCCACAAGATTTGCTGTGTTAAGGATGTTTTTCAGCACACTAGCATCACAGTACACTTTTCTTTGAATGTTGTCCTGTATTTTAAGATCAATGCCACAATTCATGTCTCCTCCCCATATTATATGACAAGTTCTGTACAAAAAAGGTCGGATTGCTTCGAATAAATCAATTTGTTCTGCCTTTGTTTAGGGGTGCGTAAGTATTAATAAGTCTGAGCTGAATAATAATAATTTTATTTATAGGCGCCTTTCAATTGCCAAGGCACCGTACATAAATAACAGATCAAAACAATAAAAATCATTAAAACATACAACTGAATCAAAATAGTCATTTCAATCAATGTTCTAAAAATGCAGTTTCCTGTAAAAAAGTCTTCAAACCTCTCTTGAAGCCCTCCCCTGACAATGCCGGAATGAGCAGTCTAGCAGGAGTGCTCTTCCGGGAGCAATATCAACTAAGCTGTGCAAATTAAAGTCAGTTCCCCTAAACATAAAGCCTAAGCCAGACAGTGTGTCAGTGCCAAACGTCTAGTAGGATAGACCCTACATCCATCCTCCTTTTGCCTTTTCACCAAGAAATATTGAGTAAAGCCGTGTTTCTTGTAGTACAATATCATAAGCCACTGAATGTAAAAATGCCAAGACTGATAATCTTTTTTTATAATTCTTAGTGCTACAGACATTGAGAGGAAATATGCAGCATAGACATTAAAACTAGAAGTAAGAAACTACCCTTTCATGTTTTATTTCTTTTGTTTACCTTTGTCTGGTGCTTTTCTTTTTTTTCCTTTCCCCTCTTAGTCGTGAGGGGTAAGGGGGTTGTCTCTTCCTCCATGTTTGAGACCATTTCAGACCATGAGGAGATTTCTGATTCTAGATCTGACTTACCTTCTGTGGACTGGAGAGGTTGAAAAGCATTTTGTACAGATATTTGGGCTGGTTGTGCTAGCAGTTTTAAGGATGCCCTAGTTACTCTCCTAGCTTTTGGGAGCTGAAAATTTGAAGGAGGGGGAAGGGAGACCATGGGGGCTTCACAGCTGTCCCTTTGAGTAGTACTGTGTTGGCTACTCTCATGATGGTCTGGTTCTTGTATAAGTTGTATGGTCTGCTGATGGATCTGCCTGGTGACCTGTGTCCCAGGGGGAATGTGGGTACCAAATGTTCCCTTTGTGTATCTTCCCTCTGGGGGCCTGTCTGACTTGCATCCCCTTGTGGAGTGTTAACTAAGTTTTCCTGGTTCAGACCATCTATTCTATTTTGTCCCACCCACGGACATTGGTGGTACACATGGTCTGTCTCATCACATAAACTGCACTTGTATACATTTGTGCATGCCATACTCTCATTTCAGCCTGTCACAAGTGCTACTGAGATGTGTATGTGACCCACATTTATAGCAGGCCTTGAGCTGACCCACATAAAAGCACACCCCTCTATCTTGGCCAAGAAAAAAGCTATTTGGGATATGTTGTATCCCTGCATCAGTTTGCAACAGTTTTATTCGGAATCGCCACCCACCCATCCAAATCCCCTCCAAATCAATAATTGGTTCAGGTTGCTCCAAAACTGAACAATTATTCTGCAGACAAAACAAGATATTGTTAACATTTACTCCCTCATTACAAAATATTACTGTTATCATTTCCAAAAGAGGTTTTGTCAATGGTATAGCCATGAGGGGAGCTGACCATAACATATTATATTTGGTCCAGAATCTGTCCAGACCAGCATGCTGTCGGAAGCTTATGTCAAATGTGTCTTCCCCTGACATGTGTATCAATGCATATATTTCTGAGGGGAGGAATAGCATCGAACCTTTGAGAAGCCTACTGGCCACAAAGACCCTGTCCGGGTGTTCTGGTAAATCCCCTCAATATCTCAATCGCACCGCGTTCTTTCTGGGTGCCTGTGTGAGTTTTTGTCAGAATAGCACTGAAAACATTGGGCCCTATCTGCGAGACCTAACTCAGTCTCAGGAGGAAGCTGTATTGTCATCAAAGTCCTCTGCTGGGCTAGTATTCCCCAATCCTAAACCTGAGGGACCCTCTCCAGCACTACCGCATACCTCATGCTCAGAGGTCTGAGAAGAGTGTGCTGCAGGGTTTAATCCTTCATCTCTATCCACTTGCTGGCTAGGTCATGGGGAATGCACTCCTGACTCCACTCCCTGGGCCCTATGTTCCCCCAAGTTCATAGATACTTGATTATCAATTGCCTGTTGTACTGCTGAGCTTTCCCCGGTAACCACAGAAGTGTCGCTCATCTTTATTGATACCTTTGTCTGTTGTTCCCCTGTTTGCTCCCTGTGAGAAGTAAAATCAATCCATTGTGAATCCAGGAGCCACAACTGGGAGATGGCCATACCTGGCTACAACATATTCAGAAGAGACAGGGCAGGTAGAAAGGGAGGAGGAGTGGTACTGTATGTGAAAAATGACATAAGGGCCACAGAGATCCAGGAGGAACAAAATGGGGGAGAGATACTGTGGGTTAAGCTGAAAAGGAAAATGGGGCCAGCCATCCGCACAGATGTGGTCTATAGACCACCAGCCCAGGAGGAAGAAACAGATAGGGAGCTGATGCTAGCCATCCAAAAGATGGCAGACATGGGTGAGGTAGTACTGGTTGGAGACTTCAATATTCCAGACATGGACTGGAGCATCACAGCAGCAGCATCAACTAGGAGCAGATTTATCCTGGACTCCCTTCAGGGTGCCTTCCTCAAGCAACTGGTCATGGAACCAACTCGGCAGAAGGCAATACTGGACCTTGTGCTCACAAACAGGGACAGTGTGATGGGGGTAACAGTGACCACCAGTCATTGTGGTTTGAAATCACAGAAAGAGTAGAACCAAACCACACAAAAACACGTATCCTGGATTTTAGGGGGACAGACTTTGGGAAAATGGGGAGATACTGAAAGAGGTATTAAGGGGAATGGGGCAGGAATCAGGGGTTGAGGAACAGTGGGCAGTATTTAAAATGGGGATTACAAGAGCAACAGAATTATGCATTAAGCAGGTTAGCAAGAGGAAAAGGAAGAGGATACCATTATGGTTTTCCACAGAGGTAGCGAAGAAAGTGAAAGCCAAAAAGATTGCATTCAAGCAATACAAAAAGACACAGGCTGAAGGGGATAGGGAGAAGTACCAGGAGAAGCAAAGGAAGGCAAGGAGGTCAGTAAGGGAAGCCAAAGCTCAGACAGAAGAACACATTGAAAAATCAATGGGTAGAGGGGACAAAACCTTTTACAGGTACATAAGTGAAAAAAGAAAGGCAAAGGGAGGGGTAGTGAGACTGAAGGGGGAGGATTGGGGCCGCGTGGAGGATGACAACAGTAAAGCTGACATATTGAACAGATATTTCTGCTCAGTTTCTACTGAGGAAGAGGAGGGTAATGGGTCTGAAGGGAGTACAAGGGGTGAGAATGGTGCAGAAATGGACACAAGTCCCTTTACACGAGAAAGGGTCCTGAAGGAACTGGAAGTAATAAGAGTTGATACAGCAAAGAGGCCAGATGGGGTGCACCCCAGGGTCCTTAAAGAACTAAGAGAGGTGGTGGCTGAACCTCTGGCTATCCTGTTTAGCCGATCACTGGAAACAGGGGAGGTGCCCAAAGACAGGAGGACAGCAGTTGTAGTCCCCTTATACAAAAGTGGGAACAAAGAAGAAGCGGGGAACTACAGACCAGTCAGCCTCACCTCGGTAGTGGGGAAGATCATGGAAGCACTATTGAAGGAGAGACTGTTGAAACATCTGGTTGTCAATGGACTACAGGACCCAAGGCAGCATGGTTTCACCAGGGGGCGGTCATGTCAGACCAACCTTGTTGAATGTTTTGACTGGGTGACTAGGGAGGTGGATCGGGGAGGGCAGTGGACATGGCCTATCTGGACTTCAGTAAGGCCTTTGACACTGTGCCATATAGAAGACTATTACACAAACTGGGGAATATGGGTGTGGGCAGGACAGTAGTGTGGTGGGTAGGTAACTGGCTGGGTGGCAGGACACAGAGGGTGGTGGTAAATGGCTGTCAATCCACAGAGGGAAGAGTGACCAGTGGGTACCACAGGGATCAGTGCTGGGACGGTCCTATTCAACATCTTCATCAGTGACATTTGCAGGACCTAGAAAGGCACAATTTCACTGTTCGCTGATGACACAAAGCTCTGTAATAGAGTAGACACACCAGAGGGTGTAGACAGAATGAGAAGGGACCTGCAGAAACTTGAAGAATGGTCAGGGGTTTGGCAGTTGAAATTCAATGCAATGAAGTGCAAGATAATGCATATGGGGCACAAAAACCCTGGCACAATATATCAGTTGGTGGTGAGGATATAGCATGCACCAAGCAGGAAAGGGATCTTGGGGTTATCGTCTCTGATGACCTCAAGGTAGGAAAACAGTGTGACAAGGCAGCAGGTAAAGCAAATAGGATGCTGGGATGCATAGACTGGGGCATCACCAGCAGGAAAAGGGAGGTCATAATTCCACTATACAAGACACTAGTGAGGCCCCACCTGTAGTACAGTGTACAGTTCTGGAGACCTTACCTACGTAAGGACATAGACAGGGTAGAGAAGGTTCAGAGGAGGGCAACAAAGATGGTACATGGATTGCATCACAAGTCCTGTGAGGACAGGTTGAAGGAACTGAATATGTACTCCCTGCAGGAGAGGAGGGAGAGAGGGGATATGATAGAGACATACAAGTATCTTACAGGGAGGAACAGAGTGCAGGAATACACTATTTTTAAGCAAAAAAGATGTTCCAGGACTAGAGAGCATGGGATGAAGTTGTAGGGAGGACGATTCAGAGGAAACGTGAGGAAGAATTTCTTCACAGAACGGGTGGTGGACAAGTGGAACACCCTGCCAGAGGAAGTGGTGGGGGCTGAAACAATCACAGGATTTAAGAATGCATGGGATAGACATAAAGGAATTGTGGATGTCAGGGGTAAGGGGCAACATACTTCTAGGAAAACATAAACTGAACTTATAAGCTCAAATGGGCAGACTGGGTGGGCCACAGGCCCTTATCTGCCGACACTGTCTATGTATCTATGTATGTATCTATGTTTGCATCCACTCTGCTCCAGATAAAGCTCTCTCCAGTGTTCAGGTTTCAAAATTGAGAGGGCTATCCATCTCTTGCACAGCTGGACTTGCTCAATTTGGAGGGTCCCTAGGATGAGGGGAACTTCTCATCTCTTCCTGCTCAGTCAGGAGCATATTGTTTTGTTCAGGCCACGAGCCTTGTTCCACACTCTCCAGCCCTTCAGGGGTCCCGGTGATACGTCGTCTCACACTGTCCTGAATTAGCAACCCTGCTCCCATCGTATCTCCAGTCACAACAACTACATATTTGACCTCCTTTTGCAAAGCTTTAGCTCCTTCTTTAGAAATCATAGCCATTTCGGGCGTACTCACCCGCACCGCATCCCGTGAATCCCCAGCTATTTCTGTTGAAGTCAAGTCGCAAGTGTCTGTAGTCTGATCGACAATCACCAAATCATCCACTTCCATAAAAAAAATCCAAAACATTTTCACCCGCTTGGTGAAAAGACTCCTCTATCTCCTCTTCTGATGATTGTGTGGCTGCCATCTTGGAAAGGTAACCAACAGCGCCACCTACAAAGAGGGGGAATTTCCCAGTGTCCTGGCCTAAATTTCCCATTCATTAAAAATGCAACCAACAGCTTAATCTAGTTCAATGTCACTTGGTTTCCGTCTGCATCACCCTACACTGGGACAAGGCTGAAAATAAGCAGAATTGCCTAATCCTCCTTTACCAGTCAACAAAAATATAAATAAACTATAACCCATTTTTAGTTGCGCGACCAGGCAAATCACAACAGGCATCTCCTCCAAGAACCAATGGTATGTACATTACCTTTGATAATATCTAATCCTGTTCCATTTCCAGACATTTCTCACAGCTGGTATCACATATGACTTCTGGATTTTGTGGTACGTGACTAGTGAAATGCGTGGTACCATTATGATATCCATCAGTCGAATCACCTTTGATGGCACAACTCCACTACAGAAAATAGCTACAGATAGCAATATATTACCCCAAGGCATATTCCTGTGCTGCTGCTCTCTTTGCCATTTAAAGGAGTGATCATTTGGTCATGTGCTTAATATTGAAACCACAATTCCTGTTGTCTTTCTTATTTTTGCAAGAGCAGAACTGGCACAAATAGATCTGAGGCAGTATAGTGTAGTGGTCTAAGGCTCTGAGCTGCAAATCTGGTGACATCCAACAGACCAGACCTGGGTTTGAATCCCACAGCTTCCACTTGCATACTGTGTGACCCTGAACAAGTCAATTAATCTCCTTGTGCTCCTGTAAAAAAGCTTTCAGCTTAGTGTGCTATACCTGGTTTAAAAAAAAAAAATAGAACAAGTTTAAAGTTTTTTTTTTTAATTTAGTATATACTTTTTTGAGCTACTGGCAGGTCTCAGCCCCCAGCCCATCCTGGACCCCATCACATCTCAGGACTTACCTCTACCTCTTGGGGCAGGAGATTCTCCCTGGATTGCCCCCCCAGGGTGGAGCCATTGCACCCGGCCACCTCGCACAAGACAGAGAAAGGATTCTGGCAGGAAAGGCTACTAGTATTGCCTCCCTGGCTTACCCCCCAGGGCAGGATGTGGAGTCAGCTGGGCACACCAGAGGCTGTAATAGGTCAAAGGCCCAGAGTGCTACAGTGGTGCAACAGGAACTGGGAGAATGGGAGCCTCACAGAGGTGGCAGCTATCAGTTTTCTTTTTTGGCATTACTCCATGGGGATGGGGACATGCAATGACACCCCATGTCTGCTCTGCCCCCCACAAATGATGGTGCTGGCACAAACATAACCCCAGCCTCCACCATGGGTCCCCATTGTGCCAGACACTCTACCCCCTCCTCCGGAGAAGGACAGCAATCCCTAGGATGCTCAGTCCTTCTCCCCCGGTCGGCCCTCCGATGTCCTGAGTCCGTTCCCAAACCCATGTCATCGGTGTCGCAGATGGGCACCCTGCCCCTGCAGTGGTAGGCTGGCTTAAACAGAACAAATTTTAAATAGAAGTGACAAACAGTGTCTGGACACTAAAAAATATTCATCATCTACTGGTGGTGTTACATCGCTGTGAAGAAAGATATCTGTGGAAGTGTCTTCTATTCTGTTCGTATGATGATTGACATGGCACAAAGTCGGCTCAAAGCCGATATTGTTGTCTGTATTGGTGCTTGAAGATGTACTACTGATGCGATCAGATGTTAATGAAGTTTCAAATGGATAATGCTTACGTCTGTCTCTTCCCTGTCATATTCTTCATCTAACTTGCATTGAGTACCAATAGAAACCTATTTTTTCTTGACATGATACTTGCTGACGTCTGTATTTGTAGGTTCTTTCTGTCAACCTTTTTTGCGTCATATTATTTCTAGGTAAAAACCCACATTTTATGATTGCTTATCTTTTCTAAAATTCATTGATGTTACTGCTTGTCTTATCTTCCTCCTTGCTTATTGTCACTGAAATGCATGGTAATGTATGGTTATACCAAGCCTTGTTATGCTTCAAATCCTTGAACTAATCTTACTGCATATTTCTTGAACATTAGAAATACCCTTAAACAGTGCAGCCTCGTATGATGCAATAGTCTCCTCTACTCCCACTGCACAATGAGTGACTACATAGTGATGCGGGTGTTCCTAAGTCCAGGAAAGACGCAGTGGGAGTTGGTCAAGAAGTGTAAACAAACATGTTTTTTGTGTGGTGAGCAGGCAGTTTTTCACTTTTTAAAAGGAAAAAAAGAATCAGAATCAAACTGTCAGCTGCATTAGCAGTCTCTACAGAATGTGAACTATCATAAAATGTGTTTCTATGTTGATTGCGTGCACACATAGGGTTTTTTCAACTTTACTGCATATCTTGGGCATGTTTGGGAATTTTTTCACCAAATTTTCAACATGGGGTTTTTGGGATCCCTACTCATGAATTCTTGAACTGTCATGGCGTTAATCGGCCTGGAAAGGTGATTTTGCGGTCACTGCGCGGAATCACCTTTCAAGACTGGTCAGTGAAACGACAGTGCCAGTGTTCATGAGGTGGGCTCTCAAAAAGCTATGTTGCAAATTTGGTTGAAAAAATCCAAAAAATGACTGTTTTACGAGTGTGCGCTGCACAGTTGCTATGCACGCTCATAACTTTGTGAATTTGCAATATTTTCACACCAGATTTGCAATATTGCCATTTTGTCACACCTCCTTGTGAACAGTACAGCTGTCATTGTTCACATCCTGGCAGAAATGTGTTTTCGCACTTCCAGCGCAGAATAGTGCGGTCACTGTGGGAAATCAGTGTTCGGGACAGATTAAAAAAATGACAGTGACACTGTTCATAAGTAGAGATCCTGAAATGGCTATGTTGAAAATTTGGTAATGATACTCCTTAAAATGACTGTGGTACGAGCGTGCATTGCGCAGTTTGCACGCACGCTCGTAAGTTCGCAAATTTATAATATTTTCACTCCAGATTTCCAAAATTGTCATTTTCCCACACCTACTTATGAACAGTAAAGCTGTCATTTTTCCCATCCTGGCCAAAATGTGTTTTCGGACTTCCTGCGCAGAACAGAGCGGCCGCTGTGGGAAATCACTGTCGGGACAGATTAAGAAAATGAGAATGATACTGTTCATGAGCAGAGGTCCTAAAATGCCTATGTTGAAAATCTGGTGATAATACCCCATCGAATGACTGTGTTACAAGTGTGCGTTGCACACTTTCCACGCACCCTAGTAACTTTGCAGATTTGTAATATTGTCACGCCACATTTTCACCAGTGGAATTTTTCCACACCTCCTTATGAGCAGCACAGTTGTCATTTTCCACATCCTGACCGAAATGTGTTTTCACAGTTCCGGCGCAGAATAACGCAGTTGGGAATCACTGATCGGGACAGATTAAGAAACTGACAGTGACACTGTTCATGAGCAGAGGTCCTAAAATGCCTATGCTGAAAATTGGGTGATGGAACTCCATGACATGACTGTGTTAAAAGCGTGCGTTGACCTGTTTCCACACACCCTTGTAACTTCGCAATTTTGTGATATTTTCACCCCACATTTTCAACAGTGGCATTTTTCCACACCTCCTTATGAACAGTACAGCTGCCATGTTTCACATCATGGCTACAATGTTTTGCACTCCTGTCACGAATAACGCGATTAAGCGAAATCACTGTGTGGGACACAAGATGAGCAGTGAGAGGGGGAGTGACCGAGCTCAACTGAGCTCTATCGGGACTGCTATGGATTTGTTTGTGGGCAGAGAAAGGGCCCAACGCAAAAGCCCAGTACAAAAGGGCGGCCTGCAGCACTGGGAGAAACAGAATAAGAGAGCAAGTGAGGGAGGGGGAGTGAGCGAACTCACCGGAGCTCTTTCAGGACTGCTGCGGATTTCTTTGTGGGCAGAAAAAGGCATCAATGCAGGCAGGGGCCTAGCACAAAAGGTCAGCCTGCAGCGGTGGGAGAAACAGTACCAGCGAGTGAGACACAGGGACTGAGTGAGCTCAATGGAGCTCCGTCAGGACTGCTGAGGATTTCTTTGTGTGCAGAAAAAGGCGCTAATGCAGGCAGGAGTCCTGTACAAAAGGGCCGCTTGCAGCACCAGGACAAACAGACTGAGCGTGTGAGAGAGGGAGACTGAGCGATCTCAACACAGCTCTGTTGGGACAGCTGTGGATTTGTTTGTGGGCAGAGAAAGGGTGCAACATAAGAGTCCAGTACAAAAAGGCAGCCTGCAGCACTGGGAGAAACAGAACGAGACAGCGAGTGACGGAGGGGGAGTCAGCGAATTCACCAGAGCTCTTTCAGGACTGCTGTGGATTTCCTTGAGGGCAGAAGCAGGCATCAATGCAGGCAGGGGCCCAGTACAAAAGGCCAGCATGCAGCAGTGAGAGAAACAGTATGAGCGAGTGAGACAGGGGGACTGAGTGAGCTCAATGGAGCTCTGTCAGGACTGCTGTGGATTTCTTTGTGGGCAGAAAAAGGCACCAATGCAGGCAGGAGTCCCGTACAAAAGGGCCGCTTGCAGAGCCAGGACAAACAGAATGAGCGTGTGAGACAAGGAGACTGAGCGACCTCAACAGAGCTCTGTCAGGACAGCTGCAGATTTGTTTGTGAGCAGACAAAGGTGCCAGTGCATGCAGGGGCCCAGTACAAATGGGCAGCCTGCACTGGAGGAGAAACCAGAATGAGTGAGTGACAGAGGGGAAGGGAGCGAGCCCAACAGAGCTGTATTGTAAGTGCTGCAAATTTCTTTGTGGGCAGAAGAAGGCGGTAACGCAGGCAGGAGTCCAATGAAAAAGGGCAGCCTGCAGTGATGGCAGAAACGGAATGAGAGAGTGTGAGAAGGGGACTGCGTGAGCGAGCTAAATGGAGCTTTGTCGCGACTGCTGCAGATGTCTTTGTGGGCAGACAAAGGCGCCAACAGAGGCAGAAGCCCAGTACAAAAGGGCAACCTACAGCGCCAGGACAGACAGAAAGAGTGAGTGACACAGGGGGAGTGTGCGACCTTAACGGAGCTCTGTCATGACTGCTGCGGATTTCTTTGTTGGCAGGAAAAGGTGCCAACGCTGGCAGGAACCCAGTACAAAAGGCCACCCTGCAGCGCTGGCAGAAATGGAATGAGTGAGTGAGAGAGGGGGAATCAGCAGGCTCACAGACCTGTGTCAGGACTGCTGCAGATTTCTTCGTGGGCAGAAAAAGCCCCCAACAGAGGCAGGAGCCCAGTACAAAAGGGCAGCCTGCAGCACCAAGAGAAACAGAATGCACGAGCGAGAGAGGGGGAGTGAGCCACCTCAACGGAGTTCTGTCGGGACAGCTGCAGAACTCTTAGTGGCCAGAACAAGATGCCAATGCAGGCAGGAGCCCAGTACAAAACAGCAGCCTGCAGCACCAGATGAAACAGACTGAGTGACTGACAGAGGGCCAGTGAGTGTGGTCAACACACCAACACAATCAACATTCGGCGTTGACAAATGCTTGTTTTAAAGAGCTGCTGATGCCACAAAGAAAACTTTGAAAAAAACAATAACTGGGTACAATTCAGCTTGCATTCCAAATATATTATATAGATTTCTCCTCCCCATCTTTTATTACAGAGGGAATTTGCACAAATACATGATCTTTATCTGTTAGAGTTCATCTGCCTCAATAGTATACTCCCTACTTCAAGTCATAATGCTCTGTTGTGACATCACAGTCTGTTACCATGGGAGTAACTGTGATGTCACAAGCAGTGCATTATGACACCTGCTGGGGAGAAAGCAACAGGAATAGATAAACTCTTCAGTAGCAGAGACCCTGTTTTCATGCAAATGGCCTCAGTAATAAATAATGGGGAGGAAAAATACAAAACGAATGTGAAATATAAACTGAACTATGTCTAAATATTATGTTTTGTTTAAGTTGTCCTGAAGGCGTCATCTGCTCTTTAAACTAGGGACTCTTTGAAGCCTAAGGGGGTTGACAGTGTCCCTTTAATATTAGCCTGACATTTAGTGCTCCATGTATGTAGCTGCCATGATTGTATCACAACTTAATGTTTTGTTGTCAGTTTGTACGTGAGAATTTTCTGTAATGTTATGTTTGTCAGTGATGCTAGCGCACTCAGTTGCAGTAGGAATAGGATGGATGATGGGAATTGAATTCAGACAGTTGAGTGTTGCCTCAGGAGGCCCTTCTTTGATGATCATTGATAATGTGCCAACCTCATCAATTTAATCTGTGCAATGCATATTTGTCGCTTCACTAAATGCTGATGATTTCCTTGATTCATCAAGCAAATCCTGGATGGTCTGGAAAATAAAATATAATATATAATCTTTGTCTGTTTATTATTTATGCAATGTAAATTAAAATCAAACTATTTTATTACATGTGTGTCTTTTCATATGCACAATAACACATCTAATAGGGGTTTAGGTCATAAGTAAAGAACACAGATCAAAGATGCTGTGGTAACATTATGTATCGCCAGTACTTCAGTCAGCACACCTCTCCACCACTCACGAGATCATTGATTCTTTAATGTATATGCCTCTATATTAATTACATCTTAATTGTCAACCCCATCGGGGGGATTGGATTTGTTACGAACATATGAACATAACGAAATTTGCCAGCAGATAAAGGCCCAGAGGTCTATCAAGTCTGCTTGAATGTGCAGCTAGCACCCCTTATTCTGCAGCTGCCCCTTCCTTCCACCCTTCCCCTTCATTGACCCTCCCCCTTGTCCTGTCCCATCCTCATTTGAAGCAGTCCACTGTTCTACTGGATAACAGTTCTGCAGGTAACGCATTCCACCCCGCCACCACCCTGTCTGTAAAAAAGTGTCTCCTCATCTCCCTCCTGAACCTTCCTCCCTCCAGTCTCATAACATGGCCCCTGGTGTCCCCCCCCTCCCTTACTTTGAACAGCCCCTCTGTACCCGTCTTGTTTATTCCTTTCATGTATTTAAAGGTTTCAATCATGTCCCCCCATCCCTCCTCTCCTCCAGTGAGTACATGTTCAACTCCCTCAACCTCCTCTCGTATGATAAGTCCCCCAGCCCCTTGATCATCTTTGTCACCCTGCGCTGCAACCCTCCAGTAACTTAATGTCCCTCTTCAGATATGGCGCGGTACTGCACGCAGTACCCAGGTGCGGCCCAATTAATGACCTATACAGTGGCAGAATCACCTCCTCCCTCCTCGAGGATATAGCCCTTGCAATGCAACCCAGCATTTTGTTGGCCTTTGCAGCTGCCTTCTTACATTGTGCTGAGTTGTTCATTGACCCTGTAATGAGCACCCCCAGATCCTTCTCCTCCTCTGTCTGGGCTAGCTGCACTCCCCCCAGCTGGTAACTCCTCCTTGGGTTCTTCATCCCAAAATGCAGCACCTTGCACTTTTTGGCATTAAACCCAAGTTACCAGGTGTCTGACCAGGTTTCAAGCCTTGCCAAATCATACTGTAACCCCTGCTATCCCCCTAGGTAATCCACTGTTGAAATAGTAGAGAATGAAGTGTCAGATTACATTCTCTACTCTCCCAGTGTTGGAAGACCTTATGATTGAGCAAACCAGCTGTCACCAAATGTAGGAATTATGACAATGTGAGCAAGAACGAGAACGACAGTGTGTATGCTGCTAGATGCCAGAAAGATGTGCTTGTTGACATATGGCGCAAGATAAAGCTCTTATACCACCTCAGCTGACTGCACCACCAAGCCTGCTAATGTACGCCTGACTTAAAGAAATTATTCTCTGTGACCCACATGTCAACAAGCACGTTTTGGCATCTAGCAGCACAAATACTGTTGTTCTTGCTCTCGCCCACACTGTCATCATTCCTACATTTGATGACAGTCGGTTTGCTCAGTCATAAAGTCTTCCAACCCTGGGAGAGTAGAGAATGTAATCTGACACTTCACCACCCCTGCCTACAAATGTTTGTGAACAAGATATGGCTGAAGTGTGTTGGCAAGAGTGGGAGGGATGATAGAGGATCGAGCAGCCATCTGGCAGCTCTGCTATCGGGAACTGTGGTGGCTCTTATCTGTCACCAGGCAGAGGCTTGGTGGTAGTGTGATGCATGGAGGTAAGATATCAGTCTGGGGTGGGGGTAGGTGTCACAGTTCTGGATCACATGCACATCTCCACATGCAAGTGTCCTCTATAGCACCATGACTATGAGACATAAGGGAGAAAATAGGAGGAATATGGAGCAGAGTAGGGCTTCACTTCTCCTGTATGGGACACCTTAATCAGTATGTGTCTACTCTGGGTATGTGGGGAGATTGGGTGGAGAATGCCTGCCACTTGATGGCTCTATCAGGGGGAACACAGAGTAACTAGCCCCCAGCTTGGAGAGAGGAATGTGACAGTCAGAGGTGTCTGAAGATATGGCTTAATAGCCAACCGGTCTGGCTGGAAGAATAGGAACCTCTACAGACCCCCAAAAAGGTGTACATGATGCTATGTATAAAACACGCTCAAGAAACATACTGCAAGGAAGCAGTAACAATACAAACTGGGAATGGATTCCAGGGAGGGAGGGGTGGTGCTTGTGTGAGCAGCAGTTAAAACTGTGATAATCATTATAGAACGTCATTTGCAAGCAAGCTTGCTATGGTGTTAGTCATGTGATAATACTACATTTATCACTGTGTTATTAAACACAAAATTACACAAAATGTCAGATCAGGTTACGTGTACAGTATGTCAGTGTTTGCTAATACAAGGCTACAAATTAAACATGACAGTATATGAACTTTTGCAAATTTGTATTTTGGAGGGAAGAAGGGTTCTGTGACACATTATTATGGATAGCAAACAATACAGCAACATATGTGATGGAACGATATTACCAAACAAGTACAAGGATATCAATAAATATTACAGTTAGTTCACCTAATAGTTGATACGACCAGTACACTATGGTGTGTGTGTAGAAATACTACAAGGCAGTGATTATAATAATGGGATGTGATACGTCAGCCAACTCACATCACAAGCGATTGTTGTGTTGTGTTTGGTGCTGGGGAACACCACAATGCATATATAAATAGACAACAGTAATATTGTTCATGGTGTGGCATCTCAATACAGGAGTACAAGCGTATGTTAAACCATAACATCATGTGTAATTAAAGCCATGTCACCAGGGCCGGCCCACCAGTGCAGTGGCAGCGCTACCGACTGCGATACCGATGACTCAGGTCTGTGAATGAGCATGGGATGCTGGAATGCCAGCCATGGGGAGCATGGCTGAGATGGGTGCTCACCTCCACTGGGGAGGGAATGTTCCTGGTCTCCACCACAACACTACCGCCTGAGTAACCACGGGTGGCAGTGCCATGGAGCCAATGCATAGAGAAGAGATTGTGGGCTTTCTGACATCTTGGCATCCAATGCATACCTCTAGCAATGATCGGGGGAAGGGAAGAAAACCAAGGAAAAATACCTGACTATGCAGGATGATGCCCACTGCTCTACCACAGGTCAGGCACTGCTGACTGTCCTTTCTCTCCCCAAGTGACACTTCAGCTCTGCTTGGGGGTAAGAGGTGGTCCCCAGGTGTTCCTTCCCATGGGATTTCATCAATGGGGAACACAGGAGAGAAAGGTAAGTCCAACAGAAGGTGGGCGACAGAGATGGGCAGTGCGTCCATTAGCATTAGGGATAAAGTACAGTAAATTTAAAAAAAAGCTGAAAAGCGAGTGGAGCAGTACAGCCTCAGTCGCCACATCAACAATGCAAATTCTTAAACAAGTTCCACTCATAGGATGAACAGCCTGTGAAGTTGTGTTTAGCTTCATGTAAGACACTATGTCTCAGGGATGGAGTGCGTTAGGAGATGCATCAATTCAGTCTCATGTGTGACAACAGGTTGTAGAGAAGTTGAAGCCAAGGAATTGGCAATGAGGATACTGATGCACTCCAGCACATATGTACACACTATGCATGGTTTGGCACCATAGAGTTGGTTAAACCTGAATGTCAGGGAAGTGCACAACTACTGTATGAGTACATCTGCCCATAACAGCATGCGTAACAAGCCACCATGGCTATTGTTCAAACTGTACTTATAAATTATCCGTCGGTGGGTCTGGTCCTCCATGAATGGCCAGTCTATGGTGAGCCAGTAAAAGGGCATTGGATTCAAGTGAAGTAATGGAGAATGCAGGTGACTTGACAGCGTGACGTTGTCAGGACAGATGCAATCTTGTCTTCCAAGAAGAGCAAAAACTATAGTGAATTTAAAAAAAAACTTGTTTCTATACTTGAAAGACCAGGCCACATCTTTACTCACTACTTAAAATTGCCCATTGCCCGCAGATTGAACGGCTGTACATGAAATGTTGGTGGATGCCAGTGGAGAGCGTGTTGCTGCTTTATGAAATAAAAGTTTTTGCTTAACCACAACCCAAACTATGGGTTTGTTTCCTTGCCACAGTTCTGCTTGTTAGCCACATTTTTGTCCACTAGGGTTGCCGTCTAATGTTGGATCCAGACAAGTCCTACCTTAGCCGCTTTTTCCATGCTCACTAATTTTACATATTTAAAAAAATATATAAAAAAAGCAGTATACCAATCGAAATTACCTGTATTTGTTTCCTCTTCTGGAAAGCAGACCTCTTCTTCTGCAATGACTGCATAACTGCATTGAGTCCTGTGATAACAATAGTTGGCAGAGCACCTGCCTTTAGCTTTTCATTTTGCCTCAAACCATCCTAGTGTTGCCATCTTTACTAGATCGTGATCATATGCAGAACTTATCAAAGTGAGCTGAACATAGCCAAGTGTACTTAGACGGTTTGAAATTCTTGTGTCGGCAGAAATCAATCCATGAATTCTGCATCACTGTGTCATGAAGGAAATAGAAGAAATGTAATCCATTCCTTTGATTTTTGCACCCATACATGATGCAGTATGTAGAAGTCTGCAAAAGTTGCCATTTCTGCCTTATCAGAACTTTCATGAAATTTGGCGACTTTCACGGAAGTTTCTGAGCTTCCACCTGTGGAGGATTGGAAAACTTCTGAATGTTTAGGGTGAAATTTCTCCCTGTTCTACCCCCCAGCTATGTTCTGCCCCACAACATGTTAAGTACCCTCCCCCCCAGGTCGGCGATCAATTCTCCACCCGATTACATAAATAAAACTCACCTGGTGGCTAGTGATCCCTTCCCCCACCTGATCACCTGCCCGTGTCCAACTCCAGATTCTCATACATACTTGTAATAACCCCCCTTCCCCATCCATATCCCCCATTTTTAGTAAAATATCATCCCTGGTGGTCTAGTGGAAATGAATCCTACTCCTTAGTCCCTCCCTATCCCTGGGCCCCAATCCCAATCCTCATATGTCTAAAATAAAATATAACATTATTTTCTAAACTTATTCCCAACCCTAGACTCTGCTATCCTGCCCAACTGCCAGCCTGCTACCAGTCCCGAGACTCAGGACTCAGGGATTTGAATCTGGAAATTGGCACTCCACTGGTAGCAGGCTAGCAGCCAGCCAGGCACAGTCTAGGGCTGGGAATAAGTTTAAAAAAATAGTTGTCTGTTTCATTTCATACATATGAGGACTGGGATTGGGGTCTGGGTATAGGAAGGGACTAGGGAGGGGGTTCATTGTCACTAGACCACCAGGGATGATATTTTACTAAATACGGGGGATAGGGATGGAGGGGGTTTTACAAGTACACTATGCATGAGAATCTGGAGTCTGGAGTAATTGGACACAGACAGGTGATCAGGTGGGGGGATGGCCACTAGCATGTAGGATTGTGTTTTTTATATTTTGTTGGGCACTAGGGCAGCAATGCAGGGCAGGTGGAATTTCCGCAAAAGTTCAGAAATGGATTTCCAAACTTTCGCGGAAGCGAAAGTCTGACTTTCACTTCAATTCCGCCAGTGAAAGTTGTTTTTTTTTGCAGACCTCCAGCAGCATGGCAATATGACAGCAGTGTAAATTATGCAACTCAAAAACACTAACTACAATACTTATACCTAAATAAAAATTCAGAGAATCAAGGTTAATATTAAAATAATAAAGTATGTGTACGCTCCTTGTCAAGGCAAGCTGTGGAATGGCATACTTTTACCTCCAAAACATCCATAAATGTGTTGGGTTTCCCTCCAGTTTAGCAGAGCTGCACTTTATTTGGTACATCAAGCATTCCAAATTTGAAAGTGCGGGCACAGCAATTACAATACATGGAAGGTGAAGACATCAATAACAAACGATGCAGGCACAGACTAATGAGAATATTTTAGGATTTATGACATTGTTAGAAACTTGGCAGAGGAAGAAATCATAAATAAAAGTCTTTAAGCTACCTTATGGCAACCTTACTCATCTCAAGACCTGTCTTAGGCAGATAGACTGGTCCTTGATTTACAAAACTCAAGATGTTGACCTAGCCCTTGATTACTTTATTACTACTTTCAACACTGCCTGTGACACCTATGCACCAGTAAAAAAGTGCAAAATCAAAGCACTCACAAATCCCTGGCTCACAGCAAAGCTATTGGCACAACTCAAAAGTAGGGATCACCTCTGGGCCACTGCAAGAGCTACTGGCACTCTGTAGGACATTCAAAAGTATAAACAGGCTCGCAACCACTGTACTAAACAGATCTGCTTGATGAAGAGCTCCTGCTTCAAGAATGCCCTCTCCAACTCCTGGGGCGAAGAGAAATCCTTCTGGGACAACATAAAGAATATCATGGGTCAGCAGTCCAAATCCTCTCCTACAATAATGAATGTGGATGGAACCACTACATTAGACCCAGAGATCATTGCAAACACCCTAAATGATACCTTCACGGACCTTAGTGGTGTCCTCTCATCTGATTTCTTCACTGATGCTGACCCTCCAATTTCTACTTCTACTACTGCCTCTCCAACCAAACCACCCTTCCATTTCAAACTAGTAAAGGCACATGAAGTCTATAAATATCTAAAGAAGGCCACTTCTAAGTCCCGAGCAAGCAGCGACACTATTGACCTTAAACTGTCCTCACTCTGGAGGAAGTACTGCTCCCTCTCACAAAAATTTTCAATCTCTCCCTCTGCTACAGCCAATTCCCTAGGAAATGGAAGGCTGCAGTTGTCACTCCAGTGCACAAAAGTGATGATAAGTCACGGCCTGGTAACTATTGCCCGATATCAATACTACCATCTCTCTCTAAGGCCCTTGAACGCTTGGTGGCGAAACAACTTTCAGACTACCTGGAAAAGCACAACATCCTATGCACTCAGCAGCATGGATTTAGGAAAGGGCACAGCACATTGACTGCCCTACTTGAATTCTCAGGAGCAATCCACAATGCCATGGACAAAGGAAACCTAACTGGAGCAGTCTACATTGACTTAACCAAGGCATTTGATACAGTTCACCATGGCCTACTTATCAAACAACTTCTATCCCTAGGGATCTCGCAGGGTCCTGGTGACTGGTAAAAAATTACCTTGCTCAGTGCTCGCAATCTGTAAAAGTAGCTGGAGTTCTCTCAGACTCAAAACCGGTTCACTCAGGAGTTCCCCAGGGATCCATCCTGGGCCCCCTCCTTTTCAGCCTTTTCCTAAACTCCCTCCCCAAATCCTCCTGCCCTGAACAATTAATCCTCTATGCCGATGATGCCGTGATTCTTGCCACTCATAAAGATCCGAACCTCTTATGCCTCAACCTTCAGCATGCTTTTTCCAAAGTTGAGATGTGGTTCCTTGAACATAAGCTGGTTCTAAACCACAAAAACTAAATCCATGCTCTTCTCTAACCCATAAAACAAGAAATGGCAAGTCCCACTCACCATTAATACATACCTGGAAATACCCTTGAACAAGTACCAATTTTCAAATATCTTGGAATCAACTTTGATCAAGGCCTAGCCTTTGCAACTCACATTGATAGTACAGCAAAAACTATTAATCAGCGAATTGGGATTCTGTATCGGAACCGACAGCTTCTTACCCATTCTGCACTGAGGATTGCTATCCAATCTTCTGTCATCTCAGTCGTTGACTATGGCTTAGTTATATATGGATCTGCCACTACTACAGCACTTAGTCACATTATAACATCCCTAAATAAGGAAATAAGGCCTGTCGGCTGCTCACTGGTGCACATCGACGTACCCACACATGTGAACTCTATGCTGACTCAGGTTGGTTGCAACTCTCAAACCAGATAAAGTACCTTACCTGCCTGATGGCGAAAAAATCCACTCTGGGCCTCATTCCACCCTGTATCCAAGACCTGTTATGCCCGAGCGCCAGCACCCATTTTACCAGAAGATCAGAACACCAGCCTCTCCAAGTCCCCCGATGCCGGACTTCTCAGGGACAAAGATCATTTGCCTATCGTGCCCCAGCTGGCTAAATGCCCTCAGCACTCATATTACTGCCTCCACCTCTCTAGGTATTTTCAAATCAAGGCTTTCTCTCACCTTGCCACCTCCAGCTCCTGTGACTGCCCTGATTAAACCTCCTATTTTCTCACTACCGCCCTGTTCTGTTATCTGACAAAGACATGTTTGGGAAACCTTTTCTTCTGCTATTGTCTGCTCCCACACCTTTCACTTAACCCTCTGTTCTGGACTTTTTCCCTATTTGTTTCTCCTAATCTGGCATGACCTCTTCTTGTAATAATAATGTGATTATTGATATCTCATGTCCTTTTGCACAAGTGATTTGATATGTATTCGTATATGTTTTCTTGCTCTTGACACAACACAAATTGTTGTGTTATCTATGTAACCTTTTGTACTGTACCTAATTGACGTGGAACCTTTGTAAAAGAGCCTCTGGCTCAAAGGTAGTAATTCCTAGAACAATAAACTAAACTAAACTAATATGTGTGATTCAGGGATAAGGGACATGGTTTATGGTACAGTGTGATATAATGGCTGAGGTCCTGCCATTATGAGCCTTTTACACTCATTTTGCTATGTGCATTAAAACTGTGAATAAAACATTTGCTGTACAGTTTTAGCAAGTGAAATGCTTAGACAGAAATGCACTTTTCAGTGTGCTTTAGTAATTTTACACACCACAGAAGCACAGCTGCA
This sequence comes from Neoceratodus forsteri, assembly GCA_016271365.2. NCBI lineage: Eukaryota > Metazoa > Chordata > Ceratodontiformes > Ceratodontidae > Neoceratodus > Neoceratodus forsteri. The sequence goes on along the minus strand of CM057451.1, from coordinate 1,188,195,001 downwards.
AACACACTGCTCGATTTGCCTATTCAGTGCGACTCGCTCCAGCAACGTTGGTACTCTAGAACTGTACACATGATCGTGCACCGCTGCTGAATGAGTGGTGACCAGGAATATCAATAAAGAATAGCTATTTCTACAAATTGCTAGGTTTATTTATGTCTTTGGTAACCAGGTAGGTGCACTGATCCAAAGGACCATTTTCAGGCACGACCCGAGCCACAGGGTGGCGGCAACAGGAAAACAGATAAACAAGTTATACATACAGAGTCAGGGAAATACACACCCAAACATGAGGTGGCGTGGAAAACAAAAAAATATATACAAATATATAAAAATATACAGTTGCTAACATTCTTTACAAACAACAGTATACAACTGTATACCACTCTTTACAATCAAAAACAAATGTACAAGTGTACAAATATACAGTTGATGATGCTTTTCCATAGACATAGTAGAGTTAGACTAGAGGATGCTGTGGTGGGTAAGGTTTGGGGTGGGCAGGAGGTGAGCCAGGTGGGGGATTAAGGCCCTGACTAATTGTTGAGGATCAGTTGAAGTTGCATGTGGTCTCAGACAGAAGCCAGGCTCAGAGGGTGGATTTAAAGGATAGGTGAGAGGCGGATAGCCTGACTGATGGAGGGAGATGGTTCTAGAGAGTAGGGGCAGAGACAGAGAAGGCATTGCTGCCCATGGTTGTAGAGGTGCGAGGAATTTCCAGTTGGGGATGGAGGGGTCCCTAAGGTCCACCACCACACTGTCCACCACCGCCTCCTGCTTCATCAGCTACTGGCCTCTCTGCGGAATCGGTGAAATGGTTCAATAGCTATCTTGACAACAGGTCCCAATGTGTAAAAATATCAGGCGTGGTCTCCGACACTAAACAGGTTTGCTCCGGTGTCCCCCAAGGCTCCATCCTGGGCCCACTGCTGTTCAGTCTGTTCCTCAATTCCCTCCCCGACTCCACCTCTCAGCAAGTCATACTCTATGCAGATGACACATCATGACCCAAGCCACCTGCAACAAACCCTTCAACACGGCTTCACCTCTGTTGAAAGCTGGTTCAAAGAACATAAGTTAATCCTTAACCAGAAAAAAACGAAGACCATGATTTTCACCAGCCACCAAAACAAGCACAAACACCACCAACTCTCCTTAAACACCTGTCTTGGGGACTCCCTGGAGCAGGTTGACTCCTTCAGATACCTAGGCATCACCTTAGACCCACACCTGTCCTTTGGAACCCATATAACCAATGTCACTAAAACTGTGAATACTAGACTGGGCTTACTCTACCGGCTTAGTCGGCACCTGACTAACGAAACATAGAAAGATAGAAGTTGACGGCAGATAAGGACCGCAAGGCCCATCCAGTCTGCCCATTTCTTTTTTTACCTTATAAATGTGCCATTGGCCTTTGCTCTGTCAGTGGTCTATCAATTCATACTCATCTGTATGGCTCCCTTATGCCTATCCCATGCCTGTTTGAAGCCCTGCACTGTATTCATAGCCACCACTTCCTGAGGTAGGCCGTTCCATGCTTCCACCACCCTTTCTGTAAAAAAGTATTTCCTCACATTCCCCCTTAATCGGCCTCCCTCTAATCTCATGCTGTGTCCTCTTGTCCTGCTATTTTTCTTATATTTAAACATGTTAGACTCTTTCACCTTGTTAATGCCCTTAAGGTGTTTGAATGTCTCGATCATATCACCTCTCTCCCTCCTTTGCTCAAGGGTATACATATTGAGCTCGTTAATCTGTCCTCATATGTCTTTTGATGCAGTCCCTGCACCATTTGGTTGCCCTTCTGGACTGCCTCAATTTGGTTAATGTCCTTGTGAAGGTGTGGCCTCCAGTACTGCATGCAGTACTCCAGATGGGGCCTAACCAGTGTCTTGTAAAGAGGGATTATTACCTCTCTCTTACGACTTGTGATACCCCTACTTATACACCCTAACATCCCCCTAGCCTTACCTACTGATTTAGAGGTCTGCTTGGATGATTTCAGGTCATCAGTGATGATGATGCCTAAGTCTCTTTCTTCCTTTGTGACTGCCAGAAACTCCCCTCCCAGCCTATAGGTGGTTTCAGGGTTTCTCTTCCCTATGTGCATGATCTTGAACTTCTTTGCATTAAATCCCAGTTGCCACTCTTCTGACCATTTTGCTAGTTTATCCAGATTTCTTCTCATTCTGCCCACCCCATCTGGATCATCTACTCTGTTGCAGATCTTGGTGTCATCTGCAAACAGACAAGCCTTACCCTCTAGTCCATCTGCAAGGTCACTAATGAAGATATTGAAGAGAACTGGCCCCAGGACTGATCCTGAAATTTTCCACTTGTGACTTGCATCTCTTCTGACTGTATACCATTTACCACCACTCTGTTTTCTGCCCGTCCAACCAGTTTGCCACCCAGTTGACTAACTTGACCCACCCGAGCCTACCCAGCTTATTTATCAATCTTCTATATGAACAGTGTCAAAGCTTTGCTGAAGTCAAGGTAGGCGACATCAACTGCTCCCTTGGTCCACCACTCTGGTTACCCAGTCAAAGAAATCTATGAGATTAGTTTGACAGGACCTTCCTTTTGTAAACCCATGATGTCTTGGATCCTGTGCCCCTGTGGATTCCAGGAGTTGCACTATCCTTTCCTTAAGGAGTGCCTCCATAATCTTGCCCACTACTGAGGTAAAACTGACTGGTCTGTAGTTCCCTGCCTCCTCCCTGCTATCACTTTTGTGGAGCGGGATCACATGAGCCCTTCTCCAGTCTTCTGGGACTTCTCCTGTGCTCAGAGACTCACTAAACAGTTCTGCTAATGGCTCTGCTAGTTCCACCCTTAGCTCCTTAAGTACCCTGGGATGTATGCCACCAGGTCCCATTGCCTTATCCACCCTGAGCTTCGCGAGCTCTTGTAGGACCCTTTCTTTTGTGAAGGGAGTAGTGCTCACCTCCCTCCCCCCCTGTGTCCATGGTGCTGAGCTGTGGGCCCTGCCCTACCTTCTCTTCAGTAAATACTGAGCAAAAGTATCTATTTAGGATAGATGCTTTTACAGGGTCCTCCTCCTCACATGTTCCCTTTTCCATTGAGCTTAGCAATACCCCTGGACTTTCTCCTTTCACTAATGTATCTATAGAAAGTCTTGTCACCTTCTTTACTGTTCGTGCTAGTGTTCCTCAGTTTGGGACTTTGCCTGCCTTACTGCCTTCCCTGCTTCCCTTAGGCAGTTTGGTATGCCTCCCTATCTTCATCCCGCTGTGTTCCCTTATATTTCCTGAAGGCCAGCCTTTTGGCTCTGACCTTTTCTGCTACTATATTTGAGAACCAAAGTGGTTTCCTTCTTCTTTTGCACTTCCTTTTCTGTCTAACACAATGGGATGTTGCTTCAAGTATTGCATCCTTAATGCTTGCCCACTTTGCCTGTATCCCCTCACCTGTGTCTCTTTTTGCCAGGGCTAGCTTAACTCTGTTTGCCATCTTATCAAAGTCAGCTCCTCTGAAGTCCCAAATCTTTGCCTTGGAATGGGATGATTTAGATGTAGTAGCCAAATTGAACCATACCATGTGATCGTCACTGGCCCCCAGGTGACCTTCTACCTGGAGATCTGTGATCCCTCCCCTGTTAGTCAGTACTAGATCTAGGATAGCCCTGTCTCTTGTGGGTTATTGTACCAGTTGTTTGAGGCCCTCCCCCTGCAGGGAATCCATCATGTGTCTAGTTCTGGCAGATGTTCCTGCTGGTATTGACCAATCTGTATCCGGCATGTTGAAGTCTCCCATTATCAGAACCTCCCCTTTAGCTGTCATGTTTTGTATATCTTCTAAAAGTAATGTGTCTATGTCCTCCCCCTGGTCTGGGGGCCTGTAGACAACTCCGATTCTTATGGCTGTCCCATTTCCTGTTTCCAGCGTGACCCACAGTTCTTCTGGCTCCCTATGTGTATTCTGAATTTCTGTAGCTTTGATATTTTCATTGACATACAGGGCCACTCCACCCCCTTTTGCACCTCAGTCTCTTCTGAACAATACATAGCCAGGTACTGAAGTCTCCCAAGTGTGGTTACTGGTAAACCACGTCTCACTAATTGCTACTATGTCCAGTTTAGCCTCTGACATTATTGCCTGCAGGTCTGGGATCTTATTTCCCAGGCTGTGACATTTATTGTACATGATTTTCCATTGTGATTTGATTGTGTTAGTTGTTGGGTGAGGTTTGGCATTTCCCTGTGCGTGTTAATGGGGAAGCGGTTTTCTTACCTGGTGATGCAAATGAACTGCAAACATGCTGAATCCTGTTTGACCACTAGCTGAGGGGAGGGTGTTCTTCCCATTCGACGTATGGGTGCTGCACCTCTCCCCATTTGCTAGTTTAAATATTCTGCAAAGACATCAAACTTCTGCCCCAATGCACTGACTCCCTCCTTAGTCAGATGCAGTCCATCAAATTTAAAGAACTTTCACTCCCAGAACTGTTGCCAGTTCCCTACAAATCTGTGTCCTTTTTCCTGGCACCAGCCCTTGAGCCACAGGTTTAGCTCCCCTATCTCCCCTTCTCTGACCTTCCGTCCATCTTGCTGCAGTTCAAAGCTCCATCATCTCCCAGATTGACTATGGTCTTGTCATCTATGGCACTACCACTACCACTGCACTCAGAAGGATTACTACCACTCTAAACAAGACCAAACGGCTCACACACACCTGTGACCTCTACTCACAAGCTAACTGGCTTCAACTTGATAATAGAATTCAGTACCAAACCTGCGTGGTTGCTAAGAAAATACAGTTGGGAACTGCCCCTCTTGGGGTCTGTTCACTCCTTCAAATGAAAACCAGCTCCAGAATTACTAGGGGATCAAAGCCACAACTTTTCCGAATCCCTCGCTGCCGCACAGCCATTGGCCAGCGTTCATTCACCTACAGGGCACCCACTTGGTTTAATGGTCTTGCCAATAACACTATCAATACCACTGGGCTAGGGACCTTCAAATCCAGGCTCCGAAACTCCCTGGTCGCTTCCAGCATCTGCGACTGTCATGGATAATGTCTATAGAACACCGCTCCGCTACCGCTCTCCTATATCTAGCTCCTTACATAACGCACTTGCCCTAGTTTGGCCTCTGCCCCACCTGCTCTCCAGCACCTGACAATGCCATCTTCCTAGCTGCTTCACCCCACCCCCCCTCCATATCCTTACCTACCCCCACCTCTCCTCTCTTCTCGTTTGCTTACCTCCCACCTTTGCCCCTCCCATTTCTTTCTACCACCCCCTTCCCCCTCTTGTCCGCTTCCTTTCCACTTTACCGTCTCCCTGTCTGTTCATAATTAATTTGATATCCTTTACCCTTATTTGTGTAACAATTTTGTCTATTGTTGTGTGATACCAATTGTCTTGACGTGGAACCTTTGTAAAAGAGCCCTGGGCTCAAAGGTAATTGTAATCCTAGAATTGAAATAAATAAATAAATAAATAAGGTGTCGGGGAACCACCCTATGAGCCAGGAGGGTGGAGTAGGGTGACTTCTGAGAGTTCCTAGTGAGCAATCTACTAAATTACCCATGGTGAGATCAAAGCGACCTTGAAGAGGGAGCCAGCCTAGGGACTGATACAGCGAACAGTGGTGAGTGGAGAATGGGGCTTAGAGGATAAAGCGACAGATGGCATTGTAAGTGGGGGCTAGTCGGGTGAATAAAGACGAAGACATGGAGGTGTAAACGGGCGAGCAACAGTTGAGTAGAGGCAGCAGGTTGCCTCTAGCGATGGCTAGGTGTGCCTTGGTGGTCAGGAATTGACTGAGGTGATAGGCTGCCCCCAATTTTTGGTGGATTTTCTTCATAATGGTGATGTGTGCTCACTGAAAGTAAGGGATGGGTCAAGCATCATACCTAGATATTTAAAGGTAGGTACTGCTGCAAGGGGAGGGCCGGCAGGGGTAGAAATCAATAGTGAGGTCTCTGATTTTGAGACTTTAGCTAGGAATAACTTGGAACAAAAGAGCATTACTTTAGTTTTTTTCTCATTTACGAGAAGTTTCTTTGAGAGGAACCAACTCTGGGCGGCTTCATAGTTAGTTGTGAAGGTGGCAGATAAGGATATAAGGGATTTGTCGCTATGGTAGATGACGAGGTCATCAGTATAGAGGAGTGCCTTGCAGTTTATGCTATCAGCAGGGAGGTCATTTATAAACATAGAAAATAGCAGAGGCCCAAGTACTGAGCCCTGCTGTATGACTGTGTGGATAGGAAAGAGGAGTTATTACCTATTAGTACAGACTGGGACTGGTCAGCGAGGTATCTGTGAAACCATATAACAGTATCTGATGAGCCGCCAAAATTTAGTAGGGTTGAGTAGAGGGTGAAAGATATACAGTTTGAATTTTGTTGTGCTATTCCATGACCACAAGTGAGTAGCCGTATCTGTAGCCTAACTAACCATGCTGACATAAATTACTATGCTGATATATTAAAATGCCTTATTTATCTGCCCTTTAAGGTTATTGCACTTCAACCATTCCACAAAATCAGAGACTTCAGGTTCTGCCCCATCCCGCACACAGATCACATCATCAATAAAGTGGTACCTGCATATGATAAGGGCCATGTGTGGGTAGTTGTCTGGACGGTGAACAAATTTTTCCTCCCAGTACCTCAAAAGCAGGTTTGCAAATGAGGGTGCCATCGACACCCCATTACAGACCAATATATCTGTAACCAAAATTCACCATTGATTTCAAAATATTTTTTGGAGAGAAGAAACCATAATGTCTTCAGCAGGAAGTCTATGAGGAATCTGTCACCGATGTGGGCTTTTTTTGAGGAAATACTGACAGGCCTTAATTCCATCTCTATTGGTGCTGCTACTTTTTCTACCATTATCATGCACCTCTTCAACCTCTCCATTAGCTCAGGCACTGTGCCCCTCTCCTGGAAACATGCTAGGGTTAGGGTTATTCCAGTCTTTAAAAAGGGGCGACCCAAAAAGCCCAATAAGCTACCGCCCGATAGCACTCCTGCTGACCCTTAGTAAACTTCTGGAAAAGCTTATTCATCATCAGGTGTCCGACTTCATAGCCAACTATAACCTGTTATCTCCTACTCAACATGGCTTCAGGCCAGGCCACAGCACCATGACTGCCCTAGTGCAATTTACTAGTGATGCCATAACCAGCATGGACAGAGGTCAACTTACTGGTGCTGTTTTTATAGACCTAGGCCTGGTTCTCCAGCTACCTGCACAATCACACCCAGTCTGTCTCCTATCATAAAGTCATCTCCTCCCCTGCCCCTCTATCCACTGGAGTCCCACAAGGTTCCATCCTTGGGCCCCTGCTCTTTTCTATACTTATAAACAACCTACCTACCATTCCCGCCCACTGTTGCTCCTTACTCCAGGCTGATGACTTGGTTCTCTGTGTGTCCTCTAGCTCTATCTATGACATTAATTCCTACCTCTCTTCTTTTTTTTTTATTCAATTTATTTTATTGACACCATAAGAACATATGTGTTATACCACACTGTGCAAGTTAACACTTACAAGTTACATAAGCCATTAACATGTAAACATATTTACCAACCAGTGTCATTAGGATAAACAGTGCTGATATAATATATAACAATGTGATCAACATAACTTTGCCTCATAACCCCCCCTCCACCCATCCCCTAGACAGCATCTACACATTACTTAGGATACCACGAATAATCTCAGTGGAAAGAGAGACATGGATCAAGAAATACGTCTAACAGGGGGATGTTTCCTATGGCTAAGTAGACTTAGCTTGCCAAGTAGCCAAGATAGCATCCAATGGACCCCATTCGGAGTCATATGATTGGGTTCTGTTACTCATCTTGGCTATATGGAATTCCAGCTGTAAAGCAAGGATAATCTTTCTGTACCATTCTAGAACTGGTGGAGTAATAGTGTCCTTCCAGTGCCTCAAAATAAAGGCTTTTGCTGTGGCCGATACGATGGCCATGTGCAATTTATTTTGTTTGGTCATGCCAGTATGGAAGCTATTCAACAGGCAAATTTCTGGTGTGAAAAAAACCCTCTAGGCCTGTAATCCGTGATACTGAGGCACTAATTTCCTTCCAGAAGGATTGGATCTTAACACATTCCCATAGTACATGGAACAAATCTCCTTCCTTGGTTCCGCATTTGGTGCAAATGGGTGAAGGTAACTTACCCATTCTGTACAGTTTAGTAGGGGTGTAGTACAGATTGTGCATAATGTTGAATTGTTGGAGTTTGTATCTGTCTTGTCTGATACTTTTATGATTATTTGCCCATATCTGTTCCCATGTTCCTTTGTCTTCTGCCATCCCTAGTCTTTACCTCCAGTAGTAGCTGACACCAGAGGGGAGGTCTCCATCTATTCTTTGCAGTAGATTATAGACCCTAGAAATAGAGTGAGACTGGTCTGCCACATTAAGTAAAGTAGACAATTCAGTCCTATTTTCTACCCATGTTTTTATTTTGTGTAAGTGGGCCTTTATAGAGTCACAAATTTGTCGAAACTTAAAATTATGTCCTTTTAGTTCTGGAAATTGGGTACAGGCGTGCTCGTACGTTATTAGCTTCCCCTAGGGGCCAAGTCCCCCAGCTGTAATCCCTCTATTGGTCCCCAGAATTTAGAGGTGATCGGAACCCGCTGTATTAAAAAGTGGATATTGTGTGTCAAAGCTTGTTCTGGTGAGATCTGCCAGTTTACTCTAAGGAATTTCTGGACCTGCTGCAGAGCCTTTAGCGACCATCCAATAGGTGTGATTTTAAGTGGTTTAGGGAGGAGTTTAATATTAGTGTAGGCAATCGTATTTAGAGACAATGAGTAATTGGAAACTAGATCACTTTCAATGTGAAGCCAAGAAGGCACATTGGTGTTTGAGACCAATGACATGTTGAAGTTATTCCAATGCACTACTTTACTGATATGTGAGGCCATGTAGTATTTAAAAAAGGAAGGGAGCGCAAGGCCTCCTGACTTTTTTAAACCTGTGAGCTTTGGGTACGATCTCCTGACCACTTTCCCTTTCCATAAAAATGCATTAAGTATTTTTTGCAAGTTCTCAAACCAGACTTTAGGTAGGTAACATCCCAACATATTTAAAGGGTAAAAAATCCTAGGTAGTATATTCATTTTAACAATTTCTATTCTAGCCCATAGTGACAGGGGCATTGGGCTCCATCTAGCCAGATCCTGTTTGATAGTATTGATGAGGTTGTGGAGGTTCCCCCTAATCATTGAACTTATCTCCTTAGTGATTCTGACTCCGAGATAAGTCAGAGTTTTTGATTCCCAGGTTAATCCATTCTCCCTTGCTATATTAGGATAACAACTATTATTCAATGGAAAAGGTTTTGTCTTGGAGACATTGATTTTGTAATTGGAGACTCTAGAGAATTTTGAGATTTCATGTAATATTACCGGTATGCCATTTTCTGGATCTTCTAGATCTTCTAGATGCATAAGCAAGTCATCCACATAAGCAGAAATTAGGTATCGCCTGCTGCCCACATTAATTCCCTTAATCTCTTGAGATGCCATTAACCTACGAATCAGGGGTTCAAGGTATAAGTTGAACAAGAGCAGGGATAATGGACATCCCTGCCTTGTGCCACACGCTAATGGGAAGGGGGCTGACAGTATACCATTGCGCCATATCCATGCAGTGGGCATACTGTATAAGACCCGGATCCAGTTTAGGAATTCTTTAGGTAGCCCAAAGTTGGCAAGTACTGCAAATAGAAAGTCCCATGAGACTCGGTCGAATGCCTTTTCGGCGTCTAATGCAAGTAATGCCTTGGGGATCTGCAAGCTCTGAGCATGTGCTATTAAGTGGTGGAGCTTACGTAGGTGGTCACTAGACATCCTACCGCACATGAATCCCACTTGCTCTCGCTAATCAAGTTATCCATTAACGGATCGAGCCAGTTAGCCAAAATTTTGGCCAACATTTTAATATCGACATTCAGCAGTGATATTGGATGATAACTGCCAGGAAGGACAGGATCTCGTCCTGGCTTAGGGATAAGAGTTATGAGAGCCTCTAAGAACGATGTTTCTGAAAGTCCCTCTCTAAACCAAAAATTATATACTTTGGTTATGATGGGACAAATTATGTCCACGTAAACTTTGAAAAAATTAGTAGTTAGACCATCCGGTCCAGGAGATTTATCCCCAGCAAGTTGGGAGATCGCTTGTTTCACCTCCTTGTCTTGTATTGGAGAACCTAACTGCTTCGTCACAGAACTTGCAATCCTGGTCAGGGTGATCAAATTTAAAAATTCTTGAATTTCCGCAGGAGTTGCTCTATCCTTAGGCATGGTAGAGTAAACCCGCTGAAAATATTCCCTGAAAATGGCAGTACTTCCCTAGGATCACTAACTGGAGCGTCTTCCCCGTCCCTTTGTATTGCAACTATGAAACGACTGGAATCTAGCTGCTTCAATCTGAGAGCTAATAATTTGCCTGCCCTTTCCCCAGACTCCAGATACCTAATTTTAGTTCTTTGGAGGGCTAGTCCTGCTCTCTGCATCATAATTGCAGAATATTGAGTTTGAAGTTGGTGTAATTTAACCCAGTCTGCCTCAGTTGAATGTCGTGTGATGTTATTTTCCAAGACCCTAATATTATTTATGATTTAATTTAACTGCATTTTAGCCTTCTTGGCCCTGGTGGAAGATATTCTAATGCACTCACCTCTAAGTGCACATTTCAGAGCTGCCCAGACAATATCTATATTAGGAACTGAGTTAAAATTACTAGTGAGAAAATGAAATATAAAATTCCTTAGGTGTCCCTGGGTTAAGGGCTCCTGTAATAACTGATTATTAATTCTCCACATAAAGTCCCTCTTTATGCTGCAACTTGGTTCAAACTGAATGGAGACCGGGGAGTGATCTGATATGACCCTAGCATGAATTCTGGCATCTGAGATCGAGGGAAGTGCACAGAATCCTAAAAGAACTAAGGGGGGACCTAGTGACACCACTGACCACACTTTTTAACAAATCATGGCAGGATGGGGTGGTACCTGAGGACTGGAGGAGGGCAGATGTGATTCTCCTTTACAAAAGTGTGAGCAAGGCAGAAGCAGGAAACTACAGACCTGTAAGTTTGACCTCAGTGGTAGGGAAAATGATGGAATCACTTCTGAAAGAAAGAATTGTTGAGCACCTAGAGGCCAGTGGGGCACAGGACCCAAAGCAACATGGATTTACAGCAGGAAGGTCATGTCAGACTAATCTAATTGATTTCTTTGACTGGGTGACCAAAGTAATAGACCAGGGAGGGCTGTGGATATGGCCTACCTAGACTTTTAGAAGCATTTGACACAGTCCGCTAAAAAGATTAATAATCAAGTTAGCCAGCCTGGGTGGGTCCCAGGGTGGTAGCCTGTAGCGAACTGGCTGCACAACAGGACACAGAAGGTAATAGTGAATGGAACACATTCCAAAGAAAGGGGTTACTAGTGGAGTACCTCAGGGCTCAGTACTGGGTCCAATCCTCTTTAACATCTTTATAAGTGACATTGCAGATGGTCTGGAGGGAAAGGTATGCCTCTTTGCAGATGACACAAAGATCTGTAACAGAGTTGATACACAAGAGGGGGTAGAAAAGATGAGAAGGGACTTGGCAAGGTTGGAGGAATGGTCAGACATATGGCAACTTAGATTCAATGCAAAGAAGTGCAAAGTAATGCACCTGGGAAACAAAACCCAGGAGAAGAGTACACAATAGCAGGAGGTACTAACAACAACAAAATGGAAGGGACCTGGGAGTAGTCATATCAGATGACCTAAAGGTGGGTAAGCAATGTGAGAAGTCAGTAAGGAGAGCCAGGGGATACTGGGATGCAAGGAAGGCATCACAAGTAGAAAAAGGGAAGTGATTATCCCTCTATACAGACAGTTGGTGAGACCCGGTCTGGAGTACTGTGTGCAGTTTTGGAGACCTCATCTACGCAAGGACATAGACAGGATGGAAGCAGTCCAGAGGAGGGCAACTAAAATGGTGCAGGGTCAACATCAGAAACCATATGAAGAGAGACTGAGAGAGCTTAATATATATACCCTTGATGAAAGGAGGGACAGGGGGGACATGATAGAAATGTTCAAGTACCTCAAGGGAATCAACAAAGTCCAGGAGGGTAGCATCTTTCAGAAAAAGAGATGTGTAAGAACAAGGGGGCACAGTTTAAAGACAGAGGGGGGATGGCTCAGGGGTAATGTGAGGAAATTCTTTTTCACGGAGAGAGTGGTGGATACATGGAACAGCCTTCCTGAGGAGGTCGTTGGGTCTAAAACAGTGGGGGAATTCAAACATGCTTTGGACAGACACAAAGCAATTATAGTGCGGTGTTGCAGGAATAAGGCTGTTGGTTAACTAGAATCTGCAGCTTATCCAGTAGGTAGGGAAATGGGCAGACTGGGTGGGCCAAGTGGTCCTTTTCTGCCATCAAAGTCTATGTTTCTATGTTTCTATGTAATGCTGACTAAAAAATAATCGATTCTAGAACATGATTTGTGCGGGATAGAGAAAAAGGTATATTGCCTCGCTTTCCCATTGATCAGTCTCCAGACATCTGTGAGGCCTAAACTCTCCATCACCTCTTTCAAAGCTCTCTGGGCAGGGGAAAGTCCTACTCGCTTATTGTCAGTTCTATCAAGGTACAAGTGTGGTGTTATATTCCAATCCCCACCTAACAATATTGTCATTGACACGTTAAGTATTTAAGGCATTTAATAATTGTATAAAAAACTGTGGGGAGTCCATATTGGGGCCATAAATGGACCCAATAATCACTTGCTCCGAGATTAAGGTCCCAACTAGAAAAATATATCGGCCCTGGACATCCCAGATCGCCTTCTCTAGCTGGAAGGGGGTCCTTTTGTTAAATAAGATGGCTACTCCACCTCTTTTTGATGACGCGCCTGCGCCAAATACTTGGCCCACCCAATATTTAGTAAATAACCTGACATCTTCTCTGAGAAGATGTGTTTCTTGTAAACAGACTACATCGCAATTAAGGGTCGATAGATGCTTTAGCACAATTTGCCTTTTGCATCTGTTCCGAGCACCCTTAATATTCCAGCTCACAAAGTTAACACCCCCTTCATCATCCTCCTAGTTTTGATGATAACATCCCATTACGTGACATCTAATGATTATGTATTCACCTGTTAATATGGGCATCCATGCCTTCTCAAAATTTAGTGTGTAGATGCTGTGTCCCTCAAACCCCCCTGTCCCCATATGGTCCCCATCCCCTTTATTTTCCACTAACACCCCCAGTTCTGACAACTGTACTATCATATCAAACCGCCGTGTGATGAGATAACCAGCCCAGATGAAGGATAGCCCATCCTCCAGCCCAACTCCCAATCTGATTAACAGTATCTATCTTTTTAATCTGATCCCTCACTAAATTAACCAAAAAATATCCGATCTAACTCTTCTGAAGTCCTTCCCCACTAAACTATGCAAAAAAAATAAAACCTTTACAGAGTGCATAGGAGTAATTGCAATATCATTATCATCCTAAGCGTGCTAGTCAAGCTCTATTGAGTAATAAGGTAGAGCAGTTCCCTAGTCTATATCCCCCTCTAGTGGGGGACTAGGCAAGCTGTATATAGTAATTAACTACAGAAAGAGGTCTTTGACCAAGCAGGTAAATTAAGCAGTAAATGAATAATCAAGCCAAACATTTGCACTCGCGTTATACATTATCCCACTCAGCGGGACAAAAACATTCCCTCCAGTCATTGATGTCCTGGGCGCCAGGAATATACATAAAGTATTCTCTTGTTACCGCAATTTTCTCGCTTTCCCTTGGCGCATGCCTGTACATCCGCTATTAGAACTACAGAGGCTATCTGGAGTTATACACAGCCACGGCATACCCTACTTGTGACAAATGATCCTGAAGATGTGGTCTCTCTGGATAGTGAGGCTTATCGGTGTCCACTCAGATTCCTGACACCAGCTATAAGCACCGCTGCCTCATGATCTCCGGTGCGCTAATAGTCAAATTTAGATAGCGGCTTTAATCTTCAGGAGCCTGGGAATGATGGCAATGTGGTCACGCCAGTGCGGTATCCATCGGTTGCGTTTCCTGCTCTCTTAACACCATGGGTTATACTCTTCAGGTAGCAATTGTGGAATTGCTAGGGTTCCCTGGCAAGAGAGTAATCTGTGTCCTTACGATTTCCAAAATACGGATCAGTCTGTTTCAGTGGGGAGGAGGATCAGTCAACTCAAGGTATATGTTACTAAAGATACACTAACATACCTCTAGGCAAAAACAAATTAGGGATCTGCTCAGGTTAACGAGTCATCATTTCAACAGGTTTCTCAGACCTTTGCATCGCCCTCTTCGGTTAGACTGTATAGAATTTAACTACCCTGGTAGCTCAATTGATCCCTTACTTGAACAACTCTGGCAGAGCCCTTTTAAGTTCTGTTTGTGCAGTCTCCACCGACTCATAGGAGTACCATTGCTCTTTTATCTTGACTTGGAGTAATGCTGGGTATTTGACCCTAAATTGAAGTCCCGCGGCTATCAGCTTGGAGACCACGGGGTGCAAAGCCTGACGTTTGAGCGGCACAGAATGGGGTAGATCATGAGTGATTCTAATCTTTTTAACCTCCCAAGAAATTTCTTGCAACACTTTAACTTTACTCAATATGTGCTGCTTATCCAAGTAGTTTTAAAGCTTACAAATGATCGGCCTTGGTAAAGCACCTGGGAGGGCGAAGTGATCTGTGTGCACGTTCCACCGTGTAGCTTTCATTTGGGGGTGGACCCGCGATCTTCTCAAAGAGCTTCTGAACAAACTGTATGGGCATTGCACCTTCCTCCTTTTCCGGAATTCCAATTATGAGCAAGTTATTTCTTCTGCTCCGACCCTCCAAATCTTCGAGCTTGTCTTTGATCTTTTTAATACGCTTATTGAGGGAGGCCTGTTCAAGATCATGTTTATCAACTCTTGCTTCCACGGATTTAATTTTGGTTTCGTTGTCCCCTACTCTTGTGCCAAGGGAGTCCAACGCTGATCGGAAGCAATGAATTTCTGATGAAATCTCCTCCACCGAGGATTGTAAGGGGGCAATTATCTCCAGAAACCTTTCCTCTGTTAAAACTGAAGGTCCCGAGGTTGATTTGCTGGATCCCTGGCGTGGGCCATTTGCGGCCTGCTCTTTCTCCGGGGAGGGGGGCGGCGTATGTTTAGCCGGCTGCTTTTTGACAAATGCTTCCATTTCAGTCGTTTTTAATGTACTAGATAGTGACTCTGGCACTTCACACATAGTTAACAGCCAAAAAAGCACGGTTTTTGTTTTAGTGAGGGCTGTTAGACCGGGCTGAAAATGGAGCTGATCCGATGAGCTGCTTCTCCTAGGCTGCCATCACGTGACCCTCCTCCTACCTCTTTTCTGATCTGCAGTGAATCCAAGCATGGCTCACAACTCACCACATGGTACTGAATGTTGCCAAGACTCAGGCTATGCTCTTTGGGTCCTGCAGGAAATACTGTGCCCTAAACCCTTCATTTCTGGTTTCTTGTCTTGATGGCTCTCCTGTACAAGTTATCCACTTCTTCAGATACTTATAGGTCACACTGGATCCTTCTCATAATTTCTTTCTTCATGTCAATACGGCTTGAAAGTCTGTCAATGCCAAAAAAGGACTGGCTTATCGTGTCCTTCACGCCCTGACCCCAACCGCTAGGATCTCTGTTGCCCAAGGACTTCTGCTCCCTGGTCTTTGCTATGCACTGCTGGTCTTCGCAGAGGCACAGGCAAACGTACTACAAATGCTGGATGTTGCCTATAACATTGTCTGCAGATTTGCCTTGTTTGCCCATCGTCTTAAACTCCGTTGCACACTTTACTCTGACCTCCCTGGTTATCTCCTTCTTCCTGGTGCTTATATTCCATAGGCTGCCTGACAGACAATATAATTTGTTCTTCCTTCCCTTCCTCTGTAGGATCCATGTTCACCCCTGTGGACTGCCCCCAACTCCTCTGGTCCGTGACCTCAGCTCTGGTCTCTGTCCCCAAATGCTCCACCAAAATCGGTGAACTTGCATTCTCCTTCTAGGCTCCTAAATTCAGGAACTCCCTACCGTTTGCCCTTAAATGCTCCAATTCTCACCCTGCCTTCAAGCATGCCCTCTTCAATTACCTCATCACCTCCCTGGATGCATGTAAATGTCTTTAGTTTATGAATTACACCTCTTTACTTGCCTCGCACTTCTATCTCCTGCCTATCCTGTTCCTTCCCCTCTGCCCAGGTCTCCGGCACTGCTGTTATGCACTTACGTTACTTATTTCTGTAAAACTGTTTTATTCTCTTTTGTAATACAACGCTTATGCTATGTATACCATTCACTTTGTGCTATGTAATTCTGCTCCTCTGTAAGGCTGTTGATCTCTTTATGTACTGCAATATATCTGCTTTTCCCTGTACCATTGTTTGTAACTAGTTTTGATTTGCAATGTCCCGGATCGTGTCTGAAAATAGGCAATTCTATCCAGTGCACTTACCCGGTTACCAAAAGCAAATAAATAAATACACATTCCATCCAGGTGTAGGGAGACTCTACATTGATGCCCAGGAGTAAATAGTTTGGTTTCCAAACAAAATTCTGAAATTTTTCGAGGGCATGCATGGTGTCTCAACTAACAAAGCCAACATGCGCTGGAAGACAAGTGAGTTGCTTTGCATTTTAGATTGGAAAGGAAAGTTTTGGTAATGTTATTACCTGCATCGGAAATGTAAATAAAACAAAAAGAGTGAGAGTCCACCTGGTTAGTTATGAGTCTAGTCTGAATGTATTTATAACCATGAGACCTGCATGCAGCCTCTCCATCCTACTTTCAGTTAGTCACTCAGAAACGTTCTTCTTCTTCTTCCCTCTCCTAGCTGCTGCTTCCACTTTTCAAACACTGCAAACAGTATTGCTCATGGTATCTGGTCATGATACTGACAGCATATATGCGTGGTCGAAAACCTCATGGGTATAAATGCGTGTGGGGTTTTGAAGTTTGTTTATATAATCTGGAGCGGTTGTGGGCGGCTGCATTTTCTTCTCTGTGCGCTTTTTACCTGTGCCGGTTTTGACCATGTGGACTTGACCTACAGTAAACCCATTGCTCACTGACATCTTCTGCACATCTCACTGGCTCCTGCCATATTTTGCCAGTGTCTATAAGTGATAACGTGAGGGGGCAGATTGTGAGCATCAACTTTGTGTGGAGGTTGGGTGCTCTGACTCTGGCTCCCAAGATAGCTTGAGGGGGCTACTGTTAATAGAAGTAAAACAAACTTTATCCCCCCCCAACAGCTACAGAAATGGAATCACCTGATCTGGAAACAGTTACACACCCGACAGCGACAGTTCGTTAGCGAAGTCTACAGCGACTACAGCTCCATGCTGCTGTAGGGAACCTGCTGGAACCTGGCACTGTCTGTTGGGGGTCCTGCACCCCCCGCCAAATCAGCTCCAACTCAGAGTTGATAATCCTAAAGTGGGGGTGTGTGGGGGCGCAGCCCCCTGTGTGGGGGGTTCGGGGGGCGAAGCCCCCAAAGAAAACACATACAGCCACAGGGAAACGGCAGCCGACTGCAGAATGCAGTTGACCTACCGGTTTCGCTGACGGGGCATTCGACAAATATTTTGTCGAACACCCGTCTTGGATCCATATGGAAACAGATGCAGATTACAATATCTGAACATTTGGGTTTCCTTTAACCAATCCATGGATACTTTGAAAATTTTTTTACCAATTTAAAGTGCCAAGGAAAAGCTGCCATGTAGTTCCTCCACCCCCAGACAGCTGTTCTGAAACCAACAGGCAAATTGTAGGCATGTAAGTTCTTAAATGCAATGCCACCAATTAAAAATAAATTAAAAACCCCAACAGAGTAAATAAAACAGTAAAGCAAGCATCTTGTGCTGTATTCTGCTGAGCAGCTCTGCTGCACTTGTAACGTCTACAAAGACTACGTATGAATGACACTCCATTATCTACCACAGCCCTGCTAGGGGACTCACTAGAGGTCGTAGATAAATTCAGATATCTAGGTTTTTGGTTAGACAATCACCTCTCCTTCACTGCTCACATTGAAACACTTACTAAAAGGCTAAAAGCTAGATTGGGATTCTTCTTTAGAAATATATCCTTATTCCCTGTTGACATTAGAAAAAGATTAGTCCAAGCCACTTTCCTCCCTCTACTAGGCTATGTAGATATTATTTACACCAACTGCTCAGCCTCCCGCCTGCACAAACTCGATGGTCTCTTCCACCGAGCCATTCGTTTTATATTAAATGCCCTGTCTAGGACCCATCAGTGTGCCCTCTACTTGGCAGTGGGCTGGACATCCCTCACTACCAGAAGGATGATATGCTGAATATTTGCACCAGGGCATACAAAGCAATGCCGAACAAACTCCCCATATATATCTCGTCCCTATTTCACCATTCCCACAGCTGTTATTTGCTCAGGAAAAACTTCATTATTTTATTAGATATACCTAAGTTTGGTACCCACTTTGGGAAATCTGCCATCAGCTATGCCATTCCTTCTGTTTGGAATAAACTCCACTCCTCCCTTAGGCTCTCCGAGTATGTCTCTCTTAATGTCGCAAAATCCCTAATAAGCAGTTCCCTCAAAGAAGACTGCGCCTGCCTTACCAGATAGTATGGCCTGCTAAGCTAATTATACAACCCTCACCTAGCACTTTATCTTTTATTATGTTTGCTTGCATGCATGTGCAAGAAACATAGTGCCATCATCTGAGTTTTCGGAGGTGTGGCACCCTGTCTTCCAATTCAGTTAGTGTGTTTGCAGGCGCGACCACAGTTTGCCAATGAATGCTGCAGCTGTCTATGACAGCAGTTGAAAATGCAGTGCCGTACAGTTCAAAGGGAGAGTTATGCTTCAGAGAGCAGCGATAAGATATCGCATGCTCATGCGCGCCTCCCACACACACACACACACACACACACGCATATTGCATGCTCATGCTCCCCCCCCCACACCCACTGTATGGCCGATGAGGGTGCCCAATCCCCCGTCGACTCCACTGCTTCCTCAAGAGATTACTGGTGCTACTGGGAGCCCACCCAGCGTGGCAACAGTCCATATTGACGGGTGCCCAACTCCATCGGCTGCACTGCCCCCCCATACAGCCTTCCAGCTGCCATGCTGGGAGCCTATCCCAGTGTGGCACAAGTCCCACGTCGTCTAAGGGGGGAAAAAAACCTGCAAGAAAAAAACCTTCCCTCGCTGATTGTCCTGACCCCCTCTCCCCCCACTCATGCCCACCCTCTGCGCACCCTGCCTCCCCACACCCCCACCTCATCCCATACTTACCTCCGGAGTCTGGCGCGACGATTTTCAGTGGACCGGGAGCACTCTTCAAAGCAGACCGCGAACTGAAGAAATGCCAGTAAGCTGTATAATGGAATAAATAGGGTTTTTTCAACTTTGATGCATATCTCGGGCATTCTGGGGAATTTTTTCACCAAATTTTCAGCATGGGGTTTTGGGACCCCATCTCATGAATTCTGTCACTGTCATTTTGTTAATCGGCCCCGGAAGGTGATTTCGCGGTCTCTGCATGGAACCACCTTTCAGGACTGATTTACAAAATGACAATCTGGTCAGGTAGCCCCCAAAAACCCTATGTTGAAAATTTGCGAAATCCCAAATACTATTTTACAAGCATCGTTAAGCTGTTCCTACGTCATTCGTGGGTTCATCAAATTTTCAATATGTTCCTCCAGATTTTCAACATTGCCATTTTACCATACCTCCTTATGAGCAGTACAGCTGTCATTTCTCACATCTCACCCAAAATGTGTTTCCATGCATGTAGCGCACAATGGTGCAGTCGATGTGCGAAATCAATGTTCGGGACAGATTAAGAAAATTACAGTGACACTGTTCATGAGCAGAGGTGTTAAAATGGCTATGTTAAAAATTTGGTGAAAAAATTCCCCAAAATGGCTGTTTTACAAGCATGCGTTGCGCTGTTCCTACGCATGCTCGTAAGTTCGCGAATTTTCAATATTTTCACTCCAGATTTTCAACATTGCCATTTTACCACACCTCCTTATGAGCAGTACAGCTGTCATTTTTCACATCTTGCCCAAAATGTGTTTCTGCCCATTCAGCGCACAATGGCGCAGTCGGTGTGCTAAATCAATGTTCGGAACAGATTAAGAAAATCACAGTGACAGTGTTCATGAGCAGAGGTGTTAAAATGGCTATGTTAAAAATTTGGTGAAAAAGTCCATAAAATGACTGTGTTACGAGCGACCATTGCGCAGTTTCCACGCACTCTTGTAAGTTCATGGATTTCTAATATTTTCAGTCCAAATTTTCACCATTGGCATTTTTCCACACTTCCTTATGAACAGTACAGCTGTCATTTTTCACACCATGGCCAAAATGTGTTTTTGCACTTCCAGCGCAGAAATGCTTGGTCGCTGTGGGAAATCACTGTTCGGGACAGATTAAGAAAATCACAGTGACACTGTTCATGAGAGGAGGTTCCAGAATCCCTGTGTTGACAATCTGCTGTACAAAATCGCCAAACTAATTGCATTACGGGTGTGCGTTGCGCATTTTCTACTCACGCTCGTGACTTCACCAGTTTTTTTAATATTTTCACTGCAGATTTTCAACATTGCCATTTTTTGCACCTCCCCATGAACAGTACAGCTGTCATTTTTCACATCTTGTTTGAAATGTGTTTTTGCACCTGTGATGCCAAATGGCGTAGTCGCTGTGCGAAGTCAGCTTTCGGCTAACGAACTGATATTGCCACTGTTCATAAGGTGGGGGTAACAAAAAACCCATGTTGAAAATTTGGAGTGAAAATGCCAACGAATGCCTGAGGCGTTAGGGTTTCCGACCATAATGCCCCACCCTGTAGAGAATGACAGGCATCAGGGGTGTGACTTGGGATTCTTGCCTGTAATGCTCTTACCATTCCACACCCTGCAGCCAGTGAGAGGCATCAAGGTATGCCTTGGACTCTTCGGCCCCAAAGTTCATCCCATTCTCCTATACAGGACCCATCTCACCGTATTTTCTGATGGAATGGGGTGCGCATAAGGGCTAAAGACCCCAAGGCACACCGTGACACTTGTCAGTGCCTGCAGGGTGGGGTGTGGTGAAATGGCATGGCCATTATGCCTGACAACCCAAAGGCACACCCCCAATGCCTGTCAGTCTCTGCAGGGTGGTGGTGGGGTTGGCTTCAGTTCAATACTTCACTGCCATTCCTATTATGCAGCTCTCTAACTCCTGCACTACCAATGCCAATGCCAGCAAGCAAACATTCGGCATTGACAAATGCTTGTTCTGGATCTATACCTCCCAAGTACCGTTGAGTTTATTGTGCACGTGTTTGCTTTTATTGCTGCATGTTAATTGTGAATGGACCCATGACACCGGTGCAACAACCTGACCGCGATGTCTGCTACAGCATTGGGAACCCTTCGACACCCCCGACCAGACACGACTGGTGACAGACCAGCAACATCGTGACACAAATGTTGTACCCACGCACCTTCATACTTATAGATATCTAACTCCACGCCGCACAATCAGTGGAGTTAGACATTTACCTATCACCCTAAGTGTTTTGACGCAACACCCCTGTCATCCGATTTAAGTGTGGTGGGGGTTTCATGTGGGGTTCGTGAAAAGCGGTGTCGTTTGTGGTGGCATACCATTGTGAATGACTGTTCAATATTTTTTATGAGAATGCCATGCCAAGCTAACTGTTTTTAATGCCTCTATACTTGAATGTTGCACTGTATACTTTCTTGGATTTCGTTCCATATTGTGCATCTGTTGTATTGTATTGCCTGTGGCAGAACCTCCTTGTAAATGAGCTTGCTCAGTGGAGCTTTCCTGATGAAATCAACTTGAACTTGAGTCTCTGCTCCTCCGAATTGAAAATCCACTTTGCCCAAACTCTTCAGTCACCATATTGGGTGATCTGAGTCAGCTTTAATTAATATCAGAATGTGCCATAGTCAAACTTGGCAGTGCCATTTTGTCACAGTCTGGACACTATGACAGTGCCTCACCAGTTCACATTCAAGCAACACTCCTACTGTATATTATTGAAAAATAAAGCCAACCACACTGCGCACACAGGGTGACTAAAGAGTTTGTGCTAAGTGGAAATACATATCGAATTTTAGATCTGAATGTATACATTTCCGTAACATTAATTTTCAAGCAAATTGATATTTGAGCCCTCTTCACAAAACCTATTACTCTTGTGTGCGTACACACACACACACACACATGCTGTTCCACATACAAGATTGATTAATAAGCTGGGTAGGCTCGGGGTGGGTCAGAAGTTGGTCAACTGGGTGGCAAACTGGTTGATGGGCAGAAAACAGAGAGTGGTAGTAAATGGTATACAGTCAGAAGAGATGCAGGTCACACGTGGGGTACCTCAGGCATCAGTCCTGGGGCCAGTCCTCTTCAATATCTTCATCAGTGACATTGCAGATGGACTGGAGGGTAAGGTTTGTCTGTTTGCAGATGACACCAAGATCTGCAGCAGAGTAGATGATCCGGATGGGGTGGGCAGAATTAGAAGAGATCTGGATAAACTGGCAAAATGGTCAGAAGAGTGGCAACTGGGGTTTAACGCAAAGAAGTGCAAAATCATGCACATAGGGAAGAGAAACCCTGAAGCCACCGAAAGGCTGGGAGGAGAGCTGCTGGCAGACACAAGGGTAGAAAGAGACTTGGGCATCATCATCACAGATAACCTGAAATTATCCAAGCAGACCACTAAAGCAGTAGGCAATGCTAGGGGGGTGTTGGGGTGTATTGGTAGAGGTATCACAACTCATAAGAGGGAGGTAATAACCTCTCTTTACAAGACACTGGTTAGGCCCCATCTGGAGTACTGCGTGCGGTATTCGAGGCCACACCTTCACAAGGACATTAACCAAATTGAGGCAGTCCGGAGAAGGGCAACCAAAATGGTGCAGGGACTGCATCAGAAAACATATGAGGACAGATTAACACAGCTCAATATGTATACCCTAGAGCAAAGGAGGGAGAGAGGTGATATGATCAAAACATTCAAACACCTTAAGGGCATTAACAAGGTAAAAGAGTCTAACATGTTCCAATATAAGAAAAACAGCAGGACAAGAGGACACAGCAGTAGATTAGAGGGAGGCCGATTAAGGGGTAATGTGAGGAAGTTCTTTTTCACAGAAAGGGTGGTGGATGCATAGAACAGCCTACCTCAGGAAGTGGTGGATATGAATACAGTGCAGGGCTTCAAACAGGCATGGGATAGGCATATGGGAGCAATATAGATGAGTATGAATAGATAAGTCATTGACAGAGCAAAGGCCGATGGCACATCCATAAGGTAGAAAAAGAAATGGGCAGACTGGATGGGCCTTGCGGTCCTTATCTGCCATCAACTTCTATGTTTCTACCTACACACACACACACACACACACACACACACACACACAATGGGAGACCCTTGAAATCTAATACTTTGTACTGGGAAAACAGCTGTAAATCACAGAAATTTGAACATGCTAACTACAGTATAACAAACATGGAGACATAAAAGTATTCAAGGCTCCTGAAATGGCTTTCAGATTATGTAGTGTGGGTAATAGAGATGGTTTCTTTGTGACTTAATTGCCTATGGGCACTAGGACCCAGAAGAGCTGTTCTCTGTCTCCTGTCTGACTCATGCAGCAGTACAAAGGAGGCTTCCACTGCCTTTCTCTCAAATCCTGACAACTGAATGAAAACCCAGTAAGTGTGCATTTTTGTACACCAGACCATTTTATTTTCTTCCTAATTAAAACACAGTCTACTTTAAAGTGATGTGCATTACCAAAGAAAATAACAAGGCACAATGAAACTCATGTCATTACTTTTCTGTATTCATGTTTGAATTCTTTATTACAGAAGGACATGATCATGAAAACACCTTTGTGCCCAGATCATTCATATCCCCGAGAACTGCTTTGAAGCTGCAAGCTGGCATTTTTCTGTAGAAGCGGAGTTTCAGATACTGGTATATATTGTTACTGATCCATCGCTTCAGGCCTTTTACTAAATTCAGGGGGTGTTTCTGATGTGCACATTGCTGGTAAAGGCCATATTAGAACGGTATACTTTAGTTTATGTCCTTGTTAAGAATTCACTTGGTTATCCCGATTTATCTTGTTCTACTATGGAACTCGGGTTCAAGGGGCAAATGACAACAAACGGTACTAAAGTGGTGCTTAGCAGTTTTTTTTTTGTTTGTTTTTTCAATTGTTTAACCAGCAGTGGCACACTATGCTGAAAGCTTGTTTACAGGTGCAACCTGGGAGCACAAGGAAGTTAAGTGACTTGCTCAGGGTCACACAGTATGCAAGTGGGGGCTGTGGGATTCAAACCCAGGTCTCTAGATTTGCAGCTCAGAGCCTTAAACCACTGCACTATTCAGCCTGTACTTAAGTACACAGTCTCATATATCAGCAGCAAATTGTTAACAAAGGAATTTGAGATTATTTCTTTGAAGCTCCACCTTCCCTCCTCTGAATGTATCAATATTATTGGGGGCTATAGGCCTCCGTCTGGTCACTGGTTCAGAAATCCTAAATATACTAAGATCCTTAATCTCCACTGCTAATTCAGAAACAATATTCCTAGGAGACCTCAACATGGATTGGCTTGCATCAAAATCTCGCTGCCTTAAATCTCTCTGTGACGAGCTTGGCCTTTTGCAATTAGTTGGTGAAGCAACAAGGTCCAATACCACTAACTCAGACAATAGCTCCCTCTTAGACGTCATCTTATCCACTCATCCTCATAAACTTTCTCACTCAGCAGTTTTCCACAACGATATGAGCGACCATGGGGCTGTCGTATGCATAAGAGCCCAAACTAAGGCCCATCAGCAGCCCACATTCGTAACTAAACGGTCCTTTCGAAAATTCAAAGCAGCTAATTTCCTCTCAGATCTAGGTGAGGTCAGATGGCAGAATCTGTACCTTGCCAAAAAATGTAGATGAAGCTGTCTCTGTCCTCAATGGCAACCTTGCCACACTGATAAATAACCATGCCCCCCTAATCAAAGTCAAGGTGAGTAAAAACTCTCACCCCTGGTTCACCCCAGGACTCAAGACAGCTCTCATCAACTGAGACAAGCTCTGGGCCCAAGCTAGGCAATCCAAGAGCCCTGCAGATTGGCAGGCCTTCAGAGCTGCCAGGAATGCCTGTGTAAAAAGCGTTCGCACTGCCAAAGCCTACTTCTATGTCTCTTCCCTTGAACAGGCGAACAGGGACTCCCGCAAAATTTGGAGGACACTCAAATCTACTGAAGGGCGGTCCACTGCCCCCTCTGCTCCTACCAAGATATGTGTAAATGGCAGGATTGTGGAAAGTAATTCTCAAATTCTCGAAGAACTCAACTCTCATTTTGCTACAGCCGGTCTAGCGTTCGACTCCTCACCCTATGCTAGCTCTGCTAAGAGTCAGCCTAGCTCCTCTCCGTCTACCTGCACCTCATCCTGCCCCTTTCAAGTACGCTTGTTTAACTATAAAGAAGTAGAAGACGCACTCCTTCAACTTGATACCATGAAGAGCGCAGGGGATGACGCTCTTGAACCGTTCTTTCTAAGACTAGGCTATGCCCACCTCACAGCCCTCATTCTCCATATCTTCAATCTCTCTATCTCTCCTGCTTTAGTTCTGACCTGTTGGAAATCTGCTCACATCCTTCCCCTATTTAAATCAGGGGACCCACGCGACCTGAACAACTACAGGCCCATCTCCATCTTGCCTATCCTCTCTAAAGTCCTCAAAAAATTGGTCTATAACCAACTAAAACTTCACCTCGAAACCTTTTCACTCCTTAATCCAGCTCAATCCAGCTTCCAGGCAAATCACAGCACTATCACAGCTTTGGCGAAAGTTACAAATGACTGGATCTCCGCTGTCGATGCTAAGATGGTTGGTTACTGGTGCAGTCTTTTTGGACCTTAGCAAAGCATTTGACACTGTTGATCACAACCTTTTAGTCTCTTGCCTGTCCAACCTAGGTGCTACTCTGTCCACCACTCAGTGGTTCACTAGCTACCTGTCAGGGAGAACACAGAAAGTCAAAGTGGATGGTCTATTCTCCACTTCCATGCCAGTAGTCAGAGGAGTCCCCCAAGGCTCCATACTAGGCCCGATCCTGTTCTCTCTGTACATAAATGATCTTGACTCCCATATAACTAACTCCAGCCTGCACTTCTTCGCTCAGCTTGAAAACTATTTAATACAAGCCAAGCTTCTCCTTAATGATAAGAAAACGAAAGCAATTATCTTCTCTCGTAGTACCTCCTCTGGTCCCTCCCCTGTCCTACCAAATGATTTTGTTGTTACAACATTAGGTGAATCTTTGGAAGTTGTTCCTAAATTCAAATACTTGGGTATTTTGCTAGATAATAAGCTCTCTTTTAATGACCACATTGATGAACTATCTAGGAGGCTCAAATTAAGATTAAGATTCTTTTTAAGAAATAGGTCTCTATTCCCCCTGGAGACACGAATCAGGCTCATCCAGACCACATTCCTTCCCCTACTCGATTACGGCGATCTAATCTACACTACAGCTGCAACTTCAAGCCTAAGCAAGTTGGACATCATTTATCACAGAGCGTTATGATTCATTGCCAATTCCTCCTACCGTACTCATCATTGTGATTTATATGCAGGTGTTGGTTGGACATCTCTCACCACTAGATGCCTGTTCCACGCTGGTCTCTGGATCCTTAAGTTGCTTTTGCAGAAATTACCATGCTACCTAACATCATAGGAACATAGACTTTGACGGCAGATAAGGACCGCTTGGCCCATCTAGTCTGCCCATTTCCCTACCTACAGGATAGACCGCAGATCCTAGTTAACCAACAGCCTATTTCTTCCTACCCCCCACAAGAATTGCCTTATGTCTGTCCTGTGCATTCTTGAATTCTCCCACAGTTTTAGACCCCACAACCTCCTCAGGAAGGCTGTTCCATGCATCCACTACCCTCTCTGTGAAATAATACTTCCTCACATTGCCCTGAACCCTTACCCCTCTATCTTTAAATTGTGTCCCTTGTTCTTGCATGTCTCTTTTCTGAAAGATGCTACCCTCTTGGACTTTGTTGATTCCGCTGAGGTACTTAAAGTTTCTATCATGTCCCCTCTCCCTTCTTTCCTCAAGGGTATACATATTAAGCTCCTTTAGTCTGTCCTCATACGGCTTCTCTTGCAGACCCCGCACCATTTTAGTTGCCCTCCTCTGGACTGCCTCTATCCTGTCTATGTCCTTGCAGAGATGGGGTCTCCAGAACTGGATGCAGTACTCCAGATGGGGTCTCACCAACTGTCTGTACAGAGGGATAACAACTTCCTGTTTTCTGCTGCTGATGCCTCTCCCTATGCATCCCAGTATACCCCAGCCCTCCCTACTGCCTTCTCACATTGCTTGCTAACCTTAAGGTCATCTGATATGATTACCCCCAGGTCCCTTTCCTTTTTTGTTGTTGTTACTACCTCCCCACCATTGTGTATTCTTCCCCTGGGTTCTTGTTTCCCAGGTGCATTATTTTGCACTTCTTTCTTGTTTCCCAGGTGCATTATTTAACCCGCATTTCCTGCAGCACATACTCCCTTAGGAAAACTGACTTTATCATGCTCGATGTACCTGGGACTCGTACCTCCTTTGGCAAACGTGCTATCTCGTATGCCCTTCCATCTATATGGAACCAATTCCAATGTATACTAAAACTAAATAATATTGTCTCAGTCAACGTCTTCAGAGAGCTAGTTGCATCCAAAATAAAAGACGCTTGTAACTACCACTAAGCACCCCCCATCTTTATGCATGCTTCTCGTACATTGTCTCTCTTGGCCCTAGCCGTACTGAGATTTTAAACCTTCAAACCTGCAAGTTGTCTTTCCTGGCTAATTAATCTATAGGCTCATTTCTTTCTTTTGCTTTCTGTTTCTATACCCCTTCCTTCTATAGGCCCTCTATCTTCATATTACCCTTTGCTATTCCCTTTCCTACCTTAGGCCTTCTACTTATACATAATCCTCTGCTAACCTACCCCTTTCCCCCAACCCCGGTCACCCTAATTATCCTATCTTCCTTCTCAGGTGTGTATCACATCATGTTTATCTATTGCATCATTCAGTGTTAAAGTGTTAAACCTTACCTGTATTGACTGTACATTTTTTTCTTCACAAAATGTCCCTTTAATTGTAAATATATCTTCAACACTGTACCTTGCTATGTATTACCTGATTTGAGCCTTGTGTGCACTTTGTATATTTGGTTACCAAGGCGCTGTACTATATAATGTGTCACTGTATGTGTATAACCATCAGGACCTCCTTGTGAATGAGCTTGCTCAATGGAGTCTTCCTTCAATAAACCTGAACTGTATAAATCAGAAGTAAACATTGAGTTTATTAAAAGATCAGTAATGGGATCCATCCAGTATATAGATACGTAGATACATAGACGGTGTCGGCAGATAAGGGCCTGTGGCCCACCCAGTCTGCCCATTTGAGCTTGCAAGTTCAGTTTATGTTTTCCTAGAAGTCTGTTGCCCCTTACCCCTGACCTCCAGAATTCCTTTATGTCTATCCCATGCATTCTTAAATCCCGTGATTGTTTCAGCCCCCACCACTTCCTCTGGCAGGGTGTTCCACTTGTCCACCACCCGTCCTGTGAAGAAATTCTTCCTCATGTTTCCTCTGAATCGTCCTCCCTCCAACTTCATCCCATGCCCTCTAGTCCTGGAACATATTTTTCGCTTAAAAATAGTGTATTCCTGCACCCTGTTCCTCCCTGTAAGATACTTGTATGTCTCTATCATATCCCCTCTCTCCCTCCTCTCCTCCAGGGAGTACATATTCAGTTCCTTCAATCTGTCTTCATAGGACTTGTGATGCAATCCATGCACCATCTTTGTTGC
The DNA here is from genome assembly GCA_016271365.2 of Neoceratodus forsteri. Taxonomy (NCBI): domain Eukaryota; kingdom Metazoa; phylum Chordata; order Ceratodontiformes; family Ceratodontidae; genus Neoceratodus; species Neoceratodus forsteri. The sequence continues at coordinate 1,188,165,971 of CM057451.1, read as the reverse complement.
CCTCCTCTGAACCTTCTCTACCCTGTCTATGTCCTTTCGTAGGTAAGGTCTCCAGAACTGTACACTGTATTCTAGGTGGGGCCTCACTAGTGTCTTGTATATCTCTATATCCAGTTATTTAGCTATTTAGTTATTTAGTTATTTTGTTTATTTAGATTTTTAGTTTATATTATTGTTTGATATTGGTATTATTTTCCTCTCTTCCCAGTGGTGTGAGGACTGGGTGGGGAGGGAACTAAATTGACAAGGGGAATTTAGTTAATATTTTGTATCTGTTTTTTGTTTGAGGGTAAGAGTTTTTAAGTTAATAGTCTGAGGTGTGGTTAAACTGTATTTTGTTTCATTGTAGAGCTTTGTATTTATTTAAGTTTTAGAGGTGGGTTAATTTTTGGATTGTTTATTTGGTGTGATAATTATGTGTTGGGATAATATTAGGACAGTCGGGTATTATTCTCCCTCCAGGCTCAGGGATCTTCACCCCTTTTCTTGTCCCCCCTTATCGGCAGAGGTCTATAGATGTTGTAGGGCCTTGGGGATTGTGGGGAGGAGGAGGAGGAGGAGGAGGAGGATGGGGGCGGGGTCTGGAGGGGGAGTGGAAAGGAGTGAGCGGATTGGGACAGTGAGGACAAGGAGACGCCCTGGGGCGAAATGGGCCCAGGAAAGGGGACCCCCTGTCTAGTGCTCATACCCAAGGGTTCTGATTATAGTCAGCAGGTAGCACGGTCATCCTCGGAGGCTCATCCTACTCGGGCGATGTTATGTAACTCCAGGTCTCTTAAAAACAAGACGGCTATTATAGCTGATTTTGTTGGGTCATCTGACCTGGCGTGCATCACCGAGACCTGGCTTGATGAAAATGCTGGACCAGTTTTGGCGGCAGCAATTCCAGCCGGGTACTCGGTGATACACCGACCGAGGGTGGATCGTAGGGGCGGGGGTGTTGCTATTTGTTTTAGAACAGAACTGGGCCTAGTGGAGGTGCTGGTGGGAGTTACCAAATCCTTTGAATGTATTCTAGGCGAGGGTGTGGGGCGCAGGATATTTCTCATATACCGTCCACCAGGTGATGGGAATGTTTTCCTTTGGGAAGTCGCAGACTTCGTTGTCGACCTGACATTGAGATCCCCCAGATGGTTGGTTCTGGGGGACTTCAATGCCTGGGTCAATGATGAACTCTCACACTTTGGTCAAGACTTCCTCCAGTTAATGACTTCACTGGGCTTCATACAGGTTATTTCCTCCTCAATCCATGTTGGTGGTCATTCACTGGATTTGCTGTTCCTTCTGGGGATGGAGATATCCGACTTGGTGGTGGAACTGGTCGAATGGTCGGACCATCACTCCACTGGGTTCAGTTTTGAGGCCACCCCTAGTAGGTCAGCCCCTATGGAAATGGTCCGGTACCGCCCATTAAGGGGTGTTTCCCCACATGACCTGATGGCGGTGCTGGAGCTATCAGGCTTACCGGGAGATTGCATGGATCCAGGAGAGCTGGTATGTGCCTATAATGAGGCGGTGGCAGGGGCCCTGGATTCCATTGCTCCTGTTCGTGTTCGTCCTCTCACTCTTCGCCCCAGGTCTCCTTGGTCTGATGAGACCTTGAGGGAGTTGAGGATAGTTGGACGAAGGTTGGAGAGGTGTTGGCGGAGATCGGATCTGAATGGTGACAAACTTATTTTGATGGACCATTATCTGGTCTATCAATCCGCAATCTCTCATAAGAAGGCAGAATTCCTATCCAGAGAGATTGCAGCTGCACAGAATAGACCAGCTCAGCTCTTCCGGACTGTGGACAGATTGTGCAATCCAGTCTGTCTTCAGCCCGGAACAGCCTGTTCTCAAGAACGATGTGAGGAGTTTGCTCTGTTCTTTGCAGATAAGATTGCCAAAATCAGATCCGAGATCCATTTGACCCTCTCAAATGGGAGTTGTGATGGTCGGCAGGAGATGTCGGACACCCAGTTTGTGTGGTCTGACTTCAGTCTCCTCACAATCAGTGACATTGTGATGGTTATCCAATCACTGCATCTGACCAACTGTAATTTGGACCGGGGCCCCACACGTCTCTTAGTGGATTGTGTAGATAAAATTGGCCCAGTTCTTGCTGAGATAGTCTGGAGGTCCTTGGAGAGGGGGATTTTTCCAGATCCTCTTAAGGAGGCTGTGGTTAAGTCCCTTCTTAAGAAGTCCTCCTTGGACCTGGACTGTCTGGCCAATTACAGGCCTGTCTCTAACTTACCCTTTGTGGGTAAAGTTATTGAGAAGGTGGTCGCATCACAGTTGGATGATCATCTGACCAACAACAATGTCTATGATTCTCTCCAGTCTGGATTTAGGAAAAGGCATAGTACCGAGACAGCACTTGTACGGGTACTAAATGACCTCCTAATAGCGAGAGATCGAAGGACCTGTTCCATCTTGGTCCTTCTTGATCTCTCTGCAGCGTTTGACACTGTGGACCATGGTGTGCTATTGGAACGTTTACGATCTATCTCTGGACTGTCTGGTACAGTCCTAGGGTGGTTTTGATCATACCTCGAAGGTAGGACTCAGAGGGTGGTGTCTGGAATTTTTTCCTCAACATCAGTCTCCCTATCCTGCGGGGTACCGCAGGGTTCCATTTTGGCACCCATGTTGTTTGCAGTGTATATGCTGCCATTAGGAGTGATTATTAGGTGGTACGGCTTGGGTTTTCATTGCTATGCAGATGATACCAAGCTGTACATGTCCTTTGTGCCCAGCCAGGATACTGCCTTTTCGGTCTTTAACAATTGTCTTGCCGAAATCCAAGACTGGATGAATGTGAGTTGGCTGCAGTTGAACCCTGAAAAAACTGAGGTGTTGGTTGTGGACCAGGGTCACTGTGAGGCGGGTTTGTTAGCTGGATCACCCTCGGGCTTATGGCTTGGGGGTGTCCAGCTGCCTATCTCAGACCGGGTGCGGAACTTGGGCGTTGTATTTGACGATTTTCTGACTTTTAAATCTCAGGTATCAGCGGTTGTCAAAACCTCTTTTTATCATCTGAGGAACATCGCCCGGGTGAAGCACTTGGTTCCTCCAGAGGATCTTCCAACTTTGGTCCATGCCTTCGTTACCTCCCGCCTGGACTATTGCAATGCCTTATACCTAGGGCTCACGAGGGTTGAACTTCACCACTTGCAGCTAGTGCAGAATGCGGCAGCCAGGCTTTTGACTGGTTCTTTTAGGTCCAGTCATATAATGCCTGTGCTCCGCGGACTGCACTGGCTGCCAGTTTATTGGCGAATCACCCTCAAGGTCAGTTTGCTGACCTATAAGGCCCTACACGATCAGGGACCTGCTTACCTGAAAGATCTCATTTGTCCCTACTGTCCCCCCCGCTCTCTCCGATCCACTGACGAGGGATTGCTAGAGATTCCCAGGGTTCGCTTAAAAACTTCAGGGGCAAGATCTTTGGAACTCTCTACCTCGTCAGGTACGAAATTGCCCGACTGTCCAAAGCTTTAAAGGAGCTTTGAAAACCTACCTTTTTAACAAAGCTTTTAATGATTGTTAATTATTTTAATCTTATTTTAAATATTTATTATTTTATGTAATTTGTAAAGGTGCCTTGGTTTAAGAAAGGCGCCTTAAATAAATAAAGATTGATTGATTGATTGATTGACTGTATAGTGGAATTATGACCTCCCTTTTCCTACCGGTGATGCCCCTGCCTATGCATCCCAGCATCCTATTTAGTTTACCTGCTGCCTTGTCACACTGTTTCCCTACCTTGAGGTCATCAGAGATGATAACCCCAAGATCTCTTTCCTGCTTGGTGCATGCTATATCCTCACCCCCCATGCTATATCCTCACCCCCCAACTGTTATATTGTGCCAGGGTTTTTGTGCCCCATATGCATTATCTTACACTTCTTTGCATTGAATTTCAACTGCCAAACCCCTGACCATTCTTCAAGTTTCTGCAGGTCCCTTCTCATTCTGTCTACACCCTCTGGTGTGTCTACTCTGTTACAGAGTTTATATGAAAACAACTTTGGGGGAGGATGGCTGGCCAGGCCAGAGCTCTGGCCAGTGCCTAAAGGGGCCATAAATCATCTCCAGAGGCTGATCTAGGTCCCAGGGACCCAATCACTTGGCCAGAAGCCAAGTCCACCCCAGGCTAGAAAAGAGTATCCCCTGCTAGCCTGAAGGCAGTTCTGGACTGGGTGGCTGACAGAGTGGAAAGCACAAGGGTATGGATGCCTAGAGGCTTACCTGAAGCTCGGGTCCATGGCAGAAGTCACCAGGAGAAAGGACTGCTGTGTGACTGAACTTCTCTGCTGGGACTAAAGAAGTAGAACTCTTGTACTTGGACCTTTAATTTAGGGTAAAAAAAAAACTAACAAACAAAACAAAAAACAAAAAGTGTGTTTGTCTGAGTTAACTGAACTGAATGGCTATCTGAACAGTTATCTAGGTGTAAATCTCAGGTGATTGAAAGGACTTGATAGCTGTGAGGTTTAAATTACTTGTAGAAAGATCTAGTAAGTAGGGGGAGTGGCTTAGCTAGAAGGAAGCTACATTTAAAGACTGCCTTAGAAAGATTCTGCTAGTAGCTTGGCAGAAGACACCAGGAGAAAGGACTGCTGTGTGACTGGACTTCTCTACTGGGACTATATTGCCCTCCTTCCCTCCCATCCAAAGCTATTTCTACTTTTATAGGCACAGGATTTGACTGACAACATGAACTTCCTGTTTGGGAGCAGGAAGTGAGTGATCACAGAGCCACCAAAGACCCATCCATCCTAGAAGGGCAAGAGTAGCTCTCCGGCCCCCTTTAGCTGCTGGAGGTCTGCCGCCGAGCAAGTAAGGGGTCTACTGAGAAATATAGGATATTCTTGTCTCAGAACAGGACAATCAGGAGCTTAAAGGGCACACAGGCAGAAAGTAAGGAGAAAGAGAGAGAAAAAAAACAGAGGAAAGAGTAAGGATTGCAAACAGTTAAGGGGCCAGAAATAAGACATGATGGGAGTGGTGCAGTGAAGTGGCTGTGGAGCAACAGTCTTCCGGGAGACGTTCTGGAGGATGCGGTGTTGTCCCATCTGCAGGCACCTCTCTTGACTGAGGGAGGAGGTTGCTCATCTCCAGGCTGAGTTGGCCAGGATTTGTGGGACCTCCTCTTCCATCCAGGGACCACTAGTGCCACTGCCGTTGCCTCAGAGGTTGCCAAGAAAGAAGAGTGGTTGGACCACAGTGGGCTCAGGGAGGGTGAGGGTGGTGGAACAGAGGCGCATCCCTCCAGTTGTACCTCTCCACAATTCCTATGTCATTCTGGCAAAGTGTGGTTCCTCTATGGAGGCACCCGCAGTGGAGACCAAGGAGGATGCTGGGAACCTCCACAAAGGAGACCCACAGGAGGGTGGCAGGGGACCATGCAGGGGAAAGAAACAACTCCTGGTGGGGCACTCCATTGTTAGGAAGGTAGAACTGGGGGAGGAAGGGGAGAGGGAGGGAAGTAGGGTGCCTGCCTGGCACCATGGCTTGGAGGGACAGGGAGCGAATCCTCAGGATTGCCGGAGCAGCTGCACAGGGGAGGGAGCTGGATGTCATTGTCCACCTAGGGACAAATGACCTGGCTAAGAAAGGGATTAAGAAGTGCAGGAAGAGTTTGTGGAATTGGGGAGGGTCTTGAGACAAGTAGCCTTGCGAGTAACCTTCTCGGAGGTGCTGCCCATCTATGGCGTAGGAGAGGCTAGGGTGTTCCGCACCATGGGATTCAATCAGTGGTTGAAAAACCGTGTGGAGCTCAGGGATTTGGCTTCATTGGGGACTGGGGTCCACCTGGAGTGATGCAAGCCTATACTGGCATGATGGGCTGCATCTGTCCAGGAGGGGAACCAGGATCCTAGGTGATAGGTTTAAATGCTTCATTGGCAAGCATTTAAACTAGCCAAGGGGGGAGGCACTGGAAAGGAACAAGGAAATCCTAGCCCCCCCAAAAAAAATCACGGTAGTAAGTGCGGTGAACGCCAACATAGAGGTGTCGATAGGGAGAAGGGCAGGGGTAAATGTAGAAAGTGACAAAGACAAGAAGGACATAAACATACCAGGATACACTATCTACAGGAGGGACAGGGAGGGTAAAAGAGGAGGAGGAGTAGCTCTTTACATAAGGGAAGGAATCAAGGCAACAGAACAAAAGGGAAAACAGGGAGGAGAAGAAGCACTGTGGGTAAATTTGGAGACCGGCAATGGCACCACAATCTGCACAGGGGCTGTATACAGACCCCCTTCTCAGGGGGAGGAAATGGACAAGGAAATGATAGAAAGAATACTTAGAATGGCAGAAAAAGGGGAGATATTGCTGATGGGTGATCTGAATATGCAGATGTTAACTGGAATGCAGTTGCAGCAGCCACTTGAAGAGTGGGGTTATTCTAGATGCCCTACAAGGGGCATGCCTTAGACAACTAGTATTGGAGCCCACTCGAGAGGGAGCAATCTTAGACCTGGTTCTCTCAAATGGAGATGAAGAGAGGATCACAGATGTAGAAGTGGGAAGCCATCTGGGAACTAGCGACCATCGAACAGTATGGTTCACAGTAAACACAGCAATAGAGTCAAGCCATACAAAGGCAAAAGTACTGGACTTTAGGAGGGCTGACTTTGCCAAAATGGGTGAGTGCCTAAGGAATGCACTAGCAAATGGGCAGGAAGGAGGGGTGGAAGAACAATGGGGAATAATAAAAACTGCCATCACAGAGGTAACAAGCCTTTGTGTGAAGCAAATTAACAAAATGAAACGATGTAAGAAACCACTATGGTTCTCAAAGGAAGTGGCAGTGAAGGTTCAAGAGAAAAAGAAAGCATTCAGGAAGTACAAGGAATCACAGAAGGAGCAGGACAGGGAACTGTATCAGTTAAAGCAAAGGAAGCTGGGAAGGCAGTCAGAACAGCAAAGGCCCAAACCAAGGAAAAGATAGTCAACTCTGTTAAGAAGGGATAAAACCTTTTATAGGTACATCAGGGAGCGAAGGAAGACCAAGGGAGGCTAGTGAGGCTTAATAAAGAGGAGGGAGGGTGGGCAGAGGTGACTGTGAAAGGCAGAGATACTAAACAAATATTTTTGCTCAGTATTTACAAAGGGAAGTGGGAGGTACCTAAAACAAACAATAGAAACACTCTGGATACAGAAGTTGATACCAGCCCATTTACAGAAGAAAGGGTTCTGAAAGAACTCTTAAAACTGAAGGTGGACAAAGCAATGGGGCCTGATAGGATTTATCCCAGAATTCTAAAAGAACTAAGGGTAGAACTAGTGACACCACTGACTACCCTCTTTAACAAATCATGGGAGGATGGGGTGGTACCCGAGGACTGGAGAAGGGCAGATGTGATTCCCTTCACAAAGTGGGAGCAAGGCAGAAGCAGAAACTACAGACCTGTTAGTTTAACCTCAGTGGTAGGGAAAATGATGGAATCACTTCTGAAGGAAAAAATTGTTGAGTATCTAGAAGCCAGAGGGCTTAGGACCCAAGGCAGCATGGATTCAGCGGGAAGGTCATGCCAGACAAATCTGATAGATTTCTTTGACTGGGTGACAAAGTAGTAGATCAGGGAGGGCTGTGGACATGGCCTACCTAGACTTCAGCAAGGCATTTGACTCAGTCCCACACAACAGATTAATATACAAGTTAGCCAGCCTGGGAGTGGGTCCCAAGATGACAGCCTGGGTAAAGAATTGGCTGGAGAATAGGACACAGAGAGTAATAGTAAATGGAGTCCACTCTAAAGAAGGGGGGTTACTAGTGGGTACACTTGGGAGTTCAGTATTAGGACAGGTCCTCTTCAATGTCTTCTAAGCGATATTGCAGAGGACTGGAAGGAAAAGTATGTCTCTTTGCAGATGACACAAAGATCTGCAACAGAGTTGATACTGAGGTGGGAGTGGAAAGGATGAGAGAGTGGACTTGGCAAGGTTAGAGGAATGGTCAAATGTATGGCAGCTTAGATTCAATGCTAAGAAGTACAGGTAATGCACCTGGGAAACAAAAAACCCAGGGAAGAGTACACAATGGGGGTGAGATACTAACAACAACAAAAATGGAAGGGACCTGGGGGTAGTCATATCAGATGACCTAAAGGTGGGCAAGCAATGTGAGAGGGCAGCAAGGAGGGCTGGGGGATACTGGGATGCATAGGGAGAGCATCACCAGCAGAAAACAGGAAGTTATTATCCCTCTGTACAGACAGTTGGTGAGACCCCATCTGGAGTACTACATGCAGTTCTGGAGACCCAATCTCCATAAGGATATAGACAGGATGGAGCCGGTCCAGAGGGAGGGCAACTAAAATGGTGCAGGGCCTGCACCAGAAGACATAGAAGAGAGACTTAGGGGAGTTGAATATGTATAGCCTCGAGGAAGGAGAGAGAGGGGGACATGATAGAAACTTTCAAGTATCTCAAGGAATCAACAAAGTCAAGAGGGTAGCATCTTTCAAAAAGTGTGCAAGAACAAGGGGCACAATGTGAAGATAGAAGGGGCAACTCAAGATAATTTAAGGAGTATTTTTTTCAGAGCAGAGGGTTGTGGATGCATGGAATGGCCTTCGGAGGAGGTTGTGGAGTCAAAACAGTGGTGGAATTCAAGCATGCATGGGACAGTCATCAAGGCAATTCTAGGGGGTGGGGGTAGGAAGAAGTAGGCTGCTGGTTAACTAGGATCTGCAGCTTATCCAATAGGTAGGGAAATGGGCAAACTGGGTGGGCCAAGCGGTCCTTATCTGCCGTCAAAATCTATGTTTCTATGTTTCTATGGGGCAAAAAGGAGTAAGGCCATCAGGAAATGGAGGGTAATAAGTACCAATGCCCGTAGTCTGGGCAACAAGCTCCCTGAGCTGGTGGCCTTGATGGAAGAGGCATGCCTGGATATCATGTGATCCTTAGAAACATGGTACACAGAGAACCATAACTGGAATGTTAACATACCAGGGTACCTAACCTACAGGAGAGACAGGCAGGGGAGAAGAGGGGAGGAAGTAGCTCTCTATGTAAAGGAAGGGATAAGCCCAACTGAACAAAAAGTAACAGGGAGGAGAGGAGGCACTGTGGGTCACCTTGGAGACTGGGAAGGCTACACAATCCACACAGGGGTTGTGTACAGACCCCCATGTCATGGGAGAAATGAACAAGGATATGATAGAAGGCATTCTTAGAATGGCAGAGAAAGGAGATACTGTTGATGGGAGACCTGAATATGCCAGATGTTAACTGGAGCACATTTGTGCAGCCACATCCAAGAGCAGGGCCATTTTGATACCCTACAGGCTGCAGGCCTCAGACAGCTAGTTTGGAACCCTTTCGTGAGGGGAGCAATCTTAGAGCTCGTACTCTCAAAATGGGGGCAGTGGAGGATCTCAGATCAAGAGTGGTTGCCATCTGGGAACAAGTGGCCATCAAACAGTGTGGTTCATGTTAAACTCAGCTACAGAAGTCAGCCATTACAAAAGTGAGGTACTGGACTTCAGGAGGGCTGACTTTGGCAAGATGGAGAGAGCCTCAGAAAAGCACTAGCAAACAGGCTAGAAGGAGGTGTGGACAACAATGGAGAATCATCAAACTGCCATCACAGAGGCAACAAGCCTTTGTGTGAAGCAAATAAACAAATCAAAATGAAAGAAAAAGCCACTATGGTTCTCAAAAGAGGTGGCTGTAAAAGTCAGGAAGAAAAAGATAGCATTCAGGAAGTATAAGGAAACACAGAAGGAGCAGGACAGAGAGCCTACCAGTTAAGGCAGAAGGAAGCAGGGAGGGAAGTCAGAATAGCAAAGGCCCACACTGAGGAAAAGATAGCCAACTCAGTTAAGAAGGGGGATAAAACCTTTTATAGATACATCAGCGAGTGTAGAAAGACAAAGGAGGATAGTGAGGCTGAATAGAATGAAGCGGTGGGTGGGCAGAGGGGACAGTGAAGCGGGATACTGAGCAGAATATTTCTGCTCAGTATTCACAAAAGAGGGGGAAGTGCCTAATCCAATTAACAGAAGCACTCTTGATGAGGTCGATCCCAGGCCTTTCACAGAAGAAAGGGTTCTGCAAGAACTCCTAAAACTGAAGGTGGACAAAAGCAATGGGGCCTGATGGAATTCACCCCAGAATTCTAAAAGAATTAAGGGGGGAACTAGTGAAACCACGGGATACTCTTTTTAATAAATCATGGGAGGATGGTGTGGTACCCGAGGACTGGAGGAAGGCAGATGTAATTCCCCTTCACAAAAGTGAGACCAAGACAGAGGCAGGAAACTACAGACCTGTCAGTTTGGCCTCTGTAGTAGGGAAAGTGATGGAGTCACTTCTGAAGGAAAGAATAGTTGAGTACCTAGAGGCTAGTGGGGCACAGGACCCAAGGCAGCATGGGTTCACAGTGGGAAGGTCATGTCAGACGAATCTAATAGATTTCTTTGACTGGGTGACCAAAGTAGTAGACCAGGGAGGGGCTGTGGACATGGTCTACCTAGACTTTAGCAAGGCATTGACACAGTCCCACAAAAGATTAATAGTCAAATTAACCAGCCTGGGAGTGGGTCCCAGGGTGGTAGCCTGGGTAAAACATTGGCTGGACAACAGGACACAGAAGGTAATTGTAAATGGAGTCCACTCTGAAGAAAGAGGGGTTACTAGTGGGGTACCGCAGGGTTCAGTATTGGGTCCAGTCCTTTTTAATGTCTTCATAATTGACATTGCAGAGGGACTGGAAGGAAAAGTATGCCTCTTTGCAGAGAGACACAAAGATCTGCAACAGGGTTGATACACAAGGAGGCGTGGAAAGGATGAGAAGAGACTTGGCAAGGTTGGTGGAATGGTCAGAAGTATGTCAGCTAGGATTCAATGCAAAGAAGTGCAAAATAATGCACCTGGGAAACAAGAACCCAGGGGAAGAATACACAATGGCGGAGGTGGTAACAACAACAAAAAGGAAAGGACCTGGGGTAATCATATCAGATGACCTTAAGGTTAGCAAGCAATGTGAGAAGGCAGTAGGAGGGCTGGGGTATACTGGGATGATAGGGAGGCATCAGCAGCAGAAAACAGGAAGTTGTTATCCTCTGTACAGACAGTTGGTGAGAACCTATCTGGAGTACTCGTCCAGTTCTGGAGACCCCATCTCGCAAGGACATGAACAGGATAGAGGCAGTCCAGAGAGGCCAACTAAAATGGTGCAGGGTCTGCAAGAGAAGCCGTATGAGGAGAGACTAAAGGAGCTTAATATGTATACCCTTGAGGAAAGAAGGAGGGGGACATGATAGAAACTTTTAAGTACCTCAGTGGAATCAACAAAGTCCAAGAGGGTAGCATCTTTCAGAAAAAGAGACGTGCAAGAACAAGGGGACACAATTTAAAGATGGGGGCGGTTCAGAGGCAATGTGAGGAAGTATTTTTTCACAGAGAGGGTAGTGGATGCATGGAACAGCCTTCCTGAGGAGGTTGTGGGGTCTAAAACTGTGGGAGAATTCAAGAATGCATGGGACAGACATAAGGCAATTCTTGTGGGGGGTAGGAAGAAATAGGCTGTTGGTTAACTAGGATCTGTGGCCTATCCTGTAGGTAGGGAAATGGGCAGACTAGATGGGCCAAGCGGTCCTTATCTGCTGTCAAAGTCTGTTTCTGTGTTTCTATATTTCCTTGGTGGTTGCTCCTCTGTAGCCAAGGGTCCTCCAGGGTCTTCACCAGCAACAGCAGCAGCAACCTTCTAGCCTGAAGGGGTTCAGCCAGGCAGCAGCAGTCAGTTTTCAGGGTGAGTCCCCTTTGGTTGTCTGTTCCCTGGGTGGGCATGCTCCTGGTTGGGGTGGCCTGGGGGGTGGTCCTGTGGCTTGGCGCCTGTTAGTGTACTGTGCCTGGGGCTGCTATTGCGCCTCTCTGTCCATGCTGTCCAGGGTGTAGTTTTTTTTTTTCGTCTTTATTTAGGCCTCTGGATGTGTATCCCTTTTCCCTCTCCCTTGGGGTAGCGCTCCAGCCCCGGGTGTCAACTGCCACGCTGGGTCCCCATCTCTCTGGTGGTTGGTGGTTTGTCCCCCCCTCCCATTTCTGGCCTGTTGCTAGTTCGAGCAGGCTGCCGGTTTACCCACACTGGGCTTGGCCCCGAACCCCAATGGAGCCAAGGACCTCCCTCCGCTCTCCTTGGTGGCTAAACACTCCCTCCCGGTCCCTCCAGCCAGTGCCTGCAGTGCTACCGTGGCCGCTGACTCCCTGCTTCTCTGTAGTCCACGCCACATCGCAGAAGGGGACTTGGTGGGAGGACCAGACCATGCAGTGCGGCTGCCAAGTGTGTCCAGGCGGAAACCAGCCCCTGGACCACAGTAGTTCCGCCTGCTGCCACCACTGAGTGTTCTGAGCATTGGGTGGGAGCAGGACTCCCCAACCTTCCCCACCAGCACCCCAAAGGAGCAATCTGGCCACTGGAGGACCCGGGCCAGGTGGTGGGTGGGCCAAGAGTCCAAAGATTTGCTAAGTTGGCACCAAAAAGGCTTGGGGTATAAAGAAGGGACTAAGTGGGCCAAGTGCTCAGAGGGAAACTGAGGGACGAAGTGAGGAGCAAGTGAGAGGGCAGAGCACCCACTATAGATAATAAGGGGCACCGCATGGTATGAGCCCCAGGGGGTAAAGTGTGGTGCCAGGTCACCCCCCCCCCTGGCAGCAGTCAGAGGGATCAGAAGGGAAACTGGGGTGGGTTTAGAAGGGTCCAGAGAGGAATTCAGCCTCAAAATTAATATTTATAAGGGGCGGAGCAAGGCCTGGGCATGCGGAGTAGCCCAGCTGCCAACCCCTTATGCATAGGTAGTGGGTGGGGCAAGGCCTAAGTAAATAAACCCTTCCCCTCACTAGGCCTGCTGAGCAGGGAAGGGATCCCACAGATACTTAAAGGGCCAGCATCCCATTTTAAAGGAAGGCCACCCCTTCTCTAGACTGCTGGCTGGTGGCTGCTAAGACTGCGGATTGAGGAACCGGTCAGGCCTGTGCTGTGTCGTCTGCCACCTTGACCCTGACCAGAAGGCAAACCCAGTCCCTGGTGCAGAAAAGTAATTGTCGTGTGTATTTACTGTGTTTAATGTTTGCCCGGGTTGCACCCTAGGACGTTATTGACCCCAACGGACTGAACTAATTGCATCAGGGTCTGATCAAAAGTTGCAGCAAGACCTGAACTGCCTGCCCCGCACCCACCCAAAGCCACCTACCTACATCGGGGCTGAACTTGCCTGCCCTGCATCTCAACCAGTTGGGGCCTGAACTGTCCCTGAAGGGGCTTGAACTGCCTGCCCCTCATCAACTGCATTGAACCACATCAGTTCTCTTTCCACCCCCAGTCTGAGCTGTTGCCACGGGGAAGTGGATGGGCTGCCCAACAGCAGTAGTCCCATCACCCAGCTAACTGCCCTAAGAAGACTGCAACTGCCTGCACCGCTGAGGTCAGGGGTCACCCGCCTCTTGGCCAAGCATCCACTGCCTTCTGCCCAGCCACCAGGAAATTCCGAAGACAATGAAAGACTGCATTAGCCAGCATAGTGGTAGTCAGTAAACCCCAGTCTAGTCAGCTTAGGGGCTGCCCTGTCTTACGATAGTGAGGTTCCCTGTGAAGCCAGTGATTAGGAAATTGCCCTATTTTTGTTTTGCTTTCCCCAAGGTGGTCATAGCTCCCTTCCCCGGCTGGGTGGCAACTCATCAGGAGCCTTCCAGAGGACCCGCCATCGCCATCAAAGGACATTGCCTCGATCATCCTTCATCTTCTCATCACCTGCATCTCCAGCTCCAGACCAGCCTGCATCCTCTTTGTCTTCTTCTGCATCTTCATCTTGTCATCCTCAGCCCTCCTGCCAGCCAACGAGGCCAATCAGTCACTAAGGTACTGTACCCACTCTTCAAGCTAGCTAGCCCCCACCTGCTTCGCACCAAAGAGACTGTTCCTCCTACTGGACTGTCAGACTATAAGTTGGTGTGTTTTTAGTTACCGTTGGCCAAGGTGGTTAGGCATTGGTTAATTATTAGTATTGACGTCTGCAGATGTAGGGCACTAGGTGACCCTGTTAGAGGTACCGTACATGTTGGTGTTATATATCTGACTGTTTACTTTCATCTTCACTGCACCTACACCTGTATAGTTGCCTTCTCTTACTAAGTATTGTAAGTGTTGTGCATGACAATCACTGTAAGTGCCTTGTACTTTGCAACCCCATAACCAATTTCTTTCCAACGTAACCAGTGGATGCCCCAATAAAAGCTTGCTGTTTGCGCCTGAAACTGTTGTGCCTGCCTCTCCTTGAAAAGAAGAGATGGACCACCCTCCTAAGTCCAGTCACCACACTAAATTCAGGGAGTGTTTCTGATGTGCACACTGCTGGTACAGGCCATATTAGAACAATATACTTTAGTTTATGTCCTTGTTAGGAATTCACTTGGTTATCCCGATTTTTCCTGTTCCACTACGGAACTCGGGTTCAAGGGGGCAAATTACAGCAGACAGTACTAAAGTGGTGCTTAGCAGTTGTGTAAGTCAGAACCAAACATTGAGTTTATTAAAAGACCAGTAATGGGATCCATCCAGTATATGAAAACAACTTTGGGAGAGGGAATGGTGAGGAGATGAAATCTGAGAATCCGGCTTCCATATAAATGTCTTTAAGTAATATATAATAAGGAAACATAACAACAAAACAGCTGCATGTTGTCTGAAGATATTTTAAAAGGTTTGCCCAGTTACTGAGGAACACACTAACTTTATGATTGCATTTTTAACACATTTGTCTGAAACAGTGCAATAAAAATTAGTTCCACTATGTTGATTCTGTCCATTTCGAGGTCATTAATCCTCCCAGGTCCCAAATCCCTTCAGCTCTCTTACTTGTTACAAACGCCGGCAAGTTGGTACCGGCATTGTGTTTGGATGACTCCTGGCCTGACTGGTTGGTCCTGCCACCTTCAAGAATACCGCTCTCAAGCTTTTGAAGTCCGGTTTCACAACCACGGCAGGTGCAACAGCAAGTAAGGTTTTTATAGAAAGAGATCCCAACTGTTTTGGCATCAGTGGTGTACCTTTGCATTATCATCTGTCCTTCCTCAGCCAACACGGACTCTTTGAGTGTACTGCTCCTGCTGCAGTTTGTAATGAAGCTGACCTGATCACCAGAGATAGACGAGAAGGCTGCTTCAGGTATACAGAAAGCTCTCTTTTAGTCAGCTGCTGCTTCTGGGGTTTGCTCATTATGGAGCGCGTTTCAGTGCTGAGCCGGGCAGGTGGGAGGGAAGCCACAGAGAGTGGCATTTCAATGCTCAGCCGGGCAAGTGGGAGGGAAGCAGCAAGGAGTGGCATTTCAATGCTGAGTTGGGCAGGTGGGAGGGAAGTCACAGGGAGTGGCATTTTAATGCTGAACCGGGCAGGTGGGAGGGAAGCCACAGGGAGTGACATTTCAGTGCTTAGTCGAGCAGGTGGGAAGGAAGTCGCAGGGAGTGGCATTTCAATGCTGAGTCAGGCAAGTAGGAGGAAAGCCGCAGGGAGTGGCATTTCAATGCTGAGTCAGGCAAGTAGGACGGAAGCCACAGGGAGTGGCATTTCAATGCTGAGTCAGGCAAGTAGGAGGGAAGCTGCAGGGAGTGGCATTTCAATGCTTAGTTGAGCAGGTGGGAGGGAAGCCACAGGGAGTGGCATTTCAATGCTGAGCCGGGTAGGTGGGAAGGAATCCACAGGGAGTGGCACTTCAGTGCTGAGTCAGGCATGTGGGAGGGAAGCCACAGGGAGTGGCATTTCAATGCTGAGCTGGGTAGGTGGGAAGGAATCCACAGGGAGTGGCACTTCAGTGCTGAGTCGGGCATGTGGGAGGGAAGCCACAGGGAGTGGCATTTTAATGCTGAGCCGGGTAGGTGGGAGGGAAGCCACAGGGAGTGGCATTTCAATGCTGATATGGGTAGGTGGGAAGGAAGCTGCAGGGAGTGGCAACTCAATGCTGAGTCGGGCATGTGGGAGGGAAGCCACAGGGAGTGGCATTTCAGTGCTGATTTGGGTAGGTGGGAGGGAAGCCACAGGGAGTGGTATTTCAATGCTGAAGCAAGTAGGTGGGAAGGAAGCTGCAGGGAGTGGCATCTCAATGCTGAGTCAGGCATGTGGTAGGGAAGCCACAGGGAGTGGCATTTCAGTGCTAAGTTGGGTAGGTGGGAAGGAAGCCACAGGGAGTGGCACTTCAATGCTGAGTCAGGCATGTAGAAGGGAAGCCACAGGGAGTGGCATTTCAATGCTGAGCCGGGTAGGTGGGAAGGAAGCCACAGGGAGTGGCACTTCAATGCTGAGTCAGGCATGTGGGAGGGAAGCCACAGGGAGTGGCATTTCAGTGCTGAGCCAGGTAGGTGGGAGGGAAGTCGCAGGGGTGGCATTTCAATGCTGAGTTGAGCAGGTGGGAGGGAAGTTGCAGGGAGTGGCATTTCAATGCTGAGACGGGTAGGTGGGAAGGAAGCTGCAGGGGGTGGCATCTCAATGCTGAGTCGGGCATGTGGGAGGGAAGCCACAGGGAGTGGCATTTCAGTGCTGAGTCGGGTAGGTGGGAGGGAAGTCGCAGGGGGTGGCATTTCAATGCTGAGTTGAGCAAGTGGGAGGGAAGTTGCAGGGAGTGGCATTTCAATGCTGAGTCGAGCAGGTGCGAGGGAAGTTGCAGGGAGAGGCATCTCAGTGCTGAGTCGGGCATGTGGGAGGGAAGCCACAGGGAGTGGCATTGCAGTGCTAAGTTGGGTAGGTGGGAGGAAAGCGGCAGGGAGTAGCATTTCAATGCTGAGTCGCGCAGGTGGGAGGGAAGTTGCAGGGAGAGGCATTTGAATGCCATGATGCCACTCAGCTGCTTGCCAGCCAGCTTCATGCAAATGAAAGGCCCAAAGTGCTGTGTCATAGGAGAGCTTTGGTCCTTTCAACTACATGAAGTTTCCACCCAGCAAAAACAGTGACCAGTGTCATAATCAACTTACCTGGTTATTGGTCTATCAGTGCCGAGCCCAGCACAGTTTTAGCTGCACTGAACATGACAGTGACACACCTCTGAAATGTGGCTCATCATAACAAGATGTTTGAGTGCACATGCAAACATAAAAATGTGTAAGGAGCATGAAAAGGCCAGCCCTCCCCCTGCAGGAGGTGAAAACCTACTTAGAATGAGGGGAGGGGGAGGCTGAAAGAGAATGAAGACAGAGATGATTACGACAGGAGTTTAAAGAGTTAAAATACTGGCATAGAATTGGATTTATGACATGTGGTGGGGACCCCTGCCTTGGTCCTCGTATGCTATCAGCACATATTAAATAAACACCCTTCTTTCTCAAGCACTTTGGAGCAGATGGCTGGCTAAATTCACAAACAAGACAGTGATTGATGGCACAAAGGAGTAGCGGCCCATCGGCTACTCCACTACATAGCTGAATCTGTTACTATGTAATCTATTATGGGTGGACTATGTGCGGCTCATGTGTTCGGCCTGTCAGAGAGATCCCTCCCCCCCCACACACACACACACAGGTCTGTTCTGTCTTGCAAATATAGTTATTTTTATGTTTGCTTGCACGCATGTGCAAGAAACATAGTGCCATGAACGGAGATTTCGGAGGTGTGTCACCTCCTCCTCCAATTCAGACACTGGGCTGGCAGGCGGCCTGTAAGCCAATGCATTTTGCAGCTGTCTATGACCGCTCAAAATGCAGTGGCATCTGATTGAAAGAGATACGCTTGGTGAGCAGCGATGAGAAGCTGCTCACCGCGCAGCCCAGCCGCCAGGCGATCGCCCCGCATGCAGCGATATAGCCCGTGAGGTGCCCAATCCCGTCGGCTGAACTATTTGTCTCCTTCCCTCCCAATAGTTGCTGCCATGCTGGGCCCCCCCAGCGTGGCAATCCATTATGTTGCTGACGGGGTGCCCAATCCCCGTCGGCTGAGCGCCCCTCCCCAAAGTCATTGTGCCACGCTGGGAGCCCACCCAGCGTGGCAAATAATCCTCGTTTTTGGTTTTTGCCGGCGGGGTGCCCAATCCCCGTCGGCTGGCACTTCAAAGTCCTTGTGCCCGCTGAGAGCCCACCCCAGCGTGGCAAGCCACGGCGTCTTTTTTACCCTGTAAAAAAACATCTGCAGCGCGTCTCGAGCCCCCTCCACATCCCGCACCCACCCACTGCGCACCCAGTCTCCCCACACACCCCTCACCCCATACTTACCTCCGGACTCCGGCAGCGACGATCTTCGGTGGACCGGGAACACGTCTGCACTCTTCAAAGCCGACCGCGAACTGAGGAAATGCCGGTAAGCTGTATAATGGGCTAGATAGGAGGGTTCAACTTTGTGCATATCTCAGGCATTTTTGGGAATTTTTGCACCAAATTTTCAACATGGGGTTTTTGGGACCCCTTCTCATGAATGATGTCACTGTCATGGCGTTATTCGGGCTCGAAGGGTGATTTCGCGCAGTGACAGCGCAGTGACTGTGAAATCACCCTTCAGGACTGAATACCACCATGACAGTGAATCATTCATGAGAAGGGGTACAAAAACCCCCATGTTGAAAATTTGGTGCCAAAATTCCAAAAAATGACTGTTTAACGAGCGTGTGTTGCACAGTTCCTACGCAGGCTCGTAAGTTTGCGAAATTTCAATATTTTCACTCCAGATTTTCAACATTGCCATTTTACCACACCATCTTATGAGTAGTATAGCTGTCATTTTTCACATCTCACCCAAAATGTGTTTCCACCATTGTAGCGGAATGGCGCAGTCGGTGTGCGAAATCAATGTACGGGACAAATTAAGAAAATCATAGTGACACTGTTCATGAGCAGAGGTCTTGAAATGGCTATGTTGAAAATTTGGTGAAAAAATTCCTAAAAATGACTGTTTTACGAGCGTGCGTTGCGCAGTTCTATGCGCTCATAGGTTTGCGAATTTTCAATATTTCCACTCCAGATTTTCAACATTGCCATTTTACACCTTCTTATGAGTAGTACAGCTGTCATTTCACATCTCACCCAAAACGTGTTTCCGCCCATATGGCGCACAATGGCGCAGTCGTTATCTTGAACTCAGTGTATGGGACATATTAAGAAAATCACAGTGTCACTGTTCATGAGCAGAGATTTTAAAATGGCAATGTTGAAAATTTGGTGCCAGAATTCCTAAAATGACTGTTTTCACGAGTATGCGTTGCATGTTCCCACGCATGCGCTCGTGGGTTTGCAATTTTCAATATTTCCCCTCAGATTTTCAACATTGCCATTTTTCCACCTCCTTATAGGCAGTACAGCTGTCATTTTCACATCCTGCCCAAAGCGTGTTTCCGCCCATATAGCGCACAATGGCGCGGTCGATTGGCTGCCCAACCTCAATGTATGGGACACATTAACAAAACCACAGTGACACTGTTCATGAGCAGAGGTCTTAAAATGGCTATGTTGAAAACTTGGTGAAAAATGCCTAAAAATGACTTTTCTGAGCATCGTTGCACAGTTCCTATGCATGCTCGTTGGTTTCAAATTTAATATTTTCACTCTAGATTTTCAACATGTCCATTTTATTAAACTTCCTTATGAACAGTACAGCTGCAATTTTCATATGTCACCCAAAATGTGTTATCGCACATATAGCGCACAATGGTGCTGTTGGTGCGAAAGCAATGTTTAGGACAGATTAAGAAAATCACAGTTACACTGTTCATGAGCAGAGGTCTTAAAATGGCTATGTTGAAAATTTGGTGACAAAAGTCCATAAAATGACTGTATTCACGAGTGAGCATTGTGCAGTTTCCACGCATCCTCGTTAGTTCATGACTTTGTAATATTTCCAGTCCAGATTTTCACTAGTGGCATTTTCAACACTTCCTTATGAACAGTACAGCTGCCATTTTCACAACATGGCCAAAGTGTGTTTTCACACTTTCAGTGCAGAGATGTGTGGTCGTTATGGGAAATCATTGTTCGGCACAGATAAAGAAAATCACAGTGACACTGTTCATGATCGGAGGCACCAAATGCCTGAGTTGACAATCTGCTATAAAATATCCCAACCTACTTATATAGCAGGTGTCGTTGCACAGTTTCTATGTACGCTTGTGACTTCACCATTTTTTTAAATATTTTTACTACACATTTGCAACATAGCCATTTTTACACCTCCCCATGAAAGAGTACAGCTGCCATTTTTTACAGCCTGTTCGGAATATGTTTGCATCTGTGGTGCTAAATCCCGTAGTCACTGTGCATAAGCAGCTTTCGGCTACCACACTGATATTCCCCCTGTTCGTGAGGTGGGGTCACAAAACAAACATGTTGAAGATTTGGAGTTAAAATACCAATGAATGCCTGAGGTATTAGACTTTTCAACTAAATCGCCCAACCCTATATAGAATGACAGGAATCAGGGGTGTGACTTGGGATTCTTGCCTGTGATGCTCATACCATTCCACACCCTGCAGTCACTGAGAGGCATCGAGGTATGCCTTGGACTCTTCGTCCCCAAACTTCACCCCATTCTCCTATATCGCACCCATCTCACCATATTTCCTAATGAAATGGGGTGCACATAAGGGCCAAAGACCCCAAGGAACACGTGACACTTGTCAGTCTCTGCAGAGTGGGGTGTGGTGAAATGGCGTGGCCGTTATGCCTGACGACCCAAATGCACACCCCAATGCCTGTCACTCTCTGCAGGGTGGTGGTGGGGTTGGCTTCAGTTCAATACTTCACTGCCATTCCTATTACGCAGCTCTGTAACTTCTACACTACCACTGCCAATGCCAGTAAGCAAACATTCGGCATTGACAAATGCTTGTTCTTTTAGGAACTGCAAACTGCATGGTGCACTGTTTTTAAGGGACTTCTGCTTTTGAGTGGAGGTTTGAAAATATGTTTAAATTTTCACAGAATTTGATATCAGTAGGAGTTGACTGGAGCCATTGGGCGGGATGGCTGCTCAGCTGTGAGGTAAAGAAAGGCTTATTTCTCACTATTTTTAAAGGTTTTTAACAGTACCACACAGGCAATCTAAATAAAGGTTCTGAGTTTCTCTCTTACTAGAGAATGTGAGGTCACTGAGGATTGGTGACCAGTCTGAAGGTGGGAAAGGACCAAGCAAGCAGGTATAAATTCAGGGAGGGTACTGATGACACCCAATGCATGAATGCTGTGAAGCAGGAGTGTGACATCTGACCTGGGGATATCTGCACAGTGTCAGCAGGTAAGTCTGTAGGTCTATAGGGAACTCTGACTGGAGTAGGGGGATGGAACTAGCAGAGGACAAGTACAAAGAGTAGTAGGCACTACACCATATCTGACGTAGGCCTATCAGTGGTTAAACATTTCAGGAGGGTAAAGCCACAATCAGGCATACACTCATATCTAGGGTAGGCCTACAAAGAAGTATACAGAACAGGAGAGTAAAGCCACCAGTAGCCACTGCACCCTACCTGGAGATGGCCTACAAAGGGGTAGACAGAGCAGGAGGGTAAACCACCAACAAGTACTACACCCTACCTGGGATAGGCCTGCACTGAGGGAGCAGGAGATACAGCTAGTAGAAGGGATGGAGTACAGGTAGGGAGGAAGGTTAGCTAGCTATAGAAATTGTGGAGCAATCATCCCCTGAGTTGCACTTTGGAGAAACACAGAAATATAGAATTTGTCAACAGAAAAGTACCACTTGGCCCACCTAGTCTGCCCATATGGTCCCTGCCTAGTCTGTCTATGCAGACCCTAACTGGACACTGGCAATCTTCCCTCCTCCCTGCCTATATACTAATATTCCCCTGTTTATCCCACACATGCTTGAAGTCCCCTACTGTTTTTGCCCTCCCCCCCACTTCTACTAGCAGTCTGTTCCAGGCATCTACCACTCGTTCAGTGAAGCACTACTTAAACACATCCCTCTTAAACTCCACCCCTCCAACTTCATCACATGTTCTCTGGTCCTGGTGCTCTTTCTTATTTGGGAGAGACTCCTCTCCTGTACCCTGTTCACCCCTGTGAGGTACTTGTAGATCTCTGTCATCTCTCCTCTCACTCTTCTCTCTTCCAGTGTGTACATGTTGAGATCCCTCAGTCTCTCCTCATAGGGATTTCGATGCAACCCCTGCACCATTTTAGTTGCCCTCCTCTGGACAGTCTCCACCCTGTCTGTGTCCTTTCTCAGGTGCAGCCTCCAGAACTGGACACAATATTCTCACAAGGGAGTGATACGGTGGCAACACCTCTGAGATACCTCTCCACATACATCCCAGCATTCCACTGGCCTTGCTCACTGCTTTATCACGCTGCCAAGCCACTTTGAGGTCTTCTGATATGGTAACCCCAAGGTCCCTTTCCTCCTTAATTACTGTAAATCATCATGGACACCTGGTTGGGGATGATGGGGGCCCAGTATTGGAGGCGTCTGTCCTGGACGGGTTTTCCATAGTGCACTGCCCAAGGAGGGAACGCGGGGGTTGGGGGTCATACTAAGGATCCTACTAAGGACGAATGAGGAGCAAGGAGACCATAAGGTCCATAACTGCTCCTACGCTAATCAGTTATTATAGTATGAGAGATTTATCCTGTGGAGATTAATTTATCTAGACGATGTTTAAATAAGTTTTTTGTTTCACTTATAACTACTTCAAGGGGCAAATTGTTCCAAGGATTGATCATTCTAAGAGTGAAGAAAAATTTTCCATTTTTGTGATTGAATGATTTACCGGACAGTTGCAAAGGATAACCTCTAGTGTTATGGTAATTGTATTTGAATGTGAGGCCAAGTTCAGAAATTAAATAGGGGTCTTGGATAAGGTCATAAAGAGAAAGTAAATCCCCTCTAATATGTCTAGTAGTTAAAGGCATGAGGTTAAGCGGTGATAGTCGTGAATTGTATGTTTCATTTTGTAAACCCTTTTTGGTTTTGGTGAATTTTCTTTGCACCTTCTCCAGTTTATCACACTAACTCTTTTTAAAAGGGCACCAGAGCTGGGACGCATAGCCCAGATGTGGTCTGGCATAAGCTCTGAATAAAGGCATCGTAACATGCGTACTTCTGGAGTCAATGTTCCTCTTGGTAGACCATATGACACGATTGGTTTTATTGATGGTTTCTTGAATATGTTTGGATAAAGTAAAGTCATTTAGAAACATAGAAACTGTCAGCAGATAAGTACCGCTAGGTCCATCCAGTCTGCCCGTAGGCCCTATACATTGTATGTGGCCACTGACCCTATATGAGCAATGGCTTTTCATCACTCCCTCCCCTCTCAGGCTTCCCTTGTGCCTGTCTCAAGCATGCTTAAACCCCTCTACTGTGCTTGCCCCCACTACCTCCTGTGGCAGACTATTCCAAGAGTCAACTACTCTTTCTGTGTAGAAGAACTTCCTCACATTACCTCTTAATCTACCCCCTTCCAATTTCATATTGTGCCCCCTTGTTCTAGTACTTTTTCTGCATTGGAAAAGGTCCCCCGCCTGCACCTTGTTTAGGCCATTGAGTTACCTGAAAGTTTAAATCAAGTCCCCCCCCCCCGCTGTCTCCTTTCCTCCAGTGAGTACATATTGAGATCCCTTAGTCTCTCCTCATATGTTTTGTGGTGTAAGCCCTGCACCATCTTTGTTGCCCTTCTCTGGATAGTCTCTACCTTATCTAGGTCCTTGCGCAAGTGTGGTCTCCAGAACTGCATGCAGTACTCCAGGTGAGGCCTTACCAATGTTTTATACAATGGCATCACCACCTCCTGCCTCCTGCTAGTGATACCCCTGCCTATGCACCCCAGCATGCCACTAGCCCTCCCTGCTGCCTTTGTACACTGCTTTGATACCTTAAGGTCATCAGAGATGATAATCCCTAGGTCTTTTTCCTCTTTGGTGACAGTCAGCTCCTCCCCCCCACCTGTAGTTCTCCCCAGGGTTCCCTCTACCCAGGTGCGTTATTTTGCACTTCTTTGCATTGAACCTCAGTTGCCACATCTCCAACCATCTTTCAAGCTACTCCAGGTCCCTCTTCATTTTCTGCACCCCTTCTGGAGTATCCACCCTGTTGCAGATCTTGGTGTCATCTGCAAACAGACAGACCTTTCCTCCCAGCCCCTCTGCAATATCACTAATGAAGACATTGAACAGGACTGGTCCAAGTACTGATCCCTGTGGTACCTCACTGGTCACCCCCGCTCCCTAGATTGTACCCCATTTACCACCACCCTCTGTCTCCTGTCTGTTAACCAGTTCCTAACCCAGTTCACTACCTTGTCTCCCATGCCCAGACTACCCATCTTGTTAATTAGCCTTTTATGTGGGAAGGTGTCGAAGACTTTGCTGAAATCCAGGTAGGTGATGTCTACCAACCCTCTCTGATTAAGTTTCCTAGTCACCCAATCAAAAAAAAACTATTAGATTCGTTTGACATGATCTTCCTGCTGTGAATCCATGTTGTCTCAGATCCTCCGCACCACTGGATTCCAAATGTGTCACTATCCTTTCAGCAGTATCTCCATGATCTTTCCCACCACTGAGGTGAGGCTGACTGGCCTATAGTTCCCCTCCTCCTCCCTACTGCCACTTTTGTGCAGTGGGACTACATGTGCCCTCCTCTAGTCCTCTGGAGCGACACCCGTGTTGAGTGACTCTGTGAACAGGGCCGACAGAGGCACTGCTAGTTCCCTTCGCAGCTCCTTTAAAATCCTCAGGTGGATGCCATCTGGCCCCATGGCCTTATCTACCTTCAGCTTTGTGAGTTCTTCCAGAACTCTCTTCACTGTGAATGGACTGGTGTTCACCTCCCACCTTCCCATTGCCTCTGCAAACCAACTGTGGTCCTTGACCCTTCCTCTCCTTAGTGAATACTGAGCAGAAGTATTTGTTCAATATTTCTGCCTTGCCCTCCTTACACTCTCCCTTCTCTCTTTGAGCCTCACAATCCCCCGGTTTTTCTTCTTTCACTGATGTATCTATGAAATGCCTTATCCCCTTTGTTTACAGACTGTGCTAAGCCCTCTTCTGTCTGTGCCTTCATCCTCCTAACAGCCTTCCCTACTTCCCTTAAATGTTCAAGGTACACCTCCCTGTCCTCCTCCCTTTGGCTCAATTATATTTCCTGAAATTCAGCCTTTTAGCCTTGACTTTGTCCCTCACTTCTTTGGAGAACCATAGTGGTTTCCTTCTTCTCTTCCCTTTGGCCACTATCCTAACGCATTGGTTTGTTATATCCACTATGGCTCCTTTCAGTTTCTCCCATTGTTTTTCCACCCCCTTACTAGCTCTCCATTCCCCAGGACTGTTTGTATACATCTACCCATTTCAGTAAAATCCGCCCTCCTGAAATCTAATACTCTTGCCCTTGTGTGGCTTAACTGAGTCCATGTCTCTATGCTGAACCACACCATGTGGTGGTCACTGGACCCCACCTGCCCTTCCACCTGTATTTCTTCACCTCTTGTTCCCATTGGTCCATACCAGGTCCAGAATTGACTTGTCCCTGGTTGGCTCATGCACCAGCTGCCTGAGTCCAACCCCCTGCAGGGATTCAAGGATGGCTGTGCTTCTGGCTGAAACAGCCATCTGGGTGGCCCAATCCATGTCCAGCATATTGAAATCCCCCAGTAGTAGGATTTCACCCTTAGCTGCCGTGTTGTGCATGTTCTCCACTAGTTCCCCGTCTACTTCCTCCCTCTGTGCCGGAGGTCTGTAGATCACTCCTGTGGGTATTGCTGTTCCATTCTCTGGCTCCAGGGTGACCCACATTACCTCAGCCTCCCCCTGTCTTCCCTGAACGTCTGTAGCCTTTATACCATCTCTGATGTGCAGGGCCCCTCCCCCACCCTTTTTACCCTCCCTGACCCTCCTGAACAGTATATAGCCTAGTACATTGACTTCCCAGCCCTGATTAGCAGAGTACCATGTCCCTGTTACTGCTGCTATGTCAAGGTCTGCATCTGCCAACAAGGCCTCCAGGTCTGGAACCTTATTTCCTAGGCTACGGGCATTCGTTAGCATGACTGTCCATGTTTTACAGTCTGCCCTCCCTCTGCTCTTGTTCTCCCTCTCCAGCATCTTCCCCCCACCCCGGTTTCCTTTTCTATGTACTCTTGCCCCCCCCCGTATCCCTTGTTATACATTCCTCACCTGCCTGCCCCTCCCTGCCTGCTTTCGCTGTTACAGTAGTCAACTTATGTTCCTGCACTTATAAAGATATTAAAAAGGGCTGGACCCAGTACTGAACCCTGCGGTACCCCACTAGTAACCCCCTTTCTTCAGAGTGGACTCCGTTTACTATTACCTTCTGTGTCTGTTGTCCAGCCAATGTTTTACCCAGGCTACCACCCTGGGACCCACTCCCAGGCTGGCTAATTTGTTTATTAATCTTTTGTGTGGGACTGTGTCAAATGCCTTGCTAAAGTCTAGGTAGGCCATGTCCACAGCCCCTCCCTGTCTACTACTTTGGTCAACCAGTCAAAGAAATCAATTAGATTTGTCTGACATGACCTTCCTGCTGTGAATCCATGCTGCCTTGGGTCCTGTGCCCCACTGGCCTCTAGGTACTCAACAATTCTTTCCTTCAGAAGTGATTCCATCATTTTCCTTACCTCGATGCTGGGTTCAGTAGCCAAGGTGTAGGCTAGCATGGGAGCTGAGGGTTTATAAGTGCCTAGACTGGTGAAGGGGCTCCAGACATCATTGGCAATGGTAGTGACAGCAGAGGTTAGGGCACCTTAGGACAGTTTGATTTGTTAGATAGGGTCACTGTTCTGTCTTGGAGCAGGATTATAACTCCCTTGCAGAATTTCTTGGAGTTGTCCTTTTTTTTCCTTAGTTCAAGAAGAACTGTGATTTTGCAGTGCAGATGGCAGACTATTGCATCAGTTGTGCAGATGATGGTAGTACAGTATAGACCGTAAAAATCTACCATGCCAGATTTCTTGACCAGGAGGTATCTCATGATGTAAAGGCTTCCACAAATTCCTTGGACATAGAAACATAGGGGCCGATTCTGGAAGGGATGGCGCAAGTTGCGCCAAAGGCGACTTGCACCAAACGCTGTTGCGCCATGGACCCTGTACTCAATTCTGTATTGGGCAGCTTCCCCGTGGCTAAGTCCCGTGACTTGCGCTAACCAGAGCAGTGCGCCAAACAGAGGGCACAACCACACAGATTGCCGCAAGCCTGCAGCACATCACTGAAGAAGGGTGCAAGTACCCGGCCCCAATCCCAGATTGTGTATGAAATAAAGGCCCTTTGTGGGCTACATCCCCCCCACAGCCCTGATCCCCAAATGTTTAAAAGCAAAAAGACCTTTATGGGCTACTGCACCCCCCAAGCCCCGATCCCCCATAAAATTGATATCCCCCCTCAGTCCCGATCCCCCTTAATATTACTAAAATCCCCCCTCCCAGCCCCAATCCTGCAGTATGTCAGAGTGAATAGTTAATAATAAATAAAATAAAACAAATCCCGTAGTCCAGTAAACCCATGGAAGTCTAGTGGCCCCCCACCTGGTAGTGTCAATCCACCCTGCTCCCCCCTGACCCGTACCCAGCCGGCGACTGGCACAGCCCACCTCTCATCATCGCAGCCAGCCACCAACTGGGCTCTGCAATGAGCATGTACTGAAGCCAATAGTATCGCTCAGTGACTGACAGCAGCTGTCATTCACTGAGTGTCTGTACCGCTACGCTCATAGCAGAGCTCAGGTCGACGACTGCAGACTGAGGACAATATGTAGACGTCGACAGGCAATACGAGGCAGAAATGAGTATTCCAGAAGTGAAGATGAAACCACTGGACTGCCAGCGTTTACTGTACTGTAGGATTGTTTATTTATTATTACTATTCAGTGTGACATATTACCCTGTGGGGTGTGGGATCTGGATCGGACTGGGGGATTTTATTAATATTATGTGGTATCGGGCTGGGGAGCAATCAATATTATGGGGTTTGGGGCTGGGTGATCTTACTATTATGGGGATCGGGCTGAGAAGGGCTATTTCTAACCTTCTTGGGGGTTCAGGGGATGGGGAGCACAGATAGCACTGCGCGGCATTGTACCATTGGGGATCTGGGCATGGGGGGTGGCTACATAACCTGGGCGATGGGCTGGCGGCACAGCGGAGCATCCCCCAGTGTATGCAAAGTTCACTTACACCAGCTAATAGCTGGTGTAAGTGTATTTTGATGGATGTCCTCCAGGGTTTGTTCTTGAATCCCAAATTAGGAGATGTGTCAGCCACCCTTCCAGAATAGGGTGCAACGTAAATCCCCTTGCGCCATGTCACAGGGGGTTTATGGCACAAATGGTGGCATATGTCCACTTTGGCACAAGCAGCCTGTGACACATTGCAGGCTGCTTTGTAGAATCCCAAATGTCGGAACTCATGGCGCAAAGTGCTATTTGCACCATTTTTTTTTTTTGGCGCAAGTCACTTTGCACCATGCATAACCTTTTAAGAATCCAGCCCATAGCCGGCCCAGTGGCATAGAGGGCTGAGTGGCTGATGTCTTGCTTGACCCATGCCGGCGACCCAGGTTCGGGCACGAGCCCGGGTTGTCGGAGGTCGGCAAAGTGGGGGGAGGGCGGAGCTGGATGGGGCTGCTGGCAGGCAAGCTCTCCTCTCCAGGGAGGTAGTGTGGCATCCCTTGGCCAATGGCATCCCCCAGTGGAGGCTAGGAGAAGCATGGGCCCAGAGGGTGCCCAGGCATTAGGCCATGGGGTGGGGGGAAAGGGGTCATAACCTGGGCTGTACATTGCATGCGTGCATACTCCTGGGGCCACTGGGAGAAAAAACGGGGCGGAAAATATGCTGGCAGCAGGATGAAGACCGACTCCCCACAGGCACCGCTCCTGGCCCAGGCAAGGTAAGCGCCGGTAATTCCAGGGGACGGGGCTGGGGGGTCGGTTGGATGGAGGCTGCCGGCAAAGGTGCAAAAATCATGTCGTGATAAAAAAAAAAAATCCAGCCCATAGAAAATGATGGCAGATACTAGCCTAGTTACTCATTCAGTCTATTTGAGCCTGTCTAATTTTGGGACTGTGGCCTTGTCAGTCCTCTCTACCTCCCTTCCTCCAGTCTGTCCCCTTATGCACTATTCTCATCTGCTTGTCCTAGCCCCTGTTGAATCTTCTCACTCATTCACCCCTGAAGACTTCCTCTTGATGATTGTTCCAGTCCAACACTGCTCTTTCTGTAAAAAAGTACTTCCTGGCATCCGTCCTGCACCTCCCCCTCCCAGTTTCATGGAGTTGCCCCTGGTGCCTGCGTTGCCATTCAGTGAGAATAGTACGCTGCTTTCCACCTTGTTTATTCGGCAGAGGTAGTCGAACGTCTCAGTCATGTTGCCCCTCTTTCTCCTGCCCTACTGTGTGCATATGTTTAGATCTTCCAAGTGCTTTTTGTAGGATGAAACATAGAAACATAGAATTTGTCAGGAGAAAAGAAATGTTTGGCCCACCCAGTCTGCCCTCTTTTCACTGACCATTCTGCCACCGCAGACGCTACCTATCTCTAACCCCCCCACCTTGACACCAGTTTTCCTTTAAATTTATCCCATAAATGCTTGAAACCCACCATTATTTTTGTCCTCACCACCTCTGCTGGAAGATTATTCCAGACATGCACCACCCTGTCAGTGAAGAAATAGTTCCTCACATCCCTCCTAATCTCCCCCCCAGCTTCATTGCATGCCCCCTAGTTCTTGTACTCCTTCTGTAAAATGCTCAATTCCTGTACCTTATTCACCCTGTAAGGTATTTAAAGGTCTCAATCATGTCCCCCTCCCTCATCTTTTCCAGGGTGTACATATTTAGATAATTCAGTCTCTCCTCATCATAGGACATTTAGTGTACCCCTGCACCATTTTTGTTGCACTTCCTTGGATGGCCTCTACTCTGTCTATGTCCTTTCTGAGATGTGGTCTCCAGAACTGGACACAGCACTCCAGGAGTGGTTTCACCAGTGGCAGATACAGTGCCAACACTATCTCCCTCTTTCTGCTGGTGATACCCCCTCCCTGTGCATCCCAGCCTCCCACTGGCTTTCCCTACTGCTTTGCTGTCCGCTGGACGTATATTGTTGCTCCTGTATCATTTTAGTGGCTGGTCTCTGCACCACCTCTAACCTGACCCTGTCCTTCCTCAAGTGTGGGCTCCACAATTTCATGCGATACTCCAAGCGAGGAGGATCCAGGGATGTGCACAAGGGCTGCATTAAATCTTTCCTTCTGCTAGTGATCCCTCTCCCTGTGCACCCCAGCATCCCATTTGCCTTGCCCATGGATCTGCTACACTGTGCCTCTGGCTTATTGTTCTCCATTATTAAAGGGACAGTGTCAATCCTTTTTGCATCATTATTTCTAGTTGAAAACCAATTTTTTTTTTACAATTTCTTACCTTCTCTATGATTGATTGAAAATGCTGGTTGTTTTATCTGCCTCCTTTCTTATTAGATCTAAAATGCATGCTAATCGTGTAATTATACCCTACTTGTTTTGTTTTGAATCCTTGATCTACTCTTATTGCATACTTCCTAAACATGACAAACACCCCTAAACAGTGCAGTCTGCAGTGCAGATGGGGGGCAGCTCAGAGGTAATGTAAGGAAGTATTGTCAATAGTCTCCACTCCTCCCACTGCATTGTGACTGGCCTGACTGTGTTGGGGGGTATTCCCACATCCAGGAAAGATGCAGTGGGAGTTGACCAAGAAATGTAAACAAACATGTTTTGTGTGTGGTGATACAAGTATGGTGGGCTATCTGTTTTTCACTTTTTAAAGAAAAACAAAATCAGAATCAAACAATCAGATATGTCAGCAATCTGTACAGAATGTGACAGTCATAACATACATTGTTTAAACTTGGGAACGCTTGAGGCCTAAGGGGTTGACATTGTCCCTTTAATAGACCCAGACCCCTTTCCTCTGATATGCTGTCCACTAATGCCCCTTTCATCCTTTAACTCTGTTCTTGGGCTCTGGGCCCCTATGTGAACTACACTGTGTGACATAGACAGCCAGTTCTGAGTGCTGTATCATTTTTTTAAATATAAAATGAATTACTGACTGTCACTGCTGAAAATCTGATGCTCTTAGAATGACCTCACTCATTACCCCCCCGATTTCAGCTGAAAGATGAAAACCATGAGGAAATGCTGACAGCATGTGAGTTCACACACACTCAGTTTTTAGAGAGAATGTGTTACATGTAAGGCTTTAATCAAGGATCCTGTTTGTCTGAGTTTATTACAGCCATAGTTGCTATACCATATCCATTTTATGTTGTTGGAGGAAAACCCCAGGTTATTACATAGAAGTGCGAAAATCATAAAGATGCTTTCACGTCCTAGAAGGAGGAAGCTTATTATGAGATCAAAAGAAGTGTCATTTGAAGGGCATGAATTATGTTGAAGTTGCAGAATGTAATACTTTAAAAAAAAGACATCCTGTTTTTGTATAAGATATATATATATATATATATCTATATATATATAGATATATATATATATATATTTTTATATATAATGTGACAGAGGAGGAGCTAGCTGACCTCACACAAAAAGGGGTTGGCCAATACAGTTGTTAAGGAATATTCTGTTTTACTTAGACACACTTTTTACCTAGACTCTAAGAAAACATCTTTGGAGCACTTTTAAACAGGTAGTTAGAAAGATAGTCCAATCTAAATACTGTAAGTAGGAATTTGCACTGTTTAAACCTTGTTCTTTTAAAAGATTTGTATGTCTGGTGATATAATAGTTCTGTATTTTGTGTTTTACATATTTTTAACTATTTTAGTAAAATTCTTTTTAGAACTTACTTGGTCTGTCTTTGACTTCTTTTTAGTTGTAAGAAAAGTATATGGTTATTGCAGATACTAAACATAAGCGTGAATGGTGATACCAAACTGGAAAGAGAAGTGTTTTAAATCTGAGGTCTTTATTAAAGTTTTTAAGGGTTCATCTCTGTATACCTGGTTAGGTGCCCATAGATGAAGATATCTGGCCCCCAAAGACAGAAATATCTGAGCCTGTACATTGGGTATGCTAGCAAGAGGTTAACAGTTTGAATCCCTCTAAGACTTGAGACCAAAGGTTGATCCAAACTCACAAAACAGACAAGAGGGTTACCTTGTTCAGTTAAACTGTTCACAAGACTGCGCTCAGAGGTTGGCACTTTGGGAGTAGAGGGTCTGACCTGCTGAGTGGGTTTGTGACAGAGTGGTTGGCAGCAGTGGCATAATTTTGGCATCACAAGCTTTTATTGTTCTGTGAGAGCTGAGACCGTAAGCTCTCTTACAAAGAAAGAAAAAGGCAGAGTTTTATTTTAAAAAGGAAACAGAACTATATATCACTTGGCTTACAGTCAAGTTTCTACCCATTTTATTTTCTTTTTCTAAAGTGCAGTCAGAGTAGCAGTAGTCAGAAAAGATGACTTCCAACTACAGCAAGCACACTGTGGATTACTTAAGGCAGTTGTGCGGGGACAGAGGAGTCCCGTTCGAGGTAAAAGCAAACAAGCAGAGCCTCATAGATGCCCTGATGGTAGCAGATACCCAGAGCAGTGAGTCACCAACCGTGACTGGAAAGGACCAAGCCTCAAGTATGGAAGGGCTAGCAGCCAGTGAAGGGTTCAGAGCTGATGAGGAGGACAGCAGGGCCACTGTCAGTGAAGGGAGACAGCAGCAGGGGAAGGTCACCAGTATCCTGAATCCAGAGGTACGCAGGCTGCAAACTGAGTTGTGCAGGATGGAACTGGAGGCAGAGCAAGAACAGAGGGAGGCAGACCGTGAGGAGCATGAGTGCCAGCGAGCTGCAGAGGAGAGGAGAGAATGAGAACACTGAGACACAGACCGTGAGGAGCATGAGCACCAGCGAGATGCAGAGGAGAGGAGAGAATGAGAACGCTGAGACACAGACCGTGAGGAGCATGAGCACCAGCGAGATGCAGAGGAGAAGAGAGAGGAGCACCAGAGGCAACATGAACTGGAGAAGCTATGACTCCAATCAGCGGCACCAGAGCAGGTAAGTGGCTTGGGTTTAACTGGGACTGCAGGACTGGGTTACAAATTGAACTCCAAATTAACAGCCGAATTTAAGGAGGGGGAAGATATGGACGCTTTTTTAAATTCTTTTGAAAAAGTTTGTATTCAGGCTAAAATTCCTAGACAGTCCTGGAGCTTCTAGCTATCCCCGCTACTTACCGGGAAAGCTCAGGATGCATTGGGTCAAATGGACAATGAGGACAGCAATGATTATGGCAAACTAAAAGCTGCACTGTTAAAAAAGTTTGAATTAACTGCTGAATCATACAGAGCTAAATTCCGTAAGCTCAGGAGAAGCCCTGATATGAGCTATGAGGAGCTATCCATGAAACAACATCAGTTTTTAAGACATTGGTGGGAAGGAATTGAGGCAAACTCTGCTGATAAAATTGAAAATGTGATTTTATTAGAACAGTTTTATTGGGCATGCCTGGCAGAGCTAAAAACCTGGCTAGAGGACCGAGATCCCAAAACAGTGCAAGAGGCTGCTGAACTCTCGGACCACTATGCCAAGAGCAGACCTGCTCTGAGAGCAAATGGGGTGGGCATGGCAGTGCAGAAAGGGAAAAGCGCACCTTCAGGGCAGCTAAAACCCTCACTGCCTCCACCAAAACCAGTTAGCCCCAGGTTTCAGAGAAAAGATTTCTCTGAAGTAAGAAATGCATGTTGGCTGTGTAAAGAAACTGGGCATATTGCCAGTGTCCCAAAAAGATGAGCAATAATACACAACAGGGTGCTAGAAAAGAAGTGGGTTGTTTGTGTGTCCCTGGAAGTATGCCAGTGAACATGAGGGTACACATGCACCCAGTCATGGTGAATGGTGTACAGACACAGGGGTTAAGGGACACAGGGGCATCTCTGACATTGGTGAAAGGGGATCTGGTACAGCCTGGTCAGCTTATACCCAATAAATACATCACTGTACAAGGGTTTACTGGTGAAGAGAAAACATTGCCACTGGCTAGTGTTCTCCTAGACTGGGGTGAAACAGGGGGGACTGTGCAACAGGTGGCTGTAGCCAAAACGTTAGCTGTGGATGTGATCCTGGGTAACAATCTCCAGCAGGGGATGATATGTGCAGTTACCCATAGCCAAGCAGCAAGGGAAAATTGTAGTTCCCTGAACCCCACAGAAGCCATTGTGGAAACAACTGAGAGGCTGGTTCCCCAGCCTGTGTCTCCAGATGGGGAGACTGATAAAAAGGGGGTAGAAATATCCCCAGTAGCAAGTGACCACACAGCTATGAAAGGTTACTCCGAAGACGGAGGGGTGACCCATTGTCCGAGGGTTGGGATTGACAGTGATCCTGAGTGCTCTGATGCTAGTGCTAGGGACCCTAGTTTAGCGACTGAAGGGGACATGTCCCATACCTTGGGAATGTGTGAGGGGTTTGCAGCTGCTCAGAGGGGTGATCCTAGTTTAGAGAAGCTGAGGGCTTGGGCAGACTCGGATGGCACACAGAGAGGTGACGGCAGACATAAGGTTTATTGGTAAAATGGACTTATGTATACTCAGGCAGTACAGACAGAGGGAGGGATGCTAGGCAGGCAGCTTGTCGTTCCCCAGGGATATCGTGAGCAGTTACTCAAAACTGCACATGATATTCCCTTGTCTGGTCATCTGGGAATCGCAAGCACTATGCAGCGGTTAGCCCAGAATTTCTACTGGCCTAACTTCACCTAGCAGGTGAAGGAGTATTGCAGATCTTGTCACCGGTGCCAAGAAATAGGGAAGGCGGGCAAGAAAACCCAAGCCGCCCTGATTCCATTGCCTATAGTGGAGGAGCCATTCCAGAGGGTGGGAATGGATATTGTGGGGCCTTTAAATACCCCCAGCTCCTCATTGAAGAGATTTATCCTGACTGTGGTGGATTATGCCAGTTGGTACCCAGAGGCAGTCGCCCTATCCTCACTGAGGACGGACAAAGTAGCAGATGCCTTACTTGGGATTTTCTCCCGTGTTGGGTTTCCACAGGAGGTAATCACCAATCAAGGGGGTTCCTTCATGTTGGACCTGATGAAATGTTTATGGGAGAAGTGTGGAGTGGTGCAGAGATGCACGATACCATATCACCCACAAGCCAATGGACTTGTGGAACGATTCAATGGTACCCTAAAGTCAATGCTCCAGGCATTTGCTGAACAGCATGGGAGGGACTGGGAGAAATACCTTCCCCACCTGTTGTTTGCATACAGGGAGGTGCCCCAAGAGTCAACAGGATTTTCCCCCCTTCAAATTCTTACATGAACGCCTGGTACATGAGCCCCTAGACTTGATCTGGGAGGACTGGGAAGACAAGCACACTACCCAGGGAATTCCCATTGTGGATTACGTCCTTAGGTTTAGGGAAAGGCTGAAGGAGCTTATGGGGACAGTCCAGAGCAACCTGGCAGCTGCCCAACAGAAACAAAAGGTGTGGTATGACAGCAGAGCCAGAGCTCGCTCATACATGGTGGGTCAGGAAGTCATGGTCCTTATTCCAGTCCGGAAAGACAAGCTACAAGCTGAGTGGGCAGGACTGTACAAAGTGGTTAGGAAGGTAAATGATGTGAACTACATTGTGGAGTTACCTGACAGAAGACAGACTGAAAGGATGTGCCATGTCAACATGATGAAGCCATATGCAAATAGGGCTGACATGGTGTGTGCAGTGTGTAGTCATGGGGATGGGACGGATGAAGGAGACCCCCTTCTGGACTTGCTGGAGGAAAGCAAGTGGGAGTCATCTGTGGAGGCCATAAAATTGTCTCCCCAGCTGGCCCCGGACCAGATCCAGAAAGTAAGGGAGGTTTTAGCAGACTTTGCCTCCTTGTTTAGCGCCAAGCCTGGACTAACCCCCTTAGCAACACATGATGTGGAGACAGGGACAACAAACGCCCATATTGCGGACAGCATATCAGGTGTCAGAGGCTGTCCAAAAGGACATTAGGAGGAAAATGGAGGAGATGCTGGATTTAGGGGTAATCCAGAGATCCCACAGCCCCTGGGCTTCACCCATAGTCCTTGTACCTAAGCCAGATAGCTCAACTCATTTCTGTGTGGACTATCGTGGACTGAATGCAGTCACGAAGTCAGATGCCCACTCAATGCCCCAGACAGACGAACTCCTGTACAAGTTGGGAGGGGAGACCTACCTTACGACCATTGACCTGATGAAGGGGTATTGGCAGGTAGAATTGACAGACAGAGCTAGGGAGAGGTCAGCCTTCATCACTCCGATAGGCTTATTTGAGTTTAAAGTAATGCCTTTCGGAATGAAGACGCCCCGGCCACTTTCCAAGGTTGGTGAATCAGGTGTTAAATGGTGCTGAGAGTACGCCGTAGCATACCTGGATGACATTGCCATCTTTAGTACCAGCTGGGAGGAACACCTATCCCAACTTAGGGAAGTACTGGACAGGATACAGAGGCCGGGCTCACTGTCAAAGCCGAGAAGTGCCAGGTGGCCATGGGGGAAGTGACATACCTCGGGGCATGTGGTAGGCCGGGGACAGCTCCGTCCTAACAAAATAAAGATAGAGGTGATCCAGGCATGGCCCAGACCAGAAACCCAGAAGCAGGTCAGGAGCATTCTAGGGACAGCAGGGTACTACAGGAAATTTGTACCCAATTACAGTGCCCTGGCTGCTCCCCTATCTGACCTGACAAAGAAAAAGATGACAAAGAAAATTACCTGGGGCCCAGCCTGTGAGGAAGCCTTTACCAGACTGAAAGAGGCACTGTGCAGTGCTCCTGTTTTGACAAGTCCTGACTATAACAAAACCTTTATAATTCAGACGGACTCCTCAGACGTGGGTATTGGGGCAGTACTGAGCCAGAAGTCCAGCCAAGGGACAGAGCACCCAGTAGTGTACCTGAGCAGGAAGCTACTTCCCAGGTAGCAAATGTACTCCACGGTGGAAAAGGAGTGTCTTGCCATAGTGTGGGCCCTAAAGAAGCTAGAGCCATACTTGTATGGGCAGCATTTTGTGGTGCAGACTGACCACAACCTCCTGGTTTGGCTGACGCAGATGGGGAAAAACAATGGCAGATTGCTACGATGGAGTCTTGCTTTGCAAGGTTATGATCTAACAATCGTACATAGGGCTGGAGCGAAGAATCAGAACTCAGATGGGCTGTCTAGGGTCTATGAGGAGTGAACTGATTTGGGAAGCTCATCCCATGTAGGGGATAGATCCCCAAATTCAGTCTAGGTGGGGAGGAATTGTGACGTAGACAGCCAGTTCTGAGTGCTGTATCATTTTTTTAATATAAAATGTATTACTGACTGTCACTGCTGAAAATCTGATGCTCTTAGAATGACCTCACTCATCACTCCCCCCCCAGGTTTCAGCTGAAAGATGAAAGCCATGAGGAAATGCTGACAGCATGTGAGTTCACACACACTCAGTTTTTAGAGACAATGTGTTACATGTAAGACTTTAATCAAAGATCCTGTTTGTCTGAGTTTATTACAGCCATAGTTGCTATATCATATCCATTTTATGACGTTGGAGGAAAACCCCAGGTTATTACGTAGAAGTGCAAAAATCATAAAGATGCTTTCAAGTCCTGGAAGGAGGAAGCTTATTATGAGATCAAAATAAGTGTAATTTGAAGGACATGAATTATGTTGAAGTTGCAGAATGTAATACTTTAAAAAAAAATACATCCTGTTTTTGTATAAGATATACATATTTTTATATATAATCTGACAGAGGAGGAGCTAGCTGACCTCACACAAAAAGGGGTTGGCCAATACAGTTGTCAAGGAATACTCTGTTTTGCTTAGACACACTTTTTACCTAGACTCTGACTAAGAAAGCATTTTTGGAGCACTAGTAAACAGGTAGTTAGAAAGATAGTCCAATCTAAGTACTGTAAGTAGGAATTTGCACTGTTTAAACCTTGTTCTTTTATTAGATTTGTATGTCTGGTGATATAACAGTTCTGTATTTTGTGTTTTACATTTTACATATTTTTAACTATTTTAGTAAAATTCTTTTTAGAACTTACTTGGTCTGTCTTTGACTTCTTTTTAGTTGTAAGAAAAGTATATGGTTATTGCAGATACTAAACATAAGCGTGAATGGTGATACCAAACTGGAAAGAGAAGTGTTTTAAATCTGAGGTCTTTATTAAAGTTTTTAAGGGTTCATCTCTGTATACCTGGTTAGGTGCCCGAAGGCAAAGATATCTGGCCCCCGAAGACAGAAAGATCTGAGCCTGTGCATTGGGTACGCTAGTAAGAGGTTAACAGTTTGAATCCCTCCAAGACTTGAGACCAAAGGTTGATCCACACTCACAAAACAGACAAGAGGGTTACCTTGTTCTGTTAAACTGTTTACAAGACTGAGCTCAGAGGTTGGCACTTTGGGAGTAGAGGGCCTGACCTGCTGAGTGGGTTTGTGACACACTGCACTTATTTTCATTAAATTTCAGATGCCACACCCTCGATCACCTCTCCAGCTTTTTCACATCTTTCTTTATCGCCCTTATCTCTTCATCAGTATCCACTCTTCTGCAGACCTCAGTGTTGTCTGAGAAGAGGCATATCTTACCCTGAACCCTCTCTGCTTCACCAAAAAGAAATATGTTTAAGAGAACCAGTCCTAAAACAGATACCTGGAGCACCTTGCTCGTGACTTCTATTTCCCCCGGAAGTACTCCATTTTCCATCACCCTCTGGGACCCCCTACTCAGCAAAGTGTAGGTCACCCAGCTTAAGCAATCTCCCATGTGGAACTGGGTCAACGGCTTTGCTGAAGTCTAGGTACAAGACATCAGCTGTCTGACCCCTATTCATGACTTTTGTAAACCAATCAAAGAATTCAGTCAGGTTCAAGATCATTAAGCAATGGCATTCCTTGGCTGTCAATGTCTGCCAAGGTTCATGGACATTTTCAGATCCTCAAGAACCATCTCACAAAGAAGGTGCCGGCTAGCACTATGCCAATGAATAGGTCTAGAAACATAGAAACACAGAAATACAGAATTTGATGGCAGATAAGGACCGCTTGGCCTACCCAATCTGCCCATTTCCCTACCTAACAGATAAGCTGCAGATCCTAGTTAACCAACAGCCTACTTCCTCCTACCCACCACTAGAATTGCTTTATGTCTGTCCCATGCATTCTTGAATTCCCCCACTGTTT
Source organism: Neoceratodus forsteri (assembly GCA_016271365.2). Taxonomy (NCBI): domain Eukaryota; kingdom Metazoa; phylum Chordata; order Ceratodontiformes; family Ceratodontidae; genus Neoceratodus; species Neoceratodus forsteri. The sequence goes on along the minus strand of CM057451.1, from coordinate 1,188,126,840 downwards.
TTGACTCCACAACCTCCTCAGGAAGGCTGTTCCATGCATCCACAACCCTCTCCATGAAAAAATACTTCCTCACATTACCTCTGAGCCGTCCCCCCTCTATCTTCAAATTGTGCCCCTTTGTTCTTGCACATCTCTTTTTCTGAAAGATGCTACCCTCTTGGACTTTATTGATTCCCTTGAGGTACTTGAAAGTTTCTATCATGTCCCACCTCTCCTTCCTTTCCTCGAGGGTATACATATTAAGCTCCTTTAGTCTCTCTTAGTATGTCTTCTGGTGCAGACCTGGCATCATTTTGGTTGCCCTCCTCTGGACAGCCTCTACCCTGTCTATGGCTTTGCGGAGATGGGGTCTCCAGAATCACACTAGTTGATCCCATGTTACTCTGCTGACAGGGATTCATTTTAATTACCCTGGTGGGAACTAAGGGGTTGTGGGCTTTCCAGGAGCAGTCGGGTGATCACTGGACAGCTTTTCTGTCATTCCTGCTAATGAGGTCCAGTGGCGATGACTGTGTGTGACTGTTTCATTATTGAGATGTGTCGGATGGGTAATGATTCACATCATGTTCTCATTTTTATTCATTTGTTTTTTTTTATATTACAATATTTGGCCAGGAAATGCAGACTGAGCTGAAACTCATTTTCAGGAGCATCCCAGGTGCACAGGGAAGGTTACATGACTTGCTCAGTGTCACACAGTATGCAAATGGAGGTTATGGGTATCAAACCAATGCCTACTGGATGTACTAAGCTTGTTCACAGCTTGTTGCTCTAATGTCTAGGCTATACTGCCTGAAGATTGGAAATAATCTGGACCCACTCTATTAATGGTCGTTTAAAGTAACAAACATATGTTCAATGACATAACTTTTAAAATGTAGCTTCTACAGATCCTCAACATTAGATTGATGTGGCCAAAATGACTCACTCCAGTCACTAAACATAACATTTTTAAAATACAAAAAAGGCAAAGTCCAGATAAGAACTGAGATACAGTGGTGATGTGTTGCTGATTGCACCTGTCTGGATTGTACTTAAGTAGAAGCCAATGGCTTCATGTTCAAGTACTGGCAGTTTTCACAAAATAATCACTGCAATAATGGTCATTATTTTGTAAAAAAGAAGCAATCTAAACAAACATCATTAAGGGGCCTTCACGTGTCTTTAGCACTCTGTTGAAATGTTTATGTGCAGAAAAATCTCATGCTTTTGTTTTAGTCAACAGCAATCTCTGGATAAGCATGTAGAAAATGACATTGTTTGTTGAAATAAAGGTCAGATTTTTCCAACATCATATCTTGTTTTCCGCTACATTTCCTGACAGCATGTTAAATCAAAACGACTAAGGGAAAACGTCATGTGACATCAGCAGATTTTTCTTTGATATCTAGACAGGTTTTGACATCACAATCACATGAATGATTTTCATCTATAAAAAAAAAAAAAGTGTTACTGAACATCCACATTTTATGATCAAAGGGCATTGGTGGACATATACAGTCCAGCTGTTTCTGCCGTCCTGTAAGTGTGTAATTATACTTCTCAATCTGCTGGTATATAAATGATCTTCTACCATCTGTTTCACACCAGCTTCATGTGGAGAAAGAACACAGGTAATTGCTGTGCAGAGCAACGTTATAAGTGCTCCAGTAGGCAGAGTTCTTTATAGAATATGCTGTTGAGTCTCAAATTGTACACATTAGTTGCACAGCATGCATTGCCCTATATTTATTGGTGTGTTGTTCTGTGCAAAATTTTAGAAATGGTTTCTGGGGGGTCTGCTGCCCTGGACCACAATTTCTTTTTCCCTCCTTCGTGCTCCACAACCCACCACTCCTTCAGGCTTACCAAGGTCCCTTCCAATCCACCCTGTCCCTTCCTGAGCCTCCATCCTCACATAGCAGCCACCCCCAGAGTAATCCAGATGTAACCCTTCACCGGGTGGGTCCCCCTCCTCCGAGGGGGAAGGCACTAGGAGGGGAAGACCAGCACAACTACTTGGCCCCAGGGTGCTGCTGAGGTGGATGGCTCCTTTAGGGCATTGGTGGACCAGCAGCCATCATCTGGTTGATCGTGGTGTGGTTTCCAGTTTCCTGTGTTGTTCCTTCCCTGCGTTACTTCTGCAGTGCTCCCAGTCTCCACCAGAGGCTGCTGCAGAGCGATGCCGTCCAGCTGCCCACCTCAGGACAGGAGAGTAGTCCTACGGATACTCAGTCCTCTCCTTCCCTTGCCAGCCCCCGGCATCCCGAGTCCATTCCCGAACCCGGGTCGCCAGCATGGTCCGAGGTAAGGTGCCAGCACCTCAGCCCGCTGCACCACCAGGCCAGCTTTGGACCACAATTTTTAATAGAAATGGATATGTTTCTATTTTTTACTAATATTTGCTTGTGGTGGCTCCCCCTTATTCAAGTTAGGCTCACTAACTGGTCAAATGATCTATACAACAGGACCTACCCAAACCATAACAGGGAAGGGGTCAAATTTTCACTGTCCCCTCATTCTGAGAAATAGATTGCATAGGTACTGCACTATCTTGTTGTGTTATCTGGAGGCATCTAATTGTGTTATCTAAAGGCATCTAACTATGTTGTCTGGAGACTTGGGTAGTGCACTATCTAACTATATTATCCAGAGGCATTTACTTGTGTTATTCGGAGGCTTGGACAATTCCCTAACTAATTGTGTTGTCAAGAGGCATCTGACTGTGTTATCTGGAGGCTTGGCTAGTGCCCTATTTGATTGCGATATCTGGAGGCTTGGCTAGTGCCCTAACTAACTGTGTTATTGGAGGCTTGGCTAGTGTCCTATCTGATTGTGTTATCCAGACATTGAATAGTCCCACATCAAACTATGTTATCCAGAGGCTTAGATAATAATTGATTGCATCAGCTGGAGGCTTGATTAATGCCTTATCTCTGTGTTATCTGGAGGTTTGGCTAGTGCCACATCAAACTGTGTTATCCGGAGGCTTAGACAGTGCCCTACCTAACTGTATTATCTGAAGGCTTGGCTAGTGTCCTAGCTGATTGTGTTACCCAGAGGCTTAGATATTGCCCTACCTAATTGTGCTGTCAGGAGGCTTGAAAAGTGCCACATCACACTGTGTTATTCGGAGGCTTAGACAGTGCCCTAGCTAACTGTTTTATTGGGAGACTTGGATGGTGCTCTAACTAACTGTTATTCAGAGGCTTGGCTAGTGCCCTATCTGGTTGTGTTATCCAGAGGCTTAGATATTGCCCTACCTAACTGTGCTGTCAGGAGGCTTGGCTGGTGTTGCATCAAACAGTGTTATCTGGAGACTTAGATAGTGCCCTAGCTGTTTTATCTTGAGGCTTGGATAGTGCCACATCCAGCTGTGTTATCTGAAGGCTTAGGTAGTGCCTTAGCAAACTGTTTTTTCTGGATGCTTGGATGGTGTCCTAGCTAATTGTGTTATTTGGAGGCTTAAATGGGGACCTATCCTGGTGTATATGATCCATTTAGCCAGAGTAAGTTATTCTGATTGTGCACAATTTGCTCTGTTTCCACAGATGGCTGGAATTATCTAACCAATCCAAACACGAAAGGATAGTAGATAAATAACACTCCAATAGACCCCTTTGAGAACCTCTACCCACTTTTATTGCCACCTTAAGTTCTAAGAAAGTCTTTCATTTCAGTGACTCATCAGCTTGTCTTGGAGATCACGAAAATAAACACAAGACCTGAACCCCCACCATGGTCCAAGCACATACAGCAGAATTTTCTATACATTAAAACTAATTTCTGTCTGACAGTACAGCCTAGAAGTTAGAATTATGAGCTGTGAAGGAGTGTGGTGCACCCAGCAAACCTGAGTTTGATTCACACAGCCTCTACTTGCATACTTTGTAACTCTGAGCAAGTCACTTAAAGAGCTAGTGTACTGCCATAAACTAATATTAGATTTTAAAAGCAACCAGCCATTACCTTTTATATCTGAGGTACTTTGCCTTTTCTCTTTGTTTAATTAGAAGATTGTTTACCTGATGTGAGTAGGTGTGATATGTGGAACAGCTCTTAGCCTGGCAGCTGACATATCTAGCTCTACTGCCCCTCACTACATCATAAGCATTGTTACCTCACTGACTGTGACATGATTGCTGCTCAGGAACAGCCATTCAATGACTGCCAGGTCATTCACTTGTGATGTCACTTTCAGTGAGATCACCATGCTGATGACGTAGTGAGGGGTGGTACATATAGATAAGTCAGCTGACAGGCTAAGAGCTGTTCCACACATTCAGCACAATATTATCACATAGAAGACTTTCTAATGAGGAAAAGGAAACAGAAAAATGCTTCAGAAATGAAAAGTTACAACTGGCTACTTCTTAAAATTTGCATCATTTTCCTGTCTGTGTGCTTTGGCTCCAGTAGCTCTTTAATCTCCCTGTGCTCCTAGAACATGCATGGAAATGATCCACTGGAAACTAGTGAAAATGAGTCACTGACTCTCAACAGTGTATCCTTTTCTCATGAATAAAAATAAATCATTGATACTAAGTTCAACGTTTTAGAAATTGCTGATTATTGAAAAATAATATTCTGTAATGGTCTCCCACTGTATGACTGCCCCCTTGTGTTCAGAGGGAATCGTGCAGTTAGAAGGTTCAAGCAGGATGGGGAATAACAGTTTATCTGCCTCTAACTCCAGTGACTTGAGTGAGCCTTTGCACCAGTCTTAAAATTGGGAGGCACACGAAGAGTAGCAGGTTCGAATTGGGTGAGCAGGATGATATTCTATAATGTGCTTTCCACTGATTACTTTACATTATTACATAGCAACCTTCTGGTCCTAGTGGCAGTAGTACTAAAATGTTTTATTTTTCTAAAAAGATAAGCAAAAACAAGCATTGCCAATTTACAGAGTCATCATGTGCCAAACATTCAAATCACAGCTGCAGAAAAACACAGGGTTATAAGTGAATAGGGCCTCCGAGGGATGTCTTTCATGGTATAAGAGACTGTGAGATGAGGTTTGGGTGAGAGGATGGCAAAGCTCAAAGGTTCTGTCTAGCCAAATGTCACAAGTGGAGTTACATACCTCTGAGGCCCTATTATTTTATTCTAAATCATTAGAGTTTAGCACATAAAATGTAAGGTGAGGGGTACATCGTGTGACAGGATCACCCCCAAACTCCTAACCATCATGAAAGACAGGGTCTGTCTGTGGCCACTGGCCAGGGAAACTGGGTCCCTAGCACACGTGCAAAAATATGAAGATGCCTATAACAAGGGCACTAGAAGGATCTGACTGGACAAATCAGAGTCTTGCAAGGCACAGCAAGCCCAGAATTGGACAACGGAAAAAGATTCTGGGAGAAAGTCTCAGAACACCTAGATAAGAGTGAAGAAACACCCCCCAAAATGCTCCTAGTAAGTGGAAAAGAGGTCTTGGAACCTAAAAAGATTGTTAGCAAATTCAGTGAAGCCTTCATGGACCCAAACTCCATCATCCCCACTAAGTTGGGCCAGCCCCCTGTGTTAGTAATGGTACTGATTCTAAGCTTCTGATGGACCCGGATCTAAGGCATCATCAATTCTATTTTAGGACTGTATCAGTCAAAGAACCCCTTAAATATATCTGTACGGTTCTTGGCAAAACCAGGGTGGGGGAATGCACTTGACATGCAGCTCATAGTCTTGACTCTGGAGGAACTCTCCTACCCTGTCACCAAAATCTTTAGTTTCTCTCTGCACTACTCCCAGTTCTCTGAGAAATGGAAACCTGCTCTGGTCACATCAGGATTTAAAAGTGGTGACCATTCCAAGCTAGCCAACTATAGACCCATCTCAATTCTTTCCCCCCACCTAAAGCCCTGGAAAGAATGGCATCAGACCAGCTGGTTGAATACATTGATAAATACAAACTAGAATGAGCCCAGCAACATGGCTTTAGGAAACTCCACAGCACAATACAGCACTGATAGAATACACCAACTATGCACATGAGGCCCTTGACAATGGTAACATGGATGGAGCCACATATATTGACCTAACTAAGGTCTTCAACCTGGTGAACCATAAGCTCCTGCTCTGTAAACTCCATACCCTTGCTCTATCCTAAGGCTCTGTAGCCTGGTTCCAAAGCTACCTCTCAAAACACACACACAGCCAGTGAAAACTGATGGCTCTTTATCCGATGTCCGGTGGGTATCTTTTAGTGTACTGCAGGGTTCCATTCTGGGCCCCCTTCTCTTTGGCCTCTCCACGAATCACCTGCTGGATGCCTGTCAGTCAGCTAATGTCCTCCTTTATGCAGATGATGCTGTTATCCTACTCCCAAAACAGTGACCCTGGTAACCTCACCACTAACCCATAGTGCAACTTTGAAGCTTTAAAAAATGGTTCTCAAAGAACAAATTGGTCCTCAACTACAAAACAAAAACAAACAAAAAAAACATGCTCTTCACAGACCCTCACCTAAAGAGAAAGGTCTCCCCTTGTCATCCTTAACAACAATGGTCATAAACTAGAACAGATGGAAACCTTCAAGTACCCTGGGGTAGTTTTGGATGATACTCTATCTTTTGCCCCATATGTAGGTAATTTGGTGTCCTCAGTAAACAGATGGTTGGATGCCCTATACAGGAACTGAAACAACCTTATTGCTGTCTGATAGCATCCGGCACCGGATTGTCCCTAGTTGACTATGGTTTGCCTGTGTATGCAGCTGTTTGTGACACAGTAGCAAAGGTGCTTTGCAATAAGCATGTTACTTTGTGACAAGGACTGACAAAGAAATCCATAGCTGCACACTGTACTCATTAACCGTTACCGTTTCCCCAAGTTTTGGAATGACCTCCCTCTCGCTATCCACTCAGCCTCGTCCCTTCGCTCCCTCTCCTCCCTCCTCCCAAGTCTTACCTCTCCTTCATGCTCTTGTTCCTAATTGCCCCCCCTTTTTCTCTAGAGCCTCAGCACATAACTTCTTGCACCCCCTCTCTGTCGTGGGCTTATGTCGTGATGTAATGCAACACTGATCACCCCTGGGCATTGTTTCGCCGTATTGTAATTTGCAGTTTTATTGCCTTCTGTGTATGTTCTGCAAGAATACTCATTGTATTGTAATGTATTGCTGTTTGGTACTGTATAATGGTTTTGTATACTCCCTCCCCCTCCCCACCAGACGCATCTGGAAACGAGTAGCCCTGCTCAGTATGTCTTTCTTGGTAAAACTTTAAATAAATTAAATAAGTTAACCAATTAGCTTCAACTACCTAGCAGAACAAAGTTTCAAACCGGTCTGCTAGCCAAGAAAGTACTGATGGGCCTTACACCCCCAGCAAAGAAAAACTAGTTTAAACCAGTCGCCAGCCAACAGGCCAGGATCACACTTGAAGTCCCACGCCATGGAACTCAACTGGGTAAACAATCCTTTGTAGTCTGGGCAGCACATGAATTAAATGAGTTGCCTGAATCCCTGCTAAATCTTTTTAAGGGTGAACAATTCAAAAGGTCTCTGCGGTCTGCACTAGCAGTTTAGTGCAACGGTAACTGTTAATTCCTTACCGAATTCATACCCTCTGATGTCCCTAACTTATTCTGTATATAGCCTGCTGTTTAGAAATTGCTTTTCACTGTATGACTTTGTATTCTGAATGGTGTACCAGTAGTGTCTGTCTCTTGACTGTACTGACAACATTCCTCTGGAATTTGCTTGTTCACATCTCTACATCATCTTTATTGTAACTTTGTCACTGACGTGATATCTTCGTAAATGAGCAGATGTGCTCAAAGGTATTGTCTGAAACTTACAATAAACAACTACATTTATAACAAGTGGGTCTTTTTTTCATTTCGTTGTGCCGTCCTCTCCCCTGGCACTACAGTGGAATTGTTCCTACTAATGAGGGTGCATGAGAGCACACTGTACACAGGATAAGAACTGAAATGGCTCTGAGCACTGATCGCCTGAAATCACATTAGTGAATTATAATAGAAGCATTATAACAGAAGGACTGGCAGTGGCCGTCCAAAGCTCCATCATCAGCATCATAGACTATGGTCTTGTCATATATGGGTCTGCAACTACCTTTGCTCTCAAACGTATCGCAACCTCCCTGAATAAGGCCTGTCATCTCATCACTGGCTCACATCGCCGTACCCACGCATGTGACCTTTATTCCTAATCTGGATGGCTTCACCTGGACAAACGCATAAAACACCAAACTTGCATCATGGCCAAGAAAATTATAATGGGTCTGGCCCCACCTGGTGTCTGTGCCCTCCTTAAGCCTAGACATAGAAACGTCACTACAAGGAGATCCAATTCCCATCTACTACATATCCCACGATGTCGCACGACCCAAGGACAAAGATCATTTGCCTATTGTGCATCCAACTGGCTCAACTCTCTTGGCAGTGACATAGCGACCGCTCCAACACTTGGCCTCTTCAAGTCCAAGCTGCACCTCTCACTGCTTGTATCCTGCGATTGCCCATCTTAACATTTCCACCGTTCCAGCTGCACATGCCCCAGCACCCAGCACTTACAATCAGTCTTTGCACCCCTAACACCTTACCTGTCATATTCCCTCGACAAGGCACCCTGGCTGCACTGTCTCCCACCCTCGCATACCTCCCCTTATCTCCACTCCTGCCCCCGCCCCAACCACCTCCCGTACTCCCCCTTACCCCCTGCACCTCCTTCCCCTCGATCTCCTACCTCACTTCTCACCACCCCCACCCCTTCCCTTGTCTTGCTCTATAGCTCAAGTCTTTGTACTGGTTATTACATGTCTGTAAGTCAATGACTATATGTTTGTAACTAAAAATGATGACTGTTGAACACACTGACGTGGAACCTTTGTAAAAGAGCCTCAGCTCAAAGGTATTGTAATCCTAGATTGAAATAAATAAATAATAAATAATACATAACATTCACATAATAAACATATTTCACATCACTTACAGTACAACAGTGCTGGTGTTTCTACTGCATATTTAAAACTTTTAATAGTGGTTCAGTCTCTGATTTCTGACTGCAGTTTATTCCATACAAAAGTTGCCTTAAACTAAAGTGACATTTCACTGTACTGAAATGTCACTCCAAGCCCAGAAAATCTAGCAGATAATGACTCCTGATTGTCCACTTCCTTGACACTGATCTCGATAGACACAATGTGCACAGGAAAATTTCAAATGCCGGCCAAACACAGAGCAGGGGTCCATCATGTTCATCTCCTGCCAGTCAGAAGCTGCATTCAGTACCATGTGACATATAAAACAATACATACCCCTTCCAATGCAAAGCACCATGGGTAGTACGCAAATCACCGTGAAGTAATTCGGCTTTCAGTCTGTTTGCTCCCCCCCAACATTACATGAAATAATAAAAAAAAGTCCCTTAATTCCTCCAATTGTTTTTTTGTCTCTCCCATGCTCATTCTGAAAGACAGTAACAGCAAACTGCGTTTTTGTCTTTCTTTTTTTTTCCAATTCTTTTTCCACTCTGGTCACCAGCCACTGGGAATTGCCTCAGATGTAGCCCCTGCCAGCTTTCTCGCACCCGGCCTGAGACCCTCCCAGCCCTAGGTCCCCCCTAGAACTCTGACCTAACACTCCTGCCCTCACATGACCCCTCAGCTTGTGCCCCCCCCAAGGCGGGTCCTCCATCCACTTACTTGGCACTCCTTGAATCCATTCCTTGCAGGCGGAGTGCAGGCCAGAGGATATCGGGGACCTGGGTGGGCAGGATCTGGTGGTGGGTGTTGGTGGCTGCTGTGGGCTCATTGTCATCCTTCCAGGTGCCGGGATGATTCCTTGTTCATGAGCGAGCATGACCCTCATAGGTACAGACATGCAATGATATCAAGTATGAGAAAAACAAGCTCTCTCACCCATCCCAAGGATGTCTCCTGTTATCCCCACCCCTTCCCAAACGTGACCCCTGGCTGTAGCAACCTCAGCCGCTGATGGGAGTCGCTGATGCTGGCAGCCACAACCCACCCTCCCCTGGAGAGGAGAGCAGTCCTCTGCACCCTCAATCCTCTCCTCCCCGGCCAATCCCTGGCATCCTGAGCTCGCTTCTGAGCCTGGATCACCGGCATGGTGCGAGGTGTGGCGTCCAGCACCTCAACCCTCAGTTCCACTAGGCCGGCTCATTTTTTTTCTTTCCCTTGTGCAGTCCCTGAAACTGCCTCCCACATTATACAGTCTTCGGCGATGGAAAACTGAAACTGGTTGCTTGCTGCCAGTGTCTAAGTGAGTAGATGAGTTGAAAATAAATGAGTTCAGTTAGAGCTACAGTTATGTTTCATGCTAAGTGGAATCACGACTGATGTAAACTGCAGTGTGTGTGTGGGGGGGCAGTGTTCTCAGCACGCCATGTGGTTTGCAGCTCTTATCTAGGAAGTTGTTAGCTGGAGAAAGAAAAGCAAAAATGAGCACTGTAATTATCTCCTATGACCCTGACCTCAGTTCTGACCTCAGTCTTGACAAATGACTTATTAGCGCTCACTCAGTTCATTCAACTAACTACGTTCCAGGTTAATAGCCAAACCGCACCCGCAAACAGATAACATCAGCCCCCTCTCCAAATCCCTGCAATGTATCATAAGTGGTGCAGCTCTGGTGCAGGATTGTCTCTTTTTACTGCTATTACGTTATGTGTTTTGGGGGCTCGATCCTCCTAAGTTGCAGTGCACTTTCTCCTCTACAGCAGGGTTTTTTGGGGGGCACTACAGTATCATACCCTCTTCCTCACATGTTGCATAATTCTTGATTTCCTTTTCCAAGAAAGTCATTTATTTATAGTAGCACTGTTTATACGACCTGTTAGTTTGACCTCAGTGGTGGGGAAAATGATGGAATCACTTCTGAAAGAAAGAATGGTTCAGTAGCTAGAGGCCAGCGGGGCACAGGACCCAAAGCAGCATGGATTCACAGCAGGAAGGTCATGTCAGATGAATCTAATTGATTTCTTTGACTGGGTGACCAAAGTAATAGACCAGGGAGGGGCTGTGGATATGGTCTACCTAGACTTTAGCAAGGCATTTGACACAGTCCCGCACAAAAGATTAATAATCAAGTTAGCCAGCCTGGGAGTGGGTCCCAGGGTGGTAGCCTGGGTAGCAAACTGGCTGCACAACAGGACACAGAAGGTAATAGTGAATGGAACACATTCTGAAGAAAGGGGGGTTACTAGTGGAGTACCTCAGGGCTCAGTACTGCGTCCAGTCCTCTTTAACGTCTTTATAGGTGACATTGCAGAGGGTCTGGAAGTAAGGTATGCCTCTTTGCAGATGACACAAAGATCTGTAACAGAGTTGACACACAAGGGGGGTTAGAAAGGATGAGAAGGGACTTGGCAAGGTTGGAGGAATGGTCAGACATATGGCAACTTAGATTCAATGCAAGAAGTGCAAAGTAATGCACCTGGGAAACAAAAACTCAGGAGAAGAGTACACAATAGCAGGGAGGTACTAACAACAACAGTAATGGAAAGGGATCTGGGTGTATCATATCAGATGATCTAAAGGTGGGTATGCAATGTGAGAAGTCAGTAGGGAAAGCCAGGGGATACTGGGATGCATAGGAGGGCATCACAAGTAGAAAAAGGAAGTGGTTATCCTCTATACAGACAGTTGGTGAGACCCCATCTGGAGTACTGCGTGCAGTTTTGGAGACCTCATCTACGCAAGGACATAGACAGGATGGAAGCAGTCCAGAGGAGGGCAACTAAAATGGTGCAGGGTCTACATCAGAAACCATATGGAAAGAGATTGAGACAGCTTAGTATGTATACCCTTGATGAAAGAAGGGACAGGGGGGACATGATAGAAACTTTTAAGTACCTCAAGGGAATCAACAAAGTCCAGGAGGGTAGCATCTTTCAGAAAAAGAGATGTGTAAGAACAAGGGGGCACAATTTAAAGTTAGAGGGGGGTCGGCTCAGGGGTAATGTGAGAAAATTATTTTTCACGGAGAGAGTGGTGGACACATGGAACCACCTTGCTGGAGAGGTCGTGGGGTCTAAAACAGTGGGGGAATTCAAACATGCATGGGACAGACATAAGGCAATTATAGTGGGTGGTTGCAGGAAGTAGGCTGTTGGTTAACTAGAATCTGCAGCTTATCCAATAGGTAGGGAAATGGGCAGACTGGGTGGGCCAAGTGGTCCTTATCTGCCATCAAAGTCTATGTTTCTATGTCTCAGTAAGGAAAGAAGCTAGCTCACAAAAGCAACAAGTACTCTACTTGTTACTGCAGAAGGACCTGAAAAGTGACCAAAAAACACTCAGAAACAGTGCCTTAGGAAATCAGTGTAGGGTGATTGAAAAGCCACCTGGCTTTTTCTTAGAGGAGGACCTTCACCAGTAATCCCACTATATAAATTACTAATAACAGTGCTTTTAGGGTTCTTGATGCAGGCATAGGCTATGCATAGTGTAGTACAAGACACGATGTTCTGTAACCAGACTATGCGTTCAAATCTCAAGCCTTCATTTCACCTGTATTTTCCCTTTTTTGTTAGTAATAAAGCTTTATTTAAGGGGACTGGTCCTGTAAGGGAGCCTGATGCTGTGATCTCCCTCCCACTGGGGCCTTGATAATAATAATAATAAATAATCATTTTATTTATAAGGCACCTTTCCAATTTCAAGGCGCCTAACATTTTAAAAACAATTAATATAACATCCAATTACAAAGCAACACACCTAACATCATAAACAATCAGATAAATACTTCAAATTGATGAAGTCTTACAGAGGTGAAGTGCTAGGCTAGTTGTGCTGGTCATACTATGTGCTGCATAAAAAAATTGTTTGTAAATAGTTATAGTGCTGTAGATCCACATGATGGCCTGCGTTTGCTGATGCCTGTCCTCTGAGGGTCCTGCGGTTTGTGGGCTTGTGCTGCATCATCACTTGAGAGACAGCAGCCCATGTAGCTGTGCTGCAGGAGTCTGGCTACTCTGTCACGCATTGTACGACAGAGAGATGGTCACTTGGCCACTAGGGTTAGTAACACTAGTAAATAAGGGAACAGTTCGAATTAATGTATGGTAGATCAAACAATGAAATAAACAGTGGCTGGCACTGATTTTTGAATATTGTTTGCTTATGTAACCCCCCCTGCAAATGGGGGTTCCCAAAAGTCTTCCAGGAGCTTGCCTGAATGCTCCAAGTCTGGGTGGTGTTCGGCGTCTGAGCTGCTTAACTGTGGTTGCAAGTGAGTGCTATTTGAGCCTCCACATACTGTCTCTTTAAGAGCTGTCTGCTTGCAGACTTAATTAGTTTGTATGGGGGGACTGTGTATTTAATGCTCGAATCCCACCCGGGCTGCGGAGTAATCGCTCCATTTTGCGGTCGCTGAAGGTGCAAAGGGAGCTCATCTGAAAGCTGTAACTATTTGACTGTAATCATTTAAAGCATTAGCAAAATTGTAGTTTGTTTAACCTGCCTTTATTGCAGCTGGGACTCTGTGTGTGTTACCCCTCCATTCTGGACCTAAACTGCTGTGCTGGGCCAATTGGGTTAAGGGAGCCCTAAAATGGAGCCTGTGGATGAATCAGAATTTGGACTCTTAATTTGAGCCAGCCACAAGGGGATTGTATGGACAGTGACTCTGGGAAATGTAGTTTTGACCTTGGCACCTTTTTCTACCAACAGAGGGAGTCTTATTGTGAGTGACAGCTGAACCAGCCAACAGAATAGTGTGGAGCTAAGAAATGCCCTGCTCTGTGACTGGAAGATCAGATCAGTTGTGGCAGTGAAGAAAGAAGGAGCTGTTGCTTCTGCGGTGTATGGATTTCACCTTGAGAGCGTGGTGAAGGCCCTGAGTTTCAGTCTGCAGCGTTTGTGAGTGCCAGTTGGGACTGAATCCGAGTTGTGAGGAGAAAGAAGCACCAGAAGTGTGGAAACCAGGCTCACCCTGTAGAAGACTGAAGAAATTGCTGAATCGCGCTTGGTCTGTCAGGAACTGAAGCTGCTGTGTGTTCTCCCGGGTATCTTGCAGTAATTGCGGTCGGGATCGAGGAGAAGCCTGCCTGGTATAGTACTTTCGTTTTACATATAAATGTGCGTAGTGCTTGTGGGGAATCGCTATTTCAAATCCCCTGTACAGTGAATTGTGTGCTGAAGCTGGAAGTAAACCCCCAGCTTAATTCGGACTACAACCGTTTGCTATCAACTGCAGTGGGGTCCAGTCACAAGGACCTTGTCCTCATGCCCTGTTCTTCTGGCAATCCAGAGGGACATTCTCCATCTGATCCTCAGCTTGGGAGTTGTGAGTACAAATCAGGGTATTCCTCTGCAGCTTGTTTTTCAATCACAAGTGAATCATCTAATTCTTGTTGTTTCACTGTTTGTTTGTTTTTTGGACTGAGCCCTCCGGCTCCAGATTACAATTGGGTGTTGTGCATATATTTTCTTCTACAGGGCCCTATCCATCTGCACCTGCCGGCCAACCCCGGGCAACGGACCTGGCTAGCCCCCCCAACCTGGGTACCCAGAGTGTGATTTTTCAGACCCTGTATGTGTGCACAGTACTGTGATTTAATGCCACTAATTAACCTGATTTCCCCATCCCATGTTACTGTCCCCTAAATAAACCAGATTTGTTGTTGTTATACTGTATACTGTCTATGGTGTTGGTACTTATTGAAACAGTATTGTGTTGTGCTGTGTATGTTGTTTAACCTTACTTTACAGGGGGTCCCCAGAGACGTGCTGCAGAATCAGTCTCGAGGGTAAGTGGTATTTATATGAGTGAACAGTGTGTATATGTGGGGTATTGGGGCTGTAACTCTGGTGTACTGTGTGAGCCACTAGAGGGAATAAAAGGGGGTCTCAGTGTCCCAGAGGGCTGTGACCAAGCTAGTCTAACCACTACAAACCCTGACCTCTGGGTGGAGGCACCCACCACCAGACCTAGGCCCCTCAACCTGTCCGTAGTCAAACAGGCAGGGGTAGTAGCCCTTGGGATAGCGCCACCTAGGGGTTACATCTTGGAGGCTCACCGCTGGGATTTTGCGTCCCCTAGTGGCCACATTTACGAATCACTGTTAAAAATAAATGGATACCCCGACAGAAGTGGCTGTACACCAGTTGGTGGGGTGGAGTACTGGGCAGGAGATCGACCCCCAAAATGCTGTGCTTGTCCTGGACATTCCCTAGGTACCAATACGGACACTGTAGAGAGTACTTTCAAGGTGGAGGTTTACAAAACCCGTGGTGATGAGTCGACATGCTAATCTGCTCATCCACACTTTCATGGCCCTAGTAGAGTATAAGGACCCCATAGACAGTTCCAAGGTGCCACAGACTATTACCCCAGAGGGAGCCCTCACTGCCTGAAGAGTGATAACTAAGGACAGTAGAGACCCCGGGGGGGGATGATCCCCCCCCCACAATCTGAAACTTTTGAGGAGAAATTTGCTAAATTGTTGCTGGAGGAAGGGAAAACTGTGGAGGACTTGAAGAAACTGTTCTTGCCACCTGGAGGTGTTCCTCCCCCAACACCCTCTCCCGCTCCAGTACCCGTTATGGTAACTGAACCAATGCCTGCTCCTATTTCTGCACCTGCCATTATTCACGACTCTTACCGAAGGTTGAGGATCTTCTCTGGCACCCTCCCTACCCCCCCAAGGGGAGGATGATTGGGACACCTGGATAGATTGTGTTGTCCCTCTGATACCTGAATGGCAGTGTGTGGAGGCTGAGAAATGAAAAAGAATAATAGAAAGTCAGAGGGGTCCTGCCTTAGAGGCCATTACATTTTTGAGGTCCACAAATCCTGATGCATCTGCCCAGAAGTACCTATCTGCACTTGAAGGCAATTTTGGGAGCATTGAGTCAGGGGAGAGCTTGATGTGGAAATTTCAAGGTACAAAACAGTGGCCAGGGGAAAGTTTGTCTGCATATGTTACTCATCTGGAAAGAGCTCTGCAGAAGGCTTACCGAAAAGGTGGGGTAGCCACCAATGACTTAAACCGTGTAAGGTTGGAGCACTTACTACAGCATGCAAAGCATTCTAAATTGCAGCTCCTTCAATTAAGGCTCCCAGACAGAAGGGGTAACCCACCAGACTATTGTGACTTAATAAAAGAACTCCGGGAGGTTGAAGATGAGGAGGGGGATTCTAATTCTGGGGTGAGCGCAGCCCAAGTGATCACAGCATCGGAAGGTCCTTGTGAAGTGGGGACCAATGAGGGTGTGCCACCATGGGGTGAACTGCTGAGAGAGATCAGGGAATTCAAAAACAGTCTCTTTATGAAGGCTGTGCCTGCAAGTACAGGCCCCGACCTATATCCGACTGCATCTGCTATGGGGGTGGGGGTACCCACCCAGGCATCTCCTGCTGACAGCAGCTCAAAACTCGATGTCTTGACCATGGAAGTGGGGAAATTGATGAGATGCCTCCAAATGCTTATCACGCCGCAGACAGAGATGGCACCAAGGTGTCCAGTTAGCAGTACCCCCGTCCTGGCTCCCAGTGTGATGCCTCGGCCAGCTCAATCTCTGGAAGGTATGTTTTGCAATAATAGTGGGAAGGATTGGCACATGAAGAGAGAAATGCAGGTCCCCAAAAGACACAGACAAAGTTGTATACAGGTTACAAGGAGAGCTTCGGAGGACAAATCAGTGGTTGAGAGGTACACGAAATGACCGCAGTGAAGGTCCCAAAAATGCTAACTCATGTCCTTCTGTGGCTAGATCATCTACCCAGGCCCTTGCTACCACCCCTCCAGACTGGTCCAGAATAGTGGGCCTTTCAATGGAAGCTACAGTAAAAGTGAATGGTTTGCCCACCAGAGCTGTGTTGGACAGTGGCTCCCAAGTGACAATTAATGTTCCAGGATTGGTATCAGAAGCATTTATCAGACATACCCTTACAACCATTGGAAGGACTGCATGTATGGGGGTTAAGTGAGAAGACCTACCCCTACTCCGGGTATATCCGAGTTTGGCTATCTTGCCCTACTTCCGTGGCTGGAGTGGCAGAGCAAGTAGAGACCCTGGCCTTAGTGTGTCCCCCTACTGGACTGTATGATGGGATTCCTCTACTAACTGGGACGAATGCGCATATGTTTGGATGGTTGGTGCAGTTGTGTTATGAGAAACAAGGGTCAAGGACTGGTAGAGCTTTGAGAATCCCGGCCTTGATCCAGAAAACCTATGAGGCACAGAGAGATGCTGAAAAAATGGACCCAGAGGAACCGGCTGGAATTGTCTGGAAGAAGGATCCTGAGTCTCTGATTCTGGTGCCAAATGCCCAGTGTACCTTACAGGGGGAAGTCCGTATCAGAAAGGATGTCAAGAATAAAATCCTCATGCTGGATGCACCAGGCGATGGGAAATTGCTGGAAGGACTGCTGGTCAAGCCAAGTATTTTGCCTGCCAGAGCCCGTGCTTATACCAGAAGGGTAATGGTTCAAGTTCATAATGTGTCTGATAGAGATTCGTGTAAATAGAGGTTGCACCCTGGCTAATGTACATTGTGCTGATACTGCAGTGCTACCCAGTAACAAGTGTTTGGGGGAGAATGACAGAGTGATGCCCGACTTGTTTGATTTTGGGGACTCCCCGTTGCTAGCTGAATGGAAGATGAGAATCAGTAGAAAGCTTGCCCAGAGAGATCAGATGTTTTCTCTAAAGGAATGTGACGTAGGATGTGTGCAAGGAGCTGAGCACCACATCCGGCTACATGAGGAAAGGCCATTTCATGAGAGGTCTCGACGCCTGGCCCTTTCTGACATAGATGATGTGAGACGGCATCTGCAAGAGATGCTAGCTACTGGTGATATACCAGAACAAGAAGAGTATTTTGAGTGCCCTGACAGTCCACTGCCAGTGTCCAAAAACTCACCATATGAGCCAAGTGTTGTGGACTCAGAGACTGTAACTCCTGAAGCTGAAAGTGCCCCAAGTTCTAACCTCTCTATCCCAATGGAGACTCCCCTGACAAGTGGGGACAATGCTGAAAATGAGGCTCAGAGTGCAGAGACTGTAACAGTTCCCCCTAGAAAGACTGGTCGAGCTGTAAAGCCTGTGGTGCACCTCAGTTATGATTCCCCTGGGAGGCCTGTGGACTTGCCTCTCAATGTTGTCCATAAAGGAGTGTATGTGTCCCCGAGCTCATTGCCCAAACTGAACATCAGTGCTAACTCCAAGTTACTTGTGTTGTCCTCTAGGTATGGTGCCCCTGCCCCATCCAGCCCCAAGGTAGCTGATAGAGAAGGGCCCCCTCTCTTCAGGTTTCATGTGCAGGAGGTAATAACCTGAGTTATGGTACAATGTGTGTATAATACTGTGTAAAAGGTGATGTACTGAAAAGTTTCAGAAATGTGTTTCTGGTAAGGTGATATGTTGACTGATAATTACATGTATAAGCCTAATGTGATACTGATGTAAATGTATATGGTTATATTGAAACTTATGGGGGTACGTACTTGACGCGGATGCCAAGTTTTCCCTGGCCAGGAAGAGTGTAATCCCATGCAAATGGGGGTTCCCAAAAGTCTTACAGGAGCTTGCCTGAATGATCCAAGCCTGGGTGGTGTTTGGCGTCTGAGCTGCTTAACTGTGGTTGCAAGTGAGTGCTATTTGAGCCTCCACGTACTGTCTCTTTAAGAGCTGTCTGCTTGCAGACTTAATTAGTTTGTATGGGGGGACTGTGTATTTAATGCTCGAATCCCACCCAAGCTGCGAAGTAATCGCTCCATTTTGCGGTCGCTGAAGGTGCAGAGGGAGCTCATCTGAAATCTGTAACTATTTGACTGTAATTATTTAAAGCATTAGCAAAATTGTAGTTTGTTTAACCTGCTTTTATTGCAGCTGGGACTGTGTGTGTGTTACCCCTCCATTCTGGACCTAAACTGCTGTGCTGGGCCAATTGGGTTAAGGGAGCACTAAAATGGAGCCTGTGGACGAATCAGAACTTGGACTCTTAATTTGAGCCAGCCACAAGGGGATTGTATGGGCAGTGACTCTGGGAAATGTAGTTTTGACCTTGGCATCTTTTTCTACCAACAGAAGGAGTCTTATTATGAGTGACAGCTGAACCAGCCAACAGAATAGTGTGGAGCTAAAGGAAATGCCCTGCTCTGTGACTGGAAAGATCAGATCAGTTGTGGCAGTGAAGAAAGAAGGAGCTGTTTGCTTCTGCGGTGTATAGTTTCACGCGGGAAGCGCGTGTGAGGCCCTGAGTTTCGGTCTGCAGTGTTTGTAAGTTCCAGTTGGGACTGAATCCGAGTTGTGAGGAGAAAGAAGCACCAGAAGTGTGAAACCAGGCCCACCCTGTAGAAGACTGGAGAAATTGCTGAATCGCGTTCGGTCTGTCAGGAACTGAAGCTGCTGTGTGTTCTCCCAGGTATCTTGCAGTAATTGCGGTCGGGATCGAGGAGAAGCCTGCCTGATATAGTATTTTCCTTTTACATATAAATGTGCATAGTGCTTGTGGGGAATCGCTATTCCAAATCCCCTTTACAGTGAATTGTGTGCTGAAGCTGGAAGTAAACCCCCAGCTTAATTCGGACTACATCCGTTTGCTATCAACTGCAGTGGGGTCCAGTCACAAGGACCTTGTCTTCATGCCCTGTTCTTCTGGCAATCCAGAGGGACATTCTCCATCTGATCCTCAGCTTGGATGTTGTGAGTACAAATCAGGGTATTGCCCTGCAGCTTGTTTTTCAATTACAAGTGTATCATCTAATTCTTGTTGTTTCACTGTTTTTTTCCTTTTGGACTGAGCCCTCTGGCTCCGGATTGCAATTGGGTGTTTGTGCATATATTTTCTTCTACAGGGTCCTATCCATCTGCACCTGCTGGCCAACCCCGGGCAACGGACCTGGCTAGCCCCCCAACCTGGGTACCCAGAGTGTGACTTTTCAGACCCTGTATGTGTGCACAGTACTGTGATTTAATGCCACTAATTAACCTGATTTCCCCCTCCTGTGTTACTGTCCCCTAAATAAACCAGATCTGTTGTTGTTATACTATATACTGTCTGTGATGTTGGTACTTATGGAAATAGTATTGTGTTTTGCGGTGTATGTTGTTTAACCTTACTTTACAGGGGGTTCCCAGAGACGTGCTGCAGAATCAGTCTCGAGGGTAAGTGGTATTTATATGAGTGAACAGTGTGTATACATGGGGTATTGGGGCTGTAACTCCGGTGTACTGTGTGAGCCACTAGAGGGAATAAAAGGGGGTCTCAGTGTCCCAGAGGGCTGTGACCAAGCTAGTCTAATCACTACAAACCCTAATCTCTGGGTGGAGGCACCCGCCATAGGACCTAGACCCGTCAACTTGTCCGTAGTCAAACAGGCAGGGGTAGTGGCCCTTGAGATAGCGCCACCTAGGGGTTACACTTATAAAACTGAAGTTTAGTTTATCCCTTCGAAATGCAGCAACTTGCAAATTTGAACACATAAACATTTTCTTGGGGAGGGCTCTCATATTCCCTGTTTAAAAAAAATTAAAAGCAGATCCCCCTGGTAAAATCATGGAAATGGTCCTGCTATCAGCCAGCCCCAACTGCAGTCTCTAGGTAACTGAGGCCAGCCGTAGAATTATATTTTTTCCTTTGAGTCAGGGGTGGGAGGAGACCTAATCGAACTTTGCTTTATCTTCCATGTAAGCTTTAAAATGTACCACAGAGTATCTAAAACTCCAGAGCTTCTTGGGGCCGCTCATGACACTCCCCCAGTGTTTTCACCTGAAATAAAAAAAAAACTCCCTCGTAGTGATGTAGAAAAGAAAAATGTCCATCGATGTCTGCTATGAACATATGAAATTGCCAGCAGATACAGGCCATTCGGTCTTTCTAGTCTGCTCGAGTATGCAGCACTTCAGTTCGTTAGACTGCAGCTGCCCCCTCCCTCATATTCCCTCCCCCCATCTCCCACCCTCTCCCGATTTGTACCAGCCTCTTGAATCTGTCCCACCCCCTCCTGAAGCCCCCAACACTCTGCAATGATACAACTTCCTCTGGCAGAGCATTCCACCCTGCCACCACCCTTTCTGTAAAAGAGTACCTCCTCAGTTTCCTCTTGAACCTGCCCCCTTCCAGCCTCATAGAGTGTCCCCTGGTTTCCCTTCCACCTTTCAGATTGAACATACACCTGGTGTCTACTTTGTTCAAACCCTTCAGGTACTTGAAGGTCTCAATCATATCCCCTCTTTCCCTTCTTTCCTCCAGGGTATACATATTGTGCTCTCTCAGTCTTTCCTCATATGGTCTGTCCCCCAACCCCAGGATCATTTTTGTTGCCCTTCGCTGTACCCCCCTCCAGTAGTTTGATGTCCCTTTTCAAGTAGGGGCACCAGAACTGCACACAGTACTCTAGGTGTGGCCTCATCAGGAACCTGTACAGGGGCAAGATGACTTCCCCACTCCTAGAAGTAATCCCCCTTGCTATGCACCATAGCATCCTGTTTGCCTTCACTGCTGCCTTCCTGCACTGAGCAGAGTGGTTCATCTCCCCAGTTACCAGCACTCCCAGATCCTTCTCCTCCTTGGATTTTGTTAATGGGACACCCTCCAGCCAGTAATTGTGTCCTGGGTTCTTGCCTCCTAAATGCATCACTTTGCACTTCTTGGCATTGAAACCAAGCTGCCAAATGTGAGACCATTCCTCCAATTTTACCAAATCCTCCTGAATTACATTTGTTCCCTCCCCCCATCTACCTTGGCACAGATCTTTGTGTCAATTGCAAACAGATTGATCTTGTTCCTAATCCCCACTACAATGTCGGCGATGAAAATGTTAAACAGAACCAGTCCCTGCACTGAGGCCTGTGGTACACCACTTGTTACTGCCCTGGGTTTTGATGCCTCCCCCCCCCCCCACTCACTACCTTCTGCTGTCTACCCTGCAGCCAGTTCTCGACCCATCTGACCAGTTTCCTCCCTGCTCCCAGACTCTTCAATTTGCAGGTCAGCCTACTGTGTGGCACCGAGTCAAAGGCCTTGCTGAAATCCAGGTAAAGGACATCCATCGCATGTCCTCATCCAGTGCCCTCATAACCCAGTTGTAAAAACCAACCAAGTTAGTTCATCTGGCAGGATTGGCCTGAGACAAACCCGTACTGTCTGCTGTCCTGGAGATTGTTATCCTCAAGAAATTGCACCAGTCTTTCCTTGAGGATTGCCTCCATCAGTTTTCCCACAATTGCAGTAAGGCTTCCCTGTCTGTAATTCCCCGGTTCGTTCTTGGGCCAACTCTTATGGAGAGGTACCACATGCACTTCCCTCCAGTCCCTGGGCATGCACCCTGAGTTCAGTGAGATATTGAACAGTTCCGCCAATGGCCCTGCCAGGATCTCTGCCAACTCTCTCAGCACCCTTGGGTGGACTCCGTCTGGGCAAGGTGCCTTGTCCACCTTCAGTGATTTTAGGCCCTCCCTCACCCTTTCCATCGTGATTTCCCCATCCATGGTTGCTATTCCCCCACCCTCTCCCACCTTGCCCTTTTTCTCAGGTACGGGCCCATCCCTCTCCTTGGTGAAGACTGAACATAAGTATTCATTAAGTACTTCTGCCTGCTCAGCCCCCTTTTCTACCCACCCACTTCCCCTCCTGATCCTAACAATTTGATCCTTCCTCTTCCTTTTCTCTCTGATGTATCTGAAGAAATCCTTTTCTCCTTCTTTGATCCCCTGCTCTAACCTCTGTTCCCTAGCCACCTTTGCTGACCTTACCACTCTGCTCACTTCTCTGGGGATTTCTACACATATTCTTCTTTGTCTTCTGCCCTGTTGGATCTCTTGTAGATCCTAAATGTCTTCCTTTTCTCCCATACCTTCTCCACAACCTCTCTACTTATCCAACTGGATTTCTTAGTCCTGGCTTTCTTGATCTGGCTCTTGACACAAGTTTTAGTGGCTTCAGCCAGTCCTTACTTGATAACTGCCCATTTTTGTTCTGTGTCCATTTCTAGGTGGATGCTTGCCATATGACTTTCCAGTATGTGTCCCATCCTGCCAAAGTCCTCCCTTTTGACGTCCAGGACCCTAGTTTTTGTAGTGGCTACTTCCCTACACAGATTGATTGAGACCAACACTGTGTGGTGGTCACTGCTTGCTAGAGGTTCCTCCACCCTTACATCCCAGACCTGTTCACCATCTTCCAGTACCAAGTCTAGTATATTCCCCTACCTCATTGACTCCATTACCCTCTGTGTAAGGAAGCCATCCTGGAATGCTTCCAGAAGAAGCTGCTCCCTGGCACAAGTGATTGCTGGAATGCTCCAATCCACCCCCGGTAGATTACAATCCCCCACCACCACTGTGCTCCCTTTGCCACTATGCCTCCTTATCTGCTCCCCCAGTTCCCTGTCAATGTCCTCCTTCTGGGCCAAAGGTCTACAAATGAGCCCCAGACAGATCTTGGTCCCTTTCTGGCTGTGTAGTTGCAGCCAGATTACTTCCGACCTGCCCTCCTCCCCTTCCTCCCTGTTACATCTGATCCCTTCCCTAATGTAAATGGCAACCCCCCTAGCCTTCTCTTTATCTCCATCCCTCCAGAATAGTTTATAACCTGGGATGGTTAGGTCCCAGTCATAGTGTCTGGCTGCCCACGTCTCAGTAATGGCAGCTATGTCCACCTCCCCCTTTGCCATCAATGCCTGCAACTCTGCCAACTTGTTCCTCAGGCTCCTAGCATTTAGTGAAACCATTCTCCACACTGCTCCTATCCTTCCTGCTTCTTTACCTTTCACTGCAACCCCTATTTCACCTCAGGTCGGATCTATCCGGGTGGTTTGGGGAGGTCCATGGGACCCCCTCTCCTGGTGATTCCCAGCTCCAATGCGTCCCCCTGCTTAGTTTAAATGATAACTGTCATTGATAAAATCCCACCATAACTGTCCCCCCCAAAGCTCCAACCCATATTAGTCTTCCGGCACTGGGATCTGCACCAGATCCAGTACAACAGCAATACCAGTGGTGAACAGCCAATATTTTTTTTTTCAATTCAAACTTTATTAGAAGTTTATAACAGTACAAAGGATAAACCCACATCATGCAAGCAATAAACAGCTTTGGTACAATGAACATGAAAGGTGTATCCTCCTCTCCTCTTTCTCCCCCTCCCACTACCCACCCACTACAATTACCCAGCACAGATCTGTATGATAAAGCATCGGTTGTTGAACGAGAGCATACCGGTATCAGGAGATTACAAAGAGTAAAGGAAATGCAAGGGGCCCCATATTCTGTTGAATTTTTAAAGCCTATTATTAGGACTTGTGATAGTTCTTTCAGTTCTGAGATTAGTTAGGAGCTCCTGAAGTCATTCAGTGTATGTAATTTCCAGGCTGTCCTTCCAGTGCCTTAGGATCAGTTTCTTGATGGACATCAAAATCATAGCCATATGATATTTTCTATTAGAAACTGATATAGCAGAAATGTCCCCTAGAAGACATACCTCAGTGGAGAATAAATCAGAAAGCCCTAAAAGGGGGTCCACTCTTTGTCTGATATTGTCCCATAAAGGAGTCACTTTTGGGCAAGACCAGAAAATGTGAAGCAGGTTGCCCTCCTCCTGCATACATCGAGTACAAATAGGGGAAGCAGCAATACCCAATCTAGTCAATTTTTTTGGGGAATAATATAAATTGTGCAAAATTTGGTATTGCATAAGCCGGAGTCTGTCTTGAGAAAGGAATTTGTGGCAAGAATTCCATAGGCAAGGCCAATCAATGGCCTTATCCAGGAAAAGGGAAGACCAAAAGGCCATAGGCCTGAAACTATCTGGAGTGATCCAGTTATAGAGAATGCCAGAAATTTTGGATACAGCAAGAGGGAAGCCTGCTAGGGGGGTTAGTTCCATCCAGAAGGAGATTTTGGAAGGGTGTTGAGGCTTGGCTCCCAAGACCTTAGCCAAAAGATGACACACCTGGTAGACGTGGAAAATCTTAGACTTTGGTGTATTTGATTTGTTCGGGATATCCGGGGAAAAGAGCCATGTCCCATGCTCTTTAACAAAATATAATAGCTGACAATCGCCTAGCAGAGAAGAGCCATCCAGCTGGAAGAGTTTTACCTTCTATTTTGATATTAGGGTTGCCTCTCGGAGTTTGATTTACTGTAGTTCTTTAGTGTGATCATATTTTAAAAAAGAACATAGTTGCAAGTGCACCCTGATAGAGGTTGCAATAAGGGAACCTGTAACGGAGAGGGGAGGGTGCTTAATTTCAAATGGAGAAGATTCAATGGAGAAATCCCTTGGCTTTTTATTAGGGCAATTTCTATTTTAAGCCAGATGGGCGAAAAAGGAAGAGGAGACTAAGGCTCACCTACAGCTATCCATTTAAGGTATTTACTGGCCTGATTGGCCCAGAAACAAAAACTTATATGTGGTAGACGCAGTCCCCCCTTAATTTTGGGAGCAGACAATTTATGAAATGCCAGTCTAGGTTGCTTACCCGCCCAAATAAAGTCTATGAAGAGGCTGTGTATTTTTTTGAACCAGGCCAAAGGAAACCAAAGGTTCAAGAGATGAAGAGGGTAGAACAGATGTGGAAAGACATTCATCTTGATCAGATTTATTCTACCCCAAAGGGATATAGGGAGGTGGGACCATCTAAGAAGATCCTGCTTAATTACTTGAACAAGAGAATCCAGATTTAAATGTTGGAGATGGGTGGGACTTCTTGTGAGATAAATTCCTAAGTATTTCAGAGAGTCAGACTTCCAGGAGAGTCCCAGGGCAGAGACTACATGCTTCTGGACCCTGTAATTAAGTGGGAAAACCACCATTTTTTCAACATTTAGTTTGTAATTAGATACTTTACTAAATTCTTCAATAATCCCCAGCATGTACGGGATAGGCACCACGGGTTGTGATAGCTGGAGAAGGAGGTCATCAGCATAAGCCGATACTTTCACTGTTTGACCTTGGAGGGTAAAGCCTTGGACCTCTTGGGAGTCTGTCAATCTGTGTATGAGGGGTTCTAAATATATATTAAAGAGGAGTGGGGACAGGGGGCATCCCTGCCTCGTACCTGACTGAAGGGAGAACAAGTCAGATATAACACCATTACTAGTTTTCCGGGCAGTTGGGGATTTGTAAAGGGCACTTATCCACTTCTGGAATTTCGGAGGGAAACCAAATGCTTTTAGGGCATGTAACAGGTAAGTCCAATTAACCTTGTCAAAAGCCTTCTCAGCATCCAGGGAGACCAAGGCTGCTGGAAAATTGGAATCCCTGGAGGCCGGGAAGACATGAGCCAACGTGCGTAGATGATCTACAGAAGACAGGCCCTTCATAAAGCCCACCTGTTCCCATCCTATGAGGTCCAGTAACACCTTGTTCACACAGTCAGCCAGGAGTTTCGTCAGAATTTTAATGTCCTGATTGAGCAGAGATATTAGCCTGTAGCTTGTCACTAACTCTGGGGTCTTGTCGGGCTCAGGAAGGAGAACAATCAAAGCTTCAAAGAGGGATTTATCAGAATCACCTCCTGACAGGATATGTTGGTAAAGTGACAACAGGGCCGGGGTCAATTGTTCTGCAAAAACCTTAAAGAAATTAGAGAAGAATCCATCCAGTCCCGGAGTTTTATCTATGGGTAGTGCCTTGATCACCCACATTATTTCTACCTGAGTAATGGCAGAAGTCAGGGAAAGTTTTTGCGGTTCTGAGAGGGAAGGCAGATGGGATTGAGCTAAGTAATCATCTAGATATTGTTCTGTGGGGGGGATTTGCCATGGGACTATACGATTGTGCGTACTAGTGACAAAACTCTGTTACAATGTCCATTGGGGAGGTTTTTAAAGAATCATCAGTTGGCAAGTGGATAGCAGCAATAAGTCTAGAAGATTCTTGCTGCCGCTTTCTCCCCTTGGTCTGTATATGAGGTATTAGTTTTTAGGATTGCGAGATCCGCCTTCTCTCTCTCAGAAGCTCCAGGTAGGAATCCTTCAGCTTCACTGATTCTTGTCTATACTGGTCAGAGGAATTAAGGGAGAGCTTAGACTCCATGTCTCATATTTGAGACAGGAGGGTCAGGAGTTGGTTTTCTCACCTCTTCCTCCTTTGGGATGCCAGACCAATCAGTATTCCTCTTATGTAGGCTTTCAGAGCACCCCACTCCACATCTGGTTTACCTTTAGAATTGAAATTAATAGAGATAAATTGTGTGATGTGCTCCACAGTACACTTAACTGTCCCTGGATCTTTCAAGAGTTGATTGTTGAGTTTCCATCGCCCTCCTATTTGGGGAAGAGATGAAAAGGAGATCTGGCACGAAACCTAAGAGTGGTCCGAAGGAGGCCCTGGAGAAATAGATGTGCCCATTACTCCAGGAATAAGGGAGTGAGAAATCAGTAGGTAATCAATGCATGAAGAGGTCCCATGCACCTGAGAAGTGAAGGTATACTCTCTGTCGGAAGGGTGGAGGACTCTCAATATGTCACATAGACCTACCTGATCTAACAAGTCTCGGAGTGCTCTGTGAGCAGGAGAGAGACCTTTATGGGGGTTACCTGACTGGTCCATAGTTGGATCATGGGTTATGTTCAGATCACCACCAATAACTATCCGGATAGATAAAAAAGGAGTCAGGACATCAAGCAGTTGCATAAAAAATCCAGGGGTATCAACATTTGGGCCATACACGCTACCTAGTAATATATCTGACATATGTAGTTTACTTTTAACTAAAAGGAATCTGCCTTGAGGGTCACAAATGGTTTGAGTCGGAGAAAAGGGTACGGATTGATTTATTAAGATTAAGACCCCATAACTCCGAGTGGACCCCTCTGCAGAGAAAACTTGTCTGACCTGTTGTCTCCTTAATTTAAGTGCCTCCGAGTTAAGCAAATGCGATTCTTGCAGGAACATAACATCAGCTTTCAAGAAGTTCAAATGTTTTAAAATGTTGTACTGTTTGATTTTTTTGTCTGGCCCCTTTTACATTCCATGTAATCATCTTTAGGTCCCTAGCCATTCCTTTCTAGTGTATCTGGAGGAGTACCCTTTAAATCTTGTTACATTGCCCCTTTCCCATATACCGCTACTCTTAAAGATTCTGTGCTTCCCACCCACCCCCCATCAACAAACCCAGAAGAAGTAACAAAGCTCACAACCCTAACATTATAATAAGAAGACCCAAAAAGCACGAAAAACTCCCTTATCCCCACCCCTCCGCCTGTCCCCACCCCCATTTAACATGTCCCATGATAAACAGCCCACCAACACCAAATTCCTCCACCCCAACCTTACTGAAACATTAAACACACCAACACACCAACATTAAAGAGACTACCAGTTACATTATTCATGCAAATGCAAGTGAACCCATAACAAAAATATGGATTTTACCTAAACACCACAACAACCCAATCTGACTTGTAATCAGCCAGATATGTATGTAATAATTTTAAGAGCAAATATAAAAATTATATATTAGCCAACCTGGCTATAAAAGGTGAAATAATAGATACACTACTTGTGGAATTCAAGAACAGACTTACAGTCCCAGAGGGGAGTGAATATTAAACAAAAAAACGCTGGGAAGAGAAGGTCCAGTCCAGCAAAGGAAAAGAAAATTTAACAGCTTAGAATAATCTTCTCTAGCTACTCAGTAAAGCTGTAAGGGAATGCCATTATGCAGCAATGTGAAGAAAAGCAAGCACTAGAGCCCTCTTGTGACAAAGAGCGCTGTACACAATGCTCATGACGGCAGTGATTACTGCACGAGTATATGGGAATTGAACAGTTAGTGGTAGCCATCTGGACTAACCTTCGGGTCCCTTACAACAACAAAGAGGGAAAGCAATGATCTGATCCTCTACTGAAGGGAAGAATCTGGGGCGATCACCACAGCAAACAAGTGTCCAAGGGGAAGAACCCACATACCAGGAAAATTTCAAACAGTCAGTGGGTATCAAGGCAAAGGCTTACAACCTTTAAACCCCAAACCAGGTAGGGATCTGCAGTAAACATCCATTGCTCCCATCAAGTCCATACCAGTCTCAGAACACTGGGGTAGCCTTCAGGGATCTCGAAAAGAGATTTGGAAGTGCTGCCTTGAGACTAACCATTACCGCATCTACCTCCTCAAAGGTAGCCCATGAGCCGGAGAGAAAAACCTGTAGCCGAGCCGGGTACCCCATTTTGAATTTAACCCCGGCAGCAATCAACTTGGATACCAGGTAATGAAACGAAGCCCTTCTTTGCTGCACAGAAAGTGGGAGGTCTTGAGCGACCCTTATCATCTTGCCCTCCCATTTAAGCTCTTGAATTTCTTTCACTTTATTAAGGAAATGATGCTTCTCTTGATAATTTAAAAAACGGAAGCTAAAGGTGCGTGGAGGGGTGCCTTGCGGTGGGATCGGTGCAGGGCACCGTCGGCCCTTTCAATGATGTATCTGGCTCCGAAGGGGGATGGGCCCACAACTTTTTCAACAAATTTCTGAGCGAAGGTGATCGGATCGGGACCTTCCTCTTTTTCTGGCTAACCGATCAAAACCGCATTATTGCGGCGGCTATGGCCATCCAAGTCCTCCACCTTACTCTCGAGCTAGGAGAGTCGTTGACTAGCAGCCACCAGATCAGGCTCAAGTTTTTCCTGCTTGCATTCCAGGGAGTGGATTCGAGCTTCGTTATTCAAGGTACTTGTGATATCCTCCAGGGCTTGTGTAAAAGATTTAAATTCCCCGGTAATCAGCCGTAGCTCCTCTTTAAAGGGTGCAAACTCTTTGAGGAAGTGGGCCATCATCAGGGGTTCATGGTCCAAACTGGGAGCAGATGATCCCTGGGCATCTGCAGTAGAGTAGGCCTTGGGTTTTCTGGGGGGCCCTCTCGAGAGTAGCGGGTGGCATGTGTTTTGGCATAGCCTTCTTCATCTCGATATCCATGCAGACCATAGTAGTGTAGTAGCAGGTCTTAAAGATCGGATACTTCAAGGTAAATCTACAAAACTGAGCCAAGATGCAAAATAAAGTTACTTTTAATGGTCGGGCAGCTGGAGCAGATGGAGGAAGCTGCTGTCTGGTGCTCCACATCACGTGACCTCCGCGAACATCCAATATTGACAAATGCTTGTTAAAGGTCTGTGGCAGCCCTGCTTCCTGTCATCAGCCCTTATTTAATGGGACATGCAATCAGGAAGAATTGAGAGGTACTAATGGGGCTGATTTTAATTCTGATCTTTTACTTTTACCAATGTTCTGCTTTCATTTGAAAGTAACGTCATAAGTCATATTACAGAACAGCAACATTCAGATCAGAGAGCAGTAGTTAGTGTCCAAAAATATAAAAAAACAGATTGTTTCATTAAAAACAGCTGTTTGTAAGAAAGTGCTATGTTTACTGTATAATTTTTTAATTTAATTCTTTCTGCAGAAGCATTAGTTAGAATTTAGCAGCTGTAGTGGCAAAGTGGATATCCCTGGGAAAAGATCAGGATGTGTTTGTCAGTGTCTATACTAAAATAGATCAGCTGTCTCTGGGGAATGGTAACAGTGTCTGGGCCATTAATGTGAAAGCCGAAGCATAAACAACCCTTCTGTCTTTCATAGAGGAGTCACTCCTACTGCTACAGAGAAGCAAAAGGCTGAGGAGCAAGACACGCAGCATCAGCACAAGATCCAGCAAGAGAAGTGAGAGCAGGGAGAAAAGCAGCACCAGCATGAGATCCAGATGAAAGAGCATGTGAGAGAGATGGAGTGGCTGAGCCAGAGGACATCATCACAGACTCTGAATAATGTCACAAGGGGTTCAACCCAGGAAGCCAAAATACATTTTAAAATGTTTCCCAGATATCAGGAGGGGGATGATCTTGATTTGTTTTTAAGATCTTTCAGGAGAATCTGAGGCCAGTTTGAACTGAACAGTGCTCCTTGGATGACTCACCTATTGCCACTGATTACAGGCAAGGCATTAAAAGCTGTTGTCAGAATGGACACTGAGGACAGAATGGATCATGAAAAAGTAAAGAATGCCTTGCAGCCAGCCTGCCAGTGCACCAGTAGAGCTACCGCTCGCAGTGTAGACGACCCGGGTTCAGGAACAAGCCCAGGTCATCAGAGGGTCAGCCGGGAGAGGTAGGATTTTGCATCAAACAGGACTTTCCCCAGGAGCATGTTGTAATGTGCTGCACTACCGCCACCTGGGTGACCATGGGGGGCAGTGCAGGGGCTCAGCAACTAACAGGGAGGAACCCTTGGATTAAGCGCACAGATTGTC
This sequence comes from Neoceratodus forsteri, assembly GCA_016271365.2. Taxonomy (NCBI): domain Eukaryota; kingdom Metazoa; phylum Chordata; order Ceratodontiformes; family Ceratodontidae; genus Neoceratodus; species Neoceratodus forsteri. Next base: position 1,188,095,676 of record CM057451.1, on the reverse strand, counting down.
TGTGCTGGTTCTGCTGGTGACCAGTTACGTTGCATGCTTCTAGAGGGGTGGGTGACACACAGAAAACAGGAAACAGTGGTGAAGGCCTGGGAGGATGAAGCCTGCCCATCATGTCCACCACTGGAACCGAGCCACCTTCCACCAGGGACACTGCCAGTCTTCATCTCCACCATGGATGGACTGCAGGGTAGAAATCCCAAAGGAGCTAAAAACATATCAGTTCTATGTGATGAAGGCGACAGTGCTACGTTGACCGGTGAAAGGGTGCCGCCAAGACAGAGAAAGACCAAAAGACGAGGAAGCAGACATGCGACTGGGGAATGGGCACAGTACCACACAGGGGAAAGGGCGCATCCACAAGGGGGAGGACCGGTGCAGCCCAGGTGCATGCCAGCGAACGACAGAACAGCTAATGGAGCAGGATAAAAAACACTGCCACCACCACCAGCCGCAGCATTGGGAGACTTGGGGGGGCCACACATCGCGAACGGGAGGTGGCATCAGCAGCAGCAGAGGGGTGGAAAGAGTGGGGGCACAGTGGAGGATGCATGATGGCAACACACATGGCATGGGTGTGCTGCGATGGGGCACTGACCTGGGGGCTGCAGGGTGGACAGGTGGACAGAGGTGTTGTGCACAATGGGGGGGCCATGCACGGGAGTGAGGGTGTGCTGGTGAACACCACAGTGCAGCATGGGCACATTAGGGTGGCACAGATGGCAGGGCAGGGCACAGCCTGTGCTGTGGAATGCAGCTGGCACCGTGAACAGTGCCACACCCAACTATACCTGCATTTGGAAGTCGTAGGCAAGCCCGCGCAAGTAGTCGGGTGTGGGCCTGCTCCCACATGCAGCAACGATGGTTTCGATCAGCTGCATGAGGTCCCTGTACTGATGTTTGGGGACTGAAGGACCGGCACCAGACAGCAGCTGCTCCAACAGCACACCTTTCAGGCATTCTTCTTGCAGCAGGTGGTCAAGAAGGTGCCACATGATCAGGTTTGCAGCACCCACATGCGTGGAGAAGCCCCTGTGCCAGTCCCTGATGGCATTGTTGACCCTGGCACACCCGTCCAGCATCACCTGGTACATATTCCAGGTGGGCACATGGTAGAAGGGCTGACAGCATGCTGTCCTTCCCACTGGGTGCCTGACCCACATCATCTCAAAATACTCCAGGAGGAGGTGCAGCAGCTCTTCCTGGGTGCTGTAGAATGGTGTGTCCAGCAGCTCCCCATATGCCCCCTCTGCTGCATCCATGGGCACAAATGCCAGGGTGAGCAGCATGTAGATGCTAAGTGCGAACTCCACGTCACTGGCATACTGGGCATGGATCCCTGTGAGCTGCTGTATCTTCCACCAGACGGCCTGGCAGAAGTGGAAGAAACAGCCCATGAACATGGTACGCTCAAACACTGTGCTGAATGCATGCCAGGCTGCCCTCTCAAAGTCCATCAGCCCTGTCACTGGATACACACCCCCACAAACTGGCTGACCATGGTAAAGACGTGCATGTACACCCTCTCCATTCTCCCGGGCATGAGGGCATAGACCACGGGTGCCATGACACCCTCGCGCATTCCATGCACCGTATACAGTTGCCTGAATGGTGGTGGCATGCAGTGAAAAGTTCCATCCAGGAACCAGTCGGAGCTGCCCGCTAGGAACTGCAGCGCCCGCTGTGTGGCAAACAGCAATGTGCGGTCCTCACCAGGACCACTGTCGTGCTGCAGGAACAGGTCACCAGCCCCTGTGATGGCATACTCAGGGGGATGACAAGGTCCTGCAGTGTGGCAGGGGTGGCATGGCCACCCCTAGTGGTCTGCCACACACGTTGTATGGTGCTGCACATATGCTGCAATGCCAGCAGCCTGCCTGCCATGGCTTTGGGCATGCCAGATGTACACTGTGTTAGCAGCTGCGATGTGCCTTCGCAGCTGGTCCATGCCCACTCACAGACTCTCATCAGGACCTCCTGTGCCTTGTACTCCCCTGCATCGGGGGCATGGTTGTGGGTCCAACTGGTGAACACCACTGCATCCGCAATGGTGTCTATATGTGCAGGGCAGCTGCCACGATGGCCCTGAATGCATTGCCAGTATGTCTTCTCCTTCACTACCTTGTCCCACCGGTAGAGGTACCCTCCATGGGAGAGTATGGGCTTCCTCTTTTGGCTCACTATCAGCCTTGTGTCAGCCATAATGTCAGTTTGCCATTCCATGGAAAGGCCAGTCAGTCGGCTAAGCAGTGCTTTAATAGGCAGCAGTGGGTGTATGTGATCGGCCACATCTCTGTGTGGTCTGTCCCGCCCTCCGCATGTGGGGTGCATAAAATATACCTTGTCCATGGGCGACATTAGCCATAGCATGGTTGAGGTGGTGGCAGTGGTTGTGCAGGTACAGTGGTCCCGAGTGGCGGCAGTGACAGTGGCCCACAGCCGGGATGGTGTGTGCTCCTGGACATGGTGTGGTGAGTCTACTGTTGCTGTGTGTTGCCTGTGACCAGTGCTGGGATTTGATCCCATGGCAGGCTGGTTCCCTGCTACAGTGGAGGTGGGGACGTATGGTGAGAGCTGCTACAGTGGTTCAGTTGCTGCCGCCGCCCTTCATGCGCTGCTGTGGTTGTGCGGGATTTGCTGCGCTTGCCGCCAGCAGGGGGCCGGTGTCTGCTCTGCGGTTGCTGCCAGGGCGGGCGCTGGCCGGGTGCTGCTCATGCTTGCTGCCGGGGACAGGGGCCAGGTGCTGCTCTGGTGGTTGCTGCGGGGTGGTGGGGCCGGTGCTGCTCTGTGGTTGCAGCCAGGGGCGGGGGCCGGTGCTGCTCTGTGGTTGCTGCCAGGTGGGCTGGGGCTATGCATGCCTGTCTGACATGCCCCGTCGCTGTTTCGTGTTCCCTCCTATTTTCCTCCTTCACCATCGAAGTGTGTGCCGTGTGTCCTAGTGGCCCTACATATTGTCGCCCTACATGCCAGTTGCATTCTGCCATTCCTGCAACTCACCAATCACCAACGAGTGCATCGCCATCATCCTGCCAGCGACCATCTCGGAGTCGCTGTTCTGACTTCGCCATTAAGCGAATAGCCCCAGTGCAAAAGCCATCATCATGGGATACCAAACATATCCTACCCTGGGGAGTGGGTAAGCCAGGGGGCAGCACAGAGGTGTGTCGCAGATGAGCTGGCAGCCCCGACTGGATAGAACAGAAAAGCTAATATTCTTCAGGTGAAGCTACCTCTGGCTGGAAGCTGCAACACTGGACTTAGGATTTGCAAGAAAGCGAGTTGTGCTCACAACAGAGGGAGGTGAACCTTACAATTGTCTTTGGTTTGTAGCAGATTCCTTAGGAAAGTTAATATTCTTCGGGTGGAGGGTACTTCTAACTGAAAGGTGAAATAAGGAACTTAGAATTATCAGAAAAGGCAGTCTTTCAGTCAACAGAGGGAGGTGGACCTTGCTTTACTTTTGTACAATTGTTAAGATTTTCAGTGCAGGAAGAGTTTAAACCAACATGGACTGAATACTGTTTACTGTGTCTGTCCTTGTGCACAGCTGACGTGTTTTGGGGCTGACTGCTTTCAGAGCACAAGTCACCAGGCTGTTTTGGGGCTGGGGAGGTTTACCTGTGTCTGACTTGGATGTTTGGATTTTTCTCTGTTTGATTAGCAGGGTATTTTCTCTGTCAAATTGTCATGTAGGGCATCATGCTGACAGGAAGGCACTCATCACAGCGGTAGGTCAGAGCTTTTAGCTGATTGTTTCGTGAGGGCACAGTTTAGGCCCAAACCCTTCCCACCCTCACCCCACCCACCCCTGGAAATAGTTCCTTAATACCTGGGGTTCTGACATCATTCTTCAAGAGGGCAAGGCATATCACTGTCATATCCTCTAGCACACTGCACTGACAATATAAGCATACACATTATATAATATATATATTTCTATATAACAAACCAATCACACACACACACACAAAAAACAAAACAAACAAAAAAAGGTAGGCAGACATGTGGGGAGTAGTGCAATATAATGGCTGTGGAGCAGCAGTCTTCCGGGAGTCTTTCTGGAGGCTGAGATGCTGCCCTGTTTACAGAAAACTCTCTGCCCTGAGGGAGAAAGTTGCCCATTTCAGGCCTCACTGGACAGTAGAAAGGGAACCTCCCCCATCCAGGGAGCACCACAGCCACCACCACTACCTCAGAGGTTGCGAAGAAAGCACAGCAGTTGGACCACAGTGGGCTCAGGGAGGGTAAGGGTGGTGAAACAGAGGCACACCCAGTCAGTTGTTCCACTCCACAATCCATACACCATTCTGGGGGAGCATAGTTCCCCTATGGATGCACCCGCAGAGAAGACTAAGGAGGTTGCAGACAACTGTCACAAGGGGGGCCCTCAGGAAGGAAGCAGAGAACACCACAGGGAAAGGAAGCAGCTACTGGTGGGGACTCAATTATTAGGGGATAGAACTGGGGAGCAGGAAAACTGAAGTAAGGTGCCTGCCTGGTGCCATAGCTTGGAGGGACAGGAAGCGCATCCTTAGGATCATGAGAACAGTTGCACAGGAGTCTGAGCTGGACGTCATTGTCCACCTAGGGACAAATGACTTGGCTCATCATGAGATTAGAGCAGTGCAGAAGGACTTTGTAGAGTTGGGGAGGGGCCTAAGACAAGTAGCACACACAGTATCCTTCTCAGCGGTGCTGCTTGTCAGTGGCATGGGTGAGGCGAGGGTACTTTGCACCATGCAGTTTAACGAATGGTTGAAAAAATAGTGTGGAGCACAGGGGTTTGGCTTCATTGGGGACTGGGGTTCCACCTGGAGGGACACCAGACTATACTGGCAGGATGGTCTGCATCTGTCCAGGAAGGGAACAAGTCTTTTGGGCAATCGGTTTAAATGCTTCATTGGCAAGCTTTAAACTAGTCAAGGGGAGGCACTGATAAGCAGCAGGAAAATCCCAGCCTCCCCTCAAAACAGGGTACTAAATGAGAAAAGACCAAGGTAGAAAGGTCATGGGGTTGCTGCTACAGAAGGCAAAGCCATCAAAATGGAGAGCAATGAGTACCAATGCCCGTAGTCTGGGTAACAAGCTTCCTGAATTAGTGGCCTTGATGGAGGAGGAACATCTGGATATTGTGGCAGTCACAGAAACATGGTACACACAGAACCATGACTGGGACGTAAACATACCAGGATACACTATCTACAGGAGGGACAGGAGGGTAAAAGAGGAGGAGGAGTAGCTCTCTACATAAGGGAAGGAATCAAAGCAACAGAACAAAAGGGTAAACAGAGAGAGAAGAAGCACTGTGGGTCAATTTGAGACAGGCAATGGTACCACAATCTGCACAGGGTTGTATACAGACCCCTCTCAGGGGAGGAAATGGACAAGGAAATGATAGAAAGTATACTTAAAATGGCAGAAAAAGGGGAGATATTGCTGATGGGTGCTCTGAATATGCCAGATGTTAACTGGAGTGCAGTTGCAGCAGCCACTTCTAAGAGTGGGGTTATTCTAAATGCCCTACAGGGGGCATGCCTTAGACAACAAGTATTGGAACCCACTCGAGAGGGAGCAATCTTAGACCTGGATCTCTCAAATGGAGATGGAGAGAGATCACAGATGTAGAAGTGGGTAGCCATCTGGGAACTAGCGACCATCGAACAGTATGGTTCACAATAAACACAGCAATAGAGTCAAGCCATACAAAGGCAAAAGTACTGGACTTCAGGAGGGCTGACTTTGCCAAAATGGGTGAGTGCCTAAGGAATGCACTAGCAAATGGGCAGGAAGGAGGGGTGGAAGAACAATGGGGAATAATAAAAACTGCCATCACAGAGGTAACAAGACTTTGTGTGAAGCAAATAAACAAAACAAAACAATGTAAGAAACCACTATGGTTCTCAAAGGAGGTGGCAGTGAAGGTTCAAGAGAAAAAGAAAGCATTCAGAAAGTACAAGGAATCACAGAAGAAGCAGGACAGACAATTGTATCAGTTAAAGCAAAAGGAAGCTGGGAAGGCAGTCAGAACAGCAAAAGCCTGAACCGAGGAAAATATAGCCAACTCAGTTAAGAAGGGGGATAAAACCTTTTTTAGGTACATCAGGGAGCGAAGGAAGACCAAGGGAGGGATAGTGAGGCTTAATAAAGGGGAAGGGGGATGGGCAGAGGGTGATGGTGAAAAGGCAGAGATACTAAACATAGAAACATAGAAACATAGAAGTTGACAGCAGATAAGGACCGCAAGGCCCATCCAGTCTGCTCATTTCTTTTTCTACCTTATAAATGTGCCATCGGCCTTTGCTCTGTCAGTGGCCTATCTATTCATAGTCATTTGTATTGCTCCTTATGCCTATCCCATGCCTGTTTGAAGCCCTGCACTGTATTCATAGCCACCACTTCTGTGGTAAGCCATTCCATGCATCCACCACCCTTTCTGTGAAAAATTTCCTCACATTCCCCTTAATCGGCCTCTCTCTAATCTCATGCTGTGTCCTCTTGTCCTGCTATTTTCTTATATTTAAACATGTTAGACTCTTTCACCTTGTTTATGCCCTTAAGGTGTTTGAATGCCTCGATCATATCACCTCTCCCTTCTTTGCTCAAGGGTATACATATTGAGCTCCGTTAATCTGTCCTCATATGTCTGATGCAGTCCCTGCACCATTTTGGCTGCCCTTCTCTGGACTGCCTCAATTTGGTTAATGTCCTTGTGAAGGTGTGGCCTCCAATACTGCCATGAGTACTCCAGATGGGGCCTAACCAATGTCTTGTACAGAGGGATTATTACCTCCCTCTTACGACTTGTGATACCCCTACTAATACACCCTAACACCCCCTAGCCTTACCTACTGCTTTAGAGGTCTGCTTGATGATTTTAGGTCATCAGTGATGATGATGCCCAAGTCTCTTTCTTCCTTTGTGACTGCTAGCAACTCCTCCCAGCCTATAAGTGGCTTCAGGGTTTCTCTTCCTATGTGCATGATTTTGCACTTCTTTGCATTAAATCCAGTTGCCACTCTTCTGACCATTCTGCTAGTTTATCCAGATCTCTTCTCATTCTGCCCACCCCATCTGATCATCTACTCTGTTGCAGATCTAGGTGTCATCTGCAAACAGACAAGCCTTACCCTCTAGTCCATCTACAAGGTCACTAATGAAGATGTTGAAGAGGACTGGCCCCAGGACTGATCCCTGAGGTACCCACTTGTGACTTGCATCTCTTCTGACTGTATACCATTTACCACCACTCTCTGTTTTCTGCCCGTCAACCAGTTTGCCACCCAGTTGACCAACTCTGACCCACCCGAGCCTACCCAGCTTATTTATCAATCTTCTATGTGGAACAGTGTCAAAAGCTTTGCTGAAGTCAAGGTAGGCGACATCAACTGCTCCCCTTGGTCCACCACTCTGGTTACCCAGTCAAAGAAATCTATGAGATTAGTTTGACAGGACCTTTCCTTTGTAAGCCCATGCTGTCTTGGATCCTGTGCCCCTATGGATTCCAGGTGTTGCACTATCCTTTCCTTAAGGAGTGCCTCCATAATCTTGCCCACGCACTGAGGTAAGACTGACCGGTCTGTAGTTCCCTGCCTCCTCCCTGCTACCACTCTTGTGGGAGCGGGATCACATGACCGTTCTCCAGTCTTCTGGGACCTCTCCTGTGCTCAGAGACTCACTAAACAATTCTGCTAATGGCTAAAAACAAATATTTTTGCTCAGTATTTACAAATGAAGAGGGGGAGGTACCTGAAACAAACAATAGAAACACTCTGGATACAGAAGTTGATACCAGCCCATTTACAGAAGAAAGGGTTCTGAAAGAACTCTTAAAACTGAAGGTGGACAAAGCAATGGGGCCTGATGGGATTCATCCTGAATTCTAAAAGAACTAAGGGTAGAACTAGTGACACCACTGACTACTCTCTTTAACAAATCATGGGAGGATGGGGTGGTACCGAGGACTGGAGGAGGGCAGATGTGATTCCCTTTACAAAAGTGGGAGCAGGGCAGAAGCAGGAAACTACAGTCCTGTTAGTTTAACCTCAGTGATAGGGAAAATGATGGAATCACTTCTGAAGGAAAGAATTGTCGAGTACCTAGAGGCCAGAGGGGCACAGGACCCAAGGCAGCATGGATTCACAGTGGGAAGGTCATGCCAGACAATCTAATAGATTTCTTTGACTGGGTGACCAAAGTAGTAGATCAGGAGGGGCTGTGGACATGGCCTACCTAGACTTTTAGAGGCATTTGACACAGTCCCACACAAAGATTAATATACAAGTTAGCCAGCCTGGGAATGGGTCCCAAGATGATAGCCTGGCTAAAGAATTGGCTGGAGAATAGGACACAGAGGGTAATAGTAAATGGAGTCCACTCTGAAGAAAGGGGGGTTACTAGTGGGGTACTGCAGGGTTGAGTATTAGGACCGGTCCTCTTCAATGTCTTTATAAGCGACGTTGCAGAGGGACTGGAAGAAAATATGTCTCTTTGCAGATGACAAAAAGATCTGCAACAAGTTGATCACAAGGTGGGGTGGAAAGGATGAGAAGGAACTTGGCAAGGTTAGAGGAATGGTCAAATGTATGGCAGCTTAGAGTCAATGCTAAGAAGTGCAAGGTAATGCACCTGGGAAACAAAACCCTAGGGAAGAGTACACAATGGGGGTGAGATACTAACAACAACAAAATGGAAAGGAGCTGGGGTAGTCATATCAGATGACTTAAAGGTGGGCAAGCAATGTGAGAGGGCAGTAAGGAGGGCTGGGGGATACTGGGATGCATAGGAGAGGCATCACCAGTAGAAAACAGGAAGTTGTTATCCCTCTGTACGGACAGCCGGTGAGACCCCATCTGGAGTACTGCGTGCAGTTCTGGAGACCCAGTCTCTGCAAGGACATAGACAGGATGGAAGCTGTCCAGAGGAGGGCAACTAAAATGGTGCAGGGTCTGCACCGGAAGACATATGAAGAGAGACTAAAGGAGCTTAATATGTAAAACCTCGAGGAAAGGAGGGAGAGGGGGCACATGATAGAAACTTTCAAGTACCTCAAGGGAAACAACAAAGTACAAGAGGGTAGCACCTTTCAAAAAAAGAGGTGTGCAAGAACAAGGGGGCACAATTTGAAGACAGAGGGGGGGCAGCTCAGAGGTAATGTAAGGAGGTATTTTTTCACAGAGAGGGTTGTGGATGCATGGAACGGCCTTCCGGAGGAGGTTGTGGAGTCAAAAACAGTGGTTGAATTCAGTCATAAGGCAATTCTAGGGGATGGGGATAGAAAGAAGTAGGCTGCTGGTTAACTAGGATCTGCAGTTTATCCATTAGGTAGGGAAATGGGCAGACTGGGTGGGCCAAGCGGCCCTTATCTGCCGTCAAATTCTATGTTTCTATGTTTCTAGAAGGCAAGTCCTCGGCAGGATGATGTATGGGCAAGCTGGCTGGGGTAGAAGGAGTACCTGCCTGGCCCTGATTGGTGGAAAAATATGTTAAAAAAATGCCTTGCTAAAGTGTTTCCAGTTAACCCCCGAAGCCTATAGGCAAAAATCTAGAGGATTTATAAAGGCACGGGGGGACAGCTATGCTGAAATGTGTGTGCAGCTAAGTAACTTGTTAGAATGCCAGTTAGAGTGTGCAAAAACCCATTCTGTAGAAGAAATAAGATTTACTTCTTCTGGAACAGTTCTTAAAAGCTGTGCCTGAGGAACTGAGAATATGGTCACTGGGTAGAACTCTGAGCTCCATGAGGGAGGCAACTAAGAGGGATGATCAGTTCATATCTGGCCGACCATCCTCTCTTCACAAAAGTAATGGGGGAGGTACATCAGGTGGTTTTAAGAGAACCCCAGGAGGGCAACCTAAAGGAAGCCAACCTGTGCCTGAACCAAAAGGGAAGCCACCTGGTTTCAAAAGCACAGATATGGGTGAACACAGGTGCTATGTCTTCTGAATGTCCAAAAAATGTAAAACAAAGTGCTAGGGCAGCTGGAGGGGGTAGCCTGGGCAGCTCCCTGCAGTTAGTAGACTGTACACAGAGTGCAGTGCCCTCTAGCTCCGCTGCACACATGTACCCTGTTTGTGTTAATGGGATGGTGACCCAGGAATTGAGGGATACCGAGGCTTCATTTCTTTGGTGAAGCAGGATTTGATTCAGGAAGAACAGATCCTGCTTGGCCAGCGTCTTAGGATTAGCGGAGTGATGGGCCCTGCGGTCTCAGTGCCACTGGCTCAGATCTTTCTAAGCTGGGAAAGTGGCCAGGGCATACAGAAGGTGGGTGTTATAACAGACTTCACTGTGGATGGTACTCAGGGGTTATAACTTTGATAGTAGGGCCATTATTGTGTGTCACTACTCATAGCAAGGTGAGGGAACTGGCTCCTGAGGACACAGAGGGGACAGTGCATGAGGAAGCAACCCCTACCTCAGTATCAGGAGAACTTGAAGTTGAAGAACAGGCTGAGAGCAGCAGTTCTGAGCCACAGCTACAGACTGAGGAGAGCCCTGCTGTGGGTGGCTGTCCTACAGCATAGTGTGTTTTGGGGAAGGTCAGGTGGGCAGAGCTAGGGAGAGCTCAGCATGCTGACCCATCCTCGAAACAATTAAGGGAGTTAGCCACCAGTGTGTAAGGTGACTCTTTGAGTTCTAGGGAAAAAGGAGGAGTGCTGGGAGAATGGCATCCTGTACC